>CM056050.1:376947481-379693999 GCA_029574335.1 Rana kukunoris | reverse complement strand
AAAACTTTAAACTGAATGGGGTTGTTTTACAAGGTGATCATTTACAATCACTTTAAATTCGAACCCACTTAAGTCTGGGAGAGCAAATCGGGTTGTAAAAAATTACGTTTTTTTATTGTCATTAAAAAATTTCGAACATGCTCTAATTTTTCACGTCGTTTTTAACGTTGTAAAAAATGGCCGTGTGTGGGCTTTAACAACGTGAAAAAAAATGCGCATGCTCAGAAGCAAGTTATGAGACGAGAGCGCTTGTTTTGGTAAAACTAGCGTTTGTAATTAGTGATGAGCGGAATACGCCATATTCGATTTTGCGATATTTCGTGAATATTTCAAAGAATATTCGCGAATATTCGTTAATATCGAATATTCGTGATATTTAAAAAAAAAAAAAAAAAATTGCGAAATTTCGCCAATGCGAAATTTCGCTATTTTTTTTGTGTGACTTTCAATATCGAAAATTCGTGATATTTTATAAAAAATAAAAATAAAAAAAATTGCGAAATTTCCCGATTTTTTTTTTTGGATAAAATATCACGAATATTCGATATTTACGAATATTCGCTATATTTTATAAAAAAAAAATTGCGAAATTTCGGAAATGCGAAATTTCGCTAATGCGAAATTTTGCTAGTGCGAATGCGAAAATGATTGCGAATTTGATTGCGAAATTTGAAAAAATACGAATATTCGAAATAGCGAATATTCGCCGCGATATTCGAGTTATTCGCAAATACTCGAATATGCAATATTCGTAGCGAATATTCGCAATGCGAATATTCATGAGCAACACTATTTGTAATGGAGTAAGCACATTAATCACGCTGTAACAGACTCAAAAGCATGAATTGTCTTTTAATAACACAAAATCAGCAAAAGCAGCCCCAAGGGTGGCGCCATCCGAATGGAACTTCCCCTTTATAGTGCTTTTGTACGTGTTGTACGTCACTGCACTCGTGTGTAGGCAAGGCCGGTTTAACGATCGGGTTGAAAAAAAAAAAATAATTTTTTCTAGACCATTAAAAATTTCATTTTTTACAACTTTTGTGTGTACGTGGCATAATAGGTAAGGAATTGACAAAAAAAAGACAACTGTCGCTGGGCACTTGCCGAGGGGACTTGTATCAAGGCAAAAACAATACATTTAGCGAGGAGAAGGTCCCAGTTTTTTTATGCAACATTGGGATGACATTGAAAAACATCAATTCTTTTAGGTACATGCTTAGGGGATGACTTTAGGCTGTATGTGGTGTTACAGAACAGTATGATTCTTATGACAGAGTCAGTAAAACAACATGCTGACATCATATACTGTATTTATATTGTGTATTACATTTGTTTATTTTTACAATATTGCTTGGATTCAATATAGTAGAAGAGCCTCAATCTGATTTCATCATTAAAATATCAAATAACATCATAGGGCCAGATTCAGGAACACTTGCGCTGGAGTATTTCGATATGCGCCGCGTAACTGTGATGATGCGCCGTCGTTTCTATGTGCCCCTACCCACCAAACTAGATGCGCCCAATAACGGTCATTTGCGACTGGCGAACGTTCCGACGCCAGAGTATCGTCAGCGCTTAATTTCGCTTGGCGCATCAGTCGCGCCTATTGATTTCCCCTGCAAATATGCAAATGAGGGATTTTTCACAATTCACGAACGGATTAGCACCATAACGCTGGCTACATGCGCCGCGCGTATCTCGTCCGTCCGGCGCAAAGTTATTTCTACAAAAGGCTGCTTTATCTTTACTCCAGATGGCCACAGGTCAGCAGGAGAGCAGCTACAGCAGCGTTACCACGACGATAAGAGCTAGCTGAGCACCCCCACTTGCAGGACAACACCTCTGTCCATGCTTGTCTGTCAAATTTTACAGCCATGAGAGAAGACATCATAGTCTCCATAGCCGAGATGACGGCTGACAGCTCCTGGCCATTAAAGTTCAGCTTTCTCCTGTGTGTTTGCGGGGAACGGGAGCAGCCATCTCAAAACAAAAGTAACATCACTGCGGGGAGGGGGAGCAGGATATACTTTAGTGCCGAAATGGCGCTTCTACGGGCGCATTTAAACGCCCAACGGAAGGCATTGCGCTGACGTTTCCCGTGAAGTGGTGCCGACGGAAGTTGTGAGCATGCGCACAAAGGAGGGCGAGTGGAGCCGCACTCACTGCGCATGCTCCGTGTTGATGCGCTGAACGTAAGCCTCTGCGCTGGGCTCCGCCCATCATTTACATATGATCACACCCACTTCCACTTGCGTCGGGTTACGCCAGCGCATTATCGTTACTCTGGCGCAAGTTTACGCGCAACTGCTATGTGAATTACAGGACTTGCGCTGAAAGGGTCTTCAGAGTAACGTAAATGAGAAGCGTTACTCTGGAGCAAAGATGCTCTCATCTACCTGAATCTGGCCCATAGTGAATAATATCATAATATCAAAGTGAATTCCACACTCTGCCCTCCCTATAGCCATTCAGTAGTAGCTGTTGTATCAATATCACTAAAGATATTGTCAGTTTTATATTCTTTACCTATTAATTCTATATTCATTTCCTTCTTATTTATTAAAGTTCAAATGTTTGGGATAAGTGGTGAGTGCTGTAGTTTTATATATAAGCTTATATAATTAAAATTAAATTTTATAGGAAGTTGTGGACGTGAAACCTGATTTGTTTAACCACTTGCTTACTGGGCACTTACACCCCCCTCCTGCCCAGGTGAAATTTCAGCTTCCGGCACTGCGCTCGCTTTAAACTGACAATTGCGCGGTCGTGCGACGTGGCTCCCAAACAAAATTTACGTCCTTTTTTCCCCACAAGTAGAGCTTTCTTTTGGTGGTATTTGATCGCCTGTGCGATTTTTATTTTTTGCGCTATAAACAAAAAAGAGCGACAATTTTGAAGAAAAATACAATATTTTTTACTTGTTGCTATAATAAATATCCCAATTAAAAAAAAAAAACACATTTTTTTTCTCAGTTTAGGGCGATACGTATTCTTCTACATATTTTTGGTAAAAAAAAAAAAAAAAAAAAAATCGCAATAAACGCGACTGGTTTGCGCAAAAGTTATAGCGCTTACAAAATAGGGAGAGAATTATTATTTTTTATTATTTTTTTTTTACTAGAAATGGCGGCGATCTGCGATTTTTATTGTTCTACTGCGACGTTATGGCGGACACATCGGACACTTTTGACACATTTTTGGCGCCATTCACATTTATACTGCGATCAGTGCTATAAATATGCACTAATTACAGTTATAAATGTGACTGCATTGAAGGGGTTAAACACTAGGGGGTGAGGAAGGCGGTTAAATGTGTAAATGCTAGTGTGTGTTTCTAACTGTAAAGGGGGAGGGGGGGTGACTGGGGGGGGTGACCGATGCTCTGTGTCCCTATGTAGGAAGGAACACAGATCGGGCTCCTCCCTTCCAGAGACAGGACATTGTCTCTGTGTCAGCCGGCAATGAGAGATGATCTATGAGAGATCATCTCTCATTCGCCCACAGATCGCATTGCAAACGGCCGCTCTGATTGGCCGTTTGCCGCGATCTGTGATTGGCCGTGTCCAAGGGACACGGACAACACAGGGCTTCCCCCCGCAGCGCGCTGTACAGCGCGCGCTGGGAACGCCAGAAAGACATGCCGTCAAATGACGGCATGTTGGATATTGAGGTCCGCGCTGTTGCCGTCATCCGACGGTAGCGCGGGCCCTCAGTGGTTAAAGAAGGGGTGTCCAAACTTTTTTCAAAGAGGGCCAGATTTGATGAAGTGAACATGCGTGAGGGCCGACCATTTGGCCTGACATTCTGTGAACCATTAAAATTCGGTCGAAGTGTGTGGGCTGTGTGTGGTGAAGAGATATACCGTATTTATTGGCGTATACACACACCTTCACTTTAAAAAATCTTAAATTTTAAATAAATAGCTGTGAATCAAAATAAGGGTCACTGCCCATCAATACAGCCTCACAAGTGCCATGAATGCAGCACCCCCCCTTGTCCTAAATGCAGCACCCCCGTTGTCTTGAATGCAGCACCCCCGTTTTCCTGAATGCAGCACCCCCATTTTCCTGAATGCTGCACCCCCGTTGTCATGAATGCTGCACCCCCGTTCTCATGAATGCTGCACCCCCGTTCTCTTGAATGCAGCAGCCCCATTGTCATGAATGCAGCATCCTCGTTGTCATGAATGCAGCACCCTCGTTGTCATGAATGCAGCACCCCCATTGTCCTGAATGCTGCACCCCCCGTTGTCATGAATGCAGCACCCCTGTTGTACTCCTGTATACACGGTGCTCGTCGCCGTGCTTGGGGATTCGTTGGGGACCACAAAAGACATACAGTACATGTCAAAATAACCAGGTGGGCTGTCCGAAACCGGAACTTGGGCCACGATTGGCCCGCAGGCCGGACATTGGACATGCCTGATTTAAAGTATAAGTTCACTTAAAAAAAAAAAAAATTATAAATGCACATTAGTTTTGCAGGTAAAAAACATTGCATTTATTATTATATTATTTTTTGAGCCTGTAAAACATTGCGTCAGCGATCAGCAGGCCATGACATGCAGGTCTACAGCAGATCTGCAAGTGTATCTGTGTGCTCGTACATCCTGTAACGGCAAGCAGATACAATCTGACAGGAATAGAGAATGAACTACCATGGTGCTCCATGTCGCTGTGGTAGTTCATTAAAAACTACAAGCCGCAAAGGATGCCAGACCTTGTAGTTTTCCATTCACGGATACTCTGAATGAGTGATGGGGCCAGGTGGGCGAAGTCCTGCTCAGCTTTGTTTTTTAAAATTGTGACAGCTAGTGGGGGGGATCCCCGCTAGATATAAGTTTGGGGAATCAGGGAGATGCAAGGGCAGTTCTGTTCATAACATGTTACACCCCGAATATTTATGAAAGGCGAACTTATCCTTTAACTAGCAAAAAGTAAAGCTTCAGCCCCCAACTTTATACAAATTGGCCAGTGGCACAACAATTTGACAGTATAGTTTGGTTAATTTTTTTTTTTTTTCATATCATCATACTGCATTGCCTTAAATGTTAAATTAAAATAATCAAAATAAGGTGAAACAAACCAATCTATTCCCTATCATTCCTCAAATATTACAAATAAAGACTTATGGTATGTGTTTTGTAGAATTGTCTATCTTTAGGACATGACCCAAGCTCCTGAATAGGCATCAAATTAAAACAGCTCTGTACATGGATCTTTGGTTCCAACAGGATTGCTATGATTTGCAGCATCTACCTGCGGTGTATAAACCATTTGGGTATCACATGCAAGAGGAAACACATGACAATGCACCAAAAAGCTTGTTGAGAGCAGCACCTCAATAATATCAAATGGCAGCAAAAGGCCCTTTCACTCAGTGTTGGAACAAGGTAAAGCAGCAAAGTTAAAAAGGACAAAGTGCGCCCCTCCCATAAACGACTTCAGAAACATAGATAGCATGTCTTGCCCTTCTGCTACACCCCCTTCCCGTTGAAGAGTACAAGATGTCCACCTCTTCTGCTAACCCCTTTTCCTAGCCCTGCACTCCTCCACCTCTGTGTTTCATTCTTTAAATCCATCCCCCACATGATCACCACAAGGGATTGAGAGGCTTACCTTATGGCACATCAAGCAGGGAAAAGGGTCAGCATGGGACGATGCTTAGTAGCCACCACCATAGTTTGTGTCTCAATGCAAGCCTGTGCTAGGTACGGATGAGCTCTATATTTGACATGAGTTCGACTCGAACATTAGCTGTTCGCCCGTTTGCCGAATAGCGAACAATTTGTGGTATTCGCGGCAAATTCGAAAGCCGTGGAACACCCCTTGAAAGTTTATGGGAGAAATCAAAAGTGCTAATTTTAAAGGTTAATATGCAAGTTATTGTCATAAAAAGTGTTTGGGGACCTGGGTCCTGCCCCAGGGGACATTTATCAATGCAAAACAAAGTTTTAAGAATGGAAATTTATTTCGTGAGCAGTGATTTTAATAATGCTTAAAGTGAAAAAATAAAAGTGAAATATTCCTTTAAATTTTGTACCTGGGGGTATCTATAGTATGCCTGTAAAGTAGCGCATGTTTCCTATGTTTATAACAATCCCTGCACAAAATGACATTTCTAAAGGAAAACTACTCGAGGCTATAATGAATTGTCGGGTCCCGCCAATACAGATAAAAGTCATTGAAAAAAATTACATGGGTTCCCCCAGTCCATTAACAGGCCATTTGGATCTGGTATAGGTTTTAAGGGAAACCCCACACCAAAAAAAAAAAAAAGATGTGGGATTACCCCCAACAATCCATACCAGACCCTTATCCGAGCATGCAACCTGGCAGACCGCAGGAAAAGAGGGGGGAAGAGAGAGCACCCCCCTCCTGAAACATACCAGGTCACATGCCCTCAACAAGGGCCTCATCCCCACAACCCTTGCCCAGTGGTTGTGGGGGTCTGTGGGAGGGGGGTTTATCGGAATCTGGAAGCCCCCTTTAACGAAGGGGACCCCCAGACGTCGGCCCCCCTATGTGAATTAGTAATGGGGTACATTGTACCTTTACCATTTCACCCAAAAAAATTACAAAAAAGGTAAAAAAAAACACACACACACACAGCTTGGGACAAGTCCTTTAATAAAAAAAAAAAAAAAAAAATTAGTGCTGTAATCCTTCTACGACCCGGACCCACCGCCACAAACTATACAGCCTCCATATGAGGTGCCTGGCCGAATGACACGTGACCCGTCTTACAGCTGTTAAATAATGGGGGAGGGGCCACCCGTGACGTGGATGGTGACCCCGCCCCACTCTGATGCAACAAGGGTTTTCCGGCAGTTTCCCCATGGTGTCACAGGGGACCCTGTCCCCCTTTGACGCATCACGGGAATGACTTTGTTTCCTTTAGAAATTGTCATTTTGTGCAGGGACTTTTCTAAGCACGGGAAACATGTGCTACTTTACAGGCATACTATACACACCCCCCAGGTACAAAATTTTAAGGAATATTTCACTTTTATTGTTTCACTTTAAGCATTATTAAAATCACTGCGCCCGAAAAAACGTTTTAAAACTTTTTTTGCATTGATACATGTCCCCTGGGGCAGGACCCAGGTCCCCAAACACTTTTATGACAATAACTTGCAAATTAACCTTTAAAATTAGCACTTTGATTTTTCATGTTCGTGCCCCATAGACTTTAATGGTGTTCGCGTGTTCGAACACATTTTTTGCCTGTTCGCATGTTCTGCTGCAAACCGAACCGGGGTGGTGTTCGGCTCATCCCTAGTGCTAGGTAAAAATATATTTTGGTTTTATGTGACTACTATTCTAGGTACCCAGAAGTGAGTCTTCCGTGCAGTATCACTGCAAGAAGAGTGACAGAAGAAGTAATAAAAATATTTAATAGAGTGGTCTTTGCTAATATTGTGTTGTCCGATCAAGGTGCATCACATCTGCATTTCTAAAAGAGTTGTACAATCTTTTAGGAGTTTAAACCATTAGAACTAGCCCATATCATCCTTGGACATATGGACTTGACGAAATGATTGTTGCAGATGAGCCAAAACACTGGGACAAACACTGGGACAAATGGCTGCCATTTCTAATAATTGCCTACATAGAAGTTCCACAGATGTCAACAGGTTTTTCACCTTTTGAAATGATATGCTATCGTAGGCAACCACAAGGTATTCTGAATATAATCAAAGAAAATTGAATTGATGGTAATTCAGAACCACAAAATGTGCTAACTTACCTTACTAATATGCGTGAGAAATGGTCAGGAATAAGTGCATTAGCACAGGAAAATGTACAGAAAGCAGAATGTAAATAGAAATGATTGCATAACCAACCAAAAACGTTATGACTATAAGTATAAACTAAAACAATTGTTCTTAAATTATCAAAAAGAAAGATGACTGATGTAAATAGTCAATAATGTCAGTCCTACAAGCCGTAATGAAAGTAGAAAGACTCCTAGGATGTAACACCATCCACTCTCTTACAAGGCTTACCAGAGTGCCTGTGACCCCCAATAAGAGTGGTCAGTGAACGCTCATTAACCACTTAAGAACCGGACCAATACGCTGGCAAATGACCCAAGGGGTTTTTGCGATTCGGCACTGCGTCGCTTTAACAGACAATTGCGCGGTCGTGCGACGTGGCTCCCAAACAAAATTTGCGTCCTTTTTTCCCCACAAATAGAGCTTTCTTTTGGTGGTATTTGATCGCCTCTGCGATTTTTATTTTTTGCGCTATATACAAAAATAGAGCGACATTTTTGAAAAAAAATCAATATTTTTTACTTTTTGTTATAATAAAAAACCAATAAACTAAATTTTAGTCAAACATTTAGGCCAAAATTTATTTAGCCACATGTCTTTAGTAAAAAAAAAATTGCATTAAAAAAAAATTAGCTACCTAGTGGGAACAGCGACACTAATACAGCGATCAGAAAAATGATCGCTTAGTGATGCTGGCAATAGGGAGTGAAAGGGTTAACTAGGGCAGTGATCAAGGGGTTAAAACTTTATTGGGGGGGGGGGGGGCTACCCTGACACTAACACTAACTGACTGTCACACTGTCTGTCACACTGACACTAAATACAGTAATCATACATGTATGATTACTGCATTCAGTGACACTGTGACAGGGGGGAGGGGGGGGGGGGCGATCGCGGGGGTTAAATGTGTTTTTGTGTGTGTGTAAGTGTGCTGTTGGTGCAGACTTACTTGCTGTGTTGTGATCTCTCCTCAGCGGCGCTTGAAACAAACGCCGAGGGAGAGATCAGATAGCTTCCTCCTTCCTGTGTTTACACAGGAGGAGGAAGTGACAGGGCGGGCGGGTGCGCGCATTGGCTGGGAGCGATCCGGAGGGGGCGGGTGAAAACGGATAGCCGCCCCCTCTTGTCGGATCGCTCCTGCAGCCGCGCGGACCGCCACATGTACGGGGGGGGATTCTGATCGGACCCCCGATCCCCCCCAAGGCACCAACGTATATATACGTTGATGTGCCTGTCGGTGCCATTCTGCCGACGTAAATGTACATGCGGCGGTCCTTAAGTGGTTAAATTGGGAAATCCGGCATCATGGATGAGAACAATCTTCATATAAAGCCCAGAAGTATAACAAACGGTTACAACTTACCTTTTTTGGTTGTTAACAGAGACTCCTCAGTAATCCAACTCAACCAAATTAGGTCAGGATAAGTAGTAGCGTACATTAAATAAAATAATACTCCACATAGCGTAACTGCAAATCCGAAAAGGTTTAATAAATAAAAAAGCACTTACATCACATCAAAATTCAAAACTATGTATCGGGAACGCCAAAGAGAGTTTTTTTCCCAATAGCAAAGATGGCCAACGACCTGTTATATTCTTATGGTTTCTTGAAATCTTCAAACTCAATATAGTCCTTTATCACCTTTATTCCTGGATTTTTTGACCCCTCATACAGTGAGTTGTTTTACAATAGACCCAGACCAAGGTAAACTCTGTAAGGATTTGTCTCCCTAAATGTATTCAACCTTCTCCGTCTCTGCTAAATCACAGTATATTGTATGACGGGAGAAATCTCATGGTGTAGTAACTCAAATTTTTTTTTTTTTTTTTTTTTAAAGTGTATTTTTGTGCGTGAACTCGAGAGAGAGGAGCCGGACTGCAGGAGTTGGGAGTAGGCAGACCCTCCCCCCGGAGGCAATCGCCATCCTTCTCCATGCCCCTGGTGGCAATGGCGGGTGTGAAGGGGGGCCTCCCACTCACCCCGCCCTACCTGCTCCTCTTGGGAGCCCAACTGGGGCCCAACGGGACCCCAATGGGGCAGAGGGACTCCCCCTATGAGGGAGTGAGGGGGCCTAGCCCACCCAGCCAGCCCCGTAGGTCCTTCGCCTCTCTTTATTTTAAGAGACCGCATGGCCAAAGTGCATGTGTTTTTTTAAACCAATTTCGTGTGCGTGCAAGTGTGGTGGTTTTTGTGGGGGGGGGTGGGCGTACTAAGCACAGGAGTACCTTGCATAGCACACCCACCGGGAGCCGGGCTGAGACCACCAAACTCAATTCACATGTAGCCGAGACCGGGATCCGAACCCTTGGCTGCAGAGGTGAATGGCTTGTCAGCGCAGTGCCAATCACGTTGAGCCACCACAGCTCTCGGTAACTCAAATTTTAATAAAAAAAAAATAAATAAATGTATTAACTATTAACACAAATCAATCATACTGTACATAACTCTCAACTCATGTACAGGTAGAATGCTCAGTAAAAAAAATTGACCCACTAGCCATGCATAGGTCAATAACGCATTACATATAAGTGTCACAAACTTGCTTCCAATTCTTAGAAATCTGCAGATGGTATTCTCACCAGATCACTATGACCCACTATCAGATGCAGGTCAGAATTGCATTTTTACACAAACTTTATTTGATCCTTAATTTTCCTATGTGTCATATCATCCATGATATATCCTCCCCAGAATCAGTAATAAAAAGAAAAACAGAAACAAATTATGGTGTAGTGTGTTTATTTCCCTAAGGCCTGCACTGTATTCACCTACTTACCACGTGTTTCAAACTTCCTCCAAATTTCCATGTACTATCTCTTTAAAGGGGTTGTAAAGGAAATTCTTTTTTTTCATTATAAGCATCCTTTACCTGCAGACATTCCTCTTTTCACCTCATTGTTCGTTTTTGCTCAGAAGTTGCTCTATTTCTTCTCTGTTCTGTTCACTTCCTGCTTGTCTGATTTTTACTCGCCACAGTGAAGGGAGGCTTTACTGAGGTGGTCAGTGACGTGCTTGCCCCCTCCTGGGAACTACATCGTAGAGAGAGGCAGGACGCTCTCTACGTGTTAGAGACTTCAAGGAGGTGTGAATTAGTGGGCGTGCCGCAATTCATGCTGGGAAATGTAGTTCTTACATGAACGAGCACTGCAAACCAGGAAGTGAATGAGAGAACAGAAACTAGAACGCCGGAGGTGATATAGATGAAGAAATTTAATAGATATTTACTCGTTTTTTAACAGAATCATTACACTATTCTGTCTGTCTACCTTGCAGATATTAATTTTAGCCAAAGACATGTTTTCCTTTACAACTCCTTTAAGTAAGGCATCTGAACACTTGTACTCAAATAAGACAGAGGCTTAGCAGAGATACCAACCAAGTGATTAACCAATCGGAATCCTTCCTCCAAATTTCTGTGCAATGTCCCTAGAAGACACCCAAACATCTGTGCTCAAATTGGACAAAGGCTTACTAAAAATTTTGATCAAATAGTGTCCAAATTAGGATGCTTCTCCTCATGCCCCACTTGTTGTTAACCACTTAAGACCCGTACCAAAATGCTGCCAAAGGACCAGGCCCCTTTTTGCGATTCGGCACTCCGTCGTTTTAACTGACAATTGCGCGGTCGTGCGACGTGGCTCCCAAACAAAATTGGCGTCCTTTTTTCCCCACAAATAGAGCTTTCTTTTGGTGGTATTTGATCACCTCTGCGGTTTTTATTTTTTGCGCTATAAACAAAAATAGAGCGACAATTTTGAAAAAAATGCAATATTTCTTACTTTTTGTTATAATAAATATCCCCCAAAAATATATAAAAAAACTTTTTTTTCCTCAGTTTATGCCGATACGTATTCTTCTACCTATTTTTGGTAAAAAAAATCGCAATAAGCGTTTATCGGTTGGTTTTTGCAAAATTTAGAGCGCTTACAAAATAAGAGATAGTTTTATTGCATTTTCATTAATTTTTTTTTTTTTACTACTAATAGCGGCGATCAGCGATTTTTTTCGTGACTGCGACATTATGGCGGACACTTCGGACAATTTTGACACATTTTTGTGACAATTGTTATTTTCACAGCAAAAAATGCATTTAAATTGCATTGTTTACTGTGAAAATGACAGTTGCAGTTTGGGAGTTAACCACAAGGGGGCGCTGTAGGGGATGTGTGACCTATGTGTGTGTTTACAACTGTAGGGGGGTGTGGCTGTAGGTGTGACATCATCGATCACATCCCCCTATAACAGGGATGACGTGATCGATGCTGCGGCCACAGTGAAGCTCAGGGAAGCTGTGTGTACACACGGCTCTCCCCGTTCTTCAGCTCCGGGGACCGATCGCCGCACTCCAGCAAGATCGGGTCCGCGAGTCCCGCGGTCCCGGAGCTTCGGACCGGGTCGCGGGCCACGGCTGGGTAAAAAAATCAACGTATATATACGTTGATGTGCCCAGCCGTGCCATTCTGCCGACGTAAATGTGCAGAAGGCGGTCCTTAAGTGGTTAATGAGTCATCTAACCACTGCTTCACCATGTCCCAGATTAAAATCTTCACATTTGCCCCTGTGGCAATAATAGCAGATATCAGTTAGTCTTCAAGAAGCTGTATAGGCATTCTCCTGTAGGCCGAATAAACCACCAATACATTTTTTTTTCCCTCAAAAGAACAGAAATCTGATGCAGAGTGTGAATGCAGTGGAATGCAATGGTTAATTGTTCTGGCTCACTACAGAAACTGTACCAAGAATTTGGAGAATCAGTCTGCTTCGAAGTACCACTATATCTCCGCTCTCTCCTGTGAAAAACAAAACAATTGGATTAGTGGTTTATTCGGCCCACAGGATGCCCTGCATCTGATAGTTGGTCATAGTCATCTAGTATGAAATCCCATCTGCATACATTATTTCTAAGACTTGGAAGCGAGTTTGTGATACTTATATGTTATGCTCTAGTGACCTATGCATGGCTAGTGGGTCATTGTTTTTTGGGAAGCATTCTACCTACCTCAGTACATGAGTTGAGGGCTATGTATGTTTGATGTTTGTGAACCGTTTATACATTAATTTATTTTCCTCCATTCAAATTTGAGTGACTGAACGGATGATGTCTGTGTGAAAAGGCCTTAGAGAAATAATTTCAGGCTATAAACTGGGCCTTGGAATCTCTGAGGACGCGGACATGTCCGATCGTGTGTACGACCTAGCGGACAGGTTTCCAGCGGACAAAAGTTTCTAAGCATGCTTAGAATCTTGTCCGCTGGAAACCTGTCCGTCGGACATGTCCGATGGTTAGTACGCCTAACCATCGGACTGAAATCCCACGCATTTGTCAAATTGATTCGACGCATACGTGGAATCATTGAACTTCCTGGTTTGAGGACGTCGGTGTCGTCTACGTCACTGCGTTCTCTGTCCGCGGGGGTGTACACACCATCAGACCAAAATCAGACCAAAATATCCCTGGAGACATGTCCGATGAAAATGGTCCGCGGACCGGTTTCATCGGACATGTCTCCTCGTGTGTACAGGGCCTTAGATGCTACATATTAAGGTAAGATCTTTCTTACTGGTAAACGATCACCATTCACTTTTTGTAGCTTCAAGTGGTATTAAAGTTTTTTTTTTTTTTTTTAAAAGAAGACATGTTATATTTGCATTCTCTGTGTAGTGGTTTTACACAGAGCAGCCCAGATCCTCCTCTTTTTGGGTTCAATGCCAGTGCTCCTGACTCCTCCCTCATGCTGGGCACACAAGCAGGCATGAATGAATGAATGAATGAATGAATGAATGAAAACTTATATAGCGCGGCACATGCAAACCAAATCGCCTCTGGGCGCTTGTTGTTCCTGTCTCTTTTGATATCAAAAGAGGTGAGTTTTAATCTTTCTCCTGAATGCCAAGCGGTTCTCCTCCAACCGAATGCTGGTTGGCAAAGCGTTCCATAGTCTGGGACCTTGGACCGCAAATCTTCTATCTCCTTTGGACTTGTAGTTTGTTTCCGGTATCTGGAGTAGATTTTGATTGGTGGATCGCAAAACTCGATTGGGATTATGAGCTTTTATTTTTTCGCATAGATAATGGGGAGCATTCCCATGGATACATCTATGCGTTAGACAGAGTGCTTTAAAAGTTATTCTGTCTTTTACTGGTAACCAGTGAAGGGTTCTGTCATGATCGGTGTCATGACTTGGGTCGCCTGCTGGTGGCACTGTTCCCTCTGGTAACAGGGGTGCAGTTTTGGTGGCCACCAGCAGGTGTCTCCCAAGTTGCAGCTGCACTGGTATATAAGCCCGCCCTGCACTTCAGTCCAGTGCTGCAGTATTTTGTCTGTTAAGCCCTGTTCCTGTCTGACCTGATACCAGTCTGTTTCTTGATCTGCTTTCTTTGACATTGGCTTGTACTTTTGGACTTCGCTGCCGTCTCCGATCCGACCCCGGCTTTGCCCCTGGACTTGCTTGTTTCTTATCCCTGCTGGTTACGTTCTGATTTATTGTACATATTTATGTTCACTAGTTTTGGTGGTTTTGACGTTTATTGTATGTGTAGTTGGCGTGCTTGTTTGTGGGTGTCCTGTTTTTTCACGTGTGCCTTGTCCTCAATAAATTCATATTGTTCACTTACCTTCTGCCTATTTCCTTAGTGCAGCCCACTGACCTGTCTTCTAGTACTGGGTGTCTGAGTAGACATTCCCCTGACATAATACTGCAGCCATATAAACAGGTCGGCTGCACTTGGGAAATTGGTTCTGGGGCACTTGCGATTTTAAAAATGCTTCTGGAAGATATTTTGTACCTGTCACTCCTGGCAACAGATGACAGAGATTTCTGCTATCAGGAATTAAATGATTACACTAGAGAGCAGTTATTGGAATGTATCTGTATGGCTCATGTTTTTGTTGATCGTGGCAGTTTTTTGTTTGAGGATGTGCAGCCATTGATTCAGATCTTCACAAAGTTGGCTCTGTCTGATGCTAATGGTGGACGTGATGATTATACACCGCCTTTTAGTGCAGCTCAGATAGAGTCTTTGGTGTGGCTGTTGGAAGATGACTCAGCCTTCTTTCATGAGCAGTGTTGCTCACGAATATTCGCATTGCGAATATTCGAGTATTCTCTGTGTTTTGTGTATTTTTTCAAAAAAAATAAAATCTCCATCGAAAAAGCATTAGCTTTAGTCGTTTTAGTTGCATATAAGTTTGTGTAAGTAGAGTTAGTGTTTAGAAAAAAAAAAAAAAAAAAAAAAAAAGAATGGAGGGCGCACCGACCTAGTGTTTAGATACTGTTACACAATTTTTATTAAAATGCTAAAATCAATGGTTATACTCACAAAATGAGTTAGAAACAAGCTTTAAAAGACAATCCAACAGCGCCAGCAGAACAGGACGGTTGCTTCAGTCTAAAAAGGTATCTGACCGATAATCAGGCTAGGCTTACGTTTCGGGGGCGTACCCCTTTCCTCAGAGCCCCGGTGGTCTGTACTGCTCCCTCACTATGCAGCTTGTCAGAATATATACACACACACATATACACAGAGAGGTGAAAAGAGCATGTGCTAGAGGGTCACAGGTCACTCCGCCCACAGGGAGGCAAAGCTCCCCCCATTTCAAAATTAACCCTTGGATGTACGATCCCTATATATTACAGACTTGGCATGGTCTTACCGATGGATATCCCATAATCCAAAGATTTGCCAATTTTGAAGGGAAGGGGGATGAGGGTGTATGGAGAAATACGTCTTCTTTTTTTGGGAAAGGAGCTGCGGGGAGAATAGGACTCGCAGCTCAGAAGAATCCATCAACCAGGTCCATCTGTTCCCCCCCGAACACTCGGAGACTGAGAAATCCACGAGAAGAGGCCAGAGGGGAGGGAAGAAATCTAAGAAGAGAACAGAAGAGGTAGAAAATCACTCCACCATTAGAATATTCAATTTATCAAAATGTATCCTTAAAGAGGAGGAACTCAAATTGCTGAGAAGAGGCCTAAACTTTGCTCCAGAAAGTCCTCCCAACCTCTTTGAACTATTCATTGACCTAAATAAGTTCATACGCAACCTTACAGTGAAACGGTTTTTTAGGCTAAAAGAAATAAATGGAGCGCTAAGCGAGGACCAAGACGAAACCACTACACTATGTGATGAAGAGCCAATGGATAAAGATATGTTAGAAATATTGGAGGAACTATATGGTGAAGGAGAGATAGAAACAACAAACGAACCTCCAGTTCCAGCAGGTGAGGAGCCAATAATTGGCACCAATTTTAGGGCCAAATCAAGTTTCTACCCTCATTGGAACAAGGGCAACTTCATATCTACATTTTATGAGGTTGTCTTGAGAGAATTTAGAAAGATCTGTGGGAAAAGGAGTCTAAAAAGCAAAAAGAGCTCGAACATAGACCTCGAGGCACCCTTGAACAGCTTGAAGAATAACTCAGAAATTATAATAAGAAAAGCTGATAAAGGTGGAGGCCTAGTAGTACAGGACAAAGAACAGTACCTGGAAGAAGCCCATAGGTTGATTGGAGATACCACCACGTACGAAAGACTCTTCTGGGATCCAACGATGGCCTATAATAAGGAACTTAAGAACCTATTGGAAAAAGCGGTGGCGGATAAGATCTTGACAAAAAGTGAATTCCAATTCCTGTATTCCAAACACCCGGTAGTCCCACATTTCTATCATATTCCCAAAATACACAAAAACCTAGAGAGACCACCAGGTCGCCCGATTATTGCAGGGATCGACAGTCTGTCCAGTAATTTGGGCAGCTATATAGACTACTTCCTGCAACCCCTAGTGACGAGTCTTCCATCTTACATCAAGGACTCGAGCCATGCCCTGGAAATACTGAACCCCTACAAGTGGGAAAAAGGATACAGATGGCTATCACTTGATGTGGCATCGTTGTATACATGTATACAACATGAATTTGGACTCAGAGCCATTGAATACTACTTGGCGGAGGCTCATCAATTTAGCCCGCGGCAAGCACAATTTATCCAAAATTGTATAGAGTATACTTTGACCCACAACTATTTCTCCTTCTTGGATTGCTTCTACCGACAGATAAGAGGTACCGCTATGGGGGCCAGGTTTGCTCCCAGCTATGCAAACCTTTTTATGGGTTACTGGGAGTATAAATCCATTTGGCACAACAACCCTTTTGGAAAACACCTGGTCCTGTATGCACGATACATCGATGATATCCTTATCATATGGAATGGCAGTGATGAAGATCTAGAGGGTTTCCTGACACACTGCGAGAATAATCCGTTTGGCATTTCATTTACACATGTGGTCGATAAAGAATCATTAGTGTTTCTAGATTTGGAATTGAGGGCTGATGACAGTGGTAAGATCACCTCAAGAACCCATTTCAAACCCAGTGCAGGGAATTCATACCTGCATGCATCGAGCCAGCACCACCCAAGATGGATTAAAAATGTTCCATTTGGCCAGTTCTGTCGTTTGAAGCGAACCTGCACCCAGAAGAAAGATTACGAAGAACAAAGTCAGATCCTGAGAGAGAAATTCAAAGAAAAGGGATATGGGCAGGCACATATAGAGGAAGCCTTCCAAAAATATCTCCAGCTTTATAAAGAGGATGCACCAAAAAGCGACAAAATCAAGAACTATGCAGAAAAAGAAATCTCTACAGTACGGTTCTGCACTAGGTATAACAATAGGGCCCCGACCATACATAAAATCTTCCAGAAGAACTGGAAGATTCTGGCTGCCGATCCATTTCTAGAGACATGCATCTCGTCTCGTCCTAATTTGGTCTTTAGAAGGCCCAAAGACTTGAGAAGTATGATTGCTCCTAGTAGAGTAAAGAAAATGAACAAAGGAGAAAGATCGAAAGGGCCCTGGACCACAATTTTCGATCAAAAAGGAAGTTATAGATGTGGCGTAAGCAGTTGTGGCAACTGTACACATATGCACCATAGGAAAAGAGATATTACTGGTACAGATGGAAGATGTCACACGATCAAACAATTCATTAATTGTGGAACTTCATACGTTATATATGGCATCCTATGTCCATGTGGTCTACTGTATGTAGGACGAACATCACGCCAATTAAGAACTAGGATGAACGAGCATAGGAGCAGCATTGCAACAAAAAAGGAAAAGGGGTCAATACCAAGACACTTTAAGGAAGTTCATGATGGTGGAGTGGAAGGCCTTAGAGTGTTTGGTATAGAGGCCATTCAAAACAATCTGGATAGCGGCAAAAAATACCAAATTCTTTGTAAAAGAGAGGCCTTTTGGATTTTCACCCTTGGAACTATGGTTCCGAAAGGGTTAAATGAAGAGATAGAATTACACACCATCACATAAGTAAAAAGCAAAAAACAAAATAGAAATAAATAATTAAATTTGAATATCTCGTAGATAACCGTACTATATGGTTGGGGAGGCTTCAAAGAAGCCATAGAGGGAGGAAGTAACAATCTAAATCACCCATTGTATTGTACTATATGTAGATATTAGGTGGTAGTTCCCTCACAGAATAAGTTTCAGCCTGTCTGCCGCCACCTAGGATAACATGAGGTAGTGGGCTGCAAGCTAGTATACACCAGCCATGGTGCCAGGGCTGGGATAGCTAGGCGGGCAGGGTTGGCATTTAACTTATGCATTTGTTTGTATACACATTTAGTCCATTTGGACGTCAGCATATGCATGGGCATTCTACACTGTCTATGTTTGGATAGATATGAGAGCGAGCAAATGAATATATAGTCTGCCGGCTGTGCCGCTAACATGTCTCTCATACATTGTATATGTATGTATGTGTGGGTGGGTGTTTATATTTTGGGTATTGTTTTAAAGGGAGTGTCTTTTAATCCAATTTTACTCATTTTTTGCGGTCTATGTGCGTGTGTATCTATGGATATGCATGTGCACGTTACCTCTATGTGCACGTGTGTATATATGGGTATATGCGTACGTTGTGCTGTAACATACACTGGACCTATGGACTATCGCTTCAAGTAGTTTCTATTTTTAAATCAAATTTTAATTAACTAACTCTTTTATTTTATCATGTATTTGAGCGAGCTCATGTTTGATATTCACCTATAACTATAGATGACATTAACAAAATGGCATCTGGTCCAGCCCATCCATTCCATGTAGGAGCAGGTGTGTGTCTACCCATGCAGACGCTGACACTAATTCCACGGACGATGAGAATAATGATGATATCTATATTTATGATTACATTTATGTTTATATTTTATTATGTATATAATTTTTTCTCATGACTATTTGGGAGCAAGGGCATGTGCTGAGAAGCCTTTGGTCTCTCACTTA
Organism: Rana kukunoris; assembly: GCA_029574335.1. Taxonomy (NCBI): domain Eukaryota; kingdom Metazoa; phylum Chordata; class Amphibia; order Anura; family Ranidae; genus Rana; species Rana kukunoris. The sequence continues at coordinate 379,674,910 of CM056050.1, read as the reverse complement.
GAAGCCCCATTCTGGCCTCCTGCCACTAGAGGGAGTACCGCTTTGCAACTCTATCCCCCGCAAAAACAGGAAAAATGTCACAGGGGCGGATGTGACGCTTCCACCCTATGGTGATGCTGGAACGCATTCACCTGCATCCTGTTTGCGATGCTGGAGCGCACTCGCTTCCTACGAGTCGGCGCCGTGGGCGGCGTGACGCACGTCGCGATGCGCCGTGCGTCGCGCGGTCGTGTGGTACACGCATGCGCAGAGAAGATGACGATGCCCGAGGCAGTGTAGTGCTGGAACGCAGCCACTTCAGAATAGGTGGCGTGCAATCCAGCCCATGTGGATGACTTTGGGATAAAGAAATGTGAAGGGAAGGAGGGCACTGCCTCAGGATATGTAAGGTATGTGCACCTTCAAGGATAACACCTCTGACACCTGACAATGGATGTATTTCTCCATACACCCTCATCCCCCTTCCCTTCAAAATTGGCAAATCTTTGGATTATGGGATACCCATCGGTAAGACCATGCCAAGTCTGTAATATATAGGGATCGTACATCCAAGGGTTAATTTTGAAATGGGGGGAGCTTTGCCTCCCTGTGGGCGGAGTGACCTGTGACCCTCTAGCACATGCTCTTTTCACCTCTCTGTGTATATGTGTGTGTGTATATATTCTGACAAGCTGCATAGTGAGGGAGCAGTACAGACCACCGGGGCTCTGAGGAAAGGGGTACGCCCCCGAAACGTAAGCCTAGCCTGATTATCGGTCAGATACCTTTTTAGACTGAAGCAACCGTCCTGTTCTGCTGGCGCTGTTGGATTGTCTTTTAAAGCTTGTTTCTAACTCATTTTGTGAGTATAACCATTGATTTTAGCATTTTAATAAAAATTGTGTAACAGTATCACACTAGGTCGGTGCGCCCTCCATTCTTTTTTCTTTTTTAGTTCCTTTGAATTCCCACGATTCTAAGGAGGGCTGCAAGACTCTGGAAAGACACTGTACAATTGAATTGTATGTCCCCATAAGCAAGAAATACCGGAGCGCAGGAGATTTATATCGTTTTGCCGAGTTAGTGTTTAGTGCATATTAGTTTATTATTTGTAGTCCTCGTCAGTCAGTGTAAAAAAAAAAAAAAAAAAAAAATTAGCTTTAGTTTAGTCATATAAGTTTGTGTACGTAGAGTTAGTGTTTAGTGCATATTTGTTTAGTATTTGTAGTCCTCGTTCTTGTCTGCGTCCTTCAGTCTAAAAAAAAAAAAAAAAACCCAAAAAAAGTTTTAGCTGTAGTATTTTAGTTCCTGTTTAGTAACTGTCCGTGTCGTAGTCTACGTCTTTGTCCGTGTAAAAAAAAAAAAGTAAAGTTCCCCCCCCCATATCAGCAAGTATGAGCAGCATACGTGGCCGTGGCCGTGGCAGCAGGGGTAGGGGAGTTACTCCCAGTGCTGGGTCGCTGCCAGCACGGGGTACCTCTCGCGCCCCTACTAGTGGTAGTGGATCAGGTGGAAGGGGAGTCCGCCTCATCCGCAAGTTTTTTCCCTCGGGCAGCCGCCCGATATTGCCTTCTCAGGCTCCAGCAGTGTTGGAGTATATGGGGCACAGCAGTGCCACAGAGTCGTCAGTCCCGACTCCCAGTAGCACCACCAGTACACCAGTGCCTTTAGGACCCGCCCCCAGCCCCCAAGGGTCCAGCCTCTTACTGTTTGACAGCGACAGTGAGAGGGATATCTTGGGGGAGGTCCTGCATCAGGACAAACATCCAGTTCTGTACTGATGGTCAGGACCTTTTGGAAGGGATGATGGAGGAGGAGGATGGGGTACCTGCTGTCAGTATCCCAGAGACATCCCTTCCAAGTGGTGCTGGTGTTTTTGGGCAGGAAACACCCGCACCTAGTCAGACCCAGGCGTCGGTGAGGGGACAGCGGAGCCAGGCTAGCGGCTCCATGTCAGCTGTTTCCCTCAGACCACCACATTTCAGCCCTGGGTCTGACATATCTGGGGACGAAGAGGAGGGTGACCCAACATGGGTGCCACCTGACTTGTCGGTTCACAGCAGCAGTGACGACGAGGAAGGTAGGCACCCTGGGGGAACGGTGCGCCAGGTCACCAGGGAAACCAGCGTCAGGGTCTCCACTGGTGATGGCAGCAGGAGGTGTCAGCAGCAGCAGCAGCAGCAGGCAGCTCCACCTGTGCACACCGAGTCCCAGCAGGTGCAAGTCAGCGGCACCCCATCTGACAGGAGGGCAGCGCTGAAGTCACCTGTCTGGGCCTACTTCACCCTGGTAGCAGATAACCAGACCATAGCCATCTGCCATATCTGTCGTGCCAGGCTGAAGAGAGGGAAGTGCTTGGCTCGGGTGGGTACCACAGCTCTGAACCAGCATCTGAGAATCAACCACTGGCGGGAGTATGACCAGATGAAGCATGGTGGTGATAGCAGCGCCACCACCACAAGTGTGCAGGGTACAGCAGCAGGTCATGCCCCCCCGCTCCCTCTAGTAGAGGTACTGGTACCGGCAGCTAGACCTCTACTTCCACAGCACCCTCCTCTTCTGTATCCTGCACTGCCGTCCGGCGCCAGGCGTCGCTTTCCGACGCCTTCGAACGCACCACTCCCTTCCCCCCTGGAGACCGACGTGTGCGTTCCCTCAATGGGCTCCTGGCAAGGGTTATTGCCCAACATCTGCTTCCCTTCAACATTGTTGACTGCAACCCCTTCAGGCAGATGTTGGAGCAGGCCCAACCCCAATGGCGTGTCCCCAGCCGCCATTTCTTTGCCAGGACTGTTGTCCCTGCCCTACACCAGCACATTGTGCAGAATGTAACCCTGTCGCTGGATCACGCTGTCAGCGACAGGGTGCATCTCACAATGGATGGCTGGACCAGCAGGCATGGGCAGGGCCGGTACATCAGCTTCACGGCCCATTGGGTTTCCCTCCGAGGCGCCGGGGAGGGATCGGCGGCATCAGATTTTGTGGTGCCGCCCGGGGGTGTCCAGGGGAGAACTGCTGGTCTCCCTCAAGCCACTGTCTCCGCAGCTGCTGAGCCTCACAGCAAGCGCCCCCGTAGCTACTCAAGTGTGGGGCATGTGCGCTGTCAGGCCGTGCTCCAACTTGTTAGCTTAGGGGACCGGAGACACACTGGACAAGAAGTGCTGTCCGCACTTCAGGCTCAGGTCCAGAAGTGGCTGACACCCCGAAGGCTCCAGGCAGGTATGGTTGTCTGTGACAACGGCAGCAACCTACTCTCCGCCCTCCAGGCTGGCAGTCTGACCCACGTGCCCTGTCTGGCACATGTCCTCAACCTCGTGGTGCAGAAGTTCCTGCACACCTATCCCGGGTTGAGTGACATTGTGCTAAGGGTACGTAGGATTGCCAGCCACTTCAGGCGCTCCCCAACCGCTACCGCGTCCCTGTCCAAGTTGCAGCGGGACAACAGCCTGCCCCTTCACAGGCTGATTGTGGACAGTGTGACGCAGTGGAACTCCACCCTCCACATGCTGGAGAGGTTGTGGGAGCAGCGAAGGGTGGTGAAGGAATACCTGCTGGAGCAAGGCACTGCCGGGCCATCACAAACACTCCCGTACATCACCAGTGCGGAGTAGGGGGCAGATACACCAGGTCTGCCATGTGTTGGCCCCTTTCGAGCAGGCGACCAAGATGGTGAGCAGGGAGCATGTCGGCCTCAATGACGTGCTCCCTACAGTGTTCCTGCTGGACAGGGCACTATATCGCCTGCTCGAAGCTGGGGAGAGTGCCTTGGTGGAGCAGGAGGAGGCAACACTGCTCCACCAAGACCAGGCCCAGGACGAGGAGGAGGAGGATGATGATGATGAGGAGGTTACTGGTGACGTCCTGGAGTCAGGGCCTGGTCAGGAGGGAGAGCCGGTGTTGGGGGCACCGATAGTCCGGGGGTTGGGCATCTCTGAGCGCGAGCAGCAGCGCCTCCAGCATGAAGACTCAGACGTCATGGACCCGGTCAGCCATGAGGAGTCACAGTGGACTGTGCTCTTCCCCATGGCTGCCCACATGCTGAGATGCCTCAGGAGGGACCCCCGGGTTAAGACTATCAAGGAGAGGGATGAATTTTGGATGGCCACCCTTTTAGATTCAAGATGCAAGGGGAAACTGGAGCAGTTCCTCCCAGCCAACCGGAGGCAGCACCGGATGGAGGAACTGCAGGCACGCATAGTCAGCCGGTTGGAGCAGGCAACTCCCCGGCCTCCAGTTGTCCCCCCTCATCTCACCAAGCGGATGGCTGCACCCAGCAGCAGCCGAGCAGGGGACCTAATGGGTGAGATAAAGATGTTCTTCCAATCTGAGCGACCCAGTACCAGCAGCGGCAGCAGCAGTCACCACCACCAGCGGCTGGCCCACATGGTGGCAGACTACATGGGGTCCGTCGGTGCCTCTGACAGTATGAGCACCGACGACCCCATGGAGTACTGGGTTGCCAGATTAGACACCTGCCGCGAGCTCGCTCAGTATGCGCTGGAGTTATTGTCTTGCCCCCCCTCCAGCGTACTATCTGAGCGAACATTCAGCACGGCAGGTGGGGTGGTCACGGACAAGAGGACCCGTCTGTCCACAGACTCCGTGGACAGACTCACATTCATCAAGATGAATGAGTCCTGGATCGGCGGTGGCTTTCTGGCACCCGCCGTCGGTTCAGGGCGCTGAAGGGTCCCTTGTCATTCATTCCCTCTCCTTGGCTCTCCCTCCACTCTTGCCCGAGTGATTCGTGTTGCAGCTGGTCCTCATCCAGGGGCATCAAAGCAGACTTAGACCAGTTTATCTTGAGGCCCGAGAACTCCCCAAATCTGACAACCGTCTCCATTGTCGTGCTCAGGGATTGCTCGGTATCTCCCAGCAGGATCATCGTGTCGTCGGCATATAGCATCACCTTCTCCTGCCTGTCTCCATAGCAGAAGCCAGTGATACCCCTATGTTCTCTAATCTGAATCGCCAGTGGCTCTATTGCAAGGGCAAACAGCAGAGGGGACAGTGGACACCCCTGCCGCGTACCCCGGCCCAGAGCAAAAGACAGCGACACCCTTCCAGTCTCTCTGATAACCGCCTGGGGGCAATGATACAACAACCGCACCCAGGAGATAAACACCTCTCCAAATCCGAATCGCCGCAGCACCTCCCAGAGATACGGCCACTCCACATTTTTGAAGGCCTTCATAGCATCAAGTGACAGCAGAGCTCTCCTACCCACATTATCAGCCCGGGACTGCATGTTAAGAAATAGTCTTCTGAGGTTTATAGCTGTGGATTTGTTGGGCATACATCCCGCCCGGTCCGGGTGTATGGCTGAGGTGATCACCTTATTTAGCCTGAGGGCCAGTACTTTCGCCAGGATTTTGATATCAGATTGCAACAGCGAAATCGGCCTGTACGAGGCCGGATCCGCTGGGTCCTTACCTGGTTTAAGAATTAACACAATTTGCTCCCTAGCCATTGAGGGCGGAGGGCATTGGACACCCTAGCAGCATTAAAAACTCCCAGCAGCCTGGGCAGTAAGGTCTCGGAGTATTGTTTGTAAATCTCCATATGGATTCCGTCACCCCCTGGGGCTTTACAGTTGGGGAAGGCCGCGACCGCCTCCTGTAGTTCCTTCAGAGCCAGAGGGGAATCGAGCTCTAAGCTCTGAGAAGGGGAAAGACGCTGAAATGTAATCCCGTCCAGGTAGTTGGACAGCTCCTCAGCGCCATACTCCGAGGCCAGGCAATACAACCGTTCATAAAAGTCTGCTAGTGTCTGTATTATGAGATCAGGGGAATGAACCATCAGCCCAGCAGCGGTCCGCAATGTCCCGATAACCGGGGACTTCTGTTCCGAGCTCGCTATCCTAGCCAGAAGTCTGCCTGTCACCCTTGCCCAAGTGTTTAGATGATATCTAGTACTATTACCACTACTGCTTGTAAATGTTGCCTGCCTGTGTGATAATTACATTATATTTTAATACTACTGCTGCTGCCTTCATGCTGAGTAATGCTTCATGACCTCTGTGGCACAGCGGATACACCAACAGCCTCCGCTACAAGCTACCAGACCGGATCGTAACTGCAAGTGTGACTAAAAGACTGAACTTTATGTTAAACCCTGGTTTGCGGCCTTTATACTGCAACCATTAGCTTGTCTGCAAGAGCAAATCAGCACTCTCTCTCTTTCTCGCTCTCTCTCTCTCTATATCTATATATATATTGTAGCTTTTGTTATAGTAATTTTTCAACAGTTTAGTTTGTGTTAGTAGTGTCTGTGTCTGTGTATTTTGTAAAAAATCAAGGGAGTTTGGGACTTTAAATGAGGCCATGAACAAGGTGGGGGTATAGGGTAAAAATTACATATTTATTAATCATAGTAGGGTATACAGCACATATCAATGACAAGAACTACTGATAGAAAAAACATTGTAATAAATATAATTTCATAAGATTTACAATCACATGGTTCTGTGCATAAGTAAAAATCAGCAACAAGGGTACATAAAGTATATGGTAACCTAGCGCCACGTAGTGGTCACAGTAATACATATATACATTTCCAGAGATTATTATATGTACATAGATTGTAAAAAATAAATAAAACAGCACTTGCAGAGGGAAAAAAAAATTATGGAACAGTGAAATCATGATTGGTAAGTAAGATAATTTTCAGTCGTTGATGTGATATTGTCACATGTCTGTATCTTAAATTTCCCGACGCGTTTCGTGTAAACCACTCATCAGGGGCAGATAATTGGAGGTATCTAAGAAAAAAGTAGAATAGAATGAGTATGATGGTAACTAATCATAATAGGAAGAGGACGGATAAGCCCCACCTAAATTACTTACATGGAACAACTGCAGTGGGATGTGACAAGTAAAGAGCCTGGACCAAAATGTTACCTGTCCCGGGAGCTGAGGTACAAAAGAGCAGCGTGCTGGCAGGGCGCATAGCCTCACCCCCTATAAGACGCAAGCCCAGAGTGCCAATATTCAAGGTTGGATACAGTGTTTCATCAGTCATGGATACCTGAAGGGAGTCTAAGAGTAAAGAATACATAAGAAGTGTATAATAGTATCCTGATAAGATATGAAGGATACAAATGAATATTGGATGAGCAAATATAGAGATAATATATATATAAGGGTATCTAAGTAATAGAGTAAAGTAGATGACCATATGTATAATATCCAAATGGCCAGAGGGTATAGCTAATGAAAAAATAAACAAGTAACAGGGACAATCCTCAATTGCTCATAAACAATGAGTTAGAGTAAAAATTAGCTGGTAGAGGGAAAAATTAGGGGGCCTGATATGGCTTACCTGCATCCTAAACTGGTGTCCGTGTATTTTAGTTTGTCTTAGGTTTGTGTTAAATAAAATAATAGTATAAAATGTTTTTGGTTATTATGAAGTTAGATGTGTTGAAAAACCTAACAATCTCAATAAGAAAGGAAACATTTTAAAAGAATAACATTTTTTCTAACAAGAAAAAAAAATTTACAAGTATTTTTGCATGAGTTTGTGAAGCTCAGCCATCGCGTCAAAATTCTTCCTCTGCTGTTGCTCCAGCTGTTGGTTTTGGAGGTCTAATAATCGCATTTTACAGCGATTTGAGAGGATTTTCTCATTGGTCCTCTGGGAGTGTAATTTTCCTCCATCTTTTTGAAAACTGTTAGGATATAAGAAAAAAAAAAATAGTATTAAATGCTGTCCATTTTTATATCTACATCTTATTGTTGAAATGTTATTAATCTTTGTGCACATATTTACCCTCCTGCCTGGGGCTCACAGGAACCGTCTCATCCTCCTGCTCCTCTTCTCCATCACCCGATTCACCAGGAGTTTGGGGGGGGGGGTTGCAGCTCCTCCTCTTGCTCTTCAACAGGAGCTGGGGGTGGTAAACACTGGGAGGGCCCTGGCTGCTCCTCATCCCTCTCCTCCTGTGCATCCTCCTCCTGCTCCTCCTGTGCATCCTCCTCCTGCTCCTCCTCTTCATTCTCCTCCTCCTCCTCCTCCTCTGCGGCCTGTCGCCTTGTGCGCTTGGGGCGCACAGATGGTAGAGGAGCTCCTATAATAACACAATGTTCATATATGTAAAAATGATTTCTAATAACGTATGCAAATTCTGTGTACTCTGCTGTATTGTATATGAATACAAATTTATTTATATAGACAGTTAACCAATGGGATAATGTTATATTAAAGGGTCTTGCTGGCACTACAGGGGACTGAGTGTGAGCTGGGCTGCCACCATGGTAAAAAGGGCCTGATGGAGTACACGGGATTACTATGATAACCCCACGCCTAGCAGAGGAATTTAGTGGTAATTGAGTTATAAAATACCACCCCTTCCCCTTTAACCCACCACACCACCACTTTAATTCCATGGTTTAACTTGATGGAATAATGTCTTTTTTCAACAGTACTATGAATACCTTGGGTGGTGATATACGTATGTTACCACAACATGGCGTCTGGGTTAACAACATCTGCCCTAAGGTTAATTACATATGACCTTACATAACTGTCACCAATAACTTACCTGGATGAAATTCATCTCGGATCTGTCTGACCCAAGCCATGTGGCGCCTCTTTAGGGGTGACCACTTTTTTAGGATGGCCATGTGGTCATGTGTGTGGCCATAAACTTGTCGTAACTCCCGCAACAGGGAGCGGACTATTTTTTTTTGTCCTGCTGGCTCCGGGTTGCGTCATATCCCTGTTGCAGGAACCTCTGCAAGATGAAGAACAAAGTATATTATAATACTTTTGTTTAAACACTTATGGATATATGACGTAAATGTATGGTATTCAACAATTGGAAGCATTCTCCCCTTATTAATCACTGACAGGGGTAACATGACAGATTTTATATCTTGCCATTTTGGTCGCCACCTTTTTTGCATAAATATAGCAGCCATTATCATTTGCATAATTATGTATATATGAGTAACATCACAGGATACACGTATAGGGGAGAAATGAGTTGCTATTCATCTGACCGCTATAATTATTTTTTGACCCTTATACTGGGCCTGTACAATAGATAATTTTTTTTTCATCCCTATCTTTATATATGAACAATAATATGTTTGTTTCTTTTGACTTTTTGATGAATTAATTTTGAATAAATAATGGAGTTGATGTTATTTAAAAACTACAACTACCAGCATGCTCTGATACACCATGTAGACAATTATACTTTAACTCCCAGCATGCCTGGACAGTCAATGGCTGTCCGGTAATATTGGGGAGTTGTTTTGCAACAGCTGTAGGCTCCGTTTAGTAAACAGTGCCGTGCCAGACGTTTTTTTTTTTGTGTGGAGGGGAGGGGGGCTATGTAGGGGTATGTGTATATGTTGTGTTTTTTAATTTTTATGTAGTGTGGTGTAGTGTTTTTAGGGTACAGTCAGAGGGGCGTGGGGTTCACAGTAGTTTCCCACTAAGGGTTTGAGCCTCAGCGCCAAATTTACTTCAGCTAGAAGCACACTGTAAGCCCCAGCCCATGTGAATGTACCCTGTACATTCACATTGGGGAGAGGGGGGGGGGGGGTTATTGCAGTCAGTTGCATGCAGGGAGTTGTAGTTTTGCAACAGCTGGAGGCAGAATGGTTGCAAAACACTGTGAGTTTGTTACCTAATTTAGGGTTTCAAGACCAGTGCGCCTCCAGCTGTTGCAAAACTACTACTCCCATCAGACATGGCCTGTCAGTGCATGCTAAGAATTTTACTTTTGCTGCATCTAGAGTGCCACAGTTTAGAGACCCGTGTATAGTGGTCTGAAAAATGTGGGCCTGCAGAACTTGCAAAACTAGGCATGCTGGAAGTTGTAGTTCTGCAACATCTAGAGGGCAATATGTATTCAAACGTCTTGGACCCTGAAGTCAGGACGTTCGCATACGTCCTATGTCCACAACATGTTAATTATGCTAAATAGCAAGGAAAGTGCCTAAATACACATTTACCAACCAGGGTGTCTGCAGCTGTCCAGGCATGCTGGGAGTTGTCGTTTTGCAACAGCTGGAGACACACTGTTTGGGAAATACTAATATCTGATCTTATATCCTAACTTTTAAACTAGTCTAAAATGCAGTTAAAGATAATGAAATAACAGTGGTGAAATTACTTACACTAATCAGCAGTTTTTCCTCACTGGATGAAAAGTTACTCCCCACCATCTTCGCTTCACAGGGCAGCACAAAATAGCGATCCGAAAATAGACTGGCAAAGATCCAGAAAATGATCTCCGTTTTCGCGTGTTGTTCGCGCGCGCGCATGCGCATGCGCTGACGAGAATTTAGCAATTAATTCGCATTCGCATTAGCGAAATTTCGCAACATTTTTTTTTGATAAAATATCACGAATATTCGATATTAACGAATATTTCGCGAATATTCTTCTATATATTCTTGAAATATCGCGAAATTGAATATTCCGCTCATCACTATTCATGAGCAGTACTCAGCTTGTCCTCAACAGGTGCTTGGAGCATGCATTGATTCTGTGCAGTCTCTGGTCAGACAAGCCATGTGCAAACCTGATTTTGTGAGACCATTATTACAAGCCTGGTCCAGTTTGTTGTACTCAGCCCCTGTCAGCTCCCAACTATCCATTTCTTTGTCTAGTTACCAACCTGCTGGGAAATCTTTTTCTTTACCCCCAATTCTCACTTTTGCTGAACAATACACCCTGCTAACAACAAAGTACCGGTCCCCTGTTTCCTCCTGCTGCACTTACCCTGCCTATAAACCTTCTGCTGCTTCTCAACTGCCTCCGTCTGTTCCACCAAAATCCTCTTCAAGGTCAGAACCCTCTGTTTCACCACCCCTCCGCTCTTCACCTCTACCAGCTGTATCCATTACTTCCAACCCTATACCCATATACAAATCCTCAGTGGTGAAACCAAAGAAGAAGAAAACGTTTTTTACAACCCGCTCGATCCTGCCACTAACTCAATCTGCATCCACTTCGGCCAACCTGCTTCAGCCTGTTGTTCCAGTGCCAACCGCTCAGCCTGTTGTTCCAGTGCCAACCGCTCAGCCTGTTGTTCCAGTGCCAACCGCTCAGCCTGTTGTTCCAGTGCCAACCGCTCAGCCTGTTGTTCCAGTGCCAACCGCTCAGCCTGTTGTTCCAGTGCCAACCGCTCAGCCTGTTGTTCCAGTGCCAACCGCTCAGCCTATTGTTCCAGTGCCAACCGCTCAGCCTGTTTCCGGGGCCAACCGCTCAGCCTGTTGTGCCAGTGCCAGTTTGCCAGTCTGCTCCAGTGCCAGTTTGCCAGTCTGATGCTCCAGTGCCAGTTTGCCAGTCTGATGCTCCAGTGCCAGTTTGCCAGTCTGATGCTCCAGTGCCGGTTTGCCGGTCTGATGCTCCAGTGCCAGTTTGCCGGTCTGATGCTCCAGTGCCAGTTTGCCAGTCTGACGCTCCAGTGCCAGTTTGCCAGTCTGATGCTCCAGTGCCAGTTTGCCAGTCTGATGCTCCAGTGCCAGCGGTCCAGTCCGTTCCAGTGCCAGTTTTCCAGCCTGTTGTGCCAGTTTTCCAGCCTGTTGTGCCAGTTTTCCAGCCTGTTGTGCCAGTTGTCCAGCCGGAGGTGTTCCTGTTTGCTGCCCAGCCGGAGGTGTTCCTGTTTGCTGCCCAGCTGGAGGTGTTCCCGTTTGCTGCCCAGCCGGAGGTGTTCCCATTTGCTGCCCAGCCGGAGGTGTTCCCGTCTGCTGTCCAGCTGGAGGTGTTCCCGTCTGCTGCCAAGCCCGATGACACGGAGTCTGCTGATCTGCCACCATCTGCTGTCCACCCTGGTGTCCTGGTTCCTGCTGTCTACCCTGGTGTCCTGGTTCCTGCTGTCTACCCTGGTGTCCTGGTTTCTTCTGTCTACCCTGATGTCCTGGTTTCTGCTGTCTACCCTGGTGTCCTGGTTCCTGCTGTCCACCCTGGTGTCCTGGTTCCTGCTGTCCACCCTGGTGTCCTGGTTTCTGCTGTCCACCCTGGTGTTCTGGTTCCTGCTGTCCACCCTGGTGTCCTGGTTCCTGCTGTCCACCCTGGTACCCTGGTTCCTGCTGTCCACCCTGGTGTCCTGGTTCCTGCTGTCCACCCTGGTGTCCTGGTTCCTGCTGTCCACCCTGGTGTCCTGGTTCCTGCTGTCCACCCTGGTGTCCTGGTTACTGGCTTCCAGCCTGACGTGCCTGGCTTCCGGTCCAACGTGCCCGGCTTCCCGTCTGATGTCCTGGTGCCTGACTTTAAGTTTGTGTCACTTACCCAGCCTAATGACCCTGAGTCTGCTGCCCAGCTTGATGACTTCCAGGCCGCTGCCCAACTTGATGACTTCCAGTCTGCTGCCCAGCTTGATGACTTCCAGTCCGCTGCCCAGCTTGATGACTTCCAGTCCGCTGCCCAGCTTGATGACTTCCAGACCGCTGCCCAGCCTGATGACTTCGGCCCGCTGCCCATGTGTCACCTTCCCAGCCAAATAACCCTGAGTTTGCTGCCCTGCCTGCCTTCACCTCTAGATACCAACTTCCAGACCCTGGTGGTGGTAGGATGCATGCTTCGTTTCCGGACTTGGGGGGCTTGTCTCCCAATGGGTTAAGGAACTTTGACCGGAAGACTTTTTGGGACTTTTCTGCATCCACATGCACTACCAGGGCAAGGGCAGAATGGGGTGTCCAGAGGCCACCCCTTGGGGGGGAACTGTCATGATCGGTGTCATGACTTGGGTCGCCTGCTGGTGGCACTGTTCCCTCTGGTAACAGGGGTGCAGTTTTGGTGGCCACCAGCAGGTGTCTCCCAAGTTGCAGCTGCACTGGTATATAAGCCCGCCCTGCACTTCAGTCCAGTGCTGCAGTATTTTGTCTGTTAAGCTCTGTTCCTGTCTGTCCTGATACCAGTCTGTTTCTTGATCTGCTTCATTTGACCTTGGCTTGTACTTCTGGACTTCGCTGCCGTCTCCGATCCTTGACCCCGGCTTTGCCCCTGGACTTGCTTGTTTCTTATCCCTTTACGTTCTGATTTATTGTACATATTTATGTTCACTAGTTTTGGTGGTTTTGACGTTTATTGTATGTGTAGTTGGCGTGCTTGTTTCTGGGTGTCCTGTTTTTTCACGTGTGCCTTGTCCTCAATAAATTCATATTGTTCACTTACCTTCTGCCTATTTCCTTAGTGCAGCCCACTGCCCTGTCTTCTAGTATTGGGTGTCTGTGTAGACATTCCCCTGACATAATACTGCAGCCATATAAACAGGTCGGCTGCACTTGGGAAATTGGTTCTGGGGCACTTGCTATTTTAAAAATGCTTCTTGAAGATGTTTTGTACCTGTCACTCCTGGCAACAGATGACAGAGATTTCTGCTATCAGGAATTAAATGAATACACTAGTGACCAGCTTGAAGAGTTCGTGGGGGTGATTAAGGGCGCTGTTGATAGCCTCAGAAAAATAGTTTTTCTTGGCTGTGAACATTTCTTTGTGGTATTTTCTTGTTATTTACTTGTAGATGGAGAGGTTCTCATCTGAAGGGCTTCTTTTCCAGGTGACTTCCGCCCTTCTGCGCTCTTGCTTCAGTAACGCCAGTTGGTTGTTGAACCAGCTGGAGTTTTTTTTCCGGGTGTGGGTTTTTCGTTTCGGCGCTATTAAGTCAGCTGACTGTAATAGGGCTGTGTTTATGGCATCCAGTGTTTCTTCAGCCGTTTGATGCGGCTGAATTGTTTTTATTTTTTTCCTTAACGTGGCTTTGAAGAGTTCCGAGTGGAGCTTCTTCTGACATCTAGTCCAGTGTGTTGTCACTGGATTTGATGTTTTTGTTAAGGGGGGGAATTTGGAAATAATGAATTTAATTGCATGGTGATCTGTCCATGGCAACGGTTCATTTTCCAAGATTTTTATTTCCAGATTTTATCTGAAAATAAGATCTAGCGTGTGACCTGAAGCATGTGTGGACCCACATACTAGTTGTTGTAGCCCTAATCCTTCCAGGTGGTCAATGCAGGCGTTGGCAACGGGGTCTTGCGGGTAGTTGGCCCAGAGGTTGAAGTCCCCGAGCAGCAAAAGGTATTTGCTGTTAAGGGTGTAGGTGGAGATGAAGTCCATCAATAATGGGAGAAACTGCGATTTTGGGCCAGGTGGCCTATAGCAGAGTAGAATCCGGACAGTCTCCTGGGATTTTGCTTGGAGTTGCAGAGTAAGGGTTTCCATGAATGGAAGAGGGTTTTGAAGGACTGGTTTGGTGATTGCAAGGTGAGTCTTGCAAATCACTGCCAGGCCTCCTCCTCTTTGCCCTATTCTGTTTTCGGTTATGATACGATAGTTTTCTCCTAGAATGGTGTTACAGTCAGCTGTGAGCCAGCTCTCTGTAATAAAGAGGCAGTCTAAATCGTATTGTAGTATGAAATCAAGGATTTCTAATCTGTGTTTTACTGCCGATCTTGTGTTGATCATAGCACATGATATGTGCTTAGGCTGGGGTAAACGGCTGCAAATCTTGATAGTCGATCGTTGATCGACTCTCAATAGCCTTTCAATTCTTAGGGCTTTTTTGGTGATGGCTGGCAATATTGCGGCAAATCGCCTCAGATCCCAAATGGTTTCTGCAGAATATTGCAGATTAACCATGGTCGCCAGACACCAGGGGGGGGGGAGGGGAGGACGTTCAAGGATTAACTGAATCCTCTATCCTCACTTAGTCCAGAGGAAGGCAAAAAAAAAACTGGTAGTGTTACGCCAATATGCTCCGGCAGGGCAACAAAATTCCATCCTGACCCCTTTGGAGGCGATAGGATGAACCCTGGATCAAGTTCTAATGATGAGAAGGGGCAGAGTGGGGCTGGGTATAGCAAGATGGCTGCCGATCGGGTAGCAGGATCTGGGCTGGGGGCTGTAAGCTGGGGTGGATAGGTGCAGCCAGGGGGGACTGGAGCAGAAGCAGGTACTCTCCTGGGGTGGGGGGGGGGGCTTGCAGGGCAGTTAGGGCTGTTTGGTGGTGAGTTCGGGGGGGTGGGAAGCATCGCGGCACTGAAGCCGTGAAGCCGCGGCCTTTCCTAGATCGGGGCTGCCGCGATTGTCGACAGGCCGGCACGGTTGTTCCCAAAAAATGCCAGAATCGGCGGAAATTGCGGTGGAGAGGCGGAGGGGGGGGGGTGCCTTGGGCAGGGATGGTAGTGTGAGGGTGAGAGGAAGGGAAACGGAGGAGGGGGAAGCCGTGATCGCGGCCGTGGTTCCGTTGCGGCTTTTCCTGAAAAGGACGGCTGCCAACGGTACTCAAGGAGGTAGAGGAGATGGCCCCTATGTCAGGGGCTTACCTTGAGGCTCCGGTGGGAGAGGAGAGAACCAGGGGATCCAGGGGCGGCTCGGGGTCAGAGCAGATCTGACAGCAGACAGCAGAGGCTGAGGCTGGGGGAGGAAAGCCCTGCCTGTCTGGCTCCAGGAGCCATACGTCCTACTGTTAGAACGCACGCCGATTACTACTGGAGCTCAGTTCTAGCCCTGGGGAGGAGGTACTCTTTCAGACTCAATCCTGGAGAGCTCCCAAGATGGAGCTCTGTGTGTCAATTCACACACGGAGCCTGGCTATTTAGGCACCAATGGCTCCCGTTGCTGCCAAAAGCCAATCAGGAGTGCGAGTTCCCGGAAAACCAAGGCTCTTTTAATGGACATAGTTGGATCAAGACTGGGCTCAGCTAAGTATTAGAGGGCTGGGGGGACTGCTGCACACAGAAGTTTTTTTTTACCTTCATGCTTATAATGCATGAAGATAAAAAAAACTTGTGCCTTTACAACCAGGTGAAATTTAGCACTGAAACCCTTTCAATTTACAATCCACCATAAACCAGATATAGAAGAAAAGCTCCCTCGTTCACAAATTTGTGTACGTTTAAAGGTCACCACATCCCTTGTAAATATAGGAAAAAATAGAATATCCCCCAAAGAGTGGGACTTTACAAGTGACCATAAACGAAGAAACAATTTTATTAATTACAAATAGTATACCAATTGTATCAAAAATATGTACATCATGAATACAAATCATTCAAATACGTAATTGAACAGGAAACACAAGGCTGCTTAGAGTCACACCCAACAGCTGTTTAGGAAATTCTCCCTTCTTCAGGGGATTTATAGACAATAAGATCAAAGATATCTAAAAGATAAATACACAATTTACATTAATACAGATCATTTTAAATATACACAACAATAAGGAAAAAAAATAAAATAAAAAGGGGGGCTTACTAAAAAATAAAAGTATTCCATGTGTCCAAAAATGTGTGTGGCTCAAGATGTGATTGAGAAGCAACAAGAATATGGCTCGCTGTCACAGGGCCGGGTCAAAGGCAGAAATCCAAAGAGGGTCCAACTCAAGTGAAAGAAATTATGCTGACAACCATATCCACTCCCAGCGGAATCTGAATAGAACATAACGGGCAAAAATGCATGAGGCTAAAATTTAAGCCAAAAACATACACTGGCCCCTAAATCTGAGATTGATATTTCATGTATACCTTACTTTCTCTGTATAGATTGCTATGTATATATAGTGCATGAATTAGCAAAACTCAAAACACCCACCTGAAAGCCTGATGACAAAAGCAACAAGCCTGATGCCGCGTACACACAGTCTTTTTTTTGCGATGAAAAAAAACGAAGTTTTTTAAAACGTCATTTAAATTGATCGTGTGTGGGCAAAGCGTCGTTTTTTGTGTTAAAAAAAAACGACCCAAAAAAAATTCCAACATGCTTGAATTTTTTGTGTTGTTTTTCAAAACGTCGTTTTTTGTGTCATTGTGTGTGGGCAAAACGACGTTTTTAAACCCGCGCATGCTCAGAAGCAAGTTATGAGACGGAGCTTCAATGGAAAAGAGTGCCGTTGAACGTGGTGTACGTCACCACGCTTTGCTAGAGCTTTGTAGAAAAACGATGGTGTATGCAACGTCGTTTTGGAAAATGAAGTTTGAAAAACTTCGTTTTTTTTCATGATTGAAAACGTCGTTTTTTTCATCTAAAAAAAACACTGTGTGTACGCGGCATTAGACTGTCCTGAATCCAAACAGTGTTAGATAAGGACTACAAGTCAAAGTGACTTAATAGTAAGTAGCAGATCCTATGGGATGTAAAGGGTGGGTAGTCTGTAAAGATAGCAAACAAAATCTTAAATATACAGCCAGCAAGGGGTAAATGTGGCTATAGGAAGGAAAGGGGGCTTGATATTTACCCAGCAGATAATATCTAGAGATGTCCTGTCACCATCCACCACCAAGCACAGGCAGCTAAGAACTGACAGGCTCTTTAAATAGTGGTGGGTGGCTAGACGCGCGTGCGCGTGAACGAAAGTGTGTGTGCGCGCATGAGCATCAACGACCACAAAAAAAATATATATTTTTTTTTAAACCAGATATAGAACATAAAACTCCTGATCATTTGTCCTGTTGGCAGCTGTCTCTTGGCACTGTGCAAAATGTTCATGAGAAGCAATGCTTGATATGTTATATTTTTGAGAATGTATTATTTTTCTTTAAAGTAAAACTGAAGTTAAAACTCTTTCCTGTTGCCTCCATGGCAGCATACATATCCCTGCCTACTTCTGCCCACAGGACCAGTGCATAGCTATAAAAAGTTAAAAGAGTGTATGGGTTTTTATATATATATATATATATATATATATTATATTCATACTTACCTAGGTGAACGGAGCATCAGACCGATGCTGCAGCTGTCTTCCACCGCCTCTTCACTGAGAACCGAGCCACCGAACACTGCTGATGGCTCGTCCCCTCCCCCCGAACAGAGAGACACTGACTGTCAGTCATCATCTCTCCTGCTCAGCTCCTCCATGCTCATTGGAGCGCTGAATTTTGGTTGGGCCATCTTAGTGGCTTGATGAGACTTCCATCAGTCAAGACAGCCTGCAGATCCAGACTTCAGAAGTCGGGATGACATGTTGCCTTGACTGAACTCAATGACGTCAGTGGAGAGCAGACTTTAGACCGCTCTCTGCTGAAAACGGGTTCCAGGAGTGCAAAACGAACTGCACTCCTGTGACCCAGAGGAGAAGCCCAGCCTAAAAATCTCAGGCTGGACTTCTTTAACAGAAACACAACAACCCAATCAATAATGCAGAGATGTCAGCCAACATGACAGGCAGGGGAGCCAATCAGGTTTTATTATGGTGCATTCTTTCAGCACTACTGATGGGCTTAGTAGTCCTCACTACAGCTGTCTTTGGCAGGAAGCCAGTAGCTTACTCACTTTCTTATAATAGGATTTTCTGAAGCTTCCCACCCTGATAGAGAGTTATCGATCTACCACATGTATGCTGCCATGGAGGCACCAGGAAAACAGAAATATGTATCATATTTACCATAATGTTTCATTTCTTGGTGCCTATCCAGGACAGTATACTGAACCCACCATTTTTTCCTAGCAATGTATAAGGAATGGTCTGTTGTGTGGGTGTTAACTCTTATTACCTATGCACTGGTCTTGTCAGTGGAAGTAGGCGGGGGCTACTAACACATGTATGATGTCATAGATAGGCATCAGGAAAGGTTTTTGGATATTGTAAGAGAGGGTTTTAACACATGTGAGATTTTTTTAACCATCTGTGTTCCATTGGGGAGATTTCCCTTCTCTTTATGTCCCAAGCCAAAACAGGAAGTTAGAGGAAATTCTCCAAAGTGAAGGAATCCCTCCTCATCATGGACACCCAAATTAGTGGAAGATTTTCCCTTTATCATACCTCCTAACTTTTTGAGATGAGAATCAGGGACACCTATTAGCAAAACTATGTAGGCATAGCGCACACCCCCGACACACCTCTTTAACCGCTTGCCGACCAGCCGCCGCAGTTATACGGCGGCAGGTCGGCACTCCTGCGCGAGAGCCCGTAGCTCTACGTCGCCACTTTCGACGGCCACTAAGGGGGCGCGTGCGCACCGCCGGCGGCCCGCGCGCGCCCCCCGCTCGCCCCCGAGTCCCGTGCGTGTGCCCGGCAGGCACGATCGCCGCCGGGCACACGCGATCGCTCGTTACAGAGCGAGGAAGGGGAGCTGTGTGTGTAAACACACAGCTTTCGTTCCTGTCAGCGGGGGAAACGCTGATTTTCTGTTCATACAATGTATGAACGGAAGATCAGTGATTTCCCCTAGTAAGTCCACCCCCCCATACAGTTAGAACACAAATAGGAACACACTTAACCCCTTCCCCGCCCCCTAGTGTTAACCCCTTCACTGCCAATGGCATTTTTATAGTAATCCAATGCATTTTTATAGCGTTGATCGCTAAAAAAATGCCAATGGTCCCAAAAATGTGTCAAAAGTGTCCGAAGTGTCCGCCATAAGGTCACAGTACTGAAAAAAAACGCTGATCGCCGCCATTACTAGTAAAAAAAAAATAATAATAAAAATTCCATAAAACTACCCCCTATTTTGTAAACGCTATAACTTTTGCGCAAACCAATCAATAAACGCTAATTGCGATTTTTTTAACGAAAAATATGTAGAAGAATATGTATCGGCTTAAACTGAGGAAAAAATACGTTTTTTTATATATTTTTGGGGGATATTTATTACAGAAAAAAGTAAAAAATATTGCATTTTTTTCAACATAGTCGCTCTATTTTTGTTTATAGCGCAAAAAATAAAAACCGCAGAGATGATCAAATACCACCAAAAGAAAGCTATATTTGTGGGAAAAAAAAGGACGCCAATTTTGTTTGGGAGCCACGTCGCACGACCGCGCAATTGTCAGTTAAAGCGACGCAGTGCCGAATCGCAAAAAGTGCTCTGGTCGTTGGGCAGCAATATGGTCCGGGGCTAAAGTGGTTAAAGGAGAATTATACAAAAAAAAGTGATTAGTTAAACCCACAAGTACTTTTTTAACCACTCGTTTATATTGGCTTGAAATTTACAAATGCAGTAATTTAGATATTGTATGCAAGGCTTAGCTCTAAAAGATGAAAGATGAAAAGTATATTTTATATACAACTATATAGACCAAAATGAGGTACAAATGAGGAGGACAGAGGGACTCTGTTTCAAATCAGGGATTGTCCCTCAAAATCAGGGACAGTTAGGAGCTATGCTTTATTCCTGTTCTGGTGACAACTCAATAACGGGGGTTACACCTTTAGTTTTAGAGAATATGTAACAGGTGTCACAGTTTAAAAAAATAAATTGTGCTGTTTCTTCTTACTGTTTCCCATTTTCTTTACTTTATTATGCTAACCATCAAAATGTATTCCTTCCTTCTGCTCATCTTTCTCCTCACTCAGGTGATTAAGCTCTTAACATTGAATGCTTTTGATTTCTAATTCCAGCACTTGAAGGGTTAACCTGTGTTCATGTGTCTGCTAATTAAGCAGTGGCAGACTTATTGTTCAAAATGTATTGTTTCCTTATGTTTCTGTCTAAAGTTTTTATTTTTTACATGCATGTCAGTGTGTATACATATTGTAAATAGTGTATATATTGTTGCAATTCTTGTATATATTGTGTTGTTTTCTATTAATGTTTTATGTATGTATAACTGCTCCTCCCATGATGTGGGAGGGGAGCCCTGCCTTAGGCTGCAGTTTCGGATCATGCACGGTGCTTTGTTTGTTGCTTTGTAAAATAAAGGTTGATGGACGTTTCTGCTTCAGCTTGCATCTATTTAAATAACCCTATTGTATGGATATGTAGCATTGCAGCCAGTGGCGTAACTAGAGACTTCAGGGCCCCGGTGCAAGAAATCATGAAGGCCCCCCCTCCACAGTGGCATGACAGTCAGGTGGACCCCTCACACTGGCAGGCGGCAGTCGGGCACCTCAAACGGGCAGACTTGGCGGAATTACAGGGCCCAGTCGCAACGGCGACTGCTGCGCCCCTGATAAATTTGCCATTAGTTAAAGGCGTGTTACATGCATAGTTCAAGGTGTGCTATGTACAGAGTTCGGGGTGTGCTTCATACAGAGTGCAGGGTGTGCTACGTACAGATTCCAGGGTGTGCTACGTACAGAGTCCAGGGTGTGCTACGTACAGAGTCCAGGGTGTGCTACGTACAGAGTTCAGGGTGTGCTATGTACAGAGTCCAGGGTGTGCTACGTACAGAGTGCAGATTTCAGAAGTGCCACATTTCTGCGGAAAAAAAGCCTGGAGTAAAAGTATACAGTGCAAACACTGTCTACAGCCATGAAACATACAGCCACAGCACCTGTGATCATCATTATCATGCTGATAATTACACTGTACTTCATGTGACTGTACTGTATATAGCCTATATACACTACAGTCACATGAAGTACAGTATAATATAGGCTGTACAGTGTGATCATCACTCAGCATGATAATGATGATCACAGGTGCTGTCTTTCATGCCTGTAGACAAAGTTTGCTCTGTATACTTTTACTTTAGTATACTATAGCAACCACTGCAGTCTGAGTCTCAATACATGCACACTCACATACATACATACATATTCACATGCACACACACATTCATACATACATTACATGCAAACACACACACACAGTAGATAAAAAACGTCAGTCTTTTACCTTAGCAGCTCTTCCTGCCGGGTACTGCACTGTAGGGGGAGACAAAGAGCACACACTTTGCTTTCAGATTGTAATGACTGTGACGAGCTCCCCGCACAGTGCCGATTACAGTTCGGCTTGGGATCGGGGAACTTGTCTGTGCTCCTTCTTTTGAAGCACTGTATACAGGGGGCCCTCGGGGCCCCCTCCAGCAAGGGGCCCGGTCACCATGGCGACCTCAGCACCCCTATAATTCCGCCACTGATTGCAGCATAGTAATACTGCAGCTCTACAGCTTTCAGTTGGAGGCTTAAATCAAGTTCAGTGCACTGATTCACTATTGTGTCTGTATCAGATCCTGAAAAGCAGTATTTTTTTTTCTTTTGATGACTGGAGGCATTTCTTGCTACCTTGGGTTGTAACTAAAACTGTTTTCGGATATAGGACTTCATTTATCTCCTTTTTGATCATTAAGCAGGCTTGTCTGCTGCCTCTGCTGATCTCTAACCTGTCCTAGTTGCAACTTTCTCTATTGATTTTGAAGATGTTCTGACTGTATTGTTGTTGCCAGCCATGTAATTCGTTCAAGCCATTTTAGAATGTACCACAATAGAGATCCAAGTTTAGCAACTTTTTGTTGGTATAGATAGGATAGAGCCCCACTGGAGAGGGGGGAACATGACCCAAAGGATTTAAAAAAACGAAACTGAGTGGATTTTCAGATTGAATACACTCAATCTGGTGGGTATTAATGTCAATATAGATCTGAATTGTTTTTTGTCTAATTATTAGTAAATATGATGGGCCAGATTCAAGTACATTGGCGCATATATAGACCTAAGTAGCGCATCTCCTTTACGTTAGACTGGCTCAATTTAGAGGCGCAAGTACCGTATTCTCGTAGTATTTGCACACAAATTTGCGCCGGCGCAATGTAAATTCTGAGGCGTAAGGCGGTGTAATTCAAAGTGGGAAGGACGTGGGCGTGTTCCATTGAAATGAGCCGTGACCCCATGCAAATGAAGGGCCGTCCGGATTGCGCATGCGCGCATGAAGCAGACTATGGTCAGCACCTCTCTGCGCATGCTCAGAACTCGGCACGACGCAATCAGTGAGATTGGAACTAGGCCCAGTCATCTTAGTGAGCTACGCAAAGTGCTTAAATAGACAGAGAGAAACGCCCTTCCATTGCAAAAGTACATCCATTTGTTTCCCTTCCTACAGCAAGGTGCTTTTGTTCTGTTGTTTGTTAGTGTTTGTTGGTTTGTGAGGTGTCTTTGAGATTTTTGGTGAGTGTTTTGGAGAGTGATTTGGAGAGTGATTTGAAGAGTGATTTGGAAAGTGATTTGGAGAGTGATTTGGAGAGTGTTGTGTGAACATGAGTGAGAGGAAGAGAAAATTAAAATGTTCCTTGCGGGAGAAGGAAATAATTATCAGGGCCATTACCCAATATGGGCGATTCCTGCACATCTGACGAAGTTCCGATCAGGGCCGGACTGGCCTAGCGGGATACCGGGAAAATTCCCGGTAGGCCGCCTGCTGTCAGTCAAACTAATCAGCTGTGGGGGCCACGGCAGCGGCCGGTCGGCTGCAATCGCGGCCGCACTTTGCTATTATACGCCTGCCCGGCTGCCCCATGCCTAGCTGCAGTCACTCCAGTGTCATGTTAATGTTTACATTATGTTGATAAAAAGCAGCGGCGGCCGGCCGCCGACGGGTTGCGGCCGCCATGCTCGCCGCTGCACTTTCCTTCCCGCGCTGTGTGGACTGGAGGCTGGAGCGATCATGTGTCTGAGGGAAGGGAGGAGCCGAGCAGGAGAACCAAACGTCAGATGATAGCTCTAGTTCCATCGTACCGTGCGGCGCCAGCACCGCCCACTATGAGTCATCACGTGTGCAGGCAGAGCCGCAGAGGAGAAGAAGTGAACGGCGCAGGCCAGCCTTGGAGTTGGAGCACAAGGTGAACAAATACATTTGAATGAAATCCATCCATGCTGTTCCATCCTGTATCTCGACTCTCTCACCATATAACGGTGCACCCCCCCCCCCCCCGGGCCCCCCCTCCTCTCTCTGTCACGGTCACCTACCTTTGCTGCCCCTGGAAATTGTAAACTATCTGTATAATAATCTCAGAGAGAGGGGAGGGGCGGGGAGTGCACCGTGCAATGGGTGGTGTGAGAGAGAGATTATACAGTTTACAATTTGCAAGGTGCATCTCTCTCTCTCTCAAAGCAAACAAATTATGTTTTTTTGCCGGTAAATGGTCTGCAGAGCATTTTAATCTCTTTCTCTTTCCCACCATTGCAGCCCCCCTCTTTCTCTCCCCCCCACCATTGCAGCCCCCCTCTTTCTCTCCCCCCCACCATTGCAGCCCCCCTCTCTCTCTCCCCCCCACCATTGCAGCCCCCCTCTCTTCCCCCCACCAGTGCAGCCCCCTCTCTCCCCCACTATTTCAGCCCCCCTCTCCCCCCACCATTGCAGCCCCCCTCTCTCCCCCACTTTTGCAGCCCCCCTCTCTCCCCCGCCATTGCAGCCCCTCCTCTGTCTCCCACCATTGCAGCCCCC
This sequence comes from Rana kukunoris, assembly GCA_029574335.1. Classification (NCBI taxonomy): domain Eukaryota; kingdom Metazoa; phylum Chordata; class Amphibia; order Anura; family Ranidae; genus Rana; species Rana kukunoris. The sequence goes on along the minus strand of CM056050.1, from coordinate 379,650,872 downwards.
CTCTCTGTCTCCCACCATTGCAGCCCCCCTCTCTCCCTCCCACCATTGCAGCTCCCCTCTCTCTCTCTTTCCCACCATTGCAGCCCCCCTCTCTCCCCCACCATTGCAGCCCCCCTCTCTCTCCCCCACCATTGCAGCCCCCCTCTCTCCCCCACCATTGCGCCCCCCCCCCACCATTGCGGCCCCCTCTCTCTCCCTCCCACCATTGCAGCCCCCCTCTCCCTCTCCCACCATTGCAGCCCCCCTCTCCCTCTCCCACCATTGCGCCCCCCCCCACCATTGCGGCCCCCTCTCTCTCCCTCCCACCATTGCAGCCCCCCTCTCCCTCTCCCACCATTGCAGCCCCCTCTCTCTCACTATTTCAGCCCCTTTCTCTCACCATTGCAGCCCCCCTCTCTCTCACTCTCTCCCACCATTGCAGCCCCTCTCTCTCTCCCACCATTGCAGCCCCTCTCTCTCTCCCTCTCTCCCACCATTGCAGCCCCCCCTCTCTCTCTCTCCCACCATTGCAGCCCCCCCCTCTCTCCCACCATTGCAGCCCCCCTCTCTCTCACACACTATAGCAGCACTTTCTCTCTCTCTATTGCAGCTCCTCTCTCTCACTATTGCAGCCCCTCTCTCTCACTATTGCAGCCCCTCTCTCCCTCCAACCATTGCAGCCTCTCTATTGCAGCTCCTCTCTCCCTCCAACCATTGCAGCCTCTCTCTCTATTGCAGCCTCTCTCTCTCACTATTGCAGCCCCTTTCGCTCTGTCTCACCACTGCAGCCCCTCTTTCTCACCACTGCAGCCCTTCTATCGCTCATCAATGCAGCCCCTTTCTCTCTCTCTCAATATTCTCTCACTATTGCATCCCCTCTCTCTCTCCCGCCATTGCAGCCTCTCTCTCCCACCATTGCAGCCCCTCTCTCTCTCTGTTGCAGCCCATCTCTCTCTCACTATTGCAGCCCCTCTCTCCCTCACTATTGCAGCCCCTCTCTCCCTCCAACCATTGCAGCTCCTCCTCTCTCTCTCACTATTGCAGCCCCTTTCTCTCACTATTGCAGCCCCTCTCTCCCTCCAACCATTGCAGCCTCTCTCTCTATTGCAGCCCCCCTCTCTCTCCCACCATTGCAGCCCCTCTCTCTCTCTATTGCAGCCTCTCTCTCACTATTGCAGCCCCTCTCTCCCTCCAACCATTGCAGCCCACCTCTCTCTCCCTCTCACTATTGCAGCCCCTCTCTCTCACTATTGCAGCCCCTCTCTCTCACTATTGCAGCCCCTCTCTCTCACCACTGCAGCCCCTCTATCTCTCATCATTGCAGCCCCTTTCTCTCTCTCACCATTATAGCCCCTCTCTCTCACCATTGCAGCCCCTCTTTCTCACCATTTCAGCCCCTTTCTCATGGATTTCTTTCTTTAAAAAAAAAGCTAACTTATGTATTATAATAAAATAATATACTGTAAATAATAATAAAATGTGAATGTATTTATTATAATAATAAATAAATAAAAATTCAGGTAAAAAAATGTGCATTTATATATTTTTTGCCTGTTCTCTCTTCATTGATCTCTTGTATCATGTTTGCAGTCTCTGACCATTTCTTGTTTCATGTTTGCAGTCTCTGACCACCTCTTGTATCATGTCTGCAGTCTCTGACCATCTCTTGTATCATGTCTGCAGTCTCTGACCATCTCTTGTATCATGTCTGCAGTCTCTGACCATCTCTTGCATCATGTCCGCAGTCTCTGACCATCTCTTGTATCATGTCTGCAGTCTCTGACCATCTCTTGTATCATGTCTGCAGTCTCTGACCATCTCTTGTATCATGTCTGCAGTCTCTGACCATCTCTTGTATCATGTCCGCAGTCTCTGACCATCTCTTGTATCATGTCTGCAGTCTCTGACCATCTCTATCATAATGTGAAGTCTGTAGTCTCTGAGGGAGTTTGGAGAGGAGTCAAGAGTGGGAGTGTCGCTGGGATTGGGATCATGGGAGAAGTCAGAGAAACCAGAGCCACCAAGCTGGAGCCGATTGACTGATCCCTGCAAGGTGCACCTAAAAGGAGGTCAGTGACAGCACCGCAAGGCCAGCCTAAGGGAGGGGGGGTCACTGATGTAAGGGGGAGTGAATACAATAATGTAAAGGGACACTGATATAAAGGTTTCCCCCTTATATCAGTAACCCACCCCTTACCTTAGGCTGCTTTCACATTGAGGCGTTGGGGGCGTCGGCGGTAAAGCAATGTCATTTTTAGCGGTGCTTTACCGACTTTTTTGCAGTGATTTTCAGCCGCCAGTAGGCACTTTTAACCCCCGCTAGTGGCAGAAAAAGGTTAAAAGTTAAAACGGTTAAAATCGCCCCCAAAAAGCGCTGCTGCTGATTTCAATGCCCCCCCACGTTCCCAGATTTCCTGGGGTCCCCCTTGATGATTGACCACTTTTAACTGGCATTTGCATATATATAAAGCCCTATGTGATTTTTATATCTGTCTTCTGTATATATAATACACTCTTCAAATGTGCATAGTTTTCCCTTTCATGAATAAGAAAACTATGACGTTATGCTATGGGGCTGGTATGACATTTTTTCCAGGGCTGGTTGTTATTCCCAGTCCGGCCCTGGTTCCGATACCCACAGAACGAAACATGTAAACTCTTGGGGAACAGGGACCCCCCTATGCACACTTCAGCCTCGCGGTTTTTCCTTCATTAGCTCGGTAACATTGTACCTCGAGCAGATATACCACCAATTAAAGGATGCCTTATGGAGACATGAAAAGCACACTCTGAGGACAATTACAACACTTGGCTTCCAGCCATTGCCTTTGGAGATTGAATATCTTTACTTTCATTCTGGACATTGCAATCTACAACTCACTATCAGAGACGCTGTATTATCACTGTCCTATCTTGGATACTATCATACTGATTCACCTGAAATTACTGCCTTTAGGAGTAGCGCTTCAAGCTTTATCAAAATGCATAAATGGATGGCTTGGCTGCAATCCCTTTGAGCAGTGCGTGATTGGAGAAAATAGCTACTATTTTGAGCTATGAATGACAGCAAAACCGTGAGTAAACCCTGCACTAACACTGCTGAGGAATATTACTACAACACTGTCATCTACCAACTAGCATATTATATGCCCAATCACCTATCATCGATCCATAATAGCTGATATAAATCTCATGGAATGTGAACTGCCTAATAGGATTAATAAGCACTATATGGATATATTTGCTTTGAAGCTTTGAATGGACGTTACCCATAGTGTTGCTCAAGAATATTCGCATTGCGAATATTCGTTACGAATATTGCATATTCGAGTATTCGCGAATAACTCGAATATCGCGGTGAATATTCGCTATTGCGAATATTCGTATATTTTCAAATTTATTTTTTAAAACAGATCACATCTTCTTTTGCATCAAAGCCAATCAGAGTTCTCCTACCACAGTTGTCAGAGGTTAGCAACCTCCATAGCAACCAATAGGAACCTGCCTGCACGACCATTATATAAGATCACTCCCAGCAGTATTTCAGTGCAGATTCACAAGGTGGCTAGAGAGAGTGGAGTGTTTCTGTTTGTTTTTCCTGTGTATTGCGATCTTAGAGCTTAGCATTGTGCTTCCTATAGTGCTTTCAGTTCTGAGTTTCCTGCTTCTAAAACCAAATGCTTTTTTCAAAGCAAAAGACCCAACGGCTTTTCTAAAAGCTCAGATTTGTGTTGTTTTGTCCAGGTTAGTGTAGCTTAGTGTTAGATTTCTGTGTAGTTAGTGTAAGTGTACATTTCTTTAAGGTAGCTTAGTTTAGTGTGTGTTTAGTATATGTGTTTTGTGTATAAAAAAAAAAAAATTAGCTTTAGTTTAGTCATATAAGTTTGTGTAAGTAGAGTTAGTGTTTAGTGCATATTAGTTTATTATTTGTAGTCCTCGTCTTTGTCCTTGTCAGTCAGTGTAAAAAAAAAAAAAAAATTAGCTTTAGTTTAGTCATATAAGTTTGTGTAAGTAGAGTTAGTGTTTAGTGCATATTAGTTTAGTAATCCAGGAAATTATCTCCATTTTTGCGTGTTGTTCGCGCGCATGCTCATGCGCGGACGAGAATTTCGCAATCAATTTCGCATTCGCATTAGCGAAATTTCGCAATTTTTTTTTTTTTTTGATAAAATATCACGAATATTCGATATTAACGAATATTTCACGAATATTCTTCTATATATTTGTGAAATATCGCGAAATCGAATATAGCGTATTCTGCTCAACACTAGTTACCCATATGCTATGGGAACTTGCCCACTATCTATGGCAATATCATTGTGTTTCAGGTGAATTCTATTGTGAAGATTAATATTACAGTGTCTCTGTTTGAATATCTCCTTTACATCTATCTACCAATGCAATTATACTTATAAGGAAATAATTCTAAGCCTGAGACGGCAAGTTCAACGGGAGAACTTTTTCTCAGTGAGCTATTAGGCTCAATATCCTTCTTTATGTTATATTGATTTTTTGTCCATTATCAGTTTCCATTGGATCAGTGCTACTATTACCACTAGTCAGTGGATTTTTTCATGTCCCCTTTTCCAGGTATTTACAATGTGGTATTCCACCATCTAGCCAGTGATCTTTTCACCAGAATTACAGTGAATCACTGCTATTTGTGGGAACCATTAGGAAATATTGCCAATAGTTGGGGCTCCGGTGTGCTATTTAGTGTGGGGGGGACTTCTGTGTGTTATGTGGAGGGTGGGGGCACTATTTTTTGTAGACTCTGATCTCCCCTTGGGATGATCGAGCATTAGTTACTGGTATAAGCCGTTTTTGAGTGGGCATTCAGGGGGACCATCCCTGGGTTGGTCTACCATATCATAGTGGACCTGAGTTTTTATACCTGAAATACATGTGTTCTTTTTTGATACTTATTCTAATACATTTTTGTAGTTAACTCTTAAGGGTGTGCAGCAGTCTATTTTCTTTTTTGTTTTTATTGTTGTGCTATTTTTGAATGTGGGGGTGACATTCCTGCCAGAAAAGGGGTGTCACCCTCATTTGTGGTGGAGAAGGGTTCCCCAGGACCAGGGAGAAGTGATCCCCAGGTCCGTGTGAATGGTGTATGAATGTACAGTGACATAATTGGAGCCGTGGCGTGGCGTTGCTGCTCACAAGTCCTGCATGGTGAGCTTGTGCTAATCCAATGTGATGAGGATGTGGTGTGTGTGATCTAGGGACCACAGTGGCTGCACTGCATGTGAGCGTTGTGTTGGGCTGGTGATGTCCTTTGTGATTAATTCCATGATGGGATGAGGGGTGAATCTGAAGATGCGATACACCTCAGAATCACTCATGCCAAAGATGCCAAAGATGTCTATGCGTGTGCGTTATATCCTCTCCCATGCCCTCCTCCGTGCCCTCCTCCGTGCCCTCCCCCTTCTGCGCTCATCTAAAGTTAGTAGTATAGCTATGAGCAAGAATGCCCCTGGCATGTTGGCATACAGATTGTTGTCCTGCAAATGTGGCTGCTCAGCTAGTCCCTAACGGTGTTGCTTTAGCTGACATGTAGACGGATTGTCCAAATTGAAACCTGCTTTTATAAGGACTAACTTTAGACCGGACGTGCAGCTGATGCGCACAGTGCGTAGCCTGCGCCGCACAAACGTACTTTTGTGGATCGCCATATCTCCCTTATTTGCATATTTGCATAGAAAATCAATGGTGTGTCTAGCGCATTTTTGCACGCACAATGCGCCGGTCTATCCAAATTACGTCGGCCAAATTTTTTTGGATTTCAGGCGTATATCGTTTTGGGGATATGGCGCATAGATATGCGTGCTCATATTTAGACTTACGCCACGCATCTCGTGAAACGCTGGTGTAAGTGCTTTGTGGATCTGGCCCGATGTTTTTATCTATATTGTAAAAGGTGTCCTTTAACCAATCTAAGCTTTTTTGCCATATGAGATATATGTTAGTTGTAGGCTGTGATGATTATTACCGATGGCCGCCACATAATGGTGACATTTGTGAATCAATACCATATTTTGTCTTTGACCACTGAGGCCTTGTACACACGAGGGGATATTTCCGCTGAACATGGTCCGACGGACCATTTCAGCCGAAAAATCCCCTCGTCTGTAGGGGCAAACGGACGCTTTTTGCCGGATTCATCCGGCGGAAAAATTTCAAAGCATGCTTTGAAATAATTCCGCCGGATAGCTGGCCGTCAGATATGTCCGCTGGTTAGTACGGCAAACCAGCGGACATATCTTGCCGCACATGCGTCGTATCCTGTGAATGGATCCGACGCATGCGCACGGAAGTGTTTACTTCCTGGTGCGGTGACGTGGTGGCGTCAACGTCACCGCCGCGTCACCGCGCTGTCCGTCGGCGGGGAATTTGATCCGATGGTGTGTACAGCCATCGGATCAAAACACCCCGGCGTAAATATACGCTGTAAACGGTCCGGGGACCGTTCACAGCGGATATATTCAGCCGTGTGTACAAGGCCTTACTCTCCGCTACCACACGGTGTTGCATGTGAGGCCATACTATCACATTTTCCAATTTTTGGTAGCATTCTTAATTTTATATTTTCATTTTAAATTTTTTAATTAATATAATTCCATATCTACTATTGAACATGTTCATTTACTAGTACATTGTTTATTTTGAATTCATTGCCAATTGGAAGGATTGTATTGGATTGTATATCCTTGAGTGAACAGCAGTATAAATAATGGAGGTGATGTATCTGGTCATGTGACCCTTGATGATGCCAGACGTGCTGACGAAACATGTTGGGTGTGGTCGAGCGTGATACGTCACTTGGACCTCAGTGGAATGCATGGGGAGCCCAAGCGCCTCCCCATCCATTTGTAAACTTTTTACTTTTGCTCTTTACTGGAGACACTTTTTATTAAATAAACCTTTATACGATATACGTCACCATGGGAGATTGTTCCTTGTTTCATGTCTGACATGGATAAGTGTGGCTATCCCCCCTTATATGGTCGATCGGAGGTACCACTGTGTTTGCTTATACAGATCTTCAGAAATATCTAATTCTCCAAAGCTGTTAAGATCTCTGTAATAGGGATCATCTCCATCAGATGAGTAGGCTGAGTGCTTGGTGTTGGTGGAGGATTCCTATAGTCACCCATTCATTGGATTAATGCAATCACCTCTTCACTGAAAAATCTTTGGTGAGATTCAATAAACTTTAATTATTTATTTTCTTATCCTTGGTTATTTGAACATCATTGTTTTGTGAGTCTTATCAAGTTGATGGAATTTATATGTTTGATCACAGTTTATCTATATTTATGTTTAATATTTAGTGTTTGATTAATTCTCCCATTGGAGTTAATCCAGTGGCTGTACATTTTATTTCACCCTGTATGCATTTTAAATTAAGGTATTAACCCACAGGGAGTGCTGTTCATCACACACTTACTTCTTATGTCATTTTTTAAGGCAACCCTTTTCAGGGTGCCTTGAGGTTTCTTCAGGGGTGCCTTGGCAAAATGCCTAAAAAATGTATTAAAAATTGTATACAACTCAGCAGGTTAATCAAGCCGTCCTTTTAGTTACACAAAGCCTTTCTAGACACTGGTATCCTAACAACCAATGACATCAGTTAAAAAGGAGGATGTCTTCCAAAATAGTAGGGCTAAAATTGCACTGTACGGAACAGCATGTAAATCGCAGAGGAACCTCACAAGCGATTCCTAGTCCTAGACCCTTACAATCATACTGTTTGCTGTAAAACAAGTAAAATAACTTAATAAATAGGTAGTGTACCCAAAACTCATCCACCTCTGGCAAATCAAATGTGTGAAAACGGCTGTTTTTGCTAATTCAGTAATCACTATCTATGAACCAAATCATATTTTTATATTCCTCATCTTCTGGGATGTGTTCTGTAGTTCAGAAAGAAAATTGGGAACAATAGTAACTACATTTTTGACAGGGTCAACATTTTTTTTGCACTTGTTGACTGATTTGCATTTAGAATCTGGTGTAGCTGTGCATTGTAGCCAGTCAGCTTTTAACTTCAGCTTGTTCAATTATTCGTTGGCAATAACTAGAAGCTGATTGGTTTCTATTAAAGTTGCACCAGGTTTTGCACTCTCCAGTTTTAGTTAATCCACTCCTCTGAGTAGCTGTCTGCTCATACCTCAGATACAGGCAGGCAGTTACTGAATGACAAGAAGCTCAATGAACTACCAAGAGCACGCATCATCCCTGATAGTTCATTGAGAACTAAAAGCTGTCAGCCGTAAAGGCTGATGGTACTTGTACTATAGATTAAAGTAACAGTGCCACGGATGGATAGACTAAGTGTGAATCAATAATCTGATGGATCACTGTTGCCCTGATTAATTGGTAACCAATTAAAACATTGGGACAAAGTGTAAGGTGAGCAGCACTGATTCAAACACCAAATGCATCTACTTAATTAATAAATAATAAGAGAGGCCTGGAGCAAGTGGATTGAAAAGGAGTTAGCAGAGGGCCAGCATGACAGGAGTTATAAGGGACAGCAAGGGTTAAGGAAGTTAGTTTGGAAAGTGGGGTGTTTTAAGGGATTGGAGGAAAAGTTGTGGAGAGGAGGGGTTTTGTTTATTTAAGGGACTGGAGGGGTGACCCAGGCAACACAGCAGGGGAATTAGAGGAGAGGTTTCCCATCCGGCCTCCTTGGGTTTCGTTAATTTTTCTTTCTTTCAGGTGTTGTTGCAGTACACGTCATGGCAGCGAACGCTTGGTGGTGGTCTTTGATGGTGGTAACTATCCTATGAGCTGGAAGTGTGGGGGACTCATCTGTGGTATGGCCCCTTGGTGTGTGCAGTTAACAATGGTTAGCTGAAGATGGTAATGGTGGCACTGCGAGTAACAGGTTGTGTTCGAGCTGGAGTTATTTCGGCTGGAGGCCTAGTACGGTAAAAGGCCTGCAGTGCAAATGATTATGTTGGGAAGGGCCGGCACTTTCCTGCCATGCTGGTTTTCCGATGTTGTGCCAGCTCCACTCTCTGACGGTTCTTATATAGCGATGGGGAGTAGCCATCCGGTGACCTCACCATGAGATCCCGCTCATTGTGATGTCACGTGACTTGGCGGGGGGGCACTCAGTTTTTTTTCCATTTTGGTGTGGAGTTCCCTTTCAAGATCCATACCAGACTCAAAGGGCTTGGTATGGATCTTGAGGGGGACCCCACAACTTTAAAAAAAAATGGCGTGGGGTTTCCCTTTAAGGATTCTCAGAGCACAAGTCGCACCACGAGTCGGATCATGATGATTTGACTTGGAATGTGACTTCTATTGAAATCAATGGGCTGAAAGTTGGATCAGTTAGGTTGGCTCTCATAGAGAACCATTGATTTTGAGAGGCAGAGAAACGCTACTAAAAGCTAACATGTGCTTTAACGCCAATGCAAAAAGCTACTAAAAGCGTGTTTTTACAGCTGTTTTTTACCTGGTGTTGCTAGTGGCTTTGCAGCTTGTTTTTTGTAATGCACTGTGTGTACGAGGCCCTACAGTGTCTGCAGCTACACAGTTTAGATACACCATGTTTTAAAGTACTTCTGTTTGTTCAGAATATGTAAACAGATCAATATTCATAGTCTTGGCACAGTGCACTTTTAGGGTAGCACGTTTTATACCTTTTGCACAGAGGAGTCCATGTCACTAACTAAAATCCCCTTTCACATAGGCTGTCTGAACAGGTCCACAGGTTAGTTTTTACAGGTGGACCTGATCAGACCTTGAACCCAGAGCTGGCGGATGTCAGAGGTGACATGTCCACTGACATCCGCTGCTATCCGATTTGATCCTGTCAGCAAAAATCCAGATAAATGATTATCCTTTATTCCATCTGTCTGGTAGATCGGATAGGATCAGATGAAAACAGACAGGCGGTTTGTTTTCACCCGATTTCCCCATATAGGAGAGCAAAACTGGATCCGTCTCCGCTTTGCACAGTGATCTGCTTAACGAGGATCAGCAGAGCCAGGGCCGATCCTAGGCAGGGTGCACAGGGTGCATTGCACCCAGGCGCCTGCAGAGGTGGGGGTGCCAAACATCTAACAGACTCTCTAACAGAAGCCCTCTCTGTGTCTATCACAGGGGCCCCCCTTCAGGTCCCAATAAAGTTTTCTGCTTCTCTTTCTGTATTTTGTTTATTGTTAAGAGATCATGTAAGGATCCCAGGTTAATAAAGACTTTGTGGGGGAGCACCTCTGTGGTTAAGTCATTGCCATAGAAACATTTGTAAAGAGGAGGAGTTGGTAAAATGACGATGCCCATGTTGGGGGCGCCAGAAATATTTCTGCACCCAGGCGCCTGTGACCCTAGGATCGGCCCTGAGCAGAGCGATCCCCCGCTGAGCAAGCAGAGTCCATCAGGAGGAGGCGCCTGTGTGAAACGGGTCTTTTAGAAGTAAAGTTGTAGAGGAAACACTGTTCAGTATTTAAATATTTTACATTTTCAGGGCTTTTCTAAAAACCCAAATGTGAACGATATACTTAATGCAGAATGCCTTAAGAGTTTTACCAAGTGACATCTGCCTATTCTGCTATGCTAACAATATACCTGTACAATGCTAAGAATACCTTACATTTATATCTCAAACACTGTGTTTGAATTCTGAAGTTTCACATTACACTGTTTTGATGCAAGCAACTGCCTTCTCTGAAATCCAGGCACAATTAAGAGAAATGACAGCTGCCTAGTTAAGTGAAGATATCCATCTTTTGAACACACCATCTTCCTTCCCCTGTGGAACTGTTGATGTGATGGAGATCATGATATTCATCAACATAGGTCCCAGTCATCCACCAGTCTTCGAGAAACAGATTCCATAATTCACATTTCCCAATCTCCTCTAGTTTCGCACAGGTATAAATTAAATTGGGACCCTCAGTAAAACAGCTTTGCCATTAGGGGATTATTCTGAAACAGAACAGCCTGGGACATAATGACATTTTCGAAGTCTGCACTTTCTAACAACATTTCTAGTCAAATAATGCAAAATGATGTATATGTATGTCTGTATGTTTGTTTGTGCTTTTAGCACAAAAAAATGCATCATTTTTCTTTGCTTTAGTTTTCTGAAGCACCGTATGGCACGCTCATTTTAAGAATGCTAAATATACCTATATTTACAAATTCCTTTTAAACTATGGATAACACTGTACATTTTGTATGTTATAATTTTATTTTATAGATAAAAAAACTTAAATCAAATAAATTACTGGATTAACCACTTCAATACCAGACACTTTCACCCCCTTCCTGACCAAGCCAATTTTCAGCTTTCAGCACTGTCACACTTTGAATGACAATCGCAAGGTCATGCTACACTGTACCCAAACGCATTTTTTATCATTTTGTTACTACAAATAGAGTTCTTTTTTTGGTGGTATTTGATCATTGCTGTTTTTTTTTTGTTTTTGTTTTTTTTTATGCAGCAAATAAAAAAAAAGACCACAAATTTGGGCAGAAAAAAGTTTTTCTTTGTTTTTCTTTTATAAAATGTTATAAATAAGTATGTTTTCTCCTTCACTGATAGGCACTGATGAGGCTGCACTGAGGGGGCACCAATGAGGTGGCACTGATGATCATTGATAGGTGGCACTGGTATGCAGCACTGATGCGCATTGATAGGCAGCACTGATGGACACTTATAGGTGGCACTGATAGGTGGCACTGAGGCCACGTACACACGAGATGACATGTCCGATGAAAACGGTCCGCGGACATCTTTTATCGGACTTCTCTCCTGGTATATTTTGGTCTGATGTGTGTACACACCATCAGACCAAAATCCCTGCGGACAGACAACGCGGTGACGTGGCGGTGACGTGGCGGTGATGTTGACACTGCGACGTTGCGCAAACAAGGAAGTACAATGCTTCCACGCATGCGTTGAATCAATTTGACGCATGCGGGGGATTTTAGTCTGCTGCTTAGGCATACTAACCAACGGACATGTCCGACGAACAGGTTTCCAGCGGACAAGTTTCTAAGCATGCTTAGAACCTTTTGTGCGCTGGAAACCTGTCCGCTAGTCCGTACAGAGGATCGGACATGTCCGTGGAAACTGGTCTGCGGACCAGTTTCAGCGGACATGTTCGATCGTGCGTACGCGGCCTGAAAGTAAATATGGGTGGCACATGATACATGGCACTGCTGGGCATCACTGATGATGAGACATCTGGCAGGCATTAGTTGTGGGCACTCACTGTCACCATTTTTGAGCACTGATTGGCATATTTTTGGCACTGTGTGATATCCCTGGTGGCCATAGGGGGCATACCTGGTAATCCATGTGTGGTGGTCATTCCTGGTGGTCCTGGTGGCATCCCTGGTGGTCCAGTGTGGGCATCCGATCGCCTCTCCTCTACTCACGTCTGTCAGATGCGAGTGAGGAAAAGCCGATAAACGGCTCTTCCTGCTTACACTGTGATCAGCCTTCAGAGGCTCTTTACCGAGATTGGTGTAGCAGTGTGTCAGACTGACACAACGCACCACCGATCGCCACGTTTTGCGCCTCACGCTGGCAGATATCCTGCTGGATGTCATATGAGGATAATTAAACCAACGCCTGGCTGTCATTTTGCTATAGGCCGTGCGGGAAGTGGTTAAACATTCTGTATGTAGTGCATTCTGTATGTACCCCCACAGGAGCCGCTGGTGAATGTTGGTTATCTCCTGCCCTGCACAGCCAGGCACATGAATTTCTCAATCACTGCTAAGACAAGAAACAGACCTTGTAGCTTTGTTTTTTTTTTTGTTTTTTTTTAGGGGAATTGAAGTTGGATGGGGATGGGGTTATTAGGGGATGCCCACTTGATCAGCAGAAATTCTTCAGGGACACAACAATATACAACTATATAAATCCAGTATATACACACTCTTTCTCTTTTACATATTCTACCTTGTAGAACTACAACTCCCAGGACCAGCTAGCACTGATGTGACTCAGTCAGATCCAAAGTGAATACCCTTTACAGGCAGGGACCGCAGGCCCATTTGTTGTAGCAAAAATAAAGGTATTTGGTACTAGCTGTCCTCTCCTGTGGCTACTGCTCCCAGTACCACCTCTTCAGGCACTGCCAGCCCACATGGCTCCATCTGCCACTTTCAATAGCCCTCCTGGCTACTTCTCCACAGTCCTAACAGACTGACTGCATCTATCCCAAACTGCTTTCACCCAGTCCCTTCAGGCATGCCTCTCAGTCCTCTGACTGCAACACTCATCAGCCCATGTGGCTGTCTTTCTCCCTGGAGATTTGCTTGGCAGTATTCTCCTGCTGTCCTCTCCTTGCTTCTGTGCCTCCTGATCACACCCCCCACCAGATTAAGGAGATACTCTCAAAATCGCCAACAGCCTAACACTCCATCTCCATCCGAAAGCCACACTGCTCCTGCTGGGCTGACCCTGAGTGGGCTGACCCTTCTGTTGGGGACGGGACTTGTGCATGCTCTGAAACATGGTGTGTCCCCTTTGAATCCGCTGACATCACACGCCGGTCCATGAGCAAACATTCACTATCTCCACCGAAGGAAACAGCTGGCTTTCCCCCTGGCACCTTGCAGCTCTCAAAGCCCAGATTGTGAGACAGCTCTGTTGACGCTTTCAGACACCGGAACAATCATCATGAGATGCTGATTCCCTAGGAGCACATCTGTACTAGGGATGAGCCAAACACCCCACAATCATTCACGCAAACTTTTAGAACCCCATTGAAGTCTATGGGACTCGAACGTTCGAATTCAAAAGTGCTCATTTTAAAGGCTAATATGCAAGTTATTGTCGTAAAAAAAAATTTGAAAACCCGGGTCTTGCCCCAGAAACAAAAAAAAAGTTTTAAAAACGGTCGTTTTTTCTGGAGCAGCGATTTTAATGATGCTTAACCACTTAAGACCCGGACCTTTAGGCAGCTAAAAGACCTGGCCAGTTTTTGCGATTTGGCACTGCGTCTCTTTAACTGACAATTGCGACGTGGCTTCTCAAACAAAATTGGCGTCCTTTTTTTCCCACAAATAGAGCTTTCTTTTGGTGGTATTTGATCACCTCTGCGTATTTTATTTTTTGTGCTATAAACAAAAATAGAGCCAACAACTGTGAAAAAAATTCAATATTTTTTTATTTTTGCTATAATAAATATCCCGCAAAAATATATAAAAATTTGTTTTTTTTCCCTTAGTTTTGGTTGATACGTATTCTTCTACCTATTTTTGGTAAAAAATCGCAATAAGCGTTTATTGATTGGTTTGCGCAAAATTTATAGCGTTTACAAAATAGGGGATAGTTTTATTGCATTTTTATGATTTTTTTTTACTTCTAATGGCGGCGATCAGCGATTTTTTTCGTTACTACGACATTATGGCGGACACTTCGGACAATTTTGACACATTTTTAAGACCATTGTCATTTTCACAGCAAAAAATGCATTGAAAATGCATTGTTTACTGTGAAAATTACAATTGCAGTTTGGGAGTTAACCACAAGGGGGTGCTGAAGGGGTTAATTGTGACCTCATTTGTGTTTATAACTGTAGGGGTGTGTGGCTGTAGGTGTGACATCATTGATTGTGTTTCCCTATAAAAGGGAACACACGATCAATCACGGCGCCACAGTTAAAAACGGGGAAGCTGTGTTTACACACAGCTCTCCCCGTTCTTCAGCTCCGGGACCGATCGCGGGACTCCAGTGGCGATCGGGTCCGCAGTTCCCACCGTCATGGAGCGACTGGGAACCATCAGACCGTCCTCATCGGATGGAACGATCCTGTGTACACGGCATAAGATTCTTTATGATTCTAATTTTTCCCAAAATCGTGCAGCTCTACTGCCTTTAGGAATTAATATGAGAAACACCAGCAAATCTATTGACGTAGCTTTAGGTGCACACTGTACAGAGGACACAGACAGTACACCACATGAAAATACTGCAGCTAGCACAATCACATGCCTGCCAGTATATTAAGAAGAGCGGATCTATCAAAACTCAATACAGTGAATAAATATATATACAACACCTGGGATGCATATATATCCTCTACACACTGTAACTCTAACTGACTAGCCTGCCTGCCTGCCTGCTCTATCTAACTCCAACAAAATGACTCTCTCTCTCTCTCTCTCTCTCTCTGTAAACCACCAACACACTACACAAGGCCGACTTCCAGGCAGCATTATATAGTGTGTGGCGTGTACTAAACCCCCTGACCCCCTGGCTTTGGCAAATTATGGCTCACCGTTTTTTGCGCACTGTGATTGGCCAAGCATGCGGTTCATAGTGCATGCTTGGCCAATCATCAGCCAACAATGCACTGCGATGCCGCAGTGAATTATGGGCCGAGACACGCCACTCAAATTTGGCACGAATGGCCCAAAACTATCGTAATTCGACAAACGATCGAACATACAATGTTCAAGCCAAACGTGAGTTTGACTCGAATACGAAGCTCATCCCTAATCTGTACTTACTGATATGTAAGTGTTGGATAATTTTATTGTACCATTATTAAACAATTTACTTAAAGGCGCTTTTCTGTTCTTTTCTTCTATGTCGATACTGTGAGCTGGCTTTACTCCTGAGAAGAGCTGCCCTCTGTGCTTGTTTTTATAAAAGACTTTGCCATTACCACTAGCCCCCAACAGACACTACCTATAATTGATTGGACTTTCTCCTTGTAGACTTGTTAGAATTCCAGTCCTGCTTTTTCATTGCCTTCTACTGCCTTTTTATTTTTCAAATTGACTAATTTTAAATTTGTGTTGTTTTGCACTCCTGTGACCTGTTTTCAGTGGAGAGCGATCTGAAGTCTGCTCTCTGCTGATGTCACTGCTATCAGTTGAAGCAGGGTTTCATCCTGACTTCCCAAGTCTAAATCTGCCAGCTGCCTTGATTGATGGCAGTCTCAGCGTGTCAGCTCCCCTCCCCTCCACAGCTCATTGCTCCAATGGGTGTAGAGGATCAAAGCAGGAGCAATGCTGACTGACAGTCGGGGAGGTGGCTCGGTTTTCAGTGCAGATTTATCTGTTAAACATATAACTCAAACAAACAATGTATATACCGTAAAATATTTAAAAATAGCACAAACATATACCAATTCATGAACTGGGTGAAAAATTCATATAAACAGTCCATGAAAAATGTCCATAAACAGTCCACAATCCACAGTCCATAATCAGTGCTGTTACAATCTTTCCTCTGTGATCACTGATGTCAAAGATGTTTAATCGTGCACCCAGAGAAACGCATAGGATCCTTACCAGATTGCTATAACCATTACATGTAAAATTGTCAAAACAGTGCTCTAGGGAAAAAAATGGACAACAACATTTGCCTTCACGTTGAGAAGCGAGGGGGGGGGGGCTGTTCTGTCGAAAACGGCAACAGCAGGGGGGGGGGGTTCTGCTGAGTTTTTTCAAATTGAGAAGCGGGGGGGAATTCAAGTTGAAAAGGTGGCTGCCGAAAATGACATCTTAGTCCACATCCTCCTTCCTCCTCCCATGCATCGAGCGAGTTGAGAGACGGGGGACCCAGGCCAACTCGGGGCCCCAAGCAATTGCTTGGTTTGCCTGTACTGTCACAATAGGCCTTCTAGGGGTTAATGCTGCCTGATCTCATTCACACCATCAAGCTTTAACAGAAACTCCATAGTGTGCTACAGTTAAAAAATATGAACTGTATTAAAATAATAAAGTACATACTGACAAACAGCAGATGGATAAAAAATATGCTTATTCAATCCCAGTGGGCAGAAGTTCCATTCCAGCCAACCACTGGTAAACATGTGTAATTATGTCATGTCATAAGACCCCATCCTACGCATTTCGTCATATATAATTTTGCAAGGGGACAGAAAAGTGGGATTTTTTTATTTAGTTCATAATTTAGTATATGTATATGCTATTTTCACAATTTTTATTGGTTATATGTTTAAATGATATATTTTTTTTATTCTTTTACTTTACACTTGCTTGGTTCAGGTAATTTGACTTGTATACTTTCTTATTATGTTTTAGCTATCTGGCATTACAAATTTAAGTGCTGGCTGCTCAGTGGCCTTCACCTAAGGGCAGTTATTTTAGAGTTTTGCTCTCGGATAGAGAGAGACGTCTGTGACGTTTGCTAGGGAAGACTCTGGGAGAACTGTTTTGCTCTGAATTTACTAATGACACTGATGGCAATGATCATCCAAGGGCCTATAACATTTTCCTAGGAAAATAGGACTTTTGGGAGGCACGCATAATAACAATGATTGCAAATGGTAATAAAATAATTAAGAAATAATTAAAAACCTTTTGAAGACAGAGTTACCGTATTTATATAGGGATTTGTCTAGAAAATCTAAAGCTATTTTAAACATATTGTAGATTTAATAAGAATGCTTCAAAAACATAATTCATGTGAAAAGTTATTTTTGCTGCACACTCCTCAGTAACTGCATCTTTCGCATCTGCAACTGCGTCAAGCTTTCGTGCATGCATTTTTATTCATGAGATCCCTTTCACTGTACATTGAAGACACCAATAGGCATATGCATATGTTTCCCTAAGCATATGGCACAAATATTAGATGCACTTTCTAGTCTCTGTTTACTATTCCAATGTGAAGCTGCCAAAGTGGGGCCTGCTGAGAATAATGTCTGAACCAAGACAAACTCATCTGAATTTCATAAAAATCTCTGCTCAACACCATGTCAAAGGATTGCTTCCCCTTCAGCCTTCTCTCAATCATGGCAGTGGCATTAATAACAAGGATACACATTATATCACTGTACGAGAAAACATCTCTCTTAAAGTGGTATTACTGGCTCCAAGCAATCGTGCATTTAGAGGCTAAATATACCCACAACTGACATTTTAGATTTGCTTGTTTGCTAGAAGGAAAAAAATCACATGCCGGCTTATTATATTTCTTAGAAACTCCACTGAGATATCCACATCAGAATTACAGTTCCACCCAACTGCTATGTCATTAAAATACGAAATAATTTGGGCTGTGGAAATGAACTATTAATTCATCGATTAATCTTAAATTTTTTTGATCAATGATTTTTTTTTTTGATCGATCAAAATTATTTTGATTGGTACTCGCCTCTCCGCCGGCTTCCGGGCCTTCAGGGGGGTTCTGTCGGAGATCCGGTGACGTCACGGACACCGGCGGGGGTTGCCGTGTCCATCTGACGGGCTCCTTTGCTGTGCCTTCATATCTGCATGCCGGCGGGACCTTACTATCTGCCACACGCAAGGGCTGTTACACTTCCCTCTATCAACCTGGGATTCTACAGCCATCCACTGGGAGTTGTGATAGTTCCCTTCATGGAACATCTATATGCCAACGGACTGATGTTAACCTCTCCTCATCTGGATTCAGCAGTGGCATTGTTGTACACATTTTTATACCAGTATCATACAGCTACATGTTTTTATGACTGCTTTTGCTACCGTTTGGTATTACTCACACCATTTTTACAGTTTATGTAGCTACATCGATTTTATCTCCAGTGCAATATTTTTTACCTACTTGAAGACTATAAAAGTTTTAATGCTATTCCCATCAAGCGCTGCCTTTGTGTGTTTTTTGTATCCTGCTATCCATTTTTCCAGTGGTTGGTAGCTGCACTGGGAATCAGCCTGCAAGGAGGAGATCAGCTAAAAGTAGTTGGATCTTTATGTGTGTTATAATTAATCAAAATTAGTCAATTAATCGATTAAAAAAAATAGATTAATCAAACACAATAATTTTGATCAGTACCAGCCCTAGAAATAATGGTTTCTCATCCCCTGATGGCTTCTCTGTAACTTAGAATAAACAGATAGGGGTAGATTCACGTAGAGCGGCATATATTTATGCCACTATATTTACGAATTGCGCATGCGTCAGCTCATGGACGCATTCCAGTGCGCATGCTCACAGTTACGTTGAAATAGCTGCCTAAGATACGCCTACGACGTGAACATAACCTACGCACAGCCCTGATCACGTAGTACGACGTAAACGGCGTACGCAGCGTAAAATTCAACGGCATCGTTCCCTGGCCCATACCTTTGCATGACCTGCACCTCATATAGCAGGGGTAACTTTACGCCGGGCGTACGCCCTACATAAACGGCATAGATTACAGTGACGGGCGCAAGTACGTTAGTGAATCGGCGTATATTGCTCATTTACATATTCAACGCATAAATCTATGGAAGCGCCCCTTGCGGTCAGCGTAAATATGCACCCAAGATCCCACGGCGTAGAAGACTTACGTCGGTTTGGATTAAGCCAAAATTCAGGCGTATCTAATTTCAAGAATAAGGCGCATAGATACGACGGTGCATCCGTGGACTTACGCGGCGTATCAGGGAATACGTCGGCGTAAGTCCTTTCTGAATCCGGGCCATAGTTAGTCAGCTGCTAGGGCAGTGTTTCACAATCTGTTTATCTTGGAGGAACCCTTGGAAAAAAGTTTTAAATCTCTGAGAACCCCTGAAATAAGGTTCACATCTACAGCTCATGGAACATTGGTGTGATCAGTGAGCTGTTAACCACTTCAGCCACGGACCATTTTGCTGGTCAATGACTGGGCCACTTTTTGCGATTCGGCACTGCGTCTATTTAACTGACAATTGCGCTGTCGCGCGACATGACTTCCAAACAAAATTGGCGTCCTTTGGTTTCCCACAAATAGAGCTTTCTTTTGGTGGTATTTGATCACCTCTATGGTTTTTATTTTTTGCGCTATAAACAAAAATAGAGCGACAATTTAAAAAAAAATGAATATTTTTTACTTTTTTGCTGTAGTAAATATCCCCCCCCCCAAAAAAAAATATATATATATATATATATATATATATATATATATATATATATATAAAAAACTCAGTTTAGGTAGATACGTATTCTTCTACATATTTTTCGTAAAAAAATTGCAATAAGAGTTTATTGATTGGTTTGCGTAAAAGTTATAGCGTCTACTAAATAGGGAATAGTTTTATGGCATTTTTATTAATATTTTTTTTTACTAGTAATGGCGGCGATCAGCGATTTTTATCGATACTGCGACCTTATGGATACTTCGGATACTTTTGACACATTTTTGGGACCATTGGCATTTTTATAGTGATCAGTGCTATTGATTACTGTAAAAATACCACTGGCAAGGAAGGGGTTAACACTAGGAGGCAAGGAAGGGGTTCATTATGTTCCATGGGTGTAAAGGGGGGGGTGGGACTGACTAGGGGAAATGACAGATCGCTGTTCATACAGTATATATATATATATATATATATATATATATATAACTTTGGTAAACATGTATGTATGTATATATATATACACACACACAGTATCTCACAAAAGTGAGTACACCCCTCACATTTTTGTAAATATTTTATTATATCTTTTCATGTGGCAAAACTGAAGAAGTGCATCCATGTGAGAGCTAACAAACTCATTGACTATGTATACACAGACACAAATTGTGATTTAAAAAGCCACAAATGTGGGAGATTACCTTTGAATTGCCATTTTAACATGTGTGAAAAAAATAAATATGGAAAAGACACACATAGCAGAGACGAAAGAGCTGCACACCCCAAAAACAAATGTGAATGTATATTTTCCCCAGTAGGGCTTTGGACAGCAATGTAACAAGATCAGAAATTCGAATAATAAAAAGAGTTGTTTATTTGAAGAGTAATCCAGTAGCATGAATAAAATACATTAGAATTTAATCTGGTCCAATGATACAGTATATGTACAGTACAAATAAGAAGGCCAGTATGGTGGCCTGAGTTTATGGGAGGAGCCCGGAGGGTATTTAAGCAGCCCACTCACACATGCTCTTTGTCGGTTCAGTGTGCAGTACTACACGTCACTGGGCCGACTCTTCCCAGCTCACCTCATGTCCGTGAGTCTGCGCATTCAATCGCATTCGACATCGCAAGTGCATTGCGGCTTCTCCGTTCATGGTCTTCGACCGCGGTTCCCGCTTACTGTCGCAGGTTGTATTCAAACCTTTTGTATCATGTGCAAACTTGCAATTCGTTATGCTTCCCATCCTGCATTTCTTTTGTAAAAATCTGCCTCTGAGTTATTGTTGTTAGTGTTCTAACATCTTAGTTACAAGCTTGGTACATTTGTAACTTCCTCCTGCCAAACAAACTATTTATTTGTATATTCAGTGTACATGCTGTCTCATTCATTTGGCGATTAGCATATATTCTTTGTATGGGTTCTTTGGCAGATTGAGGTGGTAATTGAACTCACCTGCTGCCTTGTCTGCACTTGATTAGCCTGGGGGGATGGGTGGCTGGTAGGTGTTCGGTTTCACAGCAAGGAGTTTGCATACACTCTACAATCAATTCACAGCAGATTTGTTCAACACTCCTTACTTCCGATTCGTATCGGATTTGTTTCATGCATTTTACAACCGTTTTTGTATCAGTCATTTCTCTTTATAACCGTTTTGTATCAGATAGATTGCATACTTTCCACCATTGCCATTCTATGTTTACCCCATGCTGTGCATTTTAGTTTCCGCAGCGGAACTTACGAATTGTTTGTACACGATTTTTTTACCAAAGTTATTGCCTATGCGTCATGCATGGCGCCACACCACACCACGCCACACTCTTCGGATGTGTTGCACATCCACTCCAGTCCAAGCAAACCCAGTTGCATGTTCACTGTCCCAGGTAGGATTCGTTAGCTTGTTTGTCATGTCGAAATTCGTGGCCACTCATGGTGTCACCCGCATCATATGTTCGGTTCCCACAGTGGAGCTTATAAAATATTCGTACGCACTTCTCATGTTCTATTTTCTACACCAAACCTTGTTTTGCCCCATGCACGGCATCACGCTACACCTTTCCTACATGTTTCACTCCAGCCACAGTCTGCCGCGAACTCACTCGCATGGCCCACCGTCGCAAGTAAAATGTGTTATTACATTCTTTATGTCCTATTAATTTGCTACCATTCATTGTCTCCCATATCGTTCATTAGTGGAAACTATGGAACCTACGATTCAAACAGGCGTTGGCCTTCTACCTTATACTGCTTGCTTAAGGTACAAACAAACCAGGTGTTCTATCCTTTCTCAGTAACCCAATTCTTATTGATTGAGACCTTGTAACCATGCAAATCATCTCAGCAGCCTGACACCCTTGTTAAGACCCTTGCAACACATGACCTTTAAAAAAACGCAAAATAAAATAAAAAATATATATAAAAACGCAAAAAATAAAAAAAACGCAAAAAAATAATAATAAAAAAAAAACGCAGAAAAAATAAAAATAAAAAATAAGAATAAAACTTTGCCACCACACAATCTCCGCCCCTCGGCAACCTGACACCTGTTGAGACCATTTCAACCATGCAAAATCGTCTCAGCAGCCTGTCACCCTTGTTGAGACCCTTGCAAACGCAATAGCGTCTCAGCAGCCCCACACTCATTGAGATCCTTGCAACCACAACAAAAAAAATCATCCCAGCAGCCTGACACCCTTGTTAAGACCCTTGCAACACATGACCTTTACAAAACGCAAAATTAAATAAAAAATATATATAAAAAACGCAATCTCACCCCCCCGGCAACCTGACACCTGTTGAGACTGCTGCAACTACGCAAAACTGTCTCAGCAGCTTGACACCCTTGTTGAGACCCTTGCAAACGCAATATCGTCTCAGCAGCCCTCACACTCATCGAGATCCTTGCAACCACGCGTATATAGTCTCAGCAGCCTGACACCCTTAAGACCCTTGCAACACATGACCCTTATAAAATGAAAAAAATATATATTTACAAAAAAGGAAAAAAAAAATGCAAAAAGAAAAAAGAAAAAGTGCAGAAAAAAAACAATAATTGCCACCTCACAATCTCGGCCCAGCAACCTGACACCTGTTGAGACAATTGCAACCATGCAAAATCATCTCAGCAGCCTGACAACCTTGTTAAGACGCTTGCAAACGCAATACCGTCTCAGCAGCCCCAGACTCATCGAGACCCTTGTGACCATGCAAAATCACCTTAGCAGCCCGACACCCTTGTTAAGACCCTTGCAACACATGACCCTTGAAAAAAAAAAAAAATATATATATATATATATATAAAAAAAAACGCAAAAAAAAAAAAAAATTGCCACCACACAGTCTCGGCCCAGGAACTTGACACCTGTTGAGACCATTGCAACCACAAGAAATTGTCTCAGCAGCCTGACACCCTTGTTGAGACCCTTGCTAACGCAATACCGTCTCAGCAGCCCCACACTCATTGAGACACTTGCAACCTTCCACTCGATAAAAACCTTTGTGACCATGCAGTCTCACCCCAGCAACCTGGCATTCATTGAGATCCTTGCAGCCAGGCACATTGTCTTAGGCCTCATGTACACTGCTGTTGGTAAACGGACGTTTAGGAACAGTTGGGTGTTTTTTCAGCCGCCCCCAATCTTATCAGTACATCTACACAGGATTATTATAGTCGTTTCTAGGCAGTTGAGTTAGAAACCTTCCTCGAAAAAAATAAAAAAAATAAAAATAAAAATGGGTTCAGTCGGATGTTCAGAGGCATTCCAAACACCAATGCCTGTAACGGCTTGTAAACACTGCCAGACGTGGTAACTAATGTTTACCAGCGTTTCATTCACAGTCGTTTTCATAAAAAAAGAAAAAAGGAATATTGTCTCAGCAACTTGACACTTATTTGAGACCATTGCAAATGTAATATCATCTCAGCTACCTCACACTCGTCTAGACCTTTGCAACCACAAAATCTCGTCTCAGCAACCTAACACCCGTTCAGACCTTTTAGCCATACAAAGTCGTCTTAGCAAACTGACACTCATTTGACACCATTGCAAACGCAATATCGTCTCAGCAACCTGACACCCGTTCAGACCTTTGCAGCCATACATAGTCATCTCAGCAGACCGACACTCACTTGAGACCATTGCAAACGCAACATCGTCTCAGCAACCCCTCACTTGTTGAGACCCGTGCAACCACACAAGGCCATCTCAAAACAACCTCATAATCATCGAGACCTTTGCAACCGTGCAATATCGTCTCAGCAAACCAGACTGAGACCCTTGCAACCACGCAATGCCGTTTCAAAACAAACCTTCATACTCGAGGCCCCTGCAACTACAAAATATCATCCCAGCAACCTGACACTCACTGACACCCTTGCAACCACATAATATTGTCTGCAGTAGTATAAAACACCTTGCAGCGCGCACCACGTGCGAACCCGAATACAAACTAAACTTGCAAACACACCTCAGTGAGAAACAATCAGGCACACAAACACACAGTGGCACCTAGTTGGCCATTCATCTTTAGTGGCACGCGGGCCACTCATCTTTTCCCTGTATTTTTCCCTGCAGTTAGTTCAGGTTTCCATCCAGCACCAGCGAGTGCACGTTGGTCTGCAATTGCACGTTGGTCTGCGGGTGCACGTTGGTCTGCGAGTGCACGTTGGTCTGCGAGTGCACGTTGGTCAGTGAGTGCACGTATATCGTCTTGTTGAGCACCTGTGTATTGTCTTGATTTTCTCACGCCAATGCAAGATCCAGTCCAAGTTCTCAAACTAGACCAAGCATCAGTAGCAGACTTAGCTATGTGGGACAACTTCCCCACCTGATAGAACAGCATATTAATCTTTATCCCGGCAGTGTCAGCCGAGCCACCACAGGCTTTTGCGTGCATTTTTCGTCCGCCACTGGTTCTCCAAACCTTGGCCCCCAGAAATTCTCTTAAATTGCTGCTTCACCCAGTCTTCATCACGCCTCGTGCTGTACCCCATTGTGGCAGCTGCCCAGGTCTGGGGCCACACTTGAACTGGACAGACAGTGTTCTTCACCACAGACAATCAGGCCACAGCCGACTTCATCAATTAAGGTAGATCAAGCCTCTCCCCATCACGTCCTTCCTGCGCAGGCTCGCGCAGCTGTCACTTCATCACCAGTTTAATATCTTCTGTAGACATGTTCCAGGCAAATGCAAAATCGCAGCTGATGCTCTGTCCCATTACAACCTTACTTTGTTTTTCCAGCAAGAGCCTGGAGCCGACCCACTAACCATCCCTGTCCCACCCTGGTCATTTCTGACGATGGACTGACGTAGCATCTCACCAACTCAATCCAGCTTATTAACCACTCCTTGGCACGACATACACTGAAAGCCTATCGCACTGCTCGGAATACTAACCGCTAATTTTTGGCCACTTGCCTCGGAGCAGCAATAGGCAACGTTAGACACGTCCTAGCCTTCATATTGTATTGCTACACGCAGCTGACCCTTTCTCACAATACTATCACGCCATACCTAGATGGCGTCCAGCATTTCCTGTCCCTGCAGGACCCCAGTAAACTGTCAGTATTCTCGAGCCCATGCAGTCAAGTCCCTCCTACAGGGCATACAGAAGCACCAACCTGTAGTCAGTGGCAAGCGCCTACCTTTCAAGAATGCCCTCTTTAGGGACATGTCTGAAATCCTTACTCGTTCCCCATTTAGGGCCTTGCCCAGCATAGTCACCCAAGCAGCCATTTACCAGGCCTTCTACGGTTCCCTACGACCTAGTGGCTCTGGCAGTCAGACACTGCTCCGACGCCACCCGACTCGCTTTTGAACACCTACACTCTCAGTCTGCAAATGCAACAAACCAGCCCCGGGGGTTGACATCAACCTGTTTCAGACTAACAATGCCTGTTGCCCAGTGACGGTGCTCAACCGACTACTGCTCCATCTATCCAGCCAATCTGATGGTAGCTTGTTGCTACCCTTTCTAAACCAGCTCCCTGAGTGGCAGCCAGTTTGTCAAGCATGTCAGAATCCTAAGCAACTTGGGCTTCAAACCCCAGTCAGTTCTCTGGACATTCTTTCCGAATTAGAGCAGCCTCAACTGCCTCCCAACAGGGAGTACCAGACCACGTAATCAAGATACCAGGCTGATGGGAAGTCTCCTTGTTTTGCCACATACATCCCAAATCCTCAGGAAGAAATGGCACAAGCCTTTACCAAGCTGGCTCAATAAATACAACAAATCAATATAAGCTATTTCCCTATCTGAGTCTTTTGCCCCCTTTTCTTGGCATACTGACCAGACCACCAAGGCACACTTCAGGTCTATTTATGTTGTAAGTCTTGTCGCGTGTTTATGTGATCCACATCACTCTCAGTCAGAGGGCCACGACCATAAATAAGAAGGCCAGTATGGTGGCCTGAGTTTATGGGAGGAGCCCGGAGGGTATTTAAGCAGCCCACTCACACATGCTCTTTGTCGGTTCAGTGTGCAGTACTACATGTCACTGGGCCGACTCTTCCCAGCTCACCTCATGTCCGTGAGTCTGCGCATTCAATCGCATTCGACACCCTCCCGCCCTTCCCTTTTTCAGGGCACTTCTCAGCATATCCTTCTTCAACAACTACCCATTACTTTCTTTGGGTATGCCCCCTTTTCTTGGCATACTGACCAGACCACCAAGGCACACTTCAGGTCTATTTATGTTGTAAGTCTTGTCGCGTGTTTATGTGATCCACATCACTCTCAGTCAGAGGGCCACGACCATAAATACAATTTAATGCAATAAAGGAACATAATTGTCCACATCGTTACATAGCATGTGCTATGGGGTGTGCGAGCGTTTCGACCTCTGTTCGGTCCCCTCAGGGTGACAATTGGCTCTAAAAAATACATACATTACATTACATAATTTAAAGTTTTGAATAAACGTCATACATATTGTTAAATAAATAATGGGATATTTACCACTCAATGGTGAAATAGCTATTCATGTGACCAGAGATAAACCTGTGTGTGCCACCTTCTGAATCAATTTAAGTGTCTTTGCAGCTTGGTTAATAGGAGCCTTTATACTCTTACTTGAAGTAATGTATTATGCAATTGTACGCCAAATCTTGGTATGTACAAATACACTGAAGCCTGAATGACACCAAATGTAAAACAGTGGGTGACCAGAAGTGACCAGAATCTTAATTTGTCCTGACCCATGTGGTTCTGGTGGATAAAGATTTCTGTTTTAGTAATGGACTACGCTAAAAAAATGCGATGCTGTACCCAAATAAAATGTTTGTTTTTTTGTTTTTTCACAAATAGAGCTTTCTTCTAGTGGTATATGATCACCGTTTTATTTTTTGCGCTTTAAAACAAAAATGACCGCCATTTTTTTTTCTGCTATAAAACATATCCAATAGCAAAATGTAAAAAATCAAATGTCTTCATCAATTTAGGCCAATATACCTGTATATTCTGCTACATTGACTGTACAGTATATTGATTGGTTTGCGCAAATGTTATAGCATCAGCAAACTGTGGGATTTAATATTTTTTTTTTTTACTAGTAATAGTGATGATTAGCAACTTATAGCAGGATATTGCAGCAGACAAATCAGACACCTAACAGACTTTTGAGACAGTGACAGTAATACAGCGATCAGTACTAAAAATATGCACTGTGACTGTACCAATGACACTTGCAGGGAAGGGGTTAACATCAGGGGCGCTCAAAGGGTTAACTGTGTTCCCTGGGAGTGCTTGCTAACTGAGTGGGGGGAGGGGTTGTACTGTGGGAAGGCAGAGATTTGTGTTTCCTTTAGCAGAAACACAAGATCGCTGACTTCCCCTGTCACAGAACAGCGATCTGTCTTGACCGCGGTTCTGTCTGTCTCCCGTACGATTGATGGGTCCTGGCGGACCCCATGATTGGCTCTTGCTGTGTCCAATCACAGCAGGAGCGGGTCGACGGCGGCACGCATGCGCACCTCTGACCCGGAAGTGCCAGATCACGTACCTAGCAGTATATCTGCATGGGGAGGTCATGAAGAGAATAATGATGTAAAACAAATGCCTTACTTTTTAAGTATTTACTTATTTCATTTGTATGACATCATCAGCTTCTTCATTCAGGCTCCTTTGCCCAGATTCTACATACATACATACAAAAGGAACCATATCATCAGTACAACACTGTTGACATTCAAGAGACCACATGAAGGAAAATATGCAGCCATCTTTTCCCCTTAACCACTTAAGCCCCGAACCAATATGTTGCTAAATGCCCAAAGGCGTTTTTACAATTCGGCACTGCGTCGCTTTAACAGACGATTGCGCGGTCGTGCGACGTGGCTCCCAAACAAAATTGGCGTCCTTTTTTCCCCACAAATAGAGCTTTTTTTTGGTGGTATTTGATCACCTCTGCGGTTTTTATTTGTTGTGCTATAAACAAAAATAGATCGACAATTTTTAAAAAAAAGCAATATTTTTTACTTTTTGCTATAATAAATATCCCCCAAAAACATATATAACATTTTTTTTCCTCAGTTTAGGCCGATACTTTTTCTTCTATCTATTTGGTAAAAAAAATCGTAATAAGCGTTTATCGATTGGTTTGCGCAAAATTCATAGCGTTTACAAAATAGGGGATAGTTTCATTGCATTTTTATTATTATTATTTTTTTACTACTAATGGCGCCGATCAGCGATTTTTTTGTGACTGTGACATTATGGCGGACACTTCGGACAATTTTGACACATTTTTGGGACCATTGTCATTTTCACAGCAAAAAATGCATTTAAATTGCATTGTTTATTGTGAAAATGACAGTTGCAGTTTGGGAGTTAACCACAGGGGGCGCTGTAGGATTTGTGTGTTCCCTGTGTGTGTTTACAACTGTAGGGGGGTGTGGCTGTAGGTCTGATGTCATCGATCGAGTCTCCCTATAAAAGGGATCACTCGATCGATGCAGCCGCCACAGTGAAGCACGGGGAAGCCGTGTTTACATACGGCTCTCCCCGTTCTTTAGCTTCGGGGAGCGATCGCGAGCAGGCGGCTAGAAACGTCTCGTCCCCGCGGGTTTCCGACACCGCATGTAGTGGGGGGGATCCCGATCGGACCCCCGACCCGCGCAAAGGCAGGCACGTATATATACGTGCATCTGCCTTAACGTTCCTTCTGCCGACGTATATCTACATGCGGCGGTCGGGAAGTGGTTAAAGCAGAAAATTTGAATGCCGAGCTGCAAAAACTGGAACACCTTAAACAGAAAAAATCAGGGACATGTTGGCCTAGAGGAAGGCAAAAAAATGCAATAAAGCATGATTCAATTTGCTCCAGCAGGGGGGGGGGGGAGGGACGTCCTTCCTGATCCCCAAGAGGCAAGTGGATATTCTCTGGATCAATTTTACCTCAAAATTGTAGTCTTCAGTTATACTATATACATTTAGAAAAGAATACAGACCTTTTTTCAAACAATCTACCAAGCTGACCAGAACCGCCTCCTGAGGAAGTCTATTCCAGATTTCTACTGATCTTACTGTAGAGAAGCCTTTCCATAATTGGAGGTTAAATCTCTTTTCCTTCAGATGTAAAGTGTGCACTCTTTTCCTCTGTGATGACCTAAAGTGAATAACTACACCAAGTTCACTATATGAATCATGTAAGTATTTACAGTATACATGTTGATCATATTCCCCCTCAATACCCTCTTCTCAAGAGAGAATAAATTCTGTTCAGGGGCGTGGCCTGGATCCGGAGCGAGATGGCAGCCTAACAAGAGAGCTCTGCCGTCCAGACCCTCAGATTCGCTTCAATTTGCAGTTTCCCTCGAATCTAACCAGCCACGATGGCGGGTAAGAATCAGGCTACCACCCGACCACAGCCCGATCCCTCCACTCAGCTGAGCAAGACCATCCCGGCGATGTTCCGCACACAGCTGACAGATGTGCAGGCCGCATCTCAAGCCGCGGACTGGAGTTTGGAGCCACCCGCAGCCTCCTCCACGGCCGCCTTAGGCCTGGCACAAGGTACGCCCTCTACATATACCCCGCGCCCGCTTTGTATGACGGACCTGCAGCAGGTTACCCTGGACATTAAAACGGCCATGCTTGCGGCCATCGCAGACCTGAAAGGCGAGATCAAAACGATCACCAGCCGGGTAGAGCACATGGAAGCAGCCGCCATGACACATGGGGCGGCTATCCAACAAGTACAGCAGGCCTCTGACTCCCATTCTCACCACCTCATGGAGATGCACAGGCATTTGGAGGACTTAGACAACAGGGGGCGCAGTGGGAACCTACGTGTCAGGGGTATCCCGGAGTCCGTGGAGGGACCCCAGCACCTCCAACAAGCTGTCTGGGCTGTCTTTAACACGGTGCTAGGTAGACCGCATGATGCCCCTATAGAGATGGAGCGATGTCACAGAGCGCTCAGGCCCAGAGGCAGAGACACAGACCCCCCTAGGGACATGCGCTTTGGTTAGCTTTGTCCAAAAAGAAGACATATTGCGCCTGGCGCGCACTCACGCTAATTTGGAATATGAAGGGGCACGCATTCAGTTGTACCAGGACCTATCTGCCATCACACTGCAGCACTGAAGGGACCTGAGACCCCTACTACAGATTCTACGTGACAGGCACATTTTGTACAAATGGAAGTTCCCATTCTGCTTGCAGGCTACAGCGGGTAACCGCACGGCCTCTCTGAGAACACCGGCAGATCTACAACAATTCTGTGATACGCTTGGCATCCCGGTAGCCAATGTACCCGATTGGTATGGCGCGTTTTTCCAGTCTGAGCCCTGGATCCCCACCCGGTTTGATGACACCCCAAGATCCCGGAAGAACTGGCAAAGACGACGCAGACCATCTGATGTCTCCCCTCCCAGGTTCCGAGGGGACATGGAAACGGAGGAGAGCCCACGAGTGTCGCCGTCCTCAGTGCGGCGGCGGACGGAGCATTGAGAACTTCTCACAGGATGCGGTAAGCTGACCCCTGCATCTCCTTTTGACTGACTGTTCCCCCCCTTCTTCCTTTTTATTATTACCCACATTCCTACCTTGCTAGTTTTTGGATGGACATTGGGTCACCCCAGGCTTGCCCCTTGTATGGCTCCCATATATCCTTGAAACTTTAGGCCTTGCTATGCAGCCAGGATCGTTCATTATGGGGCCTGACGGACCTTCGCTGGAGACTGTGACAGACACACCCCGAGCTTTGGGGCACTGTGTAGCAAATTCATCACAAGTTCTATCTGAGCATCGGAACAGCTCTCTCTTTCTCCTTAAACGTAAAGTGGCATGGCATGGAGGCAGGCTTTTGTCTCCCTCGCCCACAATCCCTTCCTATGGTGGTGCTTAATATCCTGGTGCTTTGGACATGAGTTGCATGGGAGATTGCTACCTGACTTGCCACCCCTCTGGTGCTGCACCGACCTGCTGAGGAACTTTTATCGTTCACTCCCTTTTTTTTTTTTTCTCTTGGGGTTCCTTTTTTGTTGCCTGCTTTCTGTTATTTGAGTGCTCATTGCACTCTTCTCCCACAGCTAACCATGATGAGCTTGATTGGAGGGCTATTGCTATGTTGCTATTCTTTGATGTGCCTTTGCTATGGGATGTGGGGGTTCCCTGGGTTCCCTTTCCCCTCACCTTCCTTTCCCCCTCCTTACACTTCCCCCTTCTGTTCCCTTCCCTCCCCAGTTCCCTCTCTCTCTCTCTCTCCTCTCTCCCCCTCCTTCTTATTTTTCTTATTTTCTTCTCCTTCCTCCCTCCCCCTTCCTTAAGTGCTCCCCTTCCCCGCCTCCCTCCCCCGTTCCTCCCTCCCTCGCCATTATGGAAGGTGACCATATCCAAATTATGCTGATAATATTGTGAATTGTGCGATGTGGGGGGTTGGAGAAATATGCAGTGGGGATTAGCTTGTGTTGCTGTACTTTTACCTAGAAATGCTTTTATGATGTTGGGTGTTGGGGATCCCTGGGGTCCCCGGGGTTCCGCCTTGGGCGGGGCCCGGGGTTTCAGTTGACATTCCCAAAGCTACTATATACCTATGCAAAAATTTGCCTGCAGTTGATTGTGGATTTCCCATGTTGGATTCAAGTTTTCTGAATCTCTTTTGGGGGCATTTGACTGTTGGCATAGTGATATTAGTACAGCTCCTCGTCCGTTATGTTACCCTCTCAGGGACAGTTATTTAATGCTTTGTGAAATGTCTTTTCCCTTAAGTTGGCTGATGCCTATTATGTTTTTATTCACTGTTAATGTGTATTTGGTGGGGCCTTTGGATTTCAGGGACTCTTGACCCCCCTCCCGGAAAGACAGGGAGGGGCCAGACCTAGATTGGGCAGGTGGGCTTTTCGGATAGGGGTCATTCCCTTTTGGGGCGGGTTGGCCCGGGGATATGTTTGACAGACCGAGCAGCATGCGGCGCACCTCCTCCTGATGTTAGCACGCCGAGGTGTAGGGGGGTTGAAATGAATATCAGGGTGGGTGTTTGAGAAGCTGATTCACAGGGGGAGGGGGGTTGTGGGAACCCGTTGCCCACGGGTGGGGGTGTTCTCGCGAGCCAACCCTCCTGTCCTAGTACCTGATAGAGGGTTCCTTTATTGGATTACGGCTACCTTGGGTCTGGGGGCTGGACGGCGGGGTGGGCGGTAGTTCTCGGATACAGGCTCTCATCC
Source organism: Rana kukunoris (assembly GCA_029574335.1). Classification (NCBI taxonomy): domain Eukaryota; kingdom Metazoa; phylum Chordata; class Amphibia; order Anura; family Ranidae; genus Rana; species Rana kukunoris. The sequence goes on along the minus strand of CM056050.1, from coordinate 379,618,408 downwards.
CCGTCTCAGGAGAGGCTGGTACTCCCCCTGTTTCTTCGGGTATAATATTGTGTTTTCTGTTCTTACATATTTTTATTTTTTTTATTTTTTAGGTAGCTTAGCAGGGCTTTGGTTGCCTCCGGTATTACTGTATCTGGATAACCCGTAGGGTTTCTTTTCTGAGTTTTGGATAGGCACTCAGTTTGAGGTGGTTAGAATACCTCCCTAGGGACTCAGATAGTCTCTGGGTCCCCTCCTTGTAGCGAGTCCTGTCCACTCTTTCTTCTTTGCTTTACTTTCCTTCTATTTCTTTCTCCCCCCCTTTTTTTTTTTTGTTTGTTTCTTTCTCCCCCTTCTATTCGCCCCTTTCCGACTTGCAGTCCTCTTCGTCCACGTGGGCATTTGGTTGGTGTTACACCTGTTGAGCAATCATGGCTTCCGTAATACATTCTCTAGCTCCTCTGTCGCTTAAGCTTCTCTCGGTTAATGCTAAGGGCCTTAATCTCCCTGAGAAACGTTCCAGTTTTCTTGCTGAAGCACATAGACAAAAGGCTCAAATCGTCTTTTTTCAAGAGACGCATTTTAGATCGGACAGCATTCAACGCCTCACTGATAAACGCTACACTGAGGCTTTCCATTCCACTTGTGCTGGCTCCAAGACAAAAGGGGTGGCGATTTTACTCGCAAAGTCACTTGCTTTCTGCCTCATTGACCAATTGGTTGACCCTGAAGGGAAATTCATCTTCCTCAAGGGGTTGTGGAAAAACAGGCCAATAACTCTTGCTAATGTCTATTGCCCTAACACTAAACAGGTTTCCTTTTTGAAGGAGCCGCTTTTGAAACTTACCGCATTTAAATCGGGCCTCCTAATTCTTGGGGGGGATCTCAACATGGCCCTAAATCCGGCTCTCAATACCTCTACAGGGGCTTCGTCCCTTCCCTTTTCGGCCTTGAGACAAGCGAAACTCGGTTTGGCCTCTTTGGCTCTCCATGATACGTGGCGCACCTTGAACCCCAGAGGTCGGGATTACACGTTCTTTTCGTCGTCACACCAACGGTATTCGAGGCTAGACTACATCTTTCTTTCCCAGAATGATCTTTTATACCTGCACGATGCTACGATAGAGAGTATGGTGTTATCCGACCACCACCCAGTTACGCTGACTTTACGGTTCCCACAAAGGGAGGCACGTACGAAAGTTTGGAGGCTAGATGCTTCCTTACTTGCAGACGCTGCAGATTGTGCTACCATCAAACAGGCAATTGAGGAGTACTTTTGGCTGAACGACACACCTGATGTGTCGCCCCTGACTCTTTGGGAGGCACATAAGTGTGTGGTGAGAGGCCACCTGTTGTCCATCGCAGCGAGGAGGAAAAGGGAACATGCTGCCCTTATCCAGGAGCTTACGAATAGGATCTCTAGATTGGAGATGCAACATAAAGGATCCAGGGCGGCCCAGGTGGCGGCTGACCTAGCGGAAGCTAGGACACTCCTATGGGAGGAACTGTATAAAAAAGCACGTAAACGCATGCTATTCTCAGAAAGTGTTTTTTGAGCAAGGGAATAAGCCGGGTAGGCTTCTAGCGAAGTACACGCAAACACGTGTTCTTGCCGCCACTATCCACCAGGTGAAAGATAAACACGGCAGGATCCATACGAAGACGGAGGATATTGCTCGTCAATTCCAGGGCTATTATAGCGACCTTTATAATATTAAGGCAAGGGAGGGAGGGGTAGGTTCGTCGGTTGCCAGGGAGTCCCTGACGAAAGATTTTTTGCAGAGGTACTGCCCCCGGGCGGTGTCTGTGGAAGACCAGCAAATTCTAGACTCTCCATTGACAACAGAAGAATTGGAGAAAGCCCTGAAGGTTACCAAACCAGGCAAAAGCCCAGGCCTGGACGGCCTGATGGCACAATATTACAAATGTTTTCCAGAACTGTTGGCGCCAGGCTTCCTCAAGGCCTTCAACTCGCTAGCGGACCCCTCTCACAATTCTAACACCCTTTTGGAAGCATATATCTCGGTAATTCCTAAGGAGGGTAAAGATCCCTCTGAAGTAGCTAGTTACAGGCCGATCTCGCTCTTAAATGTAGACGTGAAGATCTTTTCAAAAATTCTGGCGACGCGATTAGCTCTTCATGTTCCGGCTTGGGTGGGTCTTGACCAAGTGGGGTTTGTCCCTGGAAGGGAGGCCAGGGACAACACCATCAAGGCCCTAAACTTACACCACTGGCTCACTTCTACAAAAAGTGAAGTTTTTTATTTATTATTAGATGCGGAGAAGGCCTTTGATCGGGTGGCCTGGGACTATATGGGCTTGGTTCTAGAGGCCTTAGGTTTAGGGTCCAGGATGAGGGCTCTGGTAGGAGCCCTGTACACGAACCCTAGTGCACGAATCCGGGTCAATGGTCACCTGTCGGAGGCCTTCTCCATCCACAATGGCACCAGACAGGGATGTCCCCTTTCCCCCATACTGTATATCCTCACTTTGGAGCCGCTCCTCCACTGCATTCTGGAGCACCCGGACATACAGGATGTTAAAACAGATCACACTGAATTCAAGCTTGCTGCTTTCGCCGACGATATTTTGTTTTTCCTATCGGCCCCTTTGATATCCCTTCCAAACTTACTTCAAGTCTTTGAACACTTCCGTCTTATTTCCCACCTGAAAATCAATTATTCAAATCCTTTGCCTTAAATGTTTCATTACCTTCGGCATTGGTATCCCGCTGCCAAGAACACTTTCCCTTCCGATGGAAATCGGATGACATCACATATTTGGGCATTCGGCTTCCAGGTAATCTCTCAGATTATTATGAGAAGAACTTCTCCTTGGAGCTGAAATCCATACAACAAGATTTACTGAAATGGGACTCTCCCACGATCTCTTGGTTTGGACGGGCCGCCATCTTGAAAATGACGGTGCTTGCCAGACTCCTCTACAAACTACAGACGATTCCGGTTGCCTTACCACCTTCCTTCTTCGCAACGTACAAAACACTATGCAGGACATTTCTGTGGGGATCCAAAGCCCCTAGAATAAGCTGGGCGAAACTGGTTTTGCCAAAAACAGAGAGGGGTATTGGCCTCCCGGATCTGAAGAGATACTACTGGGCTACACACTTAGCACGAATGGTGGACTGGCGAGTCCACGCCCGCTGTAAAGGATGGGTTCGACTGGAAAGTCAGATCGTGGGAACTGATCTCGGGAAAATACCCTGGATTTCCTGCAGACACTGGCCGTCTAATGTTCAATCTCACCCACTTATAGGGGTGACGTTGTCGCATGCGATCTCTGGGACAACATGTGCATTGACTCCTCTTAGAGGTAACCCGGATTTTGTGCCGGGGCAAGACGGGCGCTACGTGATGGATGAGTGGCCACATGCAGAGATGTTGGCCAAACATTTTTTCTCGGGTGATAGATTTCTGTCTAAAACAGAACTGGAAAAGAGATCCCCAACTAAGACATTCCCGCTATTCGCCTACTTCCAGGTGAGACACTTCCTTCGCAACCCCAAGTTACGAGGAAGCTTCACAAGGTCACCTACTGTGTTCGAATCACTTTGCTTGAGTTCCTCACCCCAGAGGCATGTTATTTTGATACTGTACGCATCTTTGTTTAAGACTCCCTTTGAGGCTTTGCAAGCCAAAAGAGCTTTCTGGGAGGCCCAGTTGGGCAGAATGATTGAGCCGAAGGCCTGGGAGAGGATAAACTGGCTTATCTTTAAGGGTTCGCCAAGTGTGCACATTCAGGAGAATGGATACAAGATCAGGACTCGGTGGTATAGGATGCCAGATGTTTTACACAAATTCGCCCCTTTGGTGTCAGACAGGTGCTGGAGATGTGGACAGGCATTGGGCTCTTTCCTCCATATCTGGTAGGAATGCCCACTGATCCTATCATATTGGCAGAAGGTACATGAGGTGACGACAGCAGTATCCGAACTTCCCCTGGAGTTTTCGCCAGCACAATACCTACTTCATTTATCTGAAATTTCCAAGAAAACGTTTCGTAACTCAATAGCGATACACATGATCAATGCTGCTAGACTTTGTGTCCTCGTTCACTGGAGTTCTGTTGTGCCTCCATCTTTTAAGGAATGGGTGACACGCATTAACCATTTGGCCGCGATAGAGGAACTGATAAGCATTGCACAAGACAGGATTCTCGCTTTCACCTGTGTCTGGAACAGGTGGTTCGAATTCCGTCATTCAGCGGAATATCGAGCTTTGACGGATGACCGATAATTCTGACCTAGCGGACGCATGGTCCCGGTTTTCACTGATGCGTACTCATTCCAGTGTCTGGTGGACGAGGGGGGCAGTGAGTTTACTCTCCTGCCTTCTCAGGCGTGCATTTCTACATCTCGCTTCTTCCCACTGGTCTCCCCCCCTTTTTTTTTTTGCTCCTTCTCCCTCGTCTAGAGGTCTTTCTTTCTTCCCTTTCCCCCTTATTTTGTACCCTCGGTTTATGGGGTTGGGAGGGTGGGATGGTCTCTGGCTGTCCGGCCCACCCATGTTGTGTATAGAGGGGAACCTGAGCGGTAGCTGCAGGGCCTATATAGATGGGCAAGGCACCATAGCTGGTTGTATGCGGTAGGTCTGGGAAATTACATATGCCTATCGATAGGTACACCTTGACGCCTTCCCTCCCTTCCACTCTGTGACCTATTTCCCTTGGAAGGATTGCATTTGGAAGACATGTCTTGGGTTATTAGGTCTATTGCCTCGATTACATTGTACATGCTTAAATTGTACCTGTATCTCATATGTAATACTGCTTTGTAACTCCTTCTGATCTTGCTTGTCATACCTGCTGATGATGCTGTGATCTAGATGTTTATGTATCTTCCTATTTCTTAATAAAATCTATGGGCCAGATTCAGGTAGATGGGCGCTTCTTTACTTTGGAGTCACGTTTCTCATTTACGCTACTCCGCCGACAATTTCGGCGCAAGTACTGTTATTCACATAGCAGTTGCGCGTAAACTTGCGCCAGAGTAACGATAATGCGCTGGCGTAACCCGACGCAAGTGGAAGTGGGTGTGATCATATGTAAATGATGGGCGGAGCCCAGCGCAGAGGCTTACGTTCAGCGCATCATCCACGGAGCATGCGCAGTAAGTGAGGCTTCACTCGGCCCCCTTGTGCGCATGCTCACAACTTCCGTCGGCACCACTTCACGGGAAACGTCAGCGCAATGCGCTCCGTTGGGCATTTAAATGCGCCCGTAGATGCGCCATTCCGGCACTAAAGTATATCCTGTTCCCCCTCCCCGCAGTGAAGTTACTTTTGTTCTGAGATGGCTGCTCCTGTTCCCCGCAAACACACAGGAGAAAGCTGAACTCTAAAGGCCAGGAGCTGTCAGCCGTCATCTCGGCTATGGAGACCTATGATGTCTTCCTCCATGGCTGTAAAAGTTGACAGACAAGCATGGACAGAGGTGTTGTCCTGCAAGTGGGGGTGCTCAGCTAGCTCTTATCGTCGGTAACGCTGCTGTAGCTGCTCTCCTGCTGACCTGTGGCCGTCTGGAGTAAAGATAAAGCAGCTATTTGTAGAAATAACTTTGCGCCGGACGGACGAGATACGCACGGCGCATGTAGCCAGCGTATGGTGCTAATCAATTCGCGAATCGGGAAATCTCCCTCATTTGCATATTTGCAGGGGAAATCAATAGGCGCGACTGATGTGCCAAGCGAAATTATGCGCTGACGAGACTCTGGCGTCGGAAAGTTAAGCCGATCGGAAATGGCCCGTTTTCTGTCGCATCTAGTTTGGTGGGTACGGCCACATAGAAACGGCGGCGCATCTTCACAGTTACGCGGCGCATATCGAATTACTCCAGCGCAAGTCTTGCTGAATCTGGCCCTTAATGGTTAAAAAAAAAAAATCTGTTCAGCTAATCTTTCCTAATAGCTGAGCTCCTCCATGCCTCTTATCAGTTTGGTTGCACTTTCTCCAGTTCCCCAATATCCTTTATGTGAACTGGTACCCAAAACCAAACTGCATATTCTAGATAAAAATTAGTGATGCCTGCAGAAAAAAATATATAATTACTTAAGACTGAAGCCCCCCCCCAATTAGATACCCCCTAAAAGGGGTACTAAAGACTGAGTATAAATTAGGGTGTGGGGGTTGTGGCGCTGTCTATGCTCCCACCTAAGGAGGGGAGGGGAAGAGGGAGACAAGGGTGGAGAAATGAACCTCACCCTGGTTCCAATATGTACCAGATACATTTGTGATAATGTGGTGAAATGGCTAATAACCCACTCCAGAAATTATCATGTGTATATATAGTGACCATAGGAAAGTATCTAGACTTGCACCTAATACACTAACCACTATTACAAAAAGCCAGTTGTATAATCTGCAGACACCATGAGTGTTCAGAGTGCTCTATAATTGCATATACAGTATGTCAAAATAACATAATACCTTAAAGCGGATTGGTTCACCAAAAACAAATATTAAAAGCCAGCAGCAACAAATACTGCAGCTGCTGACTTTTAATATTAGGACACTTACCTGTCCTGGAGTCCAGCGGCGTCCGCAGCAGAGGATGAGCGATCGCTCGTCACCCTGCTGCTCCCCCCTCCATCCACGGCAAGGGAACCAGGAAGTGAAGCGCTCCGGCTTCACTGCCCGGTTCCCTACGGCGCATACGCGAGTCGCGCTGCGCCCGCGATTGGCTCCCGCTGTGTGCTGGGAGCCAAGAGTTACCAGCATACAACGGGAAAAGCCCGTCTTTTGCCCGAGACTGCGGGCCGGAAGTGGGTGCGGATACCTGTCTTTAGACAGGTATCTGCACCCCCTCCCCCCTGAAAGGTGTCAAATGTGACACCGGAGGGGGGGAGGGTTCCGATCAGCGGATCTTCACTTTAGGGTGGAGATCTGCTTTAAACCAACATAATATAGTGTACAAAAACCTTCATCCTTATGAGTTCATTGATATGAACCTAAAACAGTAATGGTTTAGGTAAATTATGAGTGTGCGCTTAAGTGTGCACCTGCATAAACTTTGTGTGATAAACAAAAAACATTTTTTTCATCAAAAAAGCATCAATCCTAATTAGTCCAGTGATAAGAGTCTGTGACAAAGGAAAAGAAAAAACAAAAACCTTTGTCTGATATGTATATGCACATATGTATGCGCCCCAAATAAAACTTTTGTGATGCAGAAAAGTTCAATAGAAAAAACACCAAATCAAAGCCAAATTTTTTTTTTTGTATTTTTGTCCCAATAATCTGTTACTTCTACAGTGCAGCAATCCATGATGAATAGGTGATCCTATAAGCAATTTAGTGCTTCTGATGTGGTTCCGGTGCTCCCCCACCAGGGTCCCCACTCACTAGATAGACTCACCCCTCCAGGGGTATATTGCATGTAATCCCACACTATGGCTGTTGCACTTATCCAATCCTCCCGTCAGCTGTGAAATGATACTGGAACTCATGTGCGTGCAGTAAGATCAGCCACTAGAGGTCCAAAGTCCCCAGAGAGAGGGAAAAAAAGCTTCCATAGTGTAGTATAAAAAGATTGTATTATTTGCACTTCCACCGAAAAAATATATATATACAGGGGAATGCAGAAAACTTTGATGTACAGGATCTGGCTTCAAACATATGCCAGCATAAAAAAAGTTATTTAAAAAAAGGTATCTGTTAAAATATAAATGAAAAAATTGTAAAATAAAGGTAGGTCATCGGGTAGTATAGCACTCCAGGCTAAGGGAACGGCGTGCGCTCCAAGTGCGTGTCAGCTGGCTGTACCCGGAAATGCGTGCGTGCATGCGTGTCTCCACCTTAGGCGCGTTTTGTCATTACGTCTTCAGAGGCGGTTTTTAAACTGCATATTCTAGTTGAGGTCTTACTAATGATTTGTACAAAATTATATCTCTCTCTTTTTAATCTATACCTCTTTTAATACAAAAAAGGATTTTGCTCAGTTTGGAAACCGCAGCTTGGCATTGCATGCTATCACCAAGCCTATGATCTACCAAAACACGCAGATCCTTCTCCACCATTAACTCCCCTAGTATGTACAGTATGATGCATGCATATGTTTAGCCCCCAAGTCCATAACTTTACATTTATCAACATTAAACCTTATTTTCCACATAGTCGCCCAATAAAACAGTGTATCTATTGTTTTTTTTTTTTTTTATTCGAGACATCCACTGCATAGCTTGGTTTCATCTGCAAAGACTAAACTTGTACTTTTTTAATCCCAGACTCTATAATTTATAAATATATTAAAAGTTAAGGGACCCAACACTGAACCTTGGGGTACACCACTAAAGACCTTAAACTATTCAGAGTATGAATCATTACCATATTATCATCATATAACAAGATGAGGCCAGAGAATGTTGATAGTGAGGGACAACAGAAGAGGAGGACTACTTAGGCAGTGAATAAGGCGCTTCAAACAATCACCGTGCATCCAAAAAAGTGTCTCCTTCACCAGAAGTACAAACCACTCACCTGAAAGAATGGACCTCTGAGCAAACAGAAGGTCATTCACGCTGTCCCTTAACTAGGGTAATAGTAAAGATGAGAGGTAATGTCCGCTGAGGAAGTCCTTTACCACGGACAATACGCAGGCGGGGAGCTTTAGTGATGTCAGGACAGCCATCTACCTGGTTCTTTTATGTGTATTTTATATGACTTCAATCCGGGCACTGGGACAGCTGTGCTTGTGAGTAGCTCTTCCTTTTATTAAGGAGCACTATGTTTTTCCTTTACATCTTTACATGATTCAATTTATATTACGAGTGAATTTGGAGTCCATCTATTGACTGAGGAGTCTGAGTGAAGGACCTCATGTGAAGACATTACCTCTCATCTTTACTACTACCCTAGTTAAGGGGCAGCGTGAATGACCTTCTGTTTACTCAGAGGTCCATTCGTTCAGGTGAGCGGTTTGTACTTCTGGTGAAGGAGACACTTTTTTGGATGTACAGTGATTGTTTCAAGCACCTTATTCAATGCCTAAGTAGTCCTCCTCTTCTGTTGTCTTTCACTATCAACATCTTCCGGCCTCATCTTGTTATATTTTTGGACTTGTCCATGTGATTTCAGTTTATAAATGTTTCTAGCGCTGCCCTGCTTTTATATGTATGAATCTTTACTGCTACTTTCTGAATATGGTCTTTTAGCCAGTTTTCTATCCACGTTTACCTTACAGCCAGTTCACACAGGGGCAACAGGACTCTGGGCGTGACTTTGCAAGGCTACTTCAGTGTGACCTCAGCGCGACTTGGGGCGACTTACAACACAAATTCAAGTCGCCTCCAGGACAAGTGACTTTGTCAGTCCAATCAAACAATAATCAGCTCTGTGGGAGGGAGGGGTTTGCCTGAGAAAACTAGTTTCTCTTCCTGTAAAGTTGCTTCAGTTAAGACAGGGGATCCGACTTGGAGGCAACTTCCATTGAAATCAATGTGTACAAGTCGCCTTGAAGTAGTATAAGAACCGTTTCTGAAGTCGGAGCGACTTCAGTATTGTGCATTAAGATGGCTCTCATTCACTTCTATGTAATTTGTCATGTCGCGCGACCTGGGGTCGACCCCTAGGTCACGGTAGTGTAAACTGGCTCTTACACAACAGTCTGGTGTGGAGAACTGTATCAAATACTTTAGCAAAATCCAAGTATAATGTATCCAGAGGCACTCCTTTGTCAAATTTTTTACTTATCTCCTCATAAAAATAAATCAGATTTGTTTGACTACTTCTGTCTTTCATGAATCTATGCTGTGTCTATTATTTAACATTCGTCTAGCAACAACTCATCTATGTGCTATTTTATTAAGCTCTCCAGTATCTTCCCAACTATGACACATGAATAAGACCAGTATGGTGGAAACACGTTGACCGTTTGTGCTGTATACACTGATGTTTTAATAAAGCTGATGTCTTGCTGCACTTGGCCATGATGCTGCTGATTCTCCTTTCTTCAGTTCTTTAGCAGACCACAATCCGTGCCTGAACATCGGTCATTTACCCGTGAATGTTTCATTTCCATCTTGAAAATATAGCTGCTGTGAGCCCATTCTTTTATGGGGAGGGGTCTGGCTTATCCATTCCTTCAGATTTTTGGTTCTCTTAAGGCTAAGCAAAGCATTATGGGTTTTTCATAAGTTCAGGTACAAACTCACTGGCTAGTAGTGCAGGATTTGGCCAAAACCAGAATCCAGACATACCACCCGGGCTGAGGTGAACTTGAATCTCATCTTTATATCTTTATTGGTGAAGAGACACAGAAGGACTAAACTGCTGCTTAAACGTGTATATGCTATTGTAATGTGTGCTATTTAAAGTGGCATTCTTTTGGAAGTTGTAATAAGTAATAATTAAAGGTGAATAATAGGTTAACAAAGGCACATGTACATTATGAAGAAGACATAAAAAAAAATACACCAACTAACCATTGTGATGGCCATACTAAAAAGCATGGAAATTAACATGCAAGACAAAACAATGCATTTAACAAGTATGTATTTAGTTATATATTAATTACCTGGCAGTTATTGGCATTTAAATCCATTTCAATCTTTAATTGCTCTTAAAATGCTGAAGTAAACCACCCTTATTGAAATCTCAACAGACAAAAGCCTTAATGATTGTGTTGCAGGATAACTCGTACACCATTAACCCCTTATTGTCTGTGTCTCTCAAGATTTTCTGGAGTCACAAAAGGAGTTAACTTCACCAGCCTATTGAAATGCAGAAGACTGGAGAAGAAATATTGATTCTAATCCACTATGACTGTGGAAATCTAACGACCAGTTAAAGCAGAGATGATATCTAGATGCATTTCAGTAAAATCCATATGTCAGAAATGACAGCAGAAGCCAATTCAGTCCGGCAAAGATAGCGTAAAGACACAAAAATCATTTAAAAAAAATGAAAGGTCTGGAAGAGAAAGGATTAGATGGATTATATAAAAAACAAAGAGAGAGAAAGAAAGAGATTGAAAGTGTAACTGATATGTCCAGAAACAGTAGCATTGACAACTACAGTTTAATGCATTATTACAGATCAGCTGCACTGCAAAAAAAGATTGAATAAGTCCTACCGTTTATGGTTTAGCCATTATTTTGGTGTAAACTAAAGATGCCCATGGCTGTCTAATCACAATATTATAGATGGGTTTAGAATGGCAGATTGGATTAATAAGTCCAAAAAAGGACAATTTAATATAGGTTGAACCTATGAAAATTTTAACCACTTGCTTACTGGGCACATAAACCCCCTTCGTGCCCAGGCGAAATTTCAGCTTGCGGCACTGCGTCGCTTTAACTGACAATTGCGTGGTCGTGCGACGTGGCACCCAAACAAAATTGGCGTCCTTTTTTTTCCCACAAATAGAGCTTTCTTTTGGTGGTATTTGATCGCCCGTGCGGTTTTTATTTTTTGCGTTATAAACAAAAAAAGAGCGACAATTTAAAAATATATATATATTTTTTACTTGTTGCTATAATAAATATCCCAATTTAAAAAAAAAAAATATATATTTTTTTTTCTCAGTTAAGGCCGATACGTATTCTTCTACGTATTTTTGTAAAAAAAAAATCGCAATAAGTGACTAAAGTTATAGCACCTACAAAATAGGGGACAGAATTATGATTTTTTTTAATATATTTTTTTTACTAGTAATGGCGGCGATCTGCGATTTTTATTTTGACTGCGATATTGCGGCGGACACATCGGACACTTTTGACACATTTTTGGCTCCATTCACATTTATACAGCGACCAGTGCTATAAATATGCACTAATTACTGAATAAATGTGACTGGCATTGAAGGGGTTAACACTAGAGGGTGAGGAAGGGGTTAAATGTATTGCCTGGGTGTGTTCTAACTGTGTGGGGGGAGGGGGGTGACTGGGGGAGGTGATCGATGCTGTCTCCCTATGTACAAGAGAAACAGCATCTGTCACCTCTCCCTGACAGGACGTGGAGCTCTGTGTTTACACACAGAGCTCCACGTCCCTGCTCTGTCACCGACGATCGCATGTACCTGATGGACATCGCGATCTTAGGGTACACGCATCGAATCCTCGGTGATGCGTCGGGACTGTTTTTCCCCGCGGGGAATTACAAGTAAATCACGTCCAAAGACATGACCCCGGCGCCTCAGGTCCGCGCTGCTGACGTATTCTGTCAATAGCGCGGACCCGAAGTGATTAAATAGCAAAAACAAAACAAAAATATAAAATATGTCAAAACTAATATAAACAAACAAAACAACTTTCTTCGATTATAGCTGTGCTCGTGTCATGTCCCGGGGTATATTCGAACTGGGATCTCCCTGGATATCTCGGGATATCTTAAACCACAGCCTTACCTGCTGTGCCACAGAAGAGATCTAGACCTTGGGAATGTCCTTACTGAGTTCAACACTACCTCGGACTCACTAGCTCCACCTGCTGCCAGCTGTGGACAATTCTCAATCTGGACAGCCTTTAAATAGGAAGTGAGGTCATCACTCAGTGCCCGTTTATTGGATTATTTCATGGGTGTTTTGACTTTAGTGATCTTCTTTGTATTGAACTCCTGCCTGATATCTCGACTATTCTACAGCCTGCTGATTTTGTACCTTACCGCCAGATCGTGTATGACCTTTGCCTGCCTGACCCTTCTCCGGATTTTGATTGTGAACTATTTGCCTGATCCGTTGCCGACCGTATCTACCTGACGACGCTTTGCCTGGATCTCCAGCATACTACTTCCACTTCGGACACTACCTTTTACAGGTACCTTACAGCTCGTTGGTTCTTTCCCAATGTTAGGCCCCGTACACACGTCCGAGCTCGATTGTGTGTACGTTTTCGCCGAGAAAACTGTCAAACAAGGCGTCAAGCCAAAATAGAGAGCAGGTTCTCTATTTACTCGATGGGCCATCGGGACTAATGGCTCAACGCCTTTTTCGACAACCTGGTCGACGAACTCGACGCCCGGCCAAGAACCTTGTCGGGCGGAACGATGAGTTTAGCCCGACGAGGTTCTCGTACGTGTGTACGCGGCCTAAGGGTTGACTAGATCAAGAAAACATGCACACGGGAACACCATTGAGGAAGTTAGTACACAAGTCATTAGCTTAAAGGGGTTGTAAAGGTTTGTTTTCTAAATAGGTTCCTTTAAGCTAGTGCATTGTTGGTTCACTTACCTTTTCCTTCAATTTCCCTTCTAAAAGTTTTTTTTTTTTTTTGTCTGAATTCCTCACTTCCTGTTCCTCCTCAGTAAGCTCCGAGCCGTTCTGGATGGGGGTTAGTCAGCATGCTCGCCCCCTCCCTTGGGACTACATCCCTGCGGGGAGACGCTGTGAATGTTCATTTAAACATAAAAGACATTTCCACCCTATTTAAGTCAATATGTTTTTGTTAAGTCTTCTTGAATTGATCTTGTCTGTTTTTCTTCTAGAACGACTTGAGGATTTAGAAATAAAATCTATATTTAAATATTATTCAATGGATGAGGTTTTCTCCCACTGTCAAATTAATGCTCTTCAAAAATAGACATCCTAACAATTATATTAAAAACAGATGGCCAGATTCAGGTACATCTGCGCATTATTGGACCGGCGTAGCGCACCGCCTTTACGTTAGACTGGCGCAATGTAGCGGCGCAATCACCCTATTCTCGTCGCTTTTATGCAGAAATTTGCGCCTGCGCAACGTTATTTCAGAGGCGCAAGGCAGAGTAATCCAAATTGGGAAGGACATGGGCGTGTTACATTGCAATGAGCCGTGACCCCATGCAAATGAAGGGCCGGCCATGCGTGCTTGAAGCAGACCATGGTCAGCACCTCTGTGCGCATGCTCACAACTCGGGAACGGCGCAATCAGTGAAATTGGAAGTGGACTAGGGCAACTTAGTGAACTACGCAAACAGCATAAATAGACAGACACAAACGCACTTCCTTTGCAAAAGTACATCCCTTTGTATGCCTTCCTATACAGCAAGGTGCTTTTGTTCTGTTGTTTATTAGCGTTTGTTTGTTTGTTTGTGACGTGTGTTTGAGAGTGATTTTTGTCTTTTATGTGTTTTCTTTGTTGTTATTTTGTTTAAATTATATTTTTGCTGGTCATTTTTTTTTTGGTTCTGTTTGTGTATGATTTGGGAATGTGGGGGTGACATTCCTGCGGGAAAAGGGGTGTCCCCCTCAATTTTGGTGGAGAAGGGTTCCCCCAGGACCAGGGAGAAGTGATCCCCAGGTCCGTGTGAATGGTGTATGAATGTACAGTGACATAATTGGAGCCTTGGCGTGGCGTTGCTGCTCACAAGTCCTGCATGGTGGACTGGTGCCAATCCAATGTGATGAGGATGTGGGGTGTGTGTGCTAGGGACCACAGTGGTGTGCATGCATGCATTCTCATTGTGCCATGATTAATGTGTGTGTTTACCGTGCAAAGATGCATAATGTGAGCTGCCATGAGATGGGGTCATGAGATGGGGTCCCAGTGCATATGCAGAGTCACCTTGAAGGGAAAAGACAGGAGGATGTTAGTAGTGCATGTGCCCCTTGTGATGTGTGCATCATGGGGGGGGCAGATAGGTGTCTAGGCGTGTGTGATATATCCTCTCCCGTGAAGAGTGAAGAGTGAAGATTGAGGGGCTTGTATCAGCTAAGAATATTGTATTAGATTAGATTAAATTGAAAAGTTTATATAAGCCAAAAAAATTATTTAGAAAAAACAAAAAAATAAAAATCCTGGGACCTCCTCAGTGCCCTCCTCAGTGCCCTCCTCCTTCTTTGCTCATCTAAAGTCAGTAGTATAGCTATGAGCATGGATGACACTGGCATGTTGGCATACAGTTTGTTGGGCAACATGTGTGACTGCTCAGCTCCTCACTAACAGTGTTGCTTTATCTGACATGTAGACAAATTTTGTAATTTTAGACCAGCTTTTATATGGTCTAATTTTAGACAGGACATTTAGCTGTTGCGCACAGCGCGTAGTGTGCGCTGCACCAACGTTCTTTTGTGGATCCCCATAACTCCCTCATTAGCATATTTGAATAGCAAATCAATGTTGTGCCTAGCGCAGTTTTGCACGGACGGATGCGCCTGTCTAACGAAATTACGCTGGACAAAAAAAATAGATTTCTGGCGTATCTCGTTTTGGGAGTGCCGTGCATCCAAATGCACACGCACAATTAGACTTACGCCGCGCATCTCCTGTTACGCCGGCGTAATCGCTCTGTGAATCTGGCCCAGAGGTTTTAGCTTCACATATATGCAACTATACAGTCACGTACCTTTCCGAGGCCAAGATGCTGAAAGAGGTTCTCATTTCTGCTAAGCACAATATACCCCTGAAGGTGGTACAGAGGGTATAGGGCACAACGAAGCATGAGTTACTAGCAGGGTATGTAGGTCTGGAGCGATGATCACTTAAAGATCACTTGAAGGAGAAGCAGGAAGACGGAGGTAAGTCCTGAGAGAGTTGTATCTTTGTACAGAGGTTAGTGCTTATAAAATGCTCAGCAAGAAGTGGCTGAGGATCCAACCCAGATGATCAAGCTGGTAACTTCTGCAGGAGAGTCCATGGGACAAGCCAAAGTCATGCACAGGTAATCAGGCAGGAATACTAATAACAAGTCCTTGAGGCTATCCGGGGTCATGCACAGGTAATTAGGCAGATGAAGCTAAAGGATAGTCCTTAATACAAGCCATGGGTCATAAACTGCTGAGCAGGCACGGTAGGCAGTAGCAGAGACCTTTATGCAAGCCGGGGTCAAAGCACATGGGAAGAGATCAGAGCAGGTCAAGATCAATCTGGGTCACAGGATGCAGATACAGGAACACAGGGCTGAAAGACAATCCATCAGTTTGACATAAACATAAGCAGCCTTTTATAGGCCAGCAGAGGGATTCCTTAATTCACGCTATAGGCGCACCACTGCGAATGCGCCCGCACCGTCCTGTTCTGCCGTGCATGCACGCGGGAAAATGCCAATATGCCAAAATTTGGGCATGCTTCACTGTTGCCTGCAGACACTCATTATTTTATCACTCCCCTGACTGTGCCTCCTGCTACAGCAAAATATTTCAAATGTTGATTAATCAGTCCAGAGGACCTGTTGACATTTTCTGCACCCCAGTTGCTATATTTTCAAGGATATTTGAGTCACTTTTCCTTTTTTTTACATAATAGGTATGGCTTTTTCGCTGCAATTCTTCCATGAAGACCACTTCTGGCCAGACTTTTCCAGACTGTAGATGGGTGTACCTGGGTCCAACTGATGTCTGAAAGTTATGTGCTGATGGCACTGCTGGACAACTTCCATTGTCAAAGGGAAGTAGGCATGATGTACTTTTTATCTGCTGCATTAAGTTTCCTTGCCTGACCACTGTGTCTATGGTCCTCAATGTTACCTGTTTCTTCTTCAAAAGAGCTTGAACAGCACATCCTGAATCCCCAATCTGCATTCAATTTTTTTCCTGGGAGAGACCTTGCGGAAGCAGCATAACTACCTTATGTCTTGTTGCTGTTGCATAGCGCTCTCTGGTGTCAATATTTTTAGGCCCATGGACCCAACACAAGCATTCAGCTAGTGAAGTTAAAGTCCAACTCCAGGAAACTTAAAAACTATGGGCCAGATTCAGGAACAGTTAGGCTGGCGGATCCAGTGATCCGCCAGCCTAACTGTGACTTTGAGCCGGCGTTTCTGTTTTCTGTAACCAGAAAACAAGAAACGCCGGGTTGAAGCTCCGATGCGAGCAGCGTAACTGAGTTTCGCCATCGCATCGTTACTTCAACTTAAAAATGGCGCCGGGGGCGTTCCCGCCGATTTCCGCTCAAAAAATATGTTAATGAGCGGAAATCGGCAATTCACGATCGCATTCCGGCACGACGCAGTGACGTTACGACGTTTCCGGACGGGATACGCGGCGCATAGTTATACCTACATGGGGTTGGAATATCCTATGTTAGGTATAGGCGTCGTCATCGCGTCAAAAAAAAAAAAAAAAAAACGTTGCTTGCGTAAAACGGTCATGAATGGGAATGTGACGTCATTGACGTTCATTCACAGATTTTGGAGCATGCGCACGGGGATGTTTTGACACTCGACGCATGCGCAGTACGTTGGCGGCGGGATCGCGCTTAGTTAGCATACTACACGCCCCGTACCCGCCCAATTTGAATTCCGCCGGCTCATTTGCGATGCGCTGCCGCAACTTTAGGAGCAAGTGCTTCGTGAATGACAGCACTTGCTCCTAAAATTTCTGCAGCGCAACGCAAATGAGAAGCGTTACTCCAGAGCAAAGATGCTCTGGACTACCTGAATCTGGCCCTATATATATAGCAAGGTACAGCGCTAGGTAAAACCGTGACAAACCTGATATATGAACACAAGTGTGAATAAAGAACTGAACATAAGTTGAACCAATAATGCAAAATTAATCAGAGTAAATATAAATAGTGAGAAAAAGTTCCAAATTCGTGAGTAAGGATGAAAAGCAAAAGGAGCAAAGAAAGTCCATATGCTGTGATTCACATCAGTGCACATAAATTAAATGTGTGAAAAGAGGAGTCTTCTTCCACCAGTGAAACACCCGAAATAGTGATAATGTAGTCTCCTTACCATAGGTAGATGATTGTTATCACAGCCGGGACTCTGAGCACAGGGGTTTAAAGTCTCCCAAAAGACTCATTCCAGATGGTCGATAGGCACAGGATGGTAACTCAATGTCTCATATGATAATAAACAAAAAGAGCTCCCATAGCGTAATACCTTTTAAAATTGTTTAAGTCTGCTAAAATGTTGCACTTACATTTAAGCTGTTAAGATCTCACAGTGAATACAACATGGAGGGACACGGCGTCTCCTCGAGATTTCTCCTCAATACATAATATTGGGAAACATGGCATCTCACTAAAATAGTATATGATAAAATGGTAACTCTTTAACATGGTATAAAGCAACTTGTGCAACACATTACCTCAAAAACATAGTATTTTCCATATATATATATATTAGGTCTGCAGGAAAATAACGATTAAACACTTAAGGACCTGCTCACGCAGATATACTTTTTTTTAAAGATGGATATCTTGGTAACGGCAGCAGCTGCTCCTACAACCGAGATATCTATCTTTAGCGTGAACGGTCCTGTTAATGATAACGGTGGTTTCCACAGCGGATTCACCGCAAGATCACCGTTATCGTCGACGGGAGAGGGCCCCCCCTCCCAACGCTCTCCCGCGCCCTCCAACCGCTTACCGGAGCCGTCGGTAGAGGCAAAGGCGATCGGGTCCTGTGTCCTGCTGTGTGGGGATGCGAGTGAGGGCAAGATGGCCCCCACCAGTCCCCATAGCATAGCAGGGCAGAAGTGACGTCAAAACATCAGTTCCGCCCATGCATCTTAAAGGCACATTTCTTTTTGTCATTGCGCTTGTAAGACCGCTGCACAAATACGGTGTGACAAAAAGTATTGCAATGACCGCCATTTTATTCTCTAGGGTGTTAGAAAAAAATATATAATGTTTGGGGCTTTAAAGTAATTTTCTAGCAAAAAAAAACTGTTTTAGTCTTGTAAATGCCAAATCTGAAAACCACCCAAGGTCCTTAAGTGGGTAATTCCTCGATTAATCGTAAAATTTTTTGGTTGATCAAAATTCTTTTGATCGGTACTCACCTCCACGCCAGCTTCCGGGTCTTTAGGGAGATCCATTGTAGAGACGGTGATGTCACCGGCGGAGCTTGCCGTGTCCATCTGAAGAGCTCCTTTGCTGTGCCTTCATATCTGGCTTCATATCTGCATGCCGGTGGGACATTACTATCTGCCACATGCAAGGGCTGTTACACTTCCCTCTATCAACCTGGGATTATACAGCCATACACTGGGAGTTGTTATAGTTTCACCCACGGGACATCTATATGCCAATGGACTCATGTTAACCCCTCCTTATCTGAATTCAGCAGTGGTATCATTGTACACATTTTTATACCAGCATCATACTTAGCTACATGTTTTTATGACTGCTTTTGCTACCGTTTGGTATTACTCGCACCATTTTTACAGTTTATGTACCTGCATCGATTTTATCTCCAGTGCAATATTTATTTTGTTGCCTACTTGAAGACTTTAAAAGTTTTAATGCTATTCGCATCGAGCACTGCCTTTGTGTGTTTTCTGTATCCTGCTATCCATTTTTCCAGTGTTTGGTAGCTGCACTGGGAATCAGTCTGCAAGGAGATCAGCTAAAAGTAGTTGGATCTGTATGTGCATTATGATTCATCGAAATTTTAATCAGTAACAGCCCTAATATATATAATATATAATATATATATATACACACACTGATCAAAAAAATGTAAGGCCGTGTACACACAGCAGAGAACCTCGACGGGCAGAACACATCGTTCCGCCCGTCGAGGTTCCCTGCCGGCCGTCGAAATCGGCGACCTGCCCGTCGGGAATGGCAACCAGCCATTCTTCCAGGCGGCAAACAAGGAGAGAGGCGCCTCTGGGTGTAGTATATTAAACAATTTTAATCACAAAGCCAAAGAATAATAAGAAAACCACTCACATTTTGGTGGTGATATACAGGCATATCAAAGTTTCTCCAGAAGGGAGGGGTGGCTGTCATCTGGTGCGCTCGTTCATCCACTTGTTGTCCACTGGTTTAGCGCTGTGTGGTGAGGAGTCAGTCCTGTTTCCCTGGATGTTTGCAGCTGGGTGCAGTGGAAGAAACAATCCTCAAAGAGCACAGCGCCGTGCAGCAGGAACAACGGGCGATGGATGATGACGTCACCAGGCAAGCGACGCGTTTCCGAATGCTAGGGCAGAGAATGACACGACTGCCGCATTCCTTTCTCAAGCTGGTGGCGGTGAGGTGGGGAGCTAGTTTTTTAAAAAACATGACAGGTGAAGGGAGGAGGCCAATGATTGATTGCGGCCATAGAGGTGGGAGGTGATTTGCGGGAAGTATGTTCACGGAATGGATTGATAACACATCAGTGGTGTAATAGCTGACAAACGAAAAATACCAAACAACAAAAAACAACATAACAAGGATAATATGGAATCATGAACTTGGGGCTGGAAGTTTAAAAGTATTGGAATGGTCTTAATTGACTTAATTTTGCGAGTAAGTGAAAAGAAAGGGAAAGGAATGAATGTTGAGAAATAAAAGCTAATAATTAATAATAAATGGAAAATAATAATAAGTAATAATGAATAATTAATATGTATATATATGGTAATAGAGAATAATAATAATAGATAAATTGATAGGAGATGGTAAATGATAAAAATGGGAGAGAATAGGATGGGAAAAAATTAGGATAAAAATAAGAAAAAGAAAAATTATTATATATATATATGCACATGCACACATGCACATATGCACACACATACACACATGCACGTGCACATACACACAACATAACAAAAAAATAAAAAGAGAAAAATAATAATAATAGAAAAAAATATATATATATATATATATATATAAAAAAACATACATATATAACAAAAAATATATAATATATATATATAGGAAAAAATATATATATATAGGAAAATAATAAAAATATGAATATTTATATATATAGAAAAATTATCAAAATAAGATTAAACAATGCTGAAAAAGAAAAAGGAAAATAAAAGGAAAATAAAAATAAAAAGAGTACGAAATTATGGAATGAGTCATGATTACATTAGTGAACTCAATTATGAACTGTGAAAATTGTGTGTTATATTTGGGAGTATAGAAGAATGGTATTGGTCATATATATAGAAGGAAATTAAACTAGATGGATAGGGTATTACGTGTTAAAGAACATGAGATGAAGTTATGTGTATCTGACTAGCAGCGATGGACTTATAAAAATGTAGTATTAGGGATAAGATTTGTAAGTGGAGGGTAAAGTATAGGGGGCTGGGAAGGCTGGGGAAAAAGGAAGAAATAGAAGAAGAAAAGGGGAGAAAAAAAGAAAAAAAGAGAGAAGGAGATAGGATGTTTTATAGAATGGTGGAGATTCTATAAAACATCCTATCTCCTTCTCTCTTTTTTTCTTTTTTTCTCCCCTTTTCTTCTTCTATTTCTTCCTTTTTCCCCTTCCTTCCCAGCCCCCTATACTTTACCCTCCACTTACAAATCTTATCCCTAATACTACATTTTTATAAGTCCATCGCTGCTAGTCAGATACACATAACTTCATCTCATGTTCTTTAACACGTAATACCCTATCCATCTAGTTTAATTTCCTTCTATATATATGACCAATACCATTCTTCTATACTCCCAAATATAACACACAATTTTCACAGTTCATAATTGAGTTCACTAATGTAATCATGACTCATTCCATAATTTCGTACTCTTTTTATTTTTATTTTCCTTTTATTTTCCTTTTTCTTTTTCAGCATTGTTTAATCTTATTTTGATAATTTTTCTATATATATAAATATTCATATTTTTATTATTTTCCTATATATATATATTTTTTCCTATATATATATATTATATATTTTTTGTTATATATGTATGTTTTTTTTATATATATATATATATATATATATTTTTTTTCTATTATTATTATTTTTCTCTTTTTATTTTTTTGTTATGTTGTGTGTATGTGCACGTGCATGTGTGTATGTGTGTGCATATGTGCATGTGTGCATGTGCATATATATATATAATAATTTTTCTTTTTCTTATTTTTATCCTAATAATTTTTTCCCATCCTATTCTCTCCCATTTTTATCATTTACCATCTCCTATCAATTTATCTATTATTATTATTCTCTATTACCATATATATACATATTAATTATTCATTATTACTTATTATTATTTTCCATTTATTATTAATTATTAGCTTTTATTTCTCAACATTCATTCCTTTCCCTTTCTTTTCACTTACTCGCAAAATTAAGTCAATTAAGACCATTCCAATACTTTTAAACTTCCAGCCCCAAGTTCATGATTCCATATTATCCTTGTTATGTTGTTTTTTGTTGTTTGGTATTTTTCGTTTGTCAGCTATTACACCACTGATGTGTTATCAATCCATTCCGTGAACATACTTCCCGCAAATCACCTCCCACCTCTATGGCCGCAATCAATCATTGGCCTCCTCCCTTCACCTGTCATGTTTTTTAAAAAACTAGCTCCCCACCTCACCGCCACCAGCTTGAGAAAGGAATGCGGCAGTCGTGTCATTCTCTGCCCTAGCATTCGGAAACGCGTCGCTTGCCTGGTGACGTCATCATCCATCGCCCGTTGTTCCTGCTGCACGGCGCTGTGCTCTTTGAGGATTGTTTCTTCCACTGCACCCAGCTGCAAACATCCAGGGAAACAGGACTGACTCCTCACCACACAGCGCTAAACCAGTGGACAACAAGTGGATGAACGAGCGCACCAGATGACAGCCACCCCTCCCTTCTGGAGAAACTTTGATATGCCTGTATATCACCACCAAAATGTGAGTGGTTTTCTTATTATTCTTTGGCTTTGTGATTAAAATTGTTTAATATACTACACCCAGAGGCGCCTCTCTCCTTGTTTGCCTTTCTAGATTTGGAACCTGGTTTCTGTTCCCCACTGATGGCAGCCTTGAGTGTATATCTCTATCAATTTAATAACTATTTTTAAACAGCCTGAACTGTTTCTATTTTTTAAAAAAACATTTCTTTTATTTTTATTTTTATTTTATAACTTTTACTTGGACCTTTTTACTGGACCCTGGCTTATATCACGCTGTTAGGATATATATATATTTCTTGATTTTTGCGCAAAATTTACTTGTTGTACATTCTTCCAGGCGGGCCGTCGAGCAAATAGAGAGCGTGCTCTCTATTTCTGCTCGACGGGCTTCCCGACGGGAAGCTCGCCGAGAGTGTACACACGGTCGAGGTCCTCGCTGGAATGCAGCTTCCAGCGAGGTTCTCGCTGGTTTCCAGCGAGAACCTCGGTCGTGTGTACACGGCCTGAGGAACACTTTTGAATCAGAACTCCTGGCATATTGATCTGATCAGTTAAGTAGCAGAGGGGGAGGGGTGTGTACAGAAGGGGTTGGTAATCAGTTTCAGCTGCTTTGCTGTTAATTAAAATTAACAGGTGCACTAGATGGGCAACAATGAGACGACCTCCAAAACAGGAACGTTTTTTTCAGGTGGAGGTGTCTGACATTTTTTTTCTCTACTCTTTTCTGACTGTTTTTCACTAGTTTTGCATTTGGCTAGAGTCAGTGTCACTACTAGTAGCACAAGGCGATACTTGGACCCTATAAAGGTTACACAGGCAGTCCAACTCCTCCAGTATAGCACATTCTTACATGTCATTCCCAGAAGGTTTGCCAGTGTCTCACAGCACAGTCTCAAGAGCATGGAGGAGATTCCAGGAGACAGGCAGTTACTCTAGGAGAGCTGGACAGAGCCGTAGAGGTCCTTAACCCATCAGCAGGACTGGTATCTGCTCCTTTGTGCAAGGAGGAACAGGATGAGCACTGCCAGAGCCCTACAAAATGACCTCCAGCAGGCCACTGGTGTGAATGTCAAACAATCGGAAACAGACTTCATGGGGGTGGCCTGAGGGCCCGACATCCTCTTGTTTGCTCTGTGCTCACTGCAGGCAGCGTGACGTAGGTGATAGCCTGGTGGACGTGTGGGACGCATATATGGTGTCTCCCCACACACAGAGCTTCTCGCCATACACAGATGGACGCTGGTAGCCTTGATAAGCACTTGCTTCCCAGTACTTACATACAAGAAATGTTTTCACCAATTACTCGATTAACTATGGAGATAGCAACCTGTGGTCTGTGGATGGTGCCTATGTGCCCTACCCTATACTGGACAACTTATCACTTCAGCTCCCGAACTGACGGTCCATTCGGTTCAGCCCCCACGTACACCATTGTTCGCATATGTTCATACCCTATGGCATCCGTCCCTGAAGAGTGTTTTTTTACACGAAACACGTTGGGCATTTAGGATGTAGCGTCATGCAAAATAGGATTCTATTCAGATATACTCAACCATTTTGTGATTCATATAATCTTAGATCCATTTTTCAATATTCCGCTCTGTGCTGCCCAATCTATATGTGTACATTATTATTCATACTGTCTGACAATTTTATTGCATTATAGGCTAATGATTTGTTACTATGTTCATGTTTTAATGTTCATTTATCATTATGTATGGTTGTACATGCTACCCACCAATATATGATATTATGTGCCGGTGCACATGTCGCCTTCATACTGTCAGTACTGGATCCCTCTAGGACCCAGCACTCTCACCTGACACAGCCTTGGCTGGGAAACACTGATTGACCAGCTCTCCTTTAAAACACCTGTGGCTTCACCCAATCAGTGCTCGTGATAGAGTTACTCTGCTTGCCTTGTGTGATCCAGCCTGACCTGTTTATCTGTAAACTTTGTGTATGACCCGGCTTGTTTGACCCTGCTTGTTGCTTCCGATTTGGTACCTTTCGAACTCTGATCTATCCGTGTATGACCTGGCTTGCCTAGACCACGCTTTGCCTGACTCCTGTAAGCAACATCCATTGCAGCAGTGCACTACTAGCACCAGCAACACCACCAACATCCACACCTGCGGTGAACTACAAGTTCCAGCCTTCCTGCTCATCACAACACCTACTTCAGCAGTGAACTACAAGTGCCAGCTGTCCCGCTCGTCTCAACCCTGCATCTGTGGTGAACTACAAGTCCCAGCGCTGACCTGCTTCTCAAGACCTGCTCATGGTATGTGCTCTTGTTATTGAACTATAGGCATATTAGCACACCTGAACTGTTGTCTGCTGCTAGCCTGATATGAAACCTGACACATACATGTGATACATACTATCATGCACCCATGCAAATAAAATATGTCCCATGTTATACCCAACCTCAAACAGTCAGCTGCTTCATTTAAAGTCCCCAAATTTCCCTTTTATTTATAAACATTACCCGGGATGGAAGCACTTTTCCCATGTGCTTCATTTAAAGTCCCAAATTTTCATCATATTTCAATCTGTGCTCACTGTGGGACACTGTGGAGCACGATTGGCATTTTCCATTGAACAGGAGAATTGGCAGGTCCACCACTGGTGCTCCATGCTTTTCACAGATGAGAGCAGGTTCACCCTGAGCATGTGTTACAGATGTAAAAGGATCTGGAAAAGCCGCAGAGAACTTTATGCTGCCTGTAACATCATTCAGCATGACTGGTTTTGTGGTGGATCAGTGAAGGTCTGGGGAGGCATATCCATGGAGGGACGCACAAACCTCTACAGGCTACACAATGGCATCCTGACTGCCATTAGGTATCAGGATGAAATGCTTGGACCCATTGTCAGACCCTTTGCTGGTGCAGTGGGTCCTGGGTTCCACCTGGTGCATGACAATTCATGACCTCATGTGGTGAGAGCATGCAGCCAGTTCCTGGAGTATGAAGAAATTGATACCATTGAATGGCCTCCACGTTCACCTGACCTAAATCCAAAAGAACACTTCTAGGACATTATGTTTCAGTCCATCCGGAGCCACCAGGTTGCACCCCAGTTGGTTCAGGAGCTCAGTGATGCTCTGGTCCAGATCTGGGAGAAAATACCCCAGGACACCATATATAACATCTCACATAAATCGGCCAACATATTACAACATATATTACAACAATTAGGAGCATGCCCTAATGTTGTCAGGCATGCATACAAGCACTTGTGGGCCATACAAACTACTGAGGACAATTTTGAGTGCAATGAAATTTCAGCAAAATGGACTAGCTTGCTGCATAATTTTTTCACTTTGATTTTCATGGTGTCTTTTGAATCCAGCCCTCTGTATGTGGATATGTTTCATTTCCATCAAATGATGTGCCACCCTTTCATTCCTAACACATTACCCAGTCCATATCAATATAGATATCCAGCATGAGATTTTTGCCCGTTGAGATCTGATATGTTTTCAAAATGTGGCTTAAATTTTTTTGGACCAGTGTGTAATATATATATATATATATATATATATATATATATATATATATATATATATTCCATCTATATTATAATTCTGTTTCAAAATTTTACATCAGTAGCATAGTATTATGTTATTAATGCATACCAAGGAATATTCAATGTCTGGTAATATTATGTTTCTGATAACAGGGTTTCTTTAGTAATTTCATTTTGATTTTGTCTCTTTCTGATTAAGTTTGTTTCTGTGCTTATGGCAAAACAAGCGTATGGTTTAGTTAATGAGTTTAAGGCGCTAGAGGATCTGTACCTAGAGGCTCCTGTGCTATAAATCTAGCTGTGCTTATGCTATTCTATTTCAGTGTCAGTGCACTCATATAGATAAGGAAATAGGAGCACTAATAGGTCTTATCTTTAGTCAATTTTCATTAATTCATGTCATCTACATATGTAATTAAAATGAAAGCATTGATTGTCCTAATTACTGCCGTATGCTTTCAGTCACCTGTTGAGGTTATGTACACTGCATTATTATACATTGCTGTTCACTCATTTTAGTTCTCTCACTTCAACATGAAATGCTATTTTAGCAGTTAACACCATCCAACATCTCATATGGGTTTTTAAATTATACAGCCTATAAATCAGGATTCAGAATCCCTCCGTTTAATAGCTTTTGTGTCAAAGGTATAGCTTCTAACCATTCTGAACAGCTTCCATTCAAGCAAATTCCACAGGGAAAATACTTCTTGCCTTTTACCAGAAAATGCCATTAATAACTTATTGACTGAGCATGCACTGAGCAAGAACATTGGTGATATTATTTAGCTTGGAGGCAGCTGTGCAAAGCATCTGTATGCCTAGGACGGTGTATTGCCATATATGAGTACAGTCCCGCTGCTTCATTTGGGATACTTTTGGAAGTAATATTTTCCTTTATTTTTTTCTCTTCATGAATTGTATCAGTTAATGATAATTAACTGGCAAAAAGCTTTTTAAAGTGGAACTAAACTAAAAAAAAAAAAAAAAGATTTGCTATGGAAAAAAGGGAACATCAGGAAATGTTTGTTGTGCTCAGATAGGACTTTGGAGAATGGACCTTTTGTCTTGAATTCTTCCAAAAATATGCTGTAGGCCACAGGTATCAAACACAAGGAATACGGCCCTCCACGCCATTTTATGTGGCCCTTGCACCTCCTTTCCTGCAGCTGCCAGAGTGCTCCAGCTCTCCTCTGGTCCTTCTCCAGACCCTTACTTTTTGCTCTCAAGCAATGCATCCAGCATCTTCCCAGCAGCAGCATAAGGTAAGGGGGGTGCACTGTGATGTAAGGGAGGGTGGGGGACTCAACTTTTGATGGTGGGTGGCTCTTGACATCTATTAGGTGTGTATTTAAAAAATTATGTTTTGGATTATAATAAAGGTACATCTGTTCATAATCGCTCAGGCATCCATCACACTGGTCAAACAAGGGGAAGCTGTCTCTACCACTCTATAATCTCTCCTGGCCAGCAAGATGATGGTGTGGTGGAGGAGAGCTGAAAAGGAGACTTGGAATGCTCCTTTGACCACAGCACTGGTCGGGATTATGTCACAGGTGTGTGTGTGCGGCTAGGGCACCCTGATGGCGGGAGGAATGCGCACTCTTTTTTTATGCTGTTTTTAGATGAGCTAGATGTGCTGTATTTATATCCAAGTGGTGCTGCCATCTAGTGGGGAATTTTGATTTGAAGAGCAGTTATAAAACTCATCGAATTTATAAGTTTTACCTTTGGCAACAAACTCTTTTTTCCATTTTTGATGAAAGCATAAGTTTTGCACAGGGGTTTGTTGCACCTATACATACGGACAATGGGAATGAGGCAAAGCCGAGTGGAGGGGGTATAGTGTTAATATTTAAATTTACTTGGGGCTATTTTATCTTTAAGATCAGGGCCGCCATCAGAAATTGTGGAGCACTTCCGGTTCCGGCGCCGCATGGAGTAGCTGCTCCTCTCATCAGCTCCCGCAGCCCGATTCCAAAAACCGGCCTGTAAAGCCTGCATACCCGCCCTAAGCATCCAGCTCTACCAGCGGGCACCCCCCCGGGCAAGGATGGACAAATTTGTGGAGAAAACCGGCACGCGATCGTACGCGGCGGTTACCGCGCAGCCGCAATTTGAGCCCCCGGCTTCGGCCTACCCCGCTCCGTCGGATTACACGGATTCATCCGCTGACACAGCCCCTGCGATGGAGGTAAGCGGAGCTTCGGCACCCCCCTCCTCCCATCAGCCAGCTCAAGCCCCCCCACACTCTGGGGACCCGAACATTGACCTCATTGCCCAGGCCGTGGCGGCTCTTTTATCCCCCATGATCGCCTCCACTGTAGAAAAGGCAATCAGCCAAGGCATGCTTAAGCTTCAGGCCCAAATAGGGGAGCACGCCTCCAGGCTGAATGAGGTTGAGCACCGCATCACCAATATAGAGGAAGAACTGTACCAGGCCCAGTCCACGGAACAGGCCCAGGACAAGACTAACAGATATATCCTTGATAAGCTGGACGACCTGGAGAACAGATCCAGGAGGAGTAATCTGCGTTTTGTGGGCATCCCTGAATCGCTGCAACCCTCGGCACTGACCGCCCTATGCTCAAATCGCATCCCTGCTGCTCTGGGCCTCCCAGCCCCTTTGCACGGTTGAACGTGCCCACCGCATGGGTCTCTTTAATTCTGAGCGCAAATCGCCTCGCCCTGTCATAGCAAAGTACCTTAATTATTCAGATAAAGCCCTTATCCTTAAAAAATTCCGGCAGTCCGGATCTCTCCAGATTGACGGCATGAAGATTCTGGTCTTTGCGGACTATTCCGTCGAGGTGTCCAAAAAGAGGAAAGCCTTCCAGCAAATCTGCTCAGAGCTTCACCGCCTACAAGTCAAATTTACCCTGGCGTTCCCGGCTGTTCTCAGGCTTAGGGCCCCCAACGGTGAACAGCTCGCTTTTCATGACCCATCCACTGCAGAGGCCTTCCTGCGCTCACTACATGCTGGCTCCAACCAATGTTCATCTCCTGGCGCAGGCCCGACGAACCGTGCCCTGGATCACAGGAGTCCACGCAAAGACTCTCCAAAACGGTTCAAAGCCTCTGTCCCGGACCGGCAACCACTTTTGCCCTCTTGAAGCCCTTTCCATAAAGACTCACCTTCGGCTGGCCCACGGCCCCCTTGTTTAATTGAACTCTTTTCGCCCCGGGACCCTCTCGAAGCCATGATTCTGCGGCCCCCCTCACACTCGCTCGATAGGGCTCCTGGTAGGCCTGAGTGCTTTTGCATGTCTACCCTTTTTGGTTTCACTTTTTTTCTTTTAATGTTATTTGACTTCACTTTGTAATACCTGATTTTGTATTGTGGATGCGACATGTACCTGTTACATTTTTCCTCTGCCACCCCTGCCTGGCCTCACTCCTTGCACATGATTCCAGCGGCCTTTTATTGTCTTTATCACATTTTTCCTCGTTCGTTTATGCCCGCTACCCACTTCATATTTCCTCACGGGTCAAACGCGGCAAAAAGAGTCATGTGCTGGGAGTTGGCCTACTCAGTGGCTCCATGCGGAAAAAAGAGAAGTTCCTTGAATACTGTTTTTGTTTAGTTTGGTTAAGTTGTCACCCCTCTCTCCTCCCTCCCTCCCCACGCTTTTTTTTGCGTCCTACACCCCAGAATACTGTTAATGCCTGTCCCACCTATGTGATTAACCCTAGCTCCACCACCTTTTCACACATGCAGTCTAACCATCCTCTCCTGCGGTCCATTGTAACTGTTGCTATCTCAAAACACACCTCCCCGGCTATCGCTCCTACATGAAAATAGTCTCCTGGAATGTTAAGGGGCTCCGTTCCCCAAATAAGAGAATGAGAATCCTGCGCCACCTTAAGCGTCTTAAAACTGACATTGCCCTCTTACAAGAAACCCACCTCTCCACTCCTGACTTCCACCGCATGCAGAAAATGTGGGTGGGTTCAGTTCTTGGCTCCGACTCTAATGGTCGCAGAGCGGGAGTAATGATACTCATAAATAAAAATCTCCCCTGTAAGACTGTCTCTACTGAGACTGACTCTGAGGGCCGGTTCATCTCGGCCAAACTCCAACTGGGTACCAGGGTTATGATACTTACAAATGTATATGCTCCCAACAATCCCACCAGTCAGTTCTTTGGGGACCTCACGACTTGGATCCTACGCGACCCGACGTCACCTCACCTGATAGGAGGGGACTTTAACACTACCATGCACCTGTCTAATGACAGGTCCTCCCCTAGGCACCCACGATCTCCCTCGTCTGCCACCTCCCAGTCCCCCCTCGCTTTAACGATGGAATCCCTTCACTTCCATGACATTTGGCGCCTGCGCCACCCAACAGACAGGGAATTTACCTTCTACTCTAACCCCCACACTTTGTTTACAAGACTTGACTATCTTTTCTGCTCTGACGCTTTCCTTCCCTTTATTTCTGACGCTGCCATTCACGACATTCTGATATCTGACCACGCCCCTGTGACCACCACTATCGATGATCCAGACTTACACACGACTCCCAGAATATGGCGTTTCCCTTCCTACCTCCACAATAACTCGGATTTCCAGCAACATATGGATAAGGCATGGTCTGACTATGCCTCCACAAATTCAGTCCACTCCACTAACCCGAATCTTTTCTGGGAAGCGGGCAAAGCCTTCCTCAGGGGCTGTATAATATCATACGCGGCCTCCTTCAAGAGAAACACCCTTAGAAACTATAAATTGGCCAGCTCACGCCTTCATGCCGCTCAGCAATCCCTTTACACTGATAACTCACCAGCAAACAGGGACACTTGGTTCACGGCCAAGCAGTCTTTTGATACTTGGGCCGCGACACTCGAACAGACCAAAAAGGCCCACTTAGATGCTTCTCTACATAAATTTGGCAACAAAGCCGGCAAGCTGCTCTCTCGGCTCTGCAGGGGACCCAATCGCCCAACCCACATCACGTCCCTCAGAGATTCCTCAGGATCTGTACATACCACCCAAAAGGGCATTAACGATGCCATGCTACACTTCTACACCTCTCTATACGCCCCCGACCCCATTAAGGTCCAGACTGCCCATGACTTCCTTCAGAAAACAACCCTCGACCACATATCCACATGTCAACTAGAAGCCCTCAATGCTCCCATTTCCCTTCCCGAGATACACGCTGTCATTAAGGATCTTGCCCCTTCCAAGGCTCCTGGCCCGGATGGCTTTACAGGGGAATTTTATAAATCCCTATGTTCACTGCTGTCCCCCACTCTTCACAAAGTTTACCAGCACATTTGGGCTGGTGGACCTTACCTGCCCACTGGTAATCAGGCCATAATCAAACTGTTAGAAAAAAAAGGGAAAGACCCTTTAGAACCAGGCTCTTACAGGCCCATTTCGCTTCTAAACATTGACGTCAAAATCCTCTCCAAGATTGTGGCCACCAGACTAGCTTCCATCATTCCCTCTCTGATACATCCCGCCCAATCGGGGTTTGTGAAAGGCCGTACGGCCACCATGAATATCAGGAAGGTGATGATGGCCCTGGAACATGCCAGATGCAATCCGAAGGGGGATCATGCCATCATCACTTTGGACGCCGAAAAAGCTTTCGACAACGTCGGCTTTGAGTGGCTCTCCATGGTCATGACTAAAATGGGTTTCTCAGGCCCCTTTGCCCATCTTGTAGGGGCCATGTACCATGCCCCGGCTGCAAGATTGGTAGCTGGGGGGCTTCTATCAGAGTAATTCCGCCTCCACAAAAGAACGAGGCAGGGCTGCCCCCTTTCCCCTCTCCTCTTTAACATCGCTCTGGAATTGTTATCTAGATACCTCACCCAAATGGCCCCTCTCCATGGTATTAACATAGGAACCCACGAACTGCGCACCTCCCTCTTTGCCGACGATGTCCTAATCTTCACCTCCAACCCCTCACACGATATGACCACGATAAAGACAATCTTCGATACATTCAGGCAATGCTCGGGACTCCGCATAAATTACAGCAAAAGCGAGATCCTCCCCATAGGCTCCCTATCCCCCCCTCCTGGTCTCAATCTTCCATCTTTACAGTCGCAAAATCACATATCACTTACTTAGGCATAAAAATCGGGAAACTACCTTCATCTCTCTACCACCTCAACTACCCCTCTTTGTTCACAAAAGTTTCTCAGGAATTAGATAACTTGATGGATTTGCCCCTCTCACTCCTGGGGAGATGCCACCTGGTTAAGATGATTAGTGTTGCCCGCCTCCTTTACCCAATGCAGACTATTCCCCTGCTTATCCGCCATAAAGACGTTAAGAATCTCAATTCAGCTATATCTAAATTTTTATGGCGTGGCAGTCGTCCACGCATTGCATTCACTAAACTGCATCTCCCCAGGTGCGAGGGCGGTATAGGCTTACCCAACATCAGAATTTATAATCTGGCCTGTTTGCTAAGGATCAGCCAGGAATGGGTGGCCCAGTCCTCTAGATCAGGGATCTCCAAACTATGGCCCTCCAGCTGCTGTGGAACTACACTTCCCATGAGGCATTGTAAAACTCTGACATTTGTAGACATGACTAGGCATGATGGGAATTGTAGTTCCTGAACACCTGGAGGGCCGTAGTTTGGAGACTCCTGCTCTAGATGCTCCAACTGTCCCTTGGAAACGGCAATGGTCCACCCCTTTTCCCTGGTGGCCCTCCTCCACTGTCAGTGGAAATCCGTTCCCCCACCCCTTCAACACAACCTCCTGCTCCGAGATACGGTCATAGCATGGAGGGAGGTTAGGAAAAGTCTGAAATTACCTCCCTATATCTCTCGTCACCTTCCTCTGCTGGGGAATCCTAACTTTCTCCCCGGTCTGGACAACAAGGCGTACCTCATCTGGCAACAAAGAGGACTTAACCACTTTTTTTCACTATGTGACCCGCAAAATGGCCGCCCCCTCAGCTTCCGCGCTCTGGCCGACAAGTTCTTGCTCTCACCCTCTCATATCTTCCAGTACGGCCAATGCATACGTTTCCTGAGAAATGCCTGCAAAGATGACGCCAAAAGGTTTCAAACGTCTCTCATCGAGACCCTCCTCTCCCGGAGTTCTTACACAATCTCTGACATCTATAAACCTCTGTTGATGAAAACGACCCCTCCCCTTACATCCTCATCGGCCGCCAACTGGTCCAATGACTTCCCGGACTCAGAGCTAGTGGACAAACTTCTTAGTGGCCTTAACTCTGTGTACAATCTGGTCCCCAATGAGATCTGGAGGGAATCCCAGCTAAAGATCGTCCACAGAGCGCACATCCCATTCTCATACGCTAACCAGACCCCCCCACATCGGGGTGCCCCCTGTGCCTGCACCCCAAGCCCTCACTCGCTCACCGTTTCTGGTCTTGCTCACACATCTCAGCTTTCTGGGACCAAGTCCTAGCCTATATTTTTGAAGTGACTCTATTGAAACTGCCTAAGGACCCTCTGCTTCTTGTTTTTGGTCACTGGGACCCACAACTCCTACCTTGGTCACCGAAACCAGCTCCCCCAGGTAAGGACTGGTCTTTGATCTGCCTCCTCATTGCCAGACGGTCCATACTGAGGAACTGGATATCCAATGATGGTCCAACCATATCCCAACTAAAGAAGGATATATTGAAACTACTTTATACTGACAAGCTCAACACGGACCTGACACAGGAGAGGACTAAAGCTCGCTTTTACCACAAATGGGAACTCTTCATGACCTCGGCACTCACTCCCACGGACAGGATAAACTTTGAAAAGTTGTCATTCCTTTACCACAGCTCCCCTCCCCTGATACCTTCTACCTCCTCTTCTCCCCAACTGCCTGTCCCACAAACCCAAGACCAAGTCATCTGAGTGTCGCAGCAACAATGAGACTTCCCTCTCCTCCAGGATTCTCTTCCCCTCTGACCCTGCCACCCAGGACGATCATGGAACTGCCAGCTTATGACCCGGGGTCCAGGGCCCTACAAAATACCCTCCTCCCGCAGGACTTGATGTCTGACTTGATGTCTATCTAGGTGTTGACTACGTCCCCCTCCCCCTTCCTCCTCCTCCCCCCCTTTTTTTTTTTTTTCTTGCTTTCACTTGTTTGTTTGTTTAAATTTAAAAATTTTGCATCAATATTTTTATTACTCTATGTATGTAACCTCTCTCAATAAAAAATATTTGAAAAAAAAAGATATTGTGGAGCACCTTAGACAGCTTTAGGCCTGCCCCCCCGGCTTGACCACCAACATTCCCCAGGGCCCGCCCACTAGCCATCCTGCCAAGTCCTTTAGTGCACTCTTACAACGTCAAATATGAAAGCGAACAGTACATTATTAGTCATCTGTGCTTTCAAGGTTTAACAGTGATATTATATTTTGCCCAAAAGAGACATCCCAAACCAAGCAGCTGTATGCTCTCAGTCCCCTCACACATGTTCTCTCTTAGCCCCCCACAGCTGTACGCTCTCAGCCCTCTCACCTGTACACTATCAGACCCCCTCATACCTGTATGCCTCCATCCCCCTCCTCACACCTGTATGCTCTCAGCCCCATCCTCACACCTGTAAGCTTGCAGATCCCTCACATCTGTATGCTCTCATCCCCCGCCTCACACCTGTATGCTTGCAGCCCCCCTTACACCTGTATTCTCGCAGCCCTTTCCTCACACCTGTACGCTTGCAGCCCCCCTCACACCTGTACGCTTGCAGCCCCCCTCACACCTGTATGCTCACAGCCCCCTCACACCTGTACGTTCACAGCCCCCCTCAAACCTGTATGCTCTCTGCCCCCCTTACACCCGTACGCTTGCAGCTCCCCTCACACCTGTACGCTCTCAGCTCCCTCACATATATATATTGGGCACCCAGACACACACATATGTACGCAGACACATGTACACAGGTGCACACACACATGTACACACATATGCACACACACACATGTACACAGGCACACACATATATACACACATGTACACATACACATGCATATGTACACAGACACACACACACACACACACAGAAACACACATACACACACATAGGCACACACAAATGTACACAGAAACACACATTTGTACACAGAGACATACGCATATGTACACAGAGACACACACATATATACACACAGACACACACATATGCACACACATATGTACACAGACACACACACATGTACACAGACACACACATAGGTACACACACACATGTACACAGGCACACACATATGTAAACAGACACACATCCCCCTCTTGTACAACAGATCTTACATGTTAGGTGGTGTTCCTGGTCCCAGCTCTTGTGCAGCACACACAATGGGTGCACATGCTGGAATTTTCCAGAGGTGGCAGCAAAGAGCCCGATGTCAGCTCAATGAAACAGCAACAGCTGCTGACTCACTCGCGTTCTGAAAGCAAGCCACGGAGCTCTCATTCACCCTTCCCGTGAACATGTACTCTGTAGTGACAAAACGCGTAGGGAGCAGCTATGTTCTGACATCACCGCGTCCACATTAATCCCAGAAGTATACAGGCTGCTATCAAAAGTCATCCGGGTTGATTTTTTATGCTATTGTTGTCATCCTAAGTGTAAGTGTCCACTCGTCTTTTTTACTTATTAAATGTTAAAGGTTTTACACTATATAAGCCTTTGTCTTTTATGGGGACATCTTTGATCCAGCTAACTGAGCACAAGGGTTACCATCATTGAAGTTGGTACATCCGCTGCATGCCAGAGAGATCCAAAGCTGGGTTTTTAGCCACAGGTACCCATTGATCCCCATTAATAAGGGATCATAGCATTGCGGTAAGCGGCAGTGTGTACTTAGGTGGAGGCACTTTCCTATCCTCACTTCCTTCCGGGTGTCTTTTTGAATTATGTGTCACTGTGGAGGATCCATCAACACATCTTATGAACTATTACGTTTTTGTCTTTCATCAACATAGACATTTGTGCTTATTTTTCACAACGCCACCCCTGGAAGTCCTATTATACTTCACTGTGTGTGTATATTTTTTGTGAGTCTATGTATATTAGATTTCAACATCTTTTTCTTTCTCACAGGTTTTTTTTCAACCACTTGTGGTCACTTTGGTGTGTGTGTGGTTAAATCCTTTTGATTGTTTATCATTTGTTTTTTCAATTTCTGGTGAGTGCGCAAAACATCAGCGTTAGTGGACTAGTGCTTCACAGACCAATTTTTTTAGCGCAACTTTTTTCTTTCTTATATTCACCCGCCCCTGCCTTCTCCCATCTCTGCCAGACAGTTGGGCCCTTCTAGACGCTCGGGCCCCTTACAAGTCTGTGGGCTGTACCCCCCTGATGGCGGCCCTGTTTAAGATTCAGTTTTTTTTATATGTAACTGTCCTTTTTGGATATTGTCAGTCCATTTGTGATTGTGGAAGCTCTTATAATATAAAATAGAGTTCCCTGACGTTGGTTTAAAGTAAATTTTGGCATGTATAATGTCTCCTATGTGATAAAGTTGCAGATCTAAAAAGGGAAGGGATCAGCTATAAAGAGACAATAGGTAAAACCGGTAACGTTTTATCTTTTACTTGCCTTTTTAGGCATAGCTTCCATAATTCAGTTCCTATTTAGGGCTCAGCCATAGGTAAAAAAGCTAGTGCCTCATTTGCACACATTCACCCACTTATACAAAGGGACTATTATGGGCTCTTCAACTCTGATGAAGATCCAATTCAATATTTCTACAATTGAGTTCGACAGTTGCATAACAGCATACAGAAAGTTAATGTAACAGTGTCCCTAAAAAGTAGTATGCACAGACTGTATCCTATAGTAAACAAACTATATTTATATTGCTGGCATCCGTTAACAGATTATTTCTAATTAGTACTATATTATTAGGCCCCTTTCACATTGACACGTTTTTCAGGTGGTTTAGCACTAAAAATAGCGTTGTTATACCGCCTAAAAAAATTGTGCCCTGCAGTCTTCAGTGTGAAAGCCGAAGGCTCCAAAAGTTCTGCTAGCCGCATCTTTGGTTGTTTACTGCTCTTATACTGCTCCTTCCCATTGAAACCAATGGGAAACCGTGGTAATACCGCCCGCAATGCGCTTCTGCAGAGGCGCATTGCAGGCTGTATTAACCATTTTTCGGGGTTAAAACCGAACCGCTAGCGGCTGAATATTGCGGTAAATACGACAGTATATCGTCGTTTGGATAAAATATGAAAGTGTACCCTGTATGCTATTTTTTGACAAACAGGCATAACCCACTTTTAGGTACACAATGGGGTTTATTTGTATGTGTCCAATATGGGAGGTTTCCAATCAATTCGTTTCCCAAAGTTGCAACAAGACATTTGCACAGATTAAGGAGGATTTCCCACCTTCACTGTTGTCAGCTAAAAAGGTGTCCTTATTAAAAAACTTATCCTCACCTTTTTGTTCTTGTGACAACTCTAATGCCGCGTACACACGATCATTTTTTGTGATTTTCAATCATGGAAAAAAAACAATGTTTTTCAAACTTAATTTTCCAAAACGACGTTGCGTACACACCATCGTTTTTCTACAAAGCTCTAGCAAAGCGTGGTGACGTATACCACGTTCGACGGCACTCTTTTCCATTGAAGCTCCGTCTCATAACTTGCTTCTGAGCATGCGCGGGTTTAAAAACGTTGTTTTCAACATCGTTTTGCCCACACACCATCAATTTTTATGACACAAAAAACAACGTTTTGAAAAACGACACAAAAAATTCAAGCATGTTGGAATTTTTTTTGGTCGTTTTTTTGAAGACAAAAAACAACGTTTTGCCCACACACGATCAATTTAAATGACATTTTAAAAAACTTCGTTTTTTTCATCGCAAAAAATTATCGTGTGTACGTGGCATAAGATTTTGTACATAGTTTTCGGTTTTGGTGACAATGGTTACTAGGACAAATAGCAATACAATCTTGACCGTGTATATTTCTCCCCCACAATAACATAACGTGTAGCTGTGCCCAGACCATGGACATTAAAATTTGAAATTCAAGTATGGCTATTTTTATCCAGTTATAATAGTCCAGTTTGGACCAATTTAAGCATGTATGCAACATACCTTTTCACTACTATGCTATATCTATTCCATACTGACTGTTACAGCAGTGATCATTCCTAGCTTCTGGGTCCCATGCTGAGCAGCTACCCTACTGCTCAGTGAACACAAGAGGTCAGAGAACACCATGCAGTCAGAACATTTTTTTTTCAATGAATGCAAAGCATTCTCTAATGGGACGAGGTGGAGATTGTGATGTCACTAACTGCCTCTCTACCTTGTGCAATCAGAAAATGCTTCACATTTATTTGGAATATGCAAAGTGTTCTCTGAATGGTGTTTGTGCCAGGTCTTAGAAGGTAGTGGCCATTCATGTAGTAGTAGTGCTTTCTACAGTGACTTTCATCTTCTACAGGGATCATCCACATTTGGGACATGCTTAATTATATTGGTCTAGCTTGGACCAATATAAGAAATTGTGGCAGACTTGGACTAAAAACTCAATACCTAAACTTAAGCTTTAACCTATTTGTGTATTTTTGACAAATTGTACAATAGCTTTTAAACAAGCCACCCCTGATCTATCTAGCTATGTTTATTCTGAAGTTATTCATTTTCAAAAAAAAAGTCTATAAAGCCATTTTCAGTTGGTTTCTAACAGCTTAGAAAGAGCTTTGGGCCATTTTCTTCAGAGGGATAACAGGATTCCAAGCTCTCCCCTATTAGAAACACACATTGCTACATCCGGTGCTGGCGCTGCATGGAGTAGCTGCTTGTCACATCAGCTCCTGCAGCCCAACTTCAAAAACGGCATATAAAACTGACCAAACCCACACAACTCACCGGCAGCCTCCCCCGAGCCTCCCCGGCCACACCATGAACCGGTTTGTGGAGAAAACCGGCACCCGCTCATACGTGGCCACGCCGGAGCAAACTGCCCAGACGCAAATTGAGGTCCTGGCTTCGGCCTACACAGATCACTCCACAGAAACGGCACCTGACATTGAAGTAAGTAGTGCCCCGGCCCCCTCCTCCCCACAGCATGTCTCCCCTCCACCTTATAATGGGGACCACAGCACTGAACCCATTGCCCAGGCTGTAGCAGCTCTACTGTCACCCATGATGGCTGCCTCTGTGGAGAAGGCAGTCAGTGCGGGAATGCAGCAGCTTAAGGGAGCTGGTCTACATAGTGACTCCATGCGGAAAAAAGTGAAGTTTATCCAATATGTTATATTGCTCTTACCTTTTGCCCCTCTCCCTCTGCACCCCCCTCACGTACTCCCCCCCCCCCATGGCACACTTGCAGCAACAGACACTAAGTTACTAATCACATATAGTGTAGACAGCTCCATATACTTACAGCCCATCACCATATGCTACCCCGAGCCAGTCATACAACACCAGCCCAGTCCTCCCTTATGGCCCCCCAATTTGAAAATGGTCTCCTTGAAGGTGAAAGGGCTCTGTTCCCCTAATAAGAGAATGAAAATCTTTTGCCACCTTAAAAGGCTTATGACCGACATTGCCCTGCTCCAGGAAACCCACCTCTCCACCCCAAGGTCCTTCCTATGAAAAAACTATGGGTGGGCACAGTCCTCGGCTCCCACTCAAATGGCCACAAAGCATGGGCTATACTGCACATACATATAAATCTCCCCTGCACGGCCATATCTGTTGACTCAGACTCCCAGGGACCATTCTTATCAACACATGTCCAAATAGGGGCTAAACACCTAATAATCTCAAACATATACGCTCCCAATAACCCTCCCTAAACAGTTCTTTATATAATCGGTGGGTACTTCCATACTAATCTTCACCCTATAGACGACAGATTCTCTCCCAAACGTTCCCGGTCCCTACCTGATCCCAGAGATCCGACACTTCTGGCTTCCACAATGTACCCCCTCCATCTCCACGACATATGGCGTCTCCGACACCCAGCTGAGCAGAGAGTTCACCATTTACTCTAACTCCCATAATGTTTTCACTATAATCAATGACCTTTTCTGCTCAGACGACCTTGTCCCAATGAAATGTGACACTTACATCTACGACATTGCTCGGACCACGCTCCTGTCTCTGCAACACTCGACAACCCTGACCTACACCCAAACTGTGGCACTTTCCCTCCTACCACCAAAATAACTCACTTCCAACAATACATGGAAAAGGTATGGTCTGAATACTCTTTGGCCAATGCACCACATCTTGTCAACCCTAACCTATTTTTGGATGCTGGCAAGCCTTTCATCAGAGGTCCGATTATTTCCTATGCGGCCTTTATTAAAAGAAACACACTAACGAATTACAAATTGGCAAGCTCCCGAATGCACAAAGCACAACGCTCCCTTTACACAGTAGATTCCCCTGACAATAGAAAGGCATGGCAGATAGTCAAGCAGGCCTTTGACACCTGGGCAGATACCCTTGAATAAACAAAAAAGACGCATATGATGCCACCCTCCATAAAAATTGGCAACAAGGCAGGAAAACTGCTAGCAAGACTCTGTAAGGGCCCTCACCGCCTGACCCATATCACCTCCCTTCGAGACACTTCGAGCAACATTAAAACCTCACAACAAGGCATAAACGAAGCCATGTTCCATTAATACTCCTCCTTATTTGTGGCTGACCCCATAGATAACCTGACAGCACTCTCCTTCCTTGAGAAAATAGCTCTCACCAAAGTCACTCCTTCACAATTGAAAGACCTAAATGCACCCATTAGTGTTGCTCACGAATATTCGCATTGCGAATATTCGCTACGAATATTGCATATTCGAGTATTCGCGAATAACTCAAATATTGCGGCGAATATTCTTATTTTTTCAAATTTATTTTTAAAACAGATCACATCCTAGTGATCTCCATCGACGTCTAAAAGCATTGCTGGTATGATTAGAGAGAGACCCTGGGCCGAGTAGCTGATGCGATTCTTTTATGTTGCCGAAAATGCGCATTGCGAATTTTCGGCAACATAAAAGAATCGCATCAGCTACTCGGCCCTTCTTTTGCATCAGAGCCAATCAGAATAACTCGAATATTCGACAAACGGAATATTGTGCGATATTCCTTTTGCCGAATATTCGAGTTATTCTGATTGGCTCTGATGCAAAAGAAGTGCGGAGAAGATAATCGCGCAATATTCCTTTTGCCGAATATTCGAGTTATTCTGATTGGCTCTGATGCGCCCTTCTTTTGCATCAGAGCCAATCAGAATAACTCGAATATTCGGCAAACGGAATATTGCGCGATATTCCTTTTGCCGAATATTCGAGTTATTCTGATTGGCTCTGATGCAAAAGAAGGGCGCATCAGAGCCAATCAGAATAACTCGAATATTCGGCAAACGGAATATTGCGCGATATTCCTTTTGCCGAATATTCGAGTTATTCTGATTGGCTCTGATGCAAAAGAAGTGCGGAGAAGATAATCGCGCAATATTCCTTTTGCCGAATATTCGAGTTATTCTGATTGGCTCTGATGCGCCCTTCTTTTGCATCAGAGCCAATCAGAATAACTCGAATATTCGGCAAACGGAATATTGCGCGATATTCCTTTTGCCGAATATTCGAGTTATTCTGATTGGCTCTGATGCAAAAGAAGGGCGCATCAGAGCCAATCAGAATAACTCGAATATTCGGCAAACGGAATATTGCGCGATATTCCTTTTGCCGAATATTCGAGTTATTCTGATTGGCTCTGATGCAAAAGAAGTGCGGAGAAGATAATCGCGCAATATTCCTTTTGCCGAATATTCGAGTTATTCTGATTGGCTCTGATGCGCCCTTCTTTTGCATCAGAGCCAATCAGAATAACTCGAATATTCGGCAAACGGAATATTGCGCGATATTCCTTTTGCCGAATATTCAAGTTATTCTGATTGGCTCTGATGCGCCCTTCTTTTGCATCAGAGCCAATCAGAATAACTCGAATATTCGGCAAACGGAATATTGCGCGATATTCCTTTTGCCGAATATTCAAGTTATTCTGATTGGCTCTGATGCAAAAGAAGGGCGGAGAACATAATCGCGCAATAGGAATATTGCGCGATTATCTTCTCCGCCCTTCTTTTGCCCCCTTATTCTTTTTTCTTTTAAGTAGAGTTAGTGTAGAGTTAGTGTTTAGTGCATATTAGTTTAGTAATACAGGAAATGATCTCCGTTTATGAGAATTTCGCAATCATTTTCGCATTAGCGAATTTTTTTTTGGATAAAATATCACGAATATTCGATATTAGCGAATATTCGCGAATATTCTTCTATATATTCGCGCAATATCGCGAAATCGAATATGGCGTATTCCGCTCAACACTAGCTCCCATCTCTCTCCCCTAGATATCAACCACCATTCAGAACCTATCCCCTTCTAAAGAACCTGGCCCCAATGGCTTCACAGGCAAATTCTAAAAATCCCTAAAAACACTTCTGGAACCCACCCTCCAAAGGGTCTATCACTACATATGGTCAGGTGGCTCCTACCTACCTACGGGTAACCAGGCCACCATTAAACTATTATCTAAAAAGGGTAAGGACTCCCAAGAACCAGGCTCTTACAGACCTATTTCACTTTTAAACCTTGATGTCAAAATCCTCTCGAAAATCATTGCCACTGGATTAGCCACCATCATCCTCTCCCTGATACACACTTCCCACAGCCTTTGATAACGAGCATTTTGAATGGCTTTCCATGGTCATGACTAAAATGGGATTCACCAGTTCCTTTGCCCACCTTATAAACACCATGTAGACTGATCTGGCGGCCAGGCTGGTGACGACAGGCCTCCAATCAGATGATTTCTGCCTACACAAAGGCACGGCACAGGGTTGTCCCCTATCCCCACTCCTCTTTAACATGGTGCTAGAACCCCTGTCTAGGTACCTATCCTAAAAAGCCCCATTACATGGCAACAACACCGGCAATCATGATTTGCGTACTTCCCTGATTAAGTCCTTATATTCTCAGCAAATCCCTCCTCAGACATGCTCACAATCAAATCTATATTCAATGAATTATTCAAAAAAAATTCACAAGTCAAAAGAGACCTCCTGCATCTACTTTTTATGGACAGACCCAACACAGACTTCTCACACGATAATGCCAAAACACGCTTCTACTACAGATGGCAAGCTTTTATGGTCTCAATGCTTACTCTGGCTGACCTGGCGAACTTCGGACAATTTTCATTCTCATACACCCACCGAAAAACTGCTCTCTCCTACTGAAAGACCCACAACCGATGGAACCCAACTTTCAGCAGGACCCAAAGCCTCCATCAATAACAGCTCTTGATCATCAATCTCAATCCCTCTTACCAACAAAACGTCAGATATCGCCACCCTTTGTACCTCAGTCGCAACTTTGATGTCTACCCCCCTTCTATCTGCATAGCAAGAACTTGGTGCTCACCCCCTTTCCCCCTTCCACCCTTTCTTTCCTCCTTTCCCCTTACCCCAACCCAATTTTGGGGATTTTTAGTTTGTTCCTCCCAGTAACCCTAGGGACCCTTCATAATAGATCCATCCAGTTACCCCCTTTTTTATATGTTTGTAACTGTTTTTGAGCTGTTATCCCATTCATGTTGTCATCCCACATCAGGGAGCCACCTACGCAACCCCTAGGTTTCATGACACGCTCATTGCTATATATCTGGTTACTTTTGCTATGAAAAAAATATAAATACTGTTGATGTTACAATCTGTATTATTTTTGCCTATCAATAAAAATCTATAAAAAAAAAAGAATCACACATTGCCTGTGTTATAAATTTTAACCCCTTCCTAGCAGTGGCCCTTTAAATAGGTAGTTCAGCTTCCTGATTACATGATCACAGCAATCACATGATCAGGAGCCCATCCAGCTGACTCTTGATTAAAATCTGTGACCGGGAGCTGTTGTAGGCAGCTCAGTCAGTGTGCTGGGAGCATCCAGTTAGTGTTCATTCAGCAAACAACCTTAGACTGCCATGGACACATATGTGTGGCAGTTGGGCATTAAAATCCACTTTTCCTCCTGCCGCATATGTTTAATGCATTCAGGAGGCAGTTACAAAACAATTCCTCCATAATGCTTAGGACTCTTTCACACGAGCGGACCGCTCAGGTCTGTCTGACAGTTTTTTAGGCGGACCTGAACGGGCGCTCTGTGCTCCTCTATGGAGCCACGGATGTCAGTGGTGACATGCCCGCTGACATCCGACCCTCTCCCATCCTCCAAAGTGTGACGGAGGAAAAACCTAATTTTCCATCCGCTGGCGGATCGGATCGGGTGAACACGGACAGACGGTCCATGTTCATTCGATCCCCCCATAGGGGAGAGCAGAGAAAAGACAAGGTGGTCCCTGCACAGTGTGCGGGGACTGCCCTGTCATCCACCGACTCAGCGGGGATCAACGGAACGATCCCTGCTGAGCAAGCAGAGGTTCACGGGGCGGATCATTACTGATCCACCCCGTGTGAAAGGGGCCTTATAGGGGTAAAAGAGGTAAATGCTGGGCTTGTTTTGAAGTGCTTTTACTGTAAGACTATAATCTTAAAATAGTTGAATTTGCATGATCTACTTCACTTGTAACTTGT
The DNA here is from genome assembly GCA_029574335.1 of Rana kukunoris. Lineage (NCBI taxonomy): Eukaryota > Metazoa > Chordata > Amphibia > Anura > Ranidae > Rana > Rana kukunoris. Next base: position 379,573,873 of record CM056050.1, on the reverse strand, counting down.
CACTTGTAAAGTATATGTAAACCAAAACCCTAAAATCCGATATAAGCTTTTGCATGGTAATATAATTTCCAAGGTAATTTTTAGTATTTTTAAATCTGTAGCTTTCAGTAAAAGACCTAATTTTGGCTACTTCTGGTTGTTAGATGGTCCATGCCTATCTCCCAAGTGTGCTTCTGCATTTCCACCCAATCACACTCTCCTCCCGTTAGAGTGGATTCTTGCAGTGCAGCACACCTAATTGATTCCTTTCCTTGTGCTGCTTCTACCTCCCATTCTTTGGGTTCTGCTGTTCATACTGTAAAGAAGACTGCAAGAGGCTGATACTAAATGACATTTAAGTACTGTTTGCATTTAGGGAATACAATAAATGACATCGGTATAATGCTATTAATGAATACAGAGCTGTCTTGATTTGGGTATTTAATATTTACTTAGAGTTCCACTTTAATAAATCTGATAAGGCTGAAGCTCAGCTGCTTACACATGATGTAAGCACAGCAATGTCCTTAGAATTGCCTTTACATGGCATGCAGAAACTGATCTTTATTCATTTTGTCACCATTTTTTTTTTTTAACAAACTATTTTTTTTTTAAATGATATTATTTAAGCAAGCTACTGCATTAAAAAACTTTGGAAAACATGACTAAAAATAAATGATTCACTTAAGCAAGACTAAAAGTGAGCAGGATAAGTAAAGGAATCAAAGATAATGGAACACCATGGACTGCAATACACATCACTCCCAGAAATTTGCTGCCAGCAAGCATTTCTTATGCCGCGTACACACAACTGTTTTCATGACGAGAAAAATGCAATTTTTTAAATTGGTCATTAAAAACTATCATATGTAGGCTCCAAGGAATTTTTCACAATGTGAAAAAATTGCCATTTTTCTTGACGTTTTTCACGTAGTTTTTTTTCATTTGTGAAAAATGGTCGTGTGTAGGCTTTAATGACGGAGAAAAAAAATGCATACACAGAAGCAAGTTATAAGAAGGGAAATTTGCATAATTAAGACTAAAGGGTGGCGCCATTTGAATGGAACTTCCCCTTTATAGTGCTGTTGTACGTCACTGCGCTTTGCTCGAGCATTTTTTTTTTCACGATCGTGTGTATGAAAGGCAGGCTTGACAAGAATCACGTTGAGAAAAACGTTGTTTTTTCCAAGACATTAATAACGGTCGTGTGTACGCGGCATTAGGCATACTGACCCTTAGCTCCTGCAATTTTCCTAGTATTTGTATGTGTATTGCAGAAAAAAAAAAAACATTTAAGGTTTGAAAGGAAGGTCATGGCACGAAAGAATGATTAGGTATTAGTCGCTGGTAGTATCAACTAGTCATTAAAGCAATGGTTTAGGATCAATTTAAAAGTAAACAAATGCTTATTTTTAATGATGTACAGTGTAAGAAAAGGTTTGTTTTATAAATAAACATTTAATGCATTGTACACCCATGACACAGAATTCAGAGAGCATTTTGGGAGAGTGTGGCGCTTCTCTATCCTTCAACAAAGGGTGAACTACTGTATTGATTGGATATCAAACCTGGTGGCTTATGACATTCACTTTATTATAACAATTGGATCTCAGGCCCGGTGGCTTGTGATATTCACTGTATTATAACAATGGGTAATGTTACTGAAACATGCATTTCTCACTGAAGAACACTACATTTAAATATAGGGGGAAATTATACTCAATCCAACAATTTGCACATTGGTGGTATCTGCAACAACCAACCCGTCAGGCATCCAACTTTGAATAAATAGTGCTGTTAAATAAATATGCCTCTTAGTGTATGTTGCTTGTCATCATAAATATCTCTCTATTAGGGTTGAGCGAACCCGAACTGTAAAGTTCGGGTTCGTACCAGACTTTTGGATTTTTTGTACCCGGACCCGAACCCGAACAATTTACAGTAAGTTCGGGTTCGGTGTTCGGCAATGTAATGGCACGCTGCAGGGCAGCCAATCACCGTTTGTTTTACTCGTGTGACCTAGAAGCCATCAACCAAATTATTTCCCTATCCACATTTGTTTGCAGAGTACTTGCCGTGCTCTTACCAACATTTTGCTGCCATTTGCAGCCCTCTAGCCCTTTCCATTAATTTTTAGAGACATTTTAGTACTGAAAAGTTCGGGTCCCCATTGACCTCAAGGTGTCCGCTCAACTCTACTCTCTATTCTTAGCCACATGCATTTTGCTTACCCTCTATTAACTTTGATCCTCTTTTATTAAATATGTCACACTGACAGGAGTATAGTTTGTTTTTACCCACGTTCTTTCATGTATGTTTGCTCTGTACATTTCCAAAACCTTAGTGTACTTTTCTTTCAACAGAATTTCCTATAATATAATATAATAGTATCACAAGATAATTATTCTCTCAATTTGTGATCTGATATGTTTCTTAGGTCCTTTAAACACTTCAGGGTCCTGCCCATCGTCAAATGACGTCTACAGATGGGATCTCCCATCCTGGATGGACATCATATGACGTCCTGGGCTTCCCGGCCATCTAGGGGGTGCCTGCGTGCCAACGCACGCGCCCGTTTCATTGCTCGGGACACGGTGCGTGTGCCTGGTGGCTGCAATATATGCCGGGCAACCGCGATTGCCCGCAATCACGCAGGACCATGGATCTGTGTGTGTGTACACCCCGATGTGTGTTCCCAGTACAGTGGAACACACAGCGGTCTCCTCCCCTTGTGAGTCCCCTCTCCCTCCAGTTAGAATCACTCACTAGGGAACATACTTAACCCCTTCATCGCCCCCTAGTGTTAACCCCTTCCCTGTCAGTCACATTTATACAGTAATCGGAGCAGTTTTACAGCATTAATCCCTGTATAAATGTGAATGGTCCCAAAAATGTATCAAAAGTGTTCGATACGTCCGTCGCAATGCCACAGTCACAATAAAAATCACAGATTGCCGCCATTACTATAAAAAAAAAATGCAATAAATCTATTCCCTATTTTGTAGACGCTATAACTTTTGCACAAACCAATCAATATATGCTTATTGTGATTTATTTTCCAAAAATATGTAGAAGAATACATATCAGCCTAAACTGTGGAAAAATTGTGTTTTTTTTATAGATTTTTTGGGGGATATTTATTACAGCAAAAAGTAAAAAAATATAGATTTTTTTTCAAAATTGTCACTCTACTTTTGTTTATAGCGCAAAAAAAAATTCAGAGATGATCACATACCACCAAAAGAAAGCTCTATTTGTGGGAAAAAGGGGAGTCCATTTTGTTTGGGATCCACGTCGCACAACCGCGCAATTGTCAGTTAAAACGATGCAGTGCCGAATCGCAAAAAGTGCTCTGGTAAGGAAGGGGGTCAATTCTTCTGGGGCTGGTGGTTAATGGGTAGATGACTGGCCCATGATAGAGATATATGCTTCTGGTTCTACCATTGGTGAGTACTTTTGTTAAACTGTGTGCTGTTATTTTTTTAAATATTTAGGTACCTATTCCTGCATGTATTTTTGGACCACTCATGTGCAGAACCTGCACATGCGGTTATTCACAGGAATGTAAAGAAATATTTTGTGTTTATTGTGCATTATTTTTGTTTTACATTGTCTGTGTGGGATAGATTATGTTATGTGAAAAGGAATTAGAAAAAAAAAATGCTTACATGCTTAAAATCAGTACATTTTTGAAGGCCATGCCACTGAAACGTATATATATTTGTAATATTGTAAGCAAGGTTTGCTGACAAAAAACAATGGAGAGCAAGAAGGAAGGGCGGCACATCCGGAATGAAAGACAATGCATTTATTGAGGATCTGTAAAACAATGAAACAATGAGAAAAAACAAGGTTGGAGATTTATTTCTGTAAATGCAATTTAGCTATTTAATTGTGTAGTTTGAAACAACAGTAAATGAGGAATGGAGAAACAGAATGCCTGGAGACAAATCTCCTAAGGAGATATGTTTATTGGTATCAAATTAAAAAGAATCTAGGAATCTAGCAGTGAGAATAGTATCAGTTTTGTGGCAGGGATGTGCAAGAACCCCCCCCCCCCCCCACACACACACACACACAATCACCCCATGTCTTTTTCCTCCACTCAATTTTTTTTACTGTAATTGTGCAGATTTCACATTTTCACCCAGTCAGTATATCCCGCATTGCCCTGCCATGATCTGCTGAAGCATCATCATAAGTCAGGTCTCATGGCTTTTGTAATGTCATCAAGTGCTGGTGCCTTTTCCTGGTTCAGGCAACCTGGCCCACTGATGCTGCATTGCTGGACCACCATTCTTTAGTCTTGGTGAATGGAACCTGAAGCATCTTGGGATATGTTATGTACAAATCCCAGGAGGTTTTACAGCAGATGTGAGGATAGCAGCTTGGAGTGGGGGGGGCATACAAGTAAAAAACAAACACAAAAAAAATAGGAAAAATAAGCAATTTTGGATGGGGAGTGTGACAGATCTCGGATACACCAGGTGGGCATCTCTGCCAGACCTGTGTCTCCTGTCCTCCAAATGCCCCCGCAGCCTGCAGACTCGCCATAACAAGCCCTTAACCCATCAATCACAAGACAGGCCACAAAGGTGTTGAGGGTTAAACATGCAGAGCATCAACTGTTTATTAAATACAAAACATACACCTTTAGGCTCCTTTCACACCAGTGGACCGTACAGTATGTCCCCTTTTTCATCAATACGTTTACGGATGAAAAAGGGACATACATTGATCCCTATGAGATAGCACCCAAATCTCATCAGTGTCCGCAATCCTACGATTCTGCAGACGCAGGAAAATCCTATTTCTCCATCCGTCTGCAGAGCGGATCGGGTGAACACAGACAGAAGGTCCGTGTTCATCCAATCCCCCCCATAGGGGAGAGTGGAGATCTGACAGGGCGGTCCCTGCACAGTGTGCAGGGACCGCCCTGTCATCTGCTGGCTCAACGGGGATCAACGGATCGATCCCCGCTGAGCAAGCGGATACACATGTATGGATTCTCACGGGATCCGTACATGTAAAGTGTCTTATACACAGTTAGGGACACTCCCCTTAGCCTTGTCATAGAGGGGGGTAGGGGACAAGGAAGAACCAATGGGAACTCAACACTTGTACTTTGAAGCAGAAACTACAGTTAAAACATAAAGGGATTATGATAAGCAGGATGCCCCTCCTTACACATCCCCTTTCCAGTCCAGACCCAACACAATTAAACACAGCAACAAGAGGGGGTGGATGGGGAGAAGGGATGTAACATTACATTACATTATCTCAATGCCATTCCAAGTCTCTCAGTCTCTTCTGGGCCATAGTCTGTGACAGGAGGCCAGCCCACAGTCCCTTCCAAAACACATAGGGCCAGATTCAGGTAGATGGGCGAATCTTTATTTTGGAGTAACTTTTCTCATTTACGTTACTCCGCCGAAACTTTAGGAGCAAGTACTGTATTTACAAAGCACTTGCTCCTAAAGTTGCGGCGGTGTAGCGAAAATGAGCCGGCGGAATTCAAATTGGGCGGGTAGGGGGCGTGTATTATTATAACTAGGCGCGATCCCGTGGCAAACGTACTGCGCATGCGTCGACTGTCAGTGCGCATGCTCCAAATTCTGTCAGTGAACGTCAATGACGTCAATCCCCATTCACGGACGTTTTACGCAAACAACTCGATTTTTTTTTTTTTCGACGCGATGACGACGGCCATACTTAACATAGGATACTCCACTAGGGGGCTGCTTTATCTTTATGCCGCGTATGTCTTACGGAAACGTCGGAAAGTCACTGCGTCGGGCCCTAATACGATCGTGAATTGCCGATTCTCACTGATTAACATATTCTCGGCGTTAATCAGCGGGAACTGCAGTTCCGATACGACGGCGAAATACAATTATGCCGCTCGTATAGGAACTCCAACCCGGCGTTTCTTGTTTTCTGCTTACTGAAAACAGAAACGCCGGCTCAAAGTGAGAGTTAGGCTGGAGTATCACTGATACTCCAGAGTAACTCTACCTGAATCTGGCCCATAGTGACAGTGGGTTCTGTCACAGGAAGAAACCAATAATGTCTATTGCATCCTTAGAATAAAGATTTATCTTTTCACCCCCAAGACATATTTTTATGATGATAAACAAATCTGCTCAGAACATTAGTTTCATGGCAATCTTGTTTCTCAGATCTCTACTTTGCTTCCTATTGCACAGCTTTGAATAACTCCTTAATTTTGTTTCCTCCATGAGTTGAGCATCCTTTTAAAATTTGGTAACTGACCCCATGTTAAATCAACTTTATAAGAAATTGTTGTAATCCATAACCAACGCTGTTACCCACACCAGAAATACAGTATATAAACAAGAACACAGTTCATATACAATAAATGTACCTGTGATAAATTATTTTTGATTACTCAAACATTTTTGGAATGCTAGCTAATTACATACAGTATCTAACAAACGTGAGTACACCCCTCACATTTTTGTACATATTTTATTATGTCTTTTAATGCATGAAGATATTACACTTTGTTACAAGTGGTACACACGGCCGAGGTTCTCGCTGAAAACCAGCGAGAACCTCGCTGGAATGCACATTCCAGCGAGGACCTCGGCCGTGTGTACGGTCTCGGCGAGCTTCCCGTCGGGAAGCCCGTCGAGCCGAAATAGGGAGCACGCTCTCTATTTCCTCGACGGCCCGCCTGGAAGAATGGCTGGTTGCCATTCCCGACGGGCGGGTCGCCGAATTCGACGGCCGGGAGAGAACCTCGACGGGCGGAACGATGTGTTCTGCCCGTCGAGGTTCTCTGCCGTGTGTACGGCGCCTAAAGTAGTGAGTGTACAGCTTGTAAATTTGCTGTACCCTCAAAATAACTCAACACACAGTCATTAATGTATAAACTGCAGGCAACAAATGTGAGTACACCCCTAAGTGAAAATGTCCAAATTGAGCCCAAAGTGTCAATATTTTGTGTGACCAGCATTGCCTTAACCCTAACGGGCATGGAGTTCACCAGAGCCTCACAGATTGCCACTGAAGTCCTCTTCCACTCCTCAATGATGACAACACAGAGCTGGTGGATATTGGAGACCTTGCGCTCCTGCATCTTCTGTTTAAGAATGCCCCACAGATGCTCAATAGGGTTTAGGTCTGGAGACATGCTTGGCCAGTCCATCACCTTTACCCTCAGATACTTTAGCAAAGCAGTGGTCATGAGGTGTGTTTGGGTTCGGTAGCATGTTGGAATACTGCCCTGCGGCTCAGTCTTCGAAGGGAGGGGATCATGCTCTGCTTCAGTATGTCACAGTACATGTTGGCATTTACGGTGTAGCTCCTTAGTATATTAAAAACCTATGTCATACAATAATGGATTTGGGCAAATGGGTTCCAAAAACTAAGAATTGTACAGTAGCATAGCATAGTTTAATCAGCCTTGTCTTGAGACTAGCACTGTGTACTGTTAAAATAAAGACACCAAAACAACATGGGACATTTTAAAATATTTTTTTTTTTTTTTTCAATCAATAGTTTTTATTGTAGAAGTTTTCAAGGGGAACAGAAAAGAAAAAGGGGAAATGTAAAAGCACAGGGTAATGGGGGAATGCACAGTATTCAAAATGTACATGAAACGTAGTATATTACAGAACAAAACAGAAATAGATGCAGTTAAGACAAAGAAAAAACATGTATTCAATGGAACAGATATTCTAGAACCTTATCAGTTTTGGGGCCATATGGACCAACACCGATCAAAATGTCTGGTCGTCAAGGAGTTAAGTGCTAAAAGTTTTTCAAAAGTGAAATTCCTGTGGACCTCTGTCATTACATCTGAAATATTCAGTGTTTTTAGATTCCCAATTCCGTAGAATGGACGTACGTGTTTCCAATAAAATGTGTGTAACTACTGTCCTCATGTGGAAAGGGAATCTATCAATGTGTATGTTGAGAAGAGCTAACGCTGGATCTGGTTGAGTCAATATCCCTGTGATGGAAGAAATGAGTTTAAAAACCTGATTCCACAGGCTTCTTACATGTGGACAATACCAGAATATATGCATGAGGTTGCCTACTTGACCACATTCTCTCCAACAGTTGGCTGGAGTGCCAGGATAGAATGTGGCCAATCTCAGTGGAGTGTAGTACCATGTGTAGCGCTGATGTATATATATGTAGCGCTGATGTATATATATATATAGTACATAAATGTGTATATTGCATTCCCTAGAGGGCATTCATGGACATTGAGATTGTTGAGTGTTTGGAGCCATCTAGTGGCCAATTGTTGTTAATGCAAGGAGGATTCCACTATCTGAGAAATAAAGAAGAAAGACTATTGGCTCTCAGAGTTGACCCTTGTAAATAGGAAGTTGATCAAAGACCCAGGAACAATTTCTTGGGCAGTGCATGCTGGGATTTGCTATATAAGGAGTGGGAGCAGCCATCTTAGGTCCCTTTTTGGAACCGCATGGGCAGCCGGAGAGGATCTGTGAGGAGACGGGACCGAACAGCAAGGCCCACGGACATTTCCATTGAGCATCGGAGGACGGGAGTCCCCCAGCAGAGTTGTACTGGTGTTTGATCCAGCAGACGGAGCAACGGGAAAAGGTCGCGAGACTGTACGGAGCCTGTGTCCAGTTAGGTGAGTGGGTTACGGCCCACAGTTTGTTATGCCTCACACGCCATTAGACTAACACACAGGCCTCACTACATACTTCCAAGAAGAAGCGGAGGGGTTGCCTTTAAGAAGGCTGAAGGCCTAGTTGTTCGGGACGCTCTCCAGAAGGCCAAGGCAGTTAACCCACTCATTGCGGAGACATTTCTTTTTCAGGAAGTTTACTCGTTTTGTTTGGATTACAAATTACTTGGGAAACATTATTAGCTAGCGAAGAAAGAAGATCAAGAACTGACTGTTTTGTTTTTTTTGTGAGATCTCACGGTTACCTTACAAAGTAGGGGGAGCTCCTAGGCTTAGTTTTATTTTCTTATTCATATACCTGCAGGTATACTGTTTGCCATTTGATTGCTGTATAGATTTAATTTTATTGTGCTCTCATCCCATGTTAGGAGGATAGCACAGTTTATGTACTGGTGTTTCTTTACTTGCCAATTATCAACAGTAAAAGAATACTACTGTTTAAGCATACCAGGGTTGTGGCGTATTGCTTTATTCACTCTAGGTGCCGCTCGTGGATCCTGAAGTTACAAACAGGTATCTGGTATCACATTGTACAGTATTGTATTGTATTGCACCACAGCTGTGTAAAGGGGACTGAGCCTTATCATTGGGGTTGTAGTTAGAGTGCAGGCCCAAAATTTAATCAGCAGCTCCTGCGGGGGTCAGTGCTACACGTGGGGGCTCGTCCGGGATCCTGTCACTCTACAAGAAACCCACCCCCCCCCTTGAGGTCACCATGGACCCCATCACAGTAGTCCGTTGGTGCGAAGCAGAAGGGACACGCTCAGAAGCAAGCGTGGCCATTGAACTCCCAGGGAGCTACTGGGAGAAGAAGCAAATCAAAGAGGTGGTACAGACATTGTCTCCAGACAGAAAGGCCTACGTGGTTGCAGTGAAACCAGACTTTGGGACTGATTGCACCTATGCCCTGATAGAGTGGGGACGGGGTGTTCCTGAAAATTTCCACGGTGCCACCATAAAATTGTCCGAGAAGACAGTGTTCCACCTGACACACCCCTGCAAAAAGCAGTAAGAACCCCTAGACAGGAACGCAGGAGCCGCCGCCCAGCGGCAGGCGGAACAACAACTGGCTGAGTTACAGCGACAATACCGTGAAATACAGGAAAAGTTTCAGGAGACATCCAGCATCATAGCAGATCGCATGGATGGACTGCGCGTCGGCTCAGAAGACAAGAGAGCTGGCCAGATGACACCAAACCCAAGGAGGGAGCCAAGAAGACGCAGCAGGGGCTATCTGCAAGAAGTAACTATTAGGAAGGATTTCCGCATTGATGGCCAGATAGGAGAAAAGGGACAGAAGGGCAAACTGTCTTACACCGGCCTCCTACACCAAATAGAGCTGGGGCTACAAAAAGGATATCTGGAATCGGAAATCAGAGAGGCTGTGATCCACGCCATCAGCCCAGGCTCAAGTGTTAGGGGCATGTTAGAGAGAAAGAGTGATTTGACTTTGAACCAGCTTAAGAGGATTCTAAAAAGTTACTATGAGGAGGAAGATGCCACAGAGCTATTCCACCAACTGATAAATATTGCACAGGACAGTAAAGAGACTCCTCAGAACTTTCTGTTTCGGGCCATTGAACTCAAGGACCGCCTGCTGTTTACCTCAGGAGAGAGAGGGAGCGGGGAACAATTTGGAGCTGAGCTGGTACAGAAGAAATTCCGGAGATCCGTGACCACGGGGCTGAGGAGCGACTATGTCAAGCTCCACTTGAAGCAGTACTTGGAAGATCCCTTAACTCCAGACGAGGTCCTTCTTGAAAAAGTGAACGAAGTGGATAAGATGGAGATTGAGAGAGACCAGAAACAGAGAAAGCTTCAAGCTTCAAACACCACAAGTGCTAAAATACAGCAGGTAGGTGTCCCCTCAGACACCCAGGAGTTGAATGTGCTGGCGGCAACCGTTGACCAGGGATCACGGTTTTCATCTGTACACCACCCACCCGCGAGTCAGACGGAGCTGGAGAGGCTTATGCAGACCCAGAAGGAGATACTGGAGATGATGGCCATGATGATGACTGAGCTGGTGAAACTAAAGGCAGAAGGAGTTATGCCAAGGAAGGTCCCAAAAGCTACCACCATTACCAGCCCTCCGAAACAAACACAAAGAGTCTGTTTCAAATGCGGAGGGATGGGACATTTCAGGCGAGTGTGCCCCAGCCCACTACCCGAGGAAAACCCACATCAGTCGGAGGGAAACTTCAGAGGGCCCCAGTGAAGGAGTCAACTGGGCGCCCGGGTGCAGTAGCGAACTCCACACCGACTCACGTGCCACGGCCCACTGGAGCCACCAACAAGGCGGGGCAGAAGAAAAAGAGGCCCTCAAAGGCCAAAGTCCGAGCCACAAAGCAGGCTAAGGGTACAGCTACCAGTGGATTTCCTCCCAAGCTGGTGGGACCTTCCCCAATTGTCCCCATCCAAGTGGAAGGGATCTACACAAAAGCCCTGCTGGATACTGGAGCCCAAGTAACCTTATTATACAGGGACTTCTATGACAAGCATCTCAAGCACCTGCCACTACGGAAATTGGAGGAGTTGGAGATATGGGGTTTGGGCACTCAGAACTTTCCATATGATGGTTACCTGCCAGTCAGACTCACCTTCGACCCAAGTACAGTAGGAGAGACGGAGACCTTTGACACATTGGCCATAGTGTGTCCTCGTCCTCCAGGAGCTGACAAGAGCTCTCTTATCATTGGGACAAACACTGACTTAGTGAGGAGACTACTTGCACCGCTGGTAATTAAGAAGGATACCCGCCCCACTGAAATACATCCCATGTTGGCCCAGACATACCGAGACCTTATACAGGAGGAGAAGGCTCCTGAAGAGGGAGTGGGAAAAATCTGGCTGCTGAACAAAGGAGAGAAAATAGTCCAGCCGGGTGAAGTAATCTGCCTAAAAGCCTCGGTCAAATTGAGCTGGAAGAAACCAGGCCCTTTCATTGTCCTGGAAAACCGCAAAGAGGGGAGAAACGGACTAGAACTCATCACTGAAGTGTTGCCCACCAGAGTATTGGAGAGAACTCACGGCAAAGTTCCAGTCAGTGTCCGCAACACAGCGACAGTGCCAGTGAGAGTGCCAGCCAGGCTACTGTTGGGACAGGTCAGTCCGGCTGTTCCAGTCGAACCAGGAGGTTTGAAAGGAGGGTCAGCCCCAGAAATCCCTGAAGAAGAGTTCAGCCCAAAAAATACGCCTCTTACTCCTGCATGGCGGGAAAGGGCCAAAGCCCAACTGCTGAGATGGAGAGCAGCCTTCTCGAAAAGTGAATTTGACGTAGGATTGGCAAAGAGTGCCACCCATCGAATTCGTCTGGAGGAAGACAAGCCATTTCGGGAAAGGGTCCGGCGGATCCCCCTAGGAGATCTGGAAGACTTGAGGGAACAATTGGCTGAACTTAAGAGGACGGGCATTATCCGAGAGTCCAGGAGTCCCTACGCCTCCCCTATAGTAGTGGTCAGGAAGAAGAATGGGTCCCTACGCCTGTGCATTGACTACAGGACCCTGAATCGGAGGACCATCCCAGACCAGTACACCACACCCCGAATTGAGGATGCCTTACAGAGTCTGTCAGGAGCAAAGTGGTTCAGCGTACTGGACCTGAAGAGTGGGTATTACCAGATTCCTATGTGCCCTGAAGACAAGGAGAAAACCGCTTTCATCACCCCAGTTGGGTTCTTTGAGTTCAACCGGATGCCGCAAGGCCTGACTGGGGCCCCAGCAACTTTCCAGAGGTTGATGGAGAAGACAGTGGGTGACATGAATCTCCTTGAAGTTCTGGTATACCTGGATGATGTCATAGTCTTTGGGAGGACGTTGGAGGAACATGAAGAACGCCTTGAGAAGGTCTTGAAGAGACTTCATGATGAAGGCCTGAAACTCTCTATGGAGAAGTGTCAGTTCTACCAACCCTCGGTGAGTTACCTGGGACACATTGTGTCTGAAGAAGGAGTGGCAACTGATCCCAAGAAACTAGAAGCTGTCACTTCCTGGCCCAGGCCCACCAACGTAACTGAGCTCAGGTCATTCTTGGGTTTCTGCTCATACTACCGAAGATTCGTAGAGGGATTCGCAAAAATAGCCCACCCACTCACTGAACTCTTAAAGAAGCAGGAAGAAGCTGGTGAAAGCGCGGGTCAGCCGAAAAAGCCTAAAGAGGGGTCTAGAAGGAAGAAAGAGTCCATCCAGGATCAGTGGACTCCAGAATGTGAAGAGGCCTGCAGGAGGCTGAAGTGGAGTCTTACTACTGCCCCAGTGTTGGCCTATGCAGACCCTGCCAAACCATATGAGTTACATGTGGATGCCAGCCGCGACGGGCTGGGGGGAGTGCTTTACCAGGAGCATGAAGAGCACTTACGGCCAGTTGCCTATGTGAGTAGAAGTCTGACCCCTGCTGAAAGAAACTATCCAACTCACAAGCTTGAATTTCTGGCTTTAAAATGGGCAGTGGTGGACAAGTTGAAGGACTACCTTTACGGGGCTGAATTTGTGGTCAAGACGGACAACAACCCCCTCACATATCTACTCACCACTGCAAAGCTGGATGCCACCGGTCACAAGTGGTTAGCTGCTCTCTCAGCCTTTACCTTCAGCCTGAAGTACAGACCAGGAGTTGGTAACCGAGATGCGGATGCCCTGTCAAGAAGACCCCATGACCCCTTGGAAGAATGGACCCAGCTTACTCCAGAAGGAGTGAGGGCCCTATGGGAGGGCACAAGTCAGTACCAGAGAGGTGGAGCCAGAGCTGAAGAAGTAGGAGTATCCTCAGCGGCAGTACCCAGGTGCTACTGTAACGTCTCCCAGGTCACACAGGAGGGCCTACCCAAGTTATCCAGGAAGGATCTCAGGAGAGATCAGCAGGGAGATCCACTGTGTGGGCTGGTGCTTGAAGCATTGGAATGTCGACAGCCTGATGTACTGCGGAAGAGTCCTGAGAGGGAAGCCCAGGTGTTATTGAGAGAATGGGATCATTTGCAGCTGCAGCAAGGGGTGGTCTACCGAAGGGGCCCCTCTGATGATCCAGAAGCAAGGTGGCAGTTACTCTTGCCTGAAAAGCACAGAGAGACGGTACTGATTGCTTTACATGATCACCATGGACACTTGGGAGCCGAGAGAACTCTCCAACTACTAAGGGATAGGTTCTACTGGCCTCACATGAGAAAAGAAGTGGAGAGCTACTGTCACTCCTGCCTCAGATGCATCCAACGGAAGACATTGCCCCAGAGGGCTGCCCCAATGGGCCATTTAGAGAGTCAGGGCCCAATGGACCTGGTTTGCATAGACTTTCTTTGTCTGGAATCCGATCTGAGTGGGCAAGGTGACATCTTAGTGGTGACAGATCACTTCACCCGTTATGCTCAAGCTTTCCCTACTAGGGATCAGCAAGCAACCACAGTAGCAAAGACTCTCGTGGAAAAGTTCTTCGTACACTATGGCCTGCCTCAACGCATACATTCAGACCAAGGAAGGGACTTTGAGAGCAGACTAATCAAAAGGCTGTTGGATCTGTTAGGCATACAAAAGTCCAGGACTACTCCTTACCACCCACAAGGGGACCCCCAACCAGAAAGGTTCAACAGGACTCTCTTGAACATGTTGGGGACCTTGACTGCCGAGCAAAAACCTCACTGGAGTAAACACATTGCTGCATTAGTCCATGCCTATAATAGTACCAAAAGTGATGCCACTGGATATTCCCCATACCGACTGATGTTTGGCCGTGAAGCAAGATTGCCAGTGGACCTGGCGTTTGGTTCCTCCTTGGACCACACCTCCGAGGCCTCCCATAAAGGGTATGTGGACAGACTACGGCGGAGCCTGAAGACAGCTTACGAGCAGGCTCACGCCACCTCGGATTCCAGGGGGGAGAGGAACAAGAGGAACTTTGACCTGAAAGTGAGAGTCCAGGATCTTCAGCCAGGTGACCGGGTCTTGTTGAGTTACTTAGGCATTCCAGGCAAACACAAGTTGGCTGATCGCTGGAAATCACAGCCATTTGTTGTGTGCAGGAAACTTCCAGGGCTCCCAGTGTATGAGATCAAGCCAGAAGGAAAAACTGGGCCGATAAAAACATGGCACCGGAATCACCTCTTACCTCTCACTGAGGCAGTCAGGACAAGCACAGAGAAGGAATCCACACCCACTGATGTGTGTAGACCAATAACCAGGTCCCAACCTGCACCTTCTATAGATGAGGATGAGGGAGTGGAGATGAGCTGGCTGTGGCTTCCTGAAGATTCAGAAACAGATGCTGATGTCCTTTCGGAGGTAGAGGAGGATGATAATGGAACTCTTAGGGCAGAGGCCCCGGAATTTGTGCCGACCACTCACTCTGTAGGAGAGCCCAGTGCTTCCATTCATTCCCCACCCTTAAGCATTGAACGGAATGATGACCTTGGCCCAGAAGGAATGGACACTCCAAAAGTGCCCAGAGCAAAGAGAGACATTCGCCCACCACGCAGACTGACTTATGACACATTGGGCGAATGCTCTGAAGCCTCACAGTTTGTGAGCAGAAGAAACTTTGAACTGCCTAGTCCCTCTACTCTTGATTTAGTAAGGGACAGCCCCAGCTCACCCCTTGACACATCTGTACCAGACATGGTAGTATCAGCTGTGGGTGCACAGGATAGCTTCCCACTGTATGACAATTGGTGGGAAGCTCCTCTGTCCGTTTTGTGTGAACGTATAGAAACTAGAATGCAAGATAGGATTAGCAATTTGGACCTCTTTGGGGGACCAAAAGAGACAACGTAGGGGGAGTGTGTAGCGCTGATGTATATATATGTAGCGCTGATGTATATATATATATAGTACATAAATGTGTATATTGCATTCCCTAGAGGGCATTCATGGACATTGAGATTGTTGAGTGTTTGGAGCCATCTAGTGGCCAATTGTTGTTAATGCAAGGAGGATTCCACTATCTGAGAAATAAAGAAGAAAGACTATTGGCTCTCAGAGTTGACCCTTGTAAATAGGAAGTTGATCAAAGACCCAGGAACAATTTCTTGGGCAGTGCATGCTGGGATTTGCTATATAAGGAGTGGGAGCAGCCATCTTAGGTCCCTTTTTGGAACCGCATGGGCAGCCGGAGAGGATCTGTGAGGAGACGGGACCGAACAGCAAGGCCCACGGACATTTCCATTGAGCATCGGAGGACGGGAGTCCCCCAGCAGAGTTGTACTGGTGTTTGATCCAGCAGACGGAGCAACGGGAGGAGGTCGCGAGACTGTACGGAGCCTGTGTCCAGTTAGGTGAGTGGGTTACGGCCCACAGTTTGTTATGCCTCACACGCCATTAGACTAACACACAGGCCTCACTACATACTTCCAAGAAGAAGCGGAGGGGTTGCCTTTAAGAAGGCTGAAGGCCTAGTTGTTCGGGACGCTCTCCAGAAGGCCAAGGCAGTTAACCCACTCATTGCGGAGACATTTCTTTTTCAGGAAGTTTACTCGTTTTGTTTGGATTACAAATTACTTGGGAAACATTATTAGCTAGCGAAGAAAGAAGATCAAGAACTGACTGTTTTGTTTTTTTTGTGAGATCTCACGGTTACCTTACAAAGTAGGGGGAGCTCCTAGGCTTAGTTTTATTTTCTTATTCATATACCTGCAGGTATACTGTTTGCCATTTGATTGCTGTATAGATTTAATTTTATTGTGCTCTCATCCCATGTTAGGAGGATAGCACAGTTTATGTACTGGTGTTTCTTTACTTGCCAATTATCAACAGTAAAAGAATACTACTGTTTAAGCATACCAGGGTTGTGGCGTATTGCTTTATTCACTCTAGGTGCCGCTCGTGGATCCTGAAGTTACAAACAGGTATCTGGTATCACATTGTACAGTATTGTATTGTATTGCACCACAGCTGTGTAAAGGGGACTGAGCCTTATCATTGGGGTTGTAGTTAGAGTGCAGGCCCAAAATTTAATCAGCAGCTCCTGCGGGGGTCAGTGCTACACATCTGTTGGTTAATTTAATGGACAATTCCCAGTGTTTTACACAGTGAGATGCTTTATGAATCGTCTGAAAGGCACACAACCAATCCTCTTTTGTGAATCTAGTACGTAGGTCTACCTCCCATTTTTTCATTGCTGTCGTCTTAGAAAATTTCATCTTATCTTGAAATATATTGTAGAATAGTGATATACCCTTTGAGGAAGGGTGAGCGACAGAATAAAATTTCCACACCCTCTTTGGGAGGGAAATGGTCGGGGAAGGTAATGAGTGGAGGAAGCGCACAATTCTGTCACAAGTGTGAAAAGATCTGTCAGGTAGATGGAATTGGGATACAACTGTGGAAGGATGTAGGGGTGTATCATTCGCGTAAAGTTCCGAAATATCAGTCACCCCGTGTGAATTGAGTTCAGAGACTGTCAATCTGGATATTTTGGTTTCAAGTATTTGTAATGGTAGTTGGAAGTCAATACCTTGAAATTCTTGACGGTCTTGGTTCAGTATATGTCTCCACGCTTTTAATGAAGTCTGTATGGTAGGGGGTAAAGAGGTCAGCTTCCAAGGAGACCATTTGTCGCTGAGCAAAATAAGTTTCACGTTAGCTGTTGGTGACAGTGTATTTTCTATGTTCACCCAGGGTGGAACGTCTAGGTCATGGAACCAGTGTTTAAGTTGTTACGTGAACACCGTGCCCTTTTACCTTGCCAAATATACTTCCATCCCAACGTCGTGAGGCGATTAAGGTAATGGCACGGTATACACAATGGAATTACACGGAAGAAGTATAGGATTTGAGGCATAATCAACATTTTAAAAGCAGATATTCTGCCCATCCAGGATACTTCCTTCTCAGAGATCCTTTTGAGTTGGGCTTCAATTTTTTCAATCAGTGAGGGGAAATTAGCTTTGATAAGCGTAGAGATACTACTCGTAAGGGTGATACCAAGGTATTTGATAGAGTCCGAACTCCAGGTGTAGGGTAATCGGGATAGTAGGCAATTCTTGATATGAGGTGGTACCCCCAAGTCAAGGATAAGAGATTTTGTAAAATTGACTTTGTAATATGAAACCTTTCCAAATGACATTAAAACATTGTGAACTTCAGGCAAAGATTCAGCAGGGTTGGTCAATAGTAGTATCACATCATCAGCAAAAAGACTGATGGTGTGATTTTCATGGTCAAATTGAAATCCCAAAATCTTTAGATTAGACCTGATGGCTTCGGCTAGGGGTTCTATTATTAGATTGAAGATTGACGGGGATAGAGGGCAACCCTGCCGTGTACCATTTGTCATAGGGAAAGACTCTGAAAGAAATCCTGAAGAGTACACTCGAGCAGAGGGACAATAGTATAAGGCCAATATCGCAGATAAGATAGAGCCCTGGAAACCAAATTTCTGTAGAACCATTTCCATGTACGTCCAGTGTACTCGATCGAACGCCTTCTCTGCATCAATGGACAACAACAGAGAAGGCGTTCGAGTCTTTCCAGCATGGTGTATAATATCAATGATACGCCTGGTGGCGTCAGAGGCCTGTCTCCCCCTCACAAAGCCCATCTGGTCGCTTCGAACAAGTGTAGGGATGATATGTTTTAATCTTGTGGCTAAGAGTTTTGTATAAATCTTGGTGTCAGTGTTAAGGAGGGAAATAGGCCTAAAGTTCTCGGGTGTGTCTGGGGTTTTACCAGGTTTTGGAATTGTTACTATGTGGGCTCTTAACATTTCTTGGGGAATTGAAGTGGTGGATATAAAATTGTTGAAGACTGTTGACATATATGGTGTCAAAACTGCTTGGAATGTTTTGAAATATTCGTTGGAAAAACCATCGGGACCTGGTGATTTCCCTATGGGAAGGGAGTGTATGACTTTCAGTATCTCCTGAGGTGTGATAGGCAAGTTAAGATCTTCCAATTGTTGGGATGTTAGAGAGGGAAGTTTCAGCGTATGAAGAAAGGATTGAATCTCATGTATACTAGGTTGGGGAGTATTAGCATCTTTTTTGAGGTTATACAGAGAGCTGTAGTATTTTGCAAATAAATCAGCAATTTTTTGGGGGTTTGTGACCTTGTGTAGGGAGAGTGGGTCAGTGAGGAAAGCTATTCTAGATTTATTGCGCATAACTTTCAATCTATTTGCTAAGTATTTGCCTGCTTTATTGGCATTGTTATAATGATTGAGTTTAAGCCTTCTCAAGTGTTTATCATATTGTTGCGATAATAGTTCTCAAAGTTTTTCTCTAAGGTCTTTCAATTTGGCGGTCAAGGGAGGGGATGGTGATTGTTTATTACTGTTCTCCGTATCCTTTAGGTCACTGAGGACATCTTGGATTTCTTTAGATCTCTTTCTTTTTTCTATTGCCCCTATTTGAATGATAATACCTCGTATAACTGCCTTGTGAGCATTCCACAAGGTATTGGGATCATTTACAGAGTCTGAATTAAGGCGGAAATAGTTATTAAGGTGTTCAGTAATGGATTTTTGGTGGTGTGGATTTAGTATAGTCCTATTATTACAGCGCCAGATGGATGAGGAGGGAGAGACCCCTCTTTCTACAATTGACAAGGAGATGGCAGCGTGATCAGACCACGTAATGTCATGAATTGATGTTTTATCTATGTCCTGCAGTAGCCACTTGTCTGTCAAGAACATGTCTATTCTCGAGTAGGAACCATGTCTCCCTGAAAAAAAAGTATAGTCGCGTTCATTCGAATGAAGGCATCTCCATGCATCAAATAGTTCTTCTGAGTGTAGAAGCGGTAAAAGTGTTGGAACTCCTCTTGTCCTTCTAGGTGAGGAGTCAATAATTGGATCTGAAATAATGTTAAAATCACCGCACACCAATAGTCTGCCATATTGTAGAGAATTAGCTCTCTTAACCACTTCCCGACGGCCGTACGAATATTTGCGGCAGTCGGGCTGTCCTGAATCTCTGACAGGGCGCATATATGCGCCCTGTGCTTCTAATGGCCACTAGAGGGCGCGCGCGTGCCCGCTGCATTCCTGAGATGCCGATGCGCGTGCCCGGTGGCCGCGATGTCCGCCAGGCACTCGCAATCGGCGGTTACAGGGACAAGACATGGATCTCTGTGTGTAAACACAGAGATCCATGTCCTGTCAGGGAGTGAGGTGACTGATCTGTGTCTCTTGTACATAGGGACACAGCATCGGTCACCTCCCCCAGTCACCCCCCTCCCCCCAAACAGTTAGAACACACCCAGAATACATTTAACCCCTTCCATGCCCCCCTAGTGTTAACCCCTTCACTGCCAGTCACATTTATACAGTAATTGGTGCATTTTTATAGCACTGATCTCAGTATAAATGTGAATGGCGCCAAAAATGTGTGAAAAGTGTCCGATGTGTCCACCATAACGTCGCAGTCCCAATAAAAATCGCAGATCGCCGCCATTACTAGTAAAAAAAAATTATAAAAATTAATAATTCTGTCCCCCATTTTGTATGCGCTATAACTTTTGTGCAAACCAGTCGCTTATTGCGATTTTTTTTTTTTTTTTACCAAAAATATGTAGAATAATACGTATCGGCCTAAACTGAGAATTTTTTTTATTTTATTTTTTAAAAAATGGGCTATTTATTATAGTAACAAGTAAAAAATATTGACTTTTTTTCAAAATTGTCGCTCTTTTTGTTTATAGCGCAAAAAATAAAAACCGCAGAGATGATCAAATACCACCAAAAGAAAGCTCTATTTGTGGGAAAAAAAGGACGCCAATTTTGTTTGGGAGCCACGTCGCACGACCGCGCAATTGTCAGTTAAAGCGACGCAGTGCCAGAAGCTGAAATTTCACCTGGTCAGGAAGGGTTATAAGTGCCCAGTAAGGAAGTGGTTAAGCACTCTTCGTATGAATCTCAACTGGTGGGTGTTAGGAGCGTAAAGTGAGACTATGGTATATGGTTTAGCATTTATGTCACCAGCAATTATCACGTATCTGCCTTTAACATCAGTGATAACATCCTTAGGTTTGAAAGCTATAGAATTTTTGAACGCTATCAGGACACCTCCTCTTTTGGCCGTCGGGTTGGAAGCAGTATAGATAGTAGAAAAGTCTCTATGAGTAAATTGTGGAGTTTTATTCGTTTGGAAGTGTGTTTCTTGCACACATAGGATATCCGCGTTGGATTTGTGAACCTCTTTCCATAGCGAAAATCTTTTTGCCGGGTGGTTTAGTCCCCTAGCATTCATAGACAAAATCTTGATCACCATAGTGAGGTTGGTAAAGCAGTGTGGTTAACAATCGTGGTTTGGTACTCACATATCAGGTAGGGATCGTTGCCGTTGGCATCCAGAAAGACAGTTGTGACAAGAAGAGGTTTGGTACCGGACCTTGCAATGGAGGAGATGTCCTAAGGAAACCTGTGCATATTATGAAAACAAACAAACAAGGTAGAAACAAAAAAAGCATAAACAGTTAACCAAATAATGTTAAGAAATGGATCCATCAACTGATCCTATCGCAGACGTAGCTGCTATTAAGCTAACAGGGGAAAAAGGAGCTGCCTTGTAGCAACTCTATACCGGAGATGTTCTAGGTAGGGCTTGAGTTAAACTTGGGCTTTGCTGCCGTTTGTAGATTTCTTATTTTTCTTGCGGGAGACTACTTGCCAATCGTGTTGAATTCCTTGGGGGACATTCATGGAGCGTGGATCCGTGGTTTGATCTGGGACTATTCCCCAACGGCGTAGTAGTGTCAAACCATCTTCCAGGTTGGATACTGAAACATCAGAACCATCATGGGTAATCACCAAGGTAGCAGGGTATTTCCATTTGTGTGGCACTGCGTGGTTTCTTAACGCTTTGGTGATTGATAATAGATTTCTACGGCGTTGCAAAGTATGCCTGGAGAGGTCAGGCAGGACTCAGAGATTTCCGTATTGTTGGGGGAGGCTCCCTGGTCTACGTGATGTTTGTAAAATAACGTCTTTCACATGAAAAAAATGGATCCTGAGTAAAACATCTCTAGGGATTTCGTCAGGGAGAAATGACGGTTTAGGGATCCTATGTATGCGGTCGATTAGGAGATCTTGGGCTGTTGCTTCTGGTAGCATTGAGGAAAATAAAGTTTGTGCATATTGGAGGAGCTGATTAGGAGGCACTGTCTCAGGTACACCCCTTAGTTTGAGGTTATTCCTCCTAGATCTGTCCTCGAGGTCCGCCATTTTGTCTTTGATCCATGCAATTTCATCTTTCTGACTGGAATGTGCATCCACCATAACATTGTGTGATGAGGCAAAATTCTCCATTCTGTGTTCTATTGTGTCCACCCTGGTACCCAGAGTATGTACCTCTCTCTGACATTCATTTAAACCTCTGTACAGATCTGCTTGTAGGGAAGAGCGAAGAGAGAGCAGCCTTTCCTTGAGCATTGTGTCAGAAATTGGTTTATCAGCTGTAGGAAAATTTGCTATGGGATCCCCTTCACTTTCCCTAGGGTTAAGAGAGGCCTGAGAGTGGGTGGTCATTTCCATGGCGCATTCTGGCCTATGTGGGGAGTCTCTCCTCAGTTTAGACTTAACCGGGCTTCTGGTAGTGGGACTCGGGGTTCCCGAGGGAGTACCACTCAGTGTGTCACTCTGGAGCGAGCCATCGTGTCGCATACCTTCAATGGAGCAGTGCGGTATGGCCTGTATATTTCCTCTCACAGAAGCTGCGCCATGTTGAGGAGTCCCGCTCGCCGTGAGGGGAATGAAATTTTCCATCTTTTGAGGCTGAAGCGTTTTTTTGCGGTTCCTTCCCATCACCGCGTCGTTCAGTGAAGATTCACGAACAAACGGGACGTTTCAACGATCGAAACGCCCTCTGTGTGCGCTGTTGTGGGCTGAAAATCTCCGGTATGTCACGGAGCTCCCAGGTTAAGCGGCCATCTTAGAGGCCGGTAGCCACGCCCCCCATTTTAAAATATTTTAAACAAATACTGTTTCACATACATTTCCTATAAAAATAACATGAACGTAATCAACGTAAATCCCCATTCACGGACGTGTTACGCAAACAATGTAAAAAATTACGCAAACTTAACATAGGATGCACCTGCTTTGGGCAGCTTTATCTTTACGCCGGGAAAACCCTTACGTAAACGGCGTAAAGTGACTGCGTCGGGCCCGCGTATGTTTGTGAATTGGCGTATCTCGCTGATTTACATATTCTCTGCGTAAATCAGCGAGAACACCCCAGCGGCCATTTTTAAAATGCAGTTAAGATCCGACGGTGTAATACAATTACGCCTGTCGGATCTTTGCTGCAAACTGGCTTATCTTGTTTTCTGCTTAAACAGATAAGCCGGCGCAAAGTGTGAGTTATGCTGGCGTATCACTGATACGCCGGCATAACTCTTTCTGAATCTGGCCCTAAATCTTTTTTGGAGTGCAGCTGTCCAGAATTTTTTCCTATTTTATTACTGATATTTTTTTAATGGAATATAAAGAATGTAATAAAAACTGCAAAAAAGCAATCAAGTTAGCAAATAATAAAGTTTAAAAACAAATTGCCAATGGTAATAAATAAAACACTCACAAAATTGCAGTTAAGGGAGTTAGCACCCTAATGCACTAAGACATAAGATATGTCACCAATACATTGACAAGCTTGTTTAAAAAAACTCATGATCACATAAAAAACATTTTGAGACCATTTGCGCAGGCGTCACAGCCAGGCATAATCATGTACTTTTTCCGCTGATGGGCGCATCACGTGCCCCCTGGGAAACGCATTGTACCTTTCCTTCTCCCGTGACCACTGTGTTCACCGAACAGTGGTTTGCTGCTCCCCAACACCAGCCACTTTGAGCAGCCGGGATATCACATGATCACTATGCAATCGCAATAGAAGCACAACTGTTATTTCATAAAAGCTGTGCTTAGTATTGTGATGCTGTGATTAGCCCAACGCTATCACATGGCACTTGCGCCAATCACAGCAACCTGTACCATGTGATAGCTGTGAGCCAATCAAAGCACACAATAGTAATCCAGTTGTTATGAACTTAATCTATTCATGACAGTTGAAAACATTGCTGTTCCAGTGATGATCACTGTAACAGCAATCAAAGTGTAAAACAAAAATCCCTTATCATCCCCCTCACTATAGTCACACTAAGCTACTCTAAAGAAAGTAAAAAAAAAAATAGAACCTGCTTTATTTTCTCTCGTTGTTTTTCACATCGATTTTACAAGGGAAAAAAAACATACTTGCTCAGAAGCAAGTTATGAGACGGGGAAATTAGCAAAAGCAGCCCAAAGGGTGGCGCCATTCGAATGGAACTTCCCCTTTATAGTGCCGTCATACGTGTTGTATGTCACTGCGCTTTGCTCGAGCATTTTTTCACGAACGTCTGTATGCAAGGCAGGCTTGAGAGGAATCACGAAAAATCACATTGAGAAAAACATTGTTTTTTTGCATGACATAAATAACGTCATGTGTATGCGGCATAATGGTTTTGAGTCATTTTTTTTACAGTTTAAACATTTTAAAAACGCAGCATGCTTTCATTTTTATTTATTATTTATCTTTGTTTTACACTTAAACTTTATTACAGTATGAACACTTGATATTGGTTTCATAATGCATTATGGTTTTTCTAAAGATAAATCATGGCAGAAATTTTTTTCTTTCAGCCTCTCACTCTCTGATTAAGCCCAGGTTCACACTGGGTACGATTTGCTTCGATTTGAAATCGGCGGCATTTGCAGGCAATTGTCGGCAATGACACCGTCCTAATCGGTGCGACGCTGCATCTGCGGCGCTGCACCGATTTCAAAAAGTAGTTCCTGTACTACTTTTTGCGATTTCAGGCTGCGATTTACATTGACATGTGTGCAGAAACCCGCACAGATGTCTATTAAATCGCGGCCGAAATCGGGACTGCCAGCGGGAGTGAAATCGTGCGAGTTCAGCTCAACTCTCACGTCTTCACTCCCATAGCCCAGTGTGAACCAGGGCTAAAACTCAATGTGACCCTGTCTAAAGAGAATGAACAGTGGTGAGATGGAGGAAGGAGAATGTGTCCCTTCCTTAACTCATTTAGTTATTTTGCTAAAGCTGAGCTGGAGCTTTTGAGCTCTGGAAAAAAAAAAAAAAAAAATTCAGAGTAGCAGCATGAAATAGAGCAAATTGGTGAAAATAAGCATATGCTTGAACTATTGGATAGAAATGTAAAATAATGTAAAAATAACATTCCTATGCAATAGTTGATAGATTTTTGACTAAAAATGCAAAACATGTGTATATATATATATATATATATATATATTTTTTTTTTAAATTGTAGGCTTTAATTCTGAACATAGTAAAGATTAATATATACAAAATGGTATGCATTACCTTTAAATCTGGATGTTTGAAATTGTATTAATGCAATATACATTAAAGGGTGGCCCCGATCCACATCTTCTGGGGTCCATCGGTGGCTGTCTCTGGTCCTCCCCGCAAGAACTCTCCACATTCATGCGAGAGAGCTCGCATGGTGATGAGTCCTTGCGGGCGAGTTCTCGTGATACAGCAAGCGGCTCACTGTATCACTCGGCCCCGCCCCTCTGTGCGCCGTGTCACTTAATGTGATTGACAGCAGCGTAAGCCAATGGCTGCGCTGCTCTCAATCCATCCGCTCTAGCCAATCATCGGCCAGGCTGAGCGGCAAAGAGGATCTTGGGACTTTCAAGGGGTCAGGTAAGTAAAACGGGGGCTCGGGGGGGGGGGCGGCATTTTTCACCTTAATGCATAGATGGCATTAAAGGATCACTAAAGGAATTTTTTTTTTTAGCTAAATAGCTTTCTTTACCTTACTGCAGTCCTGGTTTCATGTCCTCATTGTTCGTTTTTGCTTTGAAGTAGCTGTAATACTTCTCTGATCTCCACACTTCCTGCTTGTCTGGCTCCTTATGAAAAAACTCATGCTAGCTTTTCACTGTGGTCCATGATCAAAGAGGTGTGATTCCTATGTCAGAATTATTTTAAAAACAAACATTTCCCTGTATTTGTTTGTTTTTGTTTTGTGTGTCTCTTTACTTCACAGAAACATGAAACCAGTTTAAAAGTGAAACTAAAACTGTAGGCACATTATATGATTGATTTTTATCTATTTTTAATCATTTTTTAAAAGAAATCAGTTAACTTTTATGTCTCTATACCCTGTAAACCGTCATTTCAGCAACATTTTTTTTTCCTTTAGTGACCCTTTAAGCACTTGATACCCGCCCACCATCAAATGACGGCGGGCGGGTAACTCTCTGTTCTTGACAGCACGCCATATGACGTCCTGTCATTTAAATCGGCTAGGGGCACGCGCGCACGCCACCAGCGGCGTGTGCGCGCACCTGTCACTGAGAACACCGTGCGTGTACCCGGCGGCCGCGATGGCCGCCAGGCACACGCGATTGCCGACAATTGAACTGGGACGTGGAGCTCTGTGTGTAAACACAGAGCTCCACGTCCCTGTCAGGGAGAGAGGAGACCGATTGTGTCCCTTGTACATAGGGACACAATCGGTCACCGCCCCCAGTCACCCCCCCTCCCCCTACAGTTAGAACACACCTAGGATACACATTTAACCCCTTCCCCGCCCCCTAGTAGTTAACCCCTTTCCTGCCAGTTACATTTATATAGTTATCAATGCATATTTATAGCATTGTTCACTGTATAAATGTAAATGGTCCCAAAAATGTGTCAAAAGTGTCCGATGTGTCCGCTATAATGTCCCAGTCCCGAAAAAAAAATCGCAGATCGCCGCCATTCCTAGTAAAACATAAATAAAATAAAAATCATAATTATGTCCCCTATTTTGTAGGCAATATAACTTTTGCGCAAACCAGTCACTATATGGTTATTGCGATTTTTTTTTTTTTTTACCAAAAATATGTAGAAGAATACGTATTGGCCTAAACTGAGATAAAAAATGTGTTTTATTTTTTTAAATGGGATATTTATTATAGCAAAAAGCAAAAAATACTGTGTCTTTTTTCAAAATTGTCGCTCTTTTCTTGTTTATAGCGCAAAAAATAGGTAGGCAAGTGATTGAGGTGAGATTTTTTTTCTTTTACAACTCTTTTAAAACTGCTAAAGCACTGGATATTGTTTTTCATATTATTATGGTAAGGCTGCAGAGTTTACAGGAGAAAGATTATACATAGTTAAAATGATGGTTCCGAAAGAGAGAATACGAAGAGTCCCGTAGTTGGAAATAAATCATGTTTAAGATGGGCAGCAATGAATTAGCAGTGGTGTATACCGTATTTATCGGCGTATACCGCGCACTTTTTTGCCCTGAAAATCAGGGCAAAATCGTGGGTGCGCGATATACGCCGATCTCCGCTTTCCCGCGCCGAATTTTGAATACTCCGCCTGCATATACCGAGCGCAGTACACTCGTGTATAGTCGGGCAGGCTCGGCTACTCTCGCGCTCACGTCCTGGACGTACAGGACGTGAGCGCGAGAGTAGCCGAGCCTGCCCGACTATACACGAGTGTACAGCGCTCGGTATATGCAGGCGGAGTATTCAAAATTCGACGCGGGAAAGCGGAGATCGAGCGTGGAGGACGCCGCAGAAGGACGACGGACCCGTCGAGGAGGACACCCGAAGCCACAGACGCACACAAGACCCGTCGAGGAGGACACCCGAAGCCGCAGACCCACGCCGGACCCGACGAAGGGGACACCTGAAGCCGCAGACGCACGCCGGACCCGACGAGACCGCCGATGAACGCCGCGCAAGACACCAAAACTGTAAGTACAAAAAAACTACAAAACTAAAAAAAACTTTGTTTTCACAGGAATGGGGGCCACTTTAGGGGTGCGCGCTATACGCGCTATACGCGGGAGCGCGCTATACCCCGATAAATATGGTAACAAGGATAGGTGTTAGGTTATGTTTTTCCAGTCTGTTCTTAGAAATTAAATACATAGTAATGTTGCCACTTTTACTTGTGATACAAAATGTGTGACATATTACAGAAGCATTTTAATCAAATGGTAACATTTTATTAATTGCATAAAAATGTAATGAAATATTGAAAAGTGTAATGCCGTGTACACACGATCAGTCCATCCGATGAGGGGCCTTAGTAAAACACTACGACATGCTGAGAAAAATTAAGTTCAATGCTTCCGAGCATATGTCGACTTGATTCTGAGAATGCATGGTTTTTTGTCCGATGGACTTCCACACAGACGATCGTTTTTTTCTATTGTTTTTTGACCCATAGGAAAATTTTATAACATGTTCTATTTTTTTTCACCAATGGAAAACAAACCAATGGGGTCCACACACGATCGGCTTGTCCGATGAAAACGGTCTATCATTCTGTTTTCATCAGACAAACCGATCGTGTGTACAGGGCTTTAAGAATACGTTTAGAAGTACCACTCAATCCCAATCAGCAGGTTCTTGATAGCAACTGGCAGCAGTCAACGATTGTGAAGCAGTGCTGGCATGAATATTATGGATCTTTATTTTGGATTTCTTTATTTTAATATTATCATAGGTACCAGGGCTATAGCTTCATATCACTGAGACTTTCTTAAGGGTGCCCATAGAGAGGTTCCCATGATAATTTGGAGAAATGTTTGTTCATGACTGGTAGCTGATTGTGCGTGGGCAACCTTAAAAAGAAATATGAGATGGCATGTTTGGAACCTAATATAAATCCTTCTTTAATTAACATTTTCTGGGCAGTGCTGTCTTGCTTCATTGTTTATACAGATCATCTGGGCCTTCCATTCTGCTGACTATCACCAGGACATATACCAAATGGCTGTATACTAACGTGTATATTGACAAAACGTTGTTTATATTTGTTTATATTTTAAACCCATTAATAATTTAGGTGACCTATCAGAAATAACTTCCCAAATGCTGTAAAATCTTTTTTTTAAAAGAAGATGGTAAGGGACCACCTCTGCCTGCTTCTTTCGTTGTGGGCTGCTTATAAAGGTAAATTGTAATGGGCTCTAGTTTCTATGGTCAGTTATTTCCCTAGCCATCAGGAAAACATCTGATCATGTGTGGTTATCTGGGTCCATGCAGTTTGAATTTGACTGGATGAAAGGTTGAGTGTGTACAGTATGTAAATGTTGGTGGTATATCTACCACTCTGAGTATAATTTGGGCATTACTAACTATATTGTTTGGCCTCTAGAACATTTTCCTTCACGCTACTCTCCTTTTCTAGCATCTCCCTAAGGTCCCTTTCACACTTGTATGACTTTAAAGTCAGGCGATTTTACCGCGATTTTGCCGTGATTCTTGGCCGCGATTTTACCACGATTTTGCCGCGATTTCAATGAATGCCTGTGTAAGTGGCATCAAAATCGGACCAAAGTAGTGCAGGGACTACTTTGAAGTCTGCACTACTTAAAATCGTGCCAGTATGAATTATGTTCATTGAAAATCATGGAGAATGACTTGTCAAACGATTTTGCAGTACAAAATCATGAGACAAGTCGTATAAATGTGAAAGGGGCCTTAGTCCCCTTTCACACTTATACGACTTGTCCCACGATTTTGGACTGCAAAATCGACTTTAAAGTCGTACAAGTGTGAAAGGGACCTTAATGTAATTTTGCAGAAGAAGCGTTGTCTCCTCCCTGCAATTGCTGCATATACAGAATGCACCATTTCATCCTTAATTATTAATATTTTGTCCAGTATGGGGCATTTTTACATTGTATGCCATTTCTGCATGTCATCTGTCTGAGAAGTATAATCCTATTTTTGGAACATTCTATGTTTGTGCAATATGCCAGATTTCAATTAGATTTTTTACAAGCTTGCCAACAAACACATGGTGTAATCAGTCTAAAATGTGGTGTGCTAAAAACAGCATTATTTACACAATACACAATTTACAATTAATATTCTCCTGAGTTTATACAACACCTATAGAAATGGGTACCATTTGTTAAGCACATTTAAGCTTACACATTGACACTGTGTGTCCTTTATTTGCAAAATACTAATCATAGTTAACATGGTTCAGCTTCGATTTTACAACGTGTTGACTTAATAAATTGTATATTTAAAGCCTGTCAGACGAGATTTTTTTTTTTTCTGTGTATGTAGCACAGCTTTAACCACTTGACAACCGCCCTATAGACAAAGTATGTCTACAGGGCGGTTGCTTAACTCTGGGAGGCCGTTAATTAACGTCCTCCCACGGGAGTGTCCGTGACTGCCAGGCCCAGAGGACCCGGCGCATCATAGGTCACGGTAAATCGCCACAGCGGTTTACCACATGATCGCTCCGTCCAATGACGGAGCGATCACTTGTAAACAAACCTCCCTCCCCTCTCTGTACCGAACGGTACAGTGTGAGAGGAGAGGGGAGAGAGAGGAGGCAGCAGCAGTGCTGTGGGCTGGATCTGTGACAAATGTAGTCACAGATCCAGCCATACATCCATTCCTGCTCAGCCATCCCTGCCCAATAATCACAATAACCTGCAATACTCTGCCCCATACTGTGCAATCCCTGCAATACTCTGCAATACCCCGCAATACCCCGCAATACCCCGCAATACCCCGCAATACTCTGCAATACTCTGCAATACTCTGCAATACCCTGCAATACTCTGCAATACCCTGCAATACGCCCCCCTCCTGCTTTTACCGACTCAACGCTACTACCAAAGCCAGGATTGTTTTTTTTTAGGCTTCCCAGGATAGACCCCATATCTCACTGTAAATAGGACCTGTCATGCCATATTCCTATTACAAGGGATGTTTACATTCCTTGCAATAGGAATAAAAGTGATCAACATTTTTATTTTATTTTTTGCGGAAAAACGTGTCAAACTAAAATAAAGTAAAGTAAAGTGAACAATAAAATATATATATTTTTTAAAGCGCCCCTGTGCTCGCATGCAGAAGCGAACGCACACGTAAGTCCCGCCCACATATGAAAACGGTGTTCAAGCCACACATGTGAGGTATCGCTGCGAACGTTAGAGCCAGAGCAATAATTTTGGCCCTAGACCTCCTCTGTAACTAAAAACATATAACCAGTAAAAATATTTAAAGCGTCGCCTATGGGGATTTTTAAGTAGCGAAGTTTGGCGCCATTCCACGAGCGTATGCAATTTTGAAGGGTGACATGTTGGGTATCTATTTACTTGGCGTAACTTCATCTTTCCCATTATGCAAAAACATTGGGCCAACTTTACTGATTTTTCTTTTTTTTTTTAAGCACAAAACGGTTTAAAAGAAAAACAAGTTAACCCCGGAATTTTTATTGGCAAGGAAGCTGACACCTTCTGGACAATGTTGGAGATGTGGTTCTTATTTAGGCACCCACTATCACATATTCTGGGAGTGCCCTATGATTACACCCTATTGGTCCAAAGTACATGCCCTTTTGGGAAAAATTCTGGGTATCCCTATCCCCTTACATCCCTTATATCTCCTCCTGGGATTACCCCTCCCAAAGACGCCTAAACCCCTTAGGAAATTGATGGCCTTCATTCTATTAGCGGCTAAAAGGGCTATCCCACAATGCTGGCTAACCAATGTTCCCCCATCCTTTAGGCGGCGTACACACGGCAGGGAATCTCGATGGGCAGAACACATCGTTCCGCCTGTCGAGGTTCCCTGCCGGCCGTCGAAATCGGTGACCCGCCCGTCGGGAATGGCAACCAGCCATTCTTCCGGGCGGGCCGTCGAGGAAATAGAGAGCGTGCTCTCTATTTCGGCTCGACGGGCTTCCCGACGGGAAGCTCGCCGAGACCGTACGCACGGCCGAGGTCCTCGCTGGAATGTGTATTCCAGCGAGGTTCTCGCTGGTTTTCAGCGAGAACCTCGGCCGTGTGTACGCCGCCTTACACAATTTCTAGCAGCTATCATAGATATACGTAGAATGGAACGCCTCACAGCTGTAATTGAAGACACTTTAACTAGCTTTGACGCCATTTGGGAAAAATGGGATTCCTCTGAATATAACTCTGAGATAGCACAAGTAACCTTAACCACTTGCCTACTGTGCACCTACACCCCCTTCCTGCCCAGACAACATTTTAGCTTCCGGCACTGCGTTTAGGCTATAAACAAAAAAAGAGCGAAAATTTTGAAAAAATTGCTATTGCTATAATAAATATCCCATAAAAAAAAAATAAAATAAAAAATTGATCTCAGTTTAAGCCGATACGTATTCTTCTACATATTTTTGGTAAAAAAAAATTAAAAATAAAATCGCAATAACCGTATAGTGACTGGTTTGCGCAAAAGTTATATTGCCTACAAAATAGGGGACATAATTATGATTTTTTTTTACACACAGAGCTGCACGTCCCAGCTCCGTTACACGAAAATCGCGGGTGCCCGGCGGCCATCGCGGCCGCCGGGCACGCACACGGTGTTGTTAGTTACCCGATGGGTGCGCACGCGCGGCTCCGGCGGCGCGCGCGCGCACCACCCAGTGGCTTGAATTGATGTCACGTCATATGACGTGATGTCAGGATAATTGAGTATCCCGCCCGCCGTCATTTCACGGTGGGCGGGTATTAAGTGGTTAAACTCGTAAGTTTAGGAATGGAGTGTCTCAATGAAGCATGTGAACATATGACGCCTAGCCTACTGTGCACTTTGTCTTAATGAGTACTTGTTCTTTTTCTTTCTTTTTCTTTTCCATGCCATGTTGCATCCTACTTGTTCGATAATCATGTGACATGTTTTGCAATCTCTATTTCTTTATTCACATATGATATGTTATGATTATTTCTTTCTCGTTGGGAATATATCCCTTTTTGTTGACAGTTCTTTCTGATTCTGTACAATGTTTATTTTTTCTTGAAATATTCAATAAATAAACAAAAAAAAAAAACAAGTTACAAAAAATTTGCAACGACCGCCATTGTATTCTCTAAGGTCTTTGTTAAAAAAATATATAATGTTTTGTGGTTCTATGTAATTTTTTAGCAAATAAATTATGATTTTTAAATGTAGGAGAGAAATGTCAGAATTGGTCTGGGTGCTCCAGAACGCCTGATGGTGCTCCCTGCATGTTGGGCCTCTGTATGTGGCCACGCTGTGTAAAAGACTCACACATGTGGTATCGCCATACTAAGGAGGACTAGCAGAATGTGTTTTGGGGTGTAATTTGTGGTATGCATATGCTGTTAATATGAAAATGTTGTGAAAAAAAAGAAAATAAAAAAATCTTGATTTTGCAAAGAACTGTGGGAAAAAAAATGACAACTTCAAAAAACTCACAATGCCTCTTTCTAAATACCTTGGAATGTCTTCTTTCCAAAACAGGGTCATTTGGGGGGTATTTGTGCTTTTCTGGTATGTTAGGGTCTCAAGAAATGCGATAGGCTGTCAGTACTTCAAGTGTGATACATTTTCGGATATTTTAACCATAGTTTGCGGACTCTATAACTTTCACAAAGACCAAATAATATACATCAATCTGTACTTATTTTTACCAAATATATGTAGCAGTATAAATTTTGGCCAAAATTTATGAAGAAAAAATACTAATTTGCTAAATTTTATAACAGAAACAAAGAAAAATTCATTTTTTTTTACATAATTTTCAGTCTTTTTTTCTCTTATAGCGCAAAAAATAAAAAACCCAACAGTGATTAAATACCACCAAAATAAAGCTCTATTTGTGTTAAAAAAAGGACAAAAATTTCATTTGGGTACATTGTTGTATGACTGAGTAATTTTCATTCAAATTGTGAGAGCACCGAAAGCTGAAAATTGGTCTGGTTATTAAGGGGTTTAAGTGCCCAGTGGTCAAGTGGTTAAAGGGGTTGTAAAGGATTTTTTTTCCCCCTAAATAGCTTCCTTTACCTTAGTGCAGTCCTCCTTCACTTAGCTCATCCTTCGATTTTGTTTTTAAATGTTCTTATTTCTTCTGAGAATCCTCACTTCCTGTTCTTCTGTCTGTAACTCAACACAGTAATTCAAGGCTTTCTCCCTGGCGTGGGGGCAAGCAGGAGTGTCAGCATGCCCACTAACACACAGCTCCTTTCTCTATCTGCAAAATAGAGAGTGTCCTGACTTGCCTGCTCGCCCCCTCCCCCCTCAAGAGGCTTTCTCCACACCAGGGAGAAAGCCTTGCATTACTGTTTGGAGTTAGACAGAAGAACAGGAAGGGAGTATTTCTCAGAAGAAATAAGAACATTTGAAAGCAAGATGGAAGGATGAGGTAAGTGAAGGAGGAATGCACTAAGGTAAAGGAAGCTATTTAGGGAAAAAAAATGTTTCCTTTACAACCCCTTTAATAGACAGATCACACTGAATATAACACCTTATCTTATCTTTTGGGCTTGTGATGCAGCTGCAAATCATTAGCAATAATTATTATGAATGGTGTTCTAAAGTAGAGGCCCTTAATTAAACATAATAACTTTGTGCCTTGGTTGGAAAGGATCCAAACAGATAAGCTTCTTTTTTTTCTGTACTTTTTATTTACAGAATATTACTTTTCTGTACGAACTAAAAGGGACTTATTAACAAGAAGTGTGTTTTCTAATTACACTTGTCCTTGTTTGTATGCTATTCATTAACTACTTAGAGTCAAAGCCAATATGATCTAATTTCCTGTACAGGACAAAACTCTGAACCTGACTAATGTGTGATCTTATTTTATCTGACATGATTCTACATCACTGTGAACTAACCTCTGAGTTAATGCGCTGCCCGCTTACAAATCTATTATCGGCTTTAAAGAAAGAGTATCTTACACAGAAGCCAAATCTTGCATTTCTAAAACTGCCCTTGTTATATGAAAATAATGGCCCAGATTCACAAAAGTTTTAAACCGGCGTATATAGAGATACGCCATCATAAGTGAAAATGTGCGCCGTCATATTGTTACGCCAATTTGCGAAGCTAGATATGTCGTAAAACAAGGCTTCATCCGCCAGACGTAACTTGCCTACGCCGGCGTATCGTGGGCGCATAGTTACGCTGGACCCATTCGGCGTACCCATGTTAAATATGCAAATTATTAAGATACGCCGATTCACGAACGTACTTGCACCTGGCGCATTAATATACACGGTTTACGTAAGTCGCAAGTCCGGCGTTAACTTACCCCACCATAAAGCAGGGGTAAGTCATGCAAAGGTATGGGCGAGGGAACAGCCATTGTATTGTACGTCGTTTACGTAGTACTACGTGAATAGGGCTGTGCATAGGTTACGGTCAGTGATTCGAAGTATCTTAGGCATTTGTCCCAACGTGATTCTGCGCATGCGTACTGGGAAGCGTCCACGGCACGGCGTATGCGCTGTTCGTTCGGCCCTTCATTTACATGGGGTCACGCTTCATTATAATAAATCACGCCCACTTCCACCTGATTTGACTTACGCCGACAACTATACGCTACGCCACAGCAACGTTGCACGTATTTTCTTTGTGAATACCAGGCTTGCCTCTCAATGTTGCGGCGGCGTAGCGTAAACATTACGTTTTGAAGATTCTACATGAAAGATGGGAAATGTTTGCACATACAGGTTTTCTGAACTACATATAATATATTTCTAATATTGATTATAATTTTAGAATGTGCATCAGACAGGAATTTTGGTTTGGTAGCAGTAAATAGTAGTAGTGAAATTTCAACTCATTTTGTTTTATTATAGAGAAAATTCTTTCACTGTATGCATGATACAGCAATGAAAATAAAATAAGACATCTATATCATTAGGCTATAATGATAGCCATCTGTCTTAGTAACTCTATCTATCTATACACATACACACATATGTATGTATGTATGTATGTATGTGTATATATATATATATAGTAATTGTCTTCCAAATTAAAAAAAAAGAGTGTTATTAGGTTACATATAGATATTGATAGTTAACAGAAGTGAACTTTTCAAGTCATAGTTACAGTTATTAATTTTACCGCTATGTGAGATTAGCGATGAAATATAGGTTTGGGACTAACATGGGTTTGATGCATAGCCAGTCAATTTGCTGACCTAGTGAACTAAGGCACAATTTCAGTGCTATAATAACCACCTAACCACAATGAACTTGCTGTCATTTGAACTTAAACAGATGGCATAGTAAGGCCAATAAAAGGGCATTTAGATTTCATTCCCTGTAGCCATATTGAAAATGTGTTTAGCTGAAATAAGAACAATAAAGAAAGTGCTGCCAAAAAATTGCATAGGGACCGATTAGTGTAGGGCTTGTAAGTACTGGTCTGTAAAAACAAGAGGTAAACCCTCATTGTATGTGATGTAGATAGCAAATGTCATGTATCTGGGGGGAGGGGGGATAGGTTTTACATATTAATGCTGATGATATCCTGCCACTTTTTCATAGTCTGTTCCTGTCCACATGCACTAAAAGTCATAACAGGCTGTATGTGTTTTTTTTTTCACAGGCTATATTTCCTAATTGTTGCAGGCTGCGATTGATTCTTTTTTCACAGCACGTCCCTGTGCACATACACCACAGTGATAACAGGCTGCATGTGTTTTTTCACAAGTCAAATTTCCTAATTGTCGAGTGCTATTTTTTTTAACAAATTGTTTTCTTTGGGAGAGCATGTGGCAGGATGATTTATAGGCAGGAGTTTTCAGGAGACAGCGGCAGAGCTTTGTCATCCATAACACAAAGTGCCCAAACAAAGACCTTTATTTCAGCAACACCAGCTTTTTTTTTTATATATATAAAACCCAGATATTAAAATAACATTTTATTATATTTATATATATATATATATATATATATATATATATATATATATATATATATATATATATATATATATATTTGCTTTACTGCACACAAAATGTGTACAGCCACATTCACTGCAGTTAATTGGGCTGTGTGAATAAGCCCAAATATCTGTGGCCACTGACAGCCTGGCATTGTAGTGTGTGGGATAAGCAGCAACAGCTAACCACACACAGCTGTCAATCCCAGCCACAGGAATCAGTAAATTCTTGCTGCTGGGGTTTACACAGTGGCTAAGCACCCATGCAAATGCAGTCTAAAAGTAAAATTAGAACAAGCAAGGCTCAGTGCAAAAAGCAAGGGTTGCAACCATTATAAAACGACTTTTATCTGTGAATAGGAAACGATTTAGACCTGACATTTTTAGGCCTTGGTGCAGTGTGTGAAGCACTCATGTACAACACCAAGACTCCTGGATTTGTAGTATTAATAAAACCAGCTGCATGACTTCATTTACACTTGTGTTTGGGGTGGGGGGCAGTAAAAATGGGTGGCTTAAACCAATTTTTCCATCCCTCAAATTGCTTCCCTTTATGCTGCACAGTCAGTAGAGGGAGGAGAGCATATGTAGAAGCTGTGATGTTTTGCATTGCAGTGCAGTAAAATGTATCTTTTTATATAAATGTGTCTCCACCCACTGGATATGATCTACTGAATGGAGGCGCTCTGAAATTGTGCACAATACAAGTGGTTGTGGTATACTAGGGCATGGTTTAAGGGTTTTAAACTGGCAGTGAGGAGGCAACACAATACCTGTTATGAATAAGCATATTTAAAAATGTGAAACGCGTTAGCTCCTGTATTCCGTTGTTTGCTGTGGCTTGCATTTTTTGGATTATTACCTCTTTTTAATAAAGACATTGATTTTCAGTGCAGATGTCCAGATTTTTCTCCTCACCCAATTACAGTAAAATGTATTTTTTTATATAAATGTATCTCCACCCACTGAATATGACCTACTGAATGGAGGCGCTCTGAAATTATATGCAATGCAAGTGGTTGTGGTCTGCTAGGGCAAGGTTTAAGGGTTTAAAACTGGCAGTGAGGAGGCAACACAATACCTTCTCATTCCTGTCAAATGCCCTCTCTAACCACTTCCTGCCTGCACTATAGCCGAAAGATGGCTACAGTGCAGGCTTACTTTGCTCGGAGGGCTATAATGGATGTCCTCAGATGATTGTGCTGCCCACATGCCTCCTTCACTATGCGGGTGGCGTGCTGTGTGATCGCCAAGTCCTTCAGACACAGCTGATCACAGATCAGGGTAAAGTGCCAATCACAGCCGCCCTTCACCATGTGATCAACAATATCCAATGACAGCTGATCAAAATGTAAACACAAGCCGGCTTGTGTGAAAGGGACAACTACACTGATAATAAAGCGACTGATTATCAGTGTCCTGATTATTAGTGCAGTCCAAACAGTGTCTACCAGTGCTGCCCATAAGTGCCCACCAGTGCTGCTAATCAGTGTCACCTATTAGTGCTGCCTATCAGTGGCCATCATTGCCACCTACCAGTACCTATCAGTGCCCATTGGTGCCACCCATCCTTGCTTCTTATCACTATCCATCATTGCTGCCTATCAGTGCCACCCATCCTTGCTTACTATCACTATCCATCAGTGCTGCCTATTAGTGCCCATCAGTGCCACCAATCAGTGCAGCCTCATCAGTGCCCACCAGTGCTTCCTCGTTAGAAAATAAAAAATAAAATAAGTGTGGCGCTAAAAAAATATATATGACGAATTAGGAAAGACTACATAAATGAGTCTTAATAGCAAAGTAGTGAAAAAGAAACACCATAAGTGCTCAAATAGTCCATAAATTGCAGTGAAAAAATTGATTGATAAGTCTATGATTTTTTTTTATTTTTTATTCCAGCTTAAAGTGACTGTGTGTTGATAGATGAATTCCTGATAGTAGATCCACCACCAAATTGTAATGAAGAGAGGCTTACCAGAAAGTTCAGACCAGAGTAAGTATACACTTATCAGGTCAAAACCGGCTTATATGATATCGGTATCCAGACTCCAAATCGGCTCCAGTACTAGATGGGACAGTGAAACCCCTAGGTACTCTTCTCTTCCATGTGTCCATTAGTGGACACATGGAAGTGCTCACTCACCCGAGGATGGAGGCTCCAACAGCGGCATCATTCATGCAGAAATGTTTGCTATTTTAGCAGCTTAGCTCATATCCTCCTTGCCCTTGAGTGTTCTATGATCTCTAAGTGCCTTCCTTCATGTGCTCCTGTGCACAACTTGGCCTGGCTGACTTCTCATCCTATCCCTGTTCCTTATTTTTGCTCCTGACTATGCCGACTTCTGGTTTCCTGCTCTGGCATCCAAACCCTGGCTTTTTGAGGATGTTCCTGAACTGTGTTATTTTTGTCATTTCATTAACAGTGTGATTTTTAACTCTACTTTCTGTCTCTGTCTGGTTTATGGTTCTTGACAGTGGGGAGTACAGGCGGGGAGCACAACAAAGTGGAATCTGCACTTTAAGAAGCATAATAGAACTGACACTTTGGGTTTGATTTACTAAAGGCAAATCCACTTTGCACTACAAGTGCACTGGAAGTGCACTTGGAAGTGCAGTCACTGTAGATCTGAGGGGAAGATCTAAAATGAGAGGAAGCTCCACTAATTTCTATCATCCAATCATGTGCAAGATAAAATTATCCAATAATGTGCAAGCAAAAATGCATTTTTTTTATTTTCCTTGCATGTCCTCCTACAGTGATGTACAGTGACTGCACAATATCCTTTAATTAACAAGTGTTTGGTTCTTTTGCTATTCTGTTTATATATGCTAGTTTATTCATATTTGAATTGTCCATATGTACATTTGCCCACCTGTAAAGATAAATACACTTTATAGGCTTATTTTCAGTTTGGGTTGAGGCTGAATTATCATATTACAATACATATGCTTTAGGACTTGAGTGTCTTTTGGCAGAAAAATCAAAACGAAAAATCAAAACGGAGTGCAAAAAATGTAACCATTTTAGCTCCAGAAGATTTTACCCCCTTTGTGACAAGCCAATTTTTGCTATTCGGCACTGCACTTTTTTTAACTGCGATTGTACCCCAGAATTTTTTTTTCAAACAAATAGACTTTTTTTTTTGGTGGTATTTGATCACCACTGAACTTGCGTTATAAAGAAACAAAAGACTGAAAGTGTTAAGAAAAATATGTTTTATTATTTATTTTTATACATTTTTTTTTATTTTACTATAAAACATTGCCAATAAAAAAATATAAAAATATAATTTCTTCATACATTTTTGCCAAAATGTATTCTGCTGCATGTTTTTGACAAAAAAATCCCAAAAAGCGTATATTTATTGGTTTGCGTGAAAGTTATAGAGCCTACAAAACTATGGTATATAGAAACTGGGGTTTTTTTCTTTCTTTTTATACTACTAATGGCAGCGATCAATGACTTATAACAGAACTGCGATTTTGCAGTGGACAATCTGACACTAAGGCCTTGTACACATGAGGGAATAAATCCGCTGAAACTGGTCCGACGGACCATTTCATCCGAAAAATCCGCTCGTCTGTATGGGCAAACGGACCGTTTTGGCCGGATTTCTCCTGCGGACAAATTCCCAAAAAATGCTTCGAAATATTTCCGCCGGACACATGTCCGTCGGATATGTCCGCTCGTGAGTACACGAAAGCATCGGACCAAAAACCTGCGCATGCTCAGTCAAAACGATGGGACGGGAGCACTCGTTCAGGTAAAACTTGCGTTTGTTTGGGACCTGGCACATTCGTCACCTAAACTCTCTATATAGTGTCCCATTTCTAGCGTATTTTTGTTCTTTGTTCTCTTGCTAGAAGAAACCCGTTCTCTTGCTGATGCAATTTTGTCCCGATGTCACATACTGAAAGTTTGCATTTTCGTTAGTGTTTTTTCTATTTCTCACTGTTTGCTAGCCAGATGTCCCCACATTTGTTTCCGTTCTCTACATTTTTATTATGTCTATTTTGACTTAATGTTGAGGGTA
Organism: Rana kukunoris; assembly: GCA_029574335.1. Taxonomy (NCBI): domain Eukaryota; kingdom Metazoa; phylum Chordata; class Amphibia; order Anura; family Ranidae; genus Rana; species Rana kukunoris. Next base: position 379,533,513 of record CM056050.1, on the reverse strand, counting down.
TCATATTTATTTTTTTGTTGATTTTTTTTTTTTTGAGTTGTATTTTACGGTTTAGGAATCTTCCCAAATTATGTCATTTTGTTGTTTCATCCTTAATTTTTTTTCCTTTTTTTTTTGGGGGGGGGGGGGGTGTTTTTTTTTTTTTTAAATTTTTAGGCTTCTTTTGGGTTTACCAAGTTCGACCACAAAATGTCCCGCCCCCCCCCCCCCCGCAAGGAGTTTGTGTCCTTTGCAAATGCCACATTTTATTTTACAAATGTCTGATGCTTACTCACCACAGTATAAAACACAATAGACAAGGTTTGAAAGTAACTACAAAAGCCATTTATTTCCGGCCAAAAAAGAAATTCTAAATCACCAGAACGGCAGCACTTGATGAGATTGCAACATACATGCATACTTGGGAATTACAACATGATGAAGGATAAATTTAGTAACCTCAGGAGTCAATAACAAAAATCAGAATCAGCAGCACATGAACAAAGGAACCCAAGCTGTGCTACTCCAACGAGCTCAGTTTTTTGGACAATCAACTGGATGGCAGGGAATCATCTTCTCGACTTCCTTCCAGCGAAACTTCCACGGGTCTGTCCATGGACCCTTGCAGGTGGGGGTGATGTGGCAGCAGGAGGAGGAGGATGATGATGATGGGGAGCAGGCCAGGCCGGGTCACACAGCACAGTGTCCCTGCTCAGCTCGTCCCTTTTCATCTTGGCCAGGACCTGATTAATCAGGTCCTTGGCCAGGCTTTTTTGCTCCTCCCCCCCTTGGTTGAGCTCATTGGCCACAAATGCACTATAGCATTCGGTTGGGTTGAGGGGGGCCCTTATGATTTCTGCAGCCTCCCGTATAACCTCCAGGCTTTCGTCGTGCACCACACTCCTGCGCCTCCTTGCAGATGGTGGCCTCATCTGGAGGGGAGGAACTTGGCTGATGGTGCTCAGCCTGGGCCTGGGGACCTGCTGCACCTCAATTGGCCCCGCCTCCTCCTGGCTGCCACTCCCCCCTTCCGCCTGGCTGACATGGGCTGCAGGAGCTGCCACCTCCTGGCTGGTCTCTTCTTCCTGTGTATAAAAAAGGGACATGTTGTAATATTTTGCACAATCAATCACACACATTTTCTTTCTCTAGACTGTTTTAGTTAGTATTAATTTGAATTAAACAGACTGTCCTTCTGACCCCTGCATTTGGCATCCCTGACACCTATTTGTAGGCCCACAACTTTGGTTTCTCTTCCCAAGGTTTGTTTTTTGTTTACCAGATCAACTCACTAATTCAAAATAAATAGCAGCACCAAAATATGTTGGAAAATACTATACCTCATCGAAGATGGCCAGATCTGGCTCCATGTCAGCCAGCCCCGCTTCAGATTCTGCAGGGCTCCTGGGATCCGGGGAAGTTCCGCTGGGAGGAAGGCTGGAAGGTAGTGTTGAATCAGAAGGCCTGCCATCCAGTTCATCGTTCAAAAAACTGAGCTCTTTGTAGTACCAGAGCTTGGGTTCCTTTTTCTTAGATGCTGCTGATCCTGATTTTTTATATTTAATGTTTTTATAGACATTTCTGTAGCTTCTCCTGAGGTTACTAAATTTATCCTTCACCATGTCGCCTGTGCAACTTGGCACCCAAGTGTGCAGGTATGTAGCAATCTCATCAAGTGCTGCCGCTCTCTTCACTGTGTCCAAATATTCTGGGTGCTTGGTGTCCCAAAGAAGGGGCATATCCCGATAGCGGTTGATAAGCTGCATTGTTGCCTCCTTCCCTTTCAGCAAATCCATTTTGACCAGCTTTCAGCTCTTAAAAGTTCTTTCAATAGTAATGTCTATAATAGAAAAAGACAAACAAACACAAAGCACAACTTAAAAAATGCTCAGCTTTGAGATTCTCAAAATATGTGCACATTCATTCATTTTAGAGCAACTACAGTATACAACACAGTGTCTTCTGCTGCTACATAGCTGGCCAGCTCTGCCGCATTGTTGTAGCCCCCAAAAAAGGTGTCATGCAGAGTCATTTGTTTAAGTTGTAGCATGTAGCATGTAGATAAGAACACATCCACCATGAATATTAATGCTAGCACTCATCAAGGCACTAGTTCATGTTTAGCTATTATGAATTTTGGGGCCGCTTACACAGCTTCAGGCATGGGCACCCTGGGGCTGCTGCCGCGAATTGAGAAGCGGGGGGGCCCTTTACAAAAATAAGCAATAAAGGAAAATATATTTAAAAAAGTGGGGTAGCAATCCGGGGCCCTGGGGACCCCCGGACCTCTAAAAAAATTACTAAAAAATAAAATATTTAGTAATATATATTTTTTTTGGGTGGTTCCCATCCGGGCCCCTGGGGACCCCCGGGCCCCTTACAGGTGTAATGCCTGTACCCCCCTGATGGCGGCCCTGTGTGTAGCTATCATGCCCCTCAGCATTGATGGCAGAAAACACTAACTACTTATCTCTGTACAACCAACACACAACAATACTTGCATGATCTGACTGCATACTCTAAAATCCAAATAAAGAGGATAGAGCATTCTCTACATATATCTTGATGAAGTGATGTGTACAAGCACTTGGCTCTCTAAATTTTATGGTGTGCCCCAAAATGCCTAAATAACAGTAGCACAAAAAGGGTGCAAACAACATTGAAAAGCCCCATCCCCCATGGCTGTTCAAATTCTAGGCCTCTGATCCGATGTTTTCATTTACCTTTGTCTCTCTCTCCTCGTTTCCGCTCGAGTAATCTCTGCGTAACTTACGTAATCACGTAGTTTCCATTATATCCCCACGCAATCAAGAAGCGCTGCCCTCGTTGTGACGAACGCGAGTGTCAGACCCCCGCCCTCCGTGCTAACTTGCAACGAAGGACAGGCCGACCTCACACCACGCAGTCACTTACGTAACAATGCCACTCTCAGCTGCGTCCAGCACAAAGATTTTCCAGCTTGCGGGACAACAATCTACGTGCTGGTAGCCTGAGAGCGATTGTCACTGGGCTAATGTCTGGGCTAATGTCACAATTAACCCTTTAACTGCCACCACCAACAGTGATAAAGGAGCGTTGGTACTCCTGTCAATTACCAATACCAATTATGGTTTTGGAATAAGCGTCTGTAGCACACACTGTCACCACAGGCAGGTCTGCTCAGAGGCCTTACGCCACACAGTAGCGCTCTTCAAGAGGCAGGTTGCATTAAGAGTTTTAGAGACAAAAGTTAACACTTCAAAAGGTTTATTATAAAAAGAGCAAACTTGGTGCAATAAAGTGTTACAGAAAAATATGTTTAAAGAGATAATGACAATATACAGCAACACAGTAATAAAGGTAGAAGTGAAGAAGAAGAATAATACTTGCAATTAATGTCCAGGGTTGATCAGAGTTCCATTGATGAACTGGGTAGTTGGTTCCCAAACTTGGCAGGTGCTCCTACTTTGATGGTAAAACGGAGACTCTCTCATCACTGAGCATCTCTTTTCTGTCACAAGGGGCGTTGAACACGATCAGTGACCAATGGTCTGGGCATCTCAGTTAGGGGTTGGTTACTGGGAGGGGTCCACATTCATGCCCATATCCCAGGTGCACCTTGTGATACATATTCATATATCTGCAGCTCTAATGTTTACAGACTAACAATATACATGTTATTGTTCAGCATGATATTTGCTTTCAGAAAAGTCTAAACATGAAACGCCTACCATTATTATTCTACTTAGGACAAATAAATGGGGCCAGGGGCCTTCTGTATGATTGATCATATTCATGTCTGGGCTTGAAACGTTACACATTATCTGAGGAAACTAAATATGCCCGTTGTGTGGCTGTGCCACACAGTAGGTAGAAGTTATGAAACATTCTGAATTTCCATACCTTTTTCCCCAGTTAAGGCTTAATGAGAAGTAAGGCTTTTATGATCGGGTCTGTGGATTCTCTGAGGTGAAAGGGCAACAGTTTTACGACAGGCCAGGAAACCTGGCATTAAGAAATCTACTTCGGGTCTGTTTTCTCAGAGATAACCATTCCTTTGAAAAAGGCAGCCTAGTAATTCCTGAGCTTGAGGGAGGGAGTGAGTTCATTTCTAGGGCTGCAATGCTTTTGCACAACATGGCTGCTGTGCGGTTTCACACACAAAATGGAGCGCTGTGTGCAATATCGTCACACTCGTCTCCGCCCATGACGTACCAATTCCTGTTTTCCACGCCCCTATGCAATGTAGATTGGAAAATATGGCGATGTCACACGAGCGCACATTAGCCTCTGATCGGGATCTGGAAGGGACAGAGGCCGGAACGTCCAGATCCAGGCCAAAACGATACAAGGCCACAAACATGTCTCTACAAGAGATGGTGGAGATGGTGTCCATACTGCGACGGAAGGACTATGATGGTGAGCATGGGCCATACAGCACCCCTAACCGGAGGAAGTCCAAAATTATGTATAAGGCGGCGACAAAACTTTTTGAGATTTTTGGGGTCACCAGGTCAAAAGAGCAGCTCCGGAAAAGCTGGTCCGACTTAAAACTGCGCGAGCCAAAGCAGTATCGCAAAATCCAGAAAATCATAGAAAAAGGTAAGTACTTTAAAATGTCTTTGGAGTGCCTATTGTTTTTTAAAATGTTTTGCCATGTCTATTTCGCCATGTGCCTCATTGGCCTGCTTGTATTTTTGAACCCCTGCATTGTAAACTTAGTAATGTTTGTCTAATAAATCCGATGACTTGCCATGATCGTAGGCAACATCGTTCCATCACCTAGTTTCTCCAAAATCCGCGGGTCCGGGAACATCACACCTGGACGTGGCTATTTGGCGAAAAACATCGTTTAGAGAAACAATGAGGAAAATATGATTTGTTTGTGCAAACTAAGTTGATTTTAAAAGGCAAACAGGATTCATTCATTCACACAGTGATGAGATAACCTAATAAGCAGCTGTTTTCACATCTGTAATTTTGAGAACCTGTCTCCCCCCATAAAATACTAATTTGTACTTTTGGTGAAGGGACTCCAAAAACTACTTATTCAGGAGGCCAGCCATGTGTGTCACTTCACCAAAAAGGCTCATTATATCACAGCTTGGGAGAAGTCATCTACCACAAAAAAAATATGGTTTTTGATGGAATAAGCCCAAAACTACAATTGTAACGCCACTTCTAAGCAATGTTTGCAAATTAGGCCCTCCAAAAATATCTGGTTGCTGATAAGTTTCCTTTTTTTTGTTGGTTTTTAGGGGAAAGAAGAGGACAGCGCTATGAGGAGTCAGGGAGGCCCACACTGTCTCCAAAACGGCAAACAAAAAATGTGGAGGAGGAGGATGATGAAGAAGGAGAGGAGGAAGAAGGAGAGGAGGAAGAAGGAGAGGAGGAAGAAGGAGAGGAGGAAGAAGGAGAGGAGGAAGGCAGATTGGTGGAGGAAGGCAGATTGGTGGAGGAAGGCGGATTGGTGGAGGAAGGCGGATTGGTGGAATTAGGCGGATTGGTGGAGGAAGGAGAAGTTGAAGGAGAAGTTGTAGAAGATGTTGAACTTCTCAGTACAACAGGTCAGTGACACCCCAGCTTTGCAGGGAAAAAGAGATGTAGATACTGTAGGCCTGCACCTTACTTACAATGTTTTTTTTTTTATTTTGTCATTTTTAGGGGATGAAGATGGGATTAGCTCCTATTTTTTCTCGTGCAAGTGCACAAATCCTAATACAGCAGATAATGGAGTGCAGCACGGAGCTGGCCAATATGAGGGAAAGGATGGTGGTGATGAACCAAAACTTAAAAAACATGCTAGATATTTTGGGATGTATATAGAAGACTACCCCCCCCCCCCATCTGCCCCCTCCTGCCCCACCCCCCTGCCCTCACCCCCAACCACCCCAATCTCAAAGATGTTGTATATTTTTACATTAAAATACGCCAAAATTTGAGGATGCACACACACACACTTGGGTTTATTTATTAAAGCTATAACGTGCAAAAGCAGCCTCACTTGGCATATAAACCAATCAGCTTCCATGTTTAGATGCAAAAGCTGAATTGAATAAGCTCAATTTAGAAGCTGATTGGCTTATATGCAGAAATAAGCCTGAGTTTGCACTGTTTAGTAAATAAACCCCAGTGTGTGTTCACATGTGATATCTGCCATCACAGTACATCGATTGTCTGTGCTTTGTGGGTGCAACCCCTTCCTCGCTTATCAAGTAGGTGAGAGAAAGGGGTTGCACCCACAAACCAAATACATTGATCACCCATGATGGCAGATAGCACATGTGAACATTTGGCATGGGATCTCAGCGAGAATTCACCATTTGGCACATCACACACACAGCATGTGTGCATCCTCAAATATTGGCGGATTCCAGGGTGACATTAGACCATGTCGTCTGGGTTTGGTATGCTAAATAAAAGGTTTAACTTTGTAAGTTCCATTGTTACATATGTTTGTCTTATTTGTAGGCTCAATACCCAGTTTGTAGAAGAGTGGCTAGAATGTGCAATTGTGTGTATTTACTAAAACCTGCTAAGTAAATTGGGCACAAGAAGTGCACTAGTTTCAGAACCTGGAAGACAGATCAAAAGAGAAAAAAGCAATAATGACAAACAACTGTATAAAGTCCAATGGTCGAATTATTTATTATTTCTTGGTAATATTTCTTTATTTTGGGGGCCGAATTATAAAGAAATATTATTCTGGCATAGCTATGGCCCCCCGACCCATAAAGTACTCAACATATTTGTCGCGTACCTCACGAGCAGATTGGGTGACCGAGCCAGCGCGACCAGTGTCCAGCCCAGGAAGGGTATCTGAGGGTAGTCCTGCCTCAGCACCGATGTTGGGTAGGTACGTCTGGGAATGCCTGCGTAAAAAATTATGCAATATGCAGCAGGCCAAAATAACAGAGTTAAATTTATATTCCGCCAGATGTATCGCTGTCTGGAACAGGCGGAACCGGCTGGCGAGTATCCCAAAGGCATTCTCGACTACCCTCCGGGCCCTGGCCAGCCGGAAATTGAAGACCCTCCTCTCCGGGGTGAGGGTCCTCTGGGGAAAAGGCCGCATGAGTTGAGGTCCAAGCCCGAAAGCCTGATCCGCTAAAAAAACAAACGGAAGTCCTTCCACATTGTCTTCATCCGGTGGCAGTTCAAGACCACCAGTTTGTAGACGCCTGTAAAATTCGGTCCGCGCGAACACTCCCCCATCAGACAGCCGGCCATTCTTCCCCACGTCCACATACAAAAATTCGTAGTCTGCCGACACCACCGCCATCAACACGATACTATGAAAACCTTTGTAGTTATAATAGTACGACCCCGAAAGAGGTGGCGGCACTATGCGGACGTGCTTCCCATCAATTGCCCCTCCGCAGTTTGGAAAATCACAACGCTGGGCAAAGTGGGCAGCCACAGTCTGCCATTCCTGTGGCGTGGAGGGAAACTGTGGGGACTAAACAAAAATTCAAAATTAGTACTTTGGCACATAAAAAACATTGCAAACACTAGTAAAAATACATCATTCTGCAACATCGCAGTATTAACATTTCTAAATATTAGTGTGTAGTGAGTATTTAGGGCAACAAATCCAGAGCCAATTATTATCAGACTACACATCCCGCTGATGGGGCAATAAACTTTTTTAGGGGGGGGGGGGAGTTGAACTACAATGGAGCAGTACCAAAAAAAACAAAAATAAAAAATAAAAAGGTGTGTTTGTCCCTAGGAGATGATGCTGGATAGGTTAGTAGTGATGAAGGTAAAAATATGCAGGTAGGCAAAACAAAATTAACCTGGAAAGCTTAACAACATGCATGGGGAGAAAAGAGAACATTCTGCACACAGCATATTACAATCATGGCATTTAGGAAAACCAACAAAAAAAGTTTCTAAAATTGGCATACATTATTAAAGACACAGATTGTGATGTTAAAGAAGGAAACTTACCGTAATAAACTCCTCCTGCATCACTTGTATGATGGCAGAACACGTTTCCGGTATGATGACCCCAAGCGCCTGGGGAGAGATGCCTGTTGAGAACTTGAGGTCCTGCAGGCTCCTCCCAGTCGCCAGGTACCGCAACGTGGCAATAAGCCTCTGCTCAGCCGGAATGGCTTGGCGCATCACAGTGTCCTGCCTCGTGATATAGGGGGACAGGAAATCCAGTAGACGGTGGAAAACGGGGTCCGTCATACGGAGAAAGTTCCTGAAGTCATCAGGATTATTCTCCCGGATCTCCCTAAGCAGAGACATATGAGAGAATCGGTTACGCTGGCGCAACCAATTCTTGGCCCAGGAACTCCTCCTCTTACTGTTCCTGTCCAAATCACTGGAATGCACACAGACTCCAGAACAAAACCCATAAACCGCACGAACTCGTGAAAAGTTGCGCTGCTGCTCCATCATGGCTTCAAACCGGCCAGCTGGTCAGTCAAGAACACACTCAAACAGAAAGCACCCCCAAATCCAGCAATACCTGCAAAGATCGCACGTCAAACAGATACGACCGTACAGGACGGCACTGCAAAGCAGAAACGCCGCGCACAGCGACACTGAAGGACAAATACGAGCCCACAAGCACACACTGAACCGGAAAATACGACCTGTTAAGCGCGGAGACTGAAAAGCACGAATCAGCTCTAACCAAACCTTCACTAACACGGAACTAGCAAAAGTGGAACAGAGGGCGGCGCCGTAGGCTTTGGCATTCCCCTTTATAGTGACGTCGTACATGGTTTACGTGCCCGCGTTCTGGTCCGCTGGGATTTCTGTCCGATGGTGTGTACGCTCATCAGACCAACGGACAAATTTGCCTTGTTCGCTGGGAAATATCCGTCGGATGTTTCCGACCGGATAAATTACATCGTGTGTACAAGGCCTAACTGACACTGAGGGGAAATTACTAACTGCCACTGACATCACCAGTGCCATTATTACAGTGAACAGTGCTAAAAATATACACTGTCACTGTACTAATGACACTGGCTAGGAAGGGGTTAACATCTAGGGAGATCAAGGGGTTAAACATTTGCCTAACTATGTGTAATGTGTGTACAATGTGCTGCTTTTTAGTAATAATCTCTCAATTGCCCATCCAGATCCCTCCCTGTGTACAGATTACGTTTTTACACAGACCTCTCGGATGTGAATGTAAACTCAGAAGTAGGCAGTGCCAGAACCAGTACTGTGAACGGTGATCATTATGTGGTTCATCAAACTTAAAGTGTTACTAAAACCCAGGACCCTGCATTGGCTATATCTGGTCTCCCACAATACACAGAAAATTTGAATAATTACACAGAATGAAATAGTTTTAGTAAATATAAACTGCTAATGCTAAACCCCTTTCTTAGCACTTAGAGCAGTCTTGTGACTTCTATCAGTGTCTGTTTAAAGCTTGTAGGAGGAGTTTTCATGACCCTCTGTCTGGACAGTGCTGATTTGCCCTATGCTGATCACATAAACTCTCAGGCCTTGTACACACGACCGAGGAACTTTCTAAGCATACACACAAACGTGTTTCTCGTCGAAAACCAGCCCGACGAGGAACACGACAAGGAAATCGAGACTTCCGACTAGGAAAAAGAGAACTTGTTCTTTTTTTTTCTCATCAAGTACCACGACAGTTTTCTCGATGAAAAACATACACACGACTGTTTTCCTCGGCAAAAAAGCTCTCCTACCAAGTTTCTTGATGGATTCTGTCGAGGAAAACGGTCGTGTGTACGAGGCCTCACAAGAAAAAAAAATCTCTATCAATACACACCAAACTGGGCATGTGCAGTTTGCCCTCAAACCTCAGATGGATTGGGGACATGTGGAATAAGAAGTGATCAGAGAAGACAGCATCAAACATGCTTTTTACACAATGCAGATGATTAACCCCTTAGGTTCCATAGAGTATAATAAGCATGCTTTACTGCATATACAGACTGATTTTACTATTGTAGTTTCAGTAACACTTTAACCACTTGCCAATATACTGCTAAAGGGCGGCCCCTGTGTGCGGGATCACGTATATATATATATATATATATATATATATATACAGTATCCTGCACTCCTGGTTAGCGGGCAGGAATGCACACCAGCGGCTGCTCACCCCCGCTGTGTATAATTAGCGGGTATCGCAGACTCGATGTCCGCTGGCACCCATCAATCATTCAGTACAGAGGCAGAATGACAGTCTGCCTATAAAAACAAGGCAGATTGCTGTTCTGTCAGTAGGGAAGGCATGGATCCTGTGTTCCTGCAAAGTAGGGACAAGGATCCATGTCTTCCCCTAGTAAAAGCACCTCCCACACTGTACAAAAACACTGGCTAGGCACACAGTTAACACTTTTACCGCCCCTGATGTTTACCCCTTCCCAGTCAGTGTCATTAGTACGGTGACAGTGCATATTTTTAGCACTGATCAATGTATTACTGTCATTGTTACCCAAAAAAGTGTCAAAAGTGTCAGTGTCTGAGTTGTCTGCCGCAATATCGCAGTTCCACTATTAGTCACTGATTGTCGTCATTACTAGTAAAAAAAAAATCATAATTATATAGTTTGTAGACGCTATAACTTTTGAGCAAACCAATTTATATAAGCCTATTGGGATTTTGTTTTACCAAAAATACCTAGCAGAATAGATATTGACCTAAATTGATGAAGACATTTTTTATTTATTTTTTATTGGATACGTTTTGTAGCAGCAAGCATATTTTTTCAAAATTGTTGGTATTTTTGTTTATAGCGCTACAAAATGAAAACACAGAGCAGATAAAATATCACAAAAATAAAGCTCTTTTTGTGGGGGGGGGGGGGGGGCACACACGTTTTATTTAGGCACAGTGTCACACAACTGTCCAATTGTCAGTTAAAGTAATTGCAGTGCAAAAAAATTGCCTGGCTATGAAAGGGGGGTTAAATCTTCTGGAGCTGAAGTGGTTAAGTTTCAGGACCACAATGCAAGCAGGAGAGAAAACACAGATTGAAATAAACATTGCAGTGCATTATTTGAGAGGCAATAACCACAAACATTTGCATTGGCTGGACAGTATGTAGCAGCTTGTTAAGGTCTCAATGTAAAAGGAGGAAATACAGCAGTGTTTAGTTTTAAATAAATATTAGAATATAATATTTGAAAGGCAAAAGCCACAACAATTGTACTATGACAGTATGTGAGATGCCTAATTAAGCCATAATATTAAAGGTTTTATTTTAAAATAAAGATTTAGAATGTATTATCTGAGAGACAATAGCCACACATATTTACCCTGCAGGATTTACTCTACAGCTAACAATGTGTCAGCTGAGTTAATGCTGAGGAAATATTGCACGGCACTTTTATAGTGCTGGAGCACCAGAGTACGCTGCAAACTTTGAGACACAAAGCAGAATTTGCCCTTCAGCGAACATTAAAAATTTGTCAGCTGAGGTCCAGCTAAAGAAACAATATGAGTGGCACCTTTACAGTGCCAGAGCTCAGAAACAGACCATGAAAGTTGAGGTGCAATGCAGCATTTACCTTACAGTAAACATTACAAATTTGCCACCTCAGGTGGAGCTGTGAAAAGATTATTTGTGGCAACTTTACATTGCTGAGCTCTGTATAGGCTGCATACTTTGAGCATCTACTTACAGGATAATCATACATTTTGTAGCAGAGGTTCAGCTGCAGAAACAATATATGTGTGGCACATTTACAATGCCTGAGCATTGGAAAACCCCAAAATGCAATGCAGAATTTACCTTTCAGTAAACATTATACATTTGGCAGCTGAGGTTCAGGTGCTAAAACAATTTGTGTGGCACCTATACTCTGCCAGAGCACTGGAATGGACTGTAAACATTGATGTATAATGTAGGATGTACCCTGCAGAAAACACTACACATTTTACAGCCAAGTTCCAACTGCACAAACATTAGGTGGCATTAAGGCAGCAGTTTTGTCAATATGGCTTTTACACGCTTTGCATGGGAGTGACTTAAAGGAGTTGTAAAGGAATTTATTTTATTTTTTTGCTAAAATGACTGTTTACAGGGTATAGAGATATAGGGCCAGATTCAGAGAGCCGTAACTCCTGTCTAACTGGTGTTAGACTGGAGTAATTTCAAATTACGCGCGTTTTTTAGCTATTCTGAAACCTCAAACCATGAATAGACGGCTGCGGGCTTCAATTCGACTGGATTACGTGTTTGTACGCCTTCGGATCTACGCTGCAATAAAATTGCGGCCACTGGGTGGACTTCCCGTTGTTTTCCGCGTCGGGGTATGCTAATGAGCTTTTGCCGGCGATCCCCGAAATTACGACCTTCAATCGCAATCTCTTACGGCATCTTTAGTCATCTTTTTTTTGCGTAACACTATACCAGCTTTTTGCTGCTCTAATATTAGACAGCCCATGTTAAGTATGGCCGTCGTTCCCGGATCGAATTTCTACGTTTTCCGACGTCTTTTATTATTTTTTACGTAAGTCGTCCGGGAATAGGAATGTTCGTAAACGACGCTACTCAAACAACGAATGACGTAACAACGTGATTTTGCGCAATGCACGGCGGGAAATTTCTGAACGGAGCATGCGCAGTTCGATCGGCGCGGGGACGCGCTTAATTTAAATGCTTCACGTCCCCTAATCGCGTATTTCGATTACGCGGCGAGAAATAGACTACGCCGCCGTAGCGTACGGGCAAAAATCTACCAGAATTCGATGTAGAGCCTGGTAAAATACGGCAGCGTAGAGTATTTTGATTATGCAGCGCAAAATTAAGTGTATCTGAATCTGGCCCATAATAGTTTACTGATTTCTTTTAAAAATGATTAAAAATAGAAAAAAATCAATCATAAAATGTACCTGCAGTTTCAGTTTCGTTTTTGCATTCTTTTTAACCTCCCTGGCGGTACGATTCTTTCAGATTTTAGGTGCTGAAAGCGGTACCATTATTTTGCAAGGAAATATGGCGTTTTATACTGTAGGCCTATAATTCTTAGGAATAACTCACTTAAATTTGACCAAACAAGGGTCTATTAGGCATCCCGGGTATGACATTTAAAAAAAATTATAAATTATATTATAATAAATAATTATAAATAATTATAACAAATAATAATATAATTATAATAAAAATGATTCAATAATGTAATCAACTCAAAATCACTGAAATTTGCTCAGTTGCAGAATTATCGCTGTAATTTTTTTTATTTATGACGAATTTCCCCACAAATCGCTATCGCTCAATTCTGCAAGTGATTATAATTTATTATTGCTGTTTTCTAGCTGCTCTAAAACCATTTTTGGCATAAAGGGACACTTTTGGTTGCTATGGACAATCTACAGTTTGCAGGCAGAAAGAACCATTTTTATTATGTAAAATAACATGTAGGACACTGGACAGACCACTAGGGACAAGGGGGGTGTGTATTTTTTACATACAGTACTGTAATCTATAAGATTACGGTATACTGTATGTAATATGTTTGTTTACTCTTTTGAATATGGCGCCGTTCTCCGCCCCCATGCGTCGTAACGTCGCAGGGAACGGAGCTCGGCGGCACACAGAGGCACTGTGTGAATCGAGGGAGGATGCCGCTCGCTCACACATCGGGGAGGCATCGCTGGATCCAGGGACAAGATAAATAAACCTTGTCTGTGCACTCTGCGAGGCGAGCCCGAGTCTGACTTGGGGTTACCGATCGCAGCATAAAAATGTAACCCCGAGTCACGCCAGGGGGGTTAATGCTTCTGTGATGTATAGAGACACAGAGCCAATAGAGGGCAGTGATGGTTTGTAAAACTAAAGTGATTGGTTCTGAGGGGTTTTAGACACACAGGGGCAGATTCACAGAGAAATGGATTATCGTAGCGTAGCAGAAATACGCTACGCCGCCGTTTTTTACCTTGCTCTACGTGGAATTCAGGTAGATTTTCTACGGTAAACGACGGCGGCGTAGTGTATTTCTCCCGTCGCAATCCATATAGACGAGTAGGGGGCGTGAAACATTTAAATTAGGCGCGTTCCCGCGGCGATCGATCTGCGCATGCTCCGTTCGCAAATTTCCCGCCGTGCATTGCGCGAAATCACGTCGTGACGTCATTCGTTGTTTATGTAGCGTACTTTACGGGCGATCCACGTCCCGACGAGTTACGTAAATAAAAAAAAAAATTAAATAAATTCGAAGCGGGAACGACGGCCATACTTAACATGGGCTACGTAAAGTTAGAGCAGCAAAAAGCTGCTCTAACTTTACGTATAAAAAAATAGACGAAAACGACTGCGCCGCTCGCTCGTTTGTTCGTGAATCCCCGTAAAAACACATTAGCATATCCCGACGCATTAAAACGACGCGAACTCCTCCCAGCCGCCGCAAATAGATGGCAGCGTAGATCCGAAGGCTTACGAAGACGTAAGCCTCTCGGATCGAAGCCCGAAGCCGGCGTATCATGGTTTGAGAATTCAAACTAGTGATACGCCGCGGGAAATTTGAAATTACTCCTGTCTAACACCAGTTAGACAGGCGTAATTGTTTTGTGAATCTGCCCCACAGTAATCACACCTCCTTGATTAGTGACCACAGAGAGAAAGCTCCCATGACTTTTTTCATCAGGAAACAGACAACCAGGAAATGTCCAGAACAGAGAAGGATTACAGCAACATCATAGCAAAAAAGAACAATGAGGACACTAAAACAGGACTGCAGTAAGATAAAGGAAGCTATTTAGCTAAAACAAAATCCTTTAGTGACCCTTTAAGCCGGCCATACACGGTTTGAATTTCGAATACATTTTCCTTGTCAATATATCTTTATTGAGGTGATAGAGAAATGTACAATTCAACAAAATAAAATAAGTTAATTACAGACACAGAATAACTTCTTGGTTTACATAAGTGGTAAGTTCACAACAGGTGAGTCTGGTGGCTTCAATGGACATATTAATAGTACAGATAAGGTTATAACTAAGAGACCAATTTTCTGGAGTTTATTTAAAGATGCTTCGTTTCTTCCAACCAGCCCAGATGGTTTTAAAGCTGTGGTTTAGGCAAGAGTCCTGATGCGTCAACGTAAGTGTTTCAACCAAAATCAACCTTATAACAATGCTAAGAACATGTATAATAACGAGGTTCATAGTCAGAGCCCAAGGCGGGGGGAGGAGGGTGGGGAGGAAAGCGGGGAGGGGAGAAAGGGGTGTCTGCAGGAGTGGTCCGGAATTGGCTGTCAATATCAAATATACGCTAAGCGGTAGACTGTTAAACAGGCTGGGCTACCATGGTAATAATACAATATCATTGATTTCATTGGGTATTGCATATTCATACCACGGTTTCCAGGTTCTTTCGAATCCAGCGGTCGCGTCCATGTCGATTGCCATCATTTTGGCGTGAGTCATAGCTAGGTTCATTCTGTTCGTTACTTCGTTAATTGATAGATTAGGGGTTTTCCATGCTTTTGCCAATGTTTGTTTTGCAGCTGTAAAGAGCTGTGTTAATAGTTTAAATTGTTTATGTGAGACATTTTTGGGTTTGAGGTTTAATAATGCGCTTTTGGGGTCCAATGGGATCCCCTTACCCGATAGTTGACTGATTATTGTGAAAATTTCTGACCAGAATAACTGTGCTTTAGGGCACGACCACCAGATATGAAAGAATGTTCCTGGAGATGAGCAGCCCCTGAAACAATGTTCAGGGTAGTTTGGCACAAATTTCGCAATCCTAGTAGGAACTAGGTACCATCTAGTAAGAACTTTATAGTTAGTTTCACAAGCTAGTACATTTATTAAAGCAGATTTAGTGTTGGTCCATATTTGATTCCAGTTTCTGGATCTAGTTCAATATCCAGGTCTAGTTCCCATTTGTTTACATAGGGGAGTTTCCCCGTAATAGAGTTAGTCAACAACTGGGAGTATATTGATGAGATCAAACCTCTAGAGAGAGGGGTGCTTTTGCAGAGCTTTTCAAAGGCAGATAGTCGGGGAGGGCTGGGGATGGAGTCTGCATAAGGTTTGAAAAAGTTTTTAATTTGGAGGTATCTAAATATTTCAGATTGTGGTATGTTATAGATTTCGCATAAATCCGGAAAGGACCTAAATGTAGAGGAATCCAAGAATTTATACAGGCATGTACAGTCCTTTTTCACCCATTCTTTAAAGGTGTTAGGGTAGATCCAAGCAGGGTAGAACGATGGATTTTTATAGAATGATAAGAGTGGAACATGGAAGGATAAAAGGGAGTTCTTTATCTTTAAATTGTCCCATAGGGAAAGAGAGTGCTTAAGAATGGGGTTATGGATATGTTTGCGTGATTTGGATGGGATCCACATAATGTTGGAAATCGGGATGGGGTCGCATTCCACCGCTTCAATCGAAACCCAGAGGGGAGGTTCCTTTGTTGTGTGGTACTTTACTAACGTGGCTAATTGTGCAGCTCTATAATAGTTCAAAAAGTTGGGTAGCCCCAGTCCTCCTTTAACTTTGGGGAGATGCAAGATTTGATGTTTTAATCTTGGTTTGGAGGAGCCCCACACAAAGTTGGAAACTCTTTTTTGTACAATCCTTAAGTAGTATGATGGGATTGGGGCTGGGAGAACTCTAAAGAGGTAAAGGAGTTTAGGCAGAATTGACATCTTGATTGCGTTAATTCTTCCAAGCCAAGATAAAGGTAAATGAGACCAGGATTTTAAAATATTTGATATCTCTTTTAGAAGGGTGGGGTAGTTGGCTGTAAATATCTCTGTGAAAGAAGCCGTAAGGCGGATTCCTAGGTATGGAATGTTTTTATCTGACCATTGAAAGGGAAGACCAGATTTAGCTGCATTAAGGTCTGAAGCTGAGAGTGATATATTGAGAGCCAAGCTCTTTTTGGGGTTTATAACTAGTCCTGAGAAAGACGCATAATGTTTTAGTAGGGACATTAGGTTTGGGCCTGTTACCTGAGGGGTCGCGAGAAAAAGGAGGATGTCATCGGCGAACATACATAATTTATGCTTATGGCCCCCTACCTCTATACCTAAGATCTTGGGGTCTGACCTAATCTTATGCGCAAGTTGTTCTATGAGGAGGGCGAACAAAAGAGGGGAAAGCGGGCATCCCTGTCTTGTGCCTCTGCCAATGGAAAATGGGTCTGACTTGTAGCCTGCGTATTTGACGCATGCCTTCGGATTATTGTATAATTCCATTATCCATGTCATGAAGTTGGGTCCAAAGCCCCATTTTTTGTAATGCATATTTTAGGTAAGACCAGGATATAGAGTTGAAAGCTTGTTTTATATCCAGTGACAGAAAGCACGCTGGGATGCCCCTTTTCTTAGCTATATGAGCTAGCAAGTACGCCCTTCTAATATTGTCACCTGCTTGTCGGTTCGGTATAAAGCCAACCTGGTCACGATGGACCAGTGAGCCTATTATTCTGTTTAGGCGCACCGCCAAGATCTTACCAAGAAGTTTAATGTCCGTATTCAGCATTGAAATGGGACGAAAGTTTTCGCATGCGGTGTTATCGGTTTGTGGTTTTGGTATCATACAGATTGTGGCCATGAGTGATTCCTGTCGGAAGGATTTTCGGTTTAGCAAGTCATTAAAGTCCTCAGCTAGCCTTGGTGAGAGGAGTTCAGTGAATGTTTTGTAATATTTAGCAGTGAATCCGTCGGGTCCAGGTCTTTTATTTAGTTTAAGGTCCTTTATCGCGTTGCTTACTTCATTATGTGATACAGGTGATTCTAATTGCAATCTTTGGGAGTCCGACATTTGGGGTAGATGAAGTTGCGAATAAAAGGAGTCCGCCTCTTTTTCATTGATTACATTTGTATCCGAGTACAGTTTTTTCAGGTGGGAGCTAAATTTTTGTACGATTTTAAGGGGGTTGCTAGAAATGATGTTGTTAGCCAATTTCAGTTTAATGGGGGTATAGGATTTCTTAAAGAAATTTAATGATCTTGCTAAATAAGCCCCCGGCTTGTTGGCTTGTTTGTATAAGGTGTGTTTGGACCTGTTTAAACTTTTATTGGCTGATTCTGTAAGGAATAGGTCGTACTCTAAGCGAGCTTTGTCTAGACGGTCCTTAGTTCTGGGTGAATAATTGTCTTGGAAGTCTAAAAATGCTAGATTAAATTCTTTTTCCAATTTCATCGCCATTTGTTTCCTTTGTTTTTTGAGGATCCCTAATTGTCTCTGAATAGTCCCTCTTAGAACTGGCTTGTGGGCTTCCCAGAGTGTGAGGGCGGATATTTCAGGGCTCTCATTGTGGGTTAGATAGTCTCTTAAAGATTGTTCTATTTCTAGACAGTGAGTGGGGTGGTTAAGTAATAGCTCAGGCATATACCAAGACCGGTCGTGCTTTTTTGGAATGGTTGAGGCAATAGTTGTAAGAACTGCGTTTGTGGTCTGACCACGGAATAGGGACTATATTGGAGTGGAGGACTTCAGGCATCATTCCGGTCGTTAGGAATATGTGATCTATTCTACTAAATGATTGGTGCGGATTTGAAAAATAGGTGAAGTTGCGTTTTGTTGGGTTCATCTCCCTCCATGAGTCCACCAGGTTGTATTTTGAGAGGAGATTGGGAAGATTCCATTTAGGATGGTGTTTGTGTTGAATATAGGGGGACTTGTCTAAGAAAGGGAGAAGAACCTGGTTTGAGTCTCCGCAAATCAGAAGGGAGCCAAGTTTATGAGCATTTATGGTTTGAAGAAGGTGAGACATGAATGGCATAGGATTGAGGTTAGGGGCATAGTATGAGACAATCGTAATTGCCGTGTCTAAAATATAGCCTGTTAAGATCAGGTATCTCCCCTCGAATACATTTTCTATCGAAAATCGTATCAAAGAATTTTCGTATGAATTTCGCACCGTTAGAGGGCTTCAGCAACAGCCGATTTTCATACGGCAATCAAATTTGAGGAAACGGACATGTAGGACATTTTTGGAAAAACAAACAATTTTCTAATCAATGATGTGAGAATCGTGCAAGAAATGTAATAGAAAAATAAAAAAACGTGCATGTGCAAGAAAATAAAAATTTCCAGAGAGAAAAAAATATTCCTGGCCACGAAAAACAATTTCTGTAGCAACATGAAGGCTTGGTCGACAGAATTTCAAAAATCAATGTGGCATCATCAAATCACCAAAAAAAATTAAAAAATCTGATTTTGAAAAGAAAATTTGTTTAAAATTCAACCGTGTATGGCCTCCTTTAGGGATATTTTTCTTCATTTGACCCTACTTGGCTTGACCCCATGATGACCTTTTTCCCCACTTGACCAGGTATATCCTAAGCTTTTTGCCCCTCAATGAATGGCTTTTTCTCTCCTCAAACTGCTGCTGCATTATTTGATGTGAGTGTCTGAGCCACCAGCCTTATCTTGGAAGAAATAATAATTTTTAATTTATGCATAGGGCAGTGTTGAGCCCTAGAACTTCCTACTTGCTTAAAAGGAGATTCCAAATTGAATTGCTGTTCCTGTGTTTGATTAACAAGGCCAGGAAAAAAAAAAAAAAACATTTTAACATCCAATGGTGGGTGTAAAAATGTCTGGGTCTGGATCAGTGTTTAGCTCTCAGCACTATTAACCACTTGACCTCCGGCTAATGCCGATATATGGCGGCAGAATGGCACGCCTGCGCAAAGTAACGTACCTGTACGTTGCTTTGAATTTGCTGCCGTGCGGACTTGCTGGGGCCCGCCGACGGCACACGCATGCACCTGCCGCAAGCTCTGTGACCATTCCTGCAGAACTCACAGACGCAATGTCCACTGGGTGCCTGCGATCGTGTCACGGAGCTGCAGAACAGGAAGATGCATATGTAAAAAAGGCATTTCCCTGTTCTAATAATACAAAATAGTGTAGTGCTGTGAAATAACTCAATATCATAAAATATATGTGCAAACATACAAATGTGTATGGAGAGAATGTACGACCATAGACATGGAATCCAGTCAGAGTTTGTGATTCAAATAGAGGAATATAAGGATGATGGCCCAACCTTAAAGCAAAAAGGAATAAGAAGTCCCAAAGAGGTAAATTGGTAAATAGTATATTCCACAGAAGAATAGTGAGTTCTATCAGCGGTATAACTGAAGAATGCAGAGAACAATGCATAGGGCACTGTTGAGATTACAAATTAAGAGATTTATTTAAAAATCTAACATACATCAAGACAGGATGCATGAAAAGTATAAAAAGTGATCACAAATGAAGTTTTAAAAGCAATGTGGGAAGCAATCGGTAGCTTCCCACATAGCTTTAAAATATCCACGTGTGTCCACCTGATTCTGTAAGAGTATCCATTTACTACACTTTACCTGGGGATTTCGATGTTATTTGGCCATCTCAACAGTGTCCTATGCATTGATCCCTGCATTCTTCAGTTATACCGCTGATAGAACTCACTATTCTTCCGTACACACGACCGGTTTCCTCGGCAGAATTCAGCAAGAAACTTGATGGGAGACGTATTCTGCCGAGGAAACCGGTCGTGTGTACACTTTTCGCCGAGAAACACGTTGAGGAACTCGTCAAGCCAAAAAGAGAGCATGTTCTCTATTTCCTCGATGGGCAATGGGAAAATTTGGCTCGATTCGTTTTTTGACTGCCGAACAAGGAACTCGACAGGGAAAACAATGTGTTTCGCCCGTCGAGTTTCTCGGTCATGTGTACGCGGCCATATACTGTTTACCAATTCACTTCTTTGGGACTTTTTATTCCTTTTTGCTTAAGGCCTCATGCCCACTGACGTTTTAGTACAGACGCTCCCTTCCGCTGTAATGCCGGGTGTGCGGTGCGCAGAGATTTATATAGGCCTCTTATGACGTCACAGTCCCAGAATGCTCCAGGTGGTGTCACCACCCGGAGCATGCTGTGACTGTGGCAACATAAGAGGCTTATAAAAATCATCACGCACCGCACACCCGGCATTACAGAGGGAGGGAGCGTCGTGGCAATATCGAAGAGGAGAAGAAGGCGACGCAGTAGACCGGGCCCCCGCTGGTGAAAGAGCTGAAAGAAGACAGCGGTGGTGCCCGGCAGAAGAGAAAAAGAACCGGAGTGCCGGAGAAGAGAGCGGAAAAGACGTAAGACCCCCCGAAGAAAGGAGAAGACCGGGCTGCCGCTGGTAAAAAAGCTGAAAGAAGACAGCGGTGGTGCCCGGCAGAAGACCTCCGAAGTCAGAAGACCCCCGGAGCCTGCCTAATAAACTACTTTAAAAACCTGTGTAGTGTTTTTTTAATTTACATTTTTTCTACCACCAGGTGAATAGGTAGGGGTACGATGTACCAAATACTTATTCACATAGGGTGGGGGGCTGGAATCTGGGGGCCCCCTTAATAAAGGGGGCTCTCAGATTCCAATAAGCCCACCACCCGCAGACGCTGACAACCAACGGCCAGGGTTGTCGGGAAGAGGCCCTTGTGCCCATCAACCCACCCCCATATGTTGAGGGCATGCAGACTGGTATAGCTGACAAGGGGGGGCGCTCACTTATCCCCACCCCCATTCCTTTCCGGCCGGGCGGCGTGCCCGGATAAGGGTCTGGTATGGATTTTGGGGGAACCCCCACACCGTTTTTTGGCGGCGTAGGTGTTCCCCTTAAAATCCTGGGGGGAACCTCACCCTATTTTTTTTTTTATTTGCGTGGGGTTCCCCTTCAAAATTCTTCACACACGGGTCGCCCGGGAAGTCGGATTATCTTGATCCGACTTCTGGTGCGACCTCTATTTAAATCAATGGCTCCCATAGAGAACTATTGATTTTTAATAGAAAAAGAAAAGCCGGACGAGGCTTAACACAGCGTTAAATCACGTTTGCCGGCGTCTGACATCTTTACAGCTCTAACGCTGGAGCTTCGGAAACGCACTGATCCTGGGTTTCTTTTGCAGCTCAAAAACGTCACGGTGGGCATGAGGCCATAGGCTAACATGGAGAGACATTTTTAAGCTGCAAAAAAACACTCAGAAAAGTGGCTGTAAAAATGTCCGTGGGCATGAGGCCTTAAGGTTGAGCCATCATTCCTTTATTCCACCATTTGAATCACAAACTCTGAAGCCGTGTACACACGGCAGAGAACCTCGACGGGCAGAACACATCGTTCCGCCCGTCGAGGTTCTCTGCCGGCCGTCGAAATCGGCGACCCGCCCATCGGGAATGGCAACCAGCCATTCATCCAGGCGGGCCGTCGAGCAAAAAGAGAGCGTGCTCTCTTTTCGCTCGACGGGATTCCCGACGGGCGGGGCGAGCCAAGAGCGTACACACGTCCGAGGTCCTCGCTGGAATGCAGCTTCCAGCGAGGTTCTCGCTGGTTTCCAGCGAGAACCTCAGTCGTGTGTACGCCGCCTGACTGGATTCCATGTTTATGGTAGTACATTCTCTCCATACACATTGGTATGTTTTCACATATATTATATAATATTGTGTTTATTTCACAGTGCTACACTATTTTGGATTATTCCATTGTTGACTTTGTTTGTTAGAGTGTTGGCAGCTTCTTTATATTTCTTTATTGGTTTTGCATTGTTTGTTTCTCTTTACTTTAACATTTCCCTGTTCTGCCTAGTAACAGAACAGTGATCTACTGCTCCCTATCATCGGGAGCAGTGATCACTGTCGTGTCATTCGTAACCCAGCCCCCTCAAAGTTAGAATCACTCCCTAGGACACACTTAACCCCTTCATCTCCCCTAGTGTTTAACTCTGTCACTGTCAGTGTAATTTACACAGTAATCAGTGCATTTTTAAAGCACAGATCGCTGTATAAAATGTCAATGGTCCCAAAATAGTGTCAAAAGTGTCCGATGTGTCTGCCATAATGTCACAGTCACAATAAAAATCTCTGATTGCTGCCATTAGTAATAAAATAAATATAATAATAATGCCATAAAACTATCCCCTATTTTGTTGACACTATGGGCCAGATTCAGGTACCCGGGCGCATCTATGTGCAGGCATAGCGTATCTTCTTTACGCTACGCCACCGCAACTTAGAGAGGCAAGTGCAGTATTCACAAAGCACTTGCTCTGTAAGTTGTGGCGGCGTAGCGTAAATTGGCTAGCGTAAGCCCGCCTAATTCAAAGTAGGAAGGAGGTGGGCGTCATCTATATAAATTAAGCGTGACCCAATGCTAATGAATGGCTAGTCGAACTGGGTATGCGCGCGCATGCTCAAAATCACGTCGCATATACTCCCTAAGAGACGTCGGCGCGCAATGCCTACGACGTGTGAATGTAACCTACGCCCAGCCCTATTCACGTACTACGTAAACCGCGTAAACAACGTAAAATTCGACGGCGTTGTTTCCTGGCCCATACCTTTTGCATTAGATGCGCCTCATATAGCAGGAGTAATTTTACGCCGGACGTATGCCTTACGCAAATCGCTTATATGAAGCGGCCGTGCGCATCTACGTTCGTGAATCGGTGTATCTTACTCATTTGCATATTTATAATGGGAACGCCGAATGCGTCCAGCGTAACTATGCGCCCACGATTCGCCGGTGTATGCAAGTTACTTTGGACGGCAGAAGCCATGTTTTTCGGCATATCTCGCTTTGTGAATTGGTGCAAAGATGCGACGGCTCACATTTGAAGTTACGGCGGCGTATCTGGAGATAAGCCAGCGTACATCTTTTCTGAATCTGGCCCATTAACTTTTGCACAAACCAATTAATATTGTTTTTTTATTATTGCGATTTTTTTTTTTACCAAAAATATGTAGAAGAATACATATCAAATATCTAAACTGAGAAAGATTTATTTTTATTTGTGTATATATATATATATATATATATATATATATATATATATATATATATATATGTGTGTGTAATTTTTGGGAATATTAATTATAGCAAAAAGTAAAATATATTGTTTTTTTTTTCAAAATTGTCCCTTGTTTTCAAAATAAAAACCACAGAGGTGATCAAATACCACCAAAAGAAAGCTCTGTTTGTGGGGGGAAAAAATTGTTTGGGTGCAACTTTGCATGACCACGCAATTGCCGGCTAAAGCGACGCAGATTTGGATTACAAACATAGGGACAAGAGGGTCCTGAGCCATAGGACTCTTTCTTCTACTCCCCGAAAATAATGTTCAGAAACAAAGACAAAAACATAAGGAAGAAAGGGTACATTAACAGTACCCATAGGCAAATGGTTGCTCTATGTCCCTAACCTTTACATTGCAAGGCCTTGCACTGCACATTGAAATTTAGGTGGCCAGACCAATTTTTCACAATTTCTTTATTTTTTTGTTACAGCTTTCAGAAAAGACCCCCAAACCATTAATTTTCTAAAAGCATGGTATGAACTTTAAGGAGCTTTATATAAGTGAATGAATTCACAAATTTTCTGTGAACATTTAAGCTACCATTTAAGTTAGATGCCTCCAGTTCTAAATTGAAGCTCTCATTACAAATGTATTCACTGACTTCTGAATGTATTTCCTGTAATTCAATTCCTTACGTTTTGATGGATGCAAGTAGAGTTTGTATGCATCCTTAGTGCTTTGCTTTGTATAGTAAGCACATTGAAATGAATTTAAATTGTCCACCAATACTACTTGTACAGTGGCCATTATTATCAAAAAATCATCTGTCTGCCTAAGGTTGGATGCATACTGCAAACAATATGCTGAATAAGAGGTTCCTATATATACTGTATGGTTAACCTTCTTAGCCTTCTGAAGGATTATACGTTATGGAAGTTTAAATATTGTCTTTATTTCCTTTTTCTTATACCATGCAGAGGCAATGTGATTCATTGAACTCAAATCACTAATATTTGCATGCTCTAAGAATATATGCTATTTAAGATTGATCTCTCAGTGCCATGTGATCTTTATAGCACCTGAAAATGCGTTCTTACTCCTTTAAAGCCTTCAAGATACATGATTGTCACTGACCAGTGGATTGGGTTATATATTATATTTTGAAGACATTATATTAAAATGTGTTATGCATATGTTATCGTAGTACAGTTCTTCTTATTAAGACCATCAGTGTGGCTTCTATATATGGTAAATGTATGGAATATACAGTACATCTTTTTTAAATTTTGGTAGGATCCTGCTAAAGGTTTTAATTGCTGCCTTTTTTGTATCTTGTTTTCTGTTTTTTCTATAAAGATTATTGCTTTTATAATATGAAAGAAGAATAAAAAAAAATGTATTGGGCCAGATTCACAGAGCGATTACGCCAGCATTACAGGAGATGCGCGGCGTAAGTCTAAATTTGCGCATGCGTTTAGATGCGCCGCATCCCAAAAACGAGATACGCAAGATTTTTTTTTTTTGACCTGCATCAATGCCACATCCGAATGGAATTCGATCAGAACGTGTATGGGGACACCTGGCTGGTTGGTGAGTGACATGGGTGTCAGGCATGACTATCCCCTCCCATGATGCACACATCACAAGGGGCACATGCATGACTAACATCCTCCTGTCTTTTCCCTTACAGGTGACTCTGCATATCCACTGGGACCCCATCTCATGACTCCTATCCGGAACCCCCAAACCCCAGGAGAGGAAAGATACAGTCAAGCACATGCCCAAACACGAGCAGTGGTGAAGCGCACCTTTGGCCTCCTGAAGTCACGTTTCCGATGCCTGGATAAGTCCGGGGGGACCCTTTTGTATTCCCCAAACTTTGTGTGCCAGATCATCGGTGCATGTTGCATGCTGCACAACTTCGCAGTAAGAAAGGGCCTGTAGATTGACCTACGTGATGACCTGACCCCTGAACCAGACAATCCCCCCCTAACCGAGGCTACCCCGTCTTCTGAGGGAAGAGCAGCCAGGAGACAGCTCACATTGGGCATCTTTGCACGTTAAACACACACATTAATCATGGCACAATAAGAATGCATGCATGCACACCACTGTGGTGCCTAGCACACACACCCCACATCCACATCAAATTGGATTGGCACCAGTCCACCATGCAGGACTTGTGAGCAGCAACGCCACGCCAAGGCTCCAATTATGTCACTGTACATTCATACACCATTCACACGGACCTAGGGATCACTTCTCCCTGGTCCTGGGGAACCCTTCTCCACCAAAATTGAGGGTGACACCCCTTTTCCGGCAGGAATGTCACCCCCACATTCAAACAGCATTCACAACCCCAAAAAAAAAAAAAAATTACCAGCAAAATCAAAAAAAAAACATAAAAAAAAAGAAAACCATAAAAAAAAGAAAAAAAAACATAAAAAAAGGGGAAAAAAAAAAATTATTGCCCTTTACGTGAGCCACGCCTGGGGCGCCCCCGGCCACGGCCCTGGCCCTGGCTCCTCAGGGGAGACTCATGGGGGAGGGGTAAAACCGGGGAAGGAGGAGCAGCCCCTGATCTCTGCCCACCTGGCGGCCTGCCCTCCAAGGCCACGGCTATTCTGTCCAGGGCAGCACCAAGTGTTGCCGTGTTGGCCTGGATAGCCTGGGTAAGGGCCCTCACATCCTGCCCAACGCCTGCTGATGTAGTCTGCAGGTCATTTAGGCAGGTTGTGAAAGCCCGGGAGTGGGAGTCCAGGTTCCCCAGCGTATCCTTGATGGAGGACAGGCTCTCCTCCATCCGCACCAATGTCTGCCTGACCTGTCCCAGATGGCGGGTCTGAAGGGCCTGGTCCCTTCTCAGAGTGGCGGGCAGGAGATCAGCCACCCCCCTGGTGTTCCGGGACGGAATCCTGCCTCCAGCTGATGCTTGTGGCCGGGGAGAAGGGGAGGCCCTTGGGAGGGGAGCCATGTTGGGGGAGGAGGGGGGGGGCTCCCCCTTAGGGAGGGCTGCCTGCTGCCAGCCAGAGGGGAAGAGTCCTGAAAAACCAAAAGTCCAGTGCCTGACATGGACTCCTCCTCCTCATGATTCTCCTCCTCCTCTTGAACCTCCTCCGCGGACTCCGGGCTTGTTGGGGGGGCCTCATTAGGCTGCTGTCCTGGGGATGGTGCGGTCAGGCCAGATGGCCCTGCACCCTCCTGCACATCTGTGGATGACACAAAACATTCACAGGTTGGAGGATCCACACACTTGGCACATATTCCCGTCCACCCCCTCCCCCACACATGCTACACACCTGATATTAAAAAAAATACTTACCTGGCACCACAGGCTCCGGACTTGAGTCAAAGCCGGGCAGGCCCTCAACTTCATGCCGATGAAAGGTCAGGGCCACCGCACGCTCCTCCGCTGTCAGCCTAATACGGCATGGTGGGCCCCCTCCTGTGCCCCTGGCATGGGCATGCATTTTGGACAGCTTCTGTTTGACCAGACGCCGGAGGTCATTAATTTTTTGTCAATCCCAGACCGGGTCCCTGTCTCCCCCTCCCCCGCTGAATTGACCTGCTCAGTGATGAGGTCCAAAATCTCCCTCCTCCTGGCCGGGGTGGTGTTGGCACTGTCTGTGCCGTGGAGGAAACGCCCATAATCGCTAATGGCCCGGTCAAGAATTATTTTTTCCCCCACAGTAAAATTGAGCTTTCGCTTTCTCTCTGTCATACTTCCAAAAAAAATCACTCCCAGTCAACAAAAATCTGTCACAAAAACAAGCACAACCAATCAAGCAAGAACACACACAAAGAGAAAACTAACACCCAAAAAATCACACAAGCACTCAGCAAGAAACAGTCACAAAAACAAACAGCAAAAAATCAGCAAGAAAACAAACGAACAGAAATATATCAAACAAACAGTCTCTCAAACACTTATAAAAAAACACTTTCAAAGATCTACTAACAAACACTTGATCACACAGAACACTAATCTGACAACTACAAAACACAATGCAACGAACAACAGGACAAAAGCACTTGGTTAAATGGGAAGGGACAAAGGGATGTACTTTTGCAATGCAAGTGCGTTTGTGTCTGTCTATTTATGCTGTTTGCGTAGTTCACAACGTTGCCCTAGTCCATTTCCAATTTCACTGATTGCGCCACTCCCGAGTTGTGAGCATACGCACAGCGGGGTTGACCATGGTCTCATTCAATCGCGCATGCGCGACCCGGCCAGCCCTTCATTTGCATGGGGTCACGGCTCATTTCAATGTAACACGCCCACGTCCTTCCCAATTTGTATTACTCCGCCTTACGCCTCTGAAATAACGTTACGCATGCGCAATTTTTTGCGCAAAAGCTACGAGAATAGGGTGATTACGCGACAAAATTGTGCAAGTCTAACGTAAAGGCGGTGCGCTACGCCGGTCCAATAATGTGCAGATGTACGTGAATCTGGGCCTATAACTTTTGCGCAAACCAATCAAACGCTTATTGCGATTTTTTTTACGAAAAATATGTAGAAGAATACGTATCGGCGTCTGCACAGAGCTATAGGTCAAATTTCAGGTATCCCTTACAATTATAGTTTTATTGTTTATTTTTACTGAGATTCTTTTTAAGGCTCATCAACTTCAATTGAAATGTACAAGCTGCAGCTTAGAAAAGTATGAATCTGAAGAAATGTTTGCTAAAATACTTGCATATTAAACATTTTATCTAGAGGGAACTGTTATAATTGTATTATATCAAGTAGAGTTTTACAGGTGGTGATGCAAGCTGTATCTTTAGAAACCCAGGTCAGGATATAATCTCTCTCCAAACTATTCTGTGTAACCTAGCTGGAGATCCCAAACCTTGCCAAGAAAAAATAAAATAAATATGAAGATATGCTTTTATTTTTAAATATTATACAAAATTTGTGAGCATTCCCAGTTTTTAGAATGTATTAAAATGCATTATAACTCTCACAATTTCCAACTAAGGTGACGGGGGAGCCCATTATTATTCAAGAAATTGGGCCAGTGGCGGCTGGGGGGGCGCAAACGAAAAAAAAAAAAAAACAATTGCAGCCTCACTGTGCCATCAAACACAGCCACTGTGCCATCAATTGTCACCACTGTGCCATGCCATCAAACACAGTCACTGTGCCATGCCATCAAACACAGTCACTGTGCCATGCCATCAAACACAACCACTGTGCCATCAATTGTCACCACTGTGCCATCAATTGTCACCACTGTGCCATGCCATCAAATGCAGTCACTGTGCCATCAAACGCAACCACTGTGCAATGCCATCAAACGCAGCCATTGTGCCATCAAAACGCAGCCACTGTGCCATGCCATCAAAGCGCAGCCAACGTGCCATCAAAATGCAGCCACTGTGCCATGCCATCAAAATGCAGCCACTGTGCCATGCCATCAAAACGCAGCCACTGTGCCATGCCATCAACACACAGCCACTGTGCCATGCCATCAAATGCAGTCACTGTGCCATGCCATCAAACGCAGCCACTGTGCGATCAATTGTCACCACTGTGCCCCCAATTGTCGCCACTGTGCCATGCCATCAATTGTCACCACCATGCCATCAAACACAGCCACTGTGCCCCCAATTGTAGCCACTGTGCCCCCACGTGTAGCCACCATGCCCAGTGCCCCCCTGGCACTTACCTTTCTGGCTTCTACCATCCCTCGATGTCCCTCATCCCGCCCTCAATGTCACTTCAGCCAATCAGGTTACTGATTACCAGAATCAGATTACCTGATTGGCTGAGATGCCTGTCAGTCTTATCCTCGGAACGCACGGCCGGTACGTCCGAGGATAAGTTTCAGGAAGCCAACTACAGCCTCGGGGTTGTACTCGGAAAGCCTATCAGAGCCAGCGGTTTTAATGCCTTCGTAATTGCCACAGCTGTTTTATCTGAGAGAAATCCTGAAAACATGATCTGTTGGGGCGCCTTGAGGACTGGAGTTGAGAAACACTGCTCTAATCCTTCTCCAATCTACCCAAAACTAAAAATAAAAGTTTAGCCTTTAGTTATTCTTCAATCCTTTTCTTGCCTCTAACCCTCTCCTTGCCCATAAAGCAGTACTACGAAAACCAGGGAAGGATCTTGCACTCACAATTATAGGCCTATCACCCTCTTGAATACAGACACAAATCTTCTGTCTAAACTTATGGCTGTTATTGGATACACTACATGATCACAGGATGCATACCTGGAGCCTTCAGGCATGCATTTTATGTCTAACCTATCAAAAAAAAAAAAAAATGGTAAATATATTATTAATATACAAACTAGCTCACTTTGAGATAACTTTTTTATTTTCTTGTATTGTAAAGAAAGTAAAAATACTAGTTTATATCAAAAGCAGCTAGTTCTGAAGCAAACATTTTTGTCACTATATCAAAATAAAATTGAAAAAGTAGTAAGCCAGATCACTGTTCCTGCATTATGATCTGCCAAGAGCCTATTGTGCTGAACAACTGTCACACAGTCATGAAACCACGAATGCTGGCTCCAGGATGCTTATGAATACTTTGGCACTGGAAATAGATAATAACACCATGCATGTTGGAAAGTGAAGGCCATTTTAGTGTTCTATTAAATTAATAAATGCTACATTAGATAATTCAGATTCATGAAAAAAAAAATACATGCACTGTATACACTGTTGCATTGAATTCCCCAGTATCTTTTCAAATGAGCTCATTAGGAGAGATGTACTTAATATGTTGGAAAGTGATGTCTACAGAGTCTAGTAGGTACAAGGATCAAGAGAAACTTTATGTGCTTTGAGGTAGAATTCAAAGAGCATAGCTACTTAGCTGGCTTCCCTTTATCAATGGGGAGCAGTGCCTCTTGTTACAAGTACAATCTACAAAATTCTCTAGGCAGAAATACTGGAGGACTGTAAATTTCAGTATGAGCATGCCAGGGGACATACAGTACCTAAAAGAGATAGTCCTGTTTTTCTGGTCTTAAGGGTGTAATTATAAAAAAAAGGACACCATAGTAAAATCTCTTATGTCTTCAACCTGCAGGTTAAAGGGAAAGTATGATGTTTTTAATATGCTTTTTTGATTTACTATGTTTAGTACTAAAAAGGCAACAATATATTTTGTTCCAAACAGGTAAATAAGAATTATGGTATTTTAATATTTCAAAGTTACCACTTGCAGATTCAGCCTTGTGCAAGATGTGAGCTTCATGAAAAATCTTTCTTACAGCTGTTATGCTAAATATAGACCTGAATATATGCAGGCGAGTTCAAACACACCTCCATCTGAGCTAAAAAAGATGCAAATGTCTTATTATAAAGACCAGCATGTAGTACTTAGTGTCATGTAGGTATCCTGTAATAACTAATAGTTTTATTGTATAAAAATAAGTATATGGTGAAATAAAACATTGCTATTAAAACTTGCAAACTTAAAAAAAAGTGCATACAAATAGAAATGTCCCTAGGCAGCAAGTAAAGTCAAATTGTGAAGTCTGTTATGAATGGTAGTGAAACTAGACTTATTACAGGATTCTTGGATAGTGCTACAGCAGGGGTGCCCAACCAGTGGACAGGGGTGGCACATGTGGGCTGCGGAGCCCTCTGATTTGGCCTGCGACCTTCTGCTCTGGGATGGAATAGACTAGAATACTTTTATTAAAGGTACGTTTATTACTAAAATCACAGTGTATATATTGGCATATCTGTTCTGCAGTGGTTACTGGGCTGCTTTCAAACTTTTTGACACGGTCAGTCCGACCCAATTGGACCCTCCATTCACCACTAAGGAGTAGCTGATGTAAATGGACATTTACGCACACCTACCCCCAATCCGATCCGGCAAAAAAAGTAGAGTGGGCTTCCATCCACCCGCTCCGCTCAATGTGGCCCACGACCGTTTGCCAATTTACTTAGTGGCCCTAGCTCTTCATAGTACAGCCTACTGTCACTGTACTATGCAACATCAAAATGGAAAATACTGCATTTGGCCAGTAGATTGTGCTAAGTATTATAAGAAATTCCTGTGATACTTAGTGCTAAGGATGGTCTCAGGCGTGGTCACAACTCCACATGCCCACTCCCACCAGAAAGCTGACACTGTGCAGTGCTAATCACAGACAGTGAACCATTTCCCAATTTGCGGCTGCACAGACCAGGAATTGTCTCACTACCTGTGATTAGCTCTGCGCAGTATCAGCTTCCTGGCAGGCACGGGAATGTGAATTTGCGAATACGCCTGAGCCCATCCTTACTTAGTGCCTTCCAGTGGCTAAATGTAATATTTATATTAGAAATTAACCACTTCAGCTCCGAGAAGGTTTTATCTCCTTCCTGACCAGGACATTTTACATGTTTTGCGATACTGCACTGCGTTACTTTACTGGACAATTTTGCAGTCGTACAACACTATACCAAAATAAAATGTATGCCCTTTTTTTCCACAAATAGAGCTTTCTTTTGGTGGTATGTTATCACCTCTGCGTTTTTTATTTTTTTTGCGCTATAAACAAAAAAATACTGAACCATCTTGAAAAAAAACAATAGTTATATATTTAACAGCAGGGCCTGTTTCTACACTCAACAAGAGTACCTGTGAGGGGTTACAGCGTTGTGGCCCTGTTTAACAGGAGCATGTAATTACAATTCTTAAAATGATATTTCACAACAGAGCCCATTCCTGCGCCCACCAAGAGTAACTGTGAGGGCTTACAGTGTTGTGGCACTACCACCACCTTTACCACCAAAAGACCAAATTTTTCTGCCCCTGTTTAACAGGGTCATGTAATTCAAATTTTTGATACTCCATTGGGGGATGGCGTGCACGTAAGGACGTGACGCGCCGCGAGGAGGGTGGGGCGGCGAGACGCACGTGAGACGCGGCTGAGCTGGAGGAGCTGGGACGGGACGTTGCATCCCCGGGAAACGGGTCTGACATTCAGAGACGCCGCGGAGGACCCATCGCAGCTTCTTCGGAGAACCACCGCAAACGGACCGGGAACCACCCGGCACGACCGTGGCATGAGCTAAGGTTGCCGCGCTGCGCTCTCCCATAACAGGACAGGTCACCACCAGCCCCCTTCCCCCGTCAAGGGTGACTTCCCCGGGAAATTCTCTAGAGGGTAGTCAACACGGAAAACACTAAATCCCTGAAACAGCTGACCCTCCTCTGCGACAAGCAGGTAGTATGTGCAATGGATCCTGAAGGTAAACTAAAATGTCAAACTTTCAAAAGCCTCAACTGTCTTCTGGGAAAATCGGACTTCCTTTTTTTCTTGTCATGAAATGGAATAAGGTGAATGAAGTACACAGGAAGAGAGGAGACATAGAGAGTAATGTATGGCATTTTAAATGTAATTAAAGGTCTGGTATTAACAATGGAAAAATCAGGTCTACTGCAATGAATGAGGGATTAAGGAGGATTTCTCTGAGGATGGTATGATGGTCACAAAATTGTTAAGCTGAGTTCCACCACATGATGGTATAAACACTGAACGCATGAATGCAATACAGTAAAAATATTAATGAAAATTTCCCTTCACAACGGTGGACTGCATTGAAACAGCGGAGGGCAGGAACAGGCAATCTCCACCTGAGATTAGCAGACTGTAAATGACCCTGAAGGCAAACTTTCATTGAATTTGTTCAATTTGAAACCTGAGTTAGAATGGGTGCTGTATCTTCCGGCTGAACGAGCTGTAATAGAATAAATGTTAAGGGGTCTCAGAGAGAAAATATATAGTTATATAGTACCTGCGGGCTCCGTCTGGACATAAGCCCTAAAACATTAGGACAAAACAACACCTGGCCTCGGTATACTAAATAAATTGCCAGAAGGTGTGTAAGTGATCGGTCGCTTACCTTAGGACTACACACAATTATACACAATTAAATCAAATTAATATCAGCGGGGAGAGGATGCTCTAGCGGGGGGTGCCCCAGAGGCACAAGTATTTTGTTTGTTTTTCTTTCTCTCCTCCCTTTTTTTTTTCTTTCCGTTTTTTGGCTGACGGCCTCCCTCTGCCCACTACTGGCGTGACTTTTCTCCTTTGAAGTGTTTATTTGACAAAAAATCCTATAAAATCTTAAAAAGGCCTTAGACATAAAAGAGAATAGAAGGAGCCCCATAAAGAGTTTACCAACAGTACCTCTATACCCTGTCAAGGCCCCCCTATAGGAGAGATAGGAGCCCCTCCCCCGGGAAGGATAAGAACTTACCTCAGGGGATAAGGGGGAACTCCGGAAACCACAAGAAGATAACCGGAATCCATAAAAGTAATACCAGCGGCACCAATTAAGGGGAAAACCCAGAGCCAGAGGTAATAAGGAAGTAAACAAGTTGGCAACCTGGGGAAAAGAATCAGAAAAGCGAAGAATAACATGTCCAGAATGTCAAGCAGATCAACAAAGGGAGCAACTCCAAAGACATCTGGAACTGCGGCAACAGCAAGCACAATCCAACAATACATGTCTAAAGCAACAAGCTCCAGAAATACAGGATCTCCAAAATCCTCACAAGGGAAAACGGAGAAAAAAATGGATGAAAAAAAACTGCATAAACCAGCCCAGGGGGATACATCCGGGGACTTATTAGAGGACTCAAGAGTGGAAGAGATCAGAGAGGGGGATGGAGAGATGAGCAGAAGGGAAGAAGATAGACCCGAAGATCAAATTCCAACCAAGGGCGATATGGAAAAGATGCTGATGCGACTTGAAAACGCTATTAAAGGAGAGATACACAGCTTAAAGACGGATTTGGGCCATCTCCTTTCAAGGGTCGAGACATTAGAGGAACAACTAGAGAAACAAAAACAAGAGTCGATCGAGTTAAAGGAACAAAACGACCAGCTTCACCTCCAACAGCGAAACATACTCTACAAACTGGAAGATCAGGAAAATAGATCCAGAAGACAGAACTTGAGAGTTAGAGCTGTCCCAGAAGGAAAAGGGGAAGACTTGAGGAACATAATCGGGACAATTCTAAAACCAATATTAGGCAAAACCGCCGAAGACCCGATTGGAATTGAGAGAGCCCACCGAGTGGGAAGATCAAATAGAAGTGATATAGAACGGCCCCGAGATGTTGTGGTTAGATTTCATTCGTTGGAAGAGAAAGACCAAATATGGAAGAATCTGAGGGGACTCCCCCCCTCATATACGAAGGGTCTCCCCTGCAGATTTACGCAGACCTGGCTCCTGAGACGTTGGCTAGGAGACGATTACTAAAACCTCTCCTAGAACAACTAGTGACTAAGAAAATTAAATATAACTGGAGATTCCCAGCGTGTTTGGTGGGCTCCAAAGAAGGGAAATCAGCACTATTACGATTCCCTGAAGATTTGAACGAATTCTGCAAAAGATTAGACCTACAGATACCAGATCTACCTGGATGGAGTGAATAGGGGGAGACGGCAGACGGGAAATTAGATTTCTCTGTGGTTGTACACTTCCTTTTTCCCCTTGGGGGGGGGCTATAACAACATGGTGGTCCCATTACTCCAGAGAAACTCAGTGCCCGTCACTTTTTTTTTGTTCTCCCCTTCTAAGCCAGAAGGGGATCGTGAAAATATGCCCCACCCCAGAGGGAAACTAGACCAGGGGTTAGAATTGGTTTAGAGGCCTATGTTTGGCCAGGGGGGGAAGGAGTAGGGAGGGGAGGGAGGGGGGGGGAGGGAGAGAGGGGGAGGGGAGGGGAGGGGAAGAGGGAGGGGGGGAGGGGGGGGGAAGAGGGAAGGGAAGAGGATGGAGGGGAGGGAGATACACCACACCAAAAAGACCGATAGAGGAAGTATATGAATCTAGGTCGAGGTTAAAACTTGAAACAAAGAGGAGGATCCCCAACATCAGATAATGCCGACAATAAAATGCGTATCATATAACGTAAAAGGTCTAAATAGCCCCATAAAGAGACACAAAGTTTTAAAAGAATTGAAAAAAATGAAAACCGATGTAGCTTATTTACAGGAGACTCATCTTACCAAAGACTCAAACGTAAAATTAAACTCAATGGACTTCCCTATATGGTACTATGGGGACACTGCCTCAAAACGCGCAAGGGGAGTAGCTATTGGGTTCGCCAAAGCAGTGAGATTCCGGTTAATCGATAGACTGACAGACCCTGAGGGGAGATACCTTATATTAAAAGGGAAATTAGAAGAGACAGAATGCACCTTAGTAAATATCTACTCACCTAATATCCAACAGATAAAATTCTTAATCAACATTTTGGGAAAGATAAGGGACTTTAAAAAAGGTAGGATTATACTGGGAGGTGATTTCAACCTTTGCATGGACCCAAAGGTAGACAAGACTACCCGGGTAACAGGGACCAACATAAAACAATTAAGAAAACTAAAAAACAATCTGCATAGTAGCCAATTAGTAGACGCCTGGCGCGTGCTAAACCCGGCGACTCGAGATTATACCTTCTACTCCCCTGTTCACGGGTGCTATTCCTGGATCGACCATATACTTGTGGACCACTACCTATTAGAGGAGGTGGTGAATGCAACAATAGAGCCCATGACTATATCAGACCATGCCCCAATTAGTGTGTCCTTTAATATTACAGGTAACCCTAGGCCCCCCCAAATTTGGAGGCTCAATGAGGAACTATTAAAAAATGCAAATAGCCTAACCAGGGTTCAAAAGGAGATAGAAGAATACTTCAAAATAAATGATACAAGTGACATATCTAAAGCCACATTATGGGATGCCCACAAGGCCTTAATCCGAGGCACGTTAATATCAGAAGGAGCAAGAAAGCAAAGAGAGAACCGGCTCCAAAAGGAGAAAATAATTGAGGAATTAGTTAAGCTAGAACAAAAACACAAAAGAGGGGCTCAGCAGCAAGAGCTATATCAAGAATTGGTTAATAAACGTAACCAACTTAAAAACCTTTTATTTCAGGAAACTAAAAGAGATCTACAGATAATTGCAAAAGAAAGATACATGGGAGGCAATAAATCCGGTAAACACCTGGCTAAGTTGGTTCAGAAAATGAAAGGAAGAAACTATATAGGAAAAATCAAAAATGAACAAGGGGAGGAGGTGTATAAAACAAAAGATATAGCCGAAACTTTCCGAGTTTATTACGAAAATGTATATGCAATTAAGCAGAAAAATTGGGAAAAAGGGGAGAAAAGAACCAAAACCTCAGTATTTCTGCAGGGGGCGGGACTACCATCAGTAAAACCTATAGATGCATTAACGTTGGATAGGCCGATCACGGAAAACAAAGTACAATTAGCTTTATCAGGTACAGCATCAGGGAAAAGTCCTGGACCTGATGGTTTTACCGTACTTTATTACAAAAAATGTAAGGACATTCTCATACCTCGACTTAGTCAATATTTTAATGGTCTCGGAAAGGATTACAGCCTGAGTAGAGAAGCTGCCGAGGCAACAATAACAGTTATTCCCAAGGAAGGCAAGGACACCAGGATGTGTTCGAGCTACCGGCCAATATCTCTGTTAAATACAGATGTAAAACTGTTTGCAAAGATATTGGCCGAGAGAATAAAACGAGAGATGGCGGGGTTAATACACCCCGACCAGACAGGTTTTATTCAGGGCCGAGAGGGAAGAGACAACGGGGTAAGGACCCTCCTCCTGATTCAGGAAATGAGGAGAAGCGGAGTCCCCAGTCTACTCCTGTCGATCGACGCCGAGAAAGCGTTCGATAGGGTAGACTGGGGATTCATGTTACAAACCTTGGAAACTATGGGATTTGGAAGTAGGATTATGGGGTGGATTGGAACCCTATATAAAGCCCCAACGGCTAGGATTAAAATAAACGGAGGACTCTCCCAATACTTTTCAATGAAAAATGGTATGAGACACCATTACTATTTGTGCTGTCCCTTGAACCTTTCCTAGCTAGAATACGAAAATGCCCTGAAGTAAATGGAATTAAGGCGGGAAAAGAAGAGCCTAAGTTGGCGGCATTTGCAGACGACGTGCTCTTTTACTTGACCAATCCTAAAACTTCTATCCCAGAACTATTAAACGTCTGTCGTCAATATGGGGAAATCTCAAATTTTAAATTAAACATCAATAAAACGGAAATATTAAACGCCAGCACCCCCAGGAAAGAAATGCTAAACCTCAGAATAGAACACAAATTCCCATGGGTAAAAAAGCTCAAATATCTTGGTATTTATTTGGCAAGTACGGAAAGAAGAATCTATGAAATCAACTTTGTCCCCCTGATAGAAGAAATTAAAAACGAAATAACTAGAATAAAAAATAGACCAATTTCGTGGTTTGGACGAATACATTTTTGTAAAATGATATTGATACCCAAGATTTTATATAAGTTTCAGATGGTCCCGATTAAACTCCCAAAACAACTGATCCGTATTCTCCAAAAATTGATTATGAATTATATCTGGGGAAACAACAAAACACAGGATATCCTTTCAAACCCTCAGACAGACCAAAAATAAGGGGGGACTGGCTATCCCGGACCTTAAAAAATACTACGATGCAACAATCCTGTCGAGAGCAGTGGAGTGGGCCAGTAAACACAGAAAAAAGATGGGTTAGCTTGGAGAATATTCTTGCAAACGTGGAATTAGAAAAAATAATATGGAACCCTCCACAATTTAGAGCACTAGGCACAGCTACACATACAATCACAAAAAATGCACTTAGAGTATGGGATGGTACACAAAAAAAAATAGATAATAATTTTAATTCCCCCCTCATCTTTCTAAAAGATAATGATTACTTCCCCCCGGGGGAAAAAAGAGGTAGGGGGGTAACTGGATCAGAAATGATAAGGCACAAGTAAGGGATATTACACACCAAGGACACATATTAGCTTATAGGCAAATAGAGCAAAAAGAACATTTCATGACACTTAATGCATGGAGGTAGCAACAGTTAAACCACTTTATTCAGAAACTTCCCCAACCTTTAAGAATAGAGGAACAACTTTCTGACATAGAAAAACTATGGGGGGGGGGGGCTGGTGAAAAGAGGAATAAATATATAAATAAAGGTAGTTATAAAATGTACAAAGTGCAAAAATTTTACAACATATATATATATAACAAATTTAATCGAAGGAAAAAAAAAAAAGAGGAAATTTCCACAAATTATGCAAATCTGAAACAGAGACGAAAACTAAGCACCTCTACCATGAGCTGGTCTCTTGTGTGCAGTAAAAGCTGAAAGTGGAAAAAAAATTTGATACGATATTTCACAGCAGGGCCCGTTCCTGTGCCCACCAAGAGTAACTGTGAGGGCTTACAGTGTTGTGGCACCACCACCACCAAAGGCCCAATTTATCTGCCCCTGTTTAACAGGGGCATGTAATTACAATTCAGGCCCAATTTTTTTTCAGAGAATATAGGGCAGCTTGTATAGTATATATACAGTGGGTACTGCTGTACAGAGTATATAGTGGGTATATAGTGGGAACACCTGCCCCATTTTTTTAAATTTGAAAATCCATACCAGAACCAAAGGGCAAGGTAATGGTCTGGGGGGAACCCATGCCATTTTTCTCAATGATTTTCATCTATATTAAGGGCCCAGAGGCGATTCAGTTCGCATGTCCCGCGCTATATAAGTTTTCATTCATTCATTCATATATTGCCAGGACCAGACAATACTTTACAGCCGCAAACAGTTTTAATTAATTTTTTTTCCTTTAGAAATTAATTTTGCTGTGGTATTGTTCTGAAGACGGGAAAACTGTGCCACTTTACAGGTATACTATAGACACCCCACAAACACAATATTTAAAGGAATATTTTATTTTTGTTTCACTTTAAGCATTATTAAAACCACTGCTATCGAAAAACTGGCTGTTTTTAAAACTTTGTTTGCATTGATACATGTCCCCTGGGGGGGGGGTAACCAAATAGATAAAGTCTTGTAGATAGAGGCAGTCAGTGGAATTGAGGGGCAGCCATAATCAGGAGCTTAACTCAATCCAGGACTTCTCATGATTGAAGTTGTTGGGGGAGGGGGTTGAAAGGTACTAAGGGTGGTTTCATCTTCTTCTCACTTCAGATAGGAATGTGTTTAGGAAAGAGGCAGGCTGCCTATACCAGAAAGAAAAAGTAAGGCTTGAATTTAGCTTTACCACTATACTACCAGCCGCCGCCAATTGACGGCGGGAAGGTAGCTCAGTTATTCTGACAGGACGTCATATGAGAATTGTCAGTTAAAGCGGCGCAGTGCCAGAAGCTGAAATTTTGCCTGGGCAGGAATGGGGTATATGTGCACAGTAAGCAAGTGGTTAAGATGTCAAAAGCACTAACAGGTCGTTGAGTCAATGTCATTTATTTACATGTACACTCTAGTCAAACACTGCATTAAACTGAAAAAAATGCAAGGTGTTCTAAACTATGAGAAATATTAGCAGTTCTGGGCTAGCCAGTGATGCTACAGTACTCATGTAGGCCCTTAGAGGACATATCAGTTTCATTGATTAAAGATAATCTGAGCAAAACTGACCTTGTCTGTATTCATTCTGGATTTCTTGCTTTGTATATGAATAAATATTCAAGTAATTATAGATGCTTAGAGACTTAGGCCCGGATTCACGTAGCACTTACGACGACGTATCTCGAGATACGCCGTCGTAAGTACAAATGTGCGCCGTCGTATCTCTGCGCCGATTCCCAAAGCTAGATACGTTGAAAAATAAGGCTTCAGCCGCCCGACGTAACTTGCCTACGCCGGCGAATTGCGGGCGCATAGTTATGCTGGACGCATCTGGCGTTCCCATTTTAAATATGCAAATAAGTAAGATAAGCCGATTCACAAACGTACTTGCACCCAGCGCATGTTTTAAGTGATTTGCATAAGGGTTACGTCCGGCGTAAAGTTATTCCTCATATAGGAGGCGCAACCCATGCAAAGGTATGGACCAGGGAACGAACGCCGTAAATTTTTACGCCGTTTACGTAGTACGTGAATAGGGCTGTGCGTGGTTACGTTCACGTCGTAGGCAGTGTTTTGACGTATCTTAGGCAATTATTTTGACGTGACTGTGAGTATGCGCACTGGGATGCGTCCAAGATACGACGCATGCGCCGTTCGTTTTTAGTACTTGTTTGAAGCTCAGCCCATTATTTGCATGGGGTCACGCTTCATTTAAATGTAACACGCCCACTTCCAGCCCACTTCCACCTATTTTGACTTACGTCGGCTTACGCTGACGACTATACGCTACGCCGGCGCAATGTTGGGAGCATTTGCTTTGTGAATTCCATGCTTGCCTCTCAACGTTGCTCCGGTGTAGCGTAAAGAAGATATGCTACGCCCGCATAAAGATGCGCCGAGGTACGTGAATCTACCCCTTAGGCCACGTACACATGAGGAGACATGTCCGATGAAAGCGGTCCGTGGACCGTTTTCATCGGACATGTCTCCGGGGATCTTTTGGTCTGATGGTGTGTACACACGATCAAACCAAAATCCCCACCAACAGACAGTGCGGTGACGTGGTGGTGACGTTGGCGCCGCGACGTCTGCAAACCAGGAAGTAAAATGTTTCCACGCATGCGTCAAATCCATTCGACGCATGTGGGGGATTTCGGTCCACTGGTTAGGCGTACTAACCAGCGGACATGTCCGACGGACAGGTTTCCAGCGGACAAGCTTTAAAGCATGTTTTAAAACTTTTGTCTGCTGGAAACCTGTCCGCTAGGCCATACACATGATCGGATATGTCTGCTAAAACTGGTCTGCGGACTAGTTTCAGCGGACATGTTCGATCGTGTGTACGCAGCCTTAGAATCTATCTTGATAATAGTTTAGGAGCAAAATATTCTTAATAAATTAATTAAAGCAGAACTCCAGATAGGCAGCTAAACACATACAATATTTTAGATACATGTTAACTGTTCACTTTCTTACCTGCTAATGAATTTGGAAATGTATCCAGCAAATTGTCTTATTAAAACACCTCACACTGTACAAACAAAAAATTTAAAAGATGGGAAAAGAAAAATAAAAAAAGATGGGTGCGCCACCTTAGTTTGTCCAGTCCATAAAATGTTTTATTCTGCAACAAAATACAGAGAATTTCAGGGGTCCTTCACCGGGGCTAAAATCAAGACAAAATTGAAAGCGAAAAGGTAACATAACATTTCTTGTTAGAAATTGTTTAATTAAAACCAATTGGTGAAATACTACATTCAGGGTTTCTAAACCCTGAATGGCCCGAGATGGTCCGACTTGCAGTGGAAACGCTCACAAGAATAGACCGGACCATTCTAAGCGCTCCAAACTGTACTGACCCGAACCATTCCGTTCAGTGGAACCGAGGCATTTGTTTATTCACTAATAGCAAACGCACAAATACTGTTTGGGTTTATAGAAATGTATTTACCTTTATTTTCAATGCTTTCCATCCTTTCCAAGTGGCAGCTCAGAAGGAAATAAGAAGTGTAGCGCCCTGCTACCAATGACTGGGGGGCTATTCTAACTTTAGAGGGTGTCTGAGCCAATAGTGGGCTCAGACTTTATTGAATTTCATTGAAATTAGCCTCTGTTCTGGCTATGGTTGTGCTTTATAGGATTTTCTCCTGTTGCCTGTAGGTGGCGTTACCACCTCAGGCCCACAGGCAAACCATAGTGTATTGGGTGACCCTTCTCGGAAGCAGTCAAGTGGGAGTGGTGCTCTGCTGTGCATGGCGGGAAAGGGTACTTAAGGGGCAGACACCGTTTTCCGGGGTCTTTCACCTCGTGGCCCTCTTGGCATGAGGCACATGTGTGTGATTCCAGCCCTGGGAGCACGTTGGTCCGAGGCTGCATCTCTATTGAGTAGGCCCAGTTATGCTGGCTGAGGCCTATAATTCAAAAAGGGATCCCAAGCTGTCCATTCAAAAGGAAGAAGCTGCTTAGCATAGGAAACCGGGGGAGGACCTGCCCTGGAGGAGACCAAGCAAGGCAAGCTAATGTCTCGGGATAGGCCTGGTGAATTCATTTTAAAGGGATCCACTATTCTAATTGTCTTACAGTCTGCCAGATCGGCTTAAAGGCTCTTTTACTGTAAGGCTGGAAGTTCAGGACTTAAATCCTGTGATCATTCTCAGACGGTCTATGGCAGAGACTGTTCTCATACTGTTCGTGCATCATCCCGGCTGCTAGGCCATGTGAGAGGGGTCTATCTGAGTGAGCAATACCCATTCAAGAGAGAGTGGTGAATACTGAAACTCTAGATATTTTTCTGCATTCTGTATTGTACCTGATCTTTCCCCTTCTCTCTATACTCTCCACTTTCTTCACAAGTTTTATGCAGCAAAAAATAAACCTTTGAAGGTTTTACATCTTGTGTGGACATTGCAATTTCTATAGACTTTCTTCCCCTGACCGAACATAGAGGTAACGTGGAAGACCCAAATCTAAACCAGCAGCTCCTCTGGGGGTAGTGCTACAGAAGCAAATCAGAAGCAACTTAAAGAAGAACAGCTTTTCACACAATTTACAGTTTGTTTGGGCAAAGCTGGTCCAAAGAACTATGTCTGTCATTAACCTGTGAGGCCTCTGGATGTGCGCTTATAAATTGTATGTAGCTGTGGCTACATCCAACATATTGCAGTATGTTTCGGTGTTAGCTAAGACTTCCTGTCTCATACTTGGAACACAGAAGAATCTACAGAAGTGGAGCTCAGCCATTCAGTGGGAGTGATGTATTCTATCAATGAATACAAAGCTTCCACTGATTGTCAGAGGTGTTTCATCATCAACTTACCTTTCTGACTCAGTCAATCAGAGCAAGCTTTGTATTCATTGATAGAATACATTCTTCCCTTTTAATGGCAGAGCACCGCTGCTGTAAACACTCTTATGTTTTTGGTATGAGACAGGAAGTCTCCAATAGCACCCGGAACACAGTGCAATACGCTGTATTTAGCTGCAGCTACATACAGTTTATACCACACATCCAGTAGCCTTGCAGGTTAGTGAGGAACATAATTAGTTTGGGCCAAATTGTGTGAAAAACTAGAGTTCTTCTTTTAATGCAACCCCTTTACACTCATAAATACAAACCCTAAGGCCCAATTCACACCTCAATTTTTTTAAATCCCATTTTTTCAACTGTGTCTGTTCACAGCTGAGCTTTAAGCTTGTAGCTCAAAAAGCAAAAAGCTTCACACATCAAGCGTGTTTGTCCCCCAATAGACTTTTAACTAGCTTTCCATTGACTAAAAATAAATAAAATTAGAAATGCGCAAGCTAAAAAAATCTAACAAATGCCTACAACTGAAAAAAAAAAAAAAAAACAACTGAAAAAAATAACCAAAGATGCTCAGCTGGAGCGTGAATGCAGTCTTAAATATAAGACTGGTTATAAATAATTGCAAATGGCAAATAATTGGCAGGTAAAATTTTAATCATGTATGGCTTATATTTTTAATATTTAGCTGCTTACACAAACAATCTATTGATTGATGCTATATGTCTACATTTCTACCAGTTGACAGTGAGGTATTGCCATCTTTTTGATAAAAAAATAAATAAAATCAATCTATTAAATGTGTAGTGGACCTTCCCTGCTGTAAAAATTATAATATGTTGATTTGAATCCGGGCCATCTGTTTTCAGAAACAGTAAGCCACTTTAATTCATTTACATGATTATTGCTTAGACTGTAGCAGTTT
This sequence comes from Rana kukunoris, assembly GCA_029574335.1. Taxonomy (NCBI): domain Eukaryota; kingdom Metazoa; phylum Chordata; class Amphibia; order Anura; family Ranidae; genus Rana; species Rana kukunoris. The sequence goes on along the minus strand of CM056050.1, from coordinate 379,489,188 downwards.
AGCTTACATGTATATTACCCTTGTGACTCATCGTGATGTTGGCAGATAAACAGATGATTAAGTAATTGGCCTCAGGTCACAAGGTGCTAAAGCTTGGATTGAAAGCTTGTCCAAAGCAAAGAAACATGTTTACAGGTTAAAGATGTTACTGCAGAATCCCAGAAAACCATCTAAATCTGTGTACAAAAAAATAAAAAGGTCTGTGTAAGTAAAATGTACTTAAAAATATTAAAACCTTAGAATATTCCCCCAGATGCTTTAACTTTTTCAACTGTTTTCTAGATTTTGTTAAATAGCACCCAAAGTTATTAGGCTTTGAACTGCTTCTTCCCCTAGCTATACCCTCAATCACACATAGACAACGGGATTTTGCTCCAGCTTTAATCTGACTTAATAGTGCATTTTCTATTCTACTGGATCTGCAATCAAGTGAAAGCACTCGGCCATATAACACCCTCTTCATCATTTGAATGGAGCTGTAAGTTGGAGGCAAAGGTCACTTACCAACAGACAATAATATCAATCATATGCCTGCATCCACACGAATAGGATATTGTGGAAATGCCATAGCCATTCTCAAACTTGCAGGCAAATTTGTGGTTTAGTGAAGGAAAACGAGTAGACCAGCCAAGATGAAGATTTCACTGCAGACCTTAATCATTTTTCCTTCAATAAACATCTAGACAGGATCATTTACAAGTCAGGAGAGTATTCTGGATGTGTCTTATTTCTCCATGAATGGAGGTGAACCTATTCTGCAAAGCAAATGTGTGTTCATGTATTGCTGTGTGTCCTTGCAGCCTTACCCTATTTCTGAAGGACGTGTGCCTCTTTTATTGACATCAACTTAGATATGCTTGGATAAAGCTAGCATTTTTTTTTTAAGATTTCAGAGAGCTTTTATCAAGATCAAGTGATGCAGTAACCAGATTGTAAAATAAGCAAGAGAAAAAAAGTCAGTGAAACAATCAATCAACAACCAAAATGTAACCTATATATAACCAAATCAGGTTATATATAGAATATTACATGTACACTATACCAAAGTTATGTGCAAAAGGCTCACAGTATGCTGTAAAATCCTGAAGGGTAAAGCCGACCATACATGGATCGTAACATGGTTTAACAGGGACTGGATGAATTTCAATCAATGTGTGGACACCCTGGATATAGATAAACTATTGTGGTTCACACTAATAAACTATTGTTTTTACATGTTCATATTTACATTTATTTAAAAATTTGCATATTTCATGTGATTGTTTATATGAGAAAGACCTTCAACATTGAAGATTATGGGAACTGTGTGACTTGATTTGTTCCCCAACCTATTCCAACTACTAATGTCCATGATTAAAGGAGAAGTCCATTTCAAGCTTTTTAGGCTGGGCTTCTCCTATGAGTCACAGGAGTGCAATTCGTTTTGCAATCCTGTGACTTGTATTCAGCAGAGAGCAGTCTGAAGTCCACTCTCCACTGACGTCACTGCCATCAGTCAGGGAAGCGCATAATCTTGACTTCCAAGTCGGTATCCGCCAGCTGCCCTGATTGATGTCAGGCTCAGCGTCTCAGCCTCACATTTTTGTAAATGTTTTATTATGTTTTATTATATCTTTTCATGTGACAACACTGAAGAAATTACACTTTGCTACAATGTAAAGTAGTGCATGTACAGCTTGTATAATGGTGTACATTTGCTGTACTCTCAAAATAACTCAGCATACAGCCATTAATGTCTAAACCGCTGGCAACAAAAGTGATTAAACCCCTAAGTGAAAATGTCCAAATTGGGCCCAAAGTGTCAATATTTTGTGTGGCACTATTATTTTCCAGCATTGCCTTAAAGTGGATGCAAACCCACTCTTGTCTTTTCAAAACTGCTGCCATAGTGCTGATCTATAAGGATATAGATGCCTCCTAGGCCGCGTACACACGATCAAACATGTCTGCTGAAACTGGCCCGCAGACCAGTTTCCGTGGACATATCCGCTCGTGTGTATGGCCTAGCGGACAGGTTTCCAGCGGACAAAAGTTTTAAAAGATGCTTTAAAACTTGTCCGCTGGATACATGTCCGTCGGACAGTACGACTAACCAGCAGACAGAAATCCCCCGCATGCGTCGAATGGATTTGATGCATGCGTGGAAGCATTGAACTTCCTGGATTGAGCACGTCGGTGACGTATACGTCACCGCGTTCTCTGTCCGAGGGGATTTTCGTCCGATGGTGTGTACACACCGCCGGACCAAAATCCTGCAGGAGACATGTCCGATGAAAACGGTCTGCGGACCGATTTCATCGGACATGTCTCCTCGTATGTACGGGGCCTTACATGTATCCTTACCTGTCAAATGTCTCCCCTCTGTCTGTTATAAGAACTGAAAAACTGCAGATTCTGTGGGTGGATCTGTTGTCTGGAGCTCTGTGGGAGGAGTTGTGATGTCAGTAGACTCCCCGCTCACCTCTACAGTCCCCTTGTCAACATGCATTTGTTTCTATGTATTACTTACACTAAATTCTGCTATGATCACTAACATTTAGCCAAAATCCAGAAAAGTAACTCCATGACTTCAGAAAAGGAGTGGGGGTGGGAATTAAAAAGAATGCCTGTCTCTAGGCTAGTGCATAAGATATGTAAATAACCTGTCACTCACAGCAAAGGGGCGGAACGGACCAAGGTTTTTCTCTGTAAGTCCGTTTTATTTCACTGAACAATAAAAGAGGATTGCTCAGAGCTGGATTAACTCCGTGTGACAGGACTGGGCACAGATGATAGGAAATCTTATACTGTACATTGTGACATCAAAAAAATATATATATATTTTCGGGTTTACATCCACTTTAACCCTCTTGGGCATGGAGTTAACCAGAGCTTCACAGGTTGCCACTGGAATCCTCTTTCACTCCTCCATGATGACATCACCGAGACCTTGCACTCCCCCACCTTCCATTTGAGGATGCCCCACATCCAAACAAGCTGTACACTCACTACTTTACATTGTAGCAAAGTGCAACTTCTTCAGTATCTTCACAAAGGTATAATTAATTATTTAAAAAACTGTGAGGGGTGTACTCACTTTTGTGAGATACTGTATATCAGTTAATAAGTTAGTAATGTAAGAGGAAACTAAAATAATATAGTGAGGAGCAGAGATATAGATTTAGGTGCCATCAGCATAGAGATGATATTGGAAGCCATGAGAGGTTATCAAGTGACCAAGGGAGGAGGTATAGATAGAGAATAGAAGGGGTCTGAGAACAGAACCTTAGGGGACCCCTGCAGAAAGAGGAAGTGGAGAGGAAGAGGCAGAGTTGTAGGTAACACTGAAGGAATGCTGTGACAGGCGGCAGGAGAACCAATAAAAAGCAGAGGCTTGGATGCCAAGGGAGTAGAGCTTTTTGAGGAGGAGTGGGCTGCCAACAGAATCAAGAGCAGCAGAAAGGTCCCGTAGTATGAGTATAGGGTAATGGTCATGGATTTTACCAGTTAGTCAATCGTTAGTAGGTTTTAGTTAGTCAGGTACAGTGGTGTATTCATGTTTTGTGCTGCCCTAGGCCTAACTAAACTGTCAAGGTCACACCACATCCTGTTTTTACAGTGGGGACACTAGTTCTGAGGGCCTCGGGGGGAGGGGATTCCCTTAATCTGCAGATATTTCCTCTCACTTCTTGTTTGTCTATGGGGCAGGAAATAAAGAGAAATCAACAGATGGCAAACAATAAATACAAAATTAACAGGGACTATAACCATTCCTTACTCTATCCATAATGGAAAAAAAAAATGTTGCTTATAGTTTCACTGATAGGAACTGATATGTCGGCACTGATGAGATGGCACCAATGAGGTGGCACTGCTAAATTTATGGAGGACTAAGAGGATATAACCATGCCAGTGGTGCAGCATAAAACATGTAGCACAGTGATGAAGGTACTGTATGTGGTCCAGGCAGCGAGCAAAGGAAGGATTGGGGGCATGAACAAATAAATATATCATGTTATTTTTCTCATCAGCAGTCAACAGAAATACAATTAAAGGGGTTGTAAAGGAATATTTTTTTTTTCATGATAAGCATCCTTTACCTGCAGACATTCCTCTTTTCACTTCCTCATTGTTTGTTTTTGCTCAGAAGTTGCTCTATTTCTTCTCTGTTTTGTCCCTGCTTGTCTGATTGCGGCTGTTTATTCACTCCCCATGTCACTACGGGCAGAGGTCTTACGTTAGGGTACCTCCAGCAAGATTACTCTCCTACAGTGGTGAATTTCCCTGGGAGATTTGGCTGATCCCTGTTTATTTGTGATACGTTCGGGTGGATCTACCTTGTAAAGCAAACTTTAGGCTGCTTTTAACAGTCACTCTGGACCGCCAATGCGATAATGCAGTATGGACTAAGAAGCTGACTATAATTATTTTGTCTTGAACTTGCTGTGAAAGAATACGTACATCCTTTCCCTGACCTCTGCCCCTGGGGAGAAAAAGAAATCCTCCTTGGTTATATATTTTTATTTTTATATATACACACTACTACTCACTCAATATCTGTGTTTAAAAGCTCCAGAAGAAGCGTCAAAAACGCAAAACATTGTTAGGCTAACCATCGTGCGACACCCCACCTATAGAAACTGTATCGGTTCCCAAAATTCTACATAACTATAGTAGATGTGAAACATCTACGTTTTGGTTACCTTGTGTGTATATATATGTACAAATACTTTCTTGTGGTCTGTCTCACTCTGACATATGCTAATCAACTGCCACTTTTTGTGACAGCTCATGTTTTAATTAATAAATACTTTGGCCCAGATTCACAGAGCGATTACGCCTGCGCAACAGGAGATGCGCGTGCGTAAGTCGAAATGTGCGCGTGCGTTTCGATGCGTTTCGATGCACGGCATCCCCAGAACGAGATACGCGTAATTTCGTTAGACTGGCGCATCCGTCCGCGCAAAAGTGCGCTAGACAGACCATTGATTTGCTAGTCAAATATGCTAATGAGGGACTTACGGGGATCCACAAAAGAACGTTAGGGCAGCGCAGGCGACGCAGTGTGCGCAACAGCAAAATGTCCTGTCTAAAATTAGAGCATATAAAAGCTGGTCTAAAAAGAGAAAAAAAGTCTACTTGTTAGATAAAGCAACACTGTTAGTGAGGAGCTCAGCAGTCACACATGTTGCACAACAATCTGTATGCCAACATGCCAGGGGCATCGTCGCACATAGCTATACTACTGACTTTAGATGAACAAAGAAGGATGAGGGCATGGAGGATGGCACGGAGGATGGCACGGGAGAGGATATACCGCACCCGCATAGACCTGTTTGGCATGAGTGATTTTGAGGTGTATGGCATCTTCAGATTCACCCCTCATGTCATCCTGGAATTAACCACAACCTTGCAGGAGGACATCACCAGCCGAACACACCGCTCACATGCAGTGCAGCCACTGGTCAAGGTCATGGCAACACTCCATTTCCTTGCCAGTGGCTCTTTTCAGCGTACAAGTGGAGTGGTGGCTGGGATGTCACAATCCTCCATGAGCAGATATGTGCACCAGGTTGTCCCTGCAATCCTCAGACGCATGGCCAACCAAATCATCAAACCCACCACTGAGGACCTGCGGCTGAAGGCAATGACAGATTTCTACAGAATTGCCAGATTCCCACGCACCATCGGGGCCATTGATTGCACACATGTGGCACTCCTGCCCCCCCATGAGACAGAGCACATGTACCGCAATCGGAAGCATTGGCATTCCATCAACGTACAGGTGATAGTCGATGCCCAAGGCCTCATATGGCCCGTCCGTGCCAAACACCCAGGGTCCAGCCATGACAGCTACATATACAATCAATGCCACATCCGAATGGAATTCGATCAGAACGTGTATGGGGACACCTGGCTGGTTGGTGAGTGACATGGGAGTCAGGCATGACTATCCCCTCCCATGATGCACACATCACAAGGGGCACATGCATGACTGCATATCCACTGGGACCCCATCTCATGACTCCTATCCGGAACCCCCAAACCCCAGGAGAGGAAAGATACAATCAAGCACATGCCCAAACACGAGCAGTGGTGGAGCGCACCTTTGGCCTCCTAAAGTCACGTTTCCGATTCCTGGATAAGTCTGGGGGTACCCTCTTGTATTCCCCAAACTTTGTGTGCTGCACAACTTCGCAGAAAGAAAGGGCCTGCAGATTGACCTACGTGATGACCTGACCCCTGAACCAGACAATCCCCCCCTAACCGAGGGTCCCCCGTCTTCCCCCGTCTTCTGAGGGAAGAGCAGCCAGGAGACAGCTCACATTGGGCATCTTTGCATCTTTGCACGTTAAACACACACATTAATCATGGCACAATGAGAATGCATGCATGCTCACCACTGTGGTCCCTAGCACACACACACCACATCCACATCAAATTGGATTGGCACCAGTCCACCATGATGGACTTGTGAGCAGCAACGCCACGCCAAGGCTCCAATTTTGTCACTGTACATTCATACACCATTCACACGGACATGGGGATCACTTCTCCCTGGTCCAGGGGAACCCTTCTCCACCAAAATTGAGGGTGACACCCCTTTTCCGGCAGGAATGTCACCCCCACATTCAAACAGCATTCACAACCCAAAAAAAAATTATTGCCCTTGACGTGAGCCACGCCTGGGGCGCCCCCGGCCACGGCCCTGGCTCCTCAGGGGAGACTCATGGGGGAGGGGTAAAACCGGGGAAGGAGGAGCAGCCCCTTATCTCTGCCCACCTGGCGGCCTGCCCTCCAAGGCCACGGCTATTCTGTCCAGGGCAGCACCAAGTGTTGCCGTGTTGGCCTGGATAGCCTGGGTAAGGGCCCTCACATCCTGCCCAACGCCTGCTGATGTAGTCTGCAGGTCGTTTAGGCAGGTTGTGAAAGCCCGGGAGTGGGAGTCCAGGTTCCCCAGCGTATCCTTGATGGAGGACAGGCTCTCCTCCATCCGCACCAATGTCTGGCTGACCTGTCCCAGATGGTGGGTCTGGAGGAACTGGTCCCTTCTCAGAGTGGCGGGCAGGAGATCGGCCAACCCCCTGGTGTTCTGGGATGAAATCCTGCCTCCAGCTGATGCTTGTGGCCGGGGAGAAGAGGAGGCCCTTGGGAGGGGAGCCATGTTGGGGGAGGCTCCACCTTAGGGAGGGCTGCCTGCTGCCAGCCAGAGGGGAAGAGTCCTCAAAAACCAAACGTCCAGTGCCTGACATGGACTCCTCCTCCTCATGATTCTCCTCCTCCTCATGATTCTCCTCCTCCTCTTGAACCTCCTCCGCGGACTCCGGCCTTGTTGGGGGGCCTCATTAGGCTGCTGTCCTGGGGATGGTGCGGTCAGGCCAGATGGCCCTGCACCCTCCTGCACATCTGTGGATGACACAAAACATTCACAGGTTGGAGGATCCACACACTTGCCACATATTCCCTTTCACCCCCTCCCCCACACATGCTACACACCTGATATTAAAAAAAATACTTACCTGGCACCACGGGCTCCGGACTTGAGTCAAAGCCGGGCATGCCCTCAACTTCATGCCGATGAAAGGTCAGGGCCACCGCACGCTCCTCCGCTGTCAGCCTAATACGGCATGGTGGGCCCCCTCCTCTGCCCCTGGCATGGGCATGCATTCTGGCCAGCTTCTGTTTGACCAGACGCCGGAGGTCATTGATTTTTTTGTCAATCCCAGACCGGGTCCGTGTCTCCCCCTCCCCCGCTGAATTGACCTGCTCAGTGATCATATCCAAAATCTCCCTCCTCCTGGCCGGGGTGGTGTTGGCACTGTCTGGGCCGTGGAGGAAACGCCCATAATCGCTAATGGCCTGGGCAAGAATTCTTTTTTCCCCCACAGTAAAATTGAGCTTTCGCTTTCTCTCTGTCATACTTCCAAAAAAAATCACTCCCAGTCAACAAAAATCACTCACAAAAACAAGCACAACCAATCAAGCAAGAACACACACAAAGAGAAAACTAACACCCAAAAAATCACACAAGCACTCAGCAAGAAACAGTCACAAAAACAAACAGCAAAAAAACAGCAAGAAAACAAACGAACAGAAATATATCAAACAAACAGTCTCTCAAACACTGTTGCCCTAGTCCATTTCCAATTTCACTGATTGCGCCGCTCCCGAGTTGTGAGCATGCGCACAGCGGAGCTGACCATGGTCTCCTTCAATCGCGCATGCGCGAGCCGGCCGGCCCTTCATTTGCATGGGGTCACGGCTCATTTCAATGTAACACGCCCATGTCCTTCCCAATTTGTATTACTCCGCCTTACGCCTCTGAAAAAACGTTACGAATGCGCAATTTTCTGCGCAAAAGCTACGAGAATAGGGTGATTACGCGGCAAAATTGCGCAAGTCTAACGTAAAGGCGGTGCGCTACGCCGGTCCAATAATGCGCAGATGTACCTGAATCTGGGCCTTTGTTTTTCCTTTTTTGTATGTAATAAATAATTCATTTTTAACTGTACTACGCCTAGAAAGTCCGTATTTTACTATACACTCGTGTATGGTTACATGGTGTATATCCAACTATCTGATTGTAACTCACCACCGTGAAGGGAGGCTTTACTGCGGTGGTCATTGATGTGCTCGCCCCCTCCTGGGAACTACATATGTGCGGCAGGACGCTCTCTACGTGTTAAAGGCTTCAAGGAGGTGTGAATTACTGGGAAATGTAGTTCTTACATGAACGAGCACCGCAAACCAGGAAGTGAATGAGAGAACAGAAACTAGAATGCCGGAGGTGATATAGATGAAGGAATTTAAGGTATTTACTTGTTTTTTTTAACAGAATCATTACACTATTCTGTCTGTCTACCTTACAGACATTAATTTTAGGCAAAAAATGTTTTTACTTTACAACTTTAAGATTCCCTAATATGCACAACTGACACAAGCAAAGGATTGCAGGAGAGTCCTACTGCCTACATGACACGTATAGGTGACCATATCAGTGTCCCTTGTGTCCGCAACATCCATATCATACCCGAAGCAGTGCGGACATTTAATGGGGGCGGCCCAGTCCACCTCATAAGACTGGTGCTGCACTAAAAGTGTAGCAAAAGCTGGCTGGGACACTTTTCATGCTGCCCTAGGCCTGGGATGTTGCTTTGCCTGCTCATGCCATTCTACCGACGTATATGTACGTATATGTACGTGTGGCAGTCGGCAAGTGGTTAATGGTGCCCACTCCCCCCATTAATACTCAATCACGATTTCGATCCAGCACTATGCATGTCTGCAGCAGCTTTTCTCCCCTCTCTCCACTCTCACAGGCTTGAATTAGAGCATTGGCTCCAGCTGCTGTCAGCCAAAAGCTGTGAGCATAGCCGGGGGCAGGGCCTAGTCCCACTGTCATTGTGTCATTGTCAATTAAGCTTTTCATATTGATGTAACAATTTAAAAGAGACAGCGCACCCAAACAGCTATAGTGACATTTCTTTGGGTGTTGATGTATTTAAATACATTTTAGAGTTTTGCTTTCTCTGAGGCCTTGTACACACGAGGGAATGTATCCGGTCGGAAACATCCGACGGATATTTCCCAGCGGATAAGTCAAATTTGTCCGTTGGTCTGATGAGCGTACACACCATCGGACCGAAATCCCAGCGGACCAGAACGCGGGCACGTAAACCACGTACGACGTCACTATAAAGGGGAATGACGAAGCCATCGGCGCCGCCCTCTGTTCCGCTTCTGCTAGTTCCGTGTTAGCGAAGGTTTGGTTAGAGCTGATTCGTGCTTTTCAGTCTCCGCGCTTAACAGGTCGTATTTTCAGGTTCAGTGTGTGCTTGTGGGCTCGTATTTGTCATTCAGTGTCGCCGTACGCGGCGTTTCTGCTTTGCAGTGCCGTCCTGTACGGTCGTATCTGTTTGACGTGCGATCTTTGCAGGTCTTGCTGGATTTGGGGGTGCTTTCTGTTTGAGTGTGTTCTTGACTGACCAGCCGGCCGGTTTGAAGCCATGATGGAGCAGCAGCGCAACTTTTCACGAGTTTGTGCTGTTTATGGGTTTTGTTCTGGAGTCTGTGTGCATTCCAGTGATTTGGACAGGAAGAGTAGGAGGAGGAGTTCCTGGGCCAAGAATTGGTTGCGGCAGCGTAATCGATTCTCTCATATGTCTCTGCTTAGGGAGATCCGGGAGAATAATCCTGATGACTTCAGGAACTTTTTCCGTATGACGGACCCCGTTTTCCACCGTCTGCTGGATCTCCTGTCCCCCTATATCACGAGGCAGGACACTGTGATGCGCCAAGCCATTCCGGCTGAGCAGAGGCTTATTGCCACGTTGCGGTACCTGGCAACTGGGAGGAGCCTGCAGGACCTCAAGTTCTCAACAGGCATCTCTCCCCAGGCGCTTGGGATCATCATACCGGAGACGTGTTCTGCCATCATACAAGTCATGCAGGAGGAGTTTATTAAGGTAAGTTTCCTCCTTTAACATCACAATCTGTGTCTTTAATAATGTTTGCATATTTTTCTCACCTTTTTGTGTTGGTTTTCCTAGTCGCCATGATTGTAATATGCTGTGTGCTTAATGTTCCCTTTTCTCCCCATGCATGTTGTTAAGCTTTCCAGGTTAATGTGGTTTGGCCTACCTGCATATTTTTACCTTCAACACTACTAACCTGTCCAGCATCATCTCCTAGGGACAAAAACACCTTTTTTTTTTTTTGGTGTCCTGCTCCATTGTAGTTCAACTCCCTCCCCCTAAAAAAGTGTATTGCCCTATCAGCGGGATGTGGAGTCTGATAATAATTGTCTCTAGATTTGTTGCCCTAAATACTCTCTATACACTAATTATTTGAAATGTTAATACCGTGATGTTGCAGAATGTTTTTTTTATTACTAGTGTTTGCAATGTTGTTTCTGTGCCAAAGTGCTAATTGTTTTTTTGCTTTTGTCCCCACAGTTTCCCTCCACGCCGCAGGAATGGCAGACTGTGGCTGCCCACTTTGCCCAGCATTGTGATTTTCCAAACTGCGGAGGGGCAATTGATGGGAAGCACGTCCGCATAGTGCCGCCACCTCTTTCGGGCTCGTACTATTATAACTACAAAGGTTTTCATAGTATCGTGTTGATGGCGGTGGTGTCGGCAGACTACGAATTTTTGTATGTGGACGTGGGGAAGAATGGCCGGCTGTCTGATGGGGGAGTGTTCGCGCGGACCGAATTTTACAGGCGTCTACAAACTGGTGGTCTTGAACTGCCACCGGATGAAGACAATGTGGAAGGACTTCCGTTTGTTTTTTTAGCGGACGAGGCTTTTGGACTTGGACCTCACCTCATGCGGCCTTTTCCCCAGAGGACCCTCACCCCGGAGAGGAGAGTCTTCAATTTCCGGCTGGCCAGGGCCCGGAGGGTAATCGAGAATGCCTTTGGGATACTCGCCAGCCGGTTCCGCCTGTTCCAGACAGCGATACATCTGGCGGAATATAAATTTAACTCTGTTATTTTGGCCTGCTGCATATTGCATAATTTTTTACGCAGGCATTCCCAGACGTACCTACCCAACATCGGTGCTGAGGCAGGACTACCCTCAGATACCCTTCCTGGGCTGGACACTGGTCGCGCTGGCTCGGTCACCCAATCTGCTCGTGAGGTACGCGACAAATATGTTGAGTACTTTATGGGTCGGGGGGCCATAGCTATGCCAGATTAATATTTCTTTATAATTCGGCCCCCAAAATAAAGAAATATTACCAAGAAATAATAAATAATTTGACCATTGGACTTTATACAGTTGTTTGTCATTATTGCTTTTTCTCTTTTTATCTGTCTTCCAGGTTCTGAAACTAGTGCATTTCTTGTGCCCAATTTAGTTAGCAGGTTTTAGTAAATACACACAATTGCACATTCTAGTCACTCTTCTACAAACTGGGTATTGAGGTTAGAAATAAGAAGCCACTGGTGTGTGTGTGTTTTTAAAAGGTTTTTTTATTTCTTTTTTATTTACGAAAATCTTTGTGTTTTAATTAGAACACTTGGTTTAGAAAGTATTTATTTATTCCACAAATATTTAGTGGTTTTGACAAACATATATAACAATCGAACTTACAAAGTTCAACCTTTTATTTGGCATAACAAACCCAGACAACATGGTCTTAGGTCACGCCGGAATCCCCCAAAATTTGAGGATGCACACATGCTGTGTGTGTGATGGGCCAAATGGTGTTTTTTCACATGAGATCCCATGCGAAATGTTCACATGTGCTATCTGCCATCATGGGTGATCAATGTATGTGCTTTGTGGGTGCAACCCCTTTCTGTCACCTACTTGATAAGTAAGGAAGGGGTTGCACCCACAAAGCACATACAATTGATGTCCTGTGATGGCAGATCGCACATGTGAACACACATTGGGGTTTATTTACTAAACAGTGCAAACTCCGGCTTATTTGTGCATATAAGCCAATCAGCTTCTAAATTAAGCTTAGTCAATTAAGACTTTGCATCCAAACATGGAAGATGATTGTTTTATATGGCAAGTGATGCTGCTTTTGCCCCTTATAGCTTTAGTAAATAAACCCGTGTGTGTGTGTGCATCCTCAAATTTTGGTGGATATTAAACGAACATTATACAACATCTTTGAGAGTGGGGTGGTTAGGGGTGAGGGCAGGGGGGGCAGGGGGGGGCATGGGGGGCAGCTGGGGGGATAGTCTTCTATATACGTCCCAAAATATCGAGCATGTTTTTTAAGTTTTGGTCCATCACCACCATCCTTTCCCTCATATTGGCCAGATCGGTGCTGCACTCCATTATCTGCTGTATTAGGATTTGTGCACTTGCACGAGAAAAAATAGGAGCGACAGATGTGCTAATCCCATCTTCATCCCCTAAAAATGCCAAAGGAAAAACACAACATTGTAAGTAAGTAAGGTGCAGGCCTATCTACATCTCTTTTTCCCTGCAAAGCTGGGGTGTCACTGACCTGTTGTACTGACAAGTTCAACATCTTCTACAACTTCTCCTTCTTCTTCAACTTCTCCTTCCTCCACAAATCCGCCTTCCTCCTCCAATCCGCCTTCCTCCACTAATCCGCCAAATTCCACCAAACCGCCTTCCTCCATTAATCCACCAAATTCCACCAATCCGCCTTCCTCCACCAATCCGCCTTCCTCCACCAATCCGCCTTCCTCCACCAATCCGCCTTCCTCCTCTCTCCCTTCCTCCTCTCCTTCTTCCTCCTCTCCTTCTTCATCATCCTCCTGCTCAACATTTTTTTCGGGCCGTTTGGGAGACAGTGTGGGCCTTCCTGACTCCTCATAGCGCTGTCCTCTTCTTTCCCCTAAAAACAACCAAAAAAATAAAAAAAACATCAGCAAACAGATCTTTTTGGAGGGACTAATTTGCAAACATTGCTTAGAAGTGGCGTTACAATTCTAGTTTTGGCCTTATTACAGCACAAACCATGTTCCTTTTTTTTGCTAGCTGACGTCTCCCTAGCTGTGATATAATGAGGCTTTTTGGGGAAGTGACACACATGTCTGGCCTCCTGAATAAGTCTTTTTTGGAGTCCCTTCTCCTAAACTCCAAATTACTATTTTATGTGGGTAGACAGGTTTTCTAAATTACAGATGTCCAAACAGCTGCATATTAAGTTATCTCAGCACTGTGTGAATTACAGAATCCTGATTGCCTTTTTCATTAAACTTATTAGTTTGCACAAACACATCATATTTTCAACATTGTTTCTGAAAACGATGTTTTTCGCCAAATAGCCTCGTCCAGGTGTGATGTTCCTGGACCCGCGGATTGAGGATAAACGATGTGATTGGAACGAGGTTGACTACGATCGTGGCAAGTCGTCGGATTTATATTAGACAAACATTATTAAATTTACAAGGCAGGGTTTAAAAAATACAAGCAGGCCAACGAGGCAGATGGCGAAATATACATGGCAAAACATTTTCGCCAAAAATAGGCACTCCAAAGACATTTTAAAGTACTTACTTTTTTCAATGATTTTTTTAATTTTGCGATACTGCTCTGGCTCGCGCAGTTTTAAGTCGGACCAGCGTTTCCGGAGCTGCTCTTTGGACCTGGTGACCCCAAACATCTCATAAAGTTTCCTTGCTGCCTTATCCATAATTTTTGACTTCCTCCGGTTAGGGGTGCTGTATGGGCCATGCTCACCATCATAGTCCTTCCGTCGCAGGATGGACACCAACTCCACCATCTCTTGTAGAGACATGTTTGTGGCCTTGTAACGTTTTGGCCTGGATCGGGACGTTCCGGCCTGTGTCCCTTCCTGATCCCGATCAGAGGCTAATGTGCGCTCGTGTGACATCGCCATATTTTCCAATCAACGTTGCAGATGGGCGTGGAAAGCAGAAATTGGTACGTCATGGGCGGAGACGAGGGCGGCGTTTCTGGATTGCGTGGGGAATATAATGGAAACGACGTGATTACGTAGGTTACGCGGAGATTACTCGAGCGGAAACGAGGAGAGAGAGAGACGAAGGTAAATGCAAACATCAGATCAGAGGCCTATAATTTGAACAGGCATGGGGGATGGAGCTTTTCTATGTTGTTTGCACCCTTTTTAGGCCACTGTTATTTATGTATTTTGGGGCCCACCATAACATTTAGAGAGTAAAGTGCTTGGACACATCACTTCATCAAGATATATGTAGAGAATGCTCTTTCCTCTTTATTTGTATTTTAGAGTATGCAGTCAGATCATGCCAGTAGTGTTGTGTATTGGTTGGACAGAGATAAGTAGGTAGTGTTTTCTGCCATGAATGCTGAGGGGCATGATAGCTACACATGAACTAGTGCCTTGAGGTGAATGCTAGCATTCATATTCATGGTGGATGTGTTCTTAACTACATGCTACAACTTGCAACATGGACTCTGAATGCCAACTTTTTGGGGGGTACAACAATGCGGCAGAGCAGGCCAGCTATGTAGCAGCATAAGACACTGTGTTTGTATAAAGTAGATGCTCTAAAATGAATGAATGTGCACATATTTTAAGAATGACAAAGCTGAGCCTTTGGAAAGTTGTGCTTTGTGTTTGATTGGCAATTTCTATTCTAGACATTACTATTGAGAAGCGACATTTCTAGAAGCAGCCCAAAAGAATGGATTTGCTCAAAGGGAAGGAGGCAACAATGGAGTTAATAACACGGTATCGGGATATGCCCCTTCTTTGGGACACCAGGCACACCCATTATTTGGACACTGGAAAGAGAGAGGCAGCACTTGATGAGATTGCGACATACCTGCACACTTGGGTGCCAAGTTGCACAGGCGACATGGTGAAGGACAAATTCAGTAACCTCAGGAGAAGCTACAGGAATGTATATAAAAAGCGGAAATATCCAAAATCAGGATCAGCAGCAGCTAAGAAGAAGGAACCCAAGCTCTGGTACTACAAAGAGCTCAGTTTTTTGAATGATGAACTGGATGGCAGGGCTTCGGTTTCAACACTTCCTCCCAGCGGAACTTCCCCGGATCCCAGGAGCCCTGCAGAATCAGAAGCAGGGCTGGCTGACATGGAGCCAGATCTGGCCATCTTCAGTGAGGTCTAGTATTTTCAAAACTAGTTTTGTGCTGCTATTTATTTTGAATTCGTGAGTTGATCTTGTAAACAAAAAACAAACAGGGATGCCAAATGCAGGGGTCAGAAGGACAGTTTGTTTAATTTCAATTAATACTAACTAAAAAAGTCAAGAGAAATAAAATGTGTGTGCTTGATTGTGCCAAAAATTACAACATGTTGCCTTTTTTATACACAGGAAGAAGAGACCAGCCAGGAGGTGGCAGCTCCTGAGGCCCATGTCAGCCAGGCGGCAGGGGTGAGTGGCAGCCAGGAGGAGGCCGGGTCAAGTGAGGTGCAGCAGGTCCCCAGGCCCAGGCTGAGCACAATCAGCCAAGTTCCTCCCCTCCAAATGAGGCCACCAGCTGCAAGGAGGCGCAGAAGGGAGGTGCATGATGAAAGCCTTCAGGTCATCCGGGAGGCTGCCGAAATCATGAGAGCCCCCCTCAACCCCACGGAATGCTATAGTGCATTTGTGGCCAATGAGCTGAACCAAGGGGGGAAGGAGCAAAAAAGCCCGGCCAAGGACATTATAAATCAGGTCCTGGCCAGGATGAAAAGGAACGAGCTGACCAGGGACACTGTGCTGTGGGACCCGGCTTGGCCTGCTCCCCATCATCATCATCCTCCTTCTGCCACATCAGCCCCACCTGCAAGGTTCCGTGGACGGACCCGTGGAAGTTTCGCTGGAAGGAAGTCTGCTAGGAAGTCGAGAAGATGAATCCCTGCCATCCAGTTTATTGTCCAAAAAACTGAGCTCGTTGTAGTAGCACAGCTTGGGTTCCTTTGTTCATGTGCTGCTGATCCTGATTTTTGATATTGACTCCTGAGGTTACTTAATCTGTCCTTCATCATGTTGTAATTCCCAAGTATGCATGTATGTTGCAATCTCATCAAGTGCTGCCGTTCTGGTGATTTCTAATTTATTTTTTGGCCGGAAATAAATGGCTTTTGTATTTACTTTCAAACCTTGTCTATTGTGTTTTATACTGTGGTGAGTAAGCATCAGACATTTGGCAAATAAAATGTGGCATTTGCAAAGGACCCAAACTCCTTTTAGGGGGGGGGGGGGACCTTTTATGTTTGAACTTGGTAAACCCAAAAGAAGCGTACATTTTTGATAACCCCAAAAAAAAAAAAGGATGAAACTACTAAATTACATAAGTTGGTGAAAAAAGGGACATTAAGAAAAAAAAAATAAGGTGAAACAAGAAAAAATAAATAAATTTGAAATATTCCAAACACGTTAAATCCAAATCTTAAAAAAAATAAAAAAAAGCTCAACATTAAGTCCAAATAGACATTTTAAAAATGTGGAGAACAGAAACAAATGTGGGGACATCTGGCAAGCAAACTGTGTCAAATAGAAAACAAAATAATGAAAATGCAAGCTAGTAGTATGTGACATCTGGAGAAAATTGCTACAGCAAAAAACGGGTTCATTCTAGCAAGAGAAGAAAGCACAAAAAAACGATCTTAACGGAACACTATATAGAGAGTTTAGGTGACGAATGTGCCAGGTCCCAAACAAACGCGAGTTTTACCTGAACGAGTGCTCCCGTCCCATCGTTTTGACTGAGCATGCGCGGGTTTTTGGTCCGAGGCTTTTGTGTACTAACGAGCGGACATATCCGACGGACATGGGTCCGGCGGAAATATTTCAAAGCATGCTTTGAAATTTTTCCGCTGGAAAAATCCGGCCGAAACGGTCCGTTTGACCATACAAACGACCGGATCTTTCTGATGAAATGGTCCGTCGGACCAGTTTCAGCGGATTTATTCCCTCGTGTGTACAAGGCCTGAGAGTCACAATTCTTTTCACTGTGTCATTTAACCACTTAAGCCCCAGACTATTTGGCTGGCCAAAGACCAGGCCACTTTGTGCAATTCGGCACTGCATTGCTTTAACTGACAATTGTGCGGTCGTGCGACGTGGCTCCCAAACAAAATTGATGTTCTTCGTCCCTTTTTTTCCCCACAAATAGAGCTTTCTTTTGGTGGTATTTGATCACCTTTGCGGTTTTAATATTTTGTGCTATAAACAAAAATAAAGCGACAAATTTGAAAAAAATGCAATATCTTTTCACTGATCGCTGTTCCCGATAACAGGGAACAGACAATCAGTGAAATGTCACTAGGAAGAACGGGGAGCTGTTGTGTTTACCCGATCGTGGTTTACCCGTTGTGTTTACCCGATCATGGGACACAGGTGGACATCAATCCCGCGGGTCCCGTGGACACGGTCATGGAGTGTGCAACCATGGCGGTAAATTAAATAGGACGTGTGTATATATATATATGCCCATTTGCGCAGCCGTGCCATTCTGTCAACGTAAAAACTTAATAGTCACCAAGTGCAGAAGTTTTTTTTTTATACAATTGACAAAGTCAGTGAGGCTCCGGATCGAGCACACACAAGTGCCCCATAGCAGGCAAGGGGAGGAGCCAGGAGCGCCAACGGGGGACCTGAGAAGAGGAAGATCAGGGCTGCTCTGTGAAAAACATTACGCAGAGCAGATAAGTATAACACGTTTATTATTTTAACCACTTAAGACCCGGACCTTTAGTCAGCTAAAGCAGTGGCCCCAGCCTTTGTGGCACCAGGGACTGCTTTTCGTGTAGCCACTTTTTTCATGGCCCGGTGGGGAGGGGAGGTGGGTGACGTCATATAAGGAAGGAGGGTGGTTTGCGGAGTGTTACAACCCACCCTGCACTGTAAAGGAGCACTGTAATATAAAGGGGCCTGCACTGTAAGTATTACACTCCCCTTTATATCATAGTGCGCTTTTGCAGTCATGGTCCCCACCACAGTCCTCCCTTCAGTCATGGCCCCATCACGGTCCTCCCTTCAGTCATGGCCCCCCCCATCACAGTCCTCCCTTCAGTCATGCACCCCCATCACAGTCCTCCCTTCAGTCATGGCCCCCATCACAGTCCTCCCTTCAGTCATGCCCCCATCACAGTCCTCCCTTCAGTCATGGCCCCCCCATCACAGTCCTCCCTTCAGTCATGCCCCCATCACAGTCCTCCCTTCAGTCATGACCCCCCCATAACAGTCCTCCCTTCAGTCATGGCCCCCCATCACAGTCCTTCCTGCAGTCATGGTCCCCATCACAGTCCTCCCTACAGCCATGGTCCCCATTACAGTCCTCCCTGCAGTCATGGTCCCCATCACAGTCCTCCCTGCAGTCATGGTCCCCATCACAGTCCTCCCTGCAGTCATGGTCCCCATCACAGTCCTCCCTGCAGTCATGGTCCCCATCACAGTTCTCCCTGCAGTCATGGTCCCCATCACAGTCCTCTCCACAGTCATGGTCCCTATCACAGTCCTCTCTGCAGTCGTGGTCCCCATCACAGTCCTCCCTGAAGTCGTGGTCCCCATCACAGTACTCCCTGCATTTGTGGTCCCCGTCACAGTCATCCCTGCAGTCATGGTCCCCATCACAGTCCTCCCTGCAATCATGGTCCCCATCACAGTCCTCCCTGCAATCATGGTCCCCATCACAGTTCTCCCTGCAGTTATGGTCCCCATCACAGTTCTCCCTCCAGTCATGATCCCCATCACAGTTCAACCTGCAGTCATGGCCCCCATCACAGTCCTCCCTGCAGTCATGGTCCCCATCACAGTTCTCCCTGCAGTCATGGTCCCCATCACAGTCCTCCTTGCAGTCATGGTCCCCATCACAGTCCTCACTGCAGTCATGGTCCTCATCACAGTTCTCCCTGCAGTCATGGTCCCCATCACAGTCACCCCTGCAGTCATGGTCCTCATCACAGTTCTCCCTGCAGTCATGGTCCCCATCACAGTTCTCCCTCCAGTCATGGTCCCCATCACAGTTCAACCTGCAGTCATGGCCCCCATCACAGTCCTCCCTGCAGTCATGGTCCCCATCACAGTTCTCCCTGCAGTCATGGTCCCCATCACAGTCCTCTTTGCAGTCATGGTCCCCATCACAGTCCTCCCTGCAGTCATGGTCCTCATCACAGTTCTCTCTGCAGTCATGGTCCCCATCACAGTTCTCCCTGCAGTCATGGTTCCCATCACAGTCCTCCCTGCAGTCATGGTCCCCATCACAGTCCTCCCTGCAGTCATGGTCCTCATCACAGTTCTCCCTGCAGTCATGGTCCCCATCACAGTTCTCCCTGCAGTCATGGTTCCCATTACAGTCCTCCCTGCAGTCATGGTTCCCATCACAGTCCTACCTGCAGTCATGGTCCCCATCACAGTCACCCCTGCAGTCATGGTCCTCATCACAGTTCTCCCTGCAGTCATGGTCCCCATCACAGTTCTCCCTGCAGTCATGGTTCCCATCACAGTCCTCCCTGCATTAATGCACCCCCCTTCCCCAATCATAGTCCTCCTTGCAGTCATGCACCCCCTCCCCCCTCATATCACAGTCCTCCATGCAGTTTTGCACCCCCCTTCAAATCACAGTACTCCCTGCATAGTGCCAATCACTGCCTCCCCTGCAGCTTATATCTATTCCCTCATGCTTCAACAAGAGATGAGCCCCGTCACAGACCGCAATATAGTTATCAGCCTGTATGTCCTATGTGTCTCCCGAGCGGCCGCCAATGTCAGCCTATTAGCAAGACAATCGGCGGGACAGCTGCAGATCGTGACAGACAGCGAGAGACTCTTCATAATAACAAGTGGGTAATCGTCCGCTTGTTAATATTAGTTTGGCAGCTCTCGCTCTCTGTCACGATCTGCAGCTGTCCCGCCCCCTGTCTTGCTAATAGGCTGACATTGGCGGCCGCTCGGGAGATACACAGGACATGCAGGCTGCTAACTATACTGTGGTCCATGACGGGGCTCACCTCTTGCTCTCATGGCAGCCCGCTGGACAACAGGCCACGGACCGGTACTGGTCCGTGGCCCTGAGGTTGACGACCCCTGAGCTAAAGGACCCGGCCAGGTTTTGCGATTCGGCACTGCGTCGCTTTAACAGCCATGTGACGTGGCTCCCAAACAAAATTGGCGTCCTTTTTTTCCCACAAGTAGAGCTTTCTTTTGGTGGTATGTAATCACCTCTGCAGTTTTAATTTTTTGCGCTATAAACAAAAATATATTACATATTCTTCTACCTAATTTTGGTAAAAAAAAAATCACAATAAGCGTTTATCGGTTGGTTTGCGCAAAATTTATAGCGTTTACATAATAGGGGATAGTTTTATTGCATTTTTTTTTCTATTTTTACTACTAATGGCGGTGATCAGCAATTTTTTTCATGACTGCGACATTATGGCGGACACTTCAGACAATTTTGACAAATTTTTGGGACAATTGTAATTTTTACAGCAAAAAATGCATTTAAATTGCATTGTTTAGGGGCGTGGCTGGACGTGGACGGCGGCGGATGTCTCAGAGAGGAGCTCCGTGTGCCATTGTCGCAATCCACAGCCATCAGGGTGTCTCTTCGTTCTTCTGAGCCCTAACACCTACATCACCCTTAGCCCTAATCCCCGAGGAGTCTGGGGCCAGTACTCTGGAGGAGATTGACCGGTCGGCGCCGGAGATATCCCCGCATCAACCCGCGAGGTCGCCACCATATTGCCTGCCAGAGGAGCCGGATCCCACTGCTTCTGGAGGTAGGGGACCACATCCAGCCCTTACCCCCCTCCTTACCACCTACCCGGTGCTGTCTGAAGGCCTCGCCGGCTCCCGGAGTCGTCCGCAGCGGCCGCGGTCTGGTGCGGCCTAGCTAGGCCCGTGAATCCCCGGACTTTCCTGTCGCTGTACCCCGCGGAAGCGCACCCTCGGCGCTACAGGCGCATCTAGCACCCACGCTCCCTCCTAATCC
Source organism: Rana kukunoris (assembly GCA_029574335.1). Lineage (NCBI taxonomy): Eukaryota > Metazoa > Chordata > Amphibia > Anura > Ranidae > Rana > Rana kukunoris. The sequence goes on along the minus strand of CM056050.1, from coordinate 379,467,817 downwards.
TGCGGACAGTATCTGATTCTGCACCATCTGCACACCTGCTGTACAGCAGACTCACGTCGGCCAGCTTGGTTCGTCTGAGACCTGTAGTCCTCCTGCAAACGGGGCCAGTTCCTGCCTCACTGACAGACCATCCAGGCCTAACAGCACTGCATCCCAGAGGGAGGCTGGAGTGGAGCCCTTTTTCCTATGATTGGAAGGGGTGGAGATGGCCTGCTCTCTACACCACTTTTAACCTGATCTACCTGAAGCTAGACCTGCTTAGCTCCGAAATGGCAGCATAAAAACGGTGCTCCAGGCCCCACAGGGAATAATTAGCAAATAGCAGCCCACACTGAGGTGATTGAGACAACCTGCCTTTATAACTACCCTTCGCTGATTCCTGCAACCATGACCAAAAAACAAAAGGGGCTTCAAAAGCCACAAAGGCTGACGGAATACTTTGCCCTAGAGCAGAGGCAGGGTAGCTCCGGCACACCTGTGCCCTCTGCAGCCAGCACCCCTCATCTACCACAGAGGAAAGATAAACCCTCTAAACGAATGTCTCCAACTAACAATAGACACTCTCCTGCCTCTTCCTCTGCATCTGGAAGTCCTGAGAAAGCCAGGTTTAAGTTGGATAGCACGGGACCTTCCCATGAGGTGAGTGCAAGCCTCGAATCTGGAGATGACACCAGGGAGCTCCCGGACTCCATCGACCGTTTCCCCACGAGTAACCAACCAGTGTTGGATACCACGCTTAAAGATATGCTGGTATCTCTGAGGAGCTCCCTCCACAGCGACATGATGGTGTGCGTCCATTAATTTGGGAGTGAACTGCAGGCTGTGGCATCACGGGTAGACCATGTTGAGAACAGGATGGGGGAATTTGCCACCACAAACAATGGAGGATCTACTATCAGCACTTTTCTATTGAATGTCACCACGCTTATTGTCATCATCACAATTTTCCCACTGGTGTTTTTCAAGAATAAGCTAATTAATTTACTCTGGTTCGAATAGGATCAGTCTGACATCAATTCTCTGTTTATCACTTATGGACACTATTTTGGTTTATTTTACTATGATCACCATCCATGGACACTAATACTGTTTATTTGTTAATATTTTTAGCGCATCCTGTTTTTTTGTTATTTGTTTATCTGTGTTTGTTACTACAGTCAGGTGCAGCTTTTTTTGATTTTTTAATCACCTTAGATCACTAGCACCCTGTTGCTGTGCTTTTTATTGTTCCTTTGTTTATCTTAGCGCAGTTGACTTTCTCCTTTTTTCCATATTGTCTTCTTGTACTAATTCCAATTGCTGCTTTGTTTCCATCTGAATATGGATATTTTTGATTTTCGCTCTAAGAGAGTGGTCAATGTTGAGGGAGTGTTTGATACAACTCCCACTGCCCCTGAGTCTGATATTAGTGGCCTGTTTTTTCGTTTAAAGAATTTATTGGTGTCAGAGCTACATACTCAATGGGACGTGGCGTTCCTCGAAACGTATATTAAAGGCTCTATGGTCCCTAGGGGCCTCAGATGGGAAGTATCCCCGCAAGAAGGGGACTCAGACCTTCTTGGCTGGTACAAATATTTTAATGACTCAGGTGTGGCTTTTTTGCGTTTCCTACTGGAAAGGAGGGTTAACAAACTAGCCAGACTTGACGATGAGATCAAATCCGTTAGGGATCTGTTGGTTCCACACAAAAACGGTGATGATTATAATAATCATTCTTCCTCTTTGCTCAAAATCTTGGACAAAGAGGAAAAAGAACAAAAAATTAAAAAGAAAAAGAAATTTCTCCGCGATAGTGAGGACTACAATACAAATTTGGTCTTCCAATGGCAGAGAAAGATGTCTGATAAAAGGGAAGGTGAGTCAGGGATGGATACCACCTCACAATCTGAGGGTGTGGTTGGCTTTTCCCTACCACCTCAACTTGGGAATAACACCCATCCCCCCCGTCAGAAAGCCTTTGGTGGTCCCAACGGGAACCCCAAAAAAAGTCGGGGTCCCCCCAGAGGGACCAACCTGAGGGCTGCGACCTCTGAGGGCACCCCGAGGGGGAGTTTACCCAGTCGTCAAGGAGTTTACTATGACCATTTCCCGCCCCCCCAGCCATGGGGTAAGGGTCCCGATTACCGGTTCCCCCCACCCAACATGGGGTTTGGGAACCAGAATTTTGGTTTACAACAAGAGGCAGGTCAGGGCAATTTTGGTTTTAATATTCCCACACACAACCGTTTTGCTTCCCTGTCTGGATTTGACTCTAGCGGTTATGTGGCACCCACAGGGGTAGGTCATAATGTGGGTAATTCCAACCATAATCCATTTGTGTTTAATCGCAATTATCCAGACTCGACCAATGGGCATGTGGGATACGATCATCCTCCCAATATACCTTACAACACTTCCAACCAGAACTGGGATTTTCGCGGGGCCCCGTTCAACAAGGGAGTCACCGCAAAACGAAGAGAGGGACTAGAGGGGGGAGGAGGGCCCAGTCGGCCAAAACGAAAAAGAACTTAGGTGTGGGTATTTACAATCTCAGCCACCAATCACTATCCACGACTGAACTTAAACTGTTGGATAAGGGTTTAAAATATGCTCCCCCCAGAAACCTCAGCAATTTTCAAACATACATGGATGTACATAAATTTGCAAGGAGACTTAGTGTTTTCAATCCACCGGGCTCCTTAGCCCCCAGTATTAGGGTCTTTAGGGATGTAGTGCTTGGTGATTTGGAGGGTCTTGAGATAAAAAAACTAAGGATGAACAGGGACCTTCAGAAGGGCCTCGAGTCTTTGTGTGAAAACAAATCCTTGGTCATCCGACCAGCTGACAAGGGGGGGGGGGGCATAGTGGTTCTCAACCATTGTGACTATTTAAAGGAGATGCACAGGTTGGTGGATGATACCGATACCTACACCCCCCTAAACAGGGATCCTCTTAACACCTACAAAAAGGAATTAGAGGTACTGGTGAAACAGGGTTTGAAAAGTGGGATTCTCACTAACAAAGAGGCTCTTTTTCTGATACCTAGTGCCCCACGGACGCCTGTCATCTACTATCTTCCGAAGGTGCACAAGAGCCTTACTTGCCCCCCGGGTCGTCCAATCGTGAGTGGTATTGATTCCATCACGTCCCGGGTGGGCAAGTATATAGACTCGTTTTTACAACCAATGGTACAAAAAATACCATCCTATATTAAAGACACCAAACAGGTGATTAACATCCTTGATGGGCTTGTACCCAAACCAGGGATTTGGTTGGTTACAGCAGACGTGACATCTCTGTATACGATCATACCCCATCATTTGGGTTTTGAGGCAGTACTCCTATACCTGGAGAGACAATCGGGACTCATCAAAGCACAGATCGACTTTATTATGTTGCTGTTGAAATATGCAGCCACTCATAACTATTTTCTGTGCGACAACTTGTTTTACCGACAAGATAGAGGGGTAGCTATGGGGGCCAAATATGCCCCCAGTCTGGCTAACCTCTTTATGGCCAAGTGGGAGGAGGACGTCGTTGACAGTTGCCGTCGTCCAGAGATCCTTCTCTGGGCGAGGTACATCGATGACGTCCTCCTCCTGTGGGATGGCTGTGAGGCTAGCCTACGTGATTTCATGTCAGGTTTGAACGAGAATACCAGGGGTATCAAGTTTAACTTCGAGACCAGCCAACATTCCATCCATTTCCTAGACCTTCAGATTACCGTTGAGCGAGATAAATTTGTAACATCTACTTACTTCAAGCCAACGGACCGGAACGCTTATATACCTCTTGATAGTTGCCACCTTCCAACCTGGCTGAAATCAGTACCCTTAGGGCAATTTTTGCGTCCAAGACGCAATTGTTCTGATTTCTGTACGTTTGAAAGTCAGGCATTGGTACTGTCAACCAGGTTTCAAGAGAAGGGATACGATCCACATTCGCTACATCAGTCACTGGAGAGAGCCAGAAGCACAGATCGTTCATCATTACTGGTTGATAAGAATAAGGGAGCAGTGAATGATAAATTTGCCATACCATTCATAACCACCTTCTCTGCTCAACACTACAGTGTTAAAAAGTTGATACAGAAACACTGGCATATTCTTGCAACAGACCAGGTTCTGGCTCCTATTCTCCCAACGAGACCTAATGTGATCTTTAAAGGGGTCTCCACGGTTGGTAACCGAATCGCTCTAAGCGTACATGACCCCCCTAAAACATCTAGGACTTTCTTTGACAACCTTATAGGGTACTATAGGTGTAAGAGGTGCCAAGTTTGCACCCTTAATACTTGTAGAGAAAGGAAGATCTGTTCGTTTCAGTCCACAGCCACCCATCAGTCATTTGAAATAGACCAGTTTATAACCTGCGCGTCCAAAGGGGTGGTCTACCTTATCCAATGTCCGTGTGGCTTACAGTATATAGGACGGACCAAAAGAGCGTTATCAGTGAGACTGAATGAACACATCTCCAAGATCAGAAGTGGTTTTGAAAAACACTCTGTCTCGAGACATTACGATCTCAAACATAACAGAGACCCTTCGAATACGTTATTCATTGGGATTGACAAATATCGCCCCCACTGGAGAGGGAGTAATCTCGTTAGAGAAATCTCCAGACAAGAAATGTCTTGGATATATCGAGCTAAAACCTTTACGCCGTTTGGTTTAAACATAGATACAGACATTAATGCTTTCATTAATAATTCCTAAATCAGGGCTCTGTTGATATGATTTGAGTGTCCTTGCTTTGAGTATCTTGGAACACACCATCTTTGATTTATATCTACCATTTAAAGATATCTGGGCATTCCTATACATATAGTCTTTGAATATTACACCTTCTTTGGGTTTGGGCAGGTACACGCTAACCATGTATTAGCCTATGTCTACATGCCATATAACAATAGGGGGTGTCTAATGTGTGGGTATATTTATATATTTTTTGTACCTAGATTGCTGCGGCTATATAGAATGGCACTCTCACCAATCTTGTTACAAATTTATGCGAGCTTTAGTGCACATTGTTTTTATGGATGTTTTTTAATTATTCAGTTCCTTTTATGTCTATATTCTACGTTTCATCTGCTAATTAGATTAGTTTGTTAGCCTTTCAGTAATGGGATCACTCCTGGCCTGGCGATCCTTGTAATGAGGCGTGTTTTTGTCCATTTTCCAGCTGATTGGCTATTCCAATGAGCTGGTTTGTGTTGTAAACTAGCGGCGCCGTCATAGAATAGCAGCGTTGTGGACGCGCGCGGACATGTGACGCGATTATCCGGGTCACGTGACTTCCCAGCCCACTAGTCATTCCATCTAGTCAGCTTGCGACGCACAACAGTGACGCCGTGGATACGCGCAGATACGTGACGCGGCGGCCCCTGTCATGTGACCTTCCGTCACACACGCTCGGCGTACACGTAGATGCGTGACGTTGTTGCTATGGTCATGTGACCCTCCACCACTCGTCTCGTGGATGCTGATTGGTGGATGGCACGAAGGGCGGGTTAGCAGCGTTGCATTGATTGGCCAGGGTTTTTTCCACTCGCTGCTGGACGTGCGCGGTTCTAGCTATGTTTTCTACACTATATTATTTGTTTGTCGTGACGCGCGCACGCATTTTTAGTCTCGAGCGCGCGCATTGCTATTGACGATCTTACTGACGTCATTTAGTGTTCGTACCGAGACCTATAAAGGGGGATGACCCGGTGTGTCACCCGTGCCCCATGATTAAGCGACTTCTCGCGAAACCGGTCGGGCGGGATAGTGTGTTTCATCGGTTCATCCCCCGCTGTATACCTCTTCCCATTCCTCATTTGGACGGGTCAAGTGTTTGCATGGATCGCTTCCGGCCGGAGTCCCAGCATATCACTGACATGCCTGTTTGCATTGATTTTATGTAAGTGTGCTTTTGGCTTTTTTAAATAAATTTTTAAAGACGTTATTACACTATTGTGGCCTCTTTTGCTTTTCCCTGGAAATTGGTTCCGAGCTCCCAGCCTGAAGGGGATTGACAACTTACCTGGCCTACTATCTTCCTCCAGTGGTTACACATATGCATTCTGGGGTCTTCTTTTCACTAAGAGACCACCGGCTTTCTGGTAAGCAGTTATTGTTTTCCGCAAGGTGGAGGATCTACTATCAGCACTTTTCTATTGAATGTCACCACGCTTATTGTCATCATCACAATTTTCCCACTGGTGTTTTTCAAGAATAAGCTAATTAATTTACTGTTTATCACTTATGGACACTATTTTGGTTTATTTTACTATGATCACCATCCATGGACACTAATACTGTTTATTTGTTAATATTTTTAGCGCATCCTGTTTTTTTGTCACCACAATCAACAGCCTTGTGGATGCCCATGATGCTAGGGACGAAGAAATGGAGGCAGTCAAGGCTAAAATTGCAGACATGGAGGACCGTTCCAGAAGGAACAACCTCAAAATACGCGGGGTTCCCGAGTCCATTCAACAATCGGAATTGCGCGTTTATGTCTCCAAGATCTTTACCTCAATCCTACCTGACCTCACTGAAATGGACATAACAATGGACAGAATCCACAGACTACCAAAACCCTCCTACCTTCCAGATAAAGTACCGAGGGATATCATTCTACGCCTGCATTTTTTCCACGTAAAAGAACGCCTGATGTCCAAGGTGCGCAATAAAGATCTCATCCCCCCGCAATACAAAGATCTCCAGTTCTTCTCCGATCTATCTCAATTTACGTTGCAGAAGCGGCGAAATCTCAACACCATTTCCAAGGCATTGCGTAACCACAAGATAGTCTATAAATGGGGATTTCCAACCAAACTTATCATCACCAATGATGGAAAAGAACACACAGTGGATTCCCTAGCTAAAGGATTAGACTTGCTCAAGACATGGAATATCATCCCAGATGATCCCCCCGGTGGGTCTAACAGTCACAATCCAGATCGCATTGGAGGGGATTGGAATGTAGTCAACTCCAAAAATGCTCGTTCACACCGCTTAATATCGTTTTACTATTCCTGATTGCCCTGTTCTGGAGGCACCTAGCTGAACTTGCCTTACACCTTTTTGGTTACTTGCAGCCATGAGCTGCACTCAGGTCACAGAGACCTATGTTTTCCTGTTTTGGATATTTTTTCTTAAATTTTGTGTTTTTTTCTCGTTTTTGTTTGGTTCTCATTGTTTACATTGCAGTCTAGCACCCCGCTCTGCAGTTGGTCTCGTGGGCATCCTCCTATCCGTTGGAGATCTATTGAAGGGACTCACGCGTGGTCGCCTAACCATGACGGCGACTCCCCTTGGCTCACCGGTATGGTATGCTAAACCACCTGATGTAAGTAAAACTTATTTTTCACACTGCTTATCAACTCAGATCGCTGTCCGAGGATGACTGTCACTTTCTTAACTATTAACGCTAAAGGCCTCAACCACCCAGCCAAAAGAAAATCATTGTGGGCTGAGGCGACTCGATTTAATTGTGATGTCCTCTGCACCCAAGAGACCCACTTTCTGGGAGACAAAACACCTAAATGCACCCACCCAAGTATCCATACATCTTTAAAGCCAGTGCCTCGACTAAAAAACGGGGGGTGATGACAGCAATCAGGGACTCTGTTGCGTTCAAACTGCACAATGAAATTGCTGACTCCCAGGGCCGCTACCACATCCTTGTGTGCGACATCAACTCTACCACTTACACGGTGGTTAATGTTTATGCGCCTAATGACCACCAAATACACTTTTTGAAACGAGTCCTCAGGAGTGTTAGACCGATACAAAAAGGTTTTCTTCTCCTATGTGGAGACTTCAACCTCCCCCCTGATCCTCAGATGGACTCCACGTCATGCTCACGCAGACACCATCACTCTCTACAATCAACACTACACTCACAGGATCTCTATGACGCTTGGCGATGTCTCCACAGCACCGAGAGGGTCTATTCTTTCTTCTCAACGAGTCATGGCATTTACACGAGATTAGTACTTTTCCTTACAGACAAGTGGTTGTTGCCTAAAATTGTGGATACTAAAATTAATGTTATCACATGGTCGGATCATGCCTCTGTGACTCTCTCGGTTGCTGATTCGCCGGGCGTGGGTACTACATTCGTCTGGCGTTCCAGCCCGAGATTGTTTCAAGCTGAACACTCCAGAAAGACCTTGCAATGTCGGCTCTGTATCGGACCCTATGGTATTATGGAATTCCCATAAGGCATTTATAAGAGGGGTTTTGATTAAGATGGGTGCGAGGGCTAAGAGGATGAGGGGGCAGCAGATACAAACTCTCATTTCTAATATACACACTCTAGAATCCCAGAATAAACAAAATGCTTCCCCGCTAGTTTCTAGTAAATTACCGCAGCTTAGGGGCGAGCTCCGCTTGATTCTACTCGACAACTTTGAAAAATCTTCCAAGCGCCTTAAAATGACATACTATGTAAGCGGCAACAGGGCTGAGAAACTCTTGGCCAACCGCCTCAGAGGGTTGAGACATAAGACCACTATCCCCTTTGTTCGCCACCCCTTCACTCGAGATAAATTATTTCACCCACAAGCGATAGCTGACGCATTCAGTTGCTATTACAGCTCACACTACAATTTAAAAGACGACCCTTCCACAATTCAACCCACGGGGCCCACTATATCAGACTTTCTGAACAAGATTGAACTCCCCCAAATATCATCCGACCAACTGGAAGACTTAAATTCTCCCTTTTCGGAAACTGAAATCGCCAAAGCAATAGATTCCCTTCCTAACAACAAAGCTCCTGGGCCTGATGGCTTCACCGGAGAGTATTATAAGGCATTTAAACTAGAACTAGTCCCATATTTAGCAGGTATTTTTAACCAAGCTGCCTATTCGTCCTTTTTTCCATCTGAAATGCTCAAGGCTATGATTGTGGCGTTGCCGAAGCCTGGGAAGGACCCTGACATACCCCAAAATGTTAGGCCCATTTCTTTGCTCAATAACGATTTGAAGTTATTTGCCAAGCTCCTCGCCAATAGACTGGTGGACTTATTGCCGTCATTGATACACCTGGACCAATCAGGGTTCACAAGGGGCCGACAGACATCTGATGCCACTAGGCATCTAATTAATCTCGTACACCTGGCCAATCGAACAAAAACGCCTTCTCTGCTCCTTGCCTTGGACGCAGAGAAGGCGTTTTATAGAGTCCACTGGGATTATTTGGCCAAAGTGCTTTCCAAATTTGGGTTCGAGGGCAGAATATACTTGGCTATTATGGCACTATACACGACTCCCTCGGCCCAGGTGTATATATCGGGGACGCTCTCCACGGCATTTAATATTTTGAATGGAACCCGTCAGGGGTGCCCACTGTCCCCGCTTATATTTAATCTCCTTATGGAACCCCTGGCAACTTATATACGCACTCACCCCCAGATAAGTGTCTTCATGGTTGGAGGAGTACAACATACCATAAGCCTCTTTGCGGATGACATCATTTTGATGCTCACCGATGTTGAGTCCTCTCTGGCTTCAGCTCACCAGGTATTGCAACTATTTACGACAGTGTCATATTATAAGGTCAATGAAACCAAGTCGCATATTTTAGGGTTGGGTATTCCTGCCCGGACCAGACACGCCCTTAGCATGAAGTTCCCCTTTACATGGAAGGAGATAGGTATATCATACCTAGGTATAACTCTCACATCTTCGCCCTCTGATTTGGTAAGGGAAAACTACACCCCGTTTTTGCAAATGTTACATACTAAATTAGAGGCTCTGGCGAAATTCGAATTATCCTGGTCGGGGCGACTGGCCGCCTTCAAAATGCAGGTCCTCCCGCAGCTACTATATGTCTTAAGGACTCTGCCCATCCCGGTCCCACCCTCCTTCTTCCTCTCAGTGCAATCTACTCTCAATAAATTTCTTTGGGGGGGCAAAAGGGCGCGATGCGCATTCCGCAAAATTATCAAACATAGGAGGGCGGGAGGTATAGGCCACATCCACATCAAGGATTACTATACAGCCTCGCTCTTAGCCCAGCTGAAGGGCTGGTTTCCTAACTCCGCTTCATCCCTGTGGACTGCTCTTGAACAACAGCAGGTCCCGGGCCGGAATCTTTACAATTATCTCATCACGAGCAACCTCCGCCCAAACCCGCCCCCACACATAGGACCGATTATTAGAGCGTCTACTGACGCATGGCGAATACTGACTTTGCAAACTTCCCCACAGTATAGACTTATCCCAATGAGATTTCCGCTGACTGCTATATCCTGTATTATCCCGGATATCTCTGTGGAGAGTTGGAGTTCGGGTGGGGTACTGGATATAGAAGATTTGTATGTGGGACCTGCACTTAAAACGTTTAGAGCTCTCCAACTGGAGTACTCTATACCCACGACTGAATGCTTTCGGTATGTGCAAATCTCACACCTACTGAAACGACAGACTGACCTATATACTCATCTCCCGTGGCATATAGCTCAATATTACTCAACGAAACGTACGAATGTTAAGGGTATATCAGTGTTTTACTCTTACTTACAGGATAAATTGACATTCACCAAATCTTCTGATATGCAAGCCTGGGAGAAAGAATTTGATACAGTATATTCAGTTGATCAATGGCAGACGGCCCTGAGGGTAACGTACTTCTCCACCAAATGTGTTAATCTTTGGGAACTATTCCAAAAAATCTTATTTTTTTTATTTTTTATAATTCTTTATTTTATAGCATTTTCCACTCTTATTTCCTCTTTCTACAAAAAAGAAAGTAAATGACTACAATTTGACACTTTTCTTTAGACATTTTCTTATTGGTCATTGTGCTTCTTAACAAAATTCCCAAATTCTGCCATCATATCTACTGTATATAGCTATAGCATAATACACTTCCTATTCCCCATATCTACCCTTCCTTCTAAGTCGCTATTCCCCCCCCCCCCGTTTTCCCCCACAAAAGACAAAAAAAAAACAAAAAAACAAAACAAAAACAAAAAAAAAGGAACTCCTCCCATCCCCCTCCTCCTTCAAAGGTCTCGCTCTCTGAATCTTATATAGGGCGTCCACACTTGGCTATACTTCCCCTCTTGTTCTCTTATTCCCATTGTCAGGTTCTCCATCTGCTGAATTTCTGTTACTCTGCCCAGCCATTGCTGTCTAGTCGGCGCAAGCGTACTTTTCCACAAAATTGGAATGCATGCCCTTGCCGCTGTCAACAAATGTCTAAGCAGAGAATTTTTAAATTTTACCATGGAGATTGGGAAGTCTAAAAGTAGATAGGTAGCTGGATTATCTCCCAGATCTACCTCTATGATTTCTTTTACCGTTTCGGTGACCATTTTCCAAAAATCTCTCAACTTTGGACACTCCCAGAATACATGTAACATGGTACCCTCTCCTTCTCCACACCGCCAGCACCGGTCTGATAAATCGGGGAATATCCTTTTTAATGCGACAAGGGTTTTATACCATCTAGTCAGGATCTTATAAGCACCCTCTTGATATCTGGTAGCGAGAGAAGCTTTGTGTGTAAAATTGAAGATTTTTATTCTCTGCGTCTCTGAAAATTTAGTCCCCAATTCTTTTCCCCAGGCTAAAATAAATGGTACTTCTTTTGGGGCTATTGACTCTTCTAAAAGAGTATACATTAAAGACAGACCATGTCTCAGTGAGTCACCCTTCAAGCATAGTTCCTCATATCTTGAGAGGTCTCTGGTTGCTTTGCCTAGTGGATTCATTGCTCTAATAGCGGCTTTTAATTGGTTTGATCTCATTGAGTCTATTTCCCTATTAAATACCTCTTCCCTTTCTTCCCCACTGCTCCTTTGATTCCCATCTTCAAAGTGTATTAGCCTGCTCATTCCCGAGCGTCTAAGATTATTAAAGTGTAGGTCTGTGAGGCCTAATTGGAATCTAGGGTTTCCCAGCACCGGGAGTAATGGGCTTGGATGTTCCGAGATTTTTGTTTTCTTAAATATTTTTTTTATGACTCGTAGTGTGGCTCCTATAGTGGGGTGTTTTTTCACTTCTTGTGGTATATCTACCTCTTGGATCCATGCCATTCCCTCTAAAGGAATGTTCGTGATTTTTTTCTCCATATGTATCCATGGTTTTGCCTTCTGTTGGGTACACCACTCTACCACCCTTGCCATATGGGACGCATCGTGGTATCCCATTGGATCTGGGAGTCCCACCCCTCCTCTTTCCTTTGGCAACGTCAGAATCTCTCGCCGTATTCTAGGTGCTTTCCCTGCCCAGATGAACTTAGCGAATCTAGTTCTTAAATCTCTCAGGGATCCTGAGGGAATCTTTACAGGTAAGGTCTGAAGTATGTATAGTAATCTTGGCATCACATTCATTTTTATAATGTTAATTCTTCCAAACCATGTAAAGATTTCCTTATCCCATCGTTGAAAGTCTGCCTTGATCTGCCTTACCAGGGGTACGAAGTTCAGCTCGTAGATTCTTTTTAGATTTTTCGGTATCTTTGTTCCCAGGTAAAGTATGTGGGAATCTGTCCACCTAAAGGGGAAGTTTGCCGCTAATTGCTGCTGCTTCTGTCTATTCACTTCTATTCCCATTGCTTCCGATTTACCATAGTTCACCTTAAAATTGGAAAGCTCTCCGTATTCCTTTATCTCCTTCAATAGGGATGGTAGGGATAGTTCTGGAGTCGTTAACGAGAATAACAGGTCATCTGCAAATGCTGCGACTTTATACTCTGCTCCTTTAACCAAAAGTCCTCTTATATCTCTATTTGCCCGGATAGTTCTCAAAAAAGGTTCTAAAATGAGGACAAAGATAATCGGGGAGAGTGGGCATCCTTGTCTTGTTCCATTTCTTATTATGAAGGGATCAGACATTACATCGTTCACCTTTACCCTTGCTGTCGGACATGAGTAGAGGCCTGCGATCCAATTTTGCATTCCTCTACCCAGCCCAATGTATTGTAGTGTAGCTTTTAAGAATCCCCAATCCACCCTATCAAAAGCTTTTTCAGTATCAGTAGATATTAATACTAAAGGGTTGTGGTAGAGTTGGGACATGTAGATGGTACTTAACACTCGTATGTTTTCCCACCCATCTCTTCCGGGGGTAAAGCCGACCTGGTCCGGGTGTATAAGGGGGGGTAAATGAGTTACTAATCTATTGGCAATTATTTTTGAAAAGATATTTAAGTCTATGTTCAATAAGGATATTGGACGATAACTGGGGCATAGTGTCGGGTCCTTCCCCTCCTTAGGAATTACAGCTATGTGTGCCCCAAGTGTTTCTTCACGCATCGGCCGCACTTCTTTTAGTGAATTAAAGGCCCCCAAAAATTTAGGTGCCAGTTTCTCGTAGAAGGTTTTGTAGTATGTTAATGTATATCCATCTGGGCCCGGGGATTTGCCTGGTTTCATTTCTTTAATTGCTTCTAGAAGTTCCTCTGAAGTTATCACCCCCTCCATACTAGCTATGGTTTCTTCTGGAATTTTGGGCATGCCTGATTCATTTAAATACTCCTTTACTCTATTCTCTCTGAGCTGGTTCTTCCCTGATGAGGATTTGCTCTCCAATTGGTACAGTCTACCATAATATTCTCTAAAGGCTTTTGCAATTAGTTGCGATGAGTTAACCAATTTATCTCCTTGTATTTTTATTTTTTCGATATGGTTTTTAGCTCTTGTTTCTCTCAATGCCTTCGCCAGCATCCTGCTTGGTTTGTTCCCAAATTCATAATATGCCCTTCGGCATCTACTTAGTTTAGCCTTAGCCTTATCCATAAGTATCAGATTTAGTTTATCTCGAAGGATCGTTAGTCTCTCTTCGGTGTTTGTTTTTTGCGACCTCTTATGTTCATTTTCTAATATTCGGATCTCCCCAAGCAGGCGATCTACCTCAGCATTGAGAGATCTCTTTCTATGAGCTCCTAGTGAGATGAGGATTCCTCTCAGATAGCACTTGTGCGCCTCCCAGTTACATAGTGGTGATGTATCTTCGTCTTTATTCAGTGTAAAAAACATTTCTATTTCTTGCTTTATCTTATCCTCATACTCTGGGTCTTTAATTAATGTTTCATTGAGCCTCCAGTTCCATTCCCTAGGACCTGCTGTCCCCCATTCAATAACACAACTGACTGGGGCGTGGTCTGATACTGAGAATGAGCCCATTGAAGTTTCTCTTAAATTCAGCAGTATACTTTGATCCAGAAATATGTAGTCGATCCTCGTGTATGTTTTATGTTTTGGTGAGTAAAAACTGTAGTCTCTCTCATGTGTATGTAACGTCCTCCATGTGTCTATTAACTGTAGGTTTTGTAGTATTTCCCTTGCTTTTCTTAGTTTTATGTTGGATATATTATAGGATCCCTTGGAAGAGTCAAGACTAGGATCTAGGACCATATTCATATCCCCCCCCAAAATCAAGACCCCCTCTCTACTCTGAGTCACCATCTCTGCAAATTTTTCCAGAGCAGAGACCGGGTCCTCATTCGGGAGGTAGAGGTTTACTAAGGTAACCTTTTGCTCGTTTAATGTCCCCTTTACCATAAGAAATCGTCCTTCCTCGTCGGTTTCTACTTTTGATTCCTTCCATGTTACATTTTTGGCCAGCAAGATTGCCACTCCATTAGCCTTTGAGGGTATATCAGTGTTTTACTCTTACTTACAGGATAAATTGACATTCACCAAATCTTCTGATATGCAAGCCTGGGAGAAAGAATTTGATACAGTATATTCAGTTGATCAATGGCAGACGGCCTTGAGGGTAACGTACTTCTCCACCAAATGTGTTAATCTTTGGGAACTATTCCAAAAAATCTTATTGAGATGGTATCTCACCCCATTCAGAATGTCCAAAATAGGCAGGGGTATATCCCCCGGGTGCTGGAGGGAATGTGGGGGAACGGGTACACTGTTCCATATTCTATGGTCCTGCCCCGTGACAATACAATACTGGCAACTAATCCAAAACCTGGTAGCACAGGTCCTCAAACTTAATCTGACCCTGTCCCCTGGGTTGGCGTTACTCTCCTTAGGTATAGATCATATCCCTTATCACTCTAGGACCCTTCTATCCCACATCCTTCTAGCCGCTAGGCTAGCCTTGGTCAGACATTGGAAGGCCGCTCCTCGACCTACACTGTCTGAAGTTATCCAAATAATCAATACCCATGGCTCATATGAACAACTATTTGCCTCAGGGGTCGGTAATTATACAGAGGTTAAGAAAATCTGGGAACCTTGGACCGAATGGTATAAGGTTCAACCCGGACCTGGCCCCCCATGAGTTAGTTCTTGCCGGCAGATATATTGCCCTCTGCTAAGGATGATTGACTGCGTATGTTCCTGATGCTCGAGTTTCAGGCTGCTACTCTGTTTTTGTTTCTTTTTCTGTTTCTTTTCTTGTTTTTGCCATATCAGTGGTACTATCTCATTTAGGACGTGGTGAGTTTGGAGATGTTATATTGTCTCGGTTCTACATGAAAAATGGCCCTTTTGGTGTGATGGAATACGGGTATCACTCTTGTATGTTATGTACACCCTCTTAGTACAGTATGAATAAGATGCCTCTTCACCCTATGACCCAAATCACTGATGTTTTTCTTTGTATTTAATTATTTTTTTCTTTTTTCTTTGTTCATGTCATCTATGTTTAAAACTGTTAAAACTAATAAAAACGATTGAAATTAAATTGCATTGTTTATTGTATAAATGACATTTGCAGTTTGGGAGTTAACCACAAAGGGGTGCTGAAGGGGTTATGTGTTCCCTAATGTGTGTTTACAGCTGTAGGGGTGTGTGGCTGTAGGTGTGACATCATTGATTGTGTATCCCTATAAAGGGATGACGCTTCAGGCCGGGTCGCGGGCGCATGCCCGCGACCCACGGCTGGGTACTAGTACAGGACGTACCTGTACGTGGATGTGCCCAGCCGTGCCATTCTGCCGACGTATATGTGCAGGAGGCGGTCCTTAAGTGGTTAATGAAAAATTGTAAAGCTTTACAGTCACTTTAAGAAGCAAAAGATTTTAACCACTTGCTTACTGGGCACATAAACCCCCTTCGTGCCCAGGCGAAATTTCAGCTTCCGGCACTGCGTCGCTTTAACTGACAATTGCGCGGTCATGCGACGTGGCTCCCAAAAAAAATTGGCGTCCTTTTTTTCCCCACAAATAGAGCTTTCTTTTGGTGATATTTGTTCACCCCCTGCGGTTTTTATTTTTTGCGTTATAAACAAAAAAATTGCGACAATTTAAAAATATATATATATTTTTTACTTGTTGCTATAATAAATATCCCAATTTTTTTTTTAAAAAAATATTTTTTTTTCTCAGTTAAGGCCGATACATATTCTTCTACGTATTTTTGTAAAAAAAAAAAATCACAATAAGTGACTGCTTTGCGCAAAAGTTATAGCGCCTACAAAATAAGGGACAGAATTATGATTTTTATTGGGACTGCGACATTGCGGCGGACACATCGGATACTTTTGACACATTTTTGGCGCCATTCACATTTATACAGCGACCAGTGCTATAAATATGCACTAATTACTGTATAAATGTGACTGGCATTGAAGGGGTTAACACTAGGGGGTGAGGAAGGGGTTAAATGTATTGCCTGGGTGTGTTCTAACTGTGTGGGGGGAGGGGGGTGACTGGGGGAGGTGACCGATGCTGTGTCTCTATGTACAAGAGACACAGATCGGTCTCCTCTTTCCCTGACAGGACGTGGAGCTCTGTGTTTACACACAGAACTCCACGTTCCTGCTCTGTCACCGCCGATCGCGTGTACCTGACGGACACCGCGGCCGCCGGGTACACGCATCGAATCCTCGGTGATGCGACGGCACTGTTTTTCAGTGCCGAGAATTACAAATTACAAATACATCACGTCCAAAGACGTGACCCCGGCGCCTCAGGTCCGCGCTGTTGACGTATTTTGTCAAGGGCGCGGACCGGAAGTGGTTAAAATTGAGAATTTTACAATTATATTGGAGACTAGAGAAAGGCTTAATACTAAAGTATAGATTGTGAGGGCAGAAAAAGACTTGTTCTGAATAAAGCAGATCCTCTATCCTGGATAACAGGAAAGAATTCCCTATATATTTTGTGAGGAGAATGTGTAGGAATAGAACATTTATTAAAAATGTATTAAAATTCCCTGAGAACTTGATATCTTTTCCTAGTTAAGGGGAATGTTTCATTACAGGATTTAATTGTATATCCTGTTCTTGGGGTGAAGCTAGAAGATCCCTGATGTCTCCATTGAGAGGACCTTGTTGTCACTACTGTCACATAAGGGGCTTGTCAGTACATATATATATACAGTTGTGGCCAAAAGTTTTGAGAATGACACAAAAATTAGTTTTCACAAAGTTTGCTGCTAAACTGCTTTTAGATCTTTGTTTCAGTTGTTTCTGTGATGTAGTGAAATTTAATTAAACGTACTTCATACGTTTCAAAGGCTTTTATCGACAATTACATGACATTTATGCAAAGAGTCCGTATTTGCAGTGTTGGCCCTTCCTTTTCAGGACCTCTGCAATTCGACTGGGCATGCTCTCAATCAACTTCTGGGCCAATTCCTGACTGAGAGCAACCCATTCTTTCATAATCACTTCTTGGAGTTTGTCAGAATTAGTGGGTTTTTGTTTGTCCACCCACCTCTTGAGGATTGACCACAAGTTCTCAATGGGATTAAGATCTGGGGAGTTTCCAGGCCATGGACCCAAAATGTCAACGTTTTGGTCCCCGAGCCACTTAGTTATCACTTTTGCCTTATGGCACAGTGCTCCATCGTCCTGGAAAATGCATTGTTCTTCACCAAACTGTTGTTGGATTGTTGAAAGAAGTTGCTGTTGGAGGGTTTTTTGGTACTATTCTTCATTCATGGCTGTGTTTTTGGGCAAAATTGTGGGTGAGCCCACTCCCTTGGATGAGAAGCAACCCCACACATGAATGGTCTCAGGAAGCTTTACTGTTGGCATAACACAAGACTGATGGTAGCGCTCACCTTTTCTTCTCCGGACAAGCCTTTTTCCTGATGCCCCAAACAATCGGAAAGAGGTTTCATCGGAGAATATGACTTTGCCCCAGTCCTCAGCAGTCCATTCACCATATTTTCTGCAGAAGATCAATCTGTCCCTGATGTTTTTTTTGGAGAGAAGTGGCTTCTTTGCTGCCCTTCTTAACACCAGGCCATCTTCCAAAAGTCTTCGCCCCACTGTGCGTGCAGATGTGCTCACACCTGCCTGCTGCCATTCCTGAGTAAGCTCTGCACTGGTGGCACTCCGATCCCGCAGCTGAATCCTCTTTAGGAGACGGTCCTGGTGCTTGCTGGACTTTCTTCCGCACCCTAAAGCCTTCTTCACAAATGCAGTGGACATTTTTTTTATGGGATTAAGTTAATTTTCATGGCAAAGAGGAACTTTGCAATTAATTGCAATTCGTCTGATCACTCTTCATAACATTCTGGAGTGTATGCAATTTCCCATCTCAAAAACTGAGGCAGCAGACTTTGTGAGAATTTGTATTTGTGTCATTCTCAAAACTTTTGGCCATGGCTGTACATGGTTAGGACACATAAACATACATAAACACCTTTTAAACATCCCTTCACACCAGACGTGGAATAAGTAGCCATAGAGCCCCTTCCAGCCTTACAAATATGGCCTGTGCTCATGAAAGGATTAAATAAAAGAGGAAGCAATTCAAATGTAAATATACCAATTTTTTATTGTGTGTTTTATGAAAGTATAATTATGGACCTAGACACATTCAGCTAGATTCACGTACCTTGTTGCATCTTTCTGTCGGCTTAGCGTATCTTCTTTACGCTATGCCGGCGCAACGTTGAGAGGCAAGCATGATATTCACAAAGCAAATGCTCTCAACGTTGCGCCAGCGTAGCGTATAGTTGTTGGCGTAAGCCGACGTAAGTCAAAGTGCGTGGAAGTGGGCTGGAAGTGGACGTGTAACATTTAAATAAAGCGTGACCCCATGCAAATGATGGGCTGAACTTCAGAAAACAAACTGCGTATGCGTCGTATCTTGGACGCATCCCAGTGCGCATGCTCACAGTCACATCAAAATAACTGGCTAAGATACGTCAAAACACTGCCTATGACATGAACGTAACCTATGCACAGCCCTATTCATGTACTATGTAAACAAAGTAAAAATCGACGGCGTTCGTTCCCTGGTCCATACCTTTGCATGGGTTGCGCCTCCTATATGAGGAATAACTTTACACCGGACATAACCCTTACGCAAATCGCTTAAAATATGCGCCGGGCGCAAGTACGTTCGTGAATCTGCGTATCTTAGTCATTTGCATATTTAAAATGGGAACGCCAGATGTGTCCAGAGTAACAATGCGCCCACGATACGCCGGTGTAGGCAAGTTCCGTCGGGCGGCTGAAGCCTTATTTTTCGACGTATCTAGCTTTGGGAATCGGCGTAAAGATACGACGGTGCACATTTGTACTTACGACGGCGTATCTCCAGATACGTCGGCGTGAAATCTACGTGAATCCGGGCCATTGTTTCCTTTTCCAACTATATACACTCTGAATAAACCAAGAGTCCTTTGGAAAAATCAATTGGCCATAAGTGAAGATCTAGTGATCGCTAGATCGCTGACACTCTTTTGACCAAGACATTCCAAGCCTGCCCACCACAGCAAGGTAGATTCTTCTAGGGCAGGACCTACACTAAACTACACTAAGCTACCCTACTGGATGATAGTCATCCTTTTTCTAATGTTGGGTGTATGTTTGTACTACGGCCTCATCCTATAATCTGTGTGTGCGATCTACTCTCTCCTAATTTGGTTGTCTGTCTGTGTGCATCTCTCTAAAGCATGGAGCGGTCAATTCATGTACATCTAGACATTCTCTGTTTGTGTAGGTCAGTGCATGCCAGTCCAGTGTGTGTCAGTAAATAAACGTTCATCAGTAATCAACAGAAAAAAATAAAATTAGGATTCCTAAATATGTACAACTGACACAAGCAAAGGATTTCAGGAGAGTCTTACTACCTACCTGCCAGATATAGGTGACCATGTCAGTGTCCCTTGTGTCTGCACCATCATACCGGCAGTAGTGCAGCCGCTTTATAGGGGCACCAGACCGATTTATCTTGCGGCCCAGTCCACCTAATAAGTTGACAGGGACTCTTTTCATGCTGCCCCCCTCCATGCAAAGTGCTGCCCTAGGCCTGGGTCTTGTTGGCCTAGGCCAAGATACAGCTTTGGTCAGGTAGGAGCCCAAACCGTTGTACACTACATATTTTGGAAGTTTAGTGGTAAATAGGAGCAAGGAGATGGGTGTTAATTTGTTTATGCTGGCAGGGGCTTTTTAAGTCTGGGGGTGTTCATGCTTTAGAGAGGAGCGGAGGGTGCCAGTATAGAATGAGAAATTGAAGATGTGAGGAAGCATAGAATAGAGCAATAGGGTCACTGTAGTAGTTGTCAAGAAACAGGGTGGGTATGGGGCTTCTGAGAAAAGTTATGTAAATGCAGAATAGAATACAGTATAATATATTTTTTTGCAGATATAGGCCAGTTGCATTCCTCAGAGAAGTTAGACAATGCATTGTCGATGCATTGCTACCACGATTTTTCAAATGTAATTGACACACATTTGCATTCCAGAATAACATTTATTAGAATTGAAGAGCAAATATTTTATTTGTATATTTACATCTAAAAATATGGTGGTGACAAACAGGATTAGGTTGTCTGCTTGACTCTTTTCTTGTTTGTTCTGATGTTAGACAGTTGACATTAGAGATATTATTCCTTCAGTTCTCGTATTGGAATTGCTTTGTGTTTATTAGACCGTTAGAGCACAGCATACTACATACATAAAAGAGAATCAAAATA
Organism: Rana kukunoris; assembly: GCA_029574335.1. NCBI lineage: Eukaryota > Metazoa > Chordata > Amphibia > Anura > Ranidae > Rana > Rana kukunoris. The sequence continues at coordinate 379,446,993 of CM056050.1, read as the reverse complement.
AATCTAAAGACTACAGATATCTTTAAAGACATATAGGAGAAAAGGGATTTTGTTGTGTACTTGATTTATTGCTGTGTTGTTTATCAGTAGTAGTCCCATTGCATTCTGCTGTTTATTTATGATAGGCGTCAAAATATTCAGAAATCGCAAATACTGTCACTGACCTAGTCTGCTTCACAAGTTATTAGGTCCAATGCTTTTTCACTGGATGTTAAGATCCTCAGTTAAAATATGTTTACCTTCAATTTATGTATTAATTGCTGTTTTGTTATTGCTTCTTGTTAGTGCTGATAGAGAAAGATAAAAACTAGCTGATTTATTTACTCAAAAAGCTGATCTCCAAGACCTCCTTTCCTCCACTACCATTTACACCCCATTTACACCCCATTCATCTCTCATTGCTGAGTTGAATGCTTCCTCACTGCATATGGGAGCCTGGGTGACATGAACATTTCTCATTAGCTGTTTAACAGTGGGATCCTCTCATAGGATGACAATGGTGTGATGCCATTATGATGAGGTAGACCCAGGCTGCAGGCTGCAGGCTGCAGCAATGGATCATTGGTCCCCACTCCTGGAAGAGGTGCCATTGAAGGACATGTGACAGCTGAGTTAAAACTGGGTACACACTATGCATGAAGGTAAAAAACCTTCTGTGTGCAGCAGCCTCCCCCCAAGCCCATCTAATACTTACCCGACCCCACTGCGATCCAGCAAAGTGCACGAGAGCAGCAGATCTCCAGGGACTCTCGCTCCTCATTGGCCGAGACAGGAGCAAACACTGTTGGCTCCTGCTGCTGTCAATCACAGCCAGTGAGCCAATGAGGAGAGAGGGGGCAGAGCTCAGCTGCTGCTCTGTGTGTGAATAGACATGTAAAGCAGTAGCTCGCAAGCGATCCTGCTGGGGTGACCCCAGAGCAAGCTGCTTGCTCTGGGGGCACTCGGAAGGAGGGAAAGGCCAGGAGTGTAGGTAGGGGACCTGAGAAGAGGAGGGTCAGGGCTGCTCTGTGTAAAACCACTGCACAGAGCAGGTAAGTATAACATACTATGTATATATATATATATATATATATATATATATATATATATATATATATATATTTAAAAGCCCTTGTCTTTAGAATCACTTTAAGGGTGTTTTGATGTGTGAATGGGTGGTGATGATGGGAGTTACATTTGCCTGGAGATGAGCTTTAAATACACAATATAGGCTGCCCAGGACTCCCGTTTTTATTTACTATGTTCTCAGGAAACGCTTTGTCTAATGCGTTTCCAGACCAGACGTACACACGATCACTTTTCGGCATGGAAAAAAAAAACGTTGTTTTTCAGCATATAGAAAAAACGAAGTTTTTCCAACTTCATCATTAAAAACGATGTTGCCCACACACCATCGTTTTAAAAAAATGATGAGCAAAGTGCGGTGACGTACAACACGTACGACGGCACTCTAATGGGGAAGTTCCATTCCAGCTCCCGACTCATAACTTGCTTCTGAGCATGCGCGAGTTTAAACCGTTGTTTTTAATGTAGTTTTAGCCCACACAGGATCATTTTTTACAACCCAAAAACAACATTATTTAAAACGACATTAAAGAATGCAGCATGCTCGAATTTATTTTTTGTCGTTTTTCAGAAGATGAAAAACGATGTGAAGCCCACACACAATCATTTTAAATGACGTTTTTAAAAACGTTGTTTTTTTTTGATGCCGAAAAGTGATCACGTGTACGCGGCATAAGACTGCTATGTAAGGACCCCACAGATTGAGCTACTTCTCTCTGGACCAATGGAAGCATTCTGTATGAGTAGCGCAGTGATCCCGTATTGTGTCATACTATTTCCCCTGTGATTCTGCAGAATGGTCCCTGCTGTACCGTATAGCTACCACTTCTAAGGAACTGTGCTTGATGTATTACATTGCTGCCCCTGTTACATTGGATTGCTACGAATGGACTCCAAACTTACCCCTTTTGCTGTACCATGTTTCCATCCTAAGATCCTACTTATTGTCCCTGGTTGCAACCTAGGTTGCTGTCTCTAGACCTTAGACTGACCTCTTTTCTGTACTATTTTGCTGCCTGCATTTGATTAGATCTCACCCCAGTTACACCACATTGCTCACGTTTACTGTGGAGTTCAAGTCCTATTCAGGCCAAAAACTTTTTTTTTTTTTTAACCAGATCTCTCTTCCACCCACCTCTTAACTAGTCTTTTAATTTTCCACCCCACACACATCCCATATCTTGTGAAGCCACAAGGTAAGGAGTGGGAATTTAACTTTTGCCTTTAGTACTAATGAATCCTCTGTTTCTGAACCTTAAACAAAAAAAAACACACCTGTCCAGAATTCACCCGGAAACATCTTTCAGAATGGACTATGGCTTCCCAGCAGGGTTGCTGGCTGCAGTTGTCTAAGCTGAGAGTGTCTGTTACACTCCTTCACACTGCCCAAAGCCAACACTAACAAACTCCCTACCCCAAACACAAACACATAGATGGGAGAGGGCTCGATTTGCACCTATTCCCCCCACTCCTACCCCTCTGTGTCTGCACACACTCCATGCCCGGTGCTGTTCCTATAAAAGTAAAGTTGGGGCTGGAAATTGGAAGTCCAGAAGCCTCAGATACATCTGGATGAGAGGTGCTGACTGCTAAAGGGTGAGTGAGCTTCCCATACATCCCTGTCTGTGACTGAAGTCTCCCCCCTTCTCTCTCCTGCCTCTAAGTGAGTACACTAAGGCAAATAATGGTTCTCAGCACGAAAAGAGTCTGGCTTGCGCTACACTGTTAGGAAAATTAGTCTAGCACCCCCAAAAAGCAGCCGCGCTGCTTCTGGTATGCGGGCGGCCGGCATTCCTCAACTGTGGGGGGTGCTTCCAATTTTGACTGTTTTATCATCCTGGACCACAAATCTTCCTCACTGTGCTATATGTTTCTGCTGCACCATCTACTTAAAGTAGAACTGTAGGCAACACTTTTTTTTTCATTTTGGGTAGAGTAAGGGAGGGTTATAGCCCCTGTCAGTTTATTTTTTTACCATCCCTGTCCCATTGCAAAGATTTTCCTTCACGTTCTGCTCTATGGGCAACCAGGAAGTAAGAGGAATTCTAAGTAAATTAAGGGAATCCATTGACCCCCCCCCCCCCCAGGCCCTCAGAACTAGTGTCCTCACTTGAAAATTTCAGGGCGGGTCTTAAACAACACAGGGTGTGGCCGTAACAGGTAGGGGTGGGTCATATTTAAATTAGGGGGTGCACAAGTTTAGTCAGGCCTAGACAGCACAAAACCTACATACACCTCTGGTCGTCTCCATACATCAGAGTTCTCAGTGTTCCCCCTTAAAAATCAGGGTTCCCAGAGCACCTCTTATGTTAGAGGCCCCAGAGTTCTTCCTTACATAAGAGACTGCAGAGTCCCCTCTTACAGTAAAAGGGAACTCTGCAAGTTCAAAAGTAAAAGGGGAACTCCGTCGACTCTGATGTAAAGGGGGACTTTTGATATTTACTGTACTTCATATGAATTGAAAAGTTATTTAACCACTTAAGACCCGGACCAAAATGCTGCTATAGGACCTTGCCCCCTTTTGCAATTCGGCACTGCATCGCTTTAACTGACAATTAACTGACAATTGTGTGGTCGCGCAACGTGGCACCCAAACAAAATTAGCGTCCTTTTTCCCCCACAAATAGAGCTTTCTTTTGGTGGTATTTGATCACCTCTGCTTTTTTTTTTTTTTTTGCGCTATAAAGAAAAAAAGAGCGACAATTTTGAAAAAAATTCAATATTTTTTACTTTTTGCTATAATAAATATTCCCCAAAAATATATATTCCTCAGTTTAGGCCGATACGTATTCTTCTACCTATTTTTGGTAAAAAAATATCGCAATAAGCGTTTATCGGTTGGTTTGCACCACATTTTTAGAGTTTACAAAATAGGGGATAGTTTTATTGCATTTTTATAAAAAAAAATGTTTTACTACTAATGGCGGCGATCAGTGATTTTTTTTGTGACTGCGACATTATGGCGGACACTTCGGACAATTTTGACTAATTTTTGGACAATTGTCATTTTCACAGCAAAAAATTTAAATTGCATTGTTTATTGTGAAAATGATATTTGCAGTTTGGGAGTTGACCACAGGGGGCGCTGAAGGGGTTATGTGTTCCCTAATGTGTGTTTACAACTATAAGGGGGTGTGGCTGTAGGTGTGACATCATCGATTGTGATTCCCTGTATAAGAGATCACGCGATCGATGCAGCCGCCACAGTGAAGCACGGGGAAGCTGTGTTTACACACGGCTCTCCCCGTTCTGCAGCTCCGGGGACGGATCGCCGCACTCCAGCCGTGACCGAGTCCACGTGTCCCGGTCCCCGAGCTTCGGACCGGGTCACGGGTGCGTGCCGTGGGCGCGCGCCCATGACTCACAGCTGGGTACTAGTACAGGACGTACCTGTACGTACATGTGCCCAGCCGTGCCATTCTGCCGACATATATGTGCAGGAGGCGGTCCTTAAAGCGGATCTCCACCCTAAAGTGAAGATCCGCTGATCGGAACCCTCCCCCCCTCCGGTGTCACAATTGACACCTTTCAGGGGGGAGGGGGGTGCAGATACCTGTCTAAAGACAGGTATCCGCACCCACTTCCGGCCCGCAGTCTCGGGCAAAAGACGGGCTTTTCCCGTTGTGTGCTGGGAACTCTCAGCTCCCAGCACACAGCGGGAGCCAATCGCCGGGCGCAGCGCGACTCGCGCATGCGCCGTAGGGAACCGGGCAGTGAAGCCGGAGCGCTTCACTTCCTGGTTCCCTCGCCGTGGATGGAGGGGGGAGCAGCAGGGTGATGAGCGATCGCTCATCCTCTGCTGCGGACGCCGCTGGACTCCAGGACAGGTAAGTGTCCTAATATTAAAAGTCAGCAGCTGCAGTATTTGTTGCTGCTGGCTTTTAATATTTATTTAAGGTGAACCATCCGCTTTAAGTGGTTAATAGCAAAATATATGTACAGTTTATACAATAAAAAAATTGCTGTGTGCCGCTAAAGTGTTCGGGTTTGACTTGAAGAAAAGGTGGCAACCCTAGCCCACACCTCTGTTACAACCTCATAGTTACTGAACACAGAATGCAAATATAACAAGGCTGTAGCTCTGTGCAGCACCTGCTTTGGTGAATGAAGCCATGTTTGGAAACTTTTCAAATATAAGCAGCAAGACCTCTCAAGTGACCAACTATGTCACTTGTTTTGATGAGGTTACATTGTGGTTTACCAGTGTGAAACCTTGAGTATCACAAAATACAGGTGGTAGTGCATATAAATCTCTGCCTTTTTCACTCTGATGCAACAACTAAACTGCAAAAAGAGCTACTACCAGGGCAGCCATCACAGCTTTAGGCATGGCTACCCTGAAGCGGAGAACCGGGGGGGGGGGTGCTGACAAAAGAAACAAGTGGGGGGTGCCCGGAGGGGCCCCTTACAGGTGTAATGCAAAAAGAAAAATGGGAGGGGGCCAGCCGGGCATGTAAGGGGCCCTGGGGACCATCGGGTCCCTTACAGGTTTAATGCAAAAAAACGGGAGGGGGGCCATCGGGCCCCTTACAGGTGTACAGGTAAGGCTACTACATCCAGATTTGTCTAAACCACTTTCGTAGTTCTTGCAGATTGTGGTGAATTCCATATAAATGTGTAAGGCTTTGCTCATAGCTATCGGAATTGAATGCAGGTTTCTAATACTCATGACAGGAGATTGTGACCGGCTCTCTATGGAGACAGTTTACATATCTCCATTGTGGCTGTGGAGCGGCTTGCATAGGAACACTGTGGGTCTTTGGCTCCCTTTAGGGCTGAATTCAGGCAAAGATTTGGCCCTGATTCACCCCTGAAATGGAGAACAGGAACGCATCGGACCCCTCCTGCGAGCCGCATCAGTCGGAAGTGTGAACCCAGCCTTAAGAAAAGCCCGATTTTATGGTCTCAATTAACATTCATCAATTCATGTATTTTCTTCAACCTCTAGTTTGTCAGATAAAGAATGAAGTCAGTCATTCAACCATTCTTATCATGATGAAGTATGGATTATGCCATTTTAAAAATTCAAACTAAAAGTCACTTGTGAATTCAGGTAGCTTCTAAAAACTCATTGGTGCTGGAGGCAGAGCCTGTACTATTGGATTTATTTAAAGAACAGTGAATTCTCATTAAAGGAAAGTAACATAGATTCTTAAGCAGTTAAACCATAAGCAGTTTTCTCCTTCCTTCTATGACTCCTTGGTAAAGTGTATAAAAACGCTAACAATGATCTCTTATTTGCTTCCTTTTGGTTTGCTAATTACTGTATATAGTTATAGTGCTTTGTTTTATCTGTTTGGTAAGGGCAAAAAAAAAATTACCTGTTGATTTTCCCCAAAATGTTGCTAGCCGATTACTTCCTGTTCTCTCTGCCTAACCTGACTGTTATCAAGAAAGCCAAAGAAAAGCCTGAAAAAAATAACCACTTAAGCCCTGGACCATTTGGCTGACCAAAGACCAGAGCACGTTTTGCGATTCGGCACTGCGTCACTTTAACTGACAACTGCGCGGTTGTGCAACGTGGCTCCCAAACAAAATTGAAATTTTTTTTCTCCCATAAATAGAGCTTTATTTTGGTGGTATTTGATCACCTTTGCGGTTTTTATTTTTTGTGCTATAAACAAAAATAGAGCGACAATTTGGAAAAAAAAGCAATATTTTTTACTTTTTGCTATAATAAATATCCCCCAAAAATATATAAAAAAACATATTTTTTTCCTCAGTTTAGGCCGATACGTATTTTTCGTCATATTTGTGTTAAAAAAAAACGCATTAACTGTTTATTGATTGGTTTGGGCAAAAGTTATAGAGTCTACAAAATTGTAATAGTTTTATGGCATTTTAATAAAAAAAAATACTAGTAATAGCAGCGATTAGTGTTTTTTTATTGTGATTGCGACATTATGGAGGACACATCGGCCACTTTTGACGCCATTTTGGGACCATTGTCATTGATACAGCGATCAGTGCAAAAAAAATGCACTGATTACTGTAAAAAATACACTGGCAGTGAAGTAGTTAACCAGCAGGGGGCGCTGAAGGGTTTAAGTGCGTCCTAGGGAGTGCTTCTAACTGTAGGGGGGATGGGCTATGTGTGACATGACACTGATCACAGCTTCCAATTACAGGGAGCAGTGATCAGTGTCCTGTTTACATCAGCATTTCCCCGTTTTTCCCCATGGATATCAAGTCTGCAGGACCCGCGGCTACACTTGTCTTAAAGGCAGTGGCGTAGCGTGGGGGCAGGTGGGACCATGGCCTTGGGCGCGATTTTTAGGGGGGCGCAATTTCAGGCCAGTGTGTGTCACACTGGCTGCATCCTCCTAAATTTCATTTTCGGTGTCCCTGGCCGCCTCAAGCTCCGGCCGCCATCTTTCAATGTCTGGCGCCCTGTGATTAGGCCATGGGGGTCATGTGCGGCGTGGGGTTGCCCTGTCCGTGATCCTGAACTCCCGCCTCTGCACATGACCTCCATACACCCAATCACAGTGCGGTGAGCGCCATACACTGAACAAACATGGCGGCCGCCTCCTCCTATCCTCTGGACCCTGATGTCGTGATGCAGCCTGCAGAACAAGCAGCAGATGAGGAGGAACACGGACTGGGGAGAGAGGCAGAGCGGCAAAGACACGCACAGAGAGACACACAGAGCGGCACAGAGAGAGAGACAGAGCGGCACAGAGAGAGAGAGAGAGACAGAGTGGCACAGAGAGAGAGAGACAGAGTGGCACAGAGAGAGACACAGAGACAGAGCGGCAGAGAGAGAGACACAGACACAGAGACAGAGTGGCAGAGAGAGACACAGAGACAGAGTGGCAGAGAGAGACACAGAGACAGAGCAGCACACAGAGAGAGACAGAGCGGCACACAGAGAGAGACGGAGCGCCAGAGAGAGAGAGACAGAGCAGCACACAGAGAGGGACGCAGAGAGGGAGATGCAAAGAAAGATGCAGAGAGAGAGACGCAGAGAGAGAGAGACGCAGAGAGAGAGATGGAGAGAAAGAGATGGAGGGAGAGAGAGACGGAGGAAGAGACAGAAAGAGAGACTGAGAGAGAGAGGCAGAGGCAAAGAGAGAGAGGCAGAGAAAGAGAGAGACAGCGAAAGAGAGAGACAGAGAAAGAGAGAGTGAGTCAAAGAGAGAGAGAGAGACATAGGCAGAGAGAGAGAGACAGAGGCAGAAAGAGACAGGGGCAGAGAGACCGAGGCAGAGAGAGAGACAGAGGCAAAGAGAGAGACAGAGGCAGAGAGAGAGAGACGGAGGCAAAAAGAGAGAGAGGCAGAGGGAGAGACAGAGGCAGAGAGAGACAGAGCCAAAGAGAGAGACAGAGGCAAAGAGAGAGACAGAGGCAAAGAGAGAGAGACATAGGCAAAGAGAGAGAGAGAGAGACAGAGGCAAAGAGAGAGAGAGAGACAGAGGCAAAGAGATAGAGAGAGAGACAGAGGCAAAGAGAGACAGAGGCAGAGAGAGAGACGGAGGCAAAAAGAGAGAGAGATAGAGGCAGAGGGAGAGACAGAGGCAGAGAGAGAGAGACAAAGGCAAAGAGAGAGACAAAGGCAAAGAGAGAGACAGGCAAAGAGAGAGACAGAGGCAAAGAGAGAGACAGAGACAAAGGCAAAGAGAGACAGAGGCAAAGGCAGAAAGAGACAGAGGCAAAGGCAGAGAGGAGCAGAGAGAGAGAGAGACAGATGGGCAGAGAAAGAGAGATGGGCAGACAGAGAGAGAGAGAGAGAGAGAGTTACTGTAGGCAGGACAGTATGGTGTAGTGGTCAGTGTAGTGTAGTTCTCAGTGTAGTGTAGTTCTCAGTGTAGTGTAGTAGTCAGTATAGTGTAGTACTCAGTGTAGTATAGTGGTCAGTGTAGTTCTTAGTGTAGTGTAGTGTAGTGGTCAGTGTAGTGGAAAAATAGTATAGTGGTCAGTGTAGTGTAGTTTTCAGTGTAGTGTAGTTCTCAGTGTAGTGTAGTAGTCAGTATAGTATCGTGGTCAGTGTAGTGTAGTTCTCAGTGTAGTTCTCAGTGTAGTGTAGTGTAGTGGTCAGTGTAGTAGAAAAATAGTATAGTGGTCAGTGTAGTGTAGTTTTCAGTATACTGTAGTTCTCAGTGTAGTGTAGTTCTCAGTGTAGTGTAGTTCTCAGTGTAGTGTAGTAGTCAGTATAGTATAGTGGTCAGTGTGGTGTAGTTCTCAGTGTAGTTCTCAGTGTAGTGTAGTGGTCAGTGTAGTAGAAAAATAGTATAGTGGTCAATGTAGTGAAGTGGACAGTATAGTATAGTGGTCAGTATAGTATAGTGGACAGTGTAGTGTAGTGGACAGTATAGTATAGTGGTCAGTGTAGTGTAGTGGATAGTATAGTATAGTGGTCAGTGTAGTGTAGTGGTCAGTGTAGTGTAGTGGACAGTATAGTATAGTGGTTAGTGTAGTGGACAGTATAGTATAGTGTTAAAGGGGGCTTCCAGCTCCAATATGCCCCCTGCCCGCATACCCCCACAACCACCACCCAGGGTTGTCAGGAAGAGACCTTGTTTCCATCAACATGGGGACAAGGGGCTTTGGGGTGGGGATGCAGATACCCCCCACCCCAAAGCACACCCCCATGTAAGGTGTCTTGCCGTGTGCCACAAAATGTGCCCTGATCCCTTGTAAAGTGTCCTACTCTCATCTACTGTGCCCTGTTCCTATGTAATGTGACCTTCAACCCCCCTGTACTGTGTCCCCCTGATCCCACGTGCTTTGCCTGTGGCCCCCTGTACACTGCTTATCTCAAATTAGACCTAAAATTAAGCATATGTGCAAAAAAAAAAGCAAGCACAAGTTTTACAAGGTAGGTTGTAATACCGATTGTATTAAATAATGCAATTTTTATGATAAATTGTTATATTAACCACTAGCCGACCAGCCGGCGCAGTTATACGGTGGCAGGTCGGCTCGGCTGCGCAAAATCACGTAGGTATACGTAATTTCACATTCCAGCCCCCTGCTCACCCCTGGTGCCGACACGCGTGCCCAGCGGGCGCGATCAACGCCGGGCACCTGCGATCGCTCGTTACAGAGCGATAATCAGGAGCTATGTGTGTAAACACACAGCTCTCGGTTCTGTCAGGGGGAGAAATTACTGTTCGGCTGTTCATACAATCTACAGTATATATGTATATATATTATATATATATATATATATATATATATATATATATATATATGTGTTATCTTAGTTGTGACTATAATATATACAGTGCGGAAAATAAGTATTTGAACACCCTGCTATTTTGCAAGTTCTCCCACTTGGAATCGTAGGTGCATGTCCACTGTGAGAGACATAATCAAAAAAAAAAAATTCCAGAAATCACAATGTATGATTTTTTTAACTATTTATTTGTATGATACAGCTGCAAATAAGTATTTGAACGCCTGAGAAAATCAATGTTAATATTTGGTACAGTAGCCTTTGTTTGCAATTACAGAGGTCAAACGTTTCTTGTAGTTTTTCACCAGGTTTGCACACACTGGAGGAGGGATTTTGGCCCACTCCTCCACACAGATCTTCTCTAGATCAGTCAGGTTTCTGGGCTGTCGCTGAGAAACACGGAGTTTGAGCTCCCTCCAAAGATTCTCTATTGGGTTTAGGTCTGGAGACTGGCTAGGCCACACCAGAACCTTGATATGCTTCTTACAGAGCCACTCCTTGGTTATCCTGGCTGTGTGCTTCAGGTCATTGTCATGTTGGAAGACCCAGCCTCGACCCATCTTCAAAGCTCTAACTGAGGGAAGGAGGTTGTTGCCCAAAATCTCGCAATACATGGCCCCGGTCATCCTCTCCTTAATACAGTGCAGTCGCCCTGTCCCATGTGCAGAAAAACACCCCCAAAGCATGATGCTACCACCCCCCATGCTTCACAGTAGGGATGGTGTTCTTGGGATGGTACTCATCATTCTTCTTCCTCCAAACACGGTTAGTGGAATTATGACCAAAAAGTTCTATTTTGGTCTCATCTGACCACATGACTTTCTCCCATGACTCCTCTGGATCATCCAAATGGTCATTGGCAAACTTAAGACGGGCCTTGACGTGTGCTGGTTTAAGCAGGGGAACCTTCCGTGCCATGCATGATTTCAAACCATGACATCTAAGGCCTCGTACACACGAGGCAATCTATTTGTTCAAATTGGTCGGAGCGACCGATTTGAACAAATCTGTCTCTTTGGATTTTGGTTTGCTCGCGTGTACACACGAGCAAACCAAAATCCCCGCCAGCAGACATCGCGCTGACGTGTCGGTGACGCGGCGGTGACGTTGACGCCGCCACGTCACCGCACAAGGAAGTAAAACACTTCCGCGCATGCGTCGAAATCATTCGGCGCGTGTGCGAGAAGACATGTCTGCTGGTTGGCGTACTAACCAGCAGACATGTTGGGCGGACGGGTTCCCAGCCGACAGATTGGTAAGCATGCTTTCAAATCTGTCGGCTGGCCAAATCCGTCTGCTCGCCCGTACACACGATCGAATCTGTCTGCTGGGACGGTCTAGCAGACCGTTTCCAGCAGACAGATTTGGTCGTGTGTACGCGGCCTTAGTGTATTACCAACAGTAACCTTGGAAACGGTGGTCCTAGCTCTTTTCAGGTCATTGACCAGCTCCTCCCGTGTAGTCCTGGGCTGATCTCTCACCTTTCTTAGGATCATTGAGACCCCACGAGGTGAGATTTTGCATGGAGCCCCAGTCCGAGGGAGATTGACAGTCATGTTTAGCTTCTTCTATTTTCTAATGATTGCTCCAACAGTGGACCTTTTTTCACCAAGCTGCTTGGCAATTTCCCCGTAGCCCTTTCCAGCCTTGTGGAGGTGTACAATTTTGTCTCTAGTATCTTTGGACAGCTCTTTGGTCTTGGCCATGTTAGTAGTTGGATTCTTACTGATTGTATGGGGTGGACAGGTGTCTTTATGCAGCTAATGACCTCAAACATGTGCATCCAATTTAGGATAATAAATGGAGTGGAGGTGGATATTTTAAAGGCAGACTAACAGGTCTTTGAGGGTCAGAATTCTAGCTGATAGACAGGTGTTCAAATAATTCTTTGCAGCTGTATCATACAAATAAATAGTTAAAAAATCATAAATTGTGATTTCTGGAATTTTTTTTTTGGATTATGTCTCTCACAGTGGACATGCACCTACGATGACAATTTCAGACCCCTCCATGATTTCCAAGTGGGAGAACTTGCAAAATAGCAGGGTGTTCAAATACTTATTTCCCGCTCTATATATATATATATATATATATATATATATATATATATATATATATATATATATATATATATATATATTTATATAAAAACATGTACAGAACCATTACCAACCCTTTAAAATGAGTGGGACCAATGAATTAGGAATACATAAATCCAAATAATGGTATAGATAAACATGATATATTTTTAAATATCTTTAAAATTATATGTTATTGAAGCGTCAACTCCAGTCTACCAGTGTTAGGTTTCATTTGTCATCAAAATAGATTTATATTGCCAAAGTTACTTTGTTTGGTTTCATTTTGTGATAATACTGTATTTATTAGAGCAAAACAGATGGTGACTCCGGTGATTGACTGCACTGTAGACAATGTAGAGAGTAGTGAACTTCAGAACCAACTCTGTAAACCTGATGCTGTATACAAGTCAATTTGTTCTTTGTCTCGTTCTAACTATACTGCCAATCAAACTGATATATTAATAGGACTGAGGCCTTGCCTTCCAGATGAAGGTTATAGCTTTCTTTATAAACTTTCAAGTAAGTTAACTGCATAGCTGAACACATCTACTGAACAAAGACTTCATTCTTTCAAAATAAAGAGAATAAAAATTGGTTAGGCGAATGCACATGAAAATCCGATGACTGCATTGATGTTTGTACTTAGCCATAAATGATGAAGGACTCCATAGGCCTTATTAACTAAAGAGTTCTTAATCTTAAAGTGTTGGTAAAGGAAAAATAAAATAAATAAAATAAAAAAAATTCAAACATGGTACACCTACCTGCTCTATGCAATGATTTTGCACAGCGCAGCCCCGATCCTCCTCTTCTCGGGTCCCTCGTCTGCGCTCAGGGCTCCTTCCCCCTGCCGTGAGGCACAGAGAGCCAGGCTCAACCCGGCCCCTGCTCCCTCCTCACTGGCTGTGATTGGCAGCAGTGGGAGCCAATGAATCCTGTTGCTGAAACTCAGCCAATGATAAGGGAGAAACCTGGGAGCCACTGCTCTTGTACACATCACTGGATGAAAATTAGGCTTAGGTAAGTATTGGGGGGGGGGGGAACTGAGGGAGGAACTGCACACTGAAGATTTTTTACCCTTATGCATAGAATGTATGAAAATAGAATAAAATATGTCAGCCTTTAGATTCACTTTAAGTGCTGTAACTCAGACTCAGATACTTCAGCCTAGTACAAAATGAATTTGAATAGTTTCTATGGCTTATGGAACATCAAAAAAGCTTATATTAATAATAACTCTTTACATCAATAGTTTTTATTGAAAATTTTCAGGTATACAAGGAACAGGAACAGATTGAGAAAAACAAAATAAAAATAAAAATAAAAGGCGATAAAGTGCACAGTATCAATAACAAAGGTGCAGCATATGTGTAGTAATTTACCCATTTAAACTTGGTTAGGCCAAATCGACCAACAATCGTCAAACTTATCACATTTCAAAGCATTAATAGCCAGCAGACGTTCAAACGTATAATTTCTCTGCACCGCTGTCTCAACGTCAGAGATGTTTATAGCCTTATTTGATTTCCAGTGTCTCAAAATCAGTGAGCGGGATTCTAGGAGTATGTGCGTTACCACTGGCCTAGCGTTATGCGGGAATTTTTCTATATTTAAGTGAAGGATCGCTAAGGCAGGGTCAGGGGCAGTGATCAACCCGGTCAAAGAGGAGATAAGCTGGATCACCCGGTTCCAAAGGCTTTTAACATTTGGGCAGAGCCAGAGCATGTGCAGTAAGTTTCCTATCTGACCGCAGCCTCTCCAGCAGTTAGGTGTTAGTTCTGAGAAATACGAGGCTAGTCTTAAGGGGGTATAGTGCCATCTATTAGCTAACTTGATCCCCAGTTCCCAGTGTTTGACACAGTGGGAAGCCTTATGGATTTCTTTGAACGCGCACTTCCACTGAACGTCAGAGAAGGAAGCGCCAAGGTCAGATTCCCATTTTGTCATGGCGGTGGTCTTAGAAAACGTTAACTTGTCTTGGAGTGTGTTGTAGAAGAAGGAGATACCCTTCCTGTCACCTTTATCCGTGAAGTAAAAATTCGAGACTGTGCTCGGTAGGGTGATAGTGGGCGGGGCCATGTGCTTGAGGCAGTGGGTTATCTGCAGGCATTTATACAGTTTATCTCTCGGTAGGTGATATTGGGACATGAATTGGTAGGCTGTTTTATAGCCAGATTCCCCATATAAGTCAGAGAGAGAGGTTACCCCCCTGTCAGTCAGATCTCCTACTCTCATCATTGGAATCTTAGATTCCAGAAGCACTAAGGGGAGTTTGTAGTCAACGTTATGCTCAGAGTTGTGCTGTTGGTCTAGGAGGAATCTCCAGGCCTTCATAGAGGCCCGCATTGGAGGCGAAAGCATGGTTAGATCCCATCTATCACACCTGTCTCCCAAAAGCAATAGTGTCAGGTCAGAGGTCGGTGCTATATCCGCTTCAATTTCCACCCAAAGCGGTATTTCGGTAGTTGCGAGCCAATTTTTCAGTTGGTCCAAGCGCGCCGCCCAGAGGTAGTCGTATAAGTCAACTAGGCCTGCCCCCCCTATTCGTTTATGCGAAACAAGGTTGTTGCGAGAACACCTAGCTTTCTTGCCGTTCCATATATATTTCCACCCTAGGTCCGCCAATGTTTTGATGTAATGAAAGGGTACATGGACTGACAGAGTGCGAAATACATATAATATTTGGGGTAGTATCAGCATTTTATATGCCGATATCCTCCCCATCCATGACAGTTCCTTCTTTGCCATATCCCTAATCTGGGCCTCGAGCTTGGCGATCAGTGGGGGCATGTTGGCTTTAGGGATATTAGATACCTGACCCGTAAGCACAATACCCAGATACGTGATACCTGCCGTGCTCCATGTGTATGGCAGTTGGGATTGTAGGGCGTTCTTAGTATGAGAAGCTACTCCTAGGTCCAGAATGAGAGATTTAGTAAAATTGACTTTATAGTAGGAAGCCTCTCCGAAAGACGTGAGTAGTGCATGTGCTTCTCTTAGTGACACTAGCGGGTCAGTTAGGAGCAGAATCACATCGTCTGCAAACAAATTTATAGTGTGAGTTCTATTGCCAAACTGGAAGCCCGAGATCGAGGGATGTGTGCGGACCGCCTCGGCCAGCGGCTCAATTATCAGGTTAAAGATAGTGGGGGACAGGGGGCATCCCTGTCTGGTCCCATTCATGATGTCAAAGGGGTTTGACAAGAAGCCTCCAGAGAATACTTGTGCCGATGGTGCAGAATAGAGGGCCAGCACAGCATTAAGAATGTTACCAGCAAACCCAAACTTATCTAAAACATTTTTCATATATGTCCAATGGACCCTATCGAACGCCTTCTCTGCGTCAATTGAGATCAACAGAGAAGGCGTTCGAGTTTTCTCGGCCTGGTAAATCACATTGATAATTCTACGGGTTGCATCGGAAGTTTGTCTTCCCCTAACGAAACCCATCTGGTCGCGTTGTATAAGAGCAGGAATGAAAGTGGACAACCTCTTGGCCAGTAGCTTAGCAAATATTTTAGTATCTGTGTTGAGCAGGGATATGGGCCTAAAGTTCGCTGGGGTATTAGGGTCCTTGCCTGGTTTTGGTAGCGTAACTATGTGGGCTTTAAGCATCTCGCGGGGCAAAGTGGCAGTGTCCGCAGCTTTATTAAAAACACTAGTTAAGTGGGGTGCTAGAATACCACTGAACTGTTTGAAGTATTCATTAGAAAAGCCATCGGGGCCAGGTGATTTGCCTGTGGGGAGGGAGCGAATTATATTTTCTATCTCGCGAGGTTGGATGGGAGAATAAAGGATCTCGAGCTGCTCCTCAGTCAGGGATGGGAGGTGTACTTTATTCAGAAACGATTGAATAGAATCAACAGTTGGTTGAGGCGTACCAGGGTCTTTGTGTAGGTTGTATAAGGAGCTGTAGTACTCTGCAAATTGGTTCACAATGTCTTGGGGGTTAATAATTTTGTGCGCTAACGTGGGATGCCTCAGAAATGCTATCCTGGATTTGGTGCGGGCAGCCTTAAGTCTGTTGGCTAGATATTTGCCTGCTCTGTTGGCATTAGAGTAATAGTGTAGTTTAAGGCGGCTGAGGTGTTTATCGTATTGTTGCGACATTATGTCCCTGAGGTGTTCTCTATGTTTCTGGAGTTGTTTAGTTACGGACTCTGAGGGTGATTTCTTATTTAGGGATTCTAACTCCCTCAATTTAGAGAGAGCTTTGTTATACTGTTGTGTTTTCCTCTTCTTTTCCCTAGCCCCTAGTTGAATTAGGATGCCTCGCATGAAGGCCTTGTGCGCATTCCAGAGCACACTTGGGTCCTCCACTGAGCCTGAGTTATCTAGAAAATAGTTATTGAGGAGCTGGGTCGTGTGACGTAGGCAATTTTGGTCCTGAAGTAGTCTAGTGTTACAGCGCCAGATGGGGGGTGAGAGGAAGACTCCCTTTTCAGCAATTGACATAGAGACAGCAGCATGGTCGGACCACGTGATGTCATGAATTAACACTTTCTCAACACATTGCAAAAACCATTTGTCCGTTAGGAACATATCTATGCGTGAATACGTGCCATGCCTGCCTGAGAAAAAGTCCCTTTCGCTTGCGTTCAGGCAACGCCAGGCGTCAAACATCTCCTCGGCGTGGAGAGTGGGTTGTAATGCCGGAATGCCCTTGGACTTTCCGCCAGAGGTGTCCACTGCCGGGTCAGAGGTGATGTTGAGGTCTCCACAAATCACAAGGTTCCCGTATTGTATGGATTTGGCTTTAGCGATCACCTTGCGCAAGAAGCGTAGTTGGTGTGTATTGGGCGCGTACACTGTAACAATCGTGTAGGGCTTAGAGTTAATGTCTCCCGTGAGGATTATGTATCTACCTTTGTCGTCTGTAGTGACCTCCTTGAGTTGAAAAGCTAAAGAGTCCCTAATGGCTAGCAACACTCCACCAGTCTTGCTGCCCGGCGTGCATGCCAGGTACACGAAAGGGAAGTCCCTATGTGAGCAATGGGGAGCCTTATGCAGCTGAAAATGTGTTTCCTGCACACATAGTATATCCGCTCCCTGCCGGTGGGCTTCAGACCATAGAGAAAACCGTTTCGCCGGGTGGTTTAGCCCCCGGGCGTTAATGGATAATATTTTAATAGTCATTGTGACGAGGTTGTGAAAGGTTTTGTGAGGATCGTGTGCTGTTACTCACTGTGACCAAAGGGGGACGTCCACCATGCGGCAAGTAGGATTTTTTATGAAGGTAGGTGTGAACATCCACTGAAGCCGTAGGCCGGGGCTTGCAGGCGATACTGTGCAGAACAGAAAACTGAAAAAATGAAACAGAACAAAAAAAGAAAACGGCAAATGTCAACTGAACAATATTAATAAGTGGATCCATAACTGATCCTCGTTCAGACGTAACTGCTACTTGGAGAAAGAGGGGTAATGAGAATATGCTAACTGCACTATCTCGACCCCGGAGATAACAAGTGGCGAAGGTGGATCAAGGGTTTGCGTTACCACCGGCTTTTTTCTTGGAAGAGCGCTTGTGGGAAACCACTTGCCAGTCGTCATGCAGCAGTTGTGGTCCAGCTGTAGCTGGTGAGTGGGCTGGGTGGTCCAGAAGTATGCCCCACTTGCGTAAAAACGAGAGCCCTTCGTCCAGGGTGGTCACCGTGGCGGTGGTCTCAGCATGGGTGATGGTGAGAGTGGCAGGGTATTTCCATTTGTGCAAGATGTTGTGGTTTCGTAGGGCCTTGGTGATGGTCAGCAGGTTGCGCCGTTTCTGTAGTGTGTGTCTGGATAGATCCGGCAGCATTCTAACTGAGGCGTATTGCTGGGGCATACCCCCTGGCTTGCGAGAGGCCTGTAAAAGTCTGTCCTTGATGTGGAAGAAATGGATTCTTAGTAGAGTGTCCCGGGAGACATCGTCGGGGAGGAACTGTGGTTTGGGGATCCTGTGGATCCTATCTATCAGGAGATCCTGAGCCGAGGCTTCTGGCAGTATGGAAGAAAAGAGGGCTTGGGCATATTGCTGGAGCTGTGAGGGAGGAACAGATTCAGGAATGCCCCTCAATTTGATATTGTTCCTCCTGGATCTGTCCTCGAGATCCGAGAGCTTGTCCTTTATCCATTCAATGTCCCTTCCATGCCCAGAGTGTGCCTCTACCATGGTGTTGTATGAGGTAGCGAAGTCCCCTAATTTGGATTCCACCTGTTGTACCCTTGTGCCCAGGGACTGTACTTCTTTCCTGCACTCATTTAGGCCAGAGATCATGTCAGCCTGCAGTGATGACCTCAGGGACAACAGCATCTCCTTGAGTGTGGTGTCTGAGATAGGCCTGTCGGCTGTGGGGAATTCTGCTATGGGATCCCTCCCCCGTGCTTGCCTGGCGTCAGTGGGAACATGGGGCCTGCTTACCTCCATGCCTTCGTCCTGTTGCGGCCTATGTGGCGAGTCCCTCCGCGGCTTTGATTTAACAGGGCTGCGGGTAGTGGGGCTGGGCGTCCCCGAGGAGGATCCGCTGGCAGCCAGGAGTTGGTGGTGGGAGCTGGGAGGCAGCCCGTGGAGGTCAGGCTGTGCTCCGAGCCCATTCCCTGCTCGTGGTGTGCCGCCATGTTGGGCAGATCCGCGTCCCTGAGGGATGAGGAATCCGTCCATCTTCTGTGGCTGCTGGGGATGTTTGCGGTTCCTCGTCATCCCGGACGGTACTGTGGTGTTCCGTCTATCCGACGGATGTGTCAGGAGCCGCGGATGGAGCCGGTGATCGCTGTGGCTGGTGATTATCTCCGGCGGGCGAACGGAGCTCCTGGATTACACGTCCATCTTGGAGTCCAGCCGCCACGCCCCTCCAATAATAACTCTTTATTTAATGTTTTTTGAACCGTTGATCTAAACTCATTCTTTCTCTTGTTCATCCAAATACAAATATACAGTTGATACACAGTTGAAATACATATGGAGGTAATTATACATGTTTACCAAATATCCCTACCCCATAAAATGTTACACAGCTCTGGACTGAAAAGCTATGACGGTGATCTAACTTTTATATTCTTCAGTTAATATTGAGGTATTCCCTCTGCCCCAGCCTGTAATTTTTCAGTTAAAGAGTTTGTAACTGTCATGGACCATGAAATACTGAAGTGTTTCTACGTGAAATCCTAATTCATGTATTACAGAAGATGGGACATTACGGATAGTTCATATTCCAGGATGTCTTGAGATATTACAAGAGATTTTATTCTGAACCCCAACCAGGTCAATAGACTCAGAAGATATACTCATTGTCCATTGTGTGATAACCCTATTTAAAGCCTTTTGATTATCAGGTGTAAATGTCTTCTGCCCTGTCTCAACTCTCCAGATGGTTCCATTGTTCTGTGGCTGGCTATTGTGTACATTGATTGCCCTCCTGGGGCTTTTGTCTCAATACACATAACAGTCTTTCTATTCAAACCTTTCTGACCAATCTCTGCTGTGCCATTTTCAAATCCTCATTTGCATGGTTGAGGAGGACCTGATGGGAGACTGCCTGGACTTTAAAAAGGACCAATAAGAAAGCGGTTGTTGGGGGCGGGATGTTCCAAATTCTGTATAAAAGTGTGCTGTGTACTTTCAATAAAGGGTGTCCTGTTTGAACATACATACAACTTGCTTGATGTGTGTTCTTGATGAGTCCGATCGGCACCAAGCTGTCGGTTGGATCCCGGAACCTTCGATGACTGGACCATCAGATGTTGCAATCTGATCCGATGAAAGCAGAGGAGTGCTGGGAGAGCAGGGCCTGGGCGAGCAAGGGTCTTGTCACATGCAGCATTAAGCTTAGGCTCATGTGTGGATTATTCAGCGATTCCAGGGATATTCCTACTCGTGGAATATTGGGTGATTTTCTTTTATTAGAGAAGAAGGGAATGCTTGACGGGGATATTTTCTACTACCGTCACAACTGGTTGGCAGCAGCTGGATTTCCCCTTCTACTTTCCTTTACACCAGGATTTCAAGCAGACACTGGGAACAGTGAATGGAAGGCTGGTACACCCGGCTTAAAAGAAATACACTGAGTGGGAGCTGTGGTGGCTCAACGTGATTGGCACTGCGCTGACAAGCCGTTCACCTCTGCAGCCAAGGGTTCAGATCCCGGTCTCGGCTACATGTGAATTGAGTTTGGTGGTCTCAGCCCGGCTCCCGGTGGGTGTGCTATGCAAGGTACGCCTGTGCTTAGTATGCCCACCCCCCCAAAAAAAAACCACACTTGCATGCACATGAAATTGGTTTAACACACACGCACTTTGGCCATGAGGTCTCCTAAAATAAAGAGAGGCGAAGGACCTATGGGGCTGGCTGGGTGGGCTAGACCCCCTCACTCCCTCATAGGGGGAGTCCCTCTGCCCCATTGGGGTCCTGTTGGGCCCCAGTCGGGCTCCCAAGTGGAGCAGGTAGGGCGGGGTGAGTGGGAGGCCCCCCTCACACCCGCCATTGCCACCAAGGGCATGGAGAAGGATGGCGATTGCCTCCGGGGGGGAGGGTCTGCCTACTCCCAACTCCTGCAGTCCGGCTCCTCTCTCTCAAGTTCACGCACAAAATACACTTTAAAAAAAAAAGAAAGAACTACTGGAAGTTCGTGGAAGGATTGCTAGCAACAAAACCAAGCAGGTCATCATAGCAGAATTAATGGAGCTAGACCAGAAGAACTCGGTACAAGAGATGGAGACACCAGTGATTCAGGAGGAGGAATCACCAGCCAACAAGGTAATAAGAGAGAAACTAGCATGGTTCGGTCCGAACCCAACGGCGGATGTGGTGCTGAAAGTGATGGACCTGTTAGCGGAGGAGGCTAAACAAATAAGAGACGCAGAGCTACAGTTAAAACTGGCAGCAGTCCAACAAGCAGCCGCACATTCTCCAAAAGCTTTTGATGAGAAAGAACGAGAGCGGCAACATGAGCTGAGAATTGCAGAAATACGACGATCGGTGAAAACACCTAAAGAAGCAGCACCAAATGAAAGACGAGGAGAGGTACAGATACCAGTAACCATGGAAGAGGAATTTGGAAGGAGGTTGCGAGAGAAGCAGATACAGCACAGAGGACCAGTATCAGAGGAGGTCCTGCTTGGATGGTCTGATTCGATCCGCTGCAAACTCTGGAAGGAAGCGCTAGCTCTCGAGCAGCGACACCAGGGAAAAGCTCTCCCCTCCATCCATGTAAGGTACTGGTCACAGTATGAAGTAAGAATGCCGTTGTTGGGGGAACAACCGAAGCAGGAGTGGACAGCAGAGTTAAGCAGGCTGATCCGGGCAGAGATGCGGTTGGACGAGAGCTACAGAGCCCTCCAGTGGTATGTAGTCCAAGAGTGCCCGGGGTCAGCGGATGACAGCCCCACGGAAGGCTTTGACGATGATGGCCTGGGATTGTTGTATTGGAGGATGTCCAGGGATCCCAACTTTGGGAGCGATCAGGAGTGGCTTTGGGAGGACATAATAGAGCACAGAGAGCGAAGACTGAATGTCCCGGAAGCGCACTGGCTACAGGAAGATTTGGAATTTCTGGCCGCTCAGGAATGGGACCTGGAAATCGCTTACAAACAGCTGCTAGACTCCGCTCAGCAGCAGGGTGAGGTTCCCTTTGCCTGGGACTATGAAGAAATATCAGCTGACAGTGCTGAAATCCTGGCTGAAGAATCGTCCATGTGGCAGGGTAACAGTGTGCTTTGCCAACCTGCCCCTGCAGCTATGGACCAGGAGGTTATATGGCGGATGCAGCAAGTGCTGACTGGCCTTGATGATCCTGTTTCTGCATGGGATGATCTTGAATGGAGGTATGTGCCTGTCCAGCAGTATGCCAGTGAATCGGCAGTGGAAAATCTGAAGATTGCCATTCCCAAAGCTGAAGTTCTGACCGCAGGGCCGAGCTCTGCTAACCTCTGCTCAGTACCTATAGCATCTTCTGGGTTACATGGACAGGAGATGGTGAACCTCTATCCCCAGACACCAGTTGCAGAGCCAGGGGATTTAATAGATTTTTCTGCGGAGGAAGAACAACCTGATGGGCCTCCAGCAGAAGAGCTGGGATCAGGGCCAAACTTCATTGTGCTCTGCCCAGCACCAAGAGCAGTATTTGTGGAGTTACAAGGAACTTTCCCAGCTGAAGCGCTGGTCACCGGACAGAGGGATCAAGACCTCTGCCCCACCCCTGTGGCAGTTCCAGAGGCTCAGGGTGAGAAGATGGCGATCACTCCCCAGCCACAGATTACAGAATGTAGGGACTGTTCAGAGAATGTTATGAATTATGCACCCCCAGCAGAAGTGCTGGCAACAGGGTAGAGTACCAGCCATCTCTGCCCAGCGCCAGGACCAACTGTGGAGTTCCGGGAAGCCGGGGTGGTTGGCCCCCCTCCCCAGCAACCAGCTGAGGTGGTAAAGCTCTTACTCCCAGCTGAATCACTGGCAGCAGGACAGGATGCTACTGGCGGCTGCACCCCACTACAGCTTAAGTGGATATCGGTGGATGGGACTGTGGTCTCCACTCACAGCAACCCAGCGGAAGAGCTGGCAACAGAGCAGAGTGCCCCGGGCCTCTGCTCTCAAATAACAGAATAGGGGGTTCCTGTGGTAGTGGATGGGACTTCGATCTCCACTGACACAACCCCAGAAAATGGTGCAGCTCTGAGACAGGAGGATGTCGGCTTTGCTTTGCAAGCACCGGGGGATTTTCACCTCACACCAGTGGAGGGGACTTCAGTCTCCACTGGTATACCCCATAAATGGTGGCCAGTTGGCCCAGATCCCCAACAGCATGATGGACTGAGCCCAGCCACCCTGTCATTTCTTCAGCGGCTGAAAGGATTTCAGGGAGAAGGGCCAGTCCAGGCCTCTCCCCAGCGGCAGACGTGTTCCCTGAGAGAGGCAGAGGATGGCAGGGTGAGTAATGCTCTGTCTGGAGCAAGTTATTTGGGTTACTGTATGGATACCGGCATTGGGGGAATGGAACTACTGACTAAATTCAGAGACAACCCATCTGGTGTCTCCTACTGTTTAGTCCCCTGCTAAAAGGGGAGATGTGCGACAGGCCTAGCCGGGACAGGGGCTTTTGGAGAGGACTGAATGCGAGCCTCTTGCCATCCGATTATGGGCCAGGGCCTCAAAGCAGGAAGGCGGATGGGTTATCCTGGCAGACAGTCCTGGAACCTTAAGACTACTTGTCCAACATCCTCGAGTTGACCCGTTTGGGTCCCACTGTGGATGTTAAACTATTTCCGAGGGGGAGTAATGTCATGGACCATGAAATACTGAAGTGTTTCTACGTGCAATCCTAATTCATGTATTACAGAAGATGGGACATTACGGATAGTTCATATTCCAGGATGTCTTGAGATATTACAGGAGATTTTATTCTGAACCCCAACCAGGTCAATAGACTCAGAAGATATACTCATTTTCCATTGTGTGATAACCCTATTTAAAGCCTTTTGATTATCAGGTGTAAATGTCTTCTGCCCTGTCTCAACTCTCCAGACGGTTCCATTGTTCTGTGGCTGGCTATTGTGTACATTAATTGCCCCCCTGGGGCTTTTGTCTCAATACACATAACAGTCTTTCTTTTCAAACCTTTCTGACCAATCTCTGCTGTGTCATTTTCAAATCCTCATTTGAATGATTAAGGAGGACCTGATGGGAGACTGCCTGGACTTTAAAAAGGACCAATAAGAAAGCGGTTGTTGGGGACGGGATGTTCCAAATTCTGTATAAAAGTGTGCTGTGTACTTTCAATAAAGGGTGTCCTGTTTAAACATACATACAACTTGCTTGATGTGTGTTCTTGATGAGTCCGATCGGCACCAAGCTGTCGGTTGGATCCCGGAACCTTCGAAGACTGGACCATCAGATGTTGCAATCTGCAATCTGATCCAATGAAAGTAGAGGAGTGTCGGGAGAGCAGGGCCTGGGCGAGCAAGTGTCTCGTCACATCCAGCATTAAGCTTTGGCTCATGTGTGGATTATTCGGCGATTCCAGGGATATTCCTACTCGTGGAATATTGGGTGATTTTTTTTATTAGAGAAGAAGGGAATGCTTGACGGGGATATTTTCTACTACCGTCACAGTAACCCTAAAAAAATGGATCCTGTTCCTTTAAAGCATGTTACACAGCACAGTGCTTGAGCTGTGTAATTTGGTACCCCATATCAGCTGAAATACCTGGCTAATCCTGCCTGGTTCTGCCCTCCTCCCTGTAAACTGACCATGGTTTATCCTGACACCACATGCCTCCGTAATTCGCAGATCTCCCCCGTCCTCTCCCCCTCCCTCTTGCCTATCAGCTCTGTGTGTGAGCTGCCCCTCCCCTCCCCTTCGAGCTTCATTCTGAGCAGTATAAAAATTACTGCTCACAATCACTGCCAGCCCCTGTGCTGCGATAACATGTAGTATACAGTGTATGCTGTTTTTAAAATTCTTCTTCTAAATACTTTATTTGTCCTCGCGATTAGCGGTCACGTGATTGCCTGTCACTCTCTTCTTCCGATGTATGTACTACAGAGGGAGTGAAACAAATATATATGAAGTGCAGCGCTAAAATTAATAACCAATAATTTAGTAAAAAATTAACATGTAAAAAAATTGTGAGGAAGAAAAACTAAAGTAAAGTCCCAATCAAATTGAAGTCCATATCGGTCTATGCAGTGCTTAATATCCAGGTAAGTAAAATTGCAGGAAGAGATACATGACACAAATTTTTACACCAACATGCGTGCAATCAGCTAGACACTCAGAAAGTGAGGTAGCTTGCTTACCAGAGGCTGTGACTGTCAAACAGTCTCACCAAGCTCAGGGAATTATCAGTCTCCCAGGACCCAAGTTGTATTCGGAACAGCAGATAATATTCAAATGTTACTCAAGAATATAAAAGAGAAATACTCTCATAGTGCAGTAAGTTGATTCAAATAGATTTATTATATTAATAAATTGCACTTACAGGAACGAT
Organism: Rana kukunoris; assembly: GCA_029574335.1. NCBI lineage: Eukaryota > Metazoa > Chordata > Amphibia > Anura > Ranidae > Rana > Rana kukunoris. Next base: position 379,421,712 of record CM056050.1, on the reverse strand, counting down.
ATTAGTATGTCAGCGAAACAGCAATCAGAATCAGTGATGATATAAGAAGCTGCATTTGCATTTGCTTCTCTCTACTTCCTATACAAAACTTCTATACACCGTCTGGGAAGGAGAAAACGTGATGACGTCACCGTCGGAGGCTCTACCCCACGCGTTTTGTCACAAAATGACTTCTACTGGAGATAGGCCGAGTGAATGTGTCATCACGTTAGGTAGATTTATATGCCTATAGCACCATTTTGACTATTGTCAATTGCGGCATTTTCATAGATGGAAACCAGCTGTCTGTTTGCGTGGTGACGTCAAGGGCTAGTGCTCTACCCAACGCATTTCCCCATACAAGGCATCGATTGGGAACAGAGAATGTCATGGGGCCTCATGATCTGTAGTTACGTACCAGATTATAGATACATACATATATACAGTATATATATATATATATATATATATATATAACTGTAATATATATACTACAGTACCTCAAATTATGGGAAATCCAACATTTAGACATGCTACAGCAGTCTTAATAATTCATCCTTTACCAACATATTTATTTAATTTGTAATAAAAATAATATTCCGAATCTTTATGGGAGTGAGCACCTTAATAGTTACATTTACTGCAGAGTCTTTTACCCTTTATCCTCATGTCATGACAACTTATTTGAGTATCCATTTTATTTCAGTCCTATGCTTCCTGCTGGAATTACTTAACATATTTGATGATGTACACATGCCATACTTTTCTCACCTTTGAGCCATTCACATTACATGTTCCGTTCTAATGTTGATTTATGAAAAGCTCAGTACTCTGACTTTGTTACTCCCGGGCAGAGAGCAAGACATAGCATAACCGATAGAATTGCTAAGATGTTAACCCTTTGACTTGCAGGTCATTTGGCAGCATGCAAGCTTGGATCAATTGTATTTGGTATTGCTATTACAACCATTTGTGCATTTGGGCTGATTTCACTTGCTTTGTTCCAGACTCTGCATTTTTATAATCAAATCTGGGCTGTCACTATTACTGATGAGGGGAATGCATTGGCTAAGACACTGAGTTATTATGGTTCTCTTTTAACCTCATAGCCATTGCAAAGAGATGGTGATTAGATATTATCAGAATCTTTAATATTGCAGAAGGAACAAGGAATAACTTCCAAGGCAAAATGGAAATTATTAAAGCAAATTAAAAATGTTCATGGGCAAAAGTCAAAGTATGTCATTTGTCCAACACTTCTGAGTGCTCTAATATGTGTAAGAAATTGCTACATTTTTTAAACCAATTTCTACATCCAAAAAATACTCCAACATAGTAATTTACAATAACATTTTATGTAATAGACCAATAATGGATACAGTGTTTAAAACATATTCACATCTTTGACTTTCTCATGTTTTCATTTCATAGAACATTGAATCACAGTGGATTTAATTTTGTTATTTTGACACTGATTTAATGATTGATTTTAGTGATCTCCAAGGAATATTTAGTATCTGCAAAAGTCTTCACAGTGTAGGTTATGCAAAGATACGGCTCTATTCACATATACGCGACTTGGTTGCATTTTGAACCAATTAAAGATTCGGTTCACAAATCTGCAGTGCAGCAGCAATGCAAATTCACTGCAAATTTAAAAACAGTCCTGTGCATTTTCTGAGCACTGTGGAGCACTTCAGAGGCAAATTTCAGGCTCATTGACTTCTATGGGAATGCATCTAAATCGCAAATGTCCTCAATTTTTAACACAAATTGTTAAAAAAAACAGCATGGGGTCCCTCCAAAATTAAAAAAAAAATGGTGAGGGATCCCCCCAAATCCATACCAGACCCTTTTTTGAGCATGCAGCCTGGTAGGCCAGTAAAGGGGGATAAGAGCGAGCACCCTCCCTTCTGAACCATACCAGGCCACATGTCCTCAACATGTGGGGGTGCTTTGGAGCAGGGGGGCTTTTCCCCCGAAATCACCTTGCCCCCATGTTGATGGGGCCAAGGGTCTCTTCCTCACAACTCTGTGGGGTTCTATGAACCCTTTAACAAGTGAGTACAAAAGGTGTAAAAAATGTATAAAAACACAGAGACAGTTTTTGACAATTCTTTTATTAAAAGGACCAAAAACAATGTCTCATGCAGTAAATCCAGCGTCAATCACAATGAACCATATATGACCCCCCCAAAAAAAGGGCCACACCTGTCACTGGCTTCAGTCATCTCAGACAGCTTCACCACCTGAAAGTTCTTAAATAACCAAGGGACGAGGCCATCTGATGATGGATTCAGTAACCCCACCCCCTTGTGATGTCATCAACCCAGCAAGCATTGGTCTATGATGTAACAAGGGGACAGTGATATTGCCACGTGGCCCTCCCTCATAGCTATTTAAGAACTGTGCCACAATTCTTTTTTTGACATACAGCTGATGAGTCATTGGTTGTTAACCTCCCTGGCGGTATGATTCTGTCTGGAATTACGTACCAAAAGCGGTACAATTATTTTGCATGAAAATTTGGCATTTTATACTGTAGGCTTGTAATTCTTAGGAATAACTCACTTAAATCTGTCCAAACCAGAGTCTAGTAGACATCCCAGGTATGATAAAGTTTGAAACACAAAATTATAAAATTATAATATAATAAATAACTATAAATAATTATAACAAATGATAATGTAATTATAATAAAAATTATTCAATAATGTAATCAAATCAAAATCACAGAAATTTGCTCAGTTGCAGAATTGTCGCTGTCATTACTTTTATTTTTTTATGATGGATTTCCCCACAAATCGCTATCGCTCAATTCTGCAAGTGATTATAATTTATTATCGCTGTTTTCTAGCTGCTCTAAAATCACTTTTGACATAAAGGGACACTTTTGGTTGCTATGGACAATCTACAGTTTGCAGGCACAAAAAAAATGTTTTTATTATATAAAAGTACATGTAGGGCACTGGGAAGACCACTAGGGACAAGGGGGATGTGTATTTTTTACATACAGTACTGTAATCTATAAGATTACAATATACTGTATGTATTGTGTTTGTTTACATTTTTGAATTTGCCGCCGGTCTCCTCCCCCGTGTGTCGTAACGTCGCAGGGAACGGAGATCAGTGGCGCGTGGGCACTGTGTGAATCGAATGGAGGACGCCACTTGCTCACACAGCGGGGATGCATCGCTGGATCCAGGGACAAGCTAAGTACAGTACCCTGCCTGGATAAAAGGTAAGCCAGCGCACGCTGCAGGCTCTGCATATACACCCCAAGCGTGACTCAGGGTTACCGATTTTTGCATTGAAAATCCACCCCGAGTCACGCTCGGGTTTGCCACTAAGGGGGTTGAGGACACGGTGGCCAGCTTCCTGGTCCACTCCTTAACAACCAGCCATTGTTAACTATGCTGATGGCCCCCAGATCAAAAAAATTGCATGTCAACGATATCTGAAAATCGCAACTGAACAGCTGCTTTGGAAATTTGAAGTGAAAACAAAGGTAAAATTCTCACTTGACATGGGTGAACCTAGCCTGAATCAGTTAAAACCTCTTAAATGTAAACAAGTGATATTGTGTTAATTATTTGACTTTGGAAAACAATTAGTTGCACCATGTACAGTATTATTGATTAGATGTGTTGTATTAAAAGTATGGTATATACAATTAGTTAGTTTCAGTTTTCATGGTATTTACTTCAAATCTTTTATTAATTGCACTTCATTTTAATCACTTTGCAGAGACCTGTTTTTACTTTGACATAAACATTCTATTTATATTGATCAGTGCCAAAATAACAACCTCAAATTCACTTATTCAATAAGCTAATAGCTTCTGTAGGTAGAAACGTCAGTTTCATTGGAACACATTAGACTGTTTTTATTATGTATTAAATCAGTACAGTGCAACTCATTGTGTGGTGTACTACTTCCAAGCTAAACCTATCTATTCATGATTTCCAGAATAATAACTGTAGGACCAAAACAAAGTGAGCCTACTTTTTGCCCCTTTCCACTGATAACCTCACCTACCCTCACCTACCACAGGTGCAACTTGATCTGAAGGCCAAAGCCGCCGGTGATCATTTACATCCAGTGTTACAAGTTGTTATATAGTTATATAGTTATATCGTTGAAATATGTCAGCATAAAATTTGTTCCTGCTGGCTTTTTTAATAAAGGAAGAATATAAATGTGATGCTATGTCTGCACAGAAACCAATCAACTTCCAGGTTTCATTATCAAAGCTTAATTAAATAAGCTGAAGTTATAAGCTAATTGGCTACCATGCACAGCTGCACCAGATTCTGAGTGTTTTAGTAAATCTCCCCCCAGGATGGGCTTATTTTTTACAGCTTTATGTCAATTTAGGACAATCACCATGGAAAGTTAACAGACTTTGCTTAAAGAGACAAAAACAAAAGGATGTATCATCACAAAGTTGCTGCTTACATGGACGACTTATTATTCTACTTATATAATCTTCTTGTATCCTTACCAGTTCTCTTATCTGTAATCTGTACGTATGGAGAATTATCAGATTTTAAAGTTAATCTACAAAAATCGGAAGCTCTCAATGTTAATCTTTCCCGTCAGTTCATTGCTCACCTCAGTGGTAATTTCCCTTTGTGATTGGGCCCCCAAGCAATCCAGTACTTGGGGACTAGAATCCATTAAAATTTTCAACTTATTTTCCAATACAATTGTAATGGTCACCACCATTTACAATCTTCCATCAACCCAAGATAGCTTATACGACAGTCCGACAATCCATGTAGACACGATCCATTCCATTCCCCAGAATAACGAGACTCAGCTTTGTTCTCTAGTTTCAAAACGTATGAATGTTTTAATGGTAAACTCAGCTGGTTCTTATACAGTTACAAACATGTCACAGTTAATCAGAGGGACAATGAAACTCTCCACCCCCCTAACATCACACAATGAAGTTCAATACACACTCTCTTAGACAATGACATTCAGGTGAGTTAATCATTAGTCCTTTCCCAGACGTTCCGTCTCCGACAATAAGCTATTCCCACCGGATACACAATGCACAGACGTCTGACCTGTACAGTCACAACACATCACCCCAATACAGACTCAATTAGCATCTCAACAGCCTGTTACACAGAGGAACGAGTCACTATTGACCAGTAGGGTCAGAATAAACCAACAACTTGTAATATCTCAAGATATCCTCCAATACATGACTTATCTGTAATGTCCCATCTCATGTAATCCAAGATATCAGTCCCAAAAAGTGGCTCCTGTTACAACAATTTCAAACCTTTATTGGCTACTCTCTTTGAGGATTTAGAGAAATGGAAATCTCTGTCAGTCTCTTGGTTTGGCAGAGGTAATGTTGTAAAAATCAACGTAACACGTCATGCAAGCTTTGGCAAACTGCCACAAGTGTTTCTTTTCGAAATATCCAAGCGGCCTTTATCAGATATGATTGGCAAAGTAAACCTTCCCATCTCAAATGGTCACACTTGCAAAGACCCAAGCTTAGGGGTGGTTTTGGACTCCCTAACCCTGCCTTATACTGTACATCCGTACATATGGCCAGAGGCACGACTCTCGCAAACTTTGGGTATGTTTGGAACAGGAATCGGTGGCTGCCTCCCTAGCTGGCCTTCTATGGACAGGAGTCCAACACTCTTGAGTGATGCCTCTCAACTCCTTGATTAGCACTCTCTAGATATTACTTACAAGGTCGCAGCAACTTCCAGCTTGCCCTCACCACTGACCCCTATCACCAGCCACCCAGACTTCATTCTTAGTGTTGCTCACGAATATTCGTATTGCGAATATTCGGCTCGAATATGGCATATTCGAGTATTCGCGATATATTCCGAATTTCGCGGTGAATATTCGCTATTTCGAATATTCGTATTTTTTCAATTTTTTTTTAGAACAGATCACATCCTAGAGATCCCCATCGACGTCTAAAAGCATTGCTGGTATGATTAGAGACCTTGGGCCGAGTAGCTGCAGCGATCATTTTATATTACCGAAAAAACGCAATGCGATTATTCGGCAATAACGATATCGCGCGATTATTTTCGAGAAATTCGCAATATTGTTTTTAGCTAAAATAACACAGAGTGTTCCGCAATCAATTTCTCATTCGCATTTTTGCGAAATTACGATAAAATATCAAGAATATTCTGAGCCAATCAGAGTGCTCCTTCCGCATTTGCCGAATATTCGCAATTATTTTGTATTGTAATATATCATGAATATTCTGAGCCAATCAGAGTGCTCCATTCCGCATTTCTCGAAATTTCGCAATTATTTTGTATTATAAAATATCACGAATATTCTGAGCCAATCAGAGTGCTCCATTCCGCATTTCTCGAAATTTCGCAATTATTTTGTATTATAAAATATCACGAATATTCTGAGCCAATCAGAGTGCTCCTTCCGCATTTGCCAAATATTCGCAATTATTTTGTATTGTAATATATCACGAATATTCTGAGCCAATCAGAGTGCTCCTTCCGCATTTGCCGAATATTCGCAATTATTTTGTACTGTAATATATCACGAATATTCTGAGCCAATCAGAGTGCTCCATTCCGCATTTCTCGAAATTTCGCAATTATTTTGTATTATAAAATATCACGAATATTCTGAGCCAATCAGAGTGCTCCTTCCGCATTTCTCGAAATTTCATTCGCATTCGCCATTCGCATTCGCATTCGCAATAGCGAAATTTCGCAATCATTTCATTTCCAAAAAATATCGCGAATATTCGCATTTAACGAATATATCTCGAATATTCGACTATATATTCGAGATATATCGCAAAATCGAATATGGCATATTCTGCTCAACACTATTCATTCTGAGTCTCACTGATCTAGCCTTTCAACTACGACAAGATCTGAACCTAGTCAGAGTTACTTCCTTCCTTGGTCCATCTGGATGGGTCCACCCATCAGAACTATTTGGTTATTTTAATTTCTTGGCCAATCGCTGCAACTTACCTACTTCCTCCGATCCCTTCCTGATCATTTCAGGGTTTCAAAGACAGCCTGCCTCATTTAAAGTCCTTTTGGAGAGGGGCAAATTTGTAAATCTCCCACCATTTCTTATCGTATTTTACTTGCAGTCATGTCTCAGCACGACCCACCATATTTGCTCAAATAGGAAAGAGATCTAGACTCCTTGTTCCCTAAAGATCAAAAGAGCCGACTACTTTTTTTTGCTCACAAATCTTCCCTTTGTAGTAAATATCAGGATACCTCTTACAAATTTTTAACGCGTTGGTACCATGCCCCTTCCGTGTTAGCATCTCTTTTTCCTGGACACAGCCCATTATGTTGGCGATGTGGCATCCTGACTGGCATGCTATTTCACATCTTTTGGGACTGTCCTAAGATTCGCCCCTTCTGGCATCAGGTATTACAAATCGTGCACAAACTCACAGACCACCCCTTTTTTTGACAACCCTGCTGCAGTGCTTCTTAATTTCACTCCTATGTCAAGGAGTTTGATTGAAGAGATCTTGACAGACATAGGAACATTGATTCAAAACTGCTTGCAGACCTTTTTTTTGGGAGGTCACATTTATCTGGTGAGCCTTTTTATTTTACAGTGGCATGAGCACTGAAAGCAGGTGCATGTTTACCCCTTTGAAGCACTTTTTGAATACTTTATTATGCAGTGACACAACAGAAGATTTGGAATAAAGAACTCTTTCACACAATTTTCCCTAAAAAAAACATTTTTTTTTATTTGTTGGCACCTTTTATATTTGTGCACAGAAAGAGTGACTTTGTTTACAAGATTGGAAGAGCACTTTATATTTTGCATTTTTGAACAGCACAAGAAACATTTGCTTACAGAACCCACGATTGATTTTGAAAAAAAAAAAAAATGAATATTTTTTACATTTTGCTGTAATAAATATCCCCAAAAATATATAAAAAAAACAATTCTTTTCCTCATTTTAAGCCGATACATATTCTTCTATGTATTTTTCGTAAAAAAAAATCGCAATAAGCGTGTATTGATTGGTTTGCGCAAAAGTTATAGCGTCTACAAAATAGGGCATAGTTTTATGGCATTTTTATTAATATATATTTTTTTATAGTAATGGCAGCGATCAGCGATTTTTATTGGTACTGCGACCTTATGGCGGAACACTTCGGACACTTTTGACACATTTTCGGGACCATTGGCATTTTTATAGCGATCAGTGCTATAAAAATGCATTGATTACTATAAAAATGCCACTGGCAAGGAAGGGGTTAACACTAGGGGGCAAGAAGGGGTTAAGTATGTTCCCTGGGTGTGTTCTAACTAAAGGGGGGTGGGACTGACTTGGGGGAATAACAGATCGCACAGCTCCCGGTTCTCACTCTGTAACGAGCGATCGCGGGTGCCCGGTGGTGATCGCGACCGCCGGGCACACGTGTCGGGACTAGGGGCGAGCGGGGGGTGTGCGCGCGTGTCTCCGGCGGCGGGCATGCTCCCCTATTAGCTGCATGGCGAGATGATGTATAGCTACGCGATCCGAGTATAACTGCGGCGGCTGGTCGGCAAGTAGTTGAACCTTTAGGAGGACCCCTCACCATTTTTTATATAAAAAAAGAAAACATATTTCCAATGTCAATCAGATTGTCCAGCAATGTAGATCCTCATCAATCCTGATGATATGCTGCTTGATGATGTTGACTCCTGTCATTTGACAATGTTCACAGCAGCAAAATGACAGATCCCTGGCTAGCTGCTGTATTTAAACATTAAAAAAAATAGAAAATTCGGAAATTAGAAAATTCAATATTCGAAATTAGAAATCACCGAAATCCAGAAATTTCAGAATCAACTAATTTGTCAAAATTCGTAAAAAATAAATAAAAAAATTCAGTACTAAACAAATTGCACATCATGTCTAGATTACACATTCCATGGTACTTTGCTGCCTAAAAGCAGTGATTACTGTATTGACTGCGCTTCCTAAAACACCTCCTCTCAGCACTTCTGTAGTTCAGAAGACATGCTTTGGGAAATGTATGACACAGCAGAACCTACCCTCAAGGTATACAGTAGTGAATATGGGTTACAAAATTCAAGGAAGTAAATGTGTAGGGATCTCTACAAAGTGAGTTTACAAACATTGGGATCATTCAGATTAATAGGTGTAGGCTAGAAATAATGAAATACAATATAGAAATAATATATCATTTTACATGTTGACCATAGATACGCTTTACTAAGCCTGTATGTTCTGTGTGTGCAACAACTAGCTTTTATGAACATATCTTTTTCATGTGTAAGGGTAGTTACAGGGGGTTCTATGGAGGAGAGTTTCTCGCAGAAGAGGCATGAGCAAAAGAGTCACATCCTACTGACTGTAATGCCGTGTACACACGATCATTTTTTGTGATGAAAAAAACCGACGTTTTCTGTGAAGTAAAAAACGACGTTTTTGAAACGTCACTTTCAAAGACGATGTTGCATACACACCATCGTTTTTTTCACAAAAAACGAGGTTACGTTCACCACACTTTTCCATTGAAGCTTGCTTCATAACTAGCTTCTGGGCATGCGCGGGTTGAAAAACGTTGTTTTAAACGACGTTTTTGCTACACACGGTGACTTTTTGTGAAACAAAAAACGACGTTTTGAAAAACTACACAAAAAATTCAAGCATGTTGGAATTTTTTTTTGGTCGTTTTTTTTAAGACAAAAAACAAAGTTTTGCCCACACACGATCAATTTAAATGACGTTTTAAAAAACAACGTTTTTTTTCATCGCAAAAAACGACCGTGTGTACGCGGCATAAGTTATGTTCCTTGTGCTGAATTTTAAGTTTTTTCTTTTTTTTTTTACAGCACTTAGACTTTATTTTCTAACATTTTTAGCATTAGGAGTGAAGTACAGTGCAGAGCTGGAATGAGATCCCTATGGAGTTTTGACAAATAAATCGATATACATATGCAACAGAAAATCCTAATGTACTCAATATATTCACTTAATAGTATGAATGCTATGAATTTATGTATGTGCTAGCCTGGACCATCTCTCAGAAATACATCTGTTAACTGAATGCAAGCAAGGAAAAGTTTGAATGGCATTGGCAATGTTAACATAGTCAGCTACACTCCCACGGGTCTCACAGTGGCACTTACAGTGTAAATGGATAAAATACATTAAAGCATGAATACAACTTTGGCCTAATAACTGGCTGTTTTGTATTCATGTAGAGAGAAGGTTCATTCTTTAATTTTATTTTTTAAATCAAGCTCCTTTAAATGAAATCTTTAAGAAAGAAATACAGATCTATTGTGGACCTTCTGAAAGTGCTTATTGCCTGGCTATCTATGGTTTGCTGACCCAGAACCAGTTTGCAGATTACAAGGTCAACGTTAAGGCAAAAGTTCTGACCTGCATTCTTGCACTTTATCATTAGAGCCCTTTTACACTGGGGCGTTTTTCACGCGATACATCGCTAAAAATAGCGCTGCTATACCGCATGAACAAACCTGCCCTGCAGGCTTCAATGTGAAAGCCCGAAGGCTTTCACACTGAAGCAGTGTGCTAGCAGGACCGCTCCAAAAGTCCTGCTAGCCGCATCTTTACAGCGGTATAGGAGCGGTATGTTCACCGCTCCTATACCGCTCCTTCCCATTGAAATAAATGGGAAACCGCGGTAATAACGCCCGCAATGCGCCTCTATAGAGGTGCATTGCGTGCGGTATTAACCCTTTTTCGGCCACTAGCGGGGTTTCAAACCGCACCGCTAGCGGCCAAATACCGCAGTAAATACGACGGTATAGCAGCGCTAAAAATCGCACTGCTATACCGCCACTGCGGGTAACGCTGCAATGTGAAAGCAGCCTTATGGGGAAAATGTACAGCTCCTCCAGGCCCACTAATCCAGGAGACCAGCCAGACTCAGAACCGTGTCTAGCCCTGGGTGAGCCAGCATTACCATAGTGTCCATTTTTTATATAAAAAAAAAGAAAAACAACGTTTCCAAAAGTGTTTCCAATGTCAATCAGATTGAAAGATGAATTTAATCAGAAGAGTTCCCCTTTACATTAGAGTCCACAGAGTTTCCCTTTTACTTCTGAACTCACAGAGTTTTCTTACACTGTAAGGGGGGACTCTGCAGACTGAACCATGGGAACCCTGATTTCTGGGGGAACACTGATAACTCCGATGTACGAGACTACTCTGATGTAAGGAGGAACACGGTGGCCTTTGATGTAAAGGGGAACTCTGAGTGCTCTGAGAACCCTGATTTACCTTAGTGTATCTGAGGCTGCTGGACTTCAAATTTTCAACCTCAACTTTCATTTTCTGAGCCCCAGCGCCAGGGATTGAAGTGTGGGCAGAAACAGAGGGGTAGGGGAGGGTGGAAGAGGTGCAGATCGAGCCCTCTCTCCTCTCTCGTCTGTGTGTGTGTGTGTTGGGGGGGATTTCTTAGTGCTGGCTTTGGGCAGTGTGAAAGAGAGTGTAACACACACTCTCAGCTTATACAATGACAGCCAGCAACCCTGCTGGGAAGATATAATCCATTATGAATAATGTGTCCTGGGTTTCAGGTGGTCTAAAACCCAGTCCCATGATTCCAAGCCAGAACTGTCCAGGTGAATCCCAGACAGGTGGCAAACCTAACCTGTAAGCATTCCTTAAGGAGTGTCATTGTTTCCTTTGAGAGGAGCTGATATTGCTCTCATATGTAAGTTTGACAATATGCCATTTTTTGCAATACTGCATTGTGCCACATTAACTGACAATTGCGCGGTTGTGCGATCCAGTACCCAAATAACATGTATGTCCCCTTTTCCTACAACTAGCGCTTTCTTTTGGTGGTATTTAATCACCTCTGCATTTTTTTTTTGAGCTGTAAACAAAAAAAGTCTGACAATTTTGAAAAAAAAATGTTTTTTAAGACCAGTTTCATCGGACCAATTCAATGGTGTGTACAGCCCATTGGACCATTGTCCGTCGGACGAAAGTTTTAAAACTTGCTTTAACCACTTAACCCCTGGACCATATTGCTGGTCAAAGACCAGAGCACTTTTTGTGATTCGGCACTGCGTCGCTTTAACTGACAATTGCGCGGTCGTGTGATGTGGCTCCCAAACAAAATTGGCTTCCTTTTTTCTTTTGGTGGTATTTGATCATCTCTGCGATTTCTATTTTTTGCGCTATAAACAAAAATAGAGCGACTATTTTGAAAAAAATGCAATATTTTTTACATTTTGCTATAATAAATATCCCCCAAAAATATATAAAAAAAAAATGTTTTCCTCAGTTTAGGCCGATACGTATTCTTCTACATATTTTTCGTAAAAAAAATCGCAATTGGCGTCTATTGATTGGTTTGCACAAAGTTTATAGCGTTTACAAAAAAGGGGGTAGTTTTATGGCATTTTTATTAATATATTTTTTTTTACTAGTAATGGCGGCGATCAGCGTTTTTATTCAGTACCGAAACATTATGGGGTCACATCGGACAATTTTTACACATTTTTGGGACCATTGTCATTTTTATAGCGATCAATGCTATAAAAATGCATTGGATTACTATAAAAATGGCATTGGCAGTGAAGGGGTTAACACTAGGGGGCAGGGAAGGGGTTAAGTGTGTTCCTGGGTGTGTTCTAACTGTATGGGGGGGTGGACTCACTAGGGAAATTAATCACTGATCTTCTGTTCATACATTGTATGAACAGAAGATCAGCGTTTCCCCCGCTGACAGGACCGAGAGCTTTGTGTTTACACACAAAGCTCCCGGTCCCCGCTCTGTAACGAACGAGCGCGCGTGCCTGGCGGCGATCGCGCCCACTGGGAACGCGCGTGGGAGTCGGGGGACGAGCGGAGGCGCGCGCACGGGCCGCTGGTGGCGCGCACGCGCCCCCTAGCGGCCGCTAAAGGAAGGACATAGAGCTACGTGCTCTCGCCCAGCAGTGCCGACCTGCCACCATAGAATGACAGTGGGCGGTCGGCAACTGGTTAAAATCTGTCCGACGGACACCTGTCCGTCGGACAGATTCGATGGTTAGTACGCCAAAGCATCGGACCAAAAACATGCGCATGCTCAGAATCAAGTCGACGCATGCTTGGAAGCATTGGACTTCCTTATTTCAGCACGTCGGAGTGTTCTACGTCACCGCTTTTTGGTCTGATCGGATTTTTGGTCCGATGGTGTGTACACACATCAGACCATCAGACCACTTGAGCCTGGTCCGATGAAAACGGTCTGTCGGACCAGTTTTATCGGACCAGTCTGATCGTGTGTACAGGGCCTAAGTGACACTTTTTAGGGACCAGTGACACAAATACAGCGATCAATACTAAAAAATACACTGATCCCTGTATAAATGACACTGGCAGTGAATGGGTTAAGCATGGTGCGATCAAGGGGTTAAATGTGTTTACTGGGAGGTGTTTTAACTGTAGGGGGGTTGAGTTCACTGGAGAAAAAGAGAGATCATGACTCAGCTTAGCTGAAACACAATCTCTCTCTTTTCCTCCCTGACAGAGCAGTGGTTTTCCTTGTTTACGTCGGCTCACCGCTGCTCCGACTCTCCTGTGAACGACCAGTGGGTCATGGCGGCCATCACGCCCACCGGACCCGCTAATTGGCTCCCACTGTGTCCAATCACAGCGGGAGTGGCGTGTGCATACCCCCTAAACCACATGCACAAAATCACATACATGTACGTGATTTTGCACAGCCAGGCCGCCCTGCCACAGTAATTGTACCTGGGGCGGTCCAGAGGCAGTTAAGCTGGCCATAGCAAAACAACATAACAAACAGTACACACAAGCTAGTTTGATCAAGGAATCCCCTCCAAGCTGGGACATTGTATTCTGACAGCTCCGCAGTCATAATATAATGAATATACTGCAGGCGCTAAATGATAAAAGCTTTTCAACAATGCTGTTTGACAGAATTCGATCTAACGATCACCTTCTGCCACACATGGATATAAATTCAGTTGGCTCCTTCTAAAGCAGCTGAATTTTGATCCATCTACAACCAGATAATAAAAAAATTGCCATTGGATCAGCAAGACAGCCAGCAGATTGCATTTTTAAATAAGTGGTCAACAACATCTTCCATATTTTCTTAAGAGAGGTCACCTTCCATATTTTCCCAATACAGGTTCCACTAAATTTCCCCTTTTGGACAATGTTACATGTTACACCATTTTTTGGGGTTTAACATGTAACATTGTACGAAAAAAAAGCCACCCTTTAACCTTCTCTATAACACCCTGTAGGTGTGAGTGCTAGGACTCCGCTCACACAGCCACATTATTTGTTCACAGGTTTCTATGCATGAATGAATTACAGGTCCCATCTGCCATCACTCAATAGAACACAAGTGCAGTGATCACTGAAATCATAGTTTGTCTACCCTCATGGTGTAAAGCGCTGCACAAACTGTTGGCGCTATATAAATCCTGTGTAATAATATTGTTTGTGAAAGGTGGACTTAGGCTTTAATAAGACAAACTATTGCTATAAATCATTACATCCAAACAAAATAAATTGTTCTATAGTTTGACATGAAAAAAAAAGATGATTGGTTGCTATAGGTTACAGATTTCTGCACATCAAATCAGCTTTTTACATAAAACATGCCTAATAGTGGGTAGTGTGAGTTGTTCCTTCTGTACGAACAGAATGTATTTATTTCGGAACGTACTTTATAAAATGCAATTTGCAAACACCAGGGGGCACTGTTAAATTAAAGTTTCTTCTTGATAAATCTTAGCAGAGCAATAACGAAAACTAAGTAAGACTTTAAATAATAACTGTAAAAATGAAATCCCTCCCTATTCTAGATGTTGTAATATGAAATGCATAGGTCCTCAAACATATGTAAAAACAATACAGAAATAATACAGAAGTATTATTTATAACTATTTTATAATTATATCTTAATTATTTTCAATTGATAATGTTATATTATAATTATCATATAGAGCAGGTTAGAAATATGTTTCAATAACATGTAAGCTTGCAAGCTTACTTAAAGCTGAACTCTAGGCAACTATGAAAAGCATTATTATAATCATTATTCCATCATTACATTCATTTTTTAAATTGAAGGTAGTGTAAGTAGCTGCATTTGACCTTGTATCAGCCACTCAGTAGAGTGTGATGCTCCGTACACACGATTGGTTAAACCGATAAGAAAGGTCTGATGGACCGTTTTCATCGGTCCAAACCGATCGTGTGTGGGCACCATCGGTTATTTAACCATCGTTTAAAAAAAAGCCAACTTGTTTTAAAATTAACCGATAGATACCTAACCGATAGCAAAAAAACGATCGTTTGTAGGCACAACCATCGGTTAAAAATCCATGCATGCTCAGAATCAAGTTGACGCATGCTTGGAAGCATTAAACTTCATTTTTTTCAGCACGTCGTTGTGTTTTACGTCACCGCGTTCTGACACGATCGTTTTTTTTACCGATGGTGTATAGCTGCGACGGACCATCAGTCAGCTTCATCGGTTAACCGATGAAAATGGTCCATCAGACCGTTTTTATCAGATGGACCGATCGTGTGTACGCGGCATGAGTGTGAGAGGAAAGAAGCAGCAGTAGGATATAATCAGTTCATAGATAAGCTCATTGCTGTGCTGCTTCTGCAGTCATTCTCTAGTCACAGACAGAGTTGGGTTCAAGACATTCTGGGCTCAAACAAAGTGGGTTGAATGTTGTTAGCCACCACATAGAGGGTATCTTGTGGCAGAAAAGAAGAACTGCAGGAGGGAGCTCTGGATTAAAGTGAATATTGCAAATAAAGCTGATTTTTTTTGTTTTATCTTTTAATGGGCTATTCATTTTTATCTTATTATTTTTAGTTCTGCCTTTAAAGAGTCAGGCACAAAATTCAACGAGAAGCTAAAATGACTTACTGTGAGGCCCAATACACACGACCGAGCTTCCCGGCAGAATCCAGCGAGAAGCTCATATTCTGGCAAGAAGCTCGATCGTGTGTACACTTCCGACGAGCGTCCCGTCGGGAAGCTCGTTGAGCCAAAAAAGAGAGCACGCTCTCTTTTTCCTCGTTGTTCAATGAGGACTTTGGCTCAACGAGTTTTTCCGACCGCTCATCGGGAACCTCGTCGGGCGGAACGATGGGTTTAGCCCGACGAGGTTCTCGTACGTGTGTACGCGGCTTAATAGTTTGGTTTTCAGCAAAATAAAACATCTACATTGGGCTATGATTCTCTGAGTAACAGTAGTCTAAAAAACATTCCTGTGACTTTGAACTT
The DNA here is from genome assembly GCA_029574335.1 of Rana kukunoris. Classification (NCBI taxonomy): domain Eukaryota; kingdom Metazoa; phylum Chordata; class Amphibia; order Anura; family Ranidae; genus Rana; species Rana kukunoris. The sequence continues at coordinate 379,405,462 of CM056050.1, read as the reverse complement.
TCTTTGTTCATTGCATGTACTTCTATTAATTGCAAGCAGCAACATTTAGATCAGGCGTCATAAAATGATGGACCTAGGTCAGGACTTGAGGCGAATGACAGTCCTATCTAACCTGCAGCTCTGCCACTGATTTTCTACAGCCTGATTGTCCCCTTCTGGTTTTCAGTATAAGTCACCTTAGCTTTCATCAATTTGTAGACAACAGTTGGTAGACAGAAGGTGCTGCTTGTCTAGACAGAGGGCAGGAATGCCCAACTTTTAAAGTCTATAAGCCAGTGATTTGTTGCTAGGACGTTCAACCAATCACCTGTCTGTTAACCGGAAAAGTAGGACAGTCCTGCCCTCTGTCCAGACATGCCACACCTACCAACTGCTGTATAAGGTAGGATTGGAAACATTGGATAATGGCTATGATTGGAAGGGGGAAATGTAATGTAAGGGAGGGGGCTTTCATGTAAAGGGGACTGGGTCACATAAGGGGGGGCTGTAAAGGGGACTGTGATATAATTAAGGGGGCTGTGGGGGGGACTCGTGTGCACGGAAAGGGGGGGTGTTGTGAAGGGACTGGGATGCATGGAAAAATGGAGGAAAGGGGCTGTGAAAAGGGACTGGGATACAAGAAAGGGGGCTGTAAAGGGGTATGTGATGCAAAGAAAGGAGGGGGGCTGTGAAGGGGACTGGGAAATAAGAAAGGGGGGCTGTGGAAGGGACTGGGATACATGGAAAGGGAGAGCTGCGGAGGGGGCTGGGACGCTTGGAAAGGGGGTGTGTGGAGGGGACTGAGGACAGGACATTCTATGCATTAAGGTGAAAAACCTCCTGTGATGCAACAGCCCCCCCCACTTACTTACCTTAACCTGGTCCAGAAATTGGATAGATTGATAACAGTGCATCTAATGTCGTGGGAGCCAGGGGGCAGGGCCGGGCCCTGCTGTCTGTGTCAATTAATGCAGCAGCAAGATGCCTGAACGAGTGCCCAGAGGGAGAGCGGCTCTCCAGCAGGGCAGGAGGAGCCAGAAGTGCCACTGAGGGACCCCAGAAGAGGAGGATCGAACCACTCTGTGTAAAACCAACTGCACAGACAAAGTAAGTATGACATATTTGTATTAAAAAACACAAAAAAATAACCTTTACATATCCTTTAATCCCACCCCACACTATAAAAGTATTATTTCCATAGCAGACATTTGTAATGTGATAGTGGCGTGGAGAGAGATAGTGCTCTCAGTGCTATTAGACAGTTAGTGTGCTATAGTGTTCTATTCTGATTATATTGTCAGTGTAAAATAATATATCAGTTTAGTGTGCATCTAGAGCTAGTTCAGTGTCCATGTACTGCGACCATTCATCTTTACATTAGTGTGAATGTAGGGATAGTACAGTCATTGTGAGTGTAGTGTGACCATTCATCTTTACATTAGTGTGAATGTAGGGATAGTACAGTCATTGTGAGTGTAGTGACCACCATTCATCTTTACATTAGTGTCAAAGTAGGGATAAAGTATTTCAATCAGTGTGAGTGTAGTGACCATTTAACACAGTATATTTTATTGTGTTACTGCAAGTTTATAACCATATAGTTCTGTGTGTTTCTGCAAGTTTAAAGCGGAGTTCCACCCAGGAATAAAACATTTTGCCAAAAATCCTAAAAAAAAAAAAAAAAAAAATTAAAAATTATACTCACCCGAAATACCTGTTGCTATGCGGAAGTCCGTAATCTGCCTCTTCCCCACTGTGGTGTGTTTTCTTCTGCTTCTTCTCCTAGTGAATGGGGCGCGCTGCTTTCTGGGAACTGTGTGTGTTCTCAGAGAGCAGCCGCCCATTCACAAGCCGCCACGGGACTCACGCAGGCGCAGTAGGAAATGGGCAGTGAAGACGTAAGGCTTCACTGCTTGTTTCCCCTAGTGTAAATGGCGGCGCGGGACCTGGATCTGTCGTGGGATCGGCATCGGGGGGGGGGGGGGCCATCGGCGCGGGCAAGTAGGACAGGTAAGTGTCCTTATTAAAAGTCAGCAGCTACACTGTTAGTAGCTGCTGACTTTAAAAAAAATAAAAGTTGCGGGTGGAATCCCGCTTTAACACTGTATATTTCATTGCGTTAGTGCAAGTTTAACGCTATATATTTCTGTGCATTACTGAAAGTTTAACGACGTATATTTCATTGCATTTGTGCAAGTTTAACGCCATATATTTTATTGCAAGTTTAACCCCATGTTGTTCTGTGCGTTACTGCATGTTTACCGCCATATCTTTCATTGCGTTACTGCAAGTTTAATGCCATATAGTTTTGTGCGTTACTGTAAGTTTAACACCGTAAAGTTTATGTGCATTACAGGCTTACCACACTTTTAAGTACACAATGTTTTTTTTTTTTTACTAAAGCTGGAAAGTGCAAAATGAGGCTCACTTCTGCATAGAAACCATCAAGCTTCTAACCCCAGCTTGTTTAATTAAGGCTGGTAATACAACCTGGAAGCTCATTGGTTTCTGTGTAGAAGTGAGCCTGATTTTACACTTTCCAGCTTTAGTAAATAAACCCCATTGTGTACTTAAAAGTGGGGTATGCGGGTGTGGCCAAGATGGCGATCTAGAAGGACGCTGGATTTAGAGCTCTGCTGGCTTATTGTCTTTTATCCTGCTCCTAGATGTTTATTTGACTCTAAAACTTTTGTGTTGCTCTCCGGATGCCACCTAAGACTAGGAACAGGGGGAAGAGGTTGCATTTTCCGCCGATTGTGGTCACTGAGGCACCCAGAGCGGACCCACACGTGGCGACCCCTGCTACACGTGTAGGGCATCACAGACGGAGATGGAAGAGCAGCCGGCCGACATGCAGCTTGGCTTCCAGGAGGTGATGGCAGCGATAGCTGCCTGTCAGGCTACCCTGACTGGGAAGATCGAGGCTGCGCAGTTGGACGTTGGCCTTGTGCGTCGGGACCTGGACAAACTTCGCTCACGGATGTCGGAGGTAGAGCGGCGGACTGGCCAGACGGAGGACACCGTGCAGGACCATTCTGCGTCCATCCACACGCTCCAGACGAGGGTGCGGGCCCTGGAATATAAGGTGGACGACGCCGAAAATAGAAATCGAAGGAACAACCTTCGTATCGTTGGTCTGCCGGAGGGAGTGGAGGGGAAGAACCCGACAGTCTTTCTAGAGGATCTGCTGAAGGAGTTATTGCCCTCTGCCCAGTTCTCACCGTACTTCACGGTGGAGCGTGCCCATCGGGTCCCCCCGGTCCCGGGACCACCTGGAACTCGCCCGCGCACTTTTATTTTTAGGGTGCTTAACTTCAGGGATCGGGACGAGATCCTCCGGGCAGCCCGCAAGGCGGGAGATCTGAGGTTTCAAAATGGCACCTTGCTCTTCTTTCCGGACTATTCCAAGTCAAGGTGGGGCTGCGTGCAAGGAACATCAAATACAGCATCCTGCTTCCCGCTAAGCTGAGGGTCCAGGACGGAGAAACAGTCCGTTTTTTTTACGGTTCCTCGTGATGCTGCTGCATGGTTGGAGTCGTTGCCCCCTCTACGCTAATGCATGGCTGTTCTTCTAATCCTGATTGTTAACTGTTAACCCCTTTTTTCTGTGGCTGGGTCTTTCCTACTTGACTGTTCCCGAGGCTGGCTGTTGGCCTTATTGTACTACTGGAGTCCTTGACGTATCGTCTGCTGACTGACCTGTGTCCCCCCATCTTACATTTGCTGATGACTGCAGCGTGGCTGCTTCAGTCCTGCTCCTCTGTTACCTGCTCCACTGGGAGATCGTGACTGTTTGGAATGCCCATGGATGATATCGATGTCCCCCCCCCCCCACATCTTGTATGCTGACATTGTGGACCCCTCAACTTGGGCTTGGATGTAATTTTTTTTTTTCCCCCTGCTTCTCCCTGCGGAACCCCCTATCTCCTTCTGCACTGTTGTCCCCAGTCGTGGTCCCGTTGGAGATTGTGGGCTCTCTCCTGTGGACCTGGACCTTTTGGGTGGATATCAGGGGGTTGGGGCTACGCTGACCAGGTTGGGGGGCTTATGGACTGTGTCTCCCGCTCGGGAGCTATAGCTGCGGGACTGAACTCTGGTGGCCCTGGGACTCAGGGATCCGAATGATCCCTTCAGGAGGTAAAGACTGCCCACACTGTTTTCCTTCCTTCTCATATTATTGATACGACTGTTCTTCTCCTGCATTCTACTGGATGAGTAACTAAGCTATGTGCCCCTGAGAACGTTCAGGAGACTGTATGTGTTTATTTGCCAGCATCTCTATGGATCTGCTGGGAGATACTTCTCGCTCTAGGAGCTAGCCCTCTTTAGACGGTTAATTCTTGTTGGGGTTCGGGGTTATGATGCATCACCAAGTTTTGCTGGGGGTGTGGGGTGGGAGGGGTAGTTTTCTGCCGTTGCAGATGTTGGGGGTAATCTGTGTTGTGTTGTTATGTCAGGAGTTGTTTTGCTGCTATTATTGCTATGCTACTTCAGGTGTATACTGGGTTCACTGTTCTGAATATCAGGGTTTGCTTATCCATTTAAAGGGCGATGTGCTTTGTTTTGGGTGTGTGCTCGTGGGGCCTGGTTGGGTGGAGGGGGGGTCTGGAGTGCCATGTTTAATTTATTTTTGGTATAACCCATGGCGAATATCTCTGTGATTTCTTGGAATGTCCGGGGACTAAACTCAGCTACTAAGCGATCCCTGGTCTTTAAGTACTTGCAGAGATACAACCCTCATATATGTTTTCTCCAGGAAACGCACCTGGTAGGCAATAGAATCCTGGGTCTCCGGAGGGCATGGGTTGGGGCCCGTTATCACGCTACTTATTCCACTTATGCGAGGGGGGTAAGCTTGCTGGTCCACAGATCCTTTCCGTGTGCTGACTGTCCGGACGGACCCCGTTGGCAGGTTTATAATTGTACATGCTCTGCTCTATAATAGGGAGTTGGTTTTGGTGGGCTTGTATCTCCCCCCGCCTGCGGCTGAACAACTATTATATGATATAATGCAGATCGTGCTGGGCTTTAATACGCGAGAGGTTTTTATTTTTGGAGATTTCAATATGGTGCCCTCGCAGGACCTGGACAGGCTCTATGCTGCCGCCTGCCCCTCGTCGGGTCTATCACATTGGGCTGACACGTTTGCTCTCACGGATGTGTGGCGTCATTTCCACCCTTCTGCTCGGGAGTACACCTGTCACTCCTCTTCCCACCGTGCTCTGTCCCGCATTGACTTGGTTTATGCCTCTACTGGGGCGCTGAGGTGGACTAGGAGGGTTGAGCACTTACCTCGTGGGATTTCGGATCATGCCCCTCTCCACCTATCTATCTCCCTCAGGGAATCTCCGAGTATACGGCTCTGGCGTCTGTCCGGGTTCTGGGCCATGGATGAGAGGCTGCAGGAGCCCATGGTTAGTGATGAGCGGAATACGCCATATTCGATTTCGCGATATTTCGCGAATATTTCGAAGAATATTCGCGAATATTCGTTAATATCGAATATTCGTGATATTTTATAAAAAAAAAAAAAAAAAAAAAAATTGCGAATTTTCGCCAATGCGAATTTTCGCTAATGCGAATTTTCGCTAATGTGAAATTTCGCGATTTTTTTTTTTTTTTTTTATAAAATATCACGAATATTCGATATTTACGAATATTCGGTATATTTTATATAAAAAAAAAGCGAAATTTCACATATGCGGTTGCGAATATTCGTTAATATCGAATATTCGTGATATTTGATAAAAAAAAAAAATGTGAATTTTCGCTATTGCGAATTTTATTGCGAATTTTTTTGCGAAATTTGAAAAATATTGAATATTCGAAATAGCGAATATTCGCCGCGATATTCGAGATATTCGCGAATACTCGAATATGCAATATTCGTAGCGAATATTCGCAATGCGAATATTCGTGAGCAACACTACCCATGGTCGAGGCCATCTGTAATTATTGGACCCTAAATGGGGATTCTGCTAGTGCCAATGGTCTGTGGGATGCTTTTAAGTCTTGGGTAAGGGGAGAATATATTTCTCACATTGCTGCTATACAAAGGGAGGCCTCTAGGGCTCTGGAGGTGCTGGAGTGGGAGGCTGCTCAGTGCGAGAGGAGATTTGTTCTGACACCTGATGAGGCTGCGCATCGAGCTTTGCAGGGCGCGCTGCGTGATCTCTCTACATAATGTAGAACAAACTAAGAAGTCCATGCTGTACTCTAAGCAGAGAATATTTGAACATGGTAACAAAAATGGCAGACTGCTGGCTTGGTTGGCTAGGTCCCAGGGCTCCTCTACGCACATAGCTGGTGTCTGGGATGCCCAGGGGGAACTGGTGTCTTCTCCTGAGGACATTAATTCTAGATTTTTCGAGTTCTTCCAGGGAGTGTACTCCTCTAGGGTTGGCTGCTCAGTCGCAGACCTGCAGGTTTACCTGAATGACATCCCCTTCCCGTCCCTGTCTGACGAGCACAAGAGGCAGCTGGATGGTGCCATATCTCTGGAGGAGGTCCAGGCTGCGATTGGGGGTCTGCAGAGTGGCAAGACCCCAGGCGCGGACGGCCTTCCTGCTGAGTTCTACTCGCAGCATGCTGACATCCTTGCCCCTAGACTTAAGGCCTTACTCTCTGGACTTGCGGAGGCCGAGGCGCTTCCCACGTCTATGGAAGAGGCTGTCATTGTCCTGATACCCAAGCCTGGTAAGGACTTACGAGATTGTGCATCATATATGCCTATCTCGTTGCTAAACGTGGACGCCAAGATTTTGGCGAAGATTCTAGCTACCTGCTTGTCTGCAGTGATTTCCACGTTGACACATGTAGATCAGACTGGATTCATGCCGGGCAAGGACACAGATATTAATATTAGGCGACTTTTTTTGAATCTTGCGGTCCAGCATGAGAATATAGGGACCCGAGTCATTGCCTCTCTCGATGCCGAGAAGGCATTTGATTCGGTAGAATGGGAATACCTTTGGGGGGTTCTGGGGCGGTTTGGTTTTGGCCCTGGTTTTCTCCGGTGGATTCGGCTGTTATATCGGGCGCCAAGGGCCAGGGTACGCATGAATGGTTGGGTTTCTGAGTCCTTCCGCCTCCATAGGAGTACGCGTCAGGGGTGCCCTCTGTCCCCTGGCCTGTTTGCCTTGGCGCTGGAACCCCTGTCGATTTTGGTCCAGGAGTCTCTGGTGGTTCGGGGCATGCTGATTGGTGGACTGGAGGAGAGAATATCCCTTTACGCCGACGACACCCTGCTGTACTTGAACGATGCGGGCTCGTCCTTGTCTGCTGCTCTGGATCTGTTCGACAAGTTCGGATCCTTGTCTGGTATCCGCATTAACTGGTCGAAGTCAGTTCTCTTTCCTCTGGACCCACAAACTGTAGCCCTGTCCAGTCCCACGGCGCTGCAATGGGTTACCAAACTCAAGTATCTCGGGGTTAGGGTGGCTAGGTCCCCGTCCCAATACTACACACTTAACGCGTTACCCTTGCTTCAGCTTCTCCAGGAGCGCTGTCAGTCTTAGTCAGGCCTTCCATTGAATTTAATTGGTCAAATTAACATCTTGAAGATGATTCTCCTACCCAAATTTACTTATGTATTCGGAACAGCCCGGCCTGGATTCCGGCGGCCTTCTTTCGGGAAGTGGACAAGTGTATCCTCTCCTTTATCTGGAAATGGGGACATTCCTAGATTGGCTAAGTCCACACTTCATCTACCTGTACATCGTGGGGGTCTGGCGCTCCCGAATTTCAAAATCTATTGCTGGGCTGCTATGTTGGTCACAGTGTACTGGTGGTTTGGAGCCAAGCGCTCTAATGCTGCGGTGTGTGTGGAAGCAGCCTGGCTGGGCTCTCTTCAGGCACTGCAGAATCTGGCCTATAGAGGCCTGCGGGCCTATGTTGGTCTGCCGGACCCGACTAGAGTAACCCTTAAGGTGTGGATAGCGGCGAGACGTAGGTTCTTTCGGGAGGGGTGCTGGGCCCTGGTACAACCTTTATGGGGGAATCCTAACCTGCCTCACTTCCAGTCCATACCTGACCCTCAGGTTTGGGCGAGGTTTGGTATTAAGACTCTCAAAGATATTATGCCGTCGGGTACCTTGCTGTCATTTTCGCAATTGACTCAGATTTATGAGCTGCCTGGCTGGATGTTCTTCAGATACGCTCAGCTTCGTCATGCAACTAGGGCTCAATTTCCAGTCCCTCCGGAGCTTCGGTTTGACCCGGTGGAGGATCTCCCCTCTGGTGGGGACTTGTCAAAGCCGTTATCTGCCCTGTATGGTGTGTTGCTTCCCATTGACTCCCTCAAATTGACTAGGCTATGGGACTCTTGGAAGTCGGATATCCCAGATTTGGAGAGGGAGGATTGGGAGGATTGTCTGGAGCGTGCTCCCAAATTGGTAGTATCTGCGGGTGACAAGCTTGTGCAGACAAAATTTCTGCATAGAGTCTATTTCACTCCGGTGCGTCTGGCTAGGATCTTTCCTGATAGGGATCCGCTATGCCCGCGGTGTCGGGTGGGGCAAGGCACTTTCATGCACATGTTTTGGGAGTGCCCGGCTCTGGGGCCCTTTTGGACGGGGGTATTTGATCATCTTAATGCCCGTATGGAACTTTCGGTCCCTGTTGCGCCTGCACTAGCTCTGCTGGGCGTTATGGACGATGAGCAAAGGTCCCATCATTGTAAGTTACTGATTTTATACCTCTTGTTCTATGCCAAAAAGGAAATACTAATTAATTGGACCTCTTCTGCCCCCCCTTCTGTGTCCGCATGGGAAAATCGGGTAAACGCAGCACTGCCACTATATAAGTTGACCTATATCAGTCGTGGGTGTCCCTGGAAATATGATAGGGTGTGGCGGCCATGGGTGGAACTCTGACCACCTGGGAGGCGGGGTGGCTCTCGGGGCAGACCTCGTGCGGGGGCTCCCTGGGATGCATCCCGCCTTCCTTCCTGACTCCTTGATGTGAGTTGCAATCCTGTTTATACTGTTGAATGTGCATGGTATGTGAATTACGCGATTGTAATGTTTTCTTGTACACCATTTTTGTCTGACGAACCGACTGTATTGCTGTTATATTATGTATTTGTTTCTCCTTCAATAAAGCACTCCTGATTGTTAAAAAAAAAAAAAAAAGTGGGGTATGCCTGTACTGCAAGTTTAACACATATTAATCTGTGCATTAAGTTTAACGCTGTATATTTCATTGTTTTAATGCAAGTTTAACACCATATAGATCTGTGCGTTACTGCAAGTTTAATGCCTCTTAGATCTGTGCGTTCCTGCAAGTTTAAAGTATACTTCATTGCGTTACAGCAAGTTTAACACCGTATAGGGTTCTGTGCATTACTGCAAGTTGAACACTGTATATTTCATTGTGTCACTGCAAGTTTAACGCCATATAGTTCTGTGCATTACTGCAAGTTTAACATTGCATATTTCATTGTGTTACTGCAAGTTTAACGCCATATAGTTCTGTGCATTACTGCAAGTTTAATGCCGTATATTTCATTGTGTTAGTGCAAATTTAACAATATATATAATGCATTGCGTTACTGTAAGTTTAACACTGTATATTTAATTGCATTACTGCAAGTTTCACGCCATATATTTCATTGCGTTACTGCAAGTTTAACACCATATAGTTTTGTGCATTACTGCAAGTCTAACTGCATATAGTTCTGTGCGTTACTGCAAGTCTAACTCCATATAGTTCTGTGCGTTACTGCAAGTTTAACGCTGTATATTTTTTTGCGTTACTGGAAGTTTAACTCGGTATATTTCATTCCGTTACTGCAAGTTTAACGTCATATATTTCATTGCATTACTGCAAGTTTAATGCCATATAGTTCTGGGCATTGCTGCAAGTTTGACGCTGTATATTTAATTGTGTTACTGCAAGTTTAACGCCATATAGTTCTGTGCATTATTGCAGGTTTGACGCAGTATATTGCAGTATATTATAGTGTATCCGAGGACATTGATTAAAATGCATTCATGTACACATCTACACATCTTTAGTAGTGATGAGCGGAATACGCCATATTCGATTTTGAGATATTTCACAAATATATAGAAGAATATTCGCAAAATATTCGTTAATATCGAATATTCGTGATATTTTATCAAAAAAAAAATTTGCAAAATTTGCTAATGCGAATGCGAAATTGATTGCGAAATTCTCGTCAACACGCGAAAACGGAGATCATTTCCTGGATTACTAAACTAATATGCACTAAACACTAACTCTACTTACACAAACTTATATGACTAAACTAAAGCTAATTTATTTATTTTTTATACACAAAACACAGAAGGGCAGAGAAAGTATTCGCGAATATTCGTAATACGAATATTCGCATTGCGAATATTCGGCAACATAAAAGGATCGCCTCAGCTACTCGGCCCAGGGTCTCTAATCATACCAGCAATGCTTTTAGACGTCGATGGAGATCACTAGGATGTGATCTGTTTTAAAAATAAATTTGAAAAAATACGAATACTCGCAATAGCGAATATTCACCGTGATATTCGATTTATTTGCGAATACTCGAATATGCAATATTCGTGAGCAACACTAATCTTTAGTACATTTTGTTAAAAAGGAACCCCCACTCATCAGGTCTGGGAGGACAGCAAGGAGAGGCAGATGTCCCCATGGCACTGTAAGGGGGCCAGCAGTGTATGTGTCCACAGGCAAAGGTAGATGTGGTTAGTCCTTAGGCAGGGCATCATTTCCTCTGTTTAGTGATGTTGCCTGTGTTATCCAGGCAACATCATGCAAAGGAGGTGGTGGACTGGCTTACTAAACCGGCCTCATCCTCCTCATCCTCCATCACCCAAGCAGAGAATAGTGAGCAGTCCCCTGCAACTGCCAAAGTGGCAAAACCTGCCTCCTTGTCCACAGCTATTCCTGCCATAGCCCCAGCATCAGGCATGGAGGAGTGAGCTGAGTTATTGAAACACGGTGTCAGTAACTTGGTCCTTGACAGTGTACAGCCATTACTCAATTCAGATGTTGGTTCTGACTCTGAGGTTGAGGAAGGCAGGAACATAAGCCTACAAAGAGCGGAGAACACTGGGACAAAAATTGGCAGCCACGATCCCCCTCCCCCAAAAAAATCGCCTGGATCCAACTGAATTTCAGTATATATCCACTAAAAATAATTAAAGAAAACAATCACCATATGAATGTGCATATGGCGCAGTCCACGGGACCCAATACTATAGGCAAAAAAAGAAAGGAGAGCTACCAAAAAGGTGACATCTGTAGAACGGCACAAATTGAATTGAAGCATTTTAATGTAGAAAAAGCACCATATAAAATAAAAAAACATGAAAAAACAGTGAGAAAATCTTCCAAAACAAAATTAAAAAGACAACGTTGTCTAACAGGTCACAGCTGCCAATACATCAATTAAATGTAGCAGTCACACATATAATGATCTAACCTACTAAATTGGAAAATGGTATTGTTGGTCAAATTTTAAAAAATAAACCAGCAAGTACAAAGGAAAATTCTAAGAGAGACCAAAATAGGAGGTATCTACATCTGCCGCATGAATGCAAGTACTGTGTGGCAACATTCTTTGTTCAAGAGCTAACCAGAAGAGGTATGAAAAGGTTAATTCATGCACATAATTCCTATACTCTGGTATTTTTGATTTATTTACTTGGTGGATATTGTTTATTATTTTATATCTGTAAGTTATAGAGCAAACCAGGAAGATATCTAGAGTAGGTCTTTGCGAATTGAGAAAACAAATTAATTGAATAAAGAAAGAAAGAACTTGATTATTTAGACATGATCAAATTAGATATGGAGAGTACATAATACAAAATGTATTCATTAATTTAATTTTAATTTATTTTACAAGAACCAATAAATTATTATATTATATTTTCAGTTCTATAGTTTATACTTCCAGGAATGGCTGTAAATTACATTCATTATTCAGGTGCATATCATTAAATTTTTTGACAGCAAGGCCAATTATTGCTTTCATCAAGAGTACCTCTATAGGGTTATGGTGTGAAGGCACCACCGACACCCAAAGAACAATTTTTCCACATTTGTTACTGAAGTAGAAATCCAAAGTTTGTGGTAGAGACACCCGAATTTATACAAAAAAACTCTAATCTTGTTCCCTATGCACTGCATTGTTGCCTGATCATACAGACTGGCTCCCCAGGGAAAATTTCTTTTTTTTTGGACTTTATAAATGAAATTATTGCTGCAGCAGCTTCTATACAAAGTTAATTTTTATACTTTTACTTTAAAGCGAAGTTCCACCCTAAAAATTAGCTTTCTATTAACCGCTTGCCTTTAATGTAAAAAAAATGTCAAAAACTATTTTTTTTACTAACTTTTATCTGGCTGTTACCAGGCAGATTTCGTAATCTGCCTAGTGCCTGTTTCTAGGTGGTTCAACTTCCTGTCCTAAGACCCCATTGCCTCCTGGAAAATGATGACACTTATTTCGCAGGAGTCTCTGGGCATTACTGTGCCTAAAAATTTCCCAGCATGCACCTCTCCCTGAAAACCAGAAAGAAAAAGGAACTGGGCTTCACATGCCCACACATATGATGAATACGGCCACAACATGAGCTGGAGGCTATAAGGCAAGTGTTTGTAATGATTTCTGGAACGATTGGGGAGCTATTAATATGTTTTAGGGAACATTAATGTGATTCATTTTAGTTTGCAAAAAAAAAAATATGCCCGGAATCCCGCTTTAAGCATCAATAAATCAGCACATTTAAATTGTTACAAGTCCCACAGGGCAGTACCCTAACCCCATGACAATTGTATGCCCAATTACTTGCATATACGCCTTCAAAATGGGCACTTCACGTTCCGGTCCCATAGACTTCAATGGGGTTCGTTATCCAGTTCTGAACTTTCCAGATGTACAAAAGTTCTGGTGGGAACCGAACAAGGGAACAACTCTACTGTCAATAGCTAGGGTTCATTGAGCACTTATTTAATTTAACCTCTCTGAGACCCTGTACCATCTAAAGAGGAGTTGACAACATTAAAGATATGCTTTTGAAAGAATTAGACAGACTCAAAGTGAATATGAATACAAAAGTGAACATAACAACTGTGCTTTATGTCGTGTTATTATACCTGGGTCTGGATTTCTGTGTTCCCCTTGGATATCAAGCCTAGGCTCTATAGGGAGATGGCATTCCAGAAACTCTATATCGCTCTTAAAGGAGAAGTACAACCAAAGCTTGTTTGTCTGTACTTATCCTGTGGATCATAGATGTGCAAATCGCTTTTAGCTGACCTTAAAGGGCTGGTCCAGACTTGGGAAAGATCGCAACCATATGTCAGAATCTACCCACATGCCTGGACCTGCACTTGGCTCAGTCTCTTAGCAAGCTGCTCCCACCCCCGCCCCTTTCACAGCCCAGCGCTCCAATGAGTGTCGTGGGGCAGAGCAGAGAGCTGGTGACAGACAGTCACAGAGCGATCAGTGGTGTTTGATCACTCGGTTCTCAGCCTTATAGCCGGCGGGGAACAGATGCAGATTGGACCAATGCTGCATTCATCTAGGTAAGTATAATTTTCAAAAAAATTCCGATACTTTACTCTTCCGTTTAACAGTTCAATAGTGGGGGGGGGGGTGTATAGAGGTAGGAAAAGGTGACGTTTAATCTCAACTGAGGCATTAGGTACAACCTGGGCCTGAGATCCAATGGGCATCACAGGGATTAAATTAGGAACTAAACCAAGTTAGCATCACCCCTGGTGTGGAGTGTCTTTGGTGTTTGAAGGATGACAAGTTATAAAAAAAAAGTCAGTTTGATCCCATTTTCATGTCTGCACCTCCTCCGTCTATACAGGATACTTATACTATTAATATTATTTTTTATTGATTATTTTAATTGATTTCTTTAATTTAATTTAAACAATTCCTGTATTTAATTTAATTATTATGGCTATACAATTTTCCTGTATTACTCTGGAGGTACCCTGCAATGTGTAATTACAGGGAGTGCAGAATTATTAGGCAAATGAGTATTTTGACCACATCATCCTCTTTATGCATGTTGTCTTACTCCAAGCTGTATAGGCTCGAAAGCCTACTACCAATTAAGCATATTAGGTGATGTGCATCTCTGTAATGAGAAGGGGCGTGGTCTAATGACATCAACACCCTATATCAGGTGTGCATAATTATTGGGCAACTTCCTTTCCTTTGGCAAAATGGGTCAAAAGAAGGACTTGACAGGCTCAGAAAAGTCAAAAATAGTGAGATATCTTGCAGAGGGATGCAGCACTCTTAAAATTGCAAAGCTTCTGAAGCGTGATCATCGAACAATCAAGCGTTTCATTCAAAATAGTCAACAGGGTCGCAAGAAGCGTGTGGAAAAACCAAGGCGCAAAATAACTGCCCATGAACTGAGAAAAGTCAAGCGTGCAGCTGCCAAGATGCCACTTGCCACCAGTTTGGCCATATTTCAGAGCTGCAACATCACTGGAGTGCCCAAAAGCACAAGGTGTGCAATACTCAGAGACATGGCCAAGGTAAGAAAGGCTGAAAGACGACCACCACTGAACAAGACACACAAGCTGAAACGTCAAGACTGGGCCAAGAAATATCTCAAGAATGATTTTTCTAAGGTTTTATGGACTGATGAAATGAGAGTGAGTCTTGATGGGCCAGATGGATGGGCCCGTGGCTGGATTGGTAAAGGGCAGAGAGCTCCAGTCTGACTCAGACGCCAGTAAGATGGAGGTGGAGTACTGGTTTGGGCTGGTATCATCAAAGATGAGCTTGTGGGGCCTTTTCGGGTTGAGGATGGAGTCAAGCTCAACTCCCAGTCCTACTGCCAGTTTCTGGAAGACACCTTCTTCAAGCAGTGGTACAGGAAGAAGTCTGCATCCTTCAAGAAAAACATGATTTTCATGCAGGACAATGCTCCATCACACGCGTCCAAGTACTCCACAGCGTGGCTGGCAAAAAGGGTATAAAAGAAGAAAAACGAATGACATGGCCTCCTTGTTCACCTGATCTGAACCCCATTGAGAACCTGTGGTCCATCATCAAATGTGAGATGTACAAGGAGGGAAAACAGTACACCTCTCTGAACAGTGTCTGGGAGGCTGTGGTTGCTGCTGCACGCAATGTTGATGGTGAACAGATCAAAACACTGACAGAATCCATGGATGGAAGGCTTTTAAGTGTCCTTGCAAAGAAAGGTGGCTATATTGATCACTGATTTGTTTTTGTTTTGTTTTTGAATGTCAGAAATGTATATTTGTGAATGTTGAGATATTATATTGGTTTCACTGGTAAAAATAAATAATTGAAATGGGTATATATTTGTTTTTTGTTAAGTTGCCTAATAATTATGCACAGTAATAGTCACCTGCACACACAGATATCCCCCTAAAATAGCTAAAACTAAAAACAAACTAAAAACTACTTCCAAAAATATTCAGCTTTGATATTAATGAGTTTTTTGGGTTCATTGAGAGCATGGTTGTTGTTCAATAATAAAATTAATCCTCAAAAATACAACTTGCCTAATAATTCTGCACTCCCTGTAGTTTGCCAGACTGTTCCTTTGGAACGTCTAATTTTTAATGTTTAATTACACCCTTGTGTCTAAATACATTTATTTTTTAGAGAAATTTTCTCTGTATGACTACATCCTTTACAACATATAGTGCCTGAAAAGTCCAATAACTTGCCCCTAGTTAATTTTTCTCTCACAGTTTGATCCCAGATGGGGTGTCGGGGGCAGGGATCTCCCTTCTCCTACCGGCTGCCGTTCCCCTCTGTCCTGAGTCCCAAAATAAAACTGTGGAGTTTCCTACATTGCTTAGGCCAAGTTTGTTTGAACTCCCCCTCCCCTCTTGTATTGATTGTATGTATTTGGGTACTGCATGAACAGCCTTGGGTAAAGTTTGGCATGGATGTTGCAGTTTTGCCTTCATGTCTGACTTTTAAAATATCACAAAACACAAAGGCCCAGATTCAAAGAGTGATTACGCCTATCTAACTGGTGTTAGACAGGAGTAATTTCAAATTTTGCGCGCCGTATCACTAGTTTGAATCCTCAAACCATGATACGGCGGCGTTGGGCTTCGATCTGACAGGCTTACGTCTTCGTACGCCTTCGGATCTACGCTGCGATCTTTTTGCGGCCGCTGGGTGGAGTTTGCGTCGTTTTCAGCGTCGGGGTATGCAAATGAGCTTTTTACGGAGATCCACAAAGTTACAAGCGTCGTTCGCAATTGCGTACGTCATTTTTTCGCCACGTAAAGTTAAACCAGCTTTTAGCTGGTCTAACGTTACGTGGCCCATGTTAAGTATGGCCGTCGTTCCCGCGTCGACTTTCAATTTTTTTTTTAAAAGTAAACAACGCTACTCAAAAAAAAATGACGTAACGACGTGATTTCGCGCAATCGGGAAATTTCTGAACGGAGCATGCGCAGTTTGATCGCGGCGGGGACGCGCTTAATTTAAATGCTTCACGCCCCCTATTCGCGTATTTTGATTCCGCCGGGAGAAATACACTACGCCGCCGTACCTTACGGGCCAAAATCTCTCTGAATTCCTCCTAGAGCCAGGTAAAGTACGGCGGCGTAGAGTATCTCTGATACTCTGCGGAAATCTAATTCTTGCTGAATCTGGCCCAAAGGTTCTACCGAAGCAGCCATTCTGAATTTCCATTTTATATGATTCATACTAGGCGTAGGACAATTAAATTAAACTGTTTTGAAGCTCTAGTACCAATGGAAATATTGGAACTTAAGTCAGGAAATACTTCAGTCAGAGCCTAATGAGACATATTTAGTTCAGTGATAAGATCCTTTTAATAAACAATCCTCTGAATAGATAAAAGCTTGTCTCAATGGACTCATCATTCTGTCTTCACCAGTCACAGAAGTAGAAATTCAAAATACACAGGCAATTCTGCTACCATGGTAATAAGCAGAATACGAAATCTAATGAGATGCCTGATAAGGTAGTATACAAACTGCTTATTGGTGTCAAGTGAGCTTTTTCTGTTTTTTCAAACCCCATGATGTAAACATATTTTAAACTATACAATTTAGAGAAACATTTTTATGTAAGAAACACATAAAATGTGAAGTTTAAAATATTTATATCACATAAAAAGATTGTTAATTCATAGTTTTATGTTGCTAATGTATTAACACAATTATTATGATTAATATGTCTGTTGTGTAGAGAAACATATTTTGTAAAGTGCAATTTAGTGATTAGACTGTAAAACAATGAGTCTTTTATAAGCGGTAAAATGTTAATGTTTAAAAGATTCCACTTAAAGCGGAGGTCCACACAAAAAGTGAACCTCCGCTTTTCGAAACCCTCCCCCCTCTGCTGTCACATTTGGCACCTTTCAGGGGGGAGGGGGTGCAGATACCTGTATAATACAGGTATTTGCACCCACTTCCAGGCAAAGACTCCCACGAGAGTCATGCCCCTTCCCGTCCCCCCGCTGTCTTCTGGGAAACACACTGGTCCCAGGAGACAGCGGGAACCAGTGAGGACGCGCAGCGAGACTCGTGCATGTGCAGTAGGGAACCGAAAAGTGAAGCCGCAAAGCATCACTTCCTGATTCCCCCATAGAGGATGGCGGCGGGGGCAGCCGAGTGATTGCTCGGCTTCGGCTGCCTACATCGCGGGCACCCTGGACAGGTAAGTGTCAATTTATTAAAAGTCAGCAGCTGCAGTATTTGTAGCTGTTGGTTTTTAATATTTTTTTTTAGGCGGACCTTCACTTTTACAAAGACTCATGAGTTGCTCTATACAATTCTCACCTAAAAAGTGTCACCTCTTTTATCACTTATCCTGTTAAGACAGTCATGACTTCATTGAGTTCAGGCATAGTAGCTGTAACAAGCAGGGTTTTGTGTTTGGATAAAGTACCTTTAGCCAGATTCAGAAAGACTTACGACGGCGTATCAGTACGGCGCGTCATTTACATGCGGTCACGATTCATTTACATGTATCACGCCCACCTTCCACCTACTTTGAATTACGCAGACTTACGCCGGCCCATCTACGCTATGCCGCCGTAACTTAGGGAGCAAGTGCTTTGTGAATACAGCACTTGCCTCTCTAACTTGCGGCGGCGTAGCGTATATGCGATACGCTACGCCCGCTTACCAATACGCCGCCCTACCTGAATCTAGCTACTTGTTTCTACATGCATGGGAGTTATATCATCCCAGCCCAGAGTATCAAGGTGGCTGAAGACTCAAATAGCCAGATTCAGAAAGACTTACGTCGGCGTATCAGTGTGTCAATCTTCCTGATCTCTGCAGCTCTCTCTCTATAGTTCCTCCTGCTGAAATCAGCATTGTTGTTGCATATTGTAACAACACAAATTTCAGCAAGAGGAACCAGTTAGAGCCACAGGGGACCAAGGAGATTGATAATTCCGGAAATGTCAGTTTGCTAGTGCACTTCAGTGGACCAGTTGTTTTTTGCAACACAGCAGTGTTGACTGGTTCAGTTTGCAGGTAAGGTAAGTATGTGCATTTGTTGTTTCTTCTTATTAATTATTTCACACAGAAAAGGAGTTAATTTAATTTCTTCACTCTTGACCCCAAGGCTATTGGTATCTCTGATATCTACAATTAATCAATGGCCCCTCTAAAATTATTTATATATGATATCATGTATTTACATATTGCAGCATTATCTTTCTTACATTCAGACTTGTTGCAAAAAAAAAACCTTGGGCTAGTAAGATTAATAGAGATAGTGTCCAGTGCACAGCAACAACAACATTCATTTAATTTCTTTTAAGGGAAATAAAATTATTTGAAATGAACTAAGTGTTATGTAGATGCTGTTGTAAAAAGATAGATAATTTTTAATGTTATAGTGCAACTGTTAAGTAGAACGTTTACATAAATATTGACATTCATGTTCAGTGGAGTCAGGCCCTGTACACACGTCCGAGAACCTCGGCAGAATATGTCTCCCAGCAAGCTTCTCACTGGATTCTGCCGAGAAGCTTGGTCGTGTGTACAGGGCCTCATATGTAAGCTGGTCATTTATGCACCCATTTGCATGGGTGCAAATAACTGCAGCCAGGGGTATTTGTGAAATTCTCATTTTTAGTTTACAATTTTTAAGGTATATAAACTCTCTTTATTGCATGCTGTGCATAACAGAGTCAAACATAATTATTTCTGTTCTTATTCAGTACTGGGTTTTAGGATAGATTGACACTTTTGCGTTTGCACTCCCATGTCTTTTTCGTTTGCATTTTTTTAATGCATAATGATGCAAGATGACATGCATTTTCTATGTATTTAATACTTTTTAATACATTTTTTTTTTGGGCCAATGCAATGCAATTTCTGCTGTGACATCATTAGTTGTCATCTTAATTGTAACTACTTCCTTTTTTTTGTTAATGTTGTGATATGTTTTTGTGCTGTCTTGAGCCGCAATCTTTTTTGGCAACAGCTGAAGCATTCATACTGGATCGATTCAGTGATCACTAATAGAGAAGAGAGAAAACAGTTCTGTGTTATGTTCAATGATCTTTGTGCACATGTGGATACATTCTTCAGTTACATGAAAATGTTGGTGAAAAGATGAGTTCATCTGCTCATTTCTATGTGATACTATCACATCTAATGGCTATGGATGAGCTTTATGTTCAAGTCGACCATGAGTTCGGCTCAAACATTGGCTGTTCGCCCGTTCGGCAAACAGCGAACAATTTGGGGTGTTCGCAGCAAATTCTAAAAGCCGGAACACCGCTAAAGTCTATGGGAGAAATCAAAAGTGTTAATTTTATGGTTCAATAATTTTTATTAAAGTTTTACAGTATAACTGACAAAGATTTCGTCTTTTCATTGTGAAATAAACTATATCATCTGGTTAACATATCAGTAAATTGGTACACTTGAGGAAACCTCCTCTCATATCAAACATGACCCATTAGCGAGTAAAAGACAAAAATTGATACCTATCATTTATAGATTTCAAAACATTAGGAGAGGTTAATATGCAAGTTTATGTCATAAAAAAAGTATCAATTAGGGGTGAGCCAAACACCCCCTCCGGTTCAGTTCGCCCCAGAATATGCAAACAGGCAATAAATTTGTTCGAACACAGTTAAAGTTAAGATCTATGGGACACAAACATGAAAAAGCTAAAGTGCTCATTTTAAAGGTTAATATGCAAGTTATTATCATAAAAGGTGTTTGGGGTCCTGGGTCCTGCCCCAGGAAACATGTATCAATCCAAAAAAAGTTTTAAAAACTGCAGTTATTTATTTTAATAATGCTTAAAGTGAAACAAAAGTGAATTAAAATGTCATACCTGGGGGGGAGGGTGTATAGTATGCCTGTAAAGTAGTGCATGTTTCCCATGTTTAGAACTGTCCCTGCACAAAATGTCATTTCTAAAGGGAAAAAAAGTAACTTAAAACTACTCACGGCTATTCATGAATTGTCAGGTCCCGGCAATACAGATCAAAGTAATTGAAAAAAACAGCAGTGGTCCCCCCCAGTCCATTACCAGGCCCTTCAGTTCTGGTATGGATCTTAAGGGGAACCCCGCACCAAAGTTAAAAAAAGAAGGCGTGGGGTTCTTCCAAAAATCCATACCAGACCCTTTTCAGAGCACGCAACCTGGCAGGCTGCAGGAAAAGAGGGGGGACGAGAGAGCACCCCCTCTTCAACTGTACCAGGCCACATGGCCTCAACATGGGGGAGAATGTCCCCATGTTGATGGGGACAAGGCCCTCATCCCCACAACCCTTGCCCGGTGGTTGTGGGGGTCTGCGGGCAGGGGGCTTATTAAAATCTGGAAGCCCCCTGTAACAAAGGGGAACTCCAAATCCCGCCCCCCATGTGAATTGGTAACGGGGTACATTGTACCCCTACCATTTCACAAAGAAAGTGTAAAAAATTATAAAGAAACACACAGACACAGCTGGACAAGTCCTTTATTTAAAAATAAAAAAAATTAATTCTAGCCATGTAATCCTGTCTTTCGATGTCCAACGATGATACATTCTCCAGCGACGCTGCAGTCTCCACTCATTCTCCAACGATGAACGAAACCCCCGTGATGTGTGAGAGGGGGCGGGGTCACCCATCCACGTCATTGGGTAACCCCCGGTGTGTTCAAGACACTTGAATTGACCACCTTTTTCAGTTTTCACAAGTTAATGGGTTTACCCCACCAATTGAAGGGCTGGTTATCACAGGTAAGTTTATTTGTTATATTATTTTCTGAAAGTGTTTTTTATTTATGACATTTCAGCACCTAAAGCATGTTCTTCCACAACCCTATGAAAAATAAGGATATTTTAATCACATACACACATGTATAAAGTGCCTATTGCATCACAGATTACATGAAATGCAGGTTGAGAAAATGTTATCTACCTTTTTAAACCTTTTTTAAAAATATTTATTTACAGAATTAATAAATAAATACAAACATACAAACAGGCCCTATATTTTGGAGAAAACAACAGAATTTGAAGAAAGAAAACAAATACAGGGAAATAAAATAATTAAAATATACAGGTGGTGGTAGGTGGAGTAAGCATGTATTAAGGTTTGATCCATTGTAGGGTGGTGAACTAGTGCAGGCAGAGGGAAACAGTGAATGTGGTAAAGACTTTGGATGGTTGAGTGGTGGGAGGAAATGGTAGCTGTGATATAGTGGTGCTAGCTTCTAGGGGGTCCTAATGTGTATGGTAGTGGGACAGAAATTGGATAGGGAATAGGTGGACAAGATGAGGGATGGCTAGGGTATTGGACAGAGGGATATGTGTAGGTGGATGAAATTGTGGGAGAGGTGAAATAATGAGGTTGAGAAAATGTTTGGGGAGGTGTAGGTTATGGCACGTGTGAACCTGGAGGTGGGGTTGATGCCAGTGTAAGGGGAGGAGGAAAGAGAAGAGGAATTAATGAGCCTATGTACTGCATATGCACCTAATATCACTAGACAGCCTAATTCCATTATTCTATGTTAAGACACATACAGTAGATGATGACAGGCAAAATCTTATTAAAATGTTTATTTTATTTTTAAATACCTAGCAAATGGTCATCTTTAGCTAGTCTGCTCTTTGGCTTTATGGTGGATAAATCGACAGTGATATCTGTGTCACCTGCATATGGGATGTACTGAAGCATGTGGTCATGAAGAAACCAACAAGGCAAAAATGTTCCAAGATAGTCCATCTTTTGGGAGCACTGTAGTTTCTTCAATTGCATGGCAATGAAGGGACACAAACACAGATCATGAAGACACTCATTAGTGGCAGCAACTACTTTAATTATTGAGTCTGTTATTATTTTGTATTATTAGCAGTGTATTGATGTAAATTAGTGCTTTAGTTATATTGGCATAAGGTCCTATCGGGGGACAGCTCAGACTCCCAATATTTGTGTGCACTCTTCATTTGGATAGATGTTCTGTGACCTAACTTACCAAACAACTATCCACTGCCAGGAGCAACAGATCCCACTCTAATCCAACGCCAATAAAACGTCTTTATTGTAATGCAGACAGATGCAGTCACAGAAATAAATGAATGATGAACATGTTTCACACATCTTGTGCTTAGTCGTCATGACTAAGCACGGCCAGAAGTAGTGTGAAATATACTTTACAAAGAGAGCTGCCACAGTGTATAGAAAAAAAGGAAATGAAAGAGCTCTGTCAGAAGCTATAAAAATAAACAATGAATGAATGAATGAATGATGCAATGCTTGAAAAGCAAAACAATGGTCTTGGAGGTATGGGCTGTAAAACAAATCATTAGTCTGCTAACTCAGCTAAGGCAGGCCATAGACCATGAAAATTTCTTTGCTACAAATAAGCCATCCCCGTCCATGGGAGAAGACAGTGTCGGACAGTGATTATTGCTAGCGGCTATAGCAAACACTAGTGATAATCGAAACATAGACAGGCAAGGTGGTTGTACCCAATCGATCGATCAACTTGGTACATTTAGCCATCTCGCCTATGATTCAAATCTCGGCTGCCACCTGGGGACTGAGGATCCTATGGAACATATCTTTAATTGTAGCTGGAAAATACCAGTTGAGTCCACCAAAATAATCCATACTGACTTCAAACCACCATCCAAATTCAATCCATATCTTGTCAAGGTCCCTTATGCAGAGACATTCTATCCTTTTTTTTCTACAAAGACTTTAAGACAATATGTGCTCAAAAGGCCACACATGAGAACCTTTCTCCTCAAGAGTACAAAGCACTCCAAGATCTAAAATCAAACCCATTATCATTATCAGACAAGCAAATAGGCTGTTATCTGACCAGAATACCTACAAGAAGGTACTACAAGATCCACTACAGCTTATAAACATGAACTCAAAGACCTTGTAGAGCAAGCCCACAGAAAAGGCATTCTAAATCCTAATGAGAAATCCTTCTTATGTCCAGATTTTTTTCTCCACACTTATTTTTACTACTCCATTAGAACCCACACCACCCACCAGGCAGACCAATTGTAGCATCTATGGATCTATGGATGGACTAACTAGCTATTTATTTGATTATGTAGACAGGTTCCTTCAGCTAATTGAATTCCAGAATCCGATAAGCCCCTGCTCGCAGACTCCCTCAACCACTGCTTAGGTTTGTTGAGAAGAGGCCCTCGTCCCCATCAAATTTTCATTCCAACAATAGACAATTAATAAACAAAATAAAACTAAACAAATTCAGAAAAAAACAATCAAACAAATTAGTAACTAACATAAAGAAAATATAACCAAAACAAAATATATATTTTTTCCATTCTGCTTAGGCTTAGGCTACCTCTCTGACTGATACATTACAAAATGGATGCAGCATGTAATGCCCAATCTAACTTTTGTTTTAAACCAAAAAATGTGCAAAGTCTTAAAGTTTGTTTTTATTGGAAATCAGCCTTAGCAAGAAAAAAAAAACTGAAGCCTGCTATCTGTGTGTGATCAGCCTTCTCTCTGCAGCGATCCAACATACCCCCTGCACATTTCTAGCTCTGATTCAGCTGGAGGCATGCCAGACAACCACAGAGAAGTGTTTTTCTACAGTATGATCTCCATCAAAAATAAATCGTAAAAGTCTGTGCGTGATTTTATTTTTTTTGTTCAGATTAAATGTATTTGATGATTTAACAGTAGTTTAAGATCGATTGAAATGTACCTTTTAAACTAACAGGGCCAGATTCTCATACATTTTCGCTGGCGTAGCGTAAGCCATTTACACTACGCCGCCGCAACTTAACAGAGCAAGTGCCGTATTCTCCATGCACTTGCTCCGTAGTTTGCGGAGGCGTAGTGTAAATGGCCCAGCGTAAGGCCGCGTAATTCAAAGGTGGCGGCTTGTATTTAAATTAAGCGCGCTCCAGCTCACGTCGGAAAGCGTTGTTGAAACTGACGTCAAAACTACGTGATCGTCACTTACGCAACGCCCTATTCGCGAACGACTTAGTAAAACGACGTAACCGACGGAAAAAGCCGACGCTGACCCGACTCCATACTTAACATGGCACCCGACGCCATCCGACCGTAAGGTTACCCCTCATATTAGCAGGGGTAACCTTACGTGGACGAAAACGACGTAAGCGATGACAGGGCGGCGTAAAAGCGTTCGGGAATCGGAGTAGTAGCCTTATTTGCATAGGCAAATGAGAAAACAACATAAAGGCCACCTAGTGGCCGGAGTTGTCATTACATCTACGATCCGCAAGTGTAATACAATTACACTTATCGGATCTTCACCCGTATCTATGCCAAAGTGATTCTAGGAATCACTCGCATAGATACCCGGGAAAAAAACGGCGATACGACGGGGTATCTGAGATACCCCCTCGTAGCACCTCTGAGAATCTGGCCCACAGACTTTAAGTGTATGTTTTGAATAAAGTTGGGAAGTATTATAATCTTTGTTGGGGTTTTACTGCCAACAAACGCTTTGGTAAAAAGTTTACCCCTACTTAATCGGGTTTTCCTAGTCAGAGACGGAAAATCACTAGCAGCAAAAACAGACTTTAAGTTATTATATATGTATGAATGAATGTACATGTTCTAGCATACATATGTCACTACAAGTTGCAAACAGTTAATCCCAGTCATGCCATGATTTTGAGAAAACCATCTTTGGTTTGGCTGTTGGCTGTAACAACTGACAATTCTGTTACAGAATGTTTCTAGGACAATAGGCCAGAAGTAATCATGTATAAACCAATAGTGAATTTTTTTTTGTAACCGTATGATAAGGTTAATCATAGATATTGTGTAAGACATATTATCCTAGAAATGTTTTAGACTCAACTGGAGTCAGTAATCAATAATAAGATGGGAACTATGTTCTCTGCAGAATTAATGTTTTTCCAAAATGTTGTCACTTACAAATTTTACACATATAAACATCTTAAATATATCAAAAATGTATTTATGAGTCTTTGTGTTTTTATTTACAAGGAGAATGTAACAATGTATTACAATGGAAATCGTTCTTAATCAGTGGCGGCTGGTTCTCAACATTTAGGGGGTGGGGGCGCAAACAAACTGAAAAAAAATTATCAATTGCCGCCACTGTGCCCATTAAACGCATCCACTGTGCCCATCAAACGCTGCCAGTTTGCCCCCTCAAATGCAACCAGTTTGTCCCCAAATGCAGCCAGTTTGTCCCCAGATGCAGCCAGTTTCTCACCAAATACAGTTTGTCCCTAAATGCAGCCAGTTTCCCCCCAAATGCAACCAGTTTCCCCCCCCAAAAAACGCCAGTTTCCTTGCAAACACAGTCAGTTTGTCCCTAAATACAGAAAGTTTGTTCCCAAATACAGACAGTATGGCCCGGATTCACATACATCGCCGCTTATTTATGCCACCGTAGCGTATCTAATATACATTACGGCAACGCAGCGCAGAGAGGCAAGCACAGTATTCACAAAGCACTTGCTCCCAAATCTACGCTGAGTTTTGAATGCGTAAGTCAGCGTAAGTTTAAGTGGGCGTAAGCAATGCAAATGAGGTGTGATCCTATGCAAATGATGTGCCGAGTGCTAGGCAAGTACTTAAAACGAACGGCGCATGCGCCGTCCTGTGGACGTATCCCAGTGTGAATGCTCACAATCATGTCGAAACAACGATCCCTGGCCCATACCTTTGCATGAGTTGAGCCTCCAATATGGGGAATAACTTTATGCCGGACGTACGACTTACGCAAACCGCGTATATTATGCACCGGGCGCAAGTACGTTTGTGAATCGGCGTATCTCCCTCATTTGAAAATTTGCATTGAAAATCAATGGGAGCGACACATGCATCCAGCGTAAATATGCGCCCACTATACACCGGCGTAGGAAAGTTACATCGGGCGGCTGAAGCCTATTTTTCGACGTATCTAGCTTTGTGTGTCGGCGCATAGATATGACCGTGCACATTTGTACTTACATCGGCATATCTGGAGATACGGTGGCGTAAGTGCTTTGTGAATCCGGGCCTTTCTCCCCAAATTCCGCCAGTTTGTCCCCAAATTCCGCCAGTTTGTCCCCAAATACAGACAGTTTGTCCCCAAATGCAGCCAGTTTGTCCCCAAATGCAGCCAGTTTGTCCCCAAATGCAGCCAGTTTGTCCCCAAATACAGCCGGGTTGTTCCCAAATACTGCCAGTTTGTCCCCAAATGCAGCCAGTTTCCCCCCCAAATGCAGCCAGTTTGTCCCCAAATGCAGCCAGTTTGTCTCCAAATACAGCCAGTTTGTCCCCAAATGCCACAGTTTTTTACCAGCCTGGCACTTTCCTTCCCTCGGGTCAGTGCCGTCCTACTTCATGCTTCCTCCACTCCCTCAATGTCTTCTCCCATCCTCGATGTCTCTTTAGCCAATCAGGTGACCGGTAACCAGACCCGGTGCACCTGATTGGATGACAGGCGGTTCAGTGTTAGGGAAGCGATTCCCTAACACAGCATGGTTTAAACAGGGAACGCACAGCCATCAAGGCTATGTTTGTAATGTCCTTCTATTCACCATTCAATTATTTTTCCAGTTACTTATTACTGATCAGTAAACTACATGAATAAGCTACTGATTCATAGCAACAACAACAAAATGTAAAGCAACTAAACACATAGGTCCACTTTGATTTTCCCTTTATTTAAAAAATAAATTCAATGTAAATCCATTGTCTATCACATTGCCCAGGGATGTACTGTAGATCCACATGAATCACAATGGATGACACCTGTTGAGTTGCCAAAAGAAAACTGTGAAGACCTCAAACACAATCTTCTCCCGAAAACTGTTCTCTGCAAATGACAGTTATTGGGCTGGCAGATGAAAATAAACAAAGCAGTGGGATGAGATCTCTGACCAAATATAGACATGACAAGCTGAGCTTAATCAATCATGTCATCCAGCAATGTACAGTAGATCTACATCACAATGAATTAAGCTCACTGCCCTGTGACAAAACCCTGCTCCTGATGATTGCTCTCTGAAAATGACAACTTCCAGGCTGTCATGTGAATGTAAACAGAGGGGTGGGGTACACCTACTGATGTCATTGACCAAATATGGATATGTGGGGAGCAATGATTTTAAAAATGTTAAAGTGAAATATTAAAAATGCATGTCTAGGGAATACCTTAAGCATAACGGTGAAATAACACACTTGTATGATGCAGAAAATATACTATGGCAAAACTGGCATTTACAAAGAAAAAATGCTGTATAAAATAATGGTAAATTACATTTTTCTGCCAGTTTCTTTTTCTTTGAACAAAACAGCATGGACACTCCCAGCTATCACGTATCTGGTGCTGGAGGCCAATGGAGAGAGAGGGCCCCCCTTGTGGCTAAGTTCCAGACCCCACTGAGGCTGAAAACAGGAGAGAGTGGGTCTAAAGTAGCAAAGGTCACCTGCTGGGAGTGTGTGCATGAGGTTCCAGAGTATAGCTGGTGTTCTGGAGTAGAATCAGCAGACAGGGGGTGCTCATGAGGTGTTGCAGGACTCTGATAATGCTGAGACTGGAGTGTGGTCAGAAGGAAGCCTAGGTCAGGAGCCAGGTGGGTATCAAAGTAGACATGGTCAGTTAGATAGACAAGGTCCAAAACACAGGAAGCAAGCAGGAGACAGGTCAAGAACAAGCCGGGTCAGTAACAGGAGACACAGGAACAGGAATATTACAGAGCTAATGCACTGAAAGATTTGAAGATCAACCAGCAACTGCAGCCACTGACAGGCTTCCTTATAAAGGTCCATGTGAAGTTCTGGTAGAGATTCTGGGTTTCAGAGTCCTTCTCCTGCTGTTGGTGTCCTGAGAGATGTTGGACCCAAGAGCCCTTCTCCTGCTGATGGTGTCCTAACAGTGACCCCCCATTTTATTTTATTTCCTTCTTGTGAAAAAAACAGTGACCCCCCGACCGACAGTCTTAGTTTGTGATTAAAGTGTTTTTTGTAATCCACCTTCTCTATGGACAACCTGATAATTGTTTTGTATGAAAACAAGTCTGTCTTGCAAGGTGGGTACAGTAGTTTCAGGCATAGTTTCACGCAGGGCAGCAGGGTGGTATCCATAATTGGTTCATAAATGAATGGTGTAACGGAATGACCCGTGATGCCCAGAGACTTTGGAGGGATGGGGGATACTCCTGTGCCAGCGTCCCTAAGGACTCTTGGGTCTAGGGTCACCCTGTGCCCCTTTTGGGCATAGGGTGGCTGATAAATCATAATTCATGTATTGCAGAAGATGAGACAGATTACAGGTGATTTCATGTTGACCCACAACCGGTCAATAAGAATGACTCTTTCAATGCTTAACCCAGGCTGTCGAGATGCTAAGTGAGTCAGGCTTCTGAAAGACCTTTCATTGTTTATAGATGTGTTGTGACTCTAAAGGTCAGACGTCTCTCTTCAGGTGTATTGAATTAGCATGTTTAGTAAAGGAATGTGTTTTGTGTAACAGGTGAGGGGAACTTGTCAAGCTGTAGTAATTACCTCCTCTAATTGTGGAGATGGGACGTCTGGGGGATGACTAATAATTACCTCCTCTGAATGTTATTATCTAAAAGAATGTGATTGAAGCCTCACTGTGATGAGGGGGGTGGAGAGTTTCATTGTCCAGCAACCGTAAGAAAAGGGACATTATCACAGAACTTGTCGAAATGGATAGAGCTGAAAGGGTAATAGACAGGACACCCGAGGAAGAAAGTTTTGATCGGGCTGTTAATCGTGGACTGGCACAATATGGTCCTAATCCTCCACCGTAGATCGTAGACCTGGTTATAGCGGTAACGGCGCGTGGGCACGTGCAAACGTCACTCTGGCGCCAAAACAGGGCATTTAAACTTGCTGTGAGCCTTTGCCTCTTGCTGTCTGGTCTACAGCAGTTCCTGAGTCTACCTGTACCCATTCCTGCTTGCACCTGTTCCTGACAACCCAGCCTGTTCCTGATTCCTCTTGCCTGCCGCCTGCCCTAACCTTTTACCTGTTTGACGATCCGTCCTCCTGACCCTCTGTACCTTCTGTTGCCTGCCTGTTGCCGACCCGGTCTGGACTCTGACTCTGCCTTGTCTGCTGCACCTGTACCTGACCCACCAGCCTGCTGCGGACTCTCCTGCTAGGACTTCTCTTCGCTGTACTACAGTAAACCTCCCTCGCTCTGGTGGTCTCTCTGCTTCCAGTGTCTCCGCCTGCCATCTGCAGCTTCCAGTCTGTACCTGCTCCTTCGCACAGCACTGGAACTGCTCTACAACCACGGACCTTCACCTTGGGGGCCACTAAAGTGGGTTTCGTTATCTCGCTGCTGTCTGGCATACCTCAAGCATGGGCCCATCGTTTTTTGGAACAAAAGGACGTTGCACTTGACAACCTAACTACCTTCTTTCAGGCCATGTCCCTACTATATGAGGACCCTCATCAGACTGCTTCCGCAGAAGCCGCCCTGCACGCCCTGCAACAGGGTTGCAGACCAGCAGAGGACTACATGTCTAAGTTCCGCAGATGGAGTTCGGATACAAGGTGGAATGACGCGGCCCTCTGCTACCAGTTCCGCCTGGGCCTTTCAGAATCGCTTAAGGACGAACTGGCCTGGGTAGGTGTCCCAGGAACCCTGGATGCGCTAATCAATCTGACCATCCAGATCGATCAACGTCTGAGGGAGCGCAGAACTGAAAGGGCCACTGCCCCACCTCGTCCTGTCTGGATGATGCCACGGGGACCCCCCATCTCAAACCCAGCTCCACCGATCCCTACAGCCTCATCTGTTCCTGTTACCACGGAACTTATGCAGTTAGGCCTCCTTCGCCCTTCTCTCACCCATGAGGAACGCCAACGTCGCAGGGCCAACAACCTGTGCCTGTATTGCGGGAAAGGCCGGTCACTACGTGAGGACCTGTCCTGCCAAGCTCCGTAAGTGTCTGTCCATGTCTTTTCAAATAATTTTTATTGGTTCAAAATAGAGTAGCACTGCATTGTTGTACAAAACAGCTTAAACAGATACAAAAATCGAACATTGTTAATACAGAACCAACTGGAAATTTCTGCTCACACAGTAGGTGGGTACCTTAAAGGATAAAAATAAACATTTAAGCCATGACTGTGGACTCGCCGGCATGCCCCCCACGGCCGCCCCACACACGAGGGAGCACGCCCTACCGCTAAATGTGGACGTCACCCCCCCAATGCGGGGCCCCCGGGAGGGAGCCCGAACGAATCGTGACTCATTCATCAGAGTCTAGTCTGCACAAGACAGTCAGCAAGCCAAAGAAAAAATTTAAATATTTAATAGGAGGCTTAATATAGTAGAGCAACCCAAATTCTAGCTGTAAGGTAACATAACATCATAAATTGAACCGGGTTATATCGTCCACTGAGAGGACTATGGTAAACCAAAACTGAAACAATAAAAAAAGGTAAGGTGAAAAAGGAAATAACAGGGAACTATGACAAGAAGAGGATGGATGACAAGAGAAGAAATTGGAAAGAGAGAGGAGGGGAATAGGGGGTAGAGGAGGAGGGGGGGGGGGAGGGACCTGAGGATGTGCACTAAAGTGGAATTGAATGAAACTAATCTGACTGCTAGGATTGCCTTTTCACTTTCATTTTAGTTTGAAGGGATGAAATCAAGAATTACTCCTGAAATTTTGATGTCCAGGGTTCCCAAAAATCGCGAAACCTAGACACCGACTGGGATTGATTAGCAAAGAATTTTTCATATGAGTGTTGAACTTTTACCCGTTGTATGACCTCACTGACATTAGGGACCAAAGTGGATTTCCATTTAGAAGTGATTGTGAGCCTGGCTGCTAATAGGACGTGAGTTGTAATACTTCTAAATTGCATGGGGATATTTTGTATATTCAAAAAAAGAAGAGCTAACTGAGGCTTCGGAGCAATAAAGAACCCAGTGATCGAAGAGATCAATTTGAATACTGCCCGCCAAAAGCTGCGGATGCATTTGCATTCCCACAAAATGTGGAAAATATTTCCCCTCGCTCCACAAAGTCTCCAACAATCACTGGTTTCTGTGGGAAACATCATAGACAACCTAACAGGCGTCATGTATGATCTGTGTAATGTCCGCAACATTATGTCCCAATGGCCAGTGCAATGCGAAAACTTAAAGCAGGTGCCAATAGCCGTTTTCCATTCATCTATAGAGTGGACTGACCCTAAGTCTCTTTCCCAGCTCACCATGTTAGAGGTTTTGTTGCGACTAGTGTTGTTTTGAAGAATACGATAGAACCACGACAGGCCCTTAGGCACATTGTGATTTTTCAAGAGGTACGTCCACACCTCATTGTGTACTGAGTAATTTGCTTCAGGGTGTTTTACGTGAAAATGATGTATTTGTGTTTTAGAAAACTGGTGGGTGTTTGGGTCTTTGGCATACAAGTCGTTACGAGTGAGTATGTCATCTCTCAGCCAGGAGGCAACTCTCAAGTTGGGAATTAGAAACTCATACATCTGGAGATTGGATAGAGTGTGTTTTATTAAAGAATCTCGAGGGGTCAGGAGATGGAGTTTCTTCCATGCGTCAAGAGTTGCCTCTATGGAAGGAAATTTAGGACATACCAGAGGTACATCAACCAACTGGGCCAGGAGCAGGGAAGGTAGATCTCTGTTGGACACCACCGATCTCTCTATTTGAACCCACAGTTTTGGGGACTGTGGGTCGAACCAGGCGTGTCTGTCCATGTCATCTGTTCACGTGCCTGTTCTCCCAAGCAATTCTACTCACCTAGCTGTTCCTGTTTTCTTCCAGCTTCCAGAAAGGACTATCCAGGTCAGCGCCATACTTGATTCAGGGGCCTGCAGCTGTTTTTTGGATCAGTCCTTTGCCTCCAGACACCAGATCCCTCTTCACCCTAAAGTTACTGGACTCTCCATTTACTTAGCGGATGGCTCAGTGTTGAGATCTGGACCGGTTACCCGAGAAACCCAGCCTCTTGCTACCACCATTGCCAGCAACCACCATTAACTATTGTGCCTGGATGTGATTGACTCCCCCCTGTTTCCTGTCATATTGGGCATGCCGTGTCTACAAGTCCACAATTCACAGATCAATTGGACCACGGGTGAGATCAGCTTCAATGGTGTGTGTGAAAGGGGTAGTGGCGCTGTCCCACACCCTGTAATAAAGGTGTTTGTGTCAGTGTGTAATACAGTAGATACTGCAAAAACCTTACATATAGTAATGTTACAAATATAATAATAATAACACTAAATAGTGAACATAAAGTGGTAAAGTGCAAAGTGCAAAATTAGTGATAAAAGTTAAAGTCCATCAAATTGCAGAAATCCAAACATATATCGTTGATAGATGTGCAATATTCTTAGGTGTAAATATCCATCAAGGTGTAAGTTGGTGGTAACGTTGTGGTCCGGTGCTCCCCCACCAGGGTCCCCACTCACCAGAGCCAATAACCCCTGCAGGGGTATTAGACGTGTAGTCACAGAAGGGTCCCGACATCCTCCAGTTGTGCTATTAGTCCAGGGAAGAAGTATCCTTTGGATTTGTCAGATCCTCACTCCACCGGAAAAAAGGAAAAAACAGGCTCCCATAGTGTAGTGAAAAACACAGGATCCGTGTCCTGTCAGCAGCACCTAACACGCTGCATCAGTTCCCCCATCGAAAACAGAAGCGCTGGCGTGCGTTCCAACCAGCCCAGACGGCAAACCGGAAGCGTGCGGGTGCGTGTCTACGCTCACGCTCGACGTACGTTTCGTATTGTAACTTTTTCAAGAGCGGCTGCATGTCCTAGCTACAAGTCCCCTTATTGCCAGCAGCACTGCCTGCAAGTATCTCCCTCACCTCCATCCTTACTCTGCATGGACTCTGACGTTGAGACCCGTCAATCTGTCCCTGAAACTTACCACGACTATCTGGATGTTTTTAGCAAAAAGGGAGCTGAGACCCTCCCGCCACACAGGCCCTACGATTGCTCCATCGAGCTCCTCTCGGGGGCCGAAGTTCCCTTCGGTAGGATCTTCCCCTTAACGGGACTCGAACTTGAGACTCTAAAGACCTACATTGATGACAGCTTAAGAAAGAAGTTCATCCGTCCGTCTACGTCACCTGCGGGTGCAGGGATCTTCTTTGTTGAAAAGAAAGACCACTCTCTTCGCCCCTGTGTGGATTACCGGGAACTCAACAAAATAACTATTAAAAACCGGTACCCTCTTCCCTTGGTACCCGAACTGTTCCAACGTCTTGGGGCCGCGGTCATTTTCACCGAATTGGACCTCCTCGGAGCCTACAACTTGGTCCGTATACATGAGGGGGATGAGTGGAAGACCGCTTTCCGTACCTATTTCGGGCACTTTGAATATTTAGTTATGCCCTTTGGACTCTGCACTGCCCCGGCAACGTTCCAACACAAACGATATTTTTAGAGACTACCTTGACCTCTTTGTTATCGTTTACTTGGATGATATCTTAATCTTCTCCCCTTCCCTGGAAAAACATCGGGAACATGTCAAGAACCTGCTTGAGCGATTCCGAACTCACGGACTTTATGCCAAACCTGAGAAATGCGAGTTTGAGCGCTCGAGCATACAATCGGCCTTCGAAACCCTGAAAGACTTGTTCACCTCCGCATCTGTCCTCAGACATCCTGATGCGAGCCTGCCCTACATCCTAGAGGTAGATGCATCCGAAACGGCGGTTGGGGCAGTCCTCTTCCAAATTTACGGCATACGCAAAGTAAAATTCAACGGCGTTGTTCCCTGGCCCATACCTTTGCATTAGCTGCGCCTGCGCCTGCAGGGGTAAGGCTGCATTCACACCTGAGCGTAGGCGATTTGTGGCGTTTTTTCGTGCGTTTTTTTCAGTCGTTTTTTCACGTTTGCATACAGTGTCGTCCAACTTTTTTGTACTTCGGCGTTTTTTATTTTGCCCAATAGGAAAAATGATAATCCCTGTCATCATTTGTTGCTATGTTAGGAATTTTTTTTTCTTCCTGGGTCAATATTCCTCTTCCGGGTCATGCTTGTCATTCCTACTCCATTATTGTCTACAGAGAATTGAACATGAGTGATGATGAGATGGCGTGTTTTATGGCAGCAGCCAATTGTACTACGTGAATAGGGCTGTGCGTAAGTTCACGTCGTAGGCAGTATAGGGAGTATATGCAACGTGATTCTGAGTTTTCGACCGGCCATTCATTAGCATGGGGTCACGCTTAATTTAAATAGATGACGCCCACCTCCTTCCTACTTTGAATTAGGCGGGCTTACGCCGGCCAATTTACGCTACGCCGCCGCAACTTACGGAGCAAGTGCCTTGTGAATACTGCACTTGCCTCTCTAAGTTACGTCGGTGTAGCGTATTTGAGATGCGCTAAGCCGCTCTAAAGATACGCCGCCCTACGTGAATCCGGGCCAGAATTTATTTTTTATTTTACTTTCTATTATATTTTTTCACTTTAACCTCCCTGGCGGTATGATTCTTTAATATTTTAGGTGCTGAAAGCGGTACCATTATTTGCAAGGGAATTTGGCGTGTTATACTGTAGGCTTGTAATTCTTAGGCCGCGTACACACGATCGAATTTGTCCGCTGAAAACGGTCCGATGGACCGTTTCAGCAGACAAATCCGATCGTGTGTATGGGCTAGCGGACAGATTTGTCCATCGGACAAATTTCAAAGCATGCTTTGAAATTTGTCCGCTACAAACCTGTCCGTCGGATATGTCCGCTGGTTAGTACGGCAAACCAGCGGACATATCCTCCCGCACATGCGTCGTATCCTGTGAATGGATCCGACACATGCGCGCGGAAGTGTTTACTTCCTGGTGCGGTGACGTAGCGGTGACGTGGCGGCATCAACGTCACCGCCGCGTCACCGCGATGTCTGCCGGCGGGAAATTTGATCTGATGGTGTGTACAGCCATCGGATCAAACAGTCCGGCGGACATATCCGATGGAAATCCCATCGCGTGTACAAGGCCTTAGGAATAACTCACTTAAATCTATCCAAACAAGAGTCTAATAGGCATCCCGGGTATGATTTATTTATTTTTTTAATTAAAAATTATAATATAATAAATAATTATAAAAAATTATAACAAATAATAATATAATTATATTAAAAATTATTCAATAATGAAATCAAATCAAAATCACTGAAATTTACTTTTTTTTTTTTATGACGAATTTCCCCACAAATCGCTATCGCTAAATTCTGCAAGTGATTATAATTTATTATCGCTGTTTTCTAGCTGATCTAAAACCATTTTTGACATAAAGGGACATTTTTGGTTGCTATGGGCAATTTACAGTTTCCAGGCAGAAAGAACAGTTTTTATTATATAAAAGAACATGCAGGGCACTGGACAGACCACTAGGGACATGGGGGGTGAGTATTTTTTACATACAATAGTGTAATCTATAAGATTACAGTGTACTGTATGTAAAGTGTTTGTTTACTTTTTTGAATTTGGCGCCGTTCTCCGCTCCTGTGCGTCGTAACGTCGCAGGGAACGGAGCTCGGCGGCACACAGGGACGCTGTGTGAATCGAGCGAGCACCAGCTCGCTCACACAGCGTGGATGCATCGCTGGATCCAGGAAGAAGGTAAGACAGCGCGCGCTGCAGGCTCTGCATATCTACCCCAAGCGTGACTCGGGGATACCGTTCTTAGCAAGAAACAAACACCCCGAGTCACGCTCGGGAACACCGCCAGGGAGGTTAAAAAAAAAATGTATCACTTTTATTCCTATTACAAGGAATGTAAACATCCCTTGTAATAGGAATATTGTGTGACAGGTCCTCTTTATAGAGAGATGCAGGGTCAATAAGACCCTGCATCTCTCCTCCAGGCTGGAAAGCATGAGATTGTGAAAAAAAATTCACTGATCTCTTGCTTACTAGCCGCAATCGCGGCTTTGTTTACTTCCGGGTACCTGCGTGTGATGTCATCACATCACGTCTGGGACCTCCAACGGTCATAGAAATGACTGGTGACCATCTGGTCACCAGTCATCTCTATGCTTCCCATCCGGCACTGGACGATTCTTTCTCCGGGCCCCCGATGGCACGGAAGAGCTGGAGAAGCACCGGATGGCGGTGCGAGGGGGGTATGTCCCCTCCTGCCGCCTATAAGAATGAACCGGAACTGCCTCTATGATCGTTCTTATGGTGCGCAGAATCGCCGCCGGAAAATAATAACTGAATGATGCCTTTAGCTGCAGGCACCATTCAGATATCACAAAGCCTAGGACGTCATATGATGTCCGCTTATGATGGGAGATCCCCTCTGTGGACATCATATCACTATGGGCCGTCTTATTTTGTCTTAACATTATGGCCACTATGGGCATTTGTGGTTTAATTCAGCAAGATAACTGTAGGGGGAAGGGTATTCAAAGGAGTCAAGAGGTTCACTGTAGCTGACAAAACTAACTATTATTTCTTCTTTTGTTCATGGGTTGATACAGTTAAAACATAACACAAGGGGCAGAGTTTCCCAAAAAGTAAAGTCAGGCCCCTGCACGTCCAGGCTATTGTACTCTGTGTTAAGCGGTAGTCTGGTTCTTTGATGTGTTGTTAGCACAGGGCATTTTAACCTTTGCTGTGGCAGATAGTATTGTTAATTAAAAAGGGGGCCACAATTATTACTATTTATGCTGTCTGGGATAATTTTGAGGGCCATTTTTCAAACCCATTGTGAAGTTTGAAAATTGCCAGCTTTAATCTGAACCCCACTGACGTCTATGTGGGTAAATCTTAAAAATCACTGCCCCATCTGGCACCTTCCCCCAATCCCCCATCACCCCTTTCCCTTTGATCCATACACTCTTTCCTTTTATATAAATATAGATAGTTTCCTTCCTCAGATTTAATCAACTCATTACCATCTCTTATATCACCCTCCATATTGGCCTGTTTTTCTTGGATAACTACTTATATTTTGGATGTGATAAAACATGATTTTATGTGACTACAAACACCTACACTGTAAAACTGTAAACATGTCTGCTATTTGACTTTTTCAATGTACAGTTTTTGGTGTACATTAACTTGTACTACAACTTGTTCTTTGTATTTGTACTACAATTTGTTCTTTGAAATCCTGTTTTAACTGATAAAACAGGGTGAAAACTCGCACATGGGTGTAAATCCCAGAACACTGCTTTTGTGTGCTCTTGGATTTAATGCTGTGTGTATGAGTTTGTATAAGCTCAGCATGCAGCTTACACACATTCATCCATTACAATGGGCAGCTGTACACCAGAGCTTTGTGCTGGGTGATAATATATGGTTCAGCACTGGCCATTCTATTTCAGCAAAAGCTGTTCCTATGTCTAAAGCATTGATTATAGAAGGGTGGGTATAGTTAGATATAATGGTAGCTGATAGTACTGTACAAATTCCCATAGAGGGGTGTCTATTTTTATAAAGCCTTATTGATGAAGTATGTGCTTCATTAAAGTCCAGAAAGGGAGTACTATGGGTTTAAAATGGTATAAAAAAACTAAAGTCCACATAGGGCTAATTTCTAACGAGAGTGATTTATACAATCTGGCTAGGAATCCATTAGGGCCACGGATCTTGGTATTAGCTGAGGTTTAACTGCTAACTAGACCACATCAGTAGTAATGGAGGCATTTGAGGTATTATGTTGTTCTACAATTAATTTAGATGCTTTAGCAACTAAGGCTTCCAGTGTTGTGGGTTGAGAAGGATGGTCTGTGTATACCTGTGTATAAAAGCATTCAAAATAGTAAATAATTGTGTCAGGAACCATAGAAGGCATGAGGATCATTGAGCTTCAAGGTAGTATGTTTGGGGTTATTAGGTTTGGTCAGTTTCGACAGTAGTGAACCAACATTGTTACTCCATCCATATTATTAATTTTGAGTAAATAAGGTGGTATTATGGACTCTTGATACTTGAGAATCCAGGGGATCACTTTCTCCTGGCATGTCCATTTAGACGGTAATGCATTACACTCAAGATGACATTTATAAGCATGTGTAACTTCATACTGTGGCTTAAAATGACACTTATAAGAGTGGGTAGACCCGCATTACTTCCCTTGAGGTTCACCACAGTAAGATATGAGTCTCCCAATTTTTTAAGTTGTCATTCAGTTTACCCGTTGGATTTTTAGAAAATCTTTGGATTGTGGGGATTTAGTGAGAGAAGAGTGGAACCCCCATGCCTGAGATTTGGATATAGGATGTTGCAGGGATAGGGACATGTTAAGGGAGCACAATCAAGAGTGTGAGATGACCTCTAGTCTGCTCCAGGGCCTTCAAAAATGTGATATCTAGTTAAGAAATTAGATGTGTAATTTATGACCCTAGAACACCTGAAGGTGCTCCTTGAATGTTGTACCTCTCTATGTGGCT
This sequence comes from Rana kukunoris, assembly GCA_029574335.1. Lineage (NCBI taxonomy): Eukaryota > Metazoa > Chordata > Amphibia > Anura > Ranidae > Rana > Rana kukunoris. The sequence goes on along the minus strand of CM056050.1, from coordinate 379,366,647 downwards.
AGACTGTAAAAAAGTCTCACACATGTGGTATCCAAAAAATGATTGTGGGAAGAAAATACAGCTTCAAAATCTCACAATGCCTCTTATTAAATACCCTTGACTATCCACTTTAAAAAAAAAGGTCATTTGGTGGGTATTGGGGGGGGGGGGGGCACTGTCCTGGCATTTTAGGGCCTCAAATTTTAATAGGCAGTCAGTACTAGGGGGTCGACCCATATCGGTTGTTCATTGCCGGATATAGATTTTTTGTCCGCCTTTCAGGATGATAGCCGATATCAGAGGCCAATGTTCTGTACATTTAAAGTTTTAAAAAACCAACACAATTTTCTACACAAATCTGATATAAACTGAACATGTAAATGTTTATTAAAATGTTAAACATTAAGGTCTCGTTCTTCACACCATACCTGCATGAAAATTGATGGGAAAACTACACAGATTTCACTTACAGAGACATCTGTTTTATATCAGTTTTCATGCATGATACAGTCCTCAGTCAGTGAGTGAGGTAGGAGGATTAGCAGCAGGAGTTCAAGCGGCGCTCGTTCCTAGGAGTAGGAACGGGTGAGTCATAGCTCCAGGCAGGCGTAGCAGGTAGTCAGACAGGCAGGGTTCTTCCTAGCTCAGCCCTCCCCTTGCTCCAGCTCCAGCCTGCTTCTGCACCTTGCCTCCCCTCCAGCTTCCAGCTTCCAGTTCTAGCCTCTCTCCAGCATTTCTCCCCTCCTTTGGAAGGTAAGCGCTACCTGTCTCCCTGGCACTGTGGGCGGCCGTCCTTCTCAGGACAAGCCGCAGCACTCAATCCCAGGAGGCAGACAAGGGCCCCCTCCCCCCGCCACCACCTTGCGGTTATTTCCGCCGTTCCGGGGCTCATTCGGGAGCACCGCGCCAGGCCGTTCTGAATCGCGGGGCCGCGGTCTAGGAAAGACCGCGGCTTCACTCGCGGCCTAACGGCGCGCCGCTCCCCACGTTTTCAGGGTCCTCACCCTGCTCCCAGGCAAACCTCCCCCTTATCCTGGTAGGACAGTTACCCTGCCCTGTTGCCCACCCTTCACCCATTCAGCCCAGATCATTCAGCTCCCCCTGTCAGCCCTCATCCCTGAACAGGCAGCCACCAGGCCAGCAACAAGTTTCTCCCTCTCAGCCCTAGCCCCCTCGTCGTCCCAACTCACAGTAGCTTGATCCAGGGGTCAACCGATCGCCTCTTACAGGGGTCAGGAAGGAATTTTTTCCCTACCGGAGCATATTGGCCGAGCTCTGAAAGGGTTTTTTGCCTTCCTCTGGACCAAGCCAGGAGAGAGGAGCCAGTAATTTCCTCTCCCCACTGCCCCAAACCCCCCCCCCTCCCCGGTGTAGTGGCGATCATGGTAAGTCGGCAATATTCTGCCGATACCATTTGGAGTTTGAGGCAATGCGCCGCAATACTTCCAGCCATCACCAAAAAGGCCCTAAGAACTGAGCGACTATTGAGAATCGATCATAGATCGACGGTCAGACATTTCAGCCATTTACCCCAACCCAAGCACATATCATGTGCTCTGATCAACACAAGATCGGCAGTAAAACACCGACTAGAAATCCGCGACTTTATTCAACAAAAGGATCTAGACTGCCTTTTTATTACAGAGAGCTGGCTCACAGCCGACTGTAACACCATTCTAGGTGAATTGGTGCCAGAAAATTACCGTATTATAACGGAAAACAGAATAGGGCAAAGAGGAGGCGGCCTGGCGGTGATCCACAAGACTCATCTTACGATCACCAAACCAGTCCGCCAAAACCCTCTTCCATTCATGGAAACCCTTACTCTGCAACTGCAAGCAAACACAAAGGAGACCATCCACATTCTGCTCTGCTATAGGCCGCCAGGCCCAAAATCGCAGCTGCTATCATCATGGACAGATTTTTTCTCCACTTATACCCTTAACAGCAAACATCTTTTGCTGCTCGGGGATTTCAATCTCTGGGCCAACTCCTCACTAGACCCCATTGCCGACGCCTGTATTGACCACCTGGAAGGATTAGGATTGCAGCAACTAGTATGTGGGCCCACACATACTTCAGGTCACACACTTGATCTTATTTTCAGACAAACTCTGGAAATAAAGATTTGGGAAAATGAAAAGTTGCCATGGACAGACCACCATGCAATTATATTCAGTATTTCCACCATCCCCCCCGCAACAAAAACATCAAATCCAGTGACAACACACTGGACTAGATGTCAGAAGAAGCTCCACTCGGAACTCTTCAAAACGACTTTAAGGAAAAAAATAGAAACAACTCAGCCGCATCAAACGGCCGTTGAAACTCTGGAAGCCATTAACTCGGCTATGCTACAGTCAGCTGACTTGGTAGCGCCGAAACGAAGTACCCGCATCCGGAAAAACAACCGCAGTTGGTTTAACAACCAGCTGTCGTTACTGAAGCAAGAACGCAGAAGGGCAGAATCTGCCTGGAAAAGATGTTCCTCAGACCTAAACCTATCCATCTACAAGGCAGCGACAAGAAAATACCACAAAGGAATTTTCCAAGCCAAGAAAAATTATTTTTCGGAGGCTATCAACGGTGCCATTAACCGTCCCCGCGAACTCTTCAAGATGGTCACCCAGACCATGGATCCAGAATGCATCAAAGCCCCCAGTTCGGATACACAAGAATTTTGCAATGAACTATCGGATTACTTCATTAATAAAATCGAGGCAATCCGTGAAAGCATTCAGCAAAACAATTCCCCCCTCAGCCCCCCCTGCAGCCTCTCACACAGCACCCATAGTAATTCTCCTATATCAGGTAAGTTTACCCTAGAACCCATCTCCATCGAGACCACTAAGAATGTCATTTGTACTCTGCGAAATAGCACAGCGCCGAATGACATTATCCCCACAAAACTGCTGAAGGAATGCGCCGACATCCTGGCTCCTCCCATCACGCAGTTTATCAACCAGTCTTTTCTGGAGGGCAAAGTGCCCACACAGTTGAAAGAGGGTATAATCCAACCCATCCTGAAGAAACCCTCCCTGGACCCCAAGAACCCACTCCACCGCCGTCCCATAACAACCCTCAACGTACTTTCCAAGATAATGGAGAAAGTAGTGGTACAACAGCTGCAACAGCATCTAGATACCTACAAGCTACTTGACCCATTACAATCAGGCTTCCGCCCCGGACACGGGACGGAAACAGCATTGCTGAAAGTATGGGACGATGTTCTCAAGGCCGCAGACGAAGGAGAATCTTGTCTTCTAGTTCTGTTGGACCTAAGTGCAGCTTTTGACACTGTAGACCACAAACTGTTACTGACTCGGCTTGCTGAAGTAGCCAGAGTCGCAGAAGGCGATTTATCTTGGTTCTCCTCTTTTCTGGAAAACCGATCGCAAACAGTAAAGTTAGGACCTTTTACGTCAGAAAAACGCACAGTAACATGCGGAGTCCCTCAAGGATCGCCTCTGTCACCAGTGCTGTTTAACATCTATCTTCGTCCTCTTTTTGAGATTATCAGCAGCAAAAAACTGCTCTATCACTCATACGCAGACGACACACAATTGTATTTCCGCATCTGCAATAGACAGGATCACCATCTCAATCTAGAGACTTGCCTCTTCTTGATAGAGGATTGGATGACAAAGAGTCATCTTAAACTCAATGGAGCGAAAACAGAACTTCTCCTGTTTCACGCCAAGCGTAGGAATCAACCTTCAACAGCGTGGACCCCCTCGCCCATTCTGGGCAAGTTCATCACCCCTAGCGCCAAAGTCAAAAGCCTAGGGGTCATTTTTGACTCCTTTATGACAATGGACGCACAAATAGGGTCAGTAGTCAGTGGATCTCACCATCTACTACGCCTACTACGCAGACTCACTCCGTTCATCCCTAAAGAAGATTTAGCGGTCGTGGTAGGAGCTATTGTTAACTCCAGACTGGATTATGCAAATGCCCTTTACCTCGGCCTCCCCAAGTACCAAATCGCTCGTCTGCAAGTCGTTCAGAATACGGCCGCCAGACTTGTGACTGGGAAAAAACCCTGGGAATCCATCTCACCTTCACTGAGAGCCCTTCATTGGCTGCCAGTCAAAGACAGAATTGCTTTCAAAGCTCTCTGTCTTACGCATAGATGTGTCCATGGGAATGCCCCCCTTTATTTATGCGAAATAATAAAAACGCATAATCCCAATCGCGCTCTGCGATCCACGAATCAGAACCTGCTCCAGGTTCCGAAAGCCAACTTCAAGTCCAAAGGAGAAAGAAGATTCGCGGTCCAAGGTCCAAGACTATGGAACGCTTTACCAACCAGCATTCGGTTGGAGGAGAACCACCTAGCATTTAGGAAAAAGGTCAAGACTTTTCTCTTTTGATATCAAAGGAGACAGGAACAACAAGCGCCCAGAGGCGATTCAGTTCGCATGTGCCGCGCTATACAAGTTTTCATTCATTCATTCATTCATTCATGATTCAGTCAGTTTTTATGCACATTAACATCAGTTTTCAATGGGCGTCAGTTATGTGTCCTATATTCATACCAATGGTGATGTCATGTCAGTTTTGTTTTTTCCTGTGCAGAAAACTGCATACACTTTACACATTCCTATGCAGAAAAAAATCTGCATGTTGTGGTGTGAACAGGGCACATTGACAAGAATAGAGTAGCATTTTTTTGTGCCCTTGCCAAACACGGGCAGAAAAACTGACTCCTCTGTATGCACCATGGTGTTAAGGAGGCCCAATGCCACGTACACACAACCGTTTTTCGGGTTCTAAAAAATTAAGTTTTTAAGGGTCGAGAAAAAAACCCTTTTTTTTTTAATCCGTTCATTAAAATGGCCTTGCCTACACACGATTGTGAAAAAAAATGCTCTAGCAAAGCACGGTGACGTACAACACGTATGACAGCACTATAAAGGGGAATTTCTATTCGGATAACGCCACCCTTTGGGCTGCTTTACCTGATTTTGAGTTAGTAAAAGACGATTTGCGCTTTTTCTGTCTGTTACAGCATGATGAATGTGCTTACTCCATTACAAACGGTAATTTTACCAGAACGAGCGCTCCCATCTCATAACTTGCTTCTGAGCATGCATGTTTTTTTCACGTCGTTAAAGACCACACACGACGATTTTTTACAACCTTAAAAACGACAACGTTAAAAACTTTGTGAAAATAGAGTATGTTCGAAGTTTTTAATGCCCATTTTTTAGATCGTGAAAAATGCTCTGAAGCCCACACACAATCGTTTTTTATGACATTAAAAAAAAAAACTTAATTTTTTAGAACCCGAAAAACGGTTGTGTGTATGTGGCATAAAAGTAAACAGCTGGGAGAAATGTAGTGCTTGAAAAACAATAACTTATTAAATGGCTTCCCAAAACATAGAAACATGGCATAACTATAAATTGCAGTGCAGTGCACTGATAATAAATGTTATTTGAATCACTACTGCAGTGCAAAAAGCTAGACACTACACTTTCTTCAATACGCCCAGTTAAGTAGAACAATATTATAATGCAGCAAACATAACATTTTAGCATGTTCACCTGTTAAATGTCTTCTGTTTTTTCCTATTTTTCTGTCACTTCATTAAAAACATGCTCATTTGGTACAGAGGAAGGAGGAGAATAGAGGTATCTTCTAGCATGTGAGGCAAGTCTTTTGTAGCATGCCTCATTTTCTTTCCACCACTGATGAGGATCACCACATTTGTCAATTACTGGTTCCTTCAAATAGAAATGACGTTTATCAAGGCTGATTATTGCTGCAGATTTAGAGGAATCCTCCACATGAGGCCGCCGCCCCAATAAAACTCTGAACATGGCATCAATTCGACCACAATGAAGATTCTGTTCTGACCATTGTCTTTTTGACAATTATCTGTTTTTGAAGCATCCTGCTCTTCCAGATTAGTAACATGCTCTTCCTGACTTGGCCTTTTTGCAGGAACCTCCTGCACCTCCAGTTCAATATCTTCTGTCAGGCATTGTTTTGACTGGGCCAATACATCATCAGAAGAAAAAACATGACTCTTGCATTGAGGATCCAAAGACATACCATCACAACATTTTTATTCTCGTTATGCTTCTCAAAGCATTTGGTGAGGCTTTCCCTCATGACCTACCTGAATGTTTTAATCCCATGTGTGTTGGGTCTCTTAATGCTTCTCAAAGCATTTGGTGAGGCTGTCCCTCATGACCTACCTGGATGTTTTAATGCCATGTGTGTTGAGTCCTTCATTCTCTTGAAGAAGCATCTTCAGCACTCTCAGGCCGCGTACACACGAGGGGATATGTCCGCTGAAAACGGTCCGATGGACCGTTTCAGCAGACATCTCCGCTCGTGTGTATGGGCTAGCGGACAGATTTCTCCACCCGACAGATTTCAAAGCAAGCTTTGAAATCTATCCGGTGGGAATCTGTCCGCCCGACATGTCTGCTGGTTAGTACACTTACCAGCAGACATGTCGTCCCCCACCGCCGCCGCGCCGCTGCCGAATGGATTCGGCGCATGCGCGGAACTGTTTTACTTCCTGGTGCGGTGACGTGGCGGTGACGCGGCGGCGTCAACGTCACCGCCGCGTCACCGCCACGTCACCGCGCCGTCCGGCGGCGGGGAATTTGATCCGATGGTGTGTACACGCCATCGGATCAAACTTCCGATCGGACATATCCGATGGAAATGGTCCGCGGAACGTTTTCATCGGATATGTCCGATCGTGTGTATGGGGCCTCACACATGGGATGACAGATGACACAGATAAGTTGTAATGACTCACCTTTAGCATCACTTCCTCTGTAGGGAGTAGGGTCTCAATGACATTGGCTACAATGTCCCACTGATCAGCAGTAGGACAAGAATATCCTCCATGTTCACCTGAATAGATGCTAAGAGCTCACTTCTGTTTCAGCATTCTTTGCAGCATGTGAAGTGTTAAGTTCCATCATGCTGGAACAGCTTTAATCAAGTTGTTTTTGGGTAGGTCATGGTATTCCTAAATGCACCTCAGTCGCTGGTTGGCAAGGATTGAATGATGGAAATGTCCTGCGTACCTTTTCAGCTTGCCAAATATATCAATCAAGGCTCTCTGGCTTGACAGACCATCATTTACCACAAGGTGCAGGGTGTGTGCAACTGAGGTCTGACACTTCAGCAAGCCTTATTCTTTTTACTATGTTTGCTCCGCTGTCTCAAAGCTCAAGCATCACTCTAAACAAGTCTTTGTTTATTCCCCAGTCTTCAAGCATGCCTACAATTTTTTTATGTACTCCCCGGTGTGGGATCCTTGCATCACTTTTGTATTCAGCACCAATTGCCTTTTTGTCCATCATTAATTACTCTGTTTGTCCTGACCAGCAGTCAGTAGTGAATGAGAGTGAGTTCCCAACATTCTCTGGTTGCAGCATAGTCTTTACTTTCTCAATGACCTATTGGTGAATCTTTACCAGCATTTTGGATTGGTAATACTTTTCACTCTTCAGTGTGTACCTTGGCTCAACTATGGATATCAACCTCTTAAATCCAGAGTCAGACACTATTGTAAATGGCTGGTTATCAGTAACTATCATCTCTGCAAGGCTGGCTGGCACCCTGCTGTGGGTGGTTGGCTGTCTGGCACCCTGCTGTGGGTGGTTGGCTGGGTGGCACCCTGCTGTGGGTGGGTGGCTGGCTGGCACGGTGCACCCTGCTGTGGATGGGTGGCTTGGGAGTACCCTGCTGTGGGTGGGTGGTTGGCTGGCACCCTGCTGTGGGTAGATGGCTGGCATGGAGAACCCTGCTGTGGGTGGGGGATTGGCTTTCACCCTGCTGTGGGTGGGTGGCTGGCTGCTGTGGGCGGGTGGCCAGCTGGCATCTCTGCAAGGCTGGCTGGAACTCTGCTGTGGGTGATTGGCTGACTGGCACCCTGCTGTGGGTGGTTGGCTGGCTGGCACCCTGCTGTGGATGGGTGGCTGGGGAGCACCCTGCTGTGGGTGGCTTGGGAGCACCCTGCTGTGGGTGGGTGGTTGGCTGGCACCCTGCTGTGGGTAGATGGCTGGCATGGAGAAACCTGCTGTGGGTGGGGAATTGGCTTTCACCCTGCTGTGGGTGGGTGGCTGGCTGGGACCCTGCTGTGGGTGGGTGGCCAGCTGGCACCCTGATGTGGGTGGCAGGCTGGCTGGCACCCTGCTGTGGGTTGGTAGCTGGCTAGAACGGTGCACCCAGTTATAGGTGGGTGGCTGTCTGGTACCCTGGTGTGGGTGTGTGGCTGGCTGGCACCCTGCTGTGGGTGGGTGACTGGCTGGCACCCTGCTGTGGGTGGGCGACTGGCTGGCACCCTGCTGTGGGTGGGTAGGTAGCTGGCTGGCATGGTTCACCCTGGGCACAGGGCTATTAGGAGGTGAGTAAGGTGGAGAAGATGGAGATTTAGATTCTATTTTGGTCTAACTTTGTAATTTTATTTCTGTATAGCTGATGACATTGCTTGCTGATTAATTTAGCCATGTTTCAAAAAGGCAGTGAGCAACAGTGAAACGGTATATTACGTCAAACTGATCAGCAATTGAAGAAGAAATATGGTAACAACTCCTGGTGAGTTTGGTAGGCATAAGTTATGGTACTGTTGAAGGGATATGGCGTGCTTGGTGTGCAGTATTAGGTCAAAAAGTCACACTATGTAGTACCAGAAGATAATTCATAAGGTAGTAGAGTGCTGTATGCTTGGTACTGCTCTTTTGCTTTATATAGTTAGCAACAATGGAGATTTGCAATGGTGATGTGTCCGTAAGCATAGGATGCAAAAGCCTATATTCACCCAGTGGCTGTCCCACAATTTAATACTGCAATCCCCAGCAGTGATGTGCTTCAAAAGAAAGGGAATTGTTTTGCAATGATAACTATAATTAACAGTCCAGCTCCAGCTTCAGCTTTGAATGAGAAGTGAGTGATTTTATGTCATGCTTGAGCCGAACTGTAGATAGGGCCTGCTAGTTTTTTTAAGCCTACTCACTGCTCTGATAGCAAGTGTATCTAATCTCAGGGTGGCTTAACAAAGTGTATGACATTTGTGGGGGGTGAGCACTGAAAAAGACAACTGGTGTTGTAGTGTGGCTAAAGAAAGGGTGTGTGGGGTACATATTCTCTGTGGGCTCCCACAGTTTTGGTGGGTTAGGGTTTTAGTCACTGGGACAAGGAGTGTGTCAAGCATAATGGTGATGCTCAGATCGGGTAGATCCTCGTTTGGGAGAAAAATTGCCTGCAACACAGTTGGACTGGTAACTATAGTATTTGCTGTGGCTCTGCCCTTACAAATATGTTTTTGTTTATTAAAAAAATTAAAAATTAGAAAGAAAAAAACTATAAAGGGGCAGCAGCTAAAAAGCAACTGACATTGTTGCACACACACAAAAAGGTGTTTTTAGAAGGGACCATAATATGTAGCCTGCCACACTGCAATACATAGTAATGTAGAACAAAACAGCACAAAAAAAACAGGGGGGGGGGGGGTGTGCACACTATGTATCCCACAAAAATATATCCGATACACTGTAATTCAGTGGATATAGCACTTTTCATCAGCACTGTATAGTATAGCATCATGTATGGTAACTATATTCCTGCAAATACTCTGTCAACTATCCCTTTCTACTCCAGGTCTCTTCACACACAGAGAAAAGGCTGCTTGGAACAACATCTTTTTATAGGGAGGTGGGCTGGAACATAAGAAAGCCCTCATTATTGGCCCTTCTAAGCCACCTGACCACAGTTCAGAGGACAGGAAGTGAATTATTGGTTATTGTTGCTATAGCAGCGAATTGCAACATTAGTCCATCATTATAACAAACTGCAAATGACAGGTTGAACTCATGTTTCACCTGAACCCTAAGCTCACCTGTAGTAACAGTATAGAAAGCTTCAATTAGAATTTAAAAAATAAATGGCCACAAGAATCACTGTTAATTTTATTAACCACTTCCCCCCCAGAGTAAATCTTTCTATTGTTCACACATAAAATCTGCAGTTTTGACAAAAAAACTTACTTAGAACCCCCATTATATATTTTCAGAATGCAGAGGTCCTAGAGAATAATATGTTAGTAGTTACAATTTTTGTATGTTGCACAATATTTGAGTTTGGAAAATTAATATTTAAGGGGAAAAAAATGAAAGAGAAATTTATTGCACACAAACACAATTTTATCTTCTTTTTTTTTTTTACAAAATAAAAAATGAGGACTTACACATGATCGGTTCATCCGATGAAAGCGGTCTGGTGGAATTTTTTATATATCCGATGAAGCTGACTTTCATCAGTCTTGCCTACACACCATCAGTTAAAAAAACGATCGTGTCAGAACTCAGTGACGTAAAACACAACGACGTACTGTGAAAAATGAAGTTCAATGCTTCCGAGCATGCGTCGACTTGATTCTGAGCATGCGTTGATTTTTAACCGATGGATCGTTTTTTTCTATCTGTTTTTAACTATCAGATAATTTTAAAACAGGTTCTACGTTTTTTCACCGATGGGGGAAAAAAAAACTGATGGGGCCCACACACACGATCGGTTCGTCTGATGAAAACGGTCCATCAGACCGTTTTCATCAGACGAACCAGTCATGTGTACGCGGCATTACAGTTATTGCGCTCACTCCAGTTTTTACAGTGATATACAGTATAACACGTGTGACACAATCACTGTTTACAAACATGTGCATGCTCTATGCATGTGTTTGCATTTATGGGTGTGTATAGGGTGAGGTGATTGCTTTTGAATATAATTTTTATTACGTTTTTATCATTTTAACTTTTTTCATCATTTAACTTTATTTATCTATCACAAGGAGACCAACAAGACCCTTTTTGATATCATTAGATAACAACTTCTCTTTATAGGGACATCGGGGATCTTTTAGACACCTAAGGTCTCCTCTACCCTTCACTGTAGCTAATCCAGCAAAGATCATGCATTGATTAGCTGCTTCCCCATGACAGCAGTCAGAGAATGACAGTTCCTCCTACTCACCATCCTGAAGGCATTTGTGGGGCTTCTGGGGAGAATGGACGAGCCCGAGAACCATGGCTTCAATGGAGCTTGTTTTTAATAGTTTGGACATACTATCTACATCTAAAGAGCTGAAGTTGTTAAGATTCTTGACTAGCTAGTTGATGTTGCATGATCTTAGCAAACTGTGATCTCAGAATTATTTCGATAGTGTTACTTTTTTAACCAAGTCATAGGTGAATGGGAATGGAATTGCATATTAATATTTGGTCTGAGCAGCAAACTGCCAAAGTATTCCAAGGATTTATATATTTGTAATAGTTATGTAGTTAAACAAGAAAACAGCTTTTTAGTTGTGTTTGTGAGCCTTAAGATGATTGCATCTTAGTTGTATACCTTACCGAATAATAAGGAGCTATATTGTTGAGTAGCAGCTGCCATGTTCAAGGTCATGTTGGGGATTCTGTGACTCCCCTCCATTGCTTCCCAAGAGATGTCTGTGATTATCAGTCACTGATCCTAATCAGATGCACTCAGTTGCCCATGATAATTTTTGGCCTATAGATTACACTCAATAGGGCCACCTCATCGGGGACTTGAGCACATTCATTCGCACATTACAATGTCAACTGCTCCGTCAGCTATAGACATACACAGATTCAAAGATTTGAGTGGAATGATAAGGATTAGAATTGACAGCTAGAAACCATTCTTACTAGCGCTGCACTTTTTCTAGCACAATATAATTTTTTCTACATGGTTAAAGAACACAAGCTCAAAGATAAAGCATTTCCAGTCAAAGCTAAATGCATTAAAGGTTGTCTGTTATAATTAATAAGCAATAATACGTTCACAAGTGGAAATATTCAGAACATCCACACTGAATAATGATTTTTCTAGATATACTTCTAAATTATTTTTAAATTTCCTATGAACAAAGGACCTTGTCACTTATGAAATCTGAGAAAACATACTTCTTCCATAATTTATTTTTGTCTTTTAGCAACTGATTTGATTCTCCCTTTCATTCTCATATACTGCAAAGTACATTCTCAAATCTGCTTTTGGGGCAATACAGATTATTTAAGACACTTATTACAAGTATGTAAAACACATTGCACAACATTTACTTTTATGACTAGGGGATATATATTTAAAGGGGTTGTAAAGGTAAAAAAAAATCCCCCAAATAGCTTCCTTTACCTTAGTGCAGTCCTCCTTCACTTACCTCATCCTTCGATTTTACTTTTAAATGTCCTTATTTCCTCTGAGAAATCCTCAATTCCTGTTTTTCTGTCTGTAACTCCACACAATAATGCAATGCTTTCTCCTTGGTGTGGAGTGTTGTGCTCGCCCCATCCCTTGGACAACAGGAGAGTCAGGACGCCCACTAACACATAGCTCCTTTCTCTATCTGCAATGTATAGAGCGTCCTGACTCTCCTGCTCACCCCCTCAAGAGGCTTTCTCCACACCAGGAAAGCCTTGCATTACTGTGTGGAGTTACAGACAGAAGAACAGGAAGTGAGGATTTCTCAGAAGAAATAAGGACATTTAAAAGCAAAATTGAAGGATGAAGGAGGACTGCACTAAGGTAAAGGAAGCTTGTAACGGTATGACCTGTGGGACCCAGAGGCTCTCGAAGGATGTGGGGTACTCCTGTTTCAGGTTCACCAATGACTCTTGGGTCTAGGGTCATCCTATGTCCACTAGGGGCATAGGATGACTGAGAACTGATATCTTAAATTACATGAGATGGGACAGTAATAATTCACAATGTATTGCAGGATATCTTGAAATATTACAGGTGGTTAATTCTGAACTCAACAGGTTAATTGAAAGATGTTAATTAATCTTAATCACCTCCAGCTACCTGGTTGTAGTGATAACGCTTGCTGTGATTGCATTCTATTGTCTATTGTGCTACTTAAGTCTGGCTCCCAAGATATTTCATTGTGTGATGCTAATTAACACAGTATTGTGTGAAAGTTCTATTGATGATAATATGTGTTGTGACTTAGCACCCTCTAAAGGTCAGACGTCTGACTTATGTTTACTAAAGGAATGTGTATTGTGTAGCAGGTGAGAATAGCTTATCGCGGAGTCGGAATGTCTGGGTAAATGACTAGTAATTAGCTCATGTAGATTATCTGAATGTCATTATCTAAAGGAATGTGTATTGAGCACCCATTGTGTCATGTTGTGGGTGGAGCTGATTCATTGTTCACTCTTGGTTTCTACTGTATAAAGCCTGAGTTTTACCATTAAAAGATCTTCCGTTTGGAACAGAGAACAGAGCTGTATTTCATTATTCTGGGGGAAATCCAATGGGTCCTGTCTGCTGGATTGTGGAGTGTCGGATAAGCTTTCTTGGGTTGGTGGAATGGAATATTGTAAACGGCGTTAACCCCTGACCGTTACAAAGCTATTTAGAGGAATTTTTTTTTTACCTTTACAACCCCTTTAACCACTTAACCACTTCAATACCCAGCCATAGACAATTGACGGCCTGGGATGGGATTTACCATCCTAAGTGGCCGTCAATTGACGGCCTGGGTATTGCAGGCGAATATCTGGACGATGCCTGCAGCCAGAGGCATCATCCAGATATCCATCTCTTCAGCCGGCGATTCTGCACAAAGTAAGAACGATCATAGCGGCGGTTCCGCCGCTTGATCGTTCTTACAGGCCGCGGGAGGGGACATCCCCCCCCTCCCGCCGCCATCCGGTGCTTCTCCGGGCTTACCTGTACCTTCGGGGGCCCGGAGAACGAATCGTCGGCGGCGGCAGGAAGCATAGAGATGACTGGTGACCAGATGGTCACCAGTCATCTCTATGACCGTCGGAGGACCCGGGCGCGATCTGATGACGTCACGCCCGGGTCCCCGTATGTAAACAAAGCCGCGATTGCGGCTGTAAGTCACCATTCATGAGATCGGTGAATTTTTTTTCACCGATCTCATGGTTTCCAGCCTGGAGGTGAGATGTGAGGTCTTATTGACCCCACATCTCTCCATAAAGAGGACCTGTCACACACATTTCCTATTACAAGGGATGTTTACATTCCTTGTAATAGGAATAAAAGTGTAAAAAAAAAAAAAAAAAAATGAAAAAAAGTGTAAAAATAAATAAAATATAAGTAAAAAAAAATAATAAAAGATAAAAAAAAAATGAAAACGCCCCTGTCCCCGATAGCTCGCGTGCAGAAGCGAACGCACACGCAAGTCCCGCCGACATATGTAAACGCCGTTTAAACCACACATGTGAGGTATCGCCGCGTGCGTTAGAGTGCCAGCAACTAATCTAGCACTAGATCTCCTCTGTAAATCTAAACTGTAACCTGTAAAAAATAAATAAAGCGTTGCCTATGGAGATTTTTAAGTACCGAAGTTTGGCGCCATTCCATGAGTGTGCGCATAATTAAAGCGTGACATGTTGGGTCTCTATTTACTCGGTGTAACATAATCTTTCACATAATACAAAAAAATTGGGCTAACTTTAGTGTTTTGTTATTTTTTTAATTCATAAAACAATTTTTTTTACAAAAAAAAGCGTTTGAAAAATAATTGCGTAAATACCGTGCAAGATAAAACTTTGGAATGACCGTCATTTTATTCCCTAGGGTGTCTGCTAAAAAAAACATATATAATGTTTGGGGGTACTGTGTAATTTTCTAGCAAAAGAATGATGATTATTACATGTAGGAGAGAAGTGTCAGAATAGGCCCGGTATGGAGGTGGTATAAAAGCCTAGTATTGAAGCGGTTAAGGACCGCTTAATACGATATACGGGAGAATGGTACGGCTGGGCACATGGACATATATATACGTCACCTTTAAGAGCCCAGCCGTGGGTCACGAGTGCGCCACTCCAAAGCTCCGTGACCACGCCCACGGGACCCGCGGACCCGATCACTGCGGGTGTCTCGCGATCGGGTCGCAGGAGCTGAAGAACACGGAGAGGTGAGTTTAAACAAACCTTCCCGTTCTTCTCTGTGGCAATGTCAGTGATCGTCTGTTCCCTGATATAGGGAACGACGATCACTGATGTCCCACATACAGCCCCGCCCCCCTAAAGTTAGAAACACACATGAGGTCACACTTAACCCCTACAGCGCCCCCTAGTGTTTAATCCCTTCACTGCCATTGTCATTTTCAAAGTAATCAGTGCATTTTTATAGCACCTTTCGCTGTGAAAATGACAATAGTCCAAATGTGTCAAAAGTGTCTAATGTGTCCGCCATAATGTCGCAGTCATGAAAAAAATAGCAAAAAGTAAAAAATATTGCATTTTTTTTAAATTGTCGCTCTATTTTTGTTGCAAAAAATAAAAACCACAAAGGTGATCAAATACCACCAAAATAAAGCTCTATTTGTGGGAAAAAAAGGACGCCAACTTTGCTTGGGAGACATGTCGCACGACCGCGCAATTGTCAGTTAAAGCGACGCAGTGCCGAATCGCAAAAAGGGGCAAGGTGCTTAACCTGCATATTGGTCCGGGTCTTAACCAGTTAATAAAACTACCTAAAAATAAATGTCTAAAATGGTTATAAAGCCTAAAAGTTTTTTTTTTAATCTTAATGCATTCTATGCATTAAGATAAAAAGCTGTCTGTGTACAGCAGCCTCGCTAATACACGAGAGACTAGGCTGTCCAGGACTCTCCCTTCTCATTGGGAGACAGACTGAAGTGAAGTGCCATTGGCTCCCGCTGCTGTCAATCAAAGTCAATGAGCCAATGATGAGCGAGGGGGGCAGGCGGTATGTTTGAATGGATACACAAAGCTTTGGCTCGGGTGCCCCCATAGCAAGCTGCTTGCTATGGGGGGACTCAACATGAGGGAGGGGCCAGGAGCGCTGAAGAGGGACCCGAGAAGAGGAGGATCTGGGC
Organism: Rana kukunoris; assembly: GCA_029574335.1. Taxonomy (NCBI): domain Eukaryota; kingdom Metazoa; phylum Chordata; class Amphibia; order Anura; family Ranidae; genus Rana; species Rana kukunoris. Next base: position 379,350,797 of record CM056050.1, on the reverse strand, counting down.
TGCTCTGTGTCCATTACAAGAAAAACAAAAAGCGGCGCCCTCTAAGCGTAGTAACTTTTTATTACTGTGACAAAACAAAACAATTCTTATGAGGATACTACTCACAAGGCTGCAGGGTTCATGGGCATAAAAGGTGTCATCTGTGCCTGGCTTCCGGGATGGGTGTGCTCAGCTGATGTTGGTAATCCTGTGATGGCTGAATGCTCTGGGTTCTCACTGTAAAGGAGAATGCTGTACAGTTCGTCAGCTGATCCAAAAGTCCATAGGTGTCCCTGAGTGTATTCCAGCGCTGGTCAGACAGGGAGCTGTATGGACACGATGGGACAGCGTGATGGAACGCAGCCGTGGAGCGCAGGCAGCTGAGCTTCAGTTCCGGGTTAGGTCACAGGGCGGTATGGACTTTTGGATCAGCTGACGAACTGTACAGCATTCTCCTTTACAGTGAGAACCCAGAGCATTCAGCCATCACAGGATTACCAACATCAGCTGAGCACACCCATCCCGGAAGCCAGGCACAGATGACACCTTTTATGCCCATGAACCCTGCAGCCTTGTGAGTAGTATCCTCATAAGAATTGTTTTGTTTTGTCACAGTAATAAAAAGTTACTACGCTTAGAGGGCGCCGCTTTTTGTTTTTCTTGTATTGTTTCAGAATTGCTTCTTCTTGGCAGCTGGCAGCCCTCACAGCATGAGTACTACTACTACTACATTAGTCATATATGAACTTGATCCAATGGACTGAATAATTTCATAAACTTTTGTCCTTCAGTGGAAAGGAACTGTGCTGCCCTTGTTTCATTCTCACTCTCAGATTCAGTATCTGTCATTTACCCTTCCCCACATATATATTTATTTATATCTACTTCCTTTGGAGAGCGCTTGATTTATCTGTTTGTTTTCTGTGTCCATTACACAGCTCTGCAAAGTGTAACTTCAGCTATCCACCATCTTTTTTTTTAACACTCAAATAAGCTTGATAAATTATGGACTTTGATCAGTTGTAGAGATAAGACAACAGCAGATAAACAGGTACAGATTATGTAGAGAGATTTGTTTCATCTCTGTGTGCCATCTGAGGCTACTCACTTCACTGGGTATATGCAGGGGCATATCAACTGCAAGGGACAACTAAACTAAATAAAATAAATTAAAATAAATATGTTTTTTTTTTTTTAAAAGCGCCCTGTTTTGACGAGCTTGCATGCAGAAGCGAACGCATATGTGAGAAGCGCCCGCATATGAAAACGGTGTTCAAACCACACATGTGAGGTATGGACACGATTGTTAGAGCAAGAGCAATAATTCTAGACCTCCTCTGTAGCTCAAAACATGTAACCTGTAGGATTTAATAAACATCGCCTATGGAGATTTAAAAAAAAATTGTGCTAACTTTACTGTTGTCTTATTTTTTTATTAAAAAAAGTGTATTTTTTCCAAAAACAGTGCGCTTGTAAGACCGCTGCGCAAATATGGTGTGACATAAAGTATTGCAATGATTGCCATTTTATTCTCTAGGGTGTTAGAAAGAAAAATATATAATGCTTGGGGATTCTAAGAAATGTTCTAGCAAAAAAACTTGTTTTTAACTTGTAAAGACAGTGTCTGAAAAAGAGGCTCAGCCCTTAAGTGGTTAAGCTTTCACTCAAATGTCCAAATAGACTTGGGGTGTTCTGAGGACCGTGGGTACAGTGTGCAACTTCTATAAATGCAAGACATTCATTTGGTAATATAATCATTTGCCAAAAAGAAACATAGGAAAATAAACAAGCAAATTACCAATCGATCTGCAACAGTTTCTTTTTACTTATTAAGTTCCATTTATAAAGGAAAATACCACAGTAAAATCTGTTATATCTAAAATCTTGTTATAATGTACTAGCAAGTGGCGGCACGCCCAGCCCGCAGGGGTGCCACCCCCAAATCCATGCGTCCGGCCCCCTAATTTACATGCAGGGCGCCAAACGCATTGATTCCCGAGCCCACCCACTTGTGTGACAATAGAAAATTAATATTCGCTATTGTCTTTCTGCTTCTCCTGCTGGCCAATCTGGCTCAGGAAGCGGGTCCTGAGACCCAATTGGCTGAGAAGAGAAGCGATCCTATTGGCTGCAGAGGAGGAGGATGGAGAAGACGCAGGGGAAGACACGCCACCCTGAAGCCAAGGAAGGAGCAGACCCTGTGTGAAGTCGCCACCCACCGCCCGGAGGAAGCCCACAACCTAGATGGGGTAAGTGCAGGGACTGATCAGTCAACTAATCAACCGTCCGGGGGAGGTATGCGGTAGAACTGACTGACCCGGGGGGGGGGGGTTTATCGGTGCCAGCCGAGGTATTGCCACTGGTACTAATTAGGTTATCCAACACCAAAATAGCATGTGCAGTTCAGTTCAATTACCATTTTTAGTATACATTTTACATTATAAATTCAGGTAACACAATAACTTTACTTTCTAAAACCTTCCATTTTAATTTTTAGGAATAGAAACACATAAGCTGCACTGCACTAGGGATGAGCCGAACACCCGTTGGTTCGGTTCGCAGCAAAGCATGCCAACAGGCAAAAAATGTGTTCGAACACCATGACTGGTGTATTACTAGTGTGCGCTGGAAACCAACCCCCCATCTATAACCCCCTCTAAATAAAAACTCGACACCTGCTGGATTAAATGGCCAATAAAGGCCCCATTTATTAAATCCAAAAGGTGTATAAAACATATTTTCTTTACCAAACATTTAACTATAAAAATAAACATATAAACTTTTCCTTCAACATTTACAAAAAATTATTTAACCGAATAAATTAACCAAACTAAAACACTGTAGACACTGTAGACACTGAGGTTCCTGAGTTAAAGAGAAATACCAAGTGCAAGCAATGGGCTGTCCTCCATGTAAAAAATTGTCCGGGCCTCTAGCCGCGCGTCATAAGCTCAAGAGGCCATCCCTTCCTCCTTCATTTCTCTTCAGCCCGATTGCCAGTATCCCCCACCTAACCGGAATAGGGAAGGTGCCCATCCCATGACAGGCCCCAACTCCTACCCCAATACTCAGGAACCCCCAACACCAATGCCACCGCCGCATACGGTGATACCTCACACGTGTGCGGCCCGCCACAGCCCTAAGGCCCGTTGTAACCCTTCCTGGAGCCCCAGGACCCACATGTCTGTACCCACCGGTGTCAAATGCACCCCATCCCCCCTAAGAAAAAGGGGGAACTCCCTCTTCAACTCTCGATGGCGAACCACCAACCCCCCTTGACGGGCGACAAACTTTGAAATGGCTTTATTAGCCTTGATCCTAGCCCAATTAACCCTATCCACCGACCGAGCGCCCCTCCAGGCCACCCTCCCTACCATCTCCGACCAAACGACCAGGGTGTCTGGGAATGCGCTACGTAAGCGCATAAAATCCCATTTGACGTCCCGAATAAGGTCTCGGGAGGCCCTGACGCACAAGTCGTTGCCCCCGACGTGCAGCAGTAGCACGTCCGGGGCCCTGTCCAGCCTAGCATAATGCTGAACCTCCGGGACCACCCTGCACCATAGCATGCCAGGGATGCCAATCCAACGGACAACAGCCTCATCCCGAGAGAAACCCATCTGCCTGCCGTCCCTCCTGACCAGGGCCCTCTTCGCCCCCCAATGCACATAGGAGTGCCCCAGGATCCAGATCAAGCAGACCGCGCCTGAAAAGAAAAGAACGGTACACACCAGAACAAAAATTAACCCAGAGCTGACAAACAACCCCCAAAGACTGAACCCCGAGACAAGAGGACACTGACAAACAGGAAAAGAAAGGACGTTGAACTCCCACCCCTCACAAAAGCTGCTGTCTCACATACAGTCTGAACCGGCGGGACTCCCAGCGGCCGATCCGCTGCAGGACCTCATCGCTCAAGCCCCACCACGAGGCCTCAGTCGCTGCCCCAATCCGAAAGGAATGGGAAGAATACTCCGCCGCACCAAAACCACCCGCCACCAAACTACGCTTAAAGACCGCCCCAAATTGGTACCTGGTCAAAGGTAGCCCATCCGCATGAACAAGAAGCGGGCCGGCCCCCAGCGGGCGCAAGCCCAACCATTCCCGAACAACCTCTACCGGACAAACCCCTAGCCCCGGGACCCTACCCAGGATCACCCTGGCACCCTTGCCCACCTGGTCGGTTTTTGACCTGCGAACAATCAACGTAACCGACTCAGGAAGAACCTCCACGTCGGACACGAGCAAACCACCTGGACTATTCTTAGAAGGGCTGACCAGTTCCCCAACCCTCAACGTCCCGAAAAAGGCCAAGACAAAAGCCACCCTAAACAAACTGGCCTCAAAAGGTGACGAACACACCGAACCCAATCCCCCTACCAACACCTCCAACATGTGAAGCGAAACCGGCCTCCTGGAGTCCGGACGGACTCGACCCCTTCTGTAACCCCGCAAAGCCTTGCGAACCACGAATGCCTTGGTAACGTCTTCCACTCCAGTCAACAGAAACGCCAACCCTGACATTTTTGAGTTCAAAGAAGCCACTGAAACCCCCTCTTCACTACACCTGCCCAAAAAATACAATAAGGCGTGCAAACGATCCTCGTCAGAAGGTCCCACCCCCAGATCACTCACCAAACTGCGCCATTCTCGCCACACCCGCTCGTACGATCTCCAGGTGGAATCAGCCACTGACCTCCGGACCAACTCCATCACCGATCCCATACGAGGTCCCACAAGCCACTGGGGCACGGAACCCCCGCCTGATCCGCCTCCGGAGCCAGCCGACGGAACCTGTCCTACTGCAAATGAGAGAGCGCATCAGCCACCTCATTATTGACCCCGGGAATGTGTACAGCACTCACCACAACATTTAGAGCCAAGCATTTTAAGACCAGGGCTCGCAACAAGCGAACCACTGGCATAGACGATGCCGTCAATGAAGAAATAGCCTGCACCACGCCCAAATTGTCGCAGTGAAAACGCACCCTCCGGTTACTGAACTCCGTTCCCCACAACTCCACCACCACCACTATCGGAAATAACTCCAACAGCATCAAGTTCCTGATCAGCGGGGACTCCCGGAGACGCTCTGGCCACCTCCCAGCACACCATCTACCTTGGAAATAAGCCGAGAATCCTACCGACCCAGCCGCATCCGTGAACAAGGTCAATTCGCTTGCCGAGACCACCGGAGCCAGCCGCATGGATCGCCCATTGTAGAGCTCCAGAAAGGAACTCCACACCTTCAGGTCCTCCCTGTGCTCACCGCTCAACCGCACAAAATGATGAGGCGCCTTAACGCCCGCCGTGGCAGCCGCCAGTCGCCGACAAAACACTCTGCCCATAGGCATTATCCTGCAGGCAAAGTTAAGCTTGCCCAACAATGACTGCAGATCACGAAGTGTGATCCGCCCACTGCGTGCCGCCGCAGAAACCGACTCTCGCAAATCCGCCAGCTTATCTTCCGGCAGCCGGCATTCCATCCTGACCGAATCAATGACAATGCCCAGGAATTTGAGCTCCGTCACCGGACCCTCAGTCTTCTCCTGGGCCAAAGGGACCCCAAACACCCTGAACACATGCTGAATGGTGGTGAGCAAAATCAGACAAGCCTGATCACCCGGCGGTCCTACCACCAAGAAATCGTCCAGATGCAAAACCGATGCCAAACCCGACAGGTCCCGAACCACCCGAACCACCCATTCCAAAAATGAACTGAACATCTCGAAGTACGAACACGAGATGGCGCAGCCCATGGGCAAACACAGGTCCACAAAATACTGACCCTCCCAACAACAACCCAACAACCCAGCAACCGCACACTAGCCGGATGCACCGGCAATAGCCGAAAGGCCGATTCAATATCGGTCTTGGCCATCAAAGCCCCCTTCCCGAACCGTTGGACCCAACGCACCGCCTCATCAAATGACGCATAGCACACGGTACACAACGCCGGATCAATGGCATCGTTCACTGACCCACCTTTCGGGTACGACAAGTGGTGGATGAGACAAAACTGTTTTGGTTCCCGCTTAGGAACCACCCCCAGCGGTGACACCACCAAATCCCCCATGGGCGGGGCCTCAAATGGCCCCGCCATCCTGCCCAAACCCACCTCCTTCCGGAGCTTTTCAGTCACCACCTCCGGATGGTTAAGTGCTGACTTAAGGTTGGCCGCCAAAGGAGGAACCGTACCCAAATCACTAGGAATCGGGAAACCATCCTTAAAGCCCAACCACAGCGCCCGAGCGGCTACCCTGTTCGGGTACCTACTTAGGTACGGCGCCATCTTTTCCACCCGTACCGGCGTCCTCCCTTTTTCCATTGTCCCCGGGCTTCCTCCCCTTCTTAAAACACTTTGACAAGGGATGGGTTCCCCCGCAACCAGAGCACTCATGCCGGAAACAACAGGAGCCCCCAAACTTACAGGAGCCCTCGTTGTACTGCCAACAGAAACCCTTACGTTTTTCGGCCGGCGGTGAGGAGGCCCGCCCACCTCCGGCCCCCTCCCGAAAGGGCTGCGGCGCCACCCTGGCCTGAGTCATCAGCCTCATCCACAGGGCGATATCCTTCTGGTTCCACCGAATCTCCGGCCGAACTGCTTTTTTCTGACGAAACAGCTCATCGTAGCGCAGCCACGCCCCCCCACCGTACACCTTCTGCGCCTCGCTAATCGAATCAATGTAACAAAACAAACCAGTGCACTGGTCCGGCTCCCTCTCTCCGATCACGCTAGCCAGAATGTAGAATGCCTGGGCCCAGTTCGCAAAAGTACGAGGAATCAGGCGATACCGCCGTTTTTCCTCTTCCTCTTTCTTACTCTCGTCAGGCTTCACCTTGTCGAGATTGAACTTCTCAAGGGGGAGCAGGGAAAAAATTTCCACATACTCCCCCTTCCAAATCCGCTCCTTCACCTCCGCCCTCAAATGAGCCCCCAACGGCGCATCATAGCAAAGGTACACTTCGCACCGGGCCGCGTCAGACAACCTAACCCCGTCCGCCGTCACCCCCGCTGTGGGGCCCACAACAGCCCCACTTGGAGACGCCCCGGGAGGGGTCACCCCCGCAGCAGCACCGTCAGAAGTTGGGGGAGCAAGCGATGGCGGGGGCGCCACGGCCGACTGGGTAATGACTCCCGAGCCCGCCTGTCAGTCAGGGGGGGGCAACCCCCCTGTCCCGACAGGACCACCCAGGGGGACCCCCACTGAACTGGACGCGGGAACAGCCGCTGACCCCCCCACCGCCGAACCCCGCGCAGGCGGAACCAACCACGCAGCCGTAGGAGGCACCGCGGCAGCCGGAGGGGGGGCAGCAGGTGCCCCGCCAGCCAGCGCCCAACAACCAGACAACAAAGATGACAATAACTGCTGCAGCAGAAATGCCCCCGGGTCATGGGCCCCCCCCCAACGCGGGCTGGGACACCCCGTCCAGCGGAAGAGGACCAGAAGGAAAAACCCCGCCCAGCAAAGGACCCCCGAGAGGGGCGACATGGGGAGGGGGTGGAGGAGGGGGGGGGAGGAGAAGGAGACATAACAGAAAAAGTTTGAGAAGAAGACTTACCCCGTTGCCCAGCGGAAGCTGTCCGACCGGCCGATGCTCCAGATCCCAGCTGGCTCCCTGACGGGCCTGCGACTTCCTCTGGACCCTCCGAGTCCGTGTCCGAAACTTCACCTTCCGAACGTTGGTCCCCTTGACCAGCAAGGGACGCAGAGCCCATCGACAAGGCCGCGCCAATGCCCGACGACACTCCAGAAGCCCCTTGAACAGGCCGCACCGGGTCCACCGATCTCCCCCGCAGAGCCCCCTGGGATCCCGCAGGGGCCGCTCCCGCACCGACGCCGTCACCTCGTCCCGGACCTCCGCTTCTCCCCCGGCTAGCTGTAGCCGCTCTGGCCGCCGAGCTACCAGCCGCACCCACCGATCTCCCCCGCCGTGAAGTGCCACGCAGGGCGGGATCACCCGCCCGCGCCACCGCTCCAGAAGCCTCCCGGTCTGATCTGGCAGGAGACGGGGATGCCACCCGCCGACCTGCGCGTCCTTGCTGCCTCGGTTTTTTCCCCGCATCCCCTGAAGCCCCAGATGATGGCCGTTTTTTACCCCCCGGAGGGGCCGAGTGGGGGCTGATTCCCCTCTGAGAGCCCACAGAAGGTCCCTCAGGGCTGTACCTGGTGGGGGGCCTGGAACGCCTGGGCCGCCGTGGCGAGGGGGGGGCGGGAGGGGGGGGGGACGCGGGACGTACCCTCCCCCGGGTCAGCTAACAAAAGTCCCAGCTGCTGCTCATACCATTCCTCTCCGTTGACCCTGGCCGCCGCTCTGAGCCGCTCCACTAGCTCCTCAAGGAGATTCATGGCTGATGAAAAACAGCCTGCTGCCTGTTCCTGTGATGGCGCCCGAATGACCAGCCCCGCCCCCTGCTCCTATTTATGTGGCCCCCCTCGTGGCGTGAAACCCCGCCCCCCAGGCCGGACTAATGCTGCATCACTTCCCCCCTATTGTGTGCGCTTCCCTCAGTGTTCCCCAGTCATGGGACCCTGCGCCTAGGGTTCCCCCTTGCTGCGGGTTTGTCTTTAAAGTCTATGGGACACGAACATGAAAAATCAAAAGTGCTAATTTTAATAGCTAATATGCAAGTTATTGTCATAAAAAGTGTTTGGGGACCTGGGTCCTGCCCCAGGGGACATGTATCAATGCAAAAACAAGTTTTCAAAGCTGATGTTTTTTTGGGAGCAGTGATTTTAATAATGCTTAAAGTGAAACAATAAACGTGAAATATTCCTTTAAATTTCATACATGGGAGGTGTCTATAGTATGCCTGTAAAGTAGGGCATGTTTCCCGTGTTTATAACAGTCCCTGCACAAAATGACCTTTTCTAAAAAGTAATTTTAAACTACTCTCAGCTACAATGAATTGTCGAGTCCCGACATTATAGATAAAAGTAATTGAAAAAATTGGCATGGGTTCCCCCCCAGTCCATTACCAGGCACTTTGGGTCTGGTATGAATATTAAGGGGAACCCCGAAACAAAATGTGTGGGGTTCCACCCAAATTCCATTACCAGGCCCTTCAGGTCTGGTATGGATATTAAGGGAAACCCTGCGCCAAATAAAAAAAATGGCGTGGGGTTCCCCCCAAAAATTGCTTATCCGAGCATGCAACCTGGCTGGCCGCAGGAAAAGAGGGGAGACGGTGGAACGAGAGAGCCCCCCATCTGAACCGTACCAGGCCACATGTCCTTAACATATGGAGGATGTCCCCATGTTGATGGGGGCAAGGTTCTCATCCCAACCCTTGCCTGATGGTTGTGGGGGTCTGCGGGCCGGGGGCTTATCGGAATCTGGAACCCCACTTTAACAAAGGGCACCCCCAGATACCAGCCCCCCTATGTGAATTGGTAACCCTACCATTTCACTCAAAAACGTGAGAAAAAAGGAAAAAACATACACACAAAAAAAATTCCAGAGCCATAATCCTTCTACGAGTCCGACCCACCACTATGAATTATACCGCCTCTATAGGAGGCTCCCGGCCGAATGACATGCGACCCATCTCACAGCTGTTTTATAATCGAGGGTAGGGGTGACCCCGCCCCTCTGACGCAATGGGGGTTTCCCGTGACGCGTCAGAGGGGGCTGGGTCACTCGTGACACCACGGTGAAACCGTCAGAAACCCCGCTGCAACAGAGGGGGGCTGGGTCACCCGTCCAATGAGCTCTTAGACGGGACGCACGTCATTTGGCTGGGAGCCTCCTATGGAGGCAGCATCATTCATAGCGGCGGGGTCGGACTTGTAGAAGGATTACGACGCTGTTTTTTTTTACTTAAAAGACTTGTACCAACTTTGTGTGTGTGTTTTTTTCACTTGTTTTCTCACTTTTTTGGATGAAATGGTAGGGGTACCAATTCACATAGGGGGGTCGACATTTGGGGGTCCCCTTTGTAAAAGGGGGCTTCAAGATTCTGATAAGCCCTCCGCCCGCAGACCACCCACAACCACTGGGCAAGGGTTGTGGGGATAAGGCCCTTGTCTCCATCAACATGGAGACATCCTCAACATGTTAAGGGAATGGTGCCTGGTACGGTTTATTTGGCGCAGGGTTCTCCTTAATATCCATACCAGACCTGAAGGGTCTGGTAATTGAATTTGGGGGGACCCCCAAGCATTTTTGTTTTGTTTTGGGTTCCCTTAATATTTATACCAGACCCAAAGGGGGGAGGGAGGAAACCATGTCGCTTTTTTTAATGACTTTTATCTGTATTGCCGGGACCAGACAATTCATTATAGCCGTGAGTAATTTTAAATTACTTATTTTCCTTTAGAAAATAAATTTTGTGCAGTGACCGTTATAAACATGGGAAACATGCGCTACTTTACAGGCATACTATACATACACCCCTCAGGTACCAAATTTAAAGGTTATTATTGATTAATAATTTCACTCTTATGCCGCGTACACACGGTCGTTTTTTGCGATGAAAAAAAACGTAGTTTTTTAAAACGTCATTTAAATTGATCGTGTGTGGGCAAAACGTCGTTTTTTGTCTTAAAAAAAACGACCAAAAAAAAATTCCAACATGCTTGAATTTTTTGTGTCGTTTTTCAAAACGTCGTTTTTTGTTTCACAAAAAGTCACCGTGTGTAGCAAAAACGTCGTTTAAAACGACGTTTTTCAACCCGGGCATGCCCAGAAGCTAGTTATGAAGCGAGCTTCAATGGAAAAGTGTGGTGAACGTAACCTCGTTTTTTGTGAAAAAAACGATGGTGTGTATGCAACATCGTCTTTGAAAGTGACGTTTCAAAAATGTCGTTTTTTACTTCACAAAAAACGTCGTTTTTTTTCATCGCAAAAAACGACCGTGTGTACGCGGCATTATTGTTTCACTTTAAACATTAATAAAATCACTGCTCCCGGAAAAACTGCAATTTTTAAAACATTTTTTTGCATTGATACATGTCCCCTGGGGCAGGACCCGGGTCACCAAACACTTTTTATGACAATAACTTTCATATTAACCACTTAAGGACCACCGCACGGTGATATATGTAGACAGAATGGCACGGTGGGGCAAATGGACGTATAGGTACGTCCCCTTTAAGAGCCCAGCCGTGGGTCGCGAGCGCGCCACCGGCGGCGCACTCGCGACCTGGTCTGAAGCTCCATGACTGTGCCTGTGGGACCCACGGACCTGATCGCCGCCGGTGTCCTGCGATCGGGTCACAGGAGCTGAAGAACGGGGAGAGGTGAGTGTAAACAAACCGTTCTTCTCTGTGGCGATGTCAGGGATCGTCTGTTCCCTGATATAGGGAATGACAATCAGTAACGTCACACATCCAGGCACGCCCCCTACAGTTAGAAAAAACACATTAGTACACACTTAACCCTTTAGTGCCCCCTAGTGGTTAACCCCTTCACTGCCATTGTAATTTTCACAGTAATGAGTGCATTTTTATAGCACTTTTCGCTGTAAAAATTACAATAGTCCCAAAAATGTGTCAAAAGTGTCCAATGTGTCTGCTATAATGTCGCAGTCACAAAAAAAATTGCTGATCGCCGTCATTACTAGTAAAAAATAATAATTAATAAAAGTGCCATAAAACTATCCCCTATTTTGTAAACGCTATACATTTTAAGCAAGCCAATTAATAAACGCTTGCTGCAATGTTTTTTACCAAAAATATGTAGAAGACTACGTATCGGCCTAAACCGAGGAAATAAAAAATTATATATTTTTTGGGGATATTTATTATAGAAAAAAGTAAAAAAATATTTCATTTTTTTTTCAAAATTGTCGCTCTATTTTTGTTTATATCGCAAAAAATAAAAACCGCAGAGGTGATCAAATACCACCAAAAGAAAGCTCTATTTGTGGGGAAAAAAGGACGCTAATTTTGTTTGGGAGCCACGGCGCAATTGTCAGTGCTGAATCGCAAAAAGGGGCCAGGTCCTTAACCTGCATATTGGTCCGGGTCTTAACCGGTTAACCTTTAAAATTAGCGCTGTTGATTTCTCCCATAGACTTTTAAAGGGTGTTCAACTCGAACATAAAGCTCATCCCTACACTGCACTATATTTTTTGCTGAACCACAAGTTTTATTTATTCCAGATTAGGTAAAACAGAATTTTTTTCCTCTGCTACTCCCCGAACACTTTGCGCAGGATGAATTTGAATGGTTTTCAAACTTGCCAGGATGCAATAGGCAAGACAATGCAATATCTGTTAGCATACAAGGTTTGTATTATATGAGCAACATCTACTAAATGTAATTGCAGTGTTACGTTTGCTAGTTCATGTTTTGTCTATGTACAAGAAGTAGTAATAAAGTCCAGTTCCTGTTTCCACGACCTACAGACTGTCTGCCTGTAATTTGTTTAGCTCCAAAAGCTTATGTCTAACAGGTTATGGGCCCAGAGCATGTTACAGAAGCCCAGGATATAATACAGATTACCCCTGGATATAGCCAGATACAGTGAGCTAGAGCAATTCAGTGCAGAAGACAGCAACAGAAAGACAAGCAGCAGTAATGGCAGCTGCCATGCCATCAGCAAAGTTTTCCATTGCAAATCTGACAAATCAGAACTACCAATCTTGGAAATTCAAGATGAAAATGCTGCTTATAAGAGAAGGTACGTGGAAATGCATAAATGAACAAAGACCTGCACAGCCCACAGAGGAGTGGTTAGACAGAGATCAGAAGGCACAAAGCACAATCTCCCTGTGCATAGATGATGATCAAATCATACATATATGTAACTGTCAAACTGCTAAAGACATGTGGGAAGAGTTACAGAAAGCACATGAAAGAGTTAATCTCAGCAATAAACTGTATTTAATCAGAAAGCTCTATCAGACTAAGCTACAGAAAGACCAGGACATGCAGGACTATATAAGACAGACCTTAGAGATGGTGGAGAGACTGCGAGGGATTGGAGAAGAGATGAAAGATTTCCATGTTGCAGCGCTATTATTAAGTGGACTTCCTGAAAGTTATGAGACACTTGTCACAGCACTAGATGCACGTCCAGATGATGATCTGACACTGGAATATGTTAAAGGCAAGCTTGTGGATGAATACAAGCGCAAAACTGAAAGCATGAGTACTGTGAGTGTGTGTTCAGAGACGGCTTTAAAGACAAGATACAAAAATAAACACAGTAACGTGCAGCTAGAAAAGCGGGAATGCTTTGTGTGCAAGAAACCAGGACATCTAAAAGCAGATTGTAGAATCTGTAAAGCTAGAATGCAAAAAACAAAGTGCATTCCAACAAGCTAAGAATGTCATAGAAACAAAGGAGTATGAACTATATCAATTGAACTGCAGTGAAATGGTTAAAATAGCCAAAGAGGATAAACATTCAAACTGCATCCACACTTGGCACAGACGATTAGGACACAGAAATTCTGATACAATAAAGAAAATAGTTGAGAATAACTATACAAGTGGTATTAAGATTAATCCATGTGATCACACAATGATTTGTACCAGCTGTATTAAAGGAAAAATGGCAAGGACACCTTTTCCCAAGCAGACAAACAGCAAAGTTCAAAAACCTCTGGACTTAATACATTCAGATCTTTGTGGTCCAATGAAAACTATGACTCCAGGAAAGAAAAAGTACTTCCTGACCTTCATTGATGAATACTCCAGATATACCACAGTATTTCTACTTCACAATAAGGATGAAGTGCCAGAGAAATTAGAACAGTATCTCGCTCAAGTAAATAATATTTTCGGCAGAATGCCCAGAGTACTACGAACAGACAATGGCTCAGAATATACAAGTGGTAAAACACAAGCCATTCTCAGGAAGCATGGAATTATGTTCCAGACAACAGTTCCATATAACCCGGAGCAAAATGGAGTTGCAGAGAGAATGAACCGCACACTGTGTGAAAGTGGGAGGAGCATGCTATTTGATGCTGATATGCCAACTACATTCTGGGGAGAAGCTATCACAACTGCATGTTATCTTCAAAATCGTTTGCCGGGAAAAGCAACAACAAAAACTCCATATGAACTATGGAACAAAAGGAAACCAGATTTAAGACACATCAGAATTTTTGGAAGTAAAGCCTATGTACACATTCCAAAAGAAAAACGCACAAAATGGGATGCATGTGCAAAAGAAGGTGTACTTGTGGGGTACAGTGAATCTCAAAAAGGATACAGGATTTTACATCAAGACACAAACAAGGTAACAGTCAGCAGAAGTGTGATTATTGATGAAACTTCTATGTGCTCAAAGTTTGAACAACAGACACAAACTATTCAAACTGAGAAAGAATCAACATCAGTCACTCAAGAAAATAAGGAAAGTGATACAGAAATAGAAATTACTGCAGAAGAATCAAAACCTGAATCTGAACCAGAAATACCTTCAGTCAGAAAATCAACCAGAATCAATAAAGGTGTTCCAGCTGAACGTTTATCGTACATAGCTCGCAGAGCTGTTCAAACGGAACCAGGTTCATGGAAAGAGATGCAGAAACTGCCAATGCATGAGAAACAAGTATGGAACAAAGCCGCTGATGAAGAAATGACATCACTCGAAGATCTCCAGACATGGACACTTTCAGAGCTACCTCAAGGTAAACATGCCATAGGATGTAAATGGGTTTTTAAAACCAAATGTAACTCTGAAGGGAAAGTCTGTCGATACAAGGCAAGGCTGGTTGCTAAAGGTTACTCAAAGAAGTTCGGTGAGGACTATGATGCTACTTTTGCTCCAGTTGCTAAACAAAGTACTTTCAGAACACTAATGACAGTGGCTGCCATGCGTACAATGATTGTGAAACATCACGATATTAAGACAGCTTTTCTTAATGGTGATATTGAAGAAGAAATTTACATGTCACAGCCAGAAGGATATTTGAAAAAGGGACAAGAGCATCTTGTCTGCAAGTTGAATAAATCTCTTTATGGCCTTAAACAATCAGCTCGAGCATGGAACCTGAAGATCAATCAAGTTCTACTAAATGAAGGATTTACAAGAAGCAAAGCTGATCCGTGCCTATACGCTAAACAAGTATACACTGAGTGGATGTATCTGCTAATTTATGTTGATGACCTGATCATTGCTCACAAAAATAACAATGAAATTGCAAAATTAACAGGAGTACTCAACAAGCACTTTGAAACTAAAGACTTAGATGAAGTGACATATTATCTTGGAATTGACATCCAGCGTGAGAAAGATGGAAGTTTCCTGTTAAATCAGAGCGCAAAAATTGAATCTATTCTTCAGCAATTCAACATGACAGAGGCGAAAGGAGCAAGCACACCTATGGACACAGCCTATCCAAAGTTAGAAGGAGAAGATGATCTTCTCACATCCAATGAACAATACAGACAAGCAGTGGGGGCACTTCTCTACATTGCAACCACTACACGTCCAGACATTGCAGCCAGCATGTCTCTTCTTTGCAGGCGAGTTGATAAACCACGTCTAAGAGATTGGAATGCGATCAAAAGAGTTATGAGATATCTGAAACAGACAAAAGACTTAAATTTGAAACTGTCAGCAAGTGGTGATTTAAACCTCGTGGGATATGTGGACTCCGATTGGGCAGGTGATCACAGCACACGCAAATCCACAAGTGGTTACTTATTAAAATTGGGAGACAGTCCTATATCATGGTCCAGCAAGAAACAGATGTCAGTGGCATTGTCCTCTACAGAAGCTGAATACATATCTGCAGCTTATGCCAGTCAAGAAGTTGTGTGGTTACAACAATTACTCAAGGATCTTGGAGAAGCAACATCAGAACCTACCGTCTTATTTGAGGATAATCAGGGTTGCATTAAGCTTGCAACAAGTGAGAAGATTAATGGAAGAACCAAGCACATCGATGTCAGACATCATTACATTCATGACTTAGTTGATCAGAAAGTGATTGAACTTGTGTATTGTGAAACGGAAAAAATGATTGCTGATGTTTTGACAAAACCACTAGCTAGAATCAGATTTGTTGATCTTAGATCAGAAATGGGATTGACATAGATAGTAGTTGTTGAGTGGGGGTGTTAGCATACAAGGTTTGTATTATATGAGCAACATCTACTAAATGTAATTGCTGTGTGCCTATTACATTATATGATCACTAGATGGCAGTGTTACGTTTGCTAGTTCATGTTTTGTCTATGTACAAGAAGTAGTAATAAAGTCCAGTTCCTGTTTCCACGACCTACAGACTGTCTGCCTGTAATTTGTTTAGCTCCAAAAGCTTATGTCTAACAATATCATATAGAAATAAAACAGGGAGAAGACTAGTGCAGCATCACTATGGTACATTCTAGATATCACTGTTCGTATTGAAACAGCAATCAGTACATTAGCACGTATATAATGACAGTACCCCTTAATATATTATCCACAATTTATTTGCTACCCAACTCCTTTTTTTCCTAAATCATCTTTGCTACTCAAGTAGCACAAGTAGCACAAGTAAACACTGTTTTTGTCCTCTTATCCAATAGGTAGTGGAAGATATTAGCAGAGGTGAGAAAATTATACTTATAGCTCCCTATGCTTTCCTTTATGCAGGTAGAGTAAGGGAAATTTTCTGGTGCTTCATGATAGGGGAGGCAAAAATTTGGTGATTAAATTTGCATTTTTTTTTTTTTTTTAGCCCTTATCTAAAAGCCTTTGGCAGTGCCTTTTTCTTGCATGTCTTTTCATCTAATTCTTCTCCATATTAGTTGTGTTCATGATCACGCTGTGACATTTTCAGAATTGAATAGTAAGGGCAGCACCTATTGCAGACCTTGACCTAGGACTGGCTGTGATGAGAATGATTTGATCTAAACCCTGGTGACTCTTTAAGCAAAGCACATTAACTGAATATTTCATGCAAGACACATTACAGCATTAATCATGATTTATTGAAAATGATGGCGCTCTGTGTATATTAATACAATGTATTTTCTTCGGTTGGCTGAGCGACACATTAATTTTAAGTGGTATATGGGATGTTTTTTGTCTCATCTATATTGATATAACCATTGTAAATGATAGAGTCCAAGGTTAGCATTAAGTTGTTTAACAGGTGTCTGTGCGTGAGAGCTTAGTTTGGTGAGATCTGAAACCTGAGAGGAGTCACATAGATGAGTTTTAGAAAGTGCTCTCTCCTCCAACAACTTATGTTTGTACTAGGATGGCCCTTGTTGAAATATATTGTATCTCGTTTACAGTACATAACAGTAGAAAGGATTTAAAGCAGCATTAAACCCAAAAGCAATCATTTATTATACTGCAACTTAGCAATTCTTAAAGGGTCACTAAAGGATTTTTTTTTTTTAAGCTGAATAGCTTCCTTTACCTTACTGCAGTCCTGGTTTCATGTCCTCATTGTTCGTTTTTGCTCTGATGTTGCTGTAATTCTTCTCTGTTGTGGACACTTCCTGGTTGTCTGTTTCCTGAGGACCACATTACTGGGAGCTTCTAGTTTTGTTTTCCAAACCATCACTGCTCTATGGCTCTATATAGCACAGATGCAGGATAACATGCAAAAATGTTACTAGATGCAAAAACGAAACTAAAAAACTACAGGTACATTATATGATTGATTTTTATCCATTTTTTATTGTTTTTAAAAGGAATCAGTTAACTATTATGTCTCTATAACCTGTAAACAGTCATTTCAGCAAAAAATAAATAAATCCTTTACAACTCCTTTAAATGTGGTGGATGCATTAGTATTCTTTTTAAGATTTCTTTCAGACTGGTGCATGCTGGGTCGGTGATGTCACAAAGGAGCAGTGCCACCAGGTGATGTCGCCAGATGGCCCCGCCCTTACCTTTAACTGCCAAATGGAGGAGGCATTTGGCTGTCGTCCGTCAATGATTGCAGAGTGTTTGTTTTCTTTTTTTGGGTGTGGCAGGCGGCTTGATTGACGATGCATTTACATTGGTGATATTGCTTTTTATTTTTATTTTATTTTTTATTTTTTGAGGAATTGTCAAAAATTGCCTCTGTGTTTTATTACTTTTTTACAGTTTTTTGGTGAATGGGTAGGCCATACTCATTCACATGGGTGGGGGGCAGGATCTGGGGGCCCTTTATTAAAGAGGGCTTCATGATTCTGATAAGCCCCTGTCCGCAGAGCCCCACAACCACAGCCCCTGCCCCAATGCACACATCCAACCATGTTGAGGGCATGTGGCATGGTATGGTTTAGGAAGGGGGGGCGCTCGCTCGTCCCCCCTTTCCTGACCTGCCAGGCTGCATGCTCGGATAAGGGTCTGGCATGGATTTTGGGGGTGACCCCCCCTGGTTTTTTTTATGATGTGGGGTTCCCCTTAAAATTCATACTCAACCCAGAGGGTCGGGTATGGACTGGAAGGGGGGCCCCCATGCTGTTTTTTTTATTCAGCTGTCAGCAGTGAAGCCCATTGACAAGCTGATGACTCATCGGTTGTTAACCACTTAAGACCCGAACCAATATGCTGCCAAATGACCAAAGGGGTTTTTGCGATTCGGCACTGCGTCGCTTTAACAGACAATTGCGCGGTCGTGCGACGTGGCTCCCAAACAAAATTCGCATCCTTTTCTTCCCACAAATAGAGCTTTCTTTTGGTGGTATTTGATCGCCTCTGTGATTTTTATTTTTTGCACTATATACAAAAATAGAGTGACATTTTTGAAAAAAAATCAATATTTTTTACTTTTTGTTATAAGAAAAATCAATAAACTAAATTTTAGTCAAACATTTAGGCCAAAATTTATTTAGCCACTTGTCTTTAGTAAAAAAAAATCGCAATAAAAAAAAATTAGCTACCTAGCGGGAACAGCGACACTACTACAGCGATCAGAAAAATGATCGCTTAGTGACGCTGGCAATAGGAAGTGAAAGGGTTAACTAGGGCAGTGATCAAGGGGTTAAAACTTTATTAGGGGGGGTACAGGGCTACCCTGAACCTAACACTAACTGACTTTTACACTGCCTGTCACACTGACACTAAATACAGTAATCATACATGTATGATTACTGCATTCAGTGACACTGTGACAGGGGGAGGGGGGGGGAGTCGATCGCGGGGGTTAAATGTGTTTATGTGAAGTGTTAGTGTAGTGTAGTGTTAGTGCAGACTTACTGTGTCGTGATCTCTCCTCAGCGGTGGTTGAAAAAACCGCCGAGGGAGAGATCACGTCGCTTCCTCCTTCCTGTGTTTACACAGGAGGAGGAAGTGACAGGGCGGGCGGGCACGCGCATTGGCTGAGAGCGATCCGGAGGGGGCGGACAAAAACGAATAGCCGCCCCCTCTTGTTGGATCGCTCCTGCAGCCGCGCGGACCGCCGCATGTACGGGGGGGGTCCGATCGGACCACCGATCCCCCCCAAGGCACCAACGTATATATACGTTGATGTGCCTGTCGGTGCCATTCTGCCAACGTAAATGTACATGCGGCGGTCCTTAAGTGGTTAAGGACGCTGTGGCTGGCTTACTGGCCCCACTCCTTAACAACCAGCTTTCACTGCACCCTAATTGGGAAAAGTTTTGCTAAATCAGGGTGCAGAATACACTTTTGCAGCACGCAGTATGTCGCAGGGCATTCGGCGGGGCAAACATCCATTGAACACCCTGCAATTTTTGTTGTTCACAGAATGGGGCAAACAGCCAATGTTCGGCCCGAACACATGCTTGGGGCGAACCCAAAAACGTTTTTGAAACGTCACTTTTCAAAGACGATGTTGCATACACACCATCGTTTTTTTCACAAAAAGCGAGGTTACGTTCACCACTCTTTTCCATTGAAGCTCGCTTAATAACTAGCTTCTGGGCATGCGCGGGTTGAAAAACGTCGTTTTAAACGACGTTTTTGCTACACACGGTGATGTTTTGTGAAACAAAAAACGACGTTTTGAAAAACGACACAAAAAATTCAAGCATGTTGGAATTTTTTTTTGGTCGTTTTTTTGAAGACAAAAAACAACGTTTTGCCCACACACGATCAATTTAAATGACGTTTAAAAAAACAACGTTTTTTTTCATCGCAAAAAATGACCGTGTGTACGCGGCATAATCGGGAATATGAAGTGTTGGGTTAACAATTGCTTTAAAGGATTGCAAGACCTCCAGGGCATCCTGAAAATAATGTATACACATTGATTTATAGACATGTGCAGACTGGAATATTTCGTTTTGTTTTTTCGTTTTCGTTTGGAATAATACATTTATTTAGTTACTCCCGAAAATCGTTTTGATTTAATTCATTTTTCGTTGGGGAATAGCTTTCGTCCGAAAATCCAATAATACTTGGTTTCTGTCGAATGGTCAAAAGAATATTTGACGGAACGTCGAATCTTTACATCGAATCGTACATTTCCGTTTGAATATTCTGCCTACAAGAATTCTAATGTTGTATGACTAGTAATAATGTCGAATCTATTTTCTCATAAATTTAAATCTAATCTCTGTAATGTCGAATCTATTATTTCTATAGTGTCAAATCTTTTCTCTATAATGTTGAATCTTTTCCCTATAATGTCGAATCTTTTCTCTATAATGTTGAATCTTTTCCTTATAATGTCGAATCTTTTCCCTATACTGTGGAATCTTTTCCCTATAATGTCAAATCTTTTCCCTATAATGTCAAATCTCTCTATATCAAATTTTTACCGCAACGAAAACAAAAATAAAGCATTTTTTTTTTTTTGAACATTCAACTTTTATTGAAAAGAAAAAGGAGAAATCCAGAAACAGGTTACATTGTATGTCATATGCAAGTACAGACGTATCAATAAACAACGTGATACCGTATGTGCCTGAGCCAAAAGACTTACAGGGTAGACACATTACAAGCAGATCATCAACTTAAAGGTTTGACTTAATCAACTTATGCTTGCCCTAGAGGGTCTAATTACAGGTGATGTAGATCCTTTCTGAGCCTCTGGCCTAGTTCACCTTCAGAGTTTTAAAGGGATAACAACAGTAATTCGGCCTAAGATTATAACGGTTCATCAGTATACGTTGCACATGAGACCATGTATGAAGAGGATTAAAAAAGAGGTGAAAAGACAGGGGGAGAAGTAAATGAGTAGGAACAGTGGGGCACCCCAGAAATGACACCGATACGGAGGGAGGGGGGAGTTGAATGCCCCCACGCCAACACCTGCCCCCCAGTTAGGGATGCGTGTGGGAGAAACACTGAAGGATTGGGTCACCTATGGGGTGAACTGTCCTTAGTTAAAGGTTTTGCATAATATCGTCATATTCCTGTGAGTATCGGAAAGCGATCCAAGGTCTCCAAGTAGTTTGGAAGGCCTCGACTCTGCTATGTTCCTGCGCCACAGTGTCTTCCATTTCCCACACGTTTCTAATTCTCTTGAGCCAGTCAATCACCGTGGGCACTGTAGTTGATTTCCAATAAATAGGAACCAACGACCTGGCTGCATTTATCAGGTGTTTGGTTAGTGAATGTTTGTATACCTGTAAGGCAAGGTGGTTGACATGTAACAGGCAACAAGCTGCATCCAAGGACAACTTAGTTTCTGTGATCTTTTTGATCAGGTGTGTGACCTCGTCCCAGAAGGGCAGAATCAGTGGGCACTCCCACCAAATGTGGAGAAGGGTGCCTCTCGCCTTCTGGCACCTCCAACACGTCGGAGGGGTTTGAGGGTTCCACATATGGAGTTTGTCAGGAGTGTTATACCAGTGTGTCAGCAGCTTGTAGCCTGTTTCCTGGACAAGTGTACTTATGGAACCTTTATGTGCCAGAATGCACGCATACCTCCATTGTTTGTCCGTGAGTGTCCTCCCCAGCTCCTCTGACCATCTCCTCCTATAATCGTCCGCTCCACCACATTCAGCCAGTTGTAGCCAGCCGTACGAGGCCGATGTAGCTTTATCTAGGGGGTTTCCATCTAGGCATGTCGTCTCCAAATCAGTCAATGTTCTGCGGAAGACCTGTGAGCTTTTATGTTTAGTAAGGTAGTCTCTTAGTTGGAAATAAGACCAGCACTTCAGTCGTGGGAGCCCATTTTCGTCCTGCAGTGCCAAAAGGTCTTTAATTTTATCTCCTGAAAAACAGTCTTTCGCGAGTAAGGGGGTGTCACTATGTTCTGGTTGGAACAAATCACTGTCCTCCCCCGGAAGGAAATCAGCATTTCCCACCAAGGGTGTCAAAGGGCCTGTGGGTGTGGTAATCTTGCCCCCCCTAGCTATGTCGTGTAGGGTATCTAGTGTGGTTCTTGTGATCAGTTGTATTTTAGAGGCTGCATTGAATTTAGGCTTGGGTGACCACAGGGAGAACCTCAGCGGGCGCGGAAATAGGGATTCCTCCAAAGACACCCAAGCCTTTGAACGCCTATGGCAGTGCCAATCAATTACCCTGGCCATGTGAGATGCGTAATAATAATGTTTAAAGTTTGGTTGCCCAATCCCGCCCACGTCTTTGGGCCTGAACAACCATGACAGTTTTATTCTGGGTTTACGTTGATTCCAGATGAACCTTGAGATGGTAGAGTTCATTAAGTAAAAGAAGCGCGCTGGTATTTTTATGGGTAGGGTCCTGAAAAGATACAGGAACCTAGGCAAGACCACCATTTTTACAATGGATGCGCGTCCAAACCAAGAAAAGCGACCCACTCGCCACCTCTCAAGGTCGGCTGTGCAGCTCTTCAGGAGGGGCGGGAAGTTCGAGTCAAAAATGTGTTGCAAATGTGGAGTCAGGTAGGTGCCTAAGTATTGGATAGCCTTATCCTCCCATCTAAATTTGGATTCTGCTTTAGTGCGGGTTAGCTGATTGGCAGGCAGTGAGATGTTTATGGCCTCAGATTTAGAGTAGTTGATTTTTAAGTTGGACAGGTATCCAAAACGAGTAAACTCCTCTAGGAGATTGGGTATACTGGTCGCGGGGTCGGCTATAAAGAATAGGAGGTCATCCGCGTAGGCCGCCACCTTGAACTCCCTCCCCCGAACCCCAAATCCCTTAATCGCACCATTTAAATTTACAGTCCTAATGAAGGGTTCAAGGGCCAAAATGAACAGTAGCGGGGAGAGGGGACAGCCCTTTCTGGTGCCATTGCGGATGTGTACTGTATCTGATAGAGTCCCGTTTATTTTGAGTTTCGCCGTAGGGTTACGAAACAGGGCAAAGATCCATGCAAGCATACACGGACCAAGACCTATGTGTTCGCATGCCGCCCTCAGGAAGTCCCATGCCACCCTATCAAAGGCCTTCTCCGCGTCGGTGGACAGGAGAAGGCCTTCAATGTTCTCATCCTGTGCCGCCTGTATAAGGAGCAGGGCTTTGGTTACGTTGTCCTTCGCCTCCCTACCCGGAACGAATCCCACCTGCTCCAGCCCTATCAAATTCGACAGGAATGGGTTCAGGCGCAGCGCGAGGATTTTTGCGAATAATTTGGTATCAATGTTTAGGAGGGAGATGGGCCTGTAGCTGGCGCATTCCATGGGGTCCTTGCCAGGCTTGGGGAGTATGGCAACCTGAGCCGACAGAAATACGGATGGGATATCTTTGGGCGCAGACATGGAGTTCAAGGCAGCAGCCAACGGTTTAGTCAGTACATCGGTAAAGGTCTTATAGTATATGGCCGTATAGCCGTCTGGACCCGGGCTTTTCCCATTCTTCAGTAATTTAATAGCTTGGGTAATCTCATCGCAGGTTATCGGTGCTTCTAACAGTGACACATCAGCGGTCGCTAGTGTGGGCAGTTTACTATTAGTCAGATAATCTTGAATAATACGAGCCCTGTCTCCTGCCATGTCCTTGGGCCTGTGTTGGGGGGGTAAGTCGTAAAGTTTAGAGTAAAATTCCTGAAAACTGGAAGCAATGGCCTCCGTAGTCTTGTCAATTTTCCCATCCCCTTGTCTAATGCCCGCGATGTCATTGGCGAAGGTGTGTTCTCTCAGAGCCCTGGCCAGAAGTTTGCCTGATTTAATGCCCGACTCATAGTATATTTTTTTTTTGAAGAACAGCATTCGCCTCGACTTTGAGTCGAATAGGTGCTGTAACTCCTTCCTGGCTTCCAGCAACTCCCCCGCCGATTCTACCGTGAACGAGTGTTTATGTTGAGATTTCAAGGAGCGGATCAGAGCCGACAGCCTAGAGATCTTCTTCTCTCTGTCTTTCTTACGCTTAGAGCCCATTCTAATCAGTTCTCCTCTCAGTGTGCATTTTTGGGCTTCCCAAACCATAAGTGGGTCTGCTCCTGGAATGGAATTGTGCATGAAAAATTCCCTCAAAGAGCCAGTGAGGGAGGAGAGAAGATCTGGGTCCATTAGGAGGGAGGCATTAAGTCTCCACGTGGGCTGTTTAGGAGGCATGGACAACAAATTCAGGCCCAGGGACACCGGGGCATGAACGGAGATTGATTGGATCCCTATGTGTGCTGCCTCTACTGAGGATAAATTCCTCTGGGAGATGAAAAGATAGTCCAATCTGGCATATCTAGCATGGGGAATCGAATAATGAGTAAAGTCGCGGCCCTCAGGGTTGAGAAAACGCCAGGTGTCTACCAGTTGCAGCCCCTAAAGGGCTGATTTAATTCTTTTAAGTATTTTGTAAGTAATACAGGATTTACCATTTGAGGTATCCGTCAATGGGTTGAGCAGGAGGTTAAAATCACCGCCCAGTATGAGACAGCCCGAGGAGAATCCCTGGAGTTCCTTGGTCATCCGGTTACAAAATGCGGTGTGTTCTCTATTGGGGAAATATACGTTGGCTAGCGTCACTGGAGTGGACCCATATGTCCCCTTTAGAATTAAGAACCTACCCCCGGGATCACATTTCTGTTCCGTCAGATGAAAAGGTGCGTTCTTTCTCACCAATATTGACACTCCTTTTGACTTGGAGTCACTATTGGTGGCATGGAATGCCCTTGTAAAGTATGAGTCAGTGAATTTGGATGCATGATGCGTCTTGAAGTGCGTTTCCTGAATAAACACGAACTGGGGCCTACCTTTTTTCAACTCACGTAGGAGGGTGGAGCGGCGTTCTGGAATATTCAGACCCCGAATGTTGTGTGAGATCACTGTCGGTGCCCTTCCCAGCGAAGAGAAAGCCATTGGAGCGGTACAGGAGGAGACGGTTCAGGAGGTCAGCTGTGTTGGTAATCAGAAATAAAATCAGATTAATGCAGATATAATGTACAGTGTCCAGCAGTGTCTAAATCAACCCCCCCCCCTCCCTAGGGCCACCGGTCGGGGTTGAGGAGAGGAAGAGTAAGGGGGGAAAGGTGGGTTCAGAGAGGGCAAGAAGGAGGAGATAGAGAGGATAACACAGTAAGAGAGAGAGAGAAGTAGGGAGCCGTGCCTATACAGCAGGGAGCAAGATAAAATGAGGGAACGACCCCTGAGTGGATCACCCCACCCAGGAGTGCGTAACTCTTATGTGTCTAGTGTCACCTGTGTCCTTAAAAACAGGAGCACGGGGACACTCTGTGGGGTTATAGGGAGGCACTTGAGGAGACGGTAGAATTCCACCTGAGATACAATCCAACAGGGATTGCAAGTAGCAGGAAAAAAACTCAAACAAAAAAGGTAAATGACCGCAGCACTGGCAGCCGCACATGTAAAAACAAAAGAGAAAAGTTATGGGTCTGGGGCCTACACAAAACAGCAAGGAGATTTATACATCCTGATCAGCAATAAACTATCTGGCCCTCAGACTGAGCTTAGTTCACACCCGACCTGGGTATTTGAAAAAAAAAAAAAAAAAAATTATATAATAAAAATAAAATAAATAAAAGAGAGGACACCTTATAGACAGACACCTATCGTAAGCCATATAACGAGAACAATGTAGAGGCTCTTCATAAAAAAGAGGAGCTTGAATGAAAAGGAAATAATAATACTAATAATAATAAAAAAAGGGAAAGGGAAAAACAACCACATAAGCCCAATGAAAGACACTTCTCCGGGGAGGAAACATCTGTAAACTGGATGCAGAAAAGATGCTGCAAGAGGGGGACATCTCGGTTATCGCGGGGCTGTTCGTGGACAAAAAGTCTCCAGTTCATCCTCTTGCAGCTTCTGGATAGGGGGTTTAGGTGCGGGAGGGCCAAGGTAGCTTTGCAAGTAGTTCATTGTCGTTCCGCGACATCAGCGCCCTGCCTCCGGTATGCGGCAGACAGAGAAGAACGAGTCCTCAGAGCGGGCAAAGCATGCGGACCGGGAGCAGGGGGATGGTTGCTACTTCGGGTCAGGAAAGCAGGCCGCTTGGTAGGAGGAACATACTCGTCCTCCAAGGATGATGATGGAGGGGGAGGGGGGGTTCAGCAGTCCAAGTCCCCACAGGCTGTGCAGATAGAACACTTAGGCCTCGTACACACGAGGGGATATGTCCGCTGAAAACGGTCCGATGGACCGTTTCAGCAGACATCTCCGATCGTGTGTATGGGCTAGCGGACAGATTTGTCCACCCGACAGATTTCAAAGCATGCTTTGAAATCTATCGGGTGGAATCCGTCCGCCCGACATGTCTGCTGGTTAGTACACTTACCAGCAGACATGTCGTCCCGCACCGCCGCCGCGCCGCCGCCGAATGGATTTGGCGCATGCGCGGAAGTGTTTTACTTCCTGGTGCGGTGACGTGGCGGCGTCAACGTCACCGCCACGTCACCGCGCCGTCCGCCGGCGGGGAATTTGATCCGATGGTGTGTACACGCCATCGGATCAAACTCCAGATCGGACATATCCGATGGAAATGGTCCGCGGACCGTTTTCATCGGATATGTACGATCGTGTGTACGAGGCCTAACAGTTTACCCCATAAATCAGCATGAGTCATATGGCAGAAAAAAGAGAAAAAAAACAACAACACCCCCCCAATAAGCAAAAATGAAGAAATCAGAAAAGGCAGGAGGCCTGAAACACAAGAAAGAAAAGTCAGGGAAGGCCTCGACAGGATCAATCATCTTCATATTCCAGATCAGGGACAACTGGGCGTCTCGGGGTCTCATTCTTGGAGCTGCCTGCCCGATTCTGCTTCTGTCGTTTGGTCTGCCGCTTCTCAGGCGTGGATTGCGGTGACCTGAGATGGACCGGAGATAGGACAGGATGCAGAAATTCGGCGTACCATTCAGGAAGGTCCGTCGGTTCCAGATCTAATGCAGAGCAGAAATCTGGTAGGTCGGCCGGTGTATGGAGGACTTGCTGTTGGACATTCAAGGAGACTGCCAGAGCAAATGGGAAACGCCATGAGTAGCGAATGTCTTTATCCCGTAGCTTCTCCAGCAGGGGGCGCAACGCACGCCTGTTTTTCAGAGTTATTTGTGAGAGATCCTGGAACAGCATTATATTTTCCCCATTAAAGGCTATATGATCATTTCTCCTAGCCTTCCGCATAATTTCATCTTTCAGGGTGAAGCTTTGAAAGCAACAAATTATGTCTCTTGGTGGAGCATTGTCTGGACCTCGCGGCCTAAGGGCCTTGTGCGCCCGTACAAAATCTATTGCTGTGTCCTCTTGTCTTTCCAATAAACTGTTGAAGACCCTCTGTAATGCCGGTATTATCTGGTCATGGCCCACTGATTCAGGGATCCCCCGTACACGTACGTTACACCTGCGTCCTCTGTTATCCAAATCTTCTATATGTCTATTCATCTCTATTAAGTGCAGGGCCTGAGCAAGCGAGGTCTTTTCAAGCTTATGTATGGCTTTGTCCCTCTGTTTTCCAGAAGTCTCAGCAGTGGCCATTTTGTCATTGAGCACCAGTAGGTTTGATTTTAGGTCAGTGATCGCTGCTGAAAAGGTGGATTTTATGTCCGCAGCAATCGCTGACATGTCAGCAAAAGTAAGGGGGAGATCCGATCTCTTCTTACCCCTTCCTAAGTCCTCTGTGGCCGACTGCGAGTCCTCACTAAATTCTTCCTCGTGGTGCGACGGCGCCATCTTGGATTTCAGGTTGCTGGCCTGAGCCGGAGTTTTGCTTTTAAAAAGCTCTGTGATATCCCTCGCCGAGTGGGGTGTCGCACCGCGGCATGTGCGATAGTGAGGGGTGCTATGAAGCTTCTTCCCGGGCATCGGGGTGCCGGTGGTCGGGTGGAGAGCTGTGTACGGCTGCCTATGTCAGCGGAGCTCCTTCAGTGTGCGGCCGTCTTCATTGCGCGCCAAGCCACGCCCCATAAAGCATTTTTTATGTTGGATCTTTCGGTTTTCGTTTCTTGTGCTTTCATTATCGTTTGTTAAAACGATAACGAAAAAAACTGATTTTCGGACGAAAATGCATTCTAACGAAAACTAATGCACATGTCTATTGATTTCTCCTTTCTAAAGCAATATGTTCAGTACCTTAGAGAATGCAAATACTCCACAGAGAACATTTGCTTTTCGGAGGATATCATCTCTCCCCTGTCAGTCATCAGAGAATCAGTCAAAGAGATAGCTGCCTTAAAAGTAAACTTGATGACCTTGAAAATCTGCTGTACAGCCTGCATTTCCTCTGTTTACTTAAAACAAAACAGATGGCAACTTCCTAGGACAATTTTTGTAAATATTGGCTCCATAACGCTATGACCTTAAAGTGGAACCCCAGCTTGTTGGCTAGGAGAGAGTTCATGCCCACCAGTCACAAAGAAAGGGATTTGAGACAGAAATCTGCAGTCACATGATCAAATAGAAAAGTTTAAAGTGATTATTTGGCGATTTCTTAACTGTTGGTCATTTTTTTAAATGTATGCGAGAAGTATTAGAGGAATGGGGAGGTAACAATTAACCAATGGTTTGCATAGGATTTCCTTCTACTCATAAACAGATTCTACATATTTACAGGATAGTCTCTGGAGCAGCAGCTGCACCATTAGATTGTTATATGACTTTATTTTCTTCAACACTCACATTTGAAGTTGATGTCTTCCCACAACAAGTTATTTTTTAAACATTTATAGAGAAGAGGGCACTAGACATGAGTACAAGTTGGTAGTGGATCAGCTTGCATTGCTTGAGGCAGGGGCCTGCATGTGATAAATTACTCATTCCTCCACTATTTGTGCCCTTTTGATGCCATATGTGCTTGTGTAGTGATATTAGCAGGCCTCCCCTAATCCCTAGTATCCCGTCTGAGCCAGATAACAGGTTTGCCTCCCCCTGCAGCAGTAATCAATAGATGTGAAGTGAATAAACCCTCCAACAGCAACACAGGCCTCTAAGAGATCAATAATGGCAGTTTTCTTGTTTAATCTCATTACAGGTTTTTGTAAATGGCCATTGGCGATTAGATTTTATTTACAGATTTACATTGTGACTTTTTTTGTGTGGGTTTTATTACAGTAACTTCTGTCCAGTATTCAGGATGGGAAGTGGGCCTTGCTACATCTTCTCAGTTGAACCAGCCTTGTCTACCTACACCATTTACTTATGAACCAACTCTCCGACAGCAAGACCCATGAGCTCTACAAACATTATCTGAAAAGTAAAATGCTGTAATGTTGTACTTAAAGAAGTTGGTTAGGCAGAGGGTTTTTTATCTTAATGGATTCTGGCCCTGCAGCTGTTGCAAAACTACAGGTCCCATCATGCCTCTGCCTGTAGGAGTCATGCTTGTAACTGTCAGCCTTGCAATGCCTCATGGGACTTGTAGTTTCGCAACAGCTGGAGGGCCGCCAGTTTGAGACCTATGGTCTAAGCCAGGGGTCTTCAAACTATGGCCCTCCAGGTGTTCAGGAACTACAATTCCCATCATGCCTAGTCATGTCTGTGAATGTCAGAGTTTTACAATGCCTCATGGGAAGTGTAGTTTTGCAACAGCTGGAGGGCCATAGATTGAGGATCCCTGGTCTAAGCCATCCGGGACACTCCTCCTGGTTGGCTGAAACACGGCAACGATGCCATTGGCTCCATGGGCTGTCAATCAAAGTCAGTCAGCCAATTAAGGGAGAGATGGGGTGGGGTCGGGTCGGGGTTTCATGTCTGACTAGATACACGGAGCTGTGACTCTGGTCCAGTGCCCCCATAGGAAGCTGCAGGATGTGGGGACACTTGATAGGAGGGAGGGGCCAGAAGCAGCACAGAGGGGCCCAAGAAAAGGAGGATCCGGACTGCTCTGTGCAAAACCAACTGCACAGAGCAGGTAAGTATAACATGCTTGTTTTGTGTTTGTTTTTTTAAACAAGACTTTATAATTACTTTAAAACAGAATTCCAAAAAAGCCAAAATACCAGATATTAATGGATAATCCATTAAAAGGAAAATAGCAAATCCAGATTTTGCTTCAACATTCACCTAGAATCCATTTTTCTGCCCCTAAATGTCGTCAATCTGATGCCCTGCATTAATCAATCTACTTCCTCTAAACCCAGGTAATTCTCGAACCACCCTAGCTTGAACAGCGAAAGATGAAGCAGCAGCATCTTGAACTTATCACTCTACTCTCTCCTCCTGTCAGCATGCTCTTCACTAGCATAAACAAATTGGCTCCTTTTGCTTCTGCTTCCTCTTACACCCCAGTCCTGCTGTTCAATGCTTGCATGCAAAAAATACATCCAGGAGAAGAAAGTTGCCACGAGGAGCTGGAGGGTAAGGAGCTTCTGCCTTCCCTGCGGCCGCCTTGTTTGCCTTTTTGCTGTTCTGATCACCCTGCCGAGCTATGGCGGACGTGGATCGGCTGTTACAGCAACTGCGGGCTGCAGTGGCTGTGCACGGCGCCAATTGGCTGCACACCCAGGTAGGGGGGATGCTGCTGGGAGCCAGAGAAGGGGGAGTCGCCACCGCTCCTCCTGCTTTAGCTCAGGCTCAGAGGTCTAGGCCTCCAGAGCGCCTCAGCCCAGATGTTTCTACCAGGTTCCGGCGCCGCACTAGAAGCCCCACTGAGCAGGCCTCCAGGGACCCTCCGGTTCCGCCCATTCCTCCTCGGTAGATCAGAGACACAGTGCGGCACCCCTTGTGATCACCCCCCCCCCTCCCCCTGTCACAGTGTCACTGAATGCAGTAATCATATATGTATGATTACTGTATTTAGCGTCAGTGTGACAGGCAGTTAGTGTTAGGTTCAGGGTAGCCCCCGTACCCCCCCTAATAAAGTTTTAACCCCTTGATCACCGCCCTAGTTAACCCTATTACTCCCTATTGCCAGCGTCACTAAGCGATCATTTTTCTGATCGCTGTATTAGTGTCGCTGTTCCCGCTAGGTAGCTATTTTTTTTTTTTTATTGCAATTTTTTTTTTACTAAAGACATGTGGCTAAATAAATTTTGGCCTAAATGTTTGACTAAAATGTATTTTTTTTGATTTTTCTTATAACAAAAAGTAAAAAATATTGATTTTTCTTTCAAAAATGTCGCTCTATTTTTGTATATAGCGCAAAAAATAAAAATCGCAGAGTAGATCAAATACCACCAAAAGAAAGCTCTATTTGTGGGAAGAAAAGTACGCAAATTTTATTTGGAAGCCACGTCGCACGACCGCGCAATTGTCAGTTAAAGCGACGCAGTGCCGAATCGCAAAAAGTGGCCTGGTCCTTTACCTGCATTTTGGTCTGGGTCTTAAGTGGTTAAGGCTGGGTTCACACTATTGCAAGGAGATTTTGACAGGCTCTCTTTGAAGCCATTTTACACATCTCTGGAGCGGCTCCGAAGCGAATTGCACAGGAGTCCTGTGTGTCTTTTGGTCCATTTCAGGTCTGAATTCAGCCAAAAATGTGGGCTGAAATCGGACCTAAAACGGTAAACAGGGATGCATCGGACCTCTGCTGTGAACCGCTTTGTGCTGTAGTGTGAACCCAGCCTCAAGGAGTGGTAAATCTTAAAAAAAAAAATTCTCTTTTTTCTGAAACCTATTACAGGATAATTCTAAAAGTAAAAAGGGAATATAACCAGACGAAAACAGAAAGTATATTAATTGTTTTTATTACACTGTTTTTTGATGAAATGTACTAAAACACAGATAAGTTCATAATAAACAGGATGCATGTATTCTGAGCCTAAAACAGCTCACTGCTCCCCCCTATGGTTTTCACTTCTCACTGCAATACACTTCTTTTTCTGATTGTTTTAGGATAGCAGGATATGAGCCCACTGATTGACAAGTGTGGAGAGCTGTGTAAACAGTCATAATCTAGTCAGTTATGAACGTACCACATATTATAATGTCATGAGGTCATAAGGGTAACCCTTAGATGTCTCCTGAGAGTTTTGCTCATATTTTCTTACAGATCCCTTTGTAACCCCTGACACAGCACTCCTGTGTATATTTTGGCATATTTTCATAGACATTACTTTAGTACTATACATTCTTTGTTCTGCATTAATTTACATAAAATTCCTAAGCTGGATTTATGATCTGCTAATGTGTATCATCCACTGAATTAATGTATCGAAGCTTACTTGAAAACAAGGGTGCATAATAACTATGAATAGTTTTATACTATAAATAACTAGAAGTATCTACAATCACCTGTGCCCTTATATTCTTTGCAGGACTGGCTAGATTTATTAAAAAGACTGTTGGCTGTAAATTTGGGACAGTGGCATTGAAACAATTACTGGTAAAAAAATAATAATAATAATAATATATAGGAAAAGAGTTGAACATTCAATTGCAGTGAAGGTCGGTGGACCAGATTTTAGCTGGCAAACTTTAATTAATAGAACATTCAAATCCACGATAACAGCTCATTGCTACTAGGGCTAAGATAACAACAAAGGATTAAAGGCAGTGCATATTTGAATCAATTTGAAAGGATGGCTGATACTAGAGTGTCAATACTATTTTTCCATTGTAAAGCAATAACTTTCATTTCCTTTTGAGCGATGCTCGTCATCTCTCATCACAACACAGAGATATGATGGGACTTTATCTGATAGCAGTTGTGCAGAAAAGTGTCTAGGATAGAGCGGTTCTCTCAGATCAGGTGCCAGAATACACTTTTGTCGTCGCAGCTCATTTTAAACTCACTTATATTATTTTGACATATTTTTTAACGTGAATTCAAGTTTTAAAATTTTAACTCTGAAAAGGTTTTCCAAGATGAATGAAAATGTATTTATGTTATACATTGTTATAACCATGATACATTTATCAGTTTTACATATTGCATAGTACTACTAACATCAGTCTCTGCCAACAAAAATGAACAACGGAACTTGCTGCTGGTGAATATCCAACATATAAATCAATATATAAAAAAATAAATAAAAAAAACATATTTATTTACCTCATGATTTATTTCTCATATTTATATGGCCAAACTCTGTGGTAACTTGAAGAGTATTGTCTGTGAGCTACTGTGAGTTACTAGAATGGTTGTATTATCAATTGTTTGTAAACTTGCTCCAGCAGAGGTTGACAACTGTCTTCATTACCGCCGATTCATTTTATACATGTAGCCAGGGGCGGACTGACCATTCGGTCATTCGGGCTGTGACCGAGGGCCCGTGCCGCTAGGGGGCCCCATCAGGGTGGCCAGCCTCAGTAAAACTAGGGACAGTATGTCAAAAATCTGTGTATTTTTACATCTGTTCTTAAAATGTCTGAGACCGACATTATTTTGATGTAAAAATCGGGAGTTTATAGCTGCCCCGCCTCTGCACTGCCCTCTCAGCCAATAGGAACAAGCTGTACACGCCCCCTTCCACAGCGCGGCTTTTTTGACAGAGAAGCAGGAGAAACTGCTGGAGGAGAGAAGAGGGAGGCAGGGACACAGCCTGCAGTGTGGGGTGAACTACTGCCTGATAAGGTAAGCTGGCTCAGCTTTACAAAATGGATTCTTGTTGGTGGATTCCCCTGGAAAGCAGAGAGGGAGAGGATGTGTTACCTCCTCCCGTCTCTGAGGCTATTAGATCGATGTTGTGTGTGATAAGTGCACTGCTGCTGGAGGAAGGACATGTCCTGAATCTCTCCCCAATCTCTACTAACTACATCTCCCTACTCATTACCTGCCCACCACTACACAGACACAGTCCCCCACCTCTCCTCTCCTCTCCCCTCCTCTCCTGTATTACCAACTCTTGTGTCTGTCAGCTGCTGGGGCACTACAAGTCCCAGCATGTCAGGAGATAGGGGCAGCAGTAGTATGTTCAATCAGGCTGAATTTTGGGTGTATATACTGTATACTGTGTGTGTATATAATGTATAGTGTGTGTGTATATACTGTGTGTATAGTGTGTATGTGTATATAATGTATAGTGTATATATACTGTATGTGTATATAATGTGTGTGTATACTGTATGTGTGTGTGTATATACTCTATGTATAGTGTGTGTGTGTGTGTGTGTGTGTGTACACTGTATGTATAGTGTGTGTGTGTGTGTACACTGTATGTATAGTGTGTGTGTGTATTCTTTGTGTGTATATACTGTATGTATAGTGTGTGTATATAATGTATGTATAGTGTGTGTGTATATACTGTATGTATAGTGTGTGTATATACTGTATGTATAGTGTGTGTGTATATACTGTATGCATAGTGTGTGAGTATATACTGTATGTATAGTGTGTGTGTGTATAAACTGTATGTATAGTGTGTGTGTGTATATTGTATGTATAGTGTGTGGGTGTATATTGTATGTATAGTGTGTGTGTATATACTGTATGTATAGTGTGTGTGTATATACTGTATGTATAGTGTGTGTGTGCATATACTGTATGTATAGTGTGTGTGTGTATATTCTTTGTGTGTATATATTGTATGTATAGTGTGTGTGTGTATATACTGTATGTATAGTGTGTGTGTGTGTGTATACTGTATGTATAGTGTGTGTGTGTGTGTGTGTGTGTATATATACTGTATGTATAGTGTGTATATACTGTATGTATAGTGTGTGTGTGTGTATATACTGTATGTATAGTGTGTGTGTATATACTGTATGTATACTGTATGCATGTGTATGTATAATGTGTATGTATATTGTGCATGTGTGTGTATACTGTATGTTTCATGTGTGCCCACTGCTGCTCAACAGATCTAACAATCCCATGCCCGTGAAAAATGCACTTGTTGCCATTTGGAGCCATCTGATTGGTGCACTGCAGAGCTCAACCTCAGATCAGGCAGCAGGGCAGGGCTGGGTGCACACCTGTGAAGTGACATCATGGCACACATCAAGCATGGCCTTTATTCACATACCCCGCTGCACAATCTGAGGCCAACCACAGCAGTTCACTATTCTGCTGGATCTACGACTCATTTGTGCAGTTCAGAGGTGGCAACGAGTGAATTTTTTCTAATTAAAAGCCTTTTTCTGACAGCTGCCTGCCACACCAAGCACTAAGGTGCAAATGTGTGTGTAAGGGGACACTGATGGAAGGTGGCACACTGCGGGGCTCTGCTGTAGGGTGGCACCCTGGGCACCTCTCCCATAGGGGGGCTCTGCCGTAGGGTGGCATACTGGGGGGGCACTGCCGTAGGGTGGCACACTGGGGGCCTCTTTAGTAGGGTGGCACACTGGGGGGTTCTGCCATAGGGTGGCACACTGGGGGGGCTCTGCCATAGGGTGGCACACTGGGGGGGCTCTGCCATAGGGTGGCACACTGTAGGGAATGTGATGTATATGAAGAATGTTGGGACTTTGTTTTAAGGGAGGACTCTGATGTGAGCGTGGAGCTTATCCTGACTGTTGTACTATATATGTTGTTTTGTTTGTTACTTACTCCTGGAGTGACGGCCATCTGTAAACCCAGGGGGGCCCATAATCTTCTATTGCCCGGGGGCCCCATGAGTTGTCAGTCCGCCCCTGCATGTAGCACCCTTCTTGGTTAGGTTGCTAGTGAGGTTAAAATAAATGTAGCTTTTTTGGGCTTTTCTGTATTCATGGGCTAGCCCAAAGGGACTCAAATAAAGAGACATACAATCGATGAAAATACAAATATATTTTATTTATTTTGGCATTTAAATGGCCACGGTGTTATTCAAGGGGTAACCCGATAATAACTTTTAATTTAAATAAATATGTTAAGCCATCCTGGCCAAAAATACCTTAAACAAAAATAAACAGTGTCCATCCAGACAATGCTGGACAACTACTCCCCCACTAAACAACACCATAACTTAACAAGATAGGGAGGGTGGTTGGGCGTCGTGGTCCAGTCCAAACGGTCAGTTAGACCCTTTATTGCATGGGTCTTCAAACTACGGCCCTCCAGTTGTTCAGGAACTACAATTCCCATAATGCCTAGTCATGTCTGTGAATGTCAGTGTGTTACAATGCCTCATGGGATGTGTAGTTCTACAACATCTGGAGGGCCGTAGTTTGAGGATCCCTGCTTTATTGGCTCCCTCCACACAGGCTTTACACCCGCCAAATTCAGACCAATCAGCTGTAGCCCTTGGTAAGCAATTCCATGGCTGTTGCCGCCCCAGGAAAAAAACTGCTACCAATGGCAACCTGAAAGATAAAGCACAGGGATAATATCTGTGGCCCCCTTTGAACTCCCCCATGATGTTCCAGCATATTGCTATGACCTTTCAGTTGAGCACAGTGTGAGTATTTTTGTCTGTTCTGGGTCTCACAGGCTACAGGCTCCACTAAAGCTCCCTGCCTTCCTGTTGTTTCTAGAATGTAGTGGGCTTGAAGGGGCAGATCCCGAGTTTAAATATTTATCGGACTCTAGCCAATTTCTGGGATCCAGAAGGTAGGGAGAGAGAAACCTTAAAGGCGTTTTAAAGGTAAAAAATGTTTTCCCTAAATAGCTTCCTTTACCTTAGTGCAGTCCTCCTTCACTTACCTCATCATTCGATTTTGCTTTGAAATGTCCTTATTTCTTATCAGAAATCCTCACTTCCTGTTCTTCTGTCTGTAACTACACACAGTAATGCAAGGCTTTCTCCCTGGTGTGGAGAAAGACTCTTGAGGGGGGAGGGAGCGAGCAGTAGTGTCAGGACGCCGACTAACAGACAGCTCCTTACTCTATCTGCAAAGTAGAGAGTGTCCCGACCCTCCTGCTTGCCCCCTCCCCCCTCAAGAGGCTTTCTCCACACCAGGGAGAAAGCCTCACATTACTGTGTGTAGTTACAGACAGAAGAACAGGAAGTGAGGATTTCTCAGAAGAAATAAGGACATTTAAAAGCAAAATTGAAGGATGAGGTAAGTGAAGGAGGACTGCACTAAGGTAAAGAAAGCTATTTAGGGATTTTTTTTTTTTACCTTTACAACCCCTTTAAATAGTCTGTGGCCTGGAGTAGCAGGGTACTATCCTGAAGAAGGAGATTCCAGCCTGGAAGGGCTGCTGTCCTTCTGAGCATGCCCAGCCATGTAAGGGGAACGCACTGAGGATACGGCCTGGAGATTCACGGTACAGTGTCTAGCCCATATTGGACAGAAGCAATCCAAGTATCTGGAGGCAAAGTAAGTAAAGGCCTGGAAGTGGGATCCTACTTACTGCTTGCTGGTTAAACCCTTGAGTGACTATGTTAGAGCCAGTAGTCTTTGAAGAAAGGGGGAGAGGCTCCTCAAGAGAGTAAGCAGAAGAGAGAGAGAGAGTCCTCGTAGTGTTTTATGAATTAAATTAAGGCTTCCCCACACCCCATCCAAGTTCAATGAAAACATTAAAGTTTAAAAATACACTAACCACCTGATCATTCTACTGTAAAACACTGGGAGTTAAAGTGTGCCTGGATGCCTTGCACTTATGTGGGAATAGAACCTGGGACAAATCTGCAATGCCCGTTTGGGGTCTATGCTACATTCATCATTTTTATAGAGCTATATGAAACAATAAAATACTATTTTGGACGTATATTGATTTATATGTTGCGTATTTACTATACTCTACTATACTTTTGTAGCGATGGCCCCGTGTTACAGCATCCACACATTTCACCCTGCTGCCAGAAATCCATTAGAAACACTTCTCAGTCAATGAACAGTCTCTTGCTTGTTTTTGCAGTTTTTATTAGGGGATTCAACTTGGTTGGAAAAATGAGAATGCCCATAGGATAATTGTACTTAGAATAAAAGTAACTGTATCACACTTCTCAGCAGGACAAGATGGCTGACCCTAAACTTCACAGACTTTACCTCAGAACTCTTCTTCCAGCACACTTTCTCCAGCACACTACTTCACTGTCCAACTTTAGTATTCCTGTCACACCATCAACATGACTAGGCCTCACTCTGAATAAGTCCCAGTGTCTTTAATAGATAGCCCTTTGTAGGCCGGGGCCTGCAGTACCCCTTTGTGGGAGCAACCGATTTGCTTGTCTAGAATAAATGTAGATGCACTACTGATTCCAGCAAGTCTGACTTGCAAATCCTGCCCGCCCTCCTGGCTGCAGTGACTTGACACAAACTCCCACAGTCTCTCCCTATGGCTCTACAGCCAGCACCCCTGGTATGTCTCTTCCAGAGCTTTCCACTGTGCTCTCCACTCACCGACACCTGTCCTGGATCCTTCCTAAACTACTTTACTCTGGAGGTGCAGACCAACTGTCTCCTCCAGCTCCTTTTCCAGGACACCTCTTCATGACCGTTTAGGGAGAGGCTCCCTCCCAGCTCCCGAGCTCTCCGCCTAAGGTACACCCCCCCCACCCAGAAAGAGGGTTCCCTCAGACACAACAGTCTAACACTCCATCATCCAGTTCACCCAACCGACAACTCCTCCCCAGGCAGGCTGACCATAGGTATATATAGAGGAGGCTTGACCCCTGCCAATCCTAGTAGGAGATTGGGCAGAGCTCCCACATGCACCTTATGTCATTCCAGCTCTCTGCCCTGCCCCTTTTCCAGAACATTCTCCCTGGAAACAGAGGAGGTGCCCAACAGCTGAAGTACATGTCAGTCACCTACTGCTACACTAAACCACTTCCCTGCCCCAGATCAAAACAAACAGACCTAGCTTACAGCATAGGCCTGCTTAAATTTACCTGTGCTGGCAGCTTACACAAAAATCGACACTAGCACATACCAACCTAAGGTAGAGGGTGCTACACATACATTGAGCCTAATTAGTGTACCTGAAGATTGAGTTATCAGAACACTGTTTACATATTGTAGAAATTGAATAGGTGCAACAAAGGCAGTTATAGCAATGGTACTACACATGTAGAGTAAACAGTTCTTCAGGTAGATAAAGTAAGAAAGTAAGAGAGGCTATGTTTCAGCAGTGTTATGAAACACACTTACAGATTACAGGATGCCAGAGAA
Source organism: Rana kukunoris (assembly GCA_029574335.1). Lineage (NCBI taxonomy): Eukaryota > Metazoa > Chordata > Amphibia > Anura > Ranidae > Rana > Rana kukunoris. Next base: position 379,311,780 of record CM056050.1, on the reverse strand, counting down.
GTACTTCACTTGGAGGGGTTGTGGTGTTAGTGAGTAACACTGTGATCCCAAAAGTCGCTGCAGTGGCTGCCAGTAGGAGACTGTTTCAGGAAGCTTACAGAGGGGACATCCTGTAGAGAAAACATACTCTTTCCCATCTTATCTGGTGCCTCTCCTGAATGCTGCTCTTATTTTCTCTTAAACAGCAAAAGCTCTCTTACTATTTTACTCCCACCCTGCAGGAAAACCAAATTACATTCCACTATTTATGGAATTTTTAGTCAAAATGGCTTCCCAAATCTCATAGGACTTCAGTATCCAATAAGATAGCTGTCTTCCTTTGCCTGGAGCCCATAGAACGAGACAAAACAAATCTTAATGGGCTCCTGCCAGCCTGAAGACACAGTACAGTGCCAACTTTAGGTTGGAGGAAATACTTCAGCCTACACCTGCCTACATTGTAGCACCTGAAAAGTCGCATTGCTAATTTTTGTTGGTGTTGATGTAATTTTAGGGATGTGGTATTACCGGTTTGAGGGATGGTCATCCATATAGTTTTTGATCAATCTCTGCCACACAAACACGTATGGCCTAATGTCTGTTCTACGCACAAACAAACACACACACACACACACATACATATACAGTTTAAGAGACAAATGCTGCTAAATTATTTGAAGAACTATCTCCACAAATTCCCCTATAGCTGGAGGAATTGCATCTCACTCTTACATGCATTATGACACTGTCGTTCCCTTAAATCATGTTGGGAATAAATATTTAAACTTTTCATGCTCTATTGCACCCATACCCTGGAATTATTACAGGTACTTATATAGCGCACTCAACTTACAAAGCGCTTTACATACATATTTCACATTCACATCAGCCCCTGCCCACAATTTATAATTCTATAACTCACATTCATACATACACATACCAGGGCCAATTTAGACAGGAGCCAATTAGCCTACCAGCATGTCTTTGGAGTGTGGGAGGGAACTGGAGTACCTAGAGGAAACCCACAAGGGCACAGGGGGGATGTGCAAACTCCAGGCTGGTAGTGCTGTGGTTGGGATTTAAACGGATGACCCTAGTACTGCTAGGTGAAGTGCTAACCATTTAGTCACTGTGCAATTCAGCTACACATTGATCGCTTGACTGCTGATCCTATAATTATTATCCTATACCTCCCTCTGGCAGCAAAATTCTATATAATAGCCAAGTAGAACACCAGCCCACCTCTAAACTTCTCAGATGTAATTGTGGACCTCAGCACACAGTGTCAAATAGAATATAAAGCAGGTAACTGAAAAAAATAATGAATTGAAAACCAATCCCCTTAACAATCAGGGGACCCGTGACTGAAAATAGACTGGTAGTTAACATACAGGTAGTTTCTTTTATCATTCTGTGTATAACATTCCTGTTAAGTGTTACCCTTGTAAAAGTCATACTGTGATGTACATGAAATCCACAATGCTCCTACACTGAATTAAATTTACATGAACAAAATACATACACTTAATAAAAAATGACTGAAACATAATTTCTTTTTCCTGGATTGTAGGAGGAAGGCAGAAAGCTTAACGGAAAGCCATGAGGAGAACATGCAAACTCCATAAAGCAACTTTTCTCACTAGGGATTCCTTTAATAATGTTTGTCTTTCAGTAACTATTGACTTATGTTTTTTTTTGTTTTTTTTTAGCTAAAAGGGGGACTGTCCTCCACTGATAAATATAATAAGAGGGTCCTTCTTCCACTGGCCAAACAGGAATTTTTACACCAAATGCCAATGTAAAGTGGCATTACAATTTGCACACAGAATTTTTTTCTCATAGAAGTGAGGTGTGTTAATGAAGATTTTCAGGTGTGCTTTTGATAGTTACATTGGTCCAGCTTGGACTGATGTGACTATGTATATACAGTACCTTTAGGATCCCTCAAGAGGCTGAAAATTGTGCATTGTGAATAAAGTAAGCCAGCCACTGTGCACTAGCACCATTCAAAGAATATCTTGTATTTTCTCAGTGAATACAAAGCCTTCTCTGAATGAATTAGGCAGAGAGGGTGGCTTTACTGCCCCAACTCTCCACCTTGCTCAATCAGAGAACACTTTGCATTCATTGAGAAAATGCAAAGCAATTTCAGATTAGCGCTGACTTCCTTTGTTCAGCGAGCAGAAGGTCAAATGTCCAGCATGGAGCAGGCAACCTAGTGAAGAGAACTAGATCAGTTGTGTCAGGCCCGTTGCTACAAGGCAGGCAAACCAAGCAATTGCTTGGGGACCCAAGCTGGCCTGGGCCCCAAGCAAGGCTCTTGCTTGCTGCCCTTGCAGCGCTTCCTACAGCCACCTGAGCGTTCTATAGAAAACTTGCAGGACTGCTGCCTCGAGTTGTCACTTCCCCTTCTCTGTGTAGCGTGGACATGGCCGAGCAGCTCCTCTTCCTTCCTCCTGTCAGTCCAGACCCTGGCCAGGTACCGCGTGGTACCGGAGATTCAGTTTCCTGTTCCCAGCCAGACTGACAGGAAGTGCACACCGAGTGCTCACTTCCTTTCACTCCGGCCGGGGACAGGAAACGGAATCTCCTGCCACACGGTATGGACCCGGTGGAGAGGGAAGGACGTGGGGGGGGGGAGTAAAAAGAACATAGTGAGGGGGGGCCCGGGGGAGTAAAAAGAACATAGGGAAGGAGGAGGGCCCGGGGGGAGTAAAAAGAACATGGGTGGGTAAAAAAAACATAGGGAGGGTAGAGTAAAAAAAACAATGGGGAGGGGGGAGTAAAAAGAACATAGGGAGGGGGAGAAGGGGAATAAGAAGGACACAGGGAGGGGAAGGGGGAAGTAAGAAGGACACAGGGAGAGGGAGAGGAGTAAGAAGGACACTTTTTTATTTATATAAAGTGTGGGTGAACTTAAACTGTATCGCTATGCTGTGGTTCCTGTAGGCTTTGCGTGCATGCGTGTGGGGGGGTTGGGAGGGCCTCCAAGTCCATTTTGCTTGGGGCCCCCAAATTCCTTTAAATAACCCTGAGTGGTGTGTACTATTTCCAGCTTCTAGAGCACATATGTCAAACACAAGGCCCACAAGCTGAATCCGACCCACCAGGGCTTGTCCTGTGGCCCTCTCACCCATTTTTGCAGCCGGATTATGGCGGAGCTCTATTTTGCTACCTCCTGCTCTCATCCTCTGCTTTTGCAGTCACTTGTAAACACAGAGCTTTGTTTTTAGCAGCTTCTGAATGCAACAGATCTCTCCTGAATACGAGAGTGAGAAATATCTCCCTGCAAGGCATCACCATCTACCCCAGAAGATATAACAGAGTCAAATACATGGGTAGTAGAGAAAGAAACCTACACAGGGCAGTTCTAGGGTCATCTACAAAGGTATGAGTGACTAGAGATGCAATAATGCTTTGGGGGAGTGGCGCTCTACACTATGCATAGCGCACTCCTAAGCTGTCACTTTTTGAAATCAGTACGGCTGTATGGCCGTGCAGGGCTCTGCCCACACGGCCGCATCATTCATTCACACAGCTCTTTGTGTGAATGAACTACAAGCCCCAACATCCTTTACGGCTGTCGGCTTGTAGTGATCTGTCAACTACCACGACGATGTGGAGCCTGTACAGGATATATGGGCACACAGATACACTGAAAGATGTGCAGGAGACCTGCATGGCACTAGCAATCTACTGATCTCAAAATTTAAAAAAAATGCTAGCCTTTGAAATTATTTCGACGGTTCCAGTTTTATAATGGTTGAGAAAGTCCATTGTAGAAGTAGTGTCCATGTTGGTAACTGAACTCTGTATCCTAGAGGTATATGTCAACCACCTAACTGTAAAAGTTGAACTAAACACATGTTGTGTCAATTACTGTCTTCTTTCTAGGCGTTTCGTTTCCAAAATTCAAGAGCCAGGCCATCTTCAAAAGTGTGAATTTATTCTTCAAACAGACAAGCAAAATACAAGGCTTACATAATGACAGCTGGTAACACATGGTAAGATGGTAGCTTCAAAACAGAGGCGTCTCTAGGGGGGGGAGGCAGAGGGGGCCCTGACCCCCCCAACATTATGCTGTGCCCCACCATGTGCCCCCCCCAAAAAAATACAATTTTTTTTTTTTTTTTTTCTCGGGCCGCCCCTGGAGTAACAGTCTCTCCTGAGAGGAAGAGCGTCCCTAGTCAGCTCTGCAGGGCATTCCTCCCTCTGCTCACTGACATTGCATTATGCAAGCGTTCACACAACCACAGACGCTCGATCTGCTCCTTCCCCTGCATCCTCATTGGCACGGAGAAGAGTGAGTTGCAGAAAGGACTCCATGAGCACTGTGGGGGAGGGGGGGCCCAAGCCTTCATCTCAGTTACTGAAAAAACAGACTGATGTCTCCCGTCCTTAGGACAGGATAACCAGCCTGTAAATTCCGAGAGTGGTGACTGCAAGCTGAGCCGAGTGTCAGTCTATGACACTCTTTTACAGCCCAGGGAGTCCAGCCACCTCCCCCCCACTCTTCTCACATATGAGCAGGGAGGAATACAGCTCCTCCTCCTCCTCCTCCTTTCAGTCCCACCCACACTATCTCGGTGTGCTGTATCTAAAGAGAGGGGATGTGTGTTCAGGAAATATGAAAATGAGCAGCATGTGTGTGAATGATGCCTGAGATTCCAGCCTGGACTGTGGGTAAGTGTGTGCACTGCAAACTGCACTACACTGTAATCACTGAACTGCATTATCTCCATCCCTTCTCTCCCCCATCTGTCTCCCTCCCCTCTTCTGTTCTTTCAAGACATTCACAATTTACTTTCTGTAACGGTCACCACCGTTTACGATACTCCATTCCATCGCCCCACGACAGCTTATCCGACAGACATCAGACACGACCCATTTCATTTCCCAGAATAACCGAGACAACACAAGCTCTGGTACTGGTTCCAAAATGAATGAATGAATCCTTTAATGGTAACTTAGCTTTCTTATATACAGTACAAGCATGTTACAGTAAATCACAGGGACAAAGACACACTCCACCCACACATCACACAATGGGGGGCTTTATACACATTCTTTTAGATAATGACATTCCGATAAGTTAATTACTACTCATTACCCAGGCGGTCTGGCTCCGCATTTAGAGGGGTTAATTACTACAGCTTGACAAGTCACATTCTACATCTTAACAGTGTCATTAGCATACACAATAAACAGGTCATAGGAGCAGACCTAATTAGCACAATGGACACAAAACAGTATTAGCATCACACAATGGAATGTCTAGGAGCAGACTCAATTAACACCTCAAAAGCATGTGTCCCCACATTGCATGAAAACACTCTATTGACCTGTCGGAGTCAGACTTTAACAACTTGTAATATTTAAAGATTTCCTGCAAAACATGAATTATCAGTAATGTCCCATCCCATGTAATATATCATTATCATTTCTCAGTCACCCTATGCCCAAAAGGGGCACAGGATGACCCTAGACTCAAGAGTCATTAGTGATGCTGGCACTCGAGTACCCCCCATCCTTCAAAAGTCTCTGGGTGTCACGGGCCATTCTGTTACACTTTCACTTTCAGTTAGGCAGGTAATATACAGTGCAAATTTCTTTCCTCCATCCACAGATTTCAGGAAAGAAACTTGCATGATTCCCCCATCAACACAGACAGTGCTGACGGGAATATCCCTCCTGCCCAGCAATTGTATTCTCCCGACAAACAGTGATTCTCACTAGTGGCTATACAGCAACCACTAATGATAATCATAAGAGAATCTGCTCATTAACCACTTCAGCCCCGGACCATATTGCTGTCCAAAGACCAGAGCACTTTTTGAGATTCGGCACTGCGTCGCTTTAACTGACAATTGCGCGGTCGTGCGACGTGGCTCCCAAACAAAATTGGCGTCCTTTTTTTCCCACAAATAGAGCTTTCTTTTGGTGGTATTTGATCATCTCTGCGGTTTTTATTTTTTGCGCTATAAACAAAAACAGAGCGACTATTTTGAAAAAAATTCAATATTTTTTACTTTTTTCTATAATAAATATCCCCAAAAATATATAAAAAAAATATATTTTTTCCTCAGTTTAGGCCGATACGTATTCTTCTACATATTTTTCGTAAAAAAAATCGCAATTAGCATTTATTGATTGGTTTGCGCAAAAGTTATAGCGTTTACAAAATAGGGGGTAGTTTTATGGCATTTTTATTATTATTTTTTTTTTACTAGTAATGGCGGCGATCAGCGTTTTTTTTCGGTACTGCGATATTATGGCGGACACTTCGGACACTTTTGACACATTTTTGGGACCATTGGCATTTTTTTAGCGATCAATGCTATAAAAATGCATTGGATTACTATAAAAATGCCATTGGCAGTGAAGGGGTTAACACTAGGGGGCGGGGAAGGGGTTAAGTGTGTTCCTATTTGTGTTCTAACTGTATGGGGGGGTGGACTTACTAGGGGGAATCACTGATCTTCTGTTCATACATTGTATGAACAGAAAATCAGCGTTTCCCCCGCTGACAGGAACGAGCGCTGTGTGTTTTCACACACAGCTCCCGTTCCCCGCTCTGTAACGAGCGATCGCGTGTGCCCGGCGGCGATCGCGCCCGCCGGGCACACGCACGGGACTCGGGGGCGCGCGGGGGGCGCGCGCGCTGGCCGCCGGCGGCGCGCACGCGCCCCCTAGTGGCCGCGAAAGGCGCGACGTAGAGCTACGGGCTCTCGCGCACCCGTGCCGACCTGCCGCCGTATAACTGCGGCGGCTGGTCGGCAAGTGGTTAATGATTCAAATCTCAGCCAGTTCCTGCTGAACCAGCTGAGATTTAAACTGTCTATGGCTGGTCTTAGCTCTTAGGCAGCCCATACATTGATCACTTTTTTTCATTCAACTATTAGGTTGAATGAAAAAAAAAAAAGAAATGATCCAATTCCCCCATCTACACATTATAGGTGGATGGGGGAATCCTCCCAGTGTGGACCAGTGCTGGAATAACCAGAGTTGCTGTCCTGTCATGGCTATTCACAGCGCTGGTCTCTGTCTCCTTGGCAACGGCGGCAGCACATTGGAACCCAGTGCTGGTTACTTTATGGGGCTGATGTACAGGAGGGCCAGCACAATTTGTTGTTAGAGATGGGCTGGGCATGTTTAAAAATCCACATGCCAGAGCCTGCCAGGAAGCCCACACTGCACAGCGCTAATCACAGGCAGTGAGACATTTCACAGTCCGCTGCTGCACAGATCAGGAAATGTCTCACTGCCTGTGATTAGCGCTGTGGAGTGTTGGCTTCCTGGCGGGATTGGGCATGTGGGATTTCAAACACACCCGAGCCCATCTCTATTGGTTGTAGACAGTTGAGCTCCCTGCACATTGCTTAGCAGCAGTGGAGCCTTCTCTGACATGCTGATCGGGATGCAATCCAGGTGATGCTCCCAGTCAAATCCTAGTGTTAAATATCAGTGAGTTTATTGATCAAAATCCACACTTTACAGGCTTAGAGCCCACACTTTACAGGCATAGAGCCCACACTTTACAGGCATAGAGCCCACACGGCTGCGGAACATACGTTTGATTATATATATATATATATATATATATATGTGGTTGTACTCTTGATGCTAATAAATACTGTATTTATTAGATCTGACTGGGAGCATCACCTGGATCACATCCCGATCAGCATGTCAACAGAGAAGGTTATACAGCATTACTGCTGCTAGGTGACCAGCTGGGGCTCAGCCCTCTATAACCAACAGTGCCAGCCTTCCCCTGCATGCACCCATAATGTCACCAGCACTAGGTCCTAAAGCCCCATACACACCATCAGATTATCTGCAGATTTTTGTCTTCAGATTTACCAAAACCATCTAATATGAGGTCACACCTTAAGAGTTTCAATTTGTATGCAATCAGACCGGCCCTTGTACTACATGGTTTTGGTAAATCTGAAGACAAAAATCTGCAGATAATCTGATGGTGTGTATGGGGCTTTATGGACTGCCGCCGCTGCCAAGGAGACAGATGCCAGACCAGCGCTGTCAATAGCAGGGACAGGACAGCTGGGGAACCCCACAGTGGCAGAACACCAGGGAGCGGTGGCAAGACAACCTTTGCAACCCTGAAAGTTCTCCCACTGCTTTGGACCCTTATATTTTCTTGGTGTGCTGGTGACATATATCTCTTGTTTTCTGCCACCCTGGGGGGCCCCAGTATAGTAGGAAGGGAGCTCACTGCAGAACATGTAAAATGGCCCGTTGTGGGATCGTAGTAAAGGGCCCCAGGAGATATATATATATATATATATATATAATTGCATTTTATAGTTGGCCCCCCTACTTTTGTCCCTGTCCCCCCATGTGCCCCCCCTAAATATGAAAGCTGGAGACGCCACTGCTTCAAAAGAAGGAATGAGGAACCAGATGGTACATCCTCCATAGGGTCCCTCCCCCTGATCTTCCTAACTCATGTTAAACTGTGAGGCATTATTATACTGTTTGCCAAGCTAAGCATATTTTACATTTATCATTGCTCCAAGGAAGGTGATGATGCTGCTGTCTGCAGAAGTAACACCCACTTGTGTATAATAAGTAACATAACCCATTGTCCTGACATAGTACCTCAGAAATAGACATTACATTCACAGCAAATGACCTTTCTCTGTACTATGACAATAAACTCCAGAAACGTAACATTACAATTACCCTACAACATTCATGTGTTTCATATAGATTTGCGGAAACTTTTATCACTTAAAATAGTAATAAATTCAAAATCGAACACTAACAAAATAAAGTTTTTCATTTTTAACAGAACTTTGTGGCAGAAAAGCAATATTTTGTATTCCCTGCTATATATTTATACAATAAAAAATGGTTTATGTAATCATATTTTTCATGAAAAGAGTTCTCTTTTAGCTAAAATGTGAGGACAAGGTTTTCCATTCTTTTTCAATGTTACTTGTGTATTTAGGTTTTTGTATGAATTTATATGCATTACTTGCAGACTGTGGTAAACTATAAGACATCCTTCATATATTGTAGCTCATTAAACAGAAATATTGTTAGACAGTACTAGTAAATATTCATTTTATTTTGCTGTGTTTCCAAAGAGTGCTTTTGACACTTCAAAACATTATCTGATTTCTTATGCAACTGTGTTATAAATTCTCTGTAATGGATTGTATTGCTTCTTATTGTAGTTGTTTTTTGTGTATTTAAGATGACTTTGGTTTGGAACTATTGCACCTATGAACTGTATTATTTTTATATTATTTAACCACCACTTTAAAGTGACACTAAACAATATACTTTTTCTCTAAACATAATCCATACACATTCACTACTTTATGGTGAATAAAGAGTGAACAAATAAGAGGTCCAAAGGACCACAAAGACTGACTTGATCTATACTCACAGGAGAGAGGAAGTGTATGTTAGCAAAGCTACTACAGTCTATTACTGCAGTCCCAGTGGCCAGACTGTTCTGGCATTGAAATTATTTGTTGGCCCAGACTGTTTAAAGCGATAGTAAATTTGGAATTCTACTTTAACCGCACTAACAAAATCACAAACAATATACACATGCTAACAATACCCATGAAGGTTTTCTGCCTGGCTTAACAGTTAAAAATGTTTTAATTAAAAAAGAGTGCCTCAAAGTCCAACCACTTTTCAAGCCTTAATGTAACATGTCTACAGTTAAAAAGTCAAAACATGTGTTGCAAGGTCTCCGGCCTCCTTCAGTCTATTGAGAACCTCAAGGGCCAGAGATAGCTGTATGTGGTGGGTTGTGAGGCATAGTGGGTGCAAGATGGATAAAGTTATTGGGCGCCAGACACTTCTTGGATGCAAAATATTTTTTTTTCTCTTAGGCCGCGTAGACACGATCAAATCTATGTGCTAAAAACGGTCTGACAGACCGTTTCAGCAGACAGATTTGATCGTGTGTACGGGCGGACAGACAGATTTGGCCAGCCGACAGATTTTAAAGCATGCTTTAAAATCTGTCTGCTGGGAATCCGTCCGTCCGGCATGTCTGCTAGTTAGTACGCTAACCAGCAGACATATCTGCCCGCACATGCGTCAAATGGATTTGACGCATGCACGGAAGTGTTTTACTTCCTGGTGCGGTGACGTGGCGGCGTCAATGTCACAGCCACGTCACCGCGCTGTCTGCCGGCGGGGATTTTGGTTTGATTGTGTGTACAGCGATCAAACCAAAACAGCCCAGCAGACAAATCTGTTCAAATCGGTCTGCCAGACCGATTTGAACAGATGTATTTGGTCGTATGTATGCGGCCTTACAGTGCTTTTTGTATTTTTGGGGGAGAGAGGATTAGGGCCAGGACACCCTTGAGTAGATGCAAGTTCAATTAGCAGACTCTAATGGCGCGTACACACAATCGTTTTTCAGCATGATTTAAAACAACGTTTTTAAAAACGTCATTTAAAATGATCGTGTTTGGGATTCACATCGTTTTTCATCTTCTGAAATGTCATTTTTCGGGTTGTAAAACATAGTTTTTCTTCATGACGAAAAACAAAGTTTTATTACAAGATGAAAAACGATCATGTGTACATGGCATTAGACTTCAATAGGAGGACAGCCATACAAGCAAAGGCCTCCAGCAAGAAGCCACAAGAATGCTCTCTCCGATGGCAACAGTTTTTAACAGTTCCTAACACAAAGCATAACAGTACTTTCACCTTCACTACAATCTCTCCTTGTAGTTCTTTAGTACACTGAGCTCCCCTCTCTCGCTAGACCCAAGGGTTCTGTCCTCGGACCAATTCTATTTAATTTATTCATAAAAACCTGGAGAATGGGATAAACAGCTCAATCTCTGTATTTACAGACGATACTAAGCTAAGCAGGGCAATAACTTCTCTGCAGAATGTGGAAACCTTGCAAAAAAATCTAAACAAATTAATGGGGTGGGCAACTCGGCAAATTAGGTTTAACCACTTGCTTACTGGGCGCATAAACCCCCCCCTCCTGCCCAGTCCAATTTTCATCTTTAAGCACTCTCACTCTTTGAATACCCATTGTGTGGTCGTACGACACTATAGCCACATTTTTATAATTTTTTTCCACAAATAGAGCATTTTTTTGGTGGTATTTGATCACCTCTGCGGTTATATTTTTTTGTTAAAGACAGATTCAAATAAATAAATACAAAACCGTTTTATATTTGTTATAACATTTTGCAAACAGGTAATTTTTGTCCTTCATTGATGTATGCTGATGAGGCTGTATTGATGGGCACCAATAAGGACTCATAGGTGACACTTATGGGTGGCACTTATGGGTGGCACTGAATGGCATTGATAGGTAGAACTGGTGGACACTGAGAAGTGGCACTAATAGGTGACACTGATAGCTGGCAGTGATGGGCACTGATGGGTGGCAGTGGTGGGCACTGATGGGTGGCAATGATGGGCACTGATAGGCAGCACTGCTAGGTGGCACTGAGAAGGCACTGATTGGCACCACTGGTGGGCATTAATAGGTGGCACTCATGGGCATTGATAGGTGGCACTGTTTTTCACTGATGGGCGCTGATTTTTTTGCACTGTGGGCATTGTCAGGTGGCACTGGCAAGTGGCACTGGCAGGAGGTACTGGTATGCACAGATGAGGCAGATGTGTCTCTTCCTCTTCAGGACCAATGTCCCTTGCACAAAAGCCGGCGATCAGCTTTTTTTTCTCCTCACACTTTTAGCGTGAGGAGAAAAAAAAAAAACGATTACAGAGCTTTTGTTTGGTAAGTGACTCTGACTGTGATCACAGTGCGTGCCTCTGCAGGGCGCACGCAGGGAGCGTGCACAGGGTAAGATGTCTATTGAAGGAGTTAATGTAGAAAAAATGTAAATAATGCATTTGAGTGGCAAAAATATGAATGCAATCTACTCACTGGTGGAAGAACCTCTGGGGGAATCTGGACTGGCTGCACCTGGTGTATGTCATCTAGTTGTGGGCATCAGTCCTTAGGAAGGATGTTGTGCTGGAACTGGAGAGAGTCCAAGAAGGGCAACAAATCTAATAAAGGGACTTGAGGACATTAGTTATGAGGAAAGGTTATGAGCACTGAACTTATTGTCTCTAGAGAAGAGACACTTGAGAGGGGATATGATTTCAATGTACAAATACCGTACTGGTGACCCCACATTAGGAATAAAACTTTTCCGCGAAAGGGAATTTAATAAGACAAGCGGCATTCACTAAAATTAGAATAAAAGCGGTTTAATCTTAAAATGCGTAAAGGGTTCTTTACTGTAAAGCCTCGTACACACGACCGGTTTTCCCGTCAGGAAAACTGCCAGGAGAGCGTTTGGCCGGGAATCCCAGCCGTGTGTATATTCCCCAGCAGTTTTCCTGCCAAGAAAACAGCCAGGAATCCCGACAGGAAAATAGAGAACCCTGCTCTCTATTTTCTCGTCGGGTTTCCCAGCAGAGTGTTTCCTGCCGAGATAACCGGTCGTCTGTATGTCAAAAAAACGTGCATGCTCGATAATACTTCGACGCATGCGCGGTAGCATACAAAGTTAGTGTGTGGTGTAGCAAGATGGTGGCGACTGAATCGAATGTGACGGGACGCCGGCTCGTCATAGTCAATGATGTCACCGCGTTCTAGCCATTCAAAAGAACGGCGGTTCTTTTGTGTGCCCGTCTGTATACACGGCTTTGCAAGGCAAGCTTGCCAGGAATCCTATCAGAAAAAACAACTTTTTTCCTGATGGGAATTCCTGGCCATGTGTACAGGGCTTAAAAATTCTCTTCCACAGGTGGTGGTCTCATTGGGAAGCATCGATAATTTAAAAAAAACTATTAGATAAGCACCTGAACGACCACAACATACAGGGATATACAATGTAATACTGATATAAAAACACACACATAGATTGGACTGATTGTCTTTTTTCCGCCTCGCCTACTATGTAACTACACTGCCTGCACTAACTAACCTGCCTGCCTAATCTAGCTCAATTTCCCTCTCTCTCCGTCCATGCCAACACTACACACGTATATATACTAGACTGTATATATAGACTGCATTTTGTTTTGTTTTTTAGAGAAAACTGAGTACTGCTTGGACCTTGAAGAAGGTGTAACACCCCGAAAGCTTGTCCTGAAAAATTGTATGTTAGTGCAAATAAAAAAAGTATCACAGACAGTACTCAGTTTTCTCTGTCACAATTGCACTAATACGGCTACAATCACGTCAAGGTTTATTTTTAAAAACTGTTACAACAGAGTTGACGTTTTGTAAGAAACCCTTTGTGCACATTCTGTTTACTTCAACCACACCAGTAATGATAAAGGTAAGCCAGGTGAAAATTTGACATTGGCTGAGTGACACCCTCTGGAGGGTCAACAAGAAGCTGTATTTGGCAGCTGGAGCACTTGTTTTCCATCAAAATTAGGAGAGATAGCTAAAGGTCATTCATGAAAGCCGATAACCTTTATACCTTTATACCTTTATACATTGGTCTAAACAAATTGCATGGAAACTGCAAGGACTAGGCAAACTTTGCCAATTACCTTTCATTTTTAATTCCACTTTATTAACTCTTCCAATTTTTATTTTGTTGTAATAAATGTTCTGTAAATATTGTCTTGCATCAATGTATTGCTCTTAAAGATGTTTAAAAATTGTTAAGCTGTTTTTTTAAATGCTTTGATCAAAAATCCTTACCTTTTTGAAGACAGTGTGTGTCAGACAATTCTTAAAGGTTAGAATCACTAGAGCAGATTTTGTGAATGCTGTGTTTCCATTAAAACACGTGGCTACTGTTTGTGTTTAAAGAGTTAACTGTGGATACACACTATGGGGTAGATTCACGTACATTTGCGCATCTTTGTGCGGCCGTAGCGTATCTTCTTTACGCTATGCCTGTGCAATGTTGAGAGGCTCCGCAGTGTGCGTCCGCCCATCTCGAGTACACTGTGTTAGGAAGGACAAGGAGGAGAGAGCAGCTGCCTGTGCGGTGCTGACTGTGCTGAGTGTGGCCAACCACTGACCGGACTGAGTCTGACTGACAGTGTGAGCCAGCCTCTCAGACTCTGAAAGAAAAGATAAGTTACAGTTCAGTAGCTGTGGCAATGTGGCATGTGTGCTGGGGCCTGGGCAGCTCTTACTTCCTCATGGTACTGTGCATCTGTCTGTCTGCAAACTATTTTTCATTAGTTTGTCCAGTGGCCTGTGGCTGGTGCTTAATTTTTTTTGTTTGCGGGGGGGGGGGGGGGGGGGGGGGCGCACAAACAAACAAAAACAAAAACGATTGAAGCCTCACTGTGCCCATCATATGCAGGCAGCTACTGGGCCCATCAATTGTCACCACTGTGTGCCATGACATCAAACGCAGCCACTGTGCCATCAAACAGAGCCACTGTGCCATCAATTGTCGCCACTGTGCCAATTGTTGCCACTGTACCCTTTAATAGTCGCCACTGTGCCAATTGATGCCACTGTGCCCTTTAATTGTCACCACTGCGCCCATTGTCGCCACTGTGCCCATTGTCGCCACTGTGCCAATTGTCGCCGTTGTGCCCTGTAAAATGCCCCTCCCCCCACGCTTTTCTGATAAATTAGATTTTATATCATGATATAAAACAATGAATGTAGGGCGCCTTTTGGTGGGCGTTATTGTTATATATATTTTTTTTTGGGGGGGGGGGGCGCATTTCATTCTTGGTCCCAGGCAGCACCATGTCTTGGGCTGGCACTGGTTAGCTGCAGTATTCTGGTGTACTGCCTGTGTCCTCTGCAGTGTGCACCTTAAGCTATGTGGTGTGTGTACTGCCCGTGTCCTCTGCAGTGTGCACCTTAAGCTACATGGTGTGTGTACTGCCCGTGTCCTCTGCAGTGTGCACCTAAAGCTATGTGGTGTGTGTACTGCCCGTGTCCTCTGCAGTGTGCACCTAAAGCTACGTGGTGTGTGTACTGTCTGTGTCTGTGCTATTTTTCTCAATGATTTTCATCCATATTGCAGGGACCAAACATTACATTAAAGCCGCAAGCAGTTTTAAATTACTTTTTTCTTATAGTAATCTCATTTTGTGCAGGGACGGTTCTAAACATGTGCCACTTCACAGGCATACTATAGACACCCAGCAGGTACAATATTTAAAGGAATTTCTCTTTTTTTTTTCATTTTCATTTTAAGCATCATTAAAATCACTGCTCCAGAAGAAAATACAGTTTTTATAACTTTTTTTTCCATTGATACATGTTCCCTGGGGCAAGACCCGGGTTCTCAAAGACGTTTTATGAAATAACTTGCATATTAGGCTTTAAAATTAGCACTTTTGAATTTGAATGTTCGAGTCCCATAGACGTCAATGGGGTTCTAAATGTTCGCACGAACAGTCGGTCCGTTCGAAGGTTCTGGTGCAAACCGAAAGGGGGGGTGTTCGGCTCATCCCTAATCACAATGTCTACCAAGGATCTTTAGGAGCTCTTTAGGGTTTGCGTATTGGTTCCATCCTCTAGGAAAAGAGGAAATGCGCCTCTGTCTTCAGGTATGTAAGAGCATGATGGTTCAGACATTGGTGGCACAGACCTCACCTGGGTGACCATTAGGCTCTGTAATATTGTTAGGATCGATTGCATCTCCTGGAAATCCTAGAGATATAGGTAAAAAAGCAGAGGGTAGCCTCCATTAAAACGATGTTAGCACGTTTTTTTTTTGTTTACCACACTTATTGCCTATCTGCACATCTTTTAATGGGTGTGTCTAAACTTTTTAATTTTCTTTTTTTTTATATTTTTTTTACCTACATTACATTTGTTACACACATATATTAATCTCTTATAGATATCTTTACTCGTCCTTTCATTTAACCTTCATCTTTCAAACACAACTAGTATTTTTTGACCTTGCAGTCATTTTTGACATTGACTGTTTTTTATTGCCATATTTTTTACAGATTTGGCCAATATGTGCACACACAACATTTAGTGGACAGGTGGTGTGACTAGCTGATTTGGTCCATGGCTGGCGTTTCCCCTGGCCCTTTCCCCAATTGTTTCGGGGAGGTGGGTGGTACCCTGGGTGAGACAATTTGTTCCAGACCATCAATTAATCCCATTGCTGGAATTGATCTTAACTTATGAGCCATTCCGTAAGTACTTTTTAGTAAGTGGTTGTTTTTTATATCTCTTTTCTATTTGAAGGTTACTGATATTAATAGTTACTTTATTTTAACCTTTTAGTAAATATGTGCATCCTACCCCTGATGACTGTCAGGAAGCCAGGAAACGTGTTGGGTTTTAAACTAAGGATGCCCAGTCAAGTTTGTTTTAATCATAAATTCCAACAACATTATTTTTCTTATCTGTATTTGTATCATGTGATATATGCATTTTTATTTGCAACTTGATTTATGTATATTGTCTGTTTTATTGCTCTATTACTTTATTGCTCTAAATCAGGGACAGTTGAGAGCTATGCCCAGAAGCATTGGCGTGTGCATAGGGTGTGCCAGGTTTGCCCAGGCACACCCTAATCACCCTGGGCAGCACAGATTCCGTTTCACAAACACGGTCACAGAGCCTGCGACAGGGTCGTGAGCGTACCAGGGACCGCTCTGTCATCTGCCGGCTCAGCGGGAATCAACGGATCGATCCCCGCTGAGCAAGAGGGTGTTAAAGGAACTGATCATCACGGCATCTGCCTGTGTGAAAGGACCCTTATTACATTTTTGAAATTTCTTACCCTTTAAGAGATATGACTGATTGAATTTTCAGGAAGTCCGCGCTGTGATTCAAAAAATGTATTATCTTTTCTGACAGGGAGGATCTCTTAGAACAGTGATTGCATTGTATCCTCTTCCCTCTCTCTAACTGTAATCAGACTACATTTCCCATGAATCCTTGGGATGGGAGTAAATGTGGGAGGTATACTAGGCTTGTACATGTAAATGTGAACTCCTCCACACGGTATGATATGTTGCAGCCTTATAAATGCAAAGCATGTTATTATAAATGCATTTAATAAATAAATTGAAATTAAAATAAAACATTCAATACATTTAATATAAATGAAAACCAGTGCAGCTTATCAGTGTTCACCAGTGCCAAAAATCAGGGACCACAAGTGCCAAATGTCAGGGACCACCGGTGCAGCATGTCAAGGACCACAATTGCCGCTTGTCAGGGACCACCAGTGCCGAATGTTTGGGACCACCAGTGTCGAATGTCAAGGAACACCATGTCAGGGCCCAACATGTCAGGGACCACCAGTGCCACTTGTCAGGGACCACCAGTGTGCATTTCAGGGACCACCATCTCAGGGACCACCAGTGCCAAATGTCAGAGACCACCATGTTAGGGACCACCAGTGCCACTTGTCAGGGACCACCATGCCACGGACAACCATGTCAGGGACCACCAGTGTAAAGCTGGGATTATTATCAGAGATCACTTGTATGACACAGCAGGAATCTCCCGCGCTGTCAGAAATTGTATGTGAGAACACTGATCACTGATTTCCTGCCCCACCATTATTATGATTGACAGTGCACTGTTTCTATAACTGTGGGGAGCAGGAGATCAGGGATCAATGTTCCCATAACAATACCTAACACAGTTGGAGATCTCCACTGTGTCATAAAGTACAAGTAATTACTGATGATAGTCCCTGCTCTGCATGGAGATAGCAGGTGGGCAGCGACAGGTGGCGGGGATAAAGTGGAGGGGGATGGAGTGGAGGTGGAGTGGGGACGTTGACTGTCAGTGAGGAGGAAGAGGAGGGAGGAGAGAGGAGAAGGAGGGCACCTCCTCCATGGGCGGCACTGGCCGGGGGGCTGTGAGACCCCTTCCGCCCACAACATGTCTGCTGCTCCCTGCCCATTTTCAGAGGACTAAAACGGGGCGTGTCAGACTGCTGGTTGAGCTTAGGAGAGGGATAGAAACCAGTGCTCTTACAAACAAGATGTCAGCAAGCAAAAACGTTTTTTCAGAAGCTTATTACAGAGGAACTACAGAGCTCAGAAGAACATGGATGGCAAAGTTGGTGAAGATAGGACATGGAGTTCTGCTTTAAACCTAACGTGTTTCCCCGAAAATATGTTCAATGATCTTAAAGTGGTTGTAACGCAAAAAAAAAAAAAATCCATTTCCTTTAAAGCATAATAGAATGCATAGTGCTTCTGCTGTGTCAATTATCCATCTCCTGTGTCCCCTGTCTTCTCCCCCCTCTCCCTCCCTGTCAGATCAGGACCTAAAAAGCTTCTTAAAATCCATCCTTAAAGAATTATGCAATTACATTTAAAGGAATTATGCCAATGTGGGGTGCAGTGTGTCTCCCTTTGTAATGGTTTTGTGGGCAATACCTTTCTTGCAGCTGACCTGGCGGTCGCATGGTCTCCCTTGGGCTCTTCTCTGCTCCGGGATCCCTGCTCTGCTCCGTGCACTGGAAGGGAAGGTTACAGGTGTCGGGTGGGAGGAGAGCGGAGGAGGGGGGAGCCGGTGTCTGCTCCGTGCGCTGAGAAGGTAGGAGCTGCAGGCATCGGGCGCAAGGAGAGCGAAGGGGGGAGCCGCTGTCCCGCTGGCATCTGTCCACACCCCGTGCGCTGAGGAGGGAGGGGCTGCGGGCATCGGGCAGGAGGAGAGCAGAGGGGGGAGCCGCTGTCTGGCTGGCGTTGGCCCGCTCCCTGGACTGGGGAGGGGGGCGTTTGTCAGTCAGGAGGAGAGGAGAAGACCTCCGGAAATCATTCTGCAAGGTGAATTACGGTAAAAAAATAACAAATTTTACTAGGGCTTATTTTCGGGATAGGGCTTATATTGCAGCCCTCCCCGAGAATCATGCTAGGTCTTATTAATGGGGTAGGTCTTATTTTCAGGGAAACATGGTAACATTAGCCTGTTATGCAAAGGTAAGCAAAATCACACTGTACTGTCAGTAACAATTAATGCCACTGCTGTGTATCTGCTAAAGGGCAGAATGTTTCTCTGGTGTCAGGAAAGCAATTTTGCATGCGTTCTCGACACACACAAATGTGAAGGCAGGCTAAATTTCTCAGTTACATTGGTGCTTGGTGTAAAATCCTTTTATTCACACTTCTGGCCAGTGTGAATGCCCCCCTCAGATTGGTGGTCTGTGTAAATCCCTCTTCACATTGGTGGTTAATGTGAATGCTTCTATTACATTAGTGCAGCGCTCACCCCTGAAGGAGCCGCTGATTAGTTTGGCACCGGCATGTTAGGTTACCAGTGATTCTTGTGCAGGGATACTATTAGTGAAGGTGGTTAAGGAGCAAGTGTCCAGGCGTCAACTTGAGTTTTCAATGCTTTATTCCAAGGCCCAACACGGCCAATATCAACATGACACACGATAGAGAAAAGGTTGATGAGCAAGGAGAGAACTGTAGTATCAGGCCTTGGATATCAAAGAGCAAGAGCAGGCCTGCTCTCAGCATAGTCAAATTTAAACGTCACCACTCTCGCCAGAGTGGGTAAAGTGCCCCCGGACAGGCGATTCACTTGAGCCTGGCAGCCGAAGGGCCACCTTTAAACAAAGTCACTGGGAGGAAACAGGGCTTCTGTCACAGGCCTGATGAATTTCTCTTAAGTTTGTCAAAGGTTAGAACCAATGAATCCTCCCAGTAATTCCAATTTCAAGGTCACCGATTGACAGCTAAAGTGTACCTGTCATGTGGCGTGGTGACCGGATCCCCGGTGGTTCCATTCTCAAATTTAGGCAATTTGTGAATGGGAGTAACTTAACTCTCCCATTCCCCACTAACTTTAGCGTAGCACCCCACCAAAAGGGGGGGGGCGCTACACACTCCTCCCACTTAGATGACCACTGTCCCCAGGTTCTCAGAGCATTCAAGACCAAATGTTTAGACCTGATACTGAACCAGACAGAGAAGCAGGGGGAATAGGGAAAACTGGGAAAGAAGAAAAAAAAGAGAGTGGGGCATACTTGTCCGTAACTTCCCTTTATGGATGGGTGCCTCGGTTGGGCACCTCACCCCAATTCGGGCACAGGGCCTGCATAGAACATCGGGCTAAGGTGGGACAACATGTCCCAGGTTGAAGTAACGGTGAGTCCATCAAACAAACCAACACACTATGGACTCACCCGCTCTTTACAGCAAACACGGGCCACTGGGTAGGCCTTGAACAGATCGCTTCTTCTGTCTCCTTCTTCTGGCAGAGCCCCAGCACCCCCGAAAACCTGCTGTTCCAGGAATCGCGGTTTGAACAACTGATCGGGCAAATCATCGCCCTCATCGCTCCGACTCCAGGTCAGATGAAAGCTCCACTCCAGCAGGGACATAGGTCAGCAGGGCAGTGGCTGGGTTGGGTCGGATGGTTCTCCGCAGCGCCCTCCAGTCAATGAGCTTGAGAGATCTTCCTTCGGTGGGCTCACATTGAAGGGGGCCCGAGACAGCTAGAGCAGCTTCTTGAGAGGCTCCGGCCTGTATGCAGGCCACGCGGGCCACAAAATTTCCCAGCTCATTCACTCCCCCTCTGGGGCTCACCTTCTGTGGTTGGTTTGTGTCAGCAGCCGGCGGGAAAGCCGCCGGGGGCAGGTCGGCACCATCCTCATCCTCTGGGACCTCTGACTCTGCACTCGTCTCCGACCATGGGGCCTCCACCTCCGCGGCGACGACTCCCGAGGACTGATCCACCCAATAATTTTGCGGAAGTTCGACCACCGGCATGGTGGCATATAAAATCGCCCCACACTGTTGGCATTGGGCAAAGAATAGAAGGTGGACCTCGCATCTGGGGCACAAGAGGCCCAACATCTCTGCTCCGTCGGAAGACAGCAGAAAGACCTGTCCCGCCATGGACATTCAAATTCCCGTGTCAGTCACAGACATCCTATGATCCTCGAGCTCAACAGGCAGCCTCGGAGTAGTAATGGGACGCCTAAGAGCAGCGGCCTTCAAAATTCCAGCCATTCTCAATATGGAACCGTTCCAGCCAAGAAGAAAGGCGGTTCTGACAATTTGGCGCGCCGATGGGCGTTCCCTCTCTAGGTGGCGCGAGATTATTCTGCACACGGCGCGCAGGGGTGGGTGGCTCCTCCCACTTGGAAGAACTTGTCCAGGCACGTTGCAAGCGCATGCTATGCTGCACGTACGCCCAAGCTCAATGATGCAAGGTTAACTCCCTCGCAGTCCGCACACAACACCGAACACTTTTCACTCCTTAGTAAATTACATCCACCAACTTCTCTCGTTGTCAATGGTAACAGCTGGATCACGGACGAGCCCCCACGTGTAGTGCTCACCTCCAAAGGAGCCTCTGATTAGTTTGGGACCGGCATGTTAGGTTACCAGTGATTCTTGTCGAGGGATAATATTAGTGAAGGTGGTTAAAGAGAAAGTGTTCAATGCTTTATTCCAAGGCCCAACACGGCCAACATCAACATGACACACGATAGAGAAAAGGTTGATGAGCAAGGAGAGAACTGTAGTATCAGGCCTTGGATATCAAAGAGAGAGAGAGAGAGAGAGAGAGAAAGCCTCCTCTCAGCATAGTCAAATTTAAACGTCGCCACTCTCGCCAGAGTGGGTAAAGTGCCCCCGGACAGGCGATTCACTTGAGCCTGGCAGCCGAAGGGCCACCTTTAAACAAAGTCACTGGGAGGAAACAGGGCCTCTGCCACAGGCCTGATGAATTTCTCTTAGGTTTGTCAAAGGTTAGAACCAATGAATCCTCCCAGAAATTCAGATTTCAAGGTCACCGATTGACAGCTAAAGTGTACCTGTCATGTGGCGTGGTGACCGTGGGTCGTCCAGGCCTCGCAGACAACCTCTGTCTCTGGGTTCTCCCGAGCCGATTCCCCACCATTCAGCTCCCGGCTTAGGATCTGGGACCCAGGAATTTGTGAATGGGAGTAACTTAACTCTCCCATTCCCCACTAACTTTAGCGTAGCACCCCACCAAAAAAGGGGGGGCGCTACATTAGTGATCAGTGTAAACCCCTATTACATTAGTGGTCAGTGTCAACCCCTATTACATTGGTGGCCAGTGTTGAAACTCCTCTTTATATTGTTAACTGGTAAAAAAAAATCAGCATTGCCATGATCACACCCTCCCCTCCCCGCAGCACTGCCACTGATCCCAGGAGTCCTACGATTCCTAGACGTTTTCTTGTCTATTAAGGTGTGCCCTCACCTCCCCAGCCCATGGTGTGCAGCAGTGAGGAGATGATGTGCTGTAACCTCTAGCAACTAATCAGTAAGCAGTAATGATATGCAGTAACCTCTAGCAACCAATCAACAATCAGAAATCTTGTGCTGTAACCTCTAGCAATTAATCAGTGATCTGTGGTGTGTCCTTTAACCTCTAGCAACCAGTCAGTGAGTGGTAATGCTACACTGTAACCTCTGGCAACCAATCATAATCGCTGCCTGATCTGATTCAGTTAATAGATTTCGAGTTTATCTCAGTGGCAGCTGGTGCTCAAAAGTATTTTTTTTTGGAGGGGGGGACAAAAAAAATACTGAAAAAAAACATACATTGCAGCCTTACGGTGCTATCAATTGCAGCCACTGTGCCCCATATAATGCAGTCACTGT
Source organism: Rana kukunoris (assembly GCA_029574335.1). Lineage (NCBI taxonomy): Eukaryota > Metazoa > Chordata > Amphibia > Anura > Ranidae > Rana > Rana kukunoris. Next base: position 379,289,253 of record CM056050.1, on the reverse strand, counting down.
GCCCCATAAAATGCAGCCACTGTGCCATCAAACGCAGTCACTGTACCCATCATATGTAGCCACTGTGCCCATTATATGCAGCCTGTGCATATCATACAGCCTATGTGCCCATCATATTCAGGCTGTGTCCATCATATGCAGCCTGTGCCCATCAGACAGCCTCTGTGCCACTCATTTGTAACTTGCGCCCATCATATGCAGTCTCTGTGTCCATAATATGCAGCCTTTGTGCCCATCATATGCAGCCTCTGTGCCCTAAATGTGCAGCCTTTGCCCATCATACAGCCTCTCTGGCCAAAATTTGCAGCCTGTGCTCATAATATGCAGCCTCTGTGACCATCATATGCAGCCTGTGCCCAACATATGCAACCTCTGTGCCCATCATGTGCAACCTGTGCCCATCATATGCAACCTCTGTGCCCATCATATGCAGCCTCTGCCTATAATTTTCAGCCTGTAGACATCATATAGAGCCTCTTTGCCTATCATATGTAGACTCTGTGCCCATCATATGGAGCCTGTGCCCATCATATGCAGCCTCTGTGACACCCCCCCCCTGCTCACCATCTGACTGGCACACACTTACTCCATCCTGGTGGTGGGTCAGGAAGCGGGTGACTGCAGCAAGCTGTGGGACATGCAACGGGTCCTCCTTGTTTATCTGACCTCCTGTGCGTCTCTTCTTCCGTTCCATTAGGCTTTAGAGCGCCTATGCATCCAGCTAATTAGGTGATGGGTATTAGATACGTGCCTCCTGATGGGCTGAGATGCAATATATTTATTTGCTTTGCTAACACACCTGGGTGGACTGTAAGCGCAATGCTTTGTGCTCCAAGTCCACCTTTTGGACTCTAATCAGGTGCTTCAAAAAAACACCCCCCGCCACTGTAATTCAGGTGCCCAATGTCCGAAAAGGGGCCGGACGCCTGAAAAGAGGGGTGAATACAGTGGCCGTGGATAGATTCATGCAATGCAATAAATAAAGGCCTAGATTCACAAAGCGATTACGCCTGTGTAAATGTTGTTAGACAGGAGTAATTTCGATTTACGAGCGTTTTTACGCTAGTCGAAATCCTCAAACCATGAAAAGACACCTGCGTGCTAAATTTCGACTTTATTACGTGTTAGTACGCCTTCAGATCTACGCTGCCTGAAAATTGCGGCCACTGGGCGGACTTCCTGTTGTTTTTCACCTTCATGGTATGCTAATGAGCTTTTGCCTGGAATCCACAAAATTTCGCTCTTCAAACGCAATCTCTTACGGCACCTTTAGTCATCTTTTTTTTCTGTTTCACTATACCAGCTTTTTGCTGGTCTAATATTAGACAGCCCATGTTAAGTATGGCCGTCGTTCCCGCGTCGAATTTCAACGTTTTTCGATTTCTTTTATTATTTTTAACGTAAGTCGTCCGGGAATAGGAATGTTCGTAAACGCCGCTACTCAAACAACGAATGACGTCACGACGTGATTTCGCGCAATGCACGGCGGGAAATTCCTGAACAGAGCATGCGCAGTTCGATCGTCGCGGGGACGCGCTTAATTTAAATGCTTCACGCCCCCTACTCACGTATTTCGATTGCGCGGCGGAAAAAAAATACGATACAATAGCGTACGCGCAAAAAAACTACCTGAATTCGGCGTAGAGTCTGGTGATAGACGGCAGCGTAGCGTATTTCGATTACGCAGCGGAAGATTACATCTATGTGAATCTGCCCCAAAGAGAATACTGTTTGAATTTGGTCATACAGGTTTTGTTAGTGCCTATATCCAATTGTAGCTCCCCTTAAGCTAGCTTGTCATATATGTTGCTGGTGCTGTTTTTTTTTTTTTTTTTTTCTGTAACTTTGTTCCCCTTTTTTCTCTCAAAAAAATCTTTATCGATACAAAAAAAAAAGAATAGGTAGCGCTGCGCTGTAAATTGGGAATGGAGTGAACATATAGAGGAAGTGTAATGAGTGAAAATATGTGAGAAAAGTGTGCAATCTTGCTAATAATCACAATAAACATCAAAGGTGAAGAGGGAAACTGCATGGAGAGGGGGGGGGCAAAGAAAGTTTTTGCCCTGAGTCCAATCAATATTAAATATTGCCCTGGTGGTAGCACGCATATTAGCACATTAATTCAGACTTACCCGGCACGGAATCCGTAAATGTTCACTGAGCTGTGCATGCATGGCTCAGTATATATAAGCTCTGACAGGTAGTAAGTAGGGATGAGCTCCGCGTTCGAAACGAACGTATGTTCGACTCGAACATTGTCTGTTGGTACGTTCGACAAATTTCGAACAAAACGGGTCGTTCGCGCCAAATTCTAGTGACGCGCAACGGCCCATAATTCACTGCGGCATTGCGCGCTGATGATTGGCCAAACAGCGCAAAAAAAACGGAGAGCCTTAATTGGCCAAAGCCAGGGTGGCTTTGGCCAATTATGGCTCAAGGCTTAAGCACACGCCCCACACTATATAAAGGCCGCCTGCTGGGCGGCCTTGTGTAGTGTGTTGCAAATGTTAATGAGAGCAGTCAGAGAGACAGAGAGATAGTCTTTTTATATAGCTAGATAGAGCAGGAAGGCTAGTCAGTTTAGCTTAATTTACAGTGTGTAGAGAATATATATACATCCCTAGGAGTTGTACATATATTTATACACTGTATAGCTTAGCTAGATCAGTTCTTCCTAATTTACTGGCAGGCAGGTAATTGTGCTATTTAAAGACGTTATCACAGGTATAGACACCCAGCAGGTACAATATTTAAAGGATTTTTTTTTCTATTCATGCATCAATAAAATCACTGCTCCTGGAGCAGTGATTTTAATTATGCTTAACCACTTAAGACCCGGACCAAAATGCAGGTAAAGGACCTTGCCCCTTTTTGCGATTCGGCACTGCGTCGTTTTAACTGACAATTGCGCGGTCGTGCAACGTGGCTCCCAAACAAAATTGGCGTCCTTTTTTCCCCACAAATAGAGCTTTCTTTTGGTGGTATTTGATCACCTCTGCGGTTTTTATTTTTTGCGCTATAAACAAAAATAGAGCGACAATTTAAAAAAAAATTCAATATTTTTTACTTTTTGCTATAATAAATATCCTCCAAAAATATATAAAAAAACTTTTTTTTTCCTCAGTTTAGGCCGATACGTATTCTTCTACATATTTTTGGTAAAAAAAATCGCAATAAGCGTATATCGGTTGGTTTTCGCAAAATAAAAGAGTTTACAAAATAAGGGATAGTTTTATTGCATTTTTATTAATTATTTTTTTTTTACTACGAATAGCGGCGATCAGCGATTTTTTTCGTGACTGCGACATTATGGCGGACACTTCGGACAATTTTGACACATTTTTGGGACAATTGTCATTTTCACAGCAAAAAATGCATTTAAATTGCATTGTTTACTGTGGAAATGACAGTTGCAGTTTTGGAGTTAACCACAGGGGGCGCTGTGACTTTGAGTGTTCCCTGTGTGTGTGTTTACAACTGTAGGGGGGTGTGGCTGTAGGTGTGATGTCATCGATCTCGTCCCCCTATAACAGGGATGACGCGATCGATGCTGCGGCCACAGAGAAGCACAGGGAAGCCGTGTTTACACACGGCTCTCCCCGTTCTTCAGCTCCAGGGACGGATCGCCGCACTGCAGCGGCGATCGGGTCCTCGAGTCCCGCGGTCCCGGTCCTGGAGCTTCGGACCGGGTCACGGGTGCGCGCCGCGGGCGCGCGTCCGTGACCCACGGCTGGGTACTGGAATCAACGTATATATACGTTGATGTGCCCAGCCGTGCCATTCTGCCGACAAATATATGCAGTAGGCGGCCCTAAAGTGGTTAAATAATAATAAAAAAAAAATTAATTTCCTTTAAATATTGTACCTGCTGGGTGTCTATAGTTTGCCTGTGAAAACGTCTTTGAGAACCCGGGTCTTGACCGAGGGAACATGTATCAATGAAAAAAAAAGTTTTTAAAACGGTCGTTTTTTCAGGAGTCCTGCTCCTGAAAAAACTACCGTTTTTTTTTTTTTTTACTTTTTCCCATTGATACATGTTCCCTGGGGCAAAACCCGGGTTATCAAAGACATTTTCCAACAATAACTTGAATATTGGTCTTTAAAATTATTGTTTTTGAATTCGAACGTTCAAGTCCCATAGACTTCAATGGGGTTCTAAATGTTCGCGCGAATGGTCGGTCTGTTCGACGGTTCTGGTGCGAACCGAACGCGGGGGTGTTCGGCTCATCCCTAGTAGTAAAAGGGATTTATGATAGAAGAGACCAATAGGGTCTCTTTTGTCCTAAAAATACTACCTGTCTGCCTTTTTTTTCTTTTTTAAAGTTAAAATCTACGTTTAAGTCTGACTCCAACTTTTGCACCATGTTACATTTGTATTTAGGCTGAAAACTCATTTTCCAAGTAATACAGTAAATGAACATTTTTTTTTTCTGCACATATATGCCTATTTATAATTTTTTGGGGAAAAGATGGCTTAGCCTTTAAAAAAGCATTTAGCATTAAGTCAAAAAGCATTTTTGCTGGATATTCTGAGCTGGATTATGGAGCTGAATTGTGCAAACTGGAGATGGAGTGGGTTTTAGAAAGATTGCTCTTCTCTACTTAGCAGCTTAAATAATAAGCAAAGTAATATGATTCTCTGGTAAGAATAGGGGAGAGTCTTGGGAATATTTTACTGTGAAAAGAGTAAATATTACATAATTGTTAGTGCTACCCTGCTAGCCTATGTTTACTATTCTTTTGCTCTCTTTTTATTCAGTTAGTTCCTTACCCTCTGAAACTTGCCTTTTTATGTTGATGTCTGAAATGTTAATATAATTCAATAACTATCCTCAGCAGTCGGGTTTTTCAGGCCGTCAAATGCTGATATCATGAAACCAAAAACACTTCAATTTAAATACAGAAAGGTCAGAGAATAAAATAAACATAATGACTCCAAAATCATAATGTGTGAATGGATTGAGAACCAGAGGCACACTAAACCACCCAAATTAATTCAAATGTCAGTAAACACCCAGAGTTCACTCAGTGGACAATGTGCAAAGCTTTACCTGTTTGTCTTTATTAAATAGTAAAATATGACAAAGTCTGCACTTTGCAAAATGACTTCAAACTCATATTAGATTTTCCATGGTTTCTGTTGACGGAGGCATCTTCAGATCTCCTTTATTTGCGGACTTAGGGTAGTGCCATGGGGATTTTAATGGATCCAATTATGTGAACCCATACAGGAGGAAAAAAATAATCAGTAGCTTGGAAATGCAGAAGGTCAGCAGGTTCAGGGACGAAAAAAAACAAGCTCTGAAAATATCTCATTCATTTGTGACAGGCAGATGCCCTAAACAGCAACAATATATTTTTTAAGGCAGCAATATATCAAACTGATTTCCATGTTAAAGAAAATATTACCAGTACTTTGCATTAAATGTAATAAGCCTATAAATATTTTACTATTCTCTTTTCTTTTAGTTGACGTTTTTGATCCATATTATATGAAAAAAATGTAGGCATGGGAATCATATGATGTCATGTCTTACATCATTCAATGCTATTGGTCTTTCCCAAATGATTTCCACTATGCTTGGTCATAGTTGCTTAGTACAGCTTTTTTTTTTTTTTACTGAGATACAGTTAAATGCAATCCATTAATTGTAATGTGCCTGTGCACTAAGGCATACACACAGGCGCACAAACAAGCGATGTGCATTGTTCAGTAAAAATACATAAATAAATCAGAATTTTTGGTCAGTAAATCACTAAAATCCAATGTAAAATGTTAGGCCGCATACACACGATTGGTCCAACCCGATGAGAATGGTCTGACGGACCGTTTTTATCGGTTCACAGACTGATGGTCTGATCGCGTCAGTGACGTAAAACACAACGATGTGCTGAAAAAAATGAAGTTCCATGCTTCCAAGCATGCGTCGACTTGATTCTGAGCATGCGCAGGTTTTTGGACCGATGCTTTTGCGTACGAGCCATCAGTTTGAGCCGATGGTCAGGCGTCCATCGATCCGATTTTAAAGCAAGTTTTAAAACTTTGGTCCGACGGACGACGGACCGATGAGCCATACACACGGTCGGTTTGGATCGATGAAGCTGGACTTAAGTCCATTTTCATCGGTTTGGACCGATCGTGTGTACGCGGCCTAACATGTTTATGTCATTCTATATGTAATTTTCAATCTTTTTAAATCTACAGCTTTTATTAAAACATTGTCTGATGATTCTGCCTTGACGTCTTTGTTCAGCCACTTCCTGTTATGACCCAAATGATTTTTCCCAGCCTTCCAAAAGTCACACTGTCACATATACTTCCACTGGATACTATATATGACCATGCTGACACTCATTGCACAGGCGTGTTCTGCTGTAGACATTAGGGATGAGCTTCGCGTTCGAAAAGAACGTATGTTCGGCTCGAACATCGTTCGTTCGTCGAATTTCGAACAAATACGATCGTTCGCGGCAAATTCGAGTGAAACAAAACGACCGTTTTTAAAACTTTTTTTCCTTTGATACTACTATCAATGGAAAAAAAAGTTTTAAAAACTGTCGTTTTTTCAGGAGTCCTGCTCCTGAAAAAATGACAGTTTTTAAGACTTTTTTTCCATTGATACATGTTCCCTGGGGCAAGACCTGGGTTCTGAAAGACGTTTTTCAACAATAACTTGAATTCTGGTCTTTAAAATGATCGTTTTTGAATTTGAACATTCGAGTCCCATAGACTTCAATGGGGTTTTAAATGTTCGGACTGTTCGACGGTTCTGGTGCGAACCGAAGGTGGGGGTGTTCGGCTCATCCCTAGTAGCCATCATTAAGAAGCCTGTCTAAAAAAACTTCATCTAGCCATTACTGGAGTGAATGAATGTAGACATGAAGTGGCTGGAGTACTGAAAGGCAAAACATTGATATAAAAATCATGAAAGTATACATAATATTAAAATAGACAATAATTAATAAAACATGGTGCTTCAGCAAAATAAATCACATCTATCCAGTGTTTATATCTACTCTACTGATATAGTCTAGTGATTACATAGTTGCCTATCATTGCACATATTTATCTACGATTGTTACTGTTTGTATTTTGTAAAGAAATCTGTACTTCATCATTATGATATATATATATATATATATATATATATATATATATATATATATATATTGTGACAGAGGAAAGGCCACAAATAACAGTGGAAGAAAAGGCTGTGGCATGCAAAGGGTGTCTAAGAACAGGTATACACTAAGGCCTGATTCACACTGCCGTAACTTCCGTGAAATTGGACCAAAATTAGTGCAGGAAACCTTTTCTAAGTCAGAGCAACATTCTAAGTAAGTTGCTCATTTTTGAACAGTTCAATTGAATGTAATGGGCCATGAGTTGTCACGCAGCACATGCTCTCTCAGAGGCAGGTCAGTGTTAGGGAAGCGATTCGCTAACACAGCACTGTGTAAGCAGTGAACGCACAGTAGTGCGCCCACTGTTTAACAATTTGGAAGCCTATTAGAGCCCACCGGCTCTAATCAGGAAGCCTATTAGAGCCCACCGGCTCTAATCAGGAAGCCTCTTAGAGCCGGCGGCTCTAATCAGGCACTTCCAAATGACCCCCACCACTGTAATTCAGATGGCCTGTGCTCAACAAGGGGCCGGACACCTGATAAGGGGGCGGCAGTGGCGAAAATAGATAGATTAATGCAATGCAAAGAAAATGCCTATAAGATTCTCTTCTTTTGGTACCTGACTCCAGATGTACTCCACAGAGTTTATCCCTCTACTACTGACTGCTGCTGGCGTTGCCAGCAAGGCAGGGGCACCCTTTCCCATATTTATTGGACCTGCCCTGTGATAATCCCGTTTTGGACATTGACGCAGAGCCTATTGGCTCGCCTCTTTGAGATACCCATACCCATGACTCCAAAACTCTTCCTCCTGGACCTCTCTCAGCCGAAACTAATCAAACCCTATAAAAAGCTACTCCGCCATGTCCTTACAGCAGCGAAGTGCCTAATAGCCCTCCACTGGAAAAAACAGTGCCCCCATCTCAAGAGGCTCTAGGCACTAGGGTCAAAGATGTTGAATTAATGGAAAAAATGACAACCAGGATACAGGACAAACTAGACGACCACAACAAGGTCTGGGAGCACTGGCACTCTCGGGAGGAACCGCCGTGAGCTGATAGTGAAGTCATCGAGGTACCTTGGTATTCTACCCTATCCAGTTTATATTTTCTCTCTTCCACCTTCTCTTCTTTCTTCTCTCTATTTCTCATTTATCTTTGGTTATTTTGCGTGTACAGTTGATTGAGATGTCAATGTTGTATTGTTGCATACTACATGGTCTATCTGAAATACTTCTACTACTGCCTGAGGGTACGGCGCCGGCCACCAGGGGTGGATGTCCCTCCCCTCGCCTGCGCTGTGCACGCTTTGGCTAACTTCTTATAATTGATTAGATTTGATGTCTCGTTATTACGACTGTACATCTGTACTACTGCTCTGTTTTTATTAACGTCCAAAAATAAAATAAAAAACGTGTTATTTAAAAAATATATATATATATGAGTGGGCCATCCATTTCAGTAAATCATTGATACTCTATTATTGCATCACATGGAAAGTTATTTTTTAGACTTTGGAAATTATACCTTTCTTGAGTAGATGAAAGATATCTGGCAGTTTTAGAGCAGAATATTGCTACAGGAGATGGTGGATTTAAAAAAGAGAGTTAAAGAACTTCCTGGCTTTAAATAGAAGAATGTGCTAAATCACAACTCTTTGAATAGCTTTGAATACGGCTGGAAAAAAGTTAAATGCTTCTGTGAAACTGTTTTTGCTGCCTGTGACCCAGTTGGACTATTTACCTCACTGTCATTTTGATGGTAGGATAAAAAATAATAGACACTGTTGTCCCCAGGAAAGAAAAACATGGTACAGTAAATATAGCCTGAAGCCTCATACACACGATTGGTTTTCCTGGCAGGAAAACTGCCAGGAGAGCATTTGACAGGAATCCCGGCCATGTGTATGCTCCTTAGCAGTTTTCCCTGTAATGGGGACTGAGGATGTTATGGGGGCCGAGGACTGTAATTGGGGACCTGAGGACAGTAATGTAGGGGGCTAAGGACAGTACTATTGGAGGGGGTTGATGTCAATGGGGTATGATAACACTACTTTGAAGGGGGAAATATTGATGTTAAGGGTAGGGAACTGTTATGTGCAGTGGACAATGATATAAGGATTGGTTTGTGATATGGGGCTTAGTTCAGACCTGTGCATGCACATTTGCGTGCCCATGTCACAGGTAGGTCAGCCTTCATTTTAATGGGCTGCACTACCTATTAGAAATGCAGGGAAACAAGTTCCTGATCCTTTTTTTTTTAATTGCTCAGTACCAAGCTGTATAGTTCTGCAGGACCAGGCGGTTTGGCACACGCATGTGCTAAAGTGTAGAAGGTTCCTCTGTGGGTCGGGAACATGTGCAATTTAACTTGCGTTCCCCAGCTGCAGAGATTGGAACATCTAGGAGGAGAGGGTGCTGCTGTGATTTGAAGGATCTGAGTCATATCACAAACATGCGATTTAGACCTATGCTTAAAGAAGATTTTATTAACCGGACTTACTGATAAAAACCCCCAAAAAGTACCCCCCCCCCAAAAAAAAAGAAAAAAACTCTGCTTCCATGGGGGCATCCTGCCGACTGCAGTCTTTTCGCGGTGACAGCTGTTATATAGCCAGGGGTGGATCCACCCAGTTGCGTAACCAGATGACCCCAGTCCCCCTCTAACAGTGATGTCAGAGGGCAACGGTGTCTCCCGTTTACATCACCGGGTGGCCCCGCCCTTGGCTATATAACAGCTGTCAAAGTGAAAATATGTCAGTCGGTGGGAGTTTTTCCATTTTTTTTCCTCGGGAGAGTCAGTGCCATGATTGACAATGGATTTACATTGCATTGTTTTGTTTAAATAAAGTAATTGTCAAAAACTGTCTTCTGTCGTTTTTACTTTTTTGACACTTTTTCGGAGAATAGGTAATGGTACAATCACATGGGGGGTGGGATCTGGGGGGATAGCACTCTCTCATCCCCCCTTTTCCTGCGGCCTGCCAGGTTGCATGCTTGGATAAGGGTCTGGTAAGGATTTTTTTTACATTTTGGCACGGGGTTCCCCTGTTCACATGTTCACACACATTTTTTGTCTATTCACATTTTCTGGTGCAAACCGAACCGGGGGGGGGGGGGGGGTGTTCGGCTCATCCCTAATGCTGACCTGGCAAGCAGAGGTACCCTGGATTTCTATTAAAAAAGCACTATTGAACTCCTATGATTTAGACGTCAATTCCTTTAGTAAGGGTTGCGTGTACTTTGTGGTGTGGTGAATAAAGAGTTGGCACCTTGGAATTTCACTGGATTTAATTGGAGCAGAGCACTTTGATGGCCAATTTACATTTGTGAATTCATTGAAGCGCAGTACTGTTATGAATGTTATGGAACATATGTTACATAGTTTGATTTTTAAAGGGATAGCATGCTTTTTTTATTACCCTGTTCACAAACATTGCACCTCATGTGCCTTCACTTTACAGTTTTGGTGCTGCAGCGCCATTACCACCCATACTGCAGCAGCAGCTTCATCTGCTGGCAGACCTTAGACTCTACAGTGGCACTACAGAATTAAAAGAGGGCTCTCCTATGCCCCTCCTCAGCTTTAATTAAATGATCTAGCCAAGTGGAAGTCTTTAAAAAGGTTTGGTGAGAGGAGAGAGTAGGGCAAAACAGGTGGGAGGGAACTCTGTACTTTGGGGGTTTGGGGTGAGAGCTGGGACTGGGAGGATTTGGGTGGAATGTTATTTTTGGTTGCAATCTTGCCTGTATGTTACTTACTCCTGATCCCTGTGGTCTGTGTGGCACACATTCATGAGCCTTGCAGTCTGTGCAATACGTAATCCTGAGGCCCATGTCTTGTGCGATACACAATCGTGAGCCCTGCATTATATAGAATTTGTTGAACTCTTCATACTCCTGACCATACATAGGGCTATATATAACATGCTCCTGAGCGCTGCACTGTTTATGCTTTATTTTTATATTTTATGACATACTTATGACCATATTTTAAAAAGAAAAACAGCAGGCACCATGGGCGTCCGCTCCATAGGGCAAGGGAGGGCCCTTGCCCCCCCCCCCCTAGAAACAAGTGCCATGATCCTCTCCGGGCAGGAAGCAAGGCGGCGGCACAGTGAAAGAAATTAGAGCCGCTCTCTCCCTCTTCTAGCTCCGCTGACAGAGAGGGGGATGTGGGTGATATACAGCCCAGAACAGGGGCAGACCATCCAGAGAGGGGAGGGCCATCAGCACACCTTTCACTGTGAAACCGCAGCAGCGGTGGCATTGTAATGAATACAGTGTGTGCCTGCTGTGTGTTCAGGATTTAATGCTCCTTTCTGTCCCCTCCCTCCAGTCTCGTGCTGTGCGGGGTCCCTGTTATCTCTCACTCCCCCCCTCCAATCAGCAGTGCGGTGTGCTGTGAGACCTGGGAGGCGGAGCTCACTGTAGCTCCTGTCGGGCGTGCCAGAGGAAGGGAGGAGGTGAGTGAGATGTACGAGTTTCCTAGTGTGGATAGCAGTAGTGCAAACTTTCATGGAGTTTTTTTCTCAGGAGAAGAATCCGAGGAGATAGTGAGTGTGAGTGTGAGTGTGGGGGGGGGGGGGTGAGGTCTGCAGCAGCCCGATCACATGTGACAGATCACTTCACACTTCATGAACAGTCTGTGCAAACATCATCCAATCCAATTGTTCAGACTGGATAATGTGGGGTCATTTATAGCCATTCATGTAACCTGTGTGTGTATGTGGTGAGTTTACACTTCTAATTGCACAGACTCAGAGCCCGGATACATGTACAATCAGAAGTGTGAACTCACCACATACACACACAGGTTACATGAATGGCTATAAATGACCCCACATTATCCAGTCTGAACAATTGGATTGGATGCAGAGTGCTAGAAGCTGGATTACATAGATCTGTGCATACATCTAGTACTGTTGTGCGATTCATTGTTGTAAATGTTTTTAGTGGATGAGTTTTTTTTTATACATCGCTATCTGACCACTTCTCAGCCCCCAACTCCCCCCAGCTTGCATCACCCCCAGATCACGTCATACAGACATCACTCCGAGCTGCTTCCTAACCCCCCCCCCAGGCGAGGGACATCATTCCATGGTCACTTTCCTTCCCTTATCTTCCCAACATCAAGAAATCCCTCCCCATACTGCCACCGCCATACCCTCTGACCTCCTCTCCTGTACTAACTGCACCAATATTACCTTCCGCACTCCTCTCCTGTACTAACTGCACCCATCATACCCTCCAAACTCCTCTCCTGTACTAACTGCAGCCATCATACCCTCTACACTCCAGTACTAACTGCACCCATCATACCCTCTGCACTCCTCTCCCGTACTAACTGCACCCATCATACCCTCTGCACTCCTCTCCTGTATATACTGCCCCATCATACCCTCTGCACTCCTCCTCTCCTGTACATGCTGCCCCATCATACCCTCTGCACTCCTCTCCTGTACATACTGCCCCATCATACCCTCTGCACTCCTCCCATCCTGTACATGCCGGCCCATCATACCCTCTGCACTCCTCTCCTGTACATACTGCCCCCGTCATACCCTCTGCACTCCTCCTCTCCTGTACATACTGCCCCATCATACCCTCTGCACTCCTCTCCTGTACATACTACCCCATCATACCCTCTGCACTCCTCTCCTGTACATACTGCCCCATCATACCCTCTGCACTCCTCTCCTGTACATACTGCCCCATCATACCCTCTGCACTCCTCTCCTGTACATACTGCCCCATCATACCCTCTGCACTTCTGCTCTCCTGTATATAATCCCCCCATCATACCCTCTGCACTCCTCCTCTCCTGTACATACTGCACCCATCATACCCTCTGCACTCCTCTCCTGTACATACTGCCCCATCATACCCTCTGCACTCCTCCTCTCCTGTACATACTGCCGAATCATACCCTCTGCACTCCTCCTCTCCTGTACATACTGCCCCCATCATACCCTCTGCACTCCTCCTCTCCTGTACATACTGCCCCCATTATACCCTCTGCACTCCTCCTCGCCTGTACATACTGCCCCCATTATACCCTCTGCTTTCCTCCTCTCCTGTACATACTGCCCCATCATACCCTCTGCACTCCTCCTCTCCTGTACATACTGCCCCCATCATACCCTCTGCACTCCTCTCCTGTACATACTGCCCCGTCATACCCTCTGCACTCCTCCTCTCCTGTACATACTGCCCCGTCATACCCTCTGCACTCCTCTCCTGTACATACTGCCCCCATCATACCCTCTGCACTCCTCCTCTCCTGTACATACTGCCCCATCATACCCTCTGCACTTCTCTTCTGCAGAACCCTGTGCATTCAAATGTTTTTGGGAACTCTGGATTCAGATCTAAAGGAGAACACAGTTGACTCTGATATAAAGGGGGACTTTTGTGATTAACTTCTTATGATTAGAAATTTTATTTAATCACAGTATATACTACATAAAAAAATAAAAATTAGCTGTGCATTGCTTTGTACAGAGGTAATGAATTTAATGTACTACAAAAATAATTATATATATATATTGGTGTGCGCTGCTAATGTGTTCGGGTTTGGCTTGACGAAAAGGTGGCAACAATAAGTGCAGACAGCCTGCTCCCTCTCTCTGATAAATGGAGCCGTGGCGCTGTGACAGGAAGAGGAGAGCCGCTGGCTGTCTGCAATGTATATCTCCCCCGATCGCCCCCCTCCCCCTCTCTGTCAGCTGGACGCTCCCCCCCCCTGAAATCTAACAGGGCATGTTGGGCAGCTGGGTGGGCTGGTGAGGGAGCGGGTGGCTCGGTGGGCAGGTGACATAGGTCCAGTGATGCAGGGTGCTGTGTAATGTAAAGGGGACCAGTGATGCAGGGTGCTGTGTAATGTAAAGGGGTCCAGAGGTGCAGGGTGCTGTGTAATGTAAAGGGGGCCAGAGGTGCAGTTGTGGAGAGGGGTACACAGTAGGGACAAAGAGATATTGAAAGATGCAGGGGGCACAGTGGGGTGTTTTTACATTTTAACTTCTTTATGCGACTGTATCGCCGCAGCCAAAGTGCCCCCCCCTGACAAAATTTCAGCGGACGCCCATGGCAGGCACTAGGCTTTCAGGTTGAAGTGATTTAAGTGGCTGTAAAGTAGTCTAATTACATTCACAATTTACTAAATGTACAGCCCTCCCTGCCTGACTGCTCCTGCCATGTTTCTTGGGCTCCAGTGCCCCATCTGGGACCAGCATGGTAGGTGTCGATGGGTGCAATGGAGGGAGACCAGGCAAATGTTCATTCATTTTTTCACCTTGAAATTCATTACGTCATTTGGCTGTCACTTTCCCCAGCTACTTAGACTGAGGGACAAGCTAATGGAACACAATATTTCTTTCCATTTCTGACCCATGACATTGTATATGTATGATCCCTGGACAATGTGATCTACAGTATGTGTGATCTATAGACAATGAATAAATGTGATACAGAATATGGATTTACTTGCTGCATTCTAGTGCACCACATGGAATATTTTGCATGTAGCTGGCATGGTGCCTGGTCTCACTGCATCATACCCCCTCTCCTGGTTCAGTCCAAGTCCCTGCCCACCTCCAGGAGCAGAGCTGCCATGTGCCTGGATTTACCCACCTCCCCCTCTGATCATCCATTCCTAGATATCACCATTGTGAGTTAAAGCAGAGTGTTGGGCTTAGTAAATGTCATCGCCACACCATGTCTCCCTCATCAGGTAACACAAACATGGTTGCACAATGAGTACCTGCTTATGGTCAAACAATTGAGCAGGTGTTCTCACTGTATGAGTGTGACTAGGCTGTGTGGTGCTTGCTCCATACACATGTCAACCTTCTACCTTTCATGACTGTCATGTAGGAGCTTACCTTAAGTGTTCATCTTTTCCCAAACTGCTCAGGAGCCTATCAGTGTGGGCTCCAGGAATACCCAATCCTGTTCTATGTGCTATTCTAGAGTCAACAGGGGTGTCACACTCACAGGGGCGGACTGACAACTCATGGGGCCCCCGGGCAATAGAAGATCATGGGGCCCCCCAGGCTTAGAGATGGCCGCCATGTGGCAGCCACCTTTTTTTGATGCAACATGAATGTGGAAAAACCCATGTGGAGGGAAAGGGCACCAAGCTCCGTGACATGCTGAGTGACAGGAGACTTAGAGCTGGTGACCCACTAAATTCACCAGAAGCCTCTCATGGGCATTGCCACCTTAACAGCATCATGGGCCCCTGGGCAAAATACTTAACTGGGACCCCTAGCAGGGAGATGATGACCTGCGGCATACATAGTGTACCATGGCGAACAATGGACATTAAAGTCTTAAAAGATCTGCTGTAAACAATGCAAACATACCACAGACCTTGTACCCATAAAATTTGAATTACTGTGTTGCAGCTGATAATCTCAGACACTAATGAATCTCAGTCAAGGGATCATTTGCTTTTAAAATAAACGTTTCCATTACATATGTTTTTTTTATGCACAGCATTTTTTATTTTTGGCTTACTGAGGCAAAATGACAGTAGAACTTAATCAAAACCAGCAACTGTTGAGACAATGAACACCTTGGTCAGGTCTTTGTACAGTATAATGTACAGAGTATGGGGGTCAGGAGTAAGTAAGAAACACAACAACATATAGTGTACAGTAGTTAGGATGAGCCCCAGAGTGCCACCCTTCCGGCAGAGCCCCCAGTGTCCCCTTACACACACCTTTGCAACTTGGTGTGGTAGGCAGCTGGTGGGAAAAGGCTTTTAAAAATAATCCACATGTTGCAGCCCCTGAACTGCGCAAGCGAGTCATAAAACCAGCAAAATAGTGAAGTGCTGTGGTTGGCCTCAGATCGGGTGCCATGATGTCACTGCACAGGTGTGTACCCAGACCTGCACTGATGCCTGATCCAAGGCCAAGCTCAGCAGTGCACCATTCAGATGGCCCCGAATGGCAACAAGTGGATTTTTTTCACGGGCATGGGATTGTTAGAGCCACTTGTGTTGAGTTTTTTTGGGGGAGGGGGAGCAAACAAAATGGGGAAAAATACTGGGGGGAAAAAAATCAATTGCAGCCTCACTGTGCCCCATCAAATGCAGCCAACTGTGCAGCCAACTGTGCCCCATCAAATGCAGCCAACTGTGCAGCCAACTGTGCCCCATCAAATGCAGCCAACTGTGCAGCCAACTGTGCCCCATCAAATGCAGCCAACTGTGCCCCATCAACTTCCTGATTGGCGGAGAGGCAGTTCAGTAATAGTAATTTGCTTTTCTAACACACCTGGATGGGCTCTGAATGCTCTGCGTTCCGAGCCCACCCTATTTTGAAGCCTATTAGAGCCTATGGCTCTAATCAGGTGCTTCACCCCCCCCCCACTGCAATTTAGGCGCCCGGGGTCCTGAAAGGGGCTGGACACCTAAATAGGGGGTGGGCGCAGTGGCCATGGATAGATTCATGCAATTAATGAATCTATACCTTCTACATAGAGGGGATGGTGTCCTTAATATAAAGACCACCCCTGGTATACACACGCATGCACAGTATACACACACTATATATATATATATATATATATACCAGCACTTTTTATTAATTTTGTATTTTTTTTTTTTAAAGTAGGTGTAATTAAATGGTTCATGCAGCAAATTTATACTGCAGGGCAAACATAAAAAAACAACACACAACTGTAGTTGTCAATGCTGAATGTTTCCACACACATAAAGCTGACATCTTTACTATCAGCAGGAGGATAATGACAGCACTTCCATTAACACCAGTGCATTTCACCCACAAATCATCCTGATCCACTGCTGCTGCCTCTTCTAGCATGCTGGTACTTGTAGTGCCCCAGCAGCTCACAGACATAGGATGTGGTAAGGTAGTACAGGAGAGGAGAAGGCTGTGCCTGTGTAGGTGGGCAGGTGATGAGTAGGGAGATTGAAAAGATTGAAGAAGTTCAGCACATCCTTCTCCCAGAAGCATGGCACTTCTCTCACATACTGTAGATCGTTTTTCTAACAGCAAGAGGAGCCCTGCTACACAGCCCCCCCCTCCCCCTCCTCACCAGGATAGGAAAGCACTGAAAATAAAACATTTCTTTCAGCTCAGCCAGCTTACCTTTTAACAGGCAGCCGTCCATACCCACACTGCAGGCTGTCCCCTCCTCCCTCTCCTCCAGCAGTCGGCACCTCCTGCTCCTATGTCAAAAAAGCCGGGCTGGAGAAGGGGGCGTGTACACTGTGCTCCCATTGGCTGAGGAGGCAGTGGAGAGGCGGGGCAGCTACAATCTCAAGATTTACACATCAAAATGATGTCGGTAGTGGCCGTTTCAGGGATAGATGTTAAAATACATTGATTTTAACAAACTGTCCCTGCTTTTACCAAGGCTGGCAACCCTGATGGGGCCCCCTAGTGGCCATGGGGCCCTCGGTCCGTGCCCGACTGACCGAATGGTCAGTCCGCCCCTGCACACTCACACACAATGCCCTGCCTTGCCCTGGGTTATTCTATAGACAGGGCACTCTGTTATACCACTGACCACACACACTAAACTTGACTTGACTATTGACATGACTACATGATGGAATCCAACTTGATTCCTTGCCTTGTATATGAGCTTGAACAAGTATGTGTGTATATGTATGTATGTATGTATGTATGCATAATATATACAGTATATAAATTATATATTATACTGGGGTTTAGGCAGGTGTGGAAATAATGCTGTAAATTAACCACATGAGGACAGCCTAATATACGTCGGCAGAATCGCACGGCTGGGTTGGATAACTAACCACAGATCTTTTGTCGATGTAGGCTGCCCCAGACTCAATGATGTTGCAATTGGGGCTCTGTGGGGTCCAAACCATCACTTCCAGGGCTCCTTGTTCTTCACGCTGAAGATAGTTCTTGACAATATTGGCTGTGTGTGGTCTTTGGGAACTGCAGAATAAATTTGGGACCAATCAACGCCTCCCTGATGGTAATCCATGAAGGATAAATATCTGTCTGTGTTTCTCTGCCTGTAGTGAGGGACACGTTAATAGAACATGGTAAATATGTTGTCAAGACCAGATCACTATAAGTATATGGCACCAACATGCCTAAATGTATACAGTAAGGAGCAGGGCTCCAATCCTGCGGGAAAGCGTGGGAACAGAGTCCCTGCACTTTTTCCACTGCAAGAACGCAGTTCCCTTTGCAGGACTAGAGCAGCCGAGCCGCCCGAGCCAATCCTTCACTAAGCAGCGATGCTCGAGTCACTGTCAGGGGCAAACGAACCTTAGAAATCCTTTATGTTACTGGGCGCTTCCTGTATATGAAAAAAGCTCCCAGGAGACATTGAGGCATCGAGGAAGTGACGGAATACCCACACACTACCCAATGAATCCATATACAGGAAGCGGCCAGTAACATAAAGGATTACTAAGGTACAGTGGATCGAAAAAACAAAAACAAAAAAAACATGCGGTTTAGTAATTATGCATATGAGCGTATCATTTTTTATTTTATTTTTGGTGGGGGAGTGGATCTTGGGTGGGAGTTCCCACACTTTTTTCCCCAGGACTTGACCCCTGCTAAGGAGAGGGAAGAGATATGGGACAATCATATAGGTGCAATCATAAACATTAATAGAATAGCTGATTTGATAATTTTTTGCTTATTGATCTGGCATCTGTCTGATCTAAGGAGAATAACACCATTGATAAATCCAGGAAATCACAATTCATTAACTGTATGATTGGAAAAAATGTACATGAATTTCCACTTGAATTAATCAAGAACAATTTACAGGTTGATTTGTGAACCTGCTAACTAATGTTTACAGCAAAGATTGAAAATATTTCTACACAACAGCGGTTATTTAGTCTATTGTGTATACAAAAAAATATGCAAATGAACATTGGGTACATTTGTATTCTGCAACCACACACTGCCCTTGCAATGGTTATGACCTTATGAATGTTTTTAAATTTCCGTAGTTCTAATTTTTTTCTATTTCATTTTATTTTGAAACAAACAACGTAAAAAAAACAAAAAAAAAACAAGTACAATCCATATGCATAACGTAATATCTAACTCTGTCTGCTATATATAATAAATCATACGGGTACTATATTCCTATGTATCCACATGCTTAATAAACTCCCTCCCCTAAAACCTTATTTGTATTACTTCAAATTAAGACCATTGTTTTTTCATGTGCACACAGATGGACAACCAATCAGTTCTAATTATTTATGCATTCAAAGGAAATTGCATGTATGCTTCATTTCTCTCTATCAAATAACCATTTGATGTTCTTGTTTAATATTAAGTAGGATTCATCACATACTTCCTTATGCAGTGTCCTCTGGCAAGATGCTTATTGCACCTCATTTATACACACATTGAATTATCACACATCTGGTAAATATAGGCAGAAAAAATAAAACCCTGCATAGGACAATACAATTTAGATTAGAATATTTGGACTTGTTCGAAAAAGTCAATATCATCAGGTGCTCTGATGCAATGAAGGGGCATCCCCTTAATGCCTTATAGGTTACCCTTTAATTTGGGTATATTTTACTTATGTTCATTTAAAACTACCCTGGGTGACAATACTGCTGAGAAATTTTACTGCAGAAGGATCACATTGTTACAAGACAGAAGGAGGGAGAGAAACACATCTATTGCCATGATTAACAGCTAAAAATTATGTTAGGAGGGGTCAGAAAAACTAAAATGTGTGTGCTAGAGGCCGACTTTATCATATATTCTTATATGTACTTTATTTTTTTGAATTCGCTCAGAGCCACACATGGATCCAGCCTTCTCTACTCAATGCTTATAAAAATGCACCAGTTTCGATGCTGATCTATTTAGACTTGGAGGAGGTTTACTAAAGCTGGAGTTTGCAATATCTGGTGCATCTCTGCAAAAAAATCAATGAGCCTACATTTTTTTTTTTCAAAGTTTAACTGAACAAGATGAAGTTAGAAGCTACCGTGATTGGCTATCTATGGTTAGGATTTTATTGCTACCCTTGTCCCTATTAGGCAGCTACTCCCTAACTTTTTGCACTCCCAGGTTTTCGTAAATCCATCCTAATGGCTCAGAGCAAATTGTTAGTACTTATGTGGAGCTCGTAATCTCTGCTATTAACCTCCCTGGCGGTATGATTCTTTCAGATTTTAGGTGCTGAAAGCGGTACCATTATTTGCAAGGAAATTTGGCATTTTATACTGCGTTTTATACTGTAGACTTGTAATTCTTAGGAATAACTCACTTAAATCTGACCAAACAAGAGTCTAATAGGCACCCCAGGTATGACATTTAAAAAAAAAATAATTTATAAATGATAATATAATAAATAATTATAAATAATTATAACAAATAATAATATAATTATAGTAAAAATTATTCAATAATGTAATGAAATCAAAATCACTGAAATTTACCACGCAGCTGAATGGACGCTTAGCTCAGGAGCTCCGCTTCAGCGTCAGGGAATCCAACAATCCGAGGCATCGTGGGGTGTACTGAAACGCCCGAAAGAGCACCCGCTGACCCGCTCGTCCCTCGAGGATGACTAAGAAGCGCAAAAACGCCGCTCAGCCGGCGAAGCTGGAGGATTTCTTCTCCCCCAGGACTGGCAGCGTATCCCAAGATGGCGCCGGCCGCGCCTCTCCGGCCTCCGCCGGCGGATCATCCATCTCCACACCAAGCCCGGGATCGAAAGAGGGGACCCAGCGCCGCTCCCCAGGGGCTTCCACCCCCCTCTCCTGCAGCCCAGTGAAGTCCAAGCCACGGCTGTCGGCCGCAACATGTGACTCACAGGTCAGTGTCTTGCAGGGTTCTATGGAGGACACTCGTGAACTCTCAGCCCCCATTAACACCTTCCCTACCTCCAATATGCCTGTGTCGGACACCACATTGAGAGATATGCTGGTCTCCCTGCGCACGTCTCTCCATGCAGACATGATGGAATGTATGAGAGGCTTCAAGACAGAAATAGGGGAGCTGGGTGGCAGGGTTGACCACGTGGAGCAGAAAATGGGGGAATATGCTTCCTCATACAATTCCCTAGTGGACTCTCACAATGACCAAGGGGATGAGGTTGCCTGGCTTAGGGCAAAGGTCGCAGACCTCGAGGACAGGTCTCGCAGGAACAATGTCAAATTGAGGGGTGTACCTGAGACTGTCATGCCTGCCCAACTCCAACAGTATGCCCGTGAGCTTATGGGGTCACTCCTGCCCTCCGTCCCTGACTCAGAACTGGTAGTAGACCGGATTCACCGCCTGCCTAAACCCGCACACCTTCCTGACAATATACCCAGGGATGTACTGATGCGGGTGCATTTCTATCATGTCAAGGATCAATTTATGTTGGCCTTCCGCAAGACCCCCCGGTCGTCTGACCGCTATGCTAACCTACAGGTGTTTGCGGACCTCTCCCAGCACACTATGCAGAGACGCAGATCTCTTCAACCTGTCACAAAAGCACTCCGCAATCATAGTATTATATACAAGTGGGGCCAACCGGCCAAACTCATCGTAACCAAAGACGGCGCCTCCAACGTTGTCATGTCCCTGGAAGAGGGACTCGCCCTCCTCCGCAAATGGGACATACTGCCTGAGCATCCTCCTGGGGACACGGTGCCCGCATCTGTAACCAAGGCTCAAGCCCACGACGAATGGTCACTGGTGACACGTAAACGTACTAATAAGAAGAAAACATAAAGCCCTTCTGCCTCGGAGATCCTGTTTGTTATTGTTCTTCATGATAATCCCTGACTCTGTTGGAGTTCTGTTTCTCCACGAACTCCCCCTCCCTGCAATATGTGCAGCTACTCTGCATCCAGATCCCGGCTGGGATCCTCCTTTTTACTTGTGCTACCTTTTGTTTTTGTTATGACCCTTTTGCTCTTACTTTTTACACTTCCTTCATCTTTTTCCCCTTCCCCTGAGATGGACGCCGGACTCTTTTCAATGAAGACATCCTGCTCCCCGTATGCTCCCACCGCCTGGAATCGGCTGATCTGGAAATCCGAATACATCACCGCAAGGTACTATTATCATTCTTTTCATATGCACACTCATGGCCCTGTCAGTTACCTCCTTTAATGTCCGGGGTCTGAACCACCCAGTCAAGAGAGCTTCTGTCTGGAGGGAGGCTTTGAAATTGCGCTCAGATGTCCTGTGTCTTCAGGAAACCCACCTGAAAGCCTCCGATGCACCTCCCTTCCACCACGTTAAGTTCCCCCATGTCTTTCTGGCATCCGCCCCAAACAAACGGAAGGGTGTTGCCGTTGCAATCAGAGACTCAGTGAACTTCTCTCTACAAGATTCTTTGACTGACCCTGATGGTAGGTTCCTAGTTCTGGTTGGGACCTTCAACAACAAGCTGTACACCCTGGTTAATCTGTACGCACCCAACACCCACCAACTCCGTTTTCTGAGGAAACTTTTCTGTAAAATCAATGACATAAGAAAAGGAGCTTTGATTGTGTGCGGAGACTTCAACCTGACGGTTGACTTTACATTGGACTCTACCTCCCACTCAAAACGCCACCAACCTGCGCTAGGCGCATTGATACATGCTGAGGGCCTGTTTGATGTCTGGAGATGTCAACATGCGAGCGAAAGAGATTACTCCTTTCATTCCTCCAGACATAACTCCTATTCACGTATTGACTTGATTTTAGTAGACAAATTTTTACTTCAAAAGGTATCCTCGTCCGCCATTCACGACATCACGTGGTCAGACCACGCCCCAGTGTCGGTGGTGGTGGGCGGGGGGGCCCCAGTAACCTCGCCCTTCATTTGGAGGGCGGACTCATATTTACTCCAGCAACCTACTCACATTACCTATTTGTCCTCTCATTTACGAGAATTCTTCACTGTTAATGCTGGTTCTGTTACTAACCCATTTTCTATCTGGTGTGCCCATAAGGCCTACATTAGGGGTATCCTGATGCAACTCAGCGCACGGGTCAGGAGGCAGAGAGCACAAAAACTAGACTCCATACTCGCTGAGATCGCTTCCTTAGAGTCGCAGAACAAGCAGACTCCTGATGTCTCAACGACTACTAAACTATACAGTGCGCGTGCGGATCTCAGGAGACTGCTACTCGAACGATATGAGAAACATGTCCAATCTCTGAAATTGTCCCATTATGCGTCTGGTAACCGGGCAGGCAAATTTCTGGCTCAGAGGCTGAAAAGTCGAAAGGTGAAAACCACTATCCCTTTCCTTATCAAGCAATCTGATGGCAGCAAAATTTACAACCCTCAAGATATCGCGAACTCGTTCGCGGACTTTTACTCCTCCCTCTACAACCTCCGAGAGGACCCCTCTACACCTCAACCGGTAGAAGGGGCAATTCGCTCCTTTCTAGCTGATTTAGCACTGCCTGCCTTGTCGCACACCCAACTTGACTCCCTTAATGCGCCAATATCGGAACTTGAAATCAAGCGGGTTATCAAGTCCCTCCCCCTGGGGAAGTCCCCAGGCCCGGACGGGCTTCCTAATTGTTACTATAAGGCCTTTGATTCCATCCTAGCCCCAGAGCTGAACAAAGTGTTCTCTGAAGCAATGCTCTCTGCCTCCTTCCCAAGCGAAATGCTTAATGCTTTCATTGTAACCATCCCAAAGCCGGGGAAAACACCCACCGCACCTGCTAATTTTCGACCCATCTCCTTGCTCAACACAGACGTGAAACTGTATGCCAAGATTTTAGCGTCCAGACTGCTCCCACTCCTCCCCTCTCTGATTAATCCGGATCAAACAGGGTTCACCTCAGGTAGACAGTCCTCAGATGCGACCAGACGGGTAATAGACTTGGTCCATCATGCCGGGGCCTCTCGGACGCCTTCTCTGCTCCTTTCTCTGGATGCGGAGAAGGCGTTCGATAGGGTACACTGGGGATATATGACCCAGGTATTGGAGAAATTTGGGTTCTCCGGCCCCATCCTGTCGGCAATCCTTGCACTATATTCCTCCCATTGTGCACAGGTCTATACCTCAGGTATGCTCTCCTCTGCTTTTGCCATAACTAATGATACCAGGCAAGGGTGTCCCCTATCCCCCTCCATATTCAACCTACTCGTAGAACCCCTCGCGGAAAAAATTAGGGCACATGCAGGTATCCCGGGTTTCTTGGTGGCGGGACGGACGCATAATATAAGCTTATTTGCAGACGACATTATCCTTTTCTTAACCTCACCGTCCTATTCCCTACCACACGCACACGACGTCCTCGCAGAATTTAGTCGCATATCCTACTATAAGGTCAATTATACCAAGTCTTTCATTCTAGGCCTCAATCTGTCCCCCTCCCTTCAATCCCGCTTGCAAACTTCCTTCCCATACTCCTGGGCTACATCCAATATACAATACCTGGGGATACAAATCACAACTGACCCTACGAAATTGGCCGATGCTAACTATATTCCTTTGATAGATAAAATTGCTAAGGAGGCCACTCGCCTAGCCAGGGTCGAACTAACGTGGTCGGGACGCTTGGCCTCCTTCAAAATGTTGCTCCTCCCCCAAATCTTGTATATTTTCCGCACACTACCCATCCCTCTGAAGCCCAGTCACCTTAGGTCCCTAAACGGTATCCTTAATCGCTACATATGGGGCACCAAGCGGCCGAGATGCGCAAGGTCCCTGTTGATCACGCACAGATCGATAGGGGGCATGGGCATGATCGACATCAAAGATTACCACCGAGCGGCTATACTTACCCAGATTAGACGTTGGATTTCCCCAACCCCTGACATTCTCTGGTGTGATATAGAAAAGGCCCTTAGCCCGACCAAAGACCTCTACAGTGCTTTGATACTCGACTCTTGGAGACCTCTCCCGTTGCGCCACCTACCACTGACTATTCAGGCTACCATACTAGCCTGGAGGGATCTATGTGCCTTGGCGTACACGTCCTCCAGTACTATTTCTGTACCAATTCCGATTGAAACCTTGTCGGCAGCAGTGCCACACGCCTCCTTCTCCGGCTGGGCCGCCAAGGGCCTTACCAGGGTTGAGGACCTATATTGCCGAAACATCCTAAAGCCGTTTGTCGAGCTGACCGCGGACTTTGGTTTGACACAGTTGGACAGTTTCAGGCACTCGCAAGCGTCCCATTTCCTCAAATCACTACACTCTCGAAATGTACTGATCCACAGCGCCGTATGGCAGTTTTACACTAGTTCGACCCTCCCCCCTAAAGGTATCTCCCTTTTTTATAACCTATTCCAAGATAAGCTCCTCTTTAAAAAGTCCCCCCCGTTTTGTAAATGGGAAACCGATTTGGGCAAAACATTCTCTCCAAACCAATGAAAGTACTCATTTAAACTCATATACAAAGCCTCCAGATGTATTAACCATTGGGAGCTGTCCCAAAAGATAGCTCTGCGGTGGTACCTAACACCATATCGTTTAGCCCAATTTTACTCTTCGACCTCCCCATTGTGCTGGAGGAATTGTGGAGAGGTTGGCAATATTTTTCATGTTTTTTGGCTCTGTAGGAACCTCACGAGTTACTGGAGGGGGGTCTTTAGATGCATCTCACGCATAACAGGTATACTCACACCCCCCTGCCCGGAACTGGCAGTACTGAACTTGGGAATCGAAGGATTCCCCCCAGATTTTCGAGTTGTAGTCACTCACATCCTGCTGGCGGCCAGATTGTTGCTGACTAGAAATTGGAAATCACACAATGTACCAAACGTATCTGAGGTCCTGGAAATTACCAGGAATAACTATGTCTTTGAGTCCCTGCTGGCGAGCAGAGAGGGTAGGAGAGCAAAATTTGATACTCAGTGGAAGCCCTGGACTGACTGGTTCAAGGTGCGGTGATATGGTGACTTTGGAATGTCTACCTAGGTTATGTTCTTTTTGATATGTTCTGAACAACTGTCTATGTGAAAGTTTATGATAATGAACACTCAGGTATCCATCTCATCCCCCACCCCCTCCCCTCCTTCCTATTTCCCTTTCTCCTTCCCCCCCCCCTTTTTTCTCGCCCTTCCCCTACTCTCCCTCTCTTTCCTGACCCTATTCACTTTACTCGACCTCCCCCCATGTTACTCCTCCATGCACTCCCCAGAGTATGACAAGTGACAAAGACGATATCTCCTTCCCCTACTTTGAATTGTTGTCTTTAATATGATTGCCTTGCTCGTACTCATATGTTTCTTGCTGATCTACCCTGTTTGCTTCTGGAGTTGTCAATGTATGATTTCCCCTGCTGATCCTTGGGAATACATGTGAATGTTTTTCTGTTTTCCTACTTTTGTACTTTTGAAAATTTTCAATAAAAAACTATTGTATAAAAAAAAAAAAAAAAATCACTGAAATTTGCTCAGTTGCAGAATTGTCGCTGTCATTATTATTATTTTTTTATGAGGAATTTCCCCACAAATCGCTATCGCTAAATCTAAAACCATTTTTGACATAAAGGGACACTTTTGGTTGCTATGGGCAATCTACAGTTTGCAGGGAGAAAGAACACTTTTTATTATATAAAAGGACACGCAGGGCACTGGGCAGACCACTAGGGACAAGGGGGGTGTGTATTTTTTACATACAGTACTGTAATCTACAAGATTACATTGTACTGTATGTAATGTGTTTGTTTACTTTTTTGAATATGGCGCTGTTTCTCCACCCCCGTGCGTCGTAACAGAGATCGGAGGCACACAGAGGCACTGTGTGAATCGAGCGAGCACCCGCTCGCTCACACAGCGTGGATCCAGGAACAAGGTAAGTAAACCCTGTCTGTGCACTCAGCGAGGCGAGCCCGAGTCTGACTCGGGATTACCGATCGCAGCATGAAAATTTAACGCTGAGTCAGACTCGGGAATACCGCCAGGGGGGTTTAAGAATAAAGACTAAAAAACCTTAATCTCTTACCATTAAATTTTGTTTTGAAAAAGGTTTTATTTTAAGAATAGCCTGATGACGCATACACACGATCATTTTTCAGCATGAAAAAAATGTTGTTTTTCAGCATGTCCAAAAAACAAAGTTTTCCCAACTTCATCATTAAAATGACATTGCCTACACACAATTGTTTTTAGCAAAGCGAGGTGACGTACAACACGTACGACGGCACTATAAAGGGGAAGTTCCATTCACCTTTGGGCTGCTTTTGCTGATTCTGTGTTAGTAAAAGACGATTCACGCTTTTCTGTCTGTTACAGCGTGATGAAAACTTTCCCCCCCAAACGTTAGAGATTTTTAAGGGCTTCTTTTGAGTAGTATTTGGGCTAGCAGCATATGTTAATTGCAGATGGCAGTAATTTTAAAAACTTGGTAAAAATGAGTTGTGGGGTAGAGGATTAGTTGAGTAGGATCATAGGGGCTTGGCTGAAAATGTTAAAGTGGAGTTCCACCCAAAAATGGAACTTCCGCTTTAAGTTACCCCTTGACATGCCACATCTGGCATGTCCTTTTTGGGGGGTACCAAAGGACAAAGGAAGTTCACCTCCACCTTCTCCCTCCCAGCAATCTTCTGGAACACGTCACAGGTCACAGAAGATTACCCGGCCATTCGCAGCGTTCCGCGTGGCTCGTACATGAGCAGTAAATATATTCGCCAGCACACCGAGGATCGTTAAAAAAAACGTCCAAATTTTTTTTTATTGACAACACTTGCCTGACGAAGAGGTCCTGTGCGGCTTCGTAACGTTGCTGTTTCTGTGATCGTTTCTCTGCAAAAAAAAAAAAAAAGTGGAAGTTTTTTTGACAATCGTAGGTGTGCTGCCGAATATATTCACATGATTACTTTTCTAGTTCCCCGCTGGTGATCGGTTCAGCACCCTCTTCTCTTATTGGCCACTCTCCAGGAAGGTGTGCAATTGGAATATTTTGAGATCGTACATGAGCAGTGCGCCCCCAGCTGTAAAGCCACAGCCGGGAGCCCACAGTTTAAATGTCGGCGATGTGGAGAGAAGGGGGAGAGGAGCGGGACTTCATGAGCCGGCATCACTGGGCCGTGGGACAGGTGAGTGTCTAATTATTAAAAGTCAGCAGCTACACTTTTTGCAGCTGCTGAATTTTAAATGGTTGAAACTCCACTTTAACTATTTGTTTAAAGTATACTCTTTAAGCCCCCAAAGACTTCTTTTCAATAAGGAATTGATTGTCCTGCCAAAATTAAAGTATAATAATCCTTCTTTAATTGCCATTAGTGACACTTAACTGGTTTTAAAAAAAACTTCAATTTAATGCCCTGTACACACGATCGGAAATCCTGACAGCAAAAGTCTGATGTAAGCTTATGAGCAGAAATTCCGATCGTCTGTTTGCTCCATCTGACTTTTTCTGTCAGAATTTCCACCAACAGAAGATTGAGAGCTGGTTCTCAAATTTTCAGGCGGAAAAAATTACTAACGAAAAATCAGATCGTCTGTAGAAATTCTGACGTGCAAAATTCTGACGCATGCTTGGAATCAATTCAAAGCATGCTCGGAAGCATTGAACCTAATTTTCTCGGCTCGTCGCAGTGTTGTACGTCATCGCATTCTTGACGGTCGAAATTTCAGAGAACTTTTGTGTGACTGTGTGTATGCAAGCCAAGCATGAGCGGAATTCCGTCTGAAAAACCATCCAAAGTGTTCTCTGACAGAAAATCTGATCGTGTGTACGCGGCATAAGTGTTTATTCCAAACTAAACAACCTACCTTCCATTTCTCTCACCCTCCTCAAAAATCTCAATTTTTTTTTTTTTTTTGCTACTGTGATCTGACTTTTAGCGGGTGGCTACATTAATTCTCCATAGCTCCACTGGATGTAGTAATGCAGGCATCGTCTCTTGATTGCTCCCGAGATAGATTAAGGACTATTGATTATTGGATTTGTAGTATGCCATTGTAGTGTGCCATTAAGGAGTGGATGAGTATGGATTATACTTAGAATACAAGGATACTTGTCATAGTTATTTTAACATTTATGGACCATAATTACTGACATCTTAGTAGATTTCATTACCATTTCACTCCAAAATCTTCACTTATTCAAAAACATTCTCTAAAACAATGTCATCCAGTCCATGCCATCTAGTCTGCTTTCTTTAAGTTTTTTTTCTATTGGGGATCCCTGATGCAAGTTGGTTGTTCACTTTTTGATCTAACGAAACAGGTAAAGGGAGAGATTGTGAAAATGTAGATCAGGAGTGTCAAACTCAATTTCATTTCTTATCAGCATTATAGTTGCCCTCAAAGGGACAGTTGTATCTGTAACATTATATAAATGTATCCAGGGATTTTTTTCTCAGAGAATAGGTGCAGGAACTTAACCACACCAGCCCGCATAACCACATCAAATGGTGGTTGTGACCAAATTGCACAGTGGAGGGATCCCAAATAATTGCATCATGTGCGGTGTTCAGGGATGTGCTAATAACAGAGTTCAGAATTTAGGGGTGTGCTTTGTACAGAGTGCAGTTTTAGGGGGGCACTATGTACTGAGTGCAGGGTTCAGGGATGCACTACATACACAGTGCAGGTTTTAGGGTTGTACTATGTACAGAGTGTTGGATTCAGCTCTCTTTCACAACCTGTCCACATCTCACTTCTACCCCTCCTTGGCTTTGACCTTTCCACCACTCTCCCCATCCATTAGGTCAAAAATGAAGCAACTCGACCACTTTTCATTATAAAATGTTTTTCAAGCACTACAGCAATTGCAACATCATAAAATGCTAACCCATTTTGGCTGAAGCCCTACTCATATAGCATTACAAAATAAAAATAAAACTTACCGTATATAACAGTGCACACCCTTCAGCAATAAGGGGCAGTGCATTCTCAATTAAAATCTCCTAGAGTTAATAAGAAACACATGGGAATGAAATGACCAGAGTAAAAAAAAATAGTAATTGATACACACTATTAAATCTAAAAACATTGGGCAAGATTCACCGAGCCATTACGCCTGTCTAACTGGTGTTAGACTGGAGTAATTTCAAATTACGCGCGTTTTTTAGCTAGTCGAAAACTTCAAACCATGAATATACGGCTGCGGGCTTCAATTCGACTGGATTACGTGTTCGTATGCCTTCGGATCTACGCTGCAATAAAATTGCGGCCACTGGGTGGACTCCCCGTTGTTTTCCGCGTCGGGGTATGCAAATGAGCTTTTGCCGGCGATCCCCGAAATTACGATCTTCAATCGCAATCTCTTACGGCACCTTTAGTCATCATTTATTTGCGTAACACTATACCAGCTTTTTGCTGCTCTAATATTAGACAGCCCATGTTAAGTATGGGCATCGTTCCCGCGTCGAATTTCTACGTTTTCCGACGTCTTTTATTATTTTTTACGTAAGTCGTCCGGGAATAGGAATGTTCGTAAACGACGCTACTCAAACAACGAATGACGTAATGACGTGATTTCGCGCAATGCACGGCGGGAAATTTCTGAACGAAGCATGCGCAGTTCGATCGCCGCGGGGACGCACTTAATTTAAATGCTTCACGCCCCCTAATCGCGTATTTCGATTACGCGGCGAGAAATAGACTACGCCGCCATAGCGTACGGGCAAAAATCTACCAGGATTCGGTGTAGAGCCTGGTAAAATACGGCAGCGTAGAGTATTTTGATTACGCAGCGCAATATTAAGTGTATGTGAATCTGGCCCATTAACTATAGATATGCTAAGTACACACAAATATGCCAATCTACACTGATCCCATTAATCCAAGCTAAAGGGCTATACGACATATGGAGATGTCACCATTTCATGGAAAGAGAATATAACTTTTTCTCAAAACCTCACTGCACCTACAATAGAATTGACCTGTTTCTAGGAGACAAACAACTTCTACAAGATGCCATTGAGACAAAAATCCACACCATATCATGGTCGGACCATGCACCCATCTCCATGTGTTTAGGAGACAAAACCTCCAACTCCTTTGCCACCAACTGGAGAAATGATCTGTACCTAATGTCAATATTTACTAACACAACCTTAATTCAATAGCATCTGAAAGAATATTTTGACATCAATATACCTTCGGTTAGCAGCCCAACTATTCTATGGACAGCCCACAAGTCATTTATTTGAGGTGTACTAATCCAATTTAATGCACAAGTGAATCGTCAAAGCATGCAGCAATTAACTGAACAGTTAAACAAAATTGAAAAATTGGAAACGATAAATAAATCAAACTCCATACAATTCACTAGAGATAAAATCTTCTAAGCCACTAAAATTACATTCCACCTTTTATGCAGCAGGTAATAAAGCTGGTAAATTATTAGCGAATCAAATCAAACACAAAAGAGCGAAAAATAAAATCTCCCACATCTTCTATCCAAGTTTAAGAGACAAGGGGCCAGATTCACGTACATCGGCGCATTTTTTGACTGGCGTAGCGCACCTCCTTTACGTTAGACTGCTGCAATGTAGCAGCGCAATCACCGTATTCTCGATTGTTTTGCGCAGAAAATAGCGCCTGTGCAACGTAATTTCAGAGGCGTAAGGCGGAGTAATTCAAATTGGGAAGGACGTGGGCGTGTTACATTGAAATGAGCCGTGACCCCATGCAAATGAAGGGCCAGCCGGCTCGCGCATGCACACATGAAGCAGACCATGGTCAGCACCTCTGTGCGCATGCTCACAACTCGGGAACGGCGCAATCAGTGAAATTGGAAGTGGACTAGGGCAACTTAGTGAATTACGCAGACAGCATAAATAGACAGACACAAATGCACTTCCTTTGCAAAAGTACATCCCTTTGTATCCCTTCCTATACAGCAAGGTGCTTTTGTTCTGTTGTTTATTAGCGTTTGTTTGTTTGTGACGTGTCTTTGAGATATTTGGGGACTGTTTTGCAGAGTGATTTTTGTCTTTTATGTGTTTTCTTTGTTGTTATTTTTTTTAAATTAGATTTTTGCTGGCCATTTTTTATTTTTGCTGGTCAATTTTTTTTTTGGGGGGGGGGTTCTGTTTGTGAATGATTTTGGAATGTGGGGGTAACATTCCTGCAGGAAAAGGGGTGTCGCCCTCATTTGTGGTGGAGAAGTGATCCCCAGGTCCGTGTGAATGGTGTATGAATGTACAGTGACATAATTGCAGCTTTGGCATGGTGTTGCTGCTCACAAGTCCTGCATGGTGGGCTTGTGCCAATCCAATGTGATGAGGATGTGATGTGTCTGTGCTAGGGACCACAGTGGTGTGCATGCATGCATTCTCATTGCGCCATGATTAATGTGTGTGTTTAACGTGCAAAGATGCCTAATGTGAGAGCTGGCTCCTGCAGGCCCTTTCTTACTGCGAAGTTGTGCAGCATGCAACATGCACCAATGATCTGGCATACAAAGTTTGGGGAATATAACAGGGTACCATGGGGGGTTCCATATAGAAGTCATGAGATGGGGTCCCAGTGCATATGCAGAGTCACCCTGAAGGGATAAGACAGGAGCATGTTAGTAGTGCATGTGCCCCTTGTGATTTCAGCATCATGGGGGGGGGGGGACAGTCATGCCTGCCACCCATGTCACTCACCAACCAGCCAGCTGTCCCCATACATGTTCATACATGTACATGTTCTGTTCGAAATTTGTGGGGATGGGGCTAGGATTGTATATGTAGCTGTCATGGGTGTCATGGGTGGTGTCATGTGTTGGGCTGGTGTTGGGCTCCTGCAGGGTTGTGGTTAATTCCAGGATGGCATGAGGGGTGAATCTGAAGATGCGAGACACCTCAGAATCACTCATGCCAAAGATGTCTATGCGTGTGTGATATATCAAGTGAAGAGTGAGGGGCTTGTATCAGATTAGATTATTATATCCATCAAGGTTTTAAAGGGCTATTGAAAGATAGTGAGACCGTGTTTGTAATTTGTATGTATGTTATGTATTGATGTATATATGTATGTATTTTTTTTTTGTAAAAATGTTTATAAAAGCAAAGAAACATTTTTTGGCAAAAAAAAAACCTCTCCCGTGCCCTCCTCCGTGCCCTCCTCCTTCTTTGCTCATCTAAAGTCAGTAGTATAGCTATGAACATGGATGCCACTGGCATGTTGGCATACAGTTTGTTGGGCAGCAAGTGTGACTGCTCAGCTCCTCACTAACAGTGTTGCTTTCTCTGACATGTAGACAAATTGTCTAATTTTATACCACCTTTTATATGGTCCAATTTTAGACAGGTCATGCAGCTGTTGTGCACAGAGCGTAGCCTGCGCTGCAACAACGTTCTTTTGTGGATCCCCGTAACTCCCTCATTAGCATATTTGAATAGCAAATCAATGGTGTGTCTAGCGCAGTTTTGCGCGGACGGATGCGCCTGTCTATCGAATTTATGCTGGACAAAAAAAAAGTAGATTTCTTGCGTATCTCGTTTTGGGGATGCGGAGCATCGAAACGCATGCGCAAACTTAGACTTACGCCGCGCATCTCCTGTTACGCCGGCGTAATCGCTCTGTGAATCTGGCCCAAGGTGTATAACTCCAAAGATATAGTCAATACATTTAGGGCATACTACCACACACTTTACAATTTAAAAGATGACCTCCACATTATTATCTGAAACATGTACTTATGAAATTTAGATTCCAAGGCAACATAATTTCAACCATTTTAGCCCTATACTCCAATCCCACTGCCTGAGTCCTCTCAGATGGGGTCTTTTCAGATCCGTTAATCAAACTCCATATCAGGAATCAAAATTAAAGGTCAAGAACACAAACTCACACTCTTTGCAGATGACATAATTCTTAAATGAATGGGAAATATTTAATACCGTTAATGCATGCTCATTCTTCAAGGTGAACAACTCCAAATTCAATATCCTTGGCATTCACATTACTAAATCTGCTAAATCTCTACTACAAACTGAAGTTCCATTTCAATGGTTTTCTTCCACAATGCCTTATTTAGGCAATTCTCTGGCCACTCCATCTTGAAACCTATATAAATGCAACTATATATCATTCCTTCAAACTTACATGAAAGATCTCCAACAAATAGGCACACACTACCTCTCATGGGCTGACTGTCCTGGACTCGCTTCCCGTACTCCCGGAGTCTATGGGTAGCTATCTAGGCAGATGACCTTTCTCTGCGCACACAATAATAGACTGCTGTTTCTTATCTTGTGTCTTTATTGGCACGTTGCAGATTTCAATATACATGTGGATGACACACGTGATATGCGGTAAAACTAGAAATAATAAGAATGGTATAACATTACTATACAATAATAATAACATCATATAAACATTATCAGAGATGGCTACCTATCTCCCTAAAGCTTGTGGAAGAAGAGGAAAGAGATTGCTTACCTCCGATGCCATGGGTGGGGACAGATTGCATGCAGGCCTTGCTGCCTTGATCTTAAACATGGAGATACTGAGACCTTCACTTCCTGGCTAAAGAGGATATGATGATTTTTATGTCACAGCCTATCAGAGCTAACTAAGAATATTCACTATATTCTATCAACTATATTCATGTTTGGCCAGTAGATGGCGCAAGCATAACAGCTAACCTGAGACAACACACCTCTGGCTTACTAATGCAATAATACATTGTACACACAGTGAATTGTCCTTTTTGAACCTGAAAGGTATCCTGGAGGCACAACACTCCCCGCCTGGCGTTAACTAACGCCACTACCGGCGTCATTAGACACAAGTAAAATAAAGTCCGATATGGGTCTGAAAAATGACTTCACCCTGTTTGGAAGTCTTAACTTCGACCTTTCTGACATGTCCATCTTTGCTCGGAAATGTCTGTGTGATAAGTCCCAAAGGCCAGTCATTCCTGTGTGCTTGACAGTCTTTAATGAGCACCACATCTCCTGACTTCAGGTCTGGTTTTTTAACTTGCCACTTATTCCTGGGTTGTAGGGTTTGGATGTAATATCTCCTCCATCTGTCCCAGAAGGTGTTGGCTAGACATTGCACCTGTCTCCATTGACGTCTGAAAAGGTCTTTATCTGTAAACTCTTCACTTGGAGCACTGACCGTATTGGTTTTCTGAGTGAGTAGAGTTGCAGGTGTCAGCAGCATGGGTTCCTCTGGATCGTTGGTAAGTGGTACCAGAGGTCTAGCATTTATGATGGCTGAGACTTCGGCCATAAAGGTGGACAGGCATTCATGCGTGAGTCTAGCATTTCCCATTTGAAGGAAAATAGAATCCAAGATCTTGCGGGCTACACCTATCATTCTTTCCCACACACCACCCATATGAGAACAGTGAGGAGGGTTAAATGTCCAAGTACATCCCTGTTGGTTGAGATACCTTTCTACGTTGTTGTTGTCTAGATTGGAAAGGATTTGAAGTTCTTTGACCGCTCCAACAAAGTTGGTGCCCCTATCAGAGCGGATGTGCTTAACAGGACCTCTAATGGCAATGAAGCGCCTGAGAGCGTTGATAAAGCTGGAAGTGTCCATTGATTCAATCAACTCTATGTGAACAGCTCGAACAGTCATACAAATAAATATAACTGCCCAGCGTTTGCTGCTGGCGTGACCTCCCCTGGTTTGGCGAGTAGTAACGGACCAAGGACCGAATACGTCAAGGCCCACACTTGTGAAAAGAGGGTCTGAGTTGA
Source organism: Rana kukunoris (assembly GCA_029574335.1). Classification (NCBI taxonomy): domain Eukaryota; kingdom Metazoa; phylum Chordata; class Amphibia; order Anura; family Ranidae; genus Rana; species Rana kukunoris. The sequence goes on along the minus strand of CM056050.1, from coordinate 379,253,569 downwards.
GTCTGTCAGATGAAAGGTCAGCCATCTTTTGGGTTAGTAAGAGTTTGTGACAGGTGACGCAATTGAAGATACACTTGCTCACACATCTTTTTGCTCCTATTATCCACAGTCCAGCAGTCCTCAAAGCTCCTTCAGTGAATAGCCGGCCTTGGTGTTTGACTTGACTGTGATAGTGCTGTACAAGCAGGGCAGTGACATGGTGCTGAGCAGGGAGAATGAGAGGATGCTTCTCGTGGTGCTCCAAGGTAGCTTCTTTAAGGCGGCCTCCTATTCTCAACAGGTCACTGCTGTCGAGGAATGGATCGAGTTTCCTTAGGACACTGTCTTTAGGGATTGTTTCTTTGTTGCGAATACAGTCAATTTCTCTGGCAAAGGTCTCTTGTTGCACAGTGTAGATGATCAGATGTTTTGATTGCTCTAGGTCAGTCACTGAGTAGGTATTTTCACAGAGGTGCCAGCCTTTGCAATTAGTCTTTTTCCCAAAGGAACGGGCTATGTGGGATAAGGTAGAAATAGCTCTAATGAGTGATTTCCATGTGGAAAACCTGGAGAACCGATGAGATTTGAGTCGGTTTTGTGTAGCCACCGTGACTAATGCAGACACTTGTGGACAAACTTCAGCATCCTTGACTGCGTCTATCAAGCTGAAAGTCTCTGATTCAGAAGTGCTCTGTTCTGAATTGTGCAGGAATGCAGGGCCTGTAAACCATGTTGTGTCCTTAAGACAGTTGGCTGGGACAGCTCTGGTCGCTAGGTCTGCGGGATTGTGTTTAGTTGGAACGAAGTGCCACTGTTTTGGGTGTGTGGATCTCCTAATCCTCAACACTCGATTACTGACGTAGACGTAGAAGCGTCTGGTTTCGTTGTAGATATACCCCAGGACCACTTTACTGTCAGTGTAGAACTCAGTGTCTTTGATTTATAGGTTCATCTCTCTAGTGATAGTGTTGGCTAACTCCACGGCTAACACTGCAGCACAAAGTTCTAGCCTAGGTATTGTGTGTTCTGGGAGTGGGGCAAGTTTTGCTTTTCCCATGACAAAACCTATATGGCACTGTCCTTTCTTGTCCCTGATCTTGAGGTAAGCTACAGCAGCGATTGCTTTGACAGAAGCATCACAGAAAACACAAAGTCTTTGGTCTTGGACTTCTGTAGACGGTACAGGAGCATATGGTCGAGGGACCTTTAGGTTAGACAAGGTTGTCAAGGAATTTTTCCACTCTGTCCACTGATCTCTTTTCTCAGGGGGAAGTGGATCATCCCAGTTGACTGTCTCTTGAGTGAGGTCTCTGAGAAGTGCTTTACCCTCAATGGTGACTGGAGCTACAAACCCAAGAGGGTCATACAGACAGTTTATGGTTGACAGAACGCCTCTGCGTGTAAAGGGCCTTTCTTCCCGACTAACCGGGAAGGTGAAGGTGTCTAACCTTAAGTCCCAGAGTAGTCCAAGGCTATGTTGCGTTGGCAGAGAGTCAGAACCTAAGTCTAAGTCTCTGAACTCACCAGAGTGGTCTTGAGAGGGGAAGGCCTTCATCAGTTCTACGCTGTTAGAGGCGACCTTGTGGAGCTTCAAGTTAGAACAGGCTAGCATCTCCTGCGCCCTCTTGAGGAGACTGATAGCTGCTTCAGCGGTGGGTAGGGATTTTAAGCAGTCATCTACATAAAAGTCCTTTTCTACCAAGTGTTTCACGTCAGGCCCGTAGATGGATTCACCTTCACGAGCTGAGCGTCTAAGCCCGTAAATGGCAACTGCGGGGGAAGGGCTGTTCCCAAATATGTGGACCTTCATGCGATACTCTACAATTTCTTTGGAAAGGTTGTTATCTTTAAACCAGAAAAATCTCAAAAAGTTCCTGTGTTCCTTTTTAACGAGAAAACAGTGTAACATCTGCTGGATGTCCGCCATGAATGCAACAGAGTCTTTGCGGAAACGGAGGAGCACCCCAATGAGTCTGTTGTTCAGATCCGGTCCTGAGAGGAGAACGTCATTTAATGACACGCCTTCTTCTCTAGAGCTAGAGTCAAACACCACTCTAATCTGACCCGGTTTCTTGGGGTGGTAAACTCCAAATATAGGTAAGTACCAGCACTCCTCGTTGTCTTTGAGGGCAGGAGTTAACTCTGCGTGATTATTCTCAAATATCTTACCCATGAAGGTAAAGAAGTGATCTCTCATGTCTGGTTTTCTCTGGAAATTACGTTTAAGCGAGGCAAAGTGTTTAAGGACTTGTTCCTTGTTGTTAGGTAGACGCTGTCTATGGGGTCTAAGTGGGAGAGGTGCGACCCAATTGTTTGTCTCCTCCTTGGCTGTCTCTTTTTCCATTATTTGCAAGAAAAGTCTATCTTCAAAGGACATTGCTACCTGCTGATCTTCCTTTGTTCTATGAAAGACTGTACATCCTAGGTGGTCTGGGTCACTGTCACAAGCGTGGTCCTCTGTGTCTGGGTCTACAGAGGAGCAGGGCATGTGGGTACTACCTGGAAGTTCCTTTGTGATGAAGCTGTTGTGACATGGTTGCAAGGAGGAATGGCGTCCTTTGTCAAGTACGTTGGTGAACATGCTACTGACCATGGCGGGTCTGTGCACAGACTTTGGGCAGACGTCCCCTACGATGACCCACCCCAGGTCAAGTCTTTGGGCAAAGGGAGCATTGCGGGGACCATTAATCTGTTCCCTTACTTTATGAACCTGCAAAATGTCTCTTCCCAGGAGCAGCATTAACTGAGCCTGCTCGTCATATTCTGCTAAAAGATGGGCCATGCGTTTTAGATGAGGCTGGTGAATTGCTGCGTCAGGTGTAGGGATTTCTGACCGGTTGTCTGGGATCTGGTTGCACTCTATTATGGTGGGTAAAGGTAGACGAGTCCGACCATCTATGGACTCTACACAAAAGGCGGTAGCTCTCCTCCCCGCCGTCTCAACAGTACCCGCACAAGTCTTTAAAGAGTAAGGGAAGCATGGACCCCTAACATCGAAGGTGTCAAAGAATGTGGATCTAGCCATAGAGTGGTTGCTTTGGTCATCTAAGAGTGACAGCTTTGTTTCTTTGACCCATTGGATAAGCTCTAATAAGACAGATCTTTGAACCAGACCTACTGCCTGCAGGATCTTTGCATACTTCAGTACACTGTGTGGTAACCATTGGAGAGTCTGAACCAGTGTTCTCTTGCTCCCCGCCATGCTCGTTGGTATCGCTAGCTCGCTGGGCGATCCAAGAAGCAGGGCCTGGATGTAGTGCTGAGTTGTGGTCTGATTTGTCACACTCTGTGCATGATACACTAGCCTTACAGTCCTTGGCAAAGTGTGATATGGATGAGCAGCACTTGAAGCATATGCAGTTCTCTCTTAGGAAAGCTTTGCGATCTTCCAGAGACTTCTCCCTGAAGGTCCTGCATTTTAGTAGAGGGTGCGGTTTCCTGTGTAGAGGGCATTGCTTGCTAGGGTCTCCGACTTTGTCCTCTAGGTGAGCGATGTTGGAAGATCTATAGGAGAAATCTGTAGAGGAAACATGAGACTTGTTCACTGTCACTGGCATCCTATGCTGTTTGAAGCTAGGGGGCGTGGCTGATGGCAGTATAAAGTCGAAGCTGGGATCATTCAGGAACTTGGCTTGTTTTGTAACAAAGTCTACAAAAACGTTGAATGGTGGAAATGGTACCTGGAACCTTTCCTTGTGTTTAGAACCATATGTGACCCACCTTTGTTGTAGGTCGTAAGGAAGCTTCAGAATCAAAGGCTTAATCCCTCTGGCTGCATCCAGGGAGGCGAGACCCGGCAAGTCTCCCTCTTCTTTAGCAAGAAGTAGTTCTTCTAGTAAGTCGGCTAATTCTCGTAGGTGTTGGGTGTTGCCTTGGCCGGACGAGGAGGGGAGATTCCCTGTAACTGCCAAAAAGGTGAAGACCCTAGGCCAGGGGTGTCAAACTGGCGGCCCTCCAGCTGTTCCGAAACTACAAGTCCCATCATGCCTCTGCCTGTGGGAGTCATGCTTGTAACTGTTAGCCTTGCAATGCCTCATGGGACTTGTAGTTTTGCAACAGCTGGAGGGCCGCCAGTTTGACACCCCTGCCCTAGGCGTTCTGCTGGACTCCGGTCTGTCCCTGGATGCACACATCGGCAGTATTACCCAGTTATGTTTCCTCAAGATGAGGCAGTTGTACAAGGTTGTACCCTTTTTGTCAAGCTCTGCCAGAATTGCTGTAGTTAGAGCGCTAGTCTTACCCCATTTGGATTACTGCAATGCTCTTTTCATGGGTTTGCCTCAGACCCAGATTAGACGCTTGCAGAAAATCCAAAATCAGGCAGTTCGGCTGGCACTAAGGCTACCAGGGCGGACGTCCACCTCCACCCACCTGAAGAGCCTCCATTGGCTCCCAATACGGGAGAGATCAGAATTTAAGGTTCTTTGTATTGCTTACAAAGCCTTTAATAATCTAGGCCCATGTTATATCCGCAAGAAATTGCGGCGACATTTTGTGACGAGAGCCTTACGGGCCACGTCACAAACTAGATTGGTGGTTCGGCCTTATAGGCTGAAAAAATGGGGGGGCAGAGCTTTTTCAGTTCAAGCTGCCCAGTTATGGAATCTGCTTCCATGCCACCTGCAGCAACAGGAGAAGTACCAGGTATTCAGAAAAGATCTGAAGACCCTGTTGTTTACTAGGGCCTTTAGTGGTTTGGGGTGAGATATCTCTTTCTCTATCTTTTCCCCTTCCCCTTTTTCCCTTTCCTTCCTTTCCCCCCTCTTCCTTTTTTGTTGTTTTTATGTAGTTTTTAACGTTTTTATAATGTATACATGTAGTACCGAGTGTTAGAATGTCTATATGTTTATTGTAACCGCCACTCGATTTTATGTTGTTTTTAAAGTTTGTTTTTTTGGTATGTTTCTGGTAACGTGACTGGATGGGAAGCAGTTGCATCGATGCAAACATGTTTTGTGAACTATGCGCCTTGTATAAGAAACAAACAATAAACAATAAACAATAAGTTTGTGATAACCTTTGCTAGGTATTCTGGGAAAGTCCTCAATCCTTTTAAAAAGTGCATGCTCCATAGCCTCTGTTGAACCATAGCACTCTTCTTTTCAATTAGTTTTTATTGGTCCAAAACAAAAATAGTAGTTACAATATTGCAAGAGGCATCATAAAATTATATAGATGGTAGTGCAATACCAATAAAATAATAAAAAAAACAAAATAATGGTAATACAAAAGTGTATGCAATCAGCCGATATACACACAGTTCAAACCGATATACGATATCTTACCGACTCCCCCCATACACTTATCAGTAGGAGGGGCTGCACGTCCTACTGCTAAATGTGGACGTCACAACCCCCAATTCAGCAAAAGACCAATGTTGGGAGACGACCCCTATGTACAAATACAAAATGCATGTCACTTCAACAGACAGTTAGTATATTCAAGAACAAAAAAAAGCACAGGTACCATTAGAGATTCTGTCAACCCAATTGTAAAGTGCGCATAAAAAAAATTATCAAAGTTGAACCAAAACGTTAATAAAGGGTACTAGATTAGTACCTAAGGGAGGGGAAATGAACTAAACGAAATAAAGGGGAAAAGAAGATAAAGAAGAACCAGTAACAGAAGAAGAGAGAGTAGACAAGAAAGGGGGAAATGAGAAAGAACCTGAGGGACGGATCCATAGCAAGATCATTTGAGATCGATTGAGAACGTTTGAGAAGCCTATCTAGTACGCAAATATAAATCCAGAAAGAAAGAAAACGGGATACATTCTACCGGCTGTGGGAGCTGGCCTATGACCTAATCGTGATATCTAGATGTCCAGGGATCCCATTGCATACGAAACTGTGTGAGTGAATTAGTTTGGTTTGCAAAGTATCTCTCGTACGAATGCTGTGTCTTAACTCTTTGAATAACCTCTCGAGTGGAGGGGACCAAATTAGTCCTCCATTTTGAAGCGATCGTAAGTCTGGCAGCTATAAGTATGTGAGTGACCATGCTTCTAAATTGAGGTGGGATGTCTTTAATAGTGAGGAAAAGAAGAGCCAAATGGGGAGAGGGTTTAAGAAAAAAAACGGTTATGGACGATATCAGTTTAAAGATTTCTCGCCAAAAACTGCGAATGCTCCTGCATTCCCAGAGTATATGGAAGATGTGTCCCTTCACCCCACACAGTCTCCAACACCCACTGGGCTCCGATGGGAAAATCAGGGACATCCTAGCTGGGGTCAAATACGTCCTATGTAGTGTCCTCATCACCAAATCCCAGTGGTTGGAGCAATGCGAGTACTTATAGCAAGTCTTAATGGCAGATTGCCACTCTTCAGGGGGGTGGACCGAACTCAAGTCTTTTTCCCAGCTTATCATACTGGCAGTTTTAATGAATACTGTGTATTTTTGGAGGGAATTATAAAACCAAGACAAACCTTTCGGTTTATCGTAGTTAGAGAGCAAGTAGTCCCACGCTTCGTCATGTAAAGCGTACGAAATACCTGGATGTTTATTCAAAAGATGTTGAATTTGTAATCTAGGGAACCGGTGTGATACCGAGTCTTTTATAATAAGATCCTCGTAGGTAACTATATTCTCCCTGAGCCAATGGTGTGTGGAAAGATTGGGTATCAGGAACTCGAATATTTGAAGATTAGATAAGGTGTGATTTGATAGTGCCTCAGGAGATGCGTTTAAGTGAAGTTTCTTCCATGCCGCAATGCTCGCGTCAATAGACGGAAACTTGGGATAGGACAGTGGTATGTCAGTCAAGCTAGCTAGTAACAGGGAGGGAAGGTCTCTATTTGAAATTACACTCTTCTCTATATGGACCCACAGCTTAGGTGAATGCGGGTCGAACCAAGCTTTTGCTTGGTCCAAAATAGCAGCAGTGTAATAATGTCTTATGTTCGGGAATCCTGCTCCCCCATTCTTCCTATGTTTTTGGATTACAGTGTAGGAGATCCTAGACATTTTACGGTTCCAGATAAATTGTCTAAACAATCTATCGATACTGTTGAAAAATGATTCAGGTAAATATATCGGGATAGTCCTAAAATAATAAAGCAGCTTAGGAAGCACCATCATTTTTAAGGGGGCAACTCTTCCCAGCCATGAGAGTTCATAAGAGGCAATATGTTGAAGATCATTTTTTACTGTGGCCATCAAGGTAGGAAAGTTGGCCCCATAAGTTGTGGAGGTAGGAAACGCCAGGTTGACACCCAAATATGGAACCACCTTTGACATCCATTGGAACTGATACTGTTCCTTTAACATGTTTATTTGTGCTTTGGTCATGTTAATAGGAAGCAGACAAGACTTAACCACATTCAACTTATAATAGGATACATCACTGAAGGCTTTCAACACTGAAAAAACTCTGTTTAGGGAAGAAGCCGGGTTCGTGAGTGTTAAGACCACATCATCAGCAAAAAGGCCGATCTTGTGAATACAACCTCCTGCTGCGATCCCTGAGATATCCTTATCTGCTCTAATGGCCTCCGCCAGGGGCTCCATCATAAGAGTGAAGATGATGGGGGACAACGGACATCCCTGGCGAGTGCCATTTGTTATCAAAAACTTGTCGGAGAGAGCTTTAGATGAAAATACTTTAGCCGAAGGGACAGAGTAGAGTGCTAGAATTGACTCCAAGATATTCCCCCGTAATCCAAACTTTTGTAAGGTAGCTCTAAGATAGCCCCAGTGGACCCTATCGAAGGCCTTTTCGGCATCTAAGGCCAAAATTGCCGTCGGCAGTTTTTTGCCTTCTACTATATTCAATAGGTCAAACAACCTCCTGGTGCCATCAGGAGCCTGCCTTCCCCTGACAAATCCCACCAGATCTGCCTGTACCAAAGATGGAGTAATGTTTGCTAACCTATTTGCTAGAATCTTAGCATATATTTTGAGGTCCGTGTTGAGGAGAGAAATGGGCCTGAAATTTTGGGGAGAATCCGGCTTCTTTCCTGGTTTGGGTAATGTGACGATTATAGCTTGCAACATTTCTTCTGGAAAAGAGGCTGAAGAGGAGATACTATTAAACAATTCCCTCAGTCGCGGGACCAAAGAATGTGAAAATACTCTATAATATTCAGATGTAAAACCATCTGCTCCAGGGGCTTTATGAGTAGGAAGTGATGTAATAGTCTTCAATATTTCACTATCTGATATTGGGGTATTAAGAAGGTCCAGGTCCTCTGCGCATAAAGACGGTAAGGACACTGAATCTAAAAAGGCGGCTATAGATTGTGTCGTCGGTTGGTGAGTATCACTGTCTAAGCGGAGATTATAAAGATCCCGGTAGTATTTCATAAAGGAGTTGGCAATCTTGTCTGGATGGCTTTCTAGTACACCAGTATGGGGGACTCTGATAGAGGTGAGATTGTTTTTTTGTTGCCTCTTAGATATGTAGCGAGCTAAAAGTTTGCCTGCCTTATTGCCATGAGTATAGAATTGGGCTTTAAGCCTTTTTAAATAGTTTTGATGATTAGACAGAAGGGTCAGACGGACCCTCTGTCTGCACTCAAACAGGTCCTGTTCAACTCTAGAGGATGGGCTCGCCTTATGGAGCTCCTCCAAAGTCCTCAGCTCACTAAGGAGGTCATGTAACAGTTCTCCTCTCCGCCTCTTTGCACGTGCTGCAGCTTGAATCAACAAACCTCTACTGAAGGCTTTATGAGAACACCACAACATGGAAGCATTAACATCACCAGTGTCGTTAATTTCAAAAAATTCTGAAATTTGACGGTCAATAGACAATCTTGTGGTTGGGTTAGACAGAACATCAAGGTTATTCCTCCAAAGATATGTAGGAGGGGAGGAAAAGGAACCTTTAAGGACTAGAGAAATAGGGGCATGGTCCGACCAAGTGATAGAATGAATTTTTGTCGATTCAGTTCTTTTGAGAAGTTCCAAGTCCGTGAGGAAGAGGTCAATCCTAGAGTAAATGTGATGTGGGGAAGATAAATAAGTATAGTCCCTTTCGGATGAATGTAAACACCTTCATGGATCGTAGAGATTGTGTTCCGAGAGCAAAGGCTGTAGTTCCGTTCTAGCGGAGGGTTTCGAGCCTGAGCTGTCAAGATTTTTATTCACAACGCTATTAAAATCGCCACATAGCAGTAGGGAACCACGTCTGATCCTATTGACTTTTTTGAAGAGAGATTTTAAATAGGAAACAGGCCTTCGATTGGGAGCATATAGGTTCACTAATGTATACATGGCGTTGTTCAAGTCACAAATCAGAATCACATATCTCCCATTAGGATCGCATATCACTTCATGTAGCTTAAAGGTGACGGAGTGTCTAATTGCTATTAAAACTCCCCTTTTCTTCACCGGGGCAGTAGCAAGAAAAATATGAGGGAAAGCCTTGTGGGTACATTTAGGGTGTTTAGCTGTTACAAAATGGGTTTCCTGGGCACATAAAACTTCTCCCTTAAGCTTGACAGTGTCCCTCCACATGGCGCTCCTCTTAAATGGGCTGTTCAACCCATGAACATTCATAGAAACCACTGATAAAGACATCAGGAATTAGTGAATTTTGCTGCGTAAATAATAATGCTCAAAAACTTAGATAGATGCCATTTCAAAGTTTTACCTGTAGGTGGTGCAGTTGGATCAAAAATACACGACCAGGCCCAGGTAGTCCAGCAGAAAATATATAACAGGCACGGATAACTTGCAATGTAGATAGGTTTCCTCAGGATCCTCTCAGGAGATATGCAGGATAAGGGAAAAAAAGGAAGAAGGGAGAAAAAAATAACAAAAAACAAAATCATAATGGTCAGGTAACACATAAAAAAAGTGAAACAGTCACTAGGTGCGAGCAGTTCTCGCAATTCTCACGGGGGGTTGAGCTCCAAGGGAACCCCCCCAAAAAAAAAAAAGGCAACAATGGCACGGAACAGCCTACAGGAAGGATCCTCACAAAACAAAAAGAGATTGTCGATCCTAATAACCACATCAATCAGGTAGCATGCCATTCAGTGGGCAGTTGAGCAGGTGGAGATTTGGATGCCGGGGTTTGCGCAGTTTCAGGTAACAGGTTCCAACATTTAGCTAAAGCCAGCCCTTCCTCAACATTCTTTATGGCATGGGTACGGTTATCTTTAGTAATCAGTAACCTAGTAGGGAACCCCCAGGAATATGTAATCTTATGGTTTTGTAGCAATTTGGTTATGGAAGACAAGTTTTTGCGTGCCAACATGGTATGCTGCGACAGGTCTGAGTACACCGAGATGCCTGAATATGGAGCAGGTAGGGGAACATTTTTCCTTGAAAAACGCATCAAATCATCTTTTATATGGAAAAAATGCACACGGGCTATGACGTCCCTGGGGACTTTGTCTGGGAGGAATTTCGGTTTAGGTAGGCGATGGGCCCTGTCCACAATGATCTCAGCGCTAGGGGCTTCTGGCAAGATGGCCGCTATGAATTCCTGGACAAATCGCCGTAATTCTGCTGGGGTCACCGACTCTTCCACCCCCCTTAACTTCACGTTGTTCCTGCGTGATCTGTCCTCTAAATCCGCCAACTTTTCTTGTATGGCCTGAATATCCCCCTCTGTATCAACGTGGGCATCCACTAGCTCATTATGAGCGACAGTAAAATCCCCCATTTTATCCTCCAAATGGCTGACCCTGTCTCCAATAGCTGACACTTCACGGTTAATCTGAGAGACACACAGCATCATGTCTTTGTGTAGGGACCCCCTCAGGGTCACCAGCATGTCTTTCATAATTGTGTCACTTAGAGGGACCCCCGAGGTAGGGAACTCATGTATCTGCTCCACAAAATCCCTTGTACTGTTCTGTGACCCGCATGTCTCCCCCACCTCACCTGCATATCTGTGATCCTCAGAGCGCTTCTGTGTAGACTTCTGCGGACTGCTGACAGGAGATGTGCTGGGAGTGGAACAGCCGCTGCCCCCACTGGAACGAAGGAGAGACGATTCACCCGTCACTTGCGCTGGGCTGTGCAGGCCTCCCCCCCCGGGAGAGCTGCGCCCGCGTGTCTGCCATCCCGCCGCCATCTTGCGGCCTAGGGGTGCTTGCCGCGGGGTAGAAGTCGGTAAGCTTCCGCGGCTTTTTATCCGACTTTCGCTTCCCCATCTTTGCTACCACAGCCCTGGGACTTACTGCCGCTCGGTGGGAAAGGATTGAGGCTAAATCCGCCGCTGGGGAGTCGCTGTTGGAGGGTTCTCAGGACGGAGCTCCTTCCTCACACAGCCATCCGCTACGGCTGCAGGCCACGCCCCCAGCACTCTTCTAATGAATGAATGAATGAATGAATGAATGAGGAACTTATATAGCGCAGCACATGCAAAGTAAATCGCCTCTGGGCGCTTGTTGTTCCTGTCTCCTTTGAGATCAAAAGAGATGAGTCTTAATCTTTCTCCTGAAGACTAAGTAGTTCTCCTCCAGCCGAATGCTGGCTGGTAAGGCGTTCCATAGTCTGGGACCTTGGACAGCGAATCTCCTGTCTCCTTTGGACTTGTATCTGGCTTTCGGTATCTGAAGCCGATTTTGATTGGTGGATCGTAGAATACGATTGGGATTGTGAATTTTTAATTTTTCGCATAGATAATGGGGAGCATTCCCATGGATACATCTATGCGTTAGACAGAGAGCTTTAAAGGTGATTCTGTCTTTAACTGGTAGCCAGTGAAGGGATCTCAGTGAAGGTGAGATTGATTCCCAGGGTTTTTTTTCCAGTCACAAGTCTGGCGGCCGTATTTTGAACGACTTGAAGACGAGCGATTTGGTACTTGGGGAGTCCGAGGTAAAGGGCATTTGCATAGTCCAGTCTGGAGTTTACAATAGCTCCTACCACGACCGCTATGTCATTCTTGGGAATAAAAGGCGTGAGTCTGCGTAGTAGGCGCAGCAGATGGTGAGATCCGCTGACTACTGCCCCTATTTGTGCGTTCATTGTCATGTCGGAGTCAAAGATGACCCCAAGACTTTTGACTTTGGCGCTAGGGGTGATGATTTTGCCCAGAATGGGCGGGGGGATCCAGGTTGTTGCAGGTTGATTCCTACGCTTGGCGTGAAACAGAAGAAGTTCTGTTTTCGCTCCGTTGAGTTTGAGATAACTCTTTGTCATCCAGTCCTCTATCAAAGAGAGGCATATCTCTAGGTTGAGGTGGTGATCCTTTTTATTGCAAATGCGGAAGTACAGTTGCGTGTCGTCTGCATAAGAGTGATATAGCAGTTTTTGGCTGCTGATGATTTCGAAAAGAGGACGCACATAGATGTTGAATAACATCGGCGACAGGGGAGATCCTTGAGGGACCCCGCACGATAATGTGCGTTGTTCAGAAGGGTCCTAGCTTCACTATTTGCGAACGGTTTTCCAAAAAAGAGGAGAACCAGGATAGATCGCTTTCTGCGACTTTGGCTATTTTAGCCAGCCGAGTCAATAGCAGCTTGTGATCAACTGTATCAAAGGCTGCGCTTAGGTCCAGCAGAACCAGAAGGGAAGATTCTCCTTCGTCTGCGGCCTCGAGAACGTCGTCCCATATCTTAAGCAATGCTGATTCTGTCCCGTGTCCGGGACGGAATCCTGATTGAAGTGGGTCGAGTAAGTTGTGGGTATCTAGATGCTGTTGCAGCTGCTGTACCACAGCTTTCTCCATTACCTTGGAGAGAACATTTAGGCATGTTATGGGGCGCCAGTTGAGTGGATCCTTAGGATCCAGGGTGGCTTTCTTCAAGATGGGTTGAATGAAGCCCTCCTTCAACTGGGAGGGCATTATGCCCTCCCTGAAGGATTGGTTGATAAGCTGCGTGACAGGAGGTGCCAGGATGTCGGCGCATTCCTTCAGCAGTTTGGTGGGGATAATATCGTTTGGCGCAGTGCTGTTGCGCAGAGCGCCGATGATATTTTTAGTGGTCTGAATAGAGATGGGTTCCAGCATGAACTCACCTACCTGTGGTGAATTGCTGCCGGTGCTGTGTAAATGACTACGGGGGGGCTGGGAGAGCAATTGTTCTGCTGAATGCTTTGCCGGATTGTCTCAATTTTGTTAATGAAGCAATCCGATAACTCATCGCAAAATTCTTGTGTATCCAAGTTGGGGGCTTCAAGACATCCTGGATTCATGGTCTGAGTGACCAGCTTGAAGAGTTCACGGGGGCGATTTAGGGCACCGTTGATAGCCTCAGAAAAATAGTTTTTCTTGGCTTTGAAGATTTGCTTGTAGTATTTTCTGGTTATTGCCTTGTAAATCGAGAGGTTCTCATCTAAAGAGCTTCTTTTCCAGGCTGCTTCTGCCCTTCTGCGCTCTTGCTTCAGTAACGCCAGCTGGTTGTTAAACCAGCCGGAGTTATTTTTCCTGATCTGGGTCTTTCGTTTCGGCGCTATCAAGTCAGCTGACTGTAATAGTGCTGTGTTTATGGGCTCCAGTGTTTCTTCCGCTGTTTGGTGCGGCTGAATTGTGTTTATTTTTTCCCCTAACGTGGCTTTGAAGAGTTCCGAGTGGAGCTTCTTCTGACATCTGGTCCAGTGTGTTGTCACTGGATTTGATGTTTTTGTTAAGGGGGGGAATTCGGAAATAATGAATTTAATTGCATGGTGATCTGTCCATGGCAATGGTTCATTATCCAAAATTTTTATTTCCAGATCTTGTCTGAAAATAAGATCGAGCGTATGACCTGAAGCATGTGTGGGCCCACATACTAGTTGCTGAAGCCCTAATCCTTCCAGGTGGTCGATGCAGGCGTCAGCAATGGGGTCTTGCGGGGAATTGGCCCAGAGGTTGAAGTCCCCGAGCAGCAAAAGGTGTTTGCTATTCAGGGTATAGGTGGAGACAAAGTCCGTCAAAGATGGGAGCAGCTGCGACTTGGGGCCGGGTGGCCTATAGCAGAGTAGAATCCGGACAGTCTCCTGGCAGTTTACTTGCAGTTGAAGAGTAAGGGTTTCCATAAATGGAAGAGGGTTTTGGAGGCTTGGTTTTGTGATCGCAAGACGCGTCTTATGGATCACCGCCAGTCCTCCTCCTCTTTGCCCTATTCTGTTTTCCGTTATAATACGGTAGTTTTCTGGCACCAATTCTCCTAGAATGGTGTTACAGTCGGCTGTGAGCCAGCTCTCTGTAATAAAGAGGCAGTCTAAGTCATGTTGCAATAAGAAATCATGGATTTCTAATCGGTGTTTTACTGCCGATCTAGTGTTGATCAAAGCACATGATATGTGCTTAGGCTGGGGTAAATGGCTGCGATTTCTGGCAGTCGATCGTCGATCGATCCTCAAAAGTCGCAGATTTCTTAGGGCTTTTTTGGTGGCGGCCGGCAGAATTGCAGCAAATCGACCCAGATCCCAAATGATCTCCGCCGAGTATTGCCGATTAACCATGGCCGCCGTGGAATCAAGGGCGGGGGGGGGGGGGGTGGGGTGGATTCACAAGGATAACTGAATCCTCTGATCCTAGGCTTGGTCCAGAGGAAGGCAAAAAAACCCTAACCACGCTGAGCCAATATGCTGCGGTAGGGGAAAAAATTCCTTCCTGACCCCTAAAGAGGCGATCGGGTTTAGCCCTGGATCAAGTTATGGTGAATTTGAGAGTGATAGGGCTGGGTGGAGGAAGATGGCCGCCGACCTGGCAGCAGGATCCAGGCTGGGGGGTACCGGCTGAGTGGTGCCTGGGGGGCTAAGGGAAATGATCAGAGGGCAAGGGGGCTCTACTGGGGTAGGGGGGGGGCTTTGTGGCCCGATGGATTAGGTGGTGCCGGCTGATTGGGGGGTGGAGAGCGGCGCGCCGCTAGGCCGCGGGTGAAGCCGCGGCCTTACCTGAGTCGCGGCTGCCGCGAATCTCCACTGATCGGCGCGGAGGGAAAAAAACACCGCGCCCGAGGGTAGCGGTGGCTTGTGGGGATGGCTGGCGGACAGGACGCCCGAGCGGGGGTAGAGGTATGTGGGTGAGGAGCGGGGAAAAGCCGTGGGGATTAGGGGAAGCTGCTGTGGCTTGTCCTGAGAAGGACGGCCGCCTGCAGCTCCCAAGAAGTGGCTTACCGGGTCAGGTGCACTGGGGGAAGGCCTGTGGAAGTCCAGGAGGGGGGAGAGCAGCTAGTCCGAGTGGCCGGAGGCAGGTGGATGGCAGGTGGATGGCTGAGAGGGAGATGGAAACCCTGCCTGCCTGTCTGTGAGGCCTGGAGCCGCACAGTGGGAGGACCCTGCACTATCCCTGAGAGAGTGACTCGTTTGAGAGCGTCCTGCTCTCTCGGTGTCTGACTGCACTCCTCTTGGGAATCTGCTCCAAATCTTTTTGAGACCAATCTCTGGTTGTTTTATGTTAATGTTCCTGATTCTTCTGGTGTGTTCGGCAGAGTCTTTCCCAAGCCATTGGACTAGGTAGTTTATTTCATAGTCAGGAGACATGTTTAGACCTTTTATGGTGTTTTGAAAGGACGACCGCCAGGCTCTGTAATTTTTTGGCCGATCGTTGAACTTTACAAGTCCCTTTATGATTAGATCGCGACTGGCGAAGAACTTGGCAAAAAATAACTTGGTTGGTGTCAGAGCATGTTGGCGATGTACTACTGTAGTGGGAGTGTGGTGTGCAACCATACCTGTCAGAAGCTTCTGCTTGGGGCCTTCTTGTCTCGTACCGTTGTGTAGTAGAGGGGTTGTCCTGATGTTGGTTTGGAGGTTGAGGGTCATAGCGTGCAGAGACATAGGCTTGATCTGTAGCGTGCTGACCAGGGTTCTGCTGCTTGCAGCTCTGAGGAGTTTGGTTGCTCTCATGCTCTGTTACCTGCTGTGTTTGGTTTGTTTCTTCTAGGACACCGTCTATTCCCTGTAGAGGAGAGGTATCGTAGGTTGATTTGAAGTGTTGGTGCAAGTACTCTGACGTGTATTGCGTGGGATTCGGCTCTCCTTGTTCTAAACCAAGCACATTGTTGCGTTCACCACTGAGGCTCACGGCTGCTTCCAGGGCTTCTGCTTCAGCTATGGCGGTTGCGGCTTCCCTTTCTGCGGTGAGCTTCTCCAGAGTGACATCTAGGAGGGCTTCCTCAGCCTCTAACTTTGCCTGATGCTGCACTTTCTGTGCCTCTAACTGTGCCTGTTGCTGCACTTTCTCTGTCTTCAGCCTCACTTTCTCTTTTTTAATCTGCATTTCTTGCTCAGCAAAGGCTGCTCGGGTCTTTGCTGCTTCGGCTTTCCCTCGGGCAATGGCGGCTGCGACGCTGGCTGTCATCGACTTGCCGGAACTGTAAACTTGTGATCGGGTTTTGAGCGAGGATGAGCTACTGCGTGACATGGCCGTTTGACTGAGTAGCGGCCTGTGGGAGCAGTAAGCATATAAGGCTGCAGTCGCTGCATGCTGCTTGGCTGTATGGAAGTGGCTGTATAGTCGGTTGCAGACTGTAGCTCTTCCGTGCGGCTAAACCTCTTCCCCTCTGCACTATCCGTAGTGTTACTGGCGGAGTTTTACTGTCCTGGACTCGCTTCCCGTACTCCCGGAGTCTATGGGTAGCTATCTAGGCAGATGACCTTTCTCTGCGCACACAATAATAGACTGCTGTTTCTTATCTTGTGTCTTTATTGGCACGTTGCAGATTTTAATATACATGTGGATGACACACGTGATATGCGGTAAAACTAGAAATAATAAGAATGGTATAACATTACTATACGATAATAATAACATCATATAAACATTATCAGAGATGGCTACCTATCTCCCTAAAGCTTGTGTAAGAAGAGGAAAGAGATTGCTTACCTCCGATGCCATGGGTGGGGACAGATTGCATGCAGGCCTTGCTGCCTTGATCTTAAACATGGAGATACTGAGACCTTCACTTCCTGGCTAAAGAGGATATGATGATTTTTATGTCACAGCCTATCAGAGCTAACTAAGAATATTCACTATATTCTATCAACTATATTCATGTTTGGCCAGTAGATGGCGCAAGCATAACAGCTAACCTGAGACAACACACCTCTGGCTTACTAATGCAATAATACATTGTACACACAGTGAATTGTCCTTTTTGAACCTGAAAGGTATCCTGGAGGCACAACACTGACAGAGAGGCTGTCTTTAAAATGATCCCCCTCCCAAAACTCTAGTACCTCTATAGAGCTTTACCCATACAGATCCCCAAATAATTTTTTAGTACACTTAAGAGTTTGAAAAAAGGTGATGGTGTCTGCGCTGTGTAACAGAGAAAAGGGGGGAGGGGGAGGGGGGAGGGGAAAGGAAGATAGATAATGTGACTATAATACAATCTATATGCATAAAAAAGTGTCTATATAGACTACTAAATATTTCAGATCTCTGCCTGAATCGATAAGTGAAACAAATATCTCAGAAAAAAACATAAATTACACTAAAGTGAGTGCCACACTATACACAAACAAATAAATAATGCATACATATGTAAATTTGATATAATAAATATTTGTAAGAGCCAAGTAAAGTCAGCATAGAATACATACAAAAAAATATATATTATATATATTAATATAATAAATAAATAAATATATATATAGGAAAGTCTCTGAGTGGTGGTCCCAAAAAACCAAATGTTGAGAAATGAGTAGCCTCAGTGTGCAAAGGACACCTCTTGTGACTTCTTAGCAGCTTACCTCACAGCTGTTGTTCTAAAGACCTGATAATTCTCAAGGGATACACATCCGATAATATAACCAGCCAGATGGTAGGAAACCCAAACCAGTGAGTATCTAATTTAACTCTTACACCAGCTAGACTAAATGCCCAGCAGATATAGAGATATTCTCTGAGTGGTGAAGTGAGTGGCCCTGATGAAGTCACGTGATGTGACGATACGCGTTGGTTTTGGAGCACTAGACCCAGCACTCTGACAGCTGGCATTTGAGTCACGGCGCTCGCAAGTGTCACCGATCATATAGCTGAAGTATATGTGAGTGTTTTTTACTGTTCTTTACCAATAAATGTGCACCATTTTCTATGGGATTACGCGATGTGCTCATTTCCTTTTTTCCTTGACCATACTGCCACCCTTCGAGTACACTTTGCTGTCCACTGGGAGTAGGAGAGATCTAAGAGGAACATAAGGGTTTTTGTGAGCTTGGCACTTGTGGGGCAAGCCTTCTATTCATTGTTCCATGTGAGTGCAGTAGTGTGTTTACCATCTGAGTCTACTTTGGGATAACAGAGTTACATTATATACATTCCTTTTCTTTCCATATGGTATCATCCGAGAGTGATTCCCCTGACCGCATATGAGCTCATCGCAGTATCTGCTGTGTTACATGAGGTGCTATAAGCTGTCATTAAAACAGCTTTGAGGTAAGCTGCTTGGCATCACTGAGGTGTGTGCACTTTTGGAGTTTTTTACCTCCCAACACATGTGCTGGTTTCCCGGATTCACCACTCAGAGAATCTCTCTATATCTGCTGGGCATTTAGTCTAGCTGGTGTTAGGCCATGTACACGCGATCGGTCAAAACCGATGAAAGCGGACGCCTGACCGATGGGTCAAAAACGATCGTTAGTATTCAAAGGCTTCGGTCAAAAGGCCGCGCATGCTCAGAATCAAGTCAACACATGCTTGGAAGCATTGAACTTTGTTTTTTTCAGCACGTCGTGTGTTTTACGTCACCGCGTTCTGACACGATAATTTTTTTAACCTATGGTGTGTAGGCACATCAGACCATCAGTCGACTTTGTCGGGTAACCAATGAAAACGGTCCGACCGTTCTCGTCGGATGGACTGATCGTGTGTACGCGGCCTAAGAGTTAAATTAGATACTCACTGGTTAGGGTTTCCTACCATCTGGCTGATAACTGTATATTATCGGATGTGTATCCCTTGAGAATTCTCAGGTCTTTAGAACAACAGCTGTGAGGTAAGCTGCTAAGAAGTCACAAGTCCTTTGCACACTGAAGCTCCTCATTTCTCAACACAGAACAGAAAATACTTTTCTATATATATATTTATGTATTTATTATATTATTATATATAATATTAATATTTTTTTGCACGTATTCTATGCTGACTTTGCTTGGCTCTTACATTTATTTATTATATCAAGTTTACATATTTATGCATTATTTATTTGTTTGTGTATAGTGTGGCACTCACTTTAGTGTAATTTATGTTTTTTTGAGATATTTGTTTCACTTATCGATCCAGGCAGAGATCTGAAATATTTGGTAGTCTATATAGTCACTTTTTTTATGCATATAGGACCAGATTCTCAAAAGAATTACGCCGGTGTATCTACAGATTCGAATGAATAGAGTGTATTATAGTCACATTATCTATCTTATCCCCCCCCCTTTCTCTGTTACACAGCGCAGACACCATCACCTTTTTTCATTTGACACATTTTTTCTATTTAGGATAGATCACTAGGTGTCTGCAGCAGTGTCCCCTTTAGCTTAAACACTGCCCCAGTTTCACTTAGTAACATCTTCTGACAGCACAGGAGTACGTCTTGTTTTTACACTTAAAGGTGTGTTCCAGCCTTGTTTTATGTTTATTAAAAGTCAGCAGCTACAAAAGTGTAGCTGCTGGCTTTTAATAAACAATCACTTACCTGCTCGCCACTGTTTGGACAGGTGATGGCATGGGACCTGTCATGTGTCCCAGGCGATCACCTACAGGGAGGGGCTGCTGTAGGCGATTAAGCTTAATCGCCTAACCAGCCCCTTGGCTGAAGGAGGAAGTGGGGCAGGAAGTCCCACTCCTCCTGAAGCCCCCACTCCCCCCCCAAAAATTACATGCCAAATGTGGCATGTAAGGGGATGAGCAGTGGGATAAGCGGAAGTTGAATTTTTGGGTGGAACTTCGCTTTAAGGCCGCGTACACACGACCGAGAAACTCGACGGGCGAAACACATAGTTTTCCCCGTCGAGTTCCTTGATCGGCTGTCAAAAAACTCGTCAAGCCAAATTTTTCCATTGCCCGTCGAGGAAATAGAGAACATGCTCTCTTTTTGGCTCGACGAGTTCCTCAACAGTTTTCTCGGCGAAAAGTGTACACACGACCGGTTTTCTCGGCAGTATACGTCTCCCATCGAGTTTCTTGCTGAATTCTGCCGAGGAAACCGGTCATGTGTACGTGGCCTAAGAGTTTGCTCAGTTCGTATGTTTGGCAAAGTCGGAAGTCACGTTGTTCTTTTACCATTATTATCAAACATAAAGCTGCAAGAGGTACGAGCTTCCCAGACACAAAAGATTACTACATAGCAGTGATACTAGATCAAATTAGACATTGGTTTATGCCCACATTCAACAAACTATGGCAATTTATAGAACAAGCTTCTCTTTTCTATTGGCCCAGACATCTCTCCAGAAACCCCCCCAAAAAAGACCACCCAATGATCTCAGCCACAATTGAGGCATGGCAATTTTTTATTTAAAAACACATTTCTATCAGGAAATAATGCACAATGACCAAATAATCCTATTCCAAACCATACAATCTAGATACCTCATACCAACACAAGGTGCACATACTTACAGATGCATATCCTCATACCTACAAAAAAAAAACAACCCCAACACCTGAAATTCCTACCAAACCATGATCTTTCTGGACATCCAACTCTCCCAAAATGAAGGGAATAACTCTTATGTACAACCTACTACAGAACAAAAACATGTTTTTTAAAACATCAACGTTCCAGAGATGGGAAAGAGATTTAAAGACCTCCTTCTCGGATTCCCAATGGTGTAATGCCATATGACATAACCACGGGGCTTCCAAATGCATAACCTATTGGGAATTATCACAAAAAAATCCATCATAGATGGTATATCACCCCCGTGCAAATGCACAAATTTGCAAACCTAGATGATCATTCATGTTGGAGGGGCTGTTCACTCAAGGACTCCCTAATCCATATTCTATGGGAATGTCCACACATATATCCCTTCTGGAAAAAATGATTCTCCTTGATATCAGATATCACGGGTATTATTTTCAAATCCACTCCATCCCTAGCCATTCTAATGCCGCGTAAACACGATCATTTTTTGTGATGAAAAAAAACGATGTTTTCTGTAAAGTAAAAAACGACGTTTTTGAAACGTCACTTTTCAAAGATGATGTTGCATACACACCATCGTTTTTTTCACAAAAAGCGAGGTTACGTTCACAAGTCTTTTCCATTGAATCTCGCTTCATAACTAGCTTCTGGGCATGCGCGGGTTGAAAAACGTCGTTTTTTTTTGGTCGTTTTTTTTTAAGACAAAAAACGACGTTTTGCCCACACACGATCAATTTAAATGACGTTTTAAAAAACAACGTTTTTTTTTTCATCGCAAAAAACGACCGTGTGTACGCGGCATAAGTATAGGAATAGAATCCTTTCCACATGAATTCAGAACCCTAGTAATACATATAAGAAGGCCAGTATAGTGGCCTGAGTTTATGGGAGGAGCCCGGAGGGTATTTAAGCAGCCCACTCACACATGCTCTTTGTCGGTTCAGTGTGCAGTACTACACGTCACTGGGCCGACTCTTCCCAGCTCACCTCATGTCCGTGAGTCTGCGCATTCAATCGCATTCGACATCGCAAGTGTATTGCGGCTTCTCCGTTCATGGTCTTCGGCGGCGGTTCCCGCTTACTGTCGCAGGTTGTATTCAAACCTTTGTATCATGTGCAATCTTGCAATTCGTTATGCTTCCTATCCTGCATTTCTTTTGTAAAAATCTGCCTCTGAGTTATTGTTGCTCATGTTCTAACATCTTAGTTAGTACTAGTGTTGAGCAGAATATGCCATATTCGATTTCGCGATATATCTCGCATATATAGTCGAATATTCGAGATATATTCGTTAAATGCGAATATTCGCGATATTTTTTGTAAATGAAATGATTGCGAAATTTCGCTATTGCGAATGCGAATGCGAATGCAAATTGCGAATGCGAATGAAATTTCGAGAAATGCGGAAGGAGCACTCTGATTGGCTCAGAATATTCGTGATATTTTATAATACAAAATAATTGCGAAATTTCGAGAAATGCGGAATGGAGCACTCTGATTGGCTCAGAATATTCGTGATATATTACAATACAAAATAATTGCGAATATTCGGCAAATGCGGAAGGAGCACTCTGATTGGCTCAGAATATTCGTGATATTTTATAATACAAAATAATTGCGAAATTTCGAGAAATGCGGAATGGAGCACTCTGATTGGCTCAGAATATTCGTGATATTTTATAATACAAAATAATTGCGAAATTTTGAGAAATGCGGAATGGAGCACTCTGATTGGCTCAGAATAATCGTGATATATTACAATACAAAATAATTGCGAATATTCGGCAAATGCGGAAGGAGCACTCTGATTGGCTCAGAATATTCGTGATATTTTATAATACAAAATAATTGCGAAATTTCGAGAAATGCGGAATGGAGCACTCTGATTGGCTCAGAATATTCGTGATATTTTATAATACAAAATAATTGCGAAATTTCGAGAAATGCGGAATGGAGCACTCTGATTGGCTCAGAATATTCGTGATATATTACAATACAAAATAATTGCGAATATTCGGCAAATGCGGAAGGAGCACTCTGATTGGCTCAGAATATTCGTGATATTTTATAATACAAAATAATTGCGAAATTTCGAGAAATGCGGAATGGAGCACTCTGATTGGCTCAGAATATTCGTGATATTTTATAATACAAAATAATTGCGAAATTTCGAGAAATGCGGAATGGAGCACTCTGATTGGCTCAGAATATTCGTGATATATTACAATACAAATTGCGAATATTCGGCAAATGCGGAAGGAGCACTCTGATTGGCTCAGAATATTTGTGATATTTTATAATACAAAATAATTGCGAAATTTCGAGAAATGCGGAATGGAGCACTCTGATTGGCTCAGAATATTCGTGATATATTACAATACAAAATAATTGCGAATATTCGGCAAATGCGGAAGGAGCACTCTGATTGGCTCAGAATATTCGTGATATTTTATAATACAAAATAATTGCGAAATTTCGAGAAATGCGGAATGGAGCACTCTGATTGGCTCAGAATATTCGTGATATATTACAATACAAAATAATTGCGAATATTCGGCAAATGCGGAAGGAGCACTCTGATTGGCTCAGAATATTCTTGATATTTTATCGTAATTTCGCAAAAATGCGAATGAGAAATTGATTGCGGAATTTCGACAGTAACACTCTGAAATCGAATATATGTGTTATTTTAGCTAAAAACAATATTGCGAATTTCTCGAAAATAATCGCACGATATCGCTATTGCCGAATAATCGCATTGCGATTTTTCGGCAATATAAAATGATCGCTGCAGCTACTCGGCCCAAGGTCTCTAATCATACCAGCAATGCTTTTAGACGTCGATGGGGATCTCTAGGATGTGATCTGTTCTAAAAAAAAAAGAAAAAATACGAATATTCGAAATAGCGAATATTCACCGCGAAATTCGGAATACATCGCGAATACTCGAATATGCCATATTCGAGCCGAATATTCGCAATACGAATATTCGTGAGCAACACTAGTTAGTACAAGCTTGGTACATTTGTAACTTCCTCCTGTCAAACAAACTATTTATTTGTATATTCAGTGTCCATGCTTGCTGTCTCATTCAATTGGAGATTAGCATATATTCTTTGTATGGGTTCTTTGGCAGATTGAGGTGGTAATTGAACTCACCTGCTGCCTTGTCTGCACTTGATTAGCCTGGGGGGATGGGTGGCTGGTAGGTGTTCAGTTTCACAGCAAGGAGTAGCATACACTCTACAACCAATTCACAGCAGATTTGTTCAATAGTCCTTACTTCCGATTCGTATCGGATTTGTTTCATGCATTTTACATCCGTTTTGTATCAGTCATTTCTCTTTATAACTGTTTTGTATCTGGTCTCAAAACTATATAAGATCCTTATTAAGATTGGAGCACATGGTGAACCACCCTTTGTACAAAAATGGGAAAGGGAAGTAGGGACGAGTAGAGGTCAAAACACTTTTCAAAGGATAAGGCAACTGACTCACTCATCTGCCATAGACATGCGAACAGCCGAGACAAACTTCAAATGTATTGCGGGCTGGTACATCACACCAGATAAAGCTAGCAACTTTAAAGCAGGACAAAGCGCCGAGTGCTGGAGGGGATGTCCAGACAAGGGAACCATGGTTCACTTGTGGTGGACCTGCCCGCTAATTCAAAAATTCTGGGATAATATACTGGTCCAAATAAAAGAGATAACGGGAAAAGATTTAAAGATGGACCCATGGGTTGTGCTCTTTCACTGCAGTCAAGAGGGAATTGCTAGGTATAGGCAATCCCTATTGCCCCACCTTTTGAATGCAGAGAAAAAGGCAGATACCAAAAATGTGGCAGGAAACTGCGATCCCACAGATTTGGAAATGGATTGATGCAGTGGAGGAAACCTACAGGTTGGAAGAACTTAGGGAAAGTGTCTTAGAATTAAACAGTGACTTTAAAGCAAAATGGAGTAAATGGAAAGAGTATAAAAAAACCTGGAGTTATGCCGAGAGAGTGGGGGTTTTGTAGTTTTGTAGGATCATGGCTCCTTGAGTATAAGTATAAACATTCCGAAAATTCGTACATGAAACAAAGGTGGAAAGTGCGACCCTCAACCTAGTCATACGTTTCACATTCGAGCGAGTTTCTATTGCGAACCATTTATTAGGTTAAAAGTTAAATTGAGTCCTGGGTGCCACGAGGGATGGGGGGGGGAGGAATGAATACAATTAATTTTTCTTCTAGCTCGATCAATTGATACGTTTTGAATAGATCCCCACAATAGGGGGTAGTTAATAGTAAATGTATTTATAATATCTATTCACCCCCCTGCGGAGGGGAATTGTTGACGTTGTAATTGTCAATTAATAATAAAAAAAAAAAAAGAGAAGGAAGGAAAAAATAAATAAATGAATAAAAACTTCGATATAGAGGCAGTCACGTACGACCTAAGGCATAATAAAAATATACCACAGATGATGCAAATCATAAAACTTACGAATCGTTTGTACACGGTTCTTCTCTCTCAATTATTTACCAAGGTTATTGCCTGTGCGTCATGCATGGCGCCACACCACACCACGCCACACTCTTCGGATTTGTTGCACATCCACTCCAGTCCAAGCAAACCCAGTTGCATGTTCACTGTCCCAGGTAGGATTCGTTAGCTTGTTTGTCATGTCAAAATTCGTGGCCACTCATGGTGTCACCCGCATCATATGTTCAGTTCCCACAGTGGAGCTTATCAAATATTCGTACGCACTTCTCGTGTTCTATTTTCTACACCAAACCTTGTTGTTTTGCCTAATGCACAGCATCACGCTACACCTTTCCTACATGTTTCACTCCAGCCACAGTCTGCCGCAAACTCACTTGCATGGCCCACTGTCAAAAGTAAAATTTGTTATTACATTCTTTATGTCCTATCAATTTGCTACCATTCGTTGTCTCCCATATCGTTCGTTAGTGGTCCCTATGGAACCTACGATACAAACAGGCGTTGTCCTTCTACCTTATACTGCTTGCTTAAGGTACAAACACACCAGGTGTTTCTATCCTTTCTCAGTAACCCAATTCTTATTGATTGAGACCT
Source organism: Rana kukunoris (assembly GCA_029574335.1). Lineage (NCBI taxonomy): Eukaryota > Metazoa > Chordata > Amphibia > Anura > Ranidae > Rana > Rana kukunoris. The sequence goes on along the minus strand of CM056050.1, from coordinate 379,228,030 downwards.
TGCAACCATGCAAATCATCTCAGCAGCCTGACACCCTTGTTAAGACCCTTGCAACCCTTGACCTTTACAAAACGCAAAAAAAAATAAAAAATATATATATAAACACAAAAAAAAACGTTGCCACCACGCAATCTCAGCCCCTCGGCAACCTGACACCTGTTGAGACCATTGCAACTATGCAAAATCATCTCAGCAGTCTGACACCCTTGTTGAGACCCTTGCAAACGCAATATCGTCTCAGCAGCCCCACACTCATTGAGATCCTTGCAACCACGCAAAATCATCCCAGCAGCCTGACACCCTTGTTAAGACCCTTGCAACACATGACCTTTACAAAACGCAAAATAAAATAAAAAATATATATAAAAACGCAAAAAAAAAAACATTGCCACCACGCAATCTCAGCCCCCGGCAACCTGACACCTGTTGAGACTGCTGCAACTACGCAAAATTGTCTCAGCAGCCTGACACCCTTGTTGAGACCCTTGCAAACGCAATATCGTCTCAGCAGCCCTCACACTCATTCAGATCCTTGCAACCACGCGTATATCATCTCAGCAACACATGACCCTTACAAAACGCATATATATATATATATATATATATATATATATATAAAAAAAAAGAAATATAAAAGTGAAGAAAAAAAAATTGCCATCTCACAATCTTGGCCCAGCAACCTGACACCTGTTGAGACCATTGCAACCATGCAAAATCATCTCAGCAGCCTGACACCCTTGTTGAGACGCTTGCAAATGCAATACCGTCTCAGCAGCCCCACACTCATCGAGACCCTTGTGACCATGCAAAATCACCTTAGCAGCCCGACACCCTTGTTAAGACCCTTGCAACACATGACCCTTACAAAAAAATATATAAAAAAAACGCTAAAAAAATAAAATAAAAAATTGCCACCACGCAACCTCGGCCCAGGAACCTGACACCTGTTGAGACCATTGCAACCACACAAAATCGTCTCAGCAGCCTGACACCCTTGTTGAGACCCTTGCTAACACAATACCGTCTCAGCAACCCCACACTCATTGAGACCCTTGCAACCTCCCACTCGATAAAGACCTTTGTGACCACGCAGTCTCGCCCCAGCAACCTGGCATTCATTGAGATCCTTGCAGCCAGGCAAATTGTCTTAGGCCTCATGTACACTGCTGTTGGTAAGCGGACATTTAGGAACAATTGGGTGTTTTTTCAGCCGCCCCCAATCTCTCCTCTGTTATCTTACCAGTACATCTACACAGGGTCCCCAATCTCTCCTCCGTGTTATCTTATCAGTGCATCTACACAGGATCATTATAGTCGTTTCTAGGCAGTTGAGTTAGAAACCTTCCTGGGAAAAAAATAAATAAATAAATAAATGGGTTCAGTCGGATGTTCAGAGGCATTCGAAACACCAATGCCTGTAACGGCTTGTAAGCACTGCCAGACGTGGTAACTAATGTTTACCAGCGTTTCATTCACAGTCGTTTTCATTAAAAAAAAGGGAATATTGTCTCAGCAACTTGACACTTATTTGAGACCCTTGCAAATGTAATATAATCTCAGCTACCTCACACTCGTCTAGACCTTTGCAACCACACAATCTCGTCTCAGCAACCTGACACCCGTTCAGACCTTTGCAGCCATACATAGTCATCTCAGCAGCCCGACACTCACTTGAGACCATTGCAAACGCAACATCGTCTCAGCAACCCCTCACTTGTTGGGACCCGTGTAACCACACAAGGCCATCTCAAAACAACCTCGTAATCTTTGAAAACCTTTGCAACCATGCAATATCGTCTCAGCAAACCAGACTGAGACCCTTGCTACCACGCAATGCCATCTCAAAACAAACCTCATAATCATTGAGACCTTTGCAACCGTGCAATATCGTCTCAGCAAACCAGACTGAGACCCTTGCTACCACGCAATGCCATCTCAAAACAAACCTCATAATCATCGAGACCTTTGCAACCACACAACATTGTCTCAGCAAACCAGATTGACACCCTTGCAACCACGCAATGCCGTCTCAAAACAAACCTTCATACTCAAGGCCCCTGCAACCACACAATATCATCCCAGCAACCCGACACTCACTGACACCCTTGCAACCACATAATATTGTCTGCAGTAGTATAAAACACTTTGCAGCACGCACCACGTGCAAACCCGAATACAAACTAAACTTGCAAACACACCTCAGTGACAAACAATCAGCCACACAAACACACAGTGGCACCTAGTTGGCCATTCATCTTTAGTGGCACGCGGGCCACTCATCTTTTCCCTGTATTTTTCCATGCAGTTAGTTCAGGTTTCCATCCAGCACCAGCGAGTGCACGTTGGTCTGCGAGTGCACGTTGGTCTGCGAGTGCACGTTGGTCTGCGAGTGCACGTTGGTCTGCGAGTGCACGTTAGTCTGCGAGTGCACGTTGGTCTGTGAGTGCACGTTGGTTAGTGAGTGCACGTATATCGTCTTGTTGAGCACCTGTGTTTTGTCTTGATTTTCTCACACCAATGCAAGATCCAGTCCAAGTTCTCAAACTAGACCAAGCATCAGTAGCACACTTAGCTATGTGGGACAACTTCCCCACCTGATAGAACAGCATTTCAATCTTAATCCCGGCAGTGTCAGCCGAGCCACCACAGGCTTTTGCGTGCATTTTCCGTCCGCCACTGGTTCTCCAAACCTTGGCCCCCAGAAATTCTCTTAAATTTCTGCTTTACCCCGTCTTCATCACGTCTCATGCTGTACCCCATTGTGGCAGTTGCCCAGGTCTGGGGCCACACTTGAACTGGACAGACAGTGTTCTTCACCACAGACAATCAGGCCACAGCCGACTTCATCAAATAAGGTTGATCAAGCCTCTCCCCATCACGTCCTTCCTGTGCAGGCTCGCGCAGCTGTCACTCCGTCACCAGTTTAATATCTTCTGTAGACATATTCCAGGCAAATGCAAAATCGCAGCTGATGCTCTGTCCCATTCCAACCTTACTTCGTTTTTCCAGCAAGAGCCTGGAGCCGACCCAATAACCATCCCTGTCCCACCCTGGTCATTGCTGACGATGGACTGAAGTAGCATCTCACCAACTCCACCCAGCTTATTAACCACTGCTTGGCATGCAACACACTGAAGGCCTATCGCACTGCTTGAAACACTAACCGCAAATTTTTGGCCTCTTGCCTTGGAGCAGCAATAGGCAACGTTAGACACGTCCTAGCCTTCATATCGTATTGCCACACGCAGCTGACCCTTTCTCACAATACTATCACGCCATATCTAGATGGCGTCCAGCATTTCCTGTCCCTGCAGGACCCCAGTAAACTGTCAATATTCTCGAGCCCATGCAGTCAAGTCCCTCCTACAGGGCATACAGAAGCATCAACCTGTAGTCAGTGGCAAGCGCCTACCTTTGAAGAGTGCCCTCTTTAGGGACATGTCTGAAATCCTTACTCGTTCCTCATTTAGGGCCTTGCCCAGCATAGTCACCCAAGCAGCCATCTACCAGGCCTTCTACGGTTCCCTACAACCTAGTGAATTTACATACAACAAAGTGGGGGGGACTATGCGTTTGCATAGGTGGGACTTTAAATGAAGCAACTGTTTGCGCTTCCATCCCTAATACATTTTAAAAAAGCAAGGAAGTTTGGGACTTTGAATGAGGATTCGGACAAGGTGGGATATTGTAAAGGAAAAACTAGTTTAATGGCATGAAACGGTAAGTGGTGGCTCACTAGAACCATGGAGCTGTACATGGACCAACATAGCTAAGATGAATATTTAAAGGTACATATTGATGTCAACTTGGAAAATACATGACATATGGCTTAACATATGAAACATGGGCATCAAGGGCATACAATACTAACAACAAATGATACAACATAGTGTGAAGAACAGTGGACAGCTTCCCATGAGTACATAATATGAGCACACACATTTCCTTAAAGTGGCACAGTGCAGTTAAAAACATGAGGTAGACAATTGTAGTTCATTATTGCTGGTGAGTCAGATATGGAATGGGTTTGCATCTATAGATTGCCCGACGCGTTTCGTGCTGATAGCACTCATCAGGGGCTGATGCTTCCAAATCTGGAAGATGAGATTATATATTAGTCTACAATAGCACTAAACATGGGTGAAAAAACATACATGCCAATCCTACACTTACATACCAGAAAATATGTTGTGTGTAGTGGGAGTGAATAAGTGCTGAACCACTGCCAACTAGGGGTGTCAGTCCCGGGAGCTGAGGTGAGTATGCCAAAGGCAGCTGAGAGCATAGGGTTAAGATGTGGCCAGGGCAGAAGGTAAATTGAGCCAGATTGGTGGTTACTTGGGAGGAATGCCCAGGATACTGCCTAGAAGATAATAATAATTATAAAATAAAGTAAAATAAAATCTGAGCAAAATGCACAAGCTAGATTGAAGTCTAATGGCAAAAAAATGGCAAGAAATACGGCAAAAAATAATAATACCTGGGTGTTAAGTGGCCAAGGAGAGGGGGCCATAGGTGGTATAGCAAGGTCCCGTCGAACTGGAAAGGACTGTGTGTGGACAGCCTTTGTTATACATCCCTATATCCCTGTGCACAGCTGTGTAATGGCGCACACCAACGCCACGCAGGCCGTGCGTGAGCCAGGAGGGGCTCCGATTGGGGAGGAAGAAGTAACTCCGCCCACGAAGGAGACTGATCCCCATGGGCTGCAGGCGGCTGGAATGGATGGTATCGCGACCGGCGTCATGACGTCACAAGTGGCGTCTGGCGCGGGTCCCGTGGGCGTGGCGTCGATGCACTGTGAGCACCGCCCGATGCACCATGGATCCACCCCACCTGTACAGCGGGGGGAGGGGCAAAGGGAGGACGTGCAGAGCGCATCGCAGCTACCGGGTAATTGACAACAGAAAAAGGCAGTGGATGACCAACACAATAAACAAACCCCATTGGAATGAGAAAACCGCATTTGTGCCATTATCTCAAGGACAGGAAAACCAAGTCTCAATTGAGAACAAGTCCCCCATAGTGGTCCATGGCCACAGAGGGGGAACTAAAATACCCACATAGGTGGCAGGGGAACACTGCTACCTAAGTCAGGACCCTCCATCCCTATTTGAATACAACAAAGTGGGGGGGACTATGCGTTTGCATAGGTGGGACTTTAAATGAAGCAACTGTTTGCGCTTCCATCCCTAATACATTTTAAAAAAGCAAGGAAGTTTGGGACTTTGAATGAGGATTCGGACAAGGTGGGATATTGTAAAGGAAAAACTAGTTTAATGGCATGAAACGGTAAGTGGTGGCTCACTAGAACCATGGAGCTGTACATGGACCAACATAGCTAAGATGAATATTTAAAGGTACATATTGATGTCAACTTGGAAAATACATGACATATGGCTTAACATATGAAACATGGGCATCAAGGGCATACAATACTAACAACAAATGATACAACATAGTGTGAAGAACAGTGGACAGCTTCCCATGAGTACATAATATGAGCACACACATTTCCTTAAAGTGGCACAGTGCAGTTAAAAACATGAGGTAGACAATTGTAGTTCATTATTGCTGGTGAGTCAGATATGGAATGGGTTTGCATGTTGTATTCAAATAGGGATGGAGGGTCCTGACTTAGGTAGCAGTGTTCCCCTGCCACCTATGTGGGTATTTTAGTTCCCCCTCTGTGGCCATGGACCACTATGGGGGACTTGTTCTCAATTGAGACTTGGTTTTCCTGTCCTTGAGATAATGGCACAAATGCGGTTTTCTCATTCCAATGGGGTTTGTTTATTGTGTTGGTCATCCACTGCCTTTTTCTGTTGTCAATTACCCGGTAGCTGCGATGCGCTCTGCACGTCCTCCCTTTGCCCCTCCCCCCGCTGTACAGGTGGGGTGGATCCATGGTGCATCGGGCGGTGCTCACAGTGCATCGACGCCACGCCCACGGGACCCGCGCCAGACGCCACTTGTGACGTCATGACGCCGGTCGCGATACCATCCATTCCAGCCGCCTGCAGCCCATGGGGATCAGTCTCCTTCGTGGGCGGAGTTACTTCTTCCTCCCCAATCGGAGCCCCTCCTGGCTCACGCACGGCCTGCGTGGCGTTGGTGTGCGCCATTACACAGCTGTGCACAGGGATATAGGGATGTATAACAAAGGCTGTCCACACACAGTCCTTTCCAGTTCGACGGGACCTTGCTATACCACCTATGGCCCCCTCTCCTTGGCCACTTAACACCCAGGTATTATTATTTTTTGCCGTATTTCTTGCCATTTTTTTGCCATTAGACTTCAATCTAGCTTGTGCATTTTGCTCAGATTTTATTTTACTTTATTTTATAATTATTATTATCTTCTAGGCAGTATCCTGGGCATTCCTCCCAAGTAACCACCAATCTGGCTCAATTTACCTTCTGCCCTGGCCACATCTTAACCCTATGCTCTCAGCTGCCTTTGGCATACTCACCTCAGCTCCCGGGACTGACACCCCTAGTTGGCAGTGGTTCAGCACTTATTCACTCCCACTACACACAACATATTTTCTGGTATGTAAGTGTAGGATTGGCATGTATGTTTTTTCACCCCATGTTTAGTGCTATTGTAGACTAATATATAATCTCATCTTCCAGATTTGGAAGCATCAGCCCCTGATGAGTGCTATCAGCACGAAACGCGTCGGGCAATCTATAGATGCAAACCCATTCCATATCTGACTCACCAGCAATAATGAACTACAATTGTCTACCTCATGTTTTTAACTGCACTGTGCCACTTTAAGGAAATGTGTGTGCTCATATTATGTACTCATGGGAAGCTGTCCACTGTTCTTCACACTATGTTGTATCATTTGTTGTTAGTATTGTATGCCCTTGATGCCCATGTTTCATATGTTAAGCCATATGTCATGTATTTTCCAAGTTGACATCAATATGTACCTTTAAATATTCATCTTAGCTATGCTGTTAAGCCATATGTCATGTATTTTCCAAGTTGACATCAATATGTACCTTTAAATATTCATCTTAGCTATGTTGGTCCATGTACAGCTCCATGGTTCTAGTGAGCCACCACTTACCGTTTCATGCCATTAAACTAGTTTTTCCTTTACAATATCCCACCTTGTCCGAATCCTCATTCAAAGTCCCAAACTTCCTTGCTTTTTTAAAATGTATTAGGGATGGAAGCGCAAACAGTTGCTTCATTTAAAGTCCCACCTATGCAAACGCATAGTCCCCCCCACTTTGTTGTATTCAAATAGGGATGGAGGGTCCTGACTTAGGTAGCAGTGTTCCCCTGCCACCTATGTGGGTATTTTAGTTCCCCCTCTGTGGCCATGGACCACTATGGGGGACTTGTTCTCAATTGAGACTTGGTTTTCCTGTCCTTGAGATAATGGCACAAATGCGGTTTTCTCATTCCAATGGGGTTTGTTTATTGTGTTGGTCATCCACTGCCTTTTTCTGTTGTCAATTACCCGGTAGCTGCGATGCGCTCTGCACGTCCTCCCTTTGCCCCTCCCCCCGCTGTACAGGTGGGGTGGATCCATGGTGCATCGGGCGGTGCTCACAGTGCATCGACGCCACGCCCACGGGACCCGCGCCAGACGCCACTTGTGACGTCATGACGCCGGTCGCGATACCATCCATTCCAGCCGCCTGCAGCCCATGGGGATCAGTCTCCTTCGTGGGCGGAGTTACTTCTTCCTCCCCAATCGGAGCCCCTCCTGGCTCACGCACGGCCTGCGTGGCGTTGGTGTGCGCCATTACACAGCTGTGCACAGGGATATAGGGATGTATAACAAAGGCTGTCCACACACAGTCCTTTCCAGTTCGACGGGACCTTGCTATACCACCTATGGCCCCCTCTCCTTGGCCACTTAACACCCAGGTATTATTATTTTTTGCCGTATTTCTTGCCATTTTTTTGCCATTAGACTTCAATCTAGCTTGTGCATTTTGCTCAGATTTTATTTTACTTTATTTTATAATTATTATTATCTTCTAGGCAGTATCCTGGGCATTCCTCCCAAGTAACCACCAATCTGGCTCAATTTACCTTCTGCCCTGGCCACATCTTAACCCTATGCTCTCAGCTGCCTTTGGCATACTCACCTCAGCTCCCGGGACTGACACCCCTAGTTGGCAGTGGTTCAGCACTTATTCACTCCCACTACACACAACATATTTTCTGGTATGTAAGTGTAGGATTGGCATGTATGTTTTTTCACCCCATGTTTAGTGCTATTGTAGACTAATATATAATCTCATCTTCCAGATTTGGAAGCATCAGCCCCTGATGAGTGCTATCAGCACGAAACGCGTCGGGCAATCTATAGATGCAAACCCATTCCATATCTGACTCACCAGCAATAATGAACTACAATTGTCTACCTCATGTTTTTAACTGCACTGTGCCACTTTAAGGAAATGTGTGTGCTCATATTATGTACTCATGGGAAGCTGTCCACTGTTCTTCACACTATGTTGTATCATTTGTTGTTAGTATTGTATGCCCTTGATGCCCATGTTTCATATGTTAAGCCATATGTCATGTATTTTCCAAGTTGACATCAATATGTACCTTTAAATATTCATCTTAGCTATGTTGGTCCATGTACAGCTCCATGGTTCTAGTGAGCCACCACTTACCGTTTCATGCCATTAAACTAGTTTTTCCTTTACAATATCCCACCTTGTCCGAATCCTCATTCAAAGTCCCAAACTTCCTTGCTTTTTTAAAATGTATTAGGGATGGAAGCGCAAACAGTTGCTTCATTTAAAGTCCCACCTATGCAAACGCATAGTCCCCCCCACTTTGTTGTATTCAAATAGGGATGGAGGGTCCTGACTTAGGTAGCAGTGTTCCCCTGCCACCTATGTGGGTATTTTAGTTCCCCCTCTGTGGCCATGGACCACTATGGGGGACTTGTTCTCAATTGAGACTTGGTTTTCCTGTCCTTGAGATAATGGCACAAATGCGGTTTTCTCATTCCAATGGGGTTTGTTTATTGTGTTGGTCATCCACTGCCTTTTTCTGTTGTCAATTACCCGGTAGCTGCGATGCGCTCTGCACGTCCTCCCTTTGCCCCTCCCCCCGCTGTACAGGTGGGGTGGATCCATGGTGCATCGGGCGGTGCTCACAGTGCATCGACGCCACGCCCACGGGACCCGCGCCAGACGCCACTTGTGACGTCATGACGCCGGTCGCGATACCATCCATTCCAGCCGCCTGCAGCCCATGGGGATCAGTCTCCTTCGTGGGCGGAGTTACTTCTTCCTCCCCAATCGGAGCCCCTCCTGGCTCACGCACGGCCTGCGTGGCGTTGGTGTGCGCCATTACACAGCTGTGCACAGGGATATAGGGATGTATAACAAAGGCTGTCCACACACAGTCCTTTCCAGTTCGACGGGACCTTGCTATACCACCTATGGCCCCCTCTCCTTGGCCACTTAACACCCAGGTATTATTATTTTTTGCCGTATTTCTTGCCATTTTTTTGCCATTAGACTTCAATCTAGCTTGTGCATTTTGCTCAGATTTTATTTTACTTTATTTTATAATTATTATTATCTTCTAGGCAGTATCCTGGGCATTCCTCCCAAGTAACCACCAATCTGGCTCAATTTACCTTCTGCCCTGGCCACATCTTAACCCTATGCTCTCAGCTGCCTTTGGCATACTCACCTCAGCTCCCGGGACTGACACCCCTAGTTGGCAGTGGTTCAGCACTTATTCACTCCCACTACACACAACATATTTTCTGGTATGTAAGTGTAGGATTGGCATGTATGTTTTTTCACCCCATGTTTAGTGCTATTGTAGACTAATATATAATCTCATCTTCCAGATTTGGAAGCATCAGCCCCTGATGAGTGCTATCAGCACGAAACGCGTCGGGCAATCTATAGATGCAAACCCATTCCATATCTGACTCACCAGCAATAATGAACTACAATTGTCTACCTCATGTTTTTAACTGCACTGTGCCACTTTAAGGAAATGTGTGTGCTCATATTATGTACTCATGGGAAGCTGTCCACTGTTCTTCACACTATGTTGTATCATTTGTTGTTAGTATTGTATGCCCTTGATGCCCATGTTTCATATGTTAAGCCATATGTCATGTATTTTCCAAGTTGACATCAATATGTACCTTTAAATATTCATCTTAGCTATGTTGGTCCATGTACAGCTCCATGGTTCTAGTGAGCCACCACTTACCGTTTCATGCCATTAAACTAGTTTTTCCTTTACAATATCCCACCTTGTCCGAATCCTCATTCAAAGTCCCAAACTAGTGAATTTACAGTCAGTGGCTCTGGCAGTCAGACACTGCTCCGACGCCACCCGACTCGCTTTCGAACACCTACACTCTCAGTCTGCAAAAGCAACAAACCAGCCCCGGGGGTTGACATCAACCTGTTTCAGACTAACAATGCCTGATGCCCAGTGACGGTGCTCGACCGACTACTGCTCCATCTACCCAGCCAATCTGATGGTAGCTTGTTGCTACCCTTTCTAAAACAGCTCCCTGAGTGGGAGCCAGTTTGTTAAGCATGTCAGAATCCTAAGCAACTTGGGCTTCAAAACCCAGTCAGTTCTCTGGACATTCTTTCCGAATTAGAGCAGCCTCAACTGCCTCCCAACAGGGAGTACCAGACCACGTAATCAAGATACCAGGCTGATGGGAAGTCTCCTTGTTTTGCCACATAAAGCCCAAATCCTCAGGAAGAAATGGCACAAGCCTTTACCAAGCTGGCTCAATAAAAACAATACATTAATATAAGCTATTTCCCTATCTGAGTCTTTTGCCCCCTTTTCTTGGCATACTGACCAGACCACCAAGGCACACTTCAGGTCTATTTATGTTGTAAGTCTTGTCGTGTGTTTATGTGATCCACATCATCTCAGTCAGAGGGCCACAACCATAAATAAGAAGGCCAGTATGGTGGCCTGAGTTTATGGGAGGAGCCCGGAGGGTATTTAAGCAGCCCACTCACACATGCTCTTTGTCGGTTCAGTGTGCAGTACTACACGTCACTGGGCCGACTCTTCCCAGCTCACCTCATGTCCGTGAGTCTGCGCATTCAATCGCATTCGACACTCTCCTGTCCTTCCCTTTTTCAGGGAACTACCCATTACTTGCTTTGGGTATGCCCCCTTTTCTTGGCATACTGACCAGACCACCAAGGCACACTTCAGGTCTATTTATGTTGTAAGTCTTGTCGCGTGTTTATGTGATCCACATCACTCTCAGTCAGAGGGTCACGACTGAATACAATTTTTATTTTAACCCTGCTTAAAATTTTACACTTACAAGAGATAAAATGCAAAAACACATATACATGCATCATCTGGCTCACCACCCCACCCAGTGCGACTCCGGCAAGACGCCACACAGCTCCACTCCCCCCCTAGACACGTGCCGCCACGCGATAGGGCCTCCCCAGCAGGTGACCCACTGAAGAAGCCCTACCACGCGGCGACAGGCATCCAGGGGAGAAGCAGAACCGTGTGACGTCCCACCGGAGCCACACCCCGTGAGGCGGCGAGCCAGATGACACACTAATACGCGTCTCCACATTTTTTTTTTTTATTATTTTATTTATATCGAGGGAATTAGTCCACAAGGATTACAAACAAAGAAAATATAACAATTTAAATAGATAATAATGATATTGCTCATGCACCTACATGGATAACATAAACTTAACAGTTGTATTTATTTTCCATTTTCTTAGGGAAGTGAAAAAAAATATATATATATATATACATATACATATATATACATATATATATATATACATACACATATACATACATACACATATATACACATACACATATATATACATATACACATACATACATACACATACATACATACATACACACTAATAATAAAAAAATAAAAATAAATAAAAAAGGGAGAAAAATAAAATAAAAATAAATAAAAATAAAAATAAAAAAGAAAGGGAGTGAGGAATATAAAGGGGGAAAAAGAAGGGAAGGGTTTTGCAGGCATGGAAGTTTAAGTGTCAGTCCTTCAATACAATATTGTCCTGGTTCACTTCCCAGGTGTCATTTATGGAGCATGGTTCATATGATTCATATGAACCCACGAATGGTATGTATGGAACGATCAGTTTGGCGTAGCGGACTCTCTGAGGCGTGTTTACAGCCAGATTACTTATAATGAAAAAATGGAGAAGTTCCTTAATCGCTAACATCTTGGATGTTAAAATCCAACTGAATCTAATTAACCACTAGCCGACCAGCCACCGCAGTTATACGGCGGCAGGTCGGCTTGGCTGCGCGAGATCACGTAGCTATACGTCATCTCGCATTTCAGCGCGCACGCCCCCCGCTCGCCCCTGGTACCGAGCCGGGCACCCATGATCGCTCGTTACAGAGCGAGAACCCGGAGCTGTGTGTGTAAACACACAGCTCCCAGTCCTGTCAGGTTGAGAAATTACTATTTGTCTGTTCATACAATGTATGAACAGCGATCTGTCATTTCCCCATGTCAGTCCCACCCCTCCTTCAGTTATAACACACACAGGGAACATAATTAACCCCTTCCTCACCCCCTAGTGATAACCCCTTCCCTGCCAGTGACATTTGTATAGTAATCAATGCACTTTTATAACACTGATCGCTATAAAAATGCCAATGGTCCCAAAAATGTGTCAAAAGTGTCCAAAGTGTCCGCCATAAGGTCGCAATACCGATAAAAATTGATGATCGCAGCCATTACTAGTAAACAAAAAAAAATATTAATAAAAATGCCATAAAACTATCCCCTATTTTGTAGACGCTATAACTTTTGCGCAAACCAATCCATAAACGCTTATTGTGATTTTTTTTTTACGAAAAATATGTAGAAGAATAATACGTATCAGCCTAAACTGAGGAAAAAAAAACATTTTTTACATATTTTTGGGGATATTTATTACAGCAAAAATGTAAAAAAAAAAATTTTTTTCAAATTTGTCGCCCTATTTTTGATTATAGGGCAAAAAATTAAAAACGCAGAGGTGATCAAATACCATCAAAAGAAAGCTCTATTTATGGGGAAAGAAGGACGCCAATTTTGTTTGGGTGCCACATCGCACGACCGCACAATTGTCAGTTAAAGCGACGCAGTGCCGAATCGCAAAAAGGGGCCCGGCCATTGAACAGCAAAATAGTCCGGGGGTTAAGTAGTTAAAGAATGCAATTTTACCTCTGTCTTACAAAACAACAACCTTGCAAAATACACCAACTCCTGGAAGCCTTGGCTGAATATCCAAGGGTGATTGAGTGTTATATTTTCCACCTTTTTCTTTCTTTTTATAATATAATTTTATAATTCTGCAATCTTTTGCGACTGAGTTTGTTTAGACTGAATTAACAGACTGTATACTATTGTTTGTTCATGTATGTACACCTGTTATCTATAGTACAACAATGTGTTTCTTTGCCTGTAAATGAAAATCCTAATAAAAATAATCTTGAAAAAAAAATGAATGGTCGCACTACACTCATACTGTACTATCAATATATTCACACTAAACTGGCACTAATGTAAAAATTAATGGTCGCAGTACACTCAGGCTGCACTATCACTAGATTCACATTACACTGACACTCTACACTCACAATAGAATCACAATAGCATACTATAGCACACTTTATTGCTATTTACTTGCTACTTGGTTACTTGCCCAAATAGGCAAACAGCCAATATTCAGCCCAATTCATTCTCTGACCGAACCATTCACCCAACGCTATTAGGCAACCTCTAGGCTTGATCAGCTTGAGGCTGGTAGCTTGTTTTTTTTTTAGGGTTGTCCTGATACCGATACTGTGATGCTGCTCTCCCCCTGAGTGATGCTGCTGTCGGCACTCCGCGTCCCCCTCCATTTTCCTGCTGTCCTCCATGCTCTGTGTTCCCCTCCATGATGCTGCTCTCCCCCTCCATGCTGCATGTTCGGTGTCCCCCTCCTGCTGCTGTCTCCCTCTGTGCTCTGTTTCCCCTCCATGTCCTCCTCCACTCCCTCTGTCCTTGTCAGGATGGAGAGCGGAGGTAGGAGCCACTAAATCAATAATCACTGACTCTGTCCATTCACATAACTGAGCATCGTAACCTGTGTTTACGATGCTTCAGTTTATGAATGGAGAAGATCCTGTCTCCTGTCAATTCATTTTAGCTGAGGCTGCAGAGAAAGGGACTGAGGAATCTGTGTCCTTAGTCCCTTTATCTGTCTCAAAGGTGAGATGTCAGGGGTCTGTTAAGCCCCCACAGTGCTAAAAAAAAAAAAAAAAAAAAAAAAAGGGCAATAAATATAAATTAAAAAAATGAATTGTAAAAAATAATAAAAATAAAAAACACACTGGCACCATCCACCCCCCCCCCCCCGTAAAAAAATAAGAAAGCATCCGAAAAAAACATAACAAAAATTGTAAAAAAAAAAATCGTGTCACTGTCACATGACATTAAAAAAAAAGTATCGGTAATCGGTAACGGCGAGTATATGAAAAAAAGTACTCGGTCCTAAAAAAGTGGTATAGGGACAGCCTTAGTTTTTATGTTAAGTGCAATGAGAATCACTGATGTATAAAGTACACAGTGGGAGACTTAAGAAATGTGAAATTATAATTCACTAAAAGCAATGCTGTTTATAAAACCTAATATTGCCTTTGGTCCATAACAAAATAATATTTAGCTATTAGCTAATATTGCTGTAATATTACCTGAATGAGGATTTTGCTTATTGTGCCTGTATGGGGGCCATTAAATTAAAAGGTAGCTGTTGAAGCAGTGGTTGGATTTTGAATTAAAGTATACATAATGAGAAATGTGTGTATGATTTTTCTTCATACACCAGTGGTGCATGTAATGCTATGTATCATTTCAGTTCATTAGTATATGTATTTCAGTAATCTGACCTAGTAGCACACATTCTACAAAACTGCATTTTGTTGAAGAACAGATTAGCAAGTAATTTTCTGTATGCTTTTTATATTTGCGTACTGATATTATTTATGCTCCGGTGAGTGCTATTCATCCCAGTGCTTTCATCATATGATTGCTGCTACTTCCATTTACATTGCTTCCATTTCATATTGTAAAGATTTTTTTTTCTATTTTACTCAATACTTTTTCATGGAAATAAAAGTGATTTCTCTTGTAATAGAAATTCCACTGTTGCCCTTACCCTGAAATGGCAGACAGACTACTGTAATTTTAATAAAATAATAATCAAAACAAGTTGTATTTCTTTACTGGGTGACATAGACTTTACATAACAGGAAATAAAATCAGTTTTCTTTGACAGTCTCATGAAATAAAAGTGAAAACAGAGTCTGCAGCAGTATAGTTTTAAGTTTTTCGTGATGTACAAATCTTAAAATACATGTTATGTCAGACTACATATTCAATGCTTTAGGCTGAGGAAAATCCATAGTCTTTTGGTATGCTAAGAATCAATGACTCATTAAGTCAAATCTGTCATGAGGGAAATATGGAGTCTGTCATCACTGACCTTGCCATCAGAGAATGCTAATTGACTGGCTGTTTTACTGATACTTTGGCTTCAATGCTTTCAGTAACTGACCTGTCATAAACATAGAGGCATTGTAGCATTCCCTGACTTTTATTTGGTCAAAGAATCGTTTCCTTTTGAGCATCCTCATTGTAGAAACCAAGCGCTGAAATTTGATGCTCCTCTGTGAAACGCGTTCAATATTTTAACAATGTACATTCGGTGCTTTTGAGAACAACTGACAATATCTACGCCTAAGGCAGAATAGTTCAGATAATGCGAATTTGTAGAAAGCTTTTTTTGCAACAAGGATACAACAATTTCCAACTTTAAGCTATAAGTTTTTATTTACATTCATCTCTAGCATATTTTACATTGGCAACTGGGTTTAATAATGAGATACTAGGTTAAATAAATAAATACTACAGGTTCGCCATTGTGCTTTATGTTGTATCTAAACCCAAACCCAATAACATTTTATTTTATGCAGCTTATCAATCCTTAGATGTGGTGACTGCAATCGTTTTGTCTTTTTTTTTGGGCCTTTTCCAGTTTATTTTCACCTGGAAAGCTGACCCAGTAACACACTTCCTGTCTTAGGGTGGTAATGCTCATTCCATTGGGAAGAGCAGTATAGCCACCCTTGGACAGCAACATTGTCAGTCAGTGAAGAAGGTAGTGTTAGGTGGTCTAGTAGATTTATGTGCACTTTACATAAGTGACTAACAAATTAAATCCTAACTCTAGCTAACACTTAAACACTTCCAGACCGCCACACGCCGATATAAGTCTGCACTTTGTTATGGCAGCAGCTAGCTGCCATAACCCCAGTATCCTCTTCTTCAGTGGACAGTCCTGTTTCTGATAATAGTGGTCTCTGCAGTGGATTCCCCCTCCCGCCACTCTCCCGTGCCCTCCCCCGCTTACCAGAGCCATTGGCCGAGGCGGAGGCGAAAGGGTCCTTTCTCCTGCTTGGTATGGAGACAAGTGAGGGAAAGATGGCCCACACCTGTCTCCATACCATCGCAGGGTGCGGCGTCAAAGCATCACTTTCGTCCATAGTTCTTAAAGGGCCTTTTTTTTTTTCAAATGACAAAATATATTTTTTCTTTTTTTATTGCATTTTAGTGTAAATATGAGGTATTTTTGACCCCAGATCTCATATTTGAGAGGTCGTGTCATGCTTCTTTTCTATTACAAGGGATCCTTGTAATAGGAACACCATTTTCTTATAAAAAAGAACAGTGTCAAAATGACAAATGAAAAGTAAAATAAATAAGAAAAAAAAGAAAATAATTTTTGAAACACGCTCCGTCCCACCGAGCTTGCGTGCAGAAGCAAACACATACGTGAGCAGCGCCTGCATATGAAAACGGTATTCAAACCACACATGTGAGGTATCACTGTGATCGATAGAGCAAAAGCAATAATTCTAGCCCTAGAACTTCTCTGTAACTCAAAAAATGCAACCTGTAGAATTTTTTAGTCATCACCTATAGAGATTTTAAAGGGTAAAAGTTTGTCGCCATTCCACAAGCGGGCACAATTTTGAAGCATGACATGTTGTGTATCAATTTACTCGGCATAACATTATCTTAGACAATATAAAAAAAAAAATAGGGCTAACTTTACAGTTGTCTTAGTTTTTAATTAAAAAAAATGTATTCTTTCCAAAAGAACGCTGGGAAAATAGGGTATGAAAGAAAGTATTGCAACAACCACCATTTTATTCTCCAAGGTGTTAGAACAAAATGTATAATGTTTGGGGGTCCTAAGTAATTTTCTAGCAAAAAAAATGTGACCGCCTATCACATAGACAGTGATAGAAAATAGAGAAATGAAGTCCACAATAGTCCCAGTGATTCAAAAATAATCCGTTATATGTGAAAAACTCAGAAGTTCAATGACAACTTCCAGTGCCAAAAATGTGCAATGCCTAGACCTCCAACCAGTTATCAAACACAAGGCTTACAAGACACAATTGACCATCCGCTACAGATAGGTCAATATATGCATGTTATTTCCTTTAATCCCTGATGATGGTAGACCGTCATGGGCAATACCACTGCACACCTCAGTAACTGATTACTCCGCAATGTATATACAAGAGATAAACAGAGAGACCTCACATAGCGTAACTCTGTATATGAATGGTGTATTGAATAAAAGGTAATAGCATTCACATCCTCCAAGTAAAAAATGTGTTTCACATTTAAAATCCGTGGATACACACAAGATAGCTTCACAATTGCTTCCAGTATTGGGACAAGCTTTGAGAGATACATCTTTCTTGTGGTCAAAAGTAGAAGCGGCTGGTTGGTTTTTCTTTAGGGGGCAGCAAACAACCACCCCTCCCAAGCAGCTGGCAGCACGGCACTGCAATCACCCCCCTATGTGGCTGGTGACGTGCCACTTACCTAATCTATGTGTCAGGCTGTGGTGGCTGTGGCAGCACGGTCCTTGCGTGCGGCAGGGTGCGGCTCCGGTGTCCGCTCCTCCAGTGGCTTCCTCTGCTGCATGCCTCCTCTCTTTTACGCTTAAGCGCTGGACATCCAATAGCATCGCCTGACCCTTTGGCCAATCAGGAAACAGGTCTCAGGCCTTGCCTCCTTATTGGCGGGGATGAACTTTAGTGTCAAAATAGCGAGAATTCATTCACTATCATCACAAAACTGGGTGGGCTCTCTGCGCAATGCAATGTACTCCAAGCCTATCCTTTGTCGAAGCCTATTTGAGCCTCTGGCTCTATATAGGTGTTTAAAAAAAACACCCACCCCACATTGGAATACATGGTCTGACGCTCTGATATGTAGATTAGGGGGCCGGACACATGGATAGGGGAGGGGCTCCCCTGCACCCACTATGGACGGGCTGCCATTGGTCCAAACTGAACAGAGTTTAGAGAGACGTTGTCATCTTGCCTATCCAGAGCATATGAAATTAGAAAGGTTGGCTACCCAAGGAAATAGTGATGTCACCAGTGGTGTATTAAGGTTTTGTGCTGCCCTAGGCCTGACTAAATCTGTGCACCCCCTAATTTAAATATGGCACAACCCTTCCTATTAAAGACCCACCCTGTCATCTGTAAACCACACCCCTTCCTCTTTAGGCTCCATCTTATCCTCTTAGAGCTCCACCTCCAGTCTATTTGAATGCAAACTCTGTATGAAGCATAGGTAAATGCAGGTCAGAAGGAGGTCAAGTGCACCTGTTAATGGATTCTGAATGATCACTGAAACATTTCAAACTGATGTCAGAACAAATGCAGTGCTAAGCGATAACAAAGGCAAATCTAGTGGTGGAAGTGCTCATATTCACCTGCTAAAATACCCCTAAATGACATCACATTGGGCCAGCAGATAGAGTTTGGCTAAATCCATATTTGCGGATTATTGGACATACAATGGTGATCTAACCATAAAAGTAACGCTCTTGGCTGTCGGTGCCACTTATCCCAGGGGAAACACTGGGGATGGGGACCTGCCCAACTAATGTTCCATGTGATGGTGGTCATGTAAAATTCACAAACTGTTTTCTTAGTCAAAGAATTAGGACTCAATCAGGCCAAAAATAACCCCAAAATATGTCAACACACAGACTGAAAAATCGTTAATCCGTGTATGTTTAATTACAATACATTCTGCTAAATAAAACTGAAGTAACTGACATAAAGATTTTCCTATAGAGAAAGACCTAAGGCAAGTCAGAAAGTTGTGAAAAAGGTACACTAAAAGTGTAGCATAAAACAGTGGGGACTCTTTTTATGTGGGAGGAGGCTGGGTTATTTTTTCATGCGGGGGGCAGCTTTTTTGCTGCCCCCTGCAAAGTGCCGCCCTAGGCCTGGGCCTTGTCGGCTTAGGCCAAGATACAGCATTGGATGTCACTCCTATTATGTGCCAGTGCTTGGGACTACAGGTTAGCTGCTATAGGCTCTGTCATATCCAGAAGCATCAGTAGTGTTGCTGGCTTTAACTGAGGAAAAATAGCAAGAGAATGTAGGAAAGGTGAGTATAAGGGGGTCAAGATGGGTGCTGTGCAGAGACAATGGGGTAAGTTCACTAACATTTATGGCATAGGATATTAGTGTCATAAGATGTATGATGTCATATCCATAAATTATAGAAAAAAAGGAATAAAAAAAAAAATGTCAATTGTGATATAAATAATGACAAGCCTTCATGAAAGTCCATTTAAAAAAAAAAAATCATTATTGATCTCATGGTACAGGCATTCAATATTTTATGAATGTGTAAAATACCAATCAGGGGAACTATACACTGGCCAGTAAAGGAAAAAGAAATAATGTATTAGTGTGAGAATACAATGCTGTTAGCTCAGGGATGTAAATAATTGGTAATGTTGCACCAGAGGGAGATCATTCTGTGAATGAAAGCATACTAAGAATATATTTATAGTTTCAAAATTCTTAGTGTGTCTTCATTGATATCACTCTGGTTCATTGTTATAGCCTGTGAAAAAATGATAAAACAACAATAAATAGTAGTAAATAAAGTGCTAAATATTGCAAAATAGAAAAATGTTATGTGTTTGTTAATTAAGGTGTGTTTTTCGATAATTAAGTGCTATTGAGTCAAATACTGCATGAGTTATTTTTGAGGCAAAAATGTAGGCTGTAATTTAGGCCGGGTTAAAACCGTCCCTGCATGCGGCTCACAGCAGGGGTCCGGTGCGTGGTGGTTCGAATTTTGGGCTGAAATCGAACCTGAAATGCACCAAAGAGAGCCAGTCACATTCTCCTGCTATGCAAATTTAATGCGGGGAAACCCGCATTTAATTCGCATCAGTGTGAACCCGGCCTAAATGTTAGCAAATTGACCCAACTTTCCCCTGTATGGGCAAAGCTTTTTAACCACTTCCCGCCCGGCCAATAGCCGATTTACGGCCGGGAAGTGGTTATGAAATCGTGACAGGCCGTTCTCAAACGGCCTGCACGATTTCATGCCGCACGCGCCCGTGCGGGCGCGCAGCGCGGCGATCGGTGATGCGGGGTGTCAGTCAGACACCCTGCACCTCCGATCTCGGTAACGAGTCTCCGGCGGAGCCTCGTTACCACGTGATCAGCCGTGTCCAATCACGGCTGATCACGATGTAAACAGGAAGAGCCGCCGACGGCTCTTCCTCACTCGCGTCTGACAGACGCATGTAGAGGAGAGCCGATCAGCGGCTCTCCTGACAGGGGGGGTTCGCGCTGATTGTTTATCAGCGCAGCCCCCCCTCGGATCGCCACACTAGACCACCAGAGAAAAAAAAATAAAAATAAAAATAAATGACAAAAAAAAAAAAAAATATGACAAAAAAATAAAATGACAAAAAAAAAAAGGGGGGCAGTAAAAAAAAATGATGCCAATCAGTGCCCACACATGGGCACTGATTGGCAACATTGATCCATCAGTGCCACCCCTCAGTGATCATCAGTGCCACCCCAGTGTCTGTCAGTGCCACCCCACAGTGCCAATCCATGCCCAGTGCCCACCTACCAGTGCCCACCTGTGCCACCTATCAGTGCCCACCTGTGCCACCTATCAGTGCCCACCTGTGCCGCCTATCAGTGCCCACCTGTGCCGCCTATCAGTGCCCACCTGTGCCGCCTATCAGTGCCCACCTGTGCCGCCTATGAGTGCCCAGTGCTGCCCATGAGTGCCCATCAGTGCCGCCCATGAGTGCCCATCAGTGCCGCCCATGAGTGCCCATCAGTGCCCAATACCAGCGCCGCCTATCAGTGCCCATCAGTGCTACCTAATCGGTGCCCATCAGAACTACCTCATCGGTGCCCATCAGTGCCACCTCATCGGTGCCCATCAGTGCCACCTCATCGGTGCCCATCAGTGCCACCATATCAGTGCCCATAATTGAAAGAGAAAACATACTCATTTACAAAAAAATTAACAGAAAAAAATAAAAACTTTATTTTTTTTTCAAAATCTTCGCTCTATTTTTAGTTGTTGCACAAAAAAAAAAAAACGCAGAGGTGATCAAATACCACCAAAAGAAAGCTCTATTTGTGGGGAAAAAAGGACGCCAATTTTGTTTGGGTGCAGTGTAGCATGACCGCGCAATTGTCATTCAAATTGCGACAGTGCTGAAAGCTGAAAATTGGCTTGGGCGGGAAGGTGCGTAAGTGCCTGGTATGGAAGTGGTTAAGCAAACATACATAGATGAAAACTTGCAAATAAATTAACAATCTGTAAAATTAGGGAAGTTAAAAACACAAATAAAAGAGGAAAAAAAATTGAGGTAAAAGAAAAAAGAAGAGTGAAAAGAGAAAAGGGCATGGGATGAAAGTGGGAATGAACCACAGAGGGCAAAATAAGCATAAACGTATCTAATAGTGATTTATGAAACTTACCAGTGCACTCATATGGTTACAATCACCTTATGCCTACCAAGGTATGCCATGTGGTTGCACGTCACATATTTGGACAACTGCACTTTTCTGCTGCATTTGAACATTTCTATAAAAAAAAAAAAAAAATGATAGAAAAATCTGATCGTCTGTGTGGAGCTCCATCAGACAAAAATCCACGCATGCTCAGAATCAAGTCGACGCATGCTCGGAAGCATTGAACATTTTTTTCGGCTCGTCGTAGTGTTGTATGTCACCGCGTTTTGGCACGGTCGGATTTTTGACTGATGGTGTGTAGGCAAGACTGATGAAAGTCAGCTTCATCAGATACCCGACGAAAAAATCCATCAGATTAGATTCTATCAGATATCCGATTATGTGTACAGGGCTTTACTTGTGCTATTAAAGTTACAAAAATATTATTTTTTTGCTATGCTATACTATTTTTTCCTAACAGCTTTGAAAGTTAGTAAAAGACCCTAGGAAATTTCTAAAAGCATAGGGTCCGTATAATTAAAAGATAGTGCTTATGATTTTTCTGTGATATTCATGCAAATGTTTATCAAAACTATATTTTCAGTAAAAAATACATTAAAATTATTATTAGTGCAAACAAATGAAACATGACTTTCAAAAGTCTTTATAAGACTAGGACCCCTTTCACACTGAAGCGTTTTTACAGCGTTTTAGACTTAAAAATAGTGCTCTTAAAACGCTCTCCATGCATCTCAATGGACCTTTTCACACCGAGTTCTGCAAGATTCAATGTCCCGAAGGAATGTAGGGATCATCCCCTGATCCACACCTCCCTACTAAACTTCAGGGAGACATGCACCAAACACAACATTTCTGACCTGTATGGCCCTATGACTCCCCTTAGATTAAATCCTGACTTCACCCCAGGAATGCACCCTACCTTTCTAGCTGACGTTTGGCCCCACCCCACAGTACAGGCTGGTCAATTATTCGCCAATGGACATCTTTTACTACAGCCCGACCTTGCCTCCAAGATCAATAAAGACGTCTTCCCATTCTGGATGTATGTGCAACTTCGCCACTTCTTTGCTAAATCGGCTCCAGGATCTAATTGGTCCAGGGCCGCCACTTGTTTTGAGAATATGTGCTCTAGCGGAAAACCACAGAGGCATCTTATCTCGACTATGTACGCCCTTTTGTTTTCCACGCTCACAGCTAAGGTCCATTGGACCAGCCAACAATGGCAGCAAGATCTCTCGCTGGATCTCACGGAATCGGAATGGGAGGACGTCTATAGGCTAGCTCACAAAGGCTCGGTTAATGTCCAGATACAGGAGAATGCATACAAAATTCTTTCTAGGTGGTATAAAACCCTGCTCAAACTTCACCGCATTAACCCCACACTTTCGAAAACTTGCTGGAGATGCCATCTAGAGGACGGTTCCTTCCTCCACTTATGGTGGTCCTGCCCTAAACTTCACGCTTATTGGACGGAGGTCCACAAATACATTTCCCGAGTAACTACTTTTAATTTGGAGTGCACGCCCGCTCAGTTCCTCCTTCACCATGCTCAGTCACTCCCGAGCGGCTATTGCCGATCCCTCGCCATGCATATGGTGAATGCGGCCCGGATGTGTATACCACTCAATTGGCTCTCTCCCAATCCTCCTTCTATACCGGACTGGTTCAACCGTATACAAAAGACGATGGAGATGGAGGAACTGATCCACCAAGCCAATGACACCCCCTCTAAATTCTCAGGAACGTGGGCCTGCTGGACCCACTTTACCTTGACTGACGAATACAAGAATATTATGTTCTGACAGCGCTGACTGTGGTCTTCGATTGGACACAACCTCGTAGAGTTGTGGCAGACTCCCTTATGTCACCCGAAGACTCCCTCCCCCTCCCTTTTGTCAGTCAGTTGTCTATACCGAGCGTACGGACTGTGTTAGTCTTCCCTACTTACAGATGACGCCAGTTCCCCAAGGTGTCAACCCTAGCAGTATAGGTTTACGCTGTTCTCAGTATTTCCTTATAGCTTTTACACTTAGCACCATGACTTCATTGGCGGCTACGACCGCTCTTACTTCATGAATCCACTTGTTGCCGATTTGGATTTTGATCTTTTTGCATGTTTTTCTGTTAAATATCTCCTAGCGGCTGCGCCCGCACTTGTTCATGCTTAATGGATGTTTAATGGGTATTTGAGCTGTTAATGTACTGTACTGTGCACTTTGAAATAAACATTTTCTTGGGGAAAAAAAATATATCTCTTTTCATTGAAGCTGATATAAAGTTGTATATAAGGCCTCGTACACATGACCGAGGAACTCGTCGGGCGAAACACATTGTTTTCCTCGTCGAGTTCCTTGTTATGCTTGTCGAGGAACTCGACCAACTTGCTTTGTGTACACACGTTTAAGACCAAATCTCCTCATTCTCAAACGCGGTGACTTCAACACATACAGCGGCAGGGGCTGCTTTTGCTAATCTCATGTTACTGCAGTATTTAAAACTGCTTGCGGTTATAATGAATTGTCGGGTCCCGGCAATATACATAAAACTCATTGATAAAACTGCCTTGGGTCCCCCCCCACTCCAGTCCATTAACAGGCTATTTGGGTCTGGTATGAATATTAAGGGTCCCCCCAAATTTCACACCAGGCCCTTCAGGTCTAGTATGGATATTAAAGGGGTTGTAAAGGTTCATGTTTTTTCACCTTGATGTCCCACGTTGCTTATTATTGGAATCTGGAAGCCCCCTTTAACAAGGTGACCCCCAGATCCCCCCCATGTGAATTGGTAACGAGGTACATTGTACCCCTACCATTTCACACAAAAAAGTGTCACCTGGATGTTAAAAAAGACAAGAGATACAAGTCCTTTTTAAAAAAAAAAAAAAAAAAAATTCCAGTAATCCATCTCGGGACGATGACTGAAAAAAAAAAAAAATTAAAAGGTACGCCTCCATGTGAGGTGGCCACCGAGTGACGATACTCCCTCTGTGACAGCTGTTATATAGCTGAGGACGGGGCCACCTGGTGACGTGTACTGGTTACCCCACCCCCTCTGATGCCACAGGGGTTTCCGTGGTGCCGGGGGGCGGAGTCACCTGTAACATCACTGGGTGACCCTGCTGAATTTCCTGTGATGTCAGAGGGGCGGGGTCACCAGTACACGTCAATGGGTGGCCCCGCCAAGTGACGCTACTCCCGCCGTGACAGCTGTAATTTAGTTGTGGGCAAGGCCACCCAGTAACCTGTACTGGTGACCCCACCCCCTCTGACGCCACGGTGGAACGTTCCACCGTGGGGCCACCCGGTGACATTACGGGTGAACCCCTGTGGCGTCAGAGGGGGCGGGGTCTCCAGTACACGTCACCAGGTGGCCCCATCCTCAGCTATATAACAGCTGTCACAGTGGGTGTAGTCTCACTCAGTGGCCGCCTCCCATGGAGGCAGAACAAGCTGTCTCTTGTCTTTTTTACATTTTTTTGTGAAATGGTAGTGGGGTGGGATCTGAGGGTCCCCTTGTTAAAGGGGGCTTCCAGATTCCTATAAGCCCCCTGCCCGCAGACCCCCACAACCACCGGGCAAGGGTTGTGGGGATGAGGCCCTTGTCCCCATAAACATAGGGACAAGGTGCTTTGGGGGTGACTCCAAAGCATCCCCCATGTTGAAGGCATATGTTTCAGGAGGGGGGTGCGCTCTAATTTCCCCTCTTTTTCTGGGGCCTGCCAGGTTACGTGATAAGATAAGGGTCTGGTATGGATTTTTGGGGGGAACCCTACACCATTTTTTTTATTTTGGTGCATGGTTCCCCATAAAGTCCATACCAGACCAGAAGGGTCTGGTATGGATTTTATGGGGAACCATGCACCAAAATAAAAAAAAAAATGGTGTAGGGTTCCCCCCACCAGAAGGGTCTGGTATGGATTTTGAGGGGGACCCCTACGCCATTAAAAAAAAAAAAATTGGCTCAGGGTTCCCCTTAATATTCATACCAGACCCAAAGGTCCTGGTAGTGGACTGGGGGGAACCCATGCCATCCCCAAACACTTTTTATGACAATAACTTGCATATAAGCCTTTAAAAATAGCACTTTTGATTTTCCATGTTCGTGTGCCATAGACTTTAACGGTGTTCGCATGTTCGAACAATTTTTTTGCCTGTTCTCAAGTTCTGGTGCGAACCCAACCAGGGGGCATTCGGCTCATCCTTAATTGTCACCATTTGAGGAGACAACAAGAATGATGGGCTGTGACAATTCATGCATCAGTGACACTGTACCATCTACAGTATCTCACAAAAGTTCACCCCACATTTTTGTAAATATTTTCTTCTATCTCTTTATGTGACAACACTGAAGAAATTACACTTTGCTACAATGTAAAGTAGTGAGTGTTCAGCTTGTATAACAGTGTAAATTTACTGTCCCCTCAAAATAACTAATATCTAAACTGAAAAAATTCAAAATTGGCCCAAAGTGTCAATATTTTGTGTGGTCACCATTATTTTGCATCACTGCCTTAACCCTCATCGCAATGAAGTTCACCAGAACTTCACAGGTTGCCACTGGAGACCTCTTCCACTCCTCCATGATGACCTCACGGAGCTGGTGGATGTTAGACACCTTGCGCTCCTCCACCATCTGTTTGAGGATGCCCCACAGATGCTCAATAGGGTTTAGGTCTGGAAACATGCTTGGCCAGTCCATCATCTTTGCCCTAAGCTTATTTAGCAAGGCAGTGGTCATCTTGGAGATGTGTTTGGG
This sequence comes from Rana kukunoris, assembly GCA_029574335.1. Classification (NCBI taxonomy): domain Eukaryota; kingdom Metazoa; phylum Chordata; class Amphibia; order Anura; family Ranidae; genus Rana; species Rana kukunoris. The sequence continues at coordinate 379,201,380 of CM056050.1, read as the reverse complement.
GTCGTTATCATGTTGGAATACTGCCCTGGGGTCCTGTCTCCGAAAGGAAGAGGATCATACTCTGCTACAGTTTGTCACAGTACATGTTGGCATCCACGGCTCCCTCAATGAACTGTAGCTCCCCATGTAGCTCCAGACCATGATGCTCCCACCACCATGCTTGACTTTAGGAAAGACACACTTGTCTCTGTACTCCTCACCTGGTTGCCGTCACGCACGTTTGACACCATCTGAACTAAATAAGTTTATCTTGTCTCATCAGTTCACAGTACATGGTTCCGGTAATCCATGTCCTTAGTCTGTTTGTCTTCAGCAAACTTTCTTGTGCATCATCTTTAGAAGAGGCTTCTTTTTGGGATGACAGCCATGCAGAACAATTTGATGCAGTGTGCGGCGTATGGTCTGAGCACTGACAGGCTGACTCTACACCCCTTCAACCTCTGCAGCAATGCTGGCAGTACTCATACATTACCAAAGACAACCTCTGCATATAATATAAGGATGTGCACTAAACCTTTTTGGTTGACCATGGCGAGGCCTGTTCTGAGTGGAACCTGTCCTGTTAAACTGCTGCATGGTCTTGGCTATCATGCTGCAGCTCAGTATCAGGATCTTGGCAAACTTCTAATGGCTTATGCCATCAGCAGGGGTCTTCAAACTATGGCCCTCCAGGTGTTCAGGAACTACTATTACCATCATGCCTAGTCATGTCTGTGAATGTCAGAGTTTTACAATGCCCCATGGGAGGTGTAGTTCCGCAACAGTTGGAGGGCCAATTTTGAGGATCCCTGATGTAGAACAACAATTTTTCTTTCAGATCTTCAGAGAGTTCCTTGCCATGAGGTGCCATGTTGAACTTCCGGTGACCAGTATCTGGGCAGGTCCACGTACAGGTACATCCTGTACTATTTCCCAGCCGTGGGTCACGGGCGTGCGCCCATGGCGCACGCCCGTGACCCGGACCTGATCGCGGCTGAAGTGCGCCGATCGGTCCCCGGAGCTGAAGAACGGGGAAAGTCGTTTGTAAACACGGCTTCCCCGTGCTTCACTGTGGCGGCTGCATCGATCGTGTCATCCCTGTTATAGGGGGACACAATCGATGATGTCAGACCTACAGCCACACCCCCCTACAGTTGTAAACACACATTAGGGAACACATAACCCCATCAGCGCCCCCTGTGTTTAACTCCCAAACTGCAACTGTCATTTTCACAATAAACAATGCAATTTAAATGCATTTTTTGCCGTGAAAATGACAATTGTCCCAAAAATGTGTCAAAATTGTCCGAAGTGTCCGCCATAATGTCGTAGTCACAAAAAAACGCTGATTGCCGCCATTAGTAGTAAAAAAAAAAAAAAAAAAAAAATGCAATAAAACTATCCCCTATTTTGTAAACGCTATAGATTTTGCGCAAACCAACCGATAAACGCTTATTGCGATTTTTTTTTACCAAAAATAGTTAAAAGAATACATATCGGCCTAAACTGAGGGAAAAAAAAAAGATTTAAAAATGCAAAATGTAAATCACCGCAAAATTCCGGTAAAAACACACTACATGCTTTCCTGTAGCTTCTCGATTGAAGTCTATTGAACCAAAAAATACAAAAGAGCATTGTTTAAATAAGTTCCTGACCCTTTTTAAAAATGCAGCGGCACAAAAATATATTGATGTGAATGTGTTCCATAGGAGCCCATGTTAAAAAAATGTCTGCATTTCTGCAAAACGCATGAAAAAGCACATCCGGGTTCACACCTATGCATTTTTTTGTGTGTTTTCAGTTTTCTAGAGATACACTACAGTCCATTTACCATTATTTGCTCTGGGTAACGTTCACATCTGTGCATTTTATGGAAAGGCCAGGGACCAGCAGGTTGTGTTTTTGGTTCCATAAACTTCAGCGATTGCACTTCCAAGTGCTCTTGCAGTGCACGTGTAGTGCACAGTGGATTTGCCTTTAGTAAATTAACTGAAAAGTGTTACTAGACCTACTGATTACCAACAATACAGACCTGATCACGGATGTGGTCAATTCGTTTCAGTATAAATCACATAAATAGGAAACATGAGGAGAATACAAAGATACTGTATTTCAAAAGAGCCAATTTCCCTAAACTATGATCCTTGCTAGAAGATACTAAATGGGATAAAAGCTTTGTAAAAAAGAACACAGAGGAAAAAAATGGGTATGCTTTAAGAGCATATTAAACAAGGGTATTAGCCAGTGCATTCTAATGGGAAAAAAAATGTAACCCTTTCATGCTTAAGCCTATTTCTGACATTTGGGCCCAGATTCAGGTACATCTGCGCATTATTGGACCGGCGTAGCGCACCGCCTTTACGTTAGACTTGCGCAATGTAGCCGCGTAATCACCCTATTCTCATAGCTTTTGCGCAGAAAATTGCGCATGCGTAACATTATTTCTGAGGCGTAATGCGGAGTAATACAAATTGGGAAGGACGTGGGCGGGTTACATTGAAATGAGCCGTGACCCCATGCAAATGAAGGGCCGGCCGGCTCGCGCATGCGCGCTTGAAGGAGACCATGGTCAGCTCCGCTGTGCGCATGCTCACAACTCGGGAGCGGCGCAATCAGTGAAATTGGAAATGGACTAAGGACTACGCAGACAGCATAAATAGACAGACACAAACGCACTTGCATTGCAAAAGTACATCCCTTTGTCCCTTCCCATTTAACCAAGTGCTTTTGTCCTGTTGTTCGTTGTGTTGTGTTTTGTATTTGTCAGATTAGTGTGATCAAGTGTTTGTTAGTAGATCTTTGAAAGTGTTTTTTGATAAGTGTTTGAGAGACTGTTTGTTTGATATATTTCTGTTCGTTTGTTTTCTTGCTGATTTTTTGCTGTTTGTTTTTGGACTGTTTTTTGCTGAGTGCTTGTGTGATTTTTGGGTGTTAGTTTTCTCTTTGTGTGTGTTCTTGCTTGATTGGTTGTGCTTGTTTTTGTGACTGATTTTTGTTGACTGGGAGTGAGTTTTTTTGGAAGTATGACAGAGAGAAAGCGAAAACTCAATTTTACTGTGGGGGAAAAAAGAATTCTTGCCCGGGCCATTAGCGATTATGGACGTTTCCTCCATGGCCCAGACAGTGCCAACACCACCCCGGCCAGGAGGAGGGAGATTTTGGACCTCATCACTGAGCAGGTCAATTCAGCGGGGGAGGGAGAGACACGGACCTGGTCTGGGATTGACAAAAAGATTAATGATCTCCGGCGTCTGGTCAAACAGAAGCTGTCCAAAATGCTTGCCCATGCCAGGGGCACAGGAGGGGGCCCACCATGCCGTATTAGGCTGACAGCGGAGGAGCGTGCGGTGGCCCTGACCTTTCATCGGCATGAAGTTGAGGGCCTGCCCGGCTTTGACTCAAGTCCGGAGCCCGTGGTGCCAGGTAAGTATTTTTTTTAATATCAGGTGTGTAGCATGTGTGGGGGAGGGGGGGAAAGGTAATATGTGGCAAGTGTGTGGATCCTCCAACCTGTGAATGTTTTGTATCATCCACAGATGTGCAGGAGGGTGCAGGGCCATCTGGCCTGACCGCACCATCCCCAGGACAGCAGCCTAATAAAGGCCCCCCCGACAAGGCCGAAGTCCGCGGAGGAGGTTGAACAGGAGGAGGAGGAGGTTGAGGAGGAGGACATTCATGAGGAGGAGGAGTCCATGTCAGGCACTGGACTTTTGGTTTTTGAGGACTCTTCCCCTCTGGCTGGCAGCAGGCAGCCCTCCCTAAGGGGGAGCCCCCCCCCCCCTCCTCCCCCAACATGGCTCCCCTCCCAAGGGCCTCCCCTTCTCCCCGGCCACAAGCATCAGCTGGAGGCAGGAAGTCGTCCCAGAAGACCAGGGGGGTGGCCGATCTCCTGCCCGCCACTCTGAGAAGGGACCAGTTCCTCCAGACCCGCCATCTGGGACAGGTCAGCCAGACATTGGTGCGGATGGAGGAGAGCCTGTCCTCCATCAGGGATACGCTGGGGAACCTGGACTCCCACTCCCGGGCTTTCACAACCTGCCTAAACGAACTGCAGACGACAGCAGGCATTGGGCAGGATGTGAGGGCCCTCACCCAGGCTATCCAGGCCAACACGGCAACACTTGGTGCTGCCCTGGACAGAATAGCCGTGGCCTTGGAGGGCAGGCCGCCAGGTGGGCAGAGATCAGGGGCTGCTCCTCCTTCCCCGGTTTTCCCCCTCCCCCATGAGTCTCCCCTGAGGAGCCGGGGCCGTGGCCGGGGGCGCCCCAGGTCAAGGGCAATATTTTTTTTTCCCCCTTTATTTTTTTTTTTTTGGTTGGAAATTTTTTGATTTTGCTGTTCATTATTTTTTTATTTTTTTTTGGGTTGTGAATGCTGTTTGAATGTGGGGGTGACATTCCTGCCGGAAAAGGGGTGTCACCCTCAATTTTGGTGGAGAAGGGTTCCCCAGGACCAGGGAGAAGTGATCCCCAGGTCCGTGTGAATGGTGTATGAATGTACAGTGACATAATTGGAGCCTTGGCGTGGCGTTGCTGCTCACAAGTCCAGCATGGTGGACTGGTGCCAATCCAATTTGATGTGGATGTGGGGTGTGTGTGCTAGGGACCACAGTGGTGTGCATGCATGCATTCTCATTGTGTCATGATTAATGTGTGTGTTTAACGTGCAAAGATGCCCAATGTGAGCTGTCTCCTGGCTGCTCTTCCCTCAGAAGACGGGGTATCCTCGGTTAGGGGGGGATTGTCTGGTTCAGGGGTCAGGTCTTCATGTAGGTCAATCTGCAGGCCCTTTCTTACTGCAAAGTTGTGCAGCATGCAACAGGCACCGATGATCTGGCACACAAAGTTTGGGGAATACAAGAGGGAACCCACAGACTTATCCAGGCATCGGAAACGTGACTTCAGGAGGCCAAAGGTGCGCTCCACCACTGCATGTGTTTGGGCATGTGCTTGATTGTATCTTTCCTCTCCTGGGGTTTGGGGGTTCCGGAAAGGAGTCATGAGATGGGGTCCCACTGGATATGCAGAGTCACCTGTAAGGGAAAAGACAGGAGGATGTTGCATGTGCTCCTTGTGATGTGTGCATCATGGGGGGGGTACAGTCATGCCTGCCACCCATGTCACTCACCAACCAGCCAGGTGGCCCCATACACGTTCTGATCGAATTCCATTCGGATGTGGCTCTGATTGTATATGTAGCTGTCATGGCTGGACCCTGGGTGTTTGGCACGGACGTGCCATATGATGCCTTGGGCATCGACTATCACCTGTACGTTGATGGAATGCCAGTGCTTCCGATTGCGGTACATGTGCTCTGTCTCCTGGGGGGGGCTGGAGTGCCACATGTGTGCAATCAATGGCCCCCACGGTGCGTGGGAATCTGGCAATTCTGTAGAAATCTGTCATTGCCTTCAGCCGCAGGTCCTCAGTGGTGGGTTTGATGATTTGGTTGGCCATGCGTCTGAGGATTGCAGGGACAACCTGGTGCACACATCTGCTCATGGAGGATTGTGACATCCCAGCCACCACTCCACTTGTACGCTGAAAAGAGCCACTGGCAAGGACATGGAGTGTTGCCATGACCTTCACCAGTGGCTGCACTGCATGTGAGCGGTGTGTTGGGCTGGTGATGTCCTCCTGCAGGGTTGTGGTTAATTCCAGGATGGCATGAAGGGTGAATCTGAAGATGCGATACACCTCAGAATCACTCATGCCAAACAGGTCTATGCGGGTGCGTTATATCCTCTCCCGTGCCATCCTCCGTGCCCTCCTACTTCTTTGCTCATCTAAAGTCAGTAGTATAGCTATGCGCGACGATACCCCTGGCATGTTGGCATACAGATTGTTGTGCAACACGTGTGACTGCTGAGCTCCTCACTAACAGTGTTGCTTTATCTAACAAGTAGACTATTTTTCTCTTTTTAGACCAGCTTTTATATGGTCTAATTTTAGACAGGACATTTTGCTGTTGTGCACACTGCGTAGCGTGCGCTGCCCCAACGTTCTTTTGTGGATCCCCGTAAGTCCCTCATTAGCATATTTGACTAGCAAATCAATGGTCTGTCTAGCGCAGTTTTGCGCGGACGGATGCGCCAGTCTAACGAAATTACGCTGGACAAAAAAAAGTAGATTTTTTGCGTATCTTGTTTTGGGGATGCCGTGCATCGAAACGCACACGCACATTTAGACTTACGCAGCGCATCTCCTGTTGCTCAGGCGTAATCACTCTGTGAATCTGGGCCTCGGTGTTTACAAGTTAAAATCCATGGGCCAGATTCACAGAGCCCTTACTCCTGTCTAACTAGTGTTAGACTGGAGTAATTTCAAATTATGCACGTTTTTTAGCTAGTCGAAAACCTCAAACCATGAATAGACGGCTGCGGGCTTCAATTCGACTGAATTACGCGTTCGTACGCCTTCGGATCTACGCTGCAATAAAATTGCGGCCACTGGGTGGACTCCCCGTTGTTTTCCGCGTCGGGGTATGCAAATGAGCTTTTGCCTGCGATCACCGAAATTACGATCTTCGTTCGCAATCTCTTACGGCACCTTTAGTCATCTTTTTTTGCGTAACACTATACCAGCTTTTTGCTGCTCTAATATTAGACAGCCCATGTAAAGTATGGCCATCGTTCCCGCGTCGAATTTCTACGTTTTCCGACGTCTTTTATTATTTTTTACGTAAGTCGTCCGGGAATAGGAATGTTCGTAAACGACGCTACTCAAACAACGAATGACGTAACGATGTGATTTTGCGCAATGCACTGCGGGAAATTTCTAAACGGAGCATGCGCAGTTCGATCGCCGCGGGGACACGCTTAATTTAAATGCTTCACGCCCCCTAATCGCGTATTTCGATTACGCGGCGAGAAATAGTCTACGCCGCCGTAGCGTACGGGCAAAAATCTACCAGAATTCGGTATAGAGCCTGGTAAAATACGGCAGCGTAGAGTATTTCGATTACGCAGCGCAATATTAAGTGTATCTGAATCTGGCCCCATATTTTTTGCTGGAAAATGACTTAGAACCCCCAAACATTATATATATTTTTTTTTTAGCAGAGAATATAGAGATAATGCAATATTTTACGTCACACGGTATTTGTGCAGCAGTGTTTTAAAACACAACTTTTTGGGGAAAAACACACTTTCATGAATAAAAAAAAAAAACCCAGTAAAGTTTTTTGTATAATGTGAAAAATGATGTTACGCTGAGTAAATAGATACCAAACATGTCATGCTATAAAATTGCATGCACTCATGTAATGGCAACAAACTACGGTACCTAGAAATCTCCATAGGCAACGTTTTATTTATTTTTTACAGTTACCAGATTAGAGTTACAGAGGAGTTCTAGTGCTAGAATTATTGTTCTCGCTCCGATGATCACGACGATACCTTGCATGTGTGATTTCAACACTGTTTACATCGGGGGGCACGACTTCTGTATGCATTTTCTTTGCTGCGCAAGCTGATGGGGATGGGGGCACTTTAACCACTAGCCGACCAGCCGCCGTGGTTCTACGGCGGCAGGTCGGCTCTCCTGGGCGAGAGCCCGTAGCTCTACGTCGGGACTTTCGCGGGCGCTAGGGGGCGCGTGCGCGCCCCCCGCTCGCCCCCGAGTCCCGCGCGCGTGCCCGGCGGGCGCGATCGCCGCCGGGCACGCGCGCTCGTTCGTTACAGAGCGGGGAACGAGAGCTGTGAGTGTAAACACACAGCGCTCGTTCCTGTCAGCGGGGGAAACGCTGATCTTCCGTTCATACAATGTATGAACGGAAGATCAGTGATTCCCCCTAGTGAGTCCACCCCCCCTATACAGTTAGAACACAAATAGGAACACACTTAACCCCTTCCCCGCCCCCTAGTGTTAACCCCTTCACTGCCAATGGCATTTTTATAGTAATCCAATGCATTTTTATAGCATTGATCGCTATAAAAATGCCAATGGTCCCAAAAATTTGTCAAAAGTGTCCGATGTGTCCGCCATAATATCGCAGTACCGAAAAAAAACGCTGATCGCCGCAATTACTAGTAAAAAAAAAATATTAATAAAAATGCCATAAAACTACCCCCTTTTTTGTAAACGCTATAAATTTTGCGCAAACCAATCAATAAACGCTAATTGCGATTTTTTTTTTACGAAAAATATGTAGAAGAATACGTATCGGCCTAAACTGGGGAAAATAAATGTTTTTTTATATATTTTTTGGTGATATTTATAATAGCAAAATGTAAAAAATATTGCATTTTTTTCAAAATAGTCGCTCTATTTTTGTTTATAGCGCAAAAAATAAAAACCGCAGAGATGATCAAATACCACCAAAAGAAAGCTCTATTTGTGGGAAAAAAAGGACGCCAATTTTGTTTGGGAGCCACGTTGCATGACCGCGCAATTGTCAGTTAAAGCGACGCAGTGCCAAATCACAAAAAGTGCTCTGGTCTTTAGACAGCAATATGGTCCGGGGCTAAAGTGGTTAAACATTTTTTTTATTATTTATTTTATTTATTTTTATATTTTTACATAGTGTTTTAAAAAGTATATATTTTGATCACTTTTATTGCTGTCACAAGGGATGTAAACATCCCTTGTGACAGTAATAGCTGGTGATCGGGGGGTTAAAAGACCTCCAATCCCTCCTTTGCACTTCAAAGTATTTTTAGATCACCGAAAATGGCCATTCTAAATACTGTATATTTTTTTAAATCTGGTGCCATTGGTAGCCGAGTAAACCGGAAGTGACATTGTGACGTCGCTTCCATGTTTACAGAGAGCAGACTGGAACAAAGCCATTTACACCTTCATGCCAGTCTTTCTCTAGGGGCCGGAAGTGGCGCATTGCGTATCGGGTCTCCCGGTGGGACGGGAGGCCTGGTAAGAGCAGCGGTAGGTGGCAGTGTTTTTTTTTCCCGAGTATCGTATTTGCCAGTGTATAAGACGACTGGGCGTATAAGACTACCCCCTTAATTTTCCAGCTAAAATGTTGGTTTTGGGATATACTCACTGTATTAGACGACCCCCTCCCTACTAGTCATGCCTCACCTCACCTCACTGTGCCATTACATGCCTCACTGTGCCATTACATGCCAGACTGTGCCACCATTACATGCCAGACTGTTCCACCATTACATGCCAGACTGTTCCACCATTACATGCCTCACTGTGCAATTAAATGCCAGACTGTTCCACCATTACATGCCAGACTGTGCCACCATTACATGCCTCACTGTGCCACAATTACATGCCAGACTGTGCCACCATTACATGCCAGACTGTGCCATTACATGCCTCACTGTGCCATTACATGCCAGACTGTGCCACCATTCCATGCTAGACTGTGCCACCATTACATGCCTCACTGTGCCATTACATGCCGGGCTGTGCCACCATTACATGCCTCACTGTGCCAACATTACATGCCTCACTGTGCCACCAATACATGCCTCACTGTGCCACCATTACATGCCTCACTGTGTCGCTGCATACCTCACTGTGCCATTGCATGTCTCAACGATCCCTTACCTTATCCCTGACATGCAGAATCTGTCAGACCGCGGCCGTCCATTTTTAAAAGCCACACCTCCTCCTTGTGCTGTTCCGTGATAGGCAAAACACTCAGCTTCCCAGGAGACACTGTGTTTAGTGTTCCGCCTATCACGGATGCCCTCTCGTCCGAGACCGAGGATGAGAGGGCATAGTGATAGGCGGAACACTGAACAGAGGCTCTGCTGGAAAGCTGAGTGTTCCGCCTATCACGGAACAGCAGAAGGAGGAGGCGCGACTTTTGAAAAATGGACGGCCGCGGTTTGCATGTTAGGTTACCGGGGTATAAGACGACACCTGACTTTTATAAAAGAATTTCAGGGGTTAAAACGTTGTCTTATACGCCTGAAAATATGGTAGTTTTAAATTACTTTTTGCATTGATACACGTCCCCTGGGGCAGGACCCAGGTCCCCAAACACTTTTTATGATAATAACTTGTATATAATCCTCTAAAATTAGCACTTTTGTTTTTTCATGTTAGTGTCCCATAGACTTTAACGGGGTTCCGCGGCTTTCAAATTTTCCCCAAACTCAGCGTATTGTTCGGTGTTCGCCAGAACACCCAAACAACCAAAGTTTGGCTCAAACTTATGTTAGGGCCGAACCGTTCGCTCATCACTAATCATTAGCAGTAATCAGCATGGAATCATGAGGAATTGTTCTTGCCAAACCAATCTATTAACCTTATAGAGAAGGTGAGATGTCATCTAGATAAAGGAAGGACCATAGACATGGTGTATCTAGATTTTGCAAAGGTATGTGATACAGTTCTCCATAAATGGTTACTGTACAAACCATGGCTGATCCTAGGCAGGTGCGTGGGGTGCAGTGCACCCAGGCACCACAAAGGTGGGGGGCACTGAAGCACCAGAGTGCTCCCCTCCCTCCTCCTCTCCTTGTCCATGTCTAGAGCCGGTCACTGCCGCGGCCACTGTGTTTCCTGCTCAAGCCCATCCCCCCTCCCTCCTCCTGTCAGAGGAGGAGAGCAAGGCAGCTGCTGTCTCTGTGTGGAGAGAGACCAGCCATGCAGTGAGGTCGCTGGGGGGTGGTCCATGCCTAACGTGTTCTCTTTGTCCGTGTTAGGGGAGCATCTCTGTGTTTGAGCCGTTGCCATAGAAACATTTGTAAAGGGAAGGAGTTGGTAAAATGACCACGCCTATGTGGGGCGCCAGAAATATTTCTGCACCCAGGCGTCTGTAACCCTAGGATCGGCCCTGGTACAAACTAAGGTCTGACAGCATTAGTGGTGCAATTGATCGTCATTGATCCGTGATCCGCACGTATCAATGACTTCGGATTGGCACACACGTAATCCGTGGTGTGCCGCGGGACTGCAGAGCAGAGCAAAGCGGTAAAACACACATTGAAACGGTCTCCGCCCTACTCGCACACACACATATTTTTGGAGGTGACAGGGTCAACAAATAGAACCTGTCACCTCCAATTGCTATCACACAGGGAATTAACAAAAAATATTTGAACTAACCGTGCCACCCCTGCCATCCAATTGCTATTCTCCGTTGATTGGGGGGTGGTTCGGTTGCTGGGGAGGGGGTGCATTGCGGAACCTGGCCTTGGGGTGGCAGGGAAAGGAAATCCAGCCCTGCTGACTGCCCTCTCACTTCCTCCACCCTGGCGAGGCTGCAATTTGGAGCAAAGTGAGGCGGCAATTGGGGGCACAGTGAGGCGGCAATTGGGGGCACAGTGAGGCTGCAATTTTTTTTGCTGATCCGAAAAATGATCTGATCCGTGACTCTGATCCGAGGAACGATCTGAACCGTGAGTTTTTTAATCCATTGCACCCCTAGTCAGCATGGACCGTAGGGTAAGTACATGGATTTTAAACTGGCTACAGGGGCGAGTCTAGAGGGTAGAAATAAATAGGGAGTACTCAGAATGGTCTGGTGTGGAAAGTGGGGTCCCCCTGTGTTCTGTCCTGGGACCAATCCTATTTAATTTATTCATAAAAGACCTGGAGAATGGGATAAACAGATCAATCTCAGTATTTGCGGACAATACTAAGCTAAGCAGGGTAATTATTTCTCTGCAGGATTTGGAATACTTGCAAGAAGATCTGAACAAATTAATGGGGTGGACAACTACATGGCAAAAAAGGTTTAATGTAAAAAAATATATATATATTTGCATTTGGGTGGCAAAAATATGAATGCAATCTACTCACTAGGGGAAGAACCTTTTGGGGTAATCTAGAATTGAAAGGGACCTGGGGGTCCTAGTAAATGATAGGCTCCGCAATGGCTTGCAATGCCAAGCAGGTGCAAGCAAAGCAAACAGAATAGTGGCATGAATTAAAAAGGGAATTAACTCCAGAGATAAACAATAATTTTCCCACTCTACACGACTCTGGTCTGGTCGTACCTGGAGTATGCTGTCCAGTTCTGGTCACCAGTCCTCAGGAAGGATGTGCTAGAACTGGAGAGAGTCCAGAGAGGGGCAACAATGATAAAAAAAGGGACTGGAGGGCCTTAGTTATGAGGAAAGGTTATGAGCTCTGAACTTATTCTCTCTGGAGAAAAAGTGCTTGAGAGGGGATGTGATTTCAATGTACAAATACCGTACTGGTGACCCAACAATAGGGATCTACAAAAGGGAATTTAAAAATACACGCAGCCATTCACTAATTAGAAGAGAAGTGGTTTAACCTAAACTGCGTAGAGGGTTCTTTACTGTTAAGCATGTGGAATTGTCTTCCACAGGCAGTGGTTTCAGCAGGGAGCATTGATAATTTAAAAAAACTATTATATAAGCACCTGAATGACCGGAACGTACAGGAAAATACAATGTGTAACGGTCACCCCCGTTTACGACCTTCCATCCACCCACGACAGCTTCCGACACTCCACATTCCGGCAGACACGATCCATTCCATTTCCCGGAGTAAAGACGAGACTCACGCTACGTTCTCTCCGGTTGTCAAAATGTATGAATACTTAATTGGCTTCTTAGCTTGCTTATATATCTTAGTACAGCATGTTACAGTTAATCACAGGACAATGCAATCTCCACCCCCCTATTCACACACTATGGCTAATTCTCTAGCAGACTTTTCGGCACCGATACTGACAGATCTATCACATTCCAAAATACAATTACACAATGCCTTAACTGCAATCCACATATCTAGACTGACGTACTGTCGCTGATACCTGGGCATCAATAGGCTTTACACCGTGTTATCAGACAATTGAAAGGTATAGCAGCAGACCTGAATTAACACCTTTATACAATGAAATGTCTTTCACAAGCCGGGCCACTTAGCATTTTTTTTTTTTTTGCCACTCATTGTAAATTTACATATTATGTATTTATTTAAGGATTTTATTAAGGCTTTTTCAGGTTACAAAAACAAAACAAATGCAGAGTTACATTAAAGTATACGAACTATAACAGAAACATCCAATCTAATAGTGTCGGGTGTACCATTCCCACATAGCAAAACAGCTCATTGAAGTCCACTCCCCTGAACTAATCAGTCAGTCAGGGCTAAGTCAGCCCTACTGACACTCCAAAGGCAATCCCTCAAAAATGATATTGCCGCGGAGAAACCGTGAACCCCCGCTCCCCGAGCGCCCCTAAAAGGGATCACGCTGCGCCCCGAGAGCCGGACCCCCAGCCCCCCCGCCGCCTTAAATCAACATCGTTTATCCTCCTTACGGAAAGGCTTTCGTCTGTTCAGGGGAAGTCAGCTATGTTTAGCACCCAAGACATAACACTGTAGTAAACCTAACAACAGAGAAGCTCACCAAGAGAGGTGTGAAAGAGGACAGAGGGGAAGAAACATGGGAAAGTAAGAGAAAGCAGAGGGACAGAGAGATACAATCAAGCCGATATTGGAGTGGACCCGCAACCAGGTTGAATCCCAGGAATGAGTGACACCTTACAGTAGGTAGCCCAGGGTTCCCAAGTAGATAGGAATCTGTCTGTGTGATCTGCCCACTTAGCTACGATTTGTTCCTGGGACATTATCCAGGAGACTTTTCTTCTAAAGGCGAGGAAGGACACTGAGGGTTTCTTTCATGATTTGGCTATGGTCATTCTAGCCCCTAATAAAATAAAAAAAGCTTAAAGTTCTAGAATTCTTAGGGAGGCCTGGTATGCACTGATTCAGCAGTGCCACATTAGGTTGAGGCGCTACTACTACCCCTAGCAAGGCACCGATGGTGCGAAACACCCTCTTCCAAAATGATCTAACGCGGGGGCAAGACCACCACGTATGCAACATGTTACCCTCCAAACCGCATCCCCTGAAGCATAGTGGAGAGGTCCCTTGGAACATCCTCGCTAACCTGGAAGGGACATAATACCACCGAACCAGAAGTTTGAAACTAGCCTCTATAAGCCTAACGTTAAGAATACCTTTATATGCTTGGGCCGATGCTCGGTACCATACCTCGATGCTCCATGAGTTGTTCAGGTCCTTCTCCTAGGCAGAAGCATAAGACGGCTTATCCGACTTGGACATTAAGGCCACATATATCAGCGAGATCCCACCTCTCTGATCCTTGGTGTTTGCGCACCAGTTTTCATAGGGCGTTATGCCAGGGAGTAACGATTTGTCTGACCAAGCGGAGCAGAGGAAGTGGGAAGTTTGTGAGAGCCTAAAGACTTCGCTGTCGGGCATATCTAGATGTTTTTTGCAATGGGACAAGGAAAGCGGGCCCGCTGAGGAGAGAAAGTGTCCTATCCTATACAGGCCTTTGTCCGTCCACCACCGAAAAGCCCTGATATCCATCCCTGGGGGGAAGTCAGGGTTATGAAAAAGGTGCGAAAGGGGCGCAGAGAAAATAGTTTGGTACAAAGGGCTATGGAGTGGGATAACGTGGGGGATAAAATGGCTGGTCTGCGTTTGGAATCACACCCCAAAACATAGTCAATGGTATGTGCAGGGATGGCTTGTCGTTCCATCACAATCCAGTCAGGTTTAGGACCCTGCGCGAAAACCATCGACAGTTGTGACAGTTGGGCCGCTCGATAATAGCCCCATAAGTCAGGAAGTCCCAGGCCCCCCTGCTTTTTCAAGCGAAAGAGGATGCTCGAGGGACACCGATATCCCTTTTTCCCCCAAACAAACCTAACAATCTCTGATTGGAATCTGGCGAGGAAATGTTTTGTCAATGGGATCGGGAGAGCACGGAACAAATATAAAAGACGCGGCAGAAGTGTCATTTTTACTGCATTCACCCTTCCAAGCCAGGACAAACCACACTTGGCCCATCTCTCCAGGTCCCCTCTACACTTGACAATCATAGGGGGGTAGTTTGCTTTAAAGAGGCTGTTGAAGTCCCTTGTTAGTTTGATGCCCAGGTATGGAATGTGTGCAGGAGCCCAAGCGAAAGTAAAGTTACTGGACAGCTTGCGGAGTAGCTCTGGGGGGACGGAAACATTCATAGCCAGAGACTTACCCAAGTTAACCTTCAACCCAGAAAGTTCACTGAAAATCCGTAGAGTCTTCAGTATATTTGGGGTGGAAATATGGGGAGAAGTGATGAAGAGCAAGAGGTCGTCAGCATAGAGAGCACATTTATGCTCCCCTGGACCACAAGTTACCCCCTTAATGTCAGGATTCGACCTCAGAGCTACTGCCAATGTCTCGATTGCTACTGCAAATAGGAGAGGGGAGAGCGGACACCCCTGTCTAGTTCCCCTGCCTATAGGGAAGGAGTCCGAGTACCTGCCCAGTAAACGGACCTGTGCGGAGGGAGCTGAGTAAAGCGACCCGATGAGGTTAAGGAAACTAGGGCCAAATCCCCATCTTCCTAGGATTCCCGTTAAGTATCCCCAGTCTATGGAATCAAAGGCCTTGTGTAGGTCTATGGATAGTAAGAAGCCCTCCTGTGGCGAGTCCCCATCCCAATGTGATCTAAGTAGGGAGATGACATCAATAGCCCGTCTGATCTGATCCGTTCCCTGTCTCCCAGGGATGAAGCCCACCTGATCTTTGTGAATATATGAAGATATGAAGCTGGACATTCTGTTTGCTAAGATTTTTGTCATTATTTTAATGTCGTTGTTGATCAGGGAAATGGGGCGGTAATTACACACCTCGCTAGGGTCCTTATCCGGCTTCGGAATGACCAAGATATAAGCAGAGTTTAAGTCAGCTCCCAAACGGGCTCCATCCCTGAGAGTTGAACAGTCGCGTCAGGTGAGGGGCTAGACACGTTCCAAATTTTTTGTAGTAACCGGTAGAGAAGCCATCCGGACCCGGGGAGGAGCCCAGTTTGAGGGCCTTAATAGTGGACAATACCTCCTCCTGTGTAAAAGGGGATTCCATGATATCCCTATGTTCCCTAGATAGCAACGGTAGAGGGAGATCATCTAGGAATTCCCCCCTCTCGGGTTGGGAGGTACGCTGGCAGGGCCGTACAGGTCCGAGTAGAACCGAGAAAAGGATTCCATTATTTTCATCGGGTCCTGTGTCAGATCTCCTGTGGGTCCCCGGATTTTAGGGAAGGCTAGTGCCCTTTGTTTGGGGCTTAATTTAGTGGCCAAACGGGAGCCTAGCCTGTCAGTTTGGGAGTAGAACCTGGCCCCAGACCACCGGAGGTGCTGCTCGGCCGCAGTCGTCAGGGAAAGGTTAAGAAGGGCACGAGATTCGTCCAGTCGGGCAAGTGAGTCGGGCGTAGGCTGGCGTTTGTGGGCTTTTTTCAATAAACGGAATTCCTCCGTGAGTTTAAGAGTTTCAGCCCCGTGAGCCCTTTTAAGTGCGGCAGCTAATTGGATCAGTTTTCCCCTGATAACCGTCTTGTGCGCCGCCCAGACCGTGGCAGGGGACACCTCTCCCGTGGTATTAATCAGAAAGTATTCCTTAATGGCCTCCTCCAGTAGGGAGCATTGTATCGGGTCGCTCAAAAGGGATTCCCTCAGGCGCCAGCGGGGCGGACTCCTAGAACCCGTTGGCCTCCGGATAAGCAGAGTCACCATCGAGTGGTCTGACAGGGGGGAATCAATGATCCTGGAGTTACACAGCAGGGGAACTGATGTAGCATGGGTGAATATGTGGTCAATCCTGGCATATGAGTTGTGTGGTGCAGAAAAATGGGTGTAGTCCTTCGTGCGAGGGTTGGCCTCACGCCAAATGTCTATCAGTCCTACCGAATGTAAAAGCTTGGCAATTTTGCAGCTCTGTCTGGAGGGGCGTTTGGGTCTAGAAGTGCCGTCAGCCGACTTGTCAAGCGAGAAGTCAAACGCTGTGTTGGAGTCTCCCCCCATGAATA
Source organism: Rana kukunoris (assembly GCA_029574335.1). Taxonomy (NCBI): domain Eukaryota; kingdom Metazoa; phylum Chordata; class Amphibia; order Anura; family Ranidae; genus Rana; species Rana kukunoris. Next base: position 379,184,622 of record CM056050.1, on the reverse strand, counting down.
CCGAGCCCCTGAAGTGAGGTTGCAGTTTGCGTAGTAATGATTCAAAGAAGAGTCTTTGTCCCCTATTAGGGGTGTAGTAAGAGACAAAGGTGTACAGTTCCCCATCTATGTGACCTGATACGAGGGCATAGCGACCCTGAGGGTCAATTATTGATTCTACCAGGGAGAGGTTAATGTGTCTAGCAAAACAGATGGCTACTCCCTTAGTTTTGTTATCTGCCGACGAGAGAAAAAATTGGGGATATCGGTGGTGGAGGAACGTGGGCCTGTAAGAGGAGGGGAAATGCGTCTCCTGAAGTAGAAGGACGTCCGCATGTGTAGAATGGTATAATTGTAGGAGCTTCCTACGTTTCACGGGAGAATTGAGGCCCTGGGTATTATGGGAGACAAGCTTGAGGGTTAGCGGGGAGGGGTGTGTGCTAGCCATGGACCAGAGGTGTGAGAGCTATACCAGACAAACGTGGCTTACCTGTGTCCCGTAGAAAAAGAGCCCTGCGAAGGACGGACAGCCGGAGCAGTGTGGACCATATGCCTGGGATGAAGTACCAGAACCCCTCACGATACCCGGGGACACTCCAAGGAGGACGAAGAGAGAGCAGAAAGAGGAGAGATGAAAAAGAGGAAGAAGGGAAAAGAAAAATCAATAACATTACATAGCTGCTGCAAGGCAAATCAGAGCATACATTAGATAAACAGTGCATCAACTGTAACACGGGGTCCCCCGACCCCTCCCCACCCTGGGATGAAAGGGACAAGCCTGCCCCCATCCCACTAACCCTAGGTAGCCAGTAAGTCCCTAGAGCTGGGAAACCGGAAACGGATCTGGCTACACCAGTGGTGCTCCTAATCCAATGGAGGTGCACTAAGCCCACCGCGGCCATGTCACCAGTAACTCAGAACTGAGGGCTAACCTAGAAACCATTATCTCCAGTAACTGAACGCCCCAAGAAAATAGGGATAATCCCCCGGGGGAAACTAACCATAAAAAAAAAAAAAAAAAAGGGAACAGGAGGAGGGAGCTAGGTGGAAAGAGGGAATGTGGTCCCCATATGTTAACTACTCCCACCCCCCCCTCAAGTCTAAAGCCCCAAGGGACCTGTACACCCCTCCCGGGGGAACAGGAACACTGGACAAGGAGAACAAAGACAGAGCCCCCCGTCCCCACATCCATAGAAACTTGTAAACAACTTTAAACAACCCCCCCATCTTCCAGTAAGGGCTGAGTAACTTGTCTATATATGCAAACCAGAAACTTAAAGAAAAATCTGGAACCCCTGGAGCACCGGTGCTCCGACCCCCCCCCCATCCCCCCCACGAGTCCCAGTCAATCGCCCCAAGTCCAAAAAGAAGAGAAAAAAAATGTGGAACAGCAACATCAAAAAATAAGTAAAAAGGTAAAAATAGTCCCGCAAGGCCTCAGAGAGACTAACGGGCCGCGATAAAGGCAAATCGGACTTGGTAAGGCAGTCCCTGGTACCGGAGGGGAGAACGAGAACCCCGACCCTGTGTGGGCAGGGGTAGAACTCCAGGAGTCAGGATCCCAGTCAAACAAAAAGGAATTCAGGAACGATTCTCAAGTTAGATAGTTCTCTTTAGAGCGCTTGTGGTTCTGCGTCAGCCAGGTTTGCTGCAGCGGGCTTGCTGGCGGAGGCCTCTTCGTGGAGCCGGGAGTCCCCCTGCTGTTCTGTGGGGACGGAGGTTCTAGGATGATCAGACCCAGCTGAGTCAGCAGGCGTTCCCTTTCTGGAAATGATGAAAATCCAAAATTTTTGTTTCTGTAGGAAAAATTTACACGCAGCGGGAACGACCACCTGTAGGTGATTTCTTTTTCCAAAAGAACTTGCAACAGTGGTTTGAGAGCGCGCCTCTTCTGCACTGTATAAGGAGACAGGTCAGCAAAGATCTGAATTTTGTGGCCGTTTAAATTGAGATTGTCCGAGCGCCTAGCCCTTTTCATAACCTCTTCTTTGACAGCATAGAAGTGTGGTTTTACAATGAGGTCCCTGGGTAAACCATCGGATCGGGGGGGTTGTAGGGCTCTGTGTGCTCTGTCCAGTTCCAGACGATGCTCCGCTATATCAGGGATGAGGCTTCTAATGAGTGATTTAACTGCCCCTTGCACCTCTTTGTCCGATTCCGGGACCCCCCTTACCCTAAAGTTATAGCGTCTCGATCTGTTCTCCAGGTCGTCGATCTTGGCGAACGCAGTCTCCAATTGGTCCTGCATTTCTTGTAGTCTGTTAGAGTTCTGGTTAATCCGTGGCTACTGCCTGGTCTGCCTTTTTGCTCCATAGTGTCAATTCTCATCCCCAGGTGCAGCAGATCCGCATGTATGTATGAAGTGAAAGTGATCTGTGCTGCGTTTAAAGCCAGGCTTTTAGAAAGCATTTGTGAGAAGGCTGCCATCATAGAGGGAAAGTCTGTGGGGATAGGGGTCTCCTCCTGAGCCTCACACACAGAGAGCAGCATGCCTGTGTGTGGGTCTATCATGGGTGTAGTGGGGAATCCAGCTCCCATCCTGTTCAGCAGGGATTCTGTAGAGGCAGGGGAGGCTGCTGCAGCCAGGGGGGGGGGGGGGGTAATCAGTAGAGAAAAGATATTTCAGACATGAAGCGCTGAAAACTAGAGAGACTAAAGTGAACACACTGACTCATAGGTAAATCCAAAGTATAGTAATAAAACTTTTAATGATTATTTAATAACATAGATATGAGGAATATTTATAGGGAAGGCTAGGGTATCAATATTATGCGATCAAAAAAAGGGGTTAGAATTGATTCTAGCATACACATACGTATTTAAAGAGTACAAAAATATAGAATTAAAAGACTGTCCGGACGTCTATTTATGGAAGAAAAAGAGGAAAGTCTATCTCACTCAGGGAAAAAAAGTATATCCCACACTGAGTAGCTAAAAAAATAATAATAATAAGTATAGAATAATTTGAGATAGAATATTCCCCCTTTGCCACCAAGGTGCTTGAGCAAAAATTATATATATATATATATATGCGCAAAAGAAGATTAGAGATGGATAGAGAAGGGAAGAGAGATATGAAAAATAAGGATATAATAGGCTGCAGCCACAATATTTTCCAGTTACTCTATCATATTGCTATGTTTAGCCTTGTGGTATTTGATCCTTCGCACTATAGATGCTATTATAGGACAGTTCACCGCTAGTCTTCACAAGATAACAATGTATACTTCAGTGGGTAAGCAGAGTTTAAAGTGCAGTACGTTACCAGGACTTGATTGAAGCGTCTTGTTCAGTTGCGGGTAAGTGTGTAGTTTGAAACACTTTGTGGACATGTCCTATGAAGAACCCTGGTGTCTTTAGGGGCCGTTGGTGCACACTGATTCATTTGTTGTAATTTGAATCAATTTGGAACATATCATATGAGAGAGCCTTTATGTCTTCAGGTGCCGTTGATACACTGATTTATATACATTCATTCAGGCAGTATGTTTTTCATTAAATAGGCTAAGGTGAGATCACTTTATAGCCAACAGTACCATCGATCGTTTGTAGAGTTTTCACCTGTAGAAAAGGCACTAGTGCTTAGAGTACTTGTTCATCTGTAGTTCATCTGTAGTTCGCAATTATATATCGATCAGGTTTTGCTCTTTCTCCATATACTTGGATTCCATTGAGGCACCGTTATGGTGGAATCATATAGACCAGGGGAAAGCGGTCTATTAGACAGATTGGACAGTCAGTAAGAAAGACGCCGACTAGTTTCGCTGTTTGGGGCGTAGCTTCATCTGGGCGTGGTGATGATGGACAGGAGTTCCCTCTTTATAGTGTCACTCCCTATTAACCCATCATTGTTCGTTAGAGGAAGAGGAATTAAAAAAGACAAGACAAAAGACGTATGTTTGTTTGGAGTGTCAGTGATTGCGGTGATTGCTTATACCCAGTTTGTAGATTATTCATTCACGTTGTACCCACCAAGTATTGGTCGCTAAAAGCATCTTCTAAAATCTCTCCCCTATATTGAAGTATCTATTAGGGAAATGATAGTAGCTGAGATAAATCAAGGAGGTAGAGGCGTTTAGAGATATAAAGAGAAAAATAGAAGGAAGAGAAAAGAAAAAAGAAAAAGTAATATGATTGCAGGACTATTAGAGAGAAGAAAATATATATAAAAAAAAAAAAAGTCATACACATGCATGTGGAGTTCCGATTTGTTTTTTGAACTGCTCATCTATAACCTCTTTTCCTAGTGACAGGTAGAGGGATGCTTACGTTAATGTCTCTATAGATAGATTGCAATGGTATACTAGGATATCTATTGGCAGCAATTGGGTCTCATATGCAGTATACAATGAAATCAGTACCTGGTGACTGCGGGGGGGAAGATCCTGGTCAGCAATAGAGGTCCCAGGCTGGTCCGCTTCATGCAGGCCTCGTGGGGCCGCTATCTTGGCATAGCTGAGGGGGCCAGGAGACTGCGCCATCCGACCCGTAAGGTTCTTCCTGGCGGGCAGTGCTGACATCCACGGGAACCGGGGGGCTTCCCCTACGATATGGACCCGGTAAGAGAGCTGTGGGGGCGCTCAGTCCGCCGTATGGAGCGCTGACAGGCCGCGGTGGAGCGGAGCTTTAGATGCCGGCGGCCATCTTGGAAACCCTGCGCATGCGCCTCTCTGCCACTTAGCATTTTAAAAGCCTATTATACAGAGGGATGAGTCACTGTCCTGTTGACCTGGTCTCAAGTCAACATGAACCACTTTGTAATATTCCAGTATCCTGCCATATGAAGTATTATTAATGTCCCATCTCATGTAATATATGAATTATGATCCTATTAGCCACCCTACGCCTACAAGGGCACAGGGTGGACTTAGACCCAGGAGTTATTAGTGTCGCCGGCACAGGATTATCTCTCATCCTTCCAAAGTCTTTGGTTGTCACGGGTCATTCCGTTACACAATGTAATACTAACATAAAAGCACACACACAGGTTGGACTTTAAGGACTTGTGTCTTTTTTCAACCTCACCTACTATGTAACTATCATTGTTTATACACAAGTATGCACTGCACACACATATTTACATGTGTGTGTGTGTGCAAGGAAGCAGGGGCTTTACATTTTTATTTTATTTATTCCATATTTTATTTGTGGATTTGATACTTTCTAAAAACAACAACAAACTTCTATACCTAAAATTGTCTATAGGCAGAGAATTATTAGCCTTCATAGGTCATCATCTTAGAGTTGATTGCATCCTTATATGATGGCATATAATTATTCTCCTCATTCTAGAGTACATGCTGGTACACAACATGTATTGCATAATCATTGTTTATGTACAAACATGCTCTGTTTGTGTGATTTTGTGTGTGTAAGAGGGTGGGAAGCCTGATGCCGTGTACCCACGACCATTTTTCATGCCGAGAAAAATGCAATTTTTTTAATTGGTCATTAAAAACGATCATGTGTATGCAAGGCATGCTTGACAAGAAAAACTTTTGTTTTCCATGCCATGAAAAACGGTTGTGTGTACACGGCATTACATGTTATATTTTCCTTCCTTTCTTCCTTTTTTTGTCACATAACTTTATTGCTATCACATGGGTACTGTAAATTGTTCTAGCACACATGCGCGCACGCGGAGGGGGGGTTGTCCTCTTGTCAGAACACAATAGCTCAGCAGGGGAGATCACTGTACTAACATTGGACCTGAGCCCTCTGGGTTGAACTAAATGAGACTGATAGTGTGTACTAGGATTTAATAGTAAGTGGGTTACAGGTGAACTCCAGACAAACAACCAAATGCACAAGAAATATATTATACATGAGAGTAGGAGGATTTGTATTTCTGTGTCCCCCCACAGCACAACCCTGTCTACCAAGGGGTGATTTGATATTTCTCTGCTCCCCAGTTTCCAGCTTGTGTCTAGACAGTGAAGTAGAAATCATTCTGCCTATTTCCTGTGAGTGTAGCCTGTTATTGACACGTAACTGAAGTTCTTCTTTAACTTACAATTTAAAATGATTTGCTTTAAAGAAAGATATTTTACTTCTCATTTAATACATGTTAGCACCTGTAGATTCCTGCCTCCCCTCCCCCCTTTTTCCATTTGCCAAACAGAAGAACAAAACACAGCTCTTACATAGAAAAATTGTAACATAAGATATAAATAGTCAAGTGTGTACATAAATAATTTAGGGGAATTTAACTTAGATCATATTTACCAGTATGGAATGATGTTAATTGCAAATGACAATAATTATTGCATTTTTTTCTCCTATGCATGCAGAATATCTTGTTTGCCTTTTTTGGTTCACAATCCTCTATGACATCTGTAATTGAAAATACATTTTTCTGGTAACAACATATAAGACAATAAATACAGTTGAATTCTTGTTTTTTAGAAGCCTCACAGAAAATGGTCAAGCTCTGAAGTTCTCCAGCATGGAAATGTGGCTATTTAACTGAGGTCATGCAGTGTTATGAATCATCTGCTAAGACAGACCCAGCTGGCATCTTCCAATAAATCTGTCACCTATAAAAGATATCACAGCCATTGTGTATGTCCTCAGTAAAGTCCAATAGTCCTTAATCCAGTCAAAGAATGTATAAACACATTCTAGCAATAGCTCACTTTGTGGATTTATAGCATGAAATAGGCAATGGTTGGATTTACCACTCCGGCTCAAGTTCCTCGGATGTATAAGATGTTCTATGTATATTACCTTATGTCAATATACACTATAGATACAGTATATATATATATATATATATATATATATATATATATATATATTCATAGTATATGCAACACAAGTGTGCATAGTATAGTAGCAACCTATCATTTCACAGTTTACTTTGGTTGTACTGTATGTATTTAAGAGAAACTGAAGTATGAACAAAGGCAAGCAGAAAAGATATGGCTTATCACTTGCATTGCCTGAGACCTCCCTAAAGCTGATATTCCCTCTAAGGCCTCGTACACACGAGGCAATCTATCTGTTCTAATCGGTCGGACCGACCGATTTGAACAGATCTGTCTGCTGGCATTTTGGTTTGCTCGCGTGTACACACGAGCAAACCAAAATCCCCGCCAGCAGACAGCGCGCTGACGTGTCGGTGACGTGGCGGTGAAAACACTTCCGCGCATGCGTCAAAATCATTCGGCGCGTGTGCAAGAAGACATGTCTGCTGGTTAGCATACTAACCAGCAGACATGTCGGGCGGACGGGTTCCCAGCCGACAGATTTCAAAGCATGCTTTAAAATCTGTCGGGTGGCCAAAATCCGTCGGCTTGCCCGTACACACCGTCGAATCTGTTTGCTGGGACAGTCCAGCAGACAGATTTGATCGTGTGTACGAGGCCTAATACTAACTTACCATCCCTTGTTTTGCACTGTTTGTTTGTGGGCAGTCATCTTAACATAGGCAGGGTTTTACTTCCTTGTGTCAGAGCCTCCAGTAAGGAGGTGCACCACAGTGAGCAGCACAGTAGTGATATCACCAACTCTCCTGCAGCTAGCAGGCAGCAGCACCTCATATCTCACACTGCAGATATACAGCTATGAGGCTGTAGGCACAAGAGCTCCAAGACACCCTCACATACCAGGAAGCATATTGTTATTTTTTAGGAGGAAATCTAGACTAAAGGAAATGTTTCTGGTCACTGCTTAGGCACAATAATTATTTCTAAATGCTTCATATGACATAACGATTCTTTTTGAGTTAAAGGGTCACTAAAGGAAAACATTTTTTTTTTTTTTTTTTTGCTGAAATCACTGTTTACAGGGTATAGAGACATAATAGCTAACTGATTTATTTTAAAAATGATTAAAAACAGATACAAATCAATAATGTGCCTGCAGTTTAGTTTCACTTTTAAACTGGTTTCATGTTTCTGTGATGTAAAGAGACACACAGAACAAAAACAAACAAATCCAGGGCAGTGTTTTGTTTTTAAAATGAATCTGATTGGTTCTGAGAAGTTTTAGACACACAGTAATGACAGCTTGGACCACAGTGAAAAGCTGCCATGAGATTTTTCATAAGGAGCCAGACAAGCAGGAAGTGTGGCGATCGGAACAGAATTACAGCAACTTCAAAGCAAAAACGAACAATGAGGACATGAAACCAAGACTGCAGTAAGGTAAAGGAAGCTATTTAGCTAAAAAAAAAATATTCCTTTAGTGATCCTTTAAGGTCCATTTTAACAGCAGATTTCTAATTTTCTATAAATTTGAACTGCACAACTTCGTAACCCTGTATTCTTTATTACTGAATAGGCTTCATTTGCTTAATACATATTTCGAGATTTTTCTCTTAATAAATAATAAATACATGCCATACATTGTTCTCTTTTTTAGGAGGTAATATCAGGGGAAGTACAGAATAGGGAGGGGATAGGAGCATATACTGTAAAGCCCTGTACACACGATCAGTTTGTCCGATGAAAACAGACCGATGGACTGTTTTGCTGGGACAAACCGAACGTGGTGTGGGCCACATCTGTGTTTTTTCCATCGGTGTTAAAAAATAGAACATGTTTTAAATTTTTTCCTATGGATAAAAAAATGATAGAAAAAATCCAATCGTCTGCGTGGAACTCCATCAGAGAAAAATCCACGAATGCTCAGAATTAAGTCGACGCATGCTCGGAAGCATTGAGCGTCACGTTGTAGTGTTTTACGTCACTGCGCACGGTCGGAATTTAGTCTGATAGTGTGTATGCAAGACTGATGAAAGTCAGCTTTATCGTATATCCGGCGAAAAAATACATCGGATTAGATTCCATCAGATATTCGATCGCGTGTAGAGGGCTTAAGTGTTCATTCTGCATATGTATGATAATTGATTAATGTACCAGATCTTCAAATTAAACATAGCCCAGGTAACCATAACAAAGATTACAATGGGTTAGTGTATGTCAAAAATATTTTAAAAAAAGTCATAAACTTACTGAGCACCATTAACTTTTGCAATTAAAAGATTTAAAGCATGCATCAAAATTGATCAGTTTTGGAAGCAGTAAAGGGTGTATCATAATGTAATAAACTCTAGAGTAGGACATGTGTACTGGAAAATATCAAGAATATTCACACATTTTCAATTTTGATTTGTTTTGTGTAAAGCCCGGATTCACACTGGTACGACATACGCTTCAAATTTAAAAAAAGGTTCCTGCACTACTTTGGTCCGACTTTGGTCCTACTTTAGCCCATTGAATATCATTGAAGTCGAGTCAAAGTCTGATCCTCGTCCTAACTATCCGACTTATGACTTTCCACATGGTGTTTACAGCAGCAGTAAAAGGAATTTATGTCACACTGGGATTGTTTTGATTGGTCAAAGAACAAGTCAGACTATCACAAAGTTGGAGCAAAGTCATACCCTGTTCATTGAAGTCGGATGGAAGTAGGACCAAATTAGGACCGGTGTTGCAGGGCAAAGTAGAATGACAGCCGTACAACAGTCGTGTTGTTCCAGTGTGAAGCCTCAATGAGATTAGTAGCAGGGTCAAATGATAGAACACAATATTATCCCCCATTTCTAAACTGCTTTTTTGTAAGTCTAGAGGCTGTAAAAACAACAAATGTGTTTTGGACTGTATATATATTAATAAATGTAAAAATTTAGCTCGCTGCCAGAAAATTTGAAAATGTAAGAAGTAGACACATTAATCCTGGCAAAAGCATGGGTTATTTTTAAACAGAGCAAATATTTCTTCATAAGAATTTGGAAAGGATTATGACTATTCAGTGTTTTACATTATAGCATTAGATGGATTTATTCCTTACTAATGTTATCAATTAAAGAAATTCCTCAATTTACATCCCAAAGGCCAATGGAGTGATTAATGTTTATCTAACAGAATTGTATGCAAACAGAAACCATACAAAATAAATGTTCATGTTCCAGTGAATATGTATCCAATGAAAGTGCTTTGTTAAATCAGATCATACAACTGCTAACAATAATCATCAAAAAAAAATTCTAAGAAGACAAAATATTTTAAATTCTGTAATAGACTGCTGATGTAAGGTTAGGAATATTGGCACTAAAGCAAGCAAATATACAGCAACCAAAAAAAAAAAAAAACAGTCAGTATAAGAGCCATGAAGCTACAATATTTATATACAGAATGAAAGGCTTGTAATTGCAGCTTCCATGTCTTTCTCAAGAAAATGTATTTTAAATAATGTATTTATAATACCAATAGTGCAAAAACACATCATTGGACCCCAAGACCTCTCTATCCACCATGATGTCTCGCTCGTCCCTTTTTCATCTTGTGAATCACATTTACGAAAACCTGACAAGCTAATTCTTTTCTAACTTCATTTTAAGTTCTACTGAAACTACCGTCACAAAAGCTACTGATGAACTAAGAAGATCCACTACTCCATACTAATATTTAAGAGCCACTATTTCTTTTTATTTGTCTTCTGCCTTTAAAAATGTTAACCAATAATCCACCCAACACCCAGGGCCATCTTAATAGTATCGTGGGCCCCTGGGCAAAGTAATGCTCTGGGCCCCTACAATGGAGACAGTGCAGGTAAAAAGAAATCAAGTAGGTAGGGTGGAGCTCCGCATGTACTACCTATATAAAGTAACAAAGCTGTCCTGTACATATAATATATCTGCTAGATTAATGCCTCCCCACTACTTGGACCCCTCTACATCCGAGATATCCACCCAGCACTCTGACCCCTCTGCACCCCAGATATACCTCCAGCACTCTGACCCCTCTACACTCCAGATACCCTCCCATCACTCTGACCCCTCTACACCCCATATACCCTCCCAGCACTCTGACCCCTCCACACCCCAGATACCCTCCCATTACTCTGCCCCCTATACACCCCAGATATCCCCCATCACTCTGACCCCTCTACATCCCAGATATCCCCCCAGCACTCTGACCCCTCTACATCTTAGATATTCCCCCCAGCATTGTAACCATCTACCATAAGATACCCTTTGTATTATGACCCCACTACATCCCTGATACCCCTACACTGTGGCCTCTCTACATCCCTGATACCTCTAGTACTATAGCCACCCAAGCTACTCCCTATACACCCCAGCTCCCCCTCAGCATTATTTTCCCCCATCCACCCTTGATATCCCCAGCACGCTTAGTCCATTCATGTATTACCCCTTTTCCAGTGGAGATACAGTGCATGTGAACTTTTTGCTCTGTGCCCACCTCCAGCACTGCACTCACCTATACCAACCAAGCAGGCAGAAGGAGGGGTGGAGGAGGGAGCCTCCCTCTGGGCATTCCAAGGCATTCAGTTGCAAACAGTGCTGTAAAGCTGTGCTCACTATGACACCATCCGCAATGCTACTTCCGCAGGTGGGCTCTCAGTACTACTGACTCAGCAGCTCCCACTCCAGCTCCTATCTCGCAGCCTTCGAATCCTGAGCATTCAAGCTGCATGGGGTGGGGTCAGAGCATCACTGGCACTCCAGCCCCGCCCCTCCCTGCTAGCTGTGAAAAAATAGGTATCGTTCTGCACAGCACGGCACACCACTGCCAGCCTGCCTCCCCTGTGTATCCATCCCTCTCAGTGCCATTATGTGGTCCCCAATTTCGGGGGAACAGCCCAGGGCTCAAGTACCAGGAGCTTTGGGAAAGTGCAGGGGCCCCCGATGCAGTTGGGGCCCCTGGCCAGTGCCCAGGTGTACCCTCTCATTAAGACAGCCCTGCCAACATCTATCCTCTATTCAAATTCATTAACTGCTTAAATATTGCTTATTGAAGAATAAAACTGCTTGCCCTCGTCATATACTGTACTAGCTCGACTGTTGTATCTCTCTCATCTATGATCTTCCAACAAAAAGAATAGCATTGCTTCAATCAATCCTAAACCATTCTTCCTAAATCATCTGCCTAGCTTCTCAATGCCAAATGCTGCTTCTTCTTGTTAGTCTTACCTTTGACTGTCAATTGAACAACATATGTAAGTGTAGAGGTAGTGGCGCTGCCCGTCACCTGAAGAGTGAACCTTCTGTGTGAGTCACTCTCAGGTGAAAGTGCAATTTAACCAAGTGACATTCAGTGTAATACTGTATGTCAATATTTTATTTTAATGTAATTGAAGGGATTCTCACCCTATCTGGTCTATCACTTATTAAACGATTATATGCAGGTTCCGTCCAGAACCGTGTATCTCAAAACATCAAACTCAGTGTACAAAACACAATGGGCCAGATTCACAGAGCGATTACGCCGGCATAACAGGAGATGCGCGGTGTAAGTCTAAATTTGCGCATGCGTTTCGATGCTCGGCATCCCCAAAACGAGATACGCAAGAAATCTACTTTTTTTTTGTCCAGCGTAATTTCGATAGACAGGCGCATCCGTCTGCGCAAAACTGCGCTAGACACACCATTGATTTGCTATTCAAATATGCTAATGAGGGAGTTACGGGGATCCACAAAAGAACGTTGTTGCGCAACAGCTGCATGGCCTGTCTAAAATTAGACCATATAAAAGGTGGTATAAAATTAGACAATTCGTCTACATGTCTGAGAAAGCAACACTGTTAGTGAGGAGCTGAGCAGTCACACTTGCTGCCCAACAAACTGTATGCCAACATGTCAGTGGCATCCATGCTCATAGCTATACTACTGACTTTAAATGAGCAAAGAAGGAGGAGGGCACGGAGGAGGGCACGGGAGAGGTTTTTTTTTTTTTTTGCCAAAACATTTTTCTTTGCTTTTATAAACATTTTTACAAACAAAAATACATACATATATACATCAATACATAACATACATACAAATTACAAACACGGTCTCACTATCTTTCAATAGCCCTTTAAAACCTTGATGGATATAATAATCTAATCTGATACAAGCCCCTTACTCTTCACTTGATATATCACACACGCATAGACATCTTTGGCATGAGTGATTCTGAGGTGTCTCGCATCTTCAGATTCACCCCTCATGCCATCCTGGAACTAACCACAACCCTGCAGGAGCCCAACACCAGCCCAACACATGACACCACCCATGACACCCATGACAGCTACATATACAATCCTAGCCCCATCCCTACAGATTTCGAACAGAACATGTACATGTATGAACATGTATGGGGACAGCTGGCTGGTTGGTGAGTGACATGGGTGGCAGGCATGACTGCCCCCCCCCCCATGATGCTGAAATCACAAGGGGCACATGCACTACTAACATCCTCCTGTCTTATCCCTTCAGGGTGACTCTGCATATGCACTGGGACCCAATCTTATGACTCCTATACGGAACCCCCCATGGTACCCTGTTATATTCCCCAAACTTTGTATGCCAGATCATTGGTGCATGTTGCATGCTGCACAACTTCGCAGTAAGAAAGGGCCTGCAGGAGCCAGCTCACATTAGGCATCTTTGCACGTTAAACACACACATTAATCATGGCACAATGAGAATGCATGCATGCACACCACTGTGGTCCCTAGCACAGACACATCACATCCTCATCACATTGGATTGGCACAAGCCCACCATGCAGGACTTGTGAGCAGCACCATGCCACGGCTCCAATTATGTCACTGTACATTCATACACCATTCACACGGACCTGGGGATCACTTCTCCACCACAAATGAGGGTGACACCCCTTTTCCGGAAGGAATCTCATCCCCATATTCCAAAATCATTCACAAACAGAACCCCCCAAAAAAAAATTGACCAGCAAAAATAAAAAATGCCCAGCAAAAATCAAATTTAAAAAAATAACAACAAAGAAAACACATAAAACACAAAAATCACTCTGCAAAACAGTCCCCAAATATCTCAAAGACACGTCACAAACAAACATACAAACGCTAATAAACAACAGAACAAAAGCACCTTGCTGTATAGGAAGGGATACAAAGGGATGTACTTTTGCAAAAGAAGTGCGTTTGTGTCTGTCTATTTATGCTGTCTGCGTAATTCACTAAGTTGCCCGGGTCCACTTCCAATTTCACTGATTGCGCCGTTCCCGAGTTGTGAGCATGCGCACAGAGGTGCTGACCATGGTCTGCTTCATGTGCGCATGCGCGAGCCGGTCGGCCCTTCATTTGCATGGGGTCACGGCTCATTTCAATGTAACACGCCGATGTCCTTCCCAATTTGAATTACTCCGCCTTACGCCTCTGAAATTACGTTGCACAGGCGCTATTTTCTGCGCAAAACAATCGAGAATACGGTGATTGCGCCGCTACATTGCGGCAGTCTAACGTAAAGGAGGTGCGCTACACCAGTCAAAAAATGCGCCGATGTACGTGAATCTGGCCCAATATGCGTAAAACATAAAAAAACTCATTAAAGTTCATCAGAAAAAAAGGGAGGGTTTCCTCCTAGATACTCATCACAGACAGAAGTGTAATAAAGAAATGTGCGGATAAATATATATACTGGTATATATATATCTATATATATCTATATATAGATATATAGATATATAGATATCTATATATAGATATATAGATATCTATATATATATACACATACACAGTATCTCACAAAAGTGAATACACCCCTCACATTTTTGTAAATATTTTATTCTATCTTTTCATGTGATAACACTGAAGAAGCGACACTTTTCTACAATGTAAAGTAGTGAGTGTACATCTTGTATAACAGTGTAAATTTGCTGTTTCCCCCACACTGTTATACAAGCTGTACACTCACTACTTTCATTGTAGCAAAGTGTAATTTCTTCAGTGCTGTCACATGAAAAGATATAATAAAATATTTACAAAAATGTGAAGGGTGTACTTACTTTTGTGAGATACTGTGTGTATATATATATATATATATATATATATATATATATATATATATATATATATATATAATGTCATGGTTTGGATCTGTCTGGCCTGATGGATGGCTGGTTTTCGCCATATGTTGGAGAGACAGACACATTGATTGCACAGCTGTGTGGTCAGTTTTTTAAGTCTGACCTGAACAGCATTCAGGGCTCCACCCTCCCGAGGAGTCCAGGTCTGGAAGGGAGAACCCTGAGAGTGCAGGTGTGCACTAAATTAGCTGGAGAAACTAGAGAAGCTGGAGAGTGCAGGCTGCACTATAATACCCAGAGGCCTGAGTCTGAGATGGCTGACAGGAGTGAGTCTGGGGTGGCTGACAGGAGTCAGGAAGGCTTCACGAGGGAGCCTGAGCAGTGTGGTGCTACTGCTAAAGATAGCCAGGTGGCTCGGTACTTTCCGTTATACGTGTAAGCCAGGAGGCTGAAGGTACCATTTTGTATGGACTGTGAAAACCCCTGTATATTTTTCTGTTGGATGCAATAAAACCATGTTTTTTTGCTAATTCTGCTTGAAGACCAGTGACTGTGCAACTCTACATTTATCGCTAATTTTGCGATTTTATCACAATATATATATATATATATATATATATATATATATATATATGAGAAAAAAAACAAAACAATCTTTTTAGTGCATTTAACCCCAATTCTTGTGCAAAATGGTGAAGTGACTTCTTTGCTCCCCTTTTGGGTTCCCACTCACCAGATCCTAGCACCCCATGCGGGGGTAAAACACTTATAGTGAGTGTGTGGCAATTTCCAGAGTGATCACCTCCTCTTTGGCACATCCAATCTTGGGGTAACCAGATCCTTGTATCCCTATGAAGATTAGGCGTTTGCATTGAATAAGGTTCCAATAATCCCCTCCTCCGTGACTCCGGTGAAATAACCTCATATATGGAAGACACAGACACTCATAGTGTACATCCAAATGGGTTGTTTATTTAAAATGATATATTTAAAATCAAGTTTGTCAGGTAAAAAGATAGCAGCATAGACCGACGTCCAGTCCAAGCAATACAAACTGGTGTGTTTCACTACACTTCCTGATTCCTACACTGTCCACTACACCACCCACTACACTACACTGACCACTATACTGTCACCTACACTGCACTGACCACTGAACTGACCACTACACTACACTGACCACTGCACTGACCACTACACTGACCACTACACTACACTGTCCACTACACTACACTGACCACTACATTGTCCACTTCACTGCACTGACCACTACACTACCCTGCACTACACTGACCACTATACTGCACTGAACTGACCACTACACTACACTGACCACTACACTACACTGTCCACTACACTACACTGACCACTACATTGTCCACTTCACTGCACTGACCACTACACTACCCTGCACTACACTGACCACTATACTGCACTGAACTGACCACTACACTACACTGACCACTGCACTGACCACTAAACTACACTGATAATTGCACTGACCACTACATTACACAGAGCACTACACTATACTGCACTGACCACTACACTGTCCACTTACTTGCACCGACCACTACACTACACTACACTGTCCACCTCATTGCACTGACCACTACACTACACTTCACCGCACTGATAAGTACACTGACCACCTCACTGCACTAACCACTACACTACACTGCACTGCCCACTACACTGTCCACTTCACTGCACTGCCCATTACACTGACTACTACACTACACTTATATTGACACCAGACCTTTTTTTTTTTATTTATACTGACTCTAACTCTGGCTGGCTGTTCCCTCTCTCCCAGACTGTATCCACCCCCTTACCTGCAGCTTATAGCTTTCATCAGTCCGGAGGAGAGGGGGAGCTTGGAGGAGGTGAAGGAGGCATTCACAATGCGGTGGAGGTGGGACTTCAGGCTGGCTGCAATCACAGATAGGCCAGTCCCACCACGATCACTGATAGGTCAGCCCCGTAGCCCCACCGTGATCATGGATAGGCCAGCCCCACCGCAATCATGGATAGGCCAGCGGTTGGGCACCCCCGCTGTACATCCATATGTCAAAGCTGCAAATAACCACATACAGTCAACTACAGCCATATTCTGCAATTAATTTATACAGACGACTGTTGAGTGCTGAAATATGTTTTTTTTTTTTTGTTTTGTTATATGCCCTAATATTCCCACGAGCATGAGTTCTACTTTTCCAAGGTTTAAGGCCAGTCACATAATGCTGTAGGGTCCTCTGCAGTCATGCAACCTTTAAGACTGGGGACATTCTGTGGCCAAAAAAAAAGTTATTTTAGAATGCTTGGGACATTTTCCAAAAATATAAGTTTGGTGCAGTGTTGGTTGCAACACTTAAAGGACACTATCCATAACAAAGAAAAATGATGCTGGAGTTACTGTAGGCTTTATTTTGTTTTCTCAAACAATATAGCCAGTGTGTTACACAATAAAAACAAAGAGACAACATAGCATAAACGTTCATATGTTTTAGTAGCTTGAATTGGTTTTAAATTTGTAATGTAGCATAATGTAGTACTGCATGCTCAATATGTTTTCTTCTGCATATCAGAAATATAACAGTTAAGGCAACATGCACACTAGGAGCTTCAGAAAACATCAGAAAAATGCCAGAACAAAAAATATACTTATATAGAGCATTTTTGTTCAGGTGCTAAGCACTTTCTCTGCTGGGGTTTAGCAGCGACTAGCTTATTGTTAAGGCAAGGATTGGCAAGCCGGCTGCCACATCTTTAAAACCAATGACAATCCCTGGATGTAAAAAAGAATTGCAACATTTTTTTTTTTTTTTTTTAATGCGTAGGGTCCCTCAAAAATCATCCAAGCATGAAATGCACGGCCAGCGAAGCAGTCATTTTTTTAATTTTCTTTGGGTTGGTGGCCTGTGTTCATCATAATTCATGTTGGATCTACACATGGGCAATTAAAAAAATAATAATAAAGAACTTTGGCTCCGGTCTTTATTAACCCTACTCTTTTTTTTTTTTTTTAATGAGTAGGGGTACTGTGTACCCCTACTCATTCACATAGGGGGGGCCAGGACCTCGCCCCTTACAGAGTCCGATAAGCCTCCCACCTGCATACCCCCACAACCACCAGCTAGGGCTGTGGGAAAGAGGCCCTTGTCCCCATTTTTCATTTTTTAAATATACACCAGACCCAAGAGCCTGGTATGGATTGGGGGGACCCTCACGCTGTATTTTTTCAAAACTTTTTATTGCTGCCAATTATTTTTTATTATTACATTCAGCTATCATCAGGTAATGCTGACAGCTGATGAAACATACTGTAGGTTGTTAAGGAACCGCATAATTTTTTTCTGACAAAATTATGCTGCTGACAGTGGTTTTTTTTTCTCTCCTTCTTTTTACTCTCCTGCCACAAAACACTTCTAAGCCTATGAGCACACGAACACAGGATAACATGCGGGGAAGTGTAGAGGCATTAAAAAAAAACTTGCCTGACACCACTAACAGTAGTGTCAAAAATGCCTAGTGTGCATGAACCCTAAATGTTAACATAACATGATCTTTTTATAATTGCATTCTCTGTTTTTTTTTTCTTTAGAAATCACAGTATGGGCCTTTTTTTTTTTTCTCTGTAAACTAACGTGTTAAAAAGTAGAAGCCTTTAATATGTGCAGGTATTATTTTTTGCCAAAAAGGTAATAAAAACACAGCCCTTTTTTCCCCAGCAAAAAACATATTATAAATCTTCTTTATTAACAATGTTCACACTTCTAAATTAAGCTACTGGTGGAGAAGTCTGTGCTGAAATTTTAATCTGACAGACAGTAGAAGAAATATTGTGTCCTGAAAGGTGCTTGAGGGATAGTAAATCAAGATGTAACACATTGGATATTTATTGGCCAACAGCAGCAATTAAAATATGTGCATTGCAATCGGTCATTGGTCACTTTTTATGATTTTTTTTTTTAACTTTGAGTCATAAATCTGTCTGTAATTGTGCGCCACAGTCTCTCCTACCATTTGTAATTAACAGACCTCATGATAGACAATGCAGTATACATTTTTTAACACTTATGTGTGATCTGTAGGATGCAGTAGACTGTAGCTGTATTTTATGCTTCCCCCTTTTTAAATGTTCCTAAGCACAGTATATTATATTATTTTGTAAAGTGCTGTTAACCCTTACAGACTACTTGGCTCTACAGGTAACCCTAGATTAAGGCTTACCTGTAGGTGCAATAAGTGTGCCGTTAATGAATGGGACCGTGCCATCCCTGGCTGTTCTGGCCAGTCACAGTGCCGGAGCAGCGATACCCAGGAGTCAGTCTGGGTATCATGGCGGCGGTGGAAGAGAGGAATGAGGGTCGCTGCGGAGGCTTCGATCTCAGGTAAGTAATTCATGCTATGCATACTAGCTCATTATGCGTTTCTCTTGCAGGGTTTTTCTTTTTAGGAAAATTTCAGAGGGTTTACTTCCTCTTTAAGTATGCTCCACCCAGATAGCAAGCAATTGTGCTTCAAGTTTAAAAAGGACTTGACTTCACATGTTTGTTGCAAAATTGCAGCACGACCGCATTACATGACTCCAGATCAACTTTCTTTGCAAACATTCTGCAAGTGTGCTACAAGTTCTGGTACAGTTATGTTGTGCAATAGTCATCCCACTACAGGAGTCACTGTGGCTGAATTCTCATGTTGTAGACTTGCGGAGCTCTTGCAGTAGACTTGCCAATTCAACTTTGCTCTTCCTAGAGACTTGCCACTCAAATTTGCTAAAAATTCTAAATGTGCCAACTAGGACTTGCAATTCAACACTGCTACACATTTTGTGGCAGGTTATCCTTGCTATCTGGGCACCCGTGTGGGTTAACAATCTGTCTACAGAATGTGTTTTTTTCTTTTTATATATATTTCAAATGTTTTATTAAATTTCAAAAATAAATCAGTACAGGAAAAGGTAATAATGACATTTCCCAAACCAGTAGCAGAATAATCAGTGGAACAAACTTGTAGAACCAGAATTTTTATACGTATACATAGAGCAATATAATGTGTACTACAAATGCTTCTAGATGCCAGTAGACATGTGCAGACTGGAATATTTCGTTTTGTTTTTTCGTTTTCGTTTGGAAAATAAATTTATTTAGTTATTCCCGAAAATCGTTTTGATTTATTTCGTTTTTCGTTGGGGAATAGCTTTCGTCCGAAAATCCAATAATACTTGGTTTCTGTCGAATGGGCAAAAAAAAAAAAAATTCGACGGAACGTCGAATCTTTTGGTTGATGGTGATTGAGCAAAGAATATTCGACGGGACGTCGAATCTTTACGTCTCATAAATCGAAATCTATTCTCTGAAATGTCAAATCTATTATTTCTATAGTGTCGAATATTTTCTCTATGATGTCAAATCTTTTCCCTATAATGTCTAATCTCTCTATATCGAATTTTTACCGAAACGAAAATAAAGCATTTTTTATGTCGGATCTTTCGGTTTTCGTTTCTTGCACTTATCGTTTGTTAATACGATAACGAAAAAAACAGATTTTCGGACGAAAATGCATTCTAACGAAAACGAATGCACATGTCTAGATGCCAGTAGTGAGTTGATGAGAGCACCCCTGCCCCTACACCCTTTTGGGAACATGCTGTGTCATGGGGAAGTTGGAGCTGCCACCTCCAATCCATATGCCTAAGAGGTCTAGCCGTAACCTTCCACTAGGGGTATACTTTGTATCCCCCAGCATTACTGGGTAACTGGATCGATTAGCTTATTAAAATAGTGTCTAGAAGGATTCACTTCACACATTCCTTGTGGATGAACACATAATCAAACCAGGGGTTCCTTGTTAGCACTAAAGATAAGTAAACAAATAGACAATGTCATGTGTCTATGCAAACACATATTGAAGTGGAGAGATGAAAAAAATAAGAGGTAGAATAGAGAAGAGTAGGAAGATACCAGTCGGCCTCTAAGATGTCCCCTCATCTGCTTAAGTTCAGCTGGATGCATTTAGGAGTGAGATACCAACATGTTACCAACATGTTGGGCACATGGTCCCCAAAGTCCTCCAAATCCTATTCCTCTTGTATAGCCTTCTCGCATGCCTCCATATACAGGAGTTTTGTAGAACTCCTCGTCAGTGTCAGTGACGAGTAGAGTATAGATATGCGAGTGTAGAAAATGTGATATTTGGTGGAACCTACATTTTTCTTTGTTAGGTAGTTTTAGCTTGTTTACACAGTGTGTAAGTGATTGGGGTCCTGTGCAGGAGAAGAAGTGTCCTATTGGGTACATGTCTTTATGTAACCACCATTTGAAGGTGCAAATGTCCATACGCGGGTAGACAATTGAGGAACTTACAGTATAAAGAGGGGTAAATTGTCTGCGAAAAGAGCACACTTATGGGAAGATTAATCACCTTGCACCCTTAACATCAGGATGGACCAGGATGGCTATTGCTAGGGATTTGATTGCCATGGCAAATATAAGGGGTGAAAACGGGCACCCAGACAAGTCCCTCTGGCTATCTTAATTGGTTCCAAGTAATGACCTTGTAGCTTAATCCTGGCTCCTGGATCTGAGTAAAGGGCTTCCATTGGCCCCAGAAAGTTCGGGCCAAAGTCCCATCTTCACAGAACTGCAAATAGGGAGTCAAAGGCCTTTTGGAGTATAAGCGAGAGCAGCATTTCTTATTGGCGGGGACCTCCATCCCACCTTGATTGAAGGATGGAGACACTGGGCCAGATTCAGAAAGAACTTACGCCGACGTATCTCGAGATGCGCCGTGTAAGTTTCAATATGCGCCGTCGTATCTATGCGTCGTACCCAGAAAACTAGATACGCCTGAAAATAGGCTTCTTCCGACCGACGTAACTTTCCTACGCCGGCGTATCGTAGGCGCATATTTACACTGGACGTATCTGGCGCATTCAGAAACATACGTTTGGCCGGCGCAGGCTACATGCGGTACGCGTAAGCTGTACGTCCGGCGTAAAGTTACCCCTCATAAAGCAGGGGTAACTTTGCACCAGACTTGCACAGGTCAGCTGGAGACCAGCTACAGCAGCACCGTAACGGACGAGCTGAGCAACCACACTTGCAGGACAACACATCTGTATGCCAACATGCCAGGGGCGCGTACATGCAGTGCAGTCACTGGTCAAGGTACTGGCAACACTCCATTTACTTGCCAGTGGATCTTTCCAACGTACAAGTGGAGTCGTGGCTGGGATGTCACAATCCACCATGAGCAGATGCATGCACCAGATTGTCCCCGCAATCCTCACACGCATGTCTCACCACATTATCAAACCCACCCATGATCACCTGCGACAGAAGGCAATGCAGGATTTCTACAGAATTGCCGGATTCCCACGCACTGTGGGGGCCATTGATTGCACACATGTGGCACTACAGCTCCCCCGTGCCACAGAGCACATGTACCGCAATCGTAAGCAGTGGCATTCCATCAACGTACAGGTAATCGCCAATGCCAAATACCTCATATGGCACGTCTGTGCCAAACACCCAGGGGCCAGCCACGACAGCTACATATACCGTCAAAGCAACATCCCAACAGAATTCGAACAGAACGTGTATGGGGACAGCTGGCTGGTTGGTGAGTGACATGGGAGTCAGGCATGACTGTGCGACCCCATGATGCAGACATCACGAGGGGCACATGCATGGCTAACATCCTCCTGTCTTTTCCCTTCCAGATGACTCGGCATATGCACTTGGGCCCCATCTCCTGAATCCATACCGGAATCCCCAAACCAGAGGAGAGAGAAGATGCAATGCTGCACACATGCGTACCAGTGCAGTGTTGGAGCAAACATTTGGCATCCTGAAGTCCCGTTTCTGATGCCTGGATAAGTATGGGGTGACCCTGTTGTATTTCCCAAACTTTGTGTGCCAGATCATTTGTGCATGTTGCATGCTGCACAACTACGCCGTGAAAACGGGCCTGCAGATTGACATATGTGATGACCTGACCGCCGAACCACACAGCCCTCCCCTTCCCTTGGAGACCCCGTCTCCTGAAGGAACAGCAGTCAGGAGTTGCCTCGTGGAACGTATCTTTGCACGTTAAACACACACATTCATCATGGCACACAGACAATGCACGCATGCACACCACTGTGGTCCCTAGCTCACACACACCACATCCACATCACATTGAATTAGCCCAAGTCCAACATGCAGGACTTGGGAGCAGCAACGCCACGCCAAGGCACCAATCATGTTGCTATCCATTCATACGACATTCACACGGCCGCGGGTATAACCTCTCCTCCACGACCCAGGGTGACATCCCTTACTGGCAGGAGTGCCACCCCCACATTCACACGCCAGTCACACTGTAGCCTGCACTACTGACCATTCGCAGTCACTACAAAAAAAATCATAACCTGAGTATAAAAAACAAAATAAATAAACTCATAACCTGAGTATACAAATTAACAAAATAGCTCATTATGTGAGCAAAAAAGTAAAAAAGGCACTCATTTGCCCTGTCTTGGGCTACGACGCCTGTGCCAAGGCTCCTGGTACTCAGTTGCCTGGGAGGAGGCTCAGGTGGGGGGGTTGGGGCATCTGGTGGAGGAACATCTCCCTATCTGGCTGCCTGCCCTCTAATGCCTAGGGAATGCAGGTGAGGACCTCATTAGTCTGCCTCCCCTCCGCCTCTATGGCAGCTGTATTGGCCTGTATAGCCACTGCCATGTTCCGGACCTCTGCCACAAGTCCTGATGTTGTGGCCCGCAGCTCCCCCAGGCAGGTCACTATTGCTGTGCAGTTCACACTGACATCCTGCAGGCTGTCAGTGATGGTGGTAGTCTGACCAGCCTGATGTGTCAGGGCCTGCTGGACTGCCAGTGTGCAGGCAGCCTGGGTCTGGGCCGAGGAGGCCAGGCTCTCTGCCACACGGCGCATGTCACCCGCTATAGAACCCATATTGCGGGTCTGCCGGGCCTGGTCCCTCGCAGATTTTGTTCCAGGGCAGCTGGATCACCCCTGGTCTTCCTCACAGCCTTCCTTGGGGCAGGAGAGGCTTGGGGCCGTCTGTATGGGGAGGCCCTTGAGGGGCTTCCCCTGATGGAGGGGGAGGATGAGGGGCTTCCCCTGATGGGGGAGGAGATCCCTGAGGGGATATCCCTGATGGGGAAGGAGGCCCTTGAGGGACTATCCCTGATGGGGGAGGAGGTTTGGGAGGGTCCTAGGATGTGGATCTCCTTTACAAGGTAGACACCTTCCTCAAAAGTACAGTGCTCCTCCTCTACTTCCTCCAGAGGTGAGGAGTGGGCACTCTCATCCCTGGATGGCGTGGGTCGCCCAGCAGCCGATGACGGCCCAGCTCCCTCCAGCACTTCTGTGGATGACACAAAACATTCACATGTTGGTGGACCCACACACTTGTCACATATTCCTTTGCACCCCCTCACATGCTATACACCGAATAAGAGATAAAACACACACTTACCTGTCCTCAAGGCCTGATCAACGGAATCATAGCCCTCCAGGCCCTCCACCTGCTCCCTCTCCAGGCACTGGGCAATGACTTGCTCATCAGGAGTCAGCCTGATCTTAGTGGCTGGCGCACCTCCAGTGCCCCTGACATGCCCCCTCATCTTGCCCATCTTGTCTTTGACCAGGCAACGCAGGTCGTTTATTTTTTTAGCAATGTCCTTTGAGGACTGAACCTCCTGGCCAAGGGCATTGACCTTTGCGGTTATTTCCTGCAAGATCTCCTCCCTCCGTCTTGCCACTCTCAGCACCATGGAGGTACTTGTTGTGTGTTGACATGGCATCAATGATGATTTGCTTCTCCTCTGGAAAAAGTTTTTTTTTTTTTCCTCCTCTCCTTAGACTCAGTCACTGGAGCAGACATGGCTCAGTAATCAGACAGTAAAAGGAAACAGCAAAAGTAGCTACACCAAAACCCCCAAAAATGCTGGTGTACTTTTGCGCTCAACAGGCGCATGTCTGAGCGTATTTATACACTGGGCATAGGCAGTGGGCCGGCGTATCTTAGGGGTTACGCCGGGCGTAGTTGTGAGCATGCGCAGAGGGGTGCGACCCATACGTCCACATTTGAGATATGCCCGGCGTAAACCACTGCGACACGCTCAGAACATCATTTGCATAAGGTCACACCCACTTACACTTACGCTGGCCTACGCCTTGGAAAATAAGTTACGCTGGCGCATCTTGGTGCGTAATGCCTTTCTGAATACTTGAATGCCTCTCCGCGCTGCGCCGGCGTAGTGTAAAAAAGATACGCTACGCCCACATAAATATGCGCCGATGTATCGATATCGTTGTTTCTAGTCAGATAGCATACAAAAAAAATCAAGAAAGTAAAAAGGGAAGAGAGAAGAGAGGAGCGACCCAAAGGTGGGTGTGAGTAGAGGAAAAGGGAAAAAAATAAATGAAAGAGAAAGAGCAGGAAAGAGCAGAAGAAAAATAGTCAGAGGAGAGCGTGAGAGCTGCTGTGAAGACATTAGCAAGAAAGAGTTACTAAAAGGACAGCGAGGGGGGACACCCATAGGTACATGTCCAGCCCATTCCAGTGTCAGGTTTGTAAGTTAGGGTGATCGTTCCGGGGTCGATAACATATTGGTAAAAGTGTCAGAGGCGGAGAAGTGGAGCCAAATGGACCATAAGATCTTGAATTTATTGAAGGTGTCATTGTCAAGGGCCAGCATCTCCTCCATTCTCATGGTATCATTCATAATTGAAACCCATCGTGACAAGGGAGGAGTGACAGTTGTTTTCCAAAATGAAGGGATGAGCTGTCTCGCTGAGGACATAAAAAAACAGAGGAGACTCCTTTTCTGTGATGATATCGACCCAGGGTATATGGAAAGGAGGGCAATCTTAGGGGAAGGTGTCAGCGCTTCGTCATAAATGTTATTATAATAAGTAAATACCTGAGTCCAAAAGGGGCGGATCTTCTTGCATTCCCACCAGACATGTAGATAGGTCCCTGTAGAGGAAGTACATTGCCAACATGTGGCTGAAGTAGATGGGAAAATTTTGTGTAGCGTTGAGGGGTCCCTGTACCATTGTGACAAAACCTTGTAGTTCTTTTCCTGAGAGTAGCAGGATATCGTTGATTTGTGTGTAAAAAGAAACAAGGTCTGCCAATCCGACTGGGGTATGTCCTCTCCTAAGTCTCAAGACCACTTCCCGGTGTAAGGAGGCAAGTCACCATGTAGAAGAGCTTGCAGGAGACAGTATATGGTTGAAAGGAGGTGTCTGGGTGTTTCAGAAAGGGAGCACAGTCATTCAAATTCAGTATAAGGGTGGTGTACTTGGGAGGACATGTGTAGATGTTTTGTAAACGTAGATCAATGGAGTGTGGAAAGCCAGTCTTGGGGACCCGTTGGCGTGACCGGTGTCCCCTGCAGTGGAGTGCAGTACAAAGGAGTGCGCTTGGGGCCAGAGCGTTTAAAGGGCCCTATCATTGCTGCTCCTATGCCCTGTGGGAAAGCAGGGTTATCAAATAAGGACAATGGGGAGGGGCCAGAGGACAGAATGGTGTACAAACCCCTATGAAACCATAGTCTGAAAGAAGAGAGTGTTAGTGGCGAGAGAGAGGGCAGGTGGGAAAGTCAAACCCATACCCCCAGAGAAGTGCCCGGAGGTATACAGGTGCTAAGTCCTGTCCAAGGGTGACAGAAGCCTTCAATATAGGGTAGGGGAACCATTCCAAGATGCGTGCCACATGAGTGGCTTTGTAGTAAGTCTCAAAATCAGGTAGGCCCACCCCACCTTGTAGCTTCGGGAGAGTAATTGTATTTCATCCTAGGCAACCCCCCGGTTTCACAGAAATATGATAGCTAGCGAGAGCAGGGCTGTAAAGAAGGATTTAGGAACCAGAATGGGGATTGTCTGAAAGAGGTATAAACGTTTAGGTAGAGTATCCATCTTGTGGGTGTTTATCCATCCAAACCATGGCAAGGGGGAACCACCCCACACCTCCAAGTCCTTCTGTATGCGAGAAAGTAAGGGAACATCATTTAAGGAGAATAGGTTGGAGGGGATAGTGACCCCTAAGTAGGATACTCCCTTCGTCTGCCATTAAAAATAATAGTTTGACCACAAGGAGGACATCACCGAGGCAGGGAGGGAAATATTGAGGGCTTCAGTCTTGGATACGTTAAGCTTAAAATTACTAAAGGAACCAAACCGTCAAGATTCATGGAGAAGGGAAGGCAGGGAGGTATGGGGGTGCTGCACATAAACCAGGAGGTCATCGGCATAAAGGGACAGCTTATGGTGGGCGGAGTGTGTTTGGATACCTTGGATGGAGGGGTTCTGCCGAATAGCACACACCAGGTGTTCTATAACAATGACGAATGGGAGGAGGGAGAGGGAGCAACCCTGCCGGGTACCGTTGGTAATGTCAAATGGCTCGGAGGTAGTGCCATTCACCAAAACCGAGGCAGACGGCCGGGAGTATAAGGACATCACTTTAGAAATAAAAGTAGTACCCAAACCCAATTGGTCCAGTGAGAGTTGGAGAAAGCTCCAATTGACCCTATCGAACGCCTTTTCAGCGTCGAAGGAGAGGAGGCAGGCTTTCAGATTTGTACATTGGATAAAGGATATGAGATAAATCGTTTTG
The DNA here is from genome assembly GCA_029574335.1 of Rana kukunoris. Lineage (NCBI taxonomy): Eukaryota > Metazoa > Chordata > Amphibia > Anura > Ranidae > Rana > Rana kukunoris. Next base: position 379,157,203 of record CM056050.1, on the reverse strand, counting down.
GTGGTGTCCCTTGCCGCACGGCCTGGGACAAATCCCACTTGGTCATTGTGGATCACTCCCGGAAGAAGGGGAGACAAGCGGTTGGCCAACACTTTTAAGAACAGCTTAAGGTCTATGTTGAGCAAAGATATTGGCCAGTAGCTGCTACATTGGGACGATTCTTTGCCCGGCTTGGGGATTACAGAGATATTAGCGGATAAGAGGTCTTTCGTGGGCAGGTGGGAGTCGTCTATGGCGTTGAAAGCCTTAGTTAAAAGTGGTGCTATTTGAGGAGAAAAGGTTTTGTAGAAGCGAGGGGCCCGGACATTTGCCTATCTTCAAAGCCCTGATGGCGCCCAAAAATTCGGGCACAACCAAGGGTTTGTCTAGCTCCAAGGAGTCTAGTACGGTAATAGTAGGCAATGCCGTTTCCAGAATGTAGTCTCGCATTTGTTAACCAGAAGGGGGGATTCGGGGTGAACGGAACATAAAGTTCATAGGCAAGGAGAGTCAGCAGGACAAAACCATGTGCACCGGGACAGGAAGAAAAACCTTTCACATTTTAGGAGGCCCAGGGTATCAGCCAGGCGACCAGGATAACCTGCAGAGAGGGAATGAAAAATGACATATGCGTAACAGGTTAAATAGTCCCGATCAGTGGACAATCAAACTGTGGTAAGAAGGAAAAAAAGAAGAAAACATTAATAGAATGAGGCAGTTCAAAGTCCAAAAACAGGTCTCAAACGAGAGAAAAACCCTATAGAGGAGATGAAGATCATGAAAAAATCAACTCTGCATTCGCCCCACGTTGACACAGGGACATTCCCTGTAGAAGCAAGAGATCAGTGTAGATGAACAGGACATCTCATGCCGCGTACACACGATCATTTTTTGTGATGAAAAAAAACGACGTTTTCTGTGAAGTAAAAAACTACATTTTTGAAACGTCACTTTTCAAAGACGATGTTGCATACACACCATCGTTTTTTTCACAAAAAGCGAGGTTACGTTCACCACTCTTTTCCATTGAAGCTCGCTTCATAACTAGCTTCTGGGCATGCGCGGGTTGAAAAACGTCGTTTCAAGCATGTTGGAATTTTTTTTTGGTCGTTTTTTTGAAGACAAAAAACAACGTTTTGCCCACACACGATCAATTTAAATTACGTTTTAAAAAACAAAGTTTTTTTTCATCGCAAAAAACGACCATGTGTACGCGGCATCAGTCATTGGAATCCTGCTGAGGCACAGATCCCTAGCGTTGCAACATAGGCCTGGAGCTGCGTTTGCGGCCCTGTTTCTGCCATTGAGGCGAAAAGGGTAAACCAGGAGTAGCAGGCGTGAACGGCCAATCTAGGAGGGAGACCTGTGGAAGCTCCAGTGTGCTAAGGAAGGAAGGCAAGTCTCCTAGAGTGCGGACGATGGTGGTTTTGCCCTCTTGGAAGGGAAATCGGCATTAATATTTTATCTGTTTAGCTTGCAGCAGTTGTGTAAGCGGCGTCAGCGCTTTCCTCATCGTCAGCATCTGGAGAGATAGGTCTGGGAGAAGCATCACAGGGGCGTCGTTAAAGAGAATAGTGGTCTGAGAGCTCGCAGCTCTCATGATGTCCTCCTTGATCCTGTAAAAGTGAACTCGGCATAATGTATCTCGCACAAACAAGGGGTCTGGGGTCCGGGGGCCCTGAGGTCCTGTGCACGCGGCCTAGTTCTATGGGGTCATCTTTAGGGCACTGCAGCAGTTGGTTGAAAATCGCCGTCACGGCCGTTGGCAGATTCTTTGGGTCAAACATTTTGGGGATCCCGCGTATGCGACGATTGCGATTTTCGATATCGTCTTGTTGGTAGGCAAGTTGTTGCAGAATGACGGTGTGCGTGTTAAGGATTTTGTCATGAGCTTGCATAGAGCTGTTGAGGCTGTCAATGGTGTCATGTCATGTCCTTTTTTAAGATCTGAGATCTCCTTTTTGTATGCCTTTTCAATTCCGTGGACACAGTTCTCAAAGTCAGCTTTAGTGGGTAGGGATCTTATGTAGCTGTGCAGGGACCTCATCTGGGATTCCATGTCCCAGTCGTCACCCGAGCCCAGGGAGGCATAAGATCTGCTCCTGGTGAGCATAGAGGGGAATACAGGGTCCTAAGGGAGTGGGAAACGGCTGTCGGAGCTCACCTGCGTATGTATGGAAGATTCAGAGCGGGCTGGAGACGGCGGCACCGGTGCCATCTTGGATTCCGAACGGCGCTGTGCAGCGGCCCTGAATTTAGTGAATAACTCCTCGAGATCGCCTCCTTGTGTGTTCCCACGGGTGCCCCTTGATACCCAGTGCTTGTCTTTCCCCATAAGCGCGTTTTAGGTGGGGTTCCTGCTTTGCATGTGGTCCGTGGAGCCGAGGGACCCAGGAGCTGCGAGCAGACACGTCTTACCGCTCCATGCGTCAGGCCACGCCCCCTGCTACTGAATTAGAGCCAGTGTGCCCATTTACAATTTCAGTGACCTTAAAAATTCTGTGAAAATTCTAATCCATTGCTCTGTTTGCTCTTGTGTTTCGCTGAGAAATACATTTTTCTCATTCCTTTTGACTTAGAACATACAAAAATCTTCATCTCCAAAAAGTCCTTTGTGTGTATCCTAGCGTAGTCTTTAAGACTCCTTTCACACTAGGGATGTTTTCCAGGTGCTTTAGCGCTAATAATAGCCCCTGCAAAACGCTTGAAAACTGCTTCCCATTCATTCCTGTATGTCTTTTCACACTGTGGCGGTGCAATTGCGGGACGTTCAGAAAATTCCTGCTGCTTATTGTTGGGGCAGGGTTGGAATCGCTGTATTTAGCGCTCTCAAAACACCCTGCCCATTGGAAGGAATGGGCAATGCTTTCAAATCGCATTAAAAGCGATTTGAAAGTTCCAGGTATCAGGAGTTTTTAACCTTTTTTCTGTGTTCAAAGCACCCCGCTTGCAGTCGAAAAGCGTTGCAAAAGCACCTCTCAAACAGTGTTAAAACACCGCTAAAACAAGCTGTGCATTAGCGTTAATGACCGGCACTTTCAGTGTGAAAGCAGCCTATGAGCAAGCAGACCATAGAGAAAGATAAAGATATACAGAGGTCTGTGTCTTAAGAAGAGTGTTTCAGCTATCAACTGTAGGCCGCACCTCCTGGACCTGGGACCTTACGGCCAATAAATGTGCTTGAGGCATTCACAACAACCTATTATTCAGATGTATGTTAACAATATTTATTACATTTACGGCAAGTAGTATTACACTAACATGTGTTTAGGTTTTATCTCAAATGCTCACGAATTTGTTACTTACTTATTACTAAGTTGCCTCTTTTGCATTCATCCTGACTTTTAGTAGAAAAGCAGTTCTGAGGCAAATGCCTCCATACACAAGTCTTAAATCTCACCCTACGTAAAACATGATTAATTTTGGCTTACTTCACACAAGTGTGCGGGCCTTTGCGGTCCGGTTGCGGTTGTGGGAATCGCATCAATTCCTGCACCTACAACCACCCGCAGCCAAATCACATTGAGATAAGAGCCAGGATTGGCTGTATAAAACTGGTGCTACTCTCTCCCTTTTGTCCCTTATGTTGGATCATTGCTGCTGTCACTTGCTGATTTCCACAGAGCTGCCAAGCAATTTGTTAACATATCTTATCTGGATCCTTTGAGTGGTTATTATGCACAGTGACCTTTTAATGTCGAATGTTTGAGGTGAGAGGCCATCCTTATTCACGGTGGAGGATATCTATTTGGTCACTTCTATATATCTGCACTACGTGATTGAGAATTTATTGGATTTCCTCTTTTTCACATTCACTTATGGATTTTTCTCATTTTTAGTGATTTATTTTATATTATAATTATGTTTGACAAACACCAAATCTCATAGAGACATGCCGATATACTGTATAGGCACCCTGATCATTCTATGGTAAGAAACGGCTGAAACCTTTGAAAAGTTTCTTGGAGGTTTGAATAGAAACAAATATGGAATTACCTTCACTGTGAAGTGGAACCATCAAGAGATAGACTATGGGCCAGATTCAGGTAGATGCGCGCATCTTTTCGCCAGCGTAGTGCAACGCATATACGCTGCGCTGACGCAAACTAGTGAGTGAAGTACAGCATTCACCAAGCGCATGGGCGTTATTTTGCGACGGAGTAACGAAGATGCGTTGGCGCAACCCGACGCAAGTGGAAGTGGGTGTGATCATATGTAAATGATGGGCGGAGCCCAGCGCAGAGTTTTACGTTCAGCGCATCATCCACGGAGCATGCGCAGTAAGTGAGGCTTCACCCGGCCCCCTGTGCGCATGCTCACAACTTCCGTCGGCACCACTTCACGGGAAATGCCAGCGCAATGTGTTCCGTTGCGCGTATAAAAGCGACATTCCGGCGCAAAAGTATTTCCGTTTCCCCCCACCCCAGGGAAGTTACTTTTGCTCTGTTATGGCTGCTCCCGCTACCCCCAAAGAGAGGAGGAACTTCAATTTTAATGCCCAGGAGGTCTCTGTGGTCATCTCTGCTATGGAGACTTATAATGATTTTCTGCATGGGAAGAAAAGTAGGAAGACCAGCCGGGAGAGGAAGCAGGCCATCCTGGACACCATTGCTGGCAGGGTGAATGTGTTGGGGTACTCCACCCGGACTGCTGGTGATATCCAGAAAAAGATAAATGACCTGTGGCGCAAGGTCCGTGGCAAGGTGGCCACCATTCGGAGCCATGAGCGGGGCACAGGTGGTGGACCCCCATGTCCGGTCAGCCTGACCACAGAGGAGGAGGTGGTCGCCCGCTGCCTGGAGAGGGAGCAATTGGAGGGGGTACCAGGCTATGATTCTGTGGAGGAAGGCTCCAGGACAGGTAAGTGTTTTTTATCCCCTATTTGGTGTGTTGCATGTGGGGGGGGAGGGTACATGTGCCAAGTGTGTGGGACCACCAACATGTGTCTGCTTTGTGTCATCCACAGATGACGGAGCTGGGCCATCATCTGTTGCCGGCCATTCCACCCCAACCCCCCAACGGGATCCTGAGGACGAGCCCCTGGGTGTTGAAGACACTGAGGTGGAGGAGAGTGCCCACACCACTTCTGTGGAAATGGATGAGGAGGAGCCTGATCCTCAGCAGGAGTTTTTTTGGTGTTATCTGAGTCCTCCCCTTCTGCAGGTCCCTCTGTCATCCCCTCACCCATCCTCGGTAGCCCCTCAAGGGCGACTCCATCCCCACGGGGACAACCTTCTCCTGGCCCCAGGAAGGCCACCCGTAAGACCAGGGGGGTGTCTGATCTGGTCCAGGACCAGGTGGCGATGGTCCATGCCCGGCAAATACAACAGATGGGGGAGATTGCTGGGCACTTGGACCGGCTCGCTGACAGTCTGTGCTCCGTATCGCAGCTGCCCAGTGGTGTGCAGGACGTTGTCACCAGCCTGGGGGAGGTGCAGGCTGATGTACGGCACCTCACAGCAGCCGTCCACGCCAACACAGCTGCCATCCGGGAAGAGGGGAGGCAGCGGCAGCGTGCCCAGCGGCATAATATCACCCGCTGGATGAGGATGCAGGCCCAGACCAATCATTTTCTGAGCCGGATTGCCGTGGCCTTGGAGGGCATGCAGCCCACAGCAGCCAGGAGTGGCCCACCCGTGGTCAGCCTCCTCCAGATGCCCCCCCACCCCCACCATCCAGGCAGCTGAGGAGCCCGAGAGTGCCCACAAGGAGGAGCCCCCGTCATCCCAGATGAGGGTTTTTTTTATTTTTTCTGTTATTACTCAGGTTATGAGTTTAGTTTTGCTTTTATTACTCAGGTTATGAGTATATATTTTATTTTTAACTGCACACGGTCAGGAGTGCATGGGACAGTGTGAATGGTGTGTGAATGTGAGGGGGTGGCACTCCTGCCAGTAAGGGGTGTCACCCTCGGCCGTGGTTGTGAAGTTAACCCCACGGCTGTATGAATGACGTGTGAAAGGTGTATGAATGGACAGCGACATCATTGGGGCCTTGACGCTGGCGTTGCTGCTCCCAAGTCCTACATGCTGGACTTGGGCTAATCCAATGCGATGTGCATGTGGTGTGTGTGATCTAGGGACATCAGTGGTGTACATGTGTGCATTGTCCGTGTGATCAATGTTTTTGTTTATTGTCCAAAGATGCCTACGGCGAGGACCCTCCTGACTGCTCTTCCATCAGCAGACTGGTTCTCCTCTGGCAGGTGGGGACTGTGTGGGTCGGGGGTCAGGTCATCACGTATGTCAATCTGCAGGCCTTTTCTCATAGCAAAGTTGTGCAGAATGCAACATGCACCGATGATCTGACACACGAAGGTAGGGGAATACAATAGGGCCCCCCCCGGACTTATCCAGGCAGCGGAAACGGGACTTCAGGAGCCCAAATGTTTGCTCCACCACTGCACGGGTTTTGATATGTGCCGCATTGTATTTTCTCTCTCCTCTGGTTTGGGGGTTCCGGAAAGGAGTCATTAGATGGGGTCCCAGTGCATATGCAGAGTCACCTGTCAGGCGCCGTACACACGGCCGAGGTTCTCGCTGAAAATCAGCGAGAACCTCGCTGGAATGCACATTCCAGCGAGGACCTCGGCCGTGTGTACGGTCTCGGCGAGCTTCCCGTCGGGAAGCCCGTCGAGCAGAAATAGAGAGCACGCTCTCTATTTCCTCGACGGCCCGCCTGGAAGAATGGCTGGTTGCCATTCCCGACGGGCGGGTCGCCGAATCCGACGGCCGGGAGAGAACCTCGACGGGCGGAACGATGTGTTCTGCCCGTCGAGGTTCTCTGCCGTGTGTACGGCACCTAAGGGAAAAGACAGGAGGATGTTAGTCATGCATGTGCCCCTTGTAATGTGCATCATGGGAGGGGATAGTCATGCCTGCCACCCATGTCACTTACCAACCAGCCAGCTGTCCCCATACATGTTCTGCTCGAATTCTGCTGGGATGGAACTCTGACGGTATATGAAGCTGTCATGGCTGGACCCTGGGTGTTTGGCACGGACGTGCCATATGAGGCGCTGGGCATCAGCTATCACCTGTACGTTGATGGAATGCCAATGCTTCCGATTGCGGTATATGTGCTCTGTGGCACTGGGGGGCTGTAGTGCCACATGTGTGCAATCAATGGCCCCCACAGTGCGTGGGAATCTGGCAATGCTGTAGAAATCTGTCATTGCCTTCAGCCGCAGCTCCTCAGTGGTTTGTCTGATGAAGTGGTTGGACATGCGTCTGAGGATTGCAGGGACAACCTGGTGGACACATCTGCTCATGGAGGACTGTGACATCCCAGCCACCACTCCACTTGTACGCTGGAATGATCCACTTGCAAGGAAATGAAGTGTTGCCAGTACCTTCACCAGTGGCTGCACTGTTTGTGAGCGGTGTGTCTTGCTGGTGATGTCACCCTGCAGGGTTGTGGTTAGTTCAAGTATTGCATCAGGGCTGAATCCGAAGAGGCGATACACCTCCTCATCCCCCATGCCAAAGAGGCTCATGCGCGTGCGGTATATCCTCTCACGTGCCCGCCTCCTCTGTACCGGGGGACCCAGTACTAGTGCTAGGACCGCGACTGCCCCTGGCATGTTGGCACACATGTTGGCACAAAAGACCCAAGTCCAGCAGGAAGTCAGTCAGTGAGGTAGGAGGATTAGCAGCAGGAGCTACAAGCGGCGCTCGTTCCTAGGAGTAGGAACGGGTGAGTCATAGCTCCAGGCAGGCGTAGCAGGTAGTCAGGCAGGCAGGGTTCTCCCAGCCCAGCCCTCCCCTAGCTCCAGCTCCAGCTCAGCCTGCTTCCGAACCTCGCCTCCCCTCCAGCTTCCAGCGTCCGGTTTCCAGCCTCTCTCCAGCATTCCTCCCCTCCTTTGGAGAGTTAGCTCTACCTGTCTCCCTGGCACTGTGGGCGGCCGTCCTTTTCAGGACAAGCCGCAGCACTGGATCCCAGGAGGCAGACAAGGGCCCCCTCCCGCCACCTCCCGCCACCACCTCGCGGAAATTTCCGCCGTTTTCGGTGCTCATTCGGGAGCACCGCGCCAGGCCATCCTGAATCGCGGGGCCGCGGTCTAGGAAAGACCGCGGCTTCACTTGCGGCCTAACGGCGCACCGCTCCCCACGTTTCAGGGTCCTCACCCTGCTCCCAGGCAAACCTCCCCCTGATCCCTGAAGGACAGTTACCCGGCCCTGTTGCTTACCCTTCACCCTTCACCCATTCAGCCCAGATTATTCAGTTAACCCCCTGTCAGCCCTCATCCCTGAGCAGGCAGCCACCAGACCAGCAACAAGTTCTCCCTCTCAGCCCCAGTCCCCCCCCTCTTCGTCCCAACACACAGTAGCTTGATCCAGGTGTTAACCGATCGCCTCTTACAGGGGTCAGGAAGGAATTTTTTTCCCTACCGGAGCATATTGGCCGAGCTCTGACAGGGTTTTTTTGCCTTCCTCTGGACCAAGCCCCCCACTGCCCCAAACCCCCCCCCCCCGGTGTATTGGCGATCATGGCATGTCGGCAATATTCTGCCGATACCATTTGGAGTTTGAGGCAATACGCCGCAATACTGCCAGCCATCACCAAAAAGGCCCTAAGAACTGAGCGACTATTGAGAATCGATCATAGATCGACGGTCAGACATTTCAGCCATTTACCCCAGCTCAAGCACATATCATGTGCTCTGATCAACACAAGATCGGCAGTAAAACACCGACTAGAAATCCGCGACTTTATTCAACAAAAGGATCTAGACTGCCTCTTTATTACAGAGAGTTGGCTCACAGCCGACTGTAACACCATTCTAGGAGAATTGGTGCCAGAAAATTACCGTATTATAACGGAAAACAGAATAGGGCAAAGAGGAGGCGGCCTGGCGGTGATCCACAAGTCTCATCTTACGATCACCAAACCAGTCCGCCAAAACCCTCTTCCATTCATGGAAACCCTTACTCTGCAACTGCAAGCAAATACAAAAGGAGACCATCCACGTTCTGCTCTGCTATAGGCCGCCCGGCCCAAAATCGCAGCTGCTATCATCTTGGACGGATTTTTTCTCCACTTATACCCTCATCAGCAAACATCTTTTGCTGCTCGGGGATTTCAATCTCTGGGCAAACTCCTCACTAGACCCCATTGCCGACGCCTGTATTGACCACCTGGAAGGTTTGGGATTGCAGCAATTAGTATGTGGGCCCACACATGCTTCAGGTCACACACTTGATCTTATCTTCAGACAAGCTCTGGAAATAAAGATTTGGGAAAATGAAAAGTTGCCATGGACAGATCACCATGCAATTATATTCAGGATTTCCACCATCCCCCCTGCAACAAAAACATCAAATCCAGTGACAATACACTGGACTAGATGCCAGAAGAAGCTCCACTCGGAACTCTTCAAAACAACTTTAAGGAAAAAGATAGAAACAACTCAGCCGCATCAAACGGCCGTTGAAACATTGGAAGCCATTAACTCGGCCATGCTACAGTCAGCTGACTTGGTAGCGCCGAAACGAAGTACCCGCATCCGGAAAAACAACCGCAGCTGGTTTAACAACCAGCTGTCGTTACTGAAGCAAGAACGCAGAAGGGCAGAATCTGCCTGGAAAAGATGTTCTTCAGACCTAAACCTATCCATCTACAAGGCGACTACAAGAAAATACCAGAAAGGAATTTTCCAAGCCAAGAAAAATTATTTTTCGGAGGCTATCAACGGTGCCATTAACCGCCCCCGCGAACTCTTCAAGATGGTCACTCAGACCATGGAACCAGAATGCATCACAGCCCCCAGTTCGGACACACAAGAATTTTGCAATGAACTATCGGATTACTTCATTAATAAAATCGAAGCAATCCGTGAAAGCATTCAGCAAAACAATTCCCCCCTCAGCCCTCCCTGCAGCCTCTCACACAGCACCCTTAGTAATGCTCCGTTATCAGGTAAGTTTACCCTGGAACCCATCTCCATCGAGACCACTAAAAATGTCATTTGTACTCTGCGTAATGGCACAGCGCCGAATGACATTATTCCCACAAAACTGCTGAAGGAATGCGCCTACATCCTGGCTCCTCCCATCACGCAGTTTATCAACCAGTCTTTTCTGGAGGGCAAAGTGCCCACACAGTTGAAAGAGGGTATAATCCAACCCATCCTGAAGAAACCCTCCCTGGACCCCAAGGACCCACTCCACCGCCGTCCCATAACAACCCTCAACGTACTCTCTAAGATAATGGAGAAAGTAGTGGTACAACAGCTGCAACAGCATCTAGATACCTACAAGCTACTTGACCCATTGCAATCAGGCTTCCGTCCCGGACACGGGACGGAAACAGCATTGCTGAAAGTATGGGACGATGTTCTCCAGTCCGCAGACGAAGGAGAATCTTGTCTTCTAGTTCTGTTGGACCTAAGTGCAGCTTTCGACACGGTAGACCACAAACTGTTACTGACTCGGCTTGCTGAAGTAGCCAGAGTCGCAGAAGGCGATTTATCTTGGTTCTCCTCTTTTCTGGAAAACCGATCGCAAACAGTAAAGTTAGGACCTTTTACGTCAGAAAAACGCACAGTAACATGCGGAGTCCCTCAAGGATCGCCTCTGTCACCAGTGCTGTTTAACATATACCTTCGTCCTCTTTTTGAGATTATCAGCAGCCAAAAACTGCTCTACCACTCATATGCAGATGATACGCAACTGTATTTCCGCATCTGCAACAGACAGGATCACCACCTCAATCTAGAGACATGCCTCACTTTGATAGAGGACTGGATGACAAAGAGTTATCTTAAACTCAATGGAGCGAAAACAGAACTTCTTCTGTTTCACGCCAAGCGTAGGAATCAACCCTCAACAGTATGGACCCCCCCGCCTATTCTGGGCAAGCTCATCACCCCTAGCGCCAAAGTCAAAAGCCTAGGGGTCATTTTTGACTCCTTTATGACAATGGACGCACAGATAGGGTCAGTAGTCAGCGGATCTCACCATCTACTGCGCCTACTACGCAGACTCACTCCGTTCATCCCTAAAGAAGATTTAGCGGTCGTGGTGGGAGCAATTGTTAACTCCAGGCTGGATTATGCAAATGCCCTTTACCTCGGCCTCCCCAAGTACCAAATCGCTCGCCTGCAAGTCGTTCAGAATACGGCCGCCAGACTTGTGACTGGGAAAAAACCCTGGGAATCAATCTCACCTTCACTGAGAGCCCTTCATTGGCTGCCAGTTAAAGACAGAATTGCTTTTAAAGCTCTCTGTCTTACGCATAGATGTGTCCATGGGAATGCCCCCCTTTACTTATGCGAATTAATAAAAGCGCATAATCCCAATCGCGTTTTGCGATCCACAAATCAGAACCTACTCCAGGTTCCGAAAGCCAACTTCAAGTCCAAAGGAGAAAGAAGATTCGCGGTCCAAGGTCCCAGACTATGGAACGCTTTACCAACCAGCATTCGGTTGGAGGAGAACCACTCAGCATTTAGGAAAAAGGTCAAGACTTTTCTCTTTTGATATCAAAGGAGACAGGAACAACAAGCGCCCAGAGGCGATTCAGTTCGCATGTGCTGCGCTATATAAGTTTTCATTCATTCATTCATTCACAGAGGTGTTGTCCTTGCACGTGTGGTTGTTTAGCTTGCTAGTTTCGTCGCTAACGCTGCTGCTGTAGCTGCTCTCCTGCTGACCTGAGGCCGTCTGGAGTAAAGATAAAGCAGCTATTTGTAGAAATAACTTTGCACGGACGGACGTGATACGCGCGGCGCATGTAGCCAGCGTATGGTGCTAATCCGTTCGCGATTCGGGAAATCTCCCTCATTTGCATATTTGCAGGGGAAATCAATAGGCGCGACTGATGCGCCAAGCGAAATTATGCGCTGACGAGACTCTGGCGTCGGAAAGTTAAGCCGATCGGAAATGGCCCGTTTTCTGTCGCATCTAGTTTGGTGGGTACGGCCACATAGAAACGACGGTGCATATTCACAGTTACGCGGCGCATATCGAAATACTCCAGCGCAACTCTACCTGAATCTGGCCCTATCTGGACCTACAGATCTTTAAGGCCTCGTACACACGATCAAATCTGTCTGCTGGAAACGGTCTGCTAGACCGTCCCAGCAGACAGATTCGATCGTGTGTACGGCCGAGCCGACGGATTTGGCCACCCGACAGATTTCAAAGCATGCTTTGAAATCTATCGGGTGGGAATCCGTCCGCCCGACATGTCTGCTGGTTAGTACACTTACCAGCAGACATGTTGTCCCCCACCGCCGCCGAATGGATTCGGCGCATGCGCGGAAGTGTTTTACTTCCTGGTGCGGTGACGTGGCGGCGTCAACGTCACCGCCACGTCACTGACACGTCAGCGCGCCGTCTGCTGGCGGGGATTTTGGTTTGCTCGTGTGTACACGCGAGCAAACCAAAATCCTATCAGACAGATTTGTTCAAATCGGTCGGTCCGACCGATTTGAACAAATAGATTGCCTCGTGTGTACGAGGCCTAAGAGTGGGAAAGGTTTACTTACCAAAACATTCTTCAAAACAACAGACCGTAATGGCTATATACCAACTTCCAGTTGTCGCCACCCCAAATGGTGTACTCAAATATTTACCATTGCCATAAATGCAGACTGACCATTGCCATAAATGCAGAGTGCTACATAGAGTGACCATTGCCATAAATGCAGAGTGACTATTGCCATAAATTCAGAGTGACACACAGAGTGACCATTGCCATAAATGCAGAGTGACATGCAGAGTGACCATTGCCAAAAATGCAGAGTGACACACAGCGTGACCATTGCCATAAATACAGAGTGACCATTACCATAAACGCAGAGTGACCATTGCCATAAATGCATTGTGATACGCAGAGTGACCATTGCCATAAATGTATTGATATAGATCTAAATTGCTTTATATCCAACCCCTAACCACCCCAATACACTGAGATACTTCCATGCTAGCAAGGTTTGGTGCATATATTAAGTGTAGGAACCTAATAGGCCTACCACTTTAACAGTAATTAACTCTATGGAATATACATATTTGGCCCATAGAGCAATTTATACTTACTGTAAATACCTCACTTGAGTGGGGACAACATTCATCCATATACACGTTGAAAACTGTGGATTGGATGCACAAGGCTACTTTTGGTTTCACATTCCAGTTTTATGACCTCTTAACACTCTTTGGTCAACATCCCATATATTTTTGGGAGATTTGATGTGCCAGTTGGTATCTGGGCTGTGGAAAAGCCTAGGTGCCATACAATTGTGCCATATAATAGTTCATGCCCTCCTAAGCCTAACTTGCATCCCACACACTTTTAGTTTTGGATCTGTGCAAGGGGACTTGAGCCCCCTTCCATCGAAAAAGTAAAGACTGAGCATAATAATATCCTTATGTGTCCAGAGCATAGTTGGGGGCTATTCAGAGTAAAAATTGCCTCACAGGCCATAATATATTGTGTGCATGCATGTCATGACAGCGGAATGAGCCATCGGTTATGGGGCTGGCGGTAATATGTGCAGTGGTTATATGTACAGTAGTGTCACTACTGAGAGGGTGTAGTGGTGATTCAGACAGTGATTAATAATCTATGGATGGTGCAAAAATCTGGGGCTGAATAATATAAATATTTCCTCCAATGCTTAAAATGTATGTCTGTTTAACATGGTAATATCAGGGTTGTGAAAATGGGAGAGTATAGTCATAATTATTCAATTTAGAAAAATAAATTTAAAATGTACCAGCATCTCGGAATGATGCATATGCATATGCTCCCATCCTTCCAGCCCCCCACCAAAATTCCCTTTTCTTCTCCTTCTGCATTTTCTGCGTTTTCTCCGATTTCCACCCCTTTCCTCCTCAGCCCTCCCCCCCTGTTCCTTCGCTGCCTGTCCTTCTCCTTTTTTTTCCCCTCTCCCCCTCCCCACCCCGTTTCCCTTTCCCCTTTCCCCCCCCCCCCCCTCCCCCGTTTCTTCCTCCCCCTTCATTTTTCTCCTTCCCTTCTACCCTCCTTTTCTTACTACCTCCCTGTCCTTAGCCTTTTCCTCCATTCTCTCTTTTTAATCCCTCTTCCCTTCCCCCTCTTCCTTGTTGCCCTTCCTTACCTGTCCCCCTTACTTTCTCTCCTGTTTTTTCCTCTTTACCCCCCTCTTCCCCTCTCCTTCTGTTTCCCCTTCTAGCTCTGCTCTTCCTATCCCATAACTCCCCCTCTTTTTCCGTTCTTTCTATCCCTCGTTATCCCCCCTCTCCCTTCACTTTTTCTCATTCAGTCTCCTTCATTGTTGTCCTCTTCTCTCTTTTTTCCGCGGTGTCCCCCACCATTTCTAGTAGTTGCATACCTAAAAATATTTTTTGCAATCTTTACTTCTTAGAGCTTTTGTCAGCTTCCCCGGCGCGAGCCATTTGTGTCCTTTGTTTTTGGGGGGGCGCGACTGTTGGTTGCTCATTCCAAGCCATCTGCCATCCTAGATGAGTGTGTCTTTGCAGTCAGTCTATGCATCGGTCTTGCTGCTTTGTTTCTAAAATGTTTACAATTATTTAAATTATGCTTGTTCTTCTCTATAAACAATATATATTTATGTAGATCCTCCTGAAGAAGCGTTATCAACCGCGAAACCGGTCAAGGTCGCAGATCGGCTCCACGCATCTGACCAATACGGTTTTGTTTTGTTTTGTATTATCTCAACAAATACTTTACTGTGTCCGAACTGTGGGGCCTGTCCCATAATTTTATTATTGTTGTATTGTTCCATTTGTAATAAATCTATTTTTTATCTGATATATGCCTCTCTATAAGTACCTTGAAAATCCCAACCAAACCCATACTGATCGATATAGTTTAGACACATAGGGCCAGATTCAGGTAGAGTTGCGCTGGAGTATTTCGATATGCGCCGCGTAACTGTGAATATGCGCCGTTTTTTCTATGTGGCCGTACCCACCAAACTAGATGCGACAGAAAACGGGCCATTTCCGATCGGCTTAACTTTCCGACGCCAGAGTCTCGTCAGCGCATAATTTCGCTTGGCGCATCAGTCGCGCCTATTGATTTCCCCTGCAAATATGCAAATGAGGGAGATTTCCCGATTCGCGAACGGATTAGCACCATATGCTGGCTACATGCGCCGCGCGTATCTCGTCCGTCCGGCGCAAAGTTATTTCTACAAATAGCTGCTTTATCTTTACTCCAGACGGCCTCAGGTCAGCAGGAGAGCAGCTACAGCAGCAGCGTTACCGACGAAACTAGCAAGCTGAACAACCACACGTGCAAGGACAACACCTCTGTGTGCCAACATGCCAGGGGCAGTCGCGGTCCTAGCACTAGTACTGGGTCCCCCGGAACGAAGGAGGCAGGCACGTGAGAGGATATACCGCACGCGCATGAGCCTCTTTGGCATGGGGGATGAGGAGGTGTATCGCCTCTTCAGATTCAGCCCAGATGCAATACTTGAACTAACCACAACCCTGCAGGGTGACATCACCAGCAAGACACACCGCTCACAAGCAGTGCAGCCACTGGTGAAGGTACTGGCAACACTTCCTTGCCAGTGGATCATTCCAGCGTACAAGTGGAGTGGTGGCTGGGATGTCACAGTCCACCATGAGCAGATGTGTGCACCAGGTTGTCCCTGCAATCCTCAGACGCATGTCCCACCACTTCATCAGACCCACCACTGAGGAGCTGCGGCTGAAGGCAATGCAGGATTTCTACAGCATTGCCAGATTCCCACGCACTGTAGGGGCCATTGATTGCACACATGTGGCCCTTCAGCCCCCCAGTGCCACAGAGCACATATACCGCAATCGGAAGCATTGGCATTCCATCAACGTACAGGTGATAGCCGATGCCCAACGCCTCATATGGCACGTCCGTGCCAAACACCCAGGGTCCAGCCATGACAGCTTCATATACCGTCAGAGCCCCATCCCAGCAGAATTCGAGCAGAACATGTATGGGGACAGCTGGCTGATTGGTGAGTGACATGGGAGTCATGCATGACTATCCCCTCCCATGATGCACACCTCACAAGTGGCACATGCATGACTAACATCCTCCTGTCTTTTCCCTTACAGGTGACTCTGCATATGCACTGGGACCCCATCTAATAAATCCTTTCCGGAACCCCCAAACCAGAGGAGAGAGAAAATACAATGAAGCACACATCAAAACCCGTGCAGTGGTGGAGCAAACATTTGGGCTCCTGAAGTCCCGTTTCCGCTGCCTGGATAAGTCCGGGGGGGCCTTATTGTATTCCCCTACCTTTGTGTGTCAGATCATCGGTGAATGTTGCATTCTGCACAACTTTGCCATGAGAAAAGGCCTGCAGATTGACATGCGTGATGACCTGACCCCCCAACCAGACCATCCCCCCCTGCCAGAGGAGAACCAGTCTGCTGATGGAAGAGCAGTCAGGAGGGTCCTCGCCGTAGGCATCTTTGGACACTAAACCAAAACATTAATCACACAGACAATGCATGCATGCACACCACTGATGTCCCTAGATCACACACACCACATGCACATCACATTGGATTAGCCCAAGTCCAGCATGTAGGACTTGGGAGCAGCAACGCCAGCGTCAAGGCCCCAATGATGTCACTGTCCATTCATACACCTTTCACACGTTATTCATACAGCCGTGGGGTTAACTTCACCACCACAGCCGAGGGTGACACCCCTTACTGGCAGGAGTGCCACCCCCTCACATTCACACACCATTCACACTGCAACGTGTGCAGTATCAAAAAAAAAAATCTCATATCCAGAGTATAATCACAAAATAAAAATCTCATATCCAGAGCATAATCACAAATTTAAAAATCTCATATCCAGAGCATTCCAAAATAAAAATCAAAAAAACTCATATCCTGAGCATTCCAAAAATTATATATCAAAATCTCATAACCTGTGTATACAAAAAAAAAGAAAAAAAAATCATCTGGGATGCCGGGGGCTCCTTCTGGTGGCCTCTCTCTGGCTCCTCTGCTGCCAGTATGGAGTGGGTGGGGGGGCATCTGGAGGTGGCTGATCCCCGGGTGGGCCACTCCTGGCAGGTGTGGCCTGCATGCCCTCCAAGGCCACGGCAATCCGGCCGAGGTACGAATTGGTCTGGGCCTGCACCCTGAGCTGCTGGGCCTGCATCCTGAGCTGCCGGGTGACTTGGTAATGCTGGGCCCGCCGACTCTGCCTCCCCTGGTCCCGGATGGCAGCACTGTTTGCCTGGATGGCAGCAGTGTTTGCCTGGACGGCTGCAGTGAGGTCCCTTATCTCACCCTGCACCTCCCCCAGGCTGGTCACCACTGCAGTGCAGTTGCAGCTCACATCCTGCACTGCAGAAGATATCTGGGCCACGGAGCACAGGCTGTCAGCCACTCTGTCCAGGTGCCCAACTATGTCCCCCATTTGCTGGGTCTGCCTGGCGTGATCCCTCGCCACCTGGTCCTGGACCAGATCAGACACCCCCTGGTCTTACGGGTGGCCTTCCTGGGGCCAGTAGATGGTTGTCCCCGGGGGGATGGAGTCGCCCTTGAGGGGCTTCCTTTAATGGGGGAGGGGATCTGAGAGGGCCCTGCAGAAGAGGACGACTCGTCCAAATATAAAATTATGTCCTGCTCTGCCCCAACAGGCTCCTCCTCAACGACCTCTGCAGGTGAGGTGTGGGCACCTCCTCCTCTGGGGCACGGGCACTGGTCGTTGGGGGGAGGGGTGGACTGGCCGCCGACAGATGATGTCGGACTGTGGATGACACAAAGGGGTCCACCACCTGTACCCTCCCCCCCACATGCCCCGGGGTTACTCATTCCTCCACGGCTCCCCCCTCCAACTGCTCCTCTCCAAGCAGGCGACCACTCCTCCTCTGGTGGCCACATGGGGGTCCACCACCTTGCCCCGCTCACGGGTGGCCACCTTGCGCCGCGCCGCAGGTCATTTATCTTTTTCTGGATATCACCAGCAGTCCGGGTGGAGTACCCCAACAGATTCACCCTGCCAGCAGTGGTGTCCAGGATGGCCTGCTTCCTCTCCCTGCTGGTCTTCCTACTTTTCTTCCCATGCAGGAAATCATTGTAAGTCTCCATAGCAGAGATGACCACAGAGACCTCCTGGGCATTAAAATTGAGGTTCCTCCTCTCTTTGGGGGTAGCGGGAGCAGCCATAACAGAGCAAAAGTAAATTACCTGGGGTGGGGGGAAACGGAAGTACTTTTGCGCCGGAATGGCCCTTACGCTGGCGCTTTTATACGCGCAACGGAACACATTGCGCTGGCGTTTCCCGTGAAGTGTTGCCGACGGAAGTTGTGAGCATGCGCACAGGGGGCCGAGTGAAGCCTCACTTACTGCGCATGCTCCGTGGATGATGCGCTGAACGTAAGCCTCTGCGCTGGGCTCCGCCCATCATTTACATATGATCACACCCACTTCCACTTGCGTCGGGTTACGCCAGCGCATTTTCGTTACTCCGGCGCAAGTTTAGGAGCAAGTGCTATGTGAATTACAGTACTTGCGCCGAAAGTGTCGGCGGAGTAACGTAAATGAGAAACGTTACTCCAAAGTAAAGAAGCGCCCATCTACCTGAATCTGGCCCATAGTGTCAAGCAGCTTTGTTGTCTCTAACTATGTGGTCTCCCCTCTTCCAATATCAGGGTTGTACTGGGAGAGCGGTGAGGTGGGATACTAATTAGAAATTGACCCCAAGGGATAAAAGTTAGGAGGACTAAGGGACCCCGAATGGAAGGCATTGATCGTACGGTGCTCGATCCCGAGTGGAAGGCATTTTTTTTTTACACTGATTTGTCCAAATATAACTTAAAGAACTTGTAAAGGTATTTTTTTCCCTAAATAGCTTCCTTTACATTAGTGCAGTCCTCCTTCACTTACCTCATCCTTCCATTTTGCTTTTAAATGTCCTTATTTCTCCTGAGAAACCCTCACTTCCTGTTCTTCTGTCTGTAACTACACACAGTAATGTGACACTTTCTCCCTGGTGTGGAGGGGGGAGGGGGCAAGCAGGAGTGTCGGGACGCCCACTTACACACAGCTCCTTTCTCTATCTCCAAAGTAGATAGCGTCCTGACCCTCCTGCTCGCCCTCTCCCCCCTCAAGAGGCTTTCTTCACATCAGGGAGAAAGTGTTGCATTACTGTGTGTAGTTGCAGACAGAAGAACAGAAAGTGAGGATTTCTAAGAAGAAATAAGGACATTTAAAAGCAAAATGGAAGGATGAGATAAGTGAAGGAGGACTGCACGAAGGTAAAGGAAGCTATTTAGGGATTTTTTTTTTACCTTTACAACCCCTTTAATGGGAGTAGCGTAACCTACTTTTACAGCCCGCCCATTTCAACTAATTACAGCAGGTGGAACCTACACCATAAATAATGTGAGGTGCACTAAGATAGCACTGCCTCAGATGACGTCCAGTGACAAAAAGCATAAGGCGGAACTACGCACACACATCATTTCCAGTTTGTGGAACGCACGCTGACCTAGAGTGCTTGTTGTTGTTTTTTTTTAACTGTATTGGGCTGGTGACCACCCATTTGTCTTAAGGGAATTTTGTTTTAACTGTTTGCCGACCAGCACTATATACATCGACAGCATGGGACAGACAGGCAGAATGACGTGTATATATACGTCTCCTTTAAGATGCGCACACACCCCCCAAGCTCCGCGAGCCTGACCGCGGGTCCCGCGGTCTCGATCGTCGCGGGGATACCCACGATCGTCTCACTGTGAGGAAGAACAGGGAGATGCTGTTAATCTCCCCCATTCTGCCTAGACAATGACAGTGATCACCACTTCCTGTAATCGGAAGCGGTGATCACTGTCTTGTCACACACAGCCCATCCCCCCTACAGTAAGAATAACTCACTAGGGCACACTTAACCCCTACAGTGCCACCTAGTGGTTAACCCCTTCACTGGCAGTGTCATTTTCACAGTAATCAGTGCATTACTAGCACTGATCGCTGTAAAAATGCCAATGGTCCCAAAAATGTTTCAAAAGTGTCACAATAAAAATCTCAGATCACCGCCATTACTAGTAAAAAATAAATAAAAATAAAAAATATTAATACAAATGCCATAAAACTATCCCCTATTTTGTAGACGCTATAACTTTTGCCAAACATCAATTAACGCTTATTGCAACTTTTTTACCAAAAATATGTAGAAGAATACGCATCGGCCTAAACTGAGGGGAAAAAAATGTATATCATTTTTGGGGATATTTATTATAGTAAAAAGTTAAAAATATTGCGATTTTTGTTTATAGCGCAAAAAATTTAAACTGCAGAGGTGATCAAATACCACCAAAAGAAAGCTCTATTTGTGGGAAAAAAGGACGTCAATTATGTTTGGAAGCCACGTCGCAGGACCGTGCAATTGTCAGTTAAAGCGATGCACTTTGAATATTGCATAAGTCACCTGAAGATTGTGTTATCAATGGTTTTATAATATTGGACTGCCTCTTAACATACTGTATATATTTTCCATCGTTTATAGTTTTTTTCCTTTTTTGTTTTTGCACTGTGTTCAGTTGAAGTTCCTTAAGGCCGGGTTCACACCTATGTGAATTGAGTGTGACTTAAAACGCATCCAATTAGCAGAACATTTCTAAATACATTGTTTTGAATGAGGCTGGTTCACATATGTGCGATGCATTTGCACTGCGCATTGCCGAAAAAACTTGTGCATTTCTCTTCAGGATTTCTCTCATTCTACTCAATACACTTTCCCCCTCCCCCTCCCCTCTCCCAGGTCTCCAAAGGACGTCAATTATGTTTGGGAGCCACGTTGCACGACCAGTATGACTTAAAGCGCATCCAATTCGCAGAACATTTCTAAATACATTGGCCCAGATTCACAGTGCGATTACGCCTGCGTAACAGGAGCTGCGCGGCGTAAGTCTAAATGTGCGCGTGCGTTTCGATGCACGGCATCCCCAAAACGAGATACGCAAGAAATCTACTTTTTTTTGTCCAGCGTAATTTCGTTAGACAGACGCATCCATCCGCGCAAAACTGCGCTAGACAGACCATTGATTTGCTAGTCAAATATGCTAATGAGAGACTTACGGGGATCCACAAAAGAACGTTGGGGCAGCGCAGGCTACGCAGTGTGTGCAACAGCAAAATGTCCTGTCTAAGATTAGACCATATAAAAGCTGGTCTAAAAAGAGAAAAAACGTCTACATGTTAGATAAAGCAACACTGTTAGTGAGGAGCTCAGCAGTCACACGCGTTGCACAACAATCTGTATGCCAACATGCCAGGGGCATCGTCGCGCATAGCTATACTACTGACTTTAGATGAGCAAAAAAGGAGAAGGGCACGGAGGATGGCACGGGAGAGGATATACCGCATACGCATAGACCTCTTTGGCATGAGTGATTCTGAGGTGTATCGCATCTTCAGATTCACCCCTCATGCCATCCTGGAAATAACCACAACCTTGCAGAAGGACATCACCAGCCGAACACACCGCTCACATGCAGTGCAGCCACTGGTCAAGGTCATGGCAACACTCCATTTTCTTGCCAGTGGCTCTTTTCAGCGTACAAGTGGAGTGGTGGCTGGGATGTCACAATCCTCCGTGAGCAGATGTGTGCACCAGGTTGTCCCTGCAATCCTCAGACGCATGGCCAACCAAATCATCAAACCCACCACTGAGGACCTGCGGCTGAAGGCAATGACAGATTTCTACAGAATTGCCAGATTCCCACGCACCGTGGGGGCCATTGATTGCACACATGTGGCACTCAAGCCCCCCCAGGAGACAGAGCACATATACCACAATCGGAAGCATTGGCATTCCATCAACGTACAGGTGCTAGTCGATGCCCAAGGCCTCATATGGCACGTCCGTGCCAAACACCCAGGGTCCAGCCATGACAGCTACATATACAATCAGAGCCCCATCCGAATGGAATTCAAACAGAATGTGTATGGGGACACCTGGCTGGTTGGTGAGTGACATGGGTGGCAGGCATGACTGCCCCCCCCCCATGATGCACACATCACAAGGGGCACATGCATGACTAACATCCTCCTGTCTTTTCCCTTACAGGTGACTCTGCATATCCACTGGGACCCCATCTCATGACTCCTTTCCGGAACCCCCAAACCCCAGGAGAAGAAAGATACAATCAAGCCCACGCCCAAACACGTGCAGTGGTGGAGCGCACCTTTGGCCTCCTGAAGTCACGTTTCCGATGCCTGGATAAGTCTGGGGGTACCCTCTTGTATTCCCCAAATTTTGTGTGCCATATCATCGGTGCCTGTTACCTGCTGCACAACTTTGCAGTGAGAAAGGGGCTGCAGATTGACATACGTGATGACCTGACCCCCCAACCAGACAATCCCCCCCCTAACCGAGGTTACCCCGTCTTCTGAGGGAAGAGCAGCCAGGAGACAGCTCACATTGGGCATCTTTGCACGTTAAACACGCATGCACACCACTGTGGTCCCTAGCACACACACCCCACATCCTCATCAAATTGGATTGGCACCAGTCCACCATGCAGGACTTGTGAGCAGCAACGCCACGCCAAGGCTCCAATTATGTCACTGTACATTCATACACCATTCACACGGACCTGGGGATCACTTCTCCCTGGTCCTGGGGAACCCTTCTCCACCAAAATTGAGGGTGACACCCCTTTTCCGTCAGGAATGTCACCCCCACATTCAAACAGCATTCACAACCCAAAAAAAAAAATGACCAGCAAAATCAAAAAATTTCCAGCAAAAAAAAGGGGGAAAAACAAATTAGTGCCCTTGACGTGAGCCACGCCTGGGGCGCCCCCGGCCACGGCCCCGACTCCTCTGGGGAGACTCATGGGGGAGGGGGTAAACCGGGGAAGGAGGAGCAGCCCCTGGTCTCTGCCCACCTGGCGGCCTGCCCTCCAAGGCTACGGCTATTCTGTCCAGGGCAGCACCAAGTGTTGCCGTGTTGGCCTGGATAGCCAGGGTAAGGGCCCTCACATCCTGCCCAACGCCTGCTGATGTAGTCTGCAGGTCGTTAAGGCAGTTTGTGAAAGCCCAGGAGTGGCAGTCCAGGTTCCCAAGCGTATCCTTGATGGAGGACAGGCTCTCCTCCATCCGCACCAATGTCTGGCTGACCTGTCCCAGATGGCATGGGCAAGCATTTTGGCCAGCTTCTTTTTGACCAGACACCGGAGGTCATTAATCTTTTTCTCAATCCCAGACCGGTTCCGTGTCTCCCCCTCCCTCGCTGAATTCACCTGGTCAGTGATCATGTCCAAAATCTCCCTCCTCCTGGCCGGGGTGGTGTTGGCACTGTCCGGGCCATGGAGGCCCGGACAGAAAAATATCAAACAAAATATCTCACAAACACTTAGCAAAAAACACTTTCAAATATCTTCTAACAAACACAAGATCACACAGTACACAAATCTGACAAATACAAATCACAACACAACTAACTACAGAACACAGTGGTCCAGTTAGAAGCACTTTCGCCTAGCAGCAAAAGGGTCCCTGGTTCGAATCCCGACCACGACACCATCTGCCTGGAGTTTGCATGTTCTCCCTGTGTCTGCGTGGGTTTCCTCCGGGTACTCCGGTTTCCTCCCACACTCCAAAGACATGCTGGTAGGTAAATTGGATCGTCCAAAAATGTACCTAGTATATATGTGTGTATGACTGTGTGTCCATAGCGTGTCAAGATCCTACGGGGTACCAGCCAAGCAGACACTGGCTGGAAAAAGCGGCCAGAGGCGATTCAGTTCGCATGCGTTGCGCTATACAAGTCATTCATTCAACAAAAGCACCTTGCTGTATAGGGAGGGATACAAAGGGATGTACTTTTGCAATGGAAGTGCATTTCTGTGTGTCTATTTATGCTGTTTGCGTAGTTCATGATTTTGCCATAGTCCACTTCCAATTTCACTGATTGCGCCGTTCCCGAGTTGTTAGCATGCGCAGAGAGGTGCTGACATGGTCTGCTTCAAGCTCGCATGCGCGAGCCGGCCGGCCCTTCATTTGCATGGGGTCACGGCTCATTTCAATGTAACACGCCCACGTCCTTCCCAATTTGTATTACTCCGCCATGCGCCTCAGAAATAAAGTTGAGCAGGCGCTATTTTCTGCGTAAAAGCGACGAGAATAGGGTGATTGTGCGGCTACATTGCGCAAGTCTAACGTAAAGGCGGTGCGCTACGCCGGTCCAATAATGCGCAGATGTACCTGAATCTGGGCCATTGTTTTGAATGAGGCTGGTTCACATATGTGTGATGCATTTGCACTGCGCATTGCCGAAAAAACGTGTTAATTTCTCTTCAGGATTTCTCTCATTCTACTCAATACACTTCACTTTAGTGTGTTTTCATTTGAGAAGGGTGATCCACCAAGATCAACTTTTAATTTATGTGCAGCGCCACTCACCCCTAACTCACACGTATAAACTGTGATAGAGGACAGCATTGTCTGCAGCTCAGAGAGTTTAAGGCTGGGTTCACATATGTGCAGCTGCGGTTCCCAGCATGGGGTCTGTTGCGAAACAGGGCCAAATTTTTGCCTGAATTTGCACCTGAACTGGATCCAAACACACACATGACCCTTTTGGAATGCAGGCTGCCGCAGACATGTGTGAACCAGCTTCACTGAGAGCCGGTCACACTCTCATGTCATGGGAATTGGATGCAGGAAACCTTCAATTCGCAGACATGTAAACCCAACCTTTCAGTGCAGATGACCACTGAGGAATATCTGCTTTCAACACAAATGTTATACTACTTTGTGGCTCTATTTTCACCACAACCTATGAGCACATCTAGGCTACTAGGAAATATACATGTCTATGTAAGACTTTCAAGAGCAAATTATCAGCAAATGCTTGTGTAGCCATGCCCCCTGTAAGGGTTTCTAAATGTAGTGGTTCACCTCTCACCCTGCCCAGCCTGGCATCCATGTCTCAGACACTCAGAGGAAATTGAACTTGGATGGGAAATTATGGGATCCATGGTATAATGGTCACATTTCTCACTCTTTTTATGGTGGCATTCGCTGAAGAGGAGGAGCCAGGAGTACCCCACAAAAGGAGAATTGGGGCGGCTCTGTGCAAAACCATTTCACAGAGCAGGTGAATATATTATCTTGGTCATTTTATAAGAAAAATTGGAACCTTTATTATTACTATAAAGCTCATGTCTGAACCAGATACAGTGCATAAATAAGCAAGGTACCCACTACTCGGGCCAACACAGGCTGACTGCGATCATACCAGCTGATACAACAAGCATACGCCTTACTTATAGTACAGGCTGTTCCTTTATGTCTCTCCCTATGGACCTAATAGTTTGACAAAACGGCAAACACACTCATATACTACTAACTTGGCTTGTGCTGCGAATACTAACCACCATATTTCTGCATGTGGAAACAAAAAACCCCTTCCTCTTTAGAGGCTCTCAGTCGGCTTTATTCTTGCAATTAGATCTATTTCGTGTTCTCGGAACTCGTGCATTTTTTCATATCCGGTATTTCGGTGCCTTCCATCTTGGCTACTTTCTAGCGGTTTCGCCCGAGGCTTTGGTCGGTGGTCACCACTGAGATTATTGTATACACCTTCTTGTCCCTGAAGAAGCCTGAATGGGCGAAACATGTAGGACCTGATGTATACACCTTTTACCCATCTATTTCATCTATGGTGAAATGCAATTTCATATATGTTGTTTTTCTTTTTCCCTTAATGTTCTGTTTGTATGTAATGTGTAAAATTGGTAAATTATTAAACTTTATATTTTTATATCTACATAAGTCTTGTTTACAATCTTTGATCTCTGTGGTTTCAGAGCGTTTATACAATTTGAATCTCCAATTAGCGTTCGTATAGTCCCATGCCCTATCCCGTAATTGGGAACCTATTTCTATTTTTCCTTCTAGGGACGGTAACGCTTCTTGGTTAAATACGATTTGTTAATTTGTTTTTCGGTGCTTGCTCTGTATATATATACTTCAACTATATACACTTGGCTTACTCCAGTCTCCTCCAGCATATCTCTTGCTTGCAGACACTTACTCCCTCTCTCTCTCCAGATCATCACCTACTCCAGACACAGCTAGCATGTGGTTAGGCCCAACCCTGACTCAGTTAGGCCTCAACAACTGCCTTTTGCAGGTAGGGCCCATAGGTCCCTTTAATGTAGCAATAATTAGATATAGTGCTAGCTGTCCTATGGTGGACTACTGTTCCTAGTAAGCTTTCTTCAAGCCCTGGCAGCCCTCCTGGCTGCAGGTGCCTGACTTCACTGCTTGTGAAATTGCAATGCTCACTGGCTCCACACCCAGCTGTGACTTTTTCCTCTCAGTCCTCTCTGGCATGCCTCTCCATACCTCCCAACTGTCCATGTCACTCATCAGCCTTCTGGCTGCAAACTGGTGGTTCCCTCCTGAAGACTTGCCTGGCAGTATTAGATCTCGCTGTCCTCTCTGACTCCTCTCTGTGCAGATCCTCCATGCATTCTTGCATACAGCCTAGTACGTCATCCTTGGTTATTTTAGCCAACAACTCCTCCCCGATACCCTGGGCTGACCCTGGGTATTTCAAAGAGACCTGCCCCCTGCCAATCCTAGTTGGGGATTGGTCAGGGCTCCCCCAGACACCCCAGACTGCTCCTCCCAATTTCCCCTCCTGTTCTTCTAGAGAGGGAGTCTGATAAAGAGAACTAAAGTGGGACTTTGGAAGCACTACCACACACATGTATAGTAATAAGATAACAAAAAAATATATTTATTCAAAAACACATATAAATATTGCACAAGGATACAATTTGAATAAAATAGCAATGAAAAATATGATTTATTGAGTCTGATAGATTTCGGAAAAAGTTTTCTCCTTCATCAGGGTTTTGACAGAAAATATATCTGAAGAAGAATGCAAGATAATCAATAACCAGTGTATATACACATATACCTTTTACAATTGATACTGTCTATAATACATAATACATACAGCCCTGTCCCCCTAGAGGAACCAGATATTTCCCCTTCCTCTGAAATTCATTTTGTGATTGGAATAATAATCAACTGGATGGGAATGCACAGTGAGCTCTGCATGATGGTGTCAATAGTTATTTTAATCTTGTGGATACCTATATGCATTTGCAAATGAATATGATGTAAGTGATAATTACCCTTAGGGCTGTAAGTACTATAGACAGTACCAATTGTAAAGGGTATATGTGTATATACACTGTTTATTGATTATCTTGCATTCTTCTTCAGATATGAAATTTTTTGCCAAAACCCTGATGGAGACAACTTTTTTCGAAACGCTTAGGGCTCAGTAAACCATATCTTTCATTGCTGTTTTATTCATATTGTATCCACGTTCATCTGCAATATTTATATGTGTTTTCGGGGAAATATATTTTTGTTATCTTATTACTATACATTTGGGTGGTAGTGATTCCAAATTCCCACTCTAGGGGTTTCTTCACTGTGTTGATCCTCTTTTTCTAGAATCCTATAGAAGCAAGAGGGAGGAAACCATTGAGTGATGCTGTCTGTGAGTCCCAGTTGCTGCTGTGAGCCACTCCCAGCCCACACAAATCAAATCAAAACAAACAGGCCTAGCCTGCCTAAATTTGCCTGCTCTCACAAAAATCCTAATTCTAGCACCTACCTAAGTAGAGGGTGCTGCATTATGTTTTGCACCCAACAGATGTATTTGGTCGTGTGTACGCGGCCTTATAGGTATATTTAAACTCTGCTGGAATTCATCGGAATTCCGATGGAATTTCTCCGAATGGGCATACACACGGTCAAAATTTCCAATGGAAAAAGTCCGTCTGACTTTTTCCATCGGAAATTTTCCATCGTGTGTACGCGGCATAATGCTTTTTTTGCACGGATATGTAAAGGTATAAAAGTTGTGCATGGAGGAGTGGAAATGCTTTGTTCCCTAAAAAAATATTGCTTAATGTCTGGAGAAGTTGATGACCATGTAAAATAACACATACTATATTTCTCATATTCATGTATTAATTACATAAAGAAAAGCAGATAGGAAATCACAATAGAGGAGAGTAATGGCAAGAAAGATTCCTTTTAATTGTACTCAAACTTGAAAGAGAGAAATTGCCTACAATATTAGATAATGAAAAGCAGTTCAAGCAAAGAAATCATTGAAAGGGATTGCTGAAAAAGCACAATGTTTTGCCTGTGGGTGTTAGGTTTCATGATTTCTTTCACTATGAATAATACACATTTATCAATGCTTAGACTTAAATAGCAGCAGCGGAAAACACCATCAGCCAAAGCTGCCTCTTGCATTCTCTGTGTTTCATTGGTGTTTTTTATTCTGCCTGACATAAGTTATTGCATTAAA
Source organism: Rana kukunoris (assembly GCA_029574335.1). Taxonomy (NCBI): domain Eukaryota; kingdom Metazoa; phylum Chordata; class Amphibia; order Anura; family Ranidae; genus Rana; species Rana kukunoris. The sequence goes on along the minus strand of CM056050.1, from coordinate 379,128,901 downwards.
ACAACAGATCGTGGCATTTTGTGTAAGAAAAAGTGATAAGCTGCCTCCTCTGTACATAGTTTTGTCTTTAGACTCAGCACTTTGCTCGCAAAAGCATTATTTTTTATTGGAGCAAAGAAAATAATGGTACTTGTTTGTCATAGCACTGTCTGGAAAGATTTTTACATCCATAGTATTAAGGAGGTATTGCCTAAATCAGTATAAGAGGGAGATTATGTTATTAGACTTAAAGCATCACTAAAGGATTTTTTTTTTTTTTAGCTAAATAGCTTCCTTTACGTTACTGCAGTACTGGTTTCATGTCCTTATTGTTCGTTTTTGCTTTGAAGTTGTTGTAATCCTGCTCTGTTCTTCACACTTCCTGCTTGTCTGTTTCCTTATAACCACCATACTGGGAGCTTTCTCACGATGGTTTAAGCTGTCATTACTGTGTGTCTAAAACTTCCCAGAACCAATCAGATTCATTTTAAAAACAAAACACTGCCCTGGATTTGTTTGTTTTTGTTCTGTGTGTCTATTTCTACTTTGCAGAAACATGAAGCCAGTTCAAAAGTGAAACTAACCTGCAGGCTCATTATATGATTGATTTGTATCTATTTTTAATAATTTTGAAAAGGAATCAGTTAACTTGTATGTCTCTATACCCTGTAAACAGTCATTTCAGCAAAAAAATAAAAATTTCTTTCCCTTTAAGATAATAACACAAAAGAATCGGTGCATTTAGGTATGCAGCCTTGTTGTTTGTTTTCCGAGATATATTTAGCATATACATTCAGAAATGCTGAAGATTATGTCAGAGTTCATATATACACTGCTACTTCGACATAATTGGGTCATTCTCTGGGAAACATGATTCTGCTTCCTCCTGCCATTCTTGATTCTTATGTCATTCTAAAACTGTATCACCAAAACAGCATATTGTATTTAGAATTTTTATCATATTATGAAACATATGTAGATATTATACCATTTCTGTGTAATTATATACTACAGCTACTGGGGTCACTTGCCAGTCTACATGCAACATGCATTCCTTACTCACTTTCCAGTTTGGTGAGAGTGAATAAATGGGCCAGACTATTTACACTAGAACATATTATAGGTAGTATTTTTAAATGTTTTACATTATAAAGTTGTTTTTTTGTTTTGTTTTTAATAAGTCTACCTTAACCCATTCCCTATGTATCTGCAGAAGTATCTTTAAAACATCTTTAAAACTAGCTGCAATACTTTACTTCTCTACAGCATTGTCCCTCTCAGGCCTGCATACAGGCCACAGCTTTCCTTCTGAATTGAATTATGCTCAGCAACATATTTTCCTTGAGCCTAAGTCATCATAGACACATGTCTACATCACCCCAGACAATGGCAATTATGACGAAACGCATCAGTTAGAGTTTGTGTCTGTGACGTCATTGTGTTTAGTGTATATTTTAAATATATTTTAGTGATGATTTTACACTATGTGCAGTTGCTTGGTATTCCTTTGCATACGTCCATGAGATGTTAGGTTGACCTGTGAAAGCGGCGATCATCCACACTGGTTTCATTTCACCTGGTTGGAAGGTTTAGAAATTTCCATATGGGATATATGGTTGGACAGTGCCTTCCTATGAGTGATTGAAACTCACGACAGCCTATTTGACTCAATACCTATGGTATATGGATCCACTTGCTCTGGTAAGAATGCTTGCTACATTTATGGTGGTGGATCACTGAGTGATTTAGGAACCACATATTTGTCATCTATACACGCTGAAAATTCACCTGTCATCCTCTTTTGGACTCAGGCGCCGTACACACGGCAGAGAACCTCGACGGGCAGAACACATCGTTCCGCCCGTCGAGGTTCTCTCCCGGCCGTCGAATTCGGCGACCCGCCCATCGGGAATGGCAACCAGCCATTCTTCCAGGCGGGCCGTCGAGGAAATAGAGAGCGTGCTCTCTATTTCGGCTCGACGGGCTTCCCGACGGGAAGCTCGCTGAGACCGTACACACGGCCGAGGTCCTCGCTGGAATGTGCATTCCGGCGAGGTTCTCGCTGATTTTCAGCGAGAACCTCGGCCGTGTGTACGGCGCCTCACTGTTCTTTTGGTGGTGTGTCATGCTGACTCACATAATCTTCTTACTTGTTTTTTGACACATTGGACTTTTGTTTATATTTTACCTATTTGGAAAGTGTGGATTCCCTTTGATTTTTTTCATTGTATTTTCACATAATGTTCACCATTGCATTTTCACTATTTTGATCTTTATATGTGTATGTACTTATACATTGTTGCTTGTCAGCTCTGCACTAAGTTTTATGTATGTTATTTTTGCACAGTTTATGTCAATTGAAGTGCTATTAGCTACCTATACTCTCATAGAGCAATATTTGTTTTTATCTTCATGATAGACACATCCCCTGGGACCATGTCATCATGCCAGTTGGGGCTTACAGTACTTCTGGACACAACTGTGTTAAGATGCCATTAGTGAGCGTCACACTCTCTAGTAGGAAAATTGCACACAGCTCCCTCTGGAGAAGAGGAAGGACCCATGACACCACCTTGCTGACCTAAAGACTTCAGGAAAAAAGGGTATGTACAGTATTAAAGCATGTAAAAAAAGAAAAAAAGCATCAGGGGCCTCTGGAAGAGGTAGGAGTGCAGACACTAATAAAACTAGAATAAGGTATTACAGGCATGACATATTTTAAGAATTCTTTGTAAAAATGTTGATAAGTATATGTATAAACTGGTATCATTTGAGAAAATGGACAATGACATCGCATTGCCACTTACGGTAAGGCAAATAATCTCCCATAAATGAAGACCATCTCAAAAGTAAAAATGAGGCAAAATTTTGATCCTGCTACATGATCTGGCAGAGCCAACCGCCATTGAGGAGTTATGAAGAATCTGTAATATCGGGGGTAGTTTCTCCCATAAAGTGAAGTGATAGCATTTAATGTGCCATCAACTTAAAGGCAACATATACTGGAATCTAAAGACTTGGTACTGTTATTTATATCTTACATAACACAGATAACTGGTTTTCCATAAATAACAATTTCACGAGAATATGAAGTGTGACAACCTGTGTTCCTTTTCTCAAATACTGTACTAGTAGTGGCTATGTTTATTACAATTTTAACTGAGATACAACTGTAACTGTAAATACTATATAATACGCTGCATGTACTGAATTACTTAGTAATCCTGAACATTTGAAATCAGAAAACAAAACATTTTTCCCCTTGCCATATGTAACAAAATATTATATTCAAATGTCAAGGCTTGAAACTGTTTTATAAAGTGACTTTGTTTATTTAAATTGAATCTGAATATCGTGTTTAGTCACTCTTAATATAAAATCATGTTTCCACAAAAGGTTTTAAGTTATCATGGGGAGATATCTTAAGATATCTTGGGGAGTTGTTATTGTTTAGTCTGTCAAATTCTATGCAAATAGGAACCTCTCATATTATTCATGCATATATTTGAACATCTTGGTTTCTGAAAAGACAATTCTATAAATAAAATCATTTTAAATAATTCTGTTAAGGGCTCTTCTACACCTCCTTTGCTCTCTGAAGAGAAATCCACATTGCATTTGACAGGTGCTAAGGAGGCATTGTATTGCCTCCTTACAACCTGTTTTAACCCCCTGAATACTGGACAACTGTGCCGCAAACACCCGATGTACCGCCTGCAGAGAGCGACAGGGATTATAACCTTTGTCATGGCCATGACATGTGTATACTCCAGGCCACTGCCTCTGCAGCAAAAGGGGGAGTGGTTGGGGTAGTAAAAACATGGCTTAACCATGGAGTTTTACCACCCAAATTGCAAGTGTAAACAAGCCATTAAAATGTTGTTTTTGTTCTTTGATCCTTAGGTGCTCTCTCCAACATACCTTGTACTTTGGACTCTGCATTTTAAGAACGTTTTGAGGCGCAAACAAGTTGAAAGGGTATTGTTTGCTTATTTGGGAATTAATACCATTTTATACTATTTTTTACAGTTTTCCAATTGCTACGACCCAGTAATTACTACACATATCATTACTGAATGACAAATAAAAGCATATGAATAGCTAAGACTTTTTTCCTTGTTTTGGATAGAAAAGGGAATGATCTTTTCGGTGTAGCCAAGGCTGCCGTTAATTATTACAGTATTTGAAGACAGCCACTGAGGATGGTATCTGGTGGCTATCAGGAGTTTTGGGCTTTTTTTTGTTGGTATTTAATCACCAAAAAAATGAAAAAAGGCAGAAAATGTTGAAATAATGTGTTTTTCTTAGTTTCTGTTATAACATTTTGCAAATAAATAATATTTCCCTATAAATTTAGGTAAAAATGTATTGTGTTTTTAAAATAAAATTGTTATTAAAAGTTTTCAAAAATACAAAGTATGCATAATAAAGGAACAACAGTAGAAGAGTAACAATGATCACAACGAGTCATAACTCCAGAAAACCTCATTCATGAGAAATAAACAAGTGAAAAACATACGCAGTGCATGAACAAGGCCCTAACAGAAGTAGGCATTAAACTATATACAGAAATGTAAAAAAAAAAAAGTTATACACCAAGGGTCAAGATACAAAGAAGTGACAGTATGGAGGATTGGGAGATCAACCCTAGATAATATTATTTCAAACTCAATCAAGACATGGGAGGGAACCCGTATTCAGACTAATTCCAGATATCCCATATCTTATTGAACATGGTCATCACCAACTAGAGCTGTCATGTACTCCATTCTGTAAATCTCTTAAATAGCATTCAAGAGCTGATCCTGAGAAGGTAGCGTAGGTGATAACCAATCCATTGGAATAATTCTCTTGGCCGCTAGCAAGATGTACAAAGCCAATTTATTTAAAGCTTTTCCAATACCCTAACAGGGGAGACCTAAAAGATAATGTAGCAGATCCAACGGGAGGGGTATTTCAATTATTCTTTGGAGCAGAGATATTACCATAATCCAGAAAGGCACAATGCGCTCACATTGCCCAAAAATATGAAAATGGGAGAGCAGACAGATCTCTGGTGCTTTAAGGGACTTTCTTTTTTCATCTCTATGGTCCCCCGGATGCCCCCTTGGAACAATTTGCATGAGCACCCAGACCCAGGGAGATCTCCTACAGGATTCTGTTGTGCATGTTTCTGAGATTCTTTTCTGTCTCCTGCCAACTATACTGTGCATGTGCGAGTGGTCTCTGCATCTTCAGCTTGGTGTACCCGGGGGTCGCAACCTGGTCCCAGTCTGTTGCAAGTCTATCCCACTATCAGGGGTCCTGGTTAAAAATCAGGTTGGGTCTTAAACTCTGATCCCTGGGGAACCCTGAGTTTGATCTATGCAAGGGCTCACTACCATAGGAACCTGACTCTATGTAAAGGCCAATACCAGGGTGAATTCCTTCTACCCATAACATCCATGCCTAAGGGAAAGGCACTTAGTCTAGTGGGCACACTTACTTCTACTATAACATTTTCCAACAGCCATTATCTATTTTGTCTACTAAGGCAAAAAATGTCATTCTCCAAGGACACCACATCCCAAAAATATCCTCCATACAGGTGAAACTCAAAAAATTTGACTATCGTGCAAAAGTTAATTTACTGTATTTACCTAATGCAACTTAAAAGGTGAAACTAATATATGAGATAAACACATTACATGCAAAGCAATATAGTTCAAGCTGTGATTTGTCATAATTGTGATGATTATGGATTACAGCTCAGCAAAGCTCCAAATCCACAATCTCAGAAAATTTGAATATTACATGCAATCAATAAAACAGGGATTGTACATAGAACAATATCAGACCTCTGAAAAGTATAAGCATGCATATGTACTCTGTGCTACTAGGAGCGGTAAACACCCCGCTCCCTTACCGCTCCAAAGATGCGGCTAGCAGGACTTTTGGAGCGGTCCTGCTAGCGCACCGCTTCAGTGTGAAAGCCTTCAGTGTGAAAGACTGCAGGGCATGATTTTTTAGGCGGCATGCAGTGCTATTTTTAGCGCTAAACCACCTGAAAAACGTGTCAGTGTGAAAGGGGCCTAATGATATTGGTCTGAAGTTCAAAGGAGAAACAGGTTCCTTCCCTGGCTTGGGCAGAATTACAATAAGTGCCTCCAACATTTCCGGAGGGAAGAGGTAGAGGTTGCTGCAACAGCAAAAATCTATCTCATAGACAGTTTTGGTATAGATACATTTGAAAGAAATCCCTCAATTGCTTCTAGAGTTGGCTGATGAGTCAATGATCATTTTTCAAATTGTACAAGGAGCTGTAATAGGAACTAAAAGCATACACTATATTTTGAGGGTGGAATTCTTTCTGTTTAGTGTCTGGGTGTATGATGTAAGGTATTTTAGCTTTATATCAATTTCCTCTAATGCAATGGACTAACAATTTCCCTGCTCTATTCCAGTGGGGATAATAGGACATCTTTATTCTCCTGTTAGCTTTCCCAAATTTCTCTAACAATAAGAGCCTGAGATCATATCTAAATTGTAATAACTTTCGGCAAAGGGTTGGGGAAGGACTTTGTTTTGGGTGTCTAGGTAGGAGATTACTTTTGTTAGGTCATCTAAGCGCTGAATCTGCCTCTTAGCCCTTGCCCCCAGCTGAATGCATATACCTCTGATAAACGCTTTGTGAGCATACCGTAACATAAATGGGTCACATACAGAGCCTGCGTTGTTGTTAAAAAAATCAAGCACGTGAGTTCAAAACATCTCTTTATGCTCTTCCTGTTGCACTAAGTACGAGTTTACTCTCCACACCGGTCTAGCCGGCGTACACATCGAGTCCACCATAGAGTAAAGAACAGAGGCATGGTCTGACCACGTGATTGGATTTATTTTAACAGATTTGGTTCTAAGCAGAATTCATTGATCCACTAGAAACAAGTAAATTCTGGTATAGATGCAATGTGGAGGTGAGAAAAATTTAAAGTCCTTTTCACTGACATGTAAACACTGCCATGCATCATGGAAGTCTTGTTTGAGAAGTTAGTGAAGGAGTGACGGGATTCTGCGACTGGAGTGGGACATAGAGTCCAAGGATGGATCAGGGGTAACATTAAAATCTCCACATAACAACAGTAACCCTTTCTGAAGGGATCTCACTCTTTTCACTAGCTTGTTGAAAAAGTGAATTTGATGTTTGTTGGGGGAGTACACGTTGACTGTCGTATAGGTAGTGGAGTTCAGATCACAAATGAGAATCAAGAATCTGCCATGTGGATCCCTCACTACTTCATGTAGTCTAAATGCCACTAAGTCCCTAACAGCAGTAAGAACTCCTTTAGTTTTGTTATCCCTGTTTGCAGTGAAAATATGGGGGAAGTTCTTATGGGAGCATTTAGGAGGGTTAGAGGATTGGAAATGAGTCTCCTGCGCACAAAGTATGTCACTGTGATGTGCGAGCGCCTCCTTCCAAAGAGTATTGTGCTTTGCATGGTGGTTAAGTCCTTTACAGTTGATTGATAATATGTTCAGTGTCATATTCGGAATTGGTGGTGGGTGCTGTAGGTATTACAGGTTCCCTCCCCTGACCGCCGCCGGAAACGGGGGCAAAAGAGGGGACAGCGTCTGACTGGTGTAGTGAAGTACTAACTTTTAGAAGTACCTAGATTATAGGTGAAGTCGAGGATAACCCAAAGGGAGTCTTCAGCACAGACAATGTTTCTCCATTTTCCACTCTGTAGAGGCTGCAGTCCTGGTCTTTTGGTTCTGCACACATTCAAAAACTTGGAAATGAAAGGAAAGAACAAAAGAGAAAATAATAAAACAACTGGGGTAACATTTTAAAACACCCAATAAAGGTAAAAAGTGTGTAACGGGTGAAGAACAACCATAGACAGCATGAGCTGCTAACAACAACTGGGGAGATAAGTTTGACCTGAAAGTCCCTTGTGTTATGACTTTTAGGGACTTTGGAGTTGAAATGTGTCATACAAGCTTAACTACGAGTGTGATTTGGCATATTTGTCGGCCACCCTTTTCCACTTGTGTTCAACCTGGTGTGAGGTACTTGTAACAGGTGCCTCACTCTCTGCATCTGGGAGAATGCCCTATTCAGAGTGATCCCTTTTTCCAAAGAGGTTATTATGTGAGTGTGAGGATGCGGCCGGAGGAGAGCGGGCTGCAGCGCCACCTTGCCTGTCTCCATGCGTGGCTAGGGAGAAGAAGTCTGTGAGGCGCTGTGGCTTCCAATCGCCACTGCGCTTGTTAGGCATGGTCCCGGTGATTTCCCAGACTGTTCCACCATGGATTCAGTCTAAGAGATGCCTTGGATGGGTATGCTGTGAGACGCTTTATCCCCATGTCTCCGGAGCTCTGGGATTATGCGACCATCCGGAAACTGCATCAGGCTAAGCCCCCTTTCCCCAACACTTTTGAATGGCCTTTTCCTGACAATCGTCTCCAGGCTGCGGTCATCCCTGCTGCTTGTGCACCTTTTACTTTCACACTTTTCACTTCCATATAACTTTCTAATTATGTGCATTGATACAGCACTTTGGAAACATTCAACTTATTTTGCAATTACCTTTTGAGGCTTTCCCTCTTTATGGAGAGTGTCAATGATGGTTTTCTGCACAACTGTCAGGTCAGCAGTCTTTCCCATGATTGTGATCCCTACTGAACCAGACTGAGAGACCATTTAAAGGCACAGGAACCCTTTGCAGGTGTTATGGCTTAATTAGCTGATTAGAGTGGGACACTTTGAGCCTAGAATATTGCACTTTTACACAATATTCAAATTTTCAGAGATTGTGGATTTGAGCTGTAAGCCCTAATCATCACAATTACAACAAATCACAATTTTAAATATCTTGCTTTGCATGTAATGAGTCTATCTCATATATTAGTTTCACATTTTAAGTTGCATTAGTGAAAAAAAACAAAACTTTTGCACAATATTCAAATTTCTCGAGTTTCACCTGTATAATGGTAGTGCCCAAGGAAGAAAAAGACCCATTGCTCTGTCCAAGCAATTTCATTCTTAAACAAAATCTAAAATTCTTTACAAAAATCTTAGCAGGCCATCTCATCCCCCATTTATCTTAGATCATTAACCATGTCCAGGTGGGATTTATGTCTTGTAGAGAGGCCAGGGACAACATCTGTCCTCAACCCTATACACTTTGCAAGGCCAAGGAACTTCCCTACGTTGCTTTCATCAGCTGATGTAGAGAATGCCTTTGATATGGTAAGTTAAAGATTATTCCAATTTGATCACTCATTCATATAGTCCTAGTTAAAAATATTTTCAAATAGTTATATGCACTGTATTCACAGTTTTCGACAGTAAGGCCCGTTCACACTGCTGCAAATTCTATTGCGAATTTGAGCCGTTGCGATTTCTCAAATTCACAAGTCATTAAAATAACATTGTTTTCTATTAGTGCAGTTCACATCAGTGCGGTGCGAATCTAAGCTGCGGAAAAAAGGGTCCTGTGCGAGTTTGATCCGTGTGCAATGAAAATTCAGCTCTATAGACTGGCATTCCCTGAAATCGTGGCCGCGAATCGGGGCAAATTCACAGCAAAATCACAGCCGCAAATGTCATGGTAAAATCGAACGATTTTGAATTCGCAGCAGTGTGAACTGAGCCTAAAGGCAGTAAAAGACTGTAAAACTGTCCAGCTAGATTTTACATTAGCCAATGGAACTGGCTAATGTTGCCCACTTTTTGAACCATATTCTTATTGACCCTTGAGTCCCTCTTCAGGCTCATACAAGCTAATCTTGATGTCACTAGTTTAGAGATTGAAGAAATGCAACATAAGGTGGCTGCCTAATTGCTATTCTGAACCTGTGGGAACTAAAGACCTATTCCAAAGTTTCTAAAATACAAAATCAATTTGATAAAGTTGAAAGCATCAAATATAAACCTTTAAATTTCCACTTAGCAAAACTTTGTTAGAGTTACTTTTTCTTTCAGGTTGGGTTAATGACAAATTCAAGTACCTTGGAGTATATTTAACCTCAACAATTGAAGGTGTCTTAACGGAAAATGCCCCCGCCCCATTTTAATAACTGAACAAGAACTGCAAAGATGGCAACTGCTTATACATGGTTTGGAAGGGATATCATTCCTAAATGTACAACAGAAAACACGCAAACTCCTGCGCACGGGTGGGTTGTCCAATAGTTGATCAAAGGATCTTCATCTAAAGTCAGAAAATTTAAAAGAGTGGTGCTAGTAGTGACTTTGCTGCACTTCGTGGATGGGGAAGTCCTGGCACAAACAAAGAAAAGAAAAAGAAAGGCGCACCAGCCTAGTGCATTACCACTTAACACTTTATTCAATAGTAATAGTATTACCCTGCTGACTAGATATACGATATATAATATAATGTACCTAGTAGATCCCTCATTTTTAATCTTCTTCCATTTCTATTTCTATTTCTATTTTTATTTTCTATTTATTTTAGACACTTCCTGTCAATTCTTTTTGGGTCTCAACGCATCAGTATTATACTTTTCATCATTATATAAATCCACCTATATATTATTCACTCCCCCTTTTTTTTATATGCACTCCCCCTTACCTAGGGCCTCTTTGCACGTATATCCCCTTTCCTGTTGCTCCGCTTCCTTAGGTCCCACTATTTTACTGGTATACTTCAACAAGGAGGTGACCTCCTGATATACTTGCAGCATATGCCTTTCTTCCCCCCCCCCCCCCCCCCCCCCCGACGTGCTTTCTCGTTCTAGCGTCAAATGAATGGCCACTGCCGATGATGTCATCATTCGGCGCATCGGCTCTCTGGAACACAGACGGAGCAGTGTTTGCGCTCAGGGACAAGGTAGCAAAGACAGCTTCCACGTCGCCTTGCACAACAGATCTGTTGCAGGGACTACAACCCGAAAAGGTAATGCGATGCGTCCCCCGGCACCCCCCCCCCCAAGCCCATGTTTCTGGCAACTTTGTAGCGTTCCTTACACGGTCATCGGATCTATCAACATCAAAAACAAAAGCAGAAACAAACACTACATTAATCCTTTTTTTTTTCCTCCCCCATGCCCTCTTTCCTTTTATTACTCCACGGCAACAGTCAGGTCTCTGGTTGGGAGTATCTGAGCTTATACTTCTATTGGAGAGCTACAATACACCTCCCCCTATATGCGAAGCTCATCTTCACTGAAGTCTGTCTGCTGGAGGGCTGGCATTATGCACATGCAGGCCCGGAGTGGCCAATCGGGAGAACCGGGAGAATTCCCGGTGGGCTGGTCGGGTTGCGGGCCGCTGTGTTGCCAACTTAATTTCCGTTGATTTCACCCCATTTTCGGGGTGTCCGTAAAGGTCTGGTATGGGCAGCCGGTGCCAGTAAACAAGATGGATTCGGGCCGGCTATGCAACTGCGCATGCGCCGTTCCGAAGCCTGCAGGACTCGGCAAAGATCGTACAAGCTCGGCTAGGCGGCGCATTCGCAGTAACGTCATGTCGCCTTCTGGCGCCATTTTTGAATGGACGGTGGCGCGTCTCGGCAGTCATCAGTGGAGCGGGGTGTGGGCAGGAGACGGAAACCTGCCACACTATTGCTCATGTGAGGAGTCAGGGATTCCCACCCCCACAACACTGTGCCCCTACCTGCACCATCAGCCAAGTGCACTGGGTAGAGCGGAGGGGACTTCATGGTGGAGACAGTAAGTGGCTGGCAGACTATTATGCGGTCTGCAGGAGCGGGACAGATTGAGACTGTCGGACCATCTGCAGACTCACAGCTGAAGAGTGGAGACACAGCGCAAAACAAAGCCCTGGGCTGAGGTGGAGAGAGACTGTCACTGTCTGTATCAGGTGAGCTATTTATCATCTGTGCTGCCTGCTGCAAGTTGCATTCAGTTTTATTGTTTGATCATTCTTTCCCTCTTGTCCCTGAGCCAGAAAGAGTGGGCTGCTGGGGACCAAGCCTGCCTTGAGACTGTAACTTTAATGGAGGTCATCTGTGTTGAACTGCTGAAGTGCTGTCAGAGTCAGTCATTTTCATATGTGCCCATATCTTGTCTTTCCTGAGCCAGAAGGGGGTAGCAGTCTGTTTGCTGGGCACTGCAGTCTGAGGCTCTTTTGATGTGGGGGGAAATGCTGTGTCTCTCTGTGGGGGGGGGAAGAGGCTGCGTCTATATGTGGTGGTGGGGGGGCAGAGGCTGCGTCTATATGTTGTGGTGGGGGGGAAGAAGCTGTGTCTATATGTGGTGGTGGGGGTGGGGGGGGGGGCAGAGGCTGCATCTATATGTGGTGGTGGGGGGGGCAGAGGCTGTGTCTATATGTGGTGGTGGGGGGGGGCAGAGGCTGTGTCTATATGTGGTGGTGGGGGGGGGGCAGAGGCTGTGTCTATATGTGGTGGTGGGGGGGGGGGGGGCAGAGGCTGCGCCTATATGTGGTGGTGGGGGGGGGGGGCAGAGGGCTGTGTCTATATGTGGTGGTGGGGGGGGGGCAGAGGCTGTGTCTATATGTGGTGGTGGGGGGAAGCAGAGGCTGTGTCTATATGTGGTGGTGGGGGGGGGGGCAGAGGCTGTGTCTATATGTGGTGGTGGGGGGGGGCAGAGGCTGTGTCTATATGTGGTGGTGGGGGGGGGGGCAGAGGCTGTGTCTATATGTGGTGGTGGGGGGGGCAGAGGCTGTGTCTATATGTGGTGGTGGGGGGGCAGAGGCTGCGTCTATATGTTGTGGTGGTGGGGAAGAAGCTGCGTCTATATGTGGTGGTGGGGGGGGGAGAGGCTGTGTCTATATGTGGTGGGGGGGGGGAAGAGGCTGCGTTTATCTCTCTCTTTTATAATAACCTGCCTTGCGATATAAAAAAAAAAAGTTTTTTTTTGCTTTCAGATCTACTTGAAATCACTAACTGTATATTGTAGTTGTTTATAGATTAAATACCAAAATTTGCGCTTATAACTGCAATTGTTATAGTCGTGAATTAAAGTGGGCTGGTCTAAGGCATGAAACTCCAGGGCTGAAAATTAGTCCCACTCCGGCCCTGTGCACATGTATATATATATATGTGCTTTTCTTCAGTGTTTTATTTTCAACATAGCACAGCAATGTTTAGACATTTATATATCTATTTATTCGTTTACCCATTTATTCATTTATTTTGTTTTACTTTTGTTTTACTTTTTTCTAAAATATTATTTTTCTTTTCCTTTTCTTTTTCTTCCTGAGGGTTGGGAGAGAGTTGTATATATGTGTCTTTGCATATACGCACATTTCACATATAAGTGTGTTTATAATTCTTTGTGGTTACCAATCTTTTGGTGTAAGCCCTTAGGGGTGTGACCACTGAGGTCAGCAGTGGGTGTGGTCCCCTCCAAGCCAATTCAATCCATCCACTTATTGAATGTAGTAGTATATAGGCAGTGGACACGGAGGGGTCTCTACTGTCGAGCTCTGATGAAGAGGCCCTAGACGCCTCGAAACGCGTCAGCCGGCAGCAACATATTCCCCGTATCCCCCCACTGTAGAGCGTGGTCCGAAGGGAATTCACCTTTATTTTGTTGACAAGCCTGTTCAAATCCGCTGTTTGTGAGTAGTTTTTAATACTATTACTATTGAATAAAGTGTTAAGTGGTAATGCACTAGGCTCATTCTTAAATGTGCTCTGACTACTCTATCTTCTTCAAATTTATTCCATATTTCACACACTTTCTTCAGAATGGCGAAGTGCAAAGTTTTTTTTGTGCACAGACCAACCCCCCCAAAATTAATACTGTGGTCCTCCGCCTACTGAAACACAAAGGCCGCGTACACACGATCAAATCTATCTGCTGAAAACGGTCTGACAGACCATCTCAGCAGACAGATTCGATCGTGTGTATGGGCGAGCAGACGGATTTGGCCAGCAGACAGATTTTAAAGCCTGCTTTAAAATCTGTCTGCTGGGAACCCCTCGGACCGATATGTCTGCTGGTTAGTACGCTAACCAGCAGACATATCTGCCCGTGCATGCGTCAAATGGATTCGACGCATGCGCGGAAGTGTTTTACTTCCTGGTGCGGTGACGTGGCGGCGTCAACGTCACCGCCAAGTCACCGTGCTGTCTGCCGGCGGGGATTTTGGTTTGATCGTGTGTACAGCGATCAAACCAAAACAGCCAGCAGACAAATCTGACTAAATCGCTCTGTCAGACAGATTTGATCAAATTCATTTGCTCGTGTGTACGGGGCCAGAGAGGAGAAATTGGTCTCCACAAACAATTACAATACCCTCAAGCTGCACATCCTGCAAGGGTGATAGACTGGTGTAAATTGTAACAGGGAGGCTTTTGAACAGGTCATGTAACCATGTTCTCTTCAAGCATCTAGTCATACCGCAGTTAAAATATAGAAAAGGTAGTGTAGCGCTCAAGAGAAAACAAAATATGACAATGAGGTCAAAATTGCATAGATGTAAATAGTGTGTAATACACGTGAAGTGGTGATCAGTGCACTAAACAACAAAAGTCCAACATGAACCTCATAATGAATAAAAAACCATAAAGTTCATAAAGAGGGTATTCTTGAACTCCAGTAACAGAATAAAAACTTGATTTTCAAACGTGAAGAGATATCCCACCACCAATGAAGATGCAGGCTTACCAGAAGGAGTGGACTCTAAGAAAATTACATTTCAAGAGTCAGTCAGGCTTAGTAAATGCTCAGATCCCGATGCAGAATGTCTTCATAGAGGGGATCAGCAGATGGCTGTGATACAGAATCCAGTAACCAGGAGACTAGCTGTAAATCTCTCGTTCACGGAATAAGGAGATGGTCGTCCGTGTCAAAGATGACATGTGTATATGGAAAGGAGAAGAGGGGACGCCATAGTGTAACACCGTAAAATCAATATAAAAATTTATTAAGATTGCACTTGCATGTTAAATAGAAATACAGCGCATATCAATGGAATGGTGGCAACGATGGAGTCATCCCTGAGGGATGACTCCATCGTTGCCACCATTCAATTGATATGCGCTGTATTTCCATTTAAAGCGGAGTTCCACCCTCAAATTTCACTTTACATCAATAGTTCTAAAAAAATATCATTATTCCTTTTATGAATTTTTTTTTTTTTTACATGCCTTTAAACCCTTGTTGCTAGGCAGATTAGAAAAACTGCCTACTTCCTATTCCGCGGTTCTAAAGTAGGTCAGCTACACCGCACAGACTCCTGGGAATGTAGTGGGTGTAACTTTCCAGGAGTCTGTGCCTCCCCTGTCTGGAAGAATCATGGATAATACAGGTACTGTTTACACACCCCCCCCAGGCAAACCCCCCCCCCCCCTCGATTTGCGGCCCCCCGCGATTCGCGGCACCCCCCTCCCCCGCGATTTGCGCCCCGATCGGTGCGGTTTGCTGTGATCAGTGCGGTTTGGTGCGATCGGTGTGGTTTGCTGCGATCGGTGAAGTGTGCTGTGATCGGTGCGGTTTGCTGCAATCAGTGCGGTTTGCTGTGATCGGTGCAGTGATCGGTGCAGTGTGCTGCGATTGGTGCAGTGTGCTGTGATCGGTGCGATCGGTGCGGTTTGCTGTGATCGGTGCGGTTTGGTGCGATCGGTGTGGTTTGCTGCGATCGGTGAAGTGTGCTGTGATCGGTGCGGTTTGCTGCAATCAGTGCGGTTTGCTGTGATCGGTGCAGTGATCGGTGCAGTGTGCTGCGATTGGTGCAGTGTGCTGTGATCGGTGCGGTTTGGTGCGATCGGTGTGGTTTGCTGCGATCGGTGAAGTGTGCTGTGATCGGTGCGGTTTGCTGCAATCAGTGCGGTTTGCTGTGATCGGTGCAGTGATCGGTGCAGTGTGCTGCGATTGGTGCAGTGTGCTGTGATCGGTGCGATCGGTGCGGTTTGGTGCGATCGGTGTGGTTTGCTGCGATCGGTGAAGTGTGCTGTGATCGGTGCGGTTTGCTGCAATCAGTGCGGTTTGCTGTGATCGGTGCAGTGATCGGTGCAGTGTGCTGCGATCGGTGCAGTGTGCAGATATATCTACTGGAGGAGAGTTTTTCATAGATAAAGGGCAGCTAGTTCCTCCTGTTCTTATGGAAACCT
Source organism: Rana kukunoris (assembly GCA_029574335.1). Taxonomy (NCBI): domain Eukaryota; kingdom Metazoa; phylum Chordata; class Amphibia; order Anura; family Ranidae; genus Rana; species Rana kukunoris. The sequence continues at coordinate 379,112,879 of CM056050.1, read as the reverse complement.
ATTACATTGCTTGTGCAGCACTGAGCATGTGCGAGATCAGCAAGGCTGAAATCCAGGAAGTCGTACAGTCTGACTTCCTGATTCCCACACTTAAGATGGCCACGGCCTATATCTATTTTATAAACTATCTAAATGCTGTAACAACCTAACAAAACGGACCTTAGTTTACGACTAACTTTACTAGAATACATCAAGCTTGTGTATTACAGGGGTATTTATATTTAAAAAGTGAAATTGTGGCTGGAACTCCGCTTTAACATGTAAGTGCAATCTTAATAAAAAAATTTACACTATGGCGTCCCCTCTTCTCCTTTCCATATACACATGTCATCTTTGACACGGACGACCATCTCCTTATTCCGTGAACGAGAGATTTACAGCTAGTCTCCTGGCTACTGGATTCTGTATCACAGCCATCTGCTGATCCTCTCTCTGAAGACATTCTGCATCGCGATCTGAGCATTTACTAAGCCTGACTGACTCTTGAAATTTAATTTTCTTAGAGTCCACTACTTCTGGTAAGCCTGCATCTTCATTGGTGGTGGGATATCTCTTCACGTTTGAAAATCAAGTGTTTATTATGTCACTGGAATTCAAGAATACCCCCTTTTTATGAACTTTATGGTTTTTATTCATTATGAGGTTCATGTTGGACTTTTGTTGTTTAGTGCACTGATCACCACTTCACGTGTATTACACACTATTTACATCTATGCAATTTTGACCTCATTGTCATATTTTGTTTTCTCTTGAGCGCTACACTACCTTTTTTATATTTTGTTTTTTGCTTCCTATTTTTCAGTAGCCGTGTTTAGCAGCTAAATGTATTCACTTTATAGCAGCGCACATACCACACCACACATACCACAGTTAAACACCACCTATTAACAGGCACTATAGTAAGGGCCTTCCTGAAGATGAAATGCATAGTTCTCATGCCATCAGATCTAATGATGCCAGTAGGTGGCCATTTTTCTTTCCCCTAGGTCTAGATTACCCTAATTTTTATCACTTTATCCACAATCGTACATGTAAATTATGGGATTTCAAGCCTGACATTTTATTACGTTTCCTTAGCTCACTACATTTGATACTCTTTGTAAGGATTATTCCTTACTCTGACACGCTCTTTCTATCTCTTACACCACCCTGATTACATCACCTGATTACTATACTATGTGCAAAGGGCTGCATACATTGACAGCCCTATATAAGTACCTGTAATAAATACATAAAGTAATACATTTTCCAATTTATCTGTACATGGAAAGAGACCCACATCAGCAATTCAGGACAATGAGACTACTGACTAACACCCTCCATTTCTAGTAGAATTCAAGTGTCCAGCTATAAGTTAATAACAACATGGTAACGGGTTCCAGAGAAAACTATATTGGATGTTCCCTGGAGCTAACCCAAACTTTTAGAGATGTGAGGAATCAGAGAGCTCTTTTCTCACGTCTTCTGGTCATGTAAACAGCACAGCATGTAAAACAAATTCCCAGTTTTTATTTTATTTTTTTCATATATAAATAGTAAAAAGAACATGATATTCTTTCTATGCAGGTATCATAAAGGTATCATAAGTGACAACCAGCATGGATTTATGAAAGACCATTCTTGTCAGCCAAACCTGTTATTGTTCTGTGAGGAAGTAAGTGAGCAATTGGGAGACAGAAGTTCAGTGAATGTCCTTTTTTTCAATTTTGCCAAAGCATTGGATACCGTACCTCATAAATGTTAAATCCATAAAAAAAGGTCTGTTTTTTACGAAACTGTATGTACATGAATAGTAAACTGGTTATTTCAATGGATCCAGAGAGCATTGATAAATTACTCATTTTCTGAACGGTCTAAACTTGTGAGTGGTGTTCCACAGGGTTCAGTCTTGGGGACAGTTATGTTTAATGTGTTTATTAATGAAATGAGTTTGGAATGAAGACTCAATTACAGTGTTTTCTGGTGATACCAAAATATGCAAGGCCATAACTTTGGTACAGGTTAAAGCATAATTACAGGAAGACTTTGAAAAAATAGGGGGTTGGGCAGCTTTAGGATATATGAGGTTCAATCATTGGCTGTGCGTCCATAAGGGCGCACGGGTGCCACCCCCTCTTTCCACCTACCCCCTCTATCACCAATATCCATGGTCACTGCTGATACCCCCATATTCAGGCGCCCGACCCTTTTTCAGGCATTGTGCGCCTGAATTGCAGCGGCAGGGGGTGTTTTTAAAGCACCTTATTAGAGCCATAGGCTCTAATAGGTGTCAAAAAAGGTTAACAGCGAGTGCCATGCTTGGCGCTCGCAGTTCACCCAGCTGTGAAAGAATATTTACTTTCCTAACACTGAACCAGCTCCCTGCCAATCAGGTGCTTTAGTCGGTTACCCGTTACCCGATTGGCTGAAATCCGGCGTCCAATCTTAGGAGAGGATGGGAGTAGAGGACCGGAGAAGACATCAAGGACATAGAGGAGCATGGAGGACACTGCTCGCTGCCTGCCGCCGCCACTCTCTGCCCCACCGAGACAGGTAAGTGCAATGTAGAGTGGGGGGGGGGTACAGTTGTAGCATTCAATGGGCACAGTGGAAGCATTTGATGGGGCACAGTGGGAGAATTTGATGGCAGAGTGGCAGCGTTTGATGGGCACAGTGGTGGAATTTGATAGGCACGGTGGCTGCGTTTAATGGCACAGTGGCTACATTTAATGGCACAGTGACAGCAATTGATGGGCACAGTGGCAGCATTTGATGGGCACCGTGGCAGCATTTAATGGATACAGTGGTGCCAATTGATGGGCACAGTGGCTGAGTTTGATGGCACAGTAGTTGCATTTGATGGCACAGTGGCTGCGTTTGATTGGCACAGTGAGGCTGCAATTGATGGGTTTTTTTTCAGAATTTTTCAGTTTGTTTGCGCACCCCAGGATCTGGGTTGCTTGTAGATCACAGAAATAGCAATAGCATGTAGGTAACAAAGCTAAAAAAAATGACAAACCGTCCCCAGTTTACAAACAAGGTTTGTACTTAAGTAACATTTATATGCAAGTCGGAACAGGTACATTTAAGTGTAACTCCAGGCAAAAATAATTTATGTTTTTTTGGATAGCATAGGGAAGGGTTAACCTGTAATGTTTGCTTTGCTGTCTATGCCCCTGTTCAGTAGATTTCAGCTCACTTTCTGTCTGGATTTTGAAATTTTTTGGTTGTTGTGGAAACAGGGATTGGTGATAAAGCTTTAGTTGAGACACTTTTTCCCATGACAACTCTAATGCATGGTACACACAATCAAAATTTCCGATGAAAAAATTCAGATGGAATTTTTTTTTCATCAGAGTTTAGAAATAGAATAGAATAGAATAGAATAGAATAGAAATAGAATAGGAAATTTTGATCGTCTGTGTGGAACTCTGACAGAGAAAAAAAACATGCATGCTCAGAATCAAGTCGACGCATGCTCGGAAGCATTGAACTTCATTTTTCTCGGCTCGTCATAGTGTTTTACATCACGGCATTTTGGTCGATCGGAATTTGGTCTGTTAGTGTGTATGCAAGACAGCTTGAACGGATTTTATCCCAATGGACAATCTGATCGTGTGTACATGGCATTACAGGAGTGAATTTCCCCTCCCTTTCAGTAGATTTACTCTCACTTCCTGTTGTCTCCCTACATCTGTAAGTATGAGTTGTATGTAAGTCAGATGTATGTAACTCAGAGACTGCCTGTACTGTCATGCATTAACCACTTGCTTACTGGGCACATATACCCCCCTCCTGCCCAGGTGAAATTTCAGCTTCTGGCACTGCGTGGCTTTAACTGACTTTAACTGAATTGCGCGGCCATGCGACGTGGCTCCCAAACAAAATTGACGTCCTTTTTTCCCCACAAGTAGAGCTTTCTTTTAGTGGTATTTGATCGCCTGTGCGGTTTTTATTTTTTGCGCTATAAACAAAATAAAGCGACAATTTTGAAAAAAACAATGGCCCAGATTCACAGAGCAATTACGCCTGTCTAACTGGTGTTAGACAGGAGTAATTTCAAATTTTGCGCGCCGTATCACTAGTTTGAATCCTCAAACCATGATACGGCGGCTTCGGGCTTCGATCCGAGAGGCTTACGTCCTCGTAAGCCTTCGGATCTACACTGCGATATTTTTGCGGCCGCTGGGAGGAGTTTGCGTCGTTTTCATGCGTCGGGATATGCAAATGAGTTTTTACGGCGATCCACGAAGGTACGAGTGTCCCTCGCAATCGCCTACGTCATTTTTTGGCTACGTAATGTTAGAGGAGCTTTTTGCTGGTCTAACAGTGCGTAACCCATGTAAAGTATGGCCGTCGTTCCCGCGTCGATTTGAAAATATATATATTTTTTTTGCGTAACTCGTTCGGGAATAGGAATGTACGTAAACGACGCTACTACGACGTGACGACGTGTTTTCGCACAATGCACGGCGGGAAATTTGCGAACGGAGCATGCACAGTTCGATCGCCGCGGGAACGCGCCTATTTTAAATGCTTCACGCCCCCTACTCGCGCAGATGGATTGCGACGGGAGAAATACACTACGCCGCCGTCGTTTACTGGACAAAATCTACCTGGATTCCACGTAGAGCCAGGTAAAAAACAGCGGCGTAGTGTATTTCTGATACTCTACGAGAATCTAATTCTCTGTGAATCTGCCCCAATATTTTTTACTTGTTGCTATAATAAATATCCCAATAAAAAAAAACATTTTTTTTTCTCAGTTTAGGGTGATACGTATTCTTCTACATATTTTTGGTAAAAAAAAAAAAATCGCAATAAGCGACTGTTTTGCGCAAAAGTTATAGGGCCAGATTTAGAGAGCCATTACGCCGGCGTTACAGGAGATGCGCCACGTAAGTCTAAATCTGCGCATGTGTATCGATGCGCCGCATCCTCAAAACGATATACGCATGAAATCGATTTTTTTTTCGACCAGCGTAATTTCGATAGACCGGCGCATAGGAATTTACGGGGATCCACAAAAGTAAGTTGGTGCAGCGCAGGCTACACGCTGTGCGCAACAGCTGCACGTCCTGTCTAAAATGAGTCCATATAAAAGGTGGTATAAAATTAGACAATCCGTCTACATGTCAGCTAAAGCAACACTGTTAGGGACGAGCTGAGCAGTCACACTTGCAGGACAACAAACTGTATGCCAACATGCCAGGCGCATCCTTGCTCATAGCTATACTACTGACTTTAGATGAGCAACGAAGGAGGGCACGGAGGAGGGCACGGGAGGGGATTTTTTTTTTTTTTTTATTCCAAAAACTTTTTATTTGCTTTTATAAACATTACAAAAAAAATATACATACATATATACATCAATACATAACATACATACAAATTACAAACACTGTCTCACTATCTTTCAATAGCCCTTTAAAACCTTAATGGATATAATAATCTAATCTAATACAATATTCTTATCTGATACAAGCCCCTCACTCTTCACTTGATATATCACACACACACATAGACATCTTTGGCATGAGTGATTCTGAGGTGTCTCGCATTTTCAGATTCACCCCTCATGCCATCCTGGAATTAACCACAACCCTGCAGGAGGACATCACCAGCCCAACACATGACACCACCCATGACACCCATGACAGCTACATATACAATTCTAGCCCCATCCTAATGGAATTCAAACAGAACATGTATGGGGACAGCTGGCTGGTTGGTGAGTGACATGGGTGGCAGGCATGACTGTCCCCCCCATGATGCACACATCACAAGGGGCACATGCACTACTAACATCCTCCTGTCTTATCCCTTCAGGGTGACTCTGCATATGCACTGGGACCCCATCTCATGACTCCTATCCGGAACCCCCCATGGTACCCTGTTGTATTCCCCAAACTTTGTATGCCAGATCATCGGTGCATGTTGCAGGCTGCACAACTTCGCAGTGAGAAAGGGCCTGGAGATTGACATAAGTGATGACCTGACCCCCGAACCAGACAATCCCCCCCCTAAACGAGGCTACCCCGTCTTCTGAGAGAAGAGCAGCCAGGAGACAGCTCACATTACGCATCTTTGCACGTTAAACACACACATTAATCATGGCACAATGAGAATGCATGCATGCACACCACTGTGGTCCCTAAATCACACACACCACATCCTCATCAAATTGGATTAGCACAAGCCCACGCAGGACTTGTGAGCAGCAACGCCACGGCTCCAATTATGTCACTGTACATTCATACATTATTTACACGGACCTGGGGATCACTTCTCAACGACAAATGAGGGTGACACCACTTTTCCGGCAGGAATGTCACCCCCACATTCCAAAATCATTCACAAACAGAACCAAAAAAAAAAAAAAAATGACCAGCAAAAAAAAAAAATGCCCAGCAAAAATATAATAAAAAAAAATAAAACACAACAAAGAAAACACAGAAAAGACAAAAATCACTCTGCAAAACAGTCACCAAATATCTCAAGGACACGTCACAAACAAACAAACGCTAATAAACAACAGAACAAAAGCACCTTGCTGTATAGGAAGGGATACAAAGGGATGTACTTTTGCAAAGGAAGGGCGTTTGTCTCTGTCTATTTAAGCTGTCTGCGTAGCTCACTAAGTTGCCCGGGTCCACTTCCAATTTCACTGATTGCACCGTTCCCGAGTTGTGAGCATGCGCACAGAGGTGCTGACCATGGTCTGCTTCATGTGCGCATGCGCGATCCGGCCGGCCCTTCATTTGCATGGGGTCACGGCTCATTTCAATGTAACACGCCCACGTCCTTCCCAATTTGAATTACTCCGCCTTACGCCTCGGGAATTACGTTGCACCGGCACAAATTTCTTCGCAAATACTACGAGGATACAGTGATTGTGCCTCTACATTGCGCCGGTCTAACGTAAAGGAGGTGCACTACTCCGGTCAAAATATGCGCCAATGTACCTGAATCTGGCCCATAGCGCCTTCAAAATAGGGGACATTTTTTATTATTTATTTTTTTACTAGAAATGGCGGCGATCTGCAATTTTTATTGGGACTGCGACGTTATGGCGGACACATCGGTCACTTTTGACACATTTTTGGTGCCATTCACATTTATACTGCGATCAGTGCTATAAATATGCACTAATTACTGTATAAATGTGACTGGCATTGAAGGGGTTAACACTAGGGGGTGAGGAAGGGGTTAAATGTATTCCCTACATAGTGTTCTAACTGTGATGGGAGGGGGGGTGACTGGGGGAGGTGACCGATCTGTGTCCCTATGTACAAGGGACACAGATCGGTCTCCTCTCCAGAGACAGGACAGTGTCTCTGTGTAAAACGGCAATGAGAGATGATCTCATATGTTTACATGAGATCATCTCTCATTGGCCGCGCAGCTCGCATAGCAAACGGCCACTCTGATTGGCCGTTCGCCGCGATCTGTGATTGGCTGTGTCCAAGGGACACGGCCAACACAGAGCTTCCCCGCTGCGCGCTCTGTAGCGTGCGTGGGGAACGCCTTAAGGGGCCGCCGTCAAAAGACGGCGGCTTGAATATTCAGGTCCGCGCTGTAGCCGTCATTCGGCTATAGCGCGGACCGCAAATGGTTAAAAAGGGCATATATTCAAGAAACCAATTTACAACAATGATATGGCTTAATCTTACATTTTTTCAGTTCAGTTTTGCTCACCAATCCTCAGGAAATATGTTGTTGAATTAGAAATAGTTCAGTGAAGGGCGACAAAATTAATAGGGGGGCGGGATGAAGGAACTCACCTATGAGGAATGATTATATTACAGTTATTCGTTATTCACGCTGGGGAAGAGGTGCTTAAAGGAAAAAAATGTTTTGCCTAAGATTAATGTCTGCAAGGTAGACAGACAGAATAGTGTAATGATTCTGTTAAAAAAATGAGTAAATACCTATTAAATTCCTTCATCTATATCACCTCCGGCATTCTAGTTTCTGTTCTCTCATTCACTTCCTGGTTTGCATCACTTGTTCATGTAAGAACTACATTTCCCATTATGAATTGAGCCACTCTAAGGCCCCATACACACGATCGGATATATCCGATGAAAACGGTCCGCGGACCATTTCCATCGCATATGTCCGATCGGGAGTTTGATCCGATGGCGTGTACACACCATCGGATCAAATTCCCCGCCGCCGGACGGCGCGGTGACGTGGCGATGACGCGGCGGTGACGTTGACGCCGCCGCGTCACCGCTACGTCACCGCACCAGGAAGTAAAACACTTCCGCGCATGCGCCGAATCCATTCGGCAGCGGCGCGGCGGCGGTGGGAGCCGACATGTCTGCTGGTAAATGTACTAACCAGCAGACATGTCGGGCGGACAGATTCCCACCGGATAGATTTCAAAGCTTGCTTTGAAATCTGTCGGGTGGACAAATCTGTCCGCTAGCCCATACACACGAGCGGAGATGTCTGCTGAAACGGTCCATCGGACCGTTTTCAGCGGACATATCCCCTCGTGTGTACGCGGCCTAACACGTAGAGTGCCTCCTGCCACACAGATGTAGTTCCCAGGAGGGGGCGAGCACGTTACTGACCATCGCAGTAAAGTCTCCCATCACGGTGGTCAGTAAAATCAGACAAGCAGGAAGTGAACAGAACAGAGAAGAAATAGAGCAACTTCTGAGCAAAAACGAACAATGAGGAAGTGAAAAGAGGAATGTCTGCAGGTAAAGGATGCTTATTATGAAAAAAAATCCTTTACAACCCCTTTAAGTACAGGGCACTTTTACCCCCTTCCTGCCCAGGCCAATATTCATCTTTCAGCGATGTCACAATGTGAATGACAATTGGAGGGTCCTGCAACACTGTACCCAAACAAATTTTTTATAATTTTCTTCACACAACTAGAGCTTTCTTCTGGCAATATTTAATCACCACTGGGTTATGTATAATGTTTTTGCTAAATAAATTAAAAAGACTGAACATTTTGAAAAAACAAACAAACATGTTTTTCTTTGCTTCTGAAAGTTTGCAAAAAAATTATTGCTCTTGATAAATTTAGGCCAAAGTGTACATTTCTTTGGTGAAAATAACCCAAATCAGTGTACATTATATAGTCTGTTAGAGAGTTATATATCAGACAGGAGGCTCATATCTTATGCATTAATCTTTCCTTTATTAATGCCCATAGCAGAACAAATAACGTTAGTTTACTGAAAGTGAAAACAGAAAAACTGTATGGGACTACAATTCCCAGCAGGCCTAGGGTATCAGTAGCCCCTCCTATCCTGCCACTCTATATAAGGTTAGCCCCATCTAGGATCTTCCTCTTTCTTTCTGCTCATGGCAGAGCTCTACAAGATAAGTATATTTTTATATTTCGTAATTATTATTACCATCCCTGTTCTTGGAAACTAGGGTTTTTATTCTTGTCTTACTTAGTACATCCGCTTGTTACCGGGTGTCCCGGTGTCAGGTAGCTTATTTCATTTTATTCTACCTGTATTGTCTTCCTCTGGCGGCGCCATCTTAGGGGTCCACACCCCCCTCCTTTCCCCCGCATCTCCTGGATTCGCCCGGGGGAGGAATAGATCTCCGTACACGGGCTCTCCCCCCCTCCTCTCCTCCCTCCCTTTTTTTCTCTCGCGCGCGCCGTCCCCTGATTGGTTTCTTGTCCCCACTCTAGGAACAAACATCCTCCAATCGCCGTCCTGAGCGGGAACTGAGGGGCGGATCTCATTCGCCCGCTCAAACACTCGCATCTGCGACAATGGGAACTCAGGAGCCGTAGTCTCGCGAGACTTCGCCTGCTCACTGACTTCCTTTTCCGGCTCTCCTCCCAACACAGGTTATTCTACGCCTGCGGTGTCGGAGGTAGGAGCCGGAGCTAGTCAGCTAGTGAGAAAAAATCGCTAGGTAGCTAGATAGCGTTCTAATAAGGAATTTATTCCTATCCTTAGCTACACTATTAAATCGGATAACCCAGCAAGGGTCTACCTTCCCAGTGCTCAGAACCCACTCCTCCCTAGTACACATTAGATACATATATACTCTATAGAATGGCTGGGGAAGATTCAATCCCCCCTCTGGGTGATGAACTGGCACTGGGCTCAACACAGTTTTTGAGCACTACACAAATACAGGATTTGATTACCAAATCCGTACAAGCTGCTCTGGCTGCAGCTACCATTCCCTCTGTGCCGCAACAACTTATACCCCCTGTAATGTTACCACACAGCGGTGATCCGCAAACAAAAAAAGGCAAATCCTCTCATAAGAGGAAACACGTTGTGACGACCCATGACTCCCCGGCAGGGGAAGCAAATAATATGCATAGTGCAGCTCCACACTCGGACTGCCACCCCACGCATTCCTCGGACTCCTTTCAACCCCTGGGCCTCAGGGAGTCACCAAAGAGGCATAGTTCCGCTAAACGAGCAAAACCTGACTCATACGTGGTCTCATCAGACGACGATACTTCTGCTGAGTCGGGCGAGGCTGAGGTCTCTGTGTCCGAATACGAAGATGAGGAGGATGCGGGGGCATTGGCGCTCTCACATGACGCCAACCCTGGAAATCAGGGCGAAATCATTGTTGATATGCAGGGCGAACCTCTGTTCCACCCGGATGCTATATCCCATCCCCGTTCTGGAGACTGGTCCCCCCTTCCCCACGTGTCACAGTATGTCGAATTCTGGGCACGTAGGTCCCTTGAGAGGTCCAATCGCAATAAATTGCGATCTGAATGCCCTCGACCACATATTCCTAAAAAAGTGGTCGTGACACCCGAGATTGATCCCATTCTATCCAAATATCTGTTCAAAACAGGAAAATTCCCCAAAAAGGGGATAGACCGTTCCTTTAAAGCCATACAGGACCGGATCCTTGATCTCCTCGGCCCACTAACCAAGATTTTAAATCTATCAGAACAGGCCACGACTTCAGGCCAGACGGTTGACATAACCCAGCTACGTGGGTGGGCCCAAAGGGCCATATGTCTAGTGGGCAGCGCAAACACCGCCTGCTCTGTCGAGCGCAGACGCTCCATTTTGATGCGGCTTGATCCGCAGTTAGCTCACCTGGCAGAAACTGAACCAGGTCCGGCAGCAGAGGGGATGCTGTTCGGAGATTCCTTGGTGAAGGATATTAATAAATTCGTAGGGCTCTTTAACAGCCTAGACAAGGCGCAAACCTCGCTCAAGAGATCTGCAACCAGTAAGGTTTTCCCCCGGGCCGGCAGAAGTAGGGGTCGTTCTGCCGGCCGCAATGTCAGTTTCAGACCTTTTCACAGGACAAACCCTTCTCAATACACCCAGGCTCCCCCTCCGTACACCTCCGTGGCGCAACCAGCGCCCTTTTTCCCACCCCGAGGAAGACCATGGAGAGGACGTGGTAACAGAGGATATCCCCGCTCCCGTCCATATTCCGGTGAGTACTACCTACACTCCAACTTCTCACACACCTGTGGGGGGCCGACTAAAATTTTTTACCCACGCCTGGTCTGCGATTACGGCAGATACGTGGGTACTAGACACCATTTCGGGTTTCCACATAGAACTTCTGTCCCCTCCAACTTTGGGAGTGATACCACCCCCTATTCGATTTGCGAAACAGAATGCTGTTCTTATAGACAAAGAAATCCGAGAGCTGATTGTCAAACAAGTCGTGGTCGAGGTCGACCCATACTCCCCGGGGTTTGTCAGCAACCTATTCCTAGTCAAAAAGAAAGGGGGAGGTTACCGTCCCGTGATAAACCTGCGGGACCTGAACCAGCATGTCGCATATCGGCATTTCAAGATGGAAGGTATCCACTGTCTCCGGGATCTCCTCCATCCCGGGGATTGGTTAGTGAAGGTGGACCTAAAGGACGCCTATCTCACCGTCCCCATACACCAGGAATCCCAACACCTACTCCGCTTCAGATGGGGGGGACACACTTGGCAATTCACATGCCTTCCGTTCGGTCTGTCATCCGCCCCATGGTGTTTCACCAAACTCTTGAAACCGGTGGTGGCGTCTCTAAGGAGCAGAGGTGTACGTCTAATTATCTACCTAGACGACATCCTCATTATGGCATACACCAAATCGCAAGCGCTACACCACATGGTTTGGACGATCGACTTGCTCCAAAATCTAGGTTTCTTGATCAACCAAGAAAAGTCGATTCTGACGCCGGCCCAAGAGATGGAATTCCTGGGCTTCGTGGTGGACACCAAACAAGCTGTTCTCCGTTTACCCAAGACACAATTAGCACTGATCCGCAAAGAGATCAGAGCGGTGTTACGCAAGAATTATCTATCATTACGCGTCTTAGCCCGCCTGGTAGGCCTACTTGCGTCCTCCATTCAAGCCATATTTCCGGCCCCCCTTCACTACAGGGCCCTCCAACGGCTCAAGATCCTTCATCTGAGACAGGGTCTCAGATACGCAGACAAGGTACCTCTATCTGCGGAAGCTGGGGTCGAATTGCAGTGGTGGCTTCGTCATGCCGTCGAGTGGAACGGCAAAACGATTTTCAACTCATGTCCAGATGTCATTATAGAATCGGACGCAAGTCGTCGGGGCTGGGGTGCGCGCTTAGGCGAGACCGCGACGGGAGGGACCTGGTCCTACAAGGAAACCCTCCTACACATCAACGCTCTGGAGCTCCTAGCAGCCCTGTTCGCCATCCAGAGTTTCCTAACAGACAAGTCCAATTGCTGCGTATTATTACGCATGGACAATATTGCAGCGGTACAATACATCAACCGCTTAGGAGGCACCAGATCCAAAATCCTGGCGGATATTGCCAAAACCATTTGGCATTTCTGCTTATCCCGCAACATCATCCTTATGGCAGAGTACATTCCGGGTATTTCCAATACTATAGCAGATTGGAATTCCCGTTATCTTTTAGACTCCAGCGATTGGCGTCTGGACCGTTCAGTCTTCACCCGACTGAATCTTCTTTGGGGTCCCTTAGGCATAGACCTTTTCGCCTCTCGCCTCAATCACCATCTGCCCCGATTCTTCAGCTGGAGACCGGATCCGGAGGCCTCAGCAGTAGACGCGTTCCGTCATTCCTGGAAAGGGGAGACGCATTACGCGTTCCCCCATTCTCCATGATCCCCAGAGTGCTATTGCAGATAGCCAATCAGAGAGCGACGGTGGTGCTAGTCACCCCGTGGTGGCCGTCCCAACCATGGTTCCCACTCCTTCTAGGAATGGTCATAGACTGTCCCAGACTTCTGCCGTCTGTCCCTCACATCCTCTCCCATCCGACCAAGGGCACTCACCCTTTAGTGGCGGAAGGCACACTGACCCTCCTGGCGTCCTTGGTGTCGGGTTGCCAGATCCGGACAACAACCTTTCTAGATCAGCTAGAGATCTCCTCGCCCTGGCCTGGGCCCCCGGGACTCGATCGGCATACTGATCAGCCTTGAAGCTTTGGGTATGTTGGTGTGATCAACGACAGGTTGATCCCGTACAGGCACCTGTAACTATCGTACTGAACTATCTGGCGGACTCTTTCGATTCAGGCAAATCATACAGTTCCATAAACGTTTACAGATCAGCCATATCAGCTTACCATTGCCCGGTGGACGCGATGCCTATCGGCAAGCACCCCCTGATCTGTAGAATGTTGCGGGGCATCAGATTCAAACGACCTCCTCGCCCAAAATATCAATCCACGTGGGATGTCGCCAAGGTCCTCGAGATGTTCTCTTCTTGGGAGGACAATGAGATGTTGTCTCTCAAGCTTCTGTCTTATAAGCTCACAGTCCTGTTGTGTTTGGTCTCGATTAAACGGGTGTCCGACGTCAGGGCTTTGGACATTTCCAGACGACAGTTCTCGCCTCAGGGAGTAAAATTCTCCGTGGTTCGTAGGACCAAGACTGACCTTCATTCGGTGTTTTACCCTTTTTTCCCTACACACCCGAAACTCTGTGTAGTTAGATGCCTTCAGGCCTATGAGTCATATACCGCTGATCTTCGCTCCTCTGTTTTCTCCCAACTCCTAGTGTCTTATGTCAAACCTCACCACCCGGTCACCTCCGCCACTTTGGCACGTTGGGTCAAGTCAACCATGGCAATGGCGGGCATAGATATAACCCTGTTTGGGGCACATTCTTCCAGGGGAGCTATGGCTACCAAGGTTGTTACGGCGGGTGGTCGTCTTACGGATCTCCTAATGGCGGCTGATTGGTCCTCTGAGACCACCTTTCGCCAATTTTATTTTAGACCAGAGGATCATGTCTCCATGTCAGTTTTGTGAGGGTTAGCTTACACTTTCCACTTAAAGTTTGTATAATATGGTCGTCATCTATTCATATTAAGTTATTCAGTGTTAAGCTTTGAACCTGCATAAGATATGAGCCTCCTGTCTGATATATAATTCGAGATTTTCCTAGCTTGTGACGGAAAATATTAGTTATATGAAGACAGGAGGCGAGTATCTTCCTCCCTATCCCACCCTGTCACGATTTTGCATTTTCTTTCAGGGTATTGATCACAATCAGGTTTCCTGTGTGCTGACGACCTGCTGATCGGGAAGAGTTTTTTCCTGTATACAGATGACCGGCTGTCCGGAAGACGTTTGGTTGGTTAGTCCCCGTTGGGACTGGTTTTCTGTTACTCCAATTTCCTCCGGAGGCTGGGATGTCGGGCCGGCTGGCCGAAGACCCCGGTGTTTAATGGACTGTTCAAATGAGGATCCTGTTCTCCACTCGTTAGGATTCGCATAAGAAAGAGGAAGATCCTAGATGGGGCTAACCTTATATAGAGTGGCAGGATAGGAGGGGCTACTGATACCCTAGGCCTGCTGGGAATTGTAGTCCCATACAGTTTTTCTGTTTTCACTTTCAGTAAACTAACGTTATTTGTTCTGCTATGGGCATTAATAAAGGAAAGATTAATGCATAAGATACTCGCCTCCTGTCTTCATATAACTAATATTTTCCGTCACAAGCTAGGAAAATCTCGAATTATAGGGGGTTATTTACAAAAGGCAAATCCACTTTGCACTACAAGTGCAAAGTGCACTTGAAATTGCAGTCACTGTAGATCTGAGGGGGACATGCAAGGAAAATAAAAAAAATAGCATTTTAGCTCGCCCATGATTGGATAATAAAATCAGCAGAGCTTCCCCTTAATTTCAGATCTTTCCCTTAGATTTACAGTGACTGCACTTCCAAGTGCACTTGCAGTAGAAAATGGAGTTGCCTTTAGTAAATAATAGGGTTGTCCCAATACCGATACTAGTATCGGTATCGGGACCGATATTTGCGGGAGTACTTGTACTTGTACTCGCGCAAATAACCCCGATGCCTAAATAGAATACTTCCCGCCGCCACTGCAAGCCGCCGCATACCACAAAGCCACCGCCGCATACCGCCGTATACCGCCGTGTATTGTAATCGCCGCATTACAGACACCTGTTTGAATTCTTAATGCACGCCGCGTATAGACACTCCCCTTCTCGGGATTGGACGGATCTGTCCAATCCCGAGCAAGGGGGGAGTGTCTATGCACTGAGCCGTGTGTGTATAGACACTCCCCCTTGCTCGGGATTGGTCCAATCCCGAGAAGGGGAGTGTCTATACACGGCGGCCATTGAGAATTCAAACAGGTGCCTGTAATGCGGCGATTACAATACACGGCTGTATGCGGCATCATCTACGGTACTAAAGGTATGGGGGACAGGACATGCTGCAATATGTGGGGGACATGACATGGCTGCATATATGGGGGACATGACATGGCTGCATATATGGGGGACATGACATGACTGCAATATGTGGGGGACATGACATGGCTGCAATATGGGGGGGACATGACATGGCTGCAATATGTGGGGGAAATGACATGGCTGCATATATGGGGGACATGACATGACTGCAATATGTGGGGGACATACATGGCTGCAATATGTGGGGGACATGACATGGCTGCATATATGGGGGGGACATGACATGGCTGCATATATGGGGGACATGACATGGCTGCAATATGTGGGGGACATGACATGGCTGCAATATGTGGGGGACATGACATGGCTGCAATATGTGGGGGACATGACATGGCTGCAATATGTGGGGGACATGACATGGCTGCAATATGTGGGGGACATGACATGGCTGCAATATGTGGGGGACATGACATGGCTGCAATATGTGGGGGACATGACATGGCTGCATATATGGGGGACATGACATGATTGCAATATGTGGGGGACATGACATGGCTGCAATATGTGGGGGACATGACATGGCTGCAATATGTGAGGGACATGACATGGCTGCAATATGTGGGGGACATGACATGACTGCAATATGTGGGGGACATGACATGGCTGCAATATGTGGGGGACATGACATGGCTGCATTATGTGGGGGACATGACATGGCTGCAATATGTGGGGGACATGACATGGCTGCATATATGGGGGACATGACATGGCTGCAATATGTGGGGGACATGACATGGCTGCAATATGTGGGGGACATGACATGGCTGCAATATGTGGGGGACATGACATGGCTGCATATATGGGGGACATGACATGATTGCAATATGTGGGGGACATGACATGGCTGCAATATGTGGGGGACATGACATGGCTGCAATATGTGGGGGACATGACATGGCTGCAATATGTGGGGGACATGACATGGCTGCAATATGTGGGGGACATGACATGGCTGCATATATGGGGGACATGACATGACTGCAATATGTAGGGGACATGACATGACTGCAATACGTGGGGGAAATGACATGGCTGCAATATGTGGGGGGCATGACATGGCTGCAATATTTGGGGGACATGACATGGCTGCAATATGTGAGGGACATGACATGGCTGCAATATGTGGGGGACATGACATGACTGCAATATGTGGGGGACATGACATGGCTGCATATATGGGGGACATGACATGACTGCAATATGTAGGGGACATGACATGACTGCAATACGTGGGGGAAATGACATGGCTGCAATATGTGGGGGGCATGACATGGCTGCAATATTTGGGGGACATGACATGGCTGCAATATTTGGGGGACATGACATGGCTGCAATATGTGGGGGACATGACATGACTGCAATATGTGGGGGACATGACATGGCTGCAATATGTGGGGGACATGACATGGCTGCATTATGTGGGGGACATGACATGGCTGCAATATGTGGGGGACATGACATGGCTGCATATATGGGGGACATGACATGGCTGCAATATGTGGGGGACATGACATGGCTGCAATATGTGGGGGACATGACATGGCTGCAATATGTGGGGGACATGACATGGCTGCAATATGTGGGGGACATGTCATGGCTGCAATATGTGGGGGACATGACATGGCTGCAATATGTGGGGGACATGACATGGCTGCAATATGTGGGGGACATGACATGGCTGCATATATGGGGGACATGACATGACTGCAATATGTGGGGGACATGACATGGCTGCAATATGTGGGGGGCATGACATGGCTGCAATATTTGGGGGACATGACATGGCTGCAATATGTGAGGGACATGACATGGCTGCAATATGTGGGGGACATGACATGACTGCAATATGTGGGGGACATGACATGGCTGCAATATGTGGGGGACATGACATGGCTGCATTATGTGGGGGACATGACATGGCTGCAATATGTGGGGGACATGACATGGCTGCATATATGGGGGACATGACATGGCTTCAATATGTGGGGGACATGACATGGCTTCAATATGTGGGGGACATGACATGGCTGCAATATGTGGGGGACATAACATGGCTGCAATATGTGGGGGACATGACATGGCTGCAATATGTGGGGGACATGACATGGCTGCAATATGTGGGGGACATACATGGCTGCAATATGTGGGGGACATGACATGGCTGCAATATGTGGGGGACATGACATGGCTGCAATATGTGGGGGACATAACATGGCTGCATATATGGGGGGGACATGACATGGCTGCATATATGGGGGGGACATGACATGGCTGCATATATGGGGGGGACATGACATGGCTGCATATATGGGGGACATGACATGGCTGCAATATGTGGGGGACATGACATGGCTGCAATATGTGGGGGACATGACATGGCTGCAATATGTGGGGGACATGACATGGCTGCAATATGTGGGGGACATGACATGGCTGCAATATGTGGGGGACATGACATGGCTGCAATATGTGGGGGACATGACATGGCTGCAATATGTGGGGGACATGACATGGCTGCATATATGGGGGACATGACATGACTGCAATATGTGGGGGACATGACATGGCTGCAATATGTTGGGGACATGACATGGCTGCAATATGTGGGGGACATGACATGACTGCAATATGTGGGGGACATGACATGGCTGCATATATGGGGGACATGACATGGCTGCAATATGTGGGGGACATGACATGGCTGCATATATGGGGGACATGACATGGCTTCAATATGTGGGGGACATGACATGGCTTCAATATGTGGGGGACATGACATGGCTGCATATATGGGGGACATGACATGGCTGCAATATGTGGGGGACATGACATGGCTGCATATATGGGGGACATGACATGGCTTCAATATGTGGGGGACATGACATGGCTTCAATATGTGGGGGACATGACATGGCTGCATATATGGGGGACATGACATGGCTGCAATATGTGGGGGACATGACATGGCTGCATATATGGGGGACATGACATGGCTTCAATATGTGGGGGACATGACATGGCTGCAATATGTGGGGGACAGGACATGGCTGGAGGGACATGGCTGCATTTGGGGACACATTTAAAAAAATTATCTGTATTCGGTTTTGGCGAGTACATGGAAAAAAGTATCGGTACTTGTACTCGGTCCTAAAAAAAAGGCACCGGGACAACCCTAGTAAATAACCCCCATAGTGTCCACAAACTATAGTATATATTTGAAAATTGATCAATCCTGATACACCAATAGCTTATGTAATTTCTTGAGGTCCAAAAATGCCAGGACAGTACAAATATCCCCCAAATAACCCCTTTTTGGAAAATTGACACCTCAAAAATATGTTTTTTTTATATATATGTTTTGGGGATATTTATTATAGTAAAAAATATAGATTTTTTTTTTCAAAATTGGCGCTCTATTTTTGTTTATAGCGCAAAAAATAAAAACTGCAGAGGTGATCAAATACCACCAAAAGAAAGCTCTATTTGTGATGAAAAAAAATACGTCAATTTTGTTTTGAAACCACGTCGTACGACCGCGCAATTGTCAGTTAAAGCGATGCAGTGCCAAATCGCAAAAAGTGGCCCGGTCTTTGACCAGCAAAATTGTTCGGGGCTGAAGTGGTTAAGATTTTTTTTTTGTTTGTTTTACATAATGTCACCATTGCAGTACAGTGTCAATATATAATGGCATTGCAGTGATTTTTTTTATTTATTTAGGATTTTGTTTAACTTCTTAAGGACCGCCTCCTGCACATATACGTCGGCAGAATGGCACGCGCCTGTGACCCCGTCCGAAGCTCCGTGACCGCGGGACTCGCGGACCCGATCGCCGCTGGAGTGTGGCGATCGGTCCTCGGAGCTGAAGAACGGGGAGAGCCGTGTGTAAACACGGCTTCCCCGTGCTTCACTGTGGCGGCAGCATCGATCGCGTCATCCCTGTTATAGGGGGACGCGATCGATGATGTCACACCTACAGCCACACCCCCCTACAGTTGTAAACACACACAGGGAACACATAACCCCTACAGCACCCCCTTGTGGTTAACTCCCAAACTGCAACTGTAATTTTCACAGTAAACAATGCAAGCATTTTTTGATGTGAAAATGACAATTGTCCCAAAAATGTGTCAAAATTGTCCGAAGTGTCCGCCATAATGTCGCAGTCACGAAAAAATCGCCGCCATTAGTAGTAAATTTTTTTTGTTATAAAAATGCAATAAAACTATCCCTTATTTTGTAAACGCTATCAATTTTGCGAAAACCAACCGATTGCGCTTATTGCAATTTTTTTTTACCAAAAATAGGTAGAAGAATACGTATCGGCCTAAACTGAGGAAAAAAAATGTATATATATTTTGGGGGGATATTTATTATAGCAAAAAGTAAAAAATATTGAATTTTTTTCAAAACTGTCGCTCTATTTTTGTTTATAGCGCAAAAAATAAAAACCGCAGAGGTGATCAAATACCACCAAAAGAAAGCTCTATTTGTGGGGAAAAAAGGACACCAATTTTTTTTGGGAGCCACGTCGCACGACCGCGCAATTGTTAGTTAAAACGACGCAATGCCGAATCGCAAAAAGGTGCAAGGTCCTTTACCTGCATTTTGGTCCGGGTCTTAAGTGGTTAACACACTGTGACCATTATTATTGAAAGAATTAACAGTAATTATAGCAGCAGGAGGGGGTGCAGGCCCTGACACAGAGCTGACAGGCAGTGAGGGGAAGGCAGAGGAGGACACAGGAAACACAGGAGAGCAGAGAGGAGAGCTGCGGGTGATGGAAGCATGTTAACTGACCAAATTTTAGAGCTCAGCAGCCATGATATACCATGGTCAGTTTACAGAGGGAGGGCAGAACCAGGAAGGATCAGCCAGGTATTGCAGGTGATAAAAAAATAAAAACATAATAAGCTGCACTAATAATGAATCATCAAATATGCTCACATATAAACCAGTTCGATAATGATAATGATATTTGTGCAATAAATAAAGATACATAAACCAAATGACAAAAAGTCTAAATCATGAATATTCAAATAAAAATGGATAATAAACACACTGTAAAAGATGTTCAATAAATGAAAGACACTGTGGGGCTGATTTACCAAGCCTGTGCGCCAAGACTCATGGTGCACAAGCAGGAGTAAACCTGTTTTTGACATTTACCAAAGAAACACGCTGCTAGTGCAGCGTGTTTCCTCATTTACTAAAGTGCCTAATGCGCCCAGAAGAGGGCGCACAGCACGCCAGTACAGAGCTGGCGTGCGGCATTTAGTTATGTAAACATCGGGGATTCGGGCGGGAGTTTATGAGGGGAGGGAGGGGGGTGATGCAGGGGAAGTGTAGTGACATGTGTTTCAACTTGTGTGGCGGGCCGATTTGAAAGGGAAAGTGACTTTTGGGACCCGATCCCCGGGCGCTTGCAAAGTACGCTAGAACCTCGGAAGGTTCACTTGCATACTGGGCATGCGCAGAGGGAAAAATCGGAGCTCACCGCGCGCCTCTTCAGAACGCCGGGAAATCCTTGGTAAATACCAGGCGGCGTAGCAGTGTTTGCACTGCCTGGAGCGGCGTACGGCAAGCTCCGAGCTGTTCTCGGGCTGCGCTGACACTGAAGGGGAACTCCGCGCCAAATTTCAAATGTGAAACCGGCGCGGCTTCCCCCCCAGGGGTACAATAGGCTCTCCGGCTTGGTCCGGAACGTGAGGGGTTAACCCACGCCAAAATCGGCGTGGGGTTCCCCCCCAGATCCGTACCAAGCCCTCATCCCAGGCATGCAGTCTGGCCGGACAGGAATGGGGGTGGGGACGAGCGAGCGGCCCCCCCCCTCCTGAGCCGTACCAGACCACATGCCCTCGACATGGGGGAGTGTGTGCTTTGGGGGAGGGGGGCGCTGCCCCCCCACCCCAAAGCACTCTTGTCCCCATGTCGATCGGGACAAGAGCCTCTTCCCGACAACCCTAGCCATTGGTTGTCGGGGTATGCGGGCGGGAGCCAATCAGAATCTGGGAGCCCCGTTTAATAATGTGGCCCCCAGATTTCGGGCCCCCACCCTATGTGAATGAGTATGGGGTACATCGTACCCCTACCCATTCACCTGGTGAAGGTGGTTTGAACTTTGAGGGTCTTCTGCCGCCGCCCCCTTCGAATTTTTCGGCCTGGACGGGGGTCGCACATCCCATCCAGGACTTGGACGTGGCGGGCTTCTCGTCGCTGTCTTCTGCCGCTGCCCCCTTCACCACGAAGCTCCGTGCTTGTTTGATGAGGGCAGCGGGCTTCCGTCGTCTTCTCCGGGGCGAGGGTCGTACATCCCACCCCGGATTTCCTCGCCGGCTTCTGCCTGGCTCCTACTGGGGGCCAGGCCTTCTTTTGCCGTCTTCCGCCGGAGGGCGCCACTCTCCGGGCTTCTCGACGTTGTCTTCCGCCGCGGGGGCCAGGCCTTCTTCTTTGCCGCCCCCTTCGATTTTTTCGGCCTGGACGGGGGTCGCACATCCCATCCAGGACTTGGACGTGGCGGGCTTCTCATCGCCGTCTTCTGCCGCTGCCCCCTTCACCACGAAGCTCCGTGCTTGTTTGATGAGGGCAGCGGGCTTCCGTCGTCTTCTCCGGGGCGAGGGTCGTACATCCCACCCCGGATTTCGTCGCCGTCTTCTGCCGCTGCCCCCTTCACCACGAAGCTCCGTGCTTGTTTGATGAGGGCAGCGGGCTTCCGTCGCAGTCTTCCGCCGCGGGGTGACACTCGCGGGCTTCTTCTTCCATTCGATGTTGACACGGCGAGGTCCGGCGCTGAAATGCCTTCTGAGCGGCGGGCAAGGACTTATATTGGCATTGGGCGTGGGCGTGGTTATGCCAACATGTGACCTTAACCCATGTGACAGTGATGTCACGTCACATCACTGTCACATGGGTTAAGGTCACATGTTGGCATAACCACGCCCACGCCCAATGCCAATATAAGTCCTTGCCCGCCGCTCAGAAGGCATTTCAGCGCCGGACCTCGCCGTGTCAACATCGAATGGAAGAAGAAGCCCGCGAGTGTCACCCCGCGGCGGAAGACTGCGACGGAAGCCCGCTGCCCTCATCAAACAAGCACGGAGCTTCGTGGTGAAGGGGGCAGCGGCAGAAGACGGCGACGAAATCCGGGGTGGGATGTACGACCCTCGCCCCGGAGAAGACGACGGAAGCCCGCTGCCCTCATCAAACAAGCACGGAGCTTCGTGGTGAAGGGGGCAGCGGCAGAATACGGCGACGAGAAGCCCGCCACGTCCAAGTCCTGGATGGGATGTGCGACCCCCGTCCAGGCCGAAAAAATCGAAGGGGGCGGCAAAGAAGAAGGCCTGGCCCCCGCGGCGGAAGACAACGTCGAGAAGCCCGGAGAGTGGCGCCCTCCGGCGGAAGACGGCAAAAGAAGCCCTGGCCTCGGGAGGAGCCAGGCAGAAGCGGAGGAGCCCGAGGTGGGGCGACACCCCCGTTGTTCTCCGCTGTTTTCGGCCGGCCCCCCCCGGATGTAAAAGAGCTTCATTTTGGGGTGGGGGCACAGTCGAGCATGGCGGAGAGCATGGGTGGGTGTTTCCCCCCCCCGGCAGAAGACGGCTAGAAGACCGAGGAGTGGCGACGCCCCCGTTGTTCTCCGCCATTCCCGCCGGCCCCCCCCGGATGTAAAAGAGCTTTGTTTGGGGTAGGGGGCCTGGCCGACCATGGCGGAGAGCATCGGTGGGGGTCTCTCTCCCCGGCGGAAGGCGGCGGCGAAGACCGGGGGGGGGGTAGGTGTACCCCCGCGGCGGAAGACAACGTCGAGAAGCCCGGAGAGTGGCGCCCTCCGGCGGAAGACGGCGAAAGAAGCCCTGGCCTCGGGAGGAGCCAGGCAGAAGCGGAGGAGCCCGAGGTGGGGCGACACCCCCGTTGTTCTCCGCTGTTTTCGGCCGGCCCCCCCCGGATGTAAAAGAGCTTCATTTTGGGGTGGGGGCACAGTCGAGCATGGCGGAGAGCATGGGTGGGTGTTTCCCCCCCCCGGCAGAAGACGGCTAGAAGACCGAGGAGTGGCGACGCCCCCGTTGTTCTCCGCCATTCCCGCCGGCCCCCCCCGGATGTAAAAGAGCTTTGTTTGGGGTAGGGGGCCTGGCCGACCATGGCGGAGAGCATCGGTGGGGGTCTCTCTCCCCGGCGGAAGGCGGCGGCGAAGACCGGGGGGGGGTAGGTGTACCCCCCCGGCGGAAGGCGGCGGCGAAGACCGGTGCGGGGCTGGAGCCCCCCCGGCAGAAAACGTCTGGAAGACCGAGGGGCTCCGCCCCCGTTGTTCTCTGCTTCTTTCGGCCGGCCCCCCCCGGATCTGAAAGAGCTTATTTTGGGGTGGGGGCCTGGCTGGACATGGCGGAGATCATCGGTGGGTGTCCCCCCCCGGCAGAAGACGGCGAAGCCCGGGGCCCAATGGGCTGGTGGTGGGGGGTCCCGGCAGAAGACCCCCGGAGCTGACTAATAAATTATTTTTTTCTGTGTGTTTTTTTTTTGTGTTTACACTTTTCCACCCGGTGAATGGGTAGGGGTACGATGTACCCCATACTCATTCACATAGGGTGGGGGGCCAGAATCTGGGGGCCCCCTTAATATAGGGGGCTCTCAGATTCTGATAAGCCCCCCGCCCGCATACCCCGACAACCAACGGCCAGGGTTGTCGGGAAGAGGCTCTTGTCCCTTTCGACATGGGGACAAGAGTGCTTTGGGGTGGGGGGGCAGTGCCCCCCTCCCCCACAGCACACACTCCCCCATGTCGAGGGCATGTGGTCTGGTACGGCTCAGGAGGGGGGGGCCGCTCGCTCGTCCCCACCCCCATTCCTGTCCGGCCAGACTGCGTGCCTGGGAGAAGGGTTTGGTCTGGATCTGAGGGGGAACCCCACGCCGTTTTTTGGCGTGGGTTTAACCCCTTATGTTCCAGATCAAATCTAAGAGCCTGTTGTGCACCAGAAGGGGGACCCCCACGCCGTTTTTTTTTGGTAATTTGGGGTGGAGTTCCCCTTTATCCCGGTCCTGTCAGGGGGGGGGGGGGAATGCCTGCTCGTCTGTCCCTACAATGTATGAACAGCGATCTGTCATTTCCCCTACACAGTCCCACCCCCTTTACAGTTAGAACACACCCAGGTAACATATTCAACCCCTTCCGCACCCCTAGTGTTAACCCCTTCCCTGCCAGTGTCATTTTTATAGTAAGCAATGCATTGATATACCATTGCTCGCTACAAAAATGCCAAATCTCACAAAAATGTGTCCGCCACAATGTCGCATTAGACAGAAAAAACAAATGATAGCCACCATTACTAGTAAAACAAAAAATTATTCCAAAAAAACCCATAAGACCAACCCCTACTTAGAACTTTTGCCCAAACCAATCAAACGCTTATTGTGATTTTTTGCAACCAAAAAGATGTCCAAGAATACTTATCGGCCTAAACTGAGGGCAAACATTTTTTGAATATATTTTGGGGGAGATTTATTATAGCAAACCGTAAAAAAGATGTTTTTTTAGTTACCAAATTGTCGCTATATTTTTGGGTCAAGCAAAAATAAGAAAAAACGCAGAGGTGATCAAATACCACCAACAAAAAAAAAAAAATTAATTTTTAGGGGGGGGGGGGAGGATGAGGACGCCCAATTTTTTTGGGGGCCACGTCGCACAACCACGCAATTGTCAGTCAAAATGACGCAGTGTTGAAATGCAAAAAATGGCCCCGTCAGTGACCAGTAATATGCTCTGGGGCTCAAGTGGTTACAAATTAAGAATACACTAAAGTTAGCCCAATTTATGGCCATAATGTGAAAGATGATGTTACACCGAGTAAATAGATACCCAACATGTTACACTTTAATATTGCACACACTCATGGAATGGCGCCAAACTTCAGTACTTGAAAATACCCATAGGCAACGCTTTTTTATGTGTTTCAGGTTACCAGTTTAGATTTACAGAGGAGGTCTAGTGCTAAAAGTATTGCTCTCGCTCTAACGTACGCTATGATACCTCACATGTGGGGTTTGAACGGGGGTTCAATATGTGGGCGGGGCTTACACATTTAAGGCCCGCCCCCATATATGGAAACATTCTTCAAACCACACATGTGAGGTATCATAGCGTGCGTAACAGCAAGAGGAATATTTATAGCACTAGACCTCATCTGTAAATCTAAACTGGTAACCGGAAACAATAAAAATGCTGCTTGTTCCCTTCTGACTGCGAGCTACTAGGGACAGGGGCTTTTAAATTATTACTATTTAGGTTTGTTACGTAAAAATTCTATAAGACCTCCCGTTCAGCTTGTAAAGCATCACTTCATGGGGACCAAAAAAAAATTTAACACCTCTAATGCTTTCATCCGCCATTGCAGATTTGATTCTGGTACTGCATTTCGAGTGAACTGGGCATGCTCGAACAGTTAGAAAAAGAAGTTGGAAGTTTCATCCTGAAAATGACTTGCATCTTTCTGAGCATGCTCAGAAAGCTGTTTTTTTGGCTTAGTAATTTAAGGACATCCTTAACAGGTGTAAGCAGTTCCAAGTGCACACAAACTAGAGGCTGACATTTCTTCATGTGTTTCCAATTGGTTCATTAGCACACATGTTATAAAAAGCGTGGATACTGCACGTGTCAGCTGCCCCTCAGAGGGGGCAGATTTGCTGGCTGGAAGGAATGGCGGAGTGAAACAGAGATGTTTTGGAGCAAGTTTTGTATTTTTTGATGTTTTCTCTGCTACATAATTTTGCTAAATGTTTCTCAAGATGTTAATGACTAATGTTTTAATCCTGTGGGTCTATCCTGTTATTTCAAAAGCATGATTTATTTTCCAATGACTGTGAAATAAACGTTGGTCTTTTTTGTTTTTAGGTGTTTGTATATATTTTTGGTGTGTTTATTTGTAATTTTTTGTTTTGCTTTCCTTGTTTTGTGGACCAATAAAATTACTTTCAAATTTTGAAGTTTGTTTTGTGATATTTTTTTCATGCTATGGATTTCAACCGCTGCAGCTGAACTAGTTTGGGCCTAAACCATCAAGTGTGATTTGTCTCTAAGCTCTTTCCTGGTGTGTATGCATGAAATGTTTAGTCACCAGAAAAGGAAGGACAAAGCGGTAAGTATTGTTTCCTAGAACTGATGTCCAGACTGACTTTTTAAAGCACATGTGCAAGATGTAGGAAAAGCTGCAAACAGGGCCTGTTGGAGGTGGGGGGGGGGTGGTGTGTTTTTTTTGGACAGGCTTGAAGTGCTGATTTACAGCGCTGTGCTTGAAACTAGCACAAGACAATCCTATTCTAATTGTGGGTTGTTTGAGGGAAGCCAATTGAGTGTTAGAACCCCTGCTAGTGTTTTTAGGTTGGGCTTTGTGTCCCTTTTCCTAAAATTGGCTTCACTTCCTGTCACACAGCTGAACAGGAAGTGAGGTTAAAACCCTACCAATGGTCTTTTCTTCGGGGCACAGGTCAATCTAACTAGTGTCACCATTAAGCAAATTGCACTGCAGTGTACACCCCAAATGATTGGTTACTTTGGGGTTTAGTAAAGGCAAAGCCGCTCTGCAGTAGAAGCGTAGGCAATGAAAATCAGAAGGGAAGCACTGATGGTTTTTACTTCCAATCCCGCCAAGTTTTGAGTTTTCTTCCTTGCTTGTCCACTTGTAGTGCAAAGTGGATTTGCCTTTAGTAAATGGACCCCAAAGTCCAAGATTCCTACTAATTTGGGGTGTACACAGCAAAATGCCATTTCCAAAATGGGAAACTATTTATATTGATCTGTGTGTCCCCAACAAAACATTACTCAGGTGTTTCCCTCACTTCCTGTTTGGCTGTGTGGCAGGAAGTGAATGAATTAAGTAGAAAGTGACAACATTTGTGAGGTGTCTTTACCCTATCAGGGGTGCAGGCATCCCCAAAACAAACATGAAAATAGTTGATTTAACATTGGGTGGTGTTTGTGGGGGTCCCTAACACACATTCATACATATTAGCAACGCTGGATCGTGGCCTATTGGCATGGTTATATTTTCTTAAGCCTCTCAATAAAATGATCTGAAATTTGGGGTTAAACTGGAACAATAATCATCACTTTTATTTTTTGGATTTCTTTCATTTTGGATAGAGTTGGTGGGGGGGGGGGGGGGTTAGAAGCTCTGTCAGTTTATTTTGTATTATCCCTGTCCGTTTGGGGAGATTGGCCTTCACTTCCTGCCCCATAGCCAAACAGGAAGTGATCGAAAAAGTAGGCAAATTAAGGGCCCCCCCAAGTCCCCCCCCACAGAACTTGTGTGTGTCCCCTGAAAATTCCTGGGTGGGTCATAAAAAAACAGGGTGTGGCCTTGACAGGAAGGGTGGGTCATTTTTCTATTAGGGGGGTGCCAAAATTTGGTCAGGCCTAGGGCAGCACAAAACCTAAATCTCCTACTGCACATTAGGGCTTATTTAGACAGGATCCAATTTACAGCATGTTTTTAGATTGTGGGAGGAAACCCGCACAAGGGAGAACATGCAAACTCCAGGCAGATAGTGTCACGGGCGGGATTCGAACCAGCAACCCTTTTGCTGCTAGGTGAACATGCTACACACTACGCTACTGTGCTGAACGAACATGATTGCAGCTGAAAGCATGAGATGTTTTTTTTTTTACCAATTCCATGATTTCCAGCCTGGAGGACAGATGTGGGGTCTAATTGACCCCGCCTTTCTCTATAAAGAGGACCTGTCACACACTAGTCCTATTACAAGGGATGTTTACATTCCTTGTAATAGGAAGAAAAGTGAAAAATAATACAAACAAAGGGACAAACAAGTGCAAAAAATAAAATATTAAGTAAAAAAATAAAATAACAAAGGAATTTAAATGCTCCTGTCCCTAGTAGCTCGCACTCAGAAGCGAACACGCATGCAAGTCCCACCCACATATGTAAACATCCTTCAAACCCCACATGTGAGGTATCATAGCGTGCGTTAGAGCGAGAGCAATAATGTTAGCACTAGACCTCCTCTGTAACTCAAAAGTGGTAACCTGAGAAAAAAAGTCAAGCGTTGCCTATGGAGATTTTTAATAACGAAGTTTAGCGCCATTCCATGAGTGTGCGCAATATGAAAGCGTGACAAGTTAGGTATCTATTTACTCGGTGTAACATCATCTTTTACCTTATCCCTAAAAATTGGCCTAGCTTTACTGCTTTCTTATTTTGTCATTCATGAAACAGGTTTTTTTTTGGAAAGCCAAAAAAAAAAAAAAACGTTAGAAAATTTTTGGCACAAATACTGTTGGAAATGTGTCCGAAAAAATGGCCGCCACTTTATTCCCTAGGGTGTTTGTTAATAAAATATATATAATGTTTGGGGGTCCTGAGTAAGTTTCAAGGAAGAAAATATAATTGTTACATGAAGGAGAGAAGTGCCAGAATAGGCGCGGTATGGAAGTGGTTAAAGTGCACCAATAAAAGTGAAAAATTCCTTGAAATTTCGTACCATGGGGGGGGGGAGGCAATTAGGGGCGCCATCAGGAATTATGGGGCCCCTTACACAGCTTCAGGCATGGGCCCCCTGGAGCAGAGAATAGGGGGGGGGGGTGCCGCCTGATATTAAGAAGGGGGGGGGGCTGCCGCAATTTGATAAGCGGGGGGTTCCTTTACTAAAAAATACATATAGAAAAATATATATTAAAAAGGGTGGTAGCCATCCGGGGGCCCTGGGGACCACTGGGCCCTTTAATAAAAAGAAACTTCTGGGCTCTTTAATGAAAAATAAATTACAATATCTACATATATAAAATAATAAAAAAGGGGGTTGCCTTGGGAGCTCTGGGCCCTTTAATAAAAAATAACTACCAAAAATCTAACAAAAAAAATAACATTGGGTGGGAGCTGTGGTGGCTCAACGTGAATGGCACTGCGCTGACAAGCCGTTCACCTCTGCAGCCAAGGGTTCGGATCCCGGTCTCGGCTACATATGAATTGAGTTTGGTGGTGTCAGCCCAGCTCCCGGTGGGTGTGCTATGCAAGGTACGCCTGTGCTTAGTATGCCCACCCCCCCCCCCCCCCACAAAAAAAAACACCACACTTGCACACACTTTGGCCATGAGGTCTCCTAAAATAAAGGGAGGTGAAGGACCTACAGGGCTGGCTGGGTGGGCTACACTCCTTCATAGGGGGAGTCCCTCTGTCCCATCGGGCTCCCAAGTGTAGCAGGTGGGGTGAGTGGGAGGCCCCCCTCACACCCACCATTGCCACCGGGGCCATGGAGAAGGATGGCGATTGCAAGTCCAGCTCCTCTCTCTCGACTTCACGCACAAAATACACTTTAAAAAAGAAATTAAAGTAAAAAGTAACAAACCTGGGGAAAATATTTATAACATTTTTAGAAGCAAAAAGGTTGTCATCTGGGGCCCTCTGGGAGCTTTCAAAATTATATTATATATATATATGTTTAAAAAATAACCAAAAAATATATCATATGTTTTTTTTTTTGTTTTTTTTTGTAAAGGTGGGGGGTTGTCATCTGGAGCCCTGGGATCTCCGGGCCACTGGGGACCAGGCCACTGGGGACCTCCAGACCCCTAAACCAAAACATTGGCCCTTTAATAACAAAAAATTTGGGGGGTTGCCACCCGGGGCCCTGGGGACCTCCAGACTGCAAAAAAATATTAAATTCCAAAAATTGGCCCTTTAATAAAAAATCCTACAAAAACCAACTAACAAATATATATACAAAAAAAAAAAGAGGGGGGTTACCATCTGGGGCGCTGGGGGGCCTCCAGGCATCTGGGCACCTCCGGACCCCCGGGCCCCTTACAGGTGTACAGGGCCGCCATCATGAATTTTGGGGCCCCTTACACAGCTTCAGGCATGGGCCCCCTGGAGCAGAGAACCGGGGGGGGGGGGGGTGCTGCCGTATGAAATTGAGAAGCGGGGGGGTGGTGGTGCCGCAAATTGAGGAGCGGGGGGGCCCTTTACAAAAATTTTGACAGAAATAAGAAATAAAGAAAAATATATATAAAAAAGGGGGGTAGCCATCCGGGGCCCTGGGGACCTCTGTGCTCTTTATCAAATAAAAATACAAAAGAGAGAAAATACATATATATATATTTTTTAAATATAACATTTATCGAAAAAAAGTAAAAAAACAAGGGGGTAGCCTTCCAGGGCCCTGGGGACCTCTGGGCCCTTTCCTTAAAAAAAAATAAACAAATATATTTAAAAAATATATATTTTTTTTTAAATATATATATTTTATTTAAAAAAAAGGGCTTGCCATCTGGGGCCCTTAGTGGCCTCCGGGCCCCTGGGGACCTTCGGAGCCCTTAAACAAAAAAAAAAAAAAAAAAATTGTTTTTTTTGTTTTAGGGTGGTTCCCATCCGGGCCCCTGGGGGCCCCTGGGGACCCCCGGGCGGTGTAATGCCTGTACCCCCCTAATGGCGGCCCTGCAGGTGTACTGCCTGTACCCCCCTGATGGCGGCCCTGGGTGTAATGTCAGCATGTGAAAAATGACATTCTGAAGGAAAAAAGCCATTTAAAACTGACTCGCGGCTATAATGAATTGTCAGCTCCTGGAATTTGCAGGAGAATTCATTCATTAAAAACACCAAAAAAAAAGCGTGGGGGTCCCCCCAAATTCAATAACCAGACCCTTTAGGTCTGGTATGGATATTAAGGGGAACCCCGCCATCAATTTTTAAAAAAAATGACGTGGGGTTCCCCCCAAATATCCATAACCAGACCCTTCAGGTCTGGTGTGGAATTTAAGGGGAACTCCACTCCAACTAAAAAAAAAAATGGCGTGGAGTCCCCCCTAAAATCCACACCAGACCCCTTATCCGAGCACGTTGACCTGGCCGGCCGCAGAAAAGAGGGGGG
Organism: Rana kukunoris; assembly: GCA_029574335.1. Lineage (NCBI taxonomy): Eukaryota > Metazoa > Chordata > Amphibia > Anura > Ranidae > Rana > Rana kukunoris. The sequence goes on along the minus strand of CM056050.1, from coordinate 379,081,321 downwards.
GACAGAGCGCGGCCCCCCCCCTCTCCTGAACCGCACCAGGCCACATGCCCTCAACATTGGGAGGGTGTTTTGGGGTGCCCCCCAAAACACCTTGTCCCCATGTTGATGAGGACAAGGGTCTCTTCCCCACAACCCTTGCCCGGTGGTTGTGGGGGTCTGCGGGCAGGAGGCTTATCGAAATCTGGAAGACCCCTTTTACAAAGGGGCCCCCCAGATCCCGGCCCCCCCCCTGTGTGAAATGGTAATGGGGTACCTTGTACCTCTACCATTTCACGAGAAAAAAAAAGTGTCAGTGTTAAAAAAGACAAGAGCCGGTTTTTGACAAGTCCTTTATTATCTTCTTTCTTCTTTCCTTCGGGTTTCTTCTTCCTCCTCCTTCTTCTTCCTCTGCTTCTGTCTTGGGTCTTCTATTCCCGCATCTTGCCCGGCGTGTTCTTCCATCTTCTTCTCCTTCCGCTGTCCTTCTCGTCCGCATCTTCTTCTTCTTCTTTGCCGGAGCGGCCGCTTCCAATTGAAATCCCCGCTGTCTGCCGGACCACGCCCCCCCCTCTGACGCCACGGGCAAGCTCTTAGGAGTGTGCTGCCAGTGCGTCAGAGGGGGGCGTGGTCACATGTCAGAGGGCGGCCAATTCAATTCGAAGCTCGTGCGCGGCTTTTTCTTTGCCAGAGTCGCCGCTTCCAATTGAATTGCCCGCTTTCTGGAACATGTGACCACGCCCCCCTCTGACGCACTGGCACCACACGGGGACTTTCCTAAGAGCTTGCCTGTGGCGTCAGAGGGGGGGCGTGGTCCGGCAGACAGCGGGGATTTCAATTGGAAGCGGCCGCTCCGGCGAAGAAGAACAAGAAGAAGATGCGGACGAGAAGGACAGCGGGAGGAAAAGAAGATGGAAGAACACGCCGGGCAAGATGCGGGAATAGAAGACCCAAGACAGAAGCAGAGGAAGAAGAAGGAGGAGGAAGAAGAAACCCGAAGAAAAGAAGAAAGAAGATAATAAAGGACTTGTCAAAAACCGGCTCTTGTCTTTTTTAACCCTTTACATTTTTTTTACTCGTGAAATGGTAGAGGTACAAGGTACCCCATTACCATTTCACACAGGGGGGGGCCGGGATCTGGGGGGCCCCTTTGTTAAAGGGGTCTTCCAGATTTCGATAAGCCTCCGCCCGCAGACCCCCACAACCACCGGGCAAGGGTTGTGGGGAAGAGACCCTTGTCCTCATCAACATGGGGACAAGGTGTTTTGGGGGGCACCCCAAAACACCCTCCCAATGTTGAGGGCATGTGGCCTGGTGCGGTTCAGGAGAGGGGGGGGGCCGCGCTCTGTCCCCCCCTCTTTTCTGCGGCCGGCCAGGTCAACGTGCTCGGATAAGGGGTCTGGTGTGGATTTTAGGGGGGACTCCACGCCATTTTTTTGTAAATTTGGGGTGGAGTTCCCCTTAAATTCCACACCAGACCTGAAGGGTCTGGTTATGGATATTTGGGGGGAACCCCACGTCATTTTTTTTTAAAATTGACGGCGGGGTTCCCCTTAATATCCATACCAGACCTAAAGGGTCTGGTTATTGAATTTGGGGGGACCCCCACGTCATTTGAATAATTATTTTAAATTTCGTACCATGGGGGGGGGGGGGGGAATGTCAGCAGGTGAATAAAGCGCACTTTTCCTGCGGTTAGAAATATGTCTTTGCACAAAATGACATTCTGAAAAAAAAAAAAAAAAAAAAAAGCCATTTAAAACTGACTCGCGGCAATAATGAATTGTCGGCTCCCGGCAATTGCAGGAGAATTCATTCATTAAAAAAAGGGAAAAATAAAGCGTGGGGGTCCCCCCAAATTCAATAACCAGACCCTTTAGGTCTGGTATGGATATTAAGGGGAACCCCGCCGTCAATTTATTAAAAAAATGACGTGGGGTTCCCCCCAAATATCCATAACCAGACCCTTCGGGTCTGGTGTGGAATTTAAGGGGAACTCCACCCCAAATGTAAAAAATAAATGGCGTGGAGTCCCCCCTAAAATCCACACCAGACCCCTTATCCGAGCACGTTGACCTGGCCGGCCGCAGAAAAGAGGGGGGGACAGAGCGCGGCCCCCCCTCTCTCCTGAACCGAACCAGGCCACATGCCCTCAACATTGGGAGGGTGTTTTGGGGTGCCCCCCAAAACACCTTGTCCCCATGTTGATGAGGACAAGGGTCTCTTCCCCACAACCCTTGCCCGGTGGTTGTGGGGGTCTGCGGGCAGGAGGCTTATCGAAATCTGGAAGACCCCTTTAACAAAGGGGCCCCCCAGATCCCGGCCCCCCCCCTGTGTGAAATGGTAATGGGGTACCTTGTACCTCTACCATTTCACGAGTAAAAAAAATGTAAAGGGTTAAAAAAGACAAGAGCCGGTTTTTGACAAGTCCTTTATTATCTTCTTTCTTCTTTCCTTCGGGTTTCTTCTTCCTCCTCCTTCTTCTTCCTCTGCTTCTGTCTTGGGTCTTCTATTCCCGCATCTTGCCCGGCGTGTTCTTCCATCTTCTTCCGCTGTCCTTCTCGTCCGCATCTTCTCCTTCTTCTTCTTCGCCGGAGCGGCCGCTTCCAATTGAAATCTCCGCTGTCTGCCGGACCACGCCCCCCCCTCTGACGCCACGGGCAAGCTCTTAGGAAAGTCCCCGTGTGGTGCCAGTGCGTCAGAGGGGGGCGTGGTCACATGTTCCAGAAAGCGGGCAATTCAATTGGAAGCGGCGACTCTGGCAAAGAAAAAGCCGCGCACGAGCTTCAAATTGAATTGGCCGCCCTCTGACATGTGACCACGCCCCCCTCTGACGCACTGGCAGCACACTCCTAAGAGCTTGCCCGTGGCGTCAGAGGGGGGGCGTGGTCCGGCAGACAGCGGGGATTTCAATTGGAAGCGGCCGCTCCGGCGAAGAAGAAGAAGAAGGAGAAGATGCGGACGAGAAGGACAGCGGGAGGAACAGAAGATGGAAGAACACGCCGGGCAAGATGCGGGAATAGAAGACCCAAGACAGAAGCAGAGGAAGAAGAAGGAGGAGGAATAAGAAACCCGAAGAAAAGAAGAAAGAAGATAATAAAGGACTTGTCAAAAACCGGCTCTTGTCTTTTTTAACCCTTTACATTTTTTTTTCTCGTGAAATGGTAGAGGTACAAGGTACCCCATTACCATTTCACATAGGGGGGGGGCCGGGATCTGGGGGGCCCCTTTGTTAAAGGGGTCTTCCAGATTTCGATAAGCCTCCTGCCCGCAGACCCCCACAACCACCGGGCAAGGGTTGTGGGGAAGAGACCCTTGTCCTCATCAACATGGGGACAAGGTGTTTTGGGGGGCACCCCAAAACACCCTCCCAATGTTGAGGGCATGTGGCCTGGTGCGGTTCAGGAGAGGGGGGGGGCCGCGCTCTGTCCCCCCCTCTTTTCTGCGGCCGGCCAGGTCAACGTGCTCGGATAAGGGGTCTGGTGTGGATTTTAGGGGGGACTCCACGCCATTTTTTTTTTAATTTGGAGTGGAGTTCCCCTTAAATTCCACACCAGACCCGAAGGGTCTGGTTATGGATATTTGGGGGGAACCCCACGTCATTTTTTTTTTAAATTGACGGCGGGGTTCCCCTTAATATCCATACCAGACCTAAAGGGTCTGGTTATTGAATTTGGGGGGACCCCCACGCTTTTTTTTCCCTTTTTTTAATGAATGAATTCTCCTGCAATTGCCGGGAGCCGACAATTCATTATTGCCGCGAGTCAGTTTTAAATGGCTTTTTTCCTTTGAAAAATGACATTTTGTGCAGAGACAGTTCTAACCACGGGAAACATGCGCTTTTTCACATGCTGACATTAGAGCCCCCCATAGTATGAAATTTAAAGGAAAATTACACTTTTATTATTGCACTTTTAGCATTATTAAAATCACTGCTCCCGAAAAAACGGCCGTTTTAAAAAATAAAAAAAGCATTGGTACATGTCCCCTGGGGCAGGACTGAGGTCCCCAAACACTTTTTAGGACAAAACTTGCAGATTAGCCTTTAACATTCACTATTAAGATTTCCCCCATAGACTTATACAGGGAGTTCGGCGGCGGCTTTAGTTATCAATCACATCGCGCTGCTGCTGCCGCCGGTTCATGCGCCTAATTAGGGCTTCATCCAGCGCACTAATTAAGGCATGTACCGGCGCAGCGCAGATTCATTAGTAAATCAGCCCCTGTGAATCTGTGATAATAATGATGAATTGTACTATAAATAATAATGCAAAAAAATAATAGCAAAAAGTCTCTTTCATGAATATTCAAATAGAAATGGATATTAAACACCCTGTGAAGAATCTTCAGTGAACGAAGGACATTGTGAATCTACCACCACTCAGAATAAAGGTTTACCAGATATACAAGCTTTCAAAGCTTGTCATTCATACCCAGCCTGGGTCCTACGGTCCTCCCAGCGCATCAAACGGGGGCGAGCCGGACATTATTGGAGACTTGATGTTTGTACACCAAAGAAAAATGGCAGGGGGATAAACTAATTGAGCAGATAAAACCAAGGGAACAAAACGAAAAGAATCCGTCATCGGTAAAACCAGATGATAATTTATTATATTAAACAAGTCTGTACTAACATCAGACTAAATTCTATTAAGAACAAGCAAAGCCAGCCAGCAAATAATACAAAGCACACCTGTGCAAGCGGAACGTTAGAACAGCACGGTGACGTCAGCACGTCGCTCCCCCCAGCCCGGGTGAGCAACGTGCTGATGATACCGCACTGTTCTCATGTTCAGCTTGCACGGGTGTGCTCTGCATTTGCCGGCCAGCCGGCTTTGCTTGTTCTTAATGGAATTAAGTCTGATGTTAGTACAGCCATTTCCTCTATTGTGTCTGACAGACGCGAGTAAAATAGAGCCGATTGGCTGCTCTCCTGAAAGGTGGGTATGCACTGATTAATGCAGGACCACCAGGGGTACCACCAGGACCACCAGGGATGCCAACCACTAATGATCTCCAGGTATGCCACCCATGGCCACCAGGGATGCCAATCCACAAATGATGGCAATCAGTGCCCATCAGTAATGCCTGCCAGTGCCTCCTTATCAGTGATGTCCATCAGTGTCACCTATCAGTGCCCATCTGTGCCTATCAGTGCCACCTATCAGTGCCCATCAGTACCACCCATAAGTACCCTTTAGTGTAGTCTTTCAGTGCCCAACAGTGTCACCTATCAGTGCCACCTATGAGTGCCCATCAGTGCTGCATGTTAGTGCCCATTAGTGCCACCTCATCAGCGCCCATCAGTGCCACCTTATCAGTGCCCATCAGTGCAGCCGCATCAGTGCACATCAGTGAGGGAGAAAACTTACTTTTTTTTACAAAATGTTATAACATAAACAAAGAAAAACTTTTTTTTCTTCAAAATTTTCTGTCTTTTTTTATTTGTTTAGCAAAAAACAAACAAAAAAAAAAACAGAGGTGATCAAATATAAATCTTTTTTTTGTGGGAACAAGATGATAAAAAATGTGTTTGGGTACAGTGTTGCATGCACAATTGTCATTTTAAAAGTGTCAGCGATGAAAACTGAAAATTGGCTTGGGCAGGAAAAATGTATACCAAGCTCAAATGTGGGGGAGGGGGGGGGTCCCCTTTAACATACATACCTGACCATCTGCAATGATAAAGGTCTGGTAATAAATTTGGAGCCTTTTTTTGTTTTGTTTTTTAAACTGCATAGTTTACAAACAGAATGAACCCGAATGGGAAATGTAATTTTAGCAGAATATGTCCTTCTTAAATGCCACTTTTCCTTTAGTACTTGTGCCACTTTATGTGCAGGTTTAAGGTATACCCCAAGCCTGTTATATAAAGGAATTATGTGACCTGCTCACCACTGAATGGTATTATTTTAAATTCCAGCTGATCTGATAGATAACCTGGTCTAGGATTTCATATAATGATTATAATTGTTTTATAAGTTCAGGTTTGCTTATTAAAACATATTATGGTACCTTTAACAGATGACCTTTAAAAGTCAAAATTACTTTATAATAGACAATCCTATTAAGAGAATAGCTGATTGATCAATTGACATTTATAAAAAGCCTAATTTCATTATAAAACAAAACAATTAGAAAAAATTGTAAATTAGACACAATCCGTAAACGGTACATAAAAGACATTAATAAGAGTTTGTGAATATATTTTTGGGGTAATATAGAAAGCTTTCACCACTTAACCGCTTCAATACTAGGCTTTTATACCACCTCCATACCGGGCCTATTCTGACACTTTTCTCCTACATGTAATAATCATCATTCTTTTGCTAGAAAATTACACAGTACCCCCAAACATTATATATGTTTTTTTTAGCAGACACCCTAGGGAATAAAATGACGGTCATTCCAAAGTTTTATCTTGCACGGTATTTACGCAATTATTTTTCAAACGCTTTTTTTTGTAAAAAAAAATGTTTTATGAATTAAAAAAATAACAAAACACTAAAGTTAGCCCAATTTTTTTGTATTATGTGAAAGATTATGTTACACCGAGTAAATAGAGACCCAACATGTCACGCTTTAATTATGCGCACACTCATGGAATGGCGCCAAACTTCGGTACTTAAAAATCTCCATAGGCAACGCTTTATTTATTTTTTACAGGTTACAGTTTAGATTTACAGAGGAGATCTAGTGCTAGATTAGTTGCTGGCACTCTAACGCACGCGGCGATACCTCACATGTGTGGTTTAAACGGCGTTTACATATGTCGGCGGGACTTGCGCGTGCGTTCGCTTCTGCACGCGAGCTATCGGGGACAGGGGCGTTTCATTTTTTTTTTATCTTTTATTATTTTTTTTTACTTATATTTTATTTATTTTTCCACTTTTTTTCATTTTTTTTTTTTTTTCCCACTTTTATTCCTATTACAAGGAATGTAAACATCCCTTGTAATAGGAAATGTGTGTGACAGGTCCTCTTTATGGAGAGATGTGGGGTCAATAAGACCTCACATCTCACCTCCAGGCTGGAAACCATGAGATCGGTGAAAAAAAATTCACCGATCTCATGAATGGTGACTTACAGCCGCAATCGCGGCTTTGTTTACATACGGGGACCCGGGCGTGACGTCATCAGATCGCGCCCGGGTCCTCCGACGGTCATAGAGATGACTGGTGACCATCTGGTCACCAGTCATCTCTATGCTTCCTGCCGCCGCCGACGATTCGTTCTCCGGGCCCCCGAAGGTACAGGTAAGCCCGGAGAAGCACCGGATGGCGGCGGGAGGGGGGGGATGTCCCCTCCCGCGGCCTGTAAGAACGATCAAGCGGCGGAACCGCCGCTATGATCGTTCTTACTTTGTGCAGAATCGCCGGCTGAAGAGATGGATATCTGGATGATGCCTCTGGCTGCAGGCATCGTCCAGATATTCGCCTGCAATACCCAGGCCGTCAATTGACGGCCACTTAGGATGGTAAATCCCATCCCAGGCCGTCAATTGTCTATGGCTGGGTATTGAAGTGGTTAAGGACCATCGTAATGCCACCGTTTTTTAATGTCATGGAAAAAAAAACAACGTTTTTCTCAACGTGATTCCCCTCAAGCCTGCCTTGCATACACATGACCGTGATAAAAACTGCTTGAGCATAAAGGGGAAGTTCCATTCGAATCACCCTTTGGGCTAATTATGCAAATTTTCCTTCTCATAACATGCTTCTGAGCATGCACATTTTTTCCCCTGTCTTTAAAGCCTACACATGACTGTTTTTAAAGACGTGAAAAACGTAGAGAAAAAAATAAAGGAGGTTCTAAATTTTTAATGCCCATTTTTCTCGTCGAGAAAAATGCTCTGGAGCCTACACACAATCGTTTTTAATGACCAATTTAAAAAAATTGCATTTTTCTCGTCATGAAAAACGGTCGTATGTACGCGGCATTAGGATTAGTGCCCTTAATTACCAGGCCATTTTTTTAAATACGGCACTGCGTCACTTTAACTGACAATTGTGTAGTTGTACAACGCTGCTCCCACAAATAGAGCTGTCTTTTGGTGGTTCTTATTTTTTGGGCTATAAACAAAAAAAGAGCGTCAATTTGGAAAAAAAGCTATATTTTAACTTTTTGCTATAATAAAAAAAGTATTTCTTCCTCAGTTTAGGCCGATATATATTCTTCTACATATTTTTGGTAAAAAAATCTCAGTAGGCATATATTGGTTGGTTTGCACAAAAGTTATAGCATCTACAAAATAGGCAATAGATTTTTGACATTTTTATTATTATTTTTTTAATAGTAATGGTGAGCGGTGATCTGCAATTTTTAGCGGGACTGCGACATTGCAGTGGACAGATAGAACACTTTTGTCACTTTTTGGGACCATTGACATTTATACAGCGATCAGAGCTAAAAATGTACACTGATTACTGTAAAAATGTCACTGGCAGACAAAGAGTTAACACTAGGGGGTGATTAAGGGATTAACTGGGTTACTTAGGAATTTTTTCTAACTATGGGAGGATGAGACTACCTGGGGGAGGAGATTGCTCACATTTCCTAAACAGTAAGAACAGGAGATCTGTCTTTCCTCCCCTGACAGAACAGAGATCTGTCTAATTACTTAGACATATCTCTATTCTGTCTCTGTCAGGAGCAATCGCGAGTGGCATCAGCTCTGGTGTCGTGCCCCGGCATGCCCTTAACAGCTCTTAAAGCGGCCGAGGTACAGTTAAGGCAATTCACCCAGGGGAGCCAAACTGCCACAGTATAACTCGGGCGGCTGGTCCTTAAGTGGTTAAACATGATATCAGAACAGGTCTTATGTAAGGTATAGTGGGCTCCTTTCACAAAGTGGTATCTTACAGCATGAGAGTATGTGGTAAGATACCGCACAGCATTTTTAAAAAAAAAATTTGGCATTCACTAAAAAAAGCTACTAAAATACCGCATGAGTTTTTTTATGAAGTCCTGCAATATTTTAGTAGTGAAACCCTGCAGTAATTTACCACAGCATCCTGAACACAGGCTGTAAGTAGCTGCTTGGTAGGAATGAGCTTTGAGTTAAAGTCAAACTCATGTTCGACTCGAACATTGCCTGTTCGCCGAACAGCGAACAATTTGGGGTGTTCGCGGGAAATTCGAAAAAGCCGCAGAACACCCTGTAAAAGCCTATGGGAGAAATCTAAAGTGCTAATTTATAAGGCTTATATGCAAGTTATTGTCATAAAAAGTGTTTGGGGACCTGGGTCCTGCCCCAGGGGACATGTATCAATGCAAAAAAAAAAGTTTTAAAAACTGCAGTTTTTTCGGGAGCAGTGATTTTAATAATGCTCAAAGTGAAATAATTTAAGTGAAATATTCCTTTAAATTTCATACCAAGGGGGGGGGGGGCTGTAAAGGGTATTAAGGGGAACTACACCCCAAATAAAAAAAAAAAAAAGTTTCCCCCAAAAATCCATACCAGACCCTTTATCCGAGCACGCAACCTGACAGCCAGCAGGAAAAGAGGAGGGGACGAACCTCCTGAACCGTACCAGGCCACATGCCCTCAACATTGAGAGAATGCTTTGGGGGTCTCTGACCATGTCCTCTGACCATGTCCCCATGTTGATGCTGATGGGGACAAGAGACATATCCCCAAAACCCTTGCCCGATGGTTGTGGGGGTCTGCGGGCGGGGGCTTATCAGAATCTGGAAGACCCCTTTAAAAGGGGACCCCCAGATCCCGCCCCCCTATGTGAATTGGTAAGGGGTACATTGTACCCCAACCATTTCACAAAGAAAGTGTAACAAATTGTAAAAAAACACAGACACCATTGGGAAAGTTCTTTATTAAAAAAAAAAAAAAAAAGATTCCAGCGGTGGTAATCCACTCTTGGTCTCCGCTCCAATGTCGGTATCCTGCGATGGGTGATCTCCTCTCTGCCGGGGTCCAGCGATAAGAAGATCTCCCCTTCATCCAGGTCTAGGATCCAGCGATGAGATGTCCGCATTTTTTTTTTATCAATGACTTTTCTCTGTATTGCTGGGAGCCGACAATTCATTATAGCCGCGAGTGGTTTTAAATTACTTTTTTCCTTCAGAAATTACACTTTGTGCAGGGACAGTTACTAAGTAGTGTACGGGAAACAAGCACTACTTCACAGGCATACTATACACCCCCCCAGGTACGGAAATTTATTTCACTTTTATTGTTTCACTTTAAACATTATTAAAAATCACTGGTCAAGAAAAAACTGCAGTTTTTAAAACTTTTTTTTGCATTGATACATGTCCCCTGGGGCAGAACCCGGGTCCCCAAACACTTTTTAGGACAATAACTTGCATATTAGCTTTTAAAATGAGCACTTTAGATTTAAAACGTTCGAGTCCAATAGACTTTAACAGGGTTCTAAAGTTCCCACAAACTTTTGGTCTGTTTGCAGGTTCTGGTGCGAACCGAACGGGGGGGTGTTCGGCTCATCCCTACTGGTTGGTATCTAGCAGCGTCCTTAATGACTTGGCGGATCCTCCCACTCGCTTCAGCCTATCCCTAGAGACGCTCCTACGTCTCCCAATCGCAGCGCGTGCGAGTCGCGGAGGGCGGACCTCTCGTCCACCCTGTCCATCTCGGCTCCTGGCCTATAGGAACTCTAGGGGCCGTAGTCTCGCGAGACTTCACCCCTGGAGTGGAATTCCTTCAGGCTCTCCTCCCACCGCAAGCCAGTCATCGCCTGTGATCGGAGGTAGGAGCCTGGGTTAGTGTAATAGTAAGATCCCCCCTCTAGTTAGTCAGCTAGTGCTTCCTAGGAATTTATTCCTACCTCTTATTTTATATACCGCTGGTTAGCAATCTTTTATTGTGAACACAGAATGGCAGAAGAGGGCTCTCTCCCCACCCTTGATGAGGAGCTGACACTGGAACCAGCTCAGCTCTGAAATGCTGCTCAACTCCAAGAGCTCATTAATAAGTCTATACACTGGCTGCAACTGCCACCTCCTCCGGAGCTCAACAGGCCCTGGCCCCCTCTGGACCCATAACAAAGGGAAAGTCCTCTCAAAAGAGGAAACATATTGGGACGGCCTATGACTCCCCGGCAGGGGAAGTAAAGAATGTGCATAGAGCAGCTCTCCACACGGACTGCCACCCCACGCATCTTTCAGACTCCTTTCAACCCCTGGGCCTCAGGGAGTCCTCTAAGAGGCATGGATCCGCCAAACGGACCAAACCCGACTCGTACGTAGTCGAGTGAGACGAGGACTCGTCCGCTGGGACGGATGGGTCCGAGGTCTCAGAGTCTGAATACGAAGAAGTAGAGGATGCGGGGGCACCGGCGCTCCTACAGGACGCCAACCCTGACAATCAGGGCAAGGACATTGTGGATGCCCTGGGCGAACCATTGTTCAACCCAGACGCCATATCCCATCCCCGTTCTGGGGATTGGTCTCCTTTATCCCACGTGTCACAGTATGTTGAGCTTTGGGCACGTAGACCCCTGGAAAGATCCAACCGTAATAAGCTACGAGCGGAATGCCCTCGCCCCAAGATTCCAATGAAGACAGTCATGACACCAGAGATAGATCCCATTTTATCAAAATATTTACTAAAGACAGGGAAGTTTCCCAAAAAGGGGATAGACCGATCTTTTAAGACCATACAAGATCGAATACTGGACCTTTTTGGACCACTGACAAAGATCCTAAACCTGGCAGAACAGGCTGCGACCACTGGCCAGATGGTCGATCTAACCCAATTACGTGGGTGGGCCCAAAGGGCCATATGCCTGACGGGCAGCACCAATACCGCCTGCTCCGTCGAGCGCAGACGCTCAATCCTGATGCGGCTCGATCCACAACTGGCTCACTTGGCGGAAACCGAACCAGGCCCCGCAGCAGAGGGGATGTTATTTGGTGAATCCTTAGTCAAGGACATCAATAAGTTCGTAGGACTGTTTAACAGTCTTGACAAGGTGCAAACCTCTCTCAAAAGAACAGGAACTAGTAGAGTTTTTCCCCCGGGCCGGCAGAAGAAGGGGCCGTTCTGCCGGCCGCAATAACAATGGTAGACCGTTTCAGAGAGCAGCTATCCAAACGCACTACGCTCAGGCTCCCAATCCATACACCACCACGGCGCAACCAGCACCTTTTTTCCCACCACGTGGTAGACTGCGGAGAGGACGCAGCCACAGAGGATACCCTTGTTCTCGCCCATACGCCGGTGAGTACCACATACATTCCATTACCCCTCACACCTGTGGGGGGCCGCCTAATGTTTTTTACCCACACATGGTCTGCGATTACGGCAGATACATGGATACTAAACACAGTTGCAGGGTTCCACATAGAACTTCTGTCCCCACCGAACCTAGGAGTAATACCACCCCCTATCCGGTTCGCGGAACAGAACGTGGCTCTGATAGACAACGAGCTCCGGGAACTGATATCCAAACACGCGGTGATCGAAGTCGACCCTTCTTCCCCCGGGGTTTATCAGCAACCTCTTCTTAGTCAAGAATAAAGGGGGTGGTTATCGCCCCGTCTTAAACCTTTGGGACTTGAACCAGTACGTCGCCTATCGGCATTTCAAGATGGAGGGCATCCACTGCCTCCGAGATCTCCTCCAACCGGGAGACTGGTTGGTGAAGGTAGACCTAAAGGACGCCTACCTCACCGTCCCCATGCATCGGGAATCCCAACACCTACTCCGCTTCTTGTGGTGGGGACGCACCTGGCAATTTACGTGCCTTCCGTTCGGTCTGTCATCCGCCCCATGGTGTTTCACAAAAATCTTGAAACCAGCCGTGGCATCACTGAGGAGCAGAGGAGTGCGTCTGATCGTTTATCTAGACGACATCCTCATACTTGCTTACTCCAAGAATCAAGCGTATCGCCACACGGCCTGGACGATCAACCTATTACAAGGTCTAGGCTTCCTGATCAATCAGAAAAAATCGGTTCTCATTCCGGCTCAGGAGATGGAATTCCTAGGCTTCTTGGTAGACACCAATCAAGCTGTCCTCCGCCTACCCAGCGCGAAATTGACCCTGATCCGCAAAGAGATCAGAGCGGTACTCCGCAAGGGGTACTTATCTCTACGCATACTAGCCCGTCTGGTAGGTCTACTGGCGGCATCCATTCAAGCCATATTTCTGGCCCCTCTTCATTACAGGGCCCTCCAGAGACTAAAAATCCTGCACTTACGACAGGGTCTCCGCTACGCAGACGAGATACCTCTCTCTTCGGAAGCCCAAGTCGAACTACAATGGTGGCTCCGACACGCTGTTGAGTGGAATGGCAGGACTATCTTCAACTCATGCCCAGACGTCATCATAGAGTCGAACGCGAGCCGCCGAGGCTGGGGTGCTCGCTTAGGAGGGACCTCGACGGGAGGGACCTGGTCCAGGGAAGAATCTCTCTTGCACATCAACGCACTGGAACTCTCAGCGGCACTATTCGCCATTCAGAGTTTCTTAGCGGAGAAATCCAATTGTTGCGTTTTATTACGAATGGACAATATTGCGGCGGTGCAATACATCAACCGCCTAGGTGGCACCAGATCCAAGATCCTGGCAGACATTACTACAGAGATTTGGCACTACTGTCTGTCCCGCGACATCATCCTTACGGCGAAGTACATTCCGGGTACCTCCAACACTGTTGCAGATTGGAATTCCCGTTAACTTATCGACTCCAGCGATTGGTGTTTGGACCGATCAGTCTTTGCCCAACTAAACCTACTTTGGGGCCCCTTGGGCATAGACCTATTCGCCTCGCGTCTCAATCACCAGCTGCCCCGTTTTTTCAGCTGGAGATCAGACCCAGGGTTCTTGGCGGTAGACGCTTTCCGCCACTCTTGGACGGGGAAACACATTATGCGTTTCCCCCATTCTCGATGATCCCCAAGGTCCTACTGCAGATTGCGAACCAGAAGGCGATGGTGGTGCTGATCACCCCATGGTGGCCAACTCAACCATGGTTTCCCCTACTGCTGGAGTTGATCGTGGACCATCTCAGACTTCTGCCCCCGTTTCCGCATATCCTCTCCCATCCGACCAAAGGCATTCACCCCCTGGTAGAAAAGGGCACGCTGACACTCCTGGCATGGTTGGTCTCGGGGTGCCGGACATACACAACGGCCTTTCAAACTCAGCTAGAGATCTCCTCACCGTGGCCTGGGCCCCCGGGACTCGATCGGCATATCGATCAGCCTGGAACCTCTGGGTACGTTGGTGTGACCAACGGCAGACTGATCCCGTACGTGCCCCTGTATCCGTCATAGCGAATTACCTAGCGGACTCTTTCGGATCTGGCAAGTCCTACAGTTCCATTAACATTTACAGATCAGCCATATCAGCCTACCATTACCCCGTGGACTCTCTGCCAATTGGCAAGCATCCCCTGATATGCAGATTATTACGAGGCATCAGGTTCAAACAACCTCCTCGCCCTAAATACCAATCCACCTGGGACGTCTCCAGGGTCCTCGACATGTTCTCAGGCTGGGAGGACAACGATACTCTGTCTCTCAAACTGCTGTCTTTTAAACTTACGGTACTGATGTGCCTAATCTCCATCAAAAGTGTCTCAGACGTTAGGGCCTTAGACATTTCCAGATGTCAGTTCTCACCTCAAGGGGTTAAGTTCTCAGTAGTCCGCAGGACAAAAACAGGCCTACAATCGGTGTTCTACCCCTATTTTCCTACACACCCACGACTCTGCGTGGTTAGATGCCTACAGGCCTATGAGGCGCGCACTAACGACCTGCGACCCCCGGGATTTTCCCAACTTCTAATATCCTACGTACGCTCACACCACCCGGTTACTCCTGCACTTTGGCACGATGGGTTAGATCAGCCATGGCAATGGCGGGTATAAACGTCACTCTGTTTGGAGCGCATTTCTCCAGAGGGGCTATGGCTACCAAGGTGGTTGCGACTGGAGGCTCTCTTACTGACCTGTTAATGGCGGCCGACTGGTCTTCTGAGACCGTCTTTCGTTTTTTCTATTTCAGACCGGAGGAACATGTCGCCATGTCTGTCTTACGGTGATAGGGTCTCTGAATGTCTTAGTTTTTGATTTAATCATGGTATAGATGTTGTGTTAAGCTTTGAACTTGCATAAGATATGAGCCTCCTGTCTGATGTATAATTCGAGATTTTCCTAGCTTGTGACGGAAAATATTGATTATATGAAGACAGGAGGCGAGTATCTTCCCTCCCTTCCCAACCCTCTCATGATTTTACGTCTTATTTCAGGCTATTGATACCATTCGCGACCAGAATATACAAGCGACCTACTGATCGGGTGATGTTCCCCTATTTCTGGATGACCTGTTGGTCAGATTTGCTCAGTTGGTTAACCCCCATTGGGACCCGTTGCTGTTACCACAGAACTCTCCGGACACAAAGTTGTGGGGCCGGCTGGCCGAAGAGTCGACAAGTGAAGACAAGGTTCAAGTAAGGTTCCTTGTACCCATACCTCAAGATCCACATAAAGAAAGAGGAAGAACCAGGGGAGAGCAGTCCTTATATAGAGACTAGGAGGGGAGGGGCTAAGACCCAAGGACTGCTGGGATACGTAGTTTATACAGTTTTCTTTTTGTTTTACTACGTTAAAGGTGATTTTTGCATTATCTGCTATGAGCATTAATAAAGAAAGATTAATGCATAAGATACTCGCCTCCTGTCTTCATATAATCAATATTTTCCGTCACAAGCTAGGAAAATCTCGAATTACAGTCCTGCCATATTTGCAGGGAGAACCATGATTTCCTAGGTCAATATATCTGTCCAGCCTCTGATAAATATTGCTCTGCTACCCTTTCTTCTGGCACAAGGCATCACACCTATCACAATCCTCACAGACTGAACCTTCACATTGGGATGTTAAAACACAGAGGCTTTAATCATTAGGATGTTCCTCCAGAGTTGTTTTAACTCTGCTCAAAGCACAGGACCCTTCAACGAACAATACAATGACAAAGTTTTGAATACGTTTTGATCCTGTACGGCCTCGTACACACAATCAAATCTGACTGCTGGAAACGGTCTGCTAGACCGTTTCAGCAGACAGATTCGATCGTGTGTACGGGCAAACAGACGGATTTGGCCACCCGACAGATTTCAAAGCATGCTTTGAAATCTGTCGGCTGGGAACCCATCCGCCCGACATGTCTGCTGGTTAGTATGCTAACCAGCAGACATGTCTTCTCGCACACGCGCCGAATGATTTAGACGCATGCGCGGAAGTGTCAACATCACCGCCACGTCACCGACACGTTCAGCGCGCTGTCTTTTGGCGGGGATTTTGGTTTGCTCGTGTGTACACGCGAGCAAACCAAAATGCCAGCAGACAGATCTGTTCAAATCGGTCGGTCCGACCGATTTGAACAGATAGATTGCCTCGTGTGTACGAGGCCTACTAATGGCAAAAACTTCAATCCTGATGTGCTCTCCTTCTCCCAACTCCTCGAATTCATGCAAACAGGCCTTGATTTAGGATTAGTATTAAGCAATTTAAAGGTATAGATGGTGGCAATCTCTGCTGTGATGACAAGAGATGGGCCAAAGATCCTTTAATAATCAAATTCTTCAAGGCAGTCAAGAAGCTAAGCCCACCCGTTAAAACACATCTTTTTCACTTGGGATCCCTCTACCACTCTGGAGCTCTTATCCAGACAGCCTTTTGCCCCATCTGATTCACCGTCCTTGTGGAATCTCACTTGGAAGCTGTTCATCTTTGTGGTGATGGCATTAGGCTGGGGAGTATCAGAGCTCAGATAGAGTAGAACCTAGAACAGTACATGGATTCATCCATAGTTCTAGAGCCATAGTTTGCAGATCCCTGCTCTGGTACAATAGCTTCATGGATAATCAAATTGATTAAGAAGGCATACAGGGCTAGAGGTCTAGAATCCCATCTTCAAATGGGCTGTATTCCACTCAGTTGTTTTTTGCTTCTTGGGCAGCCAGAGCAGACCTATCCATCAAAACAATCTAAAGGGTGGCATTGTGGTCATCCCAACATGCGTTTGTGAAACGTTACAGAGTAGACCCAGCGGCTCTTTCATCTGTAGAAACTGGCAGACAGGCTATCAGGTTGGCATTTGCCTATTTTAAATTATTTTTCAAATACATATTTTACTATGTATCATCCCACTAATTCCAGCAATTATTTTTCACAGGTATGCTGCCATGGAGGCACCAGGAAAACAGAAAATGGTATCATACTTACAATCATTTTATTTCCCTGGTGCTTATCCATGGCAGCATACAATCCCACCCTTGGTATGCTATATTACGCAGAATGCTGGGAGTGCACTAATCCTTGTCTTTTATAATATATAATTCACTGGTCTTGAAGGTGGAGCCAAAGCAGAGCTTGTCACAGGTATGCTGCCATGGATAGGCACTAGGAAAAGAAAATGACTGTAAGTATGATATCATTTTCTGTTTTTTAAATTTTGAATAGAGCAAGAGAAGGGTAAAACCTCTGGACAAAATATGGACAATGCTGGGATTATCTCGGTGCTAATGTAACAACAATATCACAAGAAAATGTATATAATTTAATAATTTATTAAAAAATGCATCAAAGTACATAATACACTGTAAAACCAGATGGTTTAAAAAAGAAACTTATCTGGTTAGACATGTGTTTACAAAGTTACTGCATAATCCCGTTAGTGATAGGAACAACAAACTGTATAGAACAAAAGATCACAACCCAGATGGTCAGCCCAATATATTTCGCCTTTTGTGGCTTCTTCAGGGGTGTCGTTGAGATCAAGGATCAAACAGTTCTGGTGATAGAGATACATAGTGAAAACAGAATATATGTAATAACAAATATACATAAATACAAATGCACATTGTCGCTCAGCCATTGCATGCAAAAAAATGCTAACCTGCTGTACCAGGACGAAGGAGAAGGGGAGAGGTGTTGGTAGTGGGTTCGCGGTCCTAAAAACTTGAAGCCTCAGCCACAGTGGAAAGGTGGTGCGGGGCTTATGGATCGGTCCGTGCCGCGCGTAAGGGTCAAATAAACCCAACCATAGGAGGAGGAGGAGGGGGGAGGACAAGAGGCTACAAGAGACAAATTGATATAAATCCCCATAGTTATAATATCGCAAAAAAAATGTATAAATATAATTCAGACAAATATATTGGATATAAACATAAAACTACACTTACAGGGTTCTACCACTGCAGGGGGCAAATATGAGGATAATCACAAAAGTGCCAATGGCTGTTAACAGCACCAGACCTAAAAAGACCAATTATAAAAATTTAAATAAGAAAATGAGAAGACTGAAGTACAGAGTCTAGTAATCTTAAATCTAGGAACCAATCTCGCTCCAAAAGAGCAGCATTATATCATCTTGCAAAAGCTTAATCATCAAAATATGGCTAAGGTCCTGTTGAGTCAGATGATTGGCCCAATACATGAAGCCAGAAACGGCAGAAAAGCCATAAGTATAAATGCAGATAGAGGAGAGAGGTAGACAGAGAAAATACCTTGTTTAGGAAATAAGCCCGTGTGTGTATCCTCACATACGTCCTGCAGCACAAATGAATAATGACAGCCTACCTACTTAAATACCTCATTCGCTCTTCCCACGCATCCGAGCGGACGAATCCTTTGTGCGTGAGCGGACAATGATGTCAGTGCGCATGCATCGGAAGACGCTGCAGTATCCGCGCCTACACTTCCCATGATCCCCTAAGAGTGGTGGGAGGGGATAAGGTGGGGAATCCCAAGCGTGCATAGCGCGTCAGAGGGAGACCAGCGCGTCAGGGCAGGTGGACCTCCCACTGAATGAGTAGGAGCTCTCTGAATGGACCAACGCCGAGGAGGGCGTGGTGGCCAACAGGGGAGGCAGAGAGTGATTGTAAGACCAGCGAGAGCACTGACAGGAATGGGCTAAGAGTGTAAATAGCCCTTGGGTCTCCATACGGAAGGGAAAAAGAAATTAACCCCTAAATCACGCGGCAGGGACCGACACAAGAAAAAAGATAATAAGAGAACCTGAGTACATAACAGAGTAGTACTTAACAACCACAGCCCGACAAAATCGACCAGCGGACAGCAGGGCATCAAAACTGCAAACAGTGGCTGAGCGATTTACAACAGAATAATGGCAAATTAAATAGAACAAAAATTATTCAAAAAAAAATATATATATATGGAACTTAATAATAATCATAAATAGTTACACATAGTTTCTATAGAGCAATAGCCTATACACACTTTATAAAAAGAGGCGATCACAATTATATGTTGCTAGCTCACAGGTACACAAAGGGTGGATGAAGAGAAGGAAAGAGAGGAGAAGAGGGGAGGAAAATGAAATCAGAAAAGAGGGTGGGCAAAGGGGAAGGAGGACAAACAGGAAAAATAGAAAAATATAGGGAGGAAAAATGCACAGGGTGTATTGTAGGGGTTCCAGGAATTCCAGGAATATTGGGTAAGAACCCAAATAGGTTGCAGCATACTTTTATTCCTATTTGGAAAAATTAGATCCTTACGATCAATTTTGACAGCTCTGTTGTATGCCCTTTTGAGGGTTTTGTGGCTATATCCCCTATCCCTAAGTCGGGAATATAGATTTTTTGCAGCTATTTCAAAGTCTTCTCTCAAAACACAGTTTCTGTTCAATCTTATATATTGACTATAGGGAATGCTCCTGACTAAAGATTGGGGATGGCCACTGGAGGCGTGGAGAATGGTGTTACCCGCCGAGTCCAAACATAAAAACATTGCGAGTTAGAATGAATCTAAGGAGATTCAAAATAAAAAAAATGTAGGGTTGGGCCTGGTCGCCTCTGTCTCTAAGAATGTTGCCAACAACTTCAATACCTCTTTCATGGGGAATGGCGTTGTAGAGACTTTCAATGTCGATGGCAACCAACCAAGTGTTAGGTGGAACTGAAATTCCCTCAATGGTTTGAAGTAGATCTATAGTATCTTTAATGTACGATGTAAGAGATACAACATGGGGACGGAGATAGTTATCTACCAATGCGCTGGCATTTTCCGTAAGGCCAGTGCAACCAGATACTATGGGCCAGATTCACATACACTTAATATTGTGCTGCGTAATCGAAATACTCTACGCTGCCGTATTTTACCAGGCTCTACACCGAATTCTGGTAGATTTTTGCCCATACACTACGGCGGCGTAGTTTATTTCTCGCCGCGTAATCGAAATACGCAATTAGGGGGCGTGAAGCATTTAAATTAAGCACGTCCCCGCGGCGATCGAACTGCGCATGCTCCGTACAGAAATTTCCCGCCGTGCATTGCGCAAAATCACGTTACGTCATTCGTTGTTTGAGTAGCGTCGTTTACGAACATTCCTATTCCCGGACGACTTACGTTAAAAATAATAAAAGACATCGGAAAACGTAGAAATTCGAAGCGGGAACGACGGCCATACTTAACATGGGCTGTCTAATATTAGACCAGCAAAAAGCTGGTATAGTGAAACGCAAAAAAAAGATGACTAAAGATGCCGTAAGAGATTGCGATTGAAGATCGTAATTTCTGGGATCGCCGGCAAAAGCTCATTAGCATACCCCGTCGCGGAAAACGACGAGAAGTCCACCCAGTGGCCACAATTTTATTGCAGCGTAGATCCGAAGGCGTGCGAACACGTAATCCAATCGAATTGAAGCCCGCAGCCGACTATTCATGGTTTGAGGTTTTCGAGTAAGGGCTCTGTGAATCTGGCCCTGTAGGTCTACCAGGTGGACAGGTCATAGACTTGTGTATTTTGGGGAGGGCATACATTTATTCTACCTAGCCATGAAATATGGTAGGTATCCCATTGTTTCAACATATTATGGATTTCTTTAAAGGGGGATAATTAGCATTATATAGGGTGTGGTAAGTGGGCGTCATATGTACACTTAAAAAATTAAGAGCGTGGGTACACCATATATATGGATATGTTATGCTGTTAGGGTTAGGGTTAGGGGATAGGGTTGGGTTTAGGGTTAGGGTTAGGGTTAGCGTTAGGGGTTAGGGTTTCCCCTTGAAGAATAAGGCTAGGCCTCAGGAATTGGAACAGGAACATCCCCCAGAGGTCAAAGGTCAGAAGGCAGTCCCCAGAGGTCAAAGGTCATGAGGCATGGCTGACCCACCCCCACCAAAATGTACTGTCTACCCCAACTGAGGCGGAGAGTGAACACGTCGGGAAATAAACAAGTCAGGGAAAGCGTTTAGAGGTGCAGAGGGGTCAGATAGGAGAAGGATGGGGAGAGCTTTGGTCTTGGGGTTATTAATTTTATATCTCGAAAGAGAAATAAAAGGGGAGAACAGTTTATGTAGTGAAGGAAGGGATATGAGCGGTTCAGCTAAGGTTAAAAAAATATCATCTGAGAAAAATGAAATTTTGTATTCTCGCACTACCTTTATGGGTGAGCATGTATAGCTGTGACTAATGGTTCCAGGCATAAGACAAAAAGGAGAGGCGATACGGGACACCCCTGTCTAGCACCCTTAGACATTAAGAATGTTTGTGAAAAAATGCAGACAATTGTACTTGAAAGTTAGGGTGATAATAAAAAACCTTCAGGGCCTCCTAAAAAAAGACCCTTAAACCCATAGTGGGATAAGGTGGTGAACATAAAAGGCCAAAAAAAGAAAAGCATATCAAAAGCTTTTTGTGAGTACAGACTCAGTATAAGAGCTGGGCATTGGAACTTATTTAGTAGATCTATGAGATTAATGGAGTCTGGTGTTATTTCCAGCTTGTCTGGATTGTACAAACCCAGGAATGAAGGACTCACTGCTCCAGGTAAAATGATTAGTGCCTGATAGGAATATTCAACCAAGTGCTAGCCCCCCCTCCCCCACCTCCATGAGTATATGAATAGAAGAAGAAATGGCTGCACATCGATTGAAATCCAAAATGTAGTTGATTGATCACCACAATTAAATCAAAAGACACCAACACACAGCTTTGTAGACGGGTATCACACAGTACAGTTGTGCTAAATCATTACGGGTCTGGTATGGATATTAAGGGGAACCCTGCGTCAAATAAAAAAAAAATTATGTGGGGTTCCCCCCAAATATCCATTCCAGACCCTTCAGGTCTGGTATGGATTTTAAGGGGAACTCCACCCCAAATTTAAAAAAAAAAATCTGTGGACCCCAACACATTTTTTTTTATGAATGACTTTTCTCTGTATTCCCGGGAGCCGACAATTTATTATAGCCCTGAGTGATTTTAAATTACTTTTTTTTCTTTCAGAAATGACACTTTGTGCAGGGACAGTTCTAAGCATGGGAAACAAGCGCTACTTCACAGGCATACTATTTACCCCCCAGGTACGAAATTTAAAGGAATGTTTCACTTTTATTGTTTCACTTAAAGGAATTATTAAAATCACTGCTGCCAAAAAAAACTGCAGTTTTTAAAACTTTTTTTTGCATTGATACATGTCCCCTGGTGCAGGACCCAGGTCCCCAAACACTTTTTATTACAATAACTTGCATATTAGCCTTTAAAATGAGCACTTTAGATTTCAAACGTTCGAGTCCCATAGATTTTAACAGGGTTCTAAAGTTCACACAAACTTGCTGCGAACACCCCCCCAAATAGTTTGCTGTTCGGCGAACAGGCAATGTTCGAGTCGAACATGAGTTCTACTCGAACTCGAAGCTCATCCCTATTCAGCGGCTGCACATGTGCCCGTTCTAAGTATTTCTGTAGCAATACCACAGTCCACTCTGGTACTGCATGGATCTTATCAATATTTATTGCTGAGTAAATAAGCCATACAATATTTTATTCATTTAGATATTTAAAGATTTTTTTAAGAATATTTATCAAATATTATAAATGATTATTTACTAACTATTGCACAGTATGATGTTTTTTGTCTTTGTATTTTATTATTATTCAGGTAGTATTTGTAAATTGATTAATTATTTCCGCAATAGTGGGTCAGCTAATGATAATGCCATCTGTTCCTTTTCTCCGTTCTTTTCTTTCTTGCAGCACTGTGCCCCATTATTAACCACTTCCTAACTGGGCACATATACCCCTTCCTGACCAGGTGAAATTTCAACTTGTGGCACTGCATCACTTTAACTCAGTCTGATGTATTGGGCGTAGCGAATGCTACGAATGAGTGAGGCAGGGTGTGCACTAGAGGAGTGCAGGATGGTGTTTTCTTGCAGTCTCTTTGCGGTACAATGTAGTGGCTAAACAGTTGTTAGCATCCTTAAAGATTTGTAAGTCAAAAAAGGAAATACAATACGGGAATAGCTATTAAAAATGAACTTGAGGTTGTAAGTGTTGTCATTCAACAAGCTTACAAAGTGTTACAATGCTGATAGTATACTGGTGCAAACAATAAATATATCATCAATATATCTTTTTTTAAATCAGAAACCAAAGTTTTATTGAGAAAGTCAGGTAAAGACAAAAACATAGGCACAGTATCAAACACAGTGCATATACAGTGAGGAATGTACCAAACAAAGTACTGACGTTTAGCTGTATAGAGAAATACATAAACCATGGTACTATGAGACATGAACAGTTTAAGGCTGGGTAGTCAACACAGGACAAATAGCCCTAATTCAGAATCCAAAAGAGATCTAGTCCCATTTACATATCACTGAAAACTTAGCATATCAAAGAAATATGAATAAAACACAAAAAAGAACAAAAAAGAAAAAAGAGAACTGTACATATAATCATAGGACCGTGTGCGATATTTAAAGCATGGCGCTTCTGTTCTCCCATGATACACAATAACTGTACTATGTGGCATGTGTAGTAACTCACATTAGTGTCTCCTATCCTAGTTGATCACATTTGCAATAGCCTCTCCAACACCAATTGAGGAGGGCCCAGCCCTGGTGTATCCAGCCAGGGCTGCCACATTGAATAAAATTTCCTAAGGGCATTGCGATGTTGATATGTTATCTTTTCGCGTATCAGCAGGCTGTTAACCATCTCAACCCATTGTGTCTCCTTCGGCACTCTAGGAGTGATCCATAATCTTGCTATAGCCTTCCTGGCGACATACAGCAGACGTATAACGGCGGTGTGACCACCGGGCGAGAGAGAAGGTATCTCAAGCGCTCCCAGTAGGCACACCAGGGGGCTACATGGCACCGGGAAGGCATAGACTTGGGATATAGTAGAGATAACATATTGCCAGTATCTAAATAACTTTGGGCATTTCCACATCATATGCAGCAAGTCACCATCATGAGCGCAGCACTTTGGACAGAGTGGAGAGTCCCTAATGCCCCATTTATGAAGTTTTAGCGGTGTCCTGTAGGCTCTATGTAGGAGAAATAAATGTGAGAGCCTGTGCCCTACCGAGACCGACACCAGGGGGGCGGAAGACAGGCATAGCTCCCACGTTTCCCCGTCAATGGGCCCCACATCCCTTTCCCAGCCCTTCCTACAGATCAAAGTGGACGCATCATGAGTAGAACTAAGCAGTCTAGCATAGACCCTCGAGATCATGCCCTTTTTTTCTCTCGTTACCAAGACGTCATTATGTAGGGGATGCACTATCACTTGAGCCGGGGACAATCTCTTCTCACACTGGAGAGCATGCCTCAGCTGTAAGTACCTGTAGAATTGCGTCCTCTCCAGAGAGAACTCATCCTGCAGGTCCGTGAACGACTTCAGGACCTGTCCTATAAACAACTGAGGTATGTAGTGAATCCCCGCTTCCTCCCAATGTCTAAAGTCCCGGAGTTTGGAGAGCTCTTTATAGTAAGCATTCCTCCAAATGGGGGTGAAGGAACATACCCCTTTCACTCTAAAGACAGATCTGACATATTTCCACAGTGTGTTTAATAAAATTATTGTGGGAAGAGCCTGCGAGACATGTGTAAATCCCGCCTCCAGATGGGATATAGCTGGGAGCTCTGATCCGTAGGGGACCAACAAGGCTCTTATTTGATCCTCCTCATCTACAGTCCCCCAATTGCCGATATGTTGGATCTGGGAAGCAATAAAATAGTACCGGGCATGTGGGACTGCCATTCCCCCTTGGTCCTTAGCCAGGTGTAGCGTGGATAAACTTATCCGTGCTACTTTGTATTTCCATATCAGTTCCCTGAACTGTGTATCTATCTGAGAGAACCACTTATGTGGTATCCAGATGGGGGAATTATGGAATATGTACAATAGCTGTGGGGCCCAGACCATCTTAATAAGATTAGCCCTGCCTGTTACCGATAAAGGGAGCTTCGTCCATGCTGAGCACTTCGCTCTGAACTTGGTAAGCAAGGGCTTCAAATTCAGAGAGAGGTATTGGGTTGGGTCAGATGTCACCTGAATTCCTAAATAGCGGAATTGGGTCACTACCTGTATGTCAGAGGCGCAGACAGGTAAGGGAGCTACTATAGGGTCCAGTGGCATAATCACCGACTTATCCCAGTTAATACTGAACCCCGACAACGCTCCAAAGTCTGCGATCAAAGCCATCACATTCCTCAGAGAGGCGTCGGTATCCCCCAGATAGATTAAAGTGTCGTCTGCGAACAGGGACACCACATCCTGTCTATCCCCCCTGATAAATCCAGTGATATCGGGAGAGGCTCTAATATGAATCGCCAGGGGCTCCAGGGCCAGGGCAAACAGCAGGGGTGAGAGAGGGCATCCCTGCCGCGTGCCCCTGAAAAGCTGAAGAGAGTCTGAGATCTCCCCATTGACCCTCATCCTAGCCCTCGGTGAGCTATATAGCAGCTGGACCCATTTTATGAAGGAGGGACCCACCCCAAACCTACGCAAAGCCTCCCACAAGTAGGGCCATTCAACACTATCGAATGCTTTGGCAGCATCCAAGGAGAAAATGGCCCTATTACCTGGATTATCCACGGGGATCTGCATATTAATAAATAACCTACGCAAGTTCTGGGACGTGGACCTGGTCGGTATGAAGCCGGATTGATCCCTGTGTACGACATGGTGAATGCATCTAGCCAACCTCGTTGCCAACACCCTAGCTAGTAGTTTGATGTCAAATGTCAGAAGGGAAATGGGTCTGTACGAGTCCGGAGAAAGAGGGTCCTTCCCCGGCTTCAACAGAACCACTATCAGCGCTTCATTCATAGATGAGGGGAGTGAGCCAGTTTGGAAAGCTGCGTTATAGACCTTCAGTAGGGTAGGAATCAACTGAGAAGAGTAGCGACTGTATACTTCCGAGGGGAGACCATCTGCTCCTGGGGCCCGCCCATTCTGTGCCTGCGCCAGTGCCTCCAGGAGCTCCTCCTCCGTCAGAGGAGCCTC
The DNA here is from genome assembly GCA_029574335.1 of Rana kukunoris. Classification (NCBI taxonomy): domain Eukaryota; kingdom Metazoa; phylum Chordata; class Amphibia; order Anura; family Ranidae; genus Rana; species Rana kukunoris. The sequence goes on along the minus strand of CM056050.1, from coordinate 379,055,094 downwards.
CAGGAGAGCCACATCCGGAGCAGGCAGACAAGGGACAGGATATCTATCCAGGAAGGAGCAAAGCTCATCAGATGAGGGCTGAACCCTGGATGTATACACCTCCTGGAAAAACGTTGTAAAGCATGCCATAATGGACTGAGTGGAGTAGCAACTCTCTCCCCTATCATTGGTCATGGCTACTATGTAGGCAGAGGGTTGCTGGGATCTAGCCAACAGGGCGAGCATGTGCCCTGTGGTCTCCCCCTCCTCAAAGTGTTTCTGCTGTAAGAAGAAACGTTTGTTTTCTGCTAATTGTAATGATAGGTCTTTGAGCATAGACTGAGAGGCCAACCACCGCCTTTTGTTACCATCGGAGGGGTCTGCCACATAGTCTACTTCAGAGCTACGAGCTTCCTCTAAGACCTGCATTTCCCATTCTTTAGTATTAGTTTTACTAATACTAATAAATTGACCTCTCAAGTAGGCTTTGGCTGCATCCCATACCGTCCCGAGACTAGCCGACTCCAAGTTATGATGAAAGAAAGCATTAAGGAGTAAAGGGATCGGGTCAGGGTCCGGTATGAGAGACAACCAGAATGGGTTGAGTTTCCACAGCCTATTGCCCGCCCGTTCCCCCAGCCCCAGGTCCACCGTCAGTGGGGAATGATCTGACACATGTCTTGGGTGGTATTGGGACACCTTCACCAAGGGTAACATGAGGGCATTTCCCAGACCCAGATCTATCCTGGACAAACCTCCCACAGACGCCGATTGACAGGAAAAAGCACAAGCATCAGGGTTGTGTAGTCTCCAGACATCAGTGAGATCTAACTCTCCTATAAGGCGAGCAAAAGGCGTGGGACCCCGACTCACACTCGGGGGCCCAGCCCCACTAGGCCTGAACTTGTCCTTCTCATGGTCCAGGAAATTATTAAAGTCCCCTAGAACCATGACTGGGATACCCGGAAGTCTCGACATAAAGTCAGCCAATTTCGTAAGAACACTGGCTGAGAATGGGGGGGGGATATATATTCCTGCTATAACACATTTCAGCCCTACTAAGGAACAGAAGAGAAACACAAATCTACCCTCTGGATCGATTTTTACTTCAATAGCGGAGAATTGAATACCCTGGCGAATCAGGATACTCACCCCCCTCGAGTACACCGTATGTGTGGCGTGAAATTGATGACCATATTGCCTAGAGGCAAATTTCGGATTCGATCCCGAGGGGAGGTGAGTCTCCTGCAAGCAAAGCACATCAGCTCCCAGCTTTTTTACCGTGCGTAACACAGCCAGACGTTTAACAGGATTATTGAGACCTCTAACATTCCAAGAGAGACACCTGGTTAGCTGAGACATTGCATAGCAAAAAACATAATAGAAGGATACAGGTAATTATGCAGGGTTAACTGAGAGACAGGGCTGGCAAAATAACATGAAATGAGACAGGGCATATTTAGGACACAGAAGAGTACCTGGGCCTCATCAAAACAGAAAAAGAGAAACCATTGGGGTAGAGTCATTGACATGTGGTTGCATGAGATATGGGCCGAAGGGAACAATAAAAAAAGGAGAAAAAAAAGATTGGTAGGAGGTAGAAGAACGTGGAGACGTACAAAAACAAAATTGAAGTTTGTGATCATGGTGGAGTTCTTAGGTAGTAAAAGCACACTCAACACGGCCAACATGGCCAAGGAACCGTTCCGAAGGGTGCACAGGGTCTTATATGGACCCCTCTGGGGGCAACAGTGGAAGCGCACAACAGTGTCTTAAAAACTTCTCAACAACAAAAAATAAGCCGTAATGGCCGAAGCGAGCATAGGCCGCCTTCCCACAGGTTGCGTGGACAAAACTTGACATCAGGCATTAGCATTACCAGGTGCTTCAAGCGTCAGCTGGACGCCGGTTCCGGGCATCTCGAATTGACCTCTCTTCACGGTCCAGCCATTGCATAGTAGAGGCTGGGGAGTCAAAGAATTGCACCGAGCCGAATGCCTCCACCCGAAGGCGGGCCGGATAAAGCATCGCATACTTGAGATCCAGGTCACGCAACCGACGTTTAACTTCAGTAAATTTGCTTCTCCTTTTCTGCAATTCCGCTGAGAAATCTGGGAACAATGATATTTTGGCATTGTCCATCCTCAAGGCTGCAGGGTTGATTCTAGCATTATGTAGAGCAGCATCTCTGTCCCTGTAGTGAAGGAGTTTAAACAGGAATGGGCGTGGGGGTGATCCCGGAGGTGGGGGCCTGGCTGGCACCCTGTGTGCGCGTTCCACTGAAAACATGGGGGAAAACACCTCCCTCCCAAATGCGGTTATCAGCCATTTTTCAATAAACTCTACAGGGTTCTTTCCCTCTATCCTTTCCGGTAGGCCAATCATTCTCACATTATTTCTTCTCATTCTATTTTCCATTTCATCTAAACGGGAAGAATGTTGGTCTATAATGTGGTTGTTGTACGTGAGGTCCCGCTGCATGGGACCCAGATCATCCTCAACAGTGCTCACCCTTTCCTCCAGTGCGGAGGTTCTTTCTCTCAGCTTCTGAGCATCATGCCGTAGGAATGTAATCTCAGCCTTTACTCCCTTAATCTCAGTAGTGAGCACTGTGATGGACATATTGCAGGATGTCACCGCAGCAAATATGTCACGCAGCGTAGGTTCCCCCTCTACAACTGGGCTCACTGGTGTATGGGGCCTATCGGATCCCTGGGTAGGAGTACTCACTGTGTCCCACACATTGCCAGCATTGGATGTCTCCTCCAGAGGCACCGTGTCATCCGCTTCCGATCCACCCCCGGGCGAACCATCCGGAGTGCTGGAGGACGCCACCGGATCCTTCCCGAGAGGCATGGAGAACAGCTTTTCGGCTGCTTCTCTGTGAATCTCCCCGGCTGTGCGGCCGACGTAGGCGCCATTTTGGGACATGAGGTCCACCGGTTTGTTCACCAATTGGCGTTTTGCAGATGGCATACTTCGGCAATCTGGCTTGGTAATGTATATGAGGTGTCCCGGGTGCTTTCCGAAATCCAGCAAGGTTAGGTAGGAGCTATAGAATTTGATTCCACAGGATAACAGGACGGATTCTCGGCGGAGCTCACCTCAGACACGTCCGGCTACATCCGCTGCCTGGCCACGCCCCCCTCATCAATATATCTTAACCACACCAACACATGGTTGGTGTGGATGGCCAGGGCTTCATTGAAAAAGATATCATGCTCTCAAACCCCCAGGTACAGATTGGTGTAAGCCGTTGAAGGTAAACCTGTTGTGTGTCAAAATGAAGGACAACAGTCTCAAAATAAACTCACTGAAAGGCCAAAGATGGTGATCCTGTTTTTTGAAGAATGTGCGTACCATTCTGATGCCCTGTTCCTGAGGGATGCTGGAGTACAAAGCCTCCACATCCAAAGTCACTAGCAGGGCATCAGAAGGGACCACCAATTCCTCAATGTGTTTAAGGAGATCAAGAGTATCTTTAATAGAAGACAGTAATTGCGTAACATGAGGCGTAAGGAAAAAATCGATAACTCTACTGGCATTTTCAAAGCCATGGCCATAAATCAGTGGATTGCAAGTAATACCTTTGACAAAATAGGGATATCAGTGTAAACATATGGTTTAATATTCCAATATGTCTTAAAGCAATTGAGTTGTATATACATTTGAAAAGTGAAAAGAAAACATGGAAAAAAATAACAACAACATAACAAACAGACATAAAACTATCAAAGTCAAATAAAGGCCTGAGAAATGTAAGAACATTGTCATTAGACCTAAGACAACTATGTATCTGAGGAAACTAAAATGTAATCTTGGATGAGTGATGGGAGACATGAGGACCTCCAAAGGTGTCAACTTAGGTCCCTCTCTGCTCTCCAATGTTTAATGTAAGAGAAGCAAAACAGTAGTAACATAAAGTCGAATCCAATTGAAAAGAATGCATGCGTATATCCCATGGGGTAGTAACATGACTCTACTTGGGTAGGGGTTTATAACCAAAGGTCAGACAAAAAAAAAGCACAAAACAAACAAGACCATATGTTAGGAGCATATGACACATTCTAGAATTGACCAGGTCAGTCAGGAAGGTTGCTTGGAGGAAAGTTGATGATGAGGGGTGGTAAAGGACTTCTTTGACTTTCCCTTAGCCAGGGTCTAGACCTGAGATGGAATAGCTGGTGGACGTGGGGTTTTAGGAAGTGGAGGAAGGTCTTCTTCTGGAGGTGGAGGCAGGTCCAGATTTCTAAGGAAAGCTTAATTTTCATGTAAATCCCAGAGGACATGCTGGATGCCATTTTTGTAGCCACTAGGCGAAGGGTAAATATGTGTTTATGAGCAGAATTTTCCTCCTCTAACACATGGATATATTGGACATGGTCAACAAATTTAGTCTCTAGCGTGTCTGTACGTTCCCCCAGGTGGTCAATTTCCCTCCTACTGCCTGTGAGTGTGGTGTGTGTTATCTGCTGCAAAAGAGCCTGTCATTTCTCATCTAGGAGCTCAGGGGGTTAAAACTGAGGGAGAGGAGAACAGAGATGAGAACGGAACAAATCGGATGTCAGCTCAGCAGCAGGTCCTGTAGCCTGTGATGTCTGCTCTAGGAAGTTCCCTAGGGGGTCTGCCAGATTCCCTTGTGTACTTGAAGCTGGGGATGAAGGCCTAGTCAGGAACCCTTCCATAGTGGTGGTAGGTCATGGCTCATGGGATGGTGGAGCTGTGTTTTTTGCCACCCAATTTTCACCATGGAATTCACTGGGTGGCGGGGATTGACTGTACTTACCCCTGGAGCTTTTGGAGCAGAAAAAAAAAAAAACATGTCGGGGGCCTTGGAGAGCATATCGGGCACCGGAGCTCCGTCAGAAGACGCCCGCCATCTTCAGCGGTAGGGATAAGCTGAACACCCCTGGGTTCGGTTTGCGAACAGACCAAAAGTTTGTGTGAAGTTTAGAACCCTGTTAAAGTCTATGGGACTCAAACGTTTAAAATCTAAAGTACTAATTTTAAAGGCTAATATGCAAGTTATTGTCCTGAAAAGTGTTTGGGTACCCGGGTCCTGCCCCAGGGGAGTGTTTGGGGACCTGGGTCCTGCCCCAGGGGACATGTATTAATGCAAAAAAAAGCAGTGATTTTAATAATGCAGTGCAGTGATTTTAATAATGCTTAAAGTGAAACAGTAAAATTGAAATATTCCTTTAAATTTCGTACCTAGGGGGGTGTATAGTATGCCTGTAAAGTAGCGCTTGTTTCCTGTGCTTAGAACTGTCCCTGCACAAAATTTAATTTCTGAAGGAAAAAAGTCATTTAAAATCACTCGTGGCTATAATGAATTGTCAGATACCAGCAATACAGAGAAAAGTCATTCATAAAAAAAGAATGCGTGGGGGTCCCCCCAAATTCAATTACCAGGTCCTTCAGGTCTGGTATGGATTTTAAGGGGAACTCCACCCCAAATTTAAAAAAAAAAATTCTTTTTATGAATAACTTTTCTCTGTATTCCCGGGAGCCGACAATTCATTATAGCCGTGAGTGATTTTAAATTACTTTTTTTCCTTCAGAAATGACACTTTGTGCAGGGACAGTCCTAAGCATGGGAAACAAGCGCTACTTTACAGGCATACTATATACCCCCCCCCCCCAGGTACGAAATTTAAAGGAATGTTTCACCTTTATTGTTTCACTTAAAGGAATTATTAAAATCACTGCTGCCAAAAAAAACTGCAGTTTTTAAAACTTTTTTTTTTGCATTGATACATGTCCCCTGGTGCAGGACCCAGGTCCCCAAACACTTTTTATTACAATAACTTGCATATTAGCCTTTAAAATGAGCACTTTAGATTTCAAACGTTCGAGTCCCATAGACTTTAACAGGGTTCTAAAGTTCACACAAACTTGCTGCGAACACCCCCTCAAATAGTTCGCTGTTTGGTGAACAGGCAATGTTCGAGTCGACCATGAGTTCTACTCGAACTCGAAGCTCATCCCTATTCAGCGGCTGCACATGTGCCCGTTCTAAGTATTTCTGTAGCAATACCACAGTCCACTCTGGTACTGCATGGATCTTCTCAATATTTGTTGCTGAGTAAATAAGTCATACAATATTTTATTCATTTAGATATTTAAAGATTTTTTTAAGAATATTTATCAAATATTATAAATGATTATTTACTAACTATTGCACAGTATTATGTTTTTGTCTTTGTATTTTATTATTATTCAGGTAGTATTTGTAAATTGATTAATTATTTACGCAATAGTAGGTCAGCTAATGATAATGCCATATGTTCCCTTTCTCCGTTCTTTTCTTTCTTGCAGCCCTGTGCCCCATTATTAGCCACTTCCTTACTGGACACATATACCCCTTCCTGACCAGGTGAAATTTCAGCTTGTGGCACTGCATCACTTTAACTGACAATTGCGCGATCGTGCGACGTGGCTCCCAAACAAAATTGGCGTCCTTTTTTCCCCACAAATAGAGCTTTCTTTTGGTGGTATGATCGCCTCTGCGGTTTTTATTTTTTGCGCTATAAACAAAAATAGAGCGACAATTTTAAAAAAAAAACAATATTTTTTACTTGTTGCTGTAATAAATAGCCCAATTAAAAAAAAAAAAAAAAAAAAAGATTTCTCAGTCTAGGTGATACGTATTCTTCTACATATTTTTCGTAAAAAAATAAATTAAATTAAATAAATTATTTTTTATTATTTTATTTTTTACTACTAATGGCGGTGATCAGCATTTTTTTCATGACTGCGACATTATGGCGGAGACATCGGACACTTTTGACACATTTTTGGCACCATTCACATTTATATAGCGATCAGTGCTATAAATATGCACTAATTACTGTATAAATGTGACTGGCATTGAAGGGGTTAACACTAGGGGGTGAGGAAGGGGTTAATGTGTACCCTAAATTGTGTTCTAACTGTGGAGGGAGGGGGGGTGACTGGGGGAGGTGACCTATGTACAAGGGGCACAGATCGGTCTCCTCTCTCCCCTGTTTACACACAGAGATCCATGTCTTGTCCCTAAAGCCGCCGATCCCGAGTGCCTGGCGGACATTGAGAAACTGACAATAGAAATGACAGGTATAACTTGGTACATAAAAATGTACTACTACTAGTAATGCAGTGGAACTATCACACATGTGGGGATATAATATCAAACCTGGGGCGGATTGAGGGGTGGTGAGACAGGGCAATTGCTCCCCCTAAGAAAATAGTGATCAGGATGGGTGGCCGGTGGGTAAGCGGGCCAGCAGGTGAGCAGATTTTAGAGTCTGGTGGTTTCCTTTTTTTTCATGTTATTAACCACTTAAGACCCGGACCAAAATGCAGGTAAAAGACCTTGCCCCTTTTTGCGATTCGGCACTGCATCGTTTTAACTGACAATTGCGCGTTCGTGCGACGTGGCTTCCAAACAAAATTGGCGTCCTTTTTTCCCCACAAATAGAGCTTTCTTTTGGTGGTATTTGCTCACCTCTGCGGTTTTTATTTTTTGCGCTATAAACAAAAATAGAGCGACAATTTTGAAAAAAAAACAATATTTTTTACTTTTTGCTATAATAAATATCCCCCCAAAATATATATATATATATATATATATATATATATTTTCCTCAGTTTAGGCCGATACGTATTCTTCTACCTATTTTTGGTAAAAAAAATCGCAATAAGCGGTTATCGGTTGGTTTTCGCAAAATTTATAGCGTTTACAAAATAAGGGATAGTTTTATTTCATTTTTTTTTTTTACTACTAATGGCGGCGATCAGCGATTTTTTTCGTGTCTGCGACATTATGGCGGACACTTCGGACAATTTTGACACATTTTTGGGTAAATTGCATTGTTTACTGTGAAAATGACAGTTGCAGTCTGGGAGTTAACCACAAGGGGGCGCTGTAGGGGTTATGTGTTCCCTGTGTGTGTTTACAACTGTAGGGGGGTGTGGCTGTAGGTGTGATGTCATCGATCGCGTCCCCCTATAACAGGGATGACGCGATCGATGCTGCGGCCACAGTGAAGCATGGGGAAGCCGTGTTTACACACGGCTCTCCCCGTTCTTCAGCTCCGGGGACCGATCGCCGCACTGCAGCGGCAATCGGGTCCGCGAATCCCGCGGTCCCGGTCACGGAGCTTCGGACCGGGTCACGGGTGCGCGCCGCGGGTGCGCGCCCGTGACCCACAGCTAGGTACTATTTACTGACGTAAATATACGTGGATGTGCCCAGCCATGCCATTCTGCCGACGTATATGTGCAGGAGGCGGTCCTTAAGCAGTTAATGTACTTTTTGTTACCATATTACTATGTTATCTTCTTACTAGGTGATTCATATGTAATTAACCACTTGCATACTGGGCACTTACACCCCCCTCCTGCCCAGGTAAAATTTCAGCTTCCGGCACTGCGTCGCTATAATTGTGACAATTGTGCGGTCGTGCGACGTGGCTCCCAAACAAAATTTACGTCCTTTTTTCCCCACAAGTAGAGCTTTCTTTTGGTGGTATTTGATCGCCTGTGCGTTTTTTATTTTTTGTGCTATAAACAAAAAAGAGCGACAATTTTGAAAAAAATACAATATTTTTTACTTGTTGCTATAATAAATATCCCAATTAAAATAAAAAAAAATTCTCAGTTTAGGGCGATACGTATTCTTCTACATATTTTTGGTAAAAAAAAAAAAAATCGCAATAAGCGACTGATTTGCGCAAAAGTTATAGCGCTTACAAAATAGGGGAGAGAATTATTATTTTTTATTATTTATTTTTTTACTAGAAATGGCGGCGATCTGCGATTTTTATTGGTACTGCGACGTTATGGCGGACACATCGGACACTTTTGACACATTTTTGGCGCCATTCACATTTATACTGCGATCAGTGCTATAAATATGCACTAATTACAGTATAAATGTGACTGCCATTGAAGGGGTTAACACTAGGGGGTGAGGAAGGGGTTAAATGTGTATCCTAGGTGTGTTCTAACAGTGGGGGGAGGGGGGGTGACTGGGGGGGTGACCGATCTGTGTCCCTATGTAGGAAGGAACACAGATCGGGCTCCTCCTCTCCAGAGACAGGACGCTGTCTCTGTGTAAAACGGCAATGAGAGATGATCTATGAGAGATCATCTCTCATTCGCCCACAGATCGCATCGCAAACGGCCACTCTGATTGGCCGTTCGCCGCAATCTGTGATTGGCCGTGTCCAAGGGACACGGACAACACAGGGCTTCCCCGCAGCGTGCTCTACAGCGCGCGCTGGGAACGCCTAAAGGACATGCCGTCAAATGACGGCATGTTGGATATTCAGGCCCACGCTGTTGCCGTCATCCGACGGTAGCGCGGGCCTGAAGTGGTTAAACCACATAATCATGCAATTTGGTCATGTTATGTTACTATGTTATAACACTATGGGATTAGGCTATTTATCATTTTATATCCACCAGTCACTCCCTGTTCATGTTTGTTCAATTCGGCCACCTGCTTCACATAAAATCCCAAACACTCTCCTTGTGTCAAGTAATGTGACAAGCTGCATCTGGTGGCAGTCAATGTGGCAAGTGACAGTCCACATCCAGTGGCAATTAATGTGGCAAGTGACAAGCTGCATCTGATGGCAGGCTCCGTTGCAAGCGACAAGCTGCATCTTTTGGCAGGCAATGGTGGCAAGTAACAATCCGCATCTGGTGGCAGGTCACATGGCAGGTGACAATCTGCATCTGGTGGCAAGTGATAATCTGCATCTCATGGCAGGTAGACATGTGCATTCGTTTTCGTTAGAATGCATTTTCGTCCGAAAATCAGGTATTTTAAATATCGTTTTAACAAACGATAACGAAAGCGCAGAAAATGAAAACCGAAAGATCCAACATCAAAATGCTTTATTTTCATTTTCGTTGCGATAACAATTCGATATAGAGAGATTCTACATGACGCTGACTGAATACAGTGAATAGCAATCTGTCTATCGGTACTTTTCGACATTATAGAGAAAAGATTTGACGCTATAGGGAAAAGATTTGATGCTATAGGGAAAAGATTCAACGCTAAAGGAAAAAGATTCGACGCTATGGGGAAAAGATTTGACGCTATAGGGAAAAGATTCGACATTATAGAAATAATAGATTCGACATTACAAAGAATAGATTTCGATTTATGAGAAAATAGATTCGACATTATAGAGAATAGATTCCACATTATATAGAGAGAATAGATTTGACATCCACATTATAGAGAGATTATAGATTCTTACTAGTCATACAACATTAGAATTCTTGTAGGCGGAATATTCGACCGGAAATGTACGATTCGGTGTAAAGTTTCGATGTTCCGTCGAATATTCTTTAACCATTCAACACCATTCGACAGAAAGCAAGTATAATATCTGGATTTTCGGACGAAAGCTATTCCCCAATGAAAAACAAAATAAATCAAAAAGATTTTCGGGAGTAACTAAATAAATTTATTTTCCGGACGAAAACGAAAAAACAAAATTAAATATTCCAGTCTGCACATGTCTAGTGGCAGGTGACGTGGCTAGTGGCCAGCTGCATGTAAAGGCAGGTGGCGTGGCAAGTAACAAGCTGCATCTGGTAGCAGGCAATGTGGCAATCGACAATCTGTGTCTGGTGGCAAGTAACGTGGCAAGTGACAAGCTGTATCCTGTGGCAGGTGACATGGCAAGTGACAAGATGCATCTGGTGGCAGGCGATGGTGGCAAGTGACACGCTGCATCTGATGTAGCAAATGACAAGCTGTATCTGGTGGCAGGCAATGGTGGCAAGTAACACGCTGCATCTGATGGCAGGTGATGTAGCAAATGACAAGCTGCATCTGGCGGCAGGCAATGGTGGAAAGTGACAAGCTGCATCTGGTGGCAGGTAGACATCTGCACACTGAAATATTTATTTAGTTACTCCTGAAATTCGTTGTTATTTATTTTATTTGTTAAAAAATTAATTTGTCTGAAAATCAATTAATTAAGGTGGAATCTGTCATTGAAGGCTTATGGTGTCCGTCGAATGTTCTAAGAAGATTTGACGAAGCAGCTAAACTGTACGACGCCGCCGTACATTTCCGGTTGAATGCTCTACCCACAAGCTATAGTAGAATGCTAATGTTGTATGACTAGTAATAATTATATTTATTAATTATTATTACTAGTCAACCAACATTAGAATTCTTCCATAGAGTATTATAAAGTAAAGCATAAGGCACTATACATGTTAATGTAAAAACTGACACAAAGAAAAACACTGCATCAAACTCAAATGTGCACATAAATGAAAAAAGTGAATAAATCCCAACACCAAAATGGAATGCTCTGAAATAAAACTTCTAGATCTTCCACCATGAGTGCTCAGTATGAAGATGGCCAATCCCCAGAGCTGTTTGACCCTTTTTTACAGGACGGTCAAAAAACGCTCTGGGAACACCAGATTGGTTCCGATAATGGCATAAATCCACTCAGGAAGGAGCTAGAATGTAAAAAATGACTCCACAAGAGACACGGATAAAAGTCTCATAGTGTAGTAATTTTTGAATAAAGTAAAAACAGCAGCAATAATGGCAGTTACGCTCACATGTTGTAGTGCCGGGCCTGGCACTAGATGTAAACAGTATGTAGGAGTCAGCTGAGCCCTTCCCTGGGGGTGGCGTGCGCTCCACGTCTTGCTCAGAAGGGCAAAGCCTGGTGTGGGGTATCAAATATGGACCCGGAAATTATGGATCCTCTTTGCCCTTTGGAGCGAGATGTGGAACACACACCACCCCCAGGGAAGGGATAAACTGACTCACACATGCTGTTTTCATTTATGTGCACATTTAAGTTTGATGAAGTGCTTTTCTTTGTGTCAGTTTTTCACATGAACGTGTATAGCGCTTTATTCTTTATAATTCTACACAGTTTAGTGATCTGTTCACTTTAAAGGGGACAGCTGTTGGTTTATATGTTCTTATACCTACAAGGTGCCATTTTTTTGGTATATATTTTCTAGAATTATTCTATAGCCTATGGGTGGAGCATTTGACCATAAATGTCTTTTAGTGGCGATTGTGCATTTTTAGCTGCTATGTCGAATGTTCATGTCTCTATAATGTCAAATCAAAAACTAATGCACATGTCTAGGGGCAGGTGATGGTGGCAAGTGACAAGCTGCATCTGGTGGCAGGTGGCAGGTGACACGCAGCATCTGGTGGCAGCCAAAGGCAGACAGTGACACACAGCATCTAGTGGCAGGTGACAGTGGCAAGTGTCTCACATTTAGGACGTCCACCGATTTTGCATTATAGTGAGTTGAACTATTTAATTTTATAGTACAATGTAATAATATAAATAATGCTCTTCAATAGGGATGAGCTTCACGTTCGATACGAACGTATGTTCGACTCGAACATTGTCTGTTCGTACGTTCGACGAAATTTGAACAAAAGTGGTAGTTTGCGCCAAATTCGAGTGACGCAAAACGCCCCATAATTCACTGCGGCATTGCACGCTGATGATTGGCCAAGCATGCTGTATGTCCCGCATGCTTGGCCAATCACAGCACGCAAAAAACTAAGAGCCATAATTGGCCAAAGCCTGGGTGGCTTTGGCCAATTATGGCTCAGGGATTTAGCACACGCCCCACACTATATAAGGCTGCCTGCTGGGCGGCCTTGTGTAGTGTGTTCCGGGTTGTTAATGAGAGCAGTCAGAGAGACAGAGAGATTGTATTTTTATATAGCTAGATATAGCAGGCAGGCAGGCTAGTCAGTTTAGCTTAAAGGATCACTAAAGGAACATTTTTTTTTTTAGCTATATAGCTTCCTTTACCTAATGCAGTGCTGTTTTCATGTTCTCATTGTTCGTTTTTGCTTTGAAGTAGCTGTAATACTTCTCTGATCTCCACACTTCCTGGTTGTCTGGCTCCTTATGAAAAAACTCATGGCAGATTTTCACTGTGATCTAAGCTGTGTGTCTAAAACTCCTCAGAACCAATCAGATTCATTTTAAAAACAAAACACTGCCCTGGATTTGTTTGTTTTTGTTCTGTGTGTCTTCTCTACTTCACAGAAACATGAAACCATTTTAAAAACAAAAGTGAAACTAGAGGCACATTATATGATTGATTTTTATCTATTTTTAATCATTTTTAAAAGGAATCAGACCCTGTAAACAGTAATTTCAGCCAAAAATTTTGTTTCCTTTAGTGACCCTTTAATTTACAGTGTGTAGAGAATATATATACATCCCTAGGCGTTGTACATATATTCATACACTGTATAGCTTAGATAGATCAGTTCTTCCTAATTTACTGGCAGGCAGGTGATTGTGCTATTTAAAGACGTTATCACACGTATAGACACCCAGCAGGTACAATATTTAAAGGAATTTTATTTTAATTTTTTTAATTTAAGCATCATTAAAATCACTGCTCCTGGAGCAGTGATTTTAATAATGTTTAAATAACAAAAAATTAAAGATTCCTTTAACCACTAGCCGACCAGCCGCCGCAGTTATACGGCGGCAGGTCGGCTCTCCTGCGCGAGAGGCCGTCATCCTACGTCGGGACTTTCGCGGCCACTAGGGGGCGCGTGCGCGCCGCCGACGGCCCGCGCGAGCGCCCCCCCGCTCGCCCCCGAGTCCCGCGCGCTTGCCCGGCGGGCGCGATCGCCGCCGGGTGCGCGCGCGCTCGTTCGTTACAGAGCGGGGAACGAGAGCTGTGCGTGTAAACACACAGCACTCGTTCCTGTCAGCGGGGGAAACGCTGATCTTCCGTTCATACAATGTATGAACGGAAGATCAATGATTCCCCCTAGTGAGTTCACCCCCCCCACACAGTAAGAACACAAATAGGAACACACTTAACCCCTTCCCCGCCCCCTAGTGTTAACCCCTTCACTGCCAATGGCATTTTTATAGTAATCCAATGCATTTTTATAGCATTGATCGCTATAAAAATGCCAATGGTCCCAAAAATGTGTCAAAAGTGTCCGATGTGTCCGCCATAATATCGCAGTACCGAAAAAAAACGCTGATCGCCGCCATTACTAGTAAAAAAAAAAATATTAATAAAAATGCCATAAAACTACCCCCTTTTTTGTAAACGCTATGAATTTTGCGCAAACCAATCAATAAATGCTAATTGCGATTTTTTTTTACGAAAAATATGTAGAAGAATACGTATCGGCCTAAACTGAGGGAAAACAATGTTTTTTTATATATTTTTTGGGGATATTTATTATAGCAAAATGTAAAAAATATTGCATTTTTTTCAAAATAGTCGCTCTATTTTTGTTTATAGCGCAAAAAATAAAAACCGCAGAGATGATCAAATACCACCAAAAGAAAGCTCTATTTGTGGGAAAAAAAGGACGCCAATTTTGTTTGGGAGCCACGTCGCACGACCGCGCAATTGTCAGTTAAAGCGACGCAGTGCCGAATCACAAAAAGTGCTCTGGTCTTTGGACAGCAATATGGTCCGGGGCTAAAGTGGTTAAATATTGTACCTGCTGGGTGTCTATAGTTTGCCTGTGAAAACGTCTTTGAGAACCCGGGTCTTGCGCGAGGGAACATGTATCAATGGAAAAAAAGTTTTAAAAACTGTATTTTTTTCAGGACTCCTGAAAAAACTACAGTTTTTTTAACTTTTTTCCATTGATACATGTTCCCTGGGGCAAGACCCGGGTTCTCAAAGATGTTTTCCAACAATAACTTGAATATTGGTCTTTAAAATGAGCGTTTTTGAATTCGAATGTTCGAGTCCCATAGTCTTCAATGGGGTTCTAAATGTTTGCGCGAACGGTCGCTCTGTTCGACGGTTCTGGTGCGAACCGAACGCGGGTATGTTCGGATCATCCCTACTCTTCAATGATCCTGCAACCATATCACCCATGGTGCTGTGATGATTAAAGTGCCAACACTAGCCTTTGCCCCGATGAATTGCCTTTGAAAAACCTTATTTTCTGGCAGTGCCCCTCCTGAGTCTAGACATGTGCATTGGCCCATTGGTGTATGCTGTTTTGATCTTTGAGATTTTTGATTAATATGTGTATATCATTTGGCAAGATCTGTAGTCTTAGGGGTCTGCCACTCCCAAAATAGTTACATTTTTAATGTGGCCTCTCCCCCAAATTTTGAGGGCAGGAGGAGCCTACTATGAGTCTAGGCTGTAGTTGGAATTTATACATAAAAATTCTGACCTTCAAGTCCTTCTTGTCCAGGACTGTTTATATCATCTGTGCAGTGGCGTAACCAGAGTTATGGGCGCCCGGGGCAGAATTTTTTTTCGCCCCCCCCCCTTGTATAATCATCCACTCTGGTTATAAGGATCTGTAATGTATCCCTCTCAGGTCTTTCAGCATGTAAGTGGTAAATTATTGCAGGATTAATCATTTAACCCCTTACTGTAAGGGATTAACAGACTGACCCCCCCCCACAACCACAGATCCCCCATCATAGACTGAACCCCCCCCCCCCACAATCACAGATCCCCCATCACAGACTGACCCCCTAAAAAACAGACCTCTCATCACAGATGGATCCCCCCAATCACAGATAGACCCCCCACAATCACAGACCTCAGACAGTAACCCCCACCATAGTGCAGACCTCAGACAGTAACCCCCAGTAGTGCAGACCTCAGACAGTAACCCCCCACAATAGTGCAGACCTCAGACAGTAACCCCCACAATAGTGCAGACCTCAGACAGTAACCCCAGCATAGTGCAGACCTCAGACAGTATACCCCAGCATAGTGCAGACCTCAGACAGTAACCCCCATAATAGTGCAGACCTCAGACAGTAACCCCCATGACGGAAAGCTGGGGGGGCGTGTCGGAAGCATGGCGGAGTGAGCACGCTCGCTGGCTAGGAGAGTCCGGTGAAGCCTGAGGAGTGCCCCGTAAGGAGAGCGGCAGTACGAACCCTCCCACCCTCCCACCCTCCCTCCCTCCCTCCCGACCAGCTGGAGGCTGGAAGAGCGTACGCGCAGTGAGACCGCGCCGCATCTCTGCCTGTCAGCGTGTTAATGTCTCAGCGTGTATCAGCTGCCGCGGGGATAGCGGGGATAGCGCCCAGCTAGTCGGATCTACCCCATTCTCATCCACCTCATCCACCTCATCCACCTCTCCCCTCGGTGGGATCGCACTGTAGGTCAGCTATTACAGTCGCTGGGGGGATAGCTGATGCCTCGGAGGGGACGGAATGCTGGGAGAGGCAATAGAGGAGAAGCGATCCAACCCAGCCACGCATATATTACTAGGTATATGACGGTGAGAAGGGGAGAACAGGTGGAGTCCGGAGACACAAGGAGACAATCACTTACAGAAAGCTCCCTGAAGGCTGCGGTAATCTCACTCAATACGCTTAGAGACCCGCCTTTGGAGGTGAACACAGCACAGCCCAGAGGAGCGTTATCGGAGACAGAGCAGGAGAGTGTAACACAAACTCCAACAATACCGCTAATACCACAAACATCTCAGACAGAGTCGGCAGATTTAGCAACGACACTGGGAGACGCTGAGAGCCGCAATTGCTACAATCACCTGGGCATCGATATACAACCCTCACCAAAGGTACCGTCTTTTTCTTTTTTTAATCCTGCACTAAGACTGCTACATCCAACCAGGGGGTCTTCAGAGCTCTTAAAGAGGTCATTAGATATATCAGATATGGAGCAAAGGAGAGGTGACCAAGGGAAAGAGAGGCTCATGTCCCAGGAGACTGAACGAGAAGTTTCTCCCGAAATACAACAGCTTAGCAGACTTATCCAGGCCCTACCAACTAAAGAGGACATACAGGAAATAGTATTAAACATAACAGAAATAATGAGGACCGAGATTGAAGAGGTGCGATCAAAAGTGTTGGCGATAGAACATAAAGTAGGAGGGCTGGAGAAGCAACATAATTCAACAAATGACAGATTAGTAGCCTTAGAGGAAAAAGTAATGGCCCAACATCAGCACATGATTAGGCTTCAATTAAATGCAGAGGAGGCTGACAACAGAAGCAGAAGGAACAACATACGGATTAAGGGGATACCAGAAAAGTTGGAGGGCCCCGCGTTAAGAGAGGCGGCTACTGCTATTTTCAATAAGTTACTAAAAAACCCGCCCGACACATTGCTCGAACTGGACAGATTACACAAAGTCCCTACATTTCGACAACAAGACCAGACCAACCCCCGAGATGTTTTGTGCAGAGTACATTTCTATAGAGTGAAGGAAGAAATATTAAGAGCGGCATGGAAGGAGGGCTCAGCAGGGATGTGGGAGGGTGCCGATATTCAGGTATTCCCAGACCTATGTTGGCAAACAAAGTCCAGAAGACGTATGCTAAAACCTCTACTGGACCTTATAAGAAGCAAAGGAGCCACATATCGCTGGGGGTTTCCAATAGCGGTAATTGTGAAAAGGGAAGGAAGGAGCTTCTACCTGAGCGAGCCATCACAGCTCCCCACATTGTTTGAATTTTTAAACTCAGATCCAATAGAGGTGCCTAATTGTTTGGAACTACCTATAACCAGGGGGGGACCCCCCAAGTGAATAGAAATCCCTACTGGAATTCCCTAAGGAGAAGAGATGACACTAGAAGACCCCTCATAGTGGTTGCCCTTAGGGAGATACCTCCCGTCTGACATCTCCCAACTACAACCTTTCTTCTTTTTTTTTTTCCTGTGCCCCCCTATTTTGGGGGAGGACTTGATATCTCATTGAACTAACAGGCACTAACAGGAATTTAGACCTGGACAGTAAGGTTATGGAATATTCTTTTTTTGCTTTTTGTCAGTAGCGGGACTTCTCGCACTAAGCAAGGTCCATTAAGACATGGACGATTCATTTTTTTTATTTATTTAAATCTATCTATTTTTTTTTGGTTTCTCTACCTTTAGCTCAGATGGACTTAACATAACTTAATTCAGTCCGCAATAACACCCTGGAATGAAACAGAACTATCTAGACTTAGGAGGGGAGGGGGGGGGAGGGATAGGAAGATGGACAGAGGGAGGGGGGGGGGAAGGGGTAGAGTGAAGAAGGGGTAGTGGGGGGGGAAGGTAATATTTGTTTTGCACATTTCTATTTTACTTTATTTTATTTTTATGCTGATTTATTTTTTTTATTTTTTTTCTTTTTTTTCTTTTTTTTTTTGGGGGGGGGGGCTGAATTGGGAAAAGTTAAACTAGGGATTTTTTTTTTTTTTTTTTCTCTCTCTTTTTTTTTAGGTGGATGGGGGAACTGTGGGCTGGGTAAGGGGGTAATGGGGAAGAGGAAGGGGAAGGGAAGGGGAATCTTCTATTTTTCTCAATTTTTTTTTTTCTTTTGGACAGAGGGAGGGGGGGGGGAAGGGGTAGAGTGAAGAAGGGGTGGTGGTGGGGGGGGGGAGGTAATATCTTTTTGCACATTTCTATTTTATTTTATTTTATTTTTATGCTGATTTTTTTTTTATTTTATTTTTATTTTTTTCATATATTTTTCACTTTTTTATTATTTATTTTTTGGGGGGGGTTGAATTGGGAAAAGTTAAATTAGGGTTTTTTTTTTTTTTTTTTTTAGGTGGATGGGGAACTGTGGGCTGGGTAAGGGGGTAAGGGGGAAGAGGAAGGGGAAGGGAAGGGAAATCTTCCTTTTTTCCCAATTTTTCACTTTTCTTTTTTTTTTCACATTAGGAAGGAACATGAAAAATGAATTACACTTTTAATTTATATAGTTAAACACGTTGAACTAGAGGTGCTTATAGCACCTATAGTATCTCATACACACCACATGGCACCTATTTTTTGATAGGGCCACATAGATACACACACCCAGCACTAGAGTTACCTCTATACACATGGTAAATAGGGTCCGGTAAGAGTGCATATAAAGACCCCTTTTTTTTTTTTTTTCACATAGAATAGCAATATAATACACTTTTTTTTTTTTTTTCGGTTTCCTTCACCCCACAATTTCCCTTGCCTTCCCTTTCCCCGATTTGATAAGGATAGAGGGGGGAAGGGGTTATAGGGAAAGGAAGCCTGGACCGATAACGCTAGAAGTTCCAGATGCAGGATTGTAAGGAACATGAAGGGGGAAGGAAGGGAGGGGACTAGATAGAGTATAAGAGGAAAGGGTAGGGGACATAGGGAGGGGGAGACAGGGGGGTATAACAGCCCTAGCTGTGGGGGGTCTATGGGACAACTGTGGTGAAGGGTTCATCAATTGGTTTATTTGTGTTGTTTAATGTACATGAAAGATGTGACTATATGATTTTACGACTACACACATGATCAGTGCCATATTACAACTTTGTAATACTTATTGTTCTCTGGGGATTAGTTTTGTTCTTAAGATGGGGGAGGGAAGTAGGGGGAGGGTGACCCTGAGGAGGGGGATAGGATAATCAAATAATCGAAGGGCACTCCCGGGCCAAGACGTGACTCTCCGCAATGCTTTTATACGTTTCCCCCATAGAGCGCCTCTCCTCCTGGTGGAGGAAAGTCGGAGACGCTCAGGTGGTGGGGGTTCTTTTTTTTTTTTTTTTTTCTTTTTTTTCTCACACCAACCGTTGGAAGGGCCCTAGGAGCTGGGCCACCACGGAGGTGGGAGCCAAGAATACTCGGATACTTGAACGGAGGACCTGAATCCGAGCTACAGGGGGGGTGGGCCTTTTTTTTTTTTTTTTTTTCCTCTCTTTCCTCCTCGTGCATCTTTTTGCCTTTATTTTGTAGGGCACTCTTTAAATCCACTTCATTCCCGCCTCCGGTTCTCCTGAGACCAGCATGTATACCGGAAGCTATAGGAGAGAACAAGAGGGGAGTGAAGAGGAAGAGGCAGGATGGATAGATTAAACATTACCACTTATAATGTAAAAGGGTTAAATATCCCAGAAAAAAGATCAAAAATAATAATGGAATTAGGGAGACTAAAATCACAAATAGTGTTTTTGCAAGAAACACATTTTAGGAAAGACAAGATCCCAAAGATGAAGAGCCAAAAATTCCCAGTAGTATATATGGGGGCATCTCAGACCTCAAAGGCTAATGGAGTGGCAATCCTGCTAGCCAAAAATGTAACATGGAAGGAATCAAAAATAGAAACCGACGAGGAAGGAAGATTTCTTATGGTAAAGGGGACATTAAACGAGCAAAAGGTTACCTTAGTAAACCTCTACCTCCCGAATGAAGACCCCGGTCTCGGCTCTGGAAAAATTTGCGGAGACGGTGACCCGGAGTAGAGAGGGGGTCTTGATTTTGGGGGGAGATATGAATATGGTACTAGATCCTAGTCTTGATTCTTCCAAGGGATCCTATAATATATCCAACATAAAACTAAGAAAAGCAAGGGAAATACTACAAAACTTACAGCTAATAGACATATGGAGGACGTTACATACACATGAGAGAGACTACAGTTTTTACTCACCAAAATATAAAACATACACGAGGATCGACTACATATTTGTGGACCAAAGTATATTGCTGAATTTAAGAGAAACCTCAATGGGCTCATTCTCATTATCAGACCATGCCCCAGTTAGTGGTGTTATTGAATGGGGGACAGCAGGCCCGAGGGAATGGAACTGGAGGATCAATGAAACATTAATTAAAGAGCCAGAGTATGAGGATAAGATAAAGCAAGAAATAGAAATGTTTTTTACATTAAATAAAGACGAAGATACATCACCATTATGTAACTGGGAGGCCCATAAATGTTATCTGAGAGGAATCCTCATCTCACTAGGAGCTCATAGAAAGAGAGCTCTCAATGCTGAGTTGGATCGCCTGCTTGGGGAGATCCGAATATTAGAAAATGAACATAAGAGATCGCAAAAAATAAACACCGAAGAGAGACTAACGATCCTTCGAGATAAACTAAATCTGATACTTATGGATAAGGCTAAGGCTAAATTAAGTAGATGCCAAAGGGCATATTATGAATTTGGGAATAAACCAAGCAGGATGCTGGCGAAGGCATTGAGATAAACAAGATCTAAAAACCATATCGAAAAAATAAAAATACAAGGAGATAAATTGGTTAACTCATCGCAATTAATCACAAAAGCCTTTAGAGAATATTACGGCAAACTGTACCAACTGGAGAACAAATCTTCAGCAGTGAAGAATCAGCTCAGAGAGAATAGAGTAAAGGAGTATTTAAACGAATCAGGCATGCCCAGAATTCCAGAAGAAACTATAGCTAGTATGGAGGGGGCGATAACTCCAGATGAACTTCTAGCAGCAATCAAAGAAATGAAATCAGGTAAAGCCCCTGGCCCAGATGGATATACATTAACATACTACAAAACTTTTTATGAGAAACTGGCACCTAAATTCTTGGGGGCCTTTAATTCACTTAAAGAAGGGCGGCCGATGCGGGAAGAAACACTGGGAGCACACATAGCTGTAATCCCTAAGGAGGGGAAGGACCCGACACTATGCCCCAGCTATCGTCCAATATCCTTATTGAACATAGACTTAAAGATCTTCTCAAAAATAATTGCCAATAGATTGGTAATTCATCTACCCCCCCTTATACACCCGGACCAAGTCGGCTTTACCCCCGGAAGAGAAGGGAGGGAAAACACACAACGAGTGTTAAGCACCATCTACATGTCCCAATTCTACCACAACCCTTTAGTATTAATATCAACTGATGCTGAAAAAGCTTTTGATAGGGTAGATTGGGGTTTCTTAAAAGCTACATTACAATATATTGGGCTGGGTAGAGGAATGCAAAATTGGATTGCAGGCCTCTACTCATGTCCGACAGCAAGGGTAAAGGTGAACGATGTAATGTCTGATCCCTTCATAATAAGAAATGGAACAAGACAAGGATGCCCACTCTCCCTTATTATCTTTGTCCTCATCTTAGAACCTTTTTTGAGAACTATTCGGGCAAATAGAGATATAAGAGGACTCTTGGTTAAAGGAGCAGAGTATAAAGTCGCAGCATTTGCAGATGACCTGCTATTCTCGTTAACGACTCCAGAACTATCCCTACCATCCCTATTGAAGGAGATAAAGGAATATGGAGAACTTTCTAATTTTAAGGTGAACTATAGTAAATCGGAAGCAATGGGAATAGAAGTGAATAGACAGAAGCAGCAGCAATTAGCGGCAAATTTCCCCTTGAGATGGACAGATTCCCATATACTTTACCTGGGAACAAAGATACCGAAAAATCTAAAAAGGATCTATGAGCTAAACTTCGTACCCCTGGTAAGGCAGATCAAAGCAGACTTCCAACGATGGGATAAGGAAATCTTTACATGGTTCGGAAGAATTAACATTATAAAAATGAATGTGATGCCAAGATTACTATACATATTTCAGACCCTACCTGTAAAGATCCCCTTAGGATCCCTGAGAGAGTTAAGAACTAGATTCGCTAAGTTTATCTGGGCAGGGAAAGCACCTAGAATACGGCGAGAGATTCTGACGCTGCCAAAGGAAAGAGGAGGGGTGGGACTTCCAGACCCAATGGGATATCATGATGCGTCCCATATGGCAAGGGTGGTAGAATGGTGTACCCAACAGAAGGTAAAACCATGGATACACATGGAGCAAAAAATCACGAACATTCCTTTAGAGGGAATGGCATGGATTCAAGAGGCAGATATACCACAAGAAGTGAAAAAAACACCCCACTATAGGAGCCACACTACAAATTATAAAAAAATATTTAAGAAAACGAAAATCTCAGAACATCCAAGTCCATTAATCCCGGTGCTGGGAAACCCTAGATTCCAATTAGGCCTCACAGACCTACACTTTAATAATCTTAGACGCTCGGGAATGAGCAGGCTAATACACTTTGAAGATGGGAATCAAAGGAGCAGTGGGGGAGAAAGGGAAGAGAAAATAGACTCAATGAGATCAAACCAATTAAAAGCTGCTATTAGAGCAATGAATCCACTTGGCAAAGCAACTAGAGACCTTTCAAAATACGAGGAACTATGTCTGAAGGGTGACTCACTGAGACATGGTCTGTCTTCAATGTATACTCTCTTAGAAGAATCAATAGCCCCAAAAGAATTACCATTCATTCTAGCCTGGGAAAAAGAAATGGGGACTAAATTCTCAGAGATGCAGAGAAAAAAAATCGTTAATTTTACACACAAAGCTTCTCTTGCTACTAGATATCAAGAGGGTGCTTATAAGATCCTGACTAGATGGTATAAAACCCCTGTTGCATTAAAAAGGATATTTCCCGAGTTATCAGACCGGTGCTGGCGGTGTGGAGAAGGAGAGGGTACCATGTTGCATGTATTTTGGGAGTGTCCAAAGCTGAGAGATTTCTGGAAAATGGTCACCGAAACGGTAAAAAAAATCACAGAGACAGATCTGGGAGATAATCCAGCTACCTATCTACTTTTGGACCTCCCAATCGCCATGGAAAAATTTAAAAATTCTCTGCTTAGACATTTGCTGACAGCGGCAAGGGCATGCATTCCAATTTTGTGGAAAAGTACGCTTGCGCCGACCAGACAGCAATGGCTGGGCAGAGTAACAGAAATTCAGCAGATGGAGAACCTGACGATGGGAATAAGAGAACAAGAGGGGAAGTACAGCCAAGTGTGGACCCCCTATATAAGATTCAGAGAGCGAGACCTTTGAAGAAGGAGGAGGATTAGAGGAGGTTTTTTTTTTTTTTTTTGGGGGGGAAACGGGGGGGGGGGATAGCGACTTAGAAGGAAGGGTAGATATGGGGAATAGGAAGTGTATGATGCCATTGCTATATACAGTAGATATGATGGCA
This sequence comes from Rana kukunoris, assembly GCA_029574335.1. Classification (NCBI taxonomy): domain Eukaryota; kingdom Metazoa; phylum Chordata; class Amphibia; order Anura; family Ranidae; genus Rana; species Rana kukunoris. The sequence continues at coordinate 379,031,393 of CM056050.1, read as the reverse complement.
AAATCTGTGAGCCATGTTAAGAAGCATAATGACCAATAAGAAAATGTTTAAAGAAAAGTGTAAAAAAAAAAAAAAAAAGACAGTAACCCCCATAATAGTGCAGACCTCAGACAGTAACCCCCAAAATAGTGCAGACCTCAGACAGTAACCCCCATAATAGTGCAGACCTCAGACAGTAACCCCCAGTAGTGCAGACCTCAGACATTAACCCCCAATAGTGCAGACCTCAGACATTAACCCCCAATAGTGCAGACCTCAGACAATAACCCCCAGTAGTGCAGACCTCAGACAGTAACCCCCAGTAGTGCAGACCTCAGACAGTAACCCCCACAATAGTGCAGACCTCAGACAGTAACCCCCAGTAGTGCAGACCTCAGACAGTAACCCCCAATAGTGCAGACCTCAGACAGTAACCCCCAATAGTGCAGACCTCAGACATTAACCCCCAATAGTGCAGACCTCAGACATTAACCCCCAATAGTGCAGACCTCAGACATTAACCCCCAATAGTGCAGACCTCAGACAATAACCCCCAGTAGTGCAGACCTCAGACAATAACCCCCAGTAGTGCAGACCTCAGACAATAACCCCCAGTAGTGCAGACCTCAGACAGTAACCCCCAGTAGTGCAGACCTCAGACCTCAGACAGCGGCGTGTGTGGTTTCCCTCAAGCGCGGGCTCCTCCTCCTCTGTGGGTGTGAACAGAGAGGAGGGCCGCCGCCGGGTGTACAAAGATGGCCGCCGCTCCGGAGCTAGGCCGAAGCCGGGGACTTTCCTAGGCCGAGGCTCCGGAGCTCTCCGCGGAGCCCGTGGATGGATTCGCCCCCCCCCCCATTTTTCGCCCGGTGCAACAGCCCCCCCTGCCCCCCCCCGCTACGCCAGTGCATCTGTGTCAGTACTAGGATTCCTTTAGGACCCTGCACAACTCACCTGACACAGCCTTTGCCTGGAAAACAACTGTGATTGTTGCCAGCTCACCTTTAAATCACCTGTATCATCATAAGTGCTCGTGATAGAGTTACCTTTGTGTGCCACTGTTTGAATCAGCTGATATCTGCTCTGTGTAATTTGTGTATGACCTGGCTCGTTTGACCCTGCTTGCTCGCTTCTGATTCGGTACCGTTTGGACCATAGGCGTGGGCATGGGGTGTGCCGGGTGTGCCTGGGCACACCCTAATTCTCCCCTGTGCCAGCCAGGGCTTTATACTGGTGAAATTGCTGGGTTCCCTAATTGACACTCACTGGCAGTGACAGTGCTGCTTGTGAGACAAGTTTGATTGAGATGTATACTCCTAGAAAGACTGACATATTAAAACTGTAGCTGCGGAGTAAACTGACAGCTGGCTGCATTTCCCGATGCTCCTTCTATAGTTCAGGCAGCGGAGTGATACAGCTGCACTCTGCCTGCCCTCCACTGCATCTTCTGTTGTCAAAGGACAGGAGATCAGAAGTAACTAGTGGGGATCCAAGCCTGGCTGAATCCTGTATGGCAGATTTCTCTTCATTTAGCCAGAACAAATCCCCCCTTCCTCCCCCCACACTGCACATACATGAGAGAGGTCTCAATACTCTCTGGCTCCTCCAGCCCTATCCCCTGCGTCAGCCCCGCCCACACTGCAATCCTTGCATGGAGCCTGTGTCTGAGAAATGAGATGTGTGGGCGGGAGATCTTGAACAGCATCTGGCAGATCCGTGGGGGCTGCTACACTGATTCCCCTGTGTGATCCTGCAGATACCAGCCTCTGGTGAGTGAGCATTCCCTCATCTCCCTCCCCTCTCTCCCTCCATATGTCCCCCCCCCCTTCCAGGAGCTGCCAACTGCCAAGATTTCTTGTTCAGCTAGCACTTAGGGATGACTTAACTCTGATGTAAGGGGGCATTGTGCCAGGCTCTGATGTCAGGGGGCATTGTGCCAGTCTCTGATGTCAGGGTGTACTGTGCCATTCTCTGATGTAAGGGGCACTGTGCTAGTCTCTGCTGTCTGGGGGCACTGTGCCAGTCTCTGTCAGGGGGCACTGTGCCATTCTCTGATGTAAGGGGCACTGTGCCAGTCTCTGATGTAAGGGGCACTGTGCCAGTCTCTGATGTCAGGGGGCACTGTGACAGTCTCTGATATAAGGGACACTGGGCCAGTCTCTGCTGTCAGGGGGCACTGTGCCAGTCTCTGATGTAAGGGGCACTGTGCCAGTCTCTGATGTCAGGGGGCACTGTGCCAGTCTCTGATGTAAGGGGCACTGTGCCAGTCTCTGATGTCAGGGGGCACTGTGCCATTCTCTGATGTAAGGGGCACTGTGCCATGCTCTGATGTAAGGGGCACTGTGCCATACTCTGATGTAAGGGGTAATGTGCCATTCTCTGATGTCAGGGGCACTGTGCCATGTTCTGATGTCAGGTGGCACTGTGCCATTCTCTGATGTCAGGGGCACCGTGCCATTCTCTGATGTAAGGGTCACTGTGCCAGGATTCTGATGTAAAGGGACACTGTGCCAGGATTCTGATGTAAGGGGGCACTGTGCTATGCTCTGATGTAAGGCGCACTGTACCAGGATTCTGATGTAAAGGGGCACTGTGCCATGCTCTGATGTAAAGGAGCACTGTGCCATGCTCTGATGTAAGGTTAGGTAGCACTGTGCCAGGATTCTGATGTCAGGGGGCACTGTGTCAGGATTCTGATGTAAGGGGGCACTATGCCATTCTCTGATGTAAGGGGCACTGTGCCACTCTCTGATGTCAGGGGGCACTGTGCCATTCTCTGATGTAAGGGGGACTGTGCTATTCTCTGATGTAAAGGGGAATGGTGTCAGGATTCTGATGTAAAGGGGCACTGTGCCATTTTCTGATGTAAAGGGGACTGTGCCATTCTCTGATGTAAGGGGCACTGTGCCAGGATTCTGATGTAAGGAGGCACTGTGCTATGCTCTGATGTAAGGTGCACTGTACCAGGATTCTGATGTAAAGGGGCACTGTGCCATGCTCTTATGTAAAGGGGCACTGTGCCATGCTCTGATGTAAGGGGGTACTGTGCCATTCTCTGATGTAAGGGGCACTGTGCCAGGATTCTGATGTCAGGGGGCACTGTGTCAGGATTCTGATGTAAGGGGGCACTATGCCATTCTCTGATGTAAGGGGCACTGTGCCATTCTCTGATGTTAAGGGGCACTATGCCATTTTCTGATGTAAGGGGCACTGTGCCATTCTCTGATGTCAGGGGACACTGTGCCATTCTCTGATGTAAGAAGGTACTGTGCCATGCTCTGATATCAGGGGCACTATGCCAGGATTCTGATGTCAGGGGCACTGTAACGGGATTATGATGTCAGGGGTCACTGTGCCATGCTCTAAAGTCGGGGCACTGTGCCAAGATTCTAATGTAAAGGGGCACTGTGCCAGGATTCTGATGTAAGGGGGCACTGTGCTATGCTTTGATGTAAGGGGGCACTGTTCCATGCTTTGATGTAAGGGGGCACTGTTCCATTCTCTGATGTAAGGGGCACTGTGCCGGGATTATGATGTAAGGGAGCACTGTGTCATTCTCTGATGTAAGGGGCACTGTGCCAGTATTCTGATGTCTGGGGCACTGTGCCAGGATTCTGATGTTAGGGGGCACTGTGCCATGCTCTTATGTAAAGGGGCACTGTGCCATGCTCTGATGTAAGGGGCACTGTGCCATTCTCTGATGTAAGGGGCACTGTGCCAGGATTCTGATGTCAGGGGGCACTGTGTCAGGATTCTGATGTAAGGGGGCACTATGCCATTCTCTGATGTAAGGGGCACTGTGCCATTCTCTGATGTTAAGGGGCACTATGCCATTTTCTGATGTAAGGGGCACTGTGCCATTCTCTGATGTCAGGGGACTGTGCCATTCTCTGATGTAAGGGGCACTGTGCCAGGATTCTGATGTAAGGAGGCACTGTGCTATGCTCTGATGTAAGGTGCACTGTACCAGGATTCTGATGTAAAGGGGCACTGTGCCATGCTCTTATGTAAAGGGGCACTGTGCCATGCTCTGATGTAAGGGGGTACTGTGCCATTCTCTGATGTAAGGGGCACTGTGCCAGGATTCTGATGTCAGGGGGCACTGTGTCAGGATTCTGATGTAAGGGGGCACTATGCCATTCTCTGATGTAAGGGGCACTGTGCCATTCCCTGATGTTAAGGGGCACTATGCCATTTTCTGATGTAAGGGGCACTGTGCCATTCTCTGATGTCAGGGGACACTGTGCCATTCTCTGATGTAAGAAGGTACTGTGCCATGCTCTGATATCAGGGGCACTATGCCAGGATTCTGATGTCAGGGGCACTGTAACGGGATTATGATGTCAGGGGTCACTGTGCCATGCTCTAAAGTCGGGGCACTGTGCCAAGATTCTAATGTAAAGGGGCACTGTGCCAGGATTCTGATGTAAGGGGGCACTGTGCTATGCTTTGATGTAAGGGGGCACTGTTCCATGCTTTGATGTAAGGGGGCACTGTTCCATTCTCTGATGTAAGGGGCACTGTGCCAGGATTATGATGTAAGGGAGCACTGTGTCATTCTCTGATGTAAGGGGCACTGTGCCAGTATTCTGATGTCAGGGGCACTGTGCCAGGATTCTGATGTTAGGGGGCACTATGCCATTCTCTGATGTAAGGGGGCATTGTGCCATTCTCTGATGTAAGGGGCACTGTGCCATGCTCTGTCAGGGGCACTGTAACAGGATTCTGATGTCAGGGGTCACTGTGCCATGCTCTGATGTAAGGGGGCACTGTGGCATGATTTTGATGTCAGGGGCACTGTGCCATGGTCTGATGTAAGGGGGCACTGTGGCAGGATTCTGATGTAAGGGGGCACTGTGGCAGGATTCTGATGTAAGGGGGCACTGTGGCAGGATTCTGATGTAAGGGGGCACTGTGCCCCTCTGTGAGCAATCTTGTACTAACTGACGCTGGCTGGCAAGGTCACAAACTGACATTGATGTCGCAGGAACACTACTACTAATACAGTGATCAGTGATAATACTGTACTAATGACACTGGCTAGGAAAGGGTAAACATCATGTGTGTCTAACATTGTGTAAAGTGCACTGCTTTTACTTACTAATCTGGCTGTTTTTTCTCCGTTTTTCAGGGAGAAGAAAGGACCAGATCACTATTTCTATGTACACAGAGTTCTGTGTGTTTGTGCGTAATATATACAATATATAGGCATGTGTGTTTGAGCTTCTGTTTGGGGTGCACACCCTAATGCAATAGGCTGTGCACGCCTATGGTTTGGACTCTGATCTACCTGTGTATGACCCAGCTTACCTAGACTACGCTTTGCCTGATTCTACTGTAGTACCTTCATCTGCAACAGTGAAATACAAGCACCAGCCAACATCCATCTGCAGCGGTGAACAACAAGCACCAGCCAACATCCACCTGCAGCGGTGAACAACAAGCACCAGCCAAAATCCATCTGCAGCGGTGAACTAAAAGCACCAGCTAACATCCACCTTCATCTGCAGTGTTGAACTACAAGTCCCAACTGACCTGCTCTGCCTAGACCTGCTCATGGTATGTGCTAGACATGTGCATTTTTGTTAGGATGCATTTTCGTCCGAAAATCGGGTATTTTCGTTATCGTTTTAACAAACTAAAACGAAAGCGCAAGAAACGAAACCCGAAAGATCCAACATAAAAAAATGCTTTATTTTCGTTTTCGTTCAGATCCGATGATTTTTGATGCTTTGTCGAATTTTACTCGTTCAATTCGACAAAGCATCGAAAATCGTCGTTCTGAATACAGTGAATAGGTAGAAATTGAACGACGGAAATTTGACGTTTTTCGATGCTTTGTCAAATTTTCGTCGTTCAATTTCTACCTATATTCATGGTATTCACTGAATACAGTGAATAGGTAGGAATTGAACGACGAAAATTCGACAAAGCATCGAAAATCGTCGAATTTTCGTCGTTCAATTTCTACCTATTCGATTTTCAATACTTTGTCGAATTGAACAACGACATTTCGACAAAGCATCGAAAATCGTACTTTCCCGACGAAAACGACATAAATCAAAACGATTTTCGGGAATAACTAAATAAATTTATTTTCCAAATGAAAAAATGAAACAAAATATTCCAGTCTGCATATGTTTAGTATGTGCTCTTGTTCATGAACTGTAATCAGCACACCTGAACTGTTACTTGTTATATGCTCCTAGCCTGATATTATCATGAGCCATACACAAAAAGGTAACTCTATCACAAGCACTGATTGGATGATGATACAGGTGATTTAAAGGTGAGCTGGCCAATCACTATTGTTTCCCAGGCAAAGGCTGTGTCAGGTGAGTTGTGCTGAGTCCTAAAGTACTGACAATCTGCTCTTGCATCATTTTAGCAATGTAGTGGTTGTTTTTGTTTTATGGTCTAAAAGTGCAGCAGCGTGTAAGATCAGTCAGGGCTTAGCTAAAATAGTACTGAAGTACAAATTCTTCCAATCGTGACTGGTTCACTTTAAAACAAACATAAAAAAGAACTATAATGAAGGCATAGTGTTAAAATGGAGTATGCACTGTATTGCTGCTACTTTATATTCTAGAGCCAACATCTAAGATATATTAGTTAATTCAGGACCAGAATTAGGAAACTGCATTGTATCTCTGAAAAAATAGGGTAAACTTTAAGTTATGAAAAAAGATAAAGTAATTTACATCATGAAAAAAACACTTGTATTTTCTACAACCTCAATAGACACTCATTAGACAGCAGTTATTTTCATTAGTGCTCTGGGACACATTAAACTGCCATTAGCAATGTACACATCTTTTTCTACAACGGACCAAGTTATAATATTAGCACTTTACATACCTTGATATATGGGTGTTATTTGGGCAATCATTGAGTTTACTTATGAATTAATGAGCTGCTGCATTTTCATTAGACAATCACACCTGGTAAAATATGAATTAGATATTTCCTAAAAAAGCATGTTATATGGCTTTGAGTACTTTGGGGAAACTAATCATCCCTTCTTCATAATTAAGATGTCCCCTAACAATAGGGATTTAAAACAATGACAGATTGTTATCATCATTGATTAATTCTTTCTTAGGAAGGACAGCAGTTATCAAATAATGCTGTATTGTCACAAACACTAAGGTGAGTGCACTTTCAAGTTCCCTAGTCCGGGCATGTGCAATAATGACAACACACATCCATTTTGGAAAGGTAAAGTCAATGTCTGAATGGATTATGTGAAATGTGAGTTAAAACATGGAGTTTTTTCATTGTTTCACTACATTTATTTTTTCCATGAATAATCCTTTCTGTATAATAGATACAATTTATTTCAGTATTGTATTAATAATTATTTTTTTGCTGTGCACCTGGTCCTAGTAGGTAAAGTTATTGAGGCCGGCACTAACTTAAGTCCACTTTAGCAAATCCACAATGGTTTCTACTGTATGTGTGCGCGACCGCTTTGATAAATGTTTAAGCCATCTAAAACTGGGTGGGTGTGTGCTATTGCACCTGTTCAGTGCTTAACCACTTTAGCCCCGGACCATATTGCTGTCCAAAGACCAGAGCACTTTTTGTGATTCGGCACTGCGTCGCTTTAACTGACAATTGCGCGGTCGTGCGACGTGGCTCCCAAACAAAATTGGCGTCCTTTTTTCCCCACAAATAGAGCTTTCTTTTAGTGGTATTTGATCATCTCTGCGGTTTTTATTTTTTGCGCTATAAACAAAAATAGAGCGACTATTTTGAAAAAAATACAATATTTTTTACATTTTGCTATAATAAATATCCCCAAAAAAGATATAAAAAAACATTTTTTTCCCTCAGTTTAGGCCGATACGTATTCTTCTACATATTTTTCGTAAAAAAAAATCGCAATTAGCGTTTATTGATTGGTTTGCGCAAAATTTATAGCGTTTACAAAAAAGGGGGTAGTTTTATGGCATTTTTATTAATATTTTTTTTTTACTAGTAATGGCGGCGATCAGCGTTTTTTTTCGGTACTGCGATATTATGGCGGACACATCAGACACTTTTGACACATTTTTGGGACCATTGGCATTTTTATAGCGATCAATGCTATAAAAATGCATTGGATTACTATAAAAATGCCATTGGCAGTGAAGGGGTTAACACTAGGGGGCGGGGAAGGGGTTAAGTGTGTTCCTATTTGTGTTCTTACTGTGTGGGGGGGGTGAACTCACTAGGGGGAATCATTGATCTTCCGTTCATACATTGTATGAACGGAAGATCAGCGTTTCCCCCGCTGACAGGAACGAGTGCTGTGTGTTTACACGCACAGCTCTCGTTCCCCGCTCTGTAACGAACGAGTGCGCGCGCCCGGCGGCGATCGCACGCGCGCGGGACTCGGGGGCGAGCGGGGGGCGCGCGGGCCGCCGGCGGCGCGCACGCGCCCCCTAGTGGCCGCGAAAGTCCCGACGTAGGATGACGGGCTCTCGCGCAGGAGAGCCGACCTGCCGCCGTATAACTGCGGCGGCTGGTCGGCTAGTGGTTAAGTAAAGCAACCCCAAAGGAAGGACATAACATTTTACATTTTCTTATTGTTAAGCTGGCTATAGATGGACCACAAATCTGTAAGTTCAAAATCTGAACATAACACATTCATATTTTAGAATACTGTGTGCATACCTAAAATGTCTACAGTAAGTAGACATACATGGTCAAGATGTTGGTAGCCAAAGTTAAACACAAATCTCTACCAGTACTCAGCAAAGTCACTGATATAGTGCTTTATTTCCTACATATAATATATCAGTGGGATTAATAAAATACATTTGCTGCCATGTTTAGCCAGCCATAACTGCGTTTGGGCATTTGAGAAAGGATTTACAGTAATTTTTCATTTAGCTAAGCTACAATGTCTTCTCTTTAAATGTCCTATAAAGTGTAGGGATATTTAACACGTTTTGAAAAGAATGAGGACGTGGTAAATCCATGTGAGGTTTTGATTGCTGTTTTTTTCAAAGCTAGGATGTTAACAATCCCTATATAGAAAGCAAAACACAATATAGAGATTCAAAACAGCTGTTAGCCTGGAAAAGGAGTTATAACAACATATTTCCATTCAAGACATAAGGGGTGTTTTTGTTTTATTCAGGTTGGTTTACTAACTACTATACAGTATATATATATATATATATATATATATATATTTATATATATAAAACATATTATAAAACGCAGGAAATAGGTTTGCCCCTATTAATCATGAGCTGAACTCAAGGATCTATGACTTTTTCTATGTACACAAAAGACCTATTTCTCTCAAATTTTGTTCACAAATCTGTCTTAATCTTTGTTAGTGGGCACTTCTCCTTTGCCGAGATAATACACCCACCTCACAGTGTGGCATATCCAGATTCTGATTTTTGCACATATGTGTCTTAGACTGGACACAATAAAAGGTCACTCTAAAATGTGCAGTTTTACTGAATTGTGACCACCATTTGCCTTACGCAGTGCAGCACATCTTCTTTGCATAGAGTCAGGTTGTCGATTGTGGCCTGTGGAATTTTGGTCCTTTCCTCTTCAATGGCTGTGAAAGTTTCTGGATATTGGCAGGAAATGGAACACCCTGACGTATACGCTGATCCAGAGCATCCCAAACATGCTGAATGGGTGACATGTCTGATGAGTATGCTGGCCATGCAAGAACTGGGGTGCTTTCAGCTTCTAGAAACTGTGTACAGATCCTTGCAACATGAGGCCATGCATTATAATGCTGCAACATGAGGTGATGGTCGTAGATGAATGGCACAAAAATGGGCCTCAGGGTCTTGTCACAGTATCTCTGTGCATTCAAAATGCCATCAATAAAATGCACCTGTGTTCGTTGTCCATAGCATATGCCTACCCATACCATAACCCCACTGCCACCATGGGCAACCGCTCATCCACACAACGCCATACGTGTGTTCTCTTCCCGGTATTCATCTGTGAAGAGAACACCTCTCCAAAGTGCCAGACTCCCTTGAATATGAGCATTTGCCCACTTAAGTCAGTTAGGATGACAAACTGCAGTCAGGTTGAGAGCCCGATGAGGACAATGAGCATGCAGATGAGCTTCCTTAAGATGGTTTCTGACAGTTTGTGCAGAAATTCTTTGGTTATGCAAACCGATTGTTGCTGCAGCTGTCCGGGTGGCTGGTCTCGGGAGATCTTGGAGGTGAAGATGATGGATGTGGAGGTCTGGGCTGGTGTGGGAATGGTCTGCAGTTGTAAGGCCGGTTGGATGTACTGCCAAATTCTCTGAAACACCTTTGGAGACAGCTTATGGTAGAGAAATGAACGTTCAATTCAAGGTCAACAGCTCTGGTGAACATCCCTGCTGTCAGCGTGCCAATTACCACACTCCCTCAAAACTTGCGACATCTGTGGCATTGTGCTGTGTGATAAAACTGGACATTTTAGAGTGGCCTTTTATTGTGGCCAGCCTAAGGCACACCTGTGCAATATCCATGCTGTCTAATCTTGATATGCCACACCTGTGAGGTAGATGGATTATCTCTACAAAGGAGAAGTGCTCACTAACACAGATTTAGCCCTGGTTCACACTGATGCTACTTTGAAATCGTGCTACTTTACTTGAAGTAGCGCGATTTCAAAGTAGCAAGGTCAGCGCGATTTCAGGTGCTATTTGATAGACATTTGTGTGGCTTTATACACAGATGTCTATTGAAGTCGCACCTGAACTCAGCAAAAGTAGTGCAGGCGCCGCAAGATGGATGTCGCACCGATTGGTACAGTGCCATTGCCGCCAATAGGCTGCGACTTGTCATGCGATTTGATCTATCAAATCGCATGACAAATCGCTCCAATGTGAACCTAGGCTTAGACAGATTTGTGAACAATATTTGAGAGAAATAGGCCTTTTGTGTGCATAGAAAAGGTCATAGATCTTTGCAGTAAGTTCATGATAAATAGGGGAAAACACAAAAGTGCTGCGTTTAAAATGTTGCTCAGTGTGTATGTGTATATATATATATATATATAAACTTACATATGATTGGGTATTCTTGGCAATGCTCGACTATTTAAGAACATCAACACCAATACAACAATCTGGAATGTTTTTTAAGAGACATGGGTTGTTTTAAAAAATAAAAAATAGGCTGTTCACTTTGTAGGGGAAATTGTACTTTGCAAGGGAGTTTGCCACAGAATTTCATGAATTAATTGACACTCTGTTGACTCCAATCAACCAATAATTTGCAAGTAATTTTTTCCCCCTATACATGATTCAGTATTCTTTGTGAAGTGAAAGTTTACCACATTCAGTAAACAGCCAATTTGCCTAAAGTAAATCAATCCCAATGTGCCTTTTTCTATTTATTGGGATTAGTTAGGAAGAGTTTTATAGGGTGTGGTATAGGATTTTGCATATATTTACTAATTATCCATAAGCATTGGATGGTACCTTATACTCAAAATTATTTTATCCTGAATTTTTATAAGTTTAGTTTTTTATGTATAGCATGGTGTCCCAATATAATTGTATCAATTGTTTAAATCTAAAATATAGATAAATAGAAGAGAAATCTTTCAGTAAGTACAATTGTTGCTTGCTGGATTGTCTGCCTGAAGATAATATTAAATGAATGTGCTAGACATATACAGTTCCTTCACAGCATTTTTCATCTTATACCTTTGGACCCAAAGGATGCCTCAAAAGACTGTAAAGACTTAAAGGGGAGGTTCCCCTAAAAAGAAACTTTTAACATTGCCTGTCTCTTCTTAATAACATGTAGAATCGGCTGGTAGTTTAAAAAAAAAACGTCCGTACATACCATTTTCGGCATGTAGTCTCACCGTCGCTCCCGGGTCTGGCGGCCGGGGATGGGCGTGCCTACTTAAATGACAGGCATCCGATCGACGCATACAGCGCGTCACGAGATGCCGAAAGAAGCCGAACGTTGGTGCGCATGCGCCGTATAGAGCCGCACCAACGTTCGGCTTCTTTCGGCATCTCGTGACGCGCTGTATGCGTCGATCGGATGCCTGTCCCCACACATCATACCCGGAAGCGGCGGTGAGACTACATGCCGAAAATGGTATGTACGGACTTTTTTTTTTTAAACTACCAGCCGATTCTACATGTTATTAAGAAGAGACAGGCAGTGTTAAAAGTTTCTTTTTAGGGGAACCACCCCTTTAAGAAACAATGTAAATAAATCCAAATTGTAAACTTAATTTTACTCTGCTGCTTAGCATTATTTGTGCCTCAAAAACAAGGGTATATTGTTGAACCATATATTTGCAGACATTTGTTTTTCATTTTATTGGATGGAAGTTGAAAAAAATGATAAAAAATAAAATAGAAAATAGAGTTTTAAATTTGCATGGAAACACACAGAATTCAATATGCAAATGTAGCAATTACTATTGCATCCACAAACCAAAGTTTATAAATAGCCTGCAGTTGAACTGATGATGTATATTATTTGTACGGGTGTCTCATTATGCCCTTAGACAGAGATGTGTACATTTATTTTAAAAGCTATAATGGTGCTTAGAAAAACTGCAACCCATAATCCATATAAAATATTTAAATGTGTGATCGGATTGAAGTTCTATATTTTCTAATATTTGTAACATGGACTGCATATGATAGTAAAACACATTGAATACTCAATCCGATAATAATAACACTGTAATCCTCAGGAACTGACTTATTACTTCAGCCACTGCCACCACAATGGCAAAATCTATAATAAATCATAATGTCAACATGTGTGTCCTAGGGGTGACCTTCCGTCTTAAAGATAAAGTGAGATGGATCCTTCATTTCAGCCTCAAGCTGGCTGGATTGCCCTTTGTAATTGACAAGTTCTGTATGAGAGAAAATCAATCCAACAGTAGTATCAACATTTTTATCCCTGGAGGATGCTTCTTCAAGAGATGGATAGCGCTTCTTCAGGCATGGATTCTTCAACAGCTTTAGTTATATATTTTATGACTGACTGATGGAGGAGTGTGATCTGGGGGATGTAAAGCCACTCATCTTTTGTTTGAGGTCAAAGGTGATATCTGCATATTGGGCCTAATATGTAAAAAATATGTCAAATGAAACTTAGTGCTGATATTTAGTCAATGAGTATATCTTAAAAAAAATGATCTAAAATGCGTTTTAAGTATTAACTTGATCCAACAGCTGTTTGTACATAACAGTGACCTTATTAATCACGTATAATAACTGTAAAGTTGTATTGAAGTAAAAAAGTATAACATAAATGTCTTTGTTTGCAGTTAAACAGCACAACTATACAGGAACCAAAAAGCCCTTTAACTGAATCAGTGTATAGCACAGTAAATATAAGTGGGAAAAACAGTGATAAATCAAGTTAAAATAAAATGCTCAAAATGCAAAAAAGCTTGCTGCAAAAACTACATGAAAATTACCTTGTGAAAAAAAAAAATACTTAAACCAGCACTTTTTTTGTTCTAAATGGGGGGCGTAGCTTGACGCATGGAGCGATAGGACGCTAGTTCCCGGAGCTCCCGCACACGCCGCTAGATAACGGTCCTCACCGCTAATCTGGCACTCCAAACAGGTCGGTGATGGGACGGAAGGGAGGGGGAGAGACTCAACACACCGCCGATCCAAGTAGGGACGGCAAAATCGACCACTTCTTCCCTAAATTGCGGCCGGAGCAGCATGGCACTCCCTCATCCAAGATGGCGGCGGCCCGCTCATCAGGATCCCACGAGGCCTCGCACGGGTCCTCCCCACATCGCTCCACTTCTTGCATGAAGACCAGGCAGAGGGCTAGCTCTCCCCCTGATTCCGACACCGGCTCCATTCGCTCTGCTGGTCATTCCCCGGACTCCCACCGCTCCTATGCGGGCTGGGATTTGGAGGCCTACATTAAGGCCCTGCCTACCAGACATGACTTTGAGGCCTGCATTCAGAGGATGGAAGGTTCCTATAAACAAGAAAACTCTGAGCTCCGCAGAGATGTCACTGACAGGCTGGAGGAGGTGGAACAAAGTGTGGAGGAGACTTCCGCTTCCATACAGTCACATGAAGCCATATTAAATGACCACACTGTGCAGATCCAGCAGCTCATGCTATCCCAGGATGATCAGGAAAACAGGGCCAGACGCAATAACATTCGCGTCCGTGGCCTCCCCGAGTCGGTTGATGCCAAGGACTTGGCCCCAGTGGTCATATTTAATGATCTGCTCCAGAAAGACAAGGAGGCTGTCATAGAGCCTCATAAACCCCAACCCGAACCATCCCAGGGATGTGATTTGCAGGGTCCACTTCTACACCATTAAAGATGCCATTATGCAGGCTGCTCGCTCCCAGGAATCCATCCATTTTAACGGAGCCCGCATTCACCTTCTGCCTGATGTCTCCAAACTGACTTTAGACCTGCGTCGGGTCCTGAAACCCCTCACCGAAGCCCTGCAAGCTAAGCACATTAAGTACCATTGGAGGTTCCCGTTCCAACTGTTTGCCTCTAATGAGGGCAAGTCGGCAGTTTTCCACACGCTGGATGACCTCCCCAAATTCCTGGGAACCTTTGAACTGCCCCAGATACCTATACCGGACTGGCCTCTGCAGGCTGCCACTCCTGGATTTCAGCTCTCCTCCGGCTGGAAGAGACAATCTAAGAAACCACGTCGCTCCCGAGCGGATGCTTCCAAGTCCTCTGCGGGATGATTGGACTTCACCCGTCCTTTGTTTTTTTTGTTTTTTCGCTTTATTTCATCCTGTTTTTTCTTACAGACACTAATCCACTATATTCCACTATAATATTACAACTGGGGGGGGGGGGGGGGGTAGGAGATTAGGTTCTGGTATGTTTAATTTTCTCCTTGGTTTTTGTGTTTTTGTTCAAGGTCTTGTAACTCCCTTATTATCTTTTTTCTAATTGCTTCTCTTGCCTTTTTTCCCCTGCCCCTTTAGAGATTAACTCACCCCTGATGCATGTCTTGTGGGCTTCCCATATTGTCGCCGAGCTAACGTCCGGTGTGTTATTTGTCAAAAAATATTGCTCGATTTTTTTTTTTACTATGTCGCATACTTCTATATCGTCTATCAGATCTTCATTTAAATGCCAGATCCCTTTTCTTTGCTCTGTAACATTGAAGCGTATTCTAACTATTACCGAGGCATGGTCAGAGATTGATATTGTTCCTATTGAGGTTTTATTTACATGTTCCAATATACAGTGATCTACCATTAGATAATCTAAACTTGAATACGTGTTGTGCACAGATGAATAATATGTATAATCCCTTTTATTAGGATATGAAATTCTCCAAGGGTCTATTAATTGATGATTAAACATTTTTTTTTCAATAATCGCAATTGCTTGGAATCTTGCATCTGTGCACCAGACGTTTTGTCAAGATGATGTTCCAGTGCAAATTTGAAGTCACCTGCTAGAATTACATACCCTTGTTTAAAATCCATTAGTGTGTTTAGAATCCCCCTAATATATTTTTGGGGGTGTTTATTGGGACAATATATGTTTGCCAACGTATATTTTTTCCCTTGTAGGGCCCCTCTTAGAAACAGGTAGCGACCCGCAGGGTCGACTTTCCTTTCTTCCACCTAATATTTTTCCCTATCCCTGTCGACCCCCTTAGATCTTTTCTGTGGGGAGTCTCCATAATACCAGGTTGGGACTGCCCGGGAATAGAGTCTGACACTGGAATCTACTGTTATATGTGTTTCTTGTAAAAAGACTATTTCTGCAGAGTATCTTTCAATTTATTTTAAGACCATGTGTCTTTTTTTTCTGGGGAACAGAGGCCTCTTACATTATATGTAATAAAATTTACGTTAGACATGTTTTTTTTTTTCTTTTTAGACAGATAACCAAACCTAACTAAGTTTTCACTGCCTCAGCCAATCAGGCTTGCAATGCACTGTTTAGTGCCACAATGCATATCGGTCAGTTCGGGAGAGGGGCCATGGGGCGAACAAACGGTCGAATGTCGTGAAAGTTTGGCTGTTTCTTGAACCACAGAACAGCAAATGTTCAGCCCAAGCTTATGCTTGGGCCTAACCGTTCGCCCATCCCTACTCGCCACACTGCTGATACACCTGCCAATATAACTTGATTGTCTCTCGTTGTAGTGAAGTCTTCCTACTAGTTGCCATACAGCCAACGTGTTTTGTCATCTTGACTTCATCCTGGGCTTGGCTGTGCGGCACGGCAACATTCCTAATATCCCAGAGATATGCAATTGATTGCCACCTGCACACCCATCTCTCAGTCGTACAGAGCTACCAGAATGACTAGCCACACGTATCATAATGTCTGAAAGCAATGGTCAGCGTGACAACAGCGCTAAATTTTATGAAAACTTAAATAGATCCATTCCTCCAATCTGAGCATTATTCTAATCTAATATAAATATGAACATAATCTACAATCATATGACACATCCTAAAAAAGAGGATTATTGGAGAGGATCTAATAAGAGAAAGGTATCACAAAATGAGACCCGATGGATATATGATTTCAAAGCTTTGCAGCCAGCAGGTCTCTTTATTAAGATTTATTTAAATTATTTTATTTGTAATTTTTGACAATTTTACAATACATACAGTATACTTACATTTCTTTTTATTTTGCTTTTTTGTACTTGAGTCCTATTTTTCTTGATAATGTGTTATATGGTTCAATTTATTGTACTTTTTTCCCTCAATATAAAAGTACCTTTTTTTTAAAAAAAATGTCTTTATTGATTTTCAAGACAAAAACATTACAAATACATATTCATCCTTTAAATAAATACTTTAACATAAAAAAAAAAAACATACATTACACTATACAGTCTCAATATACTCTCCTTATTCAATGTGAAATTTAGAGGTTATGGAGGGTATCGGTTCCCTAATCTACTCTAAATTTAGTTCCTTCCATTATCCTCTTATCTGAGCTTAGGTTCCCCAGAATCTGTTTCTCTACTATGTGGTCAGAGACCCCGAAGTTGCGTAATTAATGGGGAGAGAGAGAGAGAGAGAGAGAGAGAGAGAGAGAGAGAGAGAGAGAGAGAGAGAGGAAAAAATGGGAAGGGAGGGGATGGAGGGGGAAGGGAAGGGGGTTAAAACAGGGACAAAAGGAAAAAATAATAATAAATAAATACATTTTTGTTAAGTGCCTGTGCAATGTGATCTATCAGGAAAAAATAAATAGAAAATACGACCAACAACTTATTGGAATATCTATGTGTATTTATATACATACCACCCAATGTGAACATATAAAAGTACCTGGTCTGACTTTTCGAATGTATATGAATCACAACTGAGTTTCCAAATGAAAACAATAGTAGACCAAACATTATATTCACTGTGCAATGCAATACTGGAAAGAAAGTACATGATTATATGCTGTTAAAAATAACTTCTATTTATACATGGTTATGATAAAGCTGAATAAACATATCATTATGGTTTGTCAGATATAACTATCAGATATAACATACCAAAACAGGGGCTAGGATAGGGGCTGTGGTAAAAATAGGCAGTTTGTCCACATTTTTTCTGTCTCCCAACCACTTAACTACTACAGGCATTAGGTTCTGATCACATTGTTATATCCACAATGCTTTGCTATTCTGTAATTTAAACTTGGCATGTCATGTTTGGCAAGTGATGCCACTAGCCTGGCAAATCTTTTGAAATCAGTGGCCACTACTGCATGCCAAGGACTTAGTTGCAGAAAAGTATTTTAATGTTAAGTCCCCCCTTAATACCTGAAAAAGAAAACATTTAGAGGGCAATAGTATTGGCAACAATTTTTTTTTTAAAGGGGCAGTCAAGCCTGATGATCCAATTATATGTAGCCCAAGACTTTTGTAGTTTTGGATAAAGAAGATACATCCTGTTTCAGGTTATTTTTCATGCCTGATATCAGCTAAGGTGACTTTCTTTCACTAAAGACAAACATGCAAATGAGTGGAAATTCCCATGCAGTGAGTTATACCCAAAAAAACTAGTTTTCATTGTATGATTTTCCCCTATCTTTTGCTCCGGTGAGAACTCTAAAACTTTGGACTTTCCTTTACCTTCCTTTTTAATTATAATGGTCACAGGACAAATTGTGGAGATACAGACAGCATTAAAAACTTGTGTATCTTAAATTGAAACTCCACACCAAAATCTTTGAGTCCAAAATGAAGTGTATTCCAAAAATAACTTGTGTATAAAAACCAGTGCATTTTTGGGGGCCAAACACTCGCCCACCCCATATCAGGGCTGAAGCATGACTTAACCACTAGGGTACAGCACGCCGTCAAATGACGGCGGGGGGGATACCCTGTTGTTCTGACACAACGTCATATGACATGATGTCATTTAAAGCCGATAGGGGCGCGCACGCGCACCCGTCGCGTCACTGAGAACACGTGTGTGTGCCCGGTGGCTGCGATGGCCGCCGGGCACACGCGATTGCCCAGTAACTGATCAGGGACGTGGAGCTCTGTGTGTAAACACAGAGCTCCACGTCCCTGTCAGGGAGAGAGGAAACCGATCTGTGTCCCTTGTACATAGGGACACAATCGATCACCTCCCCCAGTCACCCCCCTCCCCCTACAGTAATAACACTGGCTAGGACATACATTTAACCCCTTCCCTGCCCCCTAGTGGTTAACCCCTTCCCTGCCAGTTACATTTATACAGTTATCAATGCATATTTATAGCATTGTTCACTGTATAAATGTGAATGGTCCCAAAAATGTGTCAAAAGTGTCCGATGTGTCCGCTATAATGTCCCAGTCCCGAAAAAAAATTGCAGATCGCCGCCATTCCTAGTAAAAAAAATAAAAAATCATAATTATGTCCCCTATTTTGTAAGCAATATAACGTTTGCGCAAACCAGTCACTATACGGTTATTACGATTTTTATAATTTTTTTTAACCAAAAATATGTAGAAGAATACGTATCGGCCTAAACTGATATAAAAAAATGTTGTTTTTTTTTGTTTGTTTTTTAAATGGGATATTTATTATAGCAAATAGCAAAAAATATTGGGCCAGATTCACAGAGCGATTATGCCTGCGTAACAGGAGATGCGCGGCGTAAGTCTAAATGTGCGCGTGCATTTCGATGCACGGCATCCCCAAAACGAGATACGCAAGAAATCTAATTTTTTTGCCCAGTGTAATTTCGTTAGATAGGCGCATCCGTCCGCGCAAAACTGCACTAGACAGACTATTGATTTGCTAGTCAAATATGCTAATGAGGGACTTACGGGGATCCACAAAAGAACGTTGGGGCAGTGCAGGCTACGCAGTGTGTGCAACAGCAATATGTCCTGTCTAAAATTAGACCATATAAAAGCTGGTCTAAAAAGAGAAAAATCGTCTACATGTCAGATAAAGCAACAGTGTTAGTGAGGAGCTGAGCAGGCACACGTGTTGCACAACAATCTGTATGCCTACGTGCCAGGGGCATCGTCGTGCATAGCTATACTACTGACTTTAGATGAGCAAAGAAGGAGGAGGGCACGGAGGATGGCACAGGAGAGGATATACCGCACACGCATAGACCTGTTTGGCATGAGTGATTGTGAGGTGTATCGCATCTTCAGATTCAGCCCTCATGCCATCCTGGAATTAACCACAACCTTGCAGGAGGACATCACCAGCCCAACACAACGCTCACATGCAGTGCAGCCACTGGTCAAGGTCATGGCAACACTCCATTTCCTTGCCAGTGGCTCTTTTCAGCGTACAAGTGGAGTGGTGGCTGGGATGTCACAATCCTCCATGAGCAGATGTGTGCACCAGGTTGTCCCTGCAATCCTCAGACGCATGGCCAACCAAATCATCAAACCCACCACTGAGGACCTGCGGCTGAAGGCAATGACAGATTTCTACATAATGTCCAGATTCCCACGCACCGTGGGGGCCATTGATTGCACACATGTGGCACTCCAGCCCCCCCAGGAGACAGAGCACATGTACCGCAATCGGAAGCTTTGGCATTCCATCAACGTACAGGTGATAGTCGATGCCCAAGGCCTCATATGGCACGTCCGTGCCAAACACCCAGGGTCCAGCCATGACAGCTACATATACAATGAGAGCCCCATCCGAATGGAATTCGATCAGAACGTGTATGGGGACACATGGCTGGTTGGTGAGTGACATGGGTGGCATGCATGACTGTACCCCCCCATGATGCACACATCACAAGGGGCACATGCATGACTAACATCCTCCTGTCTTCTCCCTTACAGATGACTCTGCATATTTACTGGGACCCCATCTCATGACTCCTATCCGGAACCCCCAAACCCCAGGAGAGGAAAGATACAATCAAGCCCACGCCCAAACACGTGCAGTGGTGGAGCACACCTTTGGCCTCCTGAAGTCACGTTTCCGATGCCTGGATAAGTCTGGGGGGACCCTGTTGTATTCCCCAAACTTTGTGTGCCATATCATCGGTGCCTGTTGCCTGCTGCACAACTTCGCAGTGAGAAAGGGCCTGCAGATTGACCTACGTGATGACCTGACCCCTGAACCAGACAATCCCCCCCTAACCGAGGATACCCCATCTTCTGAGGGAAGAGCAGCCAGGAGACAGCTCACATTGGGCATCTTTGCACGTTAAACACACACATTAATCATGGCACAATGAGAATGCATGCATGCATACCACTGTGGTCCCTAGCACACACACCCCACATCCTCATCAAATTGGATTGGCACCAGTCCACCATGCAGGACTTGTGAGCAGCAACGCCATGCCAAGGCTCCAATTATGTCACATTACATTCATACACCATTCACACGGACCTGGGGATCACTTCTCCCTGGTCCTGGGGAACCCTTCTCCACCAAAATTGAGGGTGACACCCCTTTTCTGTCAGGAATGTCACCCCCACATTCAAACAGCATTCACAACCCCCCCCAAAAAAAAAATACCAGCAAAATCAAAAAATTTCCAGAAAAAAAAAAAAAGGGCCAAAAAAAAGGGGAAAAACAAATTAGTGCCCTTGACGTGAGCCACGCCTGAAGTGCCCCCGGCCACGGCCCCGGCTCCTCTGGGCAGACTCATGGGGGAGGGGGTAAACCGGGGAAGGAGGAGCAGCCCCTGGTCTCTGCCCACCTGGCGGCCTGCCCTCCAAGGCCACGGCTATTCTGTCCAGGGCAGCACCTAGTGTTGCCGTGTTGGCATGGATAGCCTGGGTAAGGGCCCTCACATCCTGCCCAACGCCTGCTGATGTAGTCTGCAGGTCATTAAGGCAGTTTCTGAAAGCCCGGGAGTCGCAGTCCAGGTTCCCAAGCGTATCCTTGATGGAGGACAGGCTCTCCTCCATCCGCACCAATGTCTGGCTGACCTGTCCCAGATGGTGGGTCTGGAGAAACTGGTCCCTTCTCAGAGTGGCGGGCAGGAGATCGGCCACCCCCCTGGTCTTCTGGGTCGCCTTCCTGCCTCCAGCTGATGCTTGTGGCCGGGGAGAAGGGGAGCCCCTTGGAAGGGGAGCCATGTTGGGGGAGGAGGGGGGGGGCTCCCCCTTAGGGAGGGCTGGCTGCTGCCAGCCAGAGGGGAAGAGTCATCCAAAAACAATAGGCCAGTGCCTGACATGGACTCCTCCTCCTCCTCAAACTCCTCCTCCTCAATCTCCTCCTCCTCCTCTTCAACCTCCTCCGCGGACTCCGGCCTTGTCGGGGGTCCTCATTAGGCTGCTGTCCTGGGGATGGTGCGGTCAGGCCAGATGGCCCAGCACCCTCCTGCACATCTGTGGATGACACAAAACATTCACAGGTTGGAGGATCCACACACTTGCCACATATTCCCTTTCACCCCCTCCCCCACACATGCTACACACCTGATAGAAAAAAAAACCTTACCTGGCATCACACCTTCATGACTTGAGTCATAGCCGGGCAGGCCCTCCACTTCTTGCCTATGAAAGGTCTGGGCCACCGCACACTCCTCCGCTGTCAGCCTAACAGGGCATGGTGGGCCCCCTCCTGTGGCCCTGGCATGGCCAAGCATTCTGGCCAGCTTCTGTTTGACCAGACGCCAGAGGTCATTTATCTTTTTATCAATCCCAGACCGGTTCCGTGTCTCCCCCTCCCCCGCTGAATTCACCTGGTCAGTGATCCAAAATCTCTCTCCTCCTGGCTGGGGTGGTGTTGGCACTGTCCGGGCCGTGGAGGAAACGCCCATAGTCAAAAATGGCCCGGGCAAGAATTTGTTTCTCCCTCAAAGAAAAATTTAATTTCCTCTTCCTTTCAGTCATACTCTGACCAAAAATCACTCCCAGTCAACAAAAATCACTCACAAAAACAAGCACGACCAATCAAGCAAGAAAACAAACAAACAGAAAAATATCAAACAAAAATTCTCACAAACACACAGCAAAAAGCAGTCACAAAAACAAACAGGAACAATCAAGCAAGAAAACAAACAAACAGAAAGATATCAAACCAAAAATCTCACAAACACTTAGCAAAAATCACTTTCAAATATCTTCTAACAAACACTAGATCACACAGTACACAAATCTGACAAATACAAATCACAACGCAACTAACAACTGAACAAAAGCACTTTGCTATATGGGAAGGGAAACAAAGGGATGTACTTTTGCAATGGAAGTGCGTTTGTGTGTGTCTATTTATGCTGTCTGCGTAGTTCATGATTTTGCCATAGTCCATTTCCAATTTCACTGATTGCGCCGTTCCCGAGTTGTGTGCATGCGCACAGAGGTGCTGACATGGTCTGCTTCAAGCGCGCATGCGCGAGCCGGCCGGCCCTTCATTTGCATGGGGTCACGGCTCATTTCAATGTAACACGCCCACATCCTTCCCAATTTGTATTAGCGACGAGAATAGGGTGATTGCGCGGCTACATTGCGCAAGTCTAACGTAAAGGCGGTGCGCTACGCCGGTCCAATAATGCGCAGATGTACCTGAATCTGGTCCATTGTGTCTTTTTTTTAAATTGTCGTTCTTTTTTTGTTTATAGCGCAAAAAATAAAAACCGCACGGGCGATCAAATACCACCAAAATAAAGCTCTATTTGTGGGGGAAAAAAAGAACGTAAATTTTGTTTGGGAGCCAAATTGCACGACCGCGCAATTGTCAGTTAAAGCGACGCAGTGCCGGAAGCTAAAATGTTGTCTGGGCAGAAAGGGGGTGTAGGTGCACAGTGGGCAAGTGGTTAAAGTGATTGTAACAGAATGGCCCGTGACACCCAGAGACGTTGGAAGGATGTGAGATACTCCTGTGCCAGCAGCAACAATAACTCTTGGGTCAAAATCCACCCTGTGCCCTTTTGGGTGTAGGGTGGCTAATAGTGAATTATAATTCCTTTACTAACAGATGGGACATTATTAATACTTCATATTTCAGGACTGAGATATCACAAGGAGTTCATGATGAAATGACCAGGTCAACCAGACAGTGACTCATACCTTTGTATAATAGGCTATTGAAATATCTTAAGGTGTTGGCTATTCACTGTAAAGACATTCCGTTGAAAAGGTGTTGATTGCACCCACTCTCACAAGACTCTGCCATTGTGTGATAAAGCTGTCTAGATAACCTATTCAACTAGATGTCTTTGTTATTATTCAAGGTTAATTGAACTCTATTGATGATGCGGTGCCGTCATGTCTAGCTACCAATTAAAGAATTATCCTCAGTGAGTGAATAGGGGGGTGGGGACTGCATTGTCCTGTGATGAACTGTATTATGCTGTACTGGATATATAAGCAAGCTAAGAAAACCAATAAAGTCATTCATACATTTTTGGAAACTAGAGAACGGAGCGCAGTCTCGTTTATTCTGGGAAATGGAATGGATCATGTCTGCCTGGTTGTTGGTGTGTCGGATAAGCTTGTCGTGGTTGGATGGAAGGTCGTAAGCGGTGGTGACCGTTACAGTGATTGTATACTTTTTTTTTTTTTAACCACTTCCATACCAGGCACTTATGCACCTTCCCGCCTAAGCCAATTTTCAGCTTTCAGGACTGTCGCGATTTGAATGACAATCATTTTGTTCCCATAAATAGAGCTTTCTTTTGGTGGTATTTGATCACCTCGGGAAATTACGTTTTTTATTTTTTTTCTGTTGATTTTTTTGTAAATAAGTATGTTTTCTTCTTCAATTATAGGCACCGATGAGGTGGCACTGATAGGTGGCACTGATATGCACTCATAGGCACACTGGGCTCTCTTTGGCAGCACTGATGGGCACTCATGGGCGGCACGTATGGGTGTCACTGATGGGCACTTATGGGTGGCACAGATGGGCACTGATAGGTGGGCACTGGGCATAGATGGGCACTAAGTGGTGGCACTGATGGACACTGGGTGACACTGAGGAGTGGCACTGATGGCATTTATGGGCATCATTATAGTCATTGCCCATGACATTATAGTCAGTGCCCATGATTGGCATCGATTGTATTCCAATTTTTTTCAATTGTGTTTTTTTTTATCTATTTGTGCTGTATTGAGCACTGGGGGGGGGGGGAACACTCCATGGTGGTCCAGTGTGGGGGATCAATCAGCGCAAACCCCCCCTGTCAGGAAAGCCGCCGATCGGCTCTCCTCTACTCGCGTCTGTCAGACGCGAGTGAGGAAGAGCCAGTCAACGGCTCTTCCTGTTTACATCATGATCAGCCTTGATTGGACACGGCTGATCACATGGTAAAGAGCCTCTGCCGGAGACTGACACACCGCATCACTGATCGCCGCACTGCGCACCCCCACGGGCGCTCCCCGGCATGAAATCCTGCAGGACATCAATAGACGTCCAGTCAGGATTTCACAACCACTTCCCGGATGTCAATTGACCATTGACCGGGCGGGAAGTGGTTAAACAAACATATCATACTTACCTCCACTATGCAGTTCATTTTGCACAGTGCGGCCCTGAACCTAGTCTTCTGGGGTTCCCGGTGGCTCTTGTGGCTCCTCCTCGCATCAGTTAACCCCCTTCGGTCACGCTCCCGATTCCAGCATTTGTGTCCAAAGACAAAGAATGCCAGACTCGGCCCCACCCCCGGGGCCCTGCATTATTGGATTTGATGGACAGCAGCTGGAGCCAATGGCTTCACTGCTATCAATCTATCCAATCAAGAGCCAACGACCCCAGGCAGAGAGGAAGAATGCGTCTCTGCTGTGGTAATTACAGGGCTTAGGTGAGTAAAATGGGGGGGGGGGGGGCTAAGGGGCCGGTCACTGTCAGAATTCTTTTCACCTTAATGCATAGGATGCATTAAGGTGAACAAACTCAAGGGTTTACAACCCCTTTAAGTCTTAAAGTGATGAAAGACAATAACTAATTATACGAATGATAACATATAACTGTTGTAAAAAAATATACTATGATTAAAAAATTATTCAAATGTGATTGAAAGGGTCCATAGTCATAATATGCTGCATTAATGTTAAAAAAACATTTCCAATTTCACTGATTGCGCCGTTCCCGAGTTGTGTGCATGCGCACAGAGGTGCTGACATGGTCTGCTTCAAGCGCGCATGCGCGAGCCGGCCGGCCCTTCATTTGCATGGGGTCACGGCTCATTTCAATGTAACACGCCCACATCCTTCCCAATTTGTATTAGCGACGAGAATAGGGTGATTGCGCGGCTACATTGCGCAAGTCTAACGTAAAGGCAGTGCGCTACGCCGGTCCAATAATGCGCAGATGTACCTGAATCTGGTCCATTGTGTCTTTTTTTTAAATTGTCGTTCTTTTTTTGTTTATAGCGCAAAAAATAAAAACCGCACGGGCGATCAAATACCACCAAAATAAAGCTCTATTTGTGGGGGAAAAAAAGAACGTAAATTTTGTTTGGGAGCCAAATTGCACGACCGCGCAATTGTCAGTTAAAGCGACGCAGTGCCGGAAGCTAAAATGTTGTCTGGGCAGAAAGGGGGTGTAGGTGCACAGTGGGCAAGTGGTTAAAGTGATTGTAACAGAATGGCCCGTGACACCCAGAGACGTTGGAAGGATGTGAGATACTCCTGTGCCAGCAGCAACAATAACTCTTGGGTCAAAATCCACCCTGTGCCCTTTTGGGTGTAGGGTGGCTAATAGTGAATTATAATTCCTTTACTAACAGATGGGACATTATTAATACTTCATATTTCAGGACTGAGATATCACAAGGAGTTCATGATGAAATGACCAGGTCAACCAGACAGTGACTCATACCTTTGTATAATAGGCTATTGAAATATCTTAAGGTGTTGGCTATTCACTGTAAAGACATTCCGTTGAAAAGGTGTTGATTGCACCCACTCTCACAAGACTCTGCCATTGTGTGATAAAGCTGTCTAGATAACCTATTCAACTAGATGTCTTTGTTATTATTCAAGGTTAATTGAACTCTATTGATGATGCGGTGCCGTCATGTCTAGCTACCAATTAAAGAATTATCCTCAGTGAGTGAATAGGGGGGTGGGGACTGCATTGTCCTGTGATGAACTGTATTATGCTGTACTGGATATATAAGCAAGCTAAGAAAACCAATAAAGTCATTCATACATTTTTGGAAACTAGAGAACGGAGCGCAGTCTCGTTTATTCTGGGAAATGGAATGGATCATGTCTGCCTGGTTGTTGGTGTGTCGGATAAGCTTGTCGTGGTTGGATGGAAGGTCGTAAGCGGTGGTGACCGTTACAGTGATTGTATACTTTTTTTTTTTTTAACCACTTCCATACCAGGCACTTATGCACCTTCCCGCCTAAGCCAATTTTCAGCTTTCAGGACTGTCGCGATTTGAATGACAATCATTTTGTTCCCATAAATAGAGCTTTCTTTTGGTGGTATTTGATCACCTCGGGAAATTACGTTTTTTATTTTTTTTCTGTTGATTTTTTTGTAAATAAGTATGTTTTCTTCTTCAATTATAGGCACCGATGAGGTGGCACTGATAGGTGGCACTGATATGCACTCATAGGCACACTGGGCTCTCTTTGGCAGCACTGATGGGCACTCATGGGCGGCACGTATGGGTGTCACTGATGGGCACTTATGGGTGGCACAGATGGGCACTGATAGGTGGGCACTGGGCATAGATGGGCACTAAGTGGTGGCACTGATGGACACTGGGTGACACTGAGGAGTGGCACTGATGGCATTTATGGGCATCATTATAGTCATTGCCCATGACATTATAGTCAGTGCCCATGATTGGCATCGATTGTATTCCAATTTTTTTCAATTGTGTTTTTTTTATCTATTTGTGCTGTATTGAGCACTGGGGGGGGGGGGGGAACACTCCATGGTGGTCCACTGTGGGGGATCAATCAGCGCAAA
The DNA here is from genome assembly GCA_029574335.1 of Rana kukunoris. NCBI lineage: Eukaryota > Metazoa > Chordata > Amphibia > Anura > Ranidae > Rana > Rana kukunoris. The sequence continues at coordinate 379,004,134 of CM056050.1, read as the reverse complement.
CCCCCCCTGTCAGGAAAGCCGCCGATCGGCTCTCCTCTACTCGCGTCTGTCAGACGCGAGTGAGGAAGAGCCAGTCAACGGCTCTTCCTGTTTACATCATGATCAGCCTTGATTGGACACGGCTGATCACATGGTAAAGAGCCTCTGCCGGAGACTGACACACCGCATCACTGATCGCCGCACTGCGCACCCCCACGGGCGCTCCCCGGCATGAAATCCTGCAGGACATCAATAGACGTCCAGTCAGGATTTCACAACCACTTCCCGGATGTCAATTGACCATTGACCGGGCGGGAAGTGGTTAAACAAACATATCATACTTACCTCCACTATGCAGTTCATTTTGCACAGTGCGGCCCTGAACCTAGTCTTCTGGGGTTCCCGGTGGCTCTTGTGGCTCCTCCTCGCATCAGTTAACCCCCTTCGGTCACGCTCCCGATTCCAGCATTTGTGTCCAAAGACAAAGAATGCCAGACTCGGCCCCACCCCCGGGGCCCTGCATTATTGGATTTGATGGACAGCAGCTGGAGCCAATGGCTTCACTGCTATCAATCTATCCAATCAAGAGCCAACGACCCCAGGCAGAGAGGAAGAATGCGTCTCTGCTGTGGTAATTACAGGGCTTAGGTGAGTAAAATGGGGGGGGGGGGCTAAGGGGCCGGTCACTGTCAGAATTCTTTTCACCTTAATGCATAGGATGCATTAAGGTGAACAAACTCAAGGGTTTACAACCCCTTTAAGTCTTAAAGTGATGAAAGACAATAACTAATTATACGAATGATAACATATAACTGTTGTAAAAAAATATACTATGATTAAAAAATTATTCAAATGTGATTGAAAGGGTCCATAGTCATAATATGCTGCATTAATGTTAAAAAAACATTAGTGAATGAGGTAAAAGTTTTTTTTTTCCTTGCACAGTTCAATTTCCCCACTAAGCTTTGAAAAAATTAAAAGGGGAAGAGCCTCCTCGCCTATAGCAAATCAACACAGTAGAGCAGCTTTTTTTATTAAGGCTAAAACCCTGAGATTATTTTCATGTCTCAGGGAATTCCCTACAGAAACCAATTTATTGGGGGTCAGGGAAAAATTACCCTTGCATTGGTGGCCAGTGGAAAGAATGACCCTTCCTCCATCCCTTATGCCGTGTACACACCATTGTTATTCTTGTCGTTCAAAAACTCATAGTTTTTCACAACATGATTGCTCTCCAGCCTGACTTGCATACACACGTTCATGCAAAAAAACATCCGACCAAAGCGCAGTGACATACAACACGTATGACGGGACTATAAAGGGGAAGTTCCTTTCAAATGTTGTCACCCTTTGGGCTGCTTTTGCTGATTCTCCCCATAATGTCAAATGCCTGCAGCCAATTGGCGAAAAACGTTGGTATCAGTCAGTACTGCCTCCTTCCTCATTCTCCTTCTTTGAATCCTCTGGCATAACCCTATCCAGGTTAAACTTCTCCAGAGGTAAAATCTACATGTACTCATCCCTGCAAACTCTTTTGGACATCCTGCTTTAAGTATGACTATTCCACCGCAGCGCCACCTGAGTAAAAAACCCATAAAACTGTGCACCAAAAATCACGCAGCCCCCCTAATAAATCCCACAACTGCACTTTCGTCCCAAATGTGGCAGGTGTAAAACCCACCACCTATGGGCCATACCCCCACTTGCGACATGGCACCTTGAGGGGCTGCCACACTCCCATCAGCTACCCCAACAAGTTACCCACTACATAACCAAGAGAGCTGTTAAATAAATGATTTGACTTTCCAGGCTGCCCAGGGGGGCCCCCAACAGCAGCCTCTCCACAATCCCCCTATGCCATTGCGAGTTGTCTTCTACAGACCAGAACAGTTCATCTTCTGACCTCACTTCTGGAATCTGTGGTTCCTCCCCTTGAAGCATCCGCAGACGAGGAAGGCCCGGGTGCCATGGATTCATGCCATACCTGACACTGCCTCCCCTCACTGGATCCGCACTGGACTTGACTTTTGCCCACACCAAGTCTGCCTGTCGATATATATTGCGCAGACCTCCAGCACTTGTAGTATCCCAGGCCACCATCCACCTTCTCCTGGCCCTTTGCCCTCCCCTCTCATTAATGGCAGCTTTCGCCGCTGGACATTAGGGCCACCGGCTGCGGCTGGTAACGGCCCGGCGGCCGCGACACTGTTCCTCCCACGCCGAGACCTCCCCCCCCTTACCGCTGCATCAGAGGGGGAGGAGACCGTTAGCTCTGGACAGTAACGCCGGGTGGGCAGATGAGGCTTACGCATGCTTCCTGACACCCCGCCTGCCGAGCTTCCGTCTTTGCCGAGGATTCCGTGCAGGCCCCCCACCCGCAAAGCTGTTAAGGGCCTTGCCAGTGGTCCTGACTGTTTCTGGCCGGTGCTCATAAACTGACCCAACTCCCGTAGACCTCAAGAATATACTGGCATTGTCTCAAGTCGCATCAACATTGCAATGAAATTGCACGACTTTAGGGTTGTAGTAGTTGAAACAGAGCCCCAGTGTTTCTATTAGAACAGATACCTGGCGCCAAAGTCCTCTGGCCCCCTGGAAGCTGCCACAGCCATGCCTGGATCATGTCGACTTCGCCCATGCTTAAAATAAATCATTTTTTTTTGTGACAAGCAGGCAGTTTATTCCATGCTGCTACTTACAAAAAATGATCACCTGTCCCTTCTATGCTGTCCAGGAGACCCCAGCTATCGCTTAACTCAGTGTTTTTCAACTCCAGTCCTCAAGGCACACCAACAGGTCATGTTTTTAGGATTTCGCTCTGATGAAATGGCTATGGTGATTACTAAGGCAATGAAACTGATCAAATCACCTGTGCAAATTAATGGTAAGCCTGAAAACATGACCTGTTGGTGTGCCTTGAGGACTGGAGTTGAAAAACACTGCCTTAACTAACTACCAAATCCCCTCCTTGTCCTGTTGCTCCAAACAATCCACCACTCCCCCATTCTCCACCTAAAATCCTTAACCCCATAGTTGCTTCCCCTTCTCACACTGTCATGCCGGTCCTGCACTATTATTTTCTCTCACTCCGGGCCTTAATTACTATTGGGTTTTTAGGTCTCTGACCCGACAGATGCTGCATTGCGATTATCTTTAGGAGTCATTGCAACTGAAAATGTTTGCAACATTTATCTGGTGGTATCTTTATTATAAAACTATATATACACCAGGGTATATGTGCACAAATCCACCAGTACTTTTGTTTGGCCCTTTGCTGTTAATTACTGTTTGTACATTGGATGCATGTACTATTATACATTTTTTTGAATATACAGTATCTCAAAAAAGTGAGTACACCCCTCAAATTTTTGTAAATATTTTATTATATCTTTTCATGTGACAACACTGAAGAAATTACACTTTGCTACAATGTAAAGTAGTGAGTGTACAGCTTGTATAACAGCATAAAGTTGCTGTCCTCTCAAAATAACTCAACACACAGCCATTAATGTCTAAAGAGCTGCCAACAAAAATGAGTACACCTCTAAGGGAAAATGTCCATATTGGGCCCAAAGTGTCAATATTTTGTCTGGCCACCATTATTTTCCAGCACTGCCTTAACCCTCTTGGGCATGGAGTTGCCGTTGGAGCTTCACAGGTTGCCACTGGAGTTCTCTTCCACTCCTCCATGGCGACATCACAGAGCTGGTCAATGTAAATATTGTATTCTTTTCATACTGGTATGCATCTATATACTTATGGTTACTGTTATATGCTGGTTGCAGTAGTTCCTCTCAAATTACTTTGATTATATCACTGGTTAATTTCTCAGGAAGGAAACCCCCTCTGTTCACAGAGGCCCGGTGTCTTGACAAAATAGGCAACTCGGCAGAAAATCTAACCACGTTATTTCCCCTTTCTTTAAGCCATCAGTAATTGCTGATTTGGACGAATTGTTGTTTGGACACAACATCAGCTATTGAATACAGTCTAGAACAGGAAGATTTTGCTGTTTTTGCAGCACAGCGGCTAACGAGGACAAAGTTGTGCCTCGGTGGCAGCCATTTTCTTGGTTAGTTTCAGAGCGGAGTAACAATCTAAATGCATAATATCGTTCACCGGTTCAGTTACTGGTGTTGTGTCCAAACAGCAATTTGTGAAAATAAACAACAATTTATCAAATCTGCAATTCATGATGGTTTAAGGAAAATGGAAGTGACGCGGGTTGCTCATTCTGAAAGATTAGACATTTTGTCAGAACAGGTCCTGGGACAAGGCACTGAGAACTCTATATTATCAAACCCACTGTTCCACTTAGCTAAGATCTTGGTTATTTTATTTACCTAAAGATTTAGCGCACCATACTGTTTGGAGAATAAGGATGAGCTGAACACCCCCCTGGTTTGGTTTGCACCAGAACTTGCGAACAGGCAAAACATTTGTTCAAACACACAAACACTGTTAAAGTCAATAGGACGTAAACATGAAAAATCAAAAGTGCTGATTTTGAAGAACAATATGCATGGTGTTGTCATAAAAATTGTAGGGAACATGTATCAATGCAAAAAAAGTGACGTTTTTTCGGGAGTAGTGATTTTAATAATGCTTAAAGTGAAATTTCGTGCCTGGGGGGTGTCTATAATATGCCTTAAAGTGGCACATTTTTCCCATGTTTAGAACAGTCCCTGCAGCAAAATGACATTTCTAAAGGAAAAAAAGTAATTTAAAACTGATTGTGGCTGTAATGAATTGTCGGGTCTCGGCAAAACAGATAAAAGTGATTGAAAAGTAACTGAAAAAAAAAATGGCATGGGTTCCCCCCCAGTCCATTATCAGGCCCTGGTGACCCCCCCCCCCCCTCTGACACCACAGGGTTTCCTGTCAACCATGTATGTCACTGGATGGCCCTGCTCTCAGCGAGAGAAGCGTCACTCGTGGCAGCCTCCTATCGAGGCGCATCTGTAGCACATCTGAAGCTGTTTTTTTTGTCCCATCAGAGCGAGATATACATCGCTGGACTGTTTTCTTTTCTCCTTTTTTAATAAAGGTATTGTCTCAAGCTGGCTCTTGTTTGTTTTTCCATTTTGACACTTTGTTTTGTGAAATGGTAGGGGTACAATATACCCTGTTATCAATTCACATCAGAGAGTGGGATCTGGGGGTACCCTTGTTAAAGGGGGCTTCCAGATTCCGATAAGCCCCCCACCCACAGACCCCCACAACCACCAGGCAAGGGTTGTGGGGATTAGACCCTTGTCCCCAACAGCATAGGGACAAGATGGTTTGGGGTCCAGACTCCAAAGCATCTTCCCCATGTTGAGGGCGTGTTCCTGCAGCCATCCAGGTTGCGTGCTTGGATAAGGGTCTGCTACGGATTTTTTGGGGGACCCCATACGCCATTTTTTTATTTTGGTACAGGGTTCCCTTAAAATCCATACCAGACCTGAAGGGCCTGGTATGGAATTTGGTGGGGGACCCCTACGCATTTTTTTTTTATTCTGGTTTAGGGTTCCCCTTAATATTCATACCAGACCCAAAGGGCCTGGTAATGGACTAAGAGGAAACCATGCTGTTTTTTTCAATGACTTTTATCTGTATTTATTACAGCCATGATCAGTTTTAAATAACTTTTTTTTCCTTTAGAAATCTCATTTTGCTGCAGGGACTGTTCTAAACACGTGAAAAAATGTGCTACTTTACAGGCATACTATAGAGACCCCCAGGCACAAAAATTAAAGGAATATTTCACTTTTATTGTTTCACTTTAAGCATTATTAAAATCACTGCTCCCGAAAAAACATCAGTTTTTAAAACTTTTTTTGCATTGATACATGTCCCCTGGGGCAGGACCCAGGTCCCCAAACACTTTTTATGACAACACCATGCATATAAGTCTTTAAAATTAGCACTTTTGATCTTTCATGTTATTCTGCCATAGACTTTTAAACAGTGTTCCACGGCTTTCAAATTTGCCGCGAACACTGTAAATTGTTCGCTATTCGGCGAACACTCGAACTTACTTTCGACTCGAACATCGGGCTCATCCCTATTGGAGAGGGTCATTTCCCATTACCTCCTTTAAAGAGGGTTAAGCCTGTTTAAACTTTTTTATTCTAGAACCACCCATAATCATTCCACTGAAATTGTGGTCACTAAAACTAAAGGTTTAACTGATTGCAAAACCTCACGCTATGTTCAACGTTTAAGACGGTTCCCCAATTTATGTATAAACATTAATGTGGTTTATTTACTCAAGGGTAAATTACGGTTATTTTATCCAATCTTGAACTAACATTTTTTTTTATTACATGCGATTGTTTGTTAACTGAATTTTTACCACATTTACTTAACTTTGGAGAAAATTCCCTTGAACGGTACAAATGCCCTTGTAATGTGAACAGCCTATTTGCCTTTAGTAAATCATCATCATTTGCTCATGCCCTGAAAATTAGTACCCACACACTTTTTCCTCTGTAACTGTTTTAACACATTGTCATGGTATTGTAAGCTACTGTCAGTTCCCCCATTGCCTGCCCCTCACACACATAATACAGTTTAAACTTTAAATTGCTCTGCAAAGCTCTATCCAATCTGACCCCTCCATATATTCAAAACTAGCATTCAAACACAACTCTATGCAAAACAGTCAATATCCACATGACCTCATGCTCTCATTCAATCTAGTTACCTCTTCATATCCTCAATATTCGTGACTTGTAACAGGTCACTGGCCAGTGATATTTGTTTCACAAAGATTGTATTAAGTTTAAACATATAGAGACGTATTATCATTAAACATAAACATTGAAAGGTAGCGGCGTGCGCAGATGACATTTTGTTGTTCCTCACAGAACCGATAATCACCATACTCAATCTCCTAAAAGAATTCACACTCTTCAACCGGCTTTCCAACTTACAGATTCAATTTAGCAAGTCGACGGCACTGAATATATCCCTCCCCAGCTCTACGATGGCCCTGTGTCAACAAAACTTTCCCTTCCGGTGGGAACCGAACACTGTAACATACTTGGGAATTAAACTCCCTACGGTCTTAACTGACCTCTATGCAAGAAACGTCATGCCTATCCTTCAAACCATCCGGGATGACCTTCACAATTGGAACAAAGGCCGATTTTCATGGTTTGGCAGGGCGGCAATACTAAAAATGATTGTCCTGCCCAGGCTATTGTACCTAATGCAAGCCATTCCGATTAAACTCCCCCCCCCCACTTTTTTCACCTTTTACAAGAGCATTTGTAGATCATTCCTCTGGGTGGGACACCCCCCCCCCCCGGCTAGGCTGGGACAGACTTATTCTCCCTAAACTGAGGGGTGGAATGGGCCTGCCAGAGCTCTCCCTCTATTACAAGGCATGCCAACTCACAAGGATAGTTGATTGGCACAGACACAGACACAACAAGGACTGGATCGATATCGAAAACACTTTCTTACAGTTCCCCATAACGCACGTCCCATGGATTGACGCAAGATCGATTCATAGAACTTGTCCAGAAATAAGAAATCACTCCTAAGTGCAACAGTCTATGGTGAATAGGTGATACTTTTATGCAGTAATTGCTTCTGCTGTGGTTCCGGTGCTCCCCCACCAGGGTCCCCACTCACCAGAGACACTTACTCCTGCAGGGGTAAAGTAGCAAGCTTGCTATGGTGGCACCCAAGCTCAGACACGGAGCCCAGACCCGGTCCCACCCTTTTTCTTTTGGAGAGGGGGGTTGTTGGGAGTCCAACGTTTGGAATGTCACTGGATACATTTTTTTTTTAACAACCAACAAACATTTATTCACTTGTTTGTGAAACTAAAATATCTAAGATAACAGTCACATGGCCATCATGTTTAAAACTAAATAAGAATTATAGTACACACTCATCCTGATGTAAGCACAAATTTGGGTAGTTACACAAGTAAGATTTAAAAATACATTGAATAGATGTATTTTTTTTTATATCTGCCTTAAGTTCAGCTTTAAGACTGAAATCAACAAGAATGCAATTGTTGTAAACAGGACTTCCAATAATAACCAAAAATATGTTGTTTACTATATGTTAAGTAATTAGACTAAGAATTATCACTGGCATGAAGAAATTGCTCCATTTAATATAGCATTAGCTCTATCCACTTAGAATGCATTTGGGATGCCTGAGCATATTCAGCCAAGTGTTTGCTGAAAGCTGGCAATATCTAAGATCCTTTGGCTCAGATAAGCTAACAACACAAAAACTTATTCTGAAATCTGCCTAATCCCATAAAAAATTTACTTAAAGGAGTTTTCAACTTTAAATTAATTTAGTCCACTGAGTTGTGCAAGCAACTCTGTATATTTTGTTGAATGTATTGCCTTTGTTTTAAAGACGCCATTTGTGTTAACTGATTAAAATTTGTAAGTTAAGATATACTTCTTTAAATACTATAGTTCTTTTTTTTTAGTCACATCAGCTCATACCTTTCGTTTGAGACCCGCTCATAATTGAAGCTTCAATCGTCTATGTAAGCGGTTTTTTGCATCATTTGTGAGTCGTTTCTAATTTACTTCCATGCGTTTTTTTTTTTTTTTTTTTTCCGGAGATCTTTCCGACATATAAAAAGAGAAAAAAGGAAACTTTAAGAAAAACACTGTAAGAAGGAAATCCAGGGGCTGCTGTTTTCCCACTCCCTCCCTTCCCTCCCCCCTTGTGGCTCCCGGGGCTCATGGATAGATTTTCTTTTTCATCGAAAAACAACTACATCATTTGGGCCTGCTCCCATTGCATTTCATATACCCCCTACCCCCCGGACCTCCTTTGACCCTCTATGAAATTCCATGTTTTTTTGAAGAGCCTCCATTGCTGCCATCTAGCCCGGTAATCGTTATTAGTTTCCGTGGCGCAATCTTTCAGTTCTTCCATCCTAAAAGTTTGTTCAACAGCTTCTATCCATTCCCAAATCCGTGGGCTTTCCCTTTCCTGCCATTTTTTTGGAATCAGCTTTTTTGCTGCATTTAATAGGTGTGATAGTAGAGATCGTTTATACCTCTCCACTCCCCCCTTACTTGCAGTGAAACAGGCAAGCCCACGGATCTAACTTCAACTCAGAGCCAGTAATCTCTTTTACATAGAGCAGGATAGATTCCCAATACTTTTTTATTATAGGGCAGGACCACCAAAGGTGGGCCATGGTACCCCTCTCATGACATCCTCGCCAGCATTCGTCTGACTGGTCTCTTTTAAATTTACTAGTTTGTACCGGAGTAAGGTACCAGTCCGAAATACATTTATAGTTCATCTCGGCTGTAGATAAATCCACAGCGGAGGCATGAGTCAGGTGCATTATCCTTTTAATCGAATTTTCCCCTCTATCGATCCCTAACTCCTTTTCCCATTTGTCTACTAGTGGTGTGGCCCCTCGTGCTCCAATCTTTATAAGTAACTTATATAAACTAGATATCGTGCCCCTAGTGTTCTCCGTTGTGCATAATTTTTCTAAAGGAGTCAACTCCGACCCCGCTCGTAGTGGTTGGGGTAGTTGCCTGGTAAAATGTTTTATCTGTAGATAGTGCCAGCTGTCTAAGTCCCACGTGTCCTCTCTTAGTTTCAGATCCTCATAGGCCGCCACCTTGCCACCTACTACTATGTCCCCTAGATATACCGTGTCTTTTTTAATCCAATTACCCCCTGTTTTGTCTTCCCCAGGTGCAAAATATGGGTTATTTTTAAAATTTATTAGTGGAGAGTTAAATACACTCTTGGTAAGTGTCAAGACCCTATCCCACATTTTCAGTGTACTTTTTGTGAGTTTATGTAAATTGTGGTTCAGTGATCGGTATTGAGTTGGAATCCATAGGATGTTACTTAGTTGAATCTTAATTTGGTATTTCTCGATTTGGACCCACCTTTTCTCCTTTTTATCCCTAACCCATTCTACTGCTCGTGAGAGTACTGCCGCCTTATAGTAGCTTTTGATATCGGGGGCCGCAAGGCCTCCGTCCGATTTATCCTGTTTCAGATTTAAGAGGGAAATTCTATGTTTTCTGTTTTTCCATATGAAGTTCATTACTATGGAGTTTAATTTATTCAGATATTGGGGGGGTAGTAAAATTGGTAGTAGCTGGAATTTATACAGTATTTTGGGTATGTATATCATCTTTATAATATTAATACGGCCCGCCCATGAAATGGGTTTATTTGTTATTCTTGTTAACTCATTTTTAATTTCGTTTAATAATGATATAAAATTGATCTTATAGATCTTCCTTTCCGTGTTTGCCAATTTAACTCCCAGGTAATTTAGTTCTTTCTGCCAGGGAAACGCACAGATTTCTTTAACTGATCTCACTTCGTTTTTGTTAAGGTTTATGTTCAGTATCTCAGATTTGGTCACGTTTATTTTAAAGTTGGAAATAGCCCCATATTGTTCTACTGTCTGAAGTATCTTGGGAATGGTTTTTACCGGATCTGTGATGTAGAACAGGATGTCATCCGCGAAAGCGGATAGCTTATGTTCCTCCTCACAGACCCGGATCCCTTTGATTTCGGGGTCATTTCTTATTGTGGATAATAAAGGTTCGAGGGAAAGAATAAAGAGAAGGGGAGACAGGGGGCACCCCTGTCTAGTCCCGTTCCTCAGCTTAATGGTTTCTGAGAGAGTACCATTGACCTTACATCTAGCAGATGGCTGATGATATAATGTCTTGGTCCAATTTATAAACCTGTTCCCTAGTCCTACTGCTCCTAATGTGTGTATCATGAGTCCCCAGTCTACCCTGTCAAAGGCTTTCTCGGCGTCTACTGACAGGTATAGACTGGGGACCCCATCCCTCTGCGTTTTTTGCATCAAAAGCAGGGCCCTGATTGCATTGTCTTTTCCTTCTCTGTTGGGGACAAACCCCACCTGGTCCGGGTGTACCAGGCCCTGCATTACGTCTTTCAAGCGGTCGGCCAGGACTTTTGCAAACAATTTTATATCCATGTTCAAGAGAGAAATGGGTCTGTACCCGGAGCAGAGGGTTCTGTCCTTACCATCTTTTAGGATAATAGCAACCGCAGCTGCTGAGGCTTCTAGACTAAGTTCATACTCAGTACCCAGACCATTGAAATACTCACATAGTCTAGGTATCAGTATTTCACTAAACCTCTTGTAATACAAGACCGTGAATCCATCTGGACCAGGGCTCTTGTCGACGGTCATGTTTTTTAGGGCATTTATGATTTCTATCTCTGTTATAGGTCTATCTAGGTTTGAACTTACCACCTCGTCTATTCTTGGTAGTTCGGCTCTATCTAGGAAGTCCCTTAACTTCTCCTCCCTTACTCCATCTTGCCCATCGTTTTTTTTTATCGTATAGAGTTCTTCATAGTACTTTTTAAAGGTATCTGCAATATCTGCAGTCGCATATACTAGTTCACCATTTTGTCTCTTGATTTTTTCAATATAGTTCCGGGTTGTTTTTTTTTGTGCCATTCTTGCCAGGTATTTACTCGGTTTGTTTCCCCAAATATACCTCTCCCTGGAAATATTATTAAGTTTAGTCCTGGCTTCGAGTTCCATTATTTCTTTTAGTTCGTTTCTCTTTATTGTTAACTCAAGGAATGTCTCTTTTTGCCCTCTTTCTTTATGATTTTGTTCTAGGTCTGTTATCTCTCTAACCAGAGTGTCCCGCTGTCTATTTTTCTCCTTTTTCCTGCGGGACCCTTCCGCAATTAAGATCCCTCTGATGTATGCCTTATGTGATTCCCACAGTGTTGCCTTGGAAATTCCATGTGTGTCATTGATTTCAAAGAATTGTTTTAGTTCTTTCTGTACCCTCTCGACTCCAGTCTCTTCTCGGATCAGGTAGTCATTTAGGCGCCATATCCTCTGTTTATTATCTGTGTGGGCTATTTTGATTTTCATCATAATGGGAGCATGGTCCGATAGGGTTGTTATCCCTATTCCTGTTTCTATGACATAGTCCAGTAACCTGTGGTCTACCAGCGCGTAGTCGATTCTGGAGTACGTTCCATGAGGAGGGGAGAAGAACGTATAGTCCCGCACACCAGGATGGAAAGCCCTCCAGACATCGACCACCTGGCAGTCCAACATTTTCCGTTTAATACTTTGTAGGTATTTATTATTTATGTCCCTCCTCGGGCAAGTACTGTCCTCTTTGGGGTCCAAAACGAAATTCAAATCTCCCATCAATATTATATGGCCCTCAGCAAATGATCTGATTTTATCTAAGATCTTGTTTAAATACTTTATGGGCTGACTATTGGGAGCATATATATTAGCAAGTGTGTAGACGTTATTGCCGATTTTCCCTTTCAAGAATAGATATCTGCCCTCTGGGTCTATCAGTCTTGCCTTAAGGGTAAAATCTACCCCTCTGGCAAAGCCGATAGCCACCCCCCTGGCACGGTTTATTATGGCATCCCCATAGTACCAGGTGGGGTATGAAGGGGAATACAGTTTTATGTTTGAATTCAGGGTCAGGTGTGTTTCCTGTATAAGGATCACATCTGCTCTGTATTGTTTAATCTCCTCTAAGATCTGTATTCGTTTTCCCCTGGAGTGCAGGCCTTTTACATTGTAGGATAAAAACTTTACTTCTGTCATTTGACCCTACCAGACCTAAAATTTCCTAAAGAGTCCCTAGGAGCCACAGTCCCTTTACCCCCCCCCCTCCCTCCTCCCCCCATTGCCTCTCCTCTCCCCCCACCTCCCCTCCCCCGATACCCTACCCCCCCTCTCCCTCCGTTCCCTCCCCCTCCCTTCCCCCAATACCCTACCACCCTCCCTCATCCCCCCCCTCCCAGGCCAATCAAGGGCCTCTAAACCGTGGGGGTCAACGTGCCCCATACCCACCGGTTCTTTTGTTGAGGTGGTGCTAGCCTGCGCCTCCCCCACCTAGGCCCTTCCCCTCTCCTTGGGCCCGATCTATACTAGGCGGGGGTACCACCCTTGGCCTAAGGGATCGCCGCATCCCACCCCTCTCCCCAATTCCCAACCGCACTCCCCCATCTCCCTCTCCTCGTTCACTCTATCCATCCAGGGATTTCTATTCTTGGCAAATCCAGTTTGCTACAGAAATTAGGAAGATCTTCTGGAAAAATTAACTTGGCTGAAATCCCATCTATCTTAGCAACCAGACATGCCGGGAATCCCCATTGATAGTTAATATTATGTGCCCTCAGCTGCTCAGTGAGGGGTTTGAGATGCCTCCTCCTAGCTAGAGTCTCCCAGGCCAAGTCTGGGAAGATTTGTATCTCAGAGCCATTGTGGGTTAGAGGCGGCTTTTTTTCTTAATTTTAACCAGATCTCTTCCTTATCCTCATAATGCCTGAACCTGACGATGATATCTCGTGGTCTTTCGCTAGTGTTGTCTTTAAATCTGCCTAGGCGGTGTACCCGCTCAATTTTGAGGGGTTTCCCAGCCTTGTCTTCCAGGAGAGGAGAGAGCAGTGTATTCATGATGAGTCTTAGGTCCTCCCCTCTTTCTTCTTTAATGGATCGGATTCTCAGATTTTGTCTACGGTTCCGGTTTTCTTGGTCCTCTAGCCGATATTGTAGATTTCTTTGGTGGATCTTCATTGCTGAGCATTGATTTTTTAATTGGTCTAGTGCAGAATCTTGTTTTTGCATTTTTTTTCCACTTCTTCTACTCTGGACAAGATGTGGTTTATATCTGTTCTTAGGCCACTGATTTCCTCTTTAATGGCATTTTCCAGCCTTCTTAGCATTCTATCCAGGTCTTCCATCGTTGGAAGATGCCGCTCTACGCTCCCTTCTTCCACATGACTTACTTCATGTTCTCCATCTGTGGACACATCTGTGGATTGTGGGTTTGTTGCACCTCCTCCTTTTTTTGAAGTCCCGGCTTTTCCAGATTTTTTTTCATTTATAGTGCTGTTAATACCTCCTCCCTGTGACATGTATTGTCTTATTGTGCTGGAAGCGGGGGCATCCTTAGGTGTTTTTGGGGCGGTGCCCCTGGTTATCTTGCTCATGTTGTATTTAGATCTAGGTCTAATTCGCTTCCCCAGTTTTACAATCGCCTATTTTCCTTAGGGGTGGCTTCAGCGCCCCGATATCAATAGGGACTGGTTTTCCAACTGAGATTTTTTTTTCTCTTCAGAGTGGTCTGAGGGGTAGTCTTTGCCTATTAAGATGACTAAGGTGGGGGGGAGATATATTCACTGTCCGCCAATATTTTCTCTGGGTTGTCCCCTATATAGGGGGCTATCTTCCTAGTCCATGGTGGGCGGGGGCATTGTACAAAAATAGAGTCAGGAGTGTTTATTACTGTTTCCTTTTCCCCCCTTTTCTCTCCCTTTCCTCCCCTTCTCCTCCTACCTCCACCCTTCCCTCGTCCCCCTACCCACAGCTTTTAATAGCTAATGCTAATGCATATGGAGGAAAAAGAGAAATCACGAGGAAAAAAAAAGAAAAAAGGGGGAAGGGGGGTAAGCGGAAGAAAGGACAACACTATGTCTTTTTAGTCATTTAGCCTCCTAGCATCCAGTATCTCACTTTGGTTACATGTTACAGAGAGTCAGTCAGGCCCAACCTCTGCTACTCTGCCAGCTTCAGTCCTTGGATCACGGCCCGGAGGGGGAGGGGGGGATGGCCGTAGCAGCACCAAAAAGACAGGACCTGTGTTTGAACAACGTGGCTCAACCACAATGCTTACATTGATTCATTGATTAATTCATTAATTGCCACAAACTCAACAGTCCAGATAGAAACAGACCAAGGTGCCTGATTTGGAATGCACAATAATCATAGCAAGTATGTATACATCCATCCAAGAGGGCCACATATGCTCAAAATAAATCAGATCTGCTCTTTCTTACCGCACTGCTCTGCTCCCCTTCTGTCTGGTTGTGGAGCGTCAGGATGGGGTCTCCAGCGCACGGGGGGGTCGGGGGGCACTTGGAATGGCCACCGATCCTAAGCCAACCCACCGCCAGCGCTCTATCCCCGCATGCATCTGTGTCGGCTCCGGCGGCTGTGGAAGAGGGGAGGGGGGCTGCTGCGTTGGTATTGCGGACGGGCGGGTATGCGATCAGCTGTCGGCGTCCGCGATGCAGCCTCTCACACTACACTGGAGCCGGCAGCTCTCCATAGATCTTCCGGATCGCTGCTACCTCGCTCCCCTGGCCTCGAGCGTGGCGTGGGCCAGACCCTCCCTCGGCGTGCGTGCGTCACGTGCCGCACGTCATCCCGCCAGCTTAAATACTATAGTTATGTTTATCCTGATGTATGATGTAGCCAAGCACTGCTCTATGCATATAATTGAATTGTGATTAAAAAAAAAAAAAAAACTGATTTCTGTTTGCTTTCAGGAAGATCTAGATCAGTGGTTCTCAACCGTCTAGTGCCGTGACCCCTTAATAAAATGTCCCAAGTTGTGGGGACCCCTAACAGTAAAATAATTTTCATAGCGTGGGTATCGGCACCCAAGACAAGACAAATAATTTTCGCCCCAAACACATGGACATTTAGTGTTCCTGGAGTTCCTTTCACTAGTACAGTATTAAAACCCCTTATGGTACATTTAAGGACTTATAATGGCAACTATAATCACCGGTAGTGTTACTCACTGTGTCACCAATGCCGAAATCAGGAGATAGGGTCTCCTCCAACCCCTCCCACTTCACATTCCTCACCAGTCAGCTGACCTCTAGTCTCTGCCCCCCAGCCATGCAGTGAACTGAATGGATGGCTGTGAAGAGGCTGAGTGGGCAGTCGCAGGCTCCAAGAACAGCCCAGCTGGGTGGCCACAAAAGGCTGGGAGAGCCAGGAACAGCCCAGGATTTGGTGACCCCTGGCAAATCATCATTTGACCCCCAAGGGGGTCCCGACCCCCAGGTTGAGCACCACTGATCTAGATGAACAGCTCAACTTGAGTGTATGCTTTTGTGATGGATGGAAATATGTAAGAAATTAATATTTTTGTGTTATGAATAGAGCGACTCAGATGTTGCCTTTCCTCCATTATATCGTTTGTTTCCTTTCTATTGCTTGATTTATGGAGTTGTTATGTATGTATGTATGTATGGATATATATATATATATTGAAACACTTTTATTATCCTTACATGAAGAATCAGATATTCCTTGTAAAAATTACCATTCGAAATGAAGTGTATATGTTCCCGGATAAGATTGTTTTAAAGTTTGAAAATGTGAAATTAAGTTTCAGAAGTTACCATTTAAATTGGAGTACAAAAGGACTTTCCAAGAGAAAAGCTTCCCTTCCCCCACTCACTCCTAAATCTCCTCATTCCAAAAGGAAAAGATATGAACTCAGCTCCAAGATGAGACCGCCCCTCCTCCTTACTTGGATACTTTGAAAGGAACTTTGAATTCTGTAACAAGAACATGGAACAGAAAAAGACCCTTATATGGACGGACCAATCAATTGTGTGCATGTACTTGTGATGTAGTGATGTTTATAAAGCTGTGGTAGCAATAAAGTCCAGTCTCTTTGTCGGTCGTAAGCTGAAAGGTGAGGATGTGAATCTCTTTGTCTGTCTCTGTGTTTGTCTATGCATGCTTTGATGTAATTTGGAATCAGACCAGTAGAAATGGCAACCCTGAGAGATCATGTTAGGAGATCAATTAATTAATAAGAGTCTTAGTATCCCTCACAATTTGTCCGCCCAACGTGGATTTTGCTCTAATGGGGAGATATAGCACGCCGAGATGCCATGAGGTGCGTCTGTGTGGATTGAGGCTGATCACCTCCATGGATGCGCTTCTTGCCGCAGTCCACTTCCGCGCAAGCACCACCCTGCCTTCTTTCGGGTCTTTGTGCTGTGCCTCAACCATTCAAAGATGGGACATTTTCTTGAGCAAAGTTTTTAACCCATAGCATTTTTTCTACCGGTTTGATGCCTGTTTTTTCTGTGTTTCGTCTGTTTGAATGTGATGGTTTGAATGGGTCTGTCTGTCAGAGGTAGGTTTTAAGGGGTTTCTGTTTTATGTTTATTTTATTTTATTCCTGGCTAAGGGAGTTCAGGTGGACCTTAGCTAGGTGGAGCTGAGCGTTTTTTTTGGGGGAGTTGCCGTTGACTGAGTGAGTTCATGGCGCAATTTGATTAAGGGGAATTTAATTAAGGGGTTCATTAAGGGGTTAATAATCAGCCGGCTA
The DNA here is from genome assembly GCA_029574335.1 of Rana kukunoris. Lineage (NCBI taxonomy): Eukaryota > Metazoa > Chordata > Amphibia > Anura > Ranidae > Rana > Rana kukunoris. The sequence continues at coordinate 378,987,026 of CM056050.1, read as the reverse complement.
AGGTAAGTTGGTTGTCGGTCAGCTAAGTGAGCTGACTGTTGGTTTGGAGGTGGCTCAGATAGCCACGTGGCATCCTGGCTTGGGGAGTCAGGACCCAATCTACGGGGTACTTATGTTTTTTTTAGTTATATGTTTTTGGGGTTATAGGCGTTCTAATTGACAGCGGACTGAAACAGTTGTGTTCTGTATGTTCAGTATACTGTGTGCTCTATGTGTTTTGTTTGTTTCTCCGTGTCTTCAAGTGTTTTTTTTTTTTTTTCCTTTTAAAGACAGGCTGCTGTTTTGTGACTTGTTACACGTTTATAGCAACTGTCGATGATATATAAGAAGGAGTTTTGGTGGATCACACTGATTTAGATATTTTTCGCATACATTGTGTGATCTGTGAGGACCTGTTTATATTTCCCACTCGCTTTGATGGTGCTATGATCTAGGCTTTCATAGGGCTTTTTACCAGTTTAGCTGTTCTCATGTGATGCCCAGGCCTGGTACTATGGTTCCTAAAATTCTTCCTTCCCCTCATGTTCTGTCCAAATGTTTGAACGATGCCCGGCTCCGAATGCTCGAGGCCTTGCCCCGTCTTGCCCTGTCCTGCCCCATCCCTGAACGCAGTTGGTGTCACCTGCTACGTGCCTGGAGGTGCATGGGCCTGTCCCAGATGCTCATACCGGCTTCTGCGGCCCACCGGCCCTTTTTCTCTCCTTGAGTTTGTACAAGGGGAGAGTAGGATACTACAATTCTATTGTAAAAACACGGAAAAAAGAGAATTGACAGGGCCGTAGGCCTCGCCTGGTGGATGGCCGAGATGGTAGAATAAGGGTGAATAAATCCTTGCGTTCATTGCTACTGTCCTTGCGTTCATTGCTACTGTCCTGGTGCTCACAGTCACAAATGAAGGATGAAAGCCTCTGGGTATCACATCAGAACGGTTTTACATATAATGTTTAAACGGTTTTATTCCACATGATATACCATATCACACTCATTGTTAGTGGGTAAGTGGCCCCAAGGGGGGAGTATTTATTATGCCCTTTTGAAGTCTTGTTTGAAGACAGTCTCTAAAATAGGTTGCTATGGGCGATGACAGTTGCAATTACAGTCTTGTACTTTGAAAATTATGTGACCACTTTTGAAAAGTAATTAACTAATATCTGTGTATGAGTTTTTTGCATTTATGTAGGTACCGATGATTATCGATATCCCCCGGGATGATGATTAAAAGGTTCCTTCACAAAAACATTCTCTGGAGATATGATGGACTGTGCCACCCACGTCTGACTGAAACTATATATCTTTTTTCAAATACATGTCATTGTGACCACTGAGAATTTGTGGGTTGGAATATAGCTGATATATGTGTGATATATGCCCTGATGTATAGAGGGGCCCAGACAAGTTTAAATCAAGAGATTAAGTAACTACAGGTTTTGAGTCCCATAATCACTATGATATATCTCATAGGATAATTAGTTAATTAATGTTAGAGTGTAAAGAGGTTCTATAATGAGAAAATTGAGTTTAATATTGTCTGTAGATGTTTATGAATATCTGACCTGAAAACCTGAAAATGTGTTAGGATATGATATGTAAAAACATAAACATGGGATCAGAACAAAGGTTTAAGAGAGAATTATTGATTAAGGTTGTGTAAAGAATTGTATAAAAACTCAAATGATGGTAAACAGCATGGTATTTGGTATTTAAACAGAAAATCCTACAGATCTGGTTGCAAGTAATGTTTACAACAGATTCTAAAAAAAAAAAAAAAAAAATAGTAAAATATGAAAGTTATGTTCAATCAAAAAATAATAATAAAAAGAGTAAACATAAAAAATTAGATAAAAAAGTAAAATATTAAAAAATTACATAAAAATAGAATAAAAATAAACAAATGTCGAATCGTAATATAATATACATAATTTTTGGCATATATACAAACTAAATATGTTTAAAAATTTTGAAAAAGCGTTAAAAAAATGAGAAAAACGACACAATTAGATTGTATAGTATATGGTGTGTATCTTCCTTATAGATTGTATACAATCTCTCTAAGTAGTGGCGAACAGATGTTTAAACAGAGGTCTTTTAGCTGCCAGAGATCAGGTTACACCGTCCCACATGCTGTGTTATCCTGCTGTGTGTTTGCAGACGATGTGACTTTCTAGGAATGGGTTTTAAATGACTCAGAGTTCATTGTAAATTAGGAAGGAAAAAGAAGGTCTGAGTTTATGTTAAGTAAACTTTTAAAGTTTTTATAATATGGGTTTTGGAGTTGCAAGCTCGGTTACAAATGACAATACATTTGGAGTTATTGGATCAAAGTCAGAGTGCATGTGACATGAATGTTTGTATGAATGATTTAGGAAATATGATCATTATTCATATTTCAGAGGGGAATGTTATATTCTTAAAAAACTAAATTGAATCTGGTCTAATCATTAAGAATATATATATTTCTATTTAACATGAATGGGTGTGAGACTTTTTGAGCTAATGATCTCCTGATGTGACATTTGAACCTGAGTTTTCAAATTCTAGAAGCTGACAGGTTTTGATGGATTTTGTAAATATTATATATATATGTTAAAGCCTTTGGTATTGAACTAAGTTTTTGCCAGAGATATAGAAATGTTTCCCTTTCCTCCTGTCTTTCTTTCTTTCTGTTCACTCTCTCTTTCTCTCTCTCTCACACACACCCACACCCACACATGCACACACACGCACACACACACACACACTTTCTTTCTCTTTCTTGTCTCTCTCCTTCTCTCTCTTTCTTTCTCTCACACTCACACTTTCTCTCTCTCACTCTCTCTCACACACACTCACGCACACACACTCTCTCTCTCTCTCTTTCTCTCATATTTCACTAAACTATGGGGTTTTTGCACCATTTGTTTTGAAGAATATCTTACTTTAAGGGTGTCATTTCAAAGAGAATAAAACATGGTGTTAATCTGCATAGGTTAAGAAAGGTCAGATAAAATAGTGAAAATTAAAAGATACAGTGAATCTCTAAGATTGAACCAAAGGCTGCTTGTTTAAACAGTCATGTGACAAGAGTATTCATACTGTGTGACCAATTGGTTCTGATAACTAGTGTAATGTAATGAATAAGTTCCTTTTAGGGAGTAAAATATTTAGAAAAGAGCCCAATATAAAATTAATGTTCTTCTGGAAAATTAAAATGTTCATGATTGGAAATATAGTAAGAAGACAAATACAGGAATTTGGTGAAACGGATGCTTTTATGAAATTTAAGTTAGTAATGGAAATGAAGCAGATGGCCCTAATGAACAAGGGGGGTACCTTTAGAATGTCACCTGAGGACAGTACTTTTGGGTGATAACACATTTGTACTCAGGTATAGCAATTTTTGTTTCTGCTTATATGGGTTACGATAATGTTTTGTTGTATTGACCGTGTCCTCTGTTATAGTCCTTGCCTGTTAAGAAAACACATACCACATCTACAAGTGAGGGAAAGAATAGTGTTTGAGTGCCTCCTTAAGTTTCGTTGAAGAAGGACTACGGAATAGCCCTGTCTGGACGCTATGCGAAACCTAAAAGAGTTGACAGTAGGGAGGCCAAACACATGGACAAAGAGAGTATAGGGACCAGTACTGATTTAATAAAAAAATTAATTTAGGGGGGCCTGTGATGGATGGAAATATGTAAGAAATTAATATTTTTGTGTTATGAATAGAGCGACTCAGATGTTGCCTTTCCTCCATTTATATCGTTTGTTTCCTTTCTATTGCTTGATTTATGGAGTTGTTATGTATGTATGTATGTATGGATATATATATATATTGAAACACTTTTATTATCCTTACATGAAGAATCAGATATTCCTTGTAAAAATTACCATTCGAAATGAAGTGTATATGTTCCCGGATAAGATTGTTTTAAAGTTTGAAAATGTGAAATTAAGTTTCAGAAGTTACCATTTAAATTGGAGTACAAAAGGACTTTCCAAGAGAAAAGCTTCCCTTCCCCCACTCACTCCTAAAACTCCTCATTCCAAAAGGAAAAGATATGAACTCCGCTCCAAGATGAGACCGCCCCTCCTCCTTACTTGGATACTTTGAAAGGAACTTTGAATTCTGTAACAAGAACATGGAACAGAAAAAGACCCTTATATGGACGGACCAATCAATTGTGTGCATGTACTTGTGATGTAGTGATGTTTATAAAGCTGTGGTAGCAATAAAGTCCAGTCTCTTTGTCGGTCGTAAGCTGAAAGGTGAGGATGTGAATCTCTTTGTCTGTCTCTGTGTTTGTCTATGCATGCTTTGATGTAATTTGGAATCAGACCGGTAGAAATGGCAACCCTGAGAGATCATGTTAGGAGATCAATTAATTAATAAGAGTCTTAGTATCCCTCACACTTTCAGTGCAGCACTTGCTTATATGTTTACTACTAGTTATGGTTACAGTGATGACTGTTTTTTTAAGCAGATTTAAAATACATTTTTAAGTGTTTTCACATAGAAGAAATGTGCCTGGGACATACAAAAAGCACTTTATTTTATTTTTAAGTTTATTTAACATATATAAAAATATATAATTTTTTTAACAAAACACTAGTATAAAAATTACAACAAATAAAATTGCAGATTTACACTGATGCACACATCCAATCTATATAAAAAAAAACTACTGTAACTAATTATCTAGTCATTTGAATGACCATTATTCAGAGGTAAATCAAATTTTTAAAATGCAATAAAATGCATTTATGTGTATAAAACCATGGGGGACAGACGAGCGGTCTGTAAATTGTATTACGTTTTTTAGGGGCTAAATTTATGAAGACAAAAGGGGTAATTACTTTGCAGAGGAACTTTTTTTTTTTTTTTTTTATTTAATTCTCTTTATTTCGTTATCTTTCATATTTAAAAAACAGATTACATACATAATTTTCTTTTTACAAAACATTTCACATTCCCCGCATAACATAATCTTTGATTTTACCCCTATTAATTGGTTGTTTTCCCCTTCTCTCCCTACCACCCCCCTCCCACTACACGCCCTTGATTTCCAGTTTGCTCCACAACATTTCATACCAGATATCCTATCTCAAGTAACCACGGCTTCCATATTTTATCGAATTCCTTGATATTTCCTCTTTTGATATAAACTGTTTTCTCTTTCCATATTGTTTCTGTCACAATGTTAGTCCACTCGCTTATTGTTGGGGGGTTTACTGCTTGCCATCTTTGGGCGATTAATTTTCTTGCCTGAAAAAGGCACCTTACAACGGCTTTTGTAGTGCTCGCCAACCCTCCCCTTTCTTCCCATATTCCCAATATGCACGTTCTAGGGTCCATCTCCAACCTAGTCCCATATGTCTTGTTAATGATTCTGATAATCTCTAGCCAATACCTAAATAATTTAGGGCACCTCCATAACATATGTAATAAGTCCCCCCTGTCCTGGCATCTGGGGCACCCTGCATCCGTTCTCCAACCAAATCTAAATAGTATTTTTGGGGTATAATATGCCCTATGTATCATCTTTAAAAATTATATCTTCTGGGCTGGCAAGACTGTGACCATTTGCCCTCTCTCCAGCACCATCCTCCATTGGTCATCCGTTATAATTCCCAGGTCTTCCTCCCATTTCTTTTTACTTTTAAGCTGCATTGGTCCCTCAATATTCTCCTCACATATATATGGGTAAATTTCAGAGATAAACCCTTTCTTCTCTATCCCTCCTCTTATTTTTTGAGAGATTCGTGGCTTAATCCAATTTGGTCCCGCTCTATTAAACTGAGTATTTAATGCATGCCTAATTTGGAGATACCTGTAGAACGTGCTATTGGGAATTTCATATTCCTCTCTCAGGTTGGCGAAAGTTTTTAAGGTCCCTCCCTTCGTATAACTGAGCTAGTCTTGTTATCCCGTTTACTGCCCATTCTTTTATCTCTCCCACTGTTTCAAGCTCTTGAAGGTTCCTGTTATTCCACAATGGAGCGTACTCTGTCACTCCCACCTGTCCTCCCGCTATCGTTATGGCTTTCCACACTTTAGTTACCATCTTGACCGTAGGGGTCAAGTTGATAAATGAGTTTGCCTCCATCACCTCCATAGTTGTTTCATGTGGGGCCCCTTGGATCATTAAGCTTCCGTTTATATCCTCTACTGGTTCCATTTTAACTCCAATATACTGCAATTGTGCAGCCAAAAAGTAGCAGCGTGGATGTGGTACTGCCATTCCTCCCTCCCTCTTTGGCAGCTGCAGAGTCTGCAGTCCTATTCTAGCAGGTCCCCCTTTCCATATTAATTCCCTAAACAGGGCGTCTATCTTTTTAAACCATTTTTTGTGTACCCATATAGGTGTATTATGTAATACATAGAGTAATTGTGGCATCCATACCATTTTAATCAGGTTGCACCTCCCTACCACCGATAATGGGAGGTGCCGCCAGATTCCGATTTTGTTTTTAAATTTAAGTATCAATGCTTCCAAATTATTCTCTATGTATTTATTGAGATCCTGTGCAATTGTTATACCTAGATACTGCATTTTCCCCACTGTGTCTAACTGTGGGATCTCCTCCTGGACCTGGTTCCTCATTGGGTCTATCGACATCAAGGCCGATTTCTCCCAATTTATTACCAGTCCAGATATATTGCCGAACTCTCCGAAGATAGTCATTGCTCATCTAATGGAGTGGCCTGTATCTCCTAGGAATAGAAGAACATCGTCTGCGTAGAGAGCAATTTTCTCCTCTCTAATCGGTCTTATAAATCCCTTCATTATCCTGTCCATTCTTATGGCTGTGGCGAGCGGTTCCATTGCCAATGCAAAGATCAGGGGTGACAGTGGACATCCCTGCCTCGTGCCTCTCTCCATCTTTACCCTTGTTGAATATTCATTGTTGACTCTAATTTTTGCATTGGGGTCGCTGTACAGTATTTTAATCCATCTAATAAAGATGGGGCCAAACCCGAAAAACTCTAGTGCATACCAGATGTATTCCCATTCTAAGCTATCAAAAGCTTTGACCACGTCCAAGGACATGACTGCCCTATTGCCACTGTTTTCTATGGGTATTTGTAGGTTAAGGAATACCCTCCTGATGTTTATACTGGTTGATCTACCTGGGATAAATCCTGTTTGATCCTGATGTATAAGTCTTGAAATTATTTTATTTAACCTGCTAGCCATAATTTTAGCCAGGATTTTAGCGTCTGCACATAGGAGAGAGATAGGCCGGTATGATGAAGCTTCCAATGGATCCTTCCCTTCCTTGTGCAGTACTATTATCATGGCCTCTGTCATTGACGTAGGTAATTTCCCCTCTACCATGGCCTCATTAAATACTTTTATAAGTTCTGGGAGCAACACTTTCCCGTAATATCTATAGGTCTCTGCCGGTAACCCGTCTGGTCCCGGGGACTTCTGATTCGCCATTTCTTTGATTGCTATCTGAGTCTCTAGTGTTATTGGTTTCTCCATTAGCTCCATCTCCGTTCCTGTGAGAGAGGGCAGTTCTAGATTTCTAAAAAAGCGTTGCAATTCCTCTCCTCCTGCTGTTCTTTGGGACTTATATAGTTTTTCGTAGTATTCTCAGAATGTGTCCGTTATCTCAGTCACATTTGTGGATATGTCACCGTTACTTCTTTTGATGGCCGGAACAGCAGATGGAGTGGAATTTGTTCTTATTAAATGAGCCAACATTTTTCCTACCCCCTCCCCCTCCCCATATGCCGCTTGTTTTTGGAACATTCTCTTATTTTCTGATTTTTTTAACAGCTCTATTTTATATTCTTGTTGCTTATCTAGCCATATTCTTTTCCTCTCCTCTGTTAGATTTACTATATATTCCTTTTCGGTATTCGCTACTTCATTTCTAATTCTGTTTTCTCGTTCTTTTGAAATCCTTTTTGCTTTCGCCACTTGTTGGATACGTATGCCTCTGAGGAAGGCTTTCAGCGTGTCCCACATTACCCCCCGTGTTGCAGTTCCCTCATTAAAGTCTATGAACTCTATTATTTTTGCCATTATCTCCTCGGGGTTTCCCATTAATTCGAACCATAGGGGGCTTATTTTCCATACCGTAACGGATCTTCTCCCCTCTAGATTTACCGTTATTGTCACCGGGGAGTGATCTGATATTCCCCGCGGTAAATATTCTATTTCCCCAATTATTTGAGAGGCTTCCACATTGCCCACGACTAAATCGATCCTGGACAATGTGGCTTGGGTGCTAAAGCAGCAGGAGAACTGTACCCCCTCTGGATTTCTCTTCCTCCATACATCAAACAACCCTGTCTCTTGTAAAAACAGATATAGACGAGTCTCCCGTACATTTGCCGTTGGGAACCTATCCATTTTTTTGTTTAATACCTTGTTAAAATCTCCCATTGCTATGACAGGTATCCCGGGTTTATCCAGGATAAAGTCCATTAACTTATACATAACCTCTAGTTTGAATGGTGGGGGATGTATATGTTAGCGAGTATATATTCCCTATTCTCTATTACACAATATAGGAAAACATAGCGTCCCTCGTCATCAATACTGGCCCTCCTGCAAGTAAACCCCACTCCCCCTTTTACCAGAATTGTCACCCCCCTTGAGTATGATGTGTGAACTGAATGAAATTGATGTTGAAATTTCCTATGCTGAATCTGTTTTTTACTGTCATTTGTAAAATGGGTTTCCTGCAAACAAATTAATCCCACCCTATACCCTTCTAATGCATCAAAGACAACTGCTCTTTTAGCTGGTGTCCCCATCCCCCGAACATTCCAGGATCCTATTTTTAAGATTCTACCCTGAGTTTTATTACTCATTTATACTTTTATATATTTATATGTTTTGTGATCCAAAATCACTCTATAATAAAGTGCTGTTTGAAAATTGAGTGAACACACCAAACAAGTCACCAAGAGGAAGAAGAAAAAAAAAAAAAAGAATAGTCTTAATCTCTTAATATAGATCAAGGCTATATCTTTTCCCCCTAATATCTCTTTAAAGAGCTTGTGATATATGTGTTTTATCATTCTGTGACATCTTACTCAATCTCCTATAATATGGTATCCATGTTTTCCTGTGTGTTGCCAAAAGTTGTGCTTGCAGTGTGTATATATCTCTTATCCCCCCTATACTGAATCCCATCTCTTGCCCCAGAGGTGTCTCCCCATTGTGAGTCCCCCTTTTCCCCCCACCCCACCCCCCTTCCCCCACCTTCCTAGGTAACCCCTAGGGGCTGATTTGGTGACCGGTTCCACTACTGCCATACTTGCATTCATCCTCCCCTTCTCCCCACTCCCGCCCCCCTCATTACCGCTCATACTGTTTCTCTCTGTGTTCCACTTGTGCCCTATTCCACTCTTTGGGGGCGTGAACCCCTCCCACCCCCCCCCACTCCTACTTGCTTGATAAATTAATTTAAGGGGGAGGTATGTAATCAAATGAAGGGTATAAAAGAGGAGCTGGTCTCGGTGAGACAGGAGATACAGAAAACCAACGAAAGAATATTGGAGGTGGAAGGGAGGATATCCCAAATAGAGGATGAATTTCACCCAGTCAAACAAGATGTCAAGGACCTAAAGACACAAACGGATAAATTCGAGAGAAAAAATGGAAGAAATAGAGAACAGACTCCGGAGGGACAATATTAGGCTGGTGGGGCTCCCAGAAAGAAGCGAGGGGTCTCAGCCGATAGAATTTTTGGAGAACTGGTTTATAAAAATATTTGGAAAAGAGACTTTTTCACAGGCGTTTATGATAGAACGAGCGCACAGAGTTCCTTTTAAACCACCGCCCTCTGGAGGGCGCCCTAGATCAATGCTTCTGAAATTTCTGAATTACCGCAACAAAGAGTCTTTATCGAGAAAGAGCAGAGAGATGGGAAATATTTTTTTTGAAGGCTCTAAGGTCTCATTTTATCCTGACTTTTCCCCTCAGCTTCGGAAGCGAAGGGCGGGTTTCATTGAGGTCAAACGGAAAATGCAAAAGGTTAATCTCACATATGGTTTATTATACCCGGCGCGCTTACGGGTGTCAGCGTTGGGTAGATCTTTTATTTTTGACACTCCAGAGGCTGCGGTACTATGGCTGGAGGAAAAAAAGGATCAACTATTAGCAGGGGAAGGAGGGGACACATAGTTTATAACCAAAAGTAAGAAGGGGCAGATATGGGGATTAATGTAAATTAATTTATCTAGCAGAGGAACTTTACAAGGGGGATTATCCCCACAAATCTGAATGTAATGAAATTAAACTTTGTAAATATAATTTGGGTTTTGGCCAGCATTGTTCATAAAACAAGAACTCAAGATTACATCAGAATCAATCTCTGGGCTATCCCCAACCTCTAGATCAGTGGTTCTCAACCTGGGGGTCGGGCCCCCCTGGGGGTCGAATGATGATTTGCCAGGGGTCACTAAATCCTGGGCTGTTCCTGAAGCCTGCACCACTCTCCCAGCCTTTTTGCGGCCGCCCAGCAGGGCTGTCCCTGGAGCCTGTGGCTGCCCAGCCGGACTGTTCCTAGAGCATATACCTGCCCACTTAGCCTCTTTGCAGACACTCATTCAGTAAATGGCATAGCTGGGGGGCAGAGACTAAAGGTCAGCTGACTGGTGAGGAATGTGAAGTGGTAGGGGCTGGAGGAGACCCCATCTCCCGATTTCGGCATAGGTGTCACTGCTATGAGACACCACAAAGTCGGAGACACAGTGAGTAACACTACCTGTGATTATAGTTGCCATTGAAAGTCCCCACTACAGTTCTCAGATCAGCACATGACCTTGATCAAAAGCACCCAAGTTGGCTAATCAGAACTCCAACCAGTATTGGCACTCATCCCATTCCCCCCACCAAGGAGTAAGAGAAGGAATACAAATAGAGAATACATGGAAGAGAGAGAAAAAGAGGGGGAGGAAGAGAAGAGAAAGAATAAGAGAAAGAACAAGAAAGACGGATAGAGAGAGGGATGGGGAAAATAATAATAATAAGGATATAGTGGGATAAAAAGGAAAAGAAAGGAGAACAAAGAGTGGTACATCCTAAAATGTATTATAAGGGGTTTGTTTTAATACTGTACAAATGGAAGGGAGCGCTAAATATCCGTGGGTTAGGGGCGCAAATTACTTGTCTTGGTTGCCGACAACCCACGCTACAAAAATAATTTTACTGTTAGGGGTCCCCATAACTTGGGAAATTTTATCAAGGGGTCACGGCACTAGAAAGGTTGAGAACCACTGCTCTAGATAAGAATTCCTCAACAAAATACAGCTCCAGAAGATTTATCCCCTGGGCACTGTGTTATTTTAACTGACAATTGCACGGTCATGTGACTCTGTACCTAAATAAAACGTTATTTTGGTGGTATTTGATTGACTATGCAGTTTTTATTTTTTAATGTTCAAATACGTGAGGAAATCCAACAAGAATTAAGTTCTTAAATTCGTGTCTCAGTGAAGATAAACGATTGAACACCAAAAATGCACCCTACACCGTGAAAAAATAAATGCTGTGCCCTTATCAGATGACTAGATTCCACATTATATCAGCCTAGTAAATCATGGATGAGTGTAATACATACATTCTATCATTTGTTTTGATTATTTTGTATTTCCCTTGCGCAATTTCTATGCACATTTTTAACTTTTTGCACTATAAACAAAAAAAGAACAATTAAAAAAAGATATATATATTTTTACTTTCTACTATAAAACACATTCAATAAAAACAATAAAAAAATCATTAAAAAAATCTTGATTAGTTTAGGCCAATATGTATTCTGCTTCATGTTTTGGTAAAAACAAATCCCAATAAGCGTATCTTGATTGGTTTACGCAAAAGTTATAGCATCTATTTTTATTTTTTTACTGATAATGGTGGTGATCAGCAACTTATAGCGGGACTGCAATATTGCTGTGGACAAATCGCACACTTATCTGACACTTGATTTAGTTTTTGGGGACGCTCAGACACAGCAAAGGTCTACGTTCCCAGTGGAATGAATGAATGAATGAATGAGAACTTATATAGCGCGGCACATGCGAACTGAATCGCCTCTGGGCGCTTGTTGTTCCTGTCTCCTTTGATATCAAAAGAGAAAAGTCTTGACCTTTTTCCTAAATGCTAGGTGGTTCTCCTCCAACCGAATGCTGGTTGGTAAAGCGTTCCATAGTCTGGGACCTTGGATCGCAAATCTTCTTTCTCCTTTGGACTTGAAGTTGGCTTTCGGAACCTGGAGCAGGTTCTGATTCGTGGATCGCAAAACGCGATTTGGATTATGCGCTTTTATTAATTCGCATAAGTAAAGGGGGGCATTCTCATGGACACATCTATGCGTAAGACAGAGGGCTTTAAAAGCGATTCTGTCTTTAACTGGCAGCCAATGAAGGGCTCTCAGTGAAGGTGAGATGGATTCCCATCAAGGCCACAGTGCTCTCCTGAGAGTCCCGAAGGAACTGGATGACTTCTGCCAGACATTTGACTTTCCGCTCATTGAGGTTCCGAACTGGTATGCCGACTTCGACATCTCCAGCCTAGACCATTGACCGTCTAGAGAAGAACCAATATAAACGCAAGAAACACGCTACAAAAGACGGCATTCGCCATCCTCATCCAGATCAATCCCTGCCCTGATGTCTCGTCACCTTCTCTCAAGCCTGCAACAGCTCCCCTGCCCCGTAGGGCATACCATGATGGCTGACACTACTTCCCGCTGCTAATACTCAGGACACACAGATAAGTACCCATGCTCCCTCTTCCATCTTCTTCTCACCCCCCTGCTTGCCACCCCACTAACCCTGCACCCATGAGATCAATCGCACGTATGTACAGCCACACCGTTCTGACTCTTTGGCCACCTTGAATGCTCCACGGGTACTTTGTTCATTACTCCCAGGCACCTATGCAGGACCCAGACAGGCCTTACATCACCCCCTTTTTGCCACATGCTGCCTGCAGCCCTTGGGGGATCGCCCACATCCTAATTCGATTTCAACATAAGCATCAGCACAACATGAAAATCTCTCCCCACAGACTGCTAACACCTTTGTATACACCATTCCCTGTTAGACTGCAGACTCTCCTATCCCTAAGGTGGGTGGCTGCACCTGAAAAAACAGGTATGTCCCCCCTCTGGAGATCTCAGACTTCTTGTAAACTGGGGCATGTCACACCTTATACCTAAACTGTCTTACGCCATATGTTGACGGTCACGATGCTCTACAGTACTTGGCACCCCGAGGACCAGACGCTTCACATCACCATGAAGTACACTTGCCCCCAAAGGAAGATCATTCCCCCTGCAAGAGAGTGGTACATGGCTCGTACTGTGGGGACACCCCTGGAACGACTCTTTAGGGGTATATTCTAACTCACAGACAGGTTATATGATGTAAATGGCTGCTATCTTTTCCTCAAAGGTTCATTGCTCAGTAGAAAAATCATACCCGCAAACGTCTATGTCCCAAACTCCCACCAGGTAACCTTCTTCCGTGACATCACTAATACTTTAACCACATTCCAAGAAGGCACCTTCATCTGGGGCAGAGATTCCAACATCCCTTTTATCCCCCTCCAGGATACCTCATCGTGCACATCCTCTCTCCCCTACACTGCTTTGCAAACTATTAAATCCCAACTACGGAATTTGTTACTTCATGAATTTTGGCACACCCTAAACCCCAATGGCAGGGATTTCACCTTTTTCTCAGCAACACACAATAAGTATTCCAGAATCGATTACCTGTTCATCTCACAAAATGATCTATCCATCCTCCAACACACATATATTGATCCCATGTTTCTATCCGATCATAACCCTATTTCCATGACTATTGCATTTCCACGTTCACATTCCTGGAGGCTGGACCCGTCTTTACTCACAGACCCTCCATAGCAGTGGAAATGGCACTCCACATTAAACAATACATAGAAGAGAACAAACCCACCGATACATCCCCTCTCATCACCTGGGAAGCCCACAAATGTGTGATACGGGGAACCCTAATGGCAGCGGCTGCTAAATTGAAACAAGAAAAACAGAAACACTTCATGACACTTGCCACTCAGATCTAATGTTTGGAATGTGCACACAAACGCTCTCAAGCCTTAGACACCTTACAAACTCTTCTACAAACCAGAAACAAACTGCTGGAATTAGGCAAACAGCTAAGAAGCAAACACATCCACTCTCAATGAGTCTTCTAATAGAGTAACAAAGCCGGAAAACTCATAGCGAAAACCCTACAAGCCAAAAGAGCTGCCTTGACCATACACTCGCTGACAGACTCAAAGGGTCGCAAACTGAATCCAACCCCAGACATAACCAAACAGTTTGTCACCTACTACTCACAACTGTACAACCTACCCCTCACAGGTAGAGAAGACGGGAACTGCCGCTCCAGGTGAGTGCACTAAGCAATCAGTGTCCTCTCAGAAGCATGGGTGCAGGCAATCCATGGAACAAAACTTGAAAAGAAAATGTTGGACAGCCGCACTTTCAAAAATCCTTAAAAAGGTTGCCTTTAATAATAAAAAGAAACAGCACTACAAACCACAGCAGGCAGTGGGGTATAAACTGACGCGTTTTGCACTGTAATGTCAGCGCTTAGTCATAGCTAAAACAAAATGATACAAAACTCAAACATATATACCTAGACTAAACCAGTCATGTGACCCACCCTCACCTGTGGCCAACCATCGTTAATGATGTATATTCAGATGAGGAGTAATGATTAATGGTGATCACCTGGAAGGGTGGATAACGTTAGTGGTCGTATCAGACACACATGTGAAACCCAAAACAGAAATAAAATAAATGGAAGTAAAGTAGGTAAAAACTGGGTGAAAGAATATATATGTAATAAAATGAACAAAACCATGAAATGTAAACAAAAGGCATAAATGAAATCCAATGACAACAGTCTAACATGTGTAATCAATGTGAAAGAGAATAATACAAACAATGTAACAGTGTCACTGGAACACAAATGTACACAAACATATGTTCCTAATTAACCACTTCCTTACTGGGCACATATACCCCTTCCTGACCAGGTGAAATTTCAGCTTGTGACACTGCATCACTTTATGAAAAGAAGTGAGAAACCTGCGCTTTGGATGTGAAGTGAGCTGCTGCCTCCTCTAAACTAACCGTTCAGAGTTAGTGGGTGTAAATAAAAAAGGAAAAAAAGGGATGGTGGCACTGCCCTCAGTGTGAGGTGTAGGAACCTCCGAAAAAAGTACCTAAAGATACACACAGTACCTAGCGTATCCGGAGGAATATTTGTGTAAAGTGTGAGACATAAAAAATGTGAAACATAAAAACATAAAAAATATATATGTGTATAAAACCACCTTAGAATCCTAGAATTGGTATGGTGTGCCAATACACCTATGCAGTATGGGAAAGTGGTTTATATAAGGTAGTGATATACCATCACACTACTTATGTGCTGACACGGTGATATGTGACCACATATATTACACAGTACATAAATAAATTGTGAAAAGTTGTGACAAATCCTAATTGAGTGCCTAGAATCCGCTGCTTATCAAAACAAATGATACAAAGCTTAGAAAAATAAGTTCATAAGTTCATAAGGCAATTCTAATATAGGATGTCCAGAGGGGGATCATGTGTAGATGCATAAAATGTCCAATACGTCCAATCCGTGGGGGGATGTGATGCTGATAAGTACACACAGCGCAGTGCTCCCGGTGCTCCCCACAGGGGTTAACACTCACCAGATGTAGCTCCCCAATATGGGGTGATGGGCATTGAGTGAGCTTGCTCCGATCCTTGCTGTCTGTCCAGCAGCTGCAGGTACCATCAATCAGATTCCTTCTGGTCTCCTCGGAAGGATGGAGAAAAAAAGGACACCAATAGTGCAGAGGTAGCAAAAAAACGGTAAAATATTTATTCAGCCTTACAACTCCAGGCTAGGTATATTAAAAATGAGTAAAACATAAAACAAAAATTTGTAAAAACATAAGTATGTGGAGCTGAGATAACTCTAAGCTCTCCTGGGTATATTGTCCGTGCTAGTGGCTATGTGCAGCGTGCGGCGTGCGCTCCAGCTGCGTTCCACTTGCAAGTACCCGGAAATGACGTATCGCAAAAAGACAGGAAACGCCTGACGTACGTTTCGATTTTAGATCAGCTTCTGAGGCGCTGCCTGTCATGTGAAATAGTGTAGTATTTGTAGGAACGCATCGCACCATGAACCCAGCCCTCCCCATGGACTCACAGCCAATCGCATGGACCCTGCCAGCTGCTGCTGAACGGTGTGTGGGGGTTGGTGATGGAGATATGTTTGTTAACCCTTGGTTATACTTGAATAATGGTGCAATGTGAGCTACTCCTACTAAAGTCGTAATATACGTGACAAATATGTAAATTGAATTGAAATTAAAATATACAATGATGAAAATAAATAAAATTGCAGATTACAGGTAGAATATGAGATATATATATATAAGTATCTATAACTCACAGGTCAGTGGCTTGGGAGAACATGTGAATGCAAAGAAGATGTATAAAGTTATACATTGAAGAGTAATCTATTCCAATAGTGCAGGTATAGTGGCCACTTAGGAGCCACTTACCTACATATACTAGAACGATGTTTCTAATCTATAGGTTTGCAAACAGGGTTGTTTCTATGTATACCTCAAGACCATTCCACTCTGTGCAATAAATTCCTATGTATGAAGTAATACACAGATTGGTCAACACCAAATTAGTGTAATTGGTGGAAACTATATAAGAATTATAGTGGAGTACCCCTATATGAGCGTCTTTGGAGTAATAGAACCACATACCAAACCCTGGTGGGAAAGTGCTGCCTCCTAATGGGGGCGAAGAAATTGGTTGCTACCAAGGGCAAAGGTGAGTAAATATAAAAAATTAGTAAATGAAAAAAGTATATATAGAACATGTGAGCCTGCTAGTATTTATAGGCTATCATCATGATATAGTATATGGACAGTCCTGAAACTGAGGCAAATATCTCCTTAGAGAATGGAAAAGTTGAGGTATGAGAGGACTCCCAGGTAAGATGAGCTGGGTGCAGGTTAGGCCGCATGTGGTAACCGGATGGGGGACCCCATAATCCTAAAAAGGCAAGGGGATGTATACATAGGAGCCACTATGTAAGTGAGGCGGAGCATAAATTGTGGACAGAGACTGTTATATAGAGAGGCAATTTCAAGCAGTTGTTGATAGTAAGATTGTTTTAGGGGTTAGCAAGGAAACAATTTAAGTCTATATCTACATTAAGGTCTTGGAGCACAAAACTCCCCAATCTATATATCCAGCTGGTCTCCTTCTGGGATCCTGCTATATGTTTGTTACCCCCTCTCCAGTTGTCTGTTATTATGTCAATCCCATAGAAAATGAGCCCAGGTGGATCCTTATTGTGAAATTTGGCAAAATGACGTGAGAGACTATGTCTGGGAAACCCTTTGCGTATGTTTTTTATATGTTCTCTAATGCGTACCTGTAATTCACGAGTGGTACGCCCCACATACTGAAGATGGCAAGGGCATTCTACTATATAGGTCACGTGTGTAGAATTGCTAGTAATAAGGTTGCTAATTTTGTAGGTTTTGTGGTCTGTATTTGACTTGAATTCAGTTTTCCTACTTGCTTGCTTCTTGCTGACTCTACAGGGTAAACAGCGCTGGCATTTGTAGAACCCTTTCAACTCTGGGCATAGTTCTACTTTCTTGGGGGGGTTAACAATGTTATGCACCAGGTACTGTCTGAGGGAAGGGGCCTTCCTGTAGATGAAGGAGGGTTTCTTAGGAAGGATTTTAGATTTGTTCTTCTTTCAGTATGGGCCAGTATTTTTTCAGGATGCTCTCGAACGATTTATATTGGGTGTTGTACCCAGTGATGAATGCCAGATCACGCCTGTCATCCTTGTTGGATCACTGCATCACTTTAACTGACAATTGCGCGGTCGTGCAACGTGGCTCCCAAACAAAATTGACGTCCCTTTTTCCCCACAAATAGAGCTTTCTTTTGGTGGTATTTGATCGCCTCTGCGGTTTTAATTTTTTGCGCTATAAACTAAAATAGAGCGACAATTTTGAAAAAAACAATATTTTTTACTTGTTGCTGTAATAAATAGCCCAATTTTTTTTTTTTTTTTTTTTTTTTCTCAGTCTAGGCGATACGTATTCTTCTACATATTTTTGGTTAAAAAAAAATCGCAATAAGCGTCTGGTTTGCGCAAAAGTTATTGCGCTCTCAAAATAGGGGACAGAATTATTATTATTTTTTATTATTATTTTTTTATACTACTAATGGCGGCGATCAGCATTTTTTTCGTGACTGCAACATTATGACGGAGACATCGGACACTTTTGACACATTTTTGTCGTCATTCACATTTATACAGCGATCAGTGTTATAAATATGCACTAATTACTCTATAAATGTGACTGGCATTGAAGGGGTTAACACTAGGGGGTAAGGAAGGGGTTAATGTGTACCCTGAATTGTTTTCTAACTGTGGGGGGAGGGGGGGTGACTGGGGGAGGTGACCAATGCTGTGTCCTTATGTACAAGGGACACAGATCCGTCTCCTCTCTCCCCTGACAGGATATGGATCTGTGTGTTTACACACAGAGATCCACGTCTTGTCCCTGTAGCCGCCGATCCCGAGTGCCTGGCGGGCATCACGGCCGCCAGGCACGCGCATCGGTATTTCAGCAATGCGGCGGGCACGCGCACGCCACCGACGGCGGCACTCGCGTGCCCCCCAGTGGCCTGGTGGAGCGCAGGCCGTAAAAACACGGGCAGTTAGAGATTTAGAACCACCCTTCGGCTGTACAAAGTCATACGGCCGTCGGGTAGTGGTTAATATATGAAACAACGTGAAGAACTTGATAATCCTATCCGCATGTATATATGTGGATTGTAATGATGCAAGCAAGGTGAAAAAGTGAACCTCGAAATTATGTGTATGTTATGCATCAGGAAACTCAAAAGACATTATGAACAGAGGAAAGACAATAAAGGAACAAGGTTGTGTGATAGGGAGACAGAGCTCAAAGAGATGTGTGAAAAATAAAAGTGTATGAATGTTAATATGTTCATAATGAAGCTTAAATAAATAAAGAGCTGTGGTAAAATAACATGTGTATTTCATATGCCTATTATCTAAAGAAAATGCAATGATAAATATATAATCATCATACAATGACGATCATATACTGGTATTAGGGCAAAAATTGGGTGACCGAAGTGTGTGTGTCCATACATCTAAAAAACTTCTATGGAAATCCGAGATGTGTGGGAAAAGAAACTCAGGCATGGATGTGTATATCATGCCATCAGATTCCCACCACATTTTCCTAGATCCCCATCATGTGCTGGTATTCATACTGTGTGTCTTAATTTAAAATGAAAAAAAATATAAAAAAATGCCTGAAAAATAGAGGTTAAATGTATTAAAGCGGTCTTTCACTCGTTTTTTTTTTTTTTTTTTTTAAAGTTTTAGGCTCCTCTTACCTTAATTCAATAGCAGCCCGTGTGTCCCGAATTATTCGCCCCCATGATGCGATTCTACTGCCAAACTATATCTTTTATTTCTGTCTTCAGGCAGTTTTCATCTTCTTCCCTGGCACGCTGGGCACGTTGAAGCCCAGTCCTAATCATTTCCGGGATACGGCGGTGAATGCGTCCCAGCATGCACCGCTGTATCCCGCGCATGTTCTTTGATGTGCTGTGTTGACGGCGAACGGCGCCGTCAACACAGCACAGTTACCATGGCAATGGCCGGCGTCAATATGACCCGCTTGCCGAGTCACGTGACCGCGGTAATATCGCGGGATTTTAAGAGAGATCGTCTCCTGGGAACATCACATCGAATTCCCAGGAGGCTCTGCGCATCGGGGGATAAGGACGGCACGCCCAATAATCCGCGGGGAGAGGTGAGTGACAGGCCACATTAGAGAAAAGATAAAGGTAAGTCTTTAGAAAAAAAAAAAAAAAAAACACTGTTTAGTAATGCTCTCTGGGAGACAGTAAGGCTCCAAGAGAGGTAAATAAAAGGGTGAACTACCGCTTTAAGACCTTCAAAGTCTTTTCTCTATACCTTGTATAGATAGGCAAGTCACATCCTTACAGTGCATGGTATTCCAGTGGTTGGCCACATTGGTGTTGTGATTTTTTTCAATATCGTACAGAGGGTCAGAGAGCCTGTCTCTTAATCTGCGGATCTTGCGACCCACATACTGTACTTGGCATGCATTGCAACTGATGACATATACTATGAATACACACACCAACCTGTCCAAGTTTTCCTGAGAGTGCTACACATGTTACCCCTATTTCATCATATGATTATATAAAATACAATTATTTTTTCACACATAGTGGGGCCGGCCGATTTATCGAGCCTTTTCCGCACATTACTCATGCTGATTGGGTACACATGTATGCTCTCTCTCAATCCTCATATAATTTTATTATAGTTTTAAATAAAAAACATACATGGAAAGTTTTTTGGTTCATATACACACCAAACTGTCCATGTTTTCCTGAGAGTGCTACACATGTTACCCCCATTTCATCATGTGATTATATAAAATAGAGAAATCAGTTTTCATTTAATTTTTTGTCACTAGCTCCACAGTCTAAGGCCGCGTACACACGATCAAATCTGTCTGTTGGAAACGGTCTGCCAGACCGTTTCAGCAGACAGATTCGATCATGTGTACGGGCAAACAGACGGATTTGGCCAGCCGACAGATTTGAAAGCATGCTTTCAAATCTGTCGGCTGGGAACCCGTCCGCCCGACATGTCTGCTGGTTTTGGAAAATGAAAAACGGTCAAAAAAAACGACCGTGTGTACGCGGCATAAGACTTTGAAGGTCTTAATACATTTAAAAGAGTTGTAAAGGAAAAACTTTTTTTGCCTAAAATTAGTGGGCCAGATCCATAGAGAGAGTACGTCGGCGTATCTTCTGATACGCCGGCGTACTTTCAAATTACCCACGTCGTATCTTTAGTTTGAATCCTCAAACCAAGATATGACGGCATCTGGGTTCACTCCGACAGGCGTACGCCTTCGGATCGTAGATGCAATACTTCGGCGTCCGCTGGGTGGAGTTCTCGTCGTTTTCTGTGTCGAGTTTGTAAATTAGCTATTTCCGACGATCCACGAACGTACGCGCGGCCGTCGCATTCTCTTACGTCGTCTCTAGTCTGCTTTTTACGGCGTATAGTTACAGCTGGTATTTTGCACCATATAGTTAGACTTGCCTTGTTAAGTATGGCCGTCGTTCCCGCATCGAAATTAGAATTTTTCTTTTTTTTTGCGTAAGTCGTCCGTGAATAGGGGTTTACGTTATTCATGTCTACGTTAAAAAATGACATTGTTGCAACGTCATTTAGCGCAATGCACTGCGGAAAATTTCGTAACGGAGCATGCGCAGTTCGATCGTCGCGGGGACGCTCTTCATTTAAATGAAACACGCCCCCTACTCACCGATTTGAATTACACGCCGAGAGATACACTACGCCGCCGTAACTTACTGCGCAAATTCTTTGAGGATTGACAGATTTAAAAAGTAAGTTACAGCGGCGTAGCGTATCTCACATCCGCTGCTCGCATCTGTTTCTATGTGGATCTGGCCCAATGTCTGCAAGGCAGACAGACAGAATAGTGTAATGATTCTCTTAGAGATCGATTAACCAGTAGCCACTACCAAAATGTCAATTTGCCTCGCCTGGGGCCTAGAGGCACTTCATGTTGTGGCCACTGCCCTAAATGCCCAATGCCCATGGATCCTAGAAGGCCGTACTTATACGTTACCTAATGGAGAAATTTTTTCCCCACGATTTTCAGCCAACTGTGAAACAACAGGTGTCATTTATCTAATGATGTGTTCCTGTTAAGCCTCTTATGTGGAAAAAAACATCCGCGAATTGCGACAGCGCATTGGTGATCATATATATGATTCCACCAATGGTAAACTGACCTCCATTGGGAGACATATTGGCTTACACCATAGGTATGACTTTTTTTTTCCAAAATATTTTATTGGGTTTCAAAGTAGAGTACAATATCAACAGACAGTCAATAGCTGGTACAAGTAAAAGGGGAAGAAAATATATAGTCAATAGCTCTTTGGGTGGAAATAACATTCAACGATAAGATAGGAGGGGGAAGAGAGGAACGAGGGGGGATAGGAGGAGGGGAGTTTGGAGAAGGGGGAGAGGTGGGGGGGTGAGGGGAGGAAACAAGAGAATGAGGCAGCACATGGAATAACAAATAGACGACCTATGTTATTAAATCGGAAAGAGTTGCACATTAAACGAGTCATTCCCAAATAATCATTCAGTTCAGTACAGGCATTGATAGGGCTACCTGTACCTTGTAAAGAACCCATCATAGCGCTTCTGGACTTGTCACCCGTGGAAGGAGAGTATACGGATAAGAGGGTTCGGTGGAGGGGGGGGTTGTAGATAAAGAGGGATAATCCTCAGGGTTTAAAGTGGGGCCAGGAAAGTAAAAGGTGAGGGTAGCAGATTCTGACGCTCGGTATCTGACAGAGAATGATTAATAAAAGCCGACCATTTTTGGTCAAAATTATCTCTTGAGTGTGAGGGAGAGGAATAATGATCCAAGTGTTCCTTATAAAGCAAGGACTTCATCTGGCTTATTACTTCAGTCAGGGAGGAGGGGTGGACGTGATTCAGTGGTTGAGAATAGTTCTCCGGGCCACTAACAGCATGAGGAGGATCCACTGTTTGGTGCCCTGGGGGAGTAAGATGTATTCTTCATCGGTTGCTAGGCATTGGGGGGGGCACCCAAACAGGAGGAGGCAGGGGTCTCTCCTCAAGGGATGGCTAGTCACTTCCTGAACGTGTTGGAGAGTCGAAGACCAGAACGCGTCAATGGGGGGACAAGTCCAGAAGCGGTGCAGTAGAGTGGGCCTTAAGGTTAGACACCAAGGACAGGCGGGACCAATGTCAGGGATTTTGTGGTGGAGAACGGAAAATATGCTCTGTGCATCAATTTAAATTGCGTTTCCCTCCACAATTCGCAGGGGGTGATGCGCCTGGTGACCCTATAACCTCTTACAATATCATCTATAGTGACCTGGTCCGGTAGATCCCTAGTCCAAGACGTCATGGAGGTGCAATGCAGGGGTTTGATAAATTCCATAGATAATGGACGGTAAATGTCTGATATAGAATGTTTCTTGTCCGAGACAAGTCTGTCTATAAAGGACGTCTGGAATCTGACTGTTTTCTTGGGGCATGTTTTGGTTATAAAGTCTACATACTGTAGGAGCTGTAAATAGTGACCAGGGGGTAGATCATATTCTCTGATGGTTTGGGAGAGGGGCTTGGGATTGCCATTCGAGACTTGAAATAGGGAGCAAACTTCAACTAGGCCTTTGTCCTTCCATTTAGCGAAGGGTTCGTATTGGAGACTAGGCGTGAACATGGGGTTACCACATATTGGGAGGAATCTAGAGACGTGGGGGGAAAGGCCCAGTTTCTTTCGTATCTCTCTCCATGCCACAATAGTGTCGCGAAAGAGCAGATTTTGCTTAATGGAGATGGGCATTTTTTGGAGTGAGCTATGCAGGAGAGCTGGGAGGGTCAGGGGATCAACCATGGCCGATTCTAGAGCATAGTTTGAATAGCGGGAGGTTCTGAGTATCCAGTCTATGCCAATCCTCAGAAGACATGCTAGGTTATAAACTCTAATATTCGGGAGGCCCACCCCCCCTTCGCTTCCCGGGAGATATAGCTTTGAAAGAGCAATTCGAGGTCTACTCTTCTTCCATATGAACTTGACTATGGCTGTGTTCAGAGTCTGAACATCTTTATGCTTCAGGAGGAGGGGGAGGGTCTGTAACGGGTAGAGTAGACGGGCAAAACTAATCATTTTGAGAAGTGCACATCTCCCAAGGAACGAGAGGGGCAGCCCTGCCCAAACTTCCATTTCATTCATCATCTTGGTAAAAAGGGGTGGATAATTCAAGTAATACAGAGAGGATGGTTCCTTACCAATTTTCAGACCAAGGTATGTAATATGGCGGTTGGCAACACGAAGACATGAGGGGGGTAGAGGAGGCCGGTTGGTGGGGGTTCCTAAGGTGAGGATCTCGCTCTTGGAGAAATTTATTTTCAGGCCGGAGCACAACCTGAATTGATCAAAAATGGTTTGTATGGCATGGACATCAGTGTGGGGTGAGGTGGAAAAGATCAGTATGTCATCGGCGAATAAAGCCACTCTCATATCTTCCCCCCCGAATGGTATCCCATGAAGCAGGGGAGAAGAGGTGAGGAGGCGAGAGAGTGGTTCAATAGCTAGGTTGAAGAGTAGGGGGGATAGGGGGCAACCCTGCCTCGTACCCCTGTGTAGCCGAAAAGGTGGGGATTGGATTCCTGCTGCCGTGATTGTGGCGGACGGTGCGGAGTACATATTGTGAATAAAGTCACTAAAGGGCCGACCAAACCGAACTTATGCATGACTAGAGAAAGCCATCGAAAACTAACATTGTCGAAGGCTTTTTCGGCGTCTAAGGTGACAATTGCCACCTCTTGCGATGGGTTGGTTTTTGCATATTCTAGGGCCGCTAAAACTTTACGAATATTAGCTGCTGCTGACCTTCCCTTAGTGAAGCCCGATTGGGCGCAGTGAATGAGTGACGGCATTATGTCACCCAATCTTGAGGCTATTATCTTGGATAGTATCTTAGAGTCTACATTCAGCAGGGAGATGGGGCGGTAAGAGCCCGGATCAATTGGGTCTTTGTCTTTCTTGGCAAGTAGTTTTATGTTTGCAAGGTGTCCCGTCGGAAGGTATGGCCCTCCTCCCCAAATGTGGTTATAAACCGATAATAGTGTAGGGGTGACTTCTGGTTTTAGCATTTTAAAGAACTCAGCTGTGTATCCATCTGGGCCTGGCGCTTTACCATTAGAGATACCCCCGATGGTATCATTAAGTTCTGTAAGGGTGATGGGGGCATTCAGTCGGTTCAGTAGATCGTGGTCGACTAGCGGCAGGGTAACACCCTCCAACCAATTACGCGCAAATTCGGTGTCAGTCGTGTCTGGGCCGTAGAGGTTCGCGTAGAAGAGCCTAAGTAGCTCATTCACATCCTTAGGGGATGTGGAAAGGGTACCGTCCGGGTTGCGTAGTGAGCTGATATGAGTAGGAGTATATGGGCCTCTGGTGAGCTTGGCCAGTAACTTGCCTGCTTTATTACCATACTTGTAATAGTGAAGTTGAACAGCCGATAGTTTTGTTTGTTCCACCCTCTCGGCCCAGTTATCAAATTGTTCTTTGGCCTCCCGCCAATCAGAGAGACGTTCGTCAGTATGGTTGGCGTCAAGGAGTGATTTGGCTAGCCTCACACGCTTATTGGCCTCTAAGAACTGCTTTTGGGCGTTACGTTTATATGCCGAAGTGAAGGATATAATCCTTCCCCTCAGATAAGATTTCCCTGCTTCCCAGAATAGGTTCGGGTTATCTAGGTGTTGGCTGTTGTTGTGTACATATTCCTCCCAGGCCTGAGAAAGCATCGTTTTAAAATTTTCGTTATGGCTAAGGTACGCCGGGAATTTCCACTGTCTGATCCCCGAGCTATTCTGTAAATTGCTCAAGGAGACCGAGATGGGGGCGTGGTCCGAGATCACCAAATCATGTATGAGCGTGGAGTGTAGCCTAGGTAGTATAGAATGCGTGCCTAAAAAGTAATCTAGCCTGGCGAATGAGTTGTGGACTGGGGAGAAGAAAGTATATTCCTTCTCCATGGGGTGTTGCAGGCGCCAAGTGTCTAATAGGTTGAGGGCCTGGACCATATTTGAAAAGGGAGATGGCCTCCCTGGGCGGGCAGGATAGGCCCGTCCATGTGTACCAGATCTATCCTCATGATCACAAAGAGTGGAGTTGAAATCGCCTCCCACAAGGTGAGGGGCAAGTTCATTAGCTGTCAGAAAGGGTGCTAGCTCATTAAAGTATGCTTGGTCAGGAGAGTTTGGGGCATAAATGTTAGTGATCCGCAGCTCCCCCGAAGGAAGCTTGAGGTGTAGGGAAACACGTCTGCCTTGGGTATCTCTGTCAATGGATAGAATGTCATACACTAGGTTTTTGTGCAAAAGGATAATAGTGCCTGCCTTGCGCCCTATTGAGGCTGATCCCAAAACCTTGCCCACCCAGAGTTTTTGTAATCGGAAGAAGTCTTTTTCTTCTAGATGCGTCTCTTGAAGCATGGCTACGTCGGCTTTAAGCCTTTTTAGGTGCCTAAGGACTTTCATTCGTTTAGTGGGTGAGCGCAGACCCTTAACGTTCCAGGATACTACGCAGGTGTGTGTCATGGGTGTTGTGAAGGGGGGTCACTCGAATGAACGTAGTTGAATGTTAAGAGTGAATTACCTGGTGCAAGGTGTACGCGTGCATTTCGCAAGAAGATCGTGGGTCCTCGAGATCGAAGGGGGTGCTGAAGGAACCATCCTCTCATTCGGAAAAGGGTCACAGGATAGGGAGAAAGGGGAACAAAGAGAGAAAGTAAGTAACATAAAAATAACTGCAAGTAAAAAAAACAACAAGAACAGCAACAATAAACCAAGACTTCGCTTTTTTCCGCATGCTAGTCCCTGTCCGGATGAGCCGCCTGACCGTCCATATAGAACATAGTCCATCCAGCATCATCGCCCCCCAGGTGAGGTGTGACTACTACTGCGGACAATGTGGGGTACGAGGAAGTACATTCTTCCACCCACATTGCGAGCGGTGGTAGCCACGAAAGTGTCCGCCGGTGAGAAAACATGGGAGCTCCCTATATAGATAGTAATACTGGCAACAAATGCAAGTGTAACAAAACTGAAGATAACATCATTATAGCCATTAACGGGTGAATGAGTCACTCGATATTTGTGCAGCCATATCGTGACCGGAGGGTCAGAGATGGTTTGTGAGCAACTATTGGCAGTGGTATAGGAGGGGAAAAACAAAAAAAAAAGAAAAAAAACAGTCCCTGACACAGTGCGTGACAGGAGGGCCTTAGCCCCGTTCTCAGAAGACGCATAGTTCAGAGTAAGGCAGGGGTATAGGTTGCTTGAGCCCGGGAAACACTGTACCGGCAAGTAGAGAGAGTTCTGTGTATCATCCGGCGCCCTGCAAACCGGTTTCGGTGGTAGGTTTCATTCGTTTGGGTGGCTCCTTCCTCGGCTTCTTTGATCTCTTGGATTTTGTTTCGCCTTGTCAGCATAGGAGTGTGTCACCGCCTGGTTCCCTGCTAGTGATTGTAGAAAGGCGCGGGCCTTGTCCGGGGTCTGGATGGTGAGTTTGTTCCCCGTCTGGGGCTTGCACACGCAGGATGGCTGGGTATGCGAGTGAGAAACGAATGCCCTTCTTGTATAGCTCCGCGCATACAGGCTGGAAGTCTTTCCGTTTGCGAGAGACCTCTGCTGAGTAGTCTGCAAACAACAGGATTTTATGGCCTGCGATCTCTACCGGGCGCGATTTGCGGAAGCTTTGGAGAATGTCTGTGCGGTCTGCATAATTCAAAAATCGTGCTATAACCGGTCTTGGGCGGGCGCGGTCCTCAGATTGGGCCCCCATACGGTGCGCCCGTTCCACTATGCAGCTGCGGCCCAGTCCCAGAGATTCGGGGAGTGTGTTGGAGCAGAAATCAACCAGGGAGTTAGGTTTAATAGATTCCGGAAGGCCTATAACCCTTAAATTATTTCTCCTGGAGCGGTTCTCGATGTCTTCCATGCGCTCATGGAGGTGTTGCTGGTCTTGGATGAACCGCTCCAGGGTGCCACTCATATATTGATCATCTTCTACGGAGGCGATCCTCTGTTCAGCCGTGGAGAGCCTCAGGGAGTGTTCGCCTAGCTCCTTTCGTATCTGCTGCATCCCCCCCCCCTCCGCCACCCCGCCCGTTCAACGGCTGAGGAAATGGAGGGGGAGAGTAGCGCTGCAACAGCTTTTGGCAATCCTCTCATGGAGTTATCCGGTTCAGTATCCGAGCCCTTGATGGTCACTGTGTCCATGTCCTCTGATGGCGTGGTAGCGTCCGCCATATAGCCCGGCGGCGACTGTGGCTGCAATGCCTGCGCCGGAGAGGGGCCGCGTGTCGTGGCGGCCATGTTGGCTGCGAGATCTGACAGGGCGTCTGCAGCGACGGAGTTCCGTGGCGTACGCGGCTGGGTAAGGTACCGCTCCATGCACCGGGGAGGCGGCTTTGTGAGGGTGCCGAGATAGGCTCAAATCGGGGCGATTCTGGGGTTTTGTATGCCGTATTCTAGACGGTGAGAGCGGAGCCTCCGGAGCTTGCTTCCCTCACATGCGGCGCCGGAACCGGAAGTGGTATGACTTTTTGGCCACTAAATTTATGGTACTTGAAGTATTGGCAATAGACCCAAGAGGTGGTGACCGAGACAAGGTGCTTTTACAACGTGAAGCCCTGTGGATTGAACAACTTAATGCTCTGATATCCCCTGGCTTGAATGAAGTCAATTCCTTTAAATCATTCCTGTAAAACCTGCGATTCCCCTTGCTTCCCCCCCCCCCCCTTCCCTTCCCCTCCCCCTGTCTATGGTCAATGATTTAAACCTGCTGTCTTATGCATACACTTGAGCATTATATGTAATGCCTTATGTAATATATGTTCTACCCATATGAGTTCTCTCATTTAAGTATATTAATTATTGTACTATATGTCCTATTTTGTATAAATCTTTATATATACCTTCATATGTATTGTACTTGATGCCCTCTGGTTTACCTGCCGTTTTATTCTGCCTGGCTATGTTCACAACCTCCACACTTTAATTCTATACCTGCTGCTGGCTAGTTTAACATTGATTAGCTGACATTGACTACCATTGTGTCTTTTCACTCCCCTTTCCTTCCCCATGTTCCTCTCTCCCTAAGTAGAACAACTACTGCTGACAGTTGCAGCAGTTAACCTAGAATGTGTGCCACGTCCGTCCCCTCCCCTTTGTCCCTCTTATTGGTCAACTGATGATGGGATGTTACATCCCTTTGCTTAGCTCCCGATTGGTCTATGACCAGTGCATCAGTTCCTACACCTTACATACACCCACTAGCGCTGCGCCACGTCATAGGTGCGCGCCGCGCCATTGATTGGCTCTCGGGACCTCCACTTGCTATTTAATACAGCCCCCTTGGCCTTAACAGACGTGACACACATCGGATCCTGTGGACCATACAGTGTGTTCTACCGACCACTGGTAAGCCCTCTGTTCCCCCTCTAGGCTTGTCCTTCTACTCTTCACTCTGTTATTTCCTTATACCCTTGGGAGATTGTTTGTTACCCTTATATCCATATCCCTTTTCCCTTGTCATTTTACCAGGTTTTCAACTTCATGCACCTAGTGTGGGATCCTTACCAAACACCCACGCCAGTTATACCCTACCCTTGATCCATTAATTTGGTTCACAGGTCCTTACTTTTCTAATTTTACACACAGGTAAAAATTTTCTTTTTCCCTTGCACTGCAACTCTCTTTCTGCATTTGGCTTGCAGCCGTATGCAGTCTATATCACTGTGTATTCACCCCCCTTTTTTCCTTCAACACATCCCCAATCCTTATTGCTCCAATCCCCTCACTTACCACTCACACAAACTCACAACACCATTTTCCCTCTCCCTCCCTCCTGTTTTCCTATCCACTCTCTTCCTCCCCCTCCTCCCCCCCCCTCCCGCTTACACCGTTCCCCCCCCCCCCCCCCTCCCCCCCCCCTTTCTCCCTCCCCCCCCTTTCTCCCTCCCCCATCACCTTATTTCCTTGAGCACATCCCCAATCCTTATTGCTCCAATCCCCTCACTCACCACCTACACATACTCACAACACCCCCCCCCCCCTCCCGTTTTCCTATCCATTCTTCCTTTCCCCCCCCCCAGCCCCCCCCCGCCCCGTTCACACCCTCTCCTCCCCCTTTTTCTCCCCCCCCTTCTCCCCCTTCTCCCCCCCCCCTTCCCCCTCTCCCTTTCCCAATTACCTGTTTGCCCTCTCCCCTCATTCATTTTTCCCTTCCTCCCCCCCCCTTTCTCCCTCCCCCATCACCTTATTTCCTTGAGCACATCCCCAATCCTTATTGCTCCAATCCCCTCACTCACCACCCACACAAACTCACAACACCTTTCCCCCCCCCCCCCTCCCATTTTCCTATCCATTCTTCCTTTCCAGCCCCCCCCCCCGCCCCGTTCACACCCTCTCCTCCCCCCTCCCCCCCCCTCCCCTCCCCCCTTTTTCTCCCTCCTTCTCCCCTTCCCCCCCCTCCCCCCTGTTTCTCCCCCCTTTTCCCCCCCTTCCCCCTCTCCCTTTCCCAATTACCTGTTTGCCCTCTCCCCTCATTCATTTTTCATTCATGTACACGCGAGCAAACCAAAATCCAAACAGACAGATTTGTTCAAATCGGTCGGACAGACCGTTTTGAACAAATCTATTGCCTCGTGTGTACGAGGCCTAAATGTAAGAACTACATTTCCCAGTATGCATTGCGGCATGCCCAGTATCTCACACCTCCTTGAAGTCTCTAACACATAGAGAGCATTCTGCAGCACAAATATAGTTCCCAGGAGGGGGCGAGCACGTCACTGACCACCGCAGTAAAGCCTCCCTTTTACGGTGGTGAGTAACAATCAGACAAGCAGGAAGTGAACAGAACAGAGAAGAAATAGAGCAACTTCTGAGAAAAACGAACAATGAGGAAGTGAAAAGAAGAATGTCTGCAGGTAAAGGATGCTTATTATGAAAAAAAACATTTCCTTTACAACCCCTTTAACTACTTCTCGACCGCCCGCCATCATATTACTGCGGGACGGTGGCTCTGTCTCGTGGGAGCACATAGCTCTACGTCCTCTGTTTTTCGGCCACTAGGGGGCACGTGCGCGCCGGCGGCAGCCCGCGTGCATGCCCCCCGCATGCCCCCGAGTCCCCTTCACTGCCAATGGCATTTTTATAGTAATACAATGCATTTTTATAGTATTGATCGCTATAAAAATGCCAATGGTCCCAAAAATGTGTCAAAAGTGCCCGATGTGTCCACCATAATATCGCAGTACTGAAAAAAAATGCTGATCGCCGCCATTACTAGTAAAAAAAAATATTAATAAAAATGCCATAAAACTACCCCCTTTTTTGTAA
Organism: Rana kukunoris; assembly: GCA_029574335.1. Taxonomy (NCBI): domain Eukaryota; kingdom Metazoa; phylum Chordata; class Amphibia; order Anura; family Ranidae; genus Rana; species Rana kukunoris. The sequence continues at coordinate 378,955,885 of CM056050.1, read as the reverse complement.
ACGCTATAAATTTTGCGCAAACCAATCAATAAACGCTAATTGCGATTTTTTTTTTTACTAAAAATATGTAGAAGAATACGTATCGGCCTAAACTGAGAAAAAATATGTTTTTTTATATATTTTTTGGGGATATTTATTATAGCAAAATGTAAAAAATATTGCATTTTTTTCAAAATAGTCGCTTTATTTTTGTTTATAGCGCAAAAAATAAAAACCGCAGAGATTATCAAATACCACCAAAAGAAAGCTCTATTTGTGGGAAAAAAAGGACGGCAATTTTGTTAGGGAGCCACGTCGCACGATCGCGCAATTGTCAGTTAAAGCGACGCAGTGCCGAATCACAAAAAGTGCTCTGGTCTTTGGACAGCAATATGGTCCGGGGCTAAAGTTGTTAAAGAGGAGTTCCACCCTAAAATTTTACATTTTTTTAATCCCCTCCCCCTTACATGCCACATTTGGCATGTAATTTTTTTTGGGGGGGGAGTGGGGGCTTCAGTAGGAGTGGGACTTCCTGTCCCACTTCCTGCTTCCGCCGAGGGGCTGGTTAGGCGATTAAGCCTTAATCGCCTACACCAGCCCCTCCTGTAGGCGATCACATGGGACACTGACAGGTCCCATGCGATCGCCTCTCCAATCAGCGGCGAGCCGCGCCGCGCGCGCATGCACAGTGCGGCTCGCGCATGCGCAGTGGGTGCCCGGCCGTGAAGCCGAAGGCTGTCATGGCTGGGTGCCCACAGTCGGGATGGAGACGCCGGGGAGGGGGGGAGAGGAGCGGAGCCCCGGTCAGGGCGTCGCTGGAACGCAGGAGCAGGTAAGTGAGTGTTTATTAAAAGCCAGCAGCTACACTTTTTGTAGCTGCTGACTTTTAATAAACACAATTTTGGGCTGGAACACCCCTTTAAGCTCTATTTTTCGGGCGGTTTTTATCTTTTTTTTTTTCATTTTAAATTAAGACACACAATATGAATACCAGCACATGATGGGGATCTAGGGAAATGTGGTGGCATGATATACACATCCATGCCTGAGTTTCTTTTCCCACACATCTCCGATTTCCATAGAAGTTTTTTAGATGTACTGTATGGACACACACAATTCGGTCACCCAATTTTTGCCCTAATACCAGTATATGATTGTCATTGTATGATGATTATATATTTATCATTGCATTTTCTTATTTTCTTTAGTTAATAGGCATATGAAATACATATTTTATTTTACCACAGCTCTTTATTTATTTAAGCTTCATTATGAACATATTAATATTCATACAATTTTATTTTTCACACATCTCTTCGAGCTCTGTCTCTCTATCACACAACCTTGTTCCTTTATTGTCTTTCCTCTGTTCACAATGCCTTTTGAGTTTCCTGATGCATAACATACACATAATTTCGAGGTTCACTTTTTCACCTTGCTTGCATCATTACAATCCACATATATACATGCGGATAGGATTCTCAATTTCTTCACGTTGTTTCATATCTTAATTAGGAACATATGTTTGTGTACATTTGTGTTCCAGTGACACTGTTACATTGTTTGTATTATTCTCTTTCACATTGATTACATATGTTAGACTGTTGTCATTGGATTTCATTTATGCCTTTTGTTTACATTTCATAGTTTTGTTAATTTTATTACATATATATTCTTTCACACAGTTTTTACCTACTTTACTTCCATTTATTTTATTTCTGTTTTGGGTTTCACATGTGTGTCTGATATGACCACTAACGTTATCCACCCTTCCAGGTGATCACCATTAATCATTACTCCTCATCTGAATATACAATACATCATTAACGATGGTTGGCCACAGGGTGGGTCACGTGAATGGTTCGGTCTAGGTATATATTTGAGTTTTGTATCATTTTGTTTTAGCTATGACTAAGCGCTGACATTACAGTGCAAAACGCGTCAGCTTATACCCCACTGCCTGCTGTGGTTTGTAGTGCTGTTTCTTTTTACTATTAAAGGCGACCTTTTTAAGGATTTTTGGAAGTGCGGCTGTCCAACCTTTCCTTTTCAAGTTTTATACCCCTCACAGGTCCATCCATGGATGTGACACCAAGGAACCATGCAATTAGGGACATCCTGCAACAATACTGCCCCACTCCGATTTTGGACTCCTTAGCCCAAGACCTAGATAACCCCTTAACTAGGGAGGAAGCTGACTTCACACTAAAACAAATAAAAATGGGCAAGAGCCCAGGCCCTAACGGATTAAAGGTAGGATACTATAAAATGTACGCAGAAATCCTCACCCCCTCTTCATCTCAGCCTTAACTCTTTTGCCTCACCCACTCAACCCCCACTAGACCTACTCACAGCCCACATTGCTGTCATTCCGAAATCAGGAAAAGATCTATCCACGGTCACAAACTACAGACCCATCTCATTACTGAATGTCGACCTCAAGTAGTATGCAAAAATGCTTGCAAACCGACTTCTCCCTCTGCTCCCCCAGCTGATCGACCTTGATCAAGTTGGCTTCATACCTGGCAGGAGAGCGAGATTTTGGGCCTCCCCCAGCGTATGCTAAACTTCATTCTCACACTCTACGCTAATCCCACTGCAAGAATCCGAGTAAACGGCCACCTATTGGATGCCTCCACGATCTCCAATGGAACCCGCCATGACTGCCCTCTTTCCCCTTTAATCTTTGTCCTCACCCTTGAACCACTACTTAGAGCGAACCCCGATATCAAGGAAATAGATATCAACAGCCACAACTTCAAAATTGCAACCTTCTCTGACGACATCCTCCTCTTCCTTACAGAACCTCTCACAACACTCCCAAACCTAATTAAAGACTTCAACACTTTTAAGTATCTGACCAACCTACAAATCAACTTCACAAAATTCAATGCCCTCAATGTCAAAGTATCCCCCGACATATGTAAACAATGCCAAACTAATTTACCATTTAAGTGGAATGACCACTCAATTACATACCTAGGTATTCAACTGTCATCCTCTCTAATGGATCTTTTTTCCACTAACCATCTCCCATTGCTACAAAACATAATAAAAGATCTGAAAAAATGGTCCACGGGGCTTTTATCTTGGTTTGGCAGAGCTGCCATAATTAAAAAGTCCAAATACTTGGGACCCAATTGCACTGTCACAAGAAATACCAGGTCAAGAGTCTTTTTATCTGAAATCAGGAGTGAGAGGGTCCTTTGTTTAGGTGATGTGGACACTTACTATTGTCTATCCATCAGTGGGGTCCTCACAAAGACTCTAATAGTAGGGAACTTACACAAAAAGTGGGGAAACCAAACCAGTTGGTAGAAGACTGCTAGACTGCAGTACTTGTTCACCAGTAGTGAATGGGTGGGAGTAATTAAGGTGCTATATTTCCAGGGGATGAGCTTGGAAATATTGAATATTTACATTTATTGCAGATACAATATCAAGGTTTGTAAATATCCAAGACCAAGAGAGCAATATTTTTTTTTACCTGAAATTAATTCAACTGCCATTGAGAAATGTGTTTCCAACTTTTTGGCAAAATTAGCAACAATTATCCAGAGAGTTTCGTTTGTCTTCCTGTGAACAGTAATGCAGGAGATGAGAGTTTGACATTGATGGAAATCAATCCTTTTTCAACCTACTTGTATGCAGTATGTATGCAGCAGTATGAAATTCTGGAAATAGGCAAATTCAGCAACAGCAGCAATATAAATGTGCAATTTATTTGTAGGGCAATCATATGGGGGGGGGGGGGGGCTTTATTTAATGGGAAATGCAACAATTGCAGTGCTCAATCTATTATTGTTATTATTTTTTTTCACAAAAGTTTTTATTGAGAGGAAAGAATAAGGTTACATGTACAATATGTTTAACATATTTAACATTCCCAATGTAAGTAAGACATTTTGATCAGGCCACAAAAATCATAGGGAGTATGACAATAGGAATGTGGATATATAAAGAAAGCCTTTTCAAGCATATGGGAATTTTACAAATTATCAACACGTAATCCCAGTTAGAACAGGAATCTAAGTGAAGCTGCGTACACACGGCAGAGAACCTCGACGGGCAGAACACATTGTTCCGCCTGTCGAGGTTCTCTGCCGGCCGTCAGATTCGGCGACCTGCCCGTCGGGAATGGCAACCAGCCATTCATCCAGGCGGGCCGTCGAGCAAATAGAGAACATGCTCTCTATTTCTGCTTGACGGCATTCCCGACGGGATGCTCGCCGAGAGCGTACACACGGCTGAGGTTTCCAGCGAGAACCTCGGTCGTGTGTACGCCGCCTGAGAGTACGTATACATGCATAAGAGTGCAAAGACCACCATAGACCGACAACGATAGGTCTAATCGTGGCCATGTAAGGGCTCTCAAGCTTGATGTTGCTAGGGCCTTATAAACATTAGGTTCCTAACTAGCATTTGGTAAATCATATCGTTATTGGGAAATAACAGCCAAATGGCACAAAACTGCTCTTATGGGTTAGTGCTACATTTGTGCTGTTTTGTGCTGCTTATATTTCCGTTCTATCCTTTATTGTTTTTGCGTTATTTATGATTTATTAAAGGTCACCAAAGGTCACACAGCCCCCCTACAATGCGCAAATTACACGAAACTGGTCTCATTGGTTAGTGCTACATTTGTGCTGTTTTGTGCTGCTATTATTTCCATTCTATCTTTTATCGTTTTTTGCGTTATTAATGATTTATTAAAGGTCACCAAAGGTCAATCAGCCCCCCTACAACACCCAAATAACACAAAACTGGTCTCGTTGGTTAGTGCTACATTTGTGCTGCAAAAAAATGTATTTGTGCTGTTATGGTTTTAAAGTTATAACAGTTTATTTATTTTTTCAAACCCCACTTACTTTGCCCACCTTACAATCAGCACAAATAAAAACTCAAGTGTGTTTCTTTAGTGCTACTTTTGTGCTGTTTTGTGCTGCTAATATTTACGTTCTATCTTTTATCGTTTTTGCGTTATTTATGATTTATTATTAAAGGTCACACAGCCTCCCTACAATGCCCAAATGACACAAAACTGGTCTCTTTGGTTAGTGCTACGTTTGTGCTGGTTTGTGCTGCTAAAAAATTTCTTTGTGCTGTTATGTTTTTTAAGTTATAACTATTTTTTTTCAAACCCCAGTCACTTTGTCCCCTCTACAATTCGCACAAATGAAAACTCAAGTGTGTTTCTTTACGTTTGTGCTGTTTTGTGCTGTTTAAATGTCCTTTCTATCTTTTAGTGTTTTTGTGTTAAATATTTATATTTTTAAGGGAAAACAAATAAAGGGTCTAAAAATAACCCATTATAGCATGTAATATAGCAATATACTGTACATAAAGTTAGAGTTACATAAGTGACATAGGGAATAACAAAAGTTGCTTATATTTACATACAAATTGTACAAAAATGTCTTGTGTCTCTTGTAGGGGGCTGGGTGACCTTTATTAAATCAACAATAACTGAAAAACAAAAGGAGATAAAATGGAGAGTAAAAGTCTTGCCCATAGCACAAATGATGTCTCCCTGTGCATACATATGTGCATGCGCAGACTGGCAACTGGCTGGGCAGATGAGTGCGAGCCTGTCGTCAATGCTGGCGCCAGACAGACTATTTAAACAGGCTGCAGTTTGGTGTGCAGCTTTTGTGTGTTTGTTCCTGATTGCTGTGTTTGACTTCTGATCCTAACCCAGCTTGCTCCTGACCTCCGTTTGACTGCTACCTGCCCTGGCCATGGGTTGTCTCTGGATTCTGCCTTTTGTTCTTGCCTGATCTAACTCCCGTTGCTGATTTGGCTTGTGACCCAACTATCCTGTTGTCTGCCGTCTATGCCTGATCTGCCCGACTATTATGGACCCGTCTCATCTGACCCTGCATCTTGCTCATCCACTCTGCTACAGCTTTTCAGTCCAGCAAGGTCTCACCTGTCTCCTGCTTCCAGTTGCTTACCCACAGACTGCCACCAGCCAAACTCAGTGCCAGCTTTTATGCCACCAGCCGGTTCTGCTGCCACATCCACCATCTGACTGCTGCCACCATGCAGTCTATTAGACTAATCACAGTCACTCATACCTCGCTGTGCTCGCATTGCTGCTCTCTAACCAGGAGATCACTAACTAGGTATGGGACAGGAGGGCAGGGTGATGTCATCACCTGGGAAGAAAAACATATTGCTATTATCTTAAAAATAAAAGCAGCACAAATTTGTATTTTTATGACACAAACAAGCACAAACGTAGCACTAACAAATAGTATGTTTACTTTTAAGATTTAACAACATGGGGTGCAAAGTGAGTGGGTTGTTATCAAATAAAAACAAGCTGCTATATCTTAAAAACCATAACAGCACAAATAAAAATATTAGTAGCACAAACATAGCACTAAAGAAATACTTGAGTTTTTATTTGTGCAGATTGTACAGGGGGGGGGGGGGCAGCAAAGTGAGTGGGGTGTGATCTTTGGTGACCTTTAATAAATCATAAATAATGCAAAAACGATAAAAGATGGAACGAAAATATTAGCGCACAAAACAGCACAAACGTAGCACTAACCAATGAGACCAGTTTTGTGTCATTTGGGTGTTGTAGGAGGGCTGTGTGACCTTTGGTGACCTTTGATAAATCATTAATAACACAAAAACGATAAAAGATAGAAAGGAAATGTAAACAGCACAAAACAGCATAAATATAGCACTAAAGAAACACACTTGAGTTTTTATTTGTGAGTGGGGTTTGAAAAAATAAATAAACTGTTATAACTTTAAAACCATAACAGCACAAATACAAATATTAGCAGCACAAACCAGCACAAACGTAGCACTAACCAACGAGACCAGTTGCGTGTCATTTGGGTGTTGTAGGGGGGCTGTGTGACCTTTGGTGACCTTTAATAAACCATAAATAACACAAAAACGATAAAAGATAGAACGGAAATATTAACAGCACAAACGTAGCACTAACCAACGAGACCAGTTGCGTGTCATTTGGGAATTGTAGGGGGGCTTTGTGACCTTTGGTGACCTTTAATAAATTATAAATAACGCAAAAACGATAAAGGATAGAACGGAAATATTAGCAGCACAAAACAGCACAAACGTAGCACTAACCAATGAGACCAGTTTTATGTCATTTGGTTGTTGTAGGGGGGCTGTGTGATGTCATAGTCTGGAAAAAACAATTGCTAATATCTTCAAAATAAAAGCAGCACAAATGCAATTTTTTGCGGCACAAAACAGCACAAACGTAGCACTAAAGAAACACACTGGAGTTTTTATTTGTGCTTATTGTAGGGGGGCCAGCTTCGATTAGCTAAAAAAGGAAAAAAAAGGGGGGTTGGGGGGGTATAGGCTGAGATAAAGAGAGAGAGAAACATAGAATAAGTACAGGACACTTGTACCGAAAGAAAAAATAATAAAGAGCAGTAGAGTAGTAGGGACCGCTACTCATCACCGGGCCCCCTGATCGGTATATAGGGCGTGGGTGGGATAGCAGTGGGAAATCTAAGTGACTCAGCGTTGAGTTGGGAAGAAAGATTTATGGTAATCTGTATTCCTGAAGTGTGTCCAACAGGCCCAAGTCAAGGTGAATTTCTGAATACGATCCTGGGATGTGTGTATCAATTTCTTCATCTCGGGGCGCATGCGCGGCGCTGAACGTGATGGACGCTTGATTGCACTGCTCCGTGCACAGCGGGACTAATCTGGCTATTCGGGGGCTATTTTCTGCCGGATTTGTTGCCTGTTTATCACCCCCTGATTCAGAAGAGTACGGTGCATGACTTCATCCAAGAAAAAGTTGAAGGGGGCTGCCCAAACCTCGCTGACCCACTATCTCCTCCGTACAAGAGAACGGTATGGCATGGCTCAACATGGCGCCTCGGCCTCGCTGCCTTCTGATCCCTGCTCCTCGGCACAACCTCCTGACTGTGAGTACCCGACTGTTCTCTCTAAGGCTGACCTTGACTCTAGCCTGGAAACAATGTACAACCGCTTGGCCTCTAAATTCCAGGCAGAATTGAATAAGACGGCAAATACCTTATGACAGGAGATTGCCTCCCTCGGCTCCCGCACTGACCTGCTGGAAACGAATCATGATGAACTCACGCTAGCTTACAACAAACTCAGCAAGGAGCATGAAAATCTGTCGGTAGCCTTCACCCAACTTCAATCTCAAGTCGAGGATCTTGACAATCGTAACAGACGCCATAACTTACGTTTGCGTGGGTTTCCAGAGACGGTTGTGGAACTTATCCCCGCGGTCATCCGACTGTTTAAGTCTCTGTTGCCTGAATGTAAAGCCGCCGCCTTTACCTGTGATAGGATTCATAGGGCCCTCAGACCTAAACCCCTGGCAGGTAAACCTCCTTGTGACATTGTGTTATGTCTCATGGACTTCCTTATCAAAGAGGAGATCCTGAGAGCAGCTCGGAACACCCCGAGAATTACCATTGACGACTTTACGGTCCAGACATTCCCTGACATTTCGCCTGCCACACTTGATCGCCGCAGAGGTACGAAGGAGGTCACTACAGTCCTGCAGGAAGCTCGTATCCGTTACAAGTGGGGATTTCCATTCAAGCTTACAATTCCACATAACGGCTCTACATATACCACGATGAACGTTTTTGAGGGCAAAGAAATCCTGGTTAAATTCGGTCTGCTTGAGACCTTCTCAGATTTGGCATACCCCACCTGCTAGGCGAGATCGTCGGAGGATCAGATATGAAGAGGCATCCCCTAGAATCTGAAGTACTGTCTACCTTTTCAAAGTATTGTTGACTTGCTCTTTATTTTTTTTCATTTATAACTTTTTCATGCACCTCTGATTTATATCCTCATTTTGATCGGATGTCTGTCCTGATGTGTCGTTGCATGTTTCTCCCCCCCCCCAGCGATTTTACAGTTTTCCACTACAGAAGGTTGGCTGCGATTGAAGCTGTTATTTTAGCTTCACTATTTACCACTGTCGTTTAATTGCTGGTTTGTGAGACATATTGGTCTCTGTTCTCTTAGACTCTTTTATCAGGACTTATATTGTCCCTGATCCATCCTTATGTTTTTTTATCTTTTTCAATTTTCTCTTCTGTTTGTTTTATTTTTAAACTTTTTCAGCCTTGCAGAACTTACTTGGGGTTTTTTCTTTTGCTCCATGAAATTGTACTTTTACTCACAGTGCTATATCCTTATTGAAACCACCACTGTATGTATCTTGGCTCAATGGTCTATTTTACTGCATCTGGATTTTGTCTGGGTCATATGTTTATATTGGTTTTTGCTTCACATGGTGGGGACGCCTGCTGGAATACCGGTCTTCTTTCAGCCCATATAGACAGTCCTGTTTAACTCACTTAGAAGTTACCTATTGTAAGTTGTTATGGCTATTAAATGTGTATCTCACAATATAAAGGGATTCAATTCCGCAATTAAACGTAAAAAAGCCTTTTTAGAATATAAACAACTTGGAGCTAAAATCTTGCTTCTTCAAGAGACCCATTTCTCGCAGGCGTCCCATCCGAAGTTTTTCCATAGAAGTTTCCCTCAGGCTTTTTATACGCTCCATTCCTCGAAGAGTAGAGGTGCAGCGATTTTCCTGCACTCCTCTCTGCCTATGGAAATTCAACATGTCCATAAAGACAAGGAAAGCCGTTTTGTAATTATTAAAGGTATCCTTCATAACAGAGAATGTACCATAGCAAGTGTCTACGCTCCCAATGATTCTACTACTTTTTGTTTCTTTCCTGGGAATACTAGAGAAGTTTCTGTTCTCTCATATGATAATTGGGGGAGACTTTAATATGGTTGCTAACCCTTCCCTCGATAGGAGTCAAGTCTCTCCTTTTTCAAAAGCTTTTCCCAAATCTCTTTCCCGCAGACTGATTGACCTACAATTGATCAATACCTGGCGTGCACATAATGTTGGAGCCAAGGAGTATACTTTTTTTTTCACATCCCCATCGCAGTTACGCTAGATTGGACTACATCCTGTCTACCCCGGTTATCTTAGTTAATTCTAGTTCAGCAGATATTTAAAACTGTGTATGGTCAGACCACCACATTACAGCTTTTTCTACAGAATTCATTAACCTCCCTGGCGGTCTTCCCGTGTGTGGCACGGGGTGAGATTTTTAAGCTACGATCGGTAACCCCATGCCACACACAGACTTGCCTCGCTGGATGCAGAAAAGAGTTTACTTACCTTTTCTCTGCGATCCAGCGATGAATCCCCGCAGTATACGGCGGCCGGATGTCCGCCTGATGCTGTGTGTACCTCCGATTCCCTTCCCTGTGAGCGTCGCGACGTAGGGGGGGGGAACGGCGCCAAATTCAAAAATGTAAACAAACACTATACATACAGTATACTGTAATCTTATAGATTACAGTACTGTATGTAAAAAAATACACACCCCCCATGTCCCTAGTGGTCTGCCCTGTACACTACATGTCCTTTTATATAATAAAAACTGTTCTTTCTCCCTGCAAACTGTAGATTGCCCATAGCAACCAAAAGTGTCCCTTTATGGCAAAAATTGTTTTAGAGCAGCTAAAAAACAGCGATAATAAATCAGAATCACTTGCAGAATTTAGCGATAGCGATTTATGGGGAAATTCGTCATAAAAAAATAAAAATAATGACAGCAAAAATTCTGCAACTGAGCAAATTTCAGTGATTTTGATTTGATTACATTATTGAATAATTTTTACTATAATTATATTATTTGTTATAATTTTTTATAATTATTTATTATATTATAATTTTTAATATAAAAAAAATCATACCCGGGATGCCTATTAGACTCTTGTTTGGATAGATTTCAGTGAGTTGTTCCTAAGAATTACAAGCCTACAGTATAAAACACCAAATTCCCTTGCAAATAATAGTACCGCTTTCAGCACCTAAAATCTGAAAGAATCATACCGCCAGGGAGGTTAAATTAGCCCCTTCCTCCTATACCTGCCGCCTGAATGAGGCACTCCTCTTAGACCCTTTGATTGAATCTGATGTAGCCAACTCTATTGATTCCTATTTTGCAGCAAATGACCTCCCTGAGACCCCTATCTCGACCCTTTGGGTGGCACATAAGGCAGTACTGAGGGGAGTGCTTATTAAACTTGCTTCAGCCCGTAATACTTCAGGTAAACTTAAGATGCTGCAGAGCTGGACAATCTGTATAAAGACCCCGTAACATTGGTTTTAGAGCCTACTAGACATCTGATTGACCAAAAAAGATTGGAACTTGACTCCCTGCTCTCGGCTAAGACTGAGAAATCTCTGCGCTGGTCCAAGGTCAAATTCTTACTCCAGAGTAATACTGCCTCCACTATGTTTGCGAGGAAGCTGAATAAATCTGTCCGTTCACCACATATTTATAAGCTCTCAACCCCCTCAGGCGGCTCTGTTTCCCACCCCAAAGAGGTCCTCGGTACCTTTCAGGATTATTACTCTAAGCTGCTAGGGCAAAAGCACTCAGATCCTTCTGAGGAGGCTCTGTCTTGGTTCGATGATTTGCCCCCTCCCTCCCTTTCCTCTTCTCAAGTAGAATCCCTGAATCGTCCCATCTCTTCAACAGAGGTTTTGAATGTGATTAACTCTCTCAAAAATACTTCCTCTCCTGGACCTGACGGTTTCTCTGTGGTCTACTATAAACAATTCTCCACCCAACTTATCCCTAAATTGGTCATACTTTTTAATTCAGTCCTTAAGGGGGGGGTTTCCCTAAGGAAATGCTCTTTGCAAACATGTCCTTGATTCCCAAACCCAATAAGGATCATTCATTGCCTCAAAATTACAGGCCCATTTCCGTCATTAATAATCAGAATAAGCAGAATCCTGGCAGACAGATTAGACGTAGTGATCTCATCTTTAATCTCTCCTTACCAATCAGGATTTATCCCCCACCGCCTTATTACAAAGAATATTCGTTTAGTTTCAGATGTAATCCAGGATGCTAATCTCTTTTCTAATAAATTGTTTCTGCTCAGTTTAGATATAAACAAACCATTCAATACTGTTTACTGGCAGTTTATATCTTGAATCGTTTTGGCTTCAAGGGGGATTTTCTGCGAGCATTTCAAGCCCTCTATCTGAAACCTAGCACTCGGATAAAGATTCCGGGCTGTTGTTCTGACTTTTTCGAGCTCGGTAGGGGGACCAGACAGGGTTGTCCCCTGTCCCCTTTAATTTTTGCCCATTTTTGCCAATCGAACCCCTGGACATCTCCATACTACGACACCCAGATATTACGGGTTATGTTAACCACTTAAGACCCGGACACATACGCTGCTAAATGACCCAAGGTGTTTTTACAATTCGGCGCTGCGTCGCTTTAACAGACAATTGCGCGGTCGTTTCTTCCCACAAATAGAGCTTTCTTTCGGTGGTATGTGATCGCCTCTGCGATTTTTATTTTTTGCGCTATAAACTAAAATAAAGCGACAATTTTGAAAAAAATCACTATTTTTTTACTTTTTGTTATAAAAAAAATCAAATAAACTAAATTTTAGTAAAACATTTATGCCAAAATTAATTCAGCCACATGTCTTTAGTAAAAAAAAAAATCGCAATAAAAAAAATAGCTACCTAGCGGGAACAGCGACACTAATACAGCGATCAGAAAAAATGATCGCTTAGTGATGCTGGCAATAGGGAGTGAAAGGGTTAACTAGGGCAGTGATCAGGGGGTTAAAACTTTATTAGGGGGGAGGGGGGGCTATCCTGGACCTAACACTAACTGATTTTACACTGCCTGTCACACTGACACTAAATGCAGTGATTAGATCACTGCATTCAGTGACACTATGACAGGGGGGTGGGGGGGGGGCGATCACAAGGGGTTAATGTGCCTATGTGAGTGTGTGTCAGTGTTGTGTTGGTGCACACTTACTGTGGATGTCTTCTCTCATCAGCAGCGGTGGGAAACACCGCTGCGATGAGAGGTGACATCATTTCCTCCTTCCTGTGTAAACGAAGGGGGAGCGCTCCCATTGGCTGGGAGCGATCGCAGGGGGGGGCGGAAAACACGGACATCCGCCCGCTCGTCGGCGATCGCTCCCAGTACCAGGGGGACCCCCGCACGCCGCGGAGGGGGTCCCGATGGGACCCCCGAACCGCACGAAGGCGGGGACGTAAATTTACGCCCTTGTGCCTGTACGAGCCATTCTGTGGCCGTATATGTGCGTGCGGGGGTCCTTAAGTGGTTAAAGCTGATTCAGAATATAAATTGTGTATGTACGCTGATGCTTTTTTTATCCAATCCCATAATTTTGCTGCCAAACCTTTTCAACAGCCTTTCCATTTTTGCTAAGGTGTCGGGTCTGACGGTTAATGTCTCCAAATCCATGGCCCTTCTGGTTGGCTTTCCCCCTGCCGAGCTCGAGAACTTGAGAGGCACATTTTCCTTTTCCTGGGCTCAATCTTCTCTTACCTATCTTGGTGTTAAGATCCCTGGAAATTTCCGTGACATGTTTGATTTAAATTTCCCCCCATTAGTGGTTAATCTGAAAAAGCTTCTTAAATCTTGGTCTACATACAATATCTCTTTTCTAGGTAGAGTCACTGGGATAAAAATGTCAATTTTGCCCAAACTCCTATATTTGTTTCGCTCTCTCCCCCTCCTTATCCCTAAAGCATAACTTTTAAAACTCCAATCCTCTATCAACCAATTTATTTGGGGGAACAAACCTGCTAGGTTTGCTAGGACGGTTCTGTACAGACCTTTCAGAGCTGGTGGTCTTGGGGTCCCGCAAATTTGGCTATATTACTTAGCCAGTAGATTTACACAGCAAGCTTAATGGACCATCAAGAAACCTAAAGTCCCTTGGGTTAGATTTGAACAGGATTCCATTCTGCCCTTTCACTTGCCTGGCCTGTTGTGGTTTTCCTGTCCTCGTCCCCCCGAGTTAGCCAGCCGGAACCTTATAGTGGCCCAGGGTGCTAGGTTGTGGAGTCGTTACGGCCCTTCTTTGGGTTTAGTGTCTGGGTCTCCTCCTGGTGCCTCCTTTCTGGGGGACTTTAGATTCCCATCAGCCTTCACAGACCCTGACTCATTCGGTTACTGGACTGGGCTGGGTTTGACAACTTTGGAGGATTTACAACACAAGGGTAAATTTATGTCCTTCTTCCTACTACAATCCCTTAAGGGACTCATTACGCCCTTAACCCCTTTGTTTCACACTCTCCCTTTGAGTCCCTTTGTAAATCTGGTCCTAGGCAGAAAGGCCTTATCTCTATTTTATACAACACAATGATACTTAGAGGACCAAGTAGTAAGCTAAAACATATGCTTCAGTGGGAGTCAGAGTTGTCCCTGGACTATAGCCTAGAGGACTGGGGGGCGAACTAGCGGAATCTCCGGAAGTGTACAGTCTCCCTCTCTTTTAGGGAATCGGCGATTAAGCTTTTTACTCGCTGGTACTATACTCCACAACGTTTGGGCCGGATTTTTCCCCAGGCCTCCTCCTGTTGTTTACGTGGCTGCCCGGTCCCAGGTACATTCCTCCATATCTTTTGGGAGTATGAGAAAGTTTCCCTAATTTGGCAGAAAGCCTTTGCTCTCGTTGACAAATTTGCCGGAAGTCATGTTGCCTTAACGTACAACCATTGCCTTTTATTTGAGAGGATCCCCGACACTCCCAAACCCTTAAGATACTTGATTAATACGCTTAGGTTTCTGCCAGAATGGATCGGATCATGTTATCTGAACAAATCTTCCACACACTCCAAGATACGATCCCGATCCATGATGCTAAATGGACACCATGGTGGCTATTGCGTTTCCAAGATTGACCTGTAAGGCCTGTTTTGGTTTTATTTCCTTGATTTTTTATGTTTTCCCCCTTTCTATCCTTTTTTTTTTTTTCTTTTCTTCTCTTAATTTCGTGATATACTAATTATGCTGATGTCTTTCTCTCCTTATTGTCTGGCTCTGTTTTTAAGGCTCACGCTCACAAGTTTGTATAGCCTTGTTTCATGCGAATCTTGTAATAGACATTTTTTTTTTATTTTTTTTTATTGCATATGTTCGATCACATTAAGTCTTCAATGCTAACTAGTTGTCGAATGTATGATATTTTCTTATAATGCACAATTTGTTATTCTTTGACTGATTCATCTTGCAGCTTGCACATGATTGGATAATAAAATCAGCAGAGCTTCCCCTCATTTCAGATCTACCCCTCAGATTTACAGTGACTGCACTTCCAAGTGTACTTTCAGTGCAATTTCAAGTGCACTTTTCACTTGTAGTGCAAAGTGGATTTGCCTTTAGTAAATAACTGCCTATGCATTTAAATTGCTGAAATGTGATTTTGAAGAAAAAAATGTAATTTAGCACACGTAGACCAAAACAATAGTTCATATGAAATTCTTCAATTAATTCATCCACGGTGACATATGAACAAGACACCCAAGAAGAAGTGAGAAGGTATGATAGGAAAGGTTCTCCACCTTCAAAATCTCTGCCGCTTACCAGCTAATATTTATTCCCCAGCCCCGGGTCTCTGTGCTTAGCAGCAGTTCTCCCAGCCTCTTCCTCTATGGATGTCCTCAATATTAGGAACGATTAATTGGTCCCCATGTAAGAACAAAAGACTTGCATAGTGTAAATCCTTAAAGGAGTTGTAAATAAAATAAAAAATTATGCTGAAATTACTGTTTACAGGGTATAGAGACATAATAGTTAACTGATTCATTTTAAAAACTACTAAACATAGAAAAAAATCAATCATATAATGTACCTGTAGTTTCTAGTTTTGTTTTTGCATGTTGTTTCCTGCCTCTCTGCTGTACAGAGCATACAGAGCCACAGAGCAGTGATGGTTTGGAAAACAAAACTGATCCAAAGGGGAGGTGCTGTGGAGTTTTAGACACACAGTAATCACACCTCCTTGAAGCTTTACTCCATATAATACACAGAGAGAAAACTCCCAGCACTGTGGTTATCAGGAAACAGACAACCAGGAAGTGTGTAGATCAGAGAAGAATTACAGCAACTTGAGAGCAAAAAACGAACAATGAGGACATGAAAACAGAACTGCATTAAGGTAAAGGAAGCTATTAAGATAAACCAAAAAATTACCTTTACAAACCCTTTAATATTTATTTTTTCCAATAATTTTATTGACAAGAATGTAGGCATTACAAGTAATACAGTGCAACAAACACAGTAGATTTAACAGTAGAATCGCGGTCGCAGCCGCTGTGCCACAAAGATTAATTAACTCAGTATAACAAAAGTAGATGCATGAACAGGAAGGGCAGCTGGGGAGTGTCACAAAATCTAGGGACTCCTTTTTCGCCCTGCACAAAGTCAATTTTTAAAGGTACAAAGTAAAGATTGCATGAAGGAAAGAAAAACATGGCACCATCACAACACAGTGTGCAAAAACAAGCAAGGTACATCGGTGGGTGGGGTCGGGAGGTGTTAGGCAATCCAAATGGAGCATATGAACCTAGCAGATGGGGAGCATTCATCCTCCTGGACCCTGTCAGGGGAGACCTCCGTCAGCGAGGTATTGGGAGTATCCTAAATGTAGCGGTCCAGAGGGAGATGGGCACGGGAGCTGCTTTATGTAATTGATATAGGCTTGGACCAACGGGGAGCTACCCTACAATCGCCCACCCCTATAGGGAACAACCTGTGGGCGGGATGGAAACAGGAGTCTCCAGAAGCGGTAGAGCTGACTGGCGTTGCCCAGGGAATGGGAAGAGGTCTCTTAACACGAGGACAGTCCAGGGGGCGGAGACCCTTTAATAATTTATTGGGTTTAAAAGACAAGATTGTATTTACAATTGCCATAGATTAAAATAATATGTAGAAATAGTCGAGCCGGCTGTCTCCCAATAGCAGCCGGGACTTGCGTACACGATGTGAGGTCAGCATGCCACTCCTCCCTACTGTGTCTGAACCCAGAAGGCCAATTGAAGAAACTGGAACATAATTAAATCAATCCAGGTAAAATCTACAAACTGATGATTTAAAAAAAATGCAGAGTCCATGTGTGGCTGAAGAAGACTCTGCATACAGCACAGTGTGTTTCCTCACCATATATGTGGCTTTCTCAAACTTTGCATTCTTAGAAGATCAGGAGGTAAGGTCTTCAAACTGATAAACCACAGTGAAATTTATTGCAGAGATTTACTGCATATGTCATAATCTCTAAACTGGTTGCACTATACTCCACAATACTCCATATAATACAGCTTAAGGAAGGAAAAGGGTCTTAGATTGCCAGATAATGAAGAGATTTTAAATATAACCCATCTCAGCAGTGGCATATCTCTGATGTAGAGAAAAAGGACATGAATGACTTGTACCACCAACATGAAACTGCTGTCCAGTGCTCTAGTATCCTCCACAACTCTCACGCTAAATTCCCTAAGGTGTGGTGCCTGTGATGGACTTACACTCTTTCAACTCTGCACCCAACCTGTCTGGGTCTCTCCAACTCACCTCTGCTGTCCCCTTCTCTTCCCCTATTCTGCGCTTCTCTTTCTATTCTGTAATCTCGTCTCACCTCTGGCTCCCCTCTTTTTTTTCTTTCTTCTTTTTTGTAATGAGTTTGTGAACAGCTCCACATTACAGCCCCTGAGAAACTTAGGGCCAGATTTACAGAGCCCTTAATCCGGTCTATCTCACGTTAGACCGGAGTACTTTCAAATTAAGCGCGTCGTATCATTAGTCTGAATCCTCAAACCATGATACGACAGCTTCGGGCTTCAATCCGACTGGCTTACGTGTTCGTACGCCTTTGGATCTTCGCTGCCATAATTTTGCGGCCGCTGGGTGGATTTCCCGTCGTTTTCTGCCTCGGGGTATGCAAATGAGCTTTTTTTGACGATCCACGAATTTACGAGCATCCTTCACAATCTCTTATGGCATCTGTAGTCATCTTTTTGCATTTTTTTTTGCGTAAGTCGTCCGGGAATAGGAATGTACGTAAACGATGCTACTCCAAAAAAAATATGACGTAACAACGTTATTTCGCGCAATGCACGGCGGGAAATTTCAGAATGGAGCATGAGCAGTCCGATCGTCGCGGGGAAGCGCCTAATTTAAATGCTTCACGCCCCCTTATCGCGTATTTCAATTCCGCCGCGAGAAATACACTACACTGCCGTACCTTAAGGGCCAAAATCTACCTGAATTCGTCTGGCCCCCTATGATTGCTCCACATTACAGCCCCTGAGAAACTTAGTTTAGACACCCTATGACTGCTCCACATTAGGGGCCCTGAGAAACGTAGTTTAGACACCCTATGACTGCTCCACATTACAGGCCCTGAGAAACTTAGTTTAGACACCCTATGACTGCTCCACATTACAGCCCCTGAGAAACTTAATTTAGACACCCTATGACTGCTCCACATTACAGCCCCTGAGAAACTTAGTTTAGACACCCCCTGTTGACCCCTGGCTTTGGCCGGAGGGGTTATTGTGGTTCGACAGTTCATTCCACAAAACATGTTCTAAATGAAATGTAATGTAAAGATTATTAATATAAAATAATGTGTAAAAATCATTTAGATATGGAATTATATAGCTTTATTAACCAATAAAAATATTTATTTTTCTATACATTCAATCTATACATTTGCTTGTGAAAAAGATTTGGCTCATGTATAGAGGCATGTTGTTGCCAACATCCCAAAATTAAGTAGAAAGAATGAATACCTCTGGAGAGGTGGGACTTTCTGGGCAACCATAAATAGTGATGACAACTAGGTCATAAAAAATATAAATTTATTACAAAATATCACAAAACTATAAAAAATTCATTCACAATGACGTATTAGTATACAGATCAGATTAGAAACAATAATACTGCTCAAGATCATCGTAGACCCCAGGACAAGGCTAAGGGTATGGATGGTCGTTTCCGACGCGTTTCGGATGTTATTTCTACATCCTTCTTCAGGGAAGATAGGCAGTAAGGTTTTTTCTAAAAAAAAGGGAAAAAATACATAATGCAGAAAAACCTCCATAGTCAAGCATAGCATCGCAATATGTGGGCAGGAGGGAATCCATGGGGGCTCACAGATCAACAAAGAAGAAGAAAAAAAAAAAAGAAGAAAAAGAAAAAAAAAGAAGAAGAAAAGACTAACCTCTTCCCAGATCAAGAAGAGGTTAGTCTTTTCTTCTTCTTTGTTGATCTGTGAGCCCCCATAGAGCTTTCTTTTGATGGTATTTGATTGCCTCTGTGATTTTTATTTTTTGCGATATAAACAGAAAAAGACCGAAAATTTGGAAAAAATAATATATTTTCTACTTTTTGTTATAAGAAAAATTGAATAAACTAAATTTTAGTCAAACATTTGGCAATAGGGGGTGAAAGGGTTAATTAGGGCGGTGATCAAGGGGTTAAACCTTTATTAGGGGGGGTACGGGGCTACCCCGGACCTAACACTAACTGCCTGTCACACTAACTGTCACACTGACACTAAATGCAGTGATCAGAAAATATATGATCACTGCAATCAGTGACACTATGACAGGGGGCTGGGGGGGTGATCGGAAGGGGTTAATGTGCCTATGTGTACTGGTGTCAGTGTTCTGTTGGTGCTACTTACTTGTGATACCTTCTCTCCTCTCGCCGGATTGAAAATACCGCCGAGAGGCGAGGTATCATCACTTCCTCTGCCAGTGTTTACATTACACAGGCAGAGGAAGTGCAGAGCGGAGGCTATGCGGATTGGCTGGGAGCGATCACAAGGGGGTGGACAAAAACGAACAGCCGCCCCCTCATCCCAGATCTCTCCCAGAGGTAAAACGCCCGCCACATGTAGCGGGGGGTCCCGATCGGACCCCCGACCCTCAAGAAGGCAGGGGCGTACTTGTATGCCCATTTGCCTGTACATGCTATTCTGTGGACGTACATATACATGCGGCGGGTGTTAAGTGGTTAACAATGTTCTAAATGTGTATTTATGTTGCATTATGCTATGCTTACTGCTCATATCCCTTGTGCAGGATTATTACAGCTATATTTTTTTTAATATTTTAATAAAAATACAGAAACTACTGTCCAGCTCACACATTATAATCAGTTACAGCAAACAATTTTTTTTTTCTTTTGGGATGAAGGTTTCACATTAATAAATATAAGCTGCCAGTGGTAAATGGTTTGCCTCATGCCTGTACACTGATACTTTTGAAAGACAGCTTGTTCTTTTGAAAAAGAAAGCCTAAAAAGAAAACAAATTTAGTCATCACATCTAAGAATTGGTAAGCTGCAATATAATAAATGTTTGCCTTTAGGTTTACTGTTTTAAATATTACATTTAGGATGTGTGTAGCTTTTCCAATTTCTTTTTATTTAAATATACGAAAAAAATATTACAAATTGAATGCATTAAATCAGTATCAGCTCATGTAATATTTTACAAATATTTATCTTTAAATAAATGAAAAAAGTCTGACCCTAGTGGTGAAGGTCTACAGTGAGTTTAAATACATCTATTTCTGCACATATAAGGAGGTTGCATTGGGTCACATGAACTGTACATAGGCTGGTTTGGTAGCTGTCTGACTTAGCCTAGGAATTATAAGCATTAATCATTTGCGCTTGAATTGTGTTGGTCAACTTTCTACTCGATAGACTTGAAATAATTTTAATTAGATTTTCATGTCCTCAAATAATTTATTGAACTCAACATCCATTAAATAAATGTCGGTATTTATTAAATGCCGCTGATCATATTTTATAACATTTATTACTACTTATCATGTTAAATTATCTTCCTTTGTAAATATATTGTGTTCTGTTGCAGAAAGCCTTTTCATTACTTTCTACATGTCCTGTGGGAATGGGGCAGCAGTTGTTTTCTTTTTGTATTATTGTAAAGTTGCAAAGCAGACTAAATCATGACTTCAATGTTTTAGTTGTTCTTTTATGCTCGATTTATGACTAAGCTATAGATAAAGAAAACACAAAACTAAAAGATCTGTACATTACTGTCCAGCTAAAATAGAATTACCTGTCAGATGAAATCTTATTTACTGCAGTTATTTAGGTAATAAAGCCTGGGTATATTTAAAGAAACTGTTCATTTTTAATATGACAGGAAAATGTAACTCCCTGCCACCATGCAGCTAAAGTAAGGGCCAGGAACCTAAGCATAAGTGGAGGGGCTGCATGACAGAGTTTGCTGGGTAGGTTGTAGTCAGGCAGTTTAGAATGTGGGTTTGTAAAATAAAAGTATAAGGCCACGTACACACCATTGGTCCATCCGATGAGAACAGTCTGACGAACCATTTTCATCGGTTCACCGATGAAGCTGACTGATGGACTGATGTGCCTACACACCATCGGTTCATGAACTGATCGCGTAAGAATGCAGTGACGTAAAACACGACGACGTGATGAAAAAAAACGAAGTTGAATGCTTCCAAGCATGCGTCGACTTGATTCTGAGCATGCGTGGATTTACTCTTCCCCTTTCAGTATTTGTAGAGGAACTAGACAGGGATGCCCTCTCTCCCTTAATTTTTGCTATTGCCATTGAAACATTAGCGATTGCTATTCGCTCCAATCCCGATATTCTAGGCGTTTCTTGTGGATCTCAGACCCATAAATGTGGCCTCTTTGCGGACGATATGTTGTTGTTTATTACATCCCCCGTCACTTCTCTTCCCAATCTTTGCAAAGTGCTAACAGATTTTTCTGCAGTGTCAGGTCTATCTGTGAATTATTCAAAATCTTATGCTCTCAACGCCTCTTTGACTATGGACATGGTAAACACATTAAGGCATTCCTTCGACTTTAAGTGGAAGGATTCCTCCCCCACATCTGCCCCCTCCACAACCAACAGGGGATGACACCACCGCTCGCATTGCACAGGCCGTGGCAGCTCTGCTAAACCCCATGATAGCTGCGTCGGTGGAGAAGGCTGTGAATGCAGGGATGGCTCAAATTAAGGCCCAGCTCAGAGAACATGAGACCAGGCTAAACGAACTGGAAAATAATTTCTCTAATGTTGAGGAGGAACTCTACCAGGCGCAGGCTACTGAACAGGCCCAAGAAAAAACTAACCAATACATCCTACAAAAGCTGGATGATTTAGAGAACAGATCCAGAAGGAGTAACCTAAGGTTTGTGGGGGTCCCGATATCCCTTCAGGCATCTGCACTCTCTGACTTCTGTGTGGTCCGCATACCAGAGGCCCTGGGCCTCCCAGGTCCCTGTACGGTGGAAAGGGCTCATCGTATAGGTGCCCTCAATTCAGACCGTAAATCACCCAGACCAATTATAGCCAAGTACCTCAACTACTCTGACAAGTCCCTTATACTGCAAAAGTTCAGACAATCCCGCCAACTTCTGATTGATGGAACAAGAATCCTGATCTTTGCAGACTACTCAATCAATGTCTCCAAAAAGAGGAAAGCCTTCCAGCAGGTCTGCACCAAACTTTTCAATCAGC
Source organism: Rana kukunoris (assembly GCA_029574335.1). NCBI lineage: Eukaryota > Metazoa > Chordata > Amphibia > Anura > Ranidae > Rana > Rana kukunoris. Next base: position 378,933,490 of record CM056050.1, on the reverse strand, counting down.
AAATTAAATTCACTTTGGCCTTTCCTGCCATCCTCTGCCTCAAAGCTCCTAATGGCGACCAGTTATCTTTTCAAGATCCCTCTGAAGCAGAGGCCTTCTTAAGGTCACGTCAAGCTGGCTCTCTCCCCCACACCCCTTCTAAAGCTCCTCCTCTCAACCGCTCCTTGAACCAAAGGAGCCCGCGGAAGGACTCCCCCAAACGTTTCAGATCAGCGTTTCCTGATTCCTCCCGATCAACCCCGAGATGGTCAGTCACTCTACTTGCCCCCCACCTCCCCTTAGGCTCTCGCCTATGCCTGCTTTTCCTCAACACCTCTGATCTCCTTGCTCCCCCTTATTCTTCATCCAGGTCAAGGTAGACATTTTGTTTGGCTGTCATCACTGTAATTCTTTATGCCTGGTATATCTGCCTTTGCTTACACTACTTGTTTGCTATTGCCATGTTGCTGTATATTTCAGTTAACAATATGTTTAGTCACCAATGTGTTGGTTTGTTTTGTATAGTTGCCATGCTCTCGCCATCTGTCCACTACTAGTGGCCTCTCCTCCCTCACCACTAGATACCAGCCGCGTGACGCCTCGCCCTCTATCTTGGGCTCCTGGCTCTCTCACCTCCTGGGTCGTGCTAGGGGGTCGGTCCTTGCAGTGTACTCATGCGGAAAAAAGTGAAGTGTTCGCATTTAGCTGTGATGTTTTTTTGTTGTTGTTGTTCAATGTTTTGGTTTCAGTTTCCCCCAATGCTCTCCTCTCCCTCCCCTGCCTCTCCCCAATCTTCGAGCACCCCAGTACCCCTATGGGCTCTATCACTAGTTCCTTATGTAAATCACGATACACCCCCCCCCCAACCCTAAGAAACCCCAGGCGTATATTGCTAAGCTGTGACTCCGCTTCTCATGTAACATCTTCTCAGACCCCCTTCCCTAGCCCTATTACATGAAGATAGTTTCCTGGAATGTAAAGGGACTCAGATCACCTAATAAGAGAATGAAGGTCCTCCAACATCACAAAAGACTTAAAACGGACATTGCACTGCTTCAGGAAACCCATTTGTCGTCTCCTGACTATGTGCGCATGCAGAAACTCTGGGTGGACACGGTCCTGGGCTCTGCAGCCGTTGGCCGTAAAGCAGGAGTTCTTCTCCTGATCCACAAAAACCTCCCGTGCTCGATCCTCGCGGTAAATTCGGATACCCAAGGAAGACTATTATCGGTACATCTTAAATTAGGGTCCAAAGAATTGGTTATCTCTAACGTGTATGCCCCAAACAGTCCAGGTAAATTTTTTTATAGTGAACTTTCCTCTTGGTTACTCCAAAACACCCTCCTCCCCCATCTAGCTGGCGGTGATTTCAATGATACCTTACATCAGTTAGACGACAGGTCCTCCCCTAAACACCTTAAATGAAGCCCTGGCCCCTACAATCCTACACTTTTTGCATCCACTATTGACTCCCTCCATTTCAGAGACCTATGGCACCTAAACCACCCTGCAGACAGGGAATTTACCTTCTTTTCCAACCCTCACGCCATTTTCTCTAGGATCGACAATTTTTTTCTGCTCAGACAATTTGATCCCTCTATTGTCCAGTGCTGACATCCTCGACATTGCCATTTCGGACCACGCTCCGGTGCTGGTCCAACTCGACAATCTCGACTTACCTCCCCAACCCAGGATCTGGCGCTTCCCCTCCTATCTACATAACAATGCTGACTTTCAACTTTTCATGGAAAAGGTGTGGTCAGAGTATTCCTTGGACAATGCCCCACACTCGGATGATCCAAACCTTTTCTGGGATGCCGGTAAGGCCTTTCTCCGGGGACAAATAATCTCCTATGCCACCTCCTTCAAACGCCACACGCTGACCAACTACAAACTAGCCAGTTCCTGACTACACCAGGCACAAAGGGCCCTATACTCCTCTGACTCCCCCAGTACCAGAGACGAATGGCATGCTGCCAAGAGATCATTTGATACTTGGGCAGACACCCTAGAAAATGTCAAAAAAGCTACTTTAGACGCCTCCCTCCACAAATTTGGAAACAAATCGGGCAAGCTACTCGCTAAACTCTGTAAGGGTCCGTTCCGCCCCACTCATATCACGTCCCTGAGAGACTCCAATGGTACCGTACATTCTACACCCCAGCGATAAATAAGGACATGTTGCGCTACTATTCGGCTCTCTACGCCCCAGATCCCATTGATAGACAAACAGCAGACGCTTTTCTAGCAAACCTAATCCTTCCCAAAGTCACCCCATCTCAACTGGAGGCGCTTAACGCTCCCATCTCCTCGTCCGAAATATCGGACACCATCCGTCATCTCACCCCGTCAAAGGCCCCCGGTACTGATGGATTCACAGTTGAATTTTATAGGACCCTCCAAAACTTAGTTCATAAAGTTTATAGTAATCTATTGTCCGACGGCCCCTACCTCCCATCGGTAAAACCAGGCCACTATCAAGCTACTCTCTAAAAAGGGCAAGGACCCCCTCGACCCCGGTTCATACAGGCCAATCTCCCTACTGAACCTAGATATTAAAATTCTATCCAAAATCGTTGCAAATAGGCTATCGGTCATCATCCCCTCCCTGATCCACCCAGCGCAATCTGGCTTTGTGAAGGGCAGGACGGCCACTTTAAACATACGCAAGGCGATGATGGCCTTGGATCATGCTAGGCAGCACCCTGACGGAGACTTTGCCATCATCTCCCTAGATGCGGAGAAAGACTTCAACAATGTCAGCTTCGAATGGCTCTCCCTAGCTATGAAAAAAATGGGTTTCTCCGACCCCTTCTGGCACCTAGTGAATGCCATGTACACCGCCCCATAGGCTCAACTGGTAGCTGCAGGTCTTCTCTCGGACACCTTCCGTCTCCATAAAGGCACACGTCAGGGGTGTCCCCTCTCCCCACTTCTCTTCAATATTGCCCTAGAACCCCTTTCCAGACACCTTACTCAGATTGCCCCCCTCCACGGTATTAAGATAGGCCCACACGAACTGCGCTCCTCTCTCTTTGCGGATGATGTTCTAATTTTCTCGTTGGACCCCTCCTCTGATATGTCCACCATTAAAGAAGTGTTTGATATATTTCGTTCCTGCTCAGGCCTCCGGATTAACTATGGCAAAAGCGAAATCCTCCCCCTAGGTGCCCTGCCTCTCCCCCTTTGGACCCGCCACTCCATTTTCTCTGTAGCTAAATCCCATATCACGTACTTAGGCATCAAAATTGGAAGACTAGCCTCCTCTCTCTACCATTTAAATGATGCTCCTTTGATTGCTAAGATATCCCAGGAACTGGTGAACTGGTTGGATCTCCCCCTTTCGCTTCTGGGCAGATGTCACCTGGTCAAAATGGTCAGCTCTGCCCAGGTCTTGTATCCGATGCAAACCATACCTTCACCTACTCCTCCGCCATAAAGATGTGAAAATTATTGAATCGGCTATCTCCAATTTTATATGGCAGGGCAGGAGACCTCGCATAGCTTTAAAGAAATTGTTTCTTCCCAGGAGCGAAGGGGGGGTAAATCTCCCCAATGTCAGGACTTACAATTTAGCTTGTTTACTTAGAATAGGCCTAGATTGGATCTCGCAGTCCTCAAGGTATTCAAACTATTCACTGGAATCTGCTATGGCACACCCCTTGACGGCCCTAATACACTGCAGGTGGAAATCGATTACCACCCCACTCCAGCACAACCTACTACTCAGAGACACAGTCATCGCCTGGAGGGAAGTCAGAAGGAACCTTAAACTATCCCCTTTCATGTCAAAACACCTCCCGATACAAGGAAACCCGAGTTTCACGCCGGGTATGGACCATAGGCCCTTTAAAATCTGGCAGGACAAAGGCCTTACTCGATTTGCCTCTCTGTGTGAAGTCTCAACGGGGCGGCCTTTACCCTTCTCAACTGTGGCTTTAACCTTCTCGTTAACCTAATCCCATGCCTTTCATTTTTGGCAATGTATCAACTATCTGAAAGCCACTTGCTACGAGGCTGATAAACGCTTTACATGCAACTTCACCGACCAACTACTTCTGGAGGGCTCCTACAAAATTTCAGACATCTACAAACCTTTGATTCTAAAGACTACCATCCCTCTGAAAAATTCATCCGCTGCCAACTGGGGAAAAGACTTTCCCGGATGATGACCTGATAGACAAAATGTTACAGGGATTGAACAAGGTACACCGTCTGACCCCAAACGAAATCTGGAGGGAAACCCAACTAAAAATCCTGCATCATGCTCATATACCTTTTCTGCGTTCCTCCTCCGACCAATCGGGGTCTGATTGCCCCTTGTGCCACCACCCGAAACCATCTCTGTATCACCGTTTTTGGTCGTGCTTCTTTATTTAGACTTTTTGGGACCAGGTCTTAGCCTACATATTCACTATTACCCTGCTGAAATTACCCAAAGACCATTTGCTTATTATTTTTGGTTACTGGGACCCTCTTCTGCTTCCATGGTCGCAAACAGCGGACTCAACCACATCTACTACCCCAAACCCCCCACCTCCTCTTCACAAAGACCGGCCTCTGCTCTGTCTTCTGGCTGCACAAAGAGCCATCTTGAAGTCCTGGACCTCGTCACACCCCCCCCCCCCCTCTGTCACCCAAATCCAACGAGAGCTCCTTCTCATCCTATTCAAAGAACGCGGCAACACCGATTTTAAACGTACGTCTTCCAGAACCCGTTTTCTCTTCTATTATTTTAAACCCCTCCCTTCTGCAGACTCAGGTGAAGAAACCTCGTTTGATACTCGACTAGTCTCTCCTAACTGATTAACGCCTGGACTATGATTATCTGCAAATTATCTTTTTTTCATTATTAATATTACTATTGGTGTAGTACTGGCATTGTCAGCTGCCCATTCTTGTAAGTGGTTCCTAATGTGCTCCAGGGCGGCGTTTTTCTCCCTGTTATGTTACATTACTGCTATTAGTTGGTAGTCTCCCATTTGCTCACATGAGCTTAGGATAGTGCCAGATTCCGAGATCCTACCAGTTTTCACCATCTACTGTATTTCATAGCTGGCACTAGCTGCTAGCGGGTTCTGTAATAATCGCTGCCAACACAATTGTACAATTGCACTATGTTTATTTAACAATGAATTCCTTTTACCCCTACTCTACTTGGTAGTGCTACGAGTCTGGGGTTCAAACAATTGTCTCCTTTATTCTTGCTCCGCCTTTTGTACTTCTGTGTTGTGCACCGTTTATCTTTTCTTATCTCTTTTATGTATCTTTTGTTATCCTTTGTATGCCTCTTAAAATTCAATAAATACTTTTTGAAAAAAAAAAAAATTACGTTTCTACCCCGACTTTTATATTTATTTAGGGCTCTCCCAATTAACATTAGGAAAGATCACCTGCAATATCTTCAGAGGAAAGTTTAATCAGCCTGTCTGGGGTGGAAAAGGACATAGGCTCCCTAGCTACACTCTATTCAGACCCAAAAAGACAGGGGGTTTGGGCCTCCCGAGACTATATTGGTATTTTCAAGCGGCGAGACTGTCTCAGCTCTCGACGATCTATTCCAAATTCAATAAAAAAGACTGGATCCAGATTGAGAGACAGATGGCCCCTTCTTACACTTTAGACTTCTTATTATGGGTTCTCCCCAAAGATCGCCCTCCCATACTGGCCCCCATATTATCTCAATCCCTTTCCCTTTGGAACAGATTGAGATCTAATACCGCATTCATTTCGGAGTGTCAGCCCCTTGCCCATATATTTAATAACCCTGGTTTTATTCCGGGTCAGGATATTCAGTCTTTCAAGTGGTGGTTGGATAAGGGGTTGTACCGGATTGGACATTTTTTAATTCAATCTTATTTTATTAGAGAAGAAAAAAGAAGCAGAAAGACAAATATCGTCTTAAACATTACAAACAGCACAGTCGAATACATCAACAATAGGTACCGTGCATGACAGAACATAAACATGTCTATGTTACATATTAATGAGAGAAAAAGCATGAGTACAAGGACCACCATAAGGCCGTTAGTGTTAGCAATCCCTGTAGACAAAAAGTGCTGCCGTACATACGGTGTAGTATATGGGAGTGCATATTAAGTTGTATGGGGAAGAGAAGAATAACGTATGGGGTCAGAAAGTGAATCAGTAACATTCGGCAGGATAAAGACATGTATGTGGACTAATGGATTCCTAGGAATGTAATCAGACAACGAGAAAAAGAAAAGAAGCAGAGGCAGAAAAAAGGGGGAGAGATAATGGGGTAAGAATTGGGGGTCAAGTATCAAGTATCACTCCATCATGGCACCAGGGCCACATCATCCAGGCCACCTCCAGCCCAGGAAATAAACTCAGAAGAGTATCGGAACATAGACCATGAAGTCCAGGTGAGAGAGAATTGTTCGCTTTTATCGCACTCTTCCGCCAACAGACGTTCAAGGTCCCTTATGCGGTCCACCTCAACAGCCCAGTCCCCAAGGGATGGCGTAGCCGCCGATCTCCAGTGACGGGGGATCACCACCCTGGCCGCCGCCAGAAAGTGTCGTAACACATCATTTTTAACAGACTTGAACGAGCCAGGGAGTATAGATAAGAGAGCCACCTCAGGGGCGGGGTGGATTGTGGTCGCCATCAGTTTGCAGTATAGCTTGAAAATCCGTTGCCAAAATGCCTGGATAGGAGGACAGTCCCACCAGATGTGGAGCATTGTTCCCCGGGATCGCAGACACCGCCAGCAGGTATCTGACACTGTCGGGTTGAAGTGTTTGATAGTTGTTGGGCATCTGTACCATCTCGTTAGCAGCTTAAACCCCTTCTCCTGGGTCTTAGTGGCCAAGGATAGTTTGTGTGTCAGGGTAACACTTCCGCCAGTCAAGGGGGGATATAGGGTGATGCAGGTCCGCCTCCCAGGCCACCGTATACGGCGGGGGATCAGGGGAAAAGATGTCGAGCAGTAGGGAGTAGAGTTGAGATATCACATGTGTTGGAGGTTCTGCCTGTAGGAGCAGCGTCTCAAATCCCGTCGGTTTAGCCAGGATGTCTGGAATGGATGGCAGGGTTCGGATATAGGAAGTGGTCTGTTGCCTGTGAAGCCACTGCATGGGGTGTCGGGAGGTCGGGTCGGCAGGGGTATCAGCTCTTAGAGTGGGGTCTGCTCTAAGGACCTGGGCAATTCTCCTATGATCCTCCTTACGCCAAATCTTGTTACCAACAGAGCAGGTAGAAACGCCGGGGTCCCAAAGAAGGGAGTCAAAGGCCCCATGTGGTTCGACAGACCCCCTCTGGATCGCAAATGATCCCAGATCCGAATCGTCTGCAGAGTAAGGTCGCTGAGAGGGCCCAAACTCCCCCGATCCGTGGGCAAGGTCCATGGGAGAGCAGGGAGTTCAACTGGGTTCATGTGGCTTTCCAACTGAACCCAGAGCTTGGTTGAAGAGTGATGGAACCAATCCAATATACGAGTGAGCACCGCTGCCTTATGGTATAAGGAGGCGTCCGGGGCTCCAGCTCCCCCTCTAGCCTTTGGAAGGGATAATTTTCCTTATCATATTCTGGTACGGGCAGCATTCCAAATAAACTTGGAGAACATCTGGCGTAGTTTCTTGAAGTACAAAGTAGGTATACGAATAGGTATAGTTTGAAACAAATACAGGAACATAGGGAGAACATCCATTTTCAGGGCATTCACTCTACCTAGCCATGAGAGCCGTTTAGACGCATAGGTGGCTAAATCAGCTTGGGTCCTAAGAAGGAGGGGGGTAAAGTTTAGGCAGAAGAGTTGGGATGTATCCGCTGGAATCTGAATTCCAAGATACCTGACGGAGGTAGAGTCGGTTTTGAAGGGGAAAGTGGTCGATATTCTGCGTAGAACCGACTTGGACAAAGATATACGTTAAGGATTTCCGATTTATCGTAATTCACTTTGAAGTTATTAACTACTCCAAATTTCCGAAACTCCTGCAATACGGAGGGCAATGTTGTATGTGGATGTGTCACGAACAGGAGCAAATCATCTGCAAAAAGGGCGAGTTTGGTGTGGGTGGGTCCGATTATTACATTTTGGATTGAGGGGTTATTACGTAAAGCAATGGCCAGATGTTCCATGGTAAGAATATAGAGGAGGGGGGACAGTGGGCAGCCCTGTCGCGTCCCGTTCGAAATAGAGAAGGCCGGAGATAGCAAACCATTCAATCTAACCCTAGCAGATGGAGAGGTATATAGGGACATTATTCTAGCCATCATATTAGGTCCCAAGCCAATTTGTTGCAGGGATAATCGAAGGAACTGCCAGTCTACTTGGTCGAATGCCTTTTCCGCATGGACTGTTAAGAGTCATAGTGGGATATCGTGGCATAATCAGTTAAAAGAAGAGTCTTCAGGGTATTATCTCTAGCCTCCCGGCCACTATCAAAGCCTACCTGATCTAAGTGTATTATCCCCGGCAACAGTGGTTGTAATCTATTCGCCAGTATTTTAGCAAAAACTTTCAGATCGACACCAATTAAAGATATCGGCCTGTAGTTAGAGCAAAGAGTAGGATCCTTGCCTGGCTTTGGGATGAGGGATATGTGGGCCTCAAGTGCTTGTGGAGGGAATAGCGAGCCCCCTGTCAAAGAGTTGAACACCTTGGTGAGAAAGGGTGTGAGAAGGGCAGCGAATAGTTTATAAAACTTGGGCGTGAAGCCATCCGGGCCCGGGCTCTTTCCACTCGGCGTACCCGCTATGGCTTTGGCAACTTCATTTTCTGTGATAGGGGTCTCTAGATCAGCAATGGCATCAGCATCCAGTGCGGGAAGCGCGGTTTCTGAGACATAGGACAATTGGTCCTCTATCCCGGTACAATGGGAGCCCGTTGGTTGAGTCGCAGGGATATTATATAGGGCTTGGTAGAAGTCCCTGAATTCCCCAGCCATCAGGGCATCACAGTCGTATCCGAAGCGTGGTCAACAAGAAAGTTAGAGATTGTGTCAGATACCGTCCGTGTACAATCCGAATCCGTAAGCAACGAATCATTCAAGCGCCACGTCCACTCCCTAATTGGGGTGGAAGGGAGCGAAAATGTCAGGTGGATAGGGGAGTGGTCAGACCAGACCATCGGGTCTATGTGGCATTCAGGAGACCAGTCCAGGCAACTATGGTCACTCAATAAGTAGTCTATGCGACTATAAGTGTGATGAACATGAGAGAAGTGGGTGTAGTCACGGGACGTGGGGTGTAATACCCTCCACACGTCTACAAGACGCAGTTCATAGAATGCTCGTTTCAGTGCTCTCAGTTTAGGGAATGAGACACAAGATCGCGAGGTGGAGGAATCCAAAAGCGGCTCCAGAGGGGTGTTAAAATCACCGCCCAATATGAGCTTACCCTCCATGAATCCTGACAGAACCTTCAAAAATGCCAGCGCAGACGGTACTTGATTGGTGTTGGGAAGATAGATGTTTGCTACTGTGAATTTGGTACCCCATAGCAGGAATTTCACAAAGATATACCATCCATGAGGGTCAGAGAGCTGATCCAGCACTTCTACAGGGAGTGTTTTATGAAAGTCAACAGACACTCCCCTGGTCTTCTGGGCTGGGTTAGTGCTATGGAACCACCTATTGAAATATCTGTTGGAACAGGAAGGGGTGGAGGCTGAGCGAATATGCGTCTCTTGAAGAAGAAGCACATTGACCTGGCGTTTGTGCATGTGATAAAGGATTTGACCTCTCTTGGAGGCAACATTAAGGCCATTGACATTATATGAGCAGAATTGTAGCCTGGGGTGAGAGATCACTGTTTGGGCCATGATGGAGTGATAAGGAAGAGGAGGAGGGGGAGGGAAAGGGAAGGCCGGAGTAGGGCAACAGGGGTCAGAAAACAGCGGGGGAGGGAGAATGAAGAGGGGAGAAATGGGGAGGAGATTGAACAGAAAGAGCACCTTGTGAAGGCAGCTCAAAAAAAAAACTACTGGTGTCCGTGAAAACGAAGCACCTCGTGAAATATCACGTGCTAGGCACGAACCGTGCCAAACCTATTTGGAAAAAGAGAACAAGATAAGAACAGCTGAGACGTGATCCCGACAACTCAGCAGGCATATATAACGTAAGTGTAAAACACCCAATAATCATGGCATCCAATGCATAACTTTCAAGTATTTAACGAACATAACATAAGGCTAATATCATAGGTACTTTTAGGCATCTTTAAGCAATATACTAGAACGTGTAAGTGAACAGTAATTAAAAAAAAAAAAAGAACTAACTGCGGACAGAAGAAAGGCACAAACAGTTCCATATGGTCCCGCAGGGACCAGACAAACCAGTCGTTACATTTATGGCAGCATTGTCCTTGGTCGTTGTCTCAGCTTGGCTCGAACAACAGAATAAACGCACAGCAGTTGCTACTAATAGGGCACATGATACCTGAGCTATAGGGATACAGGAGATCGGCACCAAAGGAAGCCCCGGGGGCCCCAGGACAAGCCAAAAGACCGTGTCCAGGAACCCCCAAGCCAACCCGCGGACCCAAAGCCCCGAGAAGACACAGTAACAACATGAGCAGTTCTCCGGAAAGCACCCAATGGCCCCGCCCGGGCCCAGACCGCCCCCCCCCCCTAATAAAGAGAGGGGAAGAAAAAAGGAACATGCACAGGTATCAAGAGACAAATTTATAAATGGCATCTCAGCAGAACCCGAAGGGTAGCCACGACACCGGTGCAGTCAGGGCAGTGTGGGACCACGGCGAGGGTCAAGGCGGTCCAGAGCCGAGCGGGACCATCACCAACCAACAGGCAACATCAACATCTCCAACTGCCCCCCAGAGCCCCAGCAAGCACAGCCGTACCCACCGGGGACACAGAGAGAGCCCTCGAACCAAACAAATATACACAATGCTGGCGCAAACAAGAACCTACTGTCATGTAGACTGTCCTCAGTATAAAGTCCTATAAGCTGTAACAAGCTTGATGGTGAGTCCCAGCTTTTTGGATGAGAGGCAGCCTTGTGTGGGGAGCCGAAGCAATGCTCCAATAAACATGTAAAAAGCAAACAAAAGGACAGGCGCCAATAAATAAAACTGCTGAACTTTTAATGATAAATAACACAAAAGCACTCACATGGTAAATGAAGTTCACAGGCATAGAGTGAAATGAGGGTCTGCATGGATCGTCACACCAGCCGAGGATGAGTAGTGTCCCAGAGAAAACATCCAGCTGGCATCCGCTGTGCGGGGAAAAGTAATACCAGCAACGCTGAATCCGGAAGTGTGCCGGCGCTGGCATGCAAGTATACCAGCAAAGGAGCTGGAACGCACTCTGGAGCACAAGCTAAGAAGCTATAGTTGCGGCTTGGCGAGGGGGGATGACGTCATCACGCAATACCTCATAGATGCGACGCGTTTCCGTGCAATTGCCGTGTGATAAATGTCAGTCACACGGCGCGCACCTTTTTCAAGCTTGAAAAAGGTGCGCGCCAGAGGTGGATGTCAGCCAGGCTTTAGGACAGTAAGATGGATGCTGTACCCTGTGATGGGGCCAAGGCCCTGACCCGTCCATCAGGTGGTCTTAGGGGCAGAGAGTGCCGCTGTGTTGTGGTCGGATGGCGTGCCGAGTGCCCGGGGGGGTCCTGAGGGATGAGGAAGGAAGATGGCGCCTTCCTCCAGGAGTAGGCCGAAGCCGCGGTCTTTCCTGGGAGACGACCGCCGGACGGGCGAACTTCACCCCGCCGGGGCCAGGAAAACCTCCCCAGGTAGGAAGGCAGGACGGGCAGCCCCCTCAGGGGTCAGGTAGGGGTAGGAGGAGCAGCTCACCTTGTCCCCGAAGGTCCGTGACCTGGTCCGTAGGCCGTGGGATGCAGGGGTGCAGCCGCAGGGGTCCCTAGTGAAGTCGCCCGGCTGGAGATTCGCTCCGATGGCCCCAGCGGAGAGAGGGCAAATCCACAGGGAACTTGGGGGGCTACGCTTCCCCACTGATCGTGGCGCGGATTGCAGGGAAGAACCCGGGAGTAGTAGGCCCCAAGATGGCGGACGGCCTCCGAGGCGTAGAGTCAGCTACAGGCCAGGAGCGGGACCAGCTTCTTAAAGTCCTCAGCAGCCGCCCGATCTGAAGCAGGGGGGATCAGGGAGCAAAACTAATAGGCTGTGGCCCCAGCAGAGGAGGGAAAGGTGGTAGATGGAGGCTGATTTCTGTCGGGGATGCGGAGCTCAGCTTTAGCACGTCGTCCCAGCTGCACGTCCGGACACGCCCCCCGGATTGGACATTTTTTTTTGGCCTCTGGCCCCATTACACGTAAATACTGTGAGCGGCAACTTGAGATTCCATCTTTAGAACTTTTTAGGCTTGGTCAGATACAACACTTCCTCCATAAGCTTTGGAGGGGGAAACCCGTCCCCCCTTGCTTCACGGCTTATGAGCTGTGGTGTGGGCAAACGGCTGAGCAGAGGGGTGGAATTTCGATCATATATCAATCGCTTGCTCAGCAAGATAGTAAAACTCCTTATATAAAAGCATGGGAAAATGATTTTCAGTTTCAATGGGGTTTGGATTCTTGGTCATCTGCCTCCTTAAGGGCTTATAAAGGGATCCAAAATGTTTCTTTGATTGAGGCTAATTTAAAAGTGTTAACAAGGTGGTACCTCACCCCTTCCAAATTATTCCGTATGTTTCCCTCAGCTAACCCACTTTGTTTTAGAGGATGTGAAATGGTGGGTTCTATGGCCCATGTTTGGTGGGAATGCCCTAGACTCGGGCCCTTTTGGAAGAAAGTATTCAACTTGATTTTCAAAGTCACAGGACTACAGGTACCTAGGACCCCTGAGGTTGCCCTCCTTAATGCATGCATTCCAAAGACATCTAAGCTTTTACGAATCTTAATTCACTTTATTTTGTTAGGGGCTAAAGCGACCTTGGCTAAAGCTTGGAAACAGCCCAGGGTTTCCTTCTTAGCTGTTAAAATTTCCTGGATTATGATCCAGGAAAAATGATCTAGTATTATGTTGGATACCAAAGACCGCTTTGAATTGGTCTGGGAGCCCTGGGTTCGTTTCGTAGGCATTTCCTTTGTTCCGGGTATCTCTTCTTGAAGTGCTCATGAAAATTTAGATGGCTTTGTGTGGGTTCTGTAGATTGGCTCCTTTCTTTTCTCCAATTTCTTATCTTACCCTGTCTTGAAAATCTGTTTTCTCCTCTTATTCTCTTTGTCCTTCTTTTAAGGAAGGTCTATATTACCTTTTATTTTAGTCCGGGATATGGCCATGCCCTGGGTTTTTTTTTTTGCTTTGTTATGTGAGTGGTAGTCCTTGATTTTTTCAGCTTTTTGTCATCAGGCTACTATAACATAGATCTTGATTACTCCTAAATCACTATGTTCCTATTGGGTGATAGGAGGTTCACTCCGGCACAGCTAGCTCCCATAGGGTGTTCATCCTGCCTTCCTTTATTTTATTTAGTGTGACTGTATATTCTCGTTCCCAGGCTATTAGGTCGGGTTCTCTTTAATGATATGTTTCCTGGTTGATGTCATTTTGCTCTTGACCTTCTATTTCTCTTGTTTGGTCTTCTTTTTTATTTTACCTTGTACTCTTCCTATAATTCAAATAAAAATCTTTGAAAGTAAAAAAACACAAATATACTGCAGTAAAACTGCACAGGCACAGTACTTAGACACACTTCAATATACTGCAATAAAACTGCCCTGATAAACTACTATCACACAATATACTACAGTAAAACTTCAATATACTGCAGTAAAACTGCACAGACGCACCGACGCACTACCCTAATGTTGCACTATCACTATATTCACACTACACTGACACTCTACACTCATAATATAATCACAGTAGCACACTATAGCATACTAACTCATTAGTAGCAATGAACAGAGCCCACTTAAATATACTATAGTACAACTATGATATACTACAGTAAAATGATGTTGCACAGGCAGTCCAACTCCTCCAGGATGGCACATCAGTATGTGCCATTGCCAGAAGATTTGCTGTGTGCAGCACAGTCTCAAAAGCATGGAGGATATTCCAGGAGACAGGCAGTTACTCTAGGTGAACATCAGCAGGACCAGTATCTGTTTCTTTATGCAAGGAGGAACAGGTTAAGCACTGCCAGAGCCCTACAAAATGACCTCCAGCAGGCCACTGATGTTAATGTTATGACCAAACAATCAGAAACAGACTTCATAAGGTGGCCTGAGGGCCCGACATCCTCTAGGTGGCCATGTGTTTACTGCCCAGCACTGTGGAGCTCGATTGGCATTTGCCATTGAACACCAGAAATGACAGGTCCACCACTGGTGACCTGTGCTTTTTACAGATGAGAGCAGGTTCACCCTGAGCACATGTGACAAATGTGAAAGTGTCTTGAGAAGTTGTGTAGAATGTTATGCTGCCTGTAACATCATTCAGCAATGGCATGACCTGTTTGGTGATAAGTCTGTGATGGTCTGGGGAGGCATATTCATAGACCTCCACAGGCTAGACAAGGCACCCTGATTGCCATTAGGTATTAGAATGAAATTCTTGGACCCATTGTCAGACCCTACGCTGGTGCAGTGGGTCCTTGGTTCCTCCTGGTGCACTACAAAGCCCCAGCCTCATGTGGCGAGAGTATGCCGCTAGTTCCAGGGAGATGAAGGAATTAATACCATTCAATGGCCTCCATGCTCGTTTGACCTAAATCCTCTGAGACATTATGTGCTGATCCATTGGCTGAGCCATTATGTTACAATATTTATGTATGTACATCTATTTTTAATAAATATTTATACTGCTAATACTCTTGTTACTCAGTGGCTATCTGTGACCACCTCAGTCCCAGGGCGACCCTCTTTTGTATATTTTGGAGTCTTTTGTGTATATGTATATAGGGATGGAGGTATATCACTGGTGACTGCAGACTTTATATATTCTCGGCTCATTCCAAAAGGACGTCATATGACATCCACGCGGAACGACACAAGTCCTGCTTGTCTGTCAAATTGCTATAGGTTAGGCAGAAATTGGTTAAAGGTATTAAACACAGGGTGCATGAGCATATATTGGAGAAATGGACTAAATATGTTTTTTTTTCTATTTTATCCTGACATTTGCTTTAAATATTATTATGAATAATCTGCTTTGGGTTACTGCACTTTGCACACCATGGTTGTTATCTGTGCTTAATAAACCCTGGCATAAACCCTGGCACTAAATTAAAAATATTTATCTTAAAACAACTACTGTTACAGTTATACCTGAAGAACTACCACAGTATATGAGCATCAGTTTGAAGTTATGAGTTATTTACTCATAGATACATGAATAATAGATTTTTTTTATTATTAAAAAAAATATATAATTGGCACATCCAATCAAGCTTTTGTGATCCAAGAAATGTATTTAACTCCCTCACAAAAATCATGTGCAGTCATAACACCATCTGGTAGTCACTACTTAATTAGTTTTTATAAAAGTTGAAGTTTCTCAGAGTACACCAAGGTCTCTTAGATTTCAGGAAAACATGAAACAATTTTCAGGTGATGGCCTGGGAAAATAGACTCAACTTCTGAAAAACAGATTTGATGTGACTCAACAGCTCAAAATATCTACCAAACTGTGCTTTTCTAAGTTCCCTTGTCAATGAAAATACATATAACTGTACATATGTAACTTAAACATCTACTACTGAAAAACATGAGCTATTTAAATAAACCTGTCATGAAGGAAGCATTAAGTATGCCAATTCTCCTGAAAATATTAATTGCGTGAAGGCTTTATTATTTTGAGTCATTGACCTGGCACAAGAATACAGATAAAGGACTACTGATTTGTTTTACATCCTTGATCTGAATTCTTGTTCCAGATCAACAATTTTAAATATATTTAAGGTAGAGGATAAAGTCTGGACAACTAGCAAGAAGGAAGGGGTGGGAGGGGGGCGGGGTGTTAGCAATAGCAGCTTTTCATCAATGGTATTGCTTTTTTAGTCTTTTGGGTCAGATTATCATATTAAATCAAAACCTTTAAAATCACTATCAAATCATCTCATATATAGTTTGGAAGAAACTGACCATTAGGGCCAAATCCAGGGACAAATGTCACAGTGAGCTGCAGTGTTGCCAGCCTACCAGATTGAAATTTACCGACACAACCCCCACAATTTACTGGCACAGCCAAGTTTTTATTGGCATTTCCAAAAGTTACAACATTATAGTTTTAACCGCTTCAATACCGGGCTTTTATACCACCTCCATACCGGGCCTATTCTGACACTTCTCTCCTACATGTAATAATTATCATTCTTTTGCTAGAAAATTACACAGTACCCCCAAACAATTATATATGTTTTTTTTTAGCAGACACCCTAGGGAATAAAATGACAGTCATTGCAGCGTTTTATCTCGCACGGTATTTACGCAATCATTTTTCAAATGCCTTTTTTTTGTAAAAAAAAATGTTTCATGAATTAAAAAAATAACAAAACAGTAAAGTTAGCCCAATTTTTTTGTATTATGTGAAAGATTATGTTACACCGAGTAAATAGATACCCAACATGTCACGCTTTAATTATGCGCACACTCATGGAATGGCGCCAAACTTCGGGACTTAAAAATCTCCATAGGCAACGCTTTATTTATTTTTTTACAGGTTACCAGTTTAGATTTACAGAGGAGATCTAGTGCTATATTCATTTCTGGCACTCTAACGCACGCGGCGATACCTCACATATGTGGTTTAAACAGCGTTTACATATGTCGGCGGGACTTACGTGTGCATTCGCTTCTGCACGCAAGCTATCGGGGACAGGGGCATTTTAATTTTTTTTTTATCTTTTATTTATTTTTTTGACTTATTTTTTATTTATTTTTCCACTTTTTTTCATTTTTTTTCCACTTTTATTCCTATTACAAGGAATGTAAACATCCCTTGTAATAGGAAATGTGTGTGACAGGTCCTCTTTAAGAAGAGATGCGGGGTGAATAAGACCTCACATCTCTCCTCCAGGCTGGAAACCATGAGATTGGTGAAAAAAAATTCACCGATCTCATGAATGGTTGCTTACAGCCGCAATCGCGACTTTGTTTACTTACGGGGACCCAGGCGTGACGTCATCACATCGTGCCCGGTGCCTCCAACGGTCATAGAGATGACTGGTGACCATCTGGTCATTTTAGTTTGATTACATTCTAGCAGTAAACTAAAACTCTGTTTCTATAGAAAATAAAGGGCAAGGAGCTGGGATGTCTGTGCCTCTGTTGTAATATTTAGATACATTACTCCACAATGCCAATACCTATAGAGCTTGATGAAGGCATATTTTAAAGGGCTTGTACTGCTTGTTCAGAATGTTTAAGTATTTTAATATGCTAAGTTCGGACATGAAGGATGAGATTTGGTTTCTTATGGTTAACCCAAATCCAGACTGTTTGACCAGCTGAATGTGATGTAATTAGCCAAATGTGGTCATGACCATATATCATTGATGATATATATCACCCAATGATCCTCCTCACAGAGAATACCCTACTGCAGCACCAGGGATTCTGTGACAAGAGAGAGAGACGGGAAAGCTTTGTGATGACAGGTAAACATTGTCAAGCGGGAGGGGGGGGGGATTTTAATTAATGATGGATTACAACACTTAATAAAGTGACCAATTATGGGGGACAATATTTAGATTTTTTATATCACTTTTATCCACTTTAACAACACCATGTTAAAGTGGTTCTAAAGCATTAAAGGGGTTGTAAACCCTCATGTTTTTTCCCCTAAATGCATACTGCATACATTAAAGTGAAAAAAACTTCTGTCACTGACCGGCCCCCCCAGCCCTCCCGTCCTGTAATTTCCATGCCGGAGACACAATCTTACCCTCTGCCCATTGTCTTAGCTCTTGAAGATTGAGTGCAGCCATTGGCTCTCGCTGCTATCAATCAAATCCATTGATGCAGGCGCTGGGGGGCGGGGCCGAGTCCGGCATTCTGCATTTATGGACGCAAATGCTGGACTACGGAGCGCACTCACAAGGTAACCCCTTGGGAGAATGCTTCTCCTAGAGGGTTATACGATGCAGGGAGGAGCCGCGAGAGCCGCCGGGGGACCCCAGAAGTCAAGGATCAGGGCCACTCTGTGCAAAACTAACTGCACAGTTGTGGTAAGTTTGACAAACAAAGCATTACAATCACTTTAAGGTGTTTTACCTAAATACACTGGGCTAGATTCTCATAGAAATGTGGCTGCGTAGCGTAAGCCATTTACACTACGCCGCCGCAACAGAGCAAGTGCCGTATTCTCAAAAGCACTTGCTCCGTAAGTTGCGGCAGCATAGTGTAAATGTCCCAGCGTAAGGGCGCGTAACTCAAAGGGGGCGGCTTGTATTTAAATTAAGCGCGCCCCCGCGTCGATCGAACTGCGCATGTGCCGGCCGGGGGAAAAAGCCCAGTGCGCATGCTCCAGCTCACGCCGGAAAGCGTTGTTGAAACCGACGTCAAAACGACGTGATTGTCATTTACGCAATGCCCTATTCGTGAACGACTTAGTAAAACGACGTAACCGACGAAAAAAGACGACGCTGACCCGACGCCATACTTAACATGGCAGTGACGGAACTTCGTAAGGTTACCCCTCATTATAGCAGGGGTAACCTTACGCTTATGGAAACTACGTAAACGATGACGGGGCGGCGTAAAAACGTTCGGGAATCGGTGTATTAGGCTCATTTGCATAGGCAAATGAGAAAACAACGTAAAGGCCACCTAGCAGCCGGCGTTGTCATTACATCTTCGATGCGACGGTGTAATTGTTTTACACCTGTCGGAACTTTAGTGTATCTATGCGTAAGTGATTCTAGGTATCACACGCATAGATACCCATTAAAAAAAACTGAGATACACCGTCGTATCGCAGCTGAGAATCTGGCCCACTGTGTGTATTAAGGTAAAAAAAAACTGCTGCTGGATCCCCCAGCCAGGGTGTGGCTACGGGACGGCTGAATGGAAGCCAAAGGCACCTTTCACACAGGGCGGATCAGTAATGATCTGCCTCCGTATGCTCCGTATGTTTAGTGGGGATCATTCCGTTGATCCCCGCTGAGCTGGCGGATGTCAGGGCGGTCCCCGCACACTGTGCAGGGACCGCCCTGTCTTTTCTCCACTCTCCCCTATAGGGGGATCGGATAAACATGGACCGTATATCTGTGTTCATCCAATCCGAAGGCGGAAGGAAAAATAAGGTTTTCTTCCGTCTGCAGAATCGGATCATAGCGGAGGCGGACAAGATCGGGTGTCAGCGGATGTTCATCCAATGACACCCGCAATCTTATAGGGACCAATGTATGTCCCTTTTTCATCCGCAAACGGATGAATGAAAAAGCAGACATATGGTCCGCAGGTGTGAAAGGGGCCTAACTGAGCAGCTCCTTACTACTGCCAGGGATTCCAGCTAATTGAGGCAACCCTCAGCACACCTGGTGATGACTCGAAAGAAAAAGGACACAAATCACTTTAAAAAACTCCCTAGAGGAAAACAAAGTCAAGACATCCAGCAGCCTCTACACCACTCTCCCAGTGCCCGGCCAAAAGCAAACTTCAGCTCTCTACAGGGACATCCTCTTTTAAGGTAATCAACGACTGCAATTCTGCACACCACCAGGGACCTAGCTGATACCATCAATTATTTTCCCACTGCTAACCAGCCCATACCCAACACAAACCTGAAAAATATGCTGGTGTCTTTGCATGCTTACTTACACCCTGAGATGATGTGTGTACAGAATTTTAAAGGTGAAGTGCAGGAGCTTGGCAGATTGGTAGCAGTGTGAGCCATTGGCTCCTGCTGCTGTCAATCAAATGCTGTGACGAGAGAGCGGGTAGTGGAGCCGAGCCACAGTCTTTGTCAGTAGATGCACACCGGGTGTCTTGGGAGCAAGCCCCCACAAAGCCGCTTTTTATGGGGGCACTCACCAAAGAGGAGGAGCCTGGATCTAGGCTGCTCTGTGCAAAACAATTGCCTAGAGCAGGTAAGTATAACACCATTATTATTTTAATTTAAAAAAAAGGAACATTAATGTTACTTTATCTCCTTTTCTGTCCTGGCTGTTTTTGTGGTTTTCATCACTGCGATACTTTGACTCACAGTTACTCAGACATAAAATACTATACCCATTTTTTTTTTTTTATAGACAGATGATTTTTTGGAGGCACTAGGAAAAATGACTACACATGTTAAGAAACCGTCACCCTTCTGTTATAAAACTTGCAAATAAATAATCTTTCTTCAGCTCAAATGTATTATGCTACATTTCTCTGGTAAATAAGAACAAATAAGTGTACATTATTTAGACTGTGTCTTATAGAGTCTACAAATTATGATTAGAGCTGTGCACACCAGACTGTGGGTGCAGAGACCAAACTTTTTTTTTCATATGTACAAATGTATTGTAAGACAAGCCTGTTGTTTCTTCTGTTTGTTTTGAAGTTTT
This sequence comes from Rana kukunoris, assembly GCA_029574335.1. NCBI lineage: Eukaryota > Metazoa > Chordata > Amphibia > Anura > Ranidae > Rana > Rana kukunoris. Next base: position 378,913,062 of record CM056050.1, on the reverse strand, counting down.
GTTGAACTTTTGTTTTACTGCACTGTCTGAGCCTGCTGTTCACCCCTCTGATCCCTTACAATATATATATATATATATATATATATATATATATATATATATATATATATATATATATATATATATATATATCTCAGGGAAGGGGTTAACACTAGGGGCAATCAAGGGGTTAATTGTGTTCCCTAATGTGTGTTCTAATTGTAGGGGGAGTGGACTGACCTAGAGGAAATTACAGCTATTAGGAACTCACAGAACAGAAATGTGTGTTTTTACACACACACGTTCCTGTTCTGCCTCTTGTGTCCGCGAATGCTCATGGCCGAAAGTTATCCCAACTGCCGGTCACGAGCATCAGCACCGCCGCAATGCAGTGCGCGCGCCTGCTAGCCGGCTTTAAGCAACGTACAGCTATGATGTTTCACGCAACAGAGGCAAACTGCCGCAGTATAACCTTCACTGATGTACGCCGATGAGGCTGCACTGATTTGCACTAATGAGGCAGCCCTGATGGGCACTTATGTGAAGGCACTAATATGTAGCACTCATGGGCAATGATAGGTGGCAGTTATAGACAGCACTTATGGGCACTGATAAGCAGCAAGGATAGGTAGCATTGATGGGCACATATAGGCAGCACTGATAGGCAGCACTTATGGGCACTGATAAGCAGCACAGATAGCCAGCACTGATGGGCGGCACTGATGGGCACCCGTATGTGGCCCTAATGGGCACTGAACGGCAGCACTGATGGGCACTAATTGGCATCACTGATGACAGGCATCGCTAATGGGCACTGATAATCAGTGAACTAAAAAAAGGAAGAATACCTCACGCCAAATTAAATAGTGAGAAAATATAAAAAATGCTGCTCTCCTTAGTAGTGTAAAGAGAACTACCTTAACTGAAATGATAAATTGGGGGGGGGGGGGGGGCACTATTGCTTTTTGACAAATGTGTCAGTGATAAAGTGTCTATTGGGTGGGGCTACTTACAGCTGCCACCTTCAAAAAAAGTGCAAAGTGCTTTGTTTAAAATTCTCTAAACAATTCAAATTATACATCAAAAGTGCAAAGTGCTAAATTATAAATAAGAAGGCCAGTATGGTGGCCTGAGTTTATGGGAGGAGCCCGGAGGGTATTTAAGCAGCCCACTCACACATGCTCTTTGTCGGTTCTGTGTTCAGTACTACACGTCACTGGGCCGACTCTTCCCTGCTCACCTCATGTCCGCGAGTCTGCGCATTCAATCGCATTCGACTTCGCAAGTGCATTGCGGCTTCCCTGTTCATGGTCTTCGACGGCGGTTCTCGCTTACTGTCGCAGGTTGTATTCAAACCTTTTGTATCATGTGCAATCTTGCAATTCGTTATGCTTCCTATCCTGCCTCTGAGTTATTGTTGCTCATGTTTTAACATCTTAGTTACAAGTTTGGTACTTCCTCCTGCCAAACAAACTATTTATTTGTATATTCAGTGTCCATGCTTGCTGTCTCATTCATTTGGAGATTTGCATATATTCTTTGTATGGGTTCTTTGGCAGATTGAGGTGGTAATTGGACTCACCTGCTGCCTTGTCTGCACTTGATTAGCCTAGGGGGATGGGTGGCTGGTAGGTGTTCAGTTTCACAGCAAGGAGTTGCATACACTCTACAACTAATTCACAGCAGATTTGTTTAACACTCCTTACTTCCGATTCGTATCAGATTTGTTTCATGCATTTTACAACCGTTTTTGTATCAGTCATTTCTCTTTATAACCGTTTTGTATCAGATACATTGCATACTTTCTACCAGGGCTGGACTGGGACAGAAATTTGGCCCTGGACTTCATCCAGACTGGCCCACTTTGACAGGTCTCTCCCATGGCAGCCAGGCAACTTCCACCCCTCCCCCCCGGCCACCCAAGCCCCCTCTCCCCCTTCACTAGCCACTAGCTGTTCTACTTTATTAGAGTAGAATGGCTGGTACTGGTACTGGTACTCTTATAGGCAGTACCAGTGGGGAAGCTAGACATTATTTCACACGGGGCAAAGAATCAGTTCCGTGCCCCCCCTTATGGGACAAGATTAGGCAGAAGTGAGAAACTCCCAGGCCATAGCTGGTGAGTCAGCTGTCTTCCCCCCCCCCCCCACATGCTCCTCTGTCGTCCCTAGGGTTGCCACCTGTCCAGGATTTACCCAGACAGTTCGGGTTTGGAATCATGCGTCCGGGTTTCAGACTGCCTGAAACCCGGACACATTATTCAGACTGGACTATGGCTTTCCAGCAAGGTTGCTGGCTGAAGTTGTCTAAGCTGAGAGTGTGTGTTACACTCTCTTTCAGACTGTCCAAAGCCAGCACTAATCAGAGTTCCCAGAGCATACCTTATATTAGAGTCCCCAGAGTTCTCCCTTACATCAGAGTCTGCAGAGTCCCCCCTTACATTGAAAGAAAACTCTGTGGATTCAGATGTAAAAGGGGAACTCTGTGGACTCTGATGTAAAGGGGGACTCTTGTTATTAACGTCATATGATTAGAAATGTTATTTAATAGCAAAATATATGTATAGTTTATACAACAAAAAGAAAATAGCTGTGTGTCGCTAAAGTGTTCGGGTTTGACTTGAAGAAAAGGTGGCAACCTTAGTCGTCCCCCCTGCTCCTCTGGTCCTCCCCCTGTTCCTCTGTTCCCCCCAGGTGAGCGCTGCATGGAGGGAGAGGAGGTGAGCACTGTGGGAAGGGAGAGACAGAGGAGCAGAGGGGGGTGGCAGTCCGCTGTCACTGAAGCTGGCCCACTGAGCCATAGGCCCACCGGGAAACTCCCTGTAGTCCCAATGGCCAGTCCACCCCTGCTTTCTACCATTGTCATTCTATGTTTCCCCCATGCCGTGCATTTTAGTTTCCACAGCGGAACTTACGAATTGTTTGTACACGGTTCTTCTCTCTCATTTATTTACCAAAGTTATTGCCTGTGCGTCATGCATGGCGCCACACCACACCACGCCACACTCTTCGGATGTGTTGTACATCCACTTCGGATGTGTTGTACATCCACTGTACATCTACAGTCCAAGCAAACCCAGTTGCATGTTCACTGTCCCAGGTAGGATTTGTTAGCTTGTTTGTCATGTCAAAATTCGTGGCCACTCATGGTGTCACCCGCATCATATGTTCGGTTCCCACAATGGAGCTTATAAAATATTCGTACGCACTTCTCGTGTTCTATTTTCTACTCCAAACCTTGTTGTTTTGCCCCATGCATGGCATCACGCTACACCTTTCCTACATGTTTCACTCCAGCCACAGTCCGCCGCAAACTCACTCGCATTGCCCACTGTCGCAAGTAAAATTTGTTATTACATTCTTTATGTCCTATCAATTTGCTACCATTCGTTGTCTCCCATATCGTTCATTAGTGGCCCCTATGGAACCTACGATTGAAACAGGCGTTGTCCTTCTACCTTATACGGCTTGCTTAAGGTACAAACAAACCAGGTGTTTCTATCCTTTTTCAGTAACCCAATTCTTATTGATTGAGACCTTGCAACCATGAAAATCATCTCAGCAGCCTGACACCCTTGTTAAGACCCTTGCAACACATGACCTTTACAAAACGCAAAATACAATAAAAAATATATATAAAAACGCAAAAAAAAAAAAAAATTGCCACCACGCAATCTCAGCCCCTTTGGCAACCTGACACCTGTTGAGACCATTGCAACCATGCAAAATCGTCTCAGCAGCCTGACAACCTTGTTGAGACCCTTGCATACGCAATATCGTCTAAGCACCCCTACACTCATTGAGATTGAGATCCTTTCAACCACGCAAAATCATCCCAGCAGCCTGACACCCTTGTTAAGACCCTTGCAACACATGACCTTTACAAAACGCAAAATTAAAAAAAAATATTAAAACGCAAAAAAAAACACAAATATAAAAAAATAAAAAAAACGTTGCCACCACGCAATCTCAGCCCCCCAGCAACCTGACACCTGTTGAGACTGCTGCAACTACGCAAAATCGTCTCAGCAGCCTGACACCCTTGTTGAGACCCTTGCAAACACAATATTGTCTCAGCAGCCCTCACACTCATTGAGATCCTTGCAACCACGTGTATATCGTCTCAGCAGCCTGACACCCTTAAGACCCTTGCAACACATGACCCTTACAAAATGCAATATATATATATATATATATATATATATATATATATATATATATATATATACATACATACAAAAAACTTAAAAAAAACGCAAAAATAAAAAAGAAATATAAAAGTGCAGAAAACAAAATTGTCACCTCACAATCTCGGCCCAGCAACCTGACACCTGTTGAAACCATTGCAACCATTCAAAATCATCTCAGCAGCCTGACACCCTTGTTGAGACGCTTGCAAACACAATACTGTCTCAGCAGCCCCACACTCATCGAGACCCTTGTGACCATGCAAAATCACCTTAGCAGCCCGACACTCTTGTTAAGACCCTTGCAACACATGACCCTTACAAAAAATGTATATAAATAAAAACCCGTCTAAGCAGCCCCACACTCATTGAGACCCTTGCAACCTCCAACTCGATAAAGACCTTTGTGACCACGCAGTCTCGCCCCAGCAACGTGGCATTCATTGAGATCCTAGCAGCCAGGCAAATTGTCTTAGGCCTCATGTACACTGCTGTTGGTAAACGGACATTTAGGAACAGTTGGGTGTTTTTTCAGCCGCCCCCAATCTTATCAGTACATCTACACAGGATCATTATAGTCGTTTCTAGGCAGTTGAGTTAGAAACCTTCATGGGAAAAAAATAAAATAAAAAAATGGGTTCAGTCGGATGTTCAGAGGCATTTGAAACACCAATGCCTGTAACGGCTTATAAACACTGCCAGATGTGGTAACTAATGTTTACCAGCGTTTCATTCACAGTCGTTTAAAAAAAAAAAAAAAGGAATATTGTCTCAGCAACTTGACACTTATTTGAGACCCTTGCAAATGTAATATCATCTCAGCTACCTCACACTCATCTAGACCTTTGCAACCAAACAATCTCGTCTCAGCAACCTAACACCCGTTCAGACCTTTGCAGCCATACAAAGTCGTCTTAGCAAACTGACAATCATTTGACACCATTGCAAATGCAATATCGTCTCAGCAACCTGACACCCGTTCAGACCTTTGCAGCCATACATAGTCATCTCAGCAGCCCGACACTCACTTGAAACCATTGCAAACGCAACATCGTCTCAGCAACCCCTCACTTGTTGAGACCCGTGCAACCACACAAGGCCATCTCAAAACAACCTCATAATCATCGAGACCTTTGCAACCGTCCAATATCGTCTCAGCAATCCAGACTGAGACCCTTGCTACCACCCAATGCCATCTCAAAATAAACCTCATAATCATCGAGACCTTTGCAACCGTGCAATATCGTCTCAGCAAACCAGACTGAGACCCTTGCTACCACGCAATGCCATCCCCAAACAAACCTCATAGTCATCGAGACCTTTGCAACCACGCAACATCATCTCAGCAAACCAGACTGACACCCTTGCAACCACGCAATGCCGTCTCAAAACAAACCTTCATACTCGAGGCCCCTGCAACCACACAATATCATCCCAGCAACCTGACACTCACTGACACCCTTGCAACCACATAATATTGTCTGCAGTAGCATAAAACACTTTGCAGCGCACACCACGTGCAAACCCGAATACAAACTAAACTTGCACACACACCTCAGTGACAAACAATCAGCCACACAAACACACAGTGACACATAGTTGGCCATTTCATCTTTAGTGGCACGCGGGCCACTCATCTTTTCCCTGTATTTTTCCCTGCAGTTAGTTCAGGTCTCCATCCAGCACCAGCGAGTGCACGTTGGTCTGCGAGTGCACGTTGGTCAGCGAGTGCACGTATGTCGTCTTGTTGAGCACCTGTGTATTGTCTTGATTTTCTCACACCAATGCAAGATCCAGTCCAAGTTCTCAAACTAGACCAAGCATCAGTAGCAGACTTAGCATGTGGGACAACTTCCCCACCTGATCGAACAGCATTTCAATCTTCATCCCGGCAGTGTCAGCCGAGCCACCACAGGCTTTTGCGTGCATTTTTCGTCCGCTACTGGTTCTCCAAACCTTGACCCCCAGAAATTCTCTTAAATTTCTGCTTCACCCAGTCTTCATCATGCCTCGTGCTGTACCCCATTGTGGCAGCTGCCCAGGTCTGGGGCCACAATTGAACTGGACAGACAATGTTCTTCACCACAGACAATCAGGCCACAGCCGACTTCATCAATTAAGGTAGATCAAGCCTCTCCCCATCACGTCCTTCCTGCGCAGGCTCGCGCAGCTGTCACTTCGTCACCAGTTTATTATCTTCTGTAGACATGTTCCAGGCAAATTCAAAATCGCAGCTGATGCTCTGTCCCATTCCAACCTTACTTTTGTTTTTCCAGCAAGAGCCTGGAGCCGACCCAATAACCATCCCTGTCCCACCCTGGTCATTGCTGACGATGGACTGATGTAGCATCTCACCAACTCAACCCAGCTTATTAACCACTCCTTGGCACACAACACACTGAAGGCCTATCGCACTGCTTGGAACACTAACCGCTAATTTTTGGCCACTTGCCTCGGAGCAGCAATAGGCAACATTAGACACGTCCTAGCCTTCATATCGTACTGCCACACGCAGCTGACCTTTTCTCACAATACTATCATGCCATATCTAGATGGCGTCCAGCATTTCCTGTCCCTGCAGAACCCAAGTAAACTGTCAGTATTCTCGAGCCCATGCAGTCAAGTCCCTCCTACAGGGCATACAGAAGCACCAACCTGTAGTCAGTGGCAAGCACCTACTTTTCAAGAGTGCCCTCTTTAGGGACATGTCTGAAATCCTTACTCGTTCCCCATTTAGGGCCTTGCCCAGCATAGTCACCCAAGCAGCCATCTACCAGGCCTTCTATGGTTCCCTACGACCTAGTGAATTTAAAGTCAGTGGCTCCGGCAGTCAGACACTGCTCTGACGCCACCCGACTCGCTTTCGAACACCTACACTCTCAGTCTGCAAACGCAACAAACCAGCCCCGGGGGTTGACATCAACCTGTTTCAGACTAACAACGCCTGACTACTGCTCCATCTACCAAGCCAATTTGATGGTAGCCTTTTGCTACCCTTTCTAAATCAGCTCCCTGAGTGGCAGCCAGTTTGTCAAGCATGTCAGAATCCTAAGCAACTTGGGCTTCAAACCCCAGTTAGTTCTCTGGACATTCTTTCCGAATTAGAGCAGCCTCAACTGCCTCCCAACAGGGAGTACCAGACCACGTAATCAAGATACCAGGCTGATGGGAAGTCTCCTTGTTTTGCCACATACATCCCAAATCCTCAGGAAGAAATGGCACAAGCCTTTACCAAGCTGGCTCAATAAATACAAGAAATCAATATAAGCTATTTCCCTATCTGAGTCTTTTGCCCCCTTTTCCCCCCTTTTCTTGACCAGACCATCAAGGCACACTTCAGGTCTATTTATGTTGTAAGTCTTGTCGCGTGTTTATGTGATCCACATCACTCTCAGTCAGAGGGCAACGATCATAAATAAGAAGGCCAGTATGGTGGCCTGAGTTTATGGGAGGACTCTTCCCAGCTCACCTCATGTCCGTGAGTCTGCGCATTCAATCGCATTCGACACCCTCCCGCCCTTCCCTTTTTCAGGGCACTTCTCAGCATATCCTTCTTAAACAACTACCCATTACTTACTTTGGGTATGCCCCCTTTTCTTGGCATACTGACCAGACCTAGGGAGGGGGTGCAATCAGCGCAAAAAGATGAGGAAAACTTGAGTAATAAAAATTATAAAAATTATGATGAAAATAACTCCAAAGTTAAAATTTCACATGAATGCCAGCTGAACACAAAAGAAACTTTCACAAAATTCCCAAAATACATACAACATAAAAACAGTGCAGCGCAAACAATAAATACAATAAAGTGTATTAATGGTGCTTCTCATGCACCATTAATCAAAAGGACCTGTGTATACAGGAACAAAGTAAAGGGTGATAAAACACACCAATGATAAATCATATGTGCATAAGTGCATAAATATCTTGACAAATGTCCATATAATAATATGTGCGATTGGTCCAATATTCCAATTGGTCTGATTGATCAGAATCCACCAGGTGCAAAGTGTTAAAGGGTATAGAGTGATCCCACCACCACACGGGTATTCTACTATTACCTCCAAATTAGACCACTGTTTCACCAGATGGTCAAACTGCGCATAGAATCCACCAGGTAGCCCAGGGGAGAGATGTTGTATTGGGTCCTCACGCATCAGTCATGATATATATCAAAACGAAAGATGAGAAAAAACAAACATCTAAGAGCTTCCATAAAATAAAGGATTTATTGCAGCATATAGAACACAGCTTACTCACATTTGGTGAGAAAATCATGGGCATCAAGGAAAACCATAGGACCAGACAAAGATCACATCAGGATGAGGTTCAGACCATGAACGAGCGACTGTAAAGGTGATTCCTGTCCCCGGACGCGTTGCGTAAAAATTACTTCTTCAGCAGGGCAGGAATCCAAATAGTCGCGCGCTGTTTAAATATGCCGCTTGACCCGGAAGGGATCCTCACATGAAACGTAATGACGCACACAGTTACGTTCACCGTCATGCGAGGTACTTGCGGCTAAAGGTATAATCATATGCCGTCCTTCAAACGTGATGACGCGGTACGGCACGTCTCCGCGTCATTACACGTTGCAATAACTTTATTGTTCCGCGACAGGACGGTCAGGGCGACATAAAGAATAATAATTAGATGTCGCCATCTAGTGGATAAAAAGCATAATCTCATAAGAGATATATAACAGCGCTCAATACGATCGGAACCTCTCTGATATGCATACAAATTAAATTGAACATATTTTATTACAATTCCTACATTAAAAATAAGAAAACTACCAATCATAAAAACATATGGGAAACATATGGAACATGAAACCCATATGATAATAAACGATCCATTTAACATTCCTAAAAAATTAAAATTATTATATTTAAAATAACTAAAAATAACTAAAAAACATTATTTGTTGGATATAAAACAATTTAAATCGAATTCTACATTGAGGCCTTCTGGAGTGAGCACCTTGGTCTCATATATCCAGAAGGACTCTCTTTGGCTAATTTGGCGAATGTAGTTCCCACCCCTCCAGTGTTTATCCACCCTCTCAAGGCCCCAAAATTTCAAACATTTAGGATTTCTATCATGATGTTGGCGAAAATGCTTGGAGACACTATGGGACCGTTTACCCAGCTTGATGTTACTTACATGCTCTCCTACACGGACAGAGAGGGCACGGGATGTGCGGCCCACATACTGGAGCCCGCAATCACATTCCAGCATGTAGACCACACCAACTGTTTGGCAAGTAATAAGATTTTTTATAGTGTAGCTTTTGCCAGTGGAGAAGGAGGTAAAGTTTTTACGCTTCTTCACATTGTGTCTACATTGTTTACAGGCCTGGCATCTTCCGCAAGCGTAAAAGCCTGAAAGGGAAGAAAAAATTTTGTTTTCTTTAAAGGCCGGTGGATCATTGGCTCCAGGGGCTATTACATCCCTTACAGTAGGTGCTTTTTTGTATATGAAACGTGGACGTAGAGGGAGAAGAGGCCCCACGGTTTTATCCTTTTTCAACACCTCCCAATGTTTATTAACAATTTTCTCGAATTGTCGGCATTGAACATTGTAGTCCAAGATGATTTTAAATTCAAAACTCTCTCCATTATTTAATTTTGTCGAATCAGCTACTAAATCAGCTCTATTAAGATTACCAACTCGTGCTAATTCGTTGGAAATATTCTCTTGATCATATCCTTTTTGACAAAATTTACCAACTAAAGTCTTAGATTGTGAGAAAAAATCAGTATCAGACGTACAGTTTCGTCTGAGGCGAATGAATTGACCCCTTGGAATGTTGCACAACCAGTTTTTATGGTGATAACTATCCAGAGGTATAAAACCATTCCTATCGGAAGGCTTAAAGTGATTGCGGGTACTGAAAGATTCTCCATCCTTATAGATCTGAAGATCTAGAAAGGAAATTTTTTCTACATCTATGTTCCAAGTCAGGGTGATGTTATGAGAGTTGTTATTCAAATTCAACATAAAGTGTTCCAGACTAGGTAAATCGCCATCCCAAATCATAAGTAAATCATCAATGTATCTTTTATAGCATTTAAGCTGTATAGGAGGGTCTTTGTAAATGGCCTCTTCTTCCCATAGTGCCATAAACAAGTTGGCGACGCTGGGGGCAAATTTGGCCCCCATCGCGACGCCCATTACTTGCAAATAAAAATTTCTACCGTACCAAAAATAATTTTTGGTCAAACAAAATTCCAGGCACTGAAGAAGAAATTTATTATGTTTGGTCGAAAGGTCAGATTGTGCCAAACCCCATTTTACAGCTGAAATGGCATCGGCATGTCCTATTATGGTGTATAGGGAGCTGACGTCTGCTGTAATAAGAAGACTGTTCGGAGTACTAGTTAAGGGTTCAAGAGTTTGAATACAATGCTTGGTATCTCTAAGATAAGATTTAGTCTTGGAGACAATGGGCTTCAAGAAGAAGTCAATATATTGGCCCAGTCTCGAGGATACGGACTCAATGCCATAGGGGCAAACCTAACCACCCACAGTCATCTAGAGGAAGTTTTTCTCAGAACAACGGATGGGGGGAGGATAATTATTATCAGGGCAATTCTGCACCTACACAGAATCGCTTTGCACCCCTATCCAATCGTGATGAAATGGAAAGTGTTTTTTTAGGGAATCCCCCTCCGTCATTGTGGGGCCCTCCTTCGACAACCCCCACTGGCAACAAAGGGAACAAAAGAAGAGAAAGAGAGGGAAACGGGCCGGACGCAGAACAGTCAAAAGGGACAAAATCCCATTAGGCACGGATATGTCAGTGGGACCATTTTGACTGATGATGAATTGAGAATTTTAGACAAAGGACTCAAATTCGCTCCCATCAGGAATTTTAATAAGTTTCAGACTTATGTTGGTATTTCCAAATTTGTAAGAACTTCAATATCAAAAAGTATTTTTTATCAAAACCAGCCGAAAGGTCTTCTTTGATCCCTATAGGTTCACATTCTAATCTTAAAACCAAAAGTGTGTTTAACCCCTCTAATGTAGACACCAAACACATAGATGTGTTTAAAAACATGGTCTTAAGTGATTTGGAGTCTATGAAAGTCAAAAAAATCAGAGACCCTCTCTATGTCAAAAATGGTATAGCGTCGTTAGAAAACAAAAAAGACGTGATAATACGCCCTGCGGACAAAGGGGGGGGATTGGTAGTGATGTCTAAAGAGTATTATAAGGGGGAAATTAATCGCCTCCTGAGTGATACCGACACCTACAAACTACTGAAAACTGATCCAATCTTTGAATTTAAAGGGGAATTATCATCCCTAGTCAAAAAAGGGTTAAAAAGAAAGATTCTCTCTAAAAAAGAGGCAGAATTCTTAGATCCTAGCGCATGTAGAACACCTTTTGTATACTTCCTACCGAAAGTACATAAAAATGCCACACACCCACCCGGACGACCAATAGTCAATGGCATTGAGTCCGTATCCTCGAGACTGGGCCAATATATTGACTTCTTCTTGAAGCCCATTGTCTCCAAGACTAAATCTTATCTTAGAGATACCAAGCATTGTATTCAAACTCTTGAACCCTTAACTAGTACTCCGAACAGTCTTCTTATTACAGCAGACGTCAGCTCCCTATACACCATCATAGGACATGCCGATTCCATTTCAGATGTAAAATGGGGTTTGGCACAATCTGACCATTCGACCAAACATAATACATTTCTTCTTCAGTGCCTGGAATTTTGTTTGACCAAAAATTATTTTTGGTACGGTAGAAATTTTTATTTGCAAGTAATGGGCGTCGCGATGGGGGCCAAATTTGCCCCCAGCGACGCCAACTTGTTTATGGCACTATGGGAAGAAGAGGCCATTTACAAAGACCCTCCTATACAGCTTAAATGCTATAAAAGATACATTGATGATTTACTTATGATTTGGGATGGCGATTTACCTAGTCTGGAACACTTTATGTTGAATTTGAATAACAACTCTCATAACATCACCCTGACTTGGAACATTGATGTAGAAAAAATTTCCTTTCTAGATCTTGAGATCTATAAGGATGGAGAATCTTTCAGTACCCGCAATCACTTTAAGCCTTCCGATAGGAATGGTTTTATACCTCTGGATAGTTGTCACCATAAAAACTGGTTGTGCAACATTCCAAGGGGTCAATTCATTCGCCTCAGACGAAACTGTACGTCTGATACTGATTTTTTCTCACAATCTAAGACTTTAGTTGGTAAATTTCGTCAAAAAGGATATGATCAAGAGAATATTTCCAACGAATTAGCACGAGTTGGTAATCTTAATAGAGCTGATTTAGTAGCTGATTCGACAAAATTAAATAATGGAGAGAGTTTTGAATTTTAAATCATCTTGGACTACAATGTTCAATACCGACAATTTGAGAAAATTGTTAATAAACATTGGGAGGTGTTGAAAAAGGATAAAACCCTGGGGCCTCTTCTCCCTCTACGTCCACGTTTCATATACAAAAAAGCGCCTACTGTAAGGGATGTAATAGCCCCTGGAGCCATTGATCCACCGGCCTTTAACCACTTAAGACCCGGACCAATACGCTGGTAAATGACCCAAGGTGTTTTTGCGATTCGGCACTGCGTCGCTTTAACAGACAATTGCGCGGTCGTGCGACGTGGCTCCCAAACAAAATTTGCGTCCTTTTCTTCCCACAAATAGAGCTTTCTTTTGGTGGTATTTGATCACCTCTGCGATTTTTATTTTTTGCGCTATATACAAAAATAGAGCGACATTTTTGAAAAAAAAACACTATTTTTTACTTTTTGTTAAAAAAAAATCAAATAAACTAAATTTTAGTCAAACATTTAGGCCAAAATTTATTTAGCCACATGTCTTTAGTAAAAAAAAAAAATCGCAATAAAAAAAAATAGCTACCTAGCGGGAACAGCGACACTAATACAGCGATCAGAAAAATGATCGCTTAGTGACGCTGGCAATAGGGAGTGAAAGGGTTAACTAGGGCGGTGATCAGGGGGTTAAAACTTTATTAGGGGGGGTGGGGGGCTATCCTGAACCTAACACTAACTGTTTTTTACAGTGCCTGTCACACTGACACTAAATGCAGTGATTAAATCACTGCATTCAGTAACACTGTGACAGGGGGGTGGGGGGGGCGATCACAAGGGGTTAATATGCCTATGTGAGTGTGTGTCAGTGTTGTGTTGGTGCACACTTACTTGGCATGTCTTCTCTCATCAGCAGCGCTGGGAAACAGCGCTGCGATGAGAGAATACATCATTTCCTCCTTCCTGTGTAAACACAGGATGAGGAAGTGACAGGCTGGGAGCGCGCTCCCATTGGCTGGGAGTGATCGCGGGGGGGGCGGAAAACACGGACATCCGCCCGCAGATCCCGGATCGCTCCCAGAGGTAGGGAGACCCTCGCACGCCGCGGAGGGGGTCCCGATGGGACCCCCGAACCGCACTCAGGCGGGGACGTAAATTTACGCCCTTGTGCCTGTACGAGCCATGTTGTGGCCGTATATGTGCGTGCGGGGGTCTTTAAGTGGTTAAAGAAAACAAAATTTTTTCTTTCCTTTCAGGCTTTTACGCTTGCGGAAGATGCCAGGCCTGTAAACAATGTAGACACAATGTGAAGAAGCGTAAAAACTTTACCTCCTTCTCCACTGGCAAAAGCTACACTATAAAAAATCTTATTACTTGCCAAACAGTTGGTGTGGTCTACATGCTGGAATGTGATTGCGGGCTCCAGTATGTGGGCCGCACATCCCGTGCCCTCTCTGTCCATGTAGGAGAGCATGTAAGTAACATCAAGTTGGGTAAACGGTCCCATAGTGTCTCCAAGCATTTTCGCCAACATCATGATAGAAATCCTAAATGTTTGAAATTTTGGGGCCTTGAGAGGGTGGATAAACACTGGAGGGGTGGGAACTACATTCGCCAAATTAGCCAAAGAGAGTCCTTCTGGATATATGAGACCAAGGTGCTCACTCCAGAAGGCCTCAATGTAGAATTCGATTTAAATTGTTTTATATCCAACAAATAATGTTTTTTAGTTATTTTTAGTTATTTTAAATATAATTTTAATTTTTTAGGAATGTTAAATGGATCGTTTATTATCATATGGGTTTCATGTTCCATATGTTTCCCATATGTTTTTATGATTGGTAGTTTTCTTATTTTTAATGAAGGAATTGTAATAAAATATGTTCAATTTAATTTGTATGCATATCAGAGAGCTTCCGATCGTATTGAGCGCTGTTATATATCTCTTATGAGATTATGCTTTTTATCCACTAGATGGCGACATCTAATTATTATTCTTTATGTCGCCCTGACCGTCCTGTCGCGGAACAATAAAGTTATTGCAACGTGTAATGACGCGGAGACGTGCCGTACCGCGTCATCACGTTTGAAGGACGGCATATGATTATACCTTTAGCCGCAAGTACCTCACATGACGGTGAACGTAACTGTGTGCGTCATTACGTTTCATGTGAGGATCCCTTCCGGGTCAAGCGGCATATTTAAACAGCGAGCGACTATTTGGATTCCTGCCCTGCTGAAGAAGTAATTTTTACGCAACGCGTCCGGGGACAGGAATCACCTTTACAGTCGCTCGTTCATGGTCTGAACCTCATCCTGATGTGATCTTTGTCTGGTCCTATAGTTTTCCTTGATGCCCATGATTTTCTCACCAAATGTGAGTAAGCTGTGTGCTATATGCTGCAATAAATCCTTTATTTTATGGAAGCTCTTAGATGTTTGTTTTTTCTCATCTTTCGTTTTGATATATATCATGACTGATGCGTGAGGACCCAATACAACATCTCTCCCCTGGGCTACCTGGTGGATTCTATGCGCAGTTTGACCATCTGGTGAAACAGTGGTCTAATTTGGAGGTAATAGTAGAATACCCGTGTGGTGGTGGGATCACTCTATACCTTTTAACACTTTGCACCTGGTGGATTCTGATCAATCAGACCAATTGGAATATTGGACCAATCGCACATATTATTATATGGACATTTGTCAAGATATTTATGCACTTATGCACATATGATTTATCATTGGTGTGTTTTATCACCCTTTACTTTGTTCCTGTATACACAGGTCCTTTTGATTAATGGTGCATGAGAAGCACCATTAATACACTTTATTGTATTTATTGTTTGCGCTGCACTGTTTTTATGTTGTATACTGACCAGACCACCAAGGCACACTTCAGGTCTATTTATGTTGTAAGTCTTGTCGCGTGTTTATGTGATCCACATCACTCTCAGTCAGAGGGCCACGACCATAAACTCAATATAGTATCATGGCTCTCTGGTCAGTAGGATCAACTTTTTGAGCACATTGGGTGTTTTGGATATATACAACTTGGTGATAGTACAGTATATACACAGGATGTCACATTAAAAACACAGCATTAAAGATATTTTCTTTTAATATTTTTCAAAGAACTTGTTTTGTCTTTTAAATGCATAGATGAACTGTTTCATAGACGCTATTTTGAGTTTATAATTTAGCACAGATCATTTTTAGCACAGCACTTTGCACTTTTTTTGAAGGTGGCAGCTTTAATAGACCCTATAGGCACTTTATCACCAACACATTTGTTTAAAATCAATAGTGCCCTCACAATTTAACATTTCACTAATGATCAGTTCCCTGATTGTCGGTGCAGGTATCCCTGTTTAGGAATGCCACTTACCAGCTCTCCTCTTCTCATGCACTGTCAGCGTGAGGAAAGGAATGCCGATAACTAGCATTTCCTGTTTACACTGTGATCGGACACAGATGATCACATAGTAAAGAGCCCATGTTATAGGCTCTTTGCTGTGATCCATGAATCTCTATGTCTGACGAACATGGCACACCACCGATTGCCGTGATGTGCGTTAAGGATGGAAGGACATCCTTTATTTCACTATACGGAAGCAGTTAAGGAGTCTGTACCAAAATCAGTCACAAATCAGAACATTGAAAACTATAAAGAAATAAAAAGGTATGAGATGTCAGTTGGGCTTGTGTTGCAATAAAAAATGATCACGTTAAATAGAACCTAAGCCTACTTGCTATATACGCATAGCACATATGTATCAGTTCTTTATACCCAGAACAATATGGCTTAATTTCTGTGCTACAAGTGAGGACTTACAGGCATGTGCATTCCAAGACAAAGATAAAAAAAAAAATCCATTACATACTGTAAGTTTTTCTGCACACAGAATATAGACTTATGCCGCATACACATCGCGTCGGAATTTCCTAAAACAAATGTTCGATGTGAGCTTTTGGTCGGATATTCCGGTCATGTGTAGGCTCCATCGGACATTTTCTGTCGGAATTTCCGAAACAAATGTTTGAGAGCTGGTCCTCAATTTTTCCGACAACAAAAGTTCTTGTCGGAAATTTCCGATTGTCTGTATGCAATTCCGACGCACACAAATCCTATGCATGCTCGGAATCAATTCAATGCATGCTCGGAATCATTGAACTTAATTTTTCTTGGCTTGTCGTAGTGTTGTACGTGACCGTGTTCTTGACGTTCGTAATTTCCGACAACATTTGTGTGACCGTGTGTATGCAAGACAAGTTTGAGCAAACAATCCGTCAGAAATAAAAATCTGCGGTTTTGTTGTCAGAATGTCTGATCATGTGTATGTGGCAATAGAGTTTACAGTGAGGCCTTGTACACACGGCTGAATATATCCGCTGTGAACGGTCCCCGGACCGTTTACAGCGTATATTTACGCCGGGGTGTTTTGATCCGATGGCTGTACACACCATCGGATCAAATTCCCCGTCGGCGGACAGCGCGGTGACGCGGCGGTGACGTTGACGCCGCCACGTCACCGCACCAGGAAGTAAACACTTCCGCGCGCATGCATCTGCGCCTTAGGCCTTGTACACACGAGGGGATATTTCCGCTGAACATGGTCCGACGGACCATTTCAGCCGAAAAATCCCCTCGTCTGTAGGGGCAAACGGACGCTTTTTGCCGGATTCATCCGGCGGAAAAATTTCAAAGCATGCTTTGAAATAATTCCGCCGGATAGCTGGCCGTCAGATATGTCCGCTGGTTAGTACGGCAAACCAGCGGACATATCTTGCCGCACATGCGTCGTATCCTGTGAATGGATCCGACGCATGCACGCGGAAGTGTTTACTTCCTGGTGCGGTGACGTGGCGGCGTCAACGTCACCGCCGCGTCACCGCTCTGTCCGCCGGCGGGGAATTTGATCCGATGGTGTGTACAGCCATCGGATCAAAACACCCCGCCGTAAATATACGCTGTAAACGGTCCGGGGACCGTTCACAGCGGATATATTCAGCCGTGTGTACAAGGCCTTACTGTTGAAACAAAGAGCACTTTCGTCAGCAGTATGTCCTGTACAGCACTTCTTATGTAATGCAGAGGTCAGGAATATACCATGTACAGCACAGCTTACAGAATGTAGATGAAAGCTGTATGTCAGTGGCATGTCCTGTGCAGAAAAGGTAGTGTAATGCCCCCCCAACATAGTGGTGGTGAAGAGCCCCCATACATTAGCTGTAAGTGGAAACTGCTCCCTCCCAGAGACTTTGCTAGAGAAATAGGTTCAATAGACCAAAAGCTCTCCTAGAGGTTCATTGTTGGCAGATGGAAGCAAAAGTAAACCTTTGTGTAGTGCATTAAATAATTAATTCAAAGTATGTTAACCTACCATGTAAAACAAATGTGTGAAAATTAACGTCATTTTTATTGAAAGATTTAAAAAAAAATTGAAAACAAAATTATTTAGTGCTCCTTTTTCTCTGGTGCTATAGAAGCTGACATTCCTTTTAGGGTCCAAACATCATTAAAGAAAGATACAGAGAGAAATAAGCAATATATACAGTCTATTCATCGCCTCAGACGATGTCCATTGACAAAAGCTTAAGGCGGAGTCATGCACACGCACGCAGCTTGGGACGCACGCTGCTTATCTCGGCCTCCGACATACTCATTCAACCCAGGGTTTTTTAGTGTATGTATTAGGGATATTACCAGCTGTTTATGGTTCGATGCTGGAATATCTCTTATTTTTCTCAACGTGTCCTGTCAAGCTTGCCTTGCATTCACACGATCGTGAAAAAAAATGCTCGAGCAAAGCGCGGTGACATACAACACGTACAACGGCACTATAAAGCAGAACTTCTACTTGACTGGCGACTAGATATGTGCATTCCCGTTCGTACGAATGTTATTTTCGTACGAAAATGTTCATTTTCGTACCCGCAGGATAATGTGTACATACAAAAAAATTAAAGCACCGAAATACAAAAACTACGAGTTTACGACTGACCTGCATAACGAACAACCGCAAATACGAACGAATGATCTGACGAAAAAAAAACGACGAAAACGAAAATTACATCTATAACAAAAGATTTACATTCTGTATTTTGTTTGAATCCTTTTTCTGTTTGTTTTCAGTCCTATGTTCATTGTTCATATGACATCTATAACAAAAGATTTGCATGCTGTATTTTGTTTCAATCCTTTTTGTGTTTGTTTTCAGTCCTATGTTCATTGTTCATATGACATCTATAACAAAAGATTTGCATGCTGTATTTTGAATCCAAAATACGAACAGAAAAAAGGAATTTAAAATACAGAATGCAAATCTTTTGTTATAGATGTCATATGAAGATAGCAAAAGAAAAGGGTTTCAAGATACAGAATGCAAATCATTGACGAAAATTCACGAAAATTATTGTCTAACAAGTAACGAACATGAATTAAACAGAATAACGAACCATCCCGCATGTACGAAAATAAAACAGTAACGAAAATACGAAACGATCGGAATACGAAAAAATCGCGTCATACGAAAAACGGGAACAAACAGGAAAACAGGCGTCTTACGAAAAACAAACGAAAACGAAAAAACGGAACGATACGAAACAGAACAAAAAAAAACGATTTTTTTTTCTGTGCACATGTCTATTGGCGACACACTTTGGGCTGATTATTCAAATTTCCCTTCTAATAACCTGCTTCCGAGCATGCATGTTTTTTTTCCGGTTGTTAAAGCCTGCACACGACCGTTTTTAACAATGTGAAAAACAACGAGAAAAAATAGAGCATGTTCTACATTTTTTATGCCCATTTTTTATGTCAAGAAAAATGCTCTGGAGCCTACACAGTCGTTTTTAATGACCAATTAAAAAAAATTGCATTTTTCTCATCATGAAAATTGGACGTGTGTACCCGTCAATAGAAGTTTTATATTGGAAGATCCCCTCGGGGACGGGTTTTATAAGTTACAAGTATTTCTGTCACATTAGTGGGTCTCCCACCTGTGCTTTTCATATCAATCAAAAGACTCCCTTTGTGGAGCTCTTCTGGGGGGGCAGCAACCTTCTCTCTCTATTCTTTAATTCTGTGCTAAGCGCGGTACTTTCCTGTTTTGTATATACAGTCTATTGTTTCCAGATATTGCTCACCATTATTGAAGTTAAGTAAAGTGCACTCATTTACTACAATAATTCAAGCATTATGTTGTCCCAAGGCATCTTTAAAATGATTAGCCTTTATTTCATTAACATGTCTACTCCTCTCTCATTTAAAGTGCATGTGATTTGTCAATGTAGAACTAAAAACATAAAAGTTAAATTGTCTTCCTCAGCATTTAACAGAATGTAACCATTATGTGTAGTGCTATTGTAATTGATCTCCAGGATATACTGATGTTCAGCTGATACTGAATGTTCTAAGCCACTTACTTGGCAACAGGGTCCCAGGAACATTCATCTCAGTGAATAATTATTTTTACAGGATGGAAAAAAGATTGTTACCAGCCACTTTAAAACCTTAACAGGTTTAGTGCACTAGTGTATGGAGAATAGGAAGGAGGGTAGATGTAACACAGGATACCTTAAGTTTTTCTCGAAGAAACTCCAAATCTTGTCTTCTCCCTATCTTTCCAAACTCTCATGCCCTGTACACAAGATCGGAAGTTCCGACAGCAAAAGTCCGATGTGAGTTTTTGAACTGAAATTCCGACCATGTGTATGATCCATTGGACTTTTGCTGTCGGAATTTCCGCCAACAAAAGATTGAGAGCTAGTTCTCAAATTTTTCAGCCGGAAAAAATTCCTGTTGGAAAATCCGATTGTCTGTAGCAATTCCAACGTGCAAAATTCTGACTCATTCTTGGAAACAATTTGATGCATGCTCGTAAGCATTGAACTTAATTTCTCGGCTCGTCGTAGTGTTGTACCTCACTACATTCTTGACGGTGGACAGTTCAGAGAACTTTTATGTGACCGTGTGTATGCAAGGCAAGCTTGAGCGGAATTCCGTAGGAAAAAACATCCAAGGTTTTTCCGATAGAATTAATGGTGCATTAAGGTGAAAAAACACAAACCTTTACAACCCCTTTAATGTCTGGAGAATAATTGGTCACTCCCACATGTCTGATGCAGGAATCCAAAAAAGATGAATAACTTTGTACTGCTGGCTTACTTGCTTGACTAGTTTCAGGACTGGCTGGCTTCAGTTATAGCCTGCCCATCTGTTTTAAATTCTGCCCAGTGTGAGCAGTATGTCGATCAGGGTCCATGTGCCAATACTGGCTAATACTCTGGCCACTGAAGGACACCCAAGAGAGACATCAGAGAGCCTGAGGACATTGCGACCTGGAGAACCAACCGACATGATCGGAAATTACGACAACAAAACTTTTTTTTTTTTTCTGACAGAATCTTGGCTCAAACTTGTCTTGCATACACACGGTCACACAAATCTTGTCAGAAATTCCAAACGTCAAGAACACGGTGACGTACAGCACTATGACGAACAGAGAAAAATTAAGTTCAATGATTCCGAGAATGCGTCAAATTTTTTTTTTCTTTAAAGTGTATTTTGTGCTTGAACTTGAGAGAGAGGAGCCGGACTGCAGGAGTTGGGAGTAGGCAGACCCTCCCCCCGGAGGCAATCGTCACCCTTCTCCATGCCCTTGGTGGCAATGGCGGCTGTAAGGGGGGGCCTCCCAACTCACCCCACCCTACCTGCTCCACTTGGGAGCCCAACAGGACCCCAACGGGGCAGAGGGACTCCCCCTATGAGGGAGTGAGGGGGTCTAGCCCACTTAGCCAGCCCCGTAGGTCCTTCGCCTCTCCTTATTTTAGGAGACCGCATGGCCAAAGTGCGTGCGTGCGTGTTAAACCAATTTCGTGTGCATGCAAGTGTAGTGGTTTTTGTGGGGGGGGGGGGTTGGCGTACTAAGCACAGGCGTACCTTGCATAGCACACCCACCGGGAGCCGGGCTGAGACCACCAAACTCAATTCACATGTAGCCGAGACCGGGATCCGAACCCTTGGCTGCAGAGGTGAATGGCTTGTCAGCGCAGAGCCACCACAGCTCCAGAATGTGTCAAATTGATTCCGAGCATTAGTAGGATTTTTGTGCATTGGAATTGCATACAGACGATCAGAATTTCCGACAAGAACTTTTGTTGTCGGAAAAATTAAGAACCAGCTCTTACAGTTTTGTGGTCGGAAATTCCGACAGCAAATGACCGATGGAGCCTACATATGGTTGGAATTTCAGACCAAAAGCTCACATTGAACTTTTGTTGTCGGAAAATTTGAGAACCAGCTCTCAAATTTTTGTGGTCGGAAATTACGACAGCAAATATCCGGTGGAGCCTACACCCAGTCGGAATTTCCGACCAAAAGCATTTGTTGTCGGAATTTCCAACCGTGTGTACGCGGCATTAGAGTTATCAGGACTCAGGCTGCCTATACATCCTTGATGCAAGATACCCCTGCAGGGATAAGGGGGCAGGTGAGTGTGGACCCAAGAGGGGGAGCATGAAGTCACCTGATAATCCTGCCACAATGAGCACAAGTCACATTGATACTTTTTCTTGTTTCTTTTTAATGTTTTGGATTTTGCACAGCAATATTACATGAACTATTGGATTGTTTTTTTTTAAATATCACATATGAACTTTATTTTTAATACATAGTTTTTTTGGATATATTTTCATTACATATTCAACTGTATGCACTAGCCATCAATTGTGAGGAGTCACGATATCTCCCTTTTGGGGACTTCTGGCTATACAAATATTTATAATCATATATGAGCATATTAGCACTTTATTGTAGGGGTTTTTCACTACTGTAGGTCTGACGGTAATGTATGCACTGTTTTTTCGTACACATTTTTTAAGTTTACATCACGGTTAAGATAGAGTAGTTTTAATCCAACCTGAGGGTATTTATACTTATACATGTAGCACCTATGTACTTTATAGTACTGGTGCTAGTTCAATTTAAGGGTAGATCAGAGTGTAGTTAAACTGATCCAGATTGTTAAATGCAAAACAGGGTCTCTGTCTCAGCTTGGCTGTGCTGCGGGCTTATTCTATTGTACTGGGGTGTTCTTCCAGCCCTGGTGCTGCAGGTGGCAGCGGTGAAGTCAAGGTTTGGGTGCTCTTTCCCAGCAGCAGGAGAGTTTGAATTTCGCTGTACATGCTGGGGAGGGGTATTTATGAGGCAGATGCCATTTGGTCTGGGTCTTCTTCGTCCAGTGTGGCACCCACCTTTAGGGTGGCCACACCACGGAACCCTGGCGCTATGGTAACGCGGTGTTACTGGTTCCGGGACCATGCTGGCCCGGAGCATCTGAACAGCGACGGCAACCTAGTGAGTGACTGGGTTCCCACCTTTGAGGATCCCAAGCTGTACTGCTATTCGGTGGGGAGTCAGTCTGAGGAGCGCCAATGAGAGGCTGGCGGTCCAAAAGGGCCTGGACAAACCACCGGTGGATCGAGGTAGCCGCATACTGAGGGATTAACTACCTGTCAGTCGGTACCTGGGCGACAAGTTGAAGGAGATTCAGGCGTAACTCATCTAAGGAGGGATAGCTCCAAGGATTCAATCCAGAGAGGACCTGTGGCAGAGGTGTCTCTCTGAGGCCGCGTACACACAAGGAGACATATCCGATGAAAACGGTCCACGGACCGTTTTCATCGGACATGTCTCCGGGGATCTTTTGGTCTGATGGTGTGTACACACGATCAAAACAAAATCCCTTCGGACAGACAGCGCAGTGATGTGGCGGTGACGTTGCCGTCACGACATCCACAAAC
Source organism: Rana kukunoris (assembly GCA_029574335.1). NCBI lineage: Eukaryota > Metazoa > Chordata > Amphibia > Anura > Ranidae > Rana > Rana kukunoris. The sequence goes on along the minus strand of CM056050.1, from coordinate 378,889,768 downwards.
CAGGAAGTAAAATGCTTCTACGTATGCGTTGAATCCATTCGACGCATGCGGGGGATTTTGGTCCACTGGTTAGGCGTACTAACCAGCGGACATGTCCAACGGACAGGTTTCCAGTGGACAAGTTTTAAAGCATGTTTTAAAACTTTTGTCCGCTGGAAAACTGTCTGCTAGGCCGTACACATGATCGGATATGTCTGCTGAAACTGGTCTGCTGACCAGTTTCAGCGGACATGTTCGATCGTGTGTACGCAGCCTGAGGCTCACTGAGGGGAGTCTGTGGCAGAGGCTCTTTCTCAAGTTCAAGTTCACTAAGGAGAGACTGTGGCAGAGACTTTATCCTACAATTGTCCAAATAATACTCCGACTGCCAGGTCAGCGAGAGAGGCCTGTCCCGGTACGCTAAGCCCACTCCGGCGGGAGTGGCGCATAGAAGGGTTACGTTTGGGAGCAGGACTGTTTCCTATTATCACGCCTGATCCTGCTATTCTCCATTCTTCTTCAACTTTACTTTCCTCACCATAAGTTTACTGTTTTTACCCAGCTAGGTAATAAAAAGCACTGCAAAGAGCACCTGTCGTGGACATTCCTTTACTTCTATTATATGCAATATGCAACATTCACCCCTAGGAATTTCGAAGGAGCCATAAAGTAATATGCTGCCATAAAAATCCAGCAGCTCCTCCAGGGGTAGTGCTACATACATATTGAGAACATCAGATCACACTTTATCACACATCATGCACCTAGCTATATAAAGAGGGACCTGATAGATCACTCTTCGGCCTATAGGTAGTGCCATTAACCCCACTTACTTGCACCTTGATATATTTAGGGTCCTTGTTTGGGGAGTTTATTAGGGGAGGCTGCAATCTGTCTTCTTAGCGCAGATTTCAAATGATTTTTCATGTTATATATAGCTGCACACACTGGAGAGCAATTTTGTACTAAAGTAGTCCAAACACACACAAGAACACCAAAAATAATAGGCACCACATCCCAGGCAAAAATATTAGAACATTGAGAGGAAGGAGGAAAAAGGGATTTTAACGGTGCAATTGATATTAGTGTGATAATGAGAAAGAAATCGTCTTTGGTCGACAATATATAAAAATACAAAATAGTTTTATTAAATACAAATCAATAAAAACACTGATCCAGTTAAGTGTTGTTAAAACAGTATAGTGGTCACAAAATAGCAAATTACGGTTATGTCAAAAGGGAGAAATCGCAAAATCCCAACATGTTTCGCGAAATGCACTTCTTCAGGGGAATGTGATGACATCCAAAGGTAGAGGTAAAGTGAAGGGCAAAAGCAGGGGTCATTTTTCCCAATCAGCTAATTTTTCCCAATCTGCTAACAGTTACCCATATCCACAGCAACCTGTGCAATATGATAAACCGGCTACATATGATAATCCTCCGTGGAGATCTGTTCCCAATAGGGGTAATGGTCAACAGCGGGGTAGAGGAGGTCACCCACAGGCCCCCCCACTGCCCACGTATAACCATTATGCCCCATTACAGGACTATTGGGAAGAACCCTCTCCTAACTATCATTTTTTAGGTCAGGAGAGGACCCCTTGGAGGGGTCCTCCACCACATACCCCAATATGGGGGGGAGGGGGTGGAGGGAACCTCAGAGACCCCCGGGCCCTGTCGGAGGTGGACCATCAGGTCAAAAAAGGAAAAACCGAGAGGAACCAGGGGGGGTAGATGAGTCCAAAAGACTAAGACCCTATTAGGCGCAGGGATTTTTAATCTTAGTGGCACCCCTCTTTCGGCAGACGAGATGTGTGTGTTGGACAAAGGCCTAAAATTTGCGCCTATCAGAAATTTAAATAAATTTCAAACATACGTGAGCGTTCATAAATATATCCGGGGTTTGAACATGAAAAAATATTTTCTTTCAAACCCGATACAAAGGAATGCTTCTCCACCTGTCTTCACACATTCTAACCTTAGGAACAAATCAGTATTTAACCCTCAGTGCAATGATAATAGGCATCTTTTTTTTTTTTTAAAAACATGGTATGTAGGGACTTGGAAGAAATGCAGATAAAGAAAGTACAGGATTCACAAAATATCAAACGAGGCATCATATCCTTAGAGCAGAGGAATGACATAGTTATCCGCCCCGCAGATAAGGGGGGAGGGTTAGTGGTCCTTAGTAAGGCCTACTACCAGGAGGAAATGTCCAGATTATTGAGTGATCATGATACCTACTTACTGTTAAGAGGAGACCCGATGGTTCAATTCAAAAATGAGCTACATTCCTTAATTGAGAGAGGTAAAAGTGAGGGGATTTTAAATAAAAAAGAAGCCTCCTACCTAGACCCTTATCATTGCCGTACACCCATTATATACTTTCTGCCCAAATTACATAAGAACTCTGAGCGACCGCCGGGCCGTCCCATAGTCAACGGTATAGACTCGGTCACATCCCGACTTGGCCAATACCTTGACTTCTTTCTTCAACCTCTTGTTCACAAAATGAGGGCGTATTTGCGTGATACCAAACAAATTATTCAGATTTTGGATTCTTTGCCATGTAAGCAGAACACTATTTTGATCACTGCTGATGTAGGATCACTATACACCATCATTAGCCATGAGAATGCTGTAGCCTCAGTTCTATGGGCATTGGATAATACCGATATGACTAGTCAACACAGGCAGTTTCTGTCTGATTGTCTTAATTTTTGCCTTTTGAAAAATTATTTTTGGTATAATAGGGACTTTTACCTACAGCGGTGCGGGGTGGCGATGGGCGCCCCTTTTGCTCCAAGTGTGGCCAATCTATTCATGGCCCACTGGGAGGAAGACGTAGTGTTTCAGGACAGACCCCCACAACTACTGTGTTACAAAAGATATATAGATGACCTGATAATGGTCTGGGAGGGTGACATGCTCAGTCTTCAATCTTTCATGAACAAGTTGAATACTAATGACAAAAATATTGTATTAACTTGGACGGTGTCCTACGATCAGATCTCCTTCTTAGACCTGGAAATTTTTAAAAAGAACAACCTGTTACAAACCAGGAATCAATTTAAAGTCACTGATCGTAATGGCTTTATACCGCTTTCTAGTTGTCACCATAAGCTTTGGTTATGTAATATCCCAAAGGGTGTCAGGAAAGGTTCCATCCGCTGGTGCTATTTATATTCTTTCTTGCAGTGCTGCGTCCCACCAGCAGGGGTCTCCTGGCAGTTCGGAGCTGTCAGGGGAACTTCCCCCTGCTGGTATATCACCTTTGGGACGCAGTACTGACCTCCACCAGCGGATGGACCCTGGCAGTGTGGAGCACCTGGCCCTTGCTACGTTCAGGTGTGACCTGAACACAATCAACACGCCCTATTTATACCCGGCAGGTTCAAACAGAACTTGCCCTGGTATCCGTCTATCAACCCGACCCTGAGCCTGTTATCTGGCCCCAGAACCTGTTGTCTCCCTCCTGGACTTCTGGCCTGATCCATCCTGACCCATCCTGACCCATCCTGACCCGATCCCTCTCCTGGACTTTTCCTTCTTGTTCATTCCCCGTCCGCAGCTACTTCCTGATTCCCCGTGTATGACCTCGGCCTGGCCTGTTTATGATTCCGGTATTTCCCTTGCTGTACATATGGTCTTTAGTGTTGTTTTTGTCACTGTGGATCTTTGTTTGTTGCACTGAGCTTGTTGAAGGTGGTGGGGTGTTACCCCCTCTTCTTAAATAAATCACCCTTTTTACCTATATCTGTTTGGATTCCTCTTTTGCAATCACACAGTACTGGTCTATTTCTAATCACTGACAGTATACCAGGGCCATCCTAGACCAGACGTGCTTACATTAACCACTTCAATACCATTTCACGTCCAAAGACGTGAACAGCGCAGACCTGAGGCGCCGGGTTGACGTCTTTGGACGTGATTTGCTTGTAATTCCCCGCGCGCGCCACAGGGTGGCGCGCGGCGGGGAAAAACAGTCCCGACGCATCACCGAGGATCCGATGCGTGTACCCGGCGGCCGCGATGTCCGTCAGGTACACGCGATCGTCGGTGAGACAGCAGGGACGTGGAGCTCTGAGTGTAAACACAGAGCTTCACGTCCTGTCAGTGAGGTGACAGATGCTGTTTCTCTTGTACATAGGGAGACAGCATCGGTCACCTCCCCCAGTCACCCCCCTCCCCCCATACAGTTAGAACACACCCAGGCAATACATTTAACCCCTTCCTCACCCCCTAGTGTTAACCCCTTCAATGCCAGTCACATTTATACAGTAATTAGTGCATTTTTATAGCACTGGTCGCTGTATAAATGTGAATGGCGCCAAAAATGTGTCAAAAGTGTCCGATGTGTCCGTCGCAATATCGCAGTCCCAATAAAAATCGCAGATCGCCGCCATTACTAGTAAAAAAAAAATATAAAAAAAAAAAATCATAATTATGTCCCCTATTTTGTAGGTGCTATAACTTTTGCGCAAAGCAGTCACTTATTGTGATTTTTTTTTTTTTTTTTTTACAAAAATACGTAGAAGAATACGTATCGGCCTTAACTGAGAAAAAAAAATATATAAAAAAAAAAAAAATGGGATATTTATTATAGCAACAAGTAAAAAATATATATATATATTTTTAAATTGTCGCTCTTTTTTTCATTATAACGCAAAAAATAAAAACCGCACGGGCGATCAAATACCACCAAAAGAAAGCTCTATTTGTGGGGAAAAAAGGGACGCCAATTTTGTTTGGGTGCCACGTCGCACGACCGCGCAATTGTCAGTTAAAGCGACGCAGTGCCGGAAGCTGAAATTTCGCCTGGGCACGAAGGGGGTTTATGTGCCCAGTAAGCAAGTGGTTAAGGAACCACCCTGTTGTTGTGCGTTTTTTCTGAAGCATGGATTTCAATGAAATCTATTACTATTCCCTACTGGCTGAGGAGGATGGGGAGTATTGTCGCCAGGTTTTTGAGGGGTGGACAAGGGATCAGCTGATGGAAACCATCCGATCAGCTCATTCTTTGGTGGATCGGGGTCATATGTCTTTTGACGATATTCACTCACTGATTCAGTTATGTGTTGAATTGGCTCCGTCTGTTATTCCTGATGGTGGTGACGACTTCTCTCCCCCCTTCAGTCCTGACCAAGTTGAATCCCTGGTATGGTTGATGGAGGATGATCCAGCCTCCTTTGATGAACACTATTGCTCTTGTTCCCAGCAGAAGTTATCTGACTGCATTAGTTCAGTGCAGTCTTTGATTAAACAAGGTGTGTGTGAACCAGCCTTTGTTCAACCTGTGCTGCAGGCATGGTCAGATCTCCTGATCCCAGCCAAGCCGCTGCATCCCAGCCCTGCCATTAACCATTTACCTTCCCAAGGATCTAGCCGTCCATTGCCAATGACAACCTCAGCTATAGCCCAGTTAATTCCGCTTCCTACCAAGTATTACTACCCAGTTTCTACTTGTACCTACCCTGCCTTTAATCCACCTGTCCGTTCCAGTCCTACTATTAACCACTCGCCTTCCCAAGGACCCATCTGTCCATCACCAATGGCAACTCCAGCCCAGATAATTCCACATCCTACCAAATATTACTACCCAGTTTCTACTAATTGTACCTACCCTGCCTTTAATTCACCTGTAACTCCTCCACAAAAACCTCCTCCAGTCACCATCCCTGTGTCTCTGCCATATTCCAATCCTTCCTCCTACTTATTTCCATCCTCTTCATACATCACTTCTGTTAACAAACCTGCAGTGACTAAGTCCAAAAAGAAACGGAAGTATTTCCCAACTCATACCATCGTGCCAGTCACCCAGCCTGTCCCAGTGCCATCTGTCCCAGTGCCATCTGTTCAACCTGTTCCAGTGCCAGTCTCCCAGCTTGTTCCTGTGCCAGCCTGCCACCCTGGTGTTCATGTGCCAGCCTGCCACCCTGGTGTTCCTGTGCCAGCCTGCCACCCTGGTGTTCCTGTGCCAGCCTGCCACCCTGGTGTTCCTGTGCCAGCCTGCCACCCTGGTGTTCCTGTGCCAGCCTGCCACCCTGGTGTTCCTGTGCCAGCCTGCCACCCTGGTGTTCCTGTGCCAGCCTGCCACCCTGATGTTCCTGTGCCAGCCTGCCAACCTGATGTTCCTGTGCCAGCCTGCCAACCTGATGTTCCTGTGCCAGCTTGCCAGTCCGATAACTTCCAGCTTGATGACTTCCAGTCCGCTGCCCAGCTTGATGACTTCCAGTCCGCTGCCCAGCTTGATGACTTCCAGTCCGCTGCCCAGCTCGATGACTTCCAGTCCGCTGCCCAGCTCGATGACTTCCAGTCCGCTGCCCAGCTCGATGACTTCCAGTCCGCTGCCCAGCTCGATGACTTCCAGTCCGCTGCCCAGCTCGATGACTTCCAGTCCGCTGCCCAGCTCGATGACTTCCAGTCCGCTGCCCAGCTCGATGACTTCCAGTCCGCTGCCCAGCTCGATGACTTCCAGTCCGCTGCCCAGCTCGATGACTTCCAGTCCGCTGCCCAGCTCGATGACTTCCAGTCCGCTGCCCAGCTCGATGACTTCCAGTCCGCTGCCCAGCTCGATGATTTCCAGTCCGCTGCCCAGCTCGATGACTTTCAGTCCGCTGCCCAGCTCGATGACTTTCAGTCCGCTGCCCAGCTCGATGACTTCCAGTCTGCTGCCCAGGTCGATGACTTCCAGTCTGCTGCCCAGGTCGATGACTTCCAGTCTGCTGCCCAGGTCGATGACTTCCAGTCCGCTGCCCAGGTTGATGACCCGGAGCCTTTGTCCGCTGCCCAAGTTGATGACCCGGAGCCTTTGTCCGCTGCCCAGCTCGATGACCTGGAGCCTGCTGCCCAGCTCGATGACCCGGAGCCTGCTGCCCAGCTCGATGACCCAGAGCCTGCTGCCCAGCTCGACGACCCGGAGCCTTCGTCTGCTGCCCAGCTCGATGACTCGGATGTACCCACCTCTCGGTTCAAGCCTCCCATTGCCCAGTTAGTCACCCTGGACTTTTCCCGGCAACGGATAGTTAGAGTGTCCGGAGGCCGCTCCTTTGAGGGGGGGTACTGTCAGGAAAGGTTCCATCCGCTGGTGCTATTTATATTCTTTCTTGCAGTGCTGCGTCCCACCAGCAGGGGTCTCCTGGCAGTTCGGAGCTGTCAGGGGAACTCCCCCCTGCTGGTATATCACCTTTGGGACGCAGTACTGACCTCCACCAGCGGATGGACCCTGGCAGTGTGGAGCACCTGGCCCTTGCTACGTTCAGGTGTGACCTGAACACAATCAACACGCCCTATTTATACCCGGCAGGTTCAAACAGAACTTGCCCTGGTATCCGTCTATCAACCCGACCCTCAGCCTGTTATCTGGACCCTGAACCTGTTGTCTCCCTCCTGGACTTCTGGCCTGATCCATCCTGACCCATCCTGACCCATCCTGACCCGATCCCTCTCCTGGACTTTTCCTTCTTGTTCATTCCCCGTCCGCAGCTACTTCCTGATTCCCCGTGTATGACCTCGGCCTGGCCTGTTTATGATTCCGGTATTTCCCTTGCTGTACATATCGTCTTTAGTGTTGTTTTTGTCACTGTGGATCTTTGTTTGTTGCACTGAGCTTGTTGAAGGTGGTGGGGTGTTACCCCCTCTTCTTAAATAAATCACCCTTTTTACCTATATCTGTTTGGATTCCTCTTTTGCAATCACACAGTACTGGTCTATTTCTAATCACTGACAAAGGGCCAATTTGTTAGACTGCGTAGGAATTGCTCCTCTGAGGATGATTTCCTATCACAAGCCCAAATACTAGCAGAGAGATTTACACAAAAGGGGTATCCCCTACCGACTATCAATGAGGAAATTGAGAAAGTGAGGTCTATGGATAGAGGTACCATTGTTGCTGATAAACCTCCTGGTTTGGTGGCCAATTGAATTCCTAGCAATTATAAATTAATTTTGGACTATAACATACAACACAAAAAATTCGAGAGAATTGTAGCCAAACATTGGCCCATCTTTTTTTTTTTTATAAATAATTTTTATTATTCAACGCATGATATTATCTTACATATTGTGCACATATTCAAGTACAAAAATGCAATACATATTAAATAAGTAAAAATATGTGTTAAACTCTTATTTCCAAACTTGCACTCTTATCTATACCCCTTTTATATATTATTGTGCTTTTATTTTGTGTGTATTTTCATATACCACCCACCCCCTCCCGTCCCTACCCTTCCCGCACCACCTAATCATACTCATAAGTATTTGATTTTACCTCATTTATTTTCTCATTTCCTTACCCTACCCTTCTTACTGGGAAAGAGAGGGGGAGTGGGTGGTATGTAGTGGTCACAGTCCTAAGGGTAGGCCCAGCTGGGCAGGGGGGGGGCGGGAGGAGGGGGGGTGGGAAGACAGATTGAGGGGGGGGGGAGGGGAGGGAAGAGGGGGGTCACACCACCAATATATATGGATACACTGTGTAAATATAGAGATTGTTACGTAGATAGCATAGGTTTACCAGATGAATAGAATTAAGACACAAATAAGCACTGAAAGAAGGGGAAACACAAGATACTATCAACATTTTGAAATGAATGGAAAGGTTGCAGAGTTAAAGGGAAATATCTCTAAAGTCTGTCTATTAAAATCTTTTCCCTTTTTTTTTTTTTTTTTTTTCTCCTTTTCTTTATGGCAGCGTATATAGAATAGCCTTCTGTGTTAAGGGCAATGGCGAATAGGAATAACAAGGGATTAATGTTGATGACATGGAATGTCAGGGGTTTAGGAGACAAGATCAAAAGAAAGGCAATGTTTAAATATCTCAGCGAAACGAAACCACAGGTAATCTGTCTACAGGAAACACATATGCGCCCTGACACGGTACACTTATTGAATTTACGAAAATACCCAGTGCAATACCACTCAACACACTCCTCCTATTCCAGAGGAGTGAGTGTGCTGATCTCAGCTAATGTAACTTTTGAGTGTCTCCAACAGCAGATAGATAGAGAGGGCAGATATGTTTTTTTATTGTGTAAAATTAATGGTCTGTTGTGTATCATTGCTTCAATGTATATTCCTCCACCATTCACGGCGGCACCACTTAGGAATTTGGCGCAATGTATGGCACTATCCCCAGACGTTCCGGTACTAGTACTAGGTGATTTCAACAACACACTTGATAGAAACCTGGACAGAATATCTCTCTCATCTAGAGGAATAGGACAGAGGGCTAATAAAACTGCGTTTGCTTCACTGCTTTCGGAAATAGGTCTTCATGATGTCTGGCGAGAGAGACATGTAGATGAGAGATGCTACTCATGCTACTCTGCCACACACAATGGACTCTCTCGCATTGATTTAGGGCTGGGGAATGATCTATTAACGCACCGGGTAATGGACTCGGCCTATGAGCCTCGTCTATTATCCGATCATTCGCCATTTTGGGTAAAACTTAATATTAATATGACACCGGATCATATGCCATGGAAAATGAACCCATATTGGCTGACCCTGTTGCCATCCACGGATGGTACAGGGGAAGCTATAAGGGAGTTTTATCACTTTAATATGGGGTCCGCCAGTGCAGTGACCGTATGGGATGCACTCAAAGCATTTCTGAGGGGCTGCCTGATAAAAGAGATCTCGAGTATTAAAGCCCGATCTAAGGAATGGGAAAAAAGGATACGAGATGAACTGAAAGCTAGGGAACAAGCCCTGATCGCAGACCCCTCTCAAGGTAGGCATGATTCTTGGAAGGAAGTACAAACCCTTTATAATACTGTTTTATTAACGACAGCAGAGAAGAGCAGATACTTTCAACAACAAAGTTATTTTGAGGAAGGGGAAAATACGGGACGTCTACTTGCCCTTATAGTAAGGGGACAACAGGAATCCTCAAATATTACAGCAATAAAGGCGAATACAGGGGAGATGAATATCACAGGGCCTGATATCCTGAAGGTTTTTCAAAATTACTATGAGGACTTATATTCTTCTAAAGCCAGGTATAATACATCAGAAATGACTGATTTCTTGCAATCATGCACTTTTCCACAATTATTCGAAGTAGATAGGGAAATGCTAAACTTACCTATAACCATGTTAGAGTTGAAGAACGCCCTGCATGAGGCTGCGTTACACAAGTCCCCAGGCCCTGATGGTATACCGGCAGAGGTGTACTCTCAGTATGAAGAGACACTTTTGCCACCCTTGTTACAGACCTTGCAGGAGGTAACCGAAACAGGCACCCAACCAGAGAGCATGCAGGAAGCTATAATTATAGTCATATTAAAGCCAGGAAAGGATAAATTGTTGCCCGATTCATATCGCCCAATATCTCTGCTAAACGCAGATGTCAAGATATTGGCCAAAATACTGGCTTCAAGGCTATCGCGAGTGATAGGAAAACTGATACATAGGGATCAATGTGGCTTTATACCATCTCGTTCTACTGCGGATAATATATGGCGACTTTATCTGAATCTACAGATGCCGGTGGACAACCCGGGTGGTAGGGCCATTCTTTCACTGGATGCTGCCAAAGCATTCGACAGTGTGGAGTGGCCCTACCTCGTGGAAGTATTGGCAAGATTTGGAATGGGAGACAGGTTTATAAAATGGGTGAAGGTGCTGTATTCTGACCCCCGAGCTAGACTTCGCATTAACAATAGTTTTTCATCTGTATTCAAGCTCCATAGAGGGACTCGGCAAGGGTGCCCACTGTCCCCATTGTTGTTTGCTTTGGCGGTTGAACCTCTGGCTATATATGTTCGTAACTCCAGTGAGGTGATGGGATTCCGTAGGGGCCAGAGGGAAGAGAAGATATCACTGTATGCAGATGATGCGCTAATTTATTTGGGCGATTCCTCCGCATCGTTACATGCGGTGATGCAGATCATTGGGAAGTTCGGACGTTTTTCAGGGTTTACTATTAATTGGTCAAAGTCAACCCTGATGCCTATAGATCCAATGGAGGCACCATTGCCACCTGGAGCAGAGCAGATTGTTATAAGCAATAGATTCAAATATTTAGGAGTAGTGATATCGCCAGATCCGGCGGAATACCTGCAGTTAAATCTGGTCCCACTATTGGCTAGACAGAGGGAGAAATGCAACAGCTGGTGCAAACTTCCTCTGTCGGTAGTGGGCCGAGCAAACCTAATTAAAATGATTTGGGCACCACAGCTTCTATACGTTTTTCACAATTCCCCTATGTGGATTACAAATAAATGGTTCAAACAGAGTGAAACATTGATGAGAGCTCTGATATGGAAGAAAAAGGTGGCTAGGATCAGCTTGGCCACCCTTCAGTACAGTAAGGATAGGGGTGGCCTTGCAGTTCCACACCCCAAAACATATTTTTTGGCTGCTCAGATCCAACATTTAGCGGGATGGGGACGGGAAAAAAACGAGGACTCTATTTGTAATATGGTAACAAGTTGCGATCCTGCATTAGTGGCAGCATCACACCTGGAAATGGACCTCCCTAGTATACCACGCTCAGCCCCGTCAGGTATTTTACTCAAAAGGGTATGGGGAGAGATCAGGAAAGCTTTGGGAGTATGGGGGCCGTTGCCCCTTACCCCGATATGGAATAACCCAAGGTACCCGGAAATACAAGATCTAAAGGGATTTATTATGTGGAAAAAGAAAGGGATACAATATTTCAAGCAGCTGTATGAAGGAGAGGTATTGAAGACATATGAGCAGTTGTGTCAAGAATTCCAGTTAGAATCAAAGGGATTCTACCAATACCTCCAACTCCGGCACGCGTTACAGGCACAACACAAAACACAATCTCTAATAATATCGGAAGTTCCCCTAATTAAGACAGTACTCGGAGTAGAGGATCGGAAAGGGCTAATATCTAAAATATATAGGGAAATAATATCTAGGGCACAGGACTATACAGCCTTAAAATGCCGTAGTAAATGGGCTGAAGACGTAGGGAATATAGACGAAAGCCTTTGGAAAAGGGCCGTAGAATGTATCCCAGTAGTATCGATATCAGCATCCCACAGACTATCGCAGCTGTTTATACTGCACCGGGCATATAGAACGCCAGAGCAGATATATAGATGGGGAGGAAGAGATTCCCCGCTATGCCCGAAGTGCAAAATACATCAGGGTGACTTTATTCATCTGATCTGGAGATGTCCAAAACTGCACCGGTATTGGGAGGAGATCTCTCAGCACATAAGTAGACTTGCACGGATATCCATCCCATTGAATCCTCTGATATATATACTGGGGGCCATAGAGATGGAAACACTCCCAACTGGAATGTACATAATGTTAACTAGGATATTATACCTAGCAAGAAAACTCATAGCACGATACTGGATGGCACCAGAGGTCCCAACGGGAAGGCAGTGGGTTTTACTAGTGAACTCTCTACTCCATAGAGAAAGATTAACATATAGCCGGAGGGGGGACACCGGGAAATTCAATCAAATATGGCAAACCTGGCTATGCGATGATAGACTCTCGCCTCCACAGTCGATAAGGGAAGGACTTAGGAGATAAATATTAGGATTGAATCATTGGCCCATCTTAAAGGGGGATCTGACTTTAGGTCCTGTTCTCCCTGAGCGCCCCCAATTAATATATAGGAAGGCTCCGGCATTAAGGAATTGTATTGCTCCAGGGGTCATAGATCCACCAATAGTTGCCCAACCTAGGTTATTTGATTTCTTATCAGGTTTTTACGCCTCTGGCAGGTGTGCCACTTGTAAACATGTTAAGAAAAATGTCAAAAAACGAAAAACTTTTACCTCCTCGGTCACGCATGTAGAGTACCCCATCAAACAATTGGTCACGTGTACCACTGAAGGGGTTGTCTATATGTTAGAGTGTGAATGCGGACTACAATATGTGGGGCGCACTTCTCGAGCACTCCACGTACGGATAGGGGAACATATTAGCTGTATTAAAAGAGGTATCAAAACTCATAGCGTATCCAGACACTTCAGACAACACCATCATCGTGACCCTAAGGGGTTAAAATTTTGGGGGATAGAGAAGGTGTCAAAACACTGGAGGGGTGGACACTTTATCAGGCAACTGAGTCGTCGGGAATCCTTCTGGATTTTTGAGCTCAAGGTAGCCTCTCCGGCTGGTTTGAACGTAGAGTTTGACCTAAATTGCTTCATCTCAGATAGATGAGGTGAATTATAGGGTGACTGATGTTTTTTTCTGGAGTATTTTAATTTGTAATTTTATGGCAATTTTAAAGTCAAATTTATTTATTTTATTGTATTCTATTCTACTTTTATTGTATTCTATTCTATTTTTATGTAATTCTAGTCTTCATTGTTCTTTTTCCAGATTGTATCTGTAACATGATTATACATTGTAACAGTTTTGAGTGTTTGCTCATGATGTTGTATCTCTTGTTGTACAGTTATCCATAGCTGATATTGAGTATAGCCTTCTCTGCATATTCACTTAATGTGGCGATTGTGGCTGACGTTTTTCTATTTTAATGATATTCTGATATTGGCATATAATTTAGAGTGCATTCATGCCATATATGCACCAATTTTATCTAATTTTACCAATAAGGATTATGTTCTAAAACGTGATTAGACTCCTCCGGTGAATTTTATATTTAATATTTTTCCTTTTGTTTACCGGACTAAGTCTGACTGGTCACTGTTAGTCATATATAACCATTGCTTTTAATAAACTCTTATCTCAGCCTCTATTCCGGAGCATTGGCTCCTCAGATTAGCTGTAGCTGCTGTTGTGGGCGGCGTCTGCATGCTGTTGGGATTGGGGGATATGCTGAGGCTACATATAAATATAGGTCAAGTGGGACGTTTTAGCGTGTGTTCCCTTAACCCACGCTGAGGAAGTCCTGCTCACGGGATGTAACGCGTACAGGGAAAGGAACCACGCAGAACGTCACCCACGATCGCTGCAGAGTACAGAGAGACGGTCCTGTACACATGCTGTTACATGCTGTTATGCTGACACTCGGCTTACAGAGTGTCCTTACATGTGAGTGCAACTTTTTATTGCTTGATTAAAAGTCTTTTTCTACCAGAGAGCACTAGATTTTTCCCTTTCTTTTTCCATATGATGTTATGATCGGTTTAAGCCATTGGGTCTGGATCTAAGGTGTCATTTCCATCCATTCGTTTCCTATGGGAGCTGGCAGCTGGAGCTCTGATTACACAGATTAAGCTTTGAGATCCATACGGGTCAAAGTAATGAGGTGAGAGTTCATCTGTCACTGGTGGAGGATATCTTTTGGTGTCATCTTTTTCACTTCCATTCTGGAATCCTTTGTCTGCTGGATCTTGCTGTGGATTGATTGATTTATGGACTTTTTTTCACACATTGACCTTATTATCACGATTATTTATTGTCTATGCACTTTTTAGTTTATATACTGGTCACAGTATTTATATTTGTTTATATTTGCGCTGCACTTTTTCTATATATATTTGCTATTGGGATTTTTTATGAATTATCTCCAGTGCTGGCTTGCATAGTTTAGGTTCTAGTTTAATAATTTATTTTCCAGCGCTGAATATCTTTTTCACTTGAATGTGATGACTGTCCATGCAATTACAACTATGTAAATAGAAAACTGCATATAATTAATTATACAAAATCAAATTCAAATATTATATACACAATAACTATGAATAGAAATACTGAGTGACTGGGCTATCATAGAAGCCAGACAGGAAATGCACGCTTACCCACGCTACCAGCTGGAACAACCGACCAACAACCATCAGAGACATGGAATCAGGATGTGAAAACCCCCAATGGGGGAGAGAAGAGTTCTGAACACACCACAAAGGACATTAGATGGGACTGTGTGAATAGAAAACAGAAAACGGATAGAGAATATAGCTAGATAAATAAAACATCTAAATGTGCAGACACAGCAAACTAGGCTGCGTATAATGTAAGTGACAGCAATCCGAATAATACTTACATAAAAGCAAATTACTGTGTGAGGGCAGAAGACAAAGGGATGTGGTTGATCACCTACAAAGCCCAAAAAAAAAAAAATCCAATGAAGGAGGAAAAAGAAAAAAAAATGTAAAAAATGACAGCTTCGAGAGGAAAAGAAAAAAAGCAGTAGAAATTACAACTGAAAAGTAGGATGAAAAGTCCATCTAGACATAGCAGTGAAAGCTTACCACAAGAATTGCCGTTGACCATCACACTAACGTCCCCCTGCTCTCTGCACGGCATAGCCGCGAGAGCAGGTATTTATAGCGTCTGACGTCACCGAGAGTGAGGTAGGCAGGTAGGCGCAATTGCGCATGATCATACATCTCGGCAGGTGTCTGAAACTACAAGATCCATGATGCATAGCGTCGGGAAAAGCGGAGGAATGCCATGGTAGTGGTGGCAAAGGACCGCCCCTATCGAAGCGCTCCAATCACGTTATGGAAAAGGGGGGTTGAAAGAACCCAACAGATAGAAAGAAATGGGAAAGTAAATAATATACCAATGGGTATTGTAGAAAGTCCCTACTGGATAAAGAGGCAACACAATGCGCCAAATGTGGGGAGGCTAATGGAGGATAAAACAGCCTCCCCAGACGCCCATGTGGCTTAGTCGGGCATTCCATGGGGGGGATAACAGCCACACCACAGGGTGGAAGCAAGCACTGGGGAACAGCGAAAGCAAAGGAGGCGCAGCACAAGGGGACATAGCTGACAGACCACGTGCAGCCAAAAACCCCACTGGATGACCAGAAGACACCACAGTCACGCAATAGCAATGCATAATAAAATATTTGAATGCAGTTTTGAGCCTATTCCATATACAAAAGGATATTTAAATAATGCAATAGATAAATTAAACAATCCAATGCACCTTTCAAACAGGCTATGTTTTTTTTTTGTTTTTTTTTTCATATTCTTTTTTTTACTAAAAGGAGAGACATACAAATCCGAATACATATTCCATTAAACTCCTCATCCAGATATTACAGAATATACAAAATACAACATATCCAGGTAACATAACAACATATCTGTGTTTTTCCATTTTACCCAATTGAACAGCATGATCTTCTATAAAATAGAGTTTTGATAAAGCGCAAAGTTTTGGTAAAGGACTTAATTGTTATAGCAGAAAAAAATATAAAATATAACAAAAAACAAAGAGAAGATTTCCTGCTTAAATTAGCAGAAGTTATTATAATCATTACCTTTTGTTTTTAATGTTGCCTTACAAATGGCCTATGGATTGAGTATTGTTGTTGAGGAAGAATGCCTTCTCAAAAATAGGCTGTAGGTGGCGATAGACGAGTGCCCAACATATAGGCTGAGCACTGGTCTGAAAAACACCAATGTAATAAAGTCAGAGGAACATGAAAAGAAAGATTATGTCCAATGCTTTAACAGCATTGGAACTAGAAATGATTAAAAGGATGCTTGTAGGCAGTACAAAGGATAAGGGAAAAGGGACTTGGCATACCTTGAAACAAGAGAAAGATCCCAGACTAACAGGCAGTCATGCTGACAATAGCGTTGGGTGTGTTCAGCTTCCCCACACCTGAGGACTGGGGGAACTGAACTAGCCTAATATACACTCCTCGGATATGACGGCGGGCGTAATTGCGTCATTCCGGCCGGCCTAGACATCCCATAGTGCGCATGCGCGAATCGCGCATGCGCAGTGGAGCCGTGAGAGCGGCTCGTGAGCTCGAATGTTAGCTCACTTTATGGGAGGATCCCCTAGATTGGAAAGAAGAGGGGGGATCAGAGTATTGCCATCAGCAGGTCCAAATGTCATTGCCTGCTTCTAAGCAATAGACTGGACCCATTGATGGCTTACGTGGCCGTGCTGGTGCTGAACTGGGTGGCGCAGGGTGATGTGGTGGGATTAGAGTACTGCAGTCAGGCTATCAATACACGTGGGACACAGATAGCACAGCATAGGAGTAAATGAACAAAAACATTTACATACAATCACATGCAAATGCATGCATACAATGATGAGTGACTTTTTAAGAAAAATCATTACAATGTATTAAAAATAAACAATACTTGATTGACAATAATGGTACAATTTTTTGCGCCCAAAAGGTTAAATCAAGCAACAAACAGGATTTGTTGGTTGAATTAATCAATTAACCGACAAGGAGAAAGTATAGAGCCCCAATCAGTTTTGAAGCTTGCGCGAAAGGGGGAATTTATCTCAAATGTTATTTTGTTAGTATTTTTAGAACTGCAGTTGACAAAAAACACATCTCCAAACAGTCGTTCTTGTCATATTTGGAGTTTGTTCAGAAATACCACATAGAGAGGGACATAGAATAAATGAAGGTGAACTCCCTCCTGGGATCTTCAGTAATCCCATACAGGCCCTTCACAAGAAAGGCCTGTATGAGAGAACCTCATTGATCCCAGGAGGCTTTGTGGCGTTTAATCGCTCTATCCATCGTGTTTCTCTTTGGAGGATGTGTTGATCCCAGTTTCCCCCACGGGGATCTTGTGGTATAATTTCCAATACTATGAAACGTATCACTGAGGTATCAAATTTATGGATAAGTCCTAGGTGACGGCTAATAGGGGTAAGCATTTTAGCATATTGGGAATAGAAAATGTGATCATATATCCTTTGTTTAAACTGGCGGATCGTCTTACCCACATAAAACGCCCCACATTGGCAGGTCATTAAGTAGACCACCCCCTTGGTCTCACAGGAGGCTTGGAAGCGTGGTCTAAAGATTTCGCCATTTGGTAGGCCAAATTTGGTACCAGTGTGCACCCAAGGACAGTATGCACAATGGCCACACCTAGAGATGCCTGTGATTAATTTTGTGGTAGTACAGGGATCTGTTTTGTAATGACTACTTGTCAGTTTGTTCCCTAAAGACGAGCTTTTCCTGAATACTATTTCGGGGTATTGTTTAACGTATTTGCCTACTGTGGCATCCCCACTTAGCAAATCCAGGGTTTTTGGAGACAGTTTCGCAATTGTTGGTGTTGACTCGAGTATTTGGTAATAAACCTCGTAATTTGTTGATCCTTGTTTTCATTTTTCCGTGAATGAATCAAGGAGGTTCTGTCTCTATTTAGAGCCTTATTGAATGCCTTTCTCAATAGAGTTTTGCTATATCCTCTTTGTAGAAGACGTAGCCGTAATTCGTTTGTCTGGGCTATGAAGTCTGCTTCATGGGTACAATTCCGTCTGAGCCGGATGTATTGGGCATAAGGGATGCTGTGAACAAGATGCGTAGGGTGGCTGCTTTATACGTGAAGCACAGTGTTTCCTGCCGTTTGTTTGCTAAACAACTTGGTGGCTACATAGTTGGATGCATCCCTATATATGCGAAGGTCTAAAAAGGATATTGAATCTTTATTGAATTCAAAAGTAAATTTAAGGTTAAAGTTATTAAAGTTAAGGCATCCAATAAAGTCTCGTAGTGACTGTGCTGTACTTGTCCAAATTAGGATAATGTCATCAATATACCGATACCAACAAAGCACTTGGGTCAGATATTGATCATACATCGTATTGGAATTAATTTCCCTCTCCCACCCCCCCAGGTACAGGTTTGCGTATGCCGGGGCACAACAAGTGCCCATGGCAACGCCCTGTACCTGGAGGTAGTGGGAGTCTAGGAAGGAAAAACTGTTGTGGTGGAGGATAAAGGACAAAAGCTTCAATATGAACATTTGGAGTTTCCACGTGCAGTGGTCTTCTTCCATCAGGAAGGATCTGATAACCTCAAGGCCCAGTTGATGCGGTATGCTTGAGTACAATGCCTCGACGTCAATA
Organism: Rana kukunoris; assembly: GCA_029574335.1. Taxonomy (NCBI): domain Eukaryota; kingdom Metazoa; phylum Chordata; class Amphibia; order Anura; family Ranidae; genus Rana; species Rana kukunoris. The sequence goes on along the minus strand of CM056050.1, from coordinate 378,871,027 downwards.
CTGACAAAAAGAGCATTGGTCGGAATAGCCACACCTTCTAGATGTCGCAATAAATCAGAAGTATCTTTAACGTATGAGGGAAGGCTTGTGACATATGGCATTAGAAAAAAATCCACCAATCTGCTGGCATTCTCGGTGATTGACCCAATCCCTGAGATTATAGGTCTGCCAGGTGGTTTGGTTTTGTTCTTATGAATCTTCGGGATAGCATAAAAAATGGCATCACGTGGGAACGGTATATTTAAATAATCGTAAGTTTGTTGATCGATCAATGCATCATTAAATGCAGTGTACAACAATAACTTAAATTCTAGATTGAATTGGGTTATGAAATCCTTCGTGATAGGTTTATACCACTCGTCATTCCTGAGAATGTCGAAACACATTTGCTCATACTGATCGCGTGTTAGCAATACTATATTCCCGCCCTTGTCAGAGGCCTTTTTTATTGTGTCCTTGCGGGCCTGTAAAGATTTCAATGCCTTTTGAAGTTCAATACTAAGATTTGATGGTGTTGGCGATATGGACATTAGCTTTATCTCATTTACCATTGCAAATAGAAAAGCTGAAATTTGTGGGTTGGTATGTAAATCAGGAAATTGGTTGGATTTCCTTTTGAAGGAGCTAAGATCTTTGCTGCGTGGTTTTGATGGCTGACTAGATACCTCAGGTGGATTTTCCTCTAATCCTTGATTTTCTTCGAGGAGGAGCATAAGGTCTTTGAGAGCCCGAAACTCCCTCATAGTAAACTTTTTTATGTGGTCTGATAATTCCCTTTCTGCCCTAGCTCGTTGTTTTTCTGGGTCATACATGTGTTTATATGTTAGTTTCCTAACAAAAAGATAAAGATCCTTGATCACTTCATATTTATCCATGTCATTACTGGGGCAGAAACTCAGACCAAGTTTCAAGACTGTTGATTCCTCGTTAGATAGGGGGTCAGGTTTATGACGCTCAGTTCCTCGTGTTCGGTATTAGTGGGGGCAATTCCCCTAAAGGGACAGCCTGTTGGGCTGAATGGGCAATAGTTGTTCTCTGTGTATCATTTCTCCCAAGGGGCAGTGATCGCGACTGGCGGTTTGGCGTACGTGAAGCTCCTGATATTTCCATCTCAGCCAGACTAGGCTCCAACATTGGGCTTTCGTCGGGTCGGGCTACTAGGGGTGCGCGTTTACTATGAGGGAGTTTCGGGCTCTCAAAGACCTTATGCTCCTCCTCGAAGAAAATCAAGGATTAGAGGAAAATCCACCTGAGGTATCTAGTCAGCCATCAAAACCACGCAGCAAAGATCTTAGCTCCTTCAAAGGGAAATCCAACCAATTTCCTGGTTTACATACCAACCCACAAATTTCAGCTTTTCTATTTGCAATGGTAAATGAGATAAAGCTAATGTCCATATCGCCAACACCATCAAATCTTAGTATTGAACTTCAAAAGGCATTGAAATCTTTACAGGCCCGCAAGGACACAATAATAAAGGCCTCTGACAAGGGCGGGAATATAGTATTGCTAACACGCGATCAGTATGAGCAAATGTGTTTCGACATTCTCAGGAATGACGAGTGGTATAAACCTATCACGAAGGATTTCATAACCCAATTCAATCTAGAATTTAAGTTATTGTTGTACACTGCATTTAATGATGCATTGATCGATCAACAAACTTACGATTATTTAAATATACCGTTCCTACGTGATGCCATTTTTTATGCTATCCCGAAGATTCATAAGAACAAAACCAAACCACCTGGCAGACCTATAATCTCAGGGATTGGGTCAATCACCGAGAATGCCAGCAGATTGGTGGATTTTTTTCTAATGCCATATGTCACAAGCCTTCCCTCATACGTTAAAGATACTTCTGATTTATTGCGACATCTAGAAGGTGTGGCTATTCCGACCAATGCTCTTTTTGTCAGTATTGACGTCGAGGCATTGTACTCAAGCATACCGCATCAACTGGGCCTTGAGGTTATCAGATCCTTACTGATGGAAGAAGACCACTGCACGTGGAAACTCCAAATGTTCATATTGAAGCTTTTGTCCTTTATCCTCCACCACAACAGTTTTTCCTTCCTAGACTCCCACTACCTCCAGATACAGGGCGTTGCCATGGGCACTTGTTGTGCCCCGGCATACGCAAACCTGTACCTGGGGGGGTGGGAGAGGGAAATTAATTCCAATACGATGTATGATCAATATCTGACCCAAGTGCTTTGTTGGTATCGGTATATTGATGACATTATCCTAATTTGGACAAGTACAGCACAGTCACTACGAGACTTTATTGGATGCCTTAACATTAATAACTTTAACCTTAAATTTACTTTTGAATTCAATAAAGATTCAATATCCTTTTTAGACCTTCGCATATATAGGGATGCATCCAACTATGTAGCCACCAAGTTGTTTCGCAAACAAACGGCAGGAAACACTGTGCTTCACGCATAAAGCAGCCACCCTACGCATCTTGTTCACAGCATCCCTTATGCCCAATACATCCGGCTCAGACGGAATTGTACCCATGAAGCAGACTTCATAGCCCAGGCAAACGAATTATGGCTACGTCTTCTACAAAGAGGATATAGCAAAACTCTATTGAGAAAGGCATTCAATAAGGCTCTAAATAGAGACAGAACCTCCTTGATTCATTCACGGAAAAATGAAAACAAGGATCAACAAATTACGAGGTTTATTACCAAATACTCGAGTCAACACCAACAATTGCGAAACTGTCTCCAAAAACCCTGGATTTGCTAAGTGGGGATGCCACAGTAGGCAAATACGTTAAACAATACCCCGAAATAGTATTCAGGAAAAGCTCGTCTTTAGGGAACAAACTGACAAGTAGTCATTACAAAACAGATCCCTGTACTACCACAAAATTAATCACAGGCATCTCTAGGTGTGGCCATTGTGCATACTGTCCTTGGGTGCACACTGGTACCAAATTTGGCCTACCAAATGGCGAAATCTATAGACCACGCTTCCAAGCCTCCTGTGAGACCAAGGGGGTGGTCTACTTAATGACCTGCCAATGTGGGGCGTTTTATGTGGGTAAGACGATCCGCCAGTTTAAACAAAGGATATATGATCACATTTTCTATTCCCAATATGCTAAAATGCTTACCCCTATTAGCCGTCACCTAGGACTTATCAATAAATTTGATACCTCAGTGATACGTTTCATAGTATTGGAAATTATACCACAAGATCCCCGTGGGGGAAACTGGGATCAACACATCCTCCAAAGAGAAACACGATGGATAGAGCGATTAAACGCCACAAAGCCTCCTGGGATCAATGAGGTTCTCTCATACAGGCCTTTCTTGTGAAGGGCCTGTATGGGATTACTGAAGATCCCAGGAGGGAGTTCACCTTCATTTATTCTATGTCCCTCTCTATGTGGTATTTCTGAACAAACTCCAAATATGACAAGAACGACTGTTTGGAGATGTGTTTTTTGTCAACTGCAGTTCTAAAAATACTAACAAAATAACATTTGAGATAAATTCCCCCTTTCACGCAAGCTTCAAAACTGATTGGGGCTCTATACTTTCTCCTTGTCGGTTAATTGATTAATTCAACCAACAAATCCTGTTTGTTGCTTGATTTAACCTTTTGGGCGCAAAAAATTGTACCATTATTGTCAATCAAGTATTGTTTATTTTTAATACATTGTAATGATTTTTCTTAAAAAGTCACTCATCATTGTATGCATGCATTTGCATGTGATTGTATGTAAATGTTTTTGTTCATTTACTCCTATGCTGTGCTATCTGTGTCCCACGTTTATTGATAGCCTGACTGCAGTACTCTAATCCCACCACATCACCCTGCGCCACCCAGTTCAGCACCAGCACGGCCACGTAAGCCATCAATGGGTCCAGTCTATTGCTTAGAAGCAGGCAATGACATTTGGACCTGCTGATGGCAATACTCTGATCCCCCCTCTTCTTTCCAATCTAGGGGATCCTCCCATAAAGTGAGCTAACATTCGAGCTCACGAGCCGCTCTCACGGGTCCACTGCGCATGCGCGATTCGCGCATGCGCACTATGGGATGTCTAGGCCGGCCGGAATGACGCAATTACGCCCACCGTCATATCCGAGGAGTGTATATTAGGCTAGTTCAGTTCCCCCAGTCCTCAGGTGTGGGGAAGGTGAACACACCCAATGCTATTGTCAGCATGACTGCCTGTTAGTCTGGGATCTTTCTCTTGTTTCAAGGTATGCCAAGTCCCTTTTCCCTTATCCTTTGTACTGCCTACAAGCATCCTTTTAATCATTTCTAGTTCCAATGCTGTTAAAGCATTGGACATAATCTTTCTTTTCATGTTCCTCTGACTTTATTACATTGGTGTTTTTCAGACCAGTGCTCAGCCTATATGTTGGGCGCTCGTCTATCGCCACCTACAGCCCATTTTTGAGAAGGCATTCTTCCTCAACAACAATACTCAATCCATAGGCCATTTGTAAGGCAACATTAAAAACAAAAGGTAATGATTATAATAAATTCTGCTAATTTAAGCAGGAAATCTTCTCTTTGTTTTTTGTTATATTTTAAGGGCCAGATTCAGGTAGAGTTGCGCTGGAGTAATTCGATATGCGCCGCGGAACTGTGAAGATGCGCCGTCGTTTCTATGTGGCCGTACCCACCAAACTAGATGCGCCCGAAAACGGGCCATTTCCGATCGGCTTAACTTTCGCCAGAGTCCCGTCAGCGCATAATTTCGTTTGGCGCATCAGTCGCGCCTATTGATTTCCCCTGCAAATATGCAAATGAGGGGGATTTCCCGATTCGCGAACAGATTAGCACCATACGCTGGCTACATGCGCCGCGCGTATCTCGTCCGTCCGGCGCAAAGTTATTTCTACAAAAGGCTGCTTTATCTTTACTCCAGACGGTCACAGGTCAGCAGGAGAGCAGCTACAGCAGCGTTACCGACGATAAGAGCTAGCTGAACAACCACACTTGCAAGGACAACACCTCTGTGTGCCAACATGCCAGGGGCAATCGTGGTCCTAGCACTACTGATGGGTCCCCCGGAACGAAGGAGGCGGGCACGTGAGGGGATATATCGCACGCGCATGAACCTCTTTGGCATGGGGGATAAGGAGGTGTATCGTCTCTTCAGATTCAGCCCAGATGCAATACTTGAACTAACCACAACCCTGCAGGATGAAATCACCAGCAAGACACACCGCTCACAAGCAGTGCAGCCACTGGTGAAGGTCCTGGCAACACTCCATTTCCTTGCCAGTAGATCATTCCAGCGTACAAGTGGAGTGGTGGCTGGGATGTCACAATCCTCCGTGAGCAGATGTGTGCACGAGGTTGTCCCTGCAATCCTCAGACGCATGTCCAACCAGTTCATCAGACCCACCACTGAGGAGCTGCGGCTGAAGGCAATGACAGATTTCTACAGCATTGCCAGATTCCCACGCACTGTGGGGGCCATTGATTGCACACATGTGGCACTCCAGCCCCCCCAGGAGACAGAGCACATATACCGCAATCGGAAGCATTGGCACTCCATCAACGTACAGGTGATAGCCGATGCCCAACGCCTCATATGGCACGTCCGTGCCAAACACCCCGGGTCCAGCCATGACAGCTTCATATACCGTCAGAGCCCCATCCCAGCAGAATTCGAGCAGAACATGTATGGGGACAGCTGGCTGGTTGGTGAGTGACATGGGTGGCAGGCATGACTATCCCCTCCCGTGATGCACATCAGAAGTGGCACATGCATGACTAACATCCTCCTGTCTTTTCCCTTACAGTTGACTCTGCATATGCACTGGGACCCCATCTAATGACTCCTTTCCGGAACCCCCAAACCAGAGGAGAGAGAAAATACAATGAAGCACACATCAAAACCCGTGCAGTGGTGGAGCAAACATTTGGGCTCCTGAAGTCCCGTTTCCGATGCCTGGATAAGTCTGGGGGGACCCTATTGTATTCCCCTACCTTTGTGTGTCAGATCATCGGTGCATGTTGCATTCTGCACAACTTTGCTATGAGAAAAGGCCTGCAGATTGACATACGTGATGACCTGACCCCCGACCCACACAGTGTCCACCTGCCAGAGGACACCCAGTCTGCTGATGGAAGAGCAGTCAGGAGGGTCCTCGCCGTAGGCATCTTTGGACAATAAACCAAAACATTAATCACACAGACAATGCACGCGTGTACACCACCGATGTCCCTAGATCACACACACCACATGCACATCGCATTGGATTAGCCCAAGTCCAGCATGTAGGACTTGGGAGCAGCAACGCCAGCGTCAAGGCCCCAATGATGTCACTGTCCATTCATACACCTTTCACACGTCATTCATACAGCCGTGGGGTTAACTTCACCACCACGGCCGAGGGTGACACCCCTTACTGGCAGGAGTGCCACCCTCTCACATTCACACACCATTCACACTGCAACGTGTGCAGTATCAAAAAATAAAAAACTCATAACCTGAGTATAAATCCAAATTAAATAAAAAACTCATAACCTGAGTATAAATCCAAATTAAATAAAAAACTCATAACCTGAGTATAAATCCAACCAAAAAAAAAAACAAATCATCGGGGATGCCGGGGGCTCCTTCTTGCCGAACCTCTCTGGCTCCTCAGCTGCCTGGATGGAGTGGGTGGGGGTGGGGGGGCATCTGGAGGTGGCTGATCCCCGGGTGGGACACTCCTGGCAGGTGTGGCCTGCATGCCCTCCAAGGCCCTGGCTATCCGGCCGAGGTATGTGTTGGTATGGGCCTGCATCCTGAGCTGGCTCTGTGGCTCACGCATGCGTTTGCAAATGCGTGCGGACAAAACCCCTGTTTTTAACGCACATTGTTAGACAGGTTAATTGGTTGTTCTGCTAGCTGGTCGGTAAGTAGGCTTGGTTATTCCCTGGGCATTCCCCAGGTTCTTGTTGTTATCTGCTTTAGCCTTCCATTGCTACTTACTGTGATTGCCAGCCATAGATGGGGGCGGTGGATACGTTTTGTTTCACCTGTGGTGTTTATTTTGGTCCAGCAGTGCACCAACACCTTTGCAGCCATTGTGCTATATGCTGAGTGCTTGGTGTGCTTCTGTACCTTTAAGGAGGGGTGGCTCCCCTTCAGTCCACCTGCCCCTATCTATCCATTAAAATGCATGTGCCTCCATTGTGAGGACACTCACTGTTAGTGTTAGGACCACAGAATTATGGGGTGCCTTGGCGCGGCTCTGTGGCTCACGCATGCGTTTGCAAATGCGTGCGGACAAAACCCCTGTTTTTAACGCACATTGTTAGACAGGTTAATTGGTTGTTCTGCTAGCTGGTCGGTAAGTAGGCTTGGTTATTCCCTGGGCATTCCCCAGGTTCTTGTTGTTATGAGCTGACGGGTGACCTGATAATGCTGGGCCCACCGACTCAGCCTCCCCTGGTCCCGGATGACAGCACTGTTTCCCTGGATGGCAGCAGTGTTTGCATGGACGGCTGCAGTGAGGTCCCTTATGTCACCCTGCACCTCCCCCAAACTGGTCACCACTGCAGCGCAGTTGCAACTCACATCCTGCACTGCGTTGCTTATCTGGCCAACGGAGCACAGGCTGTCAGCCACTTTCTCCAAGTGCCCAACTATGTCCCCCATTTGTTGGGTCTGTCTGGCGTGATCCCTCGCCAACTGGCCCTGGACAAGATCCGACACCCCCCTGGTCTTCTGGATCGCCTTCCTGGGGCCAGAAGATGGTTGTCCCCGGGGGGATGGAGTCGCCCTTGAGGGGCTTCCAAGGATGGGGTAGGGGATGACAGACGGCCCTGGAGAAGGGGAGGAGTCCTCCAACAATAAGGAAAAGTCCTGCTCTGCCACAGCAGGATCCTCCACAACCCCCTCGGCAGGTGTGGTGTGGCCACTCTCCTCCTCCACCTCGGTGTCTTCACCACCCAGAGGCTCGGGCACACGATGGCGTTGGGGGGATGGGGTGGACTGGCCGCCAACAGATGATGGCCCAGCTCCGTCATCTGTGGATGACACAAAGCAGACACATGTTGGTGGTCCCACACACTTGGCACATGTACCCTCCCCCCCCACATGCAACACATCAAATAGGGGATAAAAAACACTTACCTGTCCTGGAGCCTTCCTCCACGGAGTCATAGCCAGGGACCCCCTCCACCTGCTCCCTCTCCAGGCAGCGAGCGACCACCTCCTCCTCCGTGGTCAGGCTGACCGGACATGGGGGACCACCACCTGTGCCCCTCTCATGCCTCCTGATGGTGGCCACCTTGCCACGGACCTTGCGCCGCAGGTCGTTGATCTTTTTTTGGATGTCACCAGCAGTCCGGATGGAGTACCCTAGCACATTCACCCTGCTGGCAGTGGTGTCCAGGATGCCCTGCTTTCTCTCCCGGCTGGTCTTTCGGCTTTTTTTGCCATGGAGGAAATTATTAAATGTCTCCATAGCGGAGATGATCACTGAGACCTCCTGGGCATTAAAGTTGAGGTTCCTCCTCTCTCTGGGGGTAGCGGGAGCAGCCATCACAGCACAAAAGTATCTTCCCTGGGGTGGGGGGAAACGGAAATACTTTTGCGCCGGAATGGCGTTTCCGCTAGCGCTTTTATACGTGCAATGGAACACATTGCGCTGACGTTTCCCGTGAAGTGGTGCCGACGGAAGTTGTGAGCATGCGCACAAGGGGGCAAGTGAAGCCTCACTTACTGCGCATGCTCCGTGGATGATGCGCTGAACGTAAGCCTCTGCGCTGGGCTCCGCCCATCATTTACATATGATCACACCCACTTCCACTTGCGTCGGGTTACGCCAGCGCATTATCGTTACTCTGGCGCAAGTTTACGCGCAACTGCTATGTGAATAACAGTACTTGCGCCGAAAGTGTCGGCGGAGTAACGTAAATGAGAAGCGTTACTCCGGAGTAAAGAAACTCCCATCTACCTGAATCTGGCCCTATATTTTTTTCTGCTATAACAATTAAGTCCTTTACCAAAACTTTGCGCTTTATCAAAACTCTATTTTTAAAAAAGATCACCAACAAGTAATCCTAGCGCACTCCAGAAAATGCACCCTGAAGCCTTGATGGTGTGATTTAATAGCGTTTATTTAACAACCTGATTTTTTAAGGTAGTTTTTCTTTAACTTTTTTACCTATATTTAGAGAAGCAGTTATGGCTCAATGTCAACTATTTAATGGCTTATCATATATTTTTTATTCATCAGAATTTTTCCTTTTTGCCTCTACTGGTTGTTGTCGTGACGCACGGTGAGGGATTTAGGCTGCATCATCAGCTCCCGCCCCGACAGTATTGGGTGCGGTCTGATAGTCGGGCTCTAATTGTGGGACACAGTATGCCAGCGTTCTTTTCCTTTTCCAAAACAAATAAATAAAAAACACCAAGGTTTTCGGTGAGTACATCGCATATACATGCATGCATTTTTTTTAAATCATTGTTTTGCCTATTATTTAGGCCAATATGTAAATAAAATATTATTCTTGTTTAATTTTATGTATTTTGATATCTAGAAGCTCCTGAAGAAGCGACGCCAATATAGTCGCGAAACATGTAGAGCAGCTCTTATATCGTCTAAGAACCAACCAAGGGTCCTCCTCTGAAAGCATCTCTCTACCCAGCGCATATACTGTTTGAATTACATATAGCCCTGTGGCTAATAAGTGAATGTTTCTTAGAGTGACCTATGCGGTTCTTATTATTTATATGTTTTTTCTTTTTTCTAATGCATAGTACAGTGTAAATGTCGTGTTGTAATTGTTGTGTCTTTTTCTATTAAATACATATATTTTTTTTAAATTTTGTGCCTATAAAGTCCAAATCTTTCCTAGTTAGAGGCATGTTTTCATGCCTCTTTCAAAAAATCCATATTATCAAGGATGTGGCACATTCTCATTAATGTGTGAACGATTACCACCCTAGGGCAACCGTAATCAAATCAACTATACAAAAAATCGGGGAACCGTCCCCAGAAACTGACGGAGTTCTATCCCCTCGAGGCCAAGCAACATGGCGCCGGAGCGACCTCCACGCCGATGGCGGGTCCACGCTCACAACAGCACCCGGCCAGCAGAACAAGCAAACGGAGCAGTCCTCCTAGATCACCCACCTCTCCTCCACCTACACCCTCTTCGGGGAGCCCTGAGAAGTCCAGGTTCAGATCAGATGCAGCGGATGAAGAGGTGAGCGCTTTACTTATCTCAGGGGAGGAATCTAGGGAGGACACGAGGGAGCTCCCTGACTCCATTGACACTTTCCCCACGGCCAATCAGCCAGTGATGGACACTGTCCTGAAGGAGATGCTGGTCTCCTTGAGGAGTTCTTTACACACTGACATGGTGTCGTGCCTCCAAAAGTTTAGCAGAGAACTGGGCTCAGTTGCTGACAGAGTGACACATGTAGAAGTTAAAATGGGAGAGTTTGCTGACACGATAAATGATCTGGTAGATGCCAATGATGGGAGGGAGGATGAGCTGGAAGCACTTAAAACAAAAATGGCAGATTTGGAAGACAGAAGCAGAAGGAACAACGTTAAGATAAGGGGGATCCCTGAGACAGTACAGCAAGCTGATCTGCGTCTATATGTCTCCCAACTCCTAGCTGCAACCCTCCCTGACATGACGGAGCTGGACTTTAATGTGGATAGAATCCACCGTCTACCCAAGCCCTCGTATCTGTCAGAGAACATACCCAGGGATGTTGTTATGAGATTTCATTTTTATCATACCAAGGAAAAGTTGATGGCAGCATCCAGGGTGAAGGGGAAAATTCCAGCGCCATATGACAATCTACAATTTTATGCGGACTTGTCGCAGTTCACGCTGCAAAAGCGCAGGAATCTAAATACAATCACGAAGGCTCTCAGAAATTGCAATCTTAGCTACAAGTGGGGCTTCCCGACAAAACTGATTGTCACTAAGGAGGGAACGGACTATGTGATAGATTCTATGACCAAGGGTCTGGCCTTCCTTAAATCATGGGGGATTACACCTGACCCCCAATCCCAAGACCCAGTGAAATCCAACCGCTCTACACCATCTCAGGAATGGCACAAAGTGAATTCAAGAAATGCCCGCACCCATAAATAGTTCGGATGGGTGCAACATACCAAAGTTCACCTGCTGAAGGAGAAGTCTGTGCGGTCCGTGTTACACTTATAGCTCGGACTTTCCTACCCCAGATTATTTGAGTGGCCATGAGCCACACTCTTGTTTGCCTTCCATTGGTTGGGCTATCCGCCTATGTTGACTGTTTTTTTTTTTGTTTACATTCTTGTTTTTCTCCCCATTCGGATCAAACCGACGTCTCTATGAGTGCTCCGAGCCCATCTCAACAGGACCCATGAAGACCAGATGGCCACAACAGACCCCTCAGCCGGCACAACCACAGATGAACAATCTTCTGACAGTGAGTACGATTTATTCACCTTATGCTACTCCACCATCGCACACAACCAAATGGCATTGAAATTTCTGTCAATTAATGCCAAGGGTCTTAACCACCCGGCAAAAAGACGCTCGCTGTGGAAAGAAGCCTTACACCAACACTGTGACATCTTGTGTGTACAGGAGACCCACTTCCCCATGACCTCTGCCCCTAAGTGTAGCCATCCCAAATTCCAGCACTACTTTTACGCCATTGCGGATGAGAAAAAGAAGGGAGTGATGATAGCCATAAGGGACTCTGTAGCCTTTAAGCTACATTCACTGGTGGCAGACCCCCGGGGTCGGTTTTTGATCCTGATCTGTGACATTGACTCTATTATCTACACAATAGGGAACGTTTATGCACCGAACAAGGGGCAAATTTGTTTCTTCCACAAGGTTATGAAGAAAATAAGGACTATGGGGAGGGGTAAAGTTTTATTGTGTGGAGATTTCAACATCACCCCGGACCCTTCTGTGGACTCCATGGCCATACATAGACGAGCTCCTGCGTCCTTGGGAGATTCCCTGAGGACTCACGAAGTGTTTGATGCCTGGAGATGCCTCAATGCGAATGAGAGAGACTTTTCCTTTTTTTCCAATTGCCATAGAACGTATAGTAGAATTGACTTGTTCCTAGTGGATAAGTGCTTATTGTTTGTTTGTACTGGTGCCAATATCAATACCATCACCTGGTCGGACCATGCCTCGATTACGCTGTCTATAGGCAACAATGCTAATAGAGGAAATACACGTATCTGGAGAGCGAACCCCAGGCTGTTTCAGGATGGTCCGACTAGGTCCAGAATAGACAGTCAACTGAGGGAATTTTTCACATTCAATTGCCCATCGGTGTCAGACCCTAATGTGCTTTGGAATGCCCATAAGGCGTTTGCGAGAGGGATCTTGAGGCAGACACATATGAATAACCTAATCTCAGAAATAGAGGCTCTTGATAAACAAAATAAAAGTAGAATGTCCCCAACCACTACGGCTCGACTATCACAGCTCCGTACTGAGCTCCGCCTGCTGTTCCAAGAGGACTTTGAAAAGTCCTCAAGAAGGCTAAAACTACAATATTACACAAGTGGCAATAGAGCGGGTAAGATGCTGGCCAATAAGCTTAAAGGACAGAGACACAAGGCACAAATCCCTTTTCTTATCCACCCTGTGACAAAGACTAAGCTCTACCACCCACAGGAAATAGCAGACGCCTTTAGCCAATACTACAGTATGCTGTATAATCTTAAAGACGACCCTAGTATTCCCCAGCCGAGCACCCCACTGATAGACTCATTCCTGCAACACATAGATCTACCAGAGCTCACTCCTGAACACCTAGAGAAGTTAAATTCCCCTATTTCAGAGAAAGAGATAGGGGAGGTCATCAAGAATCTCCCCAACAAGTCTCCAGGGCCAGATGGCTTCACGGGAGAATACTATAAACATTTTCAAGATACCCTAGTCCCACATATGGAGAAGTTATTTAATTTAGCAGCTACAGAATCCCTTATACCTCCGGAGATGTTGAAAGCTATGATAGTAGCACTGCCAAAACCTGGAAAAAACCCAGATTCCCCTCAAAATTTTCGGCCAATTTCATTGCTCAACAACAACAAAGATTTACGCCAAGTTACTTGCAAACAGGCTGGTAGACATATTACCCCAATTAATTGATAGGGACCAATCCGGGTTTACTAGGGGACGCCAGACGTCGGATGCCACCCGCCGTTTGGTCAATGTGATCCATATGGCGGTTGGTGAAGGAACGCCTTCTCTGCTCCTGGCTCTGGATGCAGAGAAGGCGTTTGATAGGATTCATTGGCAATTTCTCTCCAAAGTATTGGATAAATTTGGGTTTAAGGGATTCATTTATTCAGCGATAATGGCATTCTATACTCTTCCATCTGCACAGGTTTATGTAGCAGGGGTGTTGTCTACTCCATTCGCCATATCCAATGGGACAAGGCAGGGGTGTCCCCTCTCACCATTGATTTTTAATCTTTTAATGGAACCACTTGCTTCCTATCTGCGCAGCCACCCGGATATCTCGGGCATCATGGCGGGAGGAAGGGAACATGTCATCAGCCTTTTTGCCGATGACGTCATCCTGATGCTGTCAAAGGCAGAAACCTCCTTACCAGCGGTACACATGGCGTTACATACATTTAATACTGTATCGTACTATAGCACTACACCCCCCCATTTTTATGTAGAAGATATAGTAGAGGGGTCCCATCTCAAGTCATTTGCTAGACTCCAGACAGAAAATAACTTTACAGCCTCTGAACAGTATGCTTACATGCAAATAGACCACTTGTGGAGAAACACCCCGGGACTGCTCACTAGCATACCGGGGAAGATCTTGAGGTTCTACAGAGATCCCCGAAGCTCGACAGGAGGAATATCTATTGTATATAATACCTTGCAGAGTAAGCTACTTTGTGAGAAATCTCAGTACATGCTAGCTTGGGAAAGGGAATTGGGGGCGGAACACACAGCATGGGAATGGGAAAGATCGTTTAGACTAACGTACGCATCTACAAGAAGTACCAATCTAAGGGAAATGCAACAAAAAATTACACTTAGATGGTACCTTACCCCATATAGGTTGTCAAGAATTTTCCCTGGAGTCTCTCCACTCTGCTGGAGAGGCTGTGGCGAAAAGGGCTCACTGTGCCACATTCTTTGGTCATGTCCCAAACTGCACCAAGTCTGGAAGCAGATTAAAAAATTGACGACTGTGGTGACAGGGGCTCATCGCGTGTTATCACCGGGGATGGCGATACTTTCACTGGATCTACATAGTATACCGGCATTGCATAGGACCATTGTATCACAAATCATTATGGCTACATGTCTTGCAATTATGAGACACTGGAAATCCGTAGAGGTACCCACGATTACGGAGATCATACACATCATACATACACATGGCACATACGAAGTACTTCACTCCTGGGCCATGGGTAACTATGATAAGACATCTCGAGATTGGAATGATTGGTTGAATTGGTATAAGGGAGGTGCACGTCTGTAATGAAGCAATAGATCGGGCGAGGGTCATATAATATAATATTATTTACTGTGATATTAAAATGGAAAAATTAATACTGCTGATGACAATAAGCACACGTCACTTAGAAATTGAATGCGGGAGAGTTTTTGTTCTATTTTGTTTTATTTTGTTTTATTGATGTTACTCCTATACATGGTTATTCAGTTGCTTTAGTCCTCTTTGTTCAACCTGCATCTGATTATTACACATACCCAGGGCTTTTTTTCTGGGGGAACTTGGGGGAACTCAGTTCCACCACCTTTGGCTCAGACCCCTTGGTGCCCGCTCACCACAATCACTTGTGAACACAGAAGTCTGGTTTCTGTGTTTACAAGTGACTGCTTTGTAACCCCCTGAACTCTGCACACTGTATGTAATGCAATTCTGGTATTTAATGCCCCTTTGAGACCCTTCTACTGTTTGTGAAATCTGAACGGGTCGTGGTTGAGTTCCTGCACCTATTTTCTGAGAAAAAAAGCTCTGCACATACCTATGATGGGGTAAGGTACCAATGTTATAGGAACTCTAACCACAAAAGGAGCGTATTTCCGTACAAAGGGGCAGGGGGTTTGCTAACTGTGCTCCCTGGAGCGACCGAAGAGAGGGATCGCGAGGGGGGGGAAGGAGGCAAGGTACATGTCCTAAACCTCGATTAAGTACCTGTGATTACGTGTGTATAAGAATTAACCAGAGATTTCCTTCCTGTACCCAATGCCCTGCTTAATTTCTTCTTCTTTTTGGATGCATGTCTGTATGTTTTGAAAGAATTTTTCAATAAAAAATATTGGACAATAAGACCGAGGTGATTAAAAAATGAGGGATCAGAAAAAAATCTATGCGGGAGTATACCTGGTGCGGATTGGAAAATAAGGTATAATCCCTTTCCTCAGCATGTAGTATTCTCTAAACATCTGCTAGCTGCATTTCATGTAGTTTCTTTAACCACTTCAGCCCCGAGCCTGTTTTTCAGATTCGGTGCTTACGAGACTAAAACAGTTTTTTTTGCTAGAAAAGTATTTAAAACCCCCAAACATTATATATTTTTTTTTCTAACACCCTAGAGAATAAAATGGCGGTCATTGCAATACTTTTTCTCACACCGTATTTGCGCAGCGGTCTTACAAGCGCACTTTTTTTGGAAAAAATTCACTTTCTTGAATTAAAAAATAAGACAACAATAAATTTGGCCCAATTTTTTTATATATTGTGAAAGATGATGTTACGCCGAGTAAAATGATACCCAACATGTCACGCTTAAAAATTGCGCCCGCTCGTGGCATGGCGTCAAACTTTTACCCTTAAAAATCTTGATAGGCGACGTTTAAAAAATTCTACAGGTTGCATTTTTTGAGATGCAGAGGAGGTCTAGGGCTAGAATTATTGCTCTCGCTCTAACGATCGCGGCGATACCTCACTTGTGTGGTTTGAACACCGTTTTCATATGCGAGCGCTACTCGCGTATGCGTTTGCTTCTGCGCGCGAGCTCGGCGGGACGGGGCACTTTAAAAAAATTTTTTTTTGGTTTTCGTTTTTATTTCTATTTATTTTATAATGTTTAACACTGAAAAAAAAAAAATTATCACTTTTATTCCTATTGCAAGGAATGTAAACATCCCTTGTAATAGAAAAAAGCATGACAGGTCCTCTTATATATGAGATCTGGGGTCAAAAAGACCTCAGATCTCATATTCAGGCTTAAATGCAAAAAAAAAAAAAAAAAAGTCAAAATGTAAACAAATTAAATGTCTCTTTAAGACGCTGGGCGGAAATGACGTTTTGACGTCACTTCCGCCCAGCAGAGGTATGGGGACGGCTGAGGGACATTTTTTCCCTCAGTCGCATCCCCGGACAGCCAGCAAGAGGACCCGATCGCCTCCGCCGCTACCGACGGCTACGGTAAGCGGCGGAGGGCGCGGGAGAGCGGCGGGAGGGGGGGGCACCCTCTCCCACCGCCGGTAACGGCGATCTTGCGGTGAATCCGCCGCGATGACCGCCGTTATCGTTAACAGGACCGCCCCACGAAGAGATGGATATCTCGGTTGTGGCAGCAGCTGCTGTCGTTACCGAGATATCCATCTTCAAAAAAATGACGTCTTTGGACGTGGGGCTGGTCAGAAGTGGTTAATATACCTCTCCTTAGGTCCCCCTGAAGTCGACGCCGTCCCTGAGGACACATCCACCGCGGGGTCCAAAGCAACATTAAAGTCTCCTCCCAGAATTAGCCTCCCCTCAGAAAAGTCAGCCAGGTCTGTAAGGACTTTTTTAATAAATATATCTTGATGGGTGTTTGGTGCATACAGCATGGCCAGGGTTACTTTAACCCCTCCGATACTGCCTTTCAGGAAGAGAAACCTGCCCTTAGGGTCCAGGCGTTTATCATGCAACGTCCACGCTACTCGATTTGAAATCAAGATTGAAACTCCTTTCGATTTTGCATCCTGGTTCATTGTATGATAGACGCATGGAAAAAATCTATTCTGAAGGAATGGAAGATGTCCCGCCCTAAAATGTGTCTCCTGAACATAACCCACGTCTACTCCCCACCTCCTTAGGTCATTCAACAGCATTCTACGTTTTTCTGGGACATTGAGTCCTTTAGCATTCATAGATGTCATTTTTAAAGCCTCCATCTCGGGGACAAAAAAAAAAGGGAAAACCCACTCCCCCCTCCCCTAAAGCAATCCCTCCCCTTCTACTCCCCTAAAGCAATCCCTGACTGCTTGATCTCCCTACTATCTGCACTTGTCCAGCTGAGGCAGGTTGCCTAATCAACTTGCATATAAAGCCCTGCCTCACTATGAGGGAGGTGTCGGTTCATTCTGATCAGATCATTCTGTCTGTGCCAACAGTTCCTATATGTTGATCTTCTGCTGCAAGACTGATCCCCGGCTTTTGACCCTTGGCTCGTTTCTGGACTTCTGCTTGCCTGAACCCCTGACCCCGGCTTGGACTTTGGTTACCCGATCTTCACCTGCCCTTTGACCCCGGCCTGTATTGTTGGACTTTCCCTGTCTTCTCCAGCCCCTGACCACAGCTTGTCTCCTGGACCTGTTTTCAGCCCTGCCCTGACCAGTGAAGTACTTTTGTGCCTGGACGGTCTTCTGTTCATCTGCTGCAGCCTTCCAGTCGGTGATCCGCCTGTACCTGCTCCACGCACCTGACCATCGTCTTCCCGCTGGTACCGGTGCCTCCCGGTGCGTCCGTCCCTCTGTCCTAATCTCAGGGGGCGGATCGCATCAGGTCGCAAAGGTAGCTCACAAGTCTGCAAATGGATTCCACTCTAGGTAAGCCCTCACAACTTTACCTACTGTGTAGCTACTACATACCCCCTAAATATCCCATTAATAATCAAGTTGTGTTCATACGTGTTTGTACGTTATATTATATTAACGTTATATTAACCCCCTGTATCCCACACACAAAAAAAAAAAAAAGAAGAGGAGGGAAAGTAAAGTCAAAATACTTTCCCCCCAAGAAGGAATATATCTCTGTGTCCTTATGTGGGTTATATGTGTTATGTGCATTCTATATTTGTGGTTTACACCAAGTGCTGGTGTGCTGATCCATCCCCCCTCATGCAGCGGGGGACGGAAAAAAAAAGTGTAATTCTGAATTATGTACCAAAACCCCTCCCCCCAAAAAAAAAAACAAGAACCAACATATCCCCAAAAAAAAAGAAAAAAGGAAATAATAATAATAATAATAATAGTAATTACAATCAAAATAATATAGGGGGCGAGAGGGGGAGGGACCCCAACCACCTATCTCATCTTTTATTCTCCCTCAGGCTTCCGCTCTCCAATGAGAGAAAATAAAAAAGGAGAGAAATAAGATGATAGTCTCTAATTTTTCAACTGAGTTCCTTTGCATCATTTGCTCATTTTCCTTTGTTCCTATTGCCTCTTAACCCTTCGTATCCTCGAGAGGGGTTGTAGCCAATCTGGCACTTCAAATGGTTCAGTCCCTAGGAATTTAAATAATTCAGGAAGCTCCCTGGGCATCTGTAACTCAAATGTCTGCGTCTCCTTCTTGATTGTTAGAGAGATCGGGTATCCCCATCTATAAGTCCCCCCCAGGTCCCTTATTTTGTCCAATAATGGGCGCAACATAGCTCTGCGCTGCAGAGTGGCCTGAGACAGATCTGGAAGGATTTTTATCTGAGCCCCCTCAAAGACAATTTCCCCTGCTTCCCATGCTTTTCTACTGATCAACTCCTTGTGTGTATACCGATGGAAGCAGCAGATTATGTCTCTAGGTCTATTCAAATTTGTTGATCGGGGGCCCAGTGATCTATGTAACCTTTCAACTTCATAGGCCTGGTTAGGGGGTGGAGAGGCCAACTGAGAACAGATTGCTGTTATAGTTGATTGCAATGCCGCTCTCTCAATAGTTTCAGGGACCCCTCTAAACCTCAAGTTCTTACGCCTGCTTCTGTCCTCCATTTCTTCCAGCCTAAGCTGTATAGGGTCAGCCTGGGATGATTTTGTCATAAATGCCTGTTCTAAACCAGTAATACGTTCATCCATTTGTGCCAACAATATTTCATCACTTTCCAACTTATCTGATATCTGCTGAACCTCCTCTCGCACCATCTCCAGGTCCTTACGATAAGTTTCCTCCATACGTTTTACTAGCAACTCCATATCATCCCGTGTGGGAAGGGCTTGTAACAGAGCTTTCAGAGCACTCAGCTCCGTCTCACGGTCCTCCATGCCTAGCTCTGTATGCACGGGCGCCTCAATTCCTTGTCCTTTCCGAGGCTCCTTCTCACCCCCTCCTCCTCCTAGGATCAGCTTCTCTAATGCCGCGGTGTTAGCGGAGAGGACTGCTTGCTGGTAGGTTTCCCTACCCTACTCCATATCTCCTACTCCATACCTACTCCATACTCGAGCAAACCAAAATGCCAGCAGACAGATCTGTTCAAATCGGTCGGTCCGACCGATTTGAACAGATAGATTGCCTTGTGTGTACGAGGCCTAAGGCCTCGTACACACAAGGCAATTCATTTGTTCAAATCGGTCGGACCGACCGATTTGAACAAATCTGTCTCTTTGGATTTTGGTTTGCTCGCGCGTACACACGAGCAAACCAAAATCCCCGCCAGCAGACGGCACGCTGATGTGTCGGTGACGTTGACGCCGCCACGTCACCGCACCAGGAAGTAAAACACTTCCGCGCATGCGCCGAATCCATTCGGCGCCGGTGCGAGACGACATGTCTGCTGGTAAGTGTACTAACCAGCAGACATGTCGGGCGGACGGGTTCCCACCTGATAGATTTCAAAGCATGCTTTGAAATCTGTCGGGTGGCCAAATCCGTCGGCTCGCCCATACACATGATCAAATCTGTGTGCTGGGACGGTCTAGCAGACCGTTTCCAGCAGACAGATTTGATTGTGTGTACGCGGCCTTAGAGTTAGGGGAGGTGGCATGGTAGGCCGTAGGGTAGCGATCGGTGCAGAAGTGTGGGACCGAGCCTGATTTAAAGTGCGTCTCTTGAAAGAAAAGGATTTGTGCTCCAAGTCGGTGCGCTTCTGCTAAGACACTGCTGCGTTTTTCAGGGACATTAAGTCCCTTGGCATTCAGTGAGTAAACTTTGAGATAGAGGGGAACTGAGCGTGTTGGACTGGATGGCATGGTATGCGTTGAGGCGTATACACACGGGGGCTAGCCTATAAATGGACAACCAGGGCTATTCCTGCTGGAGAGGGTAGGAGTGGCCGGGATAGGGAGGGACGAGTAGAGGGGGGGAAAGGGAAGGAGAAGGAGAAAAAAAAAAGGGGGGGGGAACCTGGGAGAAGTAAGGACAAAGCCGGGAAAGAGAAAATAGGAGGGAGGTGGTGAGATAGATGGGGAAGAATCCCCTAAGAAGGGCGAGGATAGGGACCTCGCAAAGTAACTACCGAAGGTGGAGACAGGCCTGCTCTTCCACCTAAAAAAAAAGTCAGGGGGGGTATAGTAGGGTAAAAAAGGAAGAAGCTGGCTATTTTCAGAGGGAATCCAGCCACTCTAAAGCGGGGTAATAGTCTAACACTGGGTAATAGGTTGTGTCGACAAACCAGAGCTAACACACTTAGAGAAAAAACATAACAGACAGAACAACCTCAATAAAAAGAAGCAGTGTGGGTCGAGATAGAGCCCCCTTAAGTGAGCATACAGTCCATCAATAAGAACTATAAAGCCTATGTTGTATTAAAAGAAGTTCGGACTGCTACAGACATGATCTCCTTTCGGCTTCCTTAATCCGCTGAGGGACCGGCCAAATTATCTAAAGATCAGAGTGTAGCCATCCGGAGTTCAGCATACATATAAAGCGCTGCATGAATTGTGGGTGCTAAACAAATCCTGCATAACAGTGAACATAATAATATAAGTACTGCGAATATATAGTGCATAGAACTCAACCATCTAAGCAGGTTTACCCACCCATCCGCCAGTATAACAGGGTCAGAGAACAGGGGTGCCAATGCCCACCAGAGTGTAGAAGCTCGATCCTCAGGGGATCTTGTTCCATCGGAAGTCAGGTCCCCGGCTGGGGAAGTGCCATCCCCATCCCCAACACACGCTGCATGAAATGTTTTTTCTACTGAAATTCCGTGGTAATAACATGTAAAACAAGAAGTTGAAACAAACACTATTTTATTCTCTAGGATGTCTGCTTTTAGAAAATACGTAGGGCCAGATTCTCAAAGACTTACACCGGCGTATCTACACGTATGCCGTCGCAAGTCCGAATATGCGCGCCTGATTCTCAAAATCAGTTACGCATAAATTTGGCCAAAATACGAGCGGCGTATGTCTCCTACACCGTCGTATCTTGGGTGCATATTTACGCTGGCCGCTAGGTGGCGCTTCCGTTGATTTCCGCGTCAAATATGCAAATGAGCTAGATATGCCGCTTCTCGAACGTACGTGCGCCCGTCGCAATTAGTTACGCTGTTTACGTAAGACATACGCCGGCGTAAAGATAAAGCTGCTCTCTAGGTGGCGCAGCCCATGCAAGGTATGGACGTCGAAACAAGCATATATTTTTACGTCGTTTGCGTAAAGTCGTACGCAAATAGGGATGTGCGTAAGTTATGTTTACGTCTTAGGCAGTGTTCGACATATCTTAGGCATTCTACCGACACATGCACACTGGGATACGTCCACACCGTTTGTTAAAAGTGTCAATTACGTGGGGTCACGATTATTTTGCATAAAACACGCCCACCTCTTCCCCATTTGAATTAGGCGCGCTTACGCCGGAACATTTACGCTACACCGCCGTAACTTAGGACGCAATTGCTTTGAGAACACTGCACTTGCCTCACTAAGTTACGCCGCCCTACGTGAATCTAGGCCATAGTGTTTAAGAGCCCATTCACACAGGTCCGACTTTGGATCCGACTTCAAGTCGCCCCTAGTCGCCTCAAGTCGCGCTGCATGAAGATGTAAAGGCCCATATACACGACCGGACTTTGCTCCATTGGACAAACTTTTTCGGTTTTCATCGGACCAAACTTCGCTCTGCAAACAGACAAACTTTTTCGCAACAAAAGTCTGATGGTGCCTAGTCCGACCATGTGTACAGCAAGCTCAGAAGCAAGGACCAGCCAGGTGGGGTTCTGTCTTGTAAAAACTAGCGTTCGTATTGGAAATAGCACATTCGTGACGCAGCAAGTTATGAAATCAAGAAAAGCAGTGCACATTCTCTTCTTCTTTATAATGTGATAATACTACTAAAAGCTACTTTGCTGGTTATACTGACAGAGTAAAAACAAATACTATTTATATTACTATGGACCAGTGTTTTTTGGTTATATGAATCAAACATATTTCTATATTTTTTTTTTTTTTTTTTTAAAGTGTATTTTTGTGCGTGAACTCGAGAGAGAGGAGCCGGACTGCAGGAGTTGGGAGTAGGCAGACCCTCCCCCCGGAGGCAATCGCCATCCTTCTCCATGCCCCTGGTGGCAATGGCGGGTGTGAAGGGGGGCCTCCCACTCACCCCGCCCTACCTGCTCCACTTGGGAGCCCAACTGGGGCCCAACGGGACCCCAATGGGGCAGAGGGACTCCCCCTATGAGGGAGTGAGAGGGCCTAGCCCACCCAGCCAGCCCCGTAGGTCCTTTGCCTCTCTTTATTTTTATGAGACCGCATGGCCAAAGTGCATGCGTTTTTTTAAACCAATTTTGTGTGCGTGCAAGTGTGGTGGTTTTTGTGGGGGGGGGGGGTGGGCGTACTAAGCACAGGCGTACCTTGCATAGCACACCCACCGGGAGCCGGGCTGAGACCACCAAACTCAATTCACATGTAGCCGAGACCGGGATCCGAACCCTTGGCTGCAGAGGTGAATGGCTTGTCAGCGCAGTGCCAATCACGTTGAGCCACCACAGCTCCCTCATATATTTCTATATTTTGTAGGTGAAGTTAGCACAACCCCATTATCCCCTATATTTTTTATGCTCAAAGTGCCAACTACTCTATTTGTGTTCCTTTAATTTTAGAAAAGTAACTGCCTACTCACAAACTGTCATTATAATTTCAACACATAATCAAATAATTTTGTTCATATTAATTTTTTTTAAATAATAAGCACAAGATCAACTGGTGGAATTGGCAACCTGAGCAGTACCTACAATATAAGGAGCACAAGAAGGTCGTAGACTCCAAAAGATGAGGAGCAGCAGCAGAAGACATGTATGTTCCCAGGCTGTGGTACTACAACAGGCTGTGATTTTTGTCATACCAGACTTAACCACGCACATCGCTCTCCACAATTCTATCCACATCAGCTGAGGCCAATTAGTTTCTTGTGCATTCCCAACATAAATAAAATCCAAAAAATAATAGACATAATATTCTCTGTCATCAAAATGATAACTTTGAAAACAAAACTGCAAATTATCCTACCAAAACTAGAACCAAGAAAAGCTAAATAAAATAATAATAAAAAAAAATAGTGGTCCCTAAAATTCTGGGTCTGATTTAGCCACTGACCCCCATTCTGCTGAGGTGGGTTGGCTTTCTGGGGTGGGTGGGCTTGCTGGGGTGGGTAGGTATGCTGGGGTGGATAGGTATGCTGGGGTGGATAGGTATGCTGGGGTGGATAGGTATGCTGGGGTGGATAGGTATGCTGGGGTGGATAGGTATGCTGGGGTGGATAGGTATGCTGGGGTGGATAGGTATGCTGGGGTGGATAGGTATGCTGGGGTGGATAGGTATGCTGGGGTGGATAGGTTGGCTGGTGTGGGTAGGTTGGCTGGGGTTGGTAGGTTGGCTTGGGTGGGTAGACTTGTTGTTGAGGAGGTAAAGGTGTGTGCTCCAAATCACACACATGTGATTTAGGGATTAGCTCTCGTTTCCTGGCCTTGCTCAGGAGCTGGATGAGGATCCCCTCACATAGCTCCCTTTGATCCGCATCAACCTCGCGGAGCTTATTAGATGTGAAACAGCCAAAACCTTCAGCACCGGGTGCTGTGGTGATGACAGATGTGGCCCTAGTAAGGAACTCAGCTGTGGCCTCATCCAGGTGGTGGCTCTTCCTGGCCCTTTTTCTAGGAGGGGGCAGGGTAGGGATTCTGCATTCAGTTGTCTGGCTGCTGGGCCGGCCTCTTCTTGGCTACCAAGTTCCTGTGTCTGAAAAAGGAGCATCATTTTAGTTTTTGTGCCATCAATCCCAAACACTTTTTAGCTCATTACTTTTACAACTTGAATATGGAAAGAAATATCCAATCACAAAGTGAAAGAATGGCGGACTTTGAGGCAGTGCGGAAGTATGTTAAAAAATATATATTTTAATTCAAACATAAGAATTATACAATTTTACAAAATATACAAAATATACTAGACATAGGTATAATGTAACCATATGGATTATTGATTTTTACTGGAACAAATCCTTTGAAGTCGCCTACGCGTTTTGCCGTTGGGCTTCTTCAGGACAAGACAGAAAGGATTTTTTTGGAGGGGGAGGAAAGTAAACAGTCGTTATAACTGGGGCCAATTCCTATACACACTCAGACAATTAAGCAGGGAAAGGATCCAAAGTAAATTCTGGACGATCGCTTTCTATAAACAGTGTAACCTGCGTCAGCCTCGATAGTGCATATGAACGGTTCGTTTGTGTGTGCCCCAGGGTCACAGGTTCTTGAGAAGGTCTTTGCGGTATTGGAAGGAGAATATGGGGTCAAACGAACAAAAGATCAAATTCGCGACACCAAGAGAAAGAACATTTGGACTCACTGCACCATTGTTAAAAAAAAATAAGCACATTTAATGACTGTAGTCATTATGGTGATGTTATAATTGGCTGTCTGTACATTGGATGGATAAAAGTATTTTTGCTTTATTTTGGAGGGGGTGGCTAAAGAAGTAGTTAATTTTAGTTAACCACTTAACCCTCAGACCATATTGCTGGTCAAAGACCAGAGCACTTTTTGCGATTCGGCACTGCGTCGCTTTAAATGACAATTTTTTATCACATTTAAAATTACATCATCTTCCCTTTGCAATGCATTTGTAGGATTTTAATAATGCATAGTGCAGCATGTTGTAGTGCACTAGCCTGAAGCAAACATTGTCACCAGTGCAAGGTTGGTCTACTAAAAAATCAGCAGAAGGGATGCTGGAAAATATTTGACATTTGGGGTGGCTTCTTGAATGTTGTTTTGTTTATAATGTGATCAGCACCAAAATTTGGAGGAGTGTGATCAGAGCGCTGGACCCAGCAAAGAGCCTCCAGTGGACAGCACATGCCTAGACACAAGACATGCAGAGGGTGGAGGAGTTCATCAAATAAAAGATGATACTTTAGATCCTGTTGTTTGCCTCAGTAAGTATTTTTTACATCTGGCTTCAATATTCTAGACATGTCTAGTGATTAGTAGACATGTGCACACTGAAATATTTTGTTTTGTAATTTTGTTTTCGTCCGAAAAATAAATGTATTTAGTTACTCCTGAAATTCGTTTTTTTATTTATTTTGTTTTTCGTAAAAAAAATGCATTTGTTCGAAAATCCAAATTAAGGTCTAATCTGTCATTGAAGGCTTATGGTTCAAAAGAATCTTTAAAAAAAAAAAATAGACTCTTCGGGCCAGATTCAGGTAGATGGGAGCATCTTTGCTCTGGAGTAACGTTTCTCATTTACGTTACTCTGGCGAAATTTTAGGAGCAAGTGCTGTTATTCATGAAGCACTTGCTCCTAAAGTTGCGGCAGCGTATCGTAAATGAGCCGGCGGAATTCAAATTGGGCGGGTACGGGGCGTGTATTATTTAAACTAAGCGTGATCCCACGGCGAACGTACTGCGCATGCGTCGACTGTCAATGCATCCCAGTGCGCATGCTCCAAATTCTGTCAGTGAACGTCAATGACGTCAAATCCCCATTCATGGACGTTTTACGCAAGCGACGCGATTTTTTTTTTTCGACGGGATGACGACGGCTATACTTAACATAGGATACTCCACTAGGGGGCTGCTTTATCTTTACGGCGCGTATCGCTTACGGAAACGTCGGAAAGTCACTGCGACGCGCCCGAATACGATTGTGAATTGCCGATTCCCGCTGATTAACATATTTTTTCAGCGTAAATCAGCGGGAACGCCCCCGGCGCCATTTTTAAATTAAAGTTGCGATGCGATGGCGAAATTCAATTACGCCGATCGCATCGGAACTCCAACCCGGCGTTTCTTGTTTTATGGTTACAGAAAACAGAAACGCCGGCTTAAAGTGACAGTTAGGCTGGAGTATCACTGATACTCCAGCCTAACTCTACCTGAATCTGGCCCTATATGTCTCTATAATGTCGAATCTTTTTTCTCTATGTCAAATCTTTTTTCTTTATGTAGAATAATCTTGGACTAATAGAGTTAAGGTTAGGCACATTTGACCGCAACGAAAATGAAAATAAAGCATTTGTTTATGTCGGATCTTTCGGTTTTTCGTTTTCTGTGATTTCGTTATCATTTGTTAAAACGATAACGAAAATACCTGAAGTTCGGACAAAAATGCATTCGGACGAAAACGAATGCACATGTCTAGTGATTAGATGTTCAAACCAAACACGCACACAACACAGGAGCAAAATATGTAGTGCATTGAACATTTTAGCATGTAGAAGGAAGAGGTGGAATGATCTGGAAGTTTTGCTAGGTACACAAGTTTTGAAGACACAGGCACCTGTGCCTATATTTCCAGAGTATCTGTAGAGTGTACATTCCTAGTAGTGTAGGTGTCTGAAGAGCAAGCAGGTTGCAACCAAGAATTGACTGTCTAGGTTTAGGTAAGTATTTTCCAAAACTAGCCGTGAATAATAATGTGCCCATCTTTTTGGTGCCTCAGCTACTTCACCATCATTCCCATCATTTTTTCATATCTTCTACCAAGGCCACAAACTACCAGGATGCACTATTGGTTGGATCAGTGCTGATATGCTGCAGGCAATGACTGAGCTAGAAAAACGAATGGAGGCTGCCACTGGTGTTCAGAGACTGATCCGGGATTATTACGACCTGTTAGCAAAATGTAAAAAAAAAAATAAAGTACGTTTTATTTCAATTGTTACCTCCTGTCAGCACAGGCTCTAATTAATGTTATTTAGAAATCACACTACTTTCATTTTGAATTACTGCGATTTCATAGTAGCAAGGAACACTGCCATATGATGTGACTTTTCATTAGGGGTGCGCATCTTCACTGGGCTTACGATTTGATTTGATTACAATTATATGGTCAATGATTCGATTAGATTCAGCGATGCATCATGATTGCTGATGCGCTTCCACTTCCACTTGGGCCGCCTAGGCGGCCCTTCCTCCAAGCAATCTTCTGGGACACATCTTCTGGGTCTGCGAGCGGGGGGCTTATCGGAATCCGGGAGCCCCCTTTAATAAGGGGCCCCCAGATCCCGGCCCCCCACCCTATGTGAATGAGTATGGGGTACCCCTACCCATTCACCTGGGGGGGGGAGTGTCAAGAAAAAAAAAGCACACCAGACAGGTTTTTAAAGTAATTTATTAGTCAGCTCCAGGGGTCTTCTTCTGAGTTCGGGGGTCTTCTTTCTGCCGGGCTCCTCCGCTATCTTCTTCCAGCTCTTTTACTAGTGGTGGCCTGGTCTTCTCCCTTCTTCCGACTTTGGGGGTCTTCTTCCAACTTCTACACTCTCTTTTCCCACTCTCTTCTCCGCTCTTTTTCTGCCTTGTGCCGGGCACCGCTGTCTTCTTCCAGCTCATTTACTAGCGGTGGGCAGGTCTTCTGCGTCGTCTTCTTACCTCTTCTGTTCTTTGATGTTGACTCGACGATCTCTCTCGCTGTAATGCTAGGTGCTCAACGATTTATATAGACCTCTTATGACGTCACAGTCCCATCATGCTCCGGGTGGCGATAGTGTAAGTGGCGGGGTCACCGGGTGATATCACCTGGTGACCACGCCCCATGCCTATATAAATCATTGCACACCGCGCACCCAACATTACAGTGGGAGGAAACGTTGAGTCAACATCGAAGAAGAGGGATCAAGACAACGCAGAAGACCGGCCTGCCGCTAGAAAAAGAGCTGGAAGAAGACAGCGGTGCTTGGCAGAACCAGAGAGCGGGAGAAGAAAGCGGAGAAGTCGGAAGAAGACCCCGGAATTCAGAATAAGGGAGAAGACCGGGCCAACGCTAGTAAAAGAGCTGGAAGAAGATAGTGGAGGAGCCCGGAAGAAAGAAAACCCTGGAAATCAGAAGAAGATCCCCAGAGCTGACTAATAAATTACTTTAAAAACCTGTCTAGTGTGTTTTTTTTCTTGACACTTTTTTCCCCCCAGGTGAATAGGTAGGGGTACGATGTACCCCATACTATTTTACATATTGTGGGGGCCGGGATCTGGGGGCCCCCTTATTAAAGGGGGTCCCCGGATTCTGATAAGCCCCCGCTCACAGACCCCAACAACCAACATGGGAACAAGGGCCCCCCTGCCCCAAAGCACCTACCCCCCCATGTTGAGGGCATGCGGCCTGGTACGGTTCAGGAGGGGTGCTCGCTTGTCCCCACCCCTTTTACTGACTGGCTGGCTGCGGGGTCTGGTATGGATTTTGGGGGGACCCCCACGCCGTTTTTATGGTGTAGGGGGTTCCCCTTGAAATCCATACCAGACCTAAGAGCCTGGTATGCTCTTGGAGGGGGAACCCATGCCGTTTTTTTATTTAAAATTTGTCATGAAGTTCCCCCTCCTGGAGGCAACTTCAAGTCGCGCTGTGATTCATACTTAAGTCGTGTCCAAGTTGCCTCTCTAAGTCACGCTGGAAGTAGTGTTGCCCCTGTGTGAATGGGCTCTTAGGCCGTGTACACATGGCAGAGAACCTCGACGGGCAGAACACATCGTTCCGCCCGTCGAGGTTCCCTGCCGGCCGTCGAAATCGGCGACCAGCCCGTCGGGAATGGCAACCAGCCATTCTTCCAGGCGGGCCGTCGAGCAAATAGAGAGCGTGCTCTCTATTTCTGCTCGACGGGCTTCCCGACGGGAAGCTCGCCGAGAGTGTACACACAGCCGAGGTCCTCGCTGGAATGCAGCTTCCAGCGAGGTTCTCGCTGGTTTCCAGCGAGAACCTCGGTCGTGTGTACACGGCCTTAGAGATTTATGCAAACTTCAGGCCAAAAAAGTTTTTTTAAACATGTGCAAAAAAACAAAAAAATGGGTCTGTAGCAAAATTACACTTGCATGTTCAAAATCAAGATATTTAATCCTGTGATAAATCTTTGTAAATTATACTTGCACTTTCATCTCTGTCTCTTTATTAGCTGTAAGGTGGTTACATTGAGAGTTTTCAGGTAAACATTGATATTATGAGTGGTGGCTGAGCTTGTCACTCATTTTGTAACCTGTTAGGCCGCTTACACACGATCAAATTTGTCTGCTGGAAACGGTCTGCTAGACCATCCCAGCAGACAGATTCGATCGTGTGTACGGGTGAGCCGACGGATTTGGCCACCCGACAGATTTCAAAGCATGCTTTGAAATCTATCGGGTGGGAACCCGTCCGCCCGACATGTCTGCTGGTTAGTACACTTACCAGCAGACATGTCGTCTCGCACCGGCGCCGAATGGATTCGGTGCATGCGCGGAAGTGTTTTACTTCCTGGTGCGGTGACGTGACGGCGTCAACGTCACCGCCACGTCACCGACACGTCAGCGCGCCGTCTGCTGGCGGGGATTTTGGTTTGCTCGTGTGTACACGCGAGCAAACCAAAATCCAAACAGACAGATTTGTTCAAATCGGTGGGACAGACCGTTTTGAACAAATCAATTGCCTCGTGTGTATGAGGCCTTAATGTGCCATGGTAACAAGCAAAGCAAGCTTGCATGATGAAGAATAGGGATGCCTATTTGTTTCAACATGGAGCTGATACCTACTGTGTTTTTCTGTTAAGAGAACTGACAAAAGTTATAATAGTGTATTACATACAGTACAGTGCAGCCAGAAATTACTTTTTTTTAGAACTACCTTATTAGGTAGGAGCTGCTGGCATGCCACTTTTTAGGCTTTGAAACTCTCTGAGATTTAGCTTGAGTCTCCATGAATAACCATGAGCTGTAGGAACTTCAGGTCGCTGCAATAAATCTCTGAGCTAGCTTTCTAACATACCTTCATATCAAGTGATAGGGAGGATGGATTGATTTTGCTTTTGATCATAGTCGTCTTCCTTTTCCTGTTTCCAAATATGTAGTCTCGTCCATCATATATAGAAGACAGAGGATATTTCACAGCTTTGTTTTATGTTTATAGTCTTGGAAAATTACCACCAAGACAGTAAGTGCACAATGGGTAGAGAAAGTATAGAAAACTTGCCAACTTCAGTCTATTGCCAACAAAGTCATCCAACGTATACACAATCTCTTATCAATCAGACAGGTTAGAAAATAATTGTTTCTGTGTACAATAATCCTATCTGGCAGCCTTCACATCCCTTCTGCATGTGCCCTCTTTTTCTTCCACCTCTACAACTATTCCCATAGTATCTTTAAAAACTGGCATGAAAGAGTTTAGTAAAAATGTTCAACACAGCATCAGTATCTTGCTACAAGGGGATGAGCAATAATTCAAGTTATTTGATATTGATAAGGAGAGCATAGAGGTAGGGTACAAAAGGCAGAGGGCAGCAACTGGCTTTGATGTTTCTGCAGCTGCAGCTTAGGGTCAAGCTAAAAGGTGGATGGGGATAATGGGGTAGCAGACGATAACTGGGTGCTAGAGAATGTAGAGGAGGAAAGTTAGGCAGGGGCAGAATGCAGGATCATATAGGTGTAGTGGCAGTTTGCAAAAGACTGGAGAAAACATTCATTCTATTTCACCAAACAGTACTGCCCATGGGTACAAGCCACTGCACCACAGATTATAGTGGGATAATTGCCTGATTGATACCAGTTTTCAGCAAATGGCCCACATGCCAGCCACTCATTCCTCACTTTCTCCATCTGCTTCTGATGCTAAATTTGTAGTCTCAAGTGATAGGGAGGGAAGCCTATCAAAGGATTTGAGAGACTTACGTTATGGCACATCAAGCAGGGGAAAGGGTCAACATGTGGCAATGCAAGGGACACCACTTAACTGTGTCCTGTTCCTTGGTGAAGGTGACAGCACATTGACCTCTAACCCTCTTCCTTAATGGCCTCATCCAGTGACTCATCAGAACCACCAGTCCCCCTCCCCACAAATAAATCAGACCCTTTCTAAATGACCAGGCAAAAATCTGCCATGGCAGCTGGTATGCCTAGGGAACAGTAGCTACAATGGTCCAAACATTCTAGCAACTCTTCAGGGACAGACCAAAAGGTAGCTGATCCCACACCACCTTGTGCCAGACAAAGTTGTGTGTGATAATGACGTAAACCTACTTGTCACCTTACAGCAGGGAATGTCCAGGCATATGCATTGCCTTACTCATGTCCTGAACTTGGCCCTAGTTTCTTGTTAGGTACTGTGACAGGAAGTCAGGTAAATCTGTGGGCATTGTCACAGGCGAGAGATACATGTCTGCCTTGTTTAGACAATTCACCAATTACTATCAGGTGTCAGCTGCAGAGGTAGCCAGAAAGGTTTAAGGACCTTGGATAGCTTCAGCTGTTCAGAATGAGGCAATTAAGTCCTCTATAAGTTATCCAGAGGATTACTACTGATTGCTGCATTCTGAGGCTTTTTGAGTTAAGGAGAGCAGTGAGCTGAGAAAGACTTCTGAAGGTGAGGTGGTGTTGATTTTCCTGTGTGATAAAAATCAAAAAGACTATTGTTTTTTCTGCTGAGTGACCAGCAGTGTCTGCCCAGCAGTAGGCTGTGCCAGACTCCATAGGTAGGTTCCTGGGTTGTGAAGGTAGACGCCCCAAGTGGCCAGGGTTTATTTTATGTTTTGTTTTGTTTATGCTGTTTTTGATGCTTGCACTTGTATCCAGCAATATGGAAGAATAAACCATAACCTTTGTTTTCAACCATCCTCGTCTGCCTCTCTGTATAGTTCAGTGGGCAGTGAACCCATTCAGGGGGTCACACACACCCGCTACCGAGCTAACCCCTCACACATGGTGGAGTGCCACAGGCAGTTAAAATAAACCCTGGCCACTTGGGGTGTCTACCTTCACAACCCAGGAACCTACCTATGGAGTCTGGCACAGCCTACTGCTAGGCAGACACTGCTGTTAACTCAGCAGAAAAAAAAACAATAGTCTTTTTGATTTTTATCACACAGAAAAATCAACACCATCTCACCTTCGGAAGTCTTTCTCAGCTCACTGCTCTCCTTAACTCAAAAAGCCTCAGGATGTAGCAATTAGTAGTAACTTATAGAGTAACATATAGAGGCTAAAGCTATCCAAGGTCCTTAAACCTTTCTGCCTACCTCTGCAGCCGACACCTGATAGTAATTGGTGAATTGTCTAAACAAGGCAGAAATGTATCTCCTGTCTGTGACTAGGGATGAGCCGAACACCCCTGGGTTCGGTTCGCACCAGAACCTGCGAACAGACCAAAAGTTTGTGTGAACTTTAGAACCCTGTTAAAGTCTATGGGACTCGAACGTTTGAAATCGAAAGTACTAATTTTAAAGGCTAATATGCAAGTTATTGTCCTAAAAAGTGTTTGGGGACCCGGGTCCTGCCCCAGGGGAGTGTTTGGGGACCTGAGTCCTGCCCCAGGGGACAATGTATCAATGCAAAAAATAGTTTTAAAAAATTG
Source organism: Rana kukunoris (assembly GCA_029574335.1). Lineage (NCBI taxonomy): Eukaryota > Metazoa > Chordata > Amphibia > Anura > Ranidae > Rana > Rana kukunoris. The sequence goes on along the minus strand of CM056050.1, from coordinate 378,838,345 downwards.
CCGTTTTTTCAGGAGCAGTGATTTTAATAATGCTTAAAGTGAAACAGTAAAATGAAATATTCCTTTAAATTTCGTACCTAGGGGGGTGTGTATAGTATGCCTGTAAAGTAGCGCTTGTTTCCTGTGCTTAGAACTGTCCCTGCACAAAATGTAATTTCTGAAGGAAAAACGTCATTTAAAATCACTCGTGGCTATACTGAATTGTCGGATACCAGCAATACAGACAAAAGTCATTCATAAAAAAAATGCGTGGGGGCCCCCCCAAATTCAATTACCAGGCCCTTTCAGGTCTGGTATGGATATTAAGAGGAACCCTGCGTCAAATAAAAATAAAAAATGATGTGGGGTTGCCCCCAAATATCAATTCCAAACCCTTTAGGTCTGGTATGGATTTTAATGGGGAACTCCACCCCAAATTTAAAAAAAAAATGCTGTGGACCCCACACATTTTTATTTTTTATGAATTGACAGGAGCCGACAATTCATTATAGCCGCGAGTAGTTTTAAATTACTTTTTTTCCTTCAGAAATTACACTTTGTGCAGGGACAGTTCTAAGCATGGGAAACAAGCGCTACTTTACAGGCATACTATACACCCCTCCTAGGTGTGAAATTTAAAGGTATATTTTACTTTTATTGATACATGTCCCCTGGGGCAGGATCCAGGTCCCCAAACACTTTTTATTGCAATAACTTGCATATTAGCCCTTAAAATTAGCACTTTAGATTTCAAACGTTCGAGTCCCATAGACTTTAACAGGGTTCTAAAGTTCACACAAACTTGCTGCGAACACCCCAAATAGTTCGCTGTTTGGCGAACAGGCAATGTTCGAGTCGAACACGAGTTCTACTCGAACTCGAAGCTCATCCCTATCTGTGACAACACCCATGGATTTACCTGACTTCCTGTCACAGTACCAAGACTTCCAGGACATCCTGCAGAAGGCTACCATAGGTGGTCATACCAACCAAGTGCTTGCCTGTCTGAAATGCAGAGGCAACACAAGTTACCAAAGTTTGGGAGTCATACCTGGGTGATCATTAAGGGTACTGTTGTTCTTAGCACCACTGAGGACTCAGGGTCCTCTGCTACAGCCAATTTGTGTAAAATACCCTTATTCATCCTGAAAAAACCTTTGCAAGGACCCCCCAAGGGAAAATGGCAGATCTAATGCTACCGTCCCAAAGGTGCTGTAGAAAGAAATTTTTGACTGCATTTCCAGTGCAGTGGCAGGATTTACTCTTGTGTCTAGTATGCCTTTAGTCCTCAAATTGCTGAACAGTGGAGAGGCAGTGTTGTTGGCTGTCCGCAATGTTTTTAGTAATTTGTCCAAACACAGCAGACAAGCTCAGATGCAGACAAAGGTCCAGGGCAGTGCCTTTTTGCAGACTACTTGGGGTTCAGGACTAATTCAGACAGTTTTTGAAATAAGAATTCTCCAATACACCTCTTTGTGAGACTTTTACACAGCAACCAATGTAACAAAAAAAACAGGTTGTATAAAAATATTAATTTTTGTTGGTCACAATTTTAAAATAGACCTCCATGAGGCTCATATAATTTATCCCATAAAAACATCAATGACAGTGTTTGTAAAAGTTATATACTCAGTGGTGATACCCAATATCATAAACAACTGAACATTCCAAAGAGTTATGTTACAGTTTTGTATGGATAGGGAAATATGACACGTTTTGAATATCTGTAAATTATCTTAATCTGGGATATCTATCACTACCCTGTAATGTACAAAAGGCTGCCAATAATTAGCTTTCTACATTCATACATCATAATTCATAATTCCAAATCTATACTTACATACATTTAACATCTCCCAGTCTCCATTTAAAGCTCATAAGCCCTCCACTCAGCGTGAGGGGGGGGGGGTTCATATACATAACCCCATAACCTCCAAGGGCTGAGTTGTCCAACAAGAAAAAATACCTTGAAAGACTGGAGCTGGAAGCATATACAGTATTGTGAAATAGGTAATGCATATTCCCAAAGCACACAAAAGAAAAAAAATGTATATGTATAAATGGGTTTATATATAATCTAATATAGATTATATTTGACACCAATAGATGGATCCACTCCTTTGCACCATAGATCAACAAAACAAGAGCTAGGGAAAAGGCATACCATTTACTATAGGTGCTTTCAAATGTGTATCCTAGAGAGGTAAGATGTTGCTCCTATGATCATGAAAAGCTTTCTAGTGAGCCTACAGACTGTTCTTTATATGGGGGCACACATAAGCACCTGTTATTGCACAGGAGCTGCTTGTGTGGTCCTCGTCATGAGCTATGTCATGATGTCACTTCTGGTTTCAGAATACCGGAAGTACTCAGAACGCCATGACAGGTCCACTGCTGACACATATTGCTGCCTGAAAACTGCCCATAAAGGGTGGGCAACCGACTCATGACTGGCCGAGCCTCTGAGAGAGAGCCCTGTAAATGGGCGGGTGTTTTGAATTTTGTTTGAAGGTTTCTCCATTTGGCAATAAAAATTCCTTTTATCTTTTTACATCGGATCAGTAAGAACAGTTTCCGCAAGGGAAAGTACCCAATCCTGATCTTTTCTTTTGTCACCTTTATTTAAATCACTTTGAATTAAACAGACCTTATGCAGTGGCCCTTTTGTAGGTTATTGATGGAGTACGGGTAACTCATTTGCTAATTGCAGGGTCATCTGTCAAAATTGACCAGTATTTGGTGATTATTTGGTGATTATTGTGTGGATATTCTGATGTTAATCTCAGAATTTCCAAATAAGTCTAGTTGTATTGTCTGCTGTTATTTTTTTCTCCCTCATTTCTCTTCCCCCCTTCCCCACTCCTCCCCTTTTTTCCTTACCCCTCCCCTCTCCCCCCTCATGTTATCCTATTATTTGCCAGCTCTTACCACCATTACCAGTACCTGACACATCTGCTTTACTGTCATTATTACCAGTTACTGCCACTCCTGCTCTCTTCATTACCAGCTACTGTAACCTCTCCTAGCTTCCCACTTTCACCATTACCAGCTGCTACCATCCCTGCTGGACTGCCAGTGTGTCCAACTCCTGCCATCTCTGCTTGAATGCCACCATTACCAGCTCTTAAGGCCTCCCCTGCCTTAGTCTGGTGTTTGAGCACTGTAAAAATAATGCATATAATTTTTTCAGGGGTGAATCATGCCATTTGTCTCCTAGTTTGCAGCCTATTCCATTTGGCATTAGGAACATTTTGGTTATTGTCTCTCTAAAATAATAATTCCAAATGTTTATTTAACAAAAAAAAAACCTGCCTTATCTCACTTTCTTAAATTGCGGCCTAATCAAAGGATATATTTTACATTTTTTTAAATAAATAGTAAATGCCCATCTTTTTTTTTTTTTTTACTTGTAGCCTTTAAAGCATTGCACCCACAATCAGCAGATCACAGGCGCCATTCTGGTCTCCTGCATATTTATCAGTGTGTCTGTCTGCTTGTACCTTGTACAGGCAGGCATATACACACTGACAGGAAGAGAGAATAAACTATTACAGCACTCATAAGCATTGTGGTAGTTCATTGAGAACTACAAGCTGACAGCCAAAAAGGCGGTTAGGACTTGTGGTTTTCCAATTCACAGAACACTGCCAATGAATGATGTGGCTGGGCAGGGAGGGGATCCCCCGTTAGCTGCCTAAATGGGGGGTTGGGGAGGTGTGGGGGCTAGTGCAATTTTAACAGGTTACATGTTACAAATCTGAAAAAGGATGTAATATGTAACATGTTGCAAAAGGTGAACTTATCCTTTAAGTTGCTTGTATATCCACTTCCATACCAGGCACTTACGCACCTTCCCGCCCAAGCCAATTTTCAGCTTTCAGCACTGTCGCAATTTGAATGACAATTGCGCGGTCATGCTACACTGCACCCAAACAAAATTGGCGTCCTTTTTTCCCCACAAATAGAGCTTTCTTTTGGTGGTATTTGATCACCTCTGCGTTTTTTTTTTTTTGCGCAACAACTAAAAATAGAGCGAAGATTTTGAAAAAAAAATAAGTTTTTATTTTTTTCTGTTAATTTTTTTGTAAATGAGTATGTTTTCTCTTTCAATTACGGGCACTGATATGGTGGCACTGATGGGCACCGATGAGGTGGCACTGATGGGCACTGATGAGGTAGTTCTGATGGGCACCGATTAGGTAGCACTGATGGGCACTGATAGGCGGCGCTGGTATGGGGCACTGATGGGCACTCATGGGCGGCACTGGGCACTCATAGGCGGCACAGGTGGGCACTCATAGGCAGCACAGGTGGGCACTGATAGGTGGCACAGGTGGGCACTGATAGGTGGCACAGGTGGGCACTGATAGGTGGGCACTGGGCATGGATTGGCACTGACAGACACTGGGGTGGCACTGATGATCACTGAGGGGTGGCACTGATGGATCACCTGTTGCCAATCAGTGCCCATGTGTGGGCACTGATTGGCATTATTGGCATTATTTTTTTTTACTGCCCTTTTTTTTTTTTTTTGTCCTTTTTTTGTCCTTTTTTTTTTTTTTTGTAAGTACCCTGTTGGTCTAGTGTGGGCACTCCCTGGTGGTCCGTGTGGCGATCCGAGGGGGGGCTGCGCTGATAAACAATCAGCGCGAACCCCCCCTGTCAGGAGAGCCGCTGATCGGCTCTCCTGTACTCGCGTCTGTCAGACGCGAGTGAGGAAGAGCCGTCGGCGGCTCTTCCTGTTTACATCGTGATCAGCCGTGATTGGACACGGCTGATCACGTGGTAACGAGGCTCCGCCGGAGACTCGTTACCGAGATCGGAGGTGCAGGGTGTCAGACTGACACCCCGCATCACCTATCGCCACGCTGCGCGCCCCTACGGGCGCGTGCGGCATTGAAATCGTGCTAAGCCGTTTGAGAACGGCTAGTCACGATTTCATAACCACTTCCCGGCCGTAAATCGGCTATTGGCCGGGCGGGAAGTGGATATACTCCAGTAATGTATACAATAATTGTGACATTATCTCTGAAATTATAACCTCTAAGTTTTAGTTCATGAAAAAAACAGCTCATATACCATGCAACAGCTATTCAATATTTGTGGGCATTGTCTGTGAAAAAAATACATTATAATGATTTTTTTTTGATAAAATCTGTTTTGCCTCTCCTTTAAATTGAATCCTAATAAAGATGCTTACGTTCTGAACATTGATTTTAAAATCTGAGTTTTGTCTATCAAATGATACATTCTAATTGTTATTTCTTGATAAAAACTGCATGTTGCTCTATATTAAATTGAGGCCAAATGAAGCTGCTTATACTGTGCATTAACGATAAAATATTTCTTGCTATTGTTTAGAAAATAAAACATTCTAACTATCATTTTGTGATAATGCATGCCTCATCTCTCTTACTTAAATTGAATCATTTTAAACCTTCTCAGATACTATGCATTTATTGTAACAACACTTCTGGCTTTTGGCTGAGAATTAATACACTATATTGTTTATTTCTTGAATAAACCTGCCTCCTCTGTTTCTCTTAAACTGCCTAATAAAGCTGCGTACATATTGTGAATCAACTTTACAATTTCTCTGGCTATTGTGTGTAAAATAATACACGCTCATTTTAAGTTTTTGATTAAACTTACCTTGTCTTTCCCTCTGAAATTGTAGCCTAATACAGCTTTCTGAGAGTGCATCAAATGAATAGTTATTATAGCTATTGTGTGCAAAATATTAAACTCTCTTCTTTATTTCTTCATTCAATCTTCCCTATCTCAGCCTCCCAAATTGGTTCTTTACTAAGCTGATTATATACTGTGCATTCACTATTACAACTTATTACAAATTTATGGCTATTATTATATACACACTCTAAGTTTTATTTCATGATAAAAACTGCCTCATCTCTACCGTCTACATTGAAACCCAATCAAGCTGCTTACAAACTCTCCAACTACTTTACTATATAGTTGGCTATTGTACTTGAAATGATACACTCAAAATTGTATCTCCTTATGAAGCCTTCCTCATGTTTCGTTTTTTAAATTGTGGAATACATTGCTTACATGCTGTCCATTGACTATACAATATTTCTGGATTCTGTATGTGTAATAATATATTCAAATTTTTATTTCATGACAACCTTTTTCTCTCCCTTTTACATTGCAACCCAATCAAGCTACTTATATACTCTCCAGCACGTGTGTGTCTTTTGTCTCTGAAATAATAAACTCATATTTGTTTCCATCATTTTTTTTATTTAGAGCAATAACAGGAAAATGTTTACAGTTCAAACAGCATATACATCATACAGAAATAAGTCAGAAAAGTTGAGAGTTTCAAGTGTTTTACAAGTATTTTCATGTATGAGTGAAGTAGACAGAATGTACATTGATCAGAGATTCTTAATAGTATAAACACCATTTGGCACATTGGTGGCGCATCTAATCATTGCTATATGAACATGGTTAACAACCCTGCTATGTCTGGTATGTTAACAATATCGGGGGCCTGAATCCGAAAATTAAAACGAGAAGAAGTGAGAAGCGGGATAGACTTTAAGGCTGGAAAGAAGGAGAAAGAGGAAGGTGAGAAAGGGAGAGAATAATAAAAAAAACAGGGGGAGTTAGGGGAGGGAAAGGGAGGAGGGGGGAAAGAACCAACAGGAAAGGGGAGAGAAAAGGGAAGGAGCGACGCAGGGAGGAGGAGTCTGTGAGGTAAGGACTAAAAAGGTTAGAGTGATGAGCTCTGCCGTTTCGGCTCCCCTGTCCCCTCAGACACATCCTTTTGATTAGACCATCGTAAAGTATCCGTGTAATGCTCGAATCAATACCTTAACTAGAATTGGCAGTTTGAAAGGGATTGCTTTTTTTTTTAAGTATGTCCAACATGCCCATGTTTTCATGAATTTTTGTATCCATTCCTGGGAGATGTGTATCAGTTCTTCCATCTCTTCTATTTTGGAAATCCTAGCAAACCATTTTCTAACAGATGAAGGGGTATTGGATCCCTAGTGTATCGGGACACACAGTCTCGCCACATTCATCATGTGCATAGCTAAGGATTTATAGTAAGCCCTTTTAGATATTGCTGTGTGATGCAATAAGTATTGCTTAGGGGTGTAATTCAAGGTATACATGGTGACGTGGGAAATTATACCCTGTACTTTTTTCCAAAAAGGCTGAATGGATTCACAGTCCCACCATACGTGAAGCATAGTTCCCTCTGCTTTACTGCATCTCCAACACGTGTTAGGTATAGAGGGTGAGAATTTGTGAAGTAGAGAGGGAGTTCTGTATAACAATTTTCCTGGATTGCTACGTTCATGTAGCCCTTGTGTGCGTATTCGTGTATAGTTTCCCATTCCTCATCAGATAAGGTAATCTGAAGATCCCTACTTCATGCAGAACATGCATGATCTCTATTGGTGTTAGGTTCTTCCAGTAACATTGTGTATATAAGGGAGATTAAGTGTCTTTATGGTGCTGTCCTCGTGCATAAGAATTCAAATGGTGTGAGCTGTCTTGTCCATGTTAATTGTGGCTCTTGTGTGGACAGGAAATTTTGTATCTGTCTAAATGTCCAGAATGGGAAGGATTTGGTTAATGAGATTTCAACCAGACGGTCAAAAGAGCAAGGGTCCCCTTTCAAGAAAAAGTGTTGCGCCCTCATATCATTATGGGCCATTCTTGATTCAGAAATGAGCCAACATTACCTGGTGGGAAGTCAGGGTTTCCTTTTAATGTGGTTAAGGAAAACCTAACCATGAAAAGGGCTGTAGATTTAACTACCCACGCAAAGGCCACCAGGGGTGGATGAATAAGTGGATGTGTCACAGATTCTGTTGGCCAGTGTCTAGGCAAGAGCCAAGGGAGATCTCGGACTGGGAATTGAGTAAAGGAATTTTCTATATATACCTATAACTTTTTGTCATTGTGGATATTCCAGTCCACGATTCTAGTGAGAGGGCAAGCCAAATAATATTTATAGAGATCAGGTAAACCTATTCCTCCCCTAGTCTTAGTGCGGGTCAGTTGGGTATATTTAATATGTGGTGGAAAGTTCTTCCAAATCAATGTTGAGCATGCCTATCTGTATGTCACGGAAAAGGCTGATGTGAGATGAATTGGAATGGTCTGCATCAAGTAAAGAAAGTGTGGGAGAACAATCATTTTAAGCAAGGCCGAACAGCCAAACCAGGAAACATTCAAACCCACCCAGTTCTTTAGATCTAATTTTGTTTTGTTTAAAATTACATGAAAATAACATGAAAAATCTGACAATTTAGAGATGATCTGGATTCCCAGGTATGTGATTGCCTCTTTCTTCCATTGGAATGGAAAGGAGTCCTGACAACGTTCTATGTCCTGTGAGATAGTGAAACGTTCAATGCATGAGATTTTGTATAATTAGCTTTAAAGTTTAAGGCCGCGTACACACGAGGGGATATGTCCGCTGAAAACGGTCCGATGGACCGTTTCAGCAGACATCTCCGCTCGTGTGTATGGGCTAGCGGACAGATTTCTCCACCCGACAGATTTCAAAGCATGCTTTGAAATCCATCCGGTGGAATCTGTCCGCCCGACATGTCTGCTGGTTAGTACACTTACCAGCAGACATGTCGTGCCCCACCGCCGCCGCGCCGCCGCCGAATGGATTCGGCGCATGCGCGGAAGTGTTTTACTTCCTGGTGCGGTGACGCGGCGGCGTCAACGTCACCGCCGCGTCACCGCACCGTCCGGCGGCGGGGAATTTGATCCGATGGTGTGTACACGCCATCGGATCAAACTCCCGATCGGACATATCCGATGGAAATGGTCCGCGGACCGTTTTCATCGGATATGTCCGATCGTGTGTATGGGGCCTAACAGGACACCAAAATGTTCTATATCTTTCAGTAATATTGGTAGGGTAATACAAGGGGACTCCAGTGATAACAAAATGTCGTCCGCATAAGCGGCCACCTTAAATTCCCTGACCCCTATCTGATATCCCTTGATGTCAGTGTTTGATCTCAATTTGTTTAGGAAGGGTTCCAAGGTGAGCACATTATTTAAGGGGGACAGAGGACAGCCCTGGCGAGTTCCGTTCCTAATGGCGAAGGTGTCCGACAGGTGGCCATTTACTCGTACACACGCAATAGGGTCAAAAGAAAAAGGTTTGCCCTGGGACTTTAAATGAAGTGTGTAACGTTTCCGCCAGTAAAAATAACAATATTGTATAGTATATAATTTAATTCAGGTAAAATTGTTTACATGCGTAAAGTAAAATTGTTACATACACAACACCAACAATTGCCAATTGAAACAATGCATAGACAGTAAATATTAGTACACAAGTATAGTAGTGGACAGAGTACACGGGTATCGTACTACCCGACTAGCCTAGTTTCGCAAGATCCAGCTCGCTCTTCAGGGGTGTGTAACACTGTACCTAGGATGAAAAAATATATATGGCATTCTGGCATAGTATTTGTTGTAAAGGCACAGGGCAGGAGGGGTTGTAGGTCCCCATACTCACCACTGAGCTTGACCATGGTTGCAATTGTGTGGCCCCAAGATGGCAGCAGCAGGTGCCTCACCTGGGAGCTGAGGGGGCGGAGTCAAAGAGGGGACCCCTCCAGGGGCCAAACGGAGAGCAGGCATGGCATGGGTGTAATGATGTATCTCATAGTCCATACAAGGTATAGGCTGTAAACATAAGTATGTTTTATCAAATATCCAAAGTAGTATCAATCAGTATTAACATAAAATTATGTCTGAATGAGAAGCCTAAGCTGAAAATAGTAGCCGGATGGTTAGAGACATAAGATATCAAGGTGATACAAGCAGATGACAGGATAGAAGAGAGGTGAACTGTGAGTGTTTGTGTAGTGGTGTGTCGCTAGAAACCTTTGTTAATCCATACAGGAGTATAGGCTATAAATGTTTGTCAAGTATCTGAAATAGTAAAGTAAAGTTAATGAGTATTAGCATAGAGATGTAAATATCTCAGTAAAGGGACTGGGTCCATGATGGTGGAAACCTGGAGATGATGGAAAACAAAGGGGTAATAGCAAGTGATAAGAAGAGGAAGGGGAGGGAGGAGAGAGAAAGTAGAAGGGAGTAAACTTGGTGTAAAAGAATCCAAGATAATAAAAAAAAAAAAAAAAACAAGCCAAAAGATAAAAAGTTCTCAAGGAATGAACTGTGTATAAGAGATGTAAGTGTGCCTGAATATGATAAAGTGGATATGGCAAGTACCTGAATATGGTGAGTATCCCAAGTATAAAAGTAAGACACAGCAGGGAATCACCACAGCTGTGTGTGTCCTCAATGAAGAGTGAAATGAAATCCAAGCCATGCCTGACCTCCAATTTAACCCCAGAAGCACCCAGAGGGCTCCTCCCCCAACACCATGTGTGGATGGCTGATATGTGAGTGCATGAAACACCCACTATCATGGGGAGGCACACATGCCATCCCCATGCCATCAGATGGTAATTTGCGTCCAGCTGCGCTAACATCTGCGAAAACGCAGACGCCACGCTTTTGGCGCCTAAACATGGTGCCGATGTGTAGGTGGCTCCATCTGCCAGAAAGCAGATGGGGACAGCAGGAGACACAGAAAAGCCTCCGTTTATACACATCGCAGCTCCCAATGCGATACAAAAATGTGCATCCACCATGGGATCGCACAGAGAGCCAGGATATACAACAATACAGGGATAATAATTCTGTTGGAGAATAAATAACTAATAAAGCATCAAAGTATAATGATAGTTGCATGCATATAAATACTGGCGGGGGTTATACCAGACCAGGTTTGGGCTGTGGGTGTCTTCCACCCGGATTCAATATACGAAAAAAAGACGCAATAGGGTTAGAGTACAATGCCAGAATATGAGACAACATGCGAGACTGAAGACCTATCGCTCTCAGGACCTTGTGCATGTAGTGCCGCGCTCATCAAAACAAAAAAATTAAATTATGAATGAGGACTGCTGAGCAGTAATCTCCTGTGTTAAAACCAATGATATAACCTAGAATATCAACCAATGGCACCAAATGGAAACCAAATGGTTTCATTTCTAGGAGAGCTTTTGTACATTACTTTATGCCATTGGTTGATATTCTAGGTTATATCATTGGTTTTAACACAGGAGATTACTGCTCAGCAGTCCTCATTCATAATTTTATTTTTTTGTTTTGATGAGCGCGGCTCTGCCATTTTGTATTACCTTGTGTTTTCACACGATTGCCGCTGCTTTCTAGTTTGTATATTTTAATTTAATTTTTGGTTTAGCGCAGTTTTCTGTTTTTCTTGTGCATGTAGTCCCAGGCCACTCTGTCGAAAGCCTTCTCCGCGTCCAACGACAGAAAGAAACTAGGGGTTTTAGAAGATCTCATCCAATGGTGGGTATTTAATGCTCATATAGTATTGTCCCTGGCCTCTCTCCTTGGGACAAAACCCACCTGATCCAGAGAAATAAGGTCGGGAAGAAGGGGTAGTAATCTATTGGCCAGCATCTTTGCGTATCGTTTTATGTCTACGTTAAGCAAGAAAATAGGTCTATAGTTTGATACCTGTGTGGCATCTTTGCGTTCCTTGGGGAGGACCGTTATTTGTGCATCTAACATATGTCCTGTGAGTGTATTGGGTTCTGAGAAGGCATTAAAGGTGGAAAGCATCCTTAAAAAAAACAAGACATCCATGAAACATTTATAATATTGTAATAAAAGCCTTTTGTCAGGGCCTGGGCTCTTGCCCGTTTCATCTGTTTCATGGCGGTCTGTAATTCCTGTTCAGAAAGGGGGCTCTTCATCTCCTTAGCCAGTTGTTTAGTAATTGCTTGCAGGCTAAATTGGGATAAAAAACCTCCCATGTCTATCTTCCTCAATTCTGGGGATATTGGGTTTGTGATGTGAGAACGTAAGTTATAAAGTCCAGAATAGTAACGTTCAAAACTTTGAGCTATGTACTCATAAGTTGCTTGCAATGTGGCGCGTCGGTCCAATATGTGGTGGATTGTGAGGGATTCCCTTGAAGTTTGTTCCGTCCTTGCTAAAAGTCTAACATTTTTTTTACAATGCTCGTAGAATAATAAAAATAAAAATAAAAAAACAAGCTGCGCAACTATGGTGATGAAGAGCAATACCAAACAGTCAATTCCTCTATAAAGTCCATCAAGCTATTAGTACAAGTGGAAGAGCATCTGATGGGGCACCAGGACGAAGTCTGTTTAGACGAAACGGCATAGGGAGGCGGCGTGCTGACGTCCATAACCGCAAATCGTGTCCAGGAGATATCGAGTTGTGCTAGCCGGCCGGCTACATTTACATGCATATTTTACCTACTTTTTTGTAAGTGCAATTTTAATATTTTTTTAATAAATGGTGAATGGTTTTACACTATGTACCTTTTTCTCTCATAATTTGGCATCAATCAACATTGATCACTTGTCCACTATGGGAGGAGTTGTTGACCATAAAACTTTGTGCCATCAAACCCCCTGGCTTGGGAGAAAGCCATCTGTGGTCAGAAGGTCTCTAGTTGGGATCTTCCCCTCCGGTAAGGGACAGTGTATTCCATCGGTGGAGGTGTTTTCCCTATCTGTTTTGCACTTTCCTGAGGTTCCTGTTTGTGATGTCACCATCTGCTTGAACATAAGGAATTTCTCTGCCAATTTATACCATCAGATGCTCTTCCACTTGTACTAATAGCTTGATGGACTTTATAGATGAATTGACTGTTTGGTATTGCTCTTTATCACCTTAGAGTTTCTCATAGTTGCGCAGCTTGTTTTTTTATTTTTACTGGTTTGTTTGTGAGTATCTCACTATTGTAGCTGCTTGCGATTTCTATTGCATTTCATTTACACAGCGCAGTATTACCCCTATTTTCCAATTATGCTCGTAGAATACTTTCTGACGTAGCACATATTGACATTTTGTGCGTTTCCCCAATTCTTCTAGCAGAAGGGAGTGAGTGTGCAGTAAGGATTTAATCTCCAGGTTTTAGATCCGTACACAGTTTCAGTGAAAGTCAGAGTGCACAAAATTGGATTGTGATCAGACTAAAACATTGACTATATTATTGCCTGTGTGAGATAGGTCAAATCTCTCTGGGAGAGAAAGAAATAATCTATCCTAGAGTATTTCTGAAAGGGGGTAGAGTAGAACATATAGGGCCAGATTCAGGTAGATGAGAGCATCTTTGCTCCAGAGTAACGCTTCTCATTTACGTTACTCTGAAGACCCTTTCAGCGCAAGTCCTGTAATTCACATAGCAGTTGCGCGTAAACTTGCGCCAGAGTAACGATAATGCGCTGGCGTAACCCGACGCAAGTGGAAGTGGGTGTGATCATATGTAAATGATGGGCGGAGCCCAGCGCAGAGGCTTACGTTCAGCGCATCAACCACGGAGCATGCGCAGTGAGTGCGGCTCCACTCGCCCCCTTTGTGCGCATGCTCACAACTTCCGTCGGCACCACTTCACGGGAAACGTCAGCGCAATGCCTTCCGTTGGGCGTTTAAATGCGCCCGTAGAAGCGCCATTTCGGCACTAAAGTATATCCTGCTCCCCCTCCCCGCAGTGATGTTACTTTTGTTTTGAGATGGCTGCTCCCGTTCCCCGCAAACACACAGGAGAAAGCTGAACTTTAATGGCCAGGAGCTGTCAGCCGTCATCTCGGCTATGGAGACCTATGATGTCTTCCTCCATGGCTGTAAAATTTGACAGACAAGCATGGACAGAGGTGTTGTCCTGCAAGTGGGGGTGCTCAGCTAGCTCTTATCGTCGGTAACGCTGCTGTAGCTGCTCTCCTGCTGACCTGTGGCCATCTGGAGTAAAGATAAAGCAGCCTTTTGTAGAAATAACTTTGCGCCGGACGGACGAGATACGCGCGGCGCATGTAGCCAGCGTATGGTGCTAATCCGTTCGTGAATTGTGAAAAATCCCTCATTTGCATATTTGCAGGGGAAATCAATAGGCGCGACTGATGCGCCCAACGAAATTAAGCGCTGACGATACTCTGGCGTCGGAACGTTCCGCCAGTCGCAAATGACCCGTTATTGGGCGCATCTAGTTTGGTGGGTACGGGCACATAGAAACGACGGCGCATCATCACAGTTACGCGGCGCATATCGAAATACTCCAGCGCAAGTGTTCCTGAATCTGGCCCATAGTCTCTTTCTGCTGGGAACAATGTGCACCATGTATCGTGCAAAGCTAACTCCTGGAGTTGAATTTTGATCTGGCATAGGGCCCTGTATGTCAGTGTGGAGGTACCTGTGGAAGTGTCTATATCAGGGTTCAGTGGTACATTGAAGTCTCTTCCCAAAATGAGTACATCCTCTTTAAAGGTAGATAATAGATTGCAGACCTTTCTTATAAAAGACACTTGATGTTCATTTAGACAATATATGTTGACTAGTGTTACTGGTTTGGAGGCAAATTGGCCCTTGATGAATAAAAATCTACCGTCTATATCAATGAGGGAATCTTTCATACTGAAACTGGCAGATTTAGAAATTAAAATGGAAGCTCTCTTAGTTTTCACTGAGGCGTGAGTTGAATGGATTGCTGTCTGGTATATATGATTGGTACTTTGGGTACAGAGTCTGATCTAAAGTGGGTCTGTTGGAGAAGGAAGAACTGGGCTTTATGCTTGGAGAGTGCGGCCAAGACCTGTGACCTTTTCTCTGGGATTTTTAACCCTTTCATATTTACTGAAACACATTTCAGTGATAAGGGTGATAGTTTTGTAGGAGTCTTCTGCATGATTTATTGAGGGGCTGGACCAATATGGTTTAGTAGGACAAAGAGCAAAAAAAAAAAAATACTTGAATCTACTGCAGAGGACTGATCAAGGGAGGAGTATAAACTCACCTTTTTTTTCAGGTTACAAAATGTCCTTATCTCTGGGAAGTGGGGTCATGTTTTTAAATTGTTTTGTGCAGTGTTTTGTCATTTTATTAAACGATTTAGAAAGGTAATGTGAAAAAAAGAAGCTGACAGACTATACTACTTATACACATTCCTATACTGTTAAGATCTGCTTTGTCTGCTCATGCCATCATTAAAGCGGAGTTCCACCCAAAAATGGAACTTCTGCTTGTTCCACTCCACACTCCCTTACATGCCACATTTGGCATGTAATTTTTTTGGGGGGGGAGTGGGGGCTTCAGGAGGAGTGGGACTTCCTGTCCCACTTCCTGCTTCCGCCGAGGGGCTGGTAAGGCAATTAGGCTTAATCGCCTTATTGAATGAATGAATGAAAACTTATATAGCGCGGCACATGCGAACTGAATCGCCTCTGGGCGCTTGTTGTTCCTGTCTCCTTTGATATCAAAAGAGAAAAGTCTTGACCTTTTTCCTAAATGCTAGGTGGTTCTCCTCCAACCGAATGCTGGTTGGTAAAGCGTTCCATAGTCTGGGACCCTGGATCGCAAATCTTCTTTCTCCTTTGGACTTGAAGTTGGCTTTCGGAACCTGGAGCAGGTTCTGATTCGTGGATCGCAAAACGCGATTTGGATTATGCGCTTTTATTAATTCGCATAAGTAAAGGGGGGCATTCTCATGGACACATCTATGCGTAAGACAGAGAGCTTTAAAAGCGATTCTGTCTTTAACTGGCAGCCAATGAAGGGCTCTCAGTGAAGGTGAGATAGATTCCCAGGGTTTTTTCCCAGTCACAAGTCTGGCGGCCGTATTCTGAACGACTTGCAGACGAGCGATTTGGTATTTGGGGAGACCGAGGTAAAGGGCATTTGCATAATCCAACCTGGAGTTTACAACTGCTCCCACCACGACCGCTAAATCTTCTTTAGGGATGAACGGAGTGAGTCTGCGTAGTAGGCGCAGTAGATGGTGAGATCCGCTGACCACTGACCCTATTTGTGCGTCCATTGTCATAAAGGAGTCAAAAATGACCCCTAGGCTTTTGACTTTGGCGCTAGGGGTGATGAGCTTGCCCAAAATAGGCGGGGGGGTCCACGCTGTTGAGGGTTGAAGAAGTTCTGTTTTCGCTCCATTGAGTTTAAGATAACTCTTTGTCATCCAGTCCTCTATCAAAGAGAGGCATGTCTCTAGATTGAGGTGGTGATCCTGTCTATTGCAGATGCGGAAATACAGTTGCGTGTCATCTGCATAAGAGTGATAAAGCAGATTTTGGCTGCTAATAATCTCAAAAAGAGGACGAAGGTAGATGTTGAATAGCACTGGTGACAGAGGCGATCCTTGAGGGACTCCGCATGTTACTGTGCGTTTTTCAGACGTAAAAGGTCCTAGATTCACTGTTTGCGATCGGTTTTCCAAAAAAGAGGAGAACCAAGATAAATCGCCTTCTGCGACCCTGGCTACTTCAGAAAGCCGAGTCAGTAACAGATTGTGGTCTACAGTGTCAAAAGCTGCACTTAGGTCCAACAGAACCAGGAGACAAGATTCTCCTTCGTCTGCGGCCTTGAGAACATCGTCCCATACTTTCAGTAATGCTGTTTCCGTCCCATGTCCGGGACGGAAGCCTGATTGCAATGGATCAAGTAGCTTGTGGGTATCTAGATGCAGTTGCAGCTGTTGTACCACTACTTTTTCCATTATCTTAGAGAATACGTTGAGGCTTGTTATGGGACGGCGGTGGAGTGGGTCCTTGGGGTCCAGGGAGGGTTTCTTCAGGATGGGTTGGATTACACCCTCTTTCAACTGTGAGGGCACTATGCCTTCCAAGAAAGACTGGTTGATAAGCTGCGTGATGGGAGGAGCCAGGATGTCGGCGCATTCCTTCAGCAGTTTTGTGGGGATAATGTCATTTGGTGCTGCGCCATTGCGCAGAGTACAAATGACATTCTTAGTGGACTCGATGGAGATGGGTTCCAGGGTGAACTTACCTGATATCGGAGAATTACTATGGGTGCTGTGTGAGAGGCTACAGGGGGGGCTGAGGGGAGAAAAATTTTGCTGAATGCTTTCACGGATTGCCTCGATTTTATTAACGAAATAATCCGATAGCTCATTGCAAAATTCTTGTGTGTCCGAACTGGGGGCTTCAATGCATCCTGGTTTCATGGTCTGGGTGACCATCTTGAAGACTTTGCGGGGGCGATTTTGGGCACCGTTGATAGCCTCCGAAAAATAATTCTTCTTGGCTTGGAAAATTCCTTTGTGGTATTTTCTTGTGGTCGCCTTGTAGATGGATAGGTTTAGCTCAGAAGAACATCTTTTCCAGGCAGATTCTGCCCTTCTGCGTTCTTGCTTCAGTAACGACAGCTGGTTGTTAAACCAGCTGCGGTTGTTTTTCCGAATGCGGGTTATTCGTTTCGGCGCTACCAAGTCGGCTGACTGTAGCATGGCCGAGTTTATGGCTTTCAATGTTTCAACGGCCGTTTGCTGCGGCTGGGTTGTTTCTATTTTTTTCCTTAAAGTCGTTTTGAAGAGTTCCGAGTGGAGCTTCTTCTGACATCTAGTCCAGTGTGTTGCCACTGGATTCGATGTTTTTGTTGCGGGGGGGATGGTGGAAATACTGAATATAATTGCCTGGTGGTCTGTCCATGGCAATTTTTCATTTTCCCTAATTTTTATTTCCAGAGCTTGTCTGAAAATAAGATCGAGTGTGTGACCTGAAGCATGTGTAGGCCCACATACTAGTTGCTGCAATCCTAATCCTTCCAGGTGGTCAATACAGGCGTCGGCAATGGGGTCTTGTGAGGAATTGGCCCAGAGATTGAAATCCCCTAACAGCAAAAGTTGTTTACTGTTGAGGGTATAAGTGGAGAAGAAATCCGTCCATGATGAGAGCAGCTGCGATTTTGGGCCGGGTGGCCTATAGCAGAGCAGAATGTGGACGGTCTCCTTTGAACTTGCTTGCAGTTGCAGAGTAAGGGTTTCCATGAATGGAAGAGGGTTTTGGCGGACTGGTTTGGTGATCGTAAGATGAGTCTTGTGGATCACCGCCAGGCCGCCTCCTCTTTGCCCTATTCTGTTTTCCGTTATGATACGGTAATTTTCTGGCACCAATTCTCCTAGAATGGTGTTACAGTCGGCTGTGAGCCAGCTCTCTGTAATAAAAAGACAGTCTAGATCCTTTTGTTGAATGAAGTCGCGGATTTCTAGTCGGTGTTTTACTGCCGATCTAGTATTGATCAGAGCACATGATATGTGCTTGACCTGGGGTAAATGTCTGAAATGTCTAACCGTCGATCTATGATTGGTTCTCCATAGTCGCTCAGTTCTTAGGGTCTTTCTGGTGATGGCTGGCAGTATTGCGGCGCATTGCCTCAAACTCCAAATGGTCTCGGCAGAATATTGCCTACATGCCATGTTCGCCAATGCACCAGGGGGGGGAGGGGGGGATTTTAGGGCAGTGGGGAGAGGAATTGGCTAAACTCCTCTCTCCTGGCTTGGTCCAGAGGAAGGCAAAAAACCCTGGCGGCGCTCGGCCAATATGCTCCGGCAGGGAAAAAATTCCTTCCTGACCCCTGTAAGAGGCGATCGGGTAACCCTGGATCAAGTTGTAGTGGTGATTAAGATTTGGGGCTGGGTGCAGCAAAAATGGCCTGCCGATCGGTAGCAGGATCCAGACTGGTAAAGCTTCCAGATTGGGTGGATCGGTGCTACTATTTGGGGCCAGGATTACTAGACCGGGGTGTGAGGTAACTTTCCTGGGGGTATGGGGTGGGGTTCAAGTCCGTTTTCGGACTTTGGTGGCGGTTGGAGGGGGTGAGAAGCGGCGCGCCACTAGGCCGCGGGTGAAGCCGCGGCCTTTCCTAAATTGCGGCTGCCGCGATTGCTTCCAGGCCGGCGCGGATGTATCGAAAAACGCCGGCCTGGAAGCCAGAAATGCCAGAAATGGCTGAAAATTGCCAAGGATTGCAGGGCAGGTGGCGGATGGGTAGTGAGGGGGTATAGGAGGGGAAATGTGGATAGGGAGATAGCAGGGGCTTTTAAGTGGCAGCAGCTGCTGTCCTCAAAAGGACGGCCGTCTGCAGCCTCAGTGAAAGGCTTACCTGCTGGAGAAGGGTGACGGAGGGAAGCCAGGGGGGTCAGGTGAAGCAGGGGAAGCCAAGCGGTGGATTGCAGGAGGAATGGAGGGATAGTGCAGGCTTGCCTAGCAGTGTCTGTCACCGTCTGCCTGTCTGGTTTCTGGCAGGTGGGGGCTCCAGAGGGAGAGAGAAACCAGGGGATCCAGGGGCGGCTCGAGGTCGGAGCGGATCTGACAGTGGAGGCTGATGCTGGGGGAGGAGAACCCTGCCTATCTGGCTCCAGGAGCCGTACGTCCTACTCTTAGGACGCACGCCGATTACTACTGGAGTCAGTTCAAGCCCTGGGGAGGAGTCACTCTTTCAGACTCAATCCTGGAGAGCAGGAGAATAGGTGTGGTTCTGCTGCATATGTTATCCTCATATTGCAGCCCCTCCCTGTAGGCGATGGCCTAGGACATTGACAGGTCCTAGGCGATCGCCTGTCCACGCATGCATCATAGAGCTGAAGTCATCTCCCAAGCATTCCTTGTCAAAATATTTTATTGATTGGATCAACAAGTAAATAAAAGCAGTAGTAATACATAATACAACAGTAAGCAAACCATGTTTAACATAAATGGTAGAATTTTAAGGTCCACTAAGTATCTAATTTAAGGTTGGTTATTTGACCATTACAGAAAAGAAAAGTAAATTAGTTAATATAACTACAGTAAGAATAATTAACTACAATTGAAATAATACTACCATATAGAGTATAAGCTATAAGCTTGGACCAGAGCTGTTAAAATGTGTTAAATAGAATAATTCATTACTGTTCAGTAAAAGAATAAAACACACAAGAAAAAGAATTTCAATAGTGAGGAGAATAGAGAAGAAAGTGCAGGAGTCCACTGGATAAGCTCAGATTGTATTATAGTATTCACAACAAAAAGGAGGGTAGCGTAGCACCAAGGCTCTGAAAGTTTGGGTTTGGGATTGCAAATCACTTTTATCTGAGTAGGGTTGTCAGCTACCATGGCATGAGAAACTGTGTTATCACAGAGTGATAAGTGGTATTTGACCCAAGGATTCAAGGTTTTTTCAAAATCTGGAATTTGATCTCTTTCTATTGCTAGCATTTCGGCATGAGACATGAAAACATTTAGTCTGGATTCAGTGTCCGGTACCTCTAGGTCGGGGGTCCTCCATGCCTTTGTGATTGTTTGCTTAGCCACCGTGAGGAGTTGGGTAAGAAGTTTAAATTGTCTATAAGTAATACAGTTCGATTTTAGATTGAGCAAGGCTGTGGCTGGGTCAGGTAGCACATTAAACATTCTGGATCCAACTCCAAATATTTTCTTCCAAACTGTATCTGTGTCAATGGGCAGGACCACCATATGTGCAAGTGGGTGCCTGGGTCAAGGCAGCCTCGAAAGCATTGCGCCGTTTGGTTTGGCATAAATTTGGCCAACCTGGAAGGGACGAGGTACCAATGAGTTAAAACCTTATAGTTGGTTTCTACCGCCAGGATATTTGGAGAGGAAGATTTTGTTGCCGACCAAATTTTAGACCAGTCAGCCATATCAAATGTGCTATCCAGGTCCTCCTCCCATTTATGGGCATATGGGGGTGTATCAAGACCAAGGTAAGTTGAAATTTGGGAGTATAAAGAAGATACTGTATCATACCTCTTGAGTGGGGATCCTTCAGACAGGCTGATTCAAAGTGTGTGGTATGTGACGGGGAGGTAGTAGTACTTAGTAATGGTACATAGAAATTTTTGATCTGGAGATATCTAAGTTCAGAATTTAGTAAATTATAGGTGTCGCGGAGGGTAGGAAATGTGAGGAAGGATGTACTGTAGAAGATATTAGGTTACTAAGCCGTATAATGTTCAGAGATTTGAATGAATGAATGAATGATTTGGGAAACATTTGGGAAAGACCCATGCTGGGTAGAACAAGGTTTTTTTGGAGAATGATAATAAAGGGTTTTGTGGAAATTGTAGTTGGTGTTTGAATTTGAGTTTGTCCTATAAAGATAGAAAATATTTGGTGATGGGGTTACGCAAGGTTTTGCCTTGGGGAGGAGCCATAACAAATTGGAGATGGAGAGTGGGTCACAATCTGTGGCTTCCATTATAACCCATAAGGGTATTTCATGAGTAGCATGATATTTAGAAAGGCTGGCAATGTGTGCAGCTCTATAATAATTTGGAAAGCCAAGACCTCCTCTGAGTTTTTGTAAATGTAACATGTGAAGTGAAATAAGGGGTTTAGTGGAGCCTCACACAAAGGTTGTTGTCCCTTTTTGAAGTAATCTAAGGTAATAAGACGGGATTGAGATTGGCAAAACTCTAAATAAGTAAAGTAGTTTTGGGAGAATTGTCATTCTGATTGCATTAATTTTTCCAATGCATGAGATCGGGAGATGTGTCCACTGCTGTATAAGTTTTGTAATTTGTTTTAGAATTGGGGGGTAATTTACTGCAAAAAGGTCAGAATAGGAGGCTGTTAGGTGAATTCCTAAGTAGGGAATTGACCTCTCAGCCCAAATGAATGGGAGTGAATGTTTAATCGAATCTAATTCTACTTTGGAGAGGGATATATCAAGGGCTCTGGATTTTTTAGGATTTATTAAAAGAGAATGGGAAGGAGGTTGGGTCCTGAAACTTGTGGGGAGGACAAAAATAGTAGTATGTCATCTGCAAATAAACATAATTTGTGTTGATATCCTGCAGTTTCTATACCTTTGATTGTCGGGTCAGAACGTATTCATTGGGCTAATGGTTCCACTAAAAGGGCGAATAAAAGGGGGGAAAGTGGGCATCACTGGCGAGTTCCTCTTTCTATATTAAATGGACTAGATTTGTAACCTGCATATTTGACGTATGCAATTGGTTTGTTAAAGGGTGCCTCGATCCAGGTCAAAAAGTGGGGACCAAAGCCCCATTTTTATAATGTATAGGGCAGGTAAGGCCATGATATGGAATCAAAAGCCTTTTTTAAATCAAGAGATAGAAAACAGGAGGGTATATGCCAAGCTTTAGCTATTTGTGCTATTAATACTGCCCGGCGGACATTATTGACTGCTTGGCGTGTTGGCATGAAACCCACTTGATTTTTTGTGGATGAGTTTCCCTATTATAGTGTTTAATCTGTTGGCTAAGGTTTTAGCTAGAAGTGTGCTCGCAATTATTGACCACCATGTGAGCTCTCGCATGACTGTGGTTACTAATTGCGGGGAGGACCAGAGACAGCCGCCGAGGGACCCCAGAAGACATGGATCGGGGGCACTCTGTGCAAAATGAACTGCACAGTGGAGGTAGACGTGCTGATGTCATCGCTTTGAACGGGAGAACGCATGCCGGCTGGCTCTCCATTGTCCTTTGTTGCTCTTTTAAACTGTAAGTTGCCATTTTGGTTATTAAATTTGATTCACCATACTATACACACTTCATTTTGGGTATACACGCTGAGCGCTCGCCTTCCCTGCCTTTGGAGAATGCTATCTACTGGGAACAAGTGTAATACTTTTGGCCCATTACAGCTTACTGTACCTCTGGTAAGAATACACATTTATAGGTGGTGGTGCAAAGGTGTGATTGGTGACACATTGTGGTTCTGCTGTTTCCCTGCACAGGATTTCCATTTGTTCACTGGTTGCTGCACTGTGTATCTTAATATAGGACTATCATATTGATTCATCAGTGATTGGATATTCCTTTTTCCTTTTTTGTTTGGTTCACACATAGACTATATATGCACGTTGATTTATATATATATATTATATTTTTTTTATGTTTCACATCACATTGGTTATTGATTTGTCAGCTTTGTCACTCATGGTAATTCACTTTATCATTTTTTGTGTTGCGCAGCTCTATTTTTTCTTTTTTGTATTTGTTTTAATGTATGGCTCTACATTATGAGCTGCGACATTTAAATTTTGATGTGTTTAGTAGCGCAGTATATCCCATTTTTCTCGTAAGTATAACATGTTTGTTGTTTAGTGACCCTTTAATGTTTCTTGTCTAAAGGACTTTCCTTCCAGCAGTACGTTAAAGGCTTCAGCTAAGATCGGTGATAATGTTTCTGCGAAGGTTCTATAATATAAAGCGGAGTATCCATCCGGACCACCCGGTCTTTTATTTAGCTTTAGGTCTTTGATGACATTGGTGACATCCTCTGGTGTGATGTTTTCTTCTAAGACATTCTTTTGGTTAAGGGAGAGCTCTGGTAGAATAATGTCAGAGAAGAAAGTGTCTGCTAATTTTGGATCAAAGTTAGTTGGTGAAGTATATAGCGAGGTTAAGTGGGAATGTAATCTCTGGACTATTACTTGTTACTTGTGAAAACATCCTTCGCCAATTTGAAACAAATTGGTTTAAATGGTTTGCTTAAAGAGTTAAGTGTGAGTGCTAGGTAGGTTCCTGATTTATTGGAATTCATAAAATAATTATGTTTTGAACGTTTATAAGATTTTTCAACTGCTTCGGTCAGAAATAAGTCATATGCGGCCCGAGATTTGTCTAAGCGAGATTTTGATAGTGGTGATGGATTGTGTAAGGCTTGCTAGAGTTCCCCCATAATATCAATGCTTGTAGAGATGTACCCTTTAACCCAGAACCGTTAGGATTAATTACACAGAAGCTAGAAACAGCCTTGCAAAATGTTATTGTGTACGTGCGAGTACAAAAACATCTTGCATAACAAAGATAGGGCATGCGGTAGAACAAGTTTTAGCTGGTTTCATGCTTCTAGGGGAGATGGTTGCACGCTCAGGAATGTTGTATAATTGTGATGTACTGTATTACTTGTATAAACAAATTACTTTACTATGATTGACTGAACCAAGGGCGTTCCTTTTCTTGTATGTTTTGAATAAGTGCAGTGTGCACGAGTAATAAAAGTCTAGTCTTTGATTCACCAGATCGCTGCATGTGTTTTGACTAACCGATGCATCAGAGGGTCTCCATACATCCAGAGGTCCTAAACCCCCGGGTCCAGTTGAACCACCAACCTCACAGATTGTCTTGGAGGGATAAAAATGCAGCATTAAACTCAGATTCCAGTTTGCGAGCAAGGATTTTCCATTCACGTTTAAATATGGCTGTTTGATTTTGTATTACATTACGTATTACTGGCTTGTGTGCTTCCCAAAGTGTTAGGGTATTAATATTGTGGATGGGCTTGAGTAATAGATAATATTTTATGGCTTGTTCAATGGTTTGATTGTAAGATGGGTGCTTGAGCAAAATGTCTGGGAGATTCCAAGTAGGGTCCTGGTCTTTGGGTAGTGCTGATTTAATAGAAGTGATTACTGCATTATGGTTGGACCATGGGATGGGAATTATCTCTGCTGTGATTATTTCAGGGATCATACCCATAGTTAGAAATATGTGGTCAATCCATGAGAATGTTTATGAGGGTGGGAGTAGTATGAATATCTACGTTTTGTGGGATTACATTCTCTCCATGTGTCTACTAAATTATATTTGGAAAGAAGTTGGGAAAAAGACAATTTAGATGTATTGTGGGGTGGGTGTATGGGGATTTATCTAGAAATGGGAGGAGAACCTGATTGGAGTCCCAACAAAGTATGACTGTTCCTGTTTTGTGGTCATTTACAACCTGTAGTAGGTGTGACATAAACGGGTTTGGTTGCTTATTAGGCGTGTAGTATGAAACTACAGTCATTTCAGTGTCCATAATATGGCCTATGAGAATTAAGTAGCGTCCTTCTGGGTCTTTAATTTGAGATTAGAGGGTAAATGGAGTAGAGCAGTGAAAGGCTATGAGGGTACCACGTTGCCTAGAGGTAGCCAAAGCTGTAACGGTTTGCGGATAAAAGTGGGACATAAATTTAGGCGTAGAAGAGTTTGTGAAATGCATCTCTTGAAGGCAAGCTAAATGCGCCTTTCGGGCATGAAATGCACGGAAGACCTTGGAGGATGTTGAGTCCCTGGACATTCAGGGACAGGATGTTTAGTGGTGCCATGGTAGCTGAGTAGATAAAAGAGACTTACCTATAATCGGGCTGCTCGAGTCAGTTGATACAATCCAGGTGGACTTAAAGGACGAGGAGAGAAAAGGAATAGAGGTGAGTACTGAAGTGAGAAAAATAAATAAAACTGAAATGGTTAGAGAAAATAATAAGAAATTTAACAGAAAAACACATTCAAACATATCTCGTGAGTGGGGACAAAAATCACCCTCAGGGGAAAGGGTGCTTCCGTTAGACTTCCACGTATTATGTGGCTGAATGAGGGAGGCAAAATTGGGCGCACGGATCTCCTGTTCATGGGAGGAGAGCCTTCTAATAAACGCTTCTTATTAATGTACATAACTGTAACCCACAGGACTTATATTGAAAACTATTAAAGTTAACTATAATTAGTTAAAAAGGGGGCAACAGGGGAAATGGGAAATAAAAGAAAGGCATCTGACTACCCTCAAGGGAATGATTAAGGGATTTGGGGGGTGAAAACTGGATCAGTTAACAATAAAGGTATAACAGAAGGATCTACCAGGAAAGGTAGTGTGAGCAATTGTTAAAATGACAGTGCCAAAAGTACCTTAAAACTTCCTAATAGGGCTGTTACTGATCAAAATTTAATCGATTAATCGACTAATTTTGATTAATTATAACGCACATACAGATCCAACTACTTTTGGCTGATCTCCTTGCAGGCTGATTTCCAGTGCAGCTCCCAACTACTGGAAAAATGGATAGCAGGATACAAAAAACACACAAAGGCAGCGCTTGTTGGGAATAACTTTAAAACTTTTATAGTCTTCAAGTAGGTAACAAAAAAAATATTGCACTGGAGATAAAATCGTTGTAGCTACATAAACTGTAAAAATGGTGTTAGTAATACCAAACAGTAACAAAAGCAGTCATAAAAACATGTAGCCAAGTATGATAATGGTATACAAATGTGTACAGCGATGCCACTGCTGAATCCAGATGAGGAGAGGTTAACATCTGTCCGTCGGCATGTAGATGTCCCATAAAGGGAATTATCACAACTCCCAGTGGATGGCTGTAGAATCCCAGGCTGATAGAGGGAAGTGTATCAGACCTTGTGTGTGGCAGATAGTAAGGTCCCGCCGGCATGCAGATATGAAGGCACAGCAAAGGAGCTCTTCAGATGGACACGGCAAGCCCCGCCAATGTCCGTGATCTCACCGGACCTCCCTGAAGGCCCGGAAGTCGGCAGAGAGCTAAGTACCATTTAAAAGAATAAAATCCATCAAAAAAATTAAAGATTAATTGATTAATTAAAAGCTAATTTTCACAGCCCTACTTCCTAATGATAGGCTAGCGAACATGTTCAGTAACTTAGGGCAGAAGCCTGTATACAAGTAACAACGCATGTCAAGCACGCAGCATACAAGAATACTGTATGCAATAGCAAATTACTTAAGAAAGATGTACTCTATGTTCCTTTAAGATATTGCACAGCAGTCAGCTGAAGACACACCAATATAATCCCAAGCAGCAGGATATTATTAAATAAGCCAATTTTAAATACAGTACTTGTAAAGGCTATTTGTGAAGCGGGTAATTCTAGAGCATAAATAGTACTTATCCGTTTTGCAGAGATTAGTGTTTTCCAGAGTATTTTAGCAGCAATGGGATTCTTCCTTGGAGGGTCTCCTGGTGGGGGATAACTCGGGGTGTCTGCAGCAACTCTAGCAAGGTTAGCAGTGCAGCTTCAGGAGTGGGATGGTCTCCAGCTCAGGGATGGATGGTAGCTGTGGTTTGGTAACCAAGCTGGCTACGGCCGACAATAATAGAACAGTGTGCAGTCTGCACACTGTTCTGTTTATAGGACCCAGGCAGGTGTGCCGAATCCAGCACTGAGTGCGCTCGGCACTTCCGCGTTCCAAGCTGGAACGCACATGGCGCCGGGCTATGACGTCATTGTGCGGGCGCCGTATGCGTTCCAGCGTTGAACGCAATACGGCGCCGTAAGCGACTGTTACAGTTAAGCCACATACACACTATCAGTCCATCCGATGGTCTGATGGTCTGATGTGCCTACACACCATCGATTAAAAAAACGATCGCACTAGAACGCGGTGACGTAAAACACAACGACGTACTGAAAAATATGAAGTTCAATGCTTCCAAGCATGAGTCGACTTGATTCTGAGCATGCAGGTATTTTTAACTGATGGTCGTGCCTACTAACGATCGGTTTTGACCTATCGGTTAGGAATCCATCGGTTAAATTTAAAGCAAGTTGACTTTTCTTTTAAATAACCTATGGGGCCCACACACGATCAGTTTTGACTGATGAAAACGGTCCATCAGACCGTTGTCCTCTGGTTAACCTATCGTGTGTACGGGTCCTTAGTGAACTGGTAGAGGTACAATGTACCCCATTAACAGTTCACATGGGGGGTCGGAATCTGGGGATCCCCTTTGTAAAAGAGGTCTTCCAGATTTTGATAAGCCCCCTGCCCGCAGACCCCCACAACCACCAGCCAGGGTTGTGGGGATGAGGCCATTGTCCCCATCAACATGGGGACATCCTCCCCATGTTAAGGGCATGTGGCCTGGTACGGTTCAGGAGGGGGGCGCTCTCTCGTCCCCCCCTCTTTTCTGCGGTCGGCCAGGTTACGTACCCGGATAAGAGGTCTGGTGTGGATTTTTGGGGGTGGAGTTCCCCTTAAAATCCACACAAGACCTGAAGGGCCTGGTAATTGAATTTGGGGGGAACCCCACACTTTGTTTTTATGAATTAATTTTTTCTGAATTGCCGGGAGCCGACAATTCATTATAGCCGCGAGTGATTTTTAAATTACTTTTTT
This sequence comes from Rana kukunoris, assembly GCA_029574335.1. Classification (NCBI taxonomy): domain Eukaryota; kingdom Metazoa; phylum Chordata; class Amphibia; order Anura; family Ranidae; genus Rana; species Rana kukunoris. The sequence continues at coordinate 378,810,602 of CM056050.1, read as the reverse complement.
CCTTCAGAAATGACACTTTGTGCACAGACAGTTCTAAGCATGGGAAACATACGTTATTTCACAGGCATAATAGACACCCCCCCTAGGTACGAAATTTAAAGGAATATTTAACTTTTATTATTTCACTTTAAGCATTATTAAATTCACTGCTCCCGAAATTTTTTAGTTTTTAAAACTTTTCTTGCATGGATACATGTCTCCTGGCAAGAAACCAGGTGCCCAAACACTTTTTAGGACAATAACTTACATATTAGCCTTTAAAATTAGCACTATAGATTTCTTCCATAGACTTTAAGGGTGTTCAGCGTCTTTTCAAATTTTCTGCAAACACCCCAAATTGTTCGCTGCTCGCCGATCAGGCGAACAGGCAATGTTTGAGTCGAACATGAGTTTGATTTGAACTCGAAGCTCATCCCTAGTCATAATACTTCTTATGAATGCCAAAAAACCTTACAGTTATGTCCATTACTTGGGACAAAAATTATCCAGGATGAAAAAAAAAAAAAAAAATATATATATATAAAAAACACACTATGCATACAATGGGTTAAGCAAAGAACTTAAAACGATGATTATAATTTGTAAATGCAGTCTTGGTGAGTCAACTGAAACAGAGAAAATTGAAAGTAAATTCCTAGTAATGGCTGATTGCAATTCCTGGAACAAAGCAGTTATGGTGGATTGTAGGTCAGTGATAGTTCCCCTGATACGTAGGTTAGACCTTCTGCCCCTATTCTCTTGGTCTTCAAGTTTGGTTTGAAGCAATACGTTTTCCTCTTTGAGATTCTCTATTTCCATAGAGTGTTCAAGAGAGATGTTTTCCAAATCATCTGCTTTAAGTTTTAGGCCTCGTACACACGAGGCAATAGATTTGTTCAAAACGGTCTGTCCGACCGATTTGAACAATTCTGTCTGTTTGGATTTTGGTTTGCTCGCGTGTACACACGAGCAAACCAAAATCCCCACCAGCAGACGGTGCGCTGACGTGTCGGTGACGTGGCGGTGACGTTGACGCCGCCACGTCACCGCACCAGGAAGTAAAACACTTCCGCGCACGGTGGTCATGCCCGGACCGTCCGGGAAACGCTCGCACCTGAGATCCTGTCGGGGGCAGATCTTGGGTGGAGTCTCTTCGTCCCCGGATTCCCGTGCTGATAAACCACTGATCATTGTTGTCCTCTCCTGGGTCCGGGGCTCGGTGATGACCCAGGCGTTGGTGGACTCTGGTGCTGGTGTTTTTTTCATCGACAGTGAATTTGTTGCCGCAAATTCCATTCCTCTGCAGCCCCGAGTTTCCCCGTTGGTTCTTGAGGCGATAGACGGCAGACCCCTCCAGCCGTCGCAGGTCACGCATGAGACCCTTCCTGTGGAGGTGGCCATTGGGGTCGTTCACAAGGAGTCGGTCTGCTTCTAAGTCATTTCGTCTCCTCACTACTCGGTGGTCTTGGGGTACCCCTGGCTCCAGAAGCACAATCCGATTTTCAATTGGAGATCGGCCGAGATCCTCTCGTGGTCCCCACAGTGTGGGGCTAGTTGCATCCATGGGCCTGTCAAGGTGTTGTGTGCCTCCTCGCACCCTATGTTGCCTCCTGAATACGAGGAGTACCTGGATGTGTTTGATAAGGTGCGTGCTGTTGCCCTGCCTCCGAACCGCACATACGATTGTGTCATTGATTTACAACCTGGTGCCATCCCTCCCCGTGGCAAGGTATATCCTTTGTCGGTTCCGGAGAATAAGGCCATGGAGGAGTATGTGAGGGAGGCGCTTTCCCAGGGGCACATTCGCAAATCCTCTTCCCCGGCAGGGGCTGGATTTTTCTTTGTCAAAAAGAAGGGTGGTGAACTGAGGCCATGCATTTACTATAGGGGCCTAAATCGCATCACGATTAAAAATGCATATCCGATTCCGTTGATTTCCGAGTTGTTCGACCGCCTCAAGGGAGCAACGGTCTTTACCAAACTCGATCTGAGGGCTGCGTACAATCTTGTAAGTATCAAGGCGGGTGACGAATGGAAGACCGCGTTCAACACCAGGACCGGTCATTATGAATCCCTGGTTATGCCCTTTGGGTTGTGCAATGCGCCCGCAGTCTTCCAGGAATTTATCAACGATGTTTTCCGTGACCTGTTGCAGCAGTGTGTGGTGGTCTATTTGGACGATATCTTGGTATACTCCGAATCCATGGAGACCCACATTCTGGATGTCAAGCGAGTGTTGCAACGGTTACGAGAGAACAAGCTCTTTGGTAAGCTTGAGAAATGCGAATTTCACCGATCCCAGGTAACCTTCTTAGGTTACATCATTTCCGCAGAGGGGTTTTCCATGGACCCTGAGAAGGTTTCGGCAGTCCTTCAGTGGCCTCAGCCCAGTGGTCTTCATTCCCTGCAGCGCTTTCTGGGCTTTGCCAATTATTATCGGAAGTTCATCAGGGACTTTTCCAGGTTGGCCAAGCCTCTCACAGATCTGACCAAGAAGGGCAGTAATTCCCATGTCTGGCCGGCCGAGCCCATCCAGGCTTTCGAGGCTCTAAAGTCTGCCTTTGCTTCGGCTCCTATATTGTCTCATCCCAACCCTGGGCTGCCCTTTGTCCGTGAGGTGGACGCGTCTGAGACGGGAGTAGGCGCCCTTCTGTCTCAGCATCGGACACCAGAGGGTTCTCTGCTTCCCTGTGGGTTTTACTCCAGGAAACTGTCTCCTGCAGAGTGCAACTACCAGATTGGTGACAGAGAGTTGTTAGCCATCGTGCAGGCTCTCAAGGAGTGGAGGCACCTGCTCGAGGGTTCGGTGGTCCCGGTTCTCATTCTGACTGACCACAAGAACCTGACTTACCTTTTGGAGGCCAAGAGATTGACACCCCGTCAGGCCAGATGGGCTTTGTTTCTGTCACGTTTTAATTATGTGGTCTCCTATTTACCCGGTTCCAAGAACGTCAGGGCTGATGCCTTATCACGCCAGTACTCCGAGCTGTCTAGGGAGGAATCGCCACCAACTTCGGTCATACCTCCAAATCAGAACTTGGCCGCCATCCGCACCAGCTTGATCTCTCCCCTTGGGGAGCAGAATTTGGCGGCCCAACCTGGTGCTCCCCCTGGGTACCCAGCTGTTGCGAACCTATCATAACTCCAAGACGGCAGGGCATCCTGGGAAGAATCAGCTATTCTGGGCGGTCTCACGTTTGTTCTGGTGGCCTTCTCTACGCTCCGATATTACCGCATATGTAGCGGCCTGCTCTGTCTGTGCCCAGAACAAGTCCCCACGGCACCTTCCGTTGGGACTTCTACAACCCATTGCCACTGGGGAGCGCCCATGGTCACACCTGGGGCTGGACTTCATTGTGGACCTTCCTGCGTCCCGAGGCCATACGGTCATTCTTATGGTTGTGGATCGGTTCTCCAAAATGTGGCACTGTGTTCCACTCAAGAAATTACCCTCTGCACAAGAGTTGGCCACGGTTTTCGCCAGGGAGGTTTTCCGGTTGCACGGTTTGCCCAAAGAGATAGTCTCGGATCGGGGAAGTCAGTTTGTGTCCAGGTTCTGGTGCGCCTTTTGCTCCCAGTTGGGGATTCGACTCTCTTTCTCTTCGGCTTACCACCCGCAGTCCAATGGGGCCGCTGAGCGATCCAATCAGGCCCTGGAACAATTCCTTCGTTGCTACATCTCTTATCATCAGGACAATTGGGTCGATCTTCTGCCCTGGGCTGAGTTTGCCAGGAACACGGCGGTTAACTCTTCCTCTGGGATGTCTCCCTTCATGGCCAATTATGGGTTCCAACCTGCCGTGCTACCGGAATCATTCTCTCCCCAAGATATTCCGGCGGTGGAGGATCACCTTTCTGCTCTACGTGCTTCATGGGTACAGATCCAGAGGTCCCTTGAGGAAGCGCCAGAAACTCCAGGCTGATCGCAGACGGCTGCCTGCTCCTTCCTACCAGGTCGGAGACTGTGTATGGTTATCCACTCGCAATCTCAACCTCCGAGTGCCCACTCCCAAGCTGGCTCCCCGCTTTGTTGGTCCCTTCCGTGTGCTCCGCAGGGTGAACCCGGTTGCCTATGCCCTTGCGCTCCCACCGGGCATGTGGGTTTCCAATGTGTTTCACGTTTCCCTGTTGAAACCACTAATATCGGTTGCAGTTCTTGGTCCATTGGCGTGGCTATGGTCCAGAGGAGCGTTCCTGGGTTCCCTCCACAGATGTTCATGCTCCTGCTCTTCTCCGAGCCTTCCACGCGCGCTTCCCTCTGAAACCGTTTTTTTGGGCCGCGGAGGAGGAGCCCTTGAGGAGGAGGGGCCCTTGAGGAGGAGGTACTGTCATGGACTTACCTCCTTCCTAGCTTCTCATCACTGACATGTGCTGGCGGCCATCTTGCTTCTGAGGTTCTTGTAACTTCCCATTCCCTGCTTCTCCTCCTTCCCACTGGGAGGAGCTGGATGCTCAGCATATATAAACCACGCTTGCTGCAGCACTCCCTTGCTTGGGCCTTCTGTGTTAAGACCTGTCTCTCATCCTACCTTCATCGTGCTGCTGTTCTGGTTACCGACCTGGCTTCTACGGACGTTCCTTCTGGCTCCTGATCCCTGGCTTCGTTTCACCACCTTCCTGGTTACAGACTCCGGCTGGACTGACTCCCATCTCTGGCTATCGATCCTGGCTCCGGTGGAAGACTCTCCTGCCTGTTTACATCTGTCTGGACTTTAACCTTGTTGTTTGGTTTTTAATAAAGAACCTTTTCTTTCATTCATCCGTTTGTGTACGTCTGATTCATGACACTAAGTAGCATTTTATCCCTAGAAGTTCAGGTTAATTTTTAAAATCCAGCAAATATTCAGAATTTTTTTAGGTACACTTTTCTACAACATTCTTTTTTATATACTTGCTATGAAGCATATTTTTCAAAATCTTTTTTTACCTATTACCTGCCTATTAATTGACTACTGCTTTCTGCTCCATTAAGTAATCATTACATCTTTCTTTGATGCCACATACTGTGTATTTAAGATGTCGTCTCTCGAAGATAATGTCTCTAAAACTGAGCTGTAACCCTATGACACAACAGCTTGTATATGTGCTCACACTCTATCAACCATATATAATTAGGCAAACAGAGCACTTACCAAGGCTCTGCCATTAATTTACATCATTATTAAAATGGTATAAATGATGCGTGCTACCACTCAATATGCATCCATTGCCGTTTTGAAGATAATACAGACTTCCTACTGTGACATAGTAAAAATGTCATAGGTAGAACAGCATCTGATTAAATACCTCATAATAAAAAAGGTATACAAGATTAATTTCTGGATTGTTGCCTTGAAAATATTCAGAGTTAAAATAAGAAAAAAAAAAACATAAAAATGTAAAGATCAACTCCAACCCAGACCTATATTTTAGATTTTAGCCTTGAGTGGGCCCTGGTGTATGAATAAGTGACCACTTTTTTTTTATTGCTCTAGGAAATGCTGACAATGATTATTTACAGCAATTTAAATGACTCAACTATTAAAATGTTTTCAAAGAAGATTTTTAGCAGCAGCAACTCTCTCATTTGGATCTTTAGTAGTCAATTATCAACACGTGAATTCAGGGTGCGATATCTTTTTCTTAGGGTACCAAAGAGTTGTAACAAGCCAGATTGTTATTGTCACATTGCTCTACATAAATTTATATTTTGTGAAAACATGGGGGTAGATTCACATACATCGACGTATCTTTATGCGGGCATAGCATATCTTCTTTACGCTACGCCGGCGCAACGTTGAGAGGCAAGCATGGAATTCACAAAGCAAATGCTCCCAATGTTGCGCCGGCGTAGCGTATAGTCGTCGGTGTAAGCCGACGTAAGTCAAAGTAGGTGGAAGTGGGCTGGAAGTAGGCGCGTTACATTTAAATAAAGCGTGACCCCATGCAAATGATGGGCTGAGCTTCAAACAAGTACTAAAAACTAACGGTGCATGCGTCGTATCTTGGACGCATCCCAGTGCGCATGCTCACTCTCACATCGAAATTACTGCCTACGACGTGAACGTAACCCAGCCCTATTCACGTACTACGTAAACGGCGTACACGACAAAAAATTTGACGACGTCCATTCCCTGGTCCATGCCTTTGCATGGGTTGCGCCTCCTATATAAGGACTAACTTTACACCGGACGTAACCCTTACGCAAATCGCTTAAAACATGCACCGGGCGCAAGTACATTTGTGAATCGGCGCGAGGTTTCAAACAGTTGATCAAGCTGAACAGGAAGTATACTTCTGGCCCTGTTCATGTAAGAAGCTTAAAATAATTGTAAACGATCACCTTGTAAAACAATCCATTCTGTTTAAAATAGAAGTGTAGGGGGCATGGTTTGACACATGGAGCAGTAAGATGTGCAGTGTCTCGGCTCCCGGATCCCACGGCTCTACAGGGCACATCCAGGTGCAGAACTCCTTCCCAAACATCACAGTGGGGAAAGATAAGTACAAGGACTCAAAAAGGACAGGGGGATGCCGTCCTGGGGGTAATTTGGGGCACTTTTTCACTAGTGTTGCTCACGAATATTCGCATTGCGAATATTCGTTACGAATATTGCATATTCAAGTATTCGCAAATAAATCGAATATCGTGGCGAATATTCACTATTGCGAATATTTGTATTTTTTCAAATTTATTTTTAAAACAGATCACATCCTAGTGATCTCCATCAACGTCTAAAAGCATTGCTGGTATAATTAGAGACCCTGGGCCGAGTAGCTGAGGCGATCCTTCGTATTACGAATATTCGCGAATACTTTCTCTGCCCTTCTTTTGCCCTTCTTTTGCATCAGATCTGTGTAGAGCTTAGCATTGTGCTTCCTATAGGAAATGATCTCCGTTTTCGCGTGTTGTTCGCGCGCATGCGCAGACGAGAATTTCGCAATCAATTTCGCATTAGCGAAATTTCGCATTCGCATTAGCGAAATTTTTGCAATTTTTTTTTTGATAAAATATCACGAATATTCGATATTAACGAATATTTCGCGGATATTCTTCTATATATTCGTGAAATATCGCGAAATCGAATATGGCGTATTCCGCTCAACACTGTTTTTCACCTGATCCTCGGCTGTGGCCCAGCGACTCCATCCCTGACCCGCTCTGAGTCTGCCCTGGACTCCCTGTCACACGCACAGGCCCTTCAATCAACCTCATTTAGACCCGGATCGATTGTTGAGATAATCCAAGAGCCATTCCATGACCTCCCTGGGCTGAAAATGAATGGGACATGGCATACCAATTGAAATCCATGCACAATTACATCCACTCTCTCCCCACCAAGGCTGATTTTGAGCAATATGTCAAACTTATTGAAAAAATCTATAAGCAAGGGATATCTGAGCTTTAAAAAATACATTGGTGCTCATTTTGAGGACATTGAAAATACCACAGATGATCTCCATGCAGCTGTACAGTTACATGAAGAAATACTCAACTCCCACACATCATGCTGCAGCACCTCTCATACCTCTCATACCAACAGGATGACATAGAGAGAAAGGAGTCACCGCTCCAGGTGGGATCACTAAATGGTTACAGGTGGTGCAGGATACCGAGGGTGCTGGCGGTGCACTAAGCAAAATGAAGACAAAGAAAAATGGATAGCCGCACTCCAAAACCTGATGGGTGGTCTTTTATTCAATAGACAGCATGTACAAAAATAGGGTCACAGCAGTGGAAACAAGGAACAGCCGACGCGTTTTGCACTGGATCAGTGCTTATTCATGGCTAATGGAGCATTAAAACTGTTTGGTCACATGTTCACCCTATGTTCTATATATACCTATCTCAATTAATTGCCCGGGAGGAGCCTATGATATTAGGACAGCCCCTGATGCCAATGAGATCACATTACACCGGTGCACACCAAAGCAAGAAAAAACAAACAAATACACACAAATGTGAAACCAATAATCAAAATGTATAAATAATAGCACATTATAAACATAATGCACATATAAAATACTGTATATGTGGTACATACATAGTACTACAGTAACACAAAATGGTAAAACATGAGGCAATGATGAATGAAATAAAATAAAAGCTTAAAGACGATGCAATTCAAACCACAATAGGCTGTAAAAAGAGCATAAGATAGACTATGCAAATGAAATGTATAATGGTGATGGAACATAATTCAGACGATCCTTGATGTGAACAAATTCTCACGTGGATTAACCCTTAAAAAACATTTTTTTTCTTCACCATCTGCTTCAGAGGATAGTCTTGCTGACAGCTCCGGGTCAGGTGAGTCGATCCCATCTCCCTCTCTCTTTACAGAGGTTTGTGCTCTGAAAGACCTCACAGATTTGTTTACTGAGTCTCATCCCAGTCCCACTGACCCGGTGGATGATTATAACACTGTCTCTTTTAAGATGAGATCTAATTTTTATCCACTAGGCTCCAGGGGCAAGGATTTAGACTCCTTTCAATCACTAGTGGAGAGGGATCTCACACACCTGGCCCGTACCTGTCGTAGCAAACAATCCTCCAATAATTTATCTCAGACTGAGAAACAGGCTCTTAATTCTTTGAGGACTGATGTGACTATTACTATTCGTAATGCTGATAAAGGGGGTTCTGTAGTCGTCCTAGATTCCTCCACATATAGAGAAGAGGCTATCCGCCAATTGTCAGACCCCAATACATACCAGCTCCTTAGAGCCGATCCAACCATTCCATTCACCAAAGCACTCTCTGTCATTCTCGATAGAGGGGTGCAAGCGGGCATTTTCTCTGAATCTGACAGAAATCTCTTCATCCCCAGTCACCCTGTCATTCCGGTTTTTCATCACCTGCCAAAAATACACAAAGGCTTGAATCCCCTAATGGGGAGACCCATAGTAGCAGGTATTGGGTCCCTAAATGAGAGACTGGGTGAATGGATTGACGGACAGCTACAACCCCTAGTCATCGGGCTTCCCAGCTTTCTACGTGACACCAAACAGCTCCTTCAGAAGCTTGATGGCTTTGTATGGAACAAACAATTTAGGTGGATTAGCTGTGATGTAGCTAGCTTGTACTCTTGCATTCCGCACCATTTAGGCCTACAGGCTGTTAACCATTTTTTAAAGGAGTCAGGCAATTTTTTACTGGCATTACAAGAGTTCATTATTTTATCTCTAGAATACCTGCTCACTCACAATTATTTTATGTTTGATGGGGACTATTACCTCCAAAGATGCGGGGCCTCTATGGGAGCCACATTTTCACCCTCCCTAGCCAATCTATACATGGGCTGGTGGGAGAGGTCCCGCATCTTTGGATGCGATAGTCCCCGACGCAGAGATACCATGTTCTTTTGTCGCTACATTGATGACCTGCTGTTTATCAGCTCCGATGAGTCTACCAGCCTTGATTCTTGGCTACTGTATCTTAATGACAACCATCTTAATTTACATTTTACTGGCAATTTACAGCCCATCAGTATTGATTTTTTGGATGTCAGACTCACCGGCGCTGATGGGGTCATCACTACCAGCTTACACAGAAAAGACACCGCGGGTAATGCCCTTTTACGCGCAGATTCCTCCCACCCCCAACACACAATCAAGGGAATTCCCTTTGGCCAATTTCTTAGGCTAAAACGCATCTGCAGCAATATGGAAGATTTCAACAGGGAATCCTCAGATATGGCTTTTAGATTTAAAGCCAGGGGATACCCTGCCAAAATTATTAACAAGGCACTCCTTAGAGCCAGTCCCATCCCTAGATCGTCCCTACTTGTTAATAAAAGCTCTAACAAAGGGTTGTCTTTTAATGACACCATTCCCATTTTTTCTACCCCGTTTAGCCCCGAATTTAACGCCATTAGACACATAGTCAATAAGTACCTTCCGGTCCTGTACAACGATACTATCTATCAGTCTATTTTGGCGCAGGGTATAAAAACTGTTAGCCGGAGAGCCCCCTCTCTGGGGGGTATTCTGTCTCCAAGCCTCTTTCAGAGTAAAACAACTAAAGAACAATGGTTGTCATTTAAAGGCACCTTTAAATGTGGTGTTGGGAGCTGCAGATATTGCAAACACATCCTTCAGTACATTCACATTCAGAAAATAAGGACTATGACATTCAGCGTTTTATTAATTGCAACACTGCATACCTGGTTTATGTTATTACATGTGACCTATGCCATCTACAATATGTAGGTCGCACGACCAGGAGGCTCAAGGACAGATTGGGGGATCATCTCTATGATATAGAGAAAGATCACAACACAAATGTAGCTAGACACTGGATTTCAGTCCATCACAAAGACATCTCCAGCCTGCGCATTCAGGGTATGAAAAAAATTGTTCGTCCTATAAGAGGGGGTGACAAGTTTAGATTACTGTGCAGGCGTGAGGTTCTTTGGATTCTCCTCTTGGGCACTAGAATGCCCAGGGGATTGAATTTCCAATGGGACGTTTCTCACTACTATGACTAGTGATATACAAGACTCAAACCTTGCGCCATACACACTTACCTATAACAAACTCTAACTTTTTGGTCTCCTCTCTGTTGTTTTCTATGCACAAGCTAGCACTTCATGTCACTCCCCTGTTCATATATGTATTGTGTCAGCCTCATGTGGCTTCACATTCGGCTGTACACACATTTTACTCTATGGGAGGTCCTGCGTTATTCGGTCCTAATGTTATATACCAACTTATCCGTGTTTACATTTACTTTTGCATCAAGTGTCCAGTACCTGCTTCTATCTACCCACTTTTTTGCCGTCAGCCCTGTGTCTCTTTTTTACAAAGTAATTTTCTATAGAATTTTTCCCATTCATATGGGATTCATTTCCCCTATAATTAATTAATCGACAGGACCCCAGGCATATTGGTGGGTTAATAAACGATGTACACCTCGTAATTATGAATATTGCAGTTATAGACATATGATTTACTCTGCTGTTTATCTTCTCTTTTTTAGAACTTTTCATGTCCTATACTCGGGTATATCTATGGTTATGCACACAATGCAACCCGATTACACGGATATCTCGGACCTTATTTTGCATTTTATTATTATTTAGTAACAGATATCAGTAGAACATAAGTACAGAAACATTACAAGATACAGTATAGAACCAACTTGCATGTAATGTAAAAAGAAAACAGATGCACATGTGATGTCATACAATATAATATAGTAACATAGAATAGTAATATAGAAGGTGGGAATTTTATCATAGACATGTATATGGTGTGGCTTACATATCTCACCGATAAACCAACAACTCTGTGTATTGCTATCTTCAAACCAAACAGCAGTGCTATGACATTAGTAACGTCATATCAATCCCAGAACGCTTATGCCCATAGCGTGTCATCTATTCCAATCAGCCTGGAGATACACCGAATATCTAGTGGAGGTTTTAGAGGCCCCCGCGACAGGGAGACGCCCCCTGAGAGCCCCGATAGGGAACATACTGCTCCCAGGGAGCCACCCCCCACCCAGCCGACCCCCACCGCCCCCACAGCTTCCGCTTGCCAGTTTCAAAGTAAACATAACAGAGGCACATGCTCCCACTACTAATACTTAGTCACTAAACATAACCGTGACTGTAAAAGAAAAAGATGAGAAGAGTAGAAGAATAATAAGCAGCTAGTACACATTGATATATGAACAAGAAAAGAGAGAAAGAGTATAGCAAAGGGGAAGGGGAGGAAGGGGAATCCTGAGAAAGTACAATGATCCAAAATAGAGTACACCAGAATATCAAGGATTGTCTGCCCATCGTTTATACCAGTCAAACCATGGTTTCCAGGTCCGCCATCCACCATCAAAGTTGTTCTGTGACGCCATAAACATTTGTTCGTATGTAATATGAAGATTAGTTGTCTTGATTACTTCCTTAAGGGAAGGCAGCTCTGTAGACCTCCATCTCCTCACTATCTCCAGTCTCGCACTCTGTAGTACTTGAGAAATTATGCATCTACGATTGCCAGGGATCCTATCAATCCCTAGGGAAAGTGTTGCAAGGCCCAAATCGAAGGTCAGTCGTGAACCTGTCAGGCGACCTATAAGGCCAAACACCTCTCCCCAGAAATGTTCTATTTTAGGGCATTTACCCAGTATGTGCAATAGGGTCCCTCTCGCCCCACACTCCCTCCAACAAAGAGGGGAGTATGTCTTACTAAACCCTGCTAACCTACCTGGGGTTAGGTACCAACGAAGCAATATTTTTTGTGACTGTTCCCATAAATTTACGCTCTTCGTGGCTTTGTAGGTGGAAGCCACCGCACTTTTCCATTGGGATAGTGCATACGTGCTACCTAAGTCTAGTTCCCATGTCCTCATAGATGGTGTTTTTTCCATAGTATTTTTCTTCCCAAGTAAATTGTAAAAAAGAGATATGCCTTTGATAGAGGTATGGGCATTAGATAAATATATATATACCCGCCAAGGGACTTCAATGTGGGTCATTAAAGGGGTTGCTAATAGGTGTGAGATCTGATTGTAGGCATAACGGTCTCCACCTGTCAATCCGAATTCAATCTGGAGGGACCGGAAGGTTTTGAGCGCTGGGCCCACCCGTAGGTCCTCAAGCACTGAAACTCCTCCAGCTATCCATGTACGTATGTTTAGATTAGGGATAACTAAATGCAGACTAGAGACAGGAAGATGGAGAGTCTTATGGTCGGGGTCTACTGCGGTGTCATCCAAATTTTTTTTCCACATCTGGAAAGTTACCACAATGGTAGGTGACAGACCCGGCGGGGGACCGGGTATATTCCCAACAGACAGCAACAAGTCGTATAGGGTATAATGGAGACACTGAGAGGCCTCCAATTCATACCACCTAGAGGTGGTTCCTCCTGGAAACCACTGCTTTGCCTGAGCCAGGATGGAGGCCGCATAGTAATCTTTAATGATGACAAGACCTGCTCCTCCCGTTAGTTTAGATTTCAACAATTTATGCATAGCACACTTAGCTTTCTTACCCTGCCATAGATATTTATTAATTTGAGAACTTTTCAGGCACCGGAACAGGGAGGTTTCTAAACAAAAAAATAAATTGAGGCAAGATCATCATCTTAAATGCAGCCAACCGCCCTGACCAGGTCGATTCCTTCCAGGAAAGATTCTGTAACTTATTGCTCAATTCCAGGAGGAAGGGGGTGTAATTAGCCTTCACCAGGTTTTCCACTTTGGCAGTCAATGTTATACCTAAATACTTAATGCCGTCATCCTTCCACTTGAAGGGGAATCGGGACTCAAGTACGGTACGTGTAGTAGAATTAACACCCAACCCCAGAATGAAAGACTTGCTTTCGTTAACTTTATAGTACGACACCTTGTTAAATAGTTTTAACGCATCAGATGCCGCAGCAAGGGAAGGACCCACCTCGGACATAATTAATATTATGTCGTCGGCAAAAAGGCTTATCGAGTGTGTTCGACTACCAACTTTGAACCCTCTAATATCCGGATGGGACCTCACGTGTATGGCGAAAGGTTCCATTACTAAATTGAATATAAGAGGTGATAAGGGGCATCCTTGCCTCGTTCCATTAGATATAGTGAATGGAGTGGATAGGATGCCCGACGTAAGAACTCTGGCTGAGGGTGTGGAGTAGAAAGCCAGAATAGCGGACAATATATTGCCCCCAAATTCAAAATACTCTACTGCTCTTTTCATGTATGACCAATGCACTCGGTCAAAGGCCTTCTCTGCATCCAAAGAGAGGAGCAGAGAAGGCCTTCGCTGTACCTGTGCCAAATGGATAATATTAATCATCCGCCGAGTAGCATCTGACGTTTGCCTGTGTTTCGTGAAACCAGTTTGGTCCGGGTGGATCAGCAATGGCAAGATATCCACCAGACGTAAAGCTATAAGTTTTGCGTATATCTTAACGTCGATGTTCAATAAAGAGATCGGTCTAAAATTAGAGGGTTGGGTGGGCTCCTTCCCCGGCTTAGGCAAGGTAATAATCAATGCTAACATTTCTGGTGGAAAAGAGGCAGAGGCAGCAGCAGCGTGGAATACTTTCAACAACTGAGGGGAGAGAATCGAGTTGAATACCTTGAAATATTCACCACTGAAACCATCTGGGCCTGGTGATTTATTTATAGGGAGGGATTCAATAACTTTGGTTAGTTCTTGAGCAGTAAATGGTGAGTTTAAAAAGGCGAGATGTTCTGGTGACAATGTAGGGATATCTAGTTTGCTCAGAAATAGTTCAATGCCCTCTGTGGAGGGTTGAGTAGTTGAGGGATCATCCTTCAAATTGTATAAAGAACTATAGTACTCACTAAAGGCATCTGCCATCTCTTGGGGGTGGTATAGTTTCTGACTTGACCTGTGGTGAAAAAGAAAGGGGATTTTGGTCTTATACCTATGACCTTTAAGAGTATTTGCTAATAACTTACCCGCCTTATTGCCAGTAGAATAATAGGACATCCTAAGTGTTTTAGTTATCCGTTCAAAATCATCTAAAAGTAGGATCCTAAGGTCATATCTAAGTTTACTCAATTGTTCAGTAACTATTGGGGTAGTATTAGACTTATTACGTACTTCTAATTTGGCGATATGGTCTGTTAGTTCAGTCACCCACTGCTGCCTCTGCCTTTTAATTCTTGCCCCCAACTGAATGCCTATACCACGCATATATGCCTTATGGGCGTTCCACACTACATAAGGGTTTTGGACCGAACCTACGTTGTCAGCAAAAAAAATTACCAAATGCGATTTAATCTGTTCCCTTGTATCAGCATGCTGTAAAAGAAAATTGTTAAACCTCCATACAGGGCTGCGGTTGGAGGGAATAGAGTCCTCCACTGTCAGAACCAGTGACGCGTGGTCAGACCACGTGATCGTGTTAATCTCAACTGACTTAGTTTTCAACAAGACCTGTTGATCTACCAGGAAAAGGTCTATTCGGGTATATACCCCATGCGGTGGAGAAAAATAGGTGAAGTCCCTCTCGTTGCTGTGCAAACAGCGCCAGGCGTCAAAGACACCCTGGCGGTGTAATAGTGGTAATAGAGAAGGTTGGTGGCGTGTGGATTTAGAGGTAGAGTCAATTCCGGGGTCAGGAACGATGTTGAAGTCCCCGCAGAGTATAAGGTAACCCTTTCGGACTGCAGAAATTTTCCTGGCAACTTTGTTGAAAAAACGGATTTGGCGAGTGTTGGAGGCATATACAGTAGCTATGGTATAAATGACAGAGTTCACTTTGCAGATTAATATAAGAAATCTCCCCAGTGGATCTTGGATCTGTGCATGCAAAGAGAAGGCAACCGAGTCTCGTATGGCAATCAATACCCCTTTGGTTTTGGTGTCCGCGTTAGCCGTAAATACGTGGGGGAAGCACTTATGTGAGCACTTTGGAGGTGCTGTACTGCTGAAATGAGTCTCTTGAATGCAAAGAATATCCCCATTATGCAATAAGGCCTCTCTCCACATAGATTTTCGTTTCACTGGATGGTTCAGTCCTTTAACATACATAGATACAACTCTCAGCGGCATTATAGAGATACAGAGTATATGCTATGAAGGCCGATCCGCTCACGGGACCAATGCGCAGCATGGTCCATGACCACAGTGGTAAGGTGGTAACAGGCAACATCGATGTACTCATTTTTTTAGAGTTGAGGCGATGGACGTTCAGTGAGGGTCAGGTTCAGCCGAATGACCTCTTTTGATCGCCTATTATGAGGTGTTGACATCTGCGTACTCATCTTCTCAGGTAGGGGTGGTGGAGAAAGGATTAAGTGTGAATAAGGCAGGACTAAAGAAAAACAAAAAGTAAAAAATTGAAAGAAAATATTCAAACAGCAAAACAATGCTGCTGTGATCAAAACAGCAGCTAGAGTGTGTGACAAGTCAAACCGGGCAGCGAACAGCTGCAACATTAAAGGGGTATAAAGGTCAATGACGACCAGTCCAGGGTAGGCAAGGGATACAGTATCATCTCCAGAGTTCCCTCCCTATTACATTAAGCATGAGATTTTGCATTTCTTGGTGTCACCTGCTTCCATCCGGAGTCCACCTGGCGTGGAGTGCTAGTCATGGTCTGCGTCTCATCGTCATCAGGAAGGATGTTCCATTCCCTAAGGAGGTCAAGACCTTTCTCCAAGGAAAAAACAGTATAGTTCCTGTTGTCCTTGGTGATGGATAGCTTAGTGGGGTAGCCCCAGCGGTATATTATTTTATGGTTGCGAAGAATTTTCGTTACAGAGTTGAGGTTCCTTCTCCATCAATGTGTATTGTGATAGGTCAGCGAAAAATTGCACGTTTCGGCATTGCTCCGGGATCTGTTCCCGTTTCCGCATAGCGGTCATGAGTTGTTCCTTAACGTGAAAAAAATGGAGGCGGAGCAACACGTCTCTCGGAACCTGATCCGACAGATGAGGTGGCTTCGGTAAACGGTGGATGCGGTCTATAGTGACGTCCAGATCAGTGAGGTCTGGTAGCAAGGCCTTAAACAAAGATATGGCATGATGTTGTAGGTCAGATTGCAAAACAGATTCGGGTATTCCCCTGATTTTCAGATTATTCCTTCTGGCCCTGTCCTCGATGTCGGCCAGTTTGGCCTTAATCCAGTCTGTATCCGTCTCTCTCTCCTCATTAGCATCCACCAAGTCATTAATTGTAGAGGCATACTCCATTTTGGACTCTATATGGTGTACTCTATGACCCATCTCTTGTATGTCCCCAGATAAGCGGTGCATGCATGATGCCATGTCAGCTTGCAAGGTGCTTCTCAAAGAGATCAACATGTCCTTGAGGACAGTGTCCAATACAGGCTGATTTTGTGTGGGGAACGATATTATGGACTCAGGCAGATCTCTGGTGTCCTCCCCTGAATCTGAGGCCTGGCTAGCTGACGGGCTGGTAGGCCTGTTATTCGCCTGTCCTTCCATGCGGGGCTTTGATTTGGCCGGGCTACAGGAGGAAGGTGTAGGCGGGGGAGAGGAGAGTGTCAGCGGTGTGGGATGGGAGTGAGTACCTTTCGCAGCTGCCTGGGCTCTGGAGGAGTCCTGCTGAGGAGAGTAGGCCTCAGCGCCATCTTGCCCCACACGACCTCCGGACGGAGCGAAAAAGTCCGTTAAGCGGTGCGGTTTCTTCACCGATCTCCGCTTCCCCGGCATGGCGGAGGTGCTGCAGGTGGTGTCTGCTCGAGACTAGGGTGGAAATCTGCAAGTGGAGGGTCGATACGAGCCGCTGGTATCCCCTTTGTGCCGGAGCTCCGCGCTCACCGGCACTCGCCTATTTTGCATTTTTTACTGTTTCTTTTTTATTTAGTATTGGTTGTATCCATATGCATGCACATCAATGTTCTATATGTACTATCTCCACAAACACCTAGTTTTGTGTGCGTTGGTTTACAATTAATTCCTGTGCATTATACACCTTTTCAAACAATGTTAGGGATCACATGTAGCCATGTACATTTTTCTACCTCCAACATAACATATATATGTATACACGCCTACATATGTTTATATTTATATAATTTTTGGGAGCATCCTTCCGCACTAATGGAACACAATATACTGGCTTTCAGTTAACCAGCTTTATTTTCAGCCTAATTAAGTTCTTTCGGATGCACTCTCTAGATCCCTATACATGTGTTTGTCATAGGTTAGAAGACAACCTTTCAATTAACTTCCTTCATTTTCTATATAGGTGTATTTTATATATATATTATATATACTTTTTTATACATTATTCGGCTGTTATAGCCAATGGGTCCTTTCACTTTCAGCAGACATTATTATCATTCTATATATAAAATTAAAAATTCACTATTTCATTGGGCCAGCTTTGGACTTCGTTTACATTACATTCTCATATTGAGAACCTTTTTACCTTTCTCTTTTGCCTTGACCCAAATGTTTTAGAATACATATACCAGCCTCCCTACACGGAAGTTTTTCACATTTGCTGACACCTTTGATCACATTATGTTTTGGTCTCTCACTTCAGTGACGCCCATTATTAATTATTTCCATTTCACTTTCATTCACCTTTTTCACACTTTTCATATTTGGCTACGATGTGTCTACATGCTTTGACACAATTTGCCACTCTTTTCTTTTATGTATGAATATATTTTTTATGATTGGATGTATTTATGGGTGCATTTTTCCCGATTGTTGTCATTCAATTTCGGGTAACCCTTTACATCCACATTCTCAATTATGTTTATATGCACGTCACCATAATGGATGAATCCATCTCCAATACACATATAGATCTATTCTTTCTGCCATTTACCATTGAACAAGTTGTTAGATAGATCTAGTGCTTCATTCCATTACATATGTTTTCATTCATATCGACACACACATTCACATTTATTTTCACTTTTATTCATATTTATTTGTTCCATCACCATTATACATTTCATTTGCATAGTCTATCTTATGCTCTTTTTACAGCCTATTGTGGTTTGAATTGCATCGTCTTTAAGCTTTTATTTTATTTCATTCATCATTGCCTCATGTTTTACCATTTTGTGTCACTGTAGTACTATGTATGTACCACATATACAGTATTTTATATGTGCATTATGTTTATAATGTGCTATTATTTATACATTTTGATTATTGGTTTCACATTTGTGTGTATTTGTTTGTTTTTTCTTGCTTTGGTGTGCACAGGTGTAATGTGACTATCTCATTGGCATCAGGGGTTGTCCTAATATCATAGGCTCCTCCCGGGCAATTAATTGAGATTGGTCACATGTTCACCCTATGTTCTATATATACCTAACAGTTTTAATGCTCCATTAGCCATGAAAAAGCACTGATCCAGTGCGAAACGCATCGGCTGTTCCTTGTTTCCACTGCTGTGACCCTATTTATGTACATGCTGTCTATTGAATAAAAGACCACCCATCAGGTTTTGGAGTGCGGCTATCCATTTTTCTTTGTCTTCAGGATGACATAGAGAACAGAAATTGATGCAATAACATTTGCATTCATGGTTTTCCTGAGACAGTTAAACACAAATATCTCTCTCAGGCCGGGTCATCCATTTTCAATAAATTATTGCAATTGCCCAAGGACAATCACATTAAAGAAGCCATAATGCGAGCTGCCAGTACACAGGACTCTATGCTTTTCTTTTTTTTTTTTGATTTTCAAAAGGAAGTTTATTAGAAATTAGTACATTACAACCAAAAGCCTTCAGCTTGTAGCGAGGCACCAAACTTTGATAAAAGAACATAATACAATAAAGAAATCATCATGTAATATACCATCACTTCCTAAGATCACACATAAACAAACCAGCTTCCTCTATATTCCAAAAGGAGACTGTCAGTCCAATTTAAAAGCCTATCGGAGAAAATAAACAAAAAACACCGGACCAGGCGCCCCAACTGGGTGCATTCACTGCCTGGAACCGGTTAGGTTGCTCCTGAGACTAAACCCTCCACTTTTATTAGGGTTGCTCCCTAGGCCCAGGAATAACAGAAAACACCCGAGACCAGAGAGCAACCTAGAATCAAAACCGACAAAAATGAAAAAACAGTCCCTAAAAAAAATCACATAGACAAAAAACCCATCAGAGAACAAGAATTTCGAGGAGGCCGTAAAGAAAATATATTCCTTAGGGTAAGTGAAGAAACCGATCAACCGTCAGTTGGGTGTGTTCAAAAAAAAAAAAGAAGAAGAAATTACATCTCCCAGAGCTGAAGGTGAAGGAGAAAAAGGAAGAAAAAAGAAGAAGAAAAGAAAGGATAAGAGAAGCGCCAGCCAGCAAAACAAGAAACAATTTTATGAAATCACATCCCACTTTCTCCAGGAATAAACAAAATTCCTATATCGGCGGACCAGGGTTCCCATGTTGCCTCAAAGGCAATGGTTGTCTTCAAAATATAGCTGACCAATTTCTCCTGTGTCATTATCCATGAGATCTTTCTCTTGGCAGCTGCCAGAGAAACCTTTTTGCTGCTTCCAAGCTTTAGCTAAGGTAATTTTTGCCCCTAGGAGCATAAATACTATTAGTTTGCGAGTATATTTAGAGGCTTTTGGAAAATCAGCATTTAGCAAGGCTATTTGGGGGGACTGCCGCAGAGGAGTACCCGTTACTTTCCTTATAAGGCAGAACATCCTATTCCAGAAGCTCTGGATTTTCGGGCATTCCCACCAAATATGCCACATGGAACCCTGTGCCTGACAACCCCTGAAGCATTCCGAAGATGTAGACGGAAACATCAATGCAAGCCTGGTAGGAACCAGGTACCACCTCATTAAGACTTTTAGATTAGCCTCAATCAAATTAACATTCAAAATACCTTTAGAAGCTCTCGATACTATTTTGTGCCAATCCTGTAGATCCCAGGTTTCCTGCATGTCCGCTTCCCAAGCCTCCATGAAGGGGAACTTGGATGAGGGTTCCATCGACTCTATGCTTTTCAATGATACTGCAGTGATGCTTCTTCTAGATCTCTCCAGCCAAACTCTGACCATGAGGAAAGCTTTGAAGCCGCGCACGCAACTTCTCCAATCTTAACAGATGAAGTATCAGTGGCACTTTCCATTCCAACTATGTGTCTGCCATAAAGGAAAGACAGACAGCTTTCGCACTCTTGGAGATCTGCCTGCCTTCCTCAGCACACTGGGGCTCCCTCATTGGCCTTTCCACCCTGCCACTCCTGGCCTGCCTTTGCTACCGCAGGCGCAAACACAGGGCAGCAAATGATGTTCCAGATCCTCCTTGCATAAGGATCCCAATGACTGACTTGCCCTCCCAAGGTATTCTTCTGTTCCAGATTTTCAGGACTGCTTCCTGCGACCTCTCCAGACCCGGAGAGCCTGTTACAACCCTGAACCCGTCGTAGTGTCTTCCCCTTCTGGGGACCTCAGCTGTGATGTTGTTTGGTTGTCACATTGTATTTATGTAATTGTGTTGTCTTTTGCATTCAATAAAATGATTAACCCTTTTTTTACAATGATCTTATCCTATGTTTATTTTTATACCGTACCGTAATAGTCCCAACTGGCCCACTTTCTCCCCCTTCCTGAGTCCTTGGCCTTGGGACCATGGATCCAGGTGCTCTATAATCCATGGTGTTCATTAACCTGTGAACCCTCACTTACTGTTTGCACAATGTTCATTGGTTTTTCTTTTTTTCTTCCCTTTTTCATTTTTTTTATGTGCATTCTACTGCTTGGCAACCAGGGACAGACTCTTACCATAAGTTTGCCGCCAAGTGCATCCATGATGCTATTATTTCACAAATGTTTCTTCCTTGTTTTAGATATAAGATATGTTGTTGATGGGGGGTTTATCCCCATGCTGATTGATGTTTGACTATGGTTATTTTATGTTCCCTGTGAGTGTATCCTGGATACTGTGTCCATGGACATGCATATTCCAGAACCATCGCACAGTTCCCAGGTCCTGCCCTGCTACTCCTGGGACTATAGTGCCCGTTTTCTTACATCACAGGAATATGTCATTTTACAGTTTTTGACATTTTTCTTTCTGCTTTATTGTTCCCATGTTTTTTTTTTTTTATGCCCGTGAATACTATTTCTCGATAACATGTTATCAGGTTTTGATTCATTCCCTGCCCTGTGGAGTTCGGGGGCCTCTGGAGCCCCTCCGTGCTTTCCACCTACCCTCTAGGCATTTACGGTGCCCGCCATTGGCACTGTTCCTGGTTTTGAAATGTTCCCTATAGTACCCTATTATGTCCTTTTGTTTTTGACCCCACACCCTCATTTCTTCCTTATGTCTTCATATTGTCCTCTTCTTCAGTTTACTCTCTTAACAGCTTTTCTATCCCCTTTCCTTTTTTATTACTCTCTCTCCCCCTTCCTTTTCTCTGCTGGAAAGTATTGCCTCTCGTTGGACTCATTTCATCCTCCTTACCCTCCCCTAACCCATGCTCCCCACCATGGCCACTACCTGCCTCTTAGTTTAGCATCCTACAATTGCAGGGGCTTCAACACCCTGGAGAAGCGCAGCCAGATTCTCTACCACTTCCACAAAATGCAAACCAACATCCTGCTGTTGCAGGAGACGTATTTTCGCTCTGGTTCAATGCCATCAGTTTGTAACCGCTACTAGCCCACGTGGTTCCACAGCACTAACCCCCTAGCTAAATCCAAAGGGGTCTCCATTACCTTTCATAAGTCCTTCCACCCTGAAGTTCTTGATCCCTGCATTGATGTTAATGGTCATTTTATATTTCTCAAATTTAAACTAAACAATTTTCTCTTCACAGTGGCCAATGCCTATGCACCCAACACAGACCAGGCTCACTTCTGTTCCTCCACTCTCACCAGGCTGTCCCCGTCTGCCGACACATCCTCTGGTAAGTCTTCCATTGCTGTATCCTCACTCTTACACATCAGGTCCTTATTACACTCTCACAATTTGGTGGATGTCTGGCGCATACATCATCCCACGGACAAAGATTATAGTTATTTTTCTGCAGCCTATAATTCCTACATCTCCCAATCTCTTTTAGACACACCGCTAACAGCCTCCCTTGCTAATGCCCTGTAGTCTGACCATTCACCTGTCTTCCTGTCCTTTGCCCGACTGCCACCATCCTGAAGGGGCGCTTCCTGGCGCCTTAATAACAACCTTCTTTGGGACTCGGTGTGTGTAGCCGAAGTCACTAAGGCGATACAACAATTCAGATTTGATCACTCCTCTGACACTACTTCTCCACTTAACCAATGCAAAGCTCTTAAATGTGAGGTCCGAGGCATACTCATACAGAATGGCTCTCGCCTAAAAAATATTATATCAGATGACATCAGACGCCTCTTGACCACCATTTCGGAACTAGAATACCTTCATAAACAAACATTAGAGCCCTCCACTTTGTGACATTATGCAATGCCCAACGTGACCTCCTTTAATTACTAGACTCCCACTCCCTGATAGCCTGAGATCGAGCCTAGACGTTAGGCATAACGATACCTGTGTCTAACCTCTTTGCAATAAACTACATCCCTCTCCTTTCCCAACTCCGTAAAGATTTATTTCCGGGGGGGCTCTGCCCTTCCCTGGTTTGGTAGAATCAATACCCTCAAAATGGACACTTTACCCAAGTTACTTTACCTCTTTCAAACCATATTAATTCCTAAATCCTTTTTCTCTGCCCTATGCTCCCTCTCCATTCGGTTTATCTGGAACCGGGGAATGTCCAGAGTCAAACATACATTACTCACCCGACTGAAATTGCAGGGGGCTACGGGACTTCCTGACTATGATCTATACTATAAAGCTACTCTCATGGCTCGCACATTGGAATGGCCCCTATGCCCTCTTCAGCAAGCCTCCGCAATGGTAGAACAGGACCTGGCCCCAATGGACCTCTGTGTCCTCCTATGGGGCTATAAAGATAATTTACCTCGCCCCTAACTATTGCTGTCCTTACACTCTGGTACCGGCGAGGATTATGTGATATCCTTCCCCTCTATCCTCCCTATTTGACAACCCAGCCTTTCCCCAGGGCATTGGGATCGTTTCACCACTCCTCATGGCCTCAGGCCTACATTTTTATCCACCCGGAAGTGGGGAACCTGATCGTCCCTGCAGACACATGTGACTGGCTTACCGCCCTCCATTTGGCATCTTTTACAAAACACCTGTATCTTTCCTCCCAAATACATCGCCCGCTACTCTCCTCCATCTATAGCTTAATACAAACCCTTACACAGGATGATCTACCTCCTTACACCAGGATGTGGTCGGCAGACTTGGGAAAAAACCTCACCAGAGCGGATTGGCGGATGGCGTTCCAATACACGCACAAATCCTCTATCTTCTGTTACTCACAGGAGAAGAATTTCAATTTTTTTCAAGATGGTACAGGGACCACTCTACGCTGCATAGTATTGTCCCATCTACCCCGCCCCTAACTGCTAGCGATGCAATGCAGCCACGGGCAAGTATCTTCATGTCTGGTGGGAGTGTGAACAAATTTGACCCTTCTGGAACCAGGTATTTCAGGTGTTATTTATGCGGTCTCTCTATCATGTGTATATACATTTAAAATGTGCATTATAGTGAACGGCTGCTAAATCAAGTTCACATTACCTTGGTCAATTAAAACCTCCAATAGGTCAGAACTGTCCAGATTACTCTGCTAGAAAAAAAATCAGACCCTTTCAATTTGTACTGGTGACTAGGGATGAGCTTCGCGTTCGATGCAAACACATGTTCGCATCGAACATCGGCCGTTCGATTGTTACGATTGTAACGAACAAATCGGGTCATTCGCGCCAAATTCGAATGACGCGCAACGGCCCATAATTCACTGCGGCGTTGCGCGCTGATGATTGGCCAAGCATGCACCATGACCCCGCATGCTTGGCCAATCACAGCGCCCAAAAAACGAAGAGACCTAATTGGCCAAAGCCTGGGTGCTTTGGCCAATTAGGGCTCAGGGCTTTAGCACATGCCCCACACTATAAAAGGCCGCCTCCCGGGCGGCCTCGTGTAGTGTGTTCCGGCTTGCTTTCAGAGAGAGAAGTCAGACAGACAGACAGACAGACAGAGAGAGAGAGAGAGAGAGAGAGAGATAGATAGATAGATAGATAGATAGATAGATCAGGGAGGCTACTAGTTAGTATAGTTAAATGTACAGTTTGTAGAGAATATATTGACATCCCTAGGAGTTGTCAATATATTTATAAACTGTATAGCTTAGCTAGTTCTGCTATTAGTATCTGTCAGGCAGGAGATTGTGCTTGATGCTCTAACGTGTTAGTTCATTGTTCATTGCACATAGACGCATTAACTGTTACTGCACGTGTGCTATTTATTTGCACAGAAAGGCAGTTGCTGTTAATGCAAGTGGGCTATTGAATTGCACAGAAACGCAGTCGCTCTGACTGTGCGTGTGCTGTTTAATACCACCTGAGCGCATTTGGGGTCACCGTACGTGTGCTGTGACATACCACCTGAGAGCATTTGGGGTCACCGTACGTGTGCTGTGACATACCACCTGAGAGCATTTGGGGTCACCGTACGTGTGCTGTGACATACCACCTGAGCGCATTTGGGGTCACCGTACGTGTGCTGTGACATACAACCTGAGCGCATTTGGGGTCACCGTACGTGTGCTGTGACATACCACCTGAGCGCATTTGGGGTCACCGTACGTGTGCTGTGACATACCACCTGAGCGCATTTGGGGTCACCGTACGTGTGCTGGTATATACCACCTGAGCGCAGTTAGTGCCACTGTACGTGTGCTCCTATATACCACCTGAGCACAGATAGTGCCACTGTACGTGTGCTGCTATATACCACCTGAGCACAGATAGTGCCACTGTACGTGTGCTGGTATATACCACCTGAGCACAGATAGTGCCACTGTACGTGTATGTTCCCTGGGGCAAGACCCGGGTTCTGAACGACGTTTTCCAACATTTAATTGAATTTTGGTCTTTAAAATTACCGTTTTTGAATTCGAACGTTCGGGTCCCATAGACTTCAATGGGGTTCGAAATGTTCGCGCGAACCCGCGGTCTGTTCGAACGTTCTGGTGCGAACCGAACCCGGGGGTGTTCGGCTCATTCCTACTGGTGACCATAGTCACAAAAGAAAGAAAGCTGGGGAAATCAAAATTTATAGTTGTCCTGGAGCAAGAGGTCAGGGAAAATCTTGCAATTGAGACACATTTACCTGGGACAATTGTCTAAGAGGGGAATTTCTATCACTTTGGGATATTTCTTTTAACTTCCTGTTGGCTTCTTGGAGCAGGAAGTGAAGGAAATGTCCCTAATATCACATAGATAGCAGAAAAAAAAAAAAACAGCAGGGATTTTCACACCTCCCTACTGTTTCTTCCCTACTATGTTAGTGCTCAACATCGATAAAATCTACAAGTCTGTCTGCCAAAGTTTTAATTGTTGGCACAGAGTGTCTTTCTTTAACATAATCTAGTAAAACAAAATCAACAAAGTGAGCAAGTGAACAAAATCATTTCCTTGTAGCTCTCTCCAGACCTGGGAATCCTCAGAAAAGCTGTATTTGAAACAGAGAGAAGAAAGTCATAGTGTAGGATCTTCAGAAAAAGTCTTTAATTAGCTAAAATACTCACAAAAGTGATATAAAGATACACTTCTCACATAAGAGGCAGCAAAGCAATTCTGGCCCAGACCAGAAAACTAGAAGTGCTGCGATGCACATATAAGGTAGTAAGTTATCTACTGTACAGGACTCCTTTTCTCATGTTGAGACTGGATTATGCCAGATAAATTCAGATACATTTGTTACTTTTGTTCACTGAGTTTGCTATTGTTTATTTCTACTATGTACCACTCAGCAGGGCAACACCTTGGTGCGTCATTACGCGGAGATACGCAGCTATGAAGCCTAGCAGACAGGAGAAGGATCTGACCACGTTACTCTATCAACATAAGTCGTTTTTTTGCAATGAAAAAAAAACGTTGTTTTCAATCATGAAAAAAAACGACGTTTTTCAAACTTCATTTTCCAAAACGACGTTGCATACACACCATCGTTTTTCTACAAAGCTCTAGCAAAGCGTGGTGACGTACACCACGTTCGACGGCACTCTTTTCCATTGAAGCTCCGTCTCATAACTTGCTTCTGAGCATGCGCGGGTTTAAAAACTTTGTTTTCAACATCGTTTTGCCCACACACTATCACTTTTTATGCCACAAAAAACAACGTTTTGAAAAACGACACAAAAAATTCAAACATGTTGGAATTTTTTTTTGGTTGTTTTTTTGAAGACAAAAAACAAAGTTTTGCCCACATACGATCAATTTAAATGACATTTTAAAAAACGTCGTTTTTTTTTATCGCAAAAAACAACCGTGTGTACGCGGCATAAGTGCAACTTTATTTGTCAATTAAACCCACTTTTAAATGGTATTACGCTGTGGGGTTTTCCTTTATTTCTCATTCCATGAGTCACTGAATCATCCACTTATCCTTTGGAGCGAGTTCATTTTGGAATTATTGCCTCTTTTCAAATGCTTGGAGTCAGTCTACCCGGGAGGACTTTAAAAATCCCTGTGTCTATCTAGACCGCTGTAATGGTGGTCATCCATCTGTGGTAAAGAGACTACATTACTAATTGGGTGTCCTCTTGGTGGAAGAAAAATTTCTCTTTACTCACCCAACTTTTACCTTGATGTGAATCACAGTCTATGGACTTTATCATTACTTTTAGTTTGGAATTTTCTCTTCACAGTGTTTGGTTCCACATGCATTATTTCATCTTTGGTATCTTTGTTATTATCCTAGATATCTTATTTATTCATTTTTCACAATTTGAATTTTTCACGTAAGCGCTGTACCTCTTTTTGTATATTGTTTGTTTACTTTTGGTATTTTAGGTAATTGGTACTGGCAACTTATTACCTATAACATGTTGGGATTTTTTCACGTTTATTTATTTGTTAGCGCAGTTTTTTTTTTTCCGTTAATTAATTAAATAGATGTTTCAGAAGACCCAGTACAAGTTTGTTTATAGAGCTTTCATTCCATTTCTTCCTAATAAAGACAACCCCTCAGCCATAAAATTCCCACTATTCAGAGCATACAAACCATCATTACACAGATCTTGTGCCACTGTGCAACATTACCAGCCTAAATGACCTTTTGTCCTACTTTTAAGTAATGAGAAATACCTATATGTACACTCGACTATTCACTGCACAATGTTCCCCCATTGGACACATATCTGTATATGTTGATGGCTCATCAAGCCAATCTGAGAACATAGATCACTCCATTGGCTACAACCAGGGCTTTTTTTCTGGGGGAACTTGGGGGAACTCAGTTCCACCACCTTTGGCTCAGACCCTTTGGAGCCTGCTCACCACAATCACTTGTAAACACAGAAGTCTGGTTTCTGTGTTTACAAGTGACAGCTTTGTAACCCCCTGAACTCTGCACTCTGTATGTAATGCAATTCTGGTATTTAATGCCCCTTTAAGACCCTTCTACTGTTTGTGAAATCTGAACGGGTCGTGGTTGAGTTCCTGTACCTATTTTCTGAGAAAAAAAGCTCTGGCTACAACTATTGCAGATATCGAGAAAGATCTAAAAATACTTGTGTGTCGAGAAAAATTAGGCACAGTTTCAAAAAATTAACCATAATTTAATGATTCTTTGCCAGATGGAATTTTGCTTTTATGGAATGCACCTTATCAAACTCAAAAGGTCATTCTTTTTATTTGAGCCTATTAGCTGTAGTTAGCTAGATAGAGATTTAGTTTGACCCAAGTCAAGTAGCATAATTGGACATAGGCACAAATACCATCCTCAGCCAGAATCTTGCCAGGCCAAGTATAGAAATATTCTATCATGTCGTCCTTTCACTATGGGGAAATACAAGCCCTATGGTGCCAAAAACTAGTATTTTATGTGTATTATTTTGACAATAAAAAGATGGTTTAACCTATTGGATGATGGCACATGGTACTTTCATGATATCTTGTACTACATCCTCAAAGTTGCCCAAAGATTTTGAAACAATGAATCTGGAAAAACTTTCCTGCATCATTTGATAAAGTGAAACAAAGTGTATTTTAAAAAAAAAGTATGTGAATATAAGCCAGATGTTGTGAACCCTGAGTCAAAACATTGCTTGATAGACCCAAAGGAAATTATATTTTCTAACTTAACATATACTGATATAATGGAACAGCAAGACTGTCACGCATGGAGGTGCTAGGCTCATATTCCAAACAACAGCAAAGTGCAGCTCTAAATATTCTGCCAGAGCGTATTGAGCCACAAGATGTATATGTAGCACCCCAAGTAGACCACAAAACCCTGCTCACTAATCTCGCAGAAGTAGTCAGAGTTGCAGACTCAGATCTACTCTGGTTTGCATCCTTCCTAGGGAACTGTTTCCAGAAAGTGAAAATAGGAGCTTTCACTTCAGAAGCACATAAAATTAAATGTGGAGTCCCTAAAGGATCACCCCTGTCGCCTGTGCTCTTCAACATCTACCTTCGTCCACTCCTCAAAATCATCAGCAACCAGGACCTGCTCTATCACTCCTTCCCTGACGACACCCAACTTTACCTATGCATTACCAACAAAAAAGACCAATACCAAGACCAATACTGCAAAACTGCCTCTCATTGATTGACGATTGGATGACAGAGAGCTCCCTCAAATTTAATGGATTCAAAACAGAACTCCTCTTCCTCCATGCAAACCAAAACAAAAACCCTAGCACAATATTTACACCACCCACCATCCTTGGACAAACCATCACCCCAAGCACTAAAGCCAAAAGCCTCAGAGTCATCATGACAATGGATGCACAAATAGGGTCACTATTCAGTGGATCTCACCACCTTCTTCGCCTGTTGCGTAGACTTATCCACTTCATCCTGGAAGGAGACACAGCAGCAGTAGTTGGAACAATTATCAATTCCTGACTCGACTATGCAAACTCCCTCTACCTAGGACTTCCCAAATACCAAATTTCACGTCTACAAGTTGTCCAGAACACAGCAGCCAGACTGGTAACTGGAAAAAAAAAACTGGGAATCAATCCGCCTGTCCCTGAGGACCCATGAAGGATCAGGTTATATTTAAGACCCTTTGCCTCACTCACAAATGTACAAGAGGAAAAGCCCTGCAATACCTCTGTGAAAAAATAAAGCACTACGGTGGCTTGCGCGCGAGGAGAATGGACGCCTAGAACCAGAGCTCCCGCTAGCCGGACATACAGCGACGAATCCCCAGCAGCCGCACCGCACAAACGATCGCGAGTACCATCGCCCGAGCCGTAGGAGGACTCCGGGGAACCAATGTCCCGCAAACGAAAGGAGGAACGTTACCTCCAGAAGCTCACGGCCTTCTCGTTCCAGCCCGCTCGGCGGGGCCTAGCCAAAGATGGCGCCGCTGGAGAGAAAGGTCAGATGCCTGCGGCCTACACGGACCTCCCGGGCAGTGACCAGGAAGACACACCAGGGGGAATGTCATCCCCGCTCCATGAAGGATCCCCTCCGGTATCCCCCGGCACTGGAAGCCCTGCAAAGGCGCGGATGCGCCTGGATCCATCTCAGCAGCATAGAAATGTGAGTACCATGCTCCACAACCCTGACGCCATCTCCTCACTGCAGTCCTCCATTGCGGCCTTCCCCACAACGGGACAGCCAGTTCTGGACTCAACCATGAAGGACATGCTAATGTTACTGCAATCCTCCCTGATGTCCAACCTGTCCTCATTGATGCATAAATTCTCTACTGGCATGCAGCACATGGGCAATAGGGTGTCATATATGGAGGAAAAAATGGAGGAGTGCACAGTAACTGTGAATGAACTTGTGGATGAATGTATGGCTCAGAAAGAAGATACTGAATGGGTCAAGGCCAAAATAGCAGACCTCGAGGACAGGTCCAGACGCAATAATATAAAACTTAGGGGTGTCCCAGAAACTGTCCTCCCTGCAGACCTCCGCACATACGCGGGCACTCTGTTCTCCACTCTTTTGCCTGATCTATCCCCTATTGAACTAACGGTGGATCGTATCCACAGGATCCCTAAACCGCGCCACCTTGCGGACACAGTCCCGAGAGATGTGCTCCTCCGCATCCATTTCTACCAAGCAAAAGTACAGATTCTTTCCAAAGCCAGAGCACTCCGCACACTGCCTGCTCCCTATGCTGACATCCAAATGTACGCTGATCTCTCCCAACACACGCTTCAGATGAGGAGGCAATTAAATACCGTGACCAAGGCCCTAACAAACCACAAAATAATCTACAAATGGCGTCACCCTGCCACCATCCTGGTAACTCACAATGGGATCCCGCACACTATCTCCACTGCTGAGGGGGGAGCAAAGCTACTTCTCTCCTGGGGCATCATTACGGAGCTGCCAAAATCATACCCTAACCCAATGGAGAAACCTTCTCCATCCCACAGGAGCCCCCGCCGTACGGACCAACCTGCTACCAAGATGCACTGAGCCAACTACAGATGACATCAGGCAAATGCTTTACCATGCAACAGTCCGCACCGGCTAGCAGCCTGTTTGCTGCACTTGTTTTTTTTTTTTTTGCTGACCGTTATTTCTCCCTGCTCCTCGTTATTTCTTTGAGCCAAAACTTTACCCTCAGTTGCTCAGCAATAAGGCTTTGTCCAACCTGCTGATTTGTATTTATTTATTTTGTTCTTAATATTGGTTTTGACTGTTTTGTAGCCCTCACCTGAATTCCATCCTCGGGCACTCTCGCACAGGAACATCAGCCATCTCAGCTTGCACAGGAGATCTAGAGAAGTTCACCCATCTTCTAATAACTGTAAGTCTTTATTCTTGAACTTTGATCCCCTATCTGGACAATATGTCGTTCTCCATACTGTCGCTGAACGCGAAAGGACTAAACCATCCGGTCAAACGTTCTTCCATGTGGAAGACTGCACTATCTCTTAAATGCGACATTTTGTGCGTTCAGGAGACCCACCTGCTACAACAATCACACCCCCGCTGCCAACACCGCCAGTTCCCCCATGTCTTTACATCTTCCTATACGAAGAAGCAGAGGGGAGTGTTGATTGCTGTCCGGGACACAATCTCCTTTCAGCTCCAAGACAGTATACTTGACCCAGAGGGTCGATTTATTATTTTAGTTTGTTTAATTAACAATGTTCAATATACCTTGGTTTCACTTTATGCACCCAATGAACGTCAAATATCCTTTCTCAAATCTGTTATGCAGAAGGTTACAAAGTCCCAAAAAGGTCATCTCCTACTGTGCGGAGACTTTAACCTTGTCCCAGACCAGGTTGTGGACTCCACTGCAGGCCCCAAACGACATGCATCTCCCTTGAAAAACTTCATATCATCGAATGAATTGTTTGATGTGTGGAGGTGTTGTCATGCGAGTGAAAGGGATTATACCTTTCTCTCCCCGCGTCACAACACCTATTCGAGAATAGATCTTTTCTTATCTGATAGATCATTACTTCAAAGAATCACTGCCTCAACGATCCACCCCACCACCTGGTCGGACCATGCCCCTGTCAGCATAACTGTTGACTTTCGGATCTCCCCGACAAACTCTTATCTCTGGAGGGCTAACAACTCCCTAATACGAGACAAACACACTGCTAGCATTATACATCAAAGTCTGGAAGAATACTTCTCCCTAAACTCCCAATCAGTGGCTGATCCGGTGGTGGTGTGGGCTGCCCACAAAGCGGTAGTTAGAGGTGTATTTATACAACTTGGAGCTAGAGCGAAACGTACTAGAGCACGAAAAATAGATCAACTGACAGCTGATATAGACCTCGCTGAATCCCAAAATAAGACCCTACCCTCTTCCTATCTGCAAGCGCAAATTTTTTCCCTCCGCCACGAGTTACGATCATTACTTTTAAACTCATTTGAACAGGCTTGTACTAAAGTTAGGGCCACGTCCTACGCAACGGGGAACAAGGCAGGTAGGCTGTTAGCATTGAAAATTCGAGGTCACAGACTTAAATCAAAAATTTCACACATTTCCCACCCCCACACCAAAGAAAAATTGATGAAACCCCATGATATCTCGAATGCTTTTGGCACTTACTATGCTGACCTGTATAACTTAAAGAATGACGAAAATACGACCCAACCATCCCTACAAGAAATAGCAACTTTCCTAGAACGACTTAGTCTTCCCTCATTGTCTGAATCCCAACTTGCATCGCTTAGTGCACCCTTCACAGTCACAGAACTAGTAAACACAATCAGCAATCTACCCAATGCCAAATCACCAGGACCCGATGGTCTCACAGGGGAATACTATAAAAGGTTCCAGAATGTCCTAATCCCTACCCTCTGTGAAGTCTTTAATCTAGCAGCGACATCCTCGTCTTTCCCCCCAGACATGTTATCTGCGACGGTAGTTACTCTCCCTAAACCAGGCAAAGAACCGACCTTGCCCCAAAATTTTCGTCCAATCTCCCTCCTCAATGTAGACACCAAACTATATGCCAAAATGATAGCCAATAGAATGAACGACATCCTCCCCACACTCATCCACACGGACCAATCAGGCTTTACAAAAGGAAGGCAGGCATCGGATGCCACAAGGCGGATGATAAATGTCATTCATCAAGCGGGAATATCTGGAGCCCCCTCTATACTCCTGTCCCTAGACGCCGAAAAAGCGTTCGACAGAGTACATTGGGGGTACCTGTCCTCAGTCCTCACTAAATTTGGATTCACAGGCCACATACATAGAGCAATAATGGCATTATACTCTAATCCCTCAGCCAGAGTGTACTCTGCTGACTCGTTGTCCTCCCCCTTCACTATTACTAATGGGACAAGACAGGGTTGCCCCCTCTCTCCCCTGATATTCAACCTGATAATGGAGACACTGGCACAATCCATTCGTACAAACCCACTCATATCTGGCATAATGGTAGGAGGACAAGAACAAAAAATCAGCCTTTTTGCGGATGATGTCATACTCATGCTATCTGACCCATCCTCATCACTCCCTGCGGTCCAAGAGGCGCTAACCTGTTTCAGTAAAGTATCTTACTACAAAGTCAACGAAGCTAAATGTCATGTTTTAAACCTAGGAATTAACCCCACCACTAGTCTCTTACTCCAACAACTTTACCCGTACTCATGGGCGGATAATACCATCACCTACCTTGGCATCCAACTAACAAAATCTACTGGCCAATTATTCCACTACAATTATATCCCCTTTCGTACTAAACTTCAAACTGATCTACACAGGTTAGCATCTCAAGAATTATCCTGGACGGGCCGCCTAGCGGCCTTCAAAATGTTCCATTTACCCCAGATCTTGTATCTATACAGGACTCTACCGATTAACATACCAACTCAGTATTTCAAGTCCCTTCAGTCTATTTTTTCCTCCTACATATGGCAGGGGAAAAAAGCCAGAAGCGCGCACTCCACCCTCATTAAAAATCGTAAGGCAGGAGGCACAGGTTATGTGGACTTCCACCATTACTACCTGTCTACGGTCCTTACCCAATCCAGAGAATGGTTTCTACCTGAACCACACACTCCGTGGGGAAGGTTGGAGTCCGCTCTCTTCCCTAACTCATCACTAGCCGCCTGGATGCTCTCTACCACTTCCAAGACTAAACTCCCCTCTTCCGTCCCCCCCACAATGTCTGCCACGATCCGTGCATGGAACAAATTTGTACATATTTGCCACGGACACCCCGACAACATCTCCCTAAAAATTCCGATTGAGACGCTACAATTCAACATAAACATGATATCCTACAAACATTGGCGTGAAAAAGGGTTACTGTTCGTCAATGATCTCTTCACTAATGGTAGGAACAAATCTTTCCCCTTTTTGCAACAGGAATTCAACCTACCCAACTCGGACATCTATCTTTACATTAGAACTCGACACTTCCTCTGCCTCTCCCCACTGGGAACGTCACATACCTCGGCTCACTTGGTCCTTTCTTACACACCCCACACCCTCCCAAAAAGGTACATCACTTTTCTATAATGCTCTCCAACAGAAATCCATATTATCAAAATCACCTGCCCTGCTCAAATGGGAACTGGAATTAGGTAGTCCTTACACCACCCAACAATGGGCCAAAGCCTGCACGGCCACATTTAAAGTTACTAGCTGTTCTACCCTCTGGGAACTGTCCACCAAAATTATGCAGAGATGGTACTTAACCCCTGACAGGTTGTCCAAATTCAATACAACACAGAGCGATCGGTGCTGGAGAGATTGTGGGCACCGAGGAACATTACTTCATACTTTATGGAGTTGTCCTAATTTATCTCAATACTGGACTTCGGTCTTCCACGTGATCTCCGAAGCCTCTCACTCTGCAATCACTCCCCAACCTGGTCTAGCGCTCCTGTCGCTCGATCTGGACCAAGTTCCATTCCACGCCAGACATATTGTCCTACATATTCTGTTATCTGCTAGACTCAGCATTACGAGGAACTGGAAAAATCCAGTGCCCCCCACTATAGGGGCTGTCATACAGACTACACAATTACACTGTACATATGAGAAAGTGCTAGCACTCAGGGATAAGCACAAAGAGGATACAGCAGGGCGATGGCACCTATGGACATCCTGGTACGACAAAAATTGCATGAGTCCACTTGCCTTGCCGTAGGTCCTTTGGGCCAATTTATAGGAACGTGAAAGGGAGCCCACCTCGGAGTCCGGGACACAGTCGTGAACCCAGTTGGGGGTGTCTGGAGTCGGAGGTGGCCCTCCCCGGGACCAATCATTCATAGGTGTCCTACCCTTTGTTCGATCGCTACATGGTAGCAGCCTTCGAGAATGGAATCCTGATACAGTTAATAGTCTAGTTACTCATTGTTGAATGGTCGTGATGGTGTTTGACCATCATACTTGTGTTTGTTCTTACTCTTATATTATCTTAAGTCAATACTTGTTCTGATGTTAGGCTTGATGTTGTACTCTGACTACATTGTCTTATATTGCTTTGATCTACATTGACTTATATTGCTTTGATCCACACTGTATTGCATTATTCTACATTGTTCTGTTAAAAACAAAACCTTAATAAAAATCTATTGTTTAAAAAAAAAAAATAAAGCACTACACCCCAAGTTGCCCCCTCCGGTCAACTAACCAGAACCTCCTCCACATTCCAAAGACACACTACAAATCAAAAGGCGAATGAAGATTCGTGGTCCAAGGACCCCGGCTATGGAACACTCTCTTTATTAACTTCATGTCCTCGTGCTGCAACACACATCACACATTTATTCACTGGCACATGGGGCCCACACACATTCACACTCATGTAATAATAGGTGCTTTTGTCTTTTTGTTTTGTTGTTTTTACATCTGTGTAACATTTACCATCTATACGTTTTTTTTTAGAGATATTTTCTATATAATCCTTGTATGTACATACAGGTATACACGTGTAGATCACCAGGCACATATTTTCTCACTTTCATTAGAGGGTTTTTTCACATGACACTCCCATTCACTGATTGGTTTGTCAACTAATTAGACAATTAGACACCATCTGTTTTCTTGGGTCTTCAGTCATATGGTCTCATTAAGGTTGTATATATATTTGCTATAATTTGTTGTATATTTTAGCTATGACTAAGCACTAGTGTTTGTGCGAAACGCGCCAGTGGTTTGGGTTTTATTTTATTTTACTTTGCTGTGACTTGTAGTGCTGTTCTTTTTTTCAATAAAGTCTACAATTTGTTCAGTGTGTGGCTGTCCAGAGACAATCTTTGTTCCTGCTTTGCTAAGTGCATTGCCTGCACCTGGGTTGTCTGCAATGGTGGATGTTCATCTGTGTTCCCACCTGGAGCGGCTATTGCCTTTCTCCTTGCTATTTGGACTTTGCATCCATTGATTGCCAGCTCCGAGGTCACCCTGTCATCTTTACCTTTTCCACCTGTTTTTGTGGTTTATACCGAGCAGACACCAGCCTATTATGGACACTACAGCTTCTACTCTGTCTACAGCAGAACCTGGCTTCAGTAGGACCCTCGTGGCATTGACAGACAACCCACTTAATGTGAAAATATGAAC
This sequence comes from Rana kukunoris, assembly GCA_029574335.1. Taxonomy (NCBI): domain Eukaryota; kingdom Metazoa; phylum Chordata; class Amphibia; order Anura; family Ranidae; genus Rana; species Rana kukunoris. The sequence goes on along the minus strand of CM056050.1, from coordinate 378,774,120 downwards.
AAAAAAAATAAACACCATAGATATGTGAATATATAAAGTGTATCAGTCCATAAACAGCGCTGTGAAAATAGTGAAATTCTCCTAAGGTGTCATAGAAAAACACAGTGCTTGACAACGTATAAATATCTATTTGATTAGATAAGTGCATAAATCAAGCCGTGAATACAATAATATGTGTTTGACAAACAGTCCATAAAAAATGATCTAAATTCTTCAGGGATCTTCCACCACACCAAGGTGAACAGTGCTTCCACCACTCGTCAAAATGGTCACTCCCCAGAACTAATTGCCTCAGCACTTGCGTACTTGGGCAGTTAAGCTTAAACTCATCAAAGGGAATCCTCAGAAGATCACGGTATATCCTATATAGTGCTCCAAAAACGTGGAAGGAAGAAAAGGAAATATACCATAGTGTGATACCGTAAAAATAGTTTTAATAGCACACCAAAGCAAATCCAAAAGTTAAACTCACCAACAAGGCTCAAACACTGAGCAGTGAATAACAGCAGTCAACGTCATCCTAAAAACATCTTTTCATGTTAGTACTTGGCCACGGCGGACCCACGATCAAACGATCATCGGCTGACGATTGGCTCTCCTGGTTTGATGAAAGGCTCCAAACACAGCACAGCACAGCAAGCGTGATAGTAACTCAATCGCTGACTATGTAGCCACGCCCCGAAATGTTTCATCACTACTGATTTCCTCATGGGGTTGTCTACATAGTGTAAATTCCTCCCTTTTGAGTCAGTGACTCGTTTGAACTCCCCGCCTCCCGTGACGTCTAGAAGGTACCACCCCGCTGCATGTCAGACCTCAATAGCCATACAATGTCGTCAATGTCAGTGAGTAGCAAGCCTTCCTACCGACGACGTCACACGTCGCGTCTCGACCGCCCCGCCTTCCTAGTCACGCAGTGCACGAGCTCACTCCCATTAACATAGGTGAGACGCTCGCATCGGAACCCACTGCGGTCCCTCCCCTCTACGGTCATGTGATGCAAGTTCGTCACGCATAGATGGAAGGGTGGAAGTGTAGTGTTAGACTCCGGATGCCTGTAGCCATAACTAAGGGCGGAAGTGGTGACACTAGATTATTGAAGCGCTGATAGAAGGCATTAAGTAACAAATAGTGAATGAACTTGTAATAGTGAGCTAATCGGGTGTCCCCGTGGCCAAGAACTACTCAAAACTACAAAATAAAATCACAATTGCGCCTCTAATGACAAGAGGAGCATTACACTAGTAAAAAAATATTAGTAAAATATACACAAATAAATCTATAAAAATATATATAATTAAAACAGTGTGTATAGGTGAGCTATATGGATGAATGGTGAAGTCACCAATTGCACATAGTAAGTGACAACATGATAATACAGGGGGATCAGCGGTACAAGTGAGTGTCCATATGGACACACTATACCCGTAATCCTCCTATCAAAAAATCCAGCTCCACAAAGGGGTGCAGGGTGTAATTAATTCCCTCCTCCCATCCTGCACGCTAAGCTAAAAACTGGTTAGCGAATTGCAAAAAACATACAGTGCAGGATCTGTGGGGGATAAATCTCTCACTCTATTGGATCCCCTCCAAGAGGGGTAGACACACTCAATCCCGCAAAACTGTAGGAGAGACGGATCTTGCTGTGTTGTTTTTTGAAGTGCATGGAGACACTATGATCCTCATATCCTTTTTTGATATTAGATAGATGTTCAGCTATCCTAATTCGCAGGAGTCTCTTAGTTCTGCCTACATAGAGTAGGCCACATGGGCACCACATAAGGTAAACAATATGTGAGGAATTGCAAGTACTGAATTCTCTGATTGCAAATGTTTTACCATCTGAACTTATTACTTTGTTCTTTCCTCTGTTGTGGATCTTCACTGTTCGACAACAAATGCACTTTCTGCAAGGGAAGAACCCTTTGAGATCAATTTTGATTCGTTGATCAGGTGGATCTAAAAAAATTCGGACCACCTGGTCTCCAAAATTCGGGGCTCGACGATAAATGAATCTTGGTGCATCTGAAAGCACCACTCCCAGATGTCTGTCTCTAGTGAGGATGTGCCAATGGTTCCTAAAGATGGTTTCTATCGCTCTATACTGATTGTGAAAACCCGATAGAAAACTCAATTGATGTTGTGAATCAGATTGTTGCGTCTCCCTTTTCTTAAAACACTGTTCTCTTGGAATCTCTGCCACTTGATGAATAATTTTGTCCAGCTGAGATTCATCATATCCCTTCTGGATGAACCTTCCCTTTAGTTTGAGAGATTGATCTATATAGTCATTGACCTCTGTACAGTTCCGTCGTACCCTTAAAAATTGACCTTTCGGTATGTTTTTAATCCAGGACGGATGGTGTCCACTTCGGATTGACAGATAGCTGTTCCGATCGGTTGTTTTGAAGAAAACTTTAGTTTTTAGCTTCTTTGCAGAATATTCAATCAAAACATCTTCTTACTGATGACATATTCGAGTTTGATGTTGTTATTATTGACATTGAGGTCTTCCAAAAAGAGTTTCACATCTGATTCAGTCCCTTCCCAGATGATTAGGAGATCATCAATAAATCTTCGATAGAAGATTAATTGAGGTTTCTGGTTTCTGAAAATCCGCCTATCCTCCCATTCAGCCATAAACAAGTTCGCTATACTGGGGGCGAACTTGGCCCCCATAGCTACTCCCACTTGCTGAGAAAAGAAAAAACATTAAACCAAAAATAATTGTGTGTCATGCAGAATTCTAAAGCTAAACCCAAGAATTTCTTATGGGTATGGGGTATATCATCCCTCCTGCTTAATGCCCAGTTAAGTGCAAGTGCAGCATCATCGTGTTGAATTACGGTATAGAGAGATGCTACATCTGCTGTGACCAGAAAAATTTGTGATTCTGTATTGATTTTTAGTTTCTCCAGCGACATCAATAAATCGGTAGTATCTTTTAGATAAGTTTCTTCAATCCAGTGTCCGGGAAACTAAAGCGTATTTAAAAGATACTACCGATTTATTGATGTCGCTGGAGAAACTAAAAATCAATACAGAATCACAAATTTTTCTGGTCACAGCAGATGTAGCATCTCTCTATACCGTAATTCAACACGATGATGCTGCACTTGCACTTAACTGGGCATTAAGCAGGAGGGATGATATACCCCATACCCATAAGAAATTCTTGGGTTTAGCTTTAGAATTCTGCATGACACAAAATTATTTTTGGTTTAATGTTTTTTCTTTTCTCAGCAAGTGGGAGTAGCTATGGGGGCCAAGTTCGCCCCCAGTATAGCGAACTTGTTTATGGCTGAATGGGAGGATAGGCGGATTTTCAGAAACCAGAAACCTCAATTAATCTTCTATCGAAGATTTATTGATGATCTCCTAATCATCTGGGAAGGGACTGAATCAGATGTGAAACTCTTTTTGGAAGACCTCAATGTCAATAATAACAACATCAAACTCGAATATGTCATCAGTAAGAACTCTGTGAGTTTTCTAGATGTTTTGATTGAATATTCTGCAAAGAAGCTAAAAACTAAAGTTTTCTTCAAAACAACCGATCGGAACAGCTATCTGTCAATCCGAACTGGACACCATCCGTCCTGGATTAAAAACATACCGAAAGGTCAATTTTTAAGGGTACGACGGAACTGTACAGAGGTCAATGACTATATAGATCAATCTCTCATACTAAAGGGAAGGTTCATCCAGAAGGGATATGATGAATCTCAGCTGGACAAAATTATTCATCAAGTGGCAGAGATTCCAAGAGAACAGTGTTTTAAGAAAAGGGAGACGCAACAATCTGATTCACAACATCAATTGAGTTTTCTATCCGGTTTTCACAATCAGTATAGAGCGATAGAAACCATCTTTAGGAACCATTGGCACATCCTCACTAGAGACAGACATCTGGAAGTGGTACTTTCAGATGTACCAAGATTCATTTATCGTCGAGCCCCGAATTTTGGAGACCAGGTGGTCCGAAATTTTTTAGATCCACCTGATCAACGAATCAAAATTGATCTCAAAGGGTTCTTCCCTTGCAGAAAGTGCATTTGTTGTCGAACAGTGAAGATCCACAACAGAGGAAAGAACGAAGTGATACGTTCAGATGGTAAAACATTTGCAATCAGAGAATTCAGTACTTGCAATTCCTCACATATTGTTTACCTTATGTGGTGCCCATGTGGCCTACTCTATGTAGGCAGAACTAAGAGACTCCTGCGAATTAGGATAGCTGAACATCTAGCTAATATCAAAAAAGGATATGAGGATCATAGTGTCTCCATGCACTTCAAAACAACACAAGCAAGATCCATCTCTACCACAGTTTTGCGGGATTGAGTGTGTCTACCCCTCTTGGAGGGGATCCAATAGAGTGAGAGATTTATCCCAGCGTGAAACTCAATGGATCTTTTTACTCAAATGTCTATGGCCTAGGGGCCTCAATATAGAGGTAGACCTCAATTGTTTTATCAATAACTCTTAGAACCAGCTTGAGATGTACCCAATAGACCAACAGTAGTGATTGGCCCATCCATTCTCAGCTCTCTGAGTTGCCCATCATCTTGTACTCCACAGATCCTGCACTGTATGCTTTTTGCAATTCGCTAACCAGTTTTTAGCTTAGCGTGCAGGATGGGAGGAGGGAACTTAATTACACCCTGCACCCCTTTGTGGAGCTGGATTTTTTGATAGGAGGATTACGGGTATAGTGTGTCCATATGGACACTCACTTGTACCGCTGATCCCCCTGTATTATCATGTTGTCACTTACTATGTGCAATTGGTGACTTCACCATTCATCCATATAGCTCACCTATACACACTGTTTTAATTATATATATTTTTATAGATTTATTTGTGTATATTTTACTAATATTTTTTTACTAGTGTAATGCTCCTCTTGTCATTAGAGGCGCAATTGTGATTTTATTTTGTAGTTTTGAGTAGTTCTTGGCCACGGGGACACCCGATTAGCTCACTATTACAAGTTTATTCACCATTTGTTACTTAATGCCTTCTATCAGCGCTTCAATAATCTAGTGTCACCACTTCCGCCCTTAGTTATGGCTACGGGCATCCGGAGTCTAACACTACACTTCCGCCCTTCCATCTATGCGTGACGAACTTGCACCACATGACCGTAGAGGGGAGGGACCGCAGTGGGTTCCGATGCGAGCATCTCACCTATGTTAATGGGAGTGAGCTTGTGCACTGCGTGACTAGGAAGGCGGGGCGTTTGAGACGCGACGTGTGACGTCGTCGGTAGGAAGGCTTGCTACTCACTGACATTGACGACATCGTATGGCTATTGAGGTCTGACATGCAGCGGGGTGGTACCTTCTAGATGTCACAGGAGGCGGGGAGTTCAAACGAGTCACTGACTCAAAAGGGAGGAATTTACAATATGTAGCCAACCCCATGAGGAAATCAGTAGTGATGAAACATGTCGGGGCGTGGCTACATAGTCAGTGATTGAGTTACTATCACGCTTGCTGTGCTGTGCTGTGTTTGGAGCCTTTCATCAAACCAGGAGAGCCAATCGTCAGCCGATGCGACCACAGACCTGCTAAGTGGTGAGATTGAGTCGGTTTGATCGTGGGTCCGCCGTGGCCAAGTGCTAACCATGAAAAGATGTTTTTAGGATGACGTTGACTGCTGTTATTCACTGCTCAGTGTTTGAGCCTTGTTTGTGAGTTTAACTTTTGGATTTGCTTTGGTGTGCTATTAAAACTATTTTTACGGTATCACACTATGGTATATTTCCTTTTCTTCCTTCCATGTTTTTGGAGCACTATATAGGATATACCGTGATCTTCTGAGGATTCCCTTTGATGAGTTTAAGCTTAACTGCCCAAGTACGCAAGTGCTGAGGCAATTAGTTCTGGGGAGTGACCATTTTGACGAGTGGTGGAAGCACTGTTCACCTTGGTGTGGTGGAAGTACCCTGAAGAATTTAGATCACTTTTTATGGACTTTTTGTCAAACACATATTATTGTATTCACGGCTTGATTTATGCACTTATCTAATCAAATAGATATTTATACGTTGTCAAGCACTGTGTTTTTCTATGACACCTTAGGAGAATTTCACTATTTTCACAGCGCTGTTTATGGACTGATACACTTTATATATTCACATATCTATGGTGTTTATTTCTTTTGTTCATATTTTCACATTTAGACTATTTTAAAACAGCAGCTAGGCCTTTTGATATTACATCTCTTTGTGCGCAGTGGTGGATGATCGGAACGGGAGCGCATTTTTCCAGATCATTCATATTTCTTTACAGACAACCCACTTAGATCGGGTCCATAGACACATCAATTTCAACCCATGGATGATAAGGATATCCCACTTATTGGCCTTTTCAGGAAACTTGAAAACCTAATGGCCAAGCAGATCAAATGCTATTGGGACATCAGCCTTTTGTCTGAATATACCTCATCAGCACGCATTCTGCGAGGTTTACATATCAAGAAACTTCCTACCTCGGATCTAGTCAACGATACATTCAAAAATAAATGGACTGACACTCTTAAGCCCTGTACACACGATCGGTCCATCCAATGAGAACGGTCCGACGGACCGTTTTCATCGGTTCATAGATGAAGCTAACTGATGAACTGATGTGCCTACACACCATCGGTTCATGAACCGATCGTGTCAGAACGCGGTGACGTAAAACACAAAGACGTGATGAAAAAAGTTGAATGCTTTCAAGCATGCGTTGACTTTTAAACCGATGCTCGTGCGTACTAACAATCGGTTTTGACCTATCGGTTAGCCGTCCATCGGTTCAATTTTAAAGCAAGCCCTCTGTTTTTGGACCGAAGGTTAACGGACCAATGGGGCCTACACACGATCGGTTTGGACCAATGAAAGCGTACTTCAGTCCGTTTTCATCGGTTTGAACCGATCATGTGTACGCGGCTTAAGTTTGAGTTCTCTCAAGCTTATGGATATCCTGGTCTCATCACAAAAAAAGTTGAAATGGATACATTACGTTTGGACATTATACAGGTTTGATGTACTGTCTGTCCATTGTGCATATCATCTTTATTCACATGATGCCTGCACAGTATCCTGACATACATATATACATCTTTCCACGTATATATTTTAGACAGCCCATGTTAAGTATGGCCGTCGTTCCCGCGTCGAATTTCTACGTTTTCCGAAGTCTTTTATTATTTTTAACGTAAGTCGTCCGGGAATAGGAATGTTCGTAAACGACGCTACTCAAACAACGAATGACGTAACGTCGTGATTTCACGCAATGCACGGCGGGAAATTTCTGAACGGAGCATGCGCAGTTCGATCGCCGCGGGGACGCGCTTAATTTAAATGCATCACACCCCCTAATCGCGTATTTCGATTACGCGGCCAGAAATAGGCTACGCCGCCGTAGCGTACGGGCAAAAATCTACCAGAATTCGATGTAGAGCCTGATAAAATACGGCAGCGTAGAGTATTTCGATTACACAGCGCAAAATTAAGTGTATCTGAATCTGGCCCTAGGTTTTTTAGTTTTCAGTATTTCAAATATTTCAGCTTTTTTGTCATCAAGCTTTCAGTTTTTACCTACAGCTTATGCTTGTTTTGGGTGGTAACTTGTATTGAGGGTCTCTAGCTTGCACGCTCGATGCCCTTTCTCTCCTCTTTTTGAGTAGTGAGGTGGCTCCATAAATGTGCATAGATGTGTATAGATACTCATTCCAACTATTAAGCCACGTACACACGATCGGTCCATCCGATGAGAACGGTCCGAAGGACCGTTTTCATCGGTTCACCGATGAAGCTGACTGATGGACTGATGTGCCTACACACCATCAGTTAATGATCCGATCGTGTAGAACACGGTGAAGTAAACACGACCACGTGCTGAAAAAAACGAAGTTCAATGCTTCCAACCATGCGTCGACTTGATTCTGAGCATGCGCGGCCCTTTAACCAATGCTTTTGTGTACTAACGATCGGTTTTGACCCATTGGTTAGCCGTCCATCAGTTGAATTTTAAAGCAAGCCATCTGTTTTTTGACGGAAGCATAACGGACCGATGGGGCCTACACACGATTGGTTTGGACCGATGAAAACGAACCTCAGTTCGTTTGCATCGGTTTGAACCGATCGTGTGTACGAGCCTTTAGTGTCACATATTCAGATGTGGTACACACTTTGGTTGATGTCCTTCCACTTAAGGACCCCCGCACGCACATATGCGGCGGTCCCCCTACCTCTGGGAGCGATCCGGGATCTGCGGGCGGATGTCCGTGATATCCGCCCCCCCCGCGATCGCTCCCAGCCAATGGGAGCGCGCTTCCAGCCTGTCACTTCCTCCTCCTGTGTTTACACAGGAAGGAGGAAATGATGTATTCTCTCATCGCAGCGCTGTTTCCCAGCGCTGCTGATGAGAGAAGACATCACAAGTAAGTGTGCACCAACACAACACTGACACACACTCACATAGGCATATTAACCCCTTGTGATCGCCCCCCCCACCCCCCTGTCACAGTGTCACTGAATGCAGTGATTTAATCACTGCATTTAGTGTCAGTGTGACATGCAGTGTAAAAAACAGTTAGTGTTAGGTTCAGGATAGCCCCCCCACCCCCCCTAATAAAGTTTTAACCCCCTGATCACCGCCCTAGTTAACCCTTTCACTCCCTATTGCCAGTGTCACTAAGCGATCATTTTTCTGATCGCTGTATTAGTGCCGCTGTTCCCGCTAGGTAGCTATTTTTTTTATTGTGATTTTTTTTTTTACTAAAGACATGTGGCTAAATAAATGTTGGCCTAAATGTTTGACTAAAATTTAGTTTATTTGATTTTTTTTTTAACAAAAAGTAAAAAATAGTGTTTTTTTTTCAAAAATGTCGCTCTATTTTTGTATATAGCGCAAAAAATAAAAATCGCAGAGGTGATCAAATACCACCAAAAGAAAGCTCTATTTGTGGGAAGAAAAGGACGCAAATTTTGTTTGGGAGCCACGTCGCACGACCGCGCAATTGTCTGTTAAAGCGACGCAGTGCCGAATCGCAAAAACACCTTGGGTCATTTACCAGCGTATTGGTCCGGGTCTTAAGTGGTTAATATTATTATGTTTTTATTAGGCACATAATATGTTTATGGTGGTTCCTCTTATATATGAGGGTATTCACCTGTAAGTCACAGCTTACTAATATATATTTTATTTATATATATATATATATATATATATATATATATATACTGTATATACAGTATATATGCAATGTGTACTAATAGTGTGGTCTATATGATTTTACATCATGGTTTTTCATGGTTTAATCTAGCTTGTGTGTGCATGTATATATCATTTTTGATAACTGTATTTACTTATATCCATACATCCATATACATATGTTTCTAATTTCTATTTTCATCTTTTCCCATGATATTACCATCTATATATATATATATATATATATATATATACAGAGCTTTTTTTCTCAGAAAATAGGTGCAGGAACTCAACCACGACCCGTTCAGATTTCACAAACAGTAGAAGGGTCTCAAAGGGGCATTAAATACCAGAATTGCATTACATACAGTGTGCAGAGTTCAGGGGGTTACAAAGCAGTCACTTGTAAACACAGAAACCAGACTTCTGTGTTCACAAGTGATTGTGGTGAGCGGGCACCAAAGGGTCTGAGCCAAAGGTGGTGGAACTGAGTTCCCCCAAGTTCCCCCAGAAAAAAAGCCCTGTATATATATATATATATATATATATATATATGTGTACACACAAATTCAGGTGTGTATATATATATATATATATATATATATATATATATATATATATATATATAATCTTTTTACTGTAGCTCCATGTTCATATGACCACACACACTTATTTGCACCTTTGTATGTTTACTTAACTATACTATATATGTGTACTATCACACTACTATTTTTAGTATACTTCATGTATAGCCATGCACATTTTATCCATATAATTACTCTAAAACTAATAAAATAAATGAATAAAAATCAATATATATATATATACATAGGATTTTCACATAAAGAATCCCATTAGAGGGGATACAGGTTCAGGATTCTGTGCAGGCGAGAAGTTTACTGGATTTTCATGTTACATACCAGATTACTGGCGGGGACGAATTTTGAATGGGATGTTTCCCATTATTAGGAATTATCCCCTTTGTCGATCTCTCCTTGTCATTTCCCTGCCTTCCTCTTTGCCTGCACAGTGTCCTGACACATACATATATATATAAACATCCTTTTATATATATCTCTTGTTTGACAGGTTTGATGTAATGTCTGTTTATTGTGCATGTCATCTTCAATCATATGATGCCTGCACAGTATCCTGACATATACAAAAACATTTTTTTTTTTTTTTCACATTTGTCTTTACTTTTCATTTCTAGTTTATAGTATACACTTAGCAGGACTCACCTTACTTTTCCCTCATTTATTTTACACGGTGTACACATTTATTTTTACATTTGTGTTGTATATCACACTAATATTTGAATCACTTATGATACACATACACAACCTTTGTCCATTTCCAGCTGTACAATTAACTTTTCCTTATTTCACTGTAAAGCACGCCTTGCTCATGTACAAGAGATTTAATTATTTTCTCTTTATTAACTTTGTGTCCTCGTGCTGCAACACACATCTCACATTTATTTGCTGGCACATGGGGCCCACACACATTCACACTCAGGTAATAATAGGTGCTTTTGTCTTTTTGTTTTGTTGTATTTACATCTGTGTAACATTTAACATCTATGGGCCGGATTCACAGCCATCGGCGCATCTTTATGCTGCCGTAGCGTATCTTCTTTACGCTACGCCGGCGCAACGTTGAGAGGCAAGTATGAAATTCACAAAGAAAATGCGCCCAACGTTGGGCTGGCGTAGCGTATATTTGTCGGCGTAAGCCGACGTAAGTCAAAGTAGGTGGAAGTGGGCTGGAAGTGGGCGTGATGCATGGTAATGAAACGTGACCCCATGCAAATGATGGGCTGAGCGTCATCCAAGTACTTAAAAAGCACATGCGTCGAATCACTGCCTATGACGTGAACTTACCTACGCCCAGCTATATTCACGTAGTACTATGTAAACAACGTAAAATACGACGGCTGTTCCCTGGTCCATACCTTTGCATGGGTTGCACCTCCTATATGAGGAATAACTTTACGCTGGACGTAACCCTTACGCAAATTGCTTAAAACACGCGCCAGGCGCATCTACTTTCGTGAATGAGCGTATATCCCTCATTTGAATATATGAATCAAAACTTCCATATGCATCCAGCGTAAATATGCTCCCACGATACGCCGGCGTAGGAAGGTTACGTCGGTCGGAAGAAGCCTATTTTTCTATGTAACTTAGTTTGTGGGTCCGGCGCATAGATACGACGGCGCACATTTGTACTTATGCAGTGTATCTGTAGATACATAGGCATAAGTGCTACGTGAATCTGGGCCTATACGTTTTTTTGTAGAGATATTTTCTATATAATCCTTGTATGCACATAAAGGTATACACGTGTAGATCACCAGGCACATATTTTCTCTCTTTCATTAGAGGGTTTTTTCACATGACACCCTCATTCACTGATTGGTTTGTCAACTAATTAGACAATTAGACACCATTTGTTTTCTTGGGTCTTCAGTCATATGGTCTCATAAGGCCCCGTACACACGAGCAAATAGATTTGAACAAATCTGTCTGCTGGGATGTATTGGTTTGATCGTGTACACACGATCAAATCAAAATCCCCGCCGGCAGACAGCGCGCTGACGTGGCGGTGACGCTGCCACGTCACTGCACAAGGAAGTAAGACACTTCCGCGCATGCATCGAATCCATTCGACGCATGTGCGAGAAGGTATGTCTGCTGGTTAGCGTACTAACCAGCAGACATGTCGGGCGGACGGATTCACAGCCGACAGATTTTAAAGCATGCTTTAAAATCTGTCGGCTGGCCAAATCCGTCTGTTTGCCTGTACACACCATCGAATCTGTCTGCTGGGACGGTCGGGCAGACCTTTACAGCAGATAGATTTGATCGTGTGTACGCGGCCTTAAGGTTGTATATATATTTGCTATTTGTTGTATTTTTTAGCACTAGTGTTAGTGCGAAACGCGTCAGGGGTTTGGGTTTTATTTTATTTTACTTTGCTGTGATTTGTAGTGCTGTCCTTTTTTCAATAAAGGCTACAATTTGTTCGGTGTGCGGCTGTCCAGAGAAAAGCTTCTTCCTGAAGACCAGATGGTTAAGACCCATCTCTTCTGAAGACACAGGCAGACACTGGCTGCAAAAGCGCCCTGAGGCGATTTAGTTTGCATTTGTAGCGCTATACAAGTTACTCATTCATTCATTCATATCACACATTTAGTTTTGATTTGCCATGTGTTACCCAAAATATGTCCTTTATTGTTTAAGTTTGATTATGCAAGTCAGTTCAATTACATTGCTTACCCAAGTGCCATTTATGTAAGAAGATTAGTTGAAAGCTAAATAAAATGCAACATAGGCATCTTGCATTTCATGTATTTCAGGAGACACATGTAAATATGTAGCACCCCTAGAACTGGATTTACCATTAGGCACAAAAGGTTTAAACTTCTACTGTAGGTGACAAACCACAAAAATACAGGTTCTCACATGCCACAATAATCACATACTGTATAAGCTAATTTGCACATTGTCACAATGTTAACTAGGTTAGGACAAAAAAAACAAGAAAATGTTTTGTGTAAAAGAGGTGATCCTAGCAGTTTTTTTATTTTATTTTGGGTGCCCATGTTTTTATGCCTTTTGTGAAATCCACTGAGAGTGCACACACACTTACTATTTCAGGAATCCTACATGTACATATAAAACTAAAATAAATGAAAAGCAGACACTGTAACAATGCCCTTTATTTGAAGAAAAAGTACACAAGTTTACCTAATGTAAGTTTAACATCAATCATATTGTCCAACACTGTAGATGCTCATCAATCATGATGACCTGCTGCCCTATGATTTTGATCTGACAATATGACAACCTGCTGCTTGGCAATGTTCACAGTGTTCACACGTCACACTTCTGCTGCAAAATTACAGATCTTTAGTCACCTGCTGTATGTAAGCCAACTATCTATTTGGTCAATTACATCACCTAGGATTCCTGGCTAAGATTTCTTTACAAACATCTGCCAGGGGTTTGGGTGAAGTGGCCAAATATGGCCAGTTGGTTTGGAGCTTTCTGAACTGCAAACAGGCTGGTTTGAATCAGGTCAAAAGGAAATTTGACCCAAACCTTAAACTCATCCCTATTCTCCTATTTCAGGGATATGCAATTAGCGGACCTCCAGCTGTTGCAGAACTACAATTCCCATGAGGCCTAACAAGACTCTGACAGCCAAAAGCATAACGCTCAGAGGCAGAGGCATGATGGGACTTGTAGTTTTGCTACAAGTCCCATCATCCAACAAGTCCCAACAGCTGGAGGTCCACTAATTGCATATCAGCTATATTTCCAGTCATCGTATGAACAGTTTTCTAACAAGGTAATTTATTCACAAGAACAGTGCTATCAAAATGTAATATAGTACTTAGAGTCTATCATTTTCAAGGCTGTAATTATAATGCAAAGCATATTCTGTATTGTAGGAGTGAAGAGTTTTAACAAGATGGATTTCCTTTCCAGGTACTGAATATTTATCAATGATCCTCTGGTGGTTCACTAAGCTAAAAACAGCAAGGTTTAGCTAGAGGGGATACCCCTGCTCAGGTAGCATGAATGATAGTAAAAAAAGAGTTGTGGGAATAATACCTTAAGATTTCCCTACAAGACCAGAGAATATCAACTTCATGTCATTAACCATTTCAGTGCATTATATTATCTTAAATGAAACTGAGAATAATGTTCAGTATAATGTACCACAACACATTAGGAAAAACACATGGGTAAGAAACCAGCAAAGGAAAACATGATCTGTGGGGCGTGGCCGGCAGCCGATGCGGATGGCTGTGTGAGGAGAGAGCTCTGAGCAGTGAACCTAAATCCAGCAACATCCAGTGACTCCATCAGCCCTACAGACCTCTTGCAGTGACCCAGCGAATCCCAGACTCACTCCGGCGACCATGGGGAAGAGGAAAAATTAACAGAAGCCTCGGAAACTTACCGATTTCTACCCGCCGACAAGCACGCCTAGGCCGCAAGATGGTGCCGAGGCCTCGGACTTGCGGCGCGGATTGCCGCACGGAGGGGAGCTTAGCGGTCCGGTTCCCAACCATGGAGCATCGGTATCCCAGGCCAGCAGCGGAGGATCAACGCCAGGGCCTTTTCCAGTCTCCAGCCCGCAAAAATCGACACAGAAGCGATCCACCAGCCACAAATATGCAGGTGAGTGTTCATTGAACAAATTAATGAATTCCCCACCTCGGGGCTACCACTGAGCGATACTGTGATGAAAGATATGCTGGTGACTCTGAGGGGATCCCTGCATAGGGATATGATGCTCGGCATATCACAAATCAGGACTGATGTTACCTCTACGGGAGACAGAGTCAGCCATTTACTGTAGAAGACAAAATGGGTGACTTTACTGTTGCACACAACAAATTAGTTGATGCTCATAATGACACTGAAGGGGATATTCAGGCCATGAGAGAGAAAATCACAGATTTAGAGGACAGGTCTCGAAGGGACAATATCAAACTGCGGGGGGTGGAAGAATCTGTGACACCAGCTGAATTGAGATGCTATGTCCAACATTTCATTGCCGCCATCTTACCTGATATCCCAGAGAGAGAGGTCATTGTGGATAGGGCTCACCGTCTTCCTAAACCCAAATTCCTGCCTGAATCAGTTCCAAGAGATGTGATTGTACGCATTCACTTTTTTCATGTTAAAGACAAACTTATGCGCTTTCCCAGGAAAAATCACCCCTTGCCAGCTCTGTATTCGGATATGTCTGTCTATGCAGACCTTTCGCAGCATACCATGTTGGCACGTAAAAAGATGTCCTCTATCACCAAGCTGCTGCAAAACCACAAAAACCCTTACTCCTGGGGATTCCACACCAAGCTGCTAACTGTTAAGGATAACCATACTCATGTTATTAGAAGCATGGAGGAAGGCCTGGCTTTAGCTAAAATATGGGACTTATTACCGGAGGACGCGCATGTCCAATCGCCTAAACAAGCACCTGCTAGGATGTCCCCTGAGTTGTGCACAAGCTGGTGTGCCTACGCCCTTGCTGTTTATGAGTTTTGGTTCTTTGGGCTATGAAAAAGCCGAAATTGGTTCACTTGGAGCTCATTACCCCCTTCCTAAAATCCCTGCTAAAAAGGTGGACAAAGTTAAAAATGGGTCTCTTCTCCCCTGCTGAGACTTCAACTGTGTAGTAAACAAACGTATGGACTGTTCAGGTACAAACCCCTCCAATAGACAGGAACTTCAGCCTCTTCTATTAGAAAAGGAACTATATGACCACTGGAGGTGTATTCATTCATCCGAGAAAGATTTCACTTACTACTCTTCCCTCCACCGGGTATATTCAAGAATTGACCTCTTCCTTTCTGACTTCAACTTGCTCCAGAGAACTGTGTCAGCTACGATCCATTCTATTACATGGTCGGACCACGCTCTGATCTCCATAAAGTTAAAGGAATTTAGTGGAGGGCTGCTTATCCAGGCAGCGGCACGGAATAAGAGGAGTAGAGGGGAACTGTTGAACACTTTACTCGATGACCTTAAAAATTTGGAAAGTTTGCACAAGCAAAATCCCTCCCATAAGGTAGAAAATGACCTATTTGATTGTAGACAGAGAGTGCGTTTAATACTCCTCTCTAACCATCAAAATTTACTAAGGCGCACAAAAGCAAAATTTTATGCTCAAGGTAACAAAGCCGGTAAAATGCTGGCTAATTATATTTCCAGGCGGCAGTGAAAATCTAATCTTCCTGCCATTAAGGACCCACATACAGGTATTGTAGAACATCACCCGGTCAATATAGCTAATGCTTTCATGAAGTACTACAGAGATTTATACAACCTGAATTCAGATAGCGCGACACATCAACCCATGGCACAATCTATATCTGCCTTCCTGGACTTAGTGTCCCTCCCGTCCGTAGCGGAGGAGGACCTGAATTCACTTAATGCCCCAATCCTAGCTAAAGAAAATTCTAAAACCATTCAAGCCTTGCCAAAGAATAAGTCCCCTGGGTGCGATGGATTTTCATACGAGTATTATAAGACGTTTTCGCAGACCCTGGTGCCCTACTTGAGTGTCTTGTTCAACAGCGCCGCCTCCTCAGCTTCATTCCCTGAGGAAATGTTGCAGGCTACGATTGTCACTTTGCCAAAGCCAGGTAAGAAGCCGGATTCTCCACAGAATTTCAGGCCCATCTCACTATTAAATACGGACCTAAAAATATATGCCAGAATTTTAGCGAACCGATTGGCCAACATTACCCCTAGTTTAGTGAAAGCAGATCAGGTTGGCTTTGTAAAGGGCAGGCAAGCCCTTGATGGTACACGGAGGCTGCTCAACCTTCTCCATATAGTAGAAACTAGAAAACCTCCCATGGTAATATTAGCGCTAGACGCAAAGAAGGCTTTTGATAGGGTCCATTGGGGATACCTCAAAGTGACTCTACAAAAGTTTGGCTTCCAAGGGATGATTCTGTCTGCGGTTTTAGCATTATACTCTTTGCCAGGGTATTCACGTCCAACGCCCTTTCTGACAAATTCTACATTACCAACGGCACCCGCCAGGGGTGCCCTCTGTCGTCCATAATATTCATTTTAATGATGGAACCCCTGGCGGAAGCTATTAGAGCAGATGATAATATTACAAGAATTAAGGTTACGAATCACACTCACAAGCTTGGTTTATTCGCTGATGATGTGGTGTTGACACTTTCCAACCTGGCTTCTTCCCTGGCTAGAATTAGTACAGTTCTGCAGAACTATGGTGAGGTATCTTATTACAAACTGAATGTTACAAAATCTTGTTTATTGCCTATGAACATTACCAAGCGTCAAATTTCCTTACTCAAGGGCAGGTATCCATTTCAATGGATGACCAAATCTATCCCACATCTGGGCATTCAATTGGCATCACCGACATCATCCATGTACAGTGTTAACTTCTCTGCCCTGATTGACACTGTGAGAACCGACTTGCAACATATTGCATCTTATGAGCTCTCCTGGTTGGGCAGGATCGCGGCTCTAAAAATGACCCTCCTGCCTAAGCAAATTTATTATTTTAGGACAATTCCCATATGCTTGCCAGAAGCCTTTTTTAAATCGGTCAATAAGATGTTCAGGCAATTTATTTGGAAAGGTAAAATGCCCAGGATCACCTACTCTACTGTTCAAAAACATAGATCTAATGGGGGACAGGATTCCCAAATATTCGTTTCTACTATAAGGCTGCTATCCTAGACCAAATAAAGGCCTGGTTTGAGCCGGAGTCTACAAAACTCTGGGTTCAAATAGAAAGGACCATTTTGCAAAATAGGGATCTTCCTTCATTATTACTAGCTAGGTTGACCAATGTACCCTTTGTTTCCCCCTTACTACCTTACATTGTAGCAACACTCTCGGCCTGGGATGAGCTACTGTAAGGCTACGCCCAATAAGTTTAGGAATACGGATCTCAACTGCGGAGACTTCTCAGGTTCGGACCCAGGTTTCTCTCTCTTTTGTGCAGAGAGTTTGGTATCCTAGCATCACAGTCTCAGTCACGCAGTATGGCGCATATTCCTTCATAGGCGCCTATGCGATTTAAGGAAGATACTGGACGCTAGGTCCAAGGCAAGTTAAGGTTACTCTAGATACAATAGTTGGTGTGATCCCGAACGGGGATACGGCTACTAGAGCACTGGACATAAAACACAATACTTCATAGCAAGGTATATAGAGCTAACGCCATATGCCTCAATAGTGGTGGACTGATACAGCACAGCAACATTGAGGGAATGGCGGACAGGGACGTTATAGTAGGTATGCAGAGATTACGGACCAAACTCTGGTAATTGCAGGTGGCCGAGCATGCATGGCATGTGAGTAACTGTACAACAAGTCCCCAGGTAATAGGCAGTTTCCACGAAAGCATTTGAGAAGGAGATACGTGAACATGAAAGGACTTCCCATATACTTGGTAATATCAAGGATGCAGAAATCATGGAAGAGTCCCCTTGAGCATAAACACAGAAAGGCTATGGCTGCAGCAATTCCTGACACAGTATAGCATACACAGTAGCACAGTTCACAGGGCAGCAACACATTGCATAGATCAGGGTACTTGCGATACTGAAGAACTGGCTGGCAGGTCCAGGATCCGGGTTGCTGGGACTTGTAATTCCAAAGAGTAGGATTGTGCAGTCCTGGTTGGTGCTGCAGGGTGATGCTGGTCAGGTCCCTGGGGTGACAGGCCGGTGGTGCTGGAGGAATAGAGCAACACCACACTGACAGCCTGGCCCGTTTAAATAGGCCGCTCAGCCACTTAACAGGAAGCCACTAGCTGAACTCCAAGTGAGAGACTCTTCAGGAAGAAGGTTTGGGAAGGAAGTAACGGGTGAGAGTAACTGGGAAAGAAGTACATATAACTGTACTCAAGGAAGGTTAGCAGTGAGACGTTACAGCTACATAGGATCACAAATTCTGAATCTCAATTGTGCCAAGAACTTAAAAATCTTAAAATTTATGAATACTTGATCCCACACCATGAACAGTAGTGGCTGAAGAAGGGTATTCAGTCCTTGGGTGATCTACTTCTTAAAAATCCCACCTCTCATGCTTACGCTAATGCCGCGTACACACGATCACTTTTTGTGATGAAAAAAAACGTCATTTTATCTGACGAAACAAAACGAAGTTTTTCAAACTTCATTTTCAAAAACGACATTGCATACACACCATCGTTTTTCCACAATGCTCTTGCAAAGCGCGGTTACGTAAGACACTTTCGACGGCACTCTGTTCCATTGAAGCTCCCATCTCATAACTTGCTTCTAAGCATACGCGGGTTTAAAAAGGTCGTTTTAAACGACGTTTTGCCCACACACGGTCACTTTTTATGACACGACGTTTTGAAAAACGACACAAAAAATTCAAGCATGTTGGAATTTTTTTTTGGTCGTTTTTTTGAAGACATACAACGACGTTTTGCCCACACACGATCATTTTAAATGACGTTTTTTAAAACGTCGTTTTTTTTCATCACAAAAAGTGATCGTGTGTACGCGGCATAAGACTCATACAGCATTTCCGATCCAAACACCTCAACTGTTCACATAACCTACATGGTGGTGCGTGGAGTTATTTGCTGTCCAACTACCATAAGCCCAAAGGCTTGTCGTGGTTTCACGCCCTCCTTCAGCACTACGATACATTCACCAAAACTTCTAGCATGTCAAATTGGGAAAAAGATTTGGGGTCCACCTACTCCGGAAGAATGGAAAGCTGCAATAAAAACAAGTTATAGATACTCTCACTGCACTAACCACTGGGACCTCATGTTAACCACTTAAGGACCCCCGCACGCACATATACGGCCACAGAATGGCACGTACAGGCACAAGGGCGTAAATTTACGTCCCCGCCTAAGTGCGGTTCGGGGGTCCCATCGGGACCCCCTCCGCGGCGTGCGGGGGTCCCCCTGGCTCCGGGAGCGATCCGGGATGAGCGGGCGAATGTCGGCGTTTACCCGCCCCCCCCGCGATCGCTCCCAGCCAATGCGCGCGCTCCCAGCTCCTGTCACTTCCTCCTCCTGTGTTTACACAGGAAGGAGGAAATGATGTAATCTCTCATCGCAGCGGTGTTTCCCAACGCTGCTGATGAGAGAAGACATCACAAGTAAGTGTGCACCAACACAACACTGACACACACTCACATAGGCACATTAACCCCTTGTGATCGCCCCCCCCACCCCCCCTGTCACAGTGTCACTGAATGCAGTGATCTAATCACTGCATTTAGTGTCAGTGTGACAGGCAGTGTAAAAAACAGTTAGTGTTAGGTCCAGGGTAGCCCCCCACCCCCCCAATAAAGTTTTAACCCCCTGATCACCGCCCTAGTTAACCCTTTCACTCCCTATTGCCAGCGTCACTAAGCGATCATTTTTCTGATCGCTGTATTAGTGTCGCTGTTCCGGCTAGGTAGCTATTTTGTTTTATTGCGATTTTTTTTTTTACTAAAGACATGTGGCTAAATAAATTTTGGCCTAAATGTTTGACTAAAATTTAGTTTATTTGATTTTTTTTTTAACAAAAAGTAAAAAATAGTGTTTTTTTTTCAAAAATGTCGCTCTATTTTTGTATATAGCGCAAAAAATAAAAATCGCAGAGGTGATCAAATACCACCAAAAGAAAGCTCTATTTGTGGGAAGAAAAGGACGCAAATTTTGTTTGGGAGCCACGTCGCACGACCGCGCAATTGTCTGTTAAAGCGACGCAGTGCCGAATCGCAAAAACACCTTGGGTCATTTACCAGCGTATTGGTCCGGGTCTTAAGTGGTTAAAGATCCTTCACAGATCCTATTTTACACCAGTGAGACTTTCTATTATCTTCCACTTGGACTCCAGCCTATGCTGGAGACAATGTGGGTCAAAGGGTAACATATACCACATACTATGGGACTGAAAAGGTGTTTGCGGTTTCTGGTATGAGGTTTTCAAACTATTATCTTCTATCACAGGCTCCTTTGTGGTACCTACCCCTCAATTGGCCCTCCTCTCATTAACCATTAATAGTATCCCAAAACAATTTAGAAACATAGTGACTCATGTTTTGCTTGCCGCTAGGTTAACAATTACCTCCAAATGGAAATCTACCTTAGTTCGGAACATCTCTGAAGTAATCCAAAGTGTTAATGTGCAATATTCTTATGAAAAACACGTTGCCATTCAATCTCGTTCAGTACTTTTCTTTAATAGTCAGTGGGCTCCATGATCATCTAGACTTGTCGACACAGGCTAGTGCCTTACCTTGAAATAACCGCTAATATAGATCAACTGTTCATATTGATTTAGATACCCATACTCTACCTCGGTACACTTGTGTTCCTTCTATTAGTTTTCTTTGCTTTGCGTTATAATTTGTCTTATTTTTAGTTGTATTTTTATTTTTCTTATTTTTCTTTATTCTCCTCATTCTTTGTTGCTCTATGTTTTGGTTCTCAATTGAATGTGATTCACAGTATTGCTAGTCTATGCAATGAAAAGATGTTTATCAGATTATAGGTTAATTTAATGACATTATTTGTAGAGGAATAAAGAGTATCTTGCCTGCACCATGCCCAAATTAGGGACTGACGCATCCACATTTAGCAGTAGGATGCTAGGCCCCTTCTACTAAACCAGGTTTGCAGGTGTGTTCTCTTTACCCTTGCTCTTTCCTTTTTTGTTGCTTGTTTAATGTATCATTTTATTGTTGGTACTTTGTACGTTGACACTGTACTGTTGTTTATACCTTGTGTCTGATAAAACTAATAAAAACATTTGAAAAGATAAAGATGATCTGCATTAGGAAAGAATGCTGACGAATGGAAACTGCAAAGATGTTTAAAAACACGTGCATGAGCTCCAAAAAGTGCGCATTTTCATAAATCCTAAAAGACCTTAAAGCGGATCTCCACCCTAAAGTGAATATCCGTTGATCGGAACCCTCCCCCCCTCCGGTGTCACATTTGACACCTTTCAGGGGGAGGGGGGTGCAGATACCTGTCTAAAGACAGGTATCTGCACCCACTTCCGGCCCGCAGTCTCGGGCAAAAGACGGGCTTTTCCCGTTGTGTGCTGGGAACTCTCGGGCTCCCAGCACACAGCGGGAGCCAATCGGCCGACTCGCGCATGCGCCGTAGGGAACCGGGCAGTGAAGCTGCAGCGCTTCACTTCCTGGTTTCCTCACCGTGGATGGAGGGGAAGCAGCAGAGAGATGAGCGAATGCTCGTCCTCTGCTGCGGACGCCGCTGGACTCCAGGACAGGTAAGTGTCCTATTTTTAAAAGTCAGCAGCTGCAGTATTTGTAGCTGCTGGATTTTAAAAAACATTTTTAATGGGCCATCCGCTTTAACAGCTAATAGCGGTTAGTGTTTAGACTGTTCGGACTGATCATAAAACATGTAAAGCATTATCTTTATAAAGCCTGCTAAGCTTTGATTTAAAACTCAATACATATTCTCTATACGTAACTCTATACGTATTAATTTATAAGAAGGAAAAAAAAAATCACAATTATTCATTCTAATCAAGTGGTCCACAGTTTATGTGCATGTTTTTGTGGAATTCAGTCATACTACGTATCTTAGGTTCGGTTCACATAAAGTGTCATTATAGATGAATAGAAACATAATATATACTGTAAATCAATAATATAAATAGTATCATCATATATTACAAGAATATTCACGATTATCACTACTTTGGAATTTAGGGTACATAAATTGAATAATCAAGGTACTGTACAGTTATCTTAACCAGGGTGCTCAGAAGTGTTTAGAGAATCAGTACGTAGAAAGACATAAACTTAGAATCACATATGGGGACATCAGTGAGTCATAGGAAGGATATGTAAAAAAAATCTAAGTATACACTTACTAAATAAATCATCATGGTAGTATATCAGTATGCTCTCCACGGCTCCCCCCTGGGATGATTCATCTGGAGTGTCATGCTTTCCACCTTCCCAGCTCTACAAAAGTCTCCTGTATTCCCACTCCTCCGACATGGACGTTCACACAGCAAGTAACTACAAAGTTTAAAGAACTAAGTGGAAGGGGGTGTCTGTATCCAAGGTAACTTCTACCCAACAATTGGCTGTCTCTAGTTTAAAAAACAAAATGTCAATAACCCATCTGACAAAGGTGGACCCAGTATGAATGGGTGGTTATGGGTATTAGGGATGAGCCAAACACCCCCTGGTTCGGTTCGCACCAGAACGTTCGAACAGATCGCGGGTTCGCGCGAACATTTAGAACCCCATTGAAGTCTATGGGACCCGAACGTTCGAATTAAAAAACGACCATTCTAAAGACCAATATTCAATATAATGTTGGAAAACGTCATTCAGAACCCGGGTCTTGCCCCAGGGAACATGTATCAATAGAATTATTTTTTTTTTTAAATGCCTGTTTTTTCCAGAGCAGCCATTTTAACTACTTGCCGACTGCCCGCTGTCATATTACTGCGGAGCGGTGGCTCTGTCTCGCGGGAGCACGTAGCTCTACGTCCTCCCTTTAGAGACTTGTAGGGTGCACGCGCGCCCCCCGAGTCCCGCGCGCGTGCCCGGCGGGTACGATCTCCGCCGGGCACCCGCGATTGCTCGTTATAGAGCAGGGAACGGGAGCTGTGTGTGTAAACACACAGCTCTCGTTCCTGTCAGCGGGGGAAACACTGATTTTCTGTTCATACAATGTATGAACAGAAGATCAGTGATTTCCCCTAGTGAGGTCACCCCCCCATACAGTTATTAACACACCCAGCAACACACTTAACCCCTTCCCTGCCCCCTAGTGTTAACCCCTTCACTGCCAATGGCATTTTTATAGTAATCCAATGCATTTTTATAGCATTGATCGCTATAAAAATGCCAATGGTCCCAAAAATGTGTCAAAAGTGTCCGATGTGTCCGCCATAATATCGCAGTACCGAAAAAAAAACGCTGATTACTAGTAAAAAAAAATAATAATAAAAATGCCATAAAACGACCCCCTTTTTTGTAAACGCTATAAATTTTGCGCAAACCAATCAATAAACGCTAATTGCGTTTTTTTTTAACGAAAAATATGTAGAAGAATACGTATCGGCCTAAACTGAGAAAAAAAAAAATTTTATATCTTTTTTGGGTATATTTATTATAGCAAAATGTAAAAAATATTGAATTTTTTCAAAATAGTCGCAAAAAATAAAAACCGCAGAGATGATCAAATACCACCAAAAGAAAGCTCTATTTGTGGGAAAAAAAGGACGCCAATTTTGTTTGGGAGCCACGTCGCACGACCGCGCAATTGTCAGTTAAAGCGACACAGTGCCGAATCACAAAAAGTGCTCTGGTCGTTGGTCAGCAATATGGTCCGGGGCTAAAGTGGTTAATGATGCTTAAAGTGAAAAAAAAAATTCATTTAAATATCACACCTGCTGGGTGTCTTTAGTAGCGGCACATGTTTAGAAATGTCCCTGCACAACATGAGAGGACTATAAAAAAAAGTAATTAATACTGCTTGCGCACGTGCTGTGTGGCAACAATATGTTGAATATTTTAGCGGTGGTGGGGGGCCATTGTTTTGTGAAAGAAACATTTTAGAAAAAAGGGCACCCCTCAAACATACTGTAATTGGAGCGTAACAAGGAACCACGTGCAAAGGATTGCATCAAAAATTGTTATTAGGCGCCCCTGTTAAACAGGGGCAGAAAAATTGTGCCTTGGGCACAACACAACACTGCAACCCCTCCCAATAACTCCAATTGGAGCGCAACAAAGAGCAACGTGCAAAGTATTGCATCACAAATTGTTATTAGGCGCCCCTGTTAAACAGGGGCAGAAAAATTGTGCCTTGGGCACAACACAACACTGCAACCCCTCCCAATAACTCCAATTGGAGCACAACAAAGAGCCACGTGCAAAGTATTGCATCAAAAATTGTTATTAGGCGCCCCTGTTAAACAGGGGCAGAAAAATTGTGCCTTAGGCACTGGTGGCGCAGCCCAGAAACACAACATTTCTTACTAGCTATCAGCAAGAAAAGTGAGGAGGAGAAAGATATTCCATCAGCAGCATAAGAGGACAGTCACTCAGCATCAGCATGCGCAGTCTAAAAGGGATCCGACATTTCAACAAAAAAATATTATTCAGTAACATCAGCATCAGGTGCTTGGTAGCTGGTGTTGATCCAAGCCTGATTCATTTTGATGAAGGTCAGTCGATCAACAGAGTCGATAGAGAGGCGCACCCTGTGATTGGTAACAAAGCCTCCAGCAGCACTGAATGTGCGTTCTGAAAGAACACTGGATGCAGGGCAAGCCAGTAGCTCAATTGCATACTGTGCAAGCTCTGGCCAGTGATCCATCCTCAAGACCCAGTAAGCCAGAGGATTTTCGGTGGGGAAGATGTCCAAGTCGGATCTTGCCCCTAGGTATTTCCGGACCATGTAAACCAGACGCTGATGATGGTTGCTGGAACCGGTCAGACCTTGGGGCTGCGGACTAAAAAACTATCTGAAGGCATCGGTCAGACGGCCACCTTCTCCACCGCTCCTTCTGTGACTCACCGAAACCTCAGCAAGACGTTGTCCAGAGCCAGGTTTTGGTAATCCCCCCGGTTCTGGGAACGCATTGCACAGACCCCCATTGGACAAACTAAATGCGTTCTTGGAGATGCATAATGTCCAATGACTATAATTTGAACAACAACAAACCTTCTCTGAAAAGCTTACCATTGATACAAAGACCAATGTAGAGACACTTTGATACATGGTCAAAACGTTAAGCCCATTACACAGAATTTGAGATTGATTTTGCTGTACTCTGGCCAACAAAGGCAAGTCTGTAATATCATGGAAAAATACTGGTATTTTTTACTGGCAGATGATGTAGGCCCGGATTCACGTAGAGCGGTGTATCTTTATGCCGACGTAGCGCATCGTCTTTACGCTACGCCAGCACAACGTTGAGATGCAAGCATGCTATTCACAAAGAATATGCGGTCAAGGTTGCGCCGGCGTAGAGTATAGTTGACGGCGTAAGCCAACGTAAGTCAAAGTAGGTGGAAGTGGCCTGGAGTGATATGGCGTGATAGTGATATGGAGTGATAGTGATATGGCGTGATATGCAATGCATGCAAATGATGGGCTGAGCTTCAAAAAACGAACTGCGCATGCGTCGTTTCTTGGACGCATCCCAGTGCGCATGCTCACAGTTACGTCGAAATACAGTAGCTGCCTAAGATACGTCAATACACTGCCTATGACGTGAACGTAACCTACGCACAGCCCTAATCACATAGTACTACGTAAACAACGTAAAATACGATGGCTGTTCCGACGTCCATACCTTTGCATGGGTTGCGCTAC
Organism: Rana kukunoris; assembly: GCA_029574335.1. NCBI lineage: Eukaryota > Metazoa > Chordata > Amphibia > Anura > Ranidae > Rana > Rana kukunoris. The sequence goes on along the minus strand of CM056050.1, from coordinate 378,748,039 downwards.
CTTTAGGTGAAATAACTTTACGCTGGACTTACGCCTTACGTAAACGGCGTATATTACAGCGACGGGCGCAAGTACGTTCGTGAATCGGCGTATCTCGGTCATTTACATATTCAACGCGTAAATCAATGGAAGCGCCCCTTGCAGCCAGCGTAAATATGCACCCAAGATATGACAGCGTAGGACACTTACGTCGGTCGTATGAAGCCAAATTTCAGGAGAATCTTGCTTTCAGACTCAGGCGCATAGATACGCCGGCGCATCCGTGCACTTACACGGCGTATCTGTAGATACGTTGGCATAAGTGCTTTCTGAATCCGGGCCATAGTGTCCAAATATGTCAATGGTGTCAGAACCTTTGTGAATAAATAGGTATATTTTCATCATTTACATTTTGGAAACATGGATGTTTAAGACTGTATAGTAGGGATTAGCCAAATACCCCCCCCCCCCCCAGTTCAGTTCGCAGCAGAAAATGCAAACAGGCAAAACATTTGTTCGTGTTCATGCCCCAGTTGAAGAGCTCATGGCTCGAAACATGTCGGGTACATAAGCCCATACGCTATTTGCCTACCACGCTACTTACCCATGTGATCACCTGTACTGGTCTTCCCGCAGTCTTGTACTTTTTAGCTTATTTTTTATTTAGTTTTTGCCTATTTTTCTGTATACCATTTTATGCCTAATAAAGGCCTTTTTTACTGGAAATAACCACACATGATTCTATGATGGGTCTACCTGCCACAATGACATTATCCATAAGTTTCCTCTGAAGGATTTTCTCTCACATTTGGATCCACTCGGCTTCTGATGATCGATTGTCTATTGGCTCAACGGGCTCCCATTGACATCATCGCTTTCCAGGAGTTCGTACACGCTTGATTGACACACCGTCGCTGACGTGTGTGTCCACGCCATCCAGTAAGAGTACCCAACTTTATCTGTATCAATTGGATGTTGTTGTGGATCCTATGAGATTGACCGCTGATGAGGTTTTTTACTACCTGTTTAAATCGCTGAAATATCCAAATCCTGTGTTGATGGACTTATCCTACACGTTTTTGCAATTCCGTTTGCCATAATGTGATTCTGTTCATTTTATATTGGGACTTTTTCATCACCAGAGTTTCCATTTCTTGCTTTTTTATATCGCTATTTACAACATATATTAGCATTTGATCTTTTATCTTTTGACGTATCTTTCCGGGACATTTATTTGTGATATTATTCATTTTCACTTCAGTGTGAAGCACCCTGGTGGTACTATTTGGTATCTCACTTATTTTGATTTCTATTTTTTAGCATTTATAAAAATGTTTGTGCATATTATTTGATATTTACATGTATTGGTCTAGTGCAATTTTATAGATTCACATACTTGCTCCATAATTGGGGCTCCTGATTTGAATACCTTGATCACATATTTGGTTTCACTCCAGATATTATTTAGCGCTGCACTTTTTTTCTTTGTTAAAACATTTGTTCGAACATGCGAACTCGGTTAAAGTCTATGGGACACGAACTAGAAAAATCAAAAGTGCAAATTTTAAAGGCTAATATGCAAGTTATTGTCATAAAAAGTGTTTGGGGACATGGGTCCTGCCCCAGGGGACGTGTATCAATGCAAAAAAAAGTTTTAAAAACAGACGTTTTTTCGGGAGCAGTGATTTTAATAATGCTTAAAGTGAAACAATAAAAGTGAAATATGCCTTTAAATTTCATACCTGGGGGTGTCTATAGTATGCCTGTAAAGTAGCACCTGTTTCCCATGCTTAGAAAAGTCCCTGCACAAAATGAAATTTCTAAAGGAAAAAAAAAGTAATTTAAAACTACTCGCAGCTATAATGAATTGTCGGGTCCTGGCAATTCAGATCAAAGTCATTGAAAAAAAACAGCATGGGTGTCCCCCTTAGTCCATTACCAGGCCCTTTGGGTCTGGTATGAATATTAAGGGGAATATTACCCCGAACCAAAATAAAAAAAAAGCGTGGGGTCCCCCCCCCAAATTCCATATCAGGCCCTTCAGGTCTGGTATGGATATTAGGGGGAACCCTTTGCCATTTTTTTGTTTCAATGGCGTGGGGTCCCCCCAAAAATCCATACCAGACCCTTCAGGTCTGGCATGGATTTTAAGGGGAACCTCACACCAAAATAAAAAAAATGGTGTGGGGGTTCCCTCTCAAAAATCCATACAAGACCCTTATCAAGCATGCAACCTGGCAGGCCACAGAAAAAGAGGGGGGACAAGAGATTGACCCCCCTCCTGAACCGTACCAGGCCACACGCCCTCAACATGGGGAGGATGTCCCCATGTTGGTGGGGACAAGGTGCTCATCCCCACAACCCTGGCCGGTGATTGTGGGGGTCTGTGGGTGGGGGGCTTATCGGAATCTGGAAGCCCCCTTTAACCACTTGACGACCGCGCTATAGACAAAATACATCAACAGCGCAGTCGAGTTATTCTGGGAGGACGTCCCTCTGCAATACCCTGTGCAATACACCCCAATACCCTGTGCAATACACCCCAATACCCTGTGCAATACACCGCAATACCTTGTGCAATACTCCGCAATACCCTGTGCAACACTCCGGAATACCCTGCCAATACTCTGCAATACCCCACAATACATCCCCCCTTCCGCAACCCTCCGGTGCTTCTACCGACCGCTACGATCAAAGCCAGGATAATTTTTTCTTATTATTTCAGGCTTCCCAGCCTAGAGGTGAGATGTGGAATCTTATTGACCCCACATCTCACTGTAAAGAGGACCTGTCATGCTATATTCCTATTACAATGAATGTTTACATTCCTTATAATAGGAATAAAAGTGATCAAAAAATGTATTTTTGTGGGGAAAAAAGTGTCAAACTAAAATAAATATATATATATTTTAAAGTGCCCCTGTCCCCGTGTGATCGCATGCAGAAGCAAACGCATACATAATTCCCACGAACATATGAAAACGGTGTTCAAGCAACACATGTGAGGTATCACTGCGAACGTTAGAGCAAGAGCAATAATTTTGGCCCTAGACCTCCTCTGTAACTAAAAACATGTAACCAAGGTGTCCGACCGTGAGCAGGGATAGACGTGACTCTGAGCAGCTCCGTCAGGCCTGTGTGTAAGCTACTGCCATCCTCAGTCAGCTTACTCCAATCTGACCACCAAATACCCCATCCTGACTCCAAGAGACCCCAAGCACAAGCACCCACCTGAATTGGGCCACAAGAGCCGATATCTCCGGTGCAGCCCGAGCTGAAGTAGGCTGCATTCGCTGGGTCCCGCCGCCATCTTGGGGCCTACGAGTCCTCCGGGACCACCGGGCTCGAGTTCTACGATCGCGGAACACACGGAGACCCCGATCGGTCGCATCCAAGGCTGACCCTCCTTTCTGAAGCCCCGTGCCGACCAGCCACCCTGCAATTCGAGCCGTGGACGGCTCCGTCCCTCCGGATCCCGGCGCCATCTTGAGGCCTACGAGGCCTCCGCACAAGCCGCCCTCGAGTGCCGCATCCGTGGCCTGGACAACGGCCATTCTCGGGTCCAGCCACTGCTACTCTCCCGGACCGGGAGGAAGACATAGAGAGCCCGCCAGGAGGAGAGGGTTTGCAGCAGCGAATAGAGCTCCGTGTCCTGAGGCGAGTGGCAGCCATCTTGGCACACCTAAAGCCCTTCACCATCGCCAGTACCCCTGAGGCCCATCAATCAGCGCCATGCCCGTAGGATAGGTGTCCCAGGACACAGTGCACTAGGATCCCCTGCATAGGGGTGACTCCGGTCCCTAGCTAACGGCCATCTTACTGCTCCCATTGGGACAAGTGGACTTGCACAACCCGGCGGCCATCTTGCTTCACCCGGCCAATTACATCTACTACAGGCTCCATAGGCCCCATTGCACCTGGACCCTCCAGTATTTAGTTAGTGACCCCTCTCACAAGCCAGGGGGCACCCCTCACTTCCGGATACTAAGGCCTATCTTTCTTTCACTCTAAACTGGTATCTACGCACGCAAATCCTGGTACCATTACCATATAGCGAACTCCAAAGTGCGGCCTCCTCGCATATGACTATGGACACGTGAAATGTAAACTTTGCACACCCGACCGGACAACGAGCGACTACCGGGTGCCATCGCCACCGCCAACAGCGTGACAAAATCTAACCCATTTCTCCTGAGCTCCACAACCACGATGACTCGCAAACGGTCGCAGGATCGCGGCCCCAAAAAGCTGGAAATGTTCTCTTTTCAACCTCGCCGGAAGCCTCAAGATGGCGCCGCCAGAGGGTCAGCAAGGCACCCACTGGAGTTCACAGGCCCCCCTGGCACCCATGCGCAGACTTCACTAGGTACGTTTCAGCACTCCCTTCCGCCTGATTCCTCTCCTGCTACCCCGGGAACGCAGAGTCCGGCAAAATCCAAAATGAGAATGGATCTTCCTTGTCAGGCCCTGACCGCAATGAGCACTGGTCTACATAAAGAGTCTGCCATATCATCTCTGCAGTCTTCTATAGCACAATTCCCAACCACAGGGCAACCAGTGCTGGACACAACTATGAAAGACATGTTGGTAACTTTGCAGTCTTCCCTCATGTCTAACTTGTCATCACTGATGAATACGTTCTCACTGGAAATGAAACATATGGACAACAGGGTGCAACATATCGAAACCAAAATGGAGGAATGCACTGAAACGGTTAATGAGTTAATAGATGCTTATACTGAGCAGAAGGATGACACTATGTGGATCAAAGCGAAACTTGCGGACCTAGAGGACCGCTCCAGACGCAATAACCTTAAAATCCGCGGGGTCCCTGAATCGGTCCAACCCAAAGAACTGCTTAGTTTTGCCAGCACAATGTTTTCCAGCATGCTCCCTGAGCTTTCCCCAATTGAACTGACTATCGACCGAATCCACAGACTCCCTAAACCCCGCCATCTTGATGCAGATACTCCCCGTGATGTCCTTCTGAGAGTTCATTTTTTCCAAGCTAAAGAGCAGATCCTCATGAAGGCAAGAGAGCTCTCTCCACTCCCAGCGCCTTACTCAGATATTCAGCTATACGCAGACCTGTCCCGTTATACACTTGAATTGAGGAGGCAACTGAAGACCATCACAAAAGCTCTGAATAATCACAAGATCACTTACAAATGGCGCCACCCAGCGACCATCTTGGTCACCCACAATGGCATCCCCTACACTGTCTCCACTCTGGAAGGGGGCATGAAACTTCTGCACTCCTGGGGAATTCTCCCGGACCCTCCAATCAACCGCCCAGATCCTGCTGGAGTCCCTAACCTGTTCACCTTCGGCCCAGGAGAAGAAAATTCCAGGAAACAGCGCCCGGCAACGCACCACTAAGCGAATATACCTGTCCGGTCTGGTCATGCGCTACTACTCTACCTTGCTTGCTGAAATCCCCCCCACTTTTGGTCAGCTGCTCCGTAGAGCTACCCGCCGCTGACACACCTGTTTCGTTCCTGTTCTATCTTTTTGTGTTTTTTTTGTTTTCCTAGAGATTTTCTTCACCCCATTTCTCCTGGACGCACACAGTCTGACGCACTGCTACAGGTCCAACCCCATCTGCTGAACTCCTATCACCTGGCTCCCTCGGTCCAAATACGTGTACATCGGCTATTGTGAGTACCTCTGGATATTGTTACCCATCTTCTCTTTATATCTATTTTTGCTCTTCCCTTGTTACACCATCTCTCTACCAACCATGGGGATCAAAATTCTATCCCTCAATGCCAAAGGGTTGAATCACCCGGCAAAACGTACATCCTTATGGAAGTCAGCGATAGCCCATAACTGTGACGTGTTATGCGTCCAAGAGAGGCACTTTGCTATACAAGCTCCCCCTAAGTGTCAACATAGACTATTTCCGCATGTATTCCAGGCTTCATACTCCAAAAAACAGCGTGGCATCATGATCGCTATCAGGGACCCTGTTCTGTTCCAACTCCAGCAATGCATCTTGGACCCGGAAGGTCGGTACATTTTTTTGATCTGTACAATCAACAATGTGCCTTATACCCTGGTCTCTCTGTATGCACCAAACTACGGACAATTAGCCTTTATTAGGAAGACTTTGAGAGCAGTCAGGAAGATCCAAACAGGTCATTTACTGGTATGTGGGGACTTTAATATGGTCCCGAATAATAAGATAGACTCCACAGCGGGATCCAAGAGATGCACATCTGCTCTAGACTCTTTCATATCTGCCAATTATTTGTATGATGTATGGAGGTGTTGTCATGCGAGCGAGCGGGACTACACATTCCTCTCGTCGCGTCACAACACCTACTCACGAATAGACTTGTTTTTAACTGATAAGAGGTTACTACAAAAAAATTCCCAGTCAGAAATTCACACCGCCACCTGGTCAGATCATGCCCCTGTTAGTGTCACTATTTCTGACGAATCATCCCATCCCACCTCTTACATCTGGAGAGCTAATAATTACCTCCTCGACACCCCCTGCTACTCTACACCCATTCAACAACGCCTAGAAGAATTCTTTCTACTCAACCAATATTCAGTGTCTGACCCGCTGGTGGTGTGGAATGCCCACAAGGCAGTGATCAGGGGGGTATTCCTCCAAATGGGAGCTAGGGCTAAACAGAGGAGAACTCAGAGACTTGACAAACTCATGACCGACATAGCCTCCGCAGAGAACCGAAATAAGACCAGTCCCTCGCTACACCTGCAGGCTGAGATTTTTTCTTTAAGACAGGAACTACGTTCCCTTCTGCTTGAAAAACATGTAAAAATGTTCAGATTACTCAAAGCCACCTCCTACACGACAGGGAACAAAGCTAGTAAAGCGATGGGCTACAGGAACAAAACAAAAATCCCATTTCTATATCACCCGCACACTAATGAAAAAATCCTTAAACCCCATGCGATAGCAAATGCCTTTAGTAAATATTATCAGGGTCTGTATAACCTCAGGGATGATCCCTCTATCACCCAACCTTCCCCTGCCATGATAAAAACATTCCTAGATGGTATACACCTCCCATTGGTATCTCCTACACAACTCTCCACATTTAATGACCCTTTCACGATTAGTGAAATCGTGATGGCTATCGATAAACTTCCTTCCTCCAAATCCCCTGGACCAGATGGCTTCACGGGAGAATACTATAAACGATTTAAGCAGATCCTAGCCCCTGCCCTATGTCAAACGTTCAATCTGGCAGCCAAGGCTGCCTCTTTTCCAGCCGAAATGCTTAAAGCAATGGTGGTGACTCTACCTAAACCGGGTAAGGCACCGATGCCCCGAAAAATTTCTGACCAATATCATTGCTCAATACTGACCTGAAAATGTATGCCAAGCTAATAGCCAACAGACTTGAGGAAATTCTCCCGTCTCTTATTTCTCCAGACCAATCGGGTTTTACCAAGGGGCGCCAAGCCTCGGACGCCACTAGGAGAATGATTAACGTTATACATCACGTTGAGTGTACCAAAATGCCTTCTCTGCTTCTGTCTCTGGATGCAGAGAAGGCATTTGACAGGGTCCATTGGGGTTATATCTCCGCAGTATTGACCAAGTTTGGTCTCACAGGTGGTATACATGACGCTATCATGGCTCTGTATTCTAAGCCCTCGGCTCGAGTATTTTCGGCGGATACCCTCTCGGGGCCCTTTCAAATCTCCAACGGCACGAGACAAGGGTGACCGTTGTCACCCTTGATATTTAACTTGGTTATGGAACCCCCTCGCGGAAAGTATAAGGTCTAATGACAAAATCTCGGGTGTAGAACACAAAATCAGCCTATTCGCGGATGACGTGATTCTCATGGTCGCCGACCCGGAACGCTCCCTACCCGAAATACAAAGGATGCTGGTCTGGTTTAGCGATGTGTCATTTTACAAAGCTAATGAGACAAAATCATACGTCCTCAATTTAGGAATAGACAGACCCACTAGTGAGCGGCTCAAACTGCGTTTTCCGTACGTATGGGCGGAAAACAGCATAACCTATTTGGGGATCCAACTGACTACCTCTACGAAAGCACTGTTCTCCTCTAACTATCTACCGGCTTGCACTAAACTGCAGACTGATCTCACCAGGCTGGCGTCCTTTGAGTTTTCTTGGCTGGGCCGCTTAGCGGCATTTTAAAATGTGTCATCTCCCTCAAATGTTATATTTATTTCGGACCATCCCTATTCCTATACCCCTGAGCTATTTTAACTCGTTGCAATCCATCCTATCAAAATTGATATGGCAAGGGAGGAAGGCCAAATGCAACCAAGATCGATTGGTAAAACACCGCTTAGCAGGAGGTATGGGATATGTTAACTTTCATGACTACTACCTGGCGTCCATTCTTACACAGACAAGGGAATGGTTTCTGCCATCCCCCCCTCCTACACTGTGGGGAAAAATAGAAGAATCCTCAATACCACGTTGTAACCTCTCTACTTGGCTACTCGCTGTCAACCTAGGTGCTAAATTGCCCCCCAGCCTTTCACCGACTATACTAGCGACAGTTAGGGCTTGGAACCGCTTTAAGCGGATGTCCGCAATTCACCCCGTACAAGCAATAGTCCCCATCCCTATAGAAGCTCTACATCACTTAATGATTTCAACATCTCACTCCTCTTGGAAAAGCAAGGGCGTTACCCACTTATCTGATCTGCTAATGTCCAACAGGATCAAAACATTTTCTGAACTACAAACCGACTACCACATACCAAACTCTGACTTCTTCCTCTACCTACGCACTAAGCACTGCCTAGCCTCCCTGACACCATGGACTTACACGATACCTCAACAAGCATGGATCTACTTTAGATCTCCTATGGCCCATCGGAAGGGTATTTCCCTGTTTTACCAGTTACTCCGCTCTAAAACTACATTCACCAGTTCAACTGCACTAACCAGATGGGAAAAAGACCTAGGACAGCAATTCACGCTGGAACAATGGGAAAAGGCCTGTCAATCTACCTACAGGGCCACGTGTTGCTCCACACTTTGGGAGCTTGCCTTTAAAATTACCTACCGCTGGTATCTGACCCCTGATAGGTTGTCCAAATTTAACCAGTCACTTGAGAATACATGTTGGCGGAAGTGTGGGAAAAAGGGTGACTTACTACACATTTTATGGGACTGCCCCAAGATTACCTCCTTCTGGCGACTGGTGTTTCAACTGATTTCTGACGCTACGAAATTAAGGGTTGATATGCAGCCGTCCTTGGCATTGCTATCCCTGACTATAGAACATTTCCCTAACCCGACAAAATATGTCATGGTTCACATACTCTTGGCCGCACGTCTCAGTATTACTAGGAAATGGAACGACCCAGACCCCCCCCACTCTCTACGACGTGATCCGCACCACCCATACGCACTTTACGCATGAAACAATTCTTTCACTGCGTCACCGTGACAAATCACGGAACCTACAGAACTGGCAACAGTGGACGGACTGGACTGACTCCCCGGGTCTTGCCAGGTCTTTTGACTCTTCTCTTTGAATACTTCCAGACATTTTGTTGTTGGCTCACATGATAGCACATTTATGGACATCCAGGGTTGATCCTATGGGGGAGGGAGGACGCCCTCTTGCGGGCACAGATTAGCACCTCTTGGGGGTGCTCGGGGGCGGGCGTCCTCTTCATCTCTCCTGTTGGGACCGAGAGCTTATCTGTCCGTCCTGGACTACCACGACATCTTGGGTTCTGTACCTGTCCCCTCGTTGGACCGATGTTAATTGTTAATTGTTAATTTTTAATTATTCATTGATTACTACGTTATCTGATCGGCTGTGTGTGTCGAATACCTCCTGTTACGAATATTGACAGACTGTTCCACCATCCTGTCTTTTTGTTATACTTAATATCTCAAGTATTGTGACGAACGTTATTCTTATGTTCTTATGTACCTCTGTACTTCTGTAAGTAAACCTTATAAACTTTCAATAAAAATCTATTGAGGAAAAAAAAAAAACATGTAACCAATAAAAAAATTAAAACATCGCCTATGGGGATTTTTAAGTAGCAGAGTTTGGCGCCATTCCACGCCATTCCACGAGCGTGTGCAATTTTGAAGGGTGACATGTTAGGTATCTATTTACTCTGCGTAACTTCATCTTTCATGTTATGCAAAAACATTGGGCTAATTTAACTTTTTTTTTTTAAGCACAAAACTGTTTTTTTTTAAACGCGTTCGGAAAATTGCTGGGCAAATACCGTGCAGGATAAAAAATTGTAATGGCCGCCATTGTATTCTCTAGGGTCTTTGCTAAAAAAGCATATACAGTGCCTGCCGCCGAGAATGTGTTTATAGCACGACAGCATCGCGCTGATTCTCGGCGACAGGCTGCCGACATCTCGCACTCGCTGGAATAGTAAAAGCACATTCCAGCGAGTGCGTCATAGAAGCGACGGGGATCCGACGCGGATTCCCGCCAATTCTACACGTGGGCGGAGTTTGTTATGAATCCTGAGAAGGAAGTCCCCGCCGGATTTTAAATAAAAATCCGGCATGGGTTCCCCCCTCAGGAGCATAACGGGCCCTTAGGTCTGGTATGGGTTGTAAGGAGACCCCCCCTACGCCGAAAAAACGGCGTGGGGGTCCCCCCACAATCCATACCAGACCCGTATCCAAAGCACGCCGGCCGGCCGGTCAGGAGGGGAGTGGGGGGCGAGCGAGCGCCCCCCCCCCTCCTGAGCCGTACCGGGCAGCATGCCCTCAACATGGGGGGGTCAGGTGCTCTGGGGCAGGGGGCGCACTGCAGCCCCCCACCCCAGAGCACCCTGTCCCCATGTTGATGAGGACAGGGCCCCTTCCCGACAACCCTGGCCGTTGGTTGTCGGGGTATGCGGGCGGGAGGCTTATCGGAATCTGGAAGCCCCCTTTAATAAGGGGGCCCCCAGATACCGGCCCCCCACCCTAAGTGAATGAGTATGGGGTACATTGTACCCCTACCCATTCACCTGCAAGAAAAGTGTAAACACAAATAAACCACACAGTGTATTGAAATATTTTATTAGTTGGCCGCCGGGGGGGGTGTGTATGATCGCTTTTATAAAAGCGCCCCCCTCCGGCGGGCTTCTGCGGGGGGGTGGGTGCCGCTGTTCTTCACCGCTGTCTGGTTCTCTTCTGCCGCCGGGGGGGGCGCTTTGATAAAAGCGCCCACCACCCGGCGGGCTTCCTTCGACATCTTCGGCGGCGGGGGGGTCTTCTCCCACTCTCCGGGGTCTTCTACGGCTCTCCGGGGGTCTTCTCCGCTCTCCGGGGGTCTTCTTCTTCTTCAGGACTCGCCGCCGCTATCTTCGTGTGTTAGCTCAATTACTGGCGGCGGCGAGTCCCCTCTTCTGTGACGTCGTCTTCTTCTTCTTCTCCAGATGTTGACGCAACGCTTCCTTCCGCTGTTATGGCTGGCGCGCGGCTCGCAGCGAGTTATATAGGCCTGTCTTGTGACGTCGCAGTCCCATCATGCTCCGGTAGGTACCACGTGGTACCTACCGGAGCATGATGGGACTGCGACGTCACAAGACAGGCCTATATAACTCGCTGCGAGCTACGTGCCAGCCATAACAGCGGAAGGAAGCGTCGCGTCAACATCTGGAGAAGAAGAAGAGAAGATGACGTCACAGAAGAGGGGACTCGCCGCCGCCAGTAATTGAGCTAACACACGAAGAAGAAGAAGACCCCCGGAGAGCGGAGAAGACCCCCGGAGAGCCGGAGAAGACCCCGGAGAGCGGGAGAAGACCCCGGAGTGTGGGAGAAGACCCCCCCGCCGCCGAAGATGTCGAAGGAAGCCCGCTGGGTGGTGGGCGCTTTTATCAAAGTGCCCCCCCCCAGCGGCAGAAGAGAACCAGACGGCTGTGAAGAACAGCGGCACCCACCCCCCCGCAGAAGCCCGCCGGAGGGGGGCGCTTTTATAAAAGCGATCATACACACCCCCCCCCGGCGCCAACTAATAAAATATTTCAATACACTGTGTGGTTTATTTGTGTTTAAACTTTTATTTGCAGGTGAATGGGTAGGGGTACAATGTACCCCATACTCATTCACTTAGGGTGGGGGGCCGGTATCTGGGGGCCCCCTTATTAAAGGGGGCTTCCAGATTCCGATAAGCCTCCCGCCCGCATACCCCGACAACCAACGGCCAGGGTTGTCGGGAAGGGGCCCTGTCCTCATCAACATGGGGACAGGGTGCTCTGGGGTGGGGGGCTGCAGTGCGCCCCCTGCCCCAGAGCACCTGACCCCCCCATGTTGAGGGCATGCTGCCCGGTATGGCTCAGGAGGGGGGGGGGGCGCTCGCTCGCCCCCCACTCCCCTCCTGACCGGCCGGCCGGCGTGCTTTGGATACGGGTCTGGTATGGATTGTGGGGGGACCCCCACGCCGTTTTTTCGGCGTAGGGGGGGTCTCCTTACAACCCATACCAGACCTAAGGGCCCGTTATGCTCCTGAGGGGGGAACCCATGCCGGATTTTTATTTAAAATCCGGCGGGGACTTCCTTCTCAGGATTCATAACAAACTCCGCCCACGTGTAGAATTGGCGGGAATCCGCGTCGGATCCCCGTCGCTTCTATGACGGCTTTGTCTCCATCGCGGCAAGCCAGCTCGGCGCTGGCTCCCGCGATGGGGCTCGCAAGTGCTCAATCTCGCCGAGAAAGGGAGCGAGATTGACACAATATCCCAGTCACCTACTGTATATAATGTTTTGGGGTTTTATGTAATTTTCTAGCAAATAAATGATGATTTTTATGTCAGAATTGGCCTGGGTGCTCCAGAACGCCTGATGGTGCTCCCTGCATGTTGGGCCTCTGTATGTGGCCACACTGTGTAAAAGTCTCACAAATGTGGTATCGCCATACTCGGGAGTAATAGCAGAATGTGTTTTGGGGTGTAATTTGTGCTATACATATGCTGTGTATGGGAAATAACCTGCTGATATGGACATTTTGTGAAAAAAATAAGAAAAAAAAATCTTGATTTTGAAAGAATTGTGGGGAAAAAATGACAACTTCAAAAAACTCAACATGCCTTTTTCTAAATACATTGGAATGTCTTATTTTCAATAAGGGGTCATTTGGGGGGTAATTGTACTTTTCTGGCATGTTAGGGTCTCAAGAAATGAGATAGGCCATCAGTACATCAGGTGTGATCAATTTTCAGATATTGACACCATAGCTGGTGGATTTTATAACTTTCACAAAGACCAAATAATATACACAAATGTGTACTTATTCTTACCAAAGATATGTAGCAGTGTAAAATTTGGCCAAAATGTATAAGGAAAAATTACTAATTGGCTAAATTTTTTAACAGAAACGAGAAAAATTCATTTTTTTTACAGAATTTTCAATATTTTTTCTTTTATAGCGCAAAAAAAAAACCCAACGGTGATTAAATACCACCAAAAGAAAGCTCTATTTGTGTTAAAAAAAGGATACAAATGTCATATGGGTACAGTGTTGTATGACTGAGTAATTGTCATTCAAATTGTGAGAACACCGAAAGCTGGAAATTGATTTGGTTAGGAAGGGGGTTTAAGTGCCCAGTGGTCAAGAGGTTAACACAGGGGAACTCCAGATCCCCCGCTCCTCCCCATGTGAATTTGTAAGGGGTACATTGTACCCCTACCATTTCACAAAGAAAAAGTGTGAAAATGTTAAAAATGACAGGAGATGGCTTGGGACAAGTCTTTTATTAAAAAAAAAAAAAAACATTCCTGCGATGTAATGCAGCCTGTCCAGCATTGTAATCCATTCTCGATGTCCAGCGATGTCCAGCGATGTCCAGCGATGATCCATTCTTCAGCGATGCTCTCCACTCCAGCGAGGAACAACGCACGATCCTCCCTGCACCCAGCCTAATGATGCACAAGCTGTTTGACAGTTCTTTTATAACCGAGGGTGGGGGGCCACCCGTGACGTGGACGGGTGACCTGGCCCTGGATAATGCGTAATTTCTTGCTGGAGTGGAGAGCATCGCTGGAGAATGGTTCATCACTGGACATCGAGAATGGATTACAATGCTGGACAGACTGGATTACATCGCTGGAATGTTTTTTTTATTTTTATTTTTTAATAAAGAACTTGTCCCTAGCCGTCTCCTGTCATTTTTAACATTTTCACACTTTTTCTTTGTGAAATGCTAGGGGTAAAACGTACCCCTTACCAATTCACATAGGGGGGCTTAGATCTGGAGTTCCCCTTTGTTAAAGGGGGCTTCCAGATTCCGATAAGCCCCCACAACCACCGGGCAAGGGTTGTGGGGATGAGGCCCTTGTCCCCATCAACATGGGGACATCCTCCCCATGTTGAGGGCATGTGGCTTCGTACGTTTCAGGGGGGGCGCTCTCTTGTCCCCCCTCTTTTCCTGCGCCCTGCCAGATTGCGTGCTCGGATAAGGATCTAGTATGGATTTTTGGGGGAACCCCACGCCATTTTTTTTTGGTGCAGGGTTCCCCTTAAAATCCATACCAGACCTGAAGGGTCTGGTATGGATTTTTGGTGGAACCCCATGCCATTTAAAAAAAAATGGCTCAGCGTTCCCCCTTAATATCCATTCCAGACCTAAAGGGCCTGATATGAAATTTGGTGGGGACCCCCAGGCTTTTTTTGGCTTGGGGTTCCCCTTAATATTCATACCAGACACAAAGGGTCTGGTAATGGACTAAGGGGGAACCCATGCTGTTTTTTTTTCAATGGCTTTGATCTGTATTCCCGGGACCCGACCATTCATTATTGCTACGAGTAGTTTTAAATGACTTTTTTTCCTTTAGAAATTTAATTTTGTGCTTTTCTAAGCATGGTAAACATGCACTACTTTACAGGCTTACTATAGAAACCCCCCCAAGTACGAAATTTAAAGGAATATTTCACTTGTATTGCTTTACTTTAAGCATTATTAAAATCACTGCCCCCAAAAAAACGTTTGTTTTTAAAACTTTTTTTGCATTGATAGATGTCCCCTGGGGCAGGACCCGTGTCCCCAAACACTTTTTATGACAATAACCTGCATATTAAAGTGGAGGTTCACCCAAAAATCAACTTTCTGTCACTAGATCCAGCATACTGCTGACATCTGCAGTATGCTGGATTTTTTTTGTTGTACTTATCATTTTAGCGCTCTTTATTCTCCAGCTCCGAACGGGGAATCCTGCCGGGAGTAGGCGTTCCTAAATCAAGCACAGTTGATTGACGGGCTTGGATAGCGCGTCACGCCTTCCGAAAATAGCCAAAGTGACTCTCGGCTGTTAATGACGCTATACGGCGCCTGCGCCTGCCGTGTAGAGCTGGCTGCGCAGGCGCCGTAAACACCCGAGTGTCACTTCGGGTATTTTCGGGAAAGGCGTGATGTGCTATCCAAGCTCGTCAATCAACTGCGCTTGATTTAGGAACGCCTATACCCGGAAGGATACTCCGCTCGGTGCCGGAGAATAAAGAGCGCTAAAACGATAAGTACAAAAAAATGGATAAATCAAGCATACTGCAGATGTCAGCAGTATGCTGGATCTAGTGGCAGAAAGTTGATTTTTGGGTGAACCTCCACTTTAACCTTTAAGATTTTTTTAGTTCGTGTCCCATAGACTTAAACCGCGTTGCATGTTCAAACTAATTTTTTGCCTGTTCGCATTTTCTGCTGCGAACTGAACTGGGGGGGGGGGGGGTATTTGGCTAATCCCTACTATACAGTCTTAAACATCCATGTTAACAAAATTTCAATGATGAAAATATATCTGTTTATTCACAAAAGTTCTGACACCATTGACACTACGGCCCAGATTCACATACAATTAGATTCGCGTAGAGTATCAGAAATACTCTACGCCGCCATATTTTACCTGGCTCTACGTGGAATCCCGGTAGATTTTGTCCAGTAAACTACGGCGGCGTAGTGTATTTCTACCGGCGCAAGCCATCTACGCGAGTAGGGGGCGTGAAGCATTTAAAATAGGCGCGTTCCCGCGGCGATCGAACTGCGCATGCTCCGTTCAGAAATTTCCCGCCGTGCATTGCGCGAAATCACGTCGTTACGTCATTTTTTTTCGAGTAGCGTCGTTTACGGACATTCGTATTCCCGAACGAGTTACGTAAAAAATAAATTTGACGCGGGAACGACGGCCATACTTAACATGGGCTACGCACCGTTAGACCAGCAAATAGCTGGTCTAACAGTACGTAGCAAAAAAAAGACGTAAGCGATTGCGAAGGCCGCTCGTATCTTCGTGGATCGCCGTAAAAAGTCATTTGCATATCCCGACGCTGAAAACGACGCGGACTCCTCCCAGCGGCCGCAAAAAGTTTGCAGCGTAGATCCGAAGGCTTACGAAGACGTAAGCCTCTCGGATCGAAGCCCGAAGCCGCCGTATCATGGTTTGAGCATTCAAACTAGTGATACGGCGCGCAAAATCTGAAATTACTCCTGTCTAACACCAGTTAGACAGGCGTAATCGCTCTGTGAATCTGGGCCTACATCTGTATTTTTCCATGATATTATGGACTTGCCTTTGTTGGCCAGAGTATAGCATAATCAATCTCACATTCTGTGTAATGGGCTTAACTTTTTGACCATGTATCAAAGTGTCTTTACATTGGTCTTTGTCTCAATGGTAAGCTTTTTTAGAGAAGGTTTGTTGTTGCCTCTGCCCATTAGGCATCTCTGAAGTGCCTTTGCTTCAAATTCAAAATCTACCTGTTTAGTACAATAATACAAGAACTGGTGGTATGCAAGATGGTATACTCCTCTGTATTAGGTGAAATCTAAACTGCCATCTATATTAAAACAAATCTGTATGTCCAAGAAGCTAATTACTTGTTGATGGTAAGTCATAGGGAATTTTAAATTATAGTCATTGAACATTATGCATCTCCAGGAACGCATGTAGTTTGTCCAAAAAGTCAGTCCAAATCAAAAAGATGTCATCAATAAATCTTCACCAAATTAGCACCTTGCTCAAACTGTCCTGGAAATCCTCCATAAAGAATAAATTGCATTCCCATCTCCCCCATTACAGGTTCGCGTATGATGGGGCACACAAGTCCCCATTGCAACTCCCTGCACCTGGAGTTTGTGGGAGCACCCAAACAGGAAAATATTGTTGGTCATAACAAAATGTAGCAGATCAATAATAAACTGATTGTAAGGTCTGGTATAGATTTTTGGGGAAACCCCATGCCATTTAAAAAAATGGTGCAGGGTTCCCCCTTAATATCTATACCAGACCTGAAGGGCCTGATATGGAATTTGGGGGGAACCCCCACACTTTTTTTTTAATTTTTGGTACGGGGTTCCCCTTAATATTCATACCAGACACAAAGGGCTTGGTAATGGACTAAGGGGCAACCCATGCTGTTTTTTTTCAATGACTTTGATCTGTATTACCAGGACCCAACCATTCATTATAGCCATGAGTAGTTTTAAATGACTTGTTTTCCTTTAGAAATGTCATTTTGTGCTTTTCTAAGCATGGGAGACATGCAATACTTTACAGGTATACTATAGAAACCCCCCCAAGTACGAAATTTAAAGGAATATTTCACTTTCATTGTTTTAATTTTATGCATTATTAAAATCACTGCCCCTCCAAAAAACTTCTGTTTTGCGTGGTTTACAGAGAAAGACAGAGAGAGAGAGTGTTATTTTTTTGAGTTAGATAGGGCAGGCAGGCAGGCTAGTCAGTTGGAGTTACAGTGTGTAGAGGATATATATGCATCCCAGGTGTTGTATATATATTTAAACAATGTTTTGAGTTTAGCTAGATCCGCTCTTCCTAATTAGGGATGAGTCGAACACCCCCGAATTCGGTTCGCCCCTGAACCGTCGAACAGACCGACCGTTCGCGTGAACATTTAGAACCCCATTGAAGTCTATGGGACTCCAACGTTCAAATTCAAAAATGCTAATTTTAAAGACCAATATTCAAGTTATTGTTGGAAAACATCTTTGAGAACCTGGGTCTTGCCCTAGGGAACATGTATCAATGGAAAAAAGTTTGACCACTTCAATACCGGGCTTTTATACCACCTCCATACCGGGCCTATTCTGACACTTCTCTCCTACATGTAATAATCCTCATTCTTTTGCTAGAAAATTACACAGTACCCCCAAACATTATATATGTTTTTTTTAGCAGACACCCTAGGAAATAAAATGGCGGTCATTACGCAATCATTTTTCAAACGCCTTTTTTTTGTAAAAAAAATAGTTTTATGAATTAAAAAAATAACAAAACAGTAAAGTTATCCCAATTTTTTTGTATTATGTGAAAGATTATGTTACACCGAGTAAATAGATACCCAACATGTCACGCTTTAATTATGCGCACACTCATGGAATGGCGCCAAACTTCGGTACTTAAAAATCTCCATAGGCAACGCTTTATTTTTTTTTACAGGTTACCAGTTTAGATTTACAGAGGAGATCTAGTGCTAGATTTGTTGCTGGCACTCTAACGCATGCGGCGATACCTCACTTATGTGGTTTAAATGGCGTTTACATATGTCGGCGGGACTTACGTGTGCGTTCGCTTCTGCAGGCGAGCTATCGGGGACAGGGGAGTTTTAATTCTTTTTTATCTTTTATTTATTTTTTAGACTTATTTTTTATTTGTTTATACACTTTTTTTCAATTTTTTTTCCACTTTTATTCCTATTACAAGGAATGTAAACATCCCTTGTAATAGGAAATGTGTGTGACAGGTCCTCTTTAAGGAGAGATGCGGGGTCAATAAGACCTCACATCTCTCCTCCAGGCTGGAAACCATGAGATCGGTGAAAAAAAATTCACCGATCTCATGAATGGTGGCTTACAGCCGCAATCGCGGCTTTGTTTACTTACGGGGACCCGGGCGTGATGTCATCACATCGCGCCCGGGTCCTCCGACGGTCATAGAGACCATCTGGTCATCAGTCATCTCTATGCTTCCTGCCAACGCCGAGGATTCGTTCTCCGGGCCCCCGAAGGCACGGGAGAGCCCGGAGAAGCACCGAATAGGGCGGGAGGGGGGGGAATGTAAGAACGATCAAGCGGCGGAACTGCCGCTATAATCATTCTTAGATTGTGCAGAATCGCCGGCTGAAGAAGAGGATATCTGGATGATGCCTCTGGCTGCAGGCATCATTCAGATATCCACCCGCAAAGCACAGGCCGTCAATTGACGGCCACTTAGGATGGTAGATCCCATCTCAGGCCGTCAATTGTATATGGCTGGGTATTGAAGTGGTTAAAAAACGGTAGTTTTTTCAAGAGCAGGACTCTCAAAGACGTTTTTACAGGCAAACTATAGACACCCAGCAGGTACAATATTTAAAGGAATTTTTCATTTTTTTTTTTTTTAAGTCAAGCATCATTAAAATCACTGCTCCAGGAGCAGTGATTTTATTGATGCTTACATAAAAAAATAAAAAAAATTACTTTAAATATTGTACCTGCTGGGTGTCTATACCTGTGATAACGTCTTTAAATAGCACAATCACCTGCATGCCAGTAAATCAGGAAGAACTGATCTATCTAAGCTATACAGTGTATAAATATATGTACAACTCCTAGGGATGTATATATATTCTCTGCACACTGTAAATTAAGCTAAACTGACTAGCCTGCCTGCCTGCTCTATCTAGCTATCTAAAACAACAATCTCTCTGTCTCTCTGACTGCTTTCATTAACAAGCCGGAACACACTACACGAGGCTGCCCAGCAGGCGGCCTTATATAGTGTGGGGTGTGTGCTAAAGCCCTGAGCCATAATTGGCCAAAGCCACGCAGGCTTTGGCCAATTATGGCTCTTCGTTTTTGCGCGCTTTGATTGGCCAAGCATGCGGGACATACAGCATGCTTGGCCAATCATCAATGTGCAATGCCGCAGTGAATTATGGGACGTTTTGCGTCACTCGAATTTGGCGCGAACGACTGATTTTGTTTGAATTTCGACAAACATACGAACAGACAATGTTTGAGTCGAACATACGTTCGTATCGAACGCGAAGCTCATCCCTATTCCTAATATACTGACAGGCAGGGAGGTGATTGTGCTATCTGCAGTATTTTCACGTGGTGTATTGTCTGTGTCCTCTGCACAGTGTGCACCTAAAGCTACGTCAATAGATTGGCTGGTGTTTCTCATATTAATTCCTACAGGCAGGGATCTGCTCATAATAATACCACAGGAAGGGAATCATTCTGCAAGTACTTTCACGTGATGTACTGTCTGTGTTCTCTGCACAGTGTGCACCTAAAGCTAAGTGGTGTGTGTACTGTCTGTGTCCTCTGCACAGTGTGCACCTAATGCTACGTAAATCTGGTGTTCTCATAGTAATTCCTACAGGCAGAGATATGCTATCAAACTGTTGTGCCACTGGTCTATATAAGGTTGAACAAGTAAGAGCTGCTGGATCCACCCTGTAGTGTTTTAAGAACATATAATGTGATGACCAGCAAGCCTTTTTGCAGACTGTTTCCAGAGACAACCCTGCCTGTGCTGTCCAAGAAGATGTCATCACCCTGGTTGAGTGATGAGCTCTAACAACCTCTGGAGGATCCTTCCTACATGCCCAGTGACAATTTTACTATTCGGGCCGAGATGATTCTGGCCGAAGCCACTTACTCTTTAAATCTTCATGATTCTGAATGTAGAAGTAGCCCGAGATAGGCTTTGAGGACTTTTGGAATGTCCAACTTGTGCAGATCAGCATCTGATTCCGCTGGGAAGGCTGGAAGCACCCATTCACTGGAAAGACGAAATATGGATCCCACTCTTTGGAACAAAATGATCCAAGGGTCTCAGCACAACCCTGTCTGGGAAGAACATGGAATAAGGTTCTGCCGCCCCAAATTTTGGAGTCGACACTTTCCGCCAAAATAATGGCTAACAGAAAAGCCAAGTCTTCTGTCAAGAGTACAATGAGGGTTTTCTAGAAAATTGAGGACTACTGCCAGGACCCATTAAGGGAACCTATTTCTCTTAGGAGGGCGTAGTCCAAGTACCTCTAATGAATTGATCCATCAGCAGGTTTGCTGCCCATTTCTTTTGGGTAAAAGCCAAGATGGCAGAATGGGAAAGGTAGCTCTCAGTCAGACTTTTATGGAGAGTTAAACGAGTCATGTGGGTGGATATAGGGGCGGGGCTATATCATATGTAATGCTTCCATGTCTGGCATCAGGAAAACTGTCTAAAGAAATCAGGTGTTGCATTCACATCTATCTAAAAAAGGTATTTTTTCTGTAGTTAGAATAATAAATCAGTCTGGGGTGCTGCTGCTATTTTAAAGCCAAACAATCATATACAAATGCATACTAGTAGCTAGTGATTTTCAAAAATTCCCCCATGATGGGGGGGCGTGGCCAACCGCAAAGTTGAATGGACGCCTGACTTCTCAGCTCCTGCACCGACCGGAGAACAGACTGATCTACAGCGCTAACCCACAGCACCAACATGCATCATTTTAACCCCCAGACACTGGGGAACCTGACCGGATCCTCCTGGAAACATAAAGAGGAACGACAACCACGGAAACTGATGGATTTTTTCTCTCTGCCTCACAACACTCGAGGCCAAGATGGTGCCCGCGACCGCTCACTGCGCGGTGAGAGAAACCTCACTGATCTCTCTGTAGATGGGGACTTGCCCATCCACCCTCACTCCTCCGCTGGCACATCCTTACCTCCCGGATCGGCATCTGCTTCCAACAGCCCGGCGAAGACTCGGATGCGGCTGGACTCTCAGGCCACTGAGGTAAGGCCTACACTAGATAGCCTCCTAGCGCTACCACCAGCATCATCCCCCATTGCGGCCTTTCCCACCGCCAATCAACCAGTCATGGACACTATGTTAAAAGACATGCTGATGTCTCTGCACAGCTCCCTGCATAATGACATCTCCTCAATGTTCTCTGCATTTAAGACTGAAATGGTACATATAGGCCATAGAGTGGGTCATATTGAACAGCAAATGGACGCCATGACAGTCACGGTTAATGACCTAGTAGATGCACATGAAAACACCAGGGATGAACAAAAATGGGTACGGGCCAAGATGGCGGACCTCGAGGACCGATCCAGACGCAACAATGTGAAAATCCGTGGCATACCAGAAAGGATCGTACCAGCCGATCTCAATGGATATGCTAGGAAAATGATCGCTTCTCTCCTGCCCGATCTCCCAGCCATGGAGACCGTCATTGATCGGATCCATCGTCTGCCTAAGCCCACACACCTGCCACCAGAAGTACCTTGTGACACCCTCATGAGAATTCACTTTTATCATACCAAGGATATGCTCATGTCCAAATCCAGACGTATAGGCCAGCTACCTGCACCGTACTCAAAACTCCAACTTTTTGCCGACATATCCCAGTACACCCGCCAGCAGAGGAGGTAACTCCAAACCATCACAAAACCACTCAACAACCATAAAATCCCCTACCAATGGGGGTTCCTGACTAAGCTTCTAATCACCAAAAATGGTGTGAAGCATAGCGTCCATACGGTGGAGGAAGGCATCCAACTCCTCAGGAAATAGAAAATAATTCCCGACGATGTAACCCCGATGCAACTATCAACCCCAGATGTCCCGCATACCAGCCTCCCGGGTCCTCACCCCAGTGTCAACATGTGACCATGTGGTTAGTATAATCCTCACCAGCATTTCTATGATACGTTCCGGTTGGTGCCAGTTCGATGTAATTAGCCCACAAACTTTTACCCCTCAAAACGCTCAGTAGTTTTCTGGTATACTACTGCTCCTGGTGTTTTCCCACACCCATCCACGTTGCTGTTTTACGTGAGCTACTGTTGACTTCACTTTTCCCTTCTTTTTTTCTTCCCACTTGTCTCCCCCTCTTCCTTCCCATCCGACCTCCGGAAACCACCGGAGTCCTGAGAGCACCTTCTTCTGGATCCACCAATTAACTCTTGGTACGTCCTACTCTACGCTGATCGGTAAACCTCTGGCGAACTGTGAGTACTTTTCTATCTACGCATAACACACTAGCTTACCTAAGATGCCAAAGTTCCTGTCTCTAAACGTCAAAGGGTCTAAACCATCCTGTTAAAAGGTCATCAATGTGGAAGACAGCTCAGACATCTCTCTGCGATGTCCTCTGTGTGCAAGAAACACACTTTAAATGCTCCGCAGAGCCGCTATGCACTAATAAGATTTTTCACCAACATCTTTAGAGCCTCTGGACCTGAGAAAAAAAATGGAGTCCTAATTGCCATTAAAAACACTGTATCGTTTACCCTCCATGACAGCCTGATTGATACCAAGGGCAGATACTTGGCTTTAAACTGCTCCATGAATAACATTCGATACACTATTGTGACGGTCTATGCCCCTAACACTAAGCAGATCAGCTTCCTGTCCAAACTAATGAAAAAGATCAACCGCTTCAAACAAGGTCACCTCATAATATGTGGGGACTTCAACATAGTCTCTGACAACTCTCTGGACGCTTCATCTCGATCGAACACGATTGCCTCATCTATGGGCTCCTTCTTGAAGACACACAATCTCTACGACGCCTGGAGATGTCTCCACTCCACGGAGAGGGATTACTCATATTTCTCTCCTCGCCACAACTCCTATACAAGAATAGACTATTTTCTAGTGGACAAATGGTCCCTACCTAAGGCCTCTGCATCCGATATATCCACTATTACGTGGTCCGACCACGCACCTGTTACCATGTCTTTCAGTGACTCCCCCTCCCCTTCACGAACCAGGATCTGGAGAGCCAACGCCTCAATTATCCACTCTCCTTCCCATTCTGAATTTATCAAGGACCGTCTAACTGAATTTTTCTCCCTAAATGCAGGTTCTGTAGTTGATAATTCTATACTGTGGAATGCCCATAAGGCGTTCGTTCGTGGGATTTTTATGCAACTGAGTGCTAAAGAGAGGAGGATGAAAACACAGCGCCTAGATTCCGACATAAAAGTCTTGGAAGCCCAGAACCAATCCACTCCCAGCACTGCGTCCAAACAAAAACTAGACTGCCTTAGACAAGAACTAAGAGCTCACTTACTAGACTCCTTTGAGATAGCCCACACACGCTTTAAAGCCCAGCACTACTCCACAGGAAACAAAGCGGGCAAGGCCATGGCAAATAGACTTAGGCCTTGTACACACGAGGGAATAAATCCGCTGAAACTGGTCCGACGGACCATTTCATCCGAAAAATCCGCTCGTCTGTATAGGCAAACGGACCGTTTTGGCCGGATTTCTCCTGCGGACAAATTCCAAAGCATGCTTTGAAATATTTCCGCCGGACACATGTCCGTCGGATATGTCCGCTCGTGAGTACACAAAAGCATCGGACCAAAAACCTGCGCATGCTCAGTCAAAACGATGGGACGGGAGCACTCGTTCAGGTAAAACTTGCGTTTGTTTGGGACCTGGCACATTCGTCACCTAAACTCTCTATATAGTGTCCCGTTTCGAGCGTATTTTTGTTCTTTGTTCTCTTGCTAGACGAAACCCGTTCTCTTGCTGATGCAATTTTGTCCCGATGTCACATACTGAAAGCTTGCATTTTCGTTAGTGTTTTTTCTATTTGACACTGTTTGCTAGCCAGATGTCCCCACATTTGTTTCCGTTCTCCACATTTTTATTATGTCTATTTTGACTTAATGTTGAGGGTATCATATTTATTTTTTTGGTGTGCTTTTTTTTTTTTGTTGTATTTTACGGTTGAGGAACATTTCCAAATTATGTTATTTTTGTTGTTTCATCATGTTTGTTTGTTTTTTGTTAAAATTGACTTTTATTTTCCCAACTTATGTAATTTTGTTGTTTCATCCTTTATTTTTTTCCTTTTTTTTGGGGGGGGGGGGTTTGAAAAACTTTTAGGCTTCTTTTGGGTTTACCAAGTTCGACCACAAAAGGTCCCCCCCCCCCCCCCCCAAGGAGTTTGTGTCCTTTGCAAATGCCACATTTTATTTTACAAATGTCTGATGCTTACTCACCACAGCATAAAACACATTAGACAAGGTTTGAAAGTAACTACAAAAGCCATTTATTTCCGGCCAAAAAAGAAATTATAAATCACCAGAACGGCAGCACTTGATGAGATTGCAACATACATGCATACTTGGGAATTACAACATGATGAAGGATAAATTTAGTAACCTCAGGAGTCAATATCAAAAATCAGAATCAGCAGCACATGAACAAAGGAACCCAAGCTGTGCTACTTCAACAAGCTCAGTTTTTTGGACAATCAACTGGATGGCAGGGAATCATCTTCTCGACTTCTTTCCAGACTTCCTTCCAGCAAAACTTCCACGGGTCTGTCCACGGACCCTTGCAGGTGGGGGTGATGTGGCAGCAGGAGGAGGATGTTGATGATGAGGAGCAGGCCAGGCCGGGTCACACAGCACAGTGTCCCTGCTCAGCTCGTCCCTTTTCATCTTGGCCAGGACCTGATTAATCAGGTCCTTGGCCAGGCTTTTTTGCTCCTCCCCCCCTTGGTTGAGCTCATTGGCCACAAATGCACTATAGCATTCTGTTGGGTTGAGGGGGGCCCTCATGATTTCTGCAGCCTCCCGTATAACCTCCAGGCTTTCGTTGTGCACCACACTCCTGCGCCTCCTTGCAGCTGGTGGCGTCATCTGGAGGGGAGGAACTTGGCTGATGGTGCTCAGCCTGGGCCTGGGGACCTGCTGCACCTCACTTGGCCCCGCCTCCTCCTGGCTGCCACTCCCCCCTTCTGCCTGGCTGACATGGGCCTTAGGAGCTGCCACCTCCTGGCTGCTCTCTTCTTCCTGTGTATAAAAAAGGTACATGTTGTAATATTTTGCACAATCAATCACACACATTTTCTTTCTCTAGAGTGTTTTAGTTAGTATTAATTTGAATTAAACAGACTGTTCTTCTGACCCCTGCATTTGGCATCCCTGACACCTATTTGTAGGCCCACAACTTTGGTTTCTCTTCCCAAGGTTTTTTTTTTGTTTACCAGATCAACTCACTAATTCTAAATTTATCCTTCACCATGTCGCCTGTGCAACTTGGCACCCAAGTGTGCAGGTATGTAGCAATCTCATCAAGTGCTGCCGCTCTCTTCTGGGTATCTAAATATTCTGGGTGCTTGGTGTCCCAAAGAAGGGGCATATCCCGATAGCGGGTTATTAGCTGCATTGTTGCCTCCTTCCCTTTCAGCAAATCCATCTTGACCAGCTTTCACCTCCTAAAAATTCTTTCAATAGTAATATCTATAATCGAAAAAGAAAAACAAACACAAAGCACAACTTAAAAAATGCTCAGCTTTGAGATTCTCAAAATATGTGCACATTCATTCATTTTAGAGCAACTACAGTATACAAACACAGTGTCTTCTGCTGCTACATAGCTGGCCAGCTCTGCCGCATTGTTGTAGCCCCCAAAAAAGGTGTCATGCAGAGCTATTTGTTGAAGTTGTAGCATGTAGATAAGAACACATCCACCATGAATATTAATGCTAGTACTAAATCAAGGCACTAGTTCATGTTTAGCCAGGGCCGCCATCATGAATTTTGGGGCCCCTTACACAGCTTCAGGCATGGGCCCCCTGGAGCAGTGAACTGGGGGGGGGGGTGCTGCCGCATGATGAAATAGAGAAGCGGGGGGGGGGCTGCTGCCGCGAATTGAGAAGCGGGGGGGCCCTTTACAAAAATAAGCAATAAAGGAATATATATGTAAAAAAGGGGGGTAGCAATCCGGGGCCCTGGGGACCTCCGGACCTCTAAAAAAATTACTAAAAAATACAATATTTAGTAATATATATTTTTTTTGGGTGGTTCCCATCCGGGCCCCTTATACAGGTGTAATGCCTGTACCCCCCTGATGGCGGCCCTGTGGGTAGCTATCATGCCCCTCAGCATTGATGGCAGAAAACACTAACTACTTATCTCTGTACAACCAACACACAACAATACTTGCATGATCTGACTGCATACTCTAAAATCCAAATAAAGAGGATAGAGCATTCTCTACATATATCTTGATGAAGTGATGTGTACAAGCACTTGGCTCTCTAAATTTTATGGTGTGCCCCAAAATGCCTAAATACCAGTAGCACTAAAAGGGTGCAAACAACATTGAAAAGCCCCATCCCCCCATGGCTGTTCAAATTCTAGGCCTCTGATCCAATGTTTTCATTTACCTTTGTCTCTCTCTCTCTCCTCGTTTCCGCTCGAGTAATCTCCGCGTAACCTACGTAATCACGTCGTTTCCATTATATCCCCACGCAATCAAGAAGCGCCGCCCTCGTCTCCGTCCATGACGTACCAATTCTTGTTTTCCACGCCCCTATGCAATGTAGATTGGAAAATATGGCGATGTCACACGAGCGCACATTAGCCTCTGATCGGGATCTGGAAGGGACAGAGGCCGGAACGTCCAGATCCAGGCCAAAACGATACAAGGCCACAAACATGTCTCTACAAGAGATGCTGGAGATGGTGTCCATACTGCGACGGAAGGACTATGATGGTGAGCATGGGCCATACAGCACCCCTAACCAGAGGAAGTCCAAAATTATGGATAAGGCGGCGACAAAACTTTTTGAGATTTTTGGGGTCACCAGGTCAAAAGAGCAGCTCCGGAAACGCTGGTCCGACTTAAAACTGCGCGAGCCAAAGCAGTATCGCAAAATCCTGAAAATCATAGAAAAAAGTAAGTACTTTAAAATGTCTTTGGAGTGCCTATTGTTTTTTCAAATGTTTTGCCATGTCTATTTCGCCATGTGCCTCGTTGGCCTGCTTGTATTTTTGAACCCCTGCATTGTAAACTTAGTAATGTTTGTCTAATAAATCCGATGACTTGCCACGATCGTAGGCAACATCGTTCCATCACCTAGTTTCTCCAAAATCCGCGGGTCCGGGAACATCACACCTGGACGTGGCTATTTGGCGAAAAAAATCGTTTAGAGAAACAATGAGGAAAATATGATTTGTTTGTGCAAACGAAGTTGATTTTAAAAGGCAAACAGGATTCATTCATTCACACATTGATGAGATAACCTAATAAGCAGCTGTTTTCACATCTGTAATTTTGAGAACCTGTGTCTCCCCCCATAAAATACTAATTTGTTAAGGAAATTCAGCTCGTACAGAATCCCTTTACACAAATAACTATCCTTCCCTATACCGAAAACTTACAGCCGATATGAATAACTGGGCCAAATATGATCTTTCTTGGCTGGGCAGAATTAACTCTATAAAGATGACTTTGCTTCCTAGAATTTTATATCTATTCCGCTCCCTTCCCATTCCCATCAGAAAAGACCACATGCAGAGTTTACAAAGCAAAATACTCAAATTCATTTGGGGCAAGTCAGGTTACAGAATCCCCCAAAACACTCTATATAACCATAGGAAAAGAGGAGGACTAGGATTACAGCATCTATATAAGTACTTCGTAGCTGCCAGACTGGCTCAACTATCCGTAGTTTACTCCAAACTGGATAAACCAGACTGGGTCCACATAGAGGGGCAAGCTGTCCCCCAGTTCTCCCTAGAATACTTACTCTGGTGCCCCCAAAAGAGAAGACCACCCATTTTGTCCCCCTCCCTTTCTCAATCTTACGCCCTTTGGGATAGATTTCGTCACCTTCCAGCCCTGGTCTCGAAAGGACAACCTCTAGCCAGTGTATTCCAAAATCCGGATTTCCCACCTGGAATGGACAGGAAGGCCTTCAGTTGGTGGTTGGATAAGGGTCTGTACCGCATAGGACACTTCTTCACAACCAAAGGCCCTTATACCCTAGACCACTGTGTGACTAAATTGGACCTCCCTGACACTGAAAAATTCAGATTCAAACAAATATCACAATTCCTACACACTTTATGGACGGATAGGCCTCTACCTCCCAAATTCACAGATTTTGAGCTCTGGTGCGGGCAGACCATGGGACAAAGGGGAGGAATATCTGTCATCTACTCTTTACTCACCCGCCTGACTGAGAAGTCTTCTTATATGATGGCTTGGGAGGCAGACCTCCAACTAGGGTGGGACTTGGAGACCTGGCAGGCAGCTTGTTCTGATTCTTTTCAGGGCATCTTAAATACTTCCCTGATGGAAGCAAACTTAAAGGTCCTTATGAGGTGGTATATGACTCCTGCCAGGCTTGCGGCCATCTACCCATCATCAGATCCCAGCTGCTTTAGAGGTTGTCAACTCCTGGGCTCGATGGTGCATGTCTGGTGGGAATGTCCCAGAATCAGACCAATCTGGAAGAGGATTTTTACCCTCATTTGTACAGTCACTGGTTGCTCGGTCCCCAGGACGGCTTCTGTAGATCTCCTAAATGCTAGGATCCCGGGTATATCCAAGCCCAATCAGAAGCTGATCCGATTTATGCTCCTCGGGGCTAAAATTACCATCGCAAGGGCTTGGAGAAAACCCAGGGTTTCCATTGCAGAAATAAACCGCAAGATTTCATGGATCATGGTGCAGGAAAAGCTGGCCAGCATTCTTTCAAACACGAAACAGAAATTTGAAGCCGTGTGGGGATCATGGGCGTCCCACTGTGGTATACCTTTGGCGACTGGGGTACACCCCGCGCAACCTGCTTCCTTCAGCACAAGTTAGGCTCATGCTTCCCTTCCTTTCCCTTTCTCTTACCCCCACTTTTCTCTCTCTCTTTTCTTACTTCTATTATTTTTAGACAGTTGTATGACTAGAGGGTAATGTTCTTTGTTCTTCGTCCGGTTTTTCATATGGGCAACTTGGTAACACTATAGGCCTATCTTATTTCGTGAGTATGAGCTAGAGGTTCAATGAAGCTAAATTTGAACCCACTAATTTCCTATCAAATACTTTTATAGGAGGAGGCGGATTGGGAGGCGCCTGGCTGGGACACAGAATGATCCCATTAGGGGTGTCCGGGACAGGCAGGATTCCCCCGAGCGCAAGACCACCATATTCACTTCTTTTTCCGCCCTTTCCTCTGTTATCAAGCTCGCTGGATTCCTTTAACCAGCTCACAGTTGGGCAATTTGAAATCATTGAGTCATTGTTACTGTCAATATGCCCGGTTTGTTGAATGTTATGATGTTGTAATTTCAGCCTTTGGTCGTACTATATCTGTATCCTTTATTTGAAAAAAAAAAATCTATTGAAAGAAAAAAAAAAAAAATACTAATTTGTACTTTTGGTGAAGGGACTCCAAAAACTACTTATTCAGGAGGCCAGCCATGTGTGTCACTTCACCAAAAAGGCTCATTATATCACAGCTTGGGACAAGTCATCTACCACCAAAAAAATATGCTTTTTGCTGGAATAAGCCCAAAACTACAATTGTAGCGCCACTTCTAAGCAATGTTTGCAAATTAGGCCCTCCAAAAATATCTGGTTGCTGATGAGTTTTCTTTTTTTTTGTTGGTTTTTAGGGGAAAGAAGAGGACAGCGCTATGAGGAGTCAGGGAGGCCCACACTGTCTCCAAAACGGCCAAAAAAAAATGTGGAGGAGGAGGATGATGAAGAAGGAGAGGAGGAAGAAGGAGAGGAGGAAGGCGGATTGGTGGAGGAAGGCGGATTGGTGGAGGAAGGCGGATTGGTGGAATTAGGCGGATTGGTGGAATTAGGCGGATTGGTGGAGGAAGGAGAAGTTGAAGAAGAAGGAGAAGTTGTAGAAGATGTTGAACTTCTCAGTACAACAGGTCAGTGACACCCCAGCTTTGCAGGGAAAAAGAGATGTAGATAGGCCTGCACCTTACTTACAATGTTTTTTTTTTTTTTGTAATTTTTAGGGGATGAAGATGGGATTAGCACATCTGTTGCTCCTATTTTTTCTCGTGCAAGTGCACAAATCCTAATACAGCAGATAATGGAGTGCAGCACGGAGCTGGCCAATATGAGGGAAAGGATGGTGGTGATGGACCAAAACTACAAAAACATGCTAGATATTTTGGGACGTATATAGAAGACTATCCCCCCCATCTGCCCCCCCATCTGCCCCCCCCCCTGCCCCACCCCCTGCCCTCACCCCCAACCACCCCACTCTCAAAGATGTTGTATATTTTTACTTTAAAATACGCCAAAATTTGAGGATGCACACACACACACTTGGGTTTATTTATTAAAGCTATAACGTGCAAAAGCAGCCTCACTTGGCATATAAACCAATCAGCTTCCATGTTTAGATACAAAAGCTGAATTGAATAAGCTCAATTTGCAATTATATGCAGAAATAAGCCTGAGTTTGCACTGTTTAGTAAATAAACCCCAGTGTGTGTTCACATGTGATATCTGCCATCACAGTACATCAATTGTCTGTGCTTTGTGGGTGCAACCCCTTCCTCGCTTATCAAGTAGGTGAGAGAAAGGGGTTGCACCCACAAACCACATACATTGATCACCCATGATGGCAGATAGCACATGTGAACATTTGACATGGGATCTCAGGCGAGAATACACCATTTGGCACATCACACACACAGCATGTGTGCATCCTCAAATTTTGGCGGATTCCGGGGTGACATTAGACCATGTCGTCTGTGTTTGGTATGCTAAATAAAAGGTTGAACTTTGTAAGTTCCATTGTTACATATGTTTGTCAAAACCCCAAAAATTTGGTTGAAGACAAAAATCCTTTCTAAACACATTTTTGTACGAAAAGCCTAAAGATTTTTGGAAAAACACCAAATAAAAAAATATTTTTTTCAACAAAAAAAACACAAAAAGCAGTGGCTTCTTATTTGTAGGCTCAATACCCAGTTTGTAGAAGAGTGACTAGAATGTGCAATTGTGTGTATTTACTAAAACCTGCTAAGTAAATTGTGCACAAGAAGTGCACTAGTTTCAGAACCTGGAAGACAGATCAAAAGAGAAAAAGCAATAATGACAAACAACTGAATAAAGTCCAATGGTCAAATTATTTATTAGTTCTTTGTAATATTTCTTTCTTTTGGGGGCCGAATTAGAAATAAATATTAATCTGGCATAGCTATGGCCCCCCGACCCATAAAGTACTCAACATATTTGTCGCGTACCTCACGAGCAGATTCGGTGACCGAGCCAGCGCGACCAGTGTCCAGCCCAGGAAGGGTATCTGAGGGTAGTCCTGCCTCAGCACCGATGTTGGGTAGGTACGTCTGGGAATGCCTGCGTAAAAAAATATGCAATCACTATTTAATAACTAACCTAAGAGGGGAGAGGAAGAAGGGGAAAGAAAAAAAGGAAAAAAAAAGGGAAAAAGACTCTGGGGTATCTGCAAATACAGCAGCTCATATGTGAGGTAATTTCCACTGGAGATAACCACATACTGCAGATCCCTACCAGGGGGGATATCACTAGTCTCTGTCAAATCTCCTCAGGACACTCTTCCACACTGAGAACCCCTGACTAGCCCTCACACCTGGCTAGATTAAGGTGACAGCATAAAGGATTAATAGGCCTGCTCTATCCCTCCATTCCTCCAGAAATTCACCACTTGGCTTCCCTCGGCTTTACCTGACCCCCCTGGCTTCCCTCCTTCACCCTTCTCCAGCAGGTAAGCCATTTTACTGCCATTTCACTGAGGCTGCAGGCGGCCGTCCTTTTTAGGACAAGCCGCTGCTGCCACTTAAGCCTCGGCTTTCCCCCTATCCACATCTCCCCACCTATACCCCCACACTACCAGCCCTTCTCAAGCTACCCATCCGCCACCTTCCTTGCAATCCTTTGCAATTTTCCACCGTTTCTGGCGTTTTTTCGATACGTCCGCGCCGGCCTGGTAGCAATCGCGGCAGCCACAATCTAGGAAAGGCCGCGGCTTCACCTGCGGCCTAGTGGCGCGCCGCTTCTTACCCCCTCCAACCGCCACCAAAGTCCCAAAACGGACTAGAAACCCACCCCATACCCCCAGGAAAGTACCTCACACCCCGGTCTATCAATCCTGGCCCCAAATAGTAGCACCGATCCACCCAATCTGGAAGCTTTACCAGCCTGGATCCTGCTGCCGATCGGCAGGCCATCTTACTACTCCCAGCCCCAAATCTCAACACCATTACAACTTGATCCAGGGTTCGCCCGATCGCCTATCAAGGGGTCAGGAAGGAATTTTTTTCCCTGTCGTTGCAGATTGGCGTAGCACGGTCAGGGTTTTTTTGCCTTCCTCTAGACCAAGTCAGGTTAGAGGATTCAATCAATCCTTGACAATCCCTCCCCCCCTCCTGGTGTTTGGCGACCATGGTCAATCTGCAATACACGGCAGAGGCCATGTGGGGTTTGAGGCGATTTGCCTCAATACTACCAGCCTGCACCAAAAAAGCCCTCCAAACTGAGCGCCTATTGAGGATCGATCGAAGATCAATTATCAAAGGTCTCTGCCGTTTGCCCCAACCTAAGCACATATCATGTGCTTTGATCAACACCAGATCGGCAGTAAAACACCGATTAGAAATCCATGATTTCATCCTACAGCACGATTTAGACTGCCTCTTTATTACAGAGAGCTGGCTTACAGCCGATTGTAACACCATTCTAGGAGAATTGGTGCCAGAAAACTACCGTATTATAACGGAAAACAGAATAGGGCAAAGAGGAGGAGGATTGGCGGTGATCCATAAGACGCGTCTTGCGATCACAAAATCAGTTCTTCAAAATCCTCTTCCATTCATGGAAACCCTTACTCTACAACTGCAAGCAAACTCCCAGGAGACCGTCCGGATTCTACTCTGCTATAGGCCACCCGGCCCAAAATCGCAGCTTCTCCCTTCATTGACGGACTTTATCTCCACTTATACCCTAAACAGCAAACACCTTTTGCTGCTCGGGGATTTCAACCTCTGGGCCAACTCCCCGCAAGACCCCGTTGCCGACGCCTGCATTGACCACCTGGAAGGATTAGGGCTTCAGCAATTAGTATGTGGGCCCACACATGCTTCAGGTCACACACTCGATCTTATTTTCAGACACGATCTGCTAATAAAAATCTTGGAAAATGAACCATTGCCATGGACTGATCACCATGCAATTAAATTCATTATTTCCGAATTCCCCCCCTTAATAAAAACATCAAATCCAGTGACTACACACTGGACTAGATGTCAGAAGAAGCTCCATTCGGAATTCTTCAAAGCCACATTAAGGGAAAAAATAAATTCAATTCAGCCGCATCAAAAGGCTGAGGAAACACTGGAGGCCATAAACACAGCACTATTACAGTCAGCCGACTTAATAGCACCAAAACGTAAAACCCACATCCGGAAAAATAATGCAGGCTGGTTCAACAACCAGCTGGCGTTATGGAAGCAAGAGCGCAGAAGGGCAGAAGCCGCCTGGAAAAGAAGTTCATCAGATGAGAACCTCTCCATCTACAAGGAAATAACCAGAAAATACCACAAGGAAATCTTCGATGCCAAGAAAAATTATTTTTCTGAGGCCATCAACAATGCCCTCAACCGCCCCCGCGAGCTCTTCAAGCTGGTCACTCAGACCATGAATCCAGGATATCTTGAAGCCCCCAATTCGGACTCACAAGAATTTTGCGATGAGTTATCAGATTACTTCATTAATAAAATTGAAGGAATCCGGCAAAGCATTGAGCAGAACAACTCCCCCCATAGCCCCCCCAGTAATTATTCACATAGCACCGGCAGTAACTCGCCACAACCAGGTAAGTTCACGCTGGAACCCGTCTCTACCCATGACATTAAAAATATCATTGGTACTCTGCGTAACAGCACTGCGCCTAATGATATCATTCCCACCAAACTGCTGAAGGAATGCGCCGACATCCTGGCACCTCCTATCACGCAGCTTATTAACCAATCCTTCAGGGAGGGCATAGTGCCTGCCCAGTTGAAGGAGGGTATAATTCGACCTATCTTGAAGAAACCCACCCTGGACCCCAAGAATCCACTTCACCGCCGTCCCATAACAGGCCTAAATTCTCTTTCTAAGGTCATGGAGAAAGTAGTAGTACAACAGCTGCAACAGCATCTAGATACCCACAACCTACTTGATCTATATCAATCGGGATTCCGGCCCGGACACGGGACAGAAACCGCATTGATCAATATATGGGACGACGCTCTCGAGGCCGCAGACGAAGGAGAATCTTGTCTTCTGGTTCTGCTGGACCTAAGCTCAGCCTTCGACACAGTAGACCACAAGCTTCTATTGACTCGGCTAGCTGAAGTAGCCAAAGTCGCAGAAGGCGATCTATCCTGGTTCTCCTCTTTCATGGAAAACCGATCGCAAATAGTGAAGCTAGGACCTTTCACTTCGGAAAAACGGAAAGTATCATGCAGAGTCCCTCAAGGATCCCCCTGTCACCGGTGTTATTCAACATCTATCTGCGTCCTCTTTTTGAAATCATCAGCAGTCAAAAACTGCTCTATCACTCATATGCAGACGACACGCAACTGTATTTCCGCATTTGCAATAAAAAGGATCACCACCTCAATCTAGAGACTTGTCTCTCTTTGATAGAGGACTGGATGACCAAGAGTTATCTTAAACTCAACGGAGCGAAAACAGAACTTCTCCTGTTTCACGCTAAGCGAAGGAACCAACCAGCAACAACTTGGACCCCCCCGCCCATTCTGGGTAAATTCATCACCCCTAGCGCCAAAGTCAAAAGTCTTGGGGTCATCTTCGACTCCTACATGACAATGGACGCACAAATAGGGTCAGTAGTCAGTGGATCTCTCACCATCTGCTGCGCCTACTACGCAGACTTATTCCTTTCATTCCTAAAGAAGACGTAGCAGTCGTGGTGGGAACAATTGTTAACTCCAGACTGGACTATGCAAATGCCCTTTACCTCGGACTCCCGAAGTACCAAATCGCTCGTCTGCAAGTCGTTCAAAACACTGCTGCGAGACTTTTGACAGGGAAAAAACCCCGGGAATCCATCTCACCTTCATTGAGATCCCTTCACTGGTTGCCAGTGAAAGACAGAATTGCTTTTAAAGCACTCTGTCTAAAGCATAGATGTATCCATGGGAATGCTCCCATATACCTATGCGAAAAAATAAAAGTTCATAACCCCAATCGCATCTTGCGATCCACCAACCAAAATCTACTCCAGATACCGAAAGCCAATTACAAGTCCAAAGGAGATAGAAGATTCGCGGTCCAAGGTCCCAGACTATGGAACGCTTTACCAACCAATATTCGGTTGGAGGAGAATCACCTAGCATTCAGGAGAAAGATCAAGACTCATCTCTTTTGATATCAAAGGAGACAGGAACAACAAGCGCCCAGAGGCGATTCAATTCGCATGTGCAGCGCTATATAAGTTTTCATTCATTCATTCATTCAATATCATCTGATATTTTATCTTTCATCAATAGACTTTACACAATAGGATTCATTCCTTGTCTGAGGCCTCCCCAGCAATTCAATCTGAGTGGATACAATACACAGAGACAGGAAACTAGTGGTTACCTCAGCATCGCTCCTCAAGACCCTCAGTCCATAATCCCCCCCCCCCCTGTCGGAGTACATTACAGCCTCTCAGATTAAGTCTACCACCTGAAGAAATATACACCAGATAATTTTAAGGCTGCAACCTTAAGAGGAAAACTTTCATTCAACAATATCTTACTTAATCTGCAATAATCGCAAGTCATTTACTATAATTCATTTCAGGGATACTTTTAAGGTGGCGACTTAGGGAAGACCCACCACTCACCGTCGGGTGTCTGATGACAACATTTTTTGAAGATCTTAGATCCCCCCCATCTACAGTAATGACACTCACTTATTATATTAAACAGGGACTCCACCTATAACAGATTTTGTCAGTTTTCACAGTTTGACTACAAGCCCTGGTACCCAGGTATGAACTGAGCACTAAAATATCATTAGACAGAGCACATAGATCCCTAGGCCCACCAAGAAAAGACGGCTTACCGAGAGATGTGATAGTAAAGCCTCACTATTACTCCACCAAAGACGAGGTGATGAAAACATCTCGACAACAAGAAAACCTTCAATATCAAGGTGCAACGATTCAAATATTTTCAGACATATCTCCCTACACCATTCAGAAGAGGAGAGCGATGAAACCACTACTTTCTGCCCTCATGAAAAAAGACATTAAATACAAATGGGCCTTCCTATTAGCCTTAAAATTCAACTATAACGGCAGACTCCACATAGTACACAACTTTCAAGAAGGTGAAAGACTATTACTAGACCTGAAAATTATTTCACATGAACCAGCCATGGACACTTTACCACCGCAACAAACCTCAGCTAAAAGAAATACACCCAATAGTCCAACCTCAAATCCCTGGAATAGAGTCAAACACAGGAAAGTCTGAAATAACTCTACTAAACATCAACTGAAATTATTTAATCTTAGCTCCGGTGGTGTCCATCCCCCATTCATATAAGTTGTTGTGTTTTTTTTTTTTTCTCCCCAATAGGCCTTCTTTTAATATGAATTGTTTCTCAATTCTTGATCAAATTACTTATAAGGATTTCTGGTAGAGTAAGAGTTAAAGGGGTAGTTCCCCCAAAAACCTTTTTTTTAACATTTATTCAGGCTCGTTATGTCAAGGGGAATCAGGTTTTTTTTTTTTAGAAATGAAGCCGTACTTACCGTTTTACAGATGCATCGTCTCCGACGCTTCCGGGTATGGGCTCCGACTATAGGCGTGCCTATTTGATTGACAGGCTTCCGAGGTCGCATACATCGCGTCACGATTTTCCGAAAGTAGCCGAACGACGGTGCGCAGGCGCAGTATAGAGCCGCACCGTCGCTCGGCTTCTTTCGGCTACTCGTGACGCGATGTATACGACCGTCGGAAGCCTGTCAATCAAATAGGCACGCCCAGACCAGACGATCATACCCGGAAGCGACGGAGACGATGCATCTGTAAAACGGTAAGTATTGCTTCGTTTCTAATAAAAAACCACCCGATTCCCCTTGACATAACGAGCCTCAATCAATGTTAAAAAAAGGTTTTTGGGGGAATTACCCCTTTAATATTTACTGGCTCACTTATATAATTTATTTATTTATTCTTGTGGTTTTTCAATATCTACTTACACATATGGTTCTACAATTTTTATTTTTTCCTATGGTATTAAAAAATATATATTTTTTTTTTTTGGGGGGGAAGGTACTATCTCTTCAATTGTTATTTTTGGGGGATCAACCCTTTGTTTTTCAAAATTTAATTCATGAACTTTTTGATTGTCGCTGACAGTCGGCGGTGAGGCCCTGAGCCTCAACCTACTTCTTGGAGCGACACTTTGTCACCCTGACAAGTAGGAAGTTAGTCCTCTAAATGGACTACTCTAATAAATTCTGTTTGATTCAAGGAGGGAGCAAACTTTTCTTCCTTCAATCTGGGTCATGGTTTGACCTTTTGCAATACTACATCTTGCTTTGTTGTTACCATTTTTGCCTTTATTTCCATGTATCTATTCTCCCCTTCTTTTCCCCCTTTACCTTCCCACCCTCCCTCCCGGCCTACCTGCCATTACAGGTGTCTTCTGAGCTATGGACTCAGTCTTTAAGACACGATCTGTCCATAACACTCTTAATTTCAATAGTTTTTATTAGTTTTAACAGTTTTAAACATAGATGACATGAATAGAGAAAAAAGAAAAAAATAGTTAAATACAAAGAAACACATCAGTGAGTTGGGTCATAGGGTGAGGAGGCATCTTATTCATACATCACACCAAAAGGGCCATTTTTCATGTAGAACCGAGACAAAATAACATCTCCAAACTCACCACATCTGAAATGAGATAGTACAACTGATATGGCAAAAACAAGAAAAGGAACAGAAAAGGAAACAAAAACAAACGAAGTGGCAGCCTGGAACTCGGGCATCAGGAACATACGCAGTCAATCATCCTTAGCAGTGGGCAATATATCTCCCGGTAAGAGCCAACTCATTTGGGGCCAGGGCCGGGTTGAACCTTATACCATTCGGTCCAAGGTTCCCAGCATAACACTCTTTACGACCCATGGCTGGCTCAAATAACACTACTAAACCCCTGGGTGTTGTGACACACAACACCCAGGGGTTGAACTCTCCTATTAAAAGACGAAAAGCCCTCCAGGCATACAAGGCGCTTCATGTAGATATAGTGCTCCTGCAGGAGACACACTTCCCAAGGCGGTACTCCCCCTCATTCCTACACTCCCACTTCCCAGTATTCTACTTATCCAATGCGGAAAACAAGACGAAAGGAGTGGCTATCTTGTTATCCAAATTTTGTCATTTTAATTTACTAAAGGAATATGGAGACCCGGAAGGCAGATTTATTTTGGTAAAAGGAACTCTTGACGAGAAGCTATACACGTTTGTCTCCTATTACGCCCCCAATAGGGGACAGAAGAAGTTTTTCTCTCAGATGCTTGAAGTCCTCCATCCTATTATGTAGGGCATCATTATTATGGGAGGAGACTCCAACCTGGCTTTCGATTTGGGCTTAGATAAATCCAAACCAAATAATAATAAACTCATAAGGCCAACCTAAATTAGCACACAAGTAGCTCGCATGCTTCATCAATTCCGATTGACCGATATTTGGAGAGAATTAAATCCGAAAACTAAAGATTACACCCACTATTCTAATCCTCACAAATCGTACTCCCGCATAGACCATATATTAATATCCAATCATCATGTCCCAGCAGCCTCTAAATCCACTATAAAGGATGTCCCTTGGTCAGACCACTCCATGGTTCTATTAACCTTGAGAAAAGAGGACACAACTCATAAAATGTCTCACTGGACACTTAACCAGTCGATCTTAAAAGATCCCACTCTCATGGCAGAAATTGAACAATCCATAAAGGAATATTTTGAAATTAACGATACTAAAGATATATCCCCCGAAACCTTATGGGCTGCCCATAAAGCTACAGTTAGGGGAAAATTATACAAATTGCAGCCAAACTTAGAAGACAAAAGAAATTGACCATAGAGAAATTGGAAGAGGCCTATTTAGAGTTACGTAGAAAACATAAATTAGACCCTCTCAGTGTTCCCACCCACGATCTTGACGCTGCTAGATCGGCCTTAAACCTAGCTCTGACAGCAAAATCAGAAAATGATCTAAAATGGACAGGTGCCAGGTTCTATCATTTAAAGGATAAAATAGGTCCAATGCTAGCACGCAAACTATCTCCCAGATTTAAATCGAGAACCATCCCTAAGATAAAAATGGCAGATGGTACCCTTACCCTAAATCCTCGGCGGGCGATGGGGGCCTTCCACGACTTCTATTCCAAGCTCTACGCTAAGGATAGTAACTTTTCTTCGGACAAAATAGGTGAATATTTGAACAGCCTGAATCTTCCCAGGTTGACAAAGGTTCACAAGGAGTTGATGGAGGCACCCATTTCAGCTGAGGAAGTTATGTCAGTGATCAAAAACTTAAAATTAAACACAGCTCCTGGCCCTGATGGATTCTCAGGGTCTTATTACAAAACATTTCCTATCATTCTATCACCCTACCTAGCATGATTTTACAATCATTTGACTGAGGGCTCCCCTATAGATAAACAACTTAATTTGGCCTATATTTCGTTGATACCGAAACCCGATAAAGATCATAGCCTAGTGGAGAACTATAGACCGATATCCCTCATTAATAACGACCTAAAAATACTTACTAAAATAATAGCTAATAGGATGTCTGCCTTCTTAGGTCAATACATATCCAAAGATCAAGTAGGTTTTATCACAGGGAGACAAGGCCCAGACCAGATCAGGAGAGCTATTGATCTTATCTCTTTAATGTACTCGGGGTGGTCTGGAAGCACTAGACAAAGAGGTATGCTTCTCTCACTTGATCTCCAGAAAGCCTTTGATTCAGTATCTTGGCCATTTTTGTTTTCTGTTTTGAATCGTTGGGGGTTTGGTTCTAAATTTTTAGGAATCATCTCCGCTCTCTATTCCTCCCCTGAAGCTAAAATCCGGTTACAAGGCATATTCTCGGAATCTATAAATATCCAAAGAGGCACAAGACAGGGCTGCCCTTTATCTCCTCTGATATTCGCTATTGTTATTGAATCTCTGGCCATAGCCATCCGAGATAACTCGAATATCAGGGGAGTTCATTGTAATAAAAAAGAACACAAATGCGCATTATTCGCAGATGATTTGCTACTCTTCGTGACCTCTCCTATCTCCTTCCTTCCGGAAATTTTCTCCCTGCTAGACGAGTTCTCTAAAGTCTCGGGTCTCACGGTAAACATGCCTAAATCTAGGGCCCTTAATATTTCTCTTTCAGAACCCACAGTGTCCCTCTTGGGAAACAAATATACTTTCAAATGGGACTCTACGTCTACTAACTATTTAGGTATCAACCTGACCCCAAATTTCCAGAATTTATACTTAGCCAATTACCCTCCTATGTATAGGAAACTCGAGAAGGACCTTACCGAATGGGGAGCGCAGAAAATTGGCTGGATCGGCAGAATTAATTCTACCAAGATGACTCTCCTCCCGAAACTCCTATATCTTTTTCGATCCCTTCCGATCCCGATAATAAAAAGCCATCTAAAATCCTTTCAAGATAAAATCACCAAGTTTATCTGGAGGGACCCCGTCTTCCCTCTCGTAGTCTGTTTAACTTACCTGAACAGGGAGGTCTAGGAGCGCCAAACTTGTTATGGTATTATCAATCCGCAAGGTTAGCGCAATTATCGGAGGTTTACCTTAAAAATGATCGCCCAGATTGGATAGAAATAGAAGAACAGGCTTCCCCATTGTCCACAATTGAAGAACTCATGTGGCGCACTCCTAAAAGTAGACCCCCTATACTATCCCCCACCCTATCACAAGCATTGTCATTATGGGATTCACTTAAAAGCAATCCACTCTTAATTTCTAGAGGCAAACCTTTGTCAAGTATCTTTCTCGACCCATCTTTCTGCCCCAAAACGGAAGTGGACTCCTTCAAATGGTGGCTTGATAGGGGGGTGTACCGCATTGGACTTTCTTTCAACATACAGGTCCTCTTCCTGAGCAATTCCTTATAGACAACCTTTGCCCCCCCCCCCCCTCTGAAAGATCCAGATTACACCAAATACATACCTTTGCTCAGAAACTTTGGAACGATAAAACAATTTCTGGCCTTTTGACCCCATATGAACACAAATGCGAACAAGCTCAGAATAGGAAAGGTAATATCTCTATCATCTACAAATCTCTTGCATCAAATAACATAAAATTACCTCATATGCTAGCTTGGGAAAGAGAGCTTCAAGAGGACTGGGACTTGGTGGACTGGCAAAAAAACTACTCTAGATCTCTTAAGGGTTTTAAGAGTCCATCCCTCATTGAAGCTAATATAAACATTTTCACTAGATGGTACTTGGTCCCATTTAAATTGGCCACCATGTATCCGTCATCCTCACCACTATGCTTTAGAGGTTGTCAAGGAATAGGCACCATGATCCATACTTGGTGGGAGTGCCCTAGGATATGGGGATTCTGGAACAGGGTATTCCAGATTATCAGGAGAGTTACCGGTTGTAACCTCCATCAATCTCCTGCAATAGCCTTATTGAATGGACTAATACCACAGAGCTCCAAGGCCATTAGACAGCTGATTCTATTTATACTGACTGGCGCCAGAATCACTTTAGTGGCTGCATGGAAGAAACCGTCGGTTTCCATTTTACACATGAAGAGAAAGGTTACATGGATTATGGAACAAGAAAAAAGAATTAACTCTATGTTAGATACCTCTACCCAGTTCACTGAAATTTGGGAACCTTGGTTGATTTACATGGGAATCTCCCACAACATGTGAGTTTAGTTTTGGCTCTGGACTTAGACTGATGTAATCCTATGGCAGGTAGGCCCACCCTCCCTTTCCCTTTCCTCTCCTTCCTCTTTCCTACTTCTCCCCCTCTCTTTTCTTTATTTGTATTCTTTCTCTTGAACAGGAGATATTCATTACATATCATATTCTCCACTGGTCTAAGGTAGTGCTGATTTAGTTTAACTGGATGTATGTATTAAATTCCTTGTCTCCTTTTAGGTTTATAAGTTAAGAGTTGATTGAGAGATTTTTCTCTGGACAACATTTGGATCCAATTTTTTTGTCATCAGGGGGGGCTGCCCCCCCTCCTCGACACAGATTGCTCCCGGTGGGGGTGTCGGGGGGAGGGGATGTCCCCGGAAACCTATCCTCTCCACGGTTCGGTATGATTTATTCCTTACATATATTTTAGTTTTATGATCTCAGCTTATAATAAAAGTTTTATAGATTGCTTAGTAAACAGGGAATTTTAGCCCTAAAATGTTGTCGCTACCTCTACTGATTCCCATCCCTCCTGATTATACACGTTTACACTCCCATGTTAAACTTACCAGGTATATAGTTGGGACATTGGGGGGGGGGGGGGAGGAGAAGGGGAAATCTAGTTAAGAAATGTAATCTATTGTTTACTACTATAATTGTCAAAACAATGTTTCCTGATGCATTTATTGTATTATGTTTATTACTCTGTATGCTCTTCATTTTATTATAATAAACTTAAATTTAAATGAAAAAAATAAATAAATATGCAATATGCAGCAGGCCAAAATAACAGAGTTAAATTTATATTCCGCCAGATGTATCGCTGTCTGGAACAGGCGGAACCGGCTGGCGAGTATCCCAAAGGCATTCTCGACTACCCTCCGGGCCCTGGCCAGCCGGAAATTGAAGACCCTCCTCTCCGGGGTGAGGGTCCTCTGGGGAAAAGGCCGCATGAGGTGAGGTCCAAGCCCGAAAGCCTCGTCCGCTAAAAAAACAAACGGAAGTCCTTCCACAATGTCTTCATCCGGTGGCAGTTCAAGACCACCAGTTTGAAGACGCCTGTAAAATTCGGTCCGCGCGAACACTCCCCCATCAGACAGCCGGCCATTCTTCCCCACGTCCACATACAAAAATTCATAGTCTGCCGACACCACCGCCATCAACACGATACTATGAAAACCTTTGTAGTTATAATAGTACGACCCCGAAAGAGGTGG
Source organism: Rana kukunoris (assembly GCA_029574335.1). Taxonomy (NCBI): domain Eukaryota; kingdom Metazoa; phylum Chordata; class Amphibia; order Anura; family Ranidae; genus Rana; species Rana kukunoris. The sequence continues at coordinate 378,704,155 of CM056050.1, read as the reverse complement.
CGGCACTATGCGGACGTGCTTCCCATCAATTGCCCCTCCGCAGTTAGGAAAATCACACCGCTGGGCAAAGTGGGCAGCCACAGTCTGCCATTCCTGTGGCGTGGAGGGAAACTGTGGGGACAAAACAAAAATTCAAAACTAGTACTTTGGCACATAAAAAACATTGCAAACACTAGTAAAAAAACATCATTCTGCAACATCACAGTATTAACATTTCTAAATATTAGTGTGTAGTGAGTATTTAGGGCAACAAATCCAGAGCCAATTATTATCAGACTACACATCCCGCTGATGGGGCAATAAACTTTTTTAGGGGGGGGGGGGAGTTGAACTACAATGGAGCAGGACCAAAAAAAAAAAAAAGTTAAAAAAAAAAGGTGTGTTTGTCCCTAGGAGATGATGCTGGATAGGTTAGTAGTGATGAAGGTAAAAATATGCAGGTAGGCCAAACAAAATTAACCTGGAAAGCTTAACAACATGCATGGGGAGAAAAGGGAACATTCTGCACACAGCATATTACAATCATGGCAATTAGGAAAACCAACAAAAAAAGTTTCTAAAATTGGCATACATTATTAAAGACACAGATTGTGATGTTAAAGGAGGAAACTTACCATAATAAACTCCTCCTGCATCACTTGTATGATGGCAGAACATGTTTCCGGTATGATGACCCCAAGCGCCTGGGGAGAGATGCCTGTTGAGAACTTGAGGTCCTGCAGGCTCCTCCCAGTCGCCAGGTACCGCAACGTGGCAATAAGCCTCTGCTCAGCGGGAATGGCTTGGCGCATCACAGTGTCCTGCCTCGTGATATAGGGGGACAGGAGATCCAGCAGACGGTGGAAAACGGGGTCCGTCATACGGAGAAAGTTCCTGAAGTCATCAGGATTATTCTCCCGGATCTCCCTAAGCAGAGACATATGAGAGAATCGGTTACGCTGGTGCAACCAATTCTTGGCCCAGGAACTCCTCCTCCTACTGTTCCTGTCCAAATCACTGGAATGCACACAGACTCCAGAACAAAACCCATAAACAGCACGAACTCGTGAAAAGTTGCGCTGCTGCTCCATCATGGCTTCAAACCGGCCGGCTGGTCAGTCAAGAACACACTCAAACAGAAAGCACCCCCAAATCCAGCAATACCTGCAAAGATCGCACGTCAAACAGATACGACCGTACAGGACGGCACTGCAAAGCAGAAACGCCGCGCACGGCGACACTGAAGGACAAATACGAGCCCACAAGCACACACTGAACCGGAAAATACGACCTGTTAAGCGCGGAGACTGAAAAGCACGAATCAGCTCTAACCAAACCTTCACTAACACGGAACTAGCAAAAGTGGAACAGAGGGCGGCGCCGTAGGCTTTGGCATTCCCCTTTATAGTGACGTCATACGTGGTTTACGTGCCCGCATTCTGGTCCGCTGGGATTTCTGTCCGATGGTGTGTACGCTCATCAGACCAACGGACAAATTTGCCTTGTCCGCTGGGAAATATCCGTCGGATGTTTCCGACCGGATAAATTACATCGTGTGTACAAGGCCTTAAAGGCCATCTTGCCAAAACTAAAATATCCCACCTGTTCCACCCCACCTCAAACCAAAAACTGACCGACCCTTCGGCCATAGCTGAAGCCTTCTGGTGCTATTACAATACGTTATATAACTTAAAAGACGACCAACTTGTTCTCCAACCGACCCCTCAAGACATAGCAGCATTCCTCCAAGAAATCTCCCATCACTGTCTGAGGACCAACTGGAGACTCTTAATGCCCCATTCAACCACCTGGAAATTCTCTGTACGATCTCGTCATTGCCTTCCAACAAATCCCCAGGCCCTGATGGCCTTACCAGCGAGTATTACAAAAAAATTGGCACAATCCTTTCACCATTCCTAGCTAATGTATGTAATGATGCTGCTTCATCCTCCTCTCTCCCCCCTGAAATGCTTTCTGCCTTGATTGTTACCCTGCCAAAGCCGGGAAAGGAACCTACATGTGCCCAGAACTTTAGACCCATATCTCTTCTGAACCTAGACGCTAAAATACATGCCAAACTCATCGCCAACCGTTTAATAGATTTAATGCCCCTGCTCATACATAAAGATCAGTCTGGTTTTGTTAGGGGTAGACAAACCTTTGACGCAACCAGTAGACTCACCAACATCATCCACACTGCCGAGTCGACCCGAACGCCTTCTCTGCTCCTATCTTTGGATGCGGAGAAGACGTCCGACCGGGTGCATTGGGTATATATGCATGCCACCCTCACAAAATTTGGATTCCAGGGACCCATCCTGTCCGCCATTATGGCTCTATACTCTTCTTCCTCAGCCCAGGTATACACCTCAGAAATCCTTTCGAAACCCCTTTTTGATCACTAATGGCACTCGCCAGGGTTGCCCCCTATCTCCACTAATCTTTGACCTTATCATGGAACCCCTGGCCGAGCACGTTAGAACCCACAACAAAATAACCGGATTTAAAATTGCCTCGTTAGAACATAAAATTAGTCTATTTGCAGACGACGTGATAATCATGCTGACAGACCCCCTATCCTCACTGACTTTGGTACAGAGTTTATTGCAGAGATTTGGTAGCGTATCCTATTACAAAGTGAATGAACAGAAATCCTACATTCTAGATTTGGGCCTAGACACCATTACCAGTAATATACTTAGGAACAAATTTCCGTACCCATGGGCAGATTCAGGAATAACGTATCTGGGTATTACCCTAACCAAATCCACAAAAAGTCTATTCCCCTGCAACTACGCTGAGGTTAAACAAATGCTTCTCCGAGAAACATCAAAAATTTCCAAACACAAATTTTCCTGGACAGGCAGACTTGCAGCTTTTAAGATGATGTTATTGCCCAGGCTACTATATATCTTTCGAACTCTTCCTATACCCCTCCCGAAATCTTATCTCAAGTCCCTACAATCTATCCTGGGCCAGTACGTCTGGCAGGGTAAAAAAACCTAGGTGTAGCCAGGCTAAGACTGTCAAACATAGGTCTGCTGAAGGTATGGGATACGTCGACATAACGGATTACTATATGGCCACCATCCTTTCACAGACTCGGGAGTGGTTTTCGACCACCCCTAACCCACTCTGGTGTGCTATGGAAGCCGCCATGGTTCCGGGATCGAATCTATCCCGATGGTTGTATTGCACAGCCATTAGGACCCCGCAACTCTATCTCTACTCCCCTACCATTCAGGCCACTGTCAAGATCTGGAAAACACTGCAATCCTCCACATGGACAACTCTCCCGACCGCACCTATACCTATACCTGTAGAGACGCTGACATTACTTACCCCTGACCTGAACATCCGTAACTGGCTCGCTGACAATGTTGCCCACATTCACAAACTGCGCCCCCTGGTAGCTGGCACATCCTTCTCTCAGATCCAAAAGACCTTTCAAGCCCCCCGACTCAGACTCCTTCACTTACTATAGACTTCAACACTGTCTTATGGCAAACCCCTCCCTAGACGGCTCACTGCCAGTAAACCTGTGGCGATTTTTCTTCGCTAAAAGCTCATCCACGAAAGGCATATCCCTGATCTATAATATCCTACAAGAAAAGACATGCTTCCAAAAATCAAAACCTCTCATTGACTGTGAATCTGATTTACTTACTCAATTCACAGACCAACAATGGCTAACAGCGATTAAATCCATTTACAAATGCACATCCTGTACTTCTCTCTGGGAACTCTCACAAAAAATGATGATGAGATGGTACCTGACGCCTTCTAAATTAGCCAAATTCCAACCTCACACCTCTCCTAACTGCTGGAGGGACTGTGACACCACAGGCACCCTATTACACACTTTTCGGTCCTGCCCACGCCTTAAGACATTATGGTCAGCGGTGGAGTCCATGCTTCAAGGAATTCTAGGTTTCCCTTTATCACTCACTCCCCACCTGGCTGTTCTTAATCTGACCATACCACCTCCCCTACAACTGGTGACCTCACACGTTCTATTGGCAACTAGACTCTTAATTGCTAGACGCTGGAAATCCACTGACATCCCCACGATAAATGAAATGGTGAACCTGGAATGGTTAATCTAATATACCCACACACATACCTACACACATACCCACACACATAATTGTTTGTAAAATTTTAAGCAATTATCTTATTGAAACAATTGTCAATTGTTTTTTTTTTTTAAAACGGCAACATTTACTTAGCAATTTATTCATTGCTGACTGTTTTTAAATTGCTGTAAAGTACATTTTGATTGCTATAAATAACTGTTTTACTTTGCACATGAATGAATGAATGAAAACGTATATAGCGCAGCACATGCAAAGTAAATCGCCTCTGGGCACTTGTTGTTCCTGTCTCCTTTGAGATCAAAAGAGATGAGTCTTAATCTGTCTCCTGAAGACTAAGTGGTTCTCCTCCACATCATTGCACATTATCTTTAAGAAGAGGTCCCATTCAACATTTACAAGAATAAAAAGCTAATTGTAAAGCCTGCATAACAAACATTAACATAACCTAACCTAACTCTAACCACCATGACCAATTCAATTATTTGAATGTGCATTGTTACTGCTTGAAACAGGAAGGGGGCTGAGAGAGAGAAATTGGGCGGGGAGGGGGAGGACTGACAGAGAGTTGGAGGTCTGAAAGAGAGAAGGGCTGAGAGAAAAGGGGGTGGACAGAGAGGGGGGCTGAGAGAGCGAGAGGTTGGGCTGAGAGAGAGAGGGTGGTTAAGAGAGAGAGAGGGTGTTGACAGAGAGGGTGACTGAGAAAAAGAGAGGGAGGGGGGTCTGAGAGTGAGAGAGAGGCTGAGAGGGTGGTTGAGAGAGAGAGAGGGGGCCGACAGAGAGGGTGGCTGAGAGAGAGAGGGAGAAAGACTGAGACAGGGGGGCTCATATAATGTATCATCGCTGTTTTCTAGCTGATCTAAAACCATTTTTGACATAAAGGGACACTTTTGGTTGCTATGGGCAATCTACAGTTTCCAGGCAGAAAGAACACTTTTTATTTTATAAAAGAACATGTACTGTAGGGCACTGGACAGACCACTAGGGACAAGGGGGGTGTGTATTTTTTACATACAGTACTGTAATCTATAAGATTACAGTATACTGTATGTAAAGTGTTTGTTTACTTTTTTGAATTTGGCACCGTTCTCCGCTTCCGTGCGTCGTAACGTCGCAGGAAACGGAGATCGGCGGCACACGGGGACGCTGTGTGAATCGAGCGAGCACCCGCTCGCTCACACAGCGGGGATGCATCGCTGGATCCAGGAAGAAGGTAAGCCAGCGCAAGCTGCAGGCTCTGCATAGATATCCCGAGCGTGACTCGGGGATACCGTTCTTAGCAGAAAAAACCCACCCCGAGTCACGCTCGGGGATACCGCCGCCAGGGTGGTTAACCACTTAAGCCCCGGACCAATATGCTGCTAAATGCCCAAAGGTGTTTTTACCATTTGGCACTGCGCTGCTTTAACTGGTAATTGCAATGTTGTACCGAAAAAAAATTTGTGTTCTTTTCTTTCCACAAATAGAGCTTTCTTTTGGTGGTATTTGATTGCCTCTGCGATTTAATTTTTTTGCGATATAAACGGAAAAAGACCAAACATTTTGAAAAAATATATATTTTCTACTTTTTGTTATAAGAAAAATTGAATAAACTAAATTTTAGTCAAAAATGTAGGCCAAAATTTATTCAGCCACATGTCTTTAGTAAAAAAAATCCCAATATCAAAAAAAAAACTAGCTACCTAGCGGCAACAGTGACACTAATACAGCGATCAGAAAACTGATCGCTTAGTGACACTGGCAATAGGGAGTGAAAGGGTTAACTAGGGCGTGATCAAGGGGTTAAACCTTTATTAGGGGTAGGGGGCTACCCTGGACCTAAAGGGGCCTAAGACTAACTGCCCTGAAACTTTTTTTTTTTTTTTTTGAGGGGTAACGAAAGTTTATTTGTTTTTTCAACATTAGTGGGGGTCAAAACAATCACAACAGCCATTTGTGGCCGCAGTGGTGAGAAAAATCGAAGAAGCGGGATGGAGACGTGTACTGATGAGAATGTTCGTATGAATGTTTGCATGAACGTGGTTGGGTCAGCTGACTCTTCAGTCGATGGTGGCTAGATTGGCCTCTGTGTCTCCTGCTCTTCTTCTTTCTCCTAATTCACCATATGCTTCTGTAGGGTGCACTGGCCCAGTGCATTTTGGGTAAGGTGACCGTAGGTGTGTCCATACTGGAACTTGTAACCTGGCACATATCCCGTGTAGCGGGGCAGTAAGCCCAGTTCCTCCAGGTAGACATGGCTCTGATCTGACGGCTCCTTGTTCCCCTTCCGCGGCTCTGACTGGCCTCCCACTCTCATGCTCCTCTTCAGGGTCATGTGACCAAACTCTTCCATGGCTCTATTGGTGGTGATGGGATAGCCGGTGCCAATCATGAAGCGAGATCGAGGAACATACCCGGTGTAACCTGTGTATCCCGGGATCATACTCCATGAGAGTTTCTTGTCTCCTAGACGGGGTCTCCTCCTCCCGGTGATGTCCTCAGGGCCTTCTATGGTGGTACGGGGTGGAGGGAACGGACAGGACTGCAGCACCAGATGCCCCAAGCGATGGATGTCCGGACTGGTCAGCAGATCTGCGGTCAGCTTCCTGTAGGTTTTGCCCAGGTTGTACTTGTACTGAGGACAAAATCCGCCATACATTTTGATTTCTGTGTTATTACGGAGAATGGAATTGGAGAGCTGGAAAGGTGAAGCCGTCGTCCTATGTAGAAGTTGCATTGCAGCCGGCCTGTTGATATGGGACAGCTGCAACAGCTGCCCTGCAACTTTTAACTGTCACACTGACACTAAATGCAGTGATCAGTAAATATATGATCACTGCAATCAGTAACACTGTGACAGGGGGCTGGGGGGGTGATCTGAGGGGGTTAAGTGTGCCTATGTGTACTGGTGTCAGTGTAGTGTTAGGTGCAACTCACTTTGTGATGTCTTCTCTCCTCTCGCCAGAATGAAAAGACTGCCGAGAGGAGAATGACATCACTTCCTCTACCTGTGTTTATATAACACAGGCAGAGGGCGGTCAGAGGGGAAAGCGGATTCGCTGGGAGCGATCGCGAGGGGGCGAACAGAAACGAACAGCCGCCACCTCATCCCGGATCACTGCCAGAGGCTTACCAACTGCCGCATGTACCGGGGGGTCCCGGTACATGCCATTCTGTGGACATATATCTACATGCGCCGGTCGTTAAGCAGTTAATTTATGTGACTTCCTTGACCACTTGAAGACTGGCTTGTTAAACTCCCTATATATTTGAGTGCAGTTGTCCACAGGGGGTGGTTCAGAATGTAGTCAGTGAAACATGCAGATATGCAGTTCAGGAGGTGGGCAAAGACATGGTCATGGAAAGATGAGCGCCAGTCACTTTTAAAAATTAACAAAGAGAGTTTTTATTTCTCTTAACAGGAACAGGGGAGAGAGGGTTAGGACACAGGACACCGTTAGGCAAATGCAATAGCAAATTGGCAGACTGTGCTGACAAAAAAAGAACTAGGCAGACTATACAGAAAAGGAGCCTTTAAGCTGAATGTAGCAATCTGTATCTTGTAGCAACTGCTGTCTCTTATGGCAACAACTTCATTCACAGTATCCCACTGTAGATCTTCAAGCTCAACTCACATTGTCCCATTGTAGATCCTCAAGCTTAGCTCTCAGCTACCTGCTGGACTTTTCAAGCCTCACTCACAGCTACCTGCTGTATTCTTCAAGCTTCACCCACGCTACCCGCTGGATTCCTCAGACACTCAGCTACCCACTGGATCCCTCAGTCTTCACTCACAGCTACCCACTGTACTTATCTTCAAGCTCCACTTACAGCTACCCACTGCACTCCTTCAAGCTTTGCTCACAGCTACCCGCTGTATTCCTAGATGAGTCTCTACTGAAGCTTTCCCACTTACCTCACCATCCCCGGATAGTGAAGTGTCTGCTCTGGTACTCCTTCAGAACACCATCTCCTCTACGCTTGCCTCCAACAACAGAAATGGTCATCCCTCTGCCAACTGCTTCTCCTTTGCCTCCTTGCAATGATCAGGCTCCCCACAGGCTGAGCCTCTTTACATGTGGTTAGGCCCCAGGCTTCATTCTTACACCTCTGCTGCTGCTCCACACACACCCACCCAGGCCGCAGCCAGAGTGGAAAGGACCCTGATCACTTGACTCCTTCCAAATAAATAGACTATCCCAGCATGCTCAGAGGCCAAAGAAAACTCCTACTGATTGGCTGAGACAACATATCTATTCATAACCCAAATTCACTGTAATCTATCATCCTATTGCCAAAGGCAACAGTGCCACCTATTGACAGAAGAGAGCAATGACAATTAAACTCAAGCTTATCAGAAAAAAACAGTTGATCATGACTACAAATTAGTCAGGCTAGTTACCACCTAGCACAACTAAATTGACTAGCAGTCCTGTTTAGGACAGGGGTGCTACAAACAAAAAAAAACATAGAAACACAGAAAGTAGATGGCTATTTTATCTACCAGCCTTAATCAAAGTCAAATTACCATTATAAAAGTCCATGTCACTGCATCACTACTTCTGTGATGCAACCAAACAAATGTAGGAGGTGCTTAAGATATCATCTGCATTAACTTTACATTGCTGCAGATTTTAAATTTACTATAGGCACATTTTTACATCAACTTTTTGTGAATCCACCCCGCACCAAAAAGTCAGAGGGCCAGATTCTCAAAAGAATTACGCCGGTGTATCTACAGATACACCGGCGTAATTTGAATATCCAGCCGGCGTATCATTGTTTTGTATTCTCAAAACAAGATACGCCGGAATTAGGCTAGGATCCGACTGGTGTAAGTCACTTACACCGTCGGATCCTAAATGCAATAATACGCCGGCCGCTAGGTGGCGTTTACGTTGATTTCAGCGTCGTATATGCAAATGAGCCGATACGCCGATTCCTGAGCGTTTTTGCGTCGCTTCGCCGTAGTTTACGTCGTTTCCGTAAGCGTAAGGTTACTCCTGCTATATGAGGGGTAACCTTGCGTAGGTCCAGCGTACGCCATGTTAAGTATGGCCGTCGGGACAGCGTCGGGTTTTTCCGTTGTTTACGTCGTTTACGTAACTCGTCGCGAATAGGGCTGTGCGTTAATTATGTTCACGTCGCAACCAATGTATTTGCGGCGTACTACGGAGCATGCGCACTGGGCTACGTTTACGGCCAGTGCATGCGCAGTTCGTTCGGCGTGGGGGCGCGCTTAATTAAAATACAAGCCGCCCCCTTTGATTTACGCGGGGATACGCCGGGCCATTTACACTACGCTGCCGCAAATTACGGAGCAAGTGCTTGGAGAATACGGCACTTGCTCCTGTAAGTTGCGGCGGCGTAGAGTAAATAGGATACGCTACGCCCCGCTCGTAGATGCGCCAATCTACGAGAATCTGGCCTAGAAGCTATAGATACTGTCGCTGCTGACTTTTAATACTAGGACACTTACCTGTCCAGGGATCCCGCAATGTTGACAGCCCAGCCAATTTTCTGATCAGCTCTTGTGTGTTGCCCTCCAAGTCATGCTAAAGGAAACCGACAGCCAGTGCCCTACTGCGCATGTGCGAAGCGCAACTGCGCTTTCTAACTGGTCCAGCGGTGGAGGAAAAAAGGCCACTTCCAGGCAATCTCTCCTGGAAGTGGGGACAGGTACCTATCAAAGGCAGTTACCGGTTCCCCCCGAAAAGGTGCCAAATGTGGCACCAGAGGTTGGAAGGAAGCAAACAAGTGGAGCTTCCCCTTTTGGGTGGAGCTCTGCTTTAAGAAGAGTTCAAATTTCAGACAGATATTTTGCACCCAGGTGTAGGTAAGTATCATATATTATACAGCATATGTGTAAGTGTACTTCTCTACAGTTAAAAAATCAAACACAAGATCTGAATTGGACAGTTGAACACAATCTATCATTTATTTACTTTTAGCCCTGTACTCCAAAAGGGTGGTAAAATTGTAGCCAGAATAACTATTATTTGCCATTATCACTCACTACAGCATGTGGTTTATGAACGGCAACTAAACAGAATTTAATTCTGAGTGATAATAACATGGGTATTACCAATCAGTTTTCTTATATTTCGTGAATTCATTTTGGAAGGTTAAGTAACTTGTAGATGTTCGTTTTTAAAATGTGCATGTTATTTTGTAAACCGTATTCGGGATAATGGGGTTAACCCATGTTCACTTTAAATACCCATTCATATACCAGGAAATTTTTACCAGCGCATGATTGCTTTATTGAAATGAACACAGCTTCACATTATTATTATTATTATTATTATTATTATTATATTGACCTCAGTAAACATTAATTTCCCAATGTGAAACGTCTCTACTCCATTAGTAGAGCAACTCCACTGTATTCCTTCTATACAGCTAAAGGAGGTAAGTTACACACAAACCGACAGTAAGGTTGTAATTTATTCACATACACAATGTCACCAAACCATTTGTGCATTTAATATAGGCCGTGTACTTAAATGAAATTAAACCCAATGAGAGTGCTACTGTAGCATGCAATAAATAGTGGACATGAGCCCTTAGGAGTTGTTTTTACTAAAGGCAAATCCACTGTCAACTTGGAAGTGCAGTCGCTGTAGATCTAAGGGGAAGATCTGAAATTAGGGGAAGCTCTGCTAAATTTATATCATCTTATCATGTACAAGCAAATATGCTGTTTTTTATTTTCCTTGCATGTCCCCCTCAAATCTACAGTGACTGCACCTCCAAGTGCATTTGCAGTGCACTTGTAGTGCACAGTGGATTTGCCTTTAGTAAATAAAACCCAATGCATCTGTTTTGGGGAGGAAAAGCTGGAGATCTTCTTTAAAGTTTACCTTCACTGCTAATAAACACACTGAAGATGCATCTTGAATCTGCACTCAAAAAAAGTAAAGATTCACTTCAATTATCCACTCCTGTTTTGACTAAATTAATACACAGAAATGTGCTTGCCACATGGTTGGATAATTGGAGTGGCTTTTCGTTTGTTTAGTAAATTTGCCATCATTATCATTATATTTGCAGGACTTGCTCAAATATGTAGTCAAGCAAGAAATTGTACAGGGGAGTTTGTTATTTTGTTTGCACTAGCACTTATGTGTTGAGTGATTATATTAAAGGGTGAAAATGTGAATGGAGGATGCTCAGGAGCACTGGCATACTTGCACATTATAATAAACTTTCTTATGAGTTTATCCATCTACAGTAAACTTCCTGTCTTTACCACTGTTATATTTTCTACATGCAATGTCTTCTTTATTTAGCCATGTGGTGCCAACTGATGATCTAAATTCCATGCATGTGTGGAGTTATAATATTATAAGATATACTGTAAGTGCCATAAAAGCAATGCCGGCCTGTCCATTAGGGGCGGACATGCACCGCCCACCCAATCATGTGTCCAGTCCCTGATCCACATTGCGCCCAGATCCAACCCAGTTGTGTGATGATAGCGAATGAATATTCACTATTTTTACACTAAATCTCCTCCCCGCTATTTAGGAAGTGGGTAGTGAGACACGTTTCCCGATTGCCCAAAGTGTTTGGCGATCCTATTGGATGCCTAGTGCCTAGAAGGTGGAGAAAGTAGGCCCACAGTGGCTTCCAGCCGCCATGCTAGAGGAGAGGATACTAGAGCTGCTGCCCACAGCCCACTACTTGCCACCTAGATGGGGTCCGCCGTGCTCAAGGACACCGGAGGCTCTGCCCACAGCCCATCACCTGCCACCTATATGGGGTCTACCATGCTCGAGGACACTGGAGCCACTGCCCACAGTCCGCCACCCACCACCTAGATGGGGTAAGTGCCGGATCGACCAGCAAACGGTGGGGGGTAGTGCCGCCTTCGCCGGCTGCCCAAAAAAAACCCACCATCCTCCTCTGAATAAGAGTAAACACTGTACAGTGCACAAAAAGAAAAAAAAATGCCATGGATAAAGGTCATAGAAGCTTTTTTGGCAAAAGAAACATACAACATTTTTTTTACCACAATACCTCCTATAATTTTTTTAGACTTTGTTTCAACTTTAGGTACGTAAATGCCTACAAATACAAAAAGAAATAAAAAGAAAAAACACACAGAAATCTTTCTAATTTAGATGAATGTAAGTATTTCGGCTGACCTAAAAGACTTTTGAAAGGATAGTAATTTTTTTTACTGTAAAGGTTATTGGGATCAACATAGATCGTATATTATATTTTTAAGCTATTTCCGATTTGTATTTGTATTCTTTACAGCTTCTTTTGTATGTTCATATGAGTCACTGTGTTGAGGATTCTTGGTAAAAAATACAAAGTCTATGCTGCAGAGAAATACTAAGACAGACTGCAGCTGTTCAGCACGTCAACTGAAAATCAAACAAACAAGGAAAGGGATTTGTTCACGTTACAATAGGAATAGAAAATTAATTCAGAGATGACTTTGGATTATGGAGGCTCTTCCAAGCTAGGATGCATTCTCTAGATGCATTTATTTTTACATCATGTTTTTACTTTTAATTTGACATATAATAAACTATCAGCAAGCAACAAACTACAGTATTGTAAGTTTATGTAAAATGGCAGTAGCTAAAGAGTTTAGGTTAAGGTGAACATTGCAGTGACAAGCTAGGAGCAAGTACTATCCCATGAAAAAGTGCAGTTCAATCACAATATAATCAAAAGAAATGTTCTATTGACATGCAAGCCCAACTTAAATGTAATATGACGGTTTAGAGTGAGATTATGTGAATGTGAATGTGAATTTGTGCAAACAAATGACATGTGTTAACATGTATCAAAAATCATACTAACTAAAAATAACACAATGTAAAGAGCATGGCCAGGATTCACATACATCAGCGCATATTTATCTCTTTTACGCTACACCGGCGCAGCGAGGAGAGGCAAGCATGGAATTCACAAAGCAAATGCTCCCAACTCTGCGCCGGCATAGCGAATATTTCGTAGGCGTACGCCGGCGTAAGCCGGCATAAGTGGAAGTAGGTGGAAGCGGGCTGGAAGTGGGCGTGATCCATGTTAATGAAGCGTGACCCCATGCAAATGATGGGCAGGGCGCCAGACAAGTACTTAAAATGAACTGCGCATGTGTCTGGACATGGACGTATCCCCGTGCGCCTGCGTACAACCACGTCAGAACAACTGCCTAAGATACGCCGGATCACTGTGTACGCCGTGAACTTAACCTATGCCCAGCCTGACCCACGGCGGCCCATATTCACAGACGTCCAGCGTAAAATACGTAGGCTTGTGTTCCCTGGTCCATACCTTTGCATGGGTTGCGCCTCTCCTATGGGGAATAACTTTATGCCGAGCGTAAAACTTACGCAAAGCGCGCAAATCATGCTCCGGGCGCAAGTACGTTCGTGAATCGGCGTATCTCCCTCATTTGCATATTTGAATCGAAAATCAATGGGAGCGCCACATGCGTCCAGCGGAAATATGTGCCCACTCTACGCTGGCATAGGCAAGTTACGTTGGTGGGGTGAAATCTGTTTTTAGGCGTATCTAAGTTTGTGGGTTCGGCGCACAGATACGACGGCACATATTTGTACTTACGCGGCGTATCTGGAGATATGTCAATGAAATCTAATACGTCCAAAAGTCCAATCAACAGTTTTAGTTGATATACACCAAAGGTGCTCAGTGTCAAAAAACAATCTTCAATGATAGTAGTTCAAGATAAATTATTGTGTACAACCAGTGCAATACACCACCAATTACACTAGCTGCTCAATTCAATCATGTATATACAAGTGCCTTAGAAAGCAATAGCTCTCCAGATGTGCTCAGGATTTTAATCTCCACACTTTCCAGAATGCAATTAACAGTAATTCCAGTGAAATGAGGCTCAAAAAGAAAAAAGAATCCTAATTTTGCAGTATTTAACCACTTTGCTGGTCAAAGAAGGGCCACTTTTTGGGAATTCGTCACTGTGTCGCTTTAACTGACAATTGTGCGGTCATGCAATGTGGCTCACAAACAAAATTGATGTCCTTTTTTCCCCACAAATAGAGCTTTCTTTTGGTGGTATTTGAACACCTATGCGATTTTTATTTTTTGTGTTATAAACAAAAATCCAGCGACCAGTTTTAAAAAAAAATGCAATATTTTTAACTTTTTGCTATAATAAATATCCCCCAAAAACATATATATAAAAAAAATCCTCAGTTTAGGCCGATACGTATTCTTCTCATATTTTTGGTAAAAAAATAAAGCATTTATTGATAGTTTTGAGCAAAAGTTATAGCGTCTACAAAATAGGGGATAGTTTTATGACATTTTTGTTAATATTTTTTTTCTTACTACTAATGGCGGCGATTGGCAATTTTTAATATGACTGCGACATTATGGTGCTGCTTCCGATTACAGGAATCGTTGATCACTGTCATTGTTACTAGGCAGAGTGGGGAGATGCTTGTTAACATCAGCATCTCCCCGATCTTTCTCGCCGTGAGACGATCGCGGGTATCCCTGCGGCGATCGAGTCCGCGGGACCCGTGGTCAGTCTCAAGGAGCTTGCGGCGGGTGCGCGCATGTCCACAATGCCGCTTCCTTAAAGGGGACATATATATATATATATATACACGTCCTTTTGCCCAGGAGTGCCATTCTGTCGACGTATAAATGCGTGCGGCAGACGCCAAGCTGTTAAAACACCATACATGTATTAAAACATTAAAAAATATACTCGCATCTTCCAGTGCACATGTCCTGTGCACTTATTACGTACCTGGTAGCAGAGCCTGATATGGTGAGGAACGCCTCTCTTACACCTCTGACTTGCAGCTTGTGTAGTATATGCCTTGTTTGTATTTTTTGAAATGGGAGTACCCATACGTTTCTTTCTAATAAAACACAATTTTAAATGATGATACACTATTGGAGCCACTTGTAAATTACCTCACAGAGGAGACCAGGTGGACACCCCTAGGACAGATATTCTTTACAGAGACATTCCCAAAGCTAAAGCCCTGTACACACGGCCCAGAATCTCGTCAGGAAAAAAAAATGTTTTTCCTGAAAAGATTCTTGGCAAGATTCTCTTGCCAGCTGAGTGTACACACACTCCATTAAAAAGAACCGCCGTTTTTTGAATGGCAGGAACATGGTGACATCATCAACTACGACGAGTATGCCCTCGTCACATTCAATGCAGTCGCCACCATCTTGCTACACCCTACATATGCCTTGGAAGCTACCGCGCATGTGTCAAAGTAATTTTGAGCATGCACAGGTTTCCACGGCAGGAAAACACTGCCGAGAATCACGATGATAAAATCACGATAGAGAGCAGGTTCTCTATTTTTTTCATCTAGATTCTGGCCAGTTTTCTTGACGAGAAACCTCAAAGCCTCGTACACATACACGATTTACTGTGCGTGTGTATGAGGCTTAAGAGGAGGCATAAGGATCCCTTATGAAAGATATCTATACAATGCTGTAAGGTGAGACGCTTGTGAGCACAGTGGTGTCGCACAGGTTATAAGGAAGAAACAAGAAATCACTGTTTATTTTTCACCATTTGTAATGTGAAAAATTTAGAGCACCTTCGCTTTCATTGCACTTTTCCAGGAACTGTTTTGCCTTCACTGGGACTATTGACCTATCACTATTCATTTACTAGCTACTTTCTCCACATGTGATAATTTATGGACATTTAGAAGTAATTATCATTTATTTGTTCATGGTTTTAGTTATGATATTATACTCGTATAAATTTCACGCTATTGGGGACAGCACAGCATCATTTTTATTTTATTTAATTCACAAAGATTACTACACAGCTTATCTATTTTTAAAATAACACTTTGTTCAATATGATAATTTCAGTGGGAGTCTGTTGAGGATAGCAGGGTAAAGGAGCTGTCTTAGGTGGTGACAAAATAATGCCTTGTGGGATCACATAGTTATATATAAAGAAAATACAATTTCAGCCATTTTAATGAGGAAAAATAAGGTTAACGCAGCTTAATGACATTTATTTTTCTGAAACATTTTGTAGGATATTGTTATGCAGTATAAGGTAAATTAAACCAAACCAATCCAAACATTATGCTTTTATATATTACCATATATCAAACAGAGCAGTGCAGCGCAAACCTAAATAGCATAATATTAATATTAAAACGAATATGCTCATACCAGTGAAGACATAATTGAATTAATAACAGTGAAAAAATAAAATAAAATAAAATAAAATAAAAAGAAAGTCCACATTTGCAAAGTGCAAACAAATCCTGTGATCAAAACAGTCAGAGTATCTCCACCATGTGACTTGGAAAACCAATATTTCAAATATTTCAAACGTGATCCCTTCACCAGTAAAGATGGGTACTCTCACCTCACACCAAGACCCTTGTTTTACCAAAGGTCTAAAACGCTTAGAACAAATGGCAGGAAATCCAGATGGCTCAAAGATGTGCAATTGTCAGCTGAAGGACCCGGAGATATGCAAGTATCCTCAGTGGCACCAACAAATCAATATGCAAAGAAAAAAGGCCAGATCTAAGAGCTTCCATATAAACCAGGTCTCTTTAATGAGTAAAAAATGTGCAGGGTACTCACATTCAAGTAGAAAATACAGGCATAAAACACCATATCAGGCAGCTCAAATGAAGATGTGGGACATCAAGGAGTGACATGGGATGGTTCCTGACCCCGGACGCGTATCGTAATACTACTTCCTCAGCAGGGCGGAACCTTCTAAATGTCCTCCTCGATATATATAGCCTGCTGTGCAGACAGCTCCAATCCCAGGACACAGCTGGCGAAAAACTTTATTGTTCGCTATTACAGCGACAAACAAAAAACTCTCTACATCGCCATCTTGTGGACAAAGAACGTCGTAAGCTGGGCTGGCGAAAAACTTTATTATTCGCTATTGCAGCGACAAACATAAAAAATACTCTTCATCGCCATCTTGTGGACAAAAAAGAGAATCGGAAAATAAACTAACATCACTCTATGAAGTCCCACAAGTTCTTACAAAAAAATGACACAATGATAATTACATAATATTACATATAATATACCACTGCTTGATTAAAATTACTAATTAGTCCTCAAACTAAACATATGTTATAAAAAATAAAAAATTATTGGTTAATAATCGAAATATTAAAAATATAAAATAAAATATAAAAAACATTAATATTAAAATAATCTGAAAATTAATATTTCTTATATGATCCCGTGAGTGATGCCAAAGTCCCATCACAGAAACAACACATATAGGACCCCCACTAATATACCATTAGAATAATCACAAAATCAATCTAAGGTAATACCAATCTAAAAAAACACCTATAGTAAGAAAAAATATGTAACTAATTATTTGCAATAAAACAATTCAAATCAAAATCAACATTGAGGCCCTCCGGAGAAAGTACACGAGCCTCGTATATCCAGAAGGATCCCCTCTGGCTGATTCGTCTAATATAATTCCCTCCTCTCCAGTGCTTATCCACTCTTTCTAAACCCCAGAATTTGAGACATTTAGGATCCTTGTTATGGTATTTCCTAAAATGTCTAGATACACTGTGAGTACGTAGCCCACGTTTGATATTATTGACATGTTCTCCTATCCTGACAGCCATAGTGCGAGAGGTGCGGCCTATATACTGTAATCCACAGTCGCATTCGAGCATGTAGACCACACCCTCAGTGTTACAGGTGATTAAATTCTTGATGTTATACGATTTCTTGGTAGAAAATGAGGTAAAATCTTTCCGTTTTTTAGTGTTATATTTGCACTGTTTACAGGGCTGACAGCGGCCACATGCGTAGAAGCCGGATAGGAACGAGAAAATAGTGTTCTCTTTAAAAATGGGTGGGTCTATGGCTCCTGGCGCCACAATATCCCTCAGTGTAGGCGCCTTCCTATAAATAAAGAGAGGGCGAGGGGGGAGGACAGGTCCTAAGACCTTATCATTCTTTAGCACATCCCAATGTTTTTTAACTATTTTCTCGAATTGGCGATGCTGAATGTTGTAATCCAGGATGATCTTAAACATCGATTGACTATCTTCTTCCGGTTTTTTGGAATCAGCAACAAGTTCTGCTCGATTAAGAGTGCCTACTCGAGACATTTCATTTTCAATGGAATCTTTACTATATCCCTTTTGTTCGAACCTTTTTGCTAGGATTTTAGATTGTTCGAAAAAATCGTTATCAGAGGTACAATTACGTCTTAGACGAATAAACTGACCCCTGGGGATGTTGCAAAGCCAGTTGCGATGGTGGCAACTATCTAGAGGGATATAACCATTCCTGTCAGAAGGTTTAAAATGATTGCGAGTATGTAAGAAAGTGCCTTGTTTATAGATCTCTAAATCGAGGAACACGATCTTTTCAGTGTGAATATTCCACGTTAAGGAGATATTTTTGATGTTGTTATTCAGCTTGGACATAAATGTCTCTAGGCTGGACAAATCACCCTCCCAAATCATGACGAGATCGTCAATATAACGTTTATAGCATCTTAACTGGTTGGGAGGGTCATTAAAAATGCTCTCCTCCTCCCATAATGCCATGAACAAATTGGCGACGCTGGGGGCAAATTTTGCCCCCATTGCGACGCCAGTTGTTTGAAGAAAAAAACCTTTATTATACCAAAAATAATTTTTGGTCAAACAAAACTCGAGACATTGCAAAAGAAATTTCCGATGTTTAGCGGATAGATTGGATTGGGATAAACCCCATTTAACCGCTGTAACAGCGTCGGCATGCCCTATGATAGTGTAAAGGGAGCTGACATCAGCTGTAATAAGTAGACTATCAGGGGTACAGGATAAAGACTCCAAAATCTGTATACATTGTTTTGTATCTCTCAGGTAAGACCTAGTTTGACACACTATAGGTTTTAGAAAGAAATCGATATATTGGCCCAATCTCGATGAAACAGATTCTATCCCGTTAACGATGGGTCTTCCAGGTGGATGGGTTGAATTTTTATGCACTTTAGGCAGGAAGTAAATAATAGGTGTTCTACATGCCCTAGGGTCAAGATAAACAGCCTCTTTTTTGGAGAGGATATTGCGTTTGAGACCCTTTTTAACCAAAGTGGTTAAATCTTTTTTGTACTGAAAGATAGGGTCACTTTTCAAAAGTTTGTAAGTGTTGTTATCACTGAGTAAACGATTCATCTCTTCTTTATAGTATTCCTTAGACATCACCACAAGGCCTCCTCCCTTGTCTGAGGGGCGTATGATGACATCTTTCTTGGATTCCAATGATGCTATACCATTTTTAACCAAGGATGGATCGTTTACTTTTCTAACCTTCAATTGGTCTAGATCATTTAGAACCATATTTTTGAACACATCAATGTGTTTAGTGTCTAAATTAGAAGGATTAAACACACTCTTGGTTCTAAGGTTAGAGTGGGATCCAATGGGTATAAGAGAAGACCTTTCGGCCGGTTTGGACAAAAAGTATTTCTTGATATTAAGGGTCCTGACGAACTTGGAGATGTTGACATACGTTTGAAACTTATTAAAGTTCCTAACGGGGGCAAATTTGAGGCCCTTGTCAAGAATGCGTAATTCATCATCATTGAGGATAGTCCCACTGATATCAAATATACCAGTGCCTAGTGGGACTTGATCCTTTTTGATTGTTCGTCTACCGGCCCGTTTCCCTCTCTTTCCCTTCTTTTGGCCCCCTTGTTTCCAGTTGGGGTACCTGAGTGTGGGCCCCACCAAGGGGGCGGGTTCCCTAAAAAACCTCCCTCAGATTCTTCTCGGTTTGATAAGGGGGCGAAACGATTATTGGTTGGTACCGGATTACCATATTGGTAGTTATCCCCCCAACCAAAGTTTTGAGGGTGTCCTCCTCTAGAGTTAGGATGAAAGTTAGGGTTGCCCCTAAAATTAGTATTATGTGAAAAATTCCCATAAGGTTGAGCTGAATGCTGGGGTGTGGGAAAATTCCCTCTGCCCTTCCCCCCTCGGCCCCTACCCCCTCTCCCTCTTGGGGGGTTTGAGGGGCGACTCAATTGTTGGTCATACTGGGGGGTGTTTATTCTGGGGGTATAAATCGTGGTATTGGGAGTTACAGGTGTCAAATCATTGGAAGTGGATAATAAAGTTGGATCAGAGGGGCCTGCGTTTGCCTGCCACTTGAACACTTCCTTCCGTGAAAAGTCCACTGAATCCCTAATATATTTTCCTTTCTTTTTATTTTGAGTGTCGTGATCCCATTTGATCAGTTTGTTTTTTAATTCACCTGATAATTTGGGAAATTCAGAGTGGTTTTTGTGTAACTCCATTTTAGATTTTATATCAGAGATTTGATGCTCTATGGTTTTCATTTTTCTCTGTTTCCTTCAAAGAAGGAATTCCATAAGTTCTAAGCCCTTCTTATTAAAGAAATCATACCATTCCTGTAGAGACTCATCATCATTAAGGCCATCACTAGGTGGGACGTCCCATCTTAGACGTCTCGGAACAAATCCATCACGGATATATTGCTCAAAAGTCGTGACGTCCCACCAAGCTTTGATCTTCTTCTCAAAAAGAAAGCCTAGTTTCTTAAAGAGAGATGAAATATCGTCTGGACAGGCTGTAGGAGCAGAGTTAGAAAAAACCTCACTGAGTTTGATCTCTCGGGTTTCCAAAAATTGGAATACCTCCATTAATGCTGCTAAAAGCGATAAGCGAAAAGAGTGCAAAATATGTAAAACAGGGGGGGTGCAATCAGCGCAAAAATATAAAGATCAGAAAAAAATAAAAATAATAAGTGTAAAAATGAAAAATACTCAAAGAGTGAATTTCATATGGATGCAAGCTGAACACCAAAAGAACAATCACAAAATTCCTGAAGTAAATATATCAAACAGAGCAGTGCAGCGCAAACCTAAATAGCATAATATTAATATTAAAACGAATATGCTCATACCAGTGAAGACATAATTGAATTAATAACAGTGAAAAAATAAAATAAAATAAAATAAAATAAAAAGAAAGTCCACATTTGCAAAGTGCAAACAAATCCTGTGATCAAAACAGTCAGAGTATCTCCACCATGTGACTTGGAAAACCAATATTTCAAATATTTCAAACGTGATCCCTTCACCAGTAAAGATGGGTACTCTCACCTCACACCAAGACCCTTGTTTTACCAAAGGTCTAAAACGCTTAGAACAAATGGCAGGAAATCCAGATGGCTCAAAGATGTGCAATTGTCAGCTGAAGGACCCGGAGATATGCAAGTATCCTCAGTGGCACCAACGAATCAATATGCAAAGAAAAAAGGCCAGATCTAAGAGCTTCCATATAAACCAGGTCTCTTTAATGAGTAAAAAATGTGCAGGGTACTCACATTCAAGTAGAAAATACTTATATATATATATATTACCAGTATACTAAAATCCAGCCAATACGATACATTGGCTTTTAAACTGTTACAAAACCCAGGACCCTGCATTCACTATATTTTTCGTCTCCCACAGTAGACAGAACATGGGAAGGCAATTATTTTTGTAAATAAAAACTGCTAAATACCTTTTCTCATCAGCACTATACAGTATAGCAGTAACTTCTATCAGTGCCTGGTTAAAGCTTGTGGGAGGCATTTTCATACTGCACTGGCTGGCCTATCAGGATGCAGGACCCCTGACCCTCTGTCTGGACAGTGCAGATTGACCATGTGCTGATCACATGCACTCTTCCAAGAAAAAAAAAACTCTCTAGCAATACACACCAAGCTGAGCATGTGCAGCCTGACTCCAGTAACTCTGTCGTATGCAGACATGTTCTGGAGTCAGTGGAAGAAGGAGATGATCAGAGAAGACAGGATCAAACAGCCTTTTTACACAATGCAGAGGATTAACCCCTTAAATTCCACAGTGAGTATAACAAGCATGCTTTACTGCATATACAGACTAATTTTACTGTTTTGGGTTTAGTAACACTTTAAGAACATTATTATTTCTGAATTATTGTGCTACGATGCCATATATGACTTGAAGCCTGAATTTCCTGACATACGATATACATCACCCACAAAGTCAACATTAACCATACCTACCTTTCTAAATTTAGAAAATTTGATGTAAGTGAATCTACATTTTAGTGAATGTTAGTAAAAGTGCGTTGAAAGTTAAAGTAAAATATTTTAGTGAATCTGTGCCAAACCTGCAGAATTTCTTCATGACAGGATGTATAATGATTTTTTTTTTTTTTTTTAAGTGAAACATATATATGTAGCAAGTCATACACTTCTCATAGGAGCTAACAATTATCATCTGTATAGAAAACAGCACACTTTTGGCTGGGATGGAAAGAAACACAAATCTCAGTACCAGGCCTGGTGCAAGGAATTTTGTCTGCACAGACAAAGGAGCATTTTGCTAACCCAACCCCCACCGCCCCCCCTCCTTTTTTCTAACACCCTAGAGAATAAAATAGCGGTCGTGCAAGCACTTTTTTGAAAAAAAAAACACACTTTTTTTAATAAAAAAAATAAGACAACAGTAAGGTTAGCCCAATACTTTTTTATATTGTGAAAGATAATGTTATGCCGATTAAATTGATACCCAACACCTCGAGCTTCAAACATGTAAACTGCATGACAGGACCTCTTAAATATGAGATCTGGGGTCCAAAAGAACTTAGATCCCATATTAACAAAAAAGAAATAAAAAAAAAGTCCCTTTAAGAGCTTTGGGCGTAAGTGACGTTTTGACATAGCTTCCACCCTGCAATGGTATGGAGCCGAGCAGGGGCCTTCTTCTCCTCACTCAGCTTCATAGCACAGACTGAGAAGGATACGATCGCCCCCACTGCTCCCATTGGCTCCGGTAAGCAGCAGAGGGCACTGGACCGATTCTGCCTCAGAGACCACTTTTATTTGAAAGCCAAGAGCTCGCTTTAGAAGAGGATACCGGGGCATGGCAGCTAGCTGCTGCCATAACAAGGATATTCCTCTTCAAAGAGTCGATGTATAAAGATGGCGGGCGGTCGGCAAGTGGTTAAGCATAGTGAAAATGTTCAGGTGTTTGAAATAGCCTTTACAGGAGTTTAATTAAATTCTTGTATGTGTGCGCTGTAATATTTTGTTCTGTTTGTATGGTCTTATGGCTGTACCATCTTTAATGCATTTTTAAGGATGTGCCCCCAAGTATTTGTTTGTCTATTGTACGGATCCTGACCAGATCCCTTGGGATGGAGCACCACAGCCATTACCTCTTATTAGTGTCCAGTCCACCTGTGATGTAGGAGGAGTCCTTTGTTTGTCCCAAATAAAAGAGTGTATCTCTCCCATGGTTCAGAGAAGCAGGATCTTTCATTCTATAAATAGCCTAGGACCCACTGATAATAAAGTACTTTGACACATAAGTGAACTTAAGCACCATATAGGCATATGGTGTGAATCCCCATATTTTTTGAAAATATTCAGCTGTTTTAAATAGCCTTGCAGGAGTTAAATGTCATTTAACACATACACGTTTTTGGTTATAACATGACAAAATGTGGGAAATTTTAAGTGATATGAATACTTTTTCAAGGCACTGTAGATCTTTAGCGCAGTGTGACAGTAGGACAGGCTCCTAATCATGTGACTTCTGTGAGAGCTTGTCACAGTGGTCACATGACTCAAGACACATATTCAGGGGTGAAAAATAATATGTATTATCTTATTAGTTCCTATAGTTAGCTAGTCTATCAAAGCTCTGATAATCTTAATGGTGATGATACCATAACACTATTAGATATAAAATAAACACAAAGCTCAAAGAAGCAAAGGTCTTGTTTATTTTCAAAAAAGTAGAGCACTAACAAAAAAGCTAAGGATAGTAATACAGAGCATATAAAAAAAAAAAAACAACAGAGATGATATGTTGCATAAGTCCTTCTTCAGGGTTTGTATGTTGGCTGGGCTCCAGGAGAAAGAGGGGGAGAGGAGGCCTTCATCGTAGGCCCTCACATTTTAAAGCACTCACAACCCACACAAACACCCCCTACCCACCCAGTGTAGTCCTCTGTCCAATGAGTGATCATTTGTAAAGTATAAGGGGCTGTCGTTTATAATCAACAGGAACTAACGTGTTACCTTGGATCCTCCAGGAAGTATGTTGCTGTCTCCACCAGGTGGCGCTGCTATATTACCATCAAACTTCTTTACCCAGGTCAGCTTTCCAGCCCACATTTGGTCTCTTTGATGTTCTGGTTCAACGTGAGGCAATTAGGGACTGTAGTCTTCACATTACCAGGAGGTCTGAGCTCATGTTCGCTTATTTCCAGAAAAAAGACCTGATATGCACCCTTCTGCTATACACACCCTGTTGGGTAATTCTGTTCTGCTGGCATTCCAGGCTACCCGCAGCTGGCTTCAGTATTAAAAACCTGTTGACTTCCAACAATAGCATAAGCAGAAATTGCTGCCAGCCAAGTAAGAACATATACTACAGGAATAGACAACCACAATCCTCCAACTGTTGTGAAACTACATGTCTGGCGAGGCACTGCAAATCTGAAAGTCAGAAACATGACTCCCAGAGGCAAAGGGGTGATTTTACTTTTTCAACAGCTGGAGGACCACAGTTGCCTGTCCCAATATACAAAATCTCTTTTTGCAATTAAGGCATGTACTTTAGGTGCTTAAGTGTACAAAACAATACATATACACATATTAGGCATTAGCCAAAAACAAACATTATAGTTATAGTGTTATAGTATGCCTGTGAAGTTGCAAGTGTTTAGAACTGTCCCTGCACAAAATTACATTACTATTATAAAAAAGTCATTTAAAACTGCTTGCGGCTTTAATGTAATGTCTGGTGCCTGCAATATGGATGAAAATCATTGAGAAAAATAGCATGGGTCCTCCCCCTCCCCCATGTCATTACCAGCCCCTTTGACCCTATATACTTTGAACAGCAGTATACAGGCAGTGCAAACAAGACAGGGACTGTAGGTTTGCTGTTACAAAGAATCTGTTTGTAATTTTGAACTGGTACCTTTTTAACCACTTCCATACCAGGCACTTACGCACCTTCCCGCCCAAGCCAATTTTCAGCTTTCAGCACTGTCGCAATTTGAATGACAATTGCGCGGTCATGCTACACTGCACCCAAACAAAATTGGCGTCCTTTTTTCCCCACAAATAGAGCTTTCTTTTGGTGGTATTTGATCACCTCTGCGGTTTTTTTTTTTTGCGCAACAACTAAAAATAGAGCGAAGATTTTGAAAAAAAAATAAAGTTTTTATTTTTTTCTGTTAATTTTTTTGTAAATGAGTATGTTTTCTCTTTCAATTACGGGCACTGATATGGTGGCACTGATGGGCACCGATGAGGTGGCACTGATGGGCACAGATGAGGTAGTTCTGATGGGCACCGATTAGGTAGCACTGATGGGCACTGATAGGCGGCGCTGGTATGGGGCACTGATGGGCACTCATGGGCGGCACTGATGGGCACTCATGGGCGGCACTGATGGGCACTCATAGGCAGCACTGGGCACTCATAGGCAGCACAGGTGGGCACTCATAGGCGGCACAGGTGGGCACTGATAGGCGGCACAGGTGGGCACTGATAGGCGGCACAGGTGGGCACTGATAGGCGGCACAGGTGGGCACTGATAGGCGGCACAGGTGGGCACTGATAGGCGGCACAGGTGGGCACTGATAGGTGGGCACTGGGCATGGATTGGCACTGTGGGGTGGCACTGACAGACACTGGGGTGGCACTGATGATCACTGAGGGGTGGCACTGATGGATCAATGTTGCCAATCAGTGCCCATGTGTGGGCACTGATTGGCATCATTTTTTTACTGCCCCCTTTTTTTTTTTTGCTGACTTTTTTTTTTTTTTTCATTTTTTTTTTGCCCTTTTTTTGGATTTTTTTTATTTCCCTGGTGGTCTAGTGTGGCTATCCGAGGGGGGGCTGCGCTGATAAACAATCAGTGCGAACCCCCCCTGTCAGGAGAGCCGCTGATCGGCTCTCCTCTACTCGCGTCTGTCAGACGCGAGTGAGGAAGAGCCGTCGGCGGCTCTTCCTGTTTACATCGTGATCAGCCGTGATTGGACACGGCTGATCACGTGGTAACGAGGCTCCGCCGGAGACTCGTTACCGAGATCGGAGGTGCAGGGTGTCAGACTGACACCCCGCATCACCGATCGCCGCGCTGCGCGCCCGCACGGGCGCGTGCGGCATGAAATCGTGCAGGACGTTTGAGAACGGCCTGTCACGATGAAATCGTGCAGGACGTTTGAGAACGGCCTGTCACGATTTCATAACCACTTCCCTGCCGTAAATCGGCTATTGGCCGGGCGGGAAGTGGTTAAAGTGTAGCTCTAGCCAAAAAGTCAAGTTTTAAGCTTTTTGTAAAACATAGAGAAGGGTTATCACCCCTGTAACATTTGTTTTGCTGTCTGTGCGCATCTGTTCAGAAGATTGCACCTCACTTTTCTGTCATAATGACAAATGTTATTTTGAAAATTTGGGTTTCTTAGTGAAACAAGGATTGGTGATAAAGCATCAGTGGACAGGAGACACCTCTTACAGAAGAGAATTTCCCTTCCTAGGGTAGATTTTCTCTCACTTCCTGTTGTTTCCTTCCGTTTGCAAGTAGGAGTCATTTGTAAGTTGGATGTTTGAAGGAAGGGGCCTGTCGTATATACAGAAATTTGGGTCCTAGGTGTTGGTGTTGTTGGTGTTGGAGTTAGTCTTGTTGGACGCTGGAATGGGCCCTGCTGTTAAATATTAGATCAATTAGATTAAATCAAGAATAGAAATGACATGCCCCTGTTGAGCAGGGGCAGAAAAATTGGGCCTTTGTTGGTGATGGTGGTGCTGGTGCTGGTGCCACAACACTGTCAGCCCTCGCAGTAACTCTTGATGAGCGCAGGAATGGGTCCTGCTGTGAAATATTAGATCAAGAATTGTAATTACTGTTGAACAGGGGCAGAAAAATTGGGCTTTAGGCACTGGTTCCACAACACAGAAACCCCTCACAGATACTCTAGTTGGAGCACAGGAATGAGACCTGCTGCAAAGTATTGCATCAAAAATGTTAATTACACACCCCTGTTAAACAGGGGCAGACAAATTGGGCCTTAGCCACTGGTGGTGGTGCCCAGAACCAAAAATGTTCTTACAAGCTATCAGCTTGATCATTGAGGAGGGAAAGGATAGTCACTCAGCATAACAGGGTAGTCACTCAGCATCAGCATAGGCAGTCTTGAAGGGATCTGACATTTCAATATTCGGTTACATCAGCATCAGGTGCTTGGTGATCCAAGACTGATTCATTCTTATGAATGTCAGACGATCAACCGAGTCGATAGAGAGGAGCACCCTGTTATCGGTTGCAAAGCCTCCAGCAGTACTGAATGTGCTTTCTGAAAGAACGGTGGGTGCAGGACAGGCTAGTAGCTCAATTGCATACTGTGCAAGCTCTGGCCAGTGATCCATCCTCAAGACCCAGTAAGCCAGAGGATTTTCGGTGGGAACGGTGTCCAAGTCTGATCTTGCCCCTAGGTATTCCCACACAATGTAAAACAGACGCTGGCCATGGTTGCTGGAACCGGTCATACCTTGGGGCTGTGGACTAAAAAATTGTCTGACCGCTTCGGTCAGACGGCCACCTTCTCCACCGCTCCTTCTGTGACTGACCGAAGCCTCAGCAACCAGTTGTCCAGGACCAGGATTTTGTAACCTCCCAGTCTCTGGAAACGCGTTGCACAGACCTTTCTGCAAGGCCACCCGAAGATGTTTCATCTTATGCTCCCTCTGCGTCGGCAAGATAAGGTCCGCAACCTTACCCCTGTAACGTGGCTCAAGGAAGGTTTCCAGCCAGTAATGATCCCTCTCCTCGATGCTGCAGTGAATTACGGGCCGTGACACGCCACTCGAATTTGGCGCATAACGTTCGTAATTCGATGAACGGTCGAACATACAATGTTCGAGTCGAACTTGAGTTTGACTCGAACACGAAGCTCATCCCTATTAGGCATCACTATGGACTCTAGAGTAACAGAGACCATTATTGGACAATTATTCACTGGTGTCTCTAATATAATGACCTTTGACATCATAATCAATGGATAATTTTAGATACCAAAGTTTTATGCAATTCCACAGGTATGAGTAATTAATTGTAATGCTTGACTTATTTGCCATTTTTTGCTTAATGCAACCTCATTTTTTGTTTGATCAAAACATTGGGTATTGCACTAAAATTTATTTGGGTGTATTTTTTACTGAATATATAGATGTGATAAACAGCAGTACAAAAATTGTGTTACACAAACAAATAGCTACTGCCACTATTTATTTTCTACAGGTCTTTCCTTTCTGAAAATAGATATTTTTTTTGGAGGGTTGCGTAACCTTTAAACTTGAAATGGGTGAAAAAAATTGAAAAACAGATCTTGTAGTTAAAGAGTTAAAGGAAAACAGACATAAAAGAAACTGACTGCTTTGCCTATTTGATACCCTTTGAAAATGTTTGCTGCCAGGCTTTCATATTGACCCTCTCTCTTCAGTACTTTGAATCATAGTTCTGAAGCAAGCTTGCAAATAAGAACTTTTCTCCTACATTTTTGACCCAAAGGAAGCTTCAGGTCAAGTAGAGCTAGGCTGAGGCTCCAAATGTGTATCGCTTCTAAATGACTGCACAACAGCCAACAATATGTCAATGGATTATTGAAAGTTTAAGAAATGCTATTAGCACTCTGGCATGACAGACTTATTCTAAGTATTGTTTAGGACAGGGCTTAATTCAAAGTCTTTAACCACTTAAGGACCGCCGTATGTACATATACGTCGGCAGAATGGCACGTACAGGTACATTGGCGTACCTGTATGTCCCTGCCTAGACTTGGGTCGGGGGTCCGATCGGGAACCCCCGGTACCTGCGGCGGTCCCCGTGGCTGTCTGAGCGATCTGGGATGAGGGGGCGGCTGTTGGTTTTTGTCCGCCCCCTCCAGATCGCTCCCAGCCAATCCGCGCACTCCCCCCGCGTGTAACTTCCTCTGCCTGTGTAAACACAGGAAGGGGGAAGTGATGTAATCTTTCCCTTTCTGCGGTATTTTCAACCGCCGCTGAGGAGAGAAGACATCACACGTGAGTCTGCACCAACACTACACTGACACCAGGACATGTAGGCACATTAATCCCTTGCGATCACCCCCCACCCCCTGTTACAGTGTCACTGAATGCAGTGATCATATATGTACTGATCACTGCATTTAGTGTCAGTGTGACAGTTAGTGTGACAGGTAGTTAGTGTTAGGTTCAGGATAGCCCCCGTACCCCCCTAATAAAGTTTTAACCCCTTGATCACCGCCCTAGTTAACCCTTTCACTCCCTATTGCCAGTGTCACTAAGCGATCATTTTTCTGATCGCTGTATAAAGCCCCGTACACATGAGGAGATATATCCGATGAAAACGGTCCGATGGACCGGTTTCATCAGACATGTCTCCTGGGAGATTTTGGTTTGATCTGTGTACACATGATCAAACCAAAATCCCTGCGGACAGACAGCGCGGTGACGTGGCGGTGACGTTGACGCCACCACGTCACCGGACCAGGAAGTAAAATATTTCCACGCATGCGTTGAATCCATACGACACATGCAGGAGATTTCGGTCCGCTGGTTAGGCGTACTAACCAGCGGACATATCCGACAGACGGCTTTCCAGCAGACAAGTTTTAAAGCATGCTTTAAAACTTTTGTCTGCTGGAAACCTGTCTGCTAGCCTGTACACACGATCGAATCTGTCCGCTAAAACTGGTTTGCGGACCAGTTTCAGCAGATATATTTGATCGTGTGTACGCGGCCTTAGTGTCACTGTTGCCGCTAGATAGCTATTTTTTTTTATTGCGATTTTTTTTTTACTAAAGACATGTGGCTGAATAAATTTTGGCCTAAATGTTTGACTAAAATTTTGTTTATTTGATTATTCTTATAACAAAAAGTAAAAAAATATTGATTTTTTTTTTCAAAAATGTCGCTCTATTTTTGTATATAGTACAACAAATAAAAATTGCAGAGGTGATCAAATACCATCAAAAGAAAGCTCTATTTGTGGGAAGAAAAGGATGCACATTTTGTTTGGGAGCAACGTTGCACGACTGCGCAATTGTCTGTTAAAGCGACGCAGTGCCGAATTGTAAAAACGCCTCTGGGCATTTAGCAGCATATTGGTCCGGTCCTTAAGTGGTTAATGTACGGCGCGATGATGAGCACCAGTGTGATCAAATACCACCAAAAGAAAGCTCTATTTGTGGGGGAAAAAGGACGTCAATTTTGTTTTGGAGCCACGTCGCACGACCGCGCAATTGTCAGTTAAAACAACGCAGTGCCAAATCGCAAAAAGGGGCAAAGTCCTTGACCTGCATATTGGTCCGGGTGGTTAAAGACTCAATCCTCTCTCAGGAATACTCCCTGCCAGCACTGCACCTTTTCCATTATCAACATCTTCTCAGTTATATACAAACTTGTTCTGGGTCCCAGGTTGATCCTCTCCAACAGTCTTTCTTTGACATAGTGCTCCAACATGATGACTACTCCAATCTCTACTCTCATCTCATCACGCACCAGTCGGATAAATACCATCTGGTCCTGTTTCAGAAGTGGCCTTTCATCTTCAAAGATGTTGATCTTCCAGAGAAAATCTTAAAGAGCTACCGCTATATCCACAATATGACTGTGTCAGACACTTGGCGTGAAACTCAATTTAAAATAATACACAGGGCATATTTCCCTTTCTGCATCAACCCTGAGGACTCTACACACGTGCAGTGCCCCTGGTGCTCATTATCGCGCCATACACTACTCCACCGACTATGGGATTGCTCAACTATCTCTGTCTCTGTCTACCCGGACTCTATTCTCGCATATCCTACCAAAGTCACTAAGATTAAGCTGCCCAAGGATCCTCTACTATGTCTCTTTGGATGTAAAACACTAGCCTCCTACACATCATAAACGTCTTCATCTAACCTTACACAATTGGCTCATCTATGTCTGCTGGCAGCTTGCAGAACAATCACGAACTACTGGATTACTACTTCTCCACCATGCCTCTTGGCTGTGAAACAGAATTTACTGTCAGGCCGCGTACACACGACTAAACAAACCCGATCAAATCAGTCTGACAGACCGTTTTGATCGGATTTGTCTCCTGGGATATATTGGTTTGATCGTGTACACACGATCAAACCAAAATCTCCGCCGGCAGAGAGGCGTGGCGGTGACGTTGACGCCGCCACGTCTCCGAACCAGGAATTAAAATACTTCCACGCATGCGTCAAATCCATTCGACACATGTGCTGACAGATACAGTGCCTGCCGCCGAGAATGTGTTTTTAGCACGACAGCATCGCGCTGATTCTCAGCGACAGGGTGCCGACATCTCGCACTCGCTGGAATAGTAAAAGCACATTCCAGCGAGCACGTCATAGAAGCGGCGGGGATCTGACATGGATTCCCGCCAATTCTACACATGGGCAGGGTTTGTTATGAATCCTGAAGGGGAAGTCCCCGCCGGATTTTAAATAAAAATCCGGCATGGGTTCCCCCCTCAGGAAAAGCACCCCCCTTCCGACATATTCGGTGGGTCTTCTCCGCTCTCCGGGGGTCTTCTCCGCTCTCCGGGGGGTCTTCTCTGCTCTCCGGGGGGTCTTCTCCACTCTCTGGGGGTCTTTTCCGCTCTCCGGGGTCTTCTCCCGCTCTTGATTCGGCGCTCTTCTGTGCCTTCTTTCTCTTCAGGACTGGCCGCCGCTTCTGTCATGTCTTCTTCTTCTCTTCTCTTCTCCAGATGTTGACGCGACGCTTCCTCCCGCTGTTATGCCGGGCGCGCGGCAGTCCCATCATGCTCCGGTAGGTACCACGTGGTACCTACCCACGTGCTACCTACCCACGTGGTACCTACCGGAACATGGGGACAGGGTGCTCTGGGGTGGGGGGGGGGCCGCAGTGTCTACTTGTCCTATTCTAAACCATATCAAACAAATGCACAGCAAATATGTTGGGGCATGCCCAAACAAAAAGTAAAGAAGAACAGCTGAACATTTACACTGGGCATTTTGGGCAAACAGACAGGAAACATGTGTTCAACAAACAGTAAGGGGTACCACCAAGATATAGAGTTAAACGGAGCATAAGCATGCAGAAATGAGGCAAATAATACAGAGGAAATGTGCCACAAACAAGGGATGCACCAGAAATGAGGCAGATTAAACAAAACAAACTTGTGCCACAAGCCAAACATGAAAGCGTGTGTGCTAAGATAAATGAGGCTTGTGAAATGTTAACCATGTGCTCCACCAGATCAAGAACGTTTGATAAGCTCTCCACCATCTCTCACTTCTGCCAACTTCTGCACCAGAAAAGAGGAGCCGCCCGCTGGATTTGATGACACCTACAGTAAATTACTGCATAGTTTAATGCAGAAAATACTGCAAAAACAGCCAAATAACTTGTGGTATATTAGGAGCATTTTTTGGTGAATGCCCAAAAACTTTTTGAAAAATGCTGAGCGATGTTTTATCTAATTTTTTAGGGGAAACATACAGCTTTGTGAATGGAGCCCAACGTCTCCTTAAGTGAGGTTGTTTTTTTTTTTTACACAGCACATGTCATATTTTCTGAAAGAAATCATTAACTAATTGAAATATGGACTTTTGCATTTCCTTTTTTCGATGTGCAGCCCACATATTTTCTGCCTATCACTAACAGAATGGTAGGATGAATTGGTAGTTGAGTGATTTGGAAATCGGGTGACTGCAAACATTTTGGTTCCTCAAGTAAGAATCTTTCCTTTGAAGGACATTGGCACTGATGCATTCTTCATCTTATGAATGCTTGTGTCAGGAAAATGTTCTTCCCACAAACACCGACACCAGGACGTCCCACAGATACCGATGCCAAAGCATTCTTTCTCCCTTAAAATCCACACTGGGACCTCCCCTTTCATTGGATGCTGGCGTCTTCTTTCGTTCCACAGACACCAACATTCCTATAACTGACAACCAACACTGGAGCATTCCAACTCCCACAGACCAAAGATTCTGGAACATTCTTCCATCCACTAACATTGGAGCCTTCTATCTCTGACACTGGTGCATTCTTTCTCCTGATGACCACTTACCAATGTGGCATTCTTTGCACAGATCATTAGGATTAGAAGATGCTAGTATTTAATTAGATAGACACCAACAAGTCTGAAGTAGCAAATCACTTTTTGCTACCATTTTAAGAAAATCATTTAAAAAACAAGTAAGTGTTAGGAGCTGTTGGTTTGTTACAAAAATAATTTAACAAATAAAAAAAAAAACAGCTCATGGCATTTGATATAATAGAACAAAAAAAAAAACATTATGAAAAAAGGTATGCATAATAAGTATGTGCTTAGGCATTTTAACATGTCTGTAAAATTGTCTGCATAACAACGCATTCAAGCCCTTTCTTTAATGTCCAGACTTTACACGTTGAAACGTCATTGTTCTTTTTGAAGGGTACAGCTCACAGCAGTCAAATGAGAAAGTAATAGGCTGAGTGTGGCCTCATTAGAGACATTAATTTACAATTCATGATTGTCACATAAAACATGCAAATTCACTATAGATCTGCAGGAAGCAAAATCAATGAGAAAATGTAGAGCTACAAGCCAAAAGAATATTGCAAACAAACACTGCATCTAAATATTTGCTGGTAAAGAAAATTACCTCAGTAATTTAACCCAGTAAGACCCAAATGAATAACGAGCACTGTGTGTATATGGATGCCTGCATACATAAATGTATTTCAGTTTTTCACCTCTTATAAGAAGTCAATGCTGTAAGGCGGCGTACACACGTACGAGAACCTCGACGGGCGAAACACATCGTTCCGCCCGTCGAGGCTCTCGGCCGGACGTCGAAATCGGCGACCCGCCCGTCGGAAATGGCAACCAGCCATTCATCCAGGCGGGCCGTCGAGCAAATAGAGAGCCTGCTCTCTATTCGCTCAACGGGATTCCTAACGGGCGGGGCTCGCCAAGAGCGCAAACACGGCCGAGGTTCTCGGCAGAATGCGGCTCCCAGCGAGGTTCTCGCTGGTTTCTGCCGAGAACCTCGGCCGTGTGTACGCCGCCTTACTCACAGTATTTTAGAGGTGGGATTTGCGGTTGATTTTGGAAGAACCTCACCATGGCCTTAATGGCTGTATTGTTCTCTTGAAATCACAAGCCTCACAAGCAACCTCAGCAATCCAGCTACAAATCCCTTCCTTCCTTATTCTCTGCCCTTGGGAGTCATGCCTCATTTTTGCAGTGCCGCATGGGATTCATATTTTTACCCCAGAGTGCTATGGCTGCCTACCCCTACCTTTCACAATAAATCTAATTGTGCTACTGTATATATGTGATGAGGGATAAAAAGCCTGAAACAGCTGTATGAAAGTTGGTAATGTTGACTCTTATAATTATGTCTCTACCTGTAGTTTACACCCACAGTACTTGATGTATGGATAAAATTGGCAAAAAGGAATGATTTGCAAGATCAAATTTACTTACCGATACGACATATGTGAGCTCCTTGTTTTTAAATTTGGTGTTGGAAGCAAGGACATACATTCTGTTATAAGAAGGAAAAGCTTTATCTCACATGTTATATTATTGTAAAACTGTACTTTAAATAGCATAGAAATACTAAGCCCTTCAAATCAGATGTATGTGTATAAACCGAAACAAAAGCATATGACTTACGTCTCCTGTAAATTTTAGATGATATACCACTAGGTTGGCATAATAGGATGAAGGCATTTAATTTGTGTTTACTATTCCAAAGTCATCTGCAGTTAAGAGCTTAAAGTGGAACTGAAGGCATCTTACTATAGCCTGCAAGCTGGCAGGCTATTATAGCAGAGCAAACATGCCATGAATCTTCGCCTACCTGCCTGCTCATTTTTTTTCCAGTATGTAAACTGCTTGCATCACAAGTGCAGTGCCTGTGTGCCAGGATGACTAACTCCTGTGCATGAACAAGAGTTACGCAGTCCCACATTAGCCATTAAAGATGCTTGCCTGAATAGTTAGAGAGGAGGTAAGTAAAGTGTCTTATGCTCACCTTTAACCTCCCTGGCGGTATGATTCTGTCTGGAATTACGTACCAAAAGCGGTACAATTATTTGCATGGAAGTTTGGCGTTTTATACTGTAGGCCTGCAATTCTTAGGAATAACTTGCTTAAATCTGTCCAAACAAGACATCCCGGGTATGATAAAGTTTGAAAAACAAAATCATAATTTTTTATATAATAAAAAACTATAAATAATTATAACAAATTATAATAAAAAATATTCAATAATGTAATCAACTCAAAAACACTGAAATTTGCTCAGTTGCAGAATTGTCGCTGTCATTATTTATTTTTTTTATGACAAATTTCCCCACAAATCGCTATCGCTCAATTCTGAAAGTAATTATAATTTATTATCGCTGTTTTCTAGCTGATCTAAAACCATTTTTGACATAAAGGGACACTTTTGGTTGTTATGGGCAATCTACAGTTTCCAGGCAGAAAGAACAGTTTTTATTATATAAAAGGACATGTAGGGCACAGGACAGACCACTAGGGACAAGGGGGGGGTGTATTTTTTACATACAGTACTGTAATCTATAAGATTACATTGTACTGTATGTAAAGTGTTTGTTTACCTTTTTAAATTTGGCGCCGTTCTCCGCTCCCGTGCGTCGTAACGTCGCAGGGAACGGAGATCGGCGGCACACGGGGACGCTGTGTGAATCGAGCGAGCACCCGCTCGCTCACACAGCGGGGATGCATCGCTGGATCCAGGAAGAAGGTAAGACAGCGCGCGCTGCAGGCTCTGCATGGCTACCCCGAGCGTGACTCGGGGATACCGATCTCTGCAAAAAAAAACACCCCGAGTCACACTCGGGGATACCGCCAGGGAGGTTAAGTCAATTTAATGTGTATTGCTCAATACACTGAGACAATATTATAACTCATAACAAACCTGTTGAACCAAATCCAGTAAGCTGATATCTGTTTGGTTGCTATGAGTAATGTTTGCACCCTATTATTGCTATTTTTCCTGTGTTTTATATACGTTATAAGTTTTTTTTTTTTATTCAACCCATCAGGCTGAATGAAAAATAACTTAAAGATGGCAGCACTAAAATAAGCGGTGTTAGTGCAGCAATCTCCCCCGCTGAGCTATTGTATTCTAACAGGGGGACCGTCCCATCCTCCCCAGAACACACTGATTAATGCTCAGGTTGATCGGATGCTGGTTTTCCAGCATGCTGTTTTGACAGGAAGTTTGCTAATGAGGTAAGTTGGAAAATTTCTTCCGGTGTCTTATTTTTTTTCTTTTTTTTTTATATTTAGCAGGTTTCCAAGTAACAAAATACAAGAGACAGATTCATGGTATGAGGCCAGAAGACCCAAAGTTTTAAACCTGAGTTACAATGCAGGCATTTATTATATATAGGGACCCAAATGGGGCCAAAGTAGGGAAGAGGGAGGAGGGGAAATAAAAGGAGAAATAAAGGGGAATGGATATGGAAAGGAATGAAATTTACTGTATGCAATAAACTGGCATAGTATCGTATCTGCGAAGAGAAACGGTGAACAGTAACAAACAGTACAAATGATAGTATGGTGTGGTACCCTCAGGAGTGGAGGCCTAACAAAGTTAAACCCAGTGAAAGACTCAGGGGGAACAGGCAGCTGAGTTATAAACAAGTGATCGATAAATAGCATGGAGGTCCTAAGGGGCCGGGAGACCCCTGGGAACTCAGGGACCTAGGGCTCATTCATATCTGGTAATTTGAGCTAGCCTAAGGAATTGATCAGATCATGTTTCAAGTACCAATCAGAGTAACGGAAAGGGCGCATATTTGTTGTGAGCTCTTCCTGTGAAAATGTATACTTAATGAATTGTCTCCACCTGACAAAGAAACGTTGAGTTGATTTAAAGTTTATTATGATAGTGTTGAGTTTTTCCAGGTTGCACAGTTCGGCCGCGTACACACGATCAAATTTATCTGCTGAAACCGGTCCGACGGACCGTATCAGCAGACAAATTTGATTGTGTGTACGGGCGAGCAGACAGGTTTTTCCAGCAGACAAATTTTAAAGCATGCTTTAAAATTTGTCTGCTGGAAACCCGTCCGTCCGACATGTCCACTGGTTAGTACACTAACCAGCGGACATACAGTAGGTGACTGAGTTATTGTGTCAATCTCGCTCCCTTTCTCGGCAAGATTGACCACCTGTGAGCCCCATTGCGGGAGCCAGCGCCGAGCTGGCTTGCCGCGATGGAGACAAAGCTGTCATAGAAGCGACAGGGATCCGACGTGGATTCCCGCCAATTCTACACGTGGGCGGCGTTTGTTATGAATCCTGAAGGGGAAGTCCCTGCCGGATTTAAAATAAAAATCCGGCATGGGTTCCCCCCTCAGGAGCATACTGGGCCCATAGGTCTGTTATGGGTTATAAGGAGACCCCACTACACCGAAAAAACGGCATGGGGTCCCCCCACAATCCATACCAGACCCGTATCCAAAGCACGCAAGCGCCCCCCCCTCCTGAGCCGTACCGGGCAGCATGCCCTTAACATGGGGGCTCAATGGCAGTAACCGACGCGTTACGGCCACAGAAGCCTTCAACATGCCCCTGTTAAAGGCTTCTGTGGCCGAAATGCGTCGGGTACTGCCATTGAGCACCTCATATTGCTATACTACGAGATCTCCTTGTTTTATGTCGTTATTTTAAATGTATGACTTTTACTGAATAAACCTCATCCTGGTTTTATTGACCTGCGCTATTGGAGCCCTCTTTTTTCTATTTTTTTCTATTTTTCTTACTTCATCCCATGGTCTAATTCAAGCACCAGCTAAGTCCATTGTAGCATTGCTTGGACACACGGCTTAAGGATTATATCTGAAAGTGGTTGCAGTCGCACAGCACACTGTTTGGACATCGCTGATTCCTGGTGTCCATACCAGTTGGAGTCTCAACTACAACTTTCATCCTCTACCCGGTTGCAGTGGTCCCGGTTTCCAAATGACCTCAACATCTTTTTGACTCTTTTGCTGTACAGTATCAGAGTCCAACCCATCTGGTAAGCGTATTTATACCTACCATAGTTACATAGTTACATAGTTAGTCAGGTTGAAAAAAGACACAAGTCCATCCAGTTCAACCAAAAAAAAATAAAAATAAAACAAAGTAAAACACAGTACATCCTCCCATACACCCAACTCCATACCCACAGTTGATCCAGAGGAAGGCAAAAAACCCCAGCAGAGCGATGATCCAATTTGCTACCGGAGGGGAAAAAATTCCTTCCTGATCCCCCGAAAGGCAATCGGATTTACCCCGGATCAACTTTACCTACAAAACTTAGTACTCAGTTATATTATGTGCATTTAGGAAAGAAGCCAGGCCTCTCTTAAAGCAATCTACTGAGCTGGCCAGAACCACCTCTGGAGGGAGTCTGTTCCACATTTTCACAGCTCTTACTGTGAAGAAACCTTTCCGTATTTGGAGGTGAAATCTCTTTTCCTCCAGACGTAAAGAGTGCCCCCTTGTCCTCAGTGTTGACCTTAAAGTGAATAACTCAACACCAAGTTCACT
Source organism: Rana kukunoris (assembly GCA_029574335.1). Lineage (NCBI taxonomy): Eukaryota > Metazoa > Chordata > Amphibia > Anura > Ranidae > Rana > Rana kukunoris. The sequence continues at coordinate 378,665,478 of CM056050.1, read as the reverse complement.
ATATGGACCTCTTATGTATTTGTACATGTTGATCATATCCCCCCTTATTCTCCTCTTCTCAAGAGTGAATAAATTCAGTTCCTCTAATCTTTCCTCATAGCTGAGCTCCTCCATGCCTCTTATCAGTTTAGTTGCCCTTCTCTGCACTTTCTCCAGTTCTCCGATATCCTTTTTAAGAACTGGTGCCCAAAACTGGACTGCATATTCCAGATGAGGTCTTACTAATGATTTGTACAGGGGCAAAATGATATCTCTATCTCTGGAGTCCATACCTCTCTTAATACAAGAAAGGACTTTGCTCGCTTTGGAAACCGCAGCTTGGCATTGCATGCCATTATTGAGCTTATGATCAACTAAAACACCCAGATCCTTCTCCACTACAGATCCCCCCAGTTGTACTCCCCCTAGCATGTATGATGCATGAATATTCTTAGCCCCCAAGTGCATAACTTTACATTTATCAACATTAAACCTCATCTGCCACTTAGTCGCCCAATTAGACAGAGCATTGAGGTCGGCTTGTAAATTGGAGACATCCTGCAAGGACATTATTCCACTGCATAGCTTGGTGTCATCTGCAAAAACAGAAATGTTACTTTTGATCTCAGACCCAATATCATTTATAAATATATTGAAAAGTAAGGGACCATATGTCTGATGTGATTGAGATTTTTACAGATTACTACAGACAACCTGAGCACCTGTTGTTTCCTTTTAATCACTGGACATCCGTCCACTCTACACCCTTCGCCAATTGTTCAATTGATGTTTACTTCAAGTTCTCAACACAGACTTGGTTATGTTATATATTGTATGGAATTTATTTTGTGACTACCGTAATTTTTTTCGGTAGCCTAATTATGTGCACCCGCACCATCTAATGTTGTTGCCACATCTGGTATTTCACATTTTAGCGCTACAATTTTTTGCTCACAACATACATAGATAGCAGTACAGAAGTGGATGACGAGGGTGCTGACCAAATGTACATGACCTGTGTGAAAGAACCCTCAACTGACAGCAGCTGTAAGCAAAAAGCCAGTACCCCTAGCAAGAGGAAGAACACAAATGGGCGACAATGAAATCTGAAATTCACATATGCAGAGAATGTGTCATTGGTTGAACATTTGGTTCCAATATTTTTTTGCCCTTAATGGGTGTTTGTTGAATAGCACAATAGAAGAACAGTATCTAAAGGGTGTATCTCACACATACAGATATGGTGGAAACACTGCAAAAAAATTATTTTGCCCTAAATGGATGTTTTTTGAATAGCACAATAGAAGAACAGTATCTAAAGGGTGTATCTCACACGTACAGATATGGTGGAAACACTGCAATTTTTTTTTTGCCCTAAATGGATGTTTTTTTAATAGCACAATAGAAGAACAGTATCTTGGCCTAGGAGGACAAGGTCCATATGGAGTTGGAGGTTGAGGTGGCGGTGGATGTGGCGGTGTAGGTGGAAGCGGTGGTGGAGGAGGACGAGGTAGCCATATGGAGGAAACACTGCAAAATATTTTGTTTGCCCTAAATGGGTGTTTTTTGAATAGCACAATAGAAGAACAGTATCTAAAGTGTGTATCTCACACGTACAGATATGGAGCAAACACTGCAAAATATATTATTTTGCCTAAATTGGTGTTTTTTGAATAGTACAATAGAAGAACAGTATCTAAAATGTTTATCTCACACGTACAGATATGGAGGAAACACTGCAAAATATATGTTTTTGCCCTAAATGGGTGTTTTTTGAATAACACAATAGAAGAACAGTATCTAAAGTGTTTATCTCACACGTACAGATACGGAGGAACACGGCAAAATATTTTTTTTTGCTCTAAATGGGTGTTTGTTGAATAGCACAATAGAAGAACAGTATCTAAAGGGTGTATCTCACAGGTACAGATATGGTGGAAACACTGCAAAAAAAATACATTTTTGCCCTAAATGGATGTTTTTTGAATAGCACAATAGAAGAACAGTATCTAAAGGGTGTATCTCAGATGTACAGATATGGTGGAAACACTGCATTTTTTTTTTGTTGCCCTAAATGGCAAAGGGTGTATCTCACAGTAACATATGCAGTGCCGGTGTAATTTGATTTCTGAAGCAGGACTGGCTCCTATCTATTTCTCCTTCTAAAACCAACACCAAGAACCTTTCCCTAAAATATCTAAAGCAGAGTGACTTGTTGTGCTATGTAGATTGTTGAGTAATTTAATTTCTGAAGCAGGACTGACTGACTCCTATCTAATTCTCTCTCTAAAAACAACAGCAGCAACCTTTCCCTAAAATATCTAAAGCAGAGTGACTTGCTGTGCTATGTAGAACGCTGAGTAATTTGACTTCTGAAGCAGAACTGAGTCTGACTCCTATCTAATTCTCTCCCTCAGAGCAGCAGCGCCAGCCTTTCTCTACCCTATCTAAAGCAGAGTGACAAGCTGTGCTATGTGCCTCTAGCTGGGTCACATGCTGCGCTGGCCAATCACAGCCATGCCATTAGTAGGCATGGCTGTGATGGCTTCTAGGTCACATGAGTTAAACAAATGTTGCTTGGCTGCCCTGCAGCGCACCATTACATTGCGGAACACCAAACTCGAACCCGAACTTACAGTAAATTGTTCGGGTTCGGGTCCGGGTACCAAAAATCCAAAAGTCTGGTACGAACCCGAACTTTACAGTTCAGGTTCGCTCAACCATAGTCAGCACGGCTCTGTGGCTGAGCTGTGTGTGGGAGAGCACACACAGCTCAGCCCATGCAGCCGTCAGTCTCACCAGAGATGACACAGGCACGGCCGCATGGCGGTAGGCGAGCGGTGGCCGCAGCCTGTGTTACCCATTTTCTGGCCACGGTCACAGCTTACCTCCCTATTTATTTATTTTTACTAGTAATGGCGGTGGTCAGTGTTTTTTTGCGGTACTGCGACATTGCGACGGACAGATCAGACACTTATGACACATTTTTGCGACCATTGAAATTTATACAACGATCAGTGCTATAAATATGCACTGATTGCTGTATAAATGTCACTGGCAGAGAAAGGATTAACACTAGAGGGCGATCAAGGGGTTAAATGTGTATTCCCTCAGTGTGTTCTAACTGTATGGGGATAGGACTGACTAGGTAAGGAGACATGTCGTTTATTCCTACTTGGTAGGAACAAAGCACTAGGGATGAGTCGAACACCCTTAAAGTCTATGGGACACGAACGTGAAAAATCAAAAGTGCTCATTTTAAAGGTTAATATGCAAGTAGTTGTCATAAAATGTGTTTGGGGTCCTGGGTCCTGCCCCAGGGGACATGTATCAATGCATTTTTTTTTTTAAACTGCCTTTTTTCGGGAGCAGTGATTTTAATAATGCTTAAAGTGAAACAATAAAAGTGAAATATTCCTTTAAATTTTGTATGTGGGGGGGTGTGTGTCTATAGTATGCCTGTACAGTGGCGCGTTTTCCCCGTGTTTAGAACAGTTCCTGCACAAAATGACATTTCTAAAAGGAAAAAAAGTAATTTAAAACTACTCGCGGCTATAATGAATTGTCGGGTCCGGGAAATACAGATACAAGTAATTAAAAAAAACGGCATGGGTTTCCCCCCTAGTCCATTACCAGGCCCTTTGGGTCTGGTATGAATAATAAGGATAACACCAAACCAAAATGTAAAAAGAAAAAAAAAGATTGCGTGGGGTCCTCACAATTTCCAAACTAGGCCCTTCAGGTCTGGTATGGATATTAGGGGGAACCCTGTGCCACTTTTTTTAAAACATACAAACACCACATAGGAGGTTATTTACAAAAGGCAAATCCACTTTGCACTGCAAGTGCACTGAAAGTGCACTTGGAAGTGCAGTCACTGTAGATCTGAGGAGGACATGTAAGGAAAATAAAAAACAGCATTTTAGCTAGCACATGATTGGATGATAAAATCAGCAGAGCTTCCCCTCATATCTATAGTTACTGCACCTCCAAGTGCACTTTCATTTATAGTGCAACGTGGATTTTGTAAATAACCTCCATAGTGTTCTACCCCATTGATAATTGACGTGATTGTAGCCGTATAAGTGCAAATGTGACAGAGAAAATTGAATACTGTCTGCGATACTTTTTTTATTTGCATTAACATACAATTTTTCAAGACAAGCTTTCAGGGTTTTACCCCTTTCTTCAAGGTCTGAGTACTGCTTGGACCTTGAAGAAGAGGTAACACCCTGAAAGCTTGTCCTAAAAAACTGTATGTTAGTGCAAATAAAAAAAGTATCACAGACAGTACTCTCTTCTTCATTGATAGAAATGTACAGGATAGGAGGCATTGACATTATTTACTAAAGGCAATTGCACTCTGCGAGGAAAATTGGATTTGCCTTTAATAAATAACCCCCATAGTGATCATTTTAAAGTCAGAATGCCACCCAAAAAACATCAGCCTTAGTAACCTATGCAGTAACCTATGCATAATAAAAAAAATAATATGCATACACATGCATGTGTAAAATGCATGCAGTATTTTTGTATCCATTGTGAGTTTCAATGTACATTTCTTCCTAAATCCTTGCTTATTTGCCTAATGCAATGTGGTGAGGTCATTCATATTTGTGACCAGCCTTCTCTCTGCTAATCATTTGTCTTCATTTAGTTTTATTCCTTGTTTTGATAAGACTAAAGTGCCTGAATTAGAAATGCCAACTGTTTACCACCTGTACATTAACGGCTTCTCACAGCTGTTGGAAATAAATTAAAAGAATCCAGCAGCTCATTACCATGCTATTCAATGAACCATTCACTTATTCTTCTGGTTTTGCTGTAGAAAATGACTTTTTGTCTGCTGGAAATAAACTGTTAACTCTTTAGTACAAAGGAGGTTATTAGACACATATTTTAAATCAAATCTAGTTACTACTACTGCATATTTATAAAATATTAGGGATCAAATATGAAGTGGGAAAAATAGAATTGAGAGAAGCAGTTTTCTTAATTTTGGATAAGCAGCAAAATGTACTAACATTTGCATTTTTTGCTATTAATTTAAAACATGTAAACAATATATGGCATGTATGTGATTGGCAAGCTTCTCCATAATGTGTAGTATTAGGTCTTGTACACATGAGGGAATAAATCCGCTGAAACTGGTCCGACGGACCATTTCATCCGAAAAATCCGCTCGTCTGTATGGGCAAACGGACCGTTTTGGCCGGATTTCTCCAGCGGAAAAATTTCAAAGCATGCTTTGAAATATTTCCGCCGGACACATGTCCGTCGGATATGTCCGCTCGTTAGTACACAAAAGCATCAGACCAAAAACCCACGCATGCTCAGTCAAAACGATGGGACAGGAGCACTCGTTCACCTAAACTCTCTATATAGTGTCCCGTTTCTAGCGTTTTTTTGTTCTCTTGCTAGAAGAAACCCGTTCTCTTGCTGATGCAATTTTGTCCCGATGTCACATACTGAAAACTTGCATTTTCGTTAGTGTTTTTTCTATTTGACACTGTTTGCTAGCCAGATGTCCCCACATTTGTTTCCGTTCTCCACATTTTTATTATGTCTATTTTGACTTAATGTTGAGCGTATCATATTTATTTTTTTGGTGTGCTTTTTTTTTTTAGTTGTATTTTACGGTTTAGGAATATTTCCAAATTTTTTTTTTTTTTTTAATTCCCTTTTTTTTCCCCAACTTATGTCATTTTGTTGTTTCATCCTTTATTTTTTCCCTTTTTTTGGGGGGGGGGTGTTTTAATTTTTTGAATATTTTAAGCTTCTTTTGGGTTTACCAAGTTCTACCACAAAAGGTCCCCCCCCCCCCCCCCAAGGAGTTTGTGTCCTTTGCAAATGCCACATTTTATTTTACAAATGTCTGATGCTTACTCACCACAGTATAAAACACAATAGACAAGGTTTGAAAGTAACTACAAAAGCCATTTATTTCCGGCCAAAAAAGAAATGATAAATCACCAGAACGGCAGCACTTGATGAGATTGCAACATACATGCAGACTTGGGAATTACAACATGATTAAGGATAAATTTAGTAACCTCAGGAGTCAATAACAAAAATCAGAATCAGCAGCACATGAACAAAGGAACCCAAGCTGTGCTACTCCAACAAGCTCAGTTTTTTGGACAATCAACTGGATGGCAGGGAATCACCTTCTCAACTTCTTTCCAGACTTCCTTCCAGCGAAACTTCCAAGGGTCTGTCCATGGACCCTTGCAGGTGGGGGTGATGTGTCGGCAGGAGGAGGATGATGATGATGGGGAGCAGGCCAGGCCGGGTCACACAGCACAGTGTCCCTGCTTAGCTCGTCCCTTTTCATCCTGGCCAGGACCTGATTAATGAGGTCCTTTGCCAGGCTTTTTTGCTCCTCCCCCCCTTGGTTGAGCTCATTGGCCACAAATGCACTATAGCATTCGGTTGGGTTGAGGGGGGCCCTCATGATTTCAGCAGCCTCCCGTATAACCTCCAGGCTCTCGTCGTGCACCACACTCCTGCGCCTCCTTGCATCTGGTGGCGTCATCTGGAGGGGAGGAACTTGGCTGATGGTGCTCAGCCTGGGCCTGGGGACCTGCTGCACCTCACTGGGCACAGCCTCCTCCTGGCTGCCACTTCCCCCTTCCGCCTGGCTGACATGGGCCTTAGGAGCTGCCACCTCCTGGCTGGTCTCTTCTTCCTGTGTATAAAAAAGGGACATGTTGTAATATTTTGCACAATCAATCACACACATTTTCTTTCTCTAGACTGTTTTAGTTAGTATTAATTTAAATGAAACAGACTGTCCTTCAGACCCCTGCATTTGGCATCCCTGACACCTATTTGTAGGCCCACAACTTTGGTTTTTCTTCCCAAGGTTTGTTTTTTGTTTTTCCAGATCAACTCACTAATTCAAAATAAATAGCAGCACCAAAATATGTTGTTAAATACTATACCTCATCGAAGATGGCCAGATCTGGCTCCATGTCAGCCAGCCCCGCTTCAGATTCTGCAGGGCTCCTGGGATCCGGGGAAGTTCCACTGGGAGGAAGGCTGGAAGGTATTGTTGAATCAGAAGGCCTGCCATCCAGTTCATTGTTCAAAAAACTGAGCTCTTTTTAGTACCAGAGCTTGGGTTCCTTTTTCTTAGCTGCTGCTGATCCTGATTTTTGATATTTGCGTTTTTTTATAGACATTTCTGTAGCTTCTCCTGAGGTTACTAAATTTATCCTTAACCATGTCGCCTGTGCAACTTGGCACCCAAGTGTGCAGGTATGTAGCAATCTCATCAAGTGCTGCCGCTCTCTTCACGGTGTCCAAATATTCCGGGTGCTTGGTGTCCCAAAGAAGGGGCATATCCCGATATCGGTTGATAAGCTTCATTGTTGCCTCCTTCCCTTTGAGCAAATCCATTTTTAACAGCTTTCAGCTCCTAAAATGACCTTCAATAGTAATGTCTAGAATAGAAAATGACAAACAAACACAAAGCACAACTTAAAAAAGGCTCAGCTTTGAGACTCTAAAAATATGTGCACATTCATTAATTTTAGAGCAACTACAGTATACAAACACAGTGTCTTCTGCTGCTACATAGCTGGCCAGCTCTGCCGCATTGTTGTAGCCCCCAAAAAAGGTGTCATGCAGAGCCATTTGTATAAGTTGTAGCATGTAGCATATAGATAAGAACACATCCACCCTGAATATTAATGCTAGCACTCATCAAGGCACTAGTTCATGTGTAGCTATCATGCCCCTCAGCATTGATGGCAGAAAACACTAACTACTTATCTCTGTACAACCAACACACAACAATACTTGCATGATCTGACTGCATACTCTAAAATCCAAATAAAGAGGATAGAGCATTCTCTACATATATCTTGATGAAGTGATGTGTACAAGCACTTGGCTCTCTAAATGTTATGGTGGGCCCCAAAATAACTAAATAACAGTAGCACAAAAAGGGTGCAAACAACATTGAAAAGCCCCATCCCCCATGGCTGTTCAAATTCTAGGCCTCTGATCCGATGTTTTCATTTACCTTTGTCTCTCTCTCTCCTCGTTTCCGCTCAAGTAATTTTGGCGTAACCTACGTAATCACATTGTTTCCATTATATCCCCACGCAATCAAGAAACGCCGCCCTCGTCTCCGCCCATGACGTACCAATTCCTGTTTTCCACGCCCCTATGCAATGTTGATTGGAAAATATGTCGATGTCACATGAGCGCACATTAGCCTCTGATCGGGATCAGGAAGGGACAGAGGCCGTAACGTCCAGATCCAGGCCAAAACGATACAAGGCCACAAACATGTCTCTACAAGAGATGGTGGAGATGGTGTCCATCCTGCGACGGAAAGACTATGATGGTGAGCATGGCCCATACAGCACCCCTAACCGGAGAAAGTCCAAAATTATGGATAAGGCGGCGAGGAAACTTTATGAGATGTTTGGGGTCACCAGGTCAAAAGAGCATCTCCGGAAACGCTGGTCCGACTTAAAACTGCGCGAGCCAGAGCAGTATCACAACATCAAGAAAATCATAGAAAAAAGTAAGTACTTTAAAATGTCTTTGGAGTGCCTATTGTTTTTTTAAATGTTTTGCCATGTCTATTTCGCCATCTGCCTCGTTGGCCTGCTTGTATTTTTGAACCCCTGCATTGTAAAATTAGTAATGTTTGTCTAATAAATCCGATGACTTTCCACGATTGTAGGCAACATCGTTCCATCACATAGTTTATCCTAAATCCGCGGGTCCAGGAACATCGCACCTGGACGTGGCTATTTGGCGAAAAACATTGTTTATAGAAACAATGTGGAAAATATGATGTGTTTGTGCAAACTAAGTTGATTTTAAAAGGCAAACAGGATTCATTCATTCACACAGTGATGAGATAACCTAATAAGCAGCTGTTTTCACATCTGTAATTTAGAGAACCTGTGTCTCCCCCCATAAAATACTAATTTGTACTTTTGGTGAAGGGACTCCAAAAACTACTTATTCAGGAGTCCAGCCATGTGTGTCACTTCACCAAAAAGGCTCATTATATCACAGCTTGGGACAAGTCATCTACCAAAAAAATGAATATGGTTTTTGCTGGAATAAGCCCAAAACTACAATTGTAACGCCACTTCTAAGCAATGGCCCTTCAAAAATATCTGGTTACTGATGAGTTTTCTTTTTTTTGTTGGTTTTTAGGGGAAAGAAGAGGACAGCGCTATGAGAAGTCAGGGGGGCCCACACTGTCTCCAAAACGGCAAAAAAAAATTGTGGAGGAGGAGGATGATGAAGAAGGAGAGGAGGAAGAAGGAGAGGAGGAAGGGAGAGAGGAGGAAGGCGGATTGGTGGAGGAAGGCGGATTGGTGGAGGAAGGCGGATTGGTGGAATTAGGCGGATTGGTGGAATTAGGCGGATTGGTGGAATTAGGCGGATTGGTGGATGATGTCGGATTGGTGGAGGAAGGCGGATTGGTGGAGGAAGGAGAAGTTGAAGAAGAAGGAGAAGTTGTAGAAGATGTTGAACTTCTCAGTACAACAGGTCAGTGACACCCCAGCTTTGCAGGGAAAAAGAGATGTAGATAGGCCTGCACCTTACTTACTTACAATGTTTTTTTTTTTATTTTGGCATTTTTAGGGGATGAAGATGGGATTAGCACATCTGTTGCTCCTAATTTTTCTCGTGCAAGTGCACAAATCCAAATACAGCAGATAATGGAGTGCAGCACGGAGCTGGCCAATATGAGGGAAAGGATGGTGGTGATGGACCAAAACTTCAAAAACATGCTAGATATTTTGGGACGTATATAGAAGACTATCCTCCCCATCTGACCCACGCCCTGCCCCCCCCCCCCGCCCTCACCCCCAACCACCCCACTCTCAAAGATGTTGTATATTTTTACTTTAAAATACGCCAAAATTTGAGGATGCACACACACACACTTGGGTTTATTTAGTAAAGCTATAACGTGCAAAAGCAGCCTCACTTGGCATATAAACCAATCAGCTTCCATGTTTAGATGCGAAAGCTTAATTGAATAAGCTTAATTTAGAAGCTGATTGGCTTATATGCAGAAATAAGCCTGAGTTTGCACTGTTTAGTAAATAAACCCCAGTGTGTGTTCACATGTGCTATCTGCCATCACAGTACATCGATTGTCTGTGCTTTGTGGGTGCAACCCCTTCCTCGCTTATCAAGTAGGTGAGAGAAAGGGGTTGCACCCACAAACCACATACATTGATCACCCATGATGGCAGATAGCACATGTGAACATTCGGCATGGGATCTCAGGTGAGAATTCACCATTTGGCCCATCACACACACAGCATGTGTGCATCCTCAAATTTTGGCGGATTCCGGGGTGACATAAGACCATGTCGTCTGGGTTTGGTATGCTAAATAAAAGGTTGAACTTTGTAAGTTCCATTGTTACATATGTTTGTCAAAACAAAAATATATTTTTTGAAGAAATAAATCCTTTCTAAACACATTTTTCTAAGAAAAGCCAAAGATTTGGGGAAAAACACCAAATTAAAATAAAAAATAAAAATTCCTTAAAAAAACGCTAAAACCAGTGGCTTCTTATTTGTAGGCTCAATACCCAGTTTGTAAAAGAGTGACTAGAATGTGCAATTGTGTGTATTTACTAAAACCTGCTAACTAAATTGGGCACAAGAAGTGCACTAGTTTCAGAAACTGGAAGACAGATCAAAAGAGAAAAAGCAATAATGACAAACAACTGAATAAAGTCCAATGGTCAAATTATTTATTAGTTCTTTGTAATATTTCTTTCTTTTGGGGGCCGAATTAGAAAGAAATATTTATCTGGCATAGCTATGGCCCCCGGACCCATAAAGTACTCAACATATTTGTCGCGTACCTCATGAGCAGATTCGGTGACCGAGCCAGCGCGACCAGTGTCCAGCCCAGGAAGGGTATCTGAGGGTAGTCCTGCCTCAGCACCGATGTTGGGTAGGTACGTCTGGGAATGCCTGCAGAAAAAATTATGCAATATGCAGAAGGCCAAAATAACAGAGTTAAATTTATATTCCGCCAGATGTATCGCTGTCTGGAACAGGCGGAATCGGCTGGCGAGTATCCCAAAGGCATTCTCGACTATCCTCCGGGCCCTGGCCAGCCGGAAATTGAAGACCCTCCTCTCCAGGGTGAGGGTCCTCTGGGGAAAAGGCCGCATGGGGTGAGGTCCAAGCCCGAAAGCCTCGTCCGCTAAAAAAACAAATGGAAGTCCTTCCACATTGTCTTCATCCGGTGGCAGTTCAAGACCACCAGTTTGTAGACGCCTGTAAAATTCGGTCCGCGCGAACACTCCCCCATCAGACAGCCGGCCATTCTTCCCCACGTCCACATACAAAAATTCGTAGTCTGCCGACACCACCGCCATCAACACGATACTATGAAAACCTTTGTAGTTATAATAGTACGACCCTGAAAGAGGTGGCTTCCCATCAATTGCCCCTCCGCAGTTTGGAAAATCACAACGCTGGGCAAAGTGGGCAGCCACAGTCTGCCATTCCTGTGGCGTGGAGGGAAACTGTGGGGACAAAAGCAAAAACAAAATTAGCACTTTGGCACATAAAAAACATTGCAAACACTAGTAAAAAAACATCATTCTGCAACATCACAGTATTAACATTTCTACATATTAGTGTGTAGTGAGTATTTAGGGCAACAAATCTAGAGCCAATTATTATCAGACTACACATCCCGCTGATGGGGCAATAAACTTTTTTACTACAATGGAGCAGGACAAAAAAAAGCCAAAACCAAAAAAAGGTGTGTTTGTCCCTAGGAGATGATGCTGGATAGGTTAGTAGTGTTGAAGGTAAAAATATGCAGGTAGGCCAAACAAAATTAACCTGGAAAGCTTAACAACATGCATGGGGAGAAAAGGGAACATTCAACACACAGCATATTACAATCATGGCAATTAGGAAAACCAACAAAAAAAGTTTCTAAAATTTGCATACATTATTAAAGACACAGATTGTGATGTTAAAGGAGGAAACTTACCTTAATAAACTCCTCCTGCATCACTTGTATGATGGCAGAACACATCTCCGGTATGATGACCCCAAGCACCTAGGGAGAGATGCCTGTTGAGAACTTGAGGTCCTGCAGGCTCCTCCCAGTCGCCAGGTACCGCAACGTGGCAATAAACCTCTGCTCAGCCGGAATGGCTTGGCGCATCACAGTGTCCTGCCTCGTGATATAGGGGGACAGGAGATCCAGCAGACGGTGGAAAACGGGGTCCGTAATATGGAGAAAGTTCCTGAAGTCATCAGGATTATTCTCCCGGATCTCCCTAAGCAGAGACATATGAGAGAATCGGTTACGCTGGCGCAACCAATTCTTGGCCCAGGAACTCCTCCTCCTACTGTTCCTGTCCAAATCACTGGAATGCACACAGACTCCAGAACAAAACCCATAAACAGCACAAACTCGTGAAAAGTTGCGCTGCTGCTCCATCATGGCTTCAAACCGGCCGGCTGGTCAGTCAAGAACACACTCAAACAGAAAGCACCCCTAAATCCAGCAATACCTGCAAAGATCGCACATCAAACAGATACGACCGTACAGGACGGCACTGCAAAGCAGAAACGCCGCGCACGGCGACACTGAATGACAAATACGAGCCCACAAGCACACACTGAACCCGAAAATACGACCTGTTAAGCGCGGAGACTGAAAAGCACGAATCAGCTCTAACCAAACCTTCGCTAACACGGAACTAGCCAAAGTGGAACAGAGGGCGGCGCCGTAGGCTTTGGCATTCCCCTTTTATGTGACGTCGTACGTGGTTTACGCGCCCGCGCTCTGGTCCGCTGGGATTTCTGTCCGATGATGTGTACGCTCATCAGACCAACGGACAAATTTGCCTTGTCCGCTGGGAAATATCTGTCGGATGTTTCCGACCGGATAAATTACATTGTGTGTACAAGGCCTCAGAGTTATCCCGATACCACTTTTTTAAGACCGAGTACAAGTACCGATCCTTTTTTTTAAGTACTCGCCGATACCGATTACCAATACTTTTTTTAATTATCTTGTGACAATTTGACTAATGGGCACTGACAGGGGGCACTGACAGGGGGAACTGAAAGATGGATGGCACTGTTAGTCTGCACTTATGGGCACTGAAAGGCAGCACTGATAGATGGAACTGATGACACTTATGTGCACTGAAAGGCGGCACTGATAGATGGAACTGATGTCACTTATAGGCACTGATGGGCACTGAAATGCAGCACTGATTGGCAATTGCATAATAAATGACATGAATGAGGAGAGCAATGATATTTGGCATATTGCATTGCAAAATCCTTCCTTTTCTCTCATCATTCATATCATTTAACTTCTAGTAAGTATGTGCTGCAACGCCCATATTGGTACACCTTGCACTTGGCTGCAGTAAGCCAGCAGTGGACATTTTGTTACACCCAGCTCAAACTATATGGGCTGGGTGTAACAAGATGTCCGCTGCTGGCTTACTGCAGCCGAGTGCAGGGTATACCAAGATGGCCGTCATGATGTTTACACTTTCCGACAGAGAAACGGAACGTCACTTCCTGTACTGAATGTGAAGGCTCCGGTCACCGGAATATGTGGCGGCGCCCTGCAGCCCTGCCCTGGCCAGCTTACACACTGCACTCTTAACCACTGCTGCCAGACCAATCTCCGCTCCGCACTCTCCATCCGTCGACTTCCGGTTCCAGGTATCGGATCTGGCATCGGGAGCATTTGTGTGCGTACAAGTACTCGCACAAATGCTTGGAATCGGTCCCGATACCGATACTAGTATCGGTATCGGACAACCCTACCGAGTATATTTCTTGCTACTTACCAATTATTTTAAACAGTTTTTGAGAAGATCAGAGACATGTGGAAATTATGGCAAATAACCATACTGTCCACTGCCAAAAAAAAAATTTTCTTGGCTGAGCAAGTTTAGCATCAAAGATGTCTATTTTATCAAAAATGGGCCTATTCATTTTTTATTTTTTTGGTGTGGTTTGCTATATTACATTAGGTGTGCTTAAGAGCTGCAGTGCTATTCATTTTGAATGACACTACTGTAAGTTGTGGTGAGTTACATTCCCAAGAATTATTTATGTCAATTTTTTGGATGTTTGGTACAAGACTAACCTGTTCATTTGAATGGGCTGCCTTAACGCAATGCATGTTAGCATGTAAAAAAAAGACCATTATACATGTGCGTTCATGCAACTCACCAGGATGGAAAGGTCTGCATGGGCCCGTATTGTATAGGGCTAGGTTAGGTAGAGGTGGACAGACATGTGTGCCAAGCCTGTACTAACTTGTTCCAGTGGGAGACTTCCTAAAGATCTACTTGGTGACAGCAGAAACAAATAGGACACTATTTTATCGAACATTAAAGAGGCTCATCATTCATTTATCCAGATGAATTATCATGCTGGCTAACTTAGTTGTCTATCTGGTTGCAGAGAAATCTTGAATAACTTTTTTGGTTCCATGTAGGCATTTGCATCAAGTGTATAAATCACTGCTCTCTCTACAAGCATTTTTTCACATTGTAGAAGCTTAGTAGTTGATTTACTAAAACCGGAGAGTACAAAATCTGGTGAAGCTGCCCATGGTAGCCAATCAGCTTCTAACTTCAGCTTCAATTAAGCTTTGACAAATAAAACATGAAAGCTATGCAGAGCTATGCTCCCCCCCATTTTCCTGCGGCTTGCCAGGTTGCATGCACAGATAAGGGTCTGATATGGATTTTGGGAGGACCCCACACCAAAAAAAAATGTGTTTGGTCTCCCCAAAATCTGAACCTGAAGGGCCTGGTATGGATTTTAGGGGGACTGGAACCCCATGCCGTTTTTTACATTTTGGTGTGGGGTTCCCCTTAATATCTATGCCAGACCTGAAGGGCCTGGTAATGGACTGAGGGGGGAACTCACAAAGTTTTTTTCAATAATTTTTATGTATATTGCCATGATCCAGCAATATATTACAGGCGCAAGCAGTTTTAAATTAAAATTTTTACTTTAAAAATGTAATTTTGCTGCTCTGATTTATTACACTATGTATGACCACTATGTAAGCAACCTAGCCCCTGAGCCATTATTGGCCAAAAGCACCCTGCCTTTGGCCAAATGTGGCTTTCACAGCAGAGCACGCTGTGATTTGCCAAAGCATGCAGGTCAGGTGTATGCTTTGGCCAATCAACAGCCGTCAATGCACTGTGATCTTGCATTGCATTGACAATCTTGCAGTGCATTATCTGGCATCCCGTGGGTGCTCAAATTTCCCGCAAGCGCCCCATAATGTCCTAAATTTGGCAAACGGACGAACATCTGGCTCATCTCTGTTCCCAGGAAGTTCAGCAAACCCAGGAAAAAAGTCTACAAATCCAAATATAGCTCAAAACCACTAAAGTGTTTAGGAGAGGAATCTTGTTGTTTTCTGCCCTTTTTCCAGGCTAGTTTGCAAGATTTTGTTAAAAAGGCATCTGTAGTTGGTCACTACAGTGGGAAATGTGGCAGTACAAAAAAAAAAAAAATTAAATAAAACCATACCATTCAGCAGGAAGAGGGTATTTTAATGTGGTATAAAGTTCAACATTAAAAATATTTTAATTACCATGCTTTTGGGATGCCTTATGTGAAGTTTTAGAACAGTACAGTGGGGTTATTTACTAAAGGCAAATCCACTCTGCACTACAAGTGCACTGCAGGTGTACTTGAAAGTGCACTTGGAAGTGCAGTCGCTGTAAATCTGAGGGGAAGCTCTGCTGATTTTATCATCCAATCATGTACAAGGAAAAATGCTGTTCTTTATTTTCCGTGCATGTTCCCCTCGGATCTACAGCGACTGCACTTCCAAGAACTACAGCGACTGCACTTGTAGCGCAAAGTAGATTTGCCTTTAGTAAAAAAACACCAATGTATTCCTTTTAAAAGTAAATTTTTTCACAAACAGAACAGCCACTAAATGTCAGATCACTACAAGCTTGTTTGTAAACAAAGGGGGCATGCGTCAATATTGTCACCCAGCATCCCCAGTACTTTTGTTTATATGCAGAAGTTGGCAAAAATATGTCACTTTTAATGAGACTAGCAGCATGTGAACAGTATAAGGTTGGTTGGATTATCGGGGTTGATTTATTTAAAGAGACTGTGCACTTTGCAAAGTGCAGTTGCACTCTGCAAGGGCAGTTGCTCCAGTGCTTAGTAAATGAAGTAAAGCCAAACTTTGCAAAGAATACCCTTCCAATGCTGAAGGCAAGTAGTCTGGTTTTGCATGCTTTGATAAAGATCCTTTATTATTTTTAGGGGGACAATACACCACTGTTACTCCTGTCACAAATTATGGATCTTGATGGCTTCTCAATGTAAACAAGCCACTGGGGATCCCAAGTGATGTCATTGGCCAAATATAGTTATTACCATATTTGGTCAATGACATCACCCGAGATCCCTGCCAGCTTGTTTATAAACAGAAGCTGCCGGGAATCTCTTATGTACGGTAATTTAGAAGTGGTAGTGCTATGGCCCATAAATTCCAGAGGTTCAGGTGGATGAACCGACCACATAGTGTCAATTCGTTTTACTGTATTCATAACTAAAAACAGGCTAAGTTTGGGTAAAATATATGTTGAACACATACCCGAAACATGTCCCTAATTACTAGCAGTAGACAAGGGGATATGGCAGTATGATATGCATGTCTATCTGCACATACATTGGGCCAGATTCAGGTACATCTGCGCATTATTATCAAATTGGGAAGGACGTGGGCGTGTTACATTGAAATGAGTGTTTTTTGATAAGTGTTTGAGAGACTGTTTGTTTAATATATTTCTGGTCGTTTGTTTTCTTGCTTAATTGTTGCTGTTTGTTTTTGTGACTGATTTTTGCTGAGTGCTTGTGTGATTTTTTGGGTGTTAGTTTTCTCTTTGTGTGTGTTCTTGCTTGATTGGTTGTGCTTGTTTTTGTGACTGATTTTTGTTGACTGGGAGTGAGTTTTTGTATGAGTATGACAGAGAGAAAGAGAAAACTAAATTTCACTTTGGGGGAGAAACAAATTCTTGCCCGGGCCATTAGCGATTATGGGCGTTTCCTCCACGGCCCGGACAGTGCCAACACCACCCCGGCCAGGAGGAGGGAGATTTTGGACATGATCACTGAGCAGCACTGGCATAGCGGGGGGGGGGGGCAGGGGGGCTGTCGCACCGGGCGAAAAATGGGGGGGGGGAATCCATCCACCGGCTCCGCGGAGCGCTCCGGAGCCTCGGCCTAGGAAAGTCCCCGGCTTCGGCCTAGCTCCGGAGCGGCGGCCATCTTGGTACACCCGGCGGCGGCCCTCCTTTCTGTTCACACCCACAGAGGAGGAGGAGCCCGCGCTTGAGGGAAACCACACATGCCGCTGTCTGAGGTCTGAGGTCTGCACTACTGGGGGTTACTGTCTGAGGTCTGCACTACTGGGGGTTACTGTCTGAGGTCTGCACTACTGGGGGTTATTGTCTGAGGTCTGCACTACTGGGGGTTATTGTCTGAGGTCTGCACTACTGGGGGTTACTGTCTGAGGTCTGCACTACTGGGGGTTATTGTCTGAGGTCTGCACTACTGGGGGTTATTGTCTGAGGTCTGCACTACTGGGGGTTATTGTCTGAGGTCTGCACTACTGGGGGTTATTGTCTGAGGTCTGCACTACTGGGGGTTAATGTCTGAGGTCTGCACTATTGGGGGTTAATGTCTGAGGTCTGCACTATTGGGGGTTAATGTCTGAGGTCTGCACTATTGGGGGTTACTGTCTGAGGTCTTCACTACTGGGGGTTAATGTCTGAGGTCTGCACTATTGGGGGTTAATGTCTGAGGTCTGCACTACTGGGGGTTAATGTCTGAGGTCTGCACTATTGGGGGTTAATGTCTGAGGTCTGCACTACTGGGGGTTACTGTCTGAGGTCTGCACTACTGGGGGTTAATGTCTGAGGTCTGCACTATTGGGGGTTAATGTCTGAGGTCTGCACTATTGGGGGTTACTGTCTGAGGTCTGCACTACTGGGGGTTACTGTCTGAGGTCTGCACTATTGGGGGTTACTGTCTGAGGTCTGCACTACTGGGGGTTACTGTCTGAGGTCTGCACTATTGGGGGTTACTGTCTCAGGTCTGCACTACTGGGGGTTACTGTCTGAGGTCTGCACTACTGGGGGTTACTGTCTGAGGTCTGCACTACTGGGGGTTACTGTCTGAGGTCTGCACTATTGGGGGTTACTGTCTGAGGTCTGCACTATTGGGGGTTAATGTCTGAGGTCTGCACTATTGGGGGTTACTGTCTGAGGTCTGCACTACTGGGGGTTACTGTCTGAGGTCTGCACTATTATGGGGGTTACTGTCTGAGGTCTGCACTATTATGGGGGTTACTGTCTGAGGTCTGCACTATTATGGGGGTTACTGTCTGAGGTCTGCACTATTATGGGGGTTACTGTCTGAGGTCTGCACTATTATGGGGGTTACTGTCTGAGGTCTGCACTATTATGGGGGTTACTGTCTGAGGTCTGCATTATTATGGGGGTTACTGTCTGAGGTCTGCACTATTATGGGGGTTACTGTCTGAGGTCTGCACTATGCTGGGGTATACTGTCTGAGGTCTGCACTATTATAGGGGTTACTGTCTGAGGTCTGCACTATGGTGGGGGTTACTGTCTGAGGTCTGCACTATTGTGGGGGTTACTTTCTGAGGTCTGCACTACTGGGGGTTACTGTCTGAGGTCTGCACTATGGTGGGGGTTACTGTCTGAGGTCTGTTAAATAGGGGGTCTGTGATTGTGGGGATCCATCTGTGATGAGAGGTCTGTTATTTAGGGGGTCAGTCTGTGATGGGGGATCTGTGATTGTGGGGGGGTCAGTCTGTGATGGGGGATCTGTGATTGTGGGGGGGGTTCAGTCTATGATGGGGGATCTGTGGTTGTGGGGGGGGGGGTCAGTCTGTTAATCCCTTACAGTAAGGGGTTAAATGATTAATCCTGCAATAATTTACCCCTTACATGCTGAAAGCCCTGAGAGGGATACATTACAGATCCTTATAACCAGAGTGGATGATTATACAAGGGGTGGGGGGGGGCGAAAAAAAAATTCTGCCCCGGGCGCCCTTAACTCTGGTTACGCCACTGCTGAGCAGGTCAATTCAGCGGGGGAGGGGGAGACACGGAACCGGTCTGGGATTGATGAAAAGATTAATGACCTCCGGCGTCTGGTCAAAAAGAAGCTGGCCAGAATGCTTGCCCATGCCAGGGCCACAGGAGGGGGCCCACCATGCCGTGTTAGGCTGACAGCGGAGGAGCGTGCGGTGGCCCTGACCTTTCATCGGCATGAAGTGGAGGGCCTGCCCGGCTTTGACTCAAGTCCGGAGCCCGTGGTGCCAGGTAAGTTTTTTTTTTTATATCAGGTGTGTAGCATGTGTGGGGGAGGGGGTGAAAGGGAATATGTGGCAAGTGTGTGGATCCTCCAACCTGTGAATGTTTTGTGTCATCCACAGATGTGCAGGAGGGTGCAGGGCCATCTGGCCTGACCGCACCATCCCCAGGACAGCAGCCTAATGAGGCCCCCCCGACAAGGCCGGAGTCCACTAAGGAGGTTGAAGAGGAGGAGGAGGTTGAAGAGGAGGAGGAGGAGGTTAAGGGGGAGGTGGAGTCCATGTCAGGCACTGGCCTATTGTTGTTGGAGGACCGTTCCCCTCTGGCTGGCAGCAGCCAGCCCTCCTGCCCGCCACTCTGAGAAGGGACCAGTTTCTCCAGACCCGCCATCTGGGACAGGTCAGCCAGACATTGGTGCGGATGGAGGAGAGCCTGTCCTCCATCAAGGATACGCTGGGGAACCTGGACTGCCACTCCCGGGCTTTCACAAACTGCCTTAACGACCTGCAGACTACATTAGCAGGTGTTGGGCAGGATGTGAGGGCCCTTACCCAGGCTATCCAGGCCAACACGGCAACACTAGGTGGTGCCCTGGACAGAATAGCCGTGGCCTTGGAGGGCAGGCCGCCAGGTGGGCAGAGATCAGGGGCTGCTCCTCCTTCCCCGGTTTTCCCCCTCCCCATGAGTCTCCCCTGAGGAGCCGGGGCCGTGGCGGGGGGTGCCCCAGGCGTGGCTCACGTCAAGGGCACTAATTTGTTTTTCCCTTTTTTTTTTTTGCTGGAAATTTTTTGATTTTGCTGGTAATTTTTTTTTTGGGTTGTGAATGCTGTTTGAATGTGGGGGTGACATTCCTGCCGTAAAAAGGGGTGTCACCCTCAATTTTGGTGGAGTAGGGTTCCCCAGGACCAGGGAGAAGTGATCCCCAGGTCCGTGTGAATGGTGTATGAATGTTCAGTGACATAATTGGAGCCTTGGCGTGGCGTTGCTGCTCACAAGTCCTGCATGGTGGACTGGTGCCAATCCATTTTGATGAGGATGTGATGTGTCTGTGCTAGGGACCACAGTGGTGTGCATGCATGCATTCTCATTGTGCCATGATTAATGTGTGTGTTTAACGTGCAAAGATGCCCAATGTGAGCTGTCTCCTGGCTGCTCTTCCCTCAGAAGATGGGGGACCCTCGGTTAGGGGGGATTGTCTGGTTCAGGGGTCAGGTCATCACCTATGTCAATCTGCAGGCCCTTTCTTACTGCGAAGTTGTGCAGCATGCAACATGCACCGATGATATGGCACACAAAGTTTGGGGAATACAAGAAGGTACCCCCAGACTTATCCAGGCATCGGAAACGTGACTTCAGGAGGCCAAAGGTGTGCTCCACCACTGCACGTGTTTGGGCATGTGCTTGATTGTATCTTTCCTCTCCTGGGGTTTGGGGGTTCCGGATAGGAGTCATGAAATGGGGTCCCAGTGAATATGCAGAGTCACCTGTAAGGGAAAAGACAGGAGGATGTTAGTCATGCATGTGCCCCTTGTGATGTGTGCATCATGGGGGGGTACAGTCATGCCTGCCACCCATGTCACTCACCAACCAGCCAGGTGGCCCCATACACGTTCTGATCGAATTCCATTCGGATGTGGCTTTGATTGTAGATGTAGCTGTCATGGCTGGATCCGGGGTGTTTGGCACGGACGTGCCATATGAGGCCTTGGGCATCGACTATCAACTGTACGTTGATGGAATGCCAATGCTTCCGATTGCGGTACATGTGCTCTGTCTCATAGGGGGGCTGGAGTGCCACATGTGTGCAATCAATGGCCCCGATGGTGCGTGGGAATCTGGCAATTCTGGAGAAATCTGTCATTGCCTTCAGCCGCAGGTCCTCAGTGGTGGGTTTGATGATTTGGTTGGCCATGCGTCTGAGGATTGCTGGGACAACCTGGTGCACACATCTGCTCATGAAGGATTGTGACATCCCAGCCACCACTCCACTTGTACGCTGAAAAGAGCCACTGGCAAGGACATGGAGTGTTGCCATGACCTTGACCAGTGGCTGCACTGCATGTGAGCGTTGTGTTGGGCTGGTGATGTCCTCCTGCAAGGTTGTGGTTAATTCCAGGATGGCATGAGGGGTGAATCTGAAGATGCGATACACCTCAGAATTACTCATGCCAACGAGGTCTATGCGTGTGCGGTATATCCTGTCCCGTGCCATCCTCCGTGCCCTCCTCCTTCTTTGCTCATCTAAAGTCAGTAGTATAGCTATGCGCGACGATGCCCCTGGCATGTTGGCATACAGATTGTTGTGCAACACGTGTGACTGCTGAGCTCCTCACTAACAGTGTTGCTTTATCTAACATGTAGACGTTTTTTCTCTTTTTAGACCAGCTTTTATATGGTCTAATTTTAGACAGGACATTTTGCTGTTGCGCACACTGCGTAGCCTGCGCTGCCCCAACGTTCTTTTGTGGATCCTCGTAAGTCCCTCATTAGCATATTTGACTAGCAAATCAATGGTCTGTCTAGCGCAGTTTTGCGCGGACGGATGCGCCTGTCTAACGAAATTACGCTGGACAAAAAAAAGTAGATTTCTTGCGTATCTCGTTTTGGGGATGCCGTGCATCGAAACGCACAGGCACATTTAGACTTACGCACGTGCATCTCTTGTTGCACAGGCGTAATCGCTCTGTGAATCTGGCCCATTGTTTTTAGCTGCAACTCGCTATGGATCCTCTGCCTGAACAGTCTGTGGGTAGAGTCTTTGGAATTACTAGCACTAGTATGGGCAGGCCATACATTTCCAGTTAACTAGGGAATATTGTTCAGGGGACAAAAACACATTGGGATGGAGACAACTAGAGGTAAAAAATTGTGGGAGAGACAGAAGAAAGTAAGCAGCAAGTCCACTGCACTAATGCTTTGCTAACTAACAAGCAGCTACAGGAAGCTGAATACTCAAGATATGCATTCTTGGGTACCAGACAGGATGCAGTAATAAAGAGAGAGGCAGTGTAAACCCCCCTAGCAACCTATGCTTTTATTGGCCTCCTGCAGACAGCTAATTGACTAATGTCAGTGCTGTTTGCGTTAAACTACTGCAGGATGACTTGTTAAGCAGACTGGATAAGAAGCAGGAAATGGTGGCTAGTCCCTTGATCATAAACGATATGCCTTTAGACTGATAGAAGCTAACCTTTTCAGGTAACCTTTTTAGTTTACTGGACCCATGTACACATACAAATTTGGGGTATCCAGAGATCAGCATTAAAAACCTTCCCCTTGGTGAAAGAAACTCAATGAAACTCAATGTCACTTCAAGCCCAGATCATGTTAAAAAATTAAGAGTAATGCCCCATACACACAATCCGAATTTCTATCAGGATCAACTGCAATGAATTTTTCTGACAGAATTCTGTTCAAGCTGTCTTGCATACTGTACACACTATCACACCAAATTCCGACCGTTCAAAATGCGGTGATGTACAACACTACGATGAGCCGAGAAACATGAACTTCAATGCTTCCAAGCATGCGTCGACTTGGTTCTGAGCATGCATGTTTTCTTTCTCCGTTGGAGCTCCATACAGATGAATGGAATTTCCGATGGACATGTTCTCTTTCTAAATCCGTCGGAATTTCTGATGGAAAAATTCAGATGGGGCACACACACGGTCGGAATATCCGATTAAAAAAATTCGGTCTAACTTTTTCCATCGGAAATTCCGGTCATGTGTACAAGGCATAAGAGCATTGTTTAACCACTTAAGACCCGGACCAATATGCTGCCAAATGACCCAAGGGGTTTTTGCGATTCGGCACTGCGTCGCTTTAACAGACAATTGCGCGGTCGTGCGACGTGGCTCCCAAACAAAATTTGCGTCCTTTTCTTCCCACAAATAGAGCTTTCTTTTGGTGGTATTTGATCGCCTCTGTGATTTTTCTTTTTTGCGCTATATACAAAAAAATAGAGTGACATTTTTGAAAAAAAATCTATATTTTTTACTTTTTGTTATAAGAAAAATCAATAAACTAAATTTTTGTCAAACATTTAGGCCAAAATTTATTTAGCCACATATCTCTAGTAAAAAAAAATCGCAATAAAAAAAAAATAGCTACCTAGCGGGAACAGCGACACTAATACAGCGATAAGAAAAATGATCGCTTAGTGATGCTGGCAATAGGGAGTGAAAGGGTTAACTAGGGCGGTGATCAAGGGGTTAAAACTTTATTAGGGGGGGTACGGGGGCTACCCAGGACCTAACACTAACTGACTGTCACACTGCCTGTCACACTGACACTAAATACAGTAATCATACATGTATGATTACTGCATTCAGTGACACTGTGACAGGAGGAAGGGGGGGGGGCGATCGGGGGGGGGGGGTTAAATGTGACTATGTGTAGTGTTAGTGCAGTGTAGTGTTAGTGCAGACTTACTGTGTTGTGATCTCTCCTCAGCGGTAGTTGAAAAAAACGCTGAGGGAGAGATCACATCGCTTCCTCCTTCCTGTGTTTACACAGGAGGAGGAAGTGACAGGGAGGGCGGGCGCGCGCATTGGCTGGGAGCGATCCGGAGGGGGCGGACAAAAACAAAAAGCCGCCCCCTCTTGTCGGATCGCTCCTACAGCCGCGCGGACCACCGCATGTACGGGGGGGGGGGGTCCGATCGGACCCCCGAACCCCCCCAAGGCACCAACGTATATATACGTTGATGTGCCTGTCGGTGCCATTCTGCCGACGTAAATGTACATGCGGCGGTCCTTAAGTGGTTAAAGAAATGTTTAACTAAGGAATAAGGAACAAACAAACAGCATCTCTAAAAGTTGCAAGATTCTGCTGTCGCTCAAAGAGTACAGATTTTACAAATATGAATAGACTACTTTCTATTTTTTAAGAGTGATGCCGCGTACACACGATTATTTTTCAGCATGTCCAAAAAACAGAGGGCCAGATTCACAGAGCCATTACGCAGGCGTTATAGGAGATGCGCGGCGTAAGTCTAAATTTGCGCACGCGTATCGATGCGCCACTTCCCCAAACGAGATACTCATGAAATCTACTTATTTGGACCGGCGTAATTTCGATAGACCGGCGTACCCGTCCGCGCAAAACTGCGCTAGACACACCATTGATTTGCTATTCAAATATGCAAATGAGGGAGTTACGGGGATCCACAAAAGAACATTGGAGCAGCGCAGGCTACGCGCTGTGCGCAACAGCTGCACGTCCTGTCTAAAATTAGACCATATAAAAGGTGGAATAAAATTAGACAATCCGTCTACATGTCAGCTAAAGCAACACTGTTAGTGAGGAGCTGAGCAGTCACACTTGCTGGACAACAATCTGTATGCCAACATGCCAGGGGCATCCTTGCTCATAGCTATACTAATGACTTAAAATGAGCAAAAAAGGAGGAGGGCACGGAGGAGGGGACGGGAGAGGATATACCACACATGCATAGACCTCTTTGGCATGAGTGATTCTGAGGTGTATCGCATCTTCAGATTCACCCCTCATGCCATCCTGGAATTAACCACAACCTTGCAGGATGACATCACCAGCCCAACACACCGCTCACATGCAGTGCAGCCACTGGTCAAGGTCCTGGCAACACTCCATTTCCTTGCCAGTGGCTCTTTTCAAAGAACAAGTGGAGTGGTGGCTGGGATGTCACAATCCTCCATGAGCAGATGTGTGCACCAGGTTGTCCCCGCAATCCTCAGATGCATGGCCAACCAAATCATTAAACCCACCACTGAGGACCTGCGGCTGAAGGCAATGACAGATTCCTACAGAATTGCCAGATTCCCACGCACCGTGGGGGCCATTGATTGCACACATGTGGCACTCCAGGCCCCCCATCCCCATGAGACAGAGCACATATACCGCAATCGGAAGCATTGGCATTCCATCAACGTACAGGTGATAGACGATGCCCAAGGCCTCATATGGCATGTCCGTGCCAAACATCCCGGATCTAGCCATGACAGCTACATATACAATCAGAGCCCCATCCCATGACCATGCACTGGGACCCCATCTCATGACTCCTATCCGGAACCCCCAAACCCCAGGAGAGGAAAGATACAATGAAGCCCACGCCCAAACATGTGCAGTGGTGGAGCGCACCTTTGGCCTCCTGAAGTCACGTTTCCCATGCCTGGATAAGTCTGGGGGGACCCTGTTGTATTCCACAAACTTTGTGTGCCAGATCATCGGTGCATGTTGCCTGCTGCACAACTTTGCAGTGAGAAAGGGCCTGCAGATTGACATACGTGATGACCTGACCCCCGAACCAGACAATCCCCCCTGACCGAGGATACCCCGTCTTCTGAGGGAAGAGCAGCCAGGAGACAGCTCACATTAGGCATCTTTGCACGTTAAACACACACATTAATCATGGCACAATGAGAATGCATGCATGCACACCACTGTGGTCCCTAGCACACACACCCCACATCCTCATCAAATTGGATTAGCACAAGCCCACCATGCAGGGCTTGTGAGCAGCAACGCCATGCCACGGCTCCAATTATGTCACTGTACATTCATACACCATTCACACGGACCTGGGAATCACTTCTCCCTGGTCCTGGGGAACCCTTCTCCACCACAAATGAGGATGACACCCCTTTTCCAGCAGGAATGTTACCCCCACATTCCAACATCATTCACAACACAAAAAAAAAAATGTCCAGCAAAAAAAAAAAAAATGTCCAGCAACAAAAAAAAAAGTCCAGAAAAAAAAAAGGGGGGAAACCAAATTAATGCCACGGCCCCGGATCCTCAGGGGAGACTCGTGGGGGGGTGTAATCCGGAGAAGGAGGAGCAGCCTCTGTTCTCTACCCACCTGGTGGCCTGCCCTCCAAGGCCACGGCAATTCTGGTCAGGCCAGCACTTAGTGTTGCCGTGTTGGCCTGGATAGCCTGGGTGAGGGCCCTCACATCCTGCCCAACGTCTGCTGTAGTAGTCTGCAGTTCGTTTAGGCAGTTTGTAAGAGCCAGGGAGTGGCAGTCCAGGTCCCCAAGCGTATCCTTTATGGAGGACAGGCTCTCCTCCATCCGCACCAAAGTCTGGCTGACCTGTCCCAGATGGTGGGTCTGAAGGGCTTGGTCCCTTCTGAGATTGGCGGGCAGAACCTCGGCCACCCCCCTGGTCTTCTGGGACGACTTCCTGCCTCCAGCTGATGCTTGTGGCCGGGGAGAAGGGGAGGCCCTTGGGAGGGGAGCCCTGTTGGGGGAGGAGTGGGAGGGGCTACCTCTTATGGAGGGCTGGCTGCTGCCAGCCAGAGGGGAAGACTCCTCCAAAAACAACAATCCACTGGCTGACATGACATCCTCCTCCTCCTCAAACTCCTCCGAGGACTCCGGCCTTGTCTGGGGGTCCTCATCAGGCTGGTGTCCCAGGGATGGTGCGGTAAGGCCAGATGGCCCAGCACCCTCCTGCACATCTGTGGATGACACAAAACATTCACAGGTTGGAGGATCCACGCACTTGCCACATATTCCCTCCCCCCCCACACATGCTACACACCAGATAGGAAAAAAAAAACCTTACCTGGCATCACGGCCTCCTGACTGGAGTCATAGCCAGGCAGGCCCTCCACTTGTTGTCTATTAAAGGTGTGGGCCACCGCACGCTCCTCCGCTGTCAGACTAACAGGGCATGGTGAGCCCCCTCCAGTGCCCCTGGCATGGGCTGCCATTTTGGCCAGCTTCTTTCGGACCAGACGCCGGAGATCATTGATCTTCTTTACGATCCCCTCGCGTGTCTGGGTCTCCCCCCCCCCAATGCATTTACCTAGTCGGTAATGTTCTGCAAAATCTCCTTCTTCCTGGCCGGGGTGGTGTTGGCACTCTCCGGGCCGTGAAGAAAATGGCCATATTGGGTAAGGGCCCGGGCAACAATTTGTTTCTCCCCCCCAAAAAAATTGCTCTTGTGCTTCCTCTCAGTCATACTCATACAACAACTCTCTCCCAAACAATCACCAAAAATCACACACAAAAACACGCAGGAAAAATCAAGCAACAAAACAAACAAACAAAATCTATCAACCAAAAAGTCTCACAACCAGTCACCAAAAAACACTATCAAATATATTCTACAAAACACTAGATCAAACAGTCAACAAATATCACAAAGACAAGTCACAACGCAACAAACGCGAACACAGAACAGAACAAAAGCACCTTGCTGTATAGGAAGGGATACAAAGGGATGTACTTTTGCAAAGGAAGGGCGTTTGTGTCTGTCTATTTATGCTGTCTGCTTAGTTCACTAAGTTACCCGGGTCCACTTCCAATTTCACTGATTGCGCCGTTCCCGAGTTGTGAGCATGCGCACAGAGGTGCTGACCATGGTCTGCTTCATGTGCGCATGCGCGATCCGGCCGGACCTTCATTTGCATGGGGTCACGGCTCATTTCAATGAAACACGCCCACGTCCTTCCCAATTTGAATTACTCCGCCTTACGCCTCGGAATTTACGTTACACCGGTGCTAATTTTTGCGCAAATACTACGAGGATACGGTGATTGCGCCTCTTAATTGCGCCGGTCTAACGTAAAGGAGGTGCGCTACGCCGGTCAAAATATGCGCCAATGTACCTGAATCTGGCCCAAAGTTTTCCCAACTTCATCATTAAAAATGACGTGGCCCACACACCATCGTTTTTAAAAAATGATCTAGCAAAGCGCAGTGACGTACAACACATACGACGGCACTGTAAAGGGGAAGTTCCCTTAGCCTTTGGGCTGCTTTAGCTGATTCAGTGTTAGTAAAAGACGATTCACGCTTTTCTGTCTGTTACAGCGTGATGAATGTGCTTACTCCATTATGAATGGTAGTTTAACCAGAATGAGCGCACCCATCTCATAACTTGCTTCTGAGCATGCGCGGGTTTTTTACGTAGTTTTAGCCCACACACATTCATTTTTTACAACCCAAAAAACAACATTGTTTAAAACGACGTTAAAAAATGCAGCATGTTCGGAAAAAAAATGACATTTTTCAGAACCTGAAAAATTATGTGTAGCCCACACACGATCATTTTATATGACGTTTTTGAAAAACGTTTTTTTTAATGCCGAAAAATGATCGTGTGTACGCGGCATTATACATTTTCTGTATCCAATTGGACAAGATTTTCAGATACATTTTTGGATTGCCCCAGCTTTTTCCAGCTAGTATTTTTCTTGCTAGAGACAGTACTCTAGAAATGGTGTCAACATTATTTATTAGCCCATTGTAGAGGAGCCCAGATAGCCCAAAACACAAGTAATGGGTTCATACAGCTGTGGCCAAAAGTTTTGAGAATGGCACAAATATAATATTTTCACAAAGTTTGCTCCTTCAGTGTTTTTGGATATTTTTGTTAGATGTTACTATAATATACTGAAGTATAATTCCAAGCATTCCAGAAGTGTCAAAGGCTTTTATTGACAATTACATTAAGTTTATGCAATGAGTCAATATTTTCAGAGTTGACGCTTCTTTTTCAAGACCTCTGTCATTCACCCTGGCATGCTGGCAATCAATAGTGTTGAGCGGAATACGCCATATTCGATTTCGCGATATATCACGAATATATAGTAGAATATTCGAGAAATATTCGCTAAAATCGAATATTCGTGATATTTTAGCGAAAAAAAATATTGCGAAATTTCGCTAATGCGATTGCGATATTTATTGCGAAATTCTCGTGCGCGCATGCGCAAACGCGCGAACAACACGCGACCAACACTCGACCACTTCCTGGATTCTTGCCAGTTGATTTTCGCATCGCAATTTTGTGCTGCCCAGTCCTTGGAAGTGAAAATGGTTGGAAGCAATTTTACACCCAGTGAGGAAAAGATGCTGATTAGTGTAAGTATTTTCACCACTGTTATTTCATTATCTTCAACTGCATTTTAGACTAGTTTAAAAGTTAGTATATAAGATCAGATATCAGTATTTCCCAAACATTGTGTCTCCTGCTGTTGCAAAACTACAACTCCCAGCATGCCTGCACAGCTGGAGACACCCTGGTTGGTAAATGTGTATTTAGGCACTTTCCTTGCTATTTAGCATAATTAATTTAACATGTTGTGGACATAGGACGTATGCGAACGTCCTAACTTCAGGGTCCTTAAGGCCCAAGGACGTTCGAATACATATTGCCCTTTAGATGTTGCAGAACTACAACTTCCAGCATGCCTGGGCATGCTGGCACTTCTAGTTTTGCAAGTTCTGCAGGCCCACATTTTTCAGACCACTATACATGGGTCTCTAAACTGTGGCACCCTAGATGCAGCAAAAGTAAAATTCTTACCATGCACTGACAGACCATGGCTGATGGGAGTAGTAGTTTTGCAACAGCTGGTGGTGGACTGGTCTTGAAACCCGGAGTTAGGTAACAAACTCGCAGTGTTTTGCAACCATTCTGCCTCCAG
The DNA here is from genome assembly GCA_029574335.1 of Rana kukunoris. NCBI lineage: Eukaryota > Metazoa > Chordata > Amphibia > Anura > Ranidae > Rana > Rana kukunoris. The sequence goes on along the minus strand of CM056050.1, from coordinate 378,635,677 downwards.
CTGTTGCAAAACTACAACTCCCTGCATGCAACTGGCTGCAATAACCCCCACCCCCCTGTCCCCCAATGTGAATGTACAGGGTACATTCACATGGACTGGGGCTTACAGTGTGCTTCTAGCTGAAGCAAATTTGGCGCTGCAGCTCAAACCCTCAGCGGGAAACTACTGTGAACCCCACGCCCCTCTGACTGTACCTTAAAAACACTACACCACACTAAATATAAATTAAAAAACAAAACATATACATATACCCCTACATAGCCACCCTCCCCTCCACAATAAAAAAAAACATCTGGTACGGCACTGTTTCCTAAACGGAGCCTACAGCTGTTGCAAAACAACTCCCCAGTATTACCGGACAGCCATTAACTGTCCAGGCATGCTGAGAGTTAAAGTATAATTGTTGTACAGCTGGTGACGGTGAGCTACATGGTGTATCAGAGCATGCTGGTAGTTGTAGTTTTTAAATAACATCAACTCCATTATTTATTCAAAATTAATTCATCAAAAAGTCAAAAGAAACAAACATATTATTGTTCCTATATAAAGATAGGGATGAAAAAAAATAATCTATTGTACAGGCCCATTATAAGTGTCCAAAAATAATTATAGCTGTCAGATGAATAGCAACGCATTTCTCCCCTATACGTGTATCCTGTGTTGTTACTCATATATACATAATTAGGTGGCGAGCAAAATGGCAAGATATAAAATCTGTCATGTTACCCCTGTCAGTGATTAATAAGGCGAGAATGCTTCCAATTGTTGAATACCATAGATTTCCGTCATATATCCATAAGGGTTTAAACAAAAGTATTATAATATACTTTGTTCTTCATCTTGCAGAGGTTCCTGCAAAAGGGCTACGATCAGCTGCGGAGGCAGCCGAAAAAAAAAAAGTGATCAGCTCCCTAATGCAGGACTTACGCGACCAACAGGGCTGCACACACGACCGCATGGCCATATTAAAAAAATGGTCGGACTTGAAGAGGCGTCACATGGACCAGGTCAAACGTATACGGGATGAATATCATCCAGGTAAGTTATTGGTGACAGTTATGTATTTTTTTTTCTAAAGTGTATTTTGTGCGTGTACTCGAGAGAGGAGCCGGACTGCAGGAGTTGGGAGTAGGCAGGCCTCCCCCAGAGGCAATCTGCCACCTTTCTCCATGCCCCGGGTGGCAATGGCGGGTGTGAGGGGGTCCTCCCACACAGCCCGTCCTACCTGCTCCGCTTTGAAGCCCAACGGGACAGAGGGACTCCCTATAAGGGAGTGAGAAGATTTGCCCGCTCAACCAGCCCCGTTAGTCCTTCGCCTCTCTTTTTAGAGACCGCGTGGTCAGAGTGCGTGCATGTTAACCCAATTTCGAGTGCGTGTGTAAGTGTGGTGGTTTTTGTGGGAGGGGGGTGGGCGTACTAAGCGCAGGCTTACCTCGCATAGCACACCCACCGGGAGCCGGGCTGAGACCACCAAACTCAATTAACATGTAGTCGAGAGCAGGATCCGAACCCCTAGCTGCAGAGGTGAATGGCTTGTCAGCGCAGTGCCAATCGCGTTGAGCCACTGCAGCTCCTTTGGTGACAGTTATGTAAGGTCATATGTAATTAATGTAAGGGCAGATGTTGTTAACCCAGACGCCATGTTGTGGTAACATATATCACCACCAGCCAAGGTATTCATAGTACTGTTGAAAAAAAACATGGGACAGCAGACAGGAACACAGAAGTTATGTGGGAACATACTTTTCCCATTGCTTTGCATGGGACTTTAAACAAAAACCCTGACCCTCACAAATGGGGGTAGTTAAGGGATAAATTAACGATCCTATACTTTAAGTGGACGTATAAGTAACATGTGACCAAGTGTTATCGAAATATCTACAGCTGTTATGAAGTAACATGTATTTCCCATAGAGTTGAATGGGACTTTAAAGAAAAACCCCGACCATGGCAAATGGGGGTGGGTAAGGGTTAAACCACCTATCCTATGTTTGTGGCTGACATATAAGTAACCTGTGTGCCAAGTTTCATGTAAATATCTTTAGCCGTTTAGACGTGATGCTGGTACATACATACATACATACATACAGTACATACACACACACGTTGAGTTTTATATATATAGATTCCCACTAAATTCCTGTGTTAGGCGTGGGGTTGTCATAGTAATCCCGTGTGCTCCATCAGGCCATTTTTTTATGAGGTCGTCTGAACAAAACAAAGGAGACAAAAACAGCTCATTTTACCATGGTGGCAGCCCAGCTCACGCTGAGTCCCCTGTAGTGCCCACAAGACCCTTTAATATAACATTGTCCCATTGGTTAACTGTCTATATAAATTAATTTGTATTCATATACAATACAGCAGAGTACACAGAATTTGCATACGTCATTAGAAAACATTTTTACATATATGAACATTGTGTTATTATAGGAGCTCCTCTACCAGCTGTGCGCCCCAAAAGCACAAGGCGACAGGCCGTAGAGGAGGAGGATGAAGAGGAGGAGCAGGAGGAGGATGCGGAAGAGGAGGAGAGGGATGAGGAGGAGCAGCCAGGGCCCTCCCACTCGCCAACCCCAGCTCCTGTTGAGGACCAACATGAGGAGCTGCACCCCCCCCCCAAAACTTCTGCTGGAGTATCGGCTGTAGGAGAAGACGAGCAGGAGGAAGAGACCATTCCTATGAGCCTCAGTCAGGAGGGTAAATATGTGCACAAAGATTAATAACATTTCAACAATAAGATGTAGATATAAAAATGGACAGCATTTAAAGCGCACCCGTCAGATTTCAGAACAATAATATGGTATTTTTGATAGAAGTATACAGGTAGTGCAGAATTATTAGGCAAGTTGTATTTTTGAGGATTCATTTTATTATTGAACAACAACCATGTTCTCAATGAACCCAAAAAACTCATTAATATCAAAGCTGAATATTTTTGGAAGTAGTTTTTAGTTTGTTTTTAGTTTTAGCTATTTTAGGGGGATATCTGTGTGTGCAGGTGACTACTATTACTGTGCATAATTATTAGGCAACTTAACAAAAAAAAATATATATACCCATTTCAATTATTAATTTTTACCAGTGAAACCAATATAACATCTCAACATTCATAAATATACATTTCTGACATTCAAAAACAAAACAAAAACAAATCAGTGACCAATATAGCCACCTTTCTTTGCAAGGACGCTCATGCAGCCTGCCATCCATGGATTCTGTCAGTGTTTTGATCTGTTCACTATCAACATTGCGTGCAGCAGCAACCACAGCCTCCCAGACACTGTTCAGAGAGGTGTACTGTTTTCCCTCCTTGTAAATCTCACATTTGATGATGGACCACAGGTTCTCAATGGGGTTCAGATCAGGTGAACAAGGAGGCCATGTCATTAGTTTTTTTTCTTTTATACCCTTTCTTGCCAGCCACGCTGTGGAGTACTTGGACGCGTGTGATGGAGCATTGTCCTGCATGAAAATCATGTTTTTCTTGAAGGATGCAGACTTCTTCCTGTACCACTGCTTGAAGAAGGTGTCTTCCAGAAACTGGCAGTAGGACTGGGAGTTGAGCTTGACTCCATCCTCAACCCAAAAAGGCCCCACAAGCTCATCTTTGATGATACCAGCCCAAACCAGTACTCCACCTCCACCTTGCTGGTGTCTGAGTCGGACTGGAGCTCTCTGCCCTTTACCAATCCAGCCACGGGCCCATCCATCTGGCCCATCAAGACTCACTCTCATTTCATCAGTCCATAAAACCTTAGAAAAATCATTCTTGAGATATTTCTTGGACCAGTCTTGACGTTTCACCTTGTGTGTCTTGTTCAGTGGTGGTCAATCTTTCAGCCTTTCTTACCTTGGCCATGTCTCTGAGTATTGCACACATTGTGCTTTTGAGCACTCCAGTGATGTTGCAGCTCTGAAATATGGCCAAACTGGTGGCAAGTGGCATCTTGGCAGCTGCACGCTTGACTTTTCTCAGTTCATGGCCAGTTATTTTGCGCCTTGGTTTTTCCACACGCTTCTTGCGACCCTGTTGACTATTTTGAATGAAATGATTGATTGTTCGATGATCACGCTTCAGAAGCTTTGCAATTTTAAGAGTGCTGCATCCCTCTGCAAGATATCTCACTATTTTTGACTTTTCTGAGCCTGTCAAGTCCTTCTTTTGAACCATTTTGCCAAAGGAAAGGAAGTTGACTAATAATTATGCACACCTGATATAGGGTGTTGATGTCATTAGACCACACACCTTCTCATTACAGAGATGCACATCACCTAATATGCTTAACTGGTAGTAGGCTTTAGATCCTATACAGCTTGGAGTAAGACAACATGCATAAAGAGGATGATGTGGTCAAAATACTCATTTGCCTAATAATTCTGCACTCCCTGTATGTGCTAGACACATAACAATTGTGTATACATGATAATGATTGTTTAATAAGCAACATAAATATTTTATGTATTTGGTAACGGTCTTTGAAATCAAAATTTTTTTTTCTTATATCCTAACAGCTATGAAAGAGATTTTGGTGAAACAGAGCGAAATGCAGAGGATCCAAGATAGAATTCGCGTAAATCAGCGGAAAATGCGGTATCTGGACCACCAGAATATTCAGCTGGAGCAACAGCATATGAAGAAGTATGCGGAGATGATAGAGATTCAGAAGCGTTTGCAGAATTCCATTGGATTTATTTTCTTCTAATAAAACATTTTTTTTTCAATGTTTCCTTTCTTATTGAGATTGGTAGGTTTTTCAACACATCTAACTTCACATCTAACACATCAACATCAACATCAACATCAACAGATCTAACTTCATAATAACCAAAAACATTTTATACTATTTGCTCTTATACTATCTATCTATCTATCTATATATATCTATATCATACTATATACAGAGTTGCTCTTGCAGACAGGCTAATGGTTGCAGTATAAAGGCCGCAAAACAGGGTTTAACATAAAGTTCAGTGTTTTAGTCACACTTGCTGTTACGGTCCGGTCTGGTAGCTTGTAGCGGAGGCTGTTGGTGGATCCGCTGTGCCAGAGAGGTCATGAAGCATTACTCAGCATGAAGGCAGCAGCAGTAGTATTAAAATATAATGTAATTATCACACAGGCACCATTTACAAGCAGTAGTGGTAATAGTACTAGATAGCATCTAAACACTTGGGCAAGACTTTACAGCAGTAGCAGTGGTAATAGTAGTATAGAGTGGCAAATAACTTGTGACATAGGTGTCTTGACTGAGCAGCAGCAGTAGTAGTAGTAGTAGACAATACAGAGTCAAATCACTTGGGCAAGAGGTGCCATGATGAGCAGCAGTGGTAATAGTAGTATAGAGTGGCAAATAACTTGTGACATAGGTGTCTTGACTGAGCAGCAGCAGTAGTAGTAGTAGTAGACAATACAGTGTCAAATCACTTGGGCAAGAGGTGCCATGATGAGCAGCAGTGGTAATAGTAGTATAGAGTGGCAAATAACTTGTGACATAGGTGTCTTGACTGAGCAGCAGCAGTAGTAGTAGTAGTAGACAATACAGTGTCAAATCACTTGGGCAAGAGGTGCCATGATGAACAGCAGCAGCAGCAGCAGTGGTAATAGTAGTATAGAGTGGCAAATAACTTGTGACATAGGTGTCTTGACTGAGCAGCAGCAGTAGTAGTAGTAGTAGACAATACAGTGTCAAATCACTTGGGCAAGAGGTGCCATGATGAGCAGCAGTGGAAAAAGTAGTATAGAGAGGCAAATAACTTGTGACATAGGTGTCTTGACTGAGCAGCAGCAGTAGTAGTACAAAACAATATAGTGTCAAATCACTCGGGCAAGAGATGCCATGAACAGCAGCAGTGGTAAGAGTAATAAAAATGGCAAATAGCTCGGCCAAGAGGTGCCATCAGCTGCAGCAGTAGTAATAGAAAGTGGCAAATCTCTCGGACAAAAGGTGACAGCAGCAGTATGAGTAATATATCGGTACATAATCACTCAGCCTTTTGGCATTAGCAGTAGGAGCCCATATGGTGGCAAAATTACAAAAGCTTGAAGTTGCAGTAGCATGGTGATTAAATTTGAAAAGCAGAATGACACAGGCCTTAAGTAGCTGTAGCCTGACTATACCATAGTGCCTCATAATTTAAAAGTTTGATTAACGTCATTTCTATGCCATCCGTGACTTTTTAAATTCATGATGAGCAATTACTTTTCAAAATAATGTGGCAGCAGCATCAGGACTCCTTATAGTGGCTTAATGACACAGCATGGAAATATTTATGCCCTTAACACTACCTGCCCACTATGAGTTTCAAAGGTATACAGTGAGGAAAATAAGTGAGGAAAATTTGAACACCTGTCTATCAGCTAGAATTCTGAGCCTCAAAGACCTGTTAGTCTGCCTTTAAAATGTCCACCTTCACTCCATTTATTATGCTAAATTAGATGCACCTGTTTGAGGTCATTAGCTGCATAAAGAGTGACACCTGTCCACCTTATACAATCAGCAAGAATCGAGCTACTAACATGGCCAAGACCAAAGAGCTGTCCAAAGACACTAGAGACAAATTTTTACACCGCCACAAGGCTGGAAAGGGCTACGGGGAAATTGCCAAGCAGCTTGGTGAAAAAAGGTACACTGTTGGAGCAATCATTAGAAAATGGAAGAAGATAAACATGACTGTCAATCTCCCTCGGACTGGGGCTCCATGCAAAATCTCACCTCGTGGGGTCTCAATGATCCTAAGAAAGGTGAGAAATCAGCCCAGGACTACACGGGAGGAGCTGGTCAATGACCTGAAAAGAGCTGGGACCACCGTTTCCAAGGTTACTGTTGGTAATACACTAAGACGTCATGGTTTGAAATCATGCATGGCACGGAAGGTTCCCCTGCTTAAATCAGCACATGTCAAGGCAAGTCTTAAGTTTGCCAATGACCATTTGGATGATCCAGAGGAGTCATGGGAGAAAGTCATGTGGTCAGATGAGACCATAATAGAACTTTTTGGTCATAATTCCACTAACCGTGTTTGGAGGAAGAAGAATGATGAGTACCATGCCAAGAACGCCATCCCTACTGTGAAGCATGGAGGTGGTAGCATCATGCTTTCGGGGTGTTTTTCTGCACATGGGACAGGGTGACTGCACTGTATTAAGGAGAGGATGACCGGGGCCATGTATTGCGAGATTTTGGGCAACAACCTCCTTCCCTCAGAGTTAGAGCTTTGAAGATGGGTCGAGGCTGGGTCTTCCAACATGAAAATGACCCGAAGAACACAGCCAGGATAACCAAGGAATGGTTCTGTAAGAAGCATATCAAGGTTCTGGCGTGGCCTAGCCAGTCTCCAGACCTAAACCCAATAGAGAATCTTTGGAGGGAGCTCAAACTTCGTGTTTCTCAGCGACAGCCCAGAAACCTGACTGATCTAGAGAAGATCTGTGTGGAGGAGTGGGCCAAAATCCCTCCTCCAGTGTGTGCAAACCTGGTGAAAAACTACAAGAAACGTTTGACCTCTGTAATTGCAAACAAAGGCTACTGTACCAAATATTAACAATGATTTTCTCAGGTGTTCAAATAATTATTTTCATCACTGTAAATACATCAGGGAATGCATGACAAGGGACCCTTCAGCGCCCTGAACCGACGGCGGGTGCCAGAAAGTCACCGCCGATCCAGGACTCATTCATCTTGATGAATGTGAGTCTGTCCACGGAGTCTGTGGACAGACGGGTCCTCTTGTCCGTGACCACCCCAACTGCCGCGCTGAATGTCCGCTCAGATAGTACGCTGGAGGGGGGGCAAGACAATAACTCCAGCGCATACTGAGCGAGCTCGCGGCAGGTGTCCAATCTGGCAACCCAGTACTCCATGGGGTCGTCGGTGCTCATACTGTCAGAAGCACCGACGGACGCCATGTAATCTGCCACCATGTGGGCCAGCTGCTGGTGGTGACTGCTGCTGCTGCTGCTGCTGGTACTGGGTCGCTCAGATTGGAAGAACATCCTCATCTCACCCATTAGGTCCCCTGCTCGGCTGCTACTGGGTGCAGCCACCTGCTGGGTGAGATGAGGGGGGACAACTGGAGGCCGGGGAGTTGCCTGCTCCAACCGGCTGACTATGCCTGCCTGCAGTTCCTCCATCCGGCGCTGCCTCCGGCTGGCTGGGAAGAACTGCTCCAGTTTCCCCTTGCACCTGGGATCTAAAAGGGTGGCCATCCAAAATTCATTCTCTCCTTGATGGTCTTAACCCGGGGGTCCCTCCTGAGGCATCTCAGCATGTGGGCAGCCATGGGGAAGAGCACAGCCCGCTGTGACTCCGCAAGGCTGCCCGGGTCAATGACGTCCGACTCTTCATCCCGGAGCCGCTGCTGCTCACGCTCAGAGATGCCCAACCCCCGGACTATCGGTGCCCCCAACACCGGCTCTCCCTCCTGACCAGGCCCTGACTCCAGGACGTCACCACCAGTAACCTCCTCATCATCATCATCCTCCTCCTCCTCGTCCTGGGCCTGGTCTTGGTGGAGCAGTGTTGCCTCCTCCTGCTCCACCAAGGCACTCTCCCCAGCTTCGAGCAGGCGATCTAGTGTCCTGTCCAGCAGGAACACTATAGGGAGCACGTCATTGAGGCCGACATGCTCCCTGCTGACCATCTTGGTCGCCTGCTCGAAAGGGGCCAACACATGGCAGACCTGGTGTATCTGCCCCCAGGAAGGATTATTTATTTTTTTTAAAAGACAGGCACGTAGACAAAGACGTAGACAGACAGCTACTAAACTATAATAAAACTAGTACACCTAAAAGTTTTTTTTTTTACACTGACTGAGTGACAAGGACAAAGACAAGAACTACAAAAAATAAAAAAAAATGCACTAAACAAACACTAACTGCTTACACAAAGTTATATGACTATAAACTAAAGCTATTTTTTTTTTTTTTTTTTACACTGACTGACAAGGACTACAACTACAAAAAAAATATGCACTAAACAAACACTAACTACTAAAAAAATTTTTTTTTTTTTTTTTTACACAAAACACAGACACTAAACACACACTAAACTAAGCTAGCTTAAAGAAATGTACACTTACAATATGTACACTTACTACACAGAAATCTATCTAACACTAAGCTAAACTAACATGGACAAAACAACACAAAACTTAGCTTTTAAAAAAGCTGTTGGGTCTTTTGCTTTGAAAAAAGCAGTTTAGAATAAGGATAATATGATCTGAAATCACTAGCAAGGAAGCACAATGCTGATGCTGCAAGATGTAAGATCACACAGAAACACTCCACACTCTCTAGCCACCTTCTGAATCTGCAATGAAATGCTGCTGGGTGTGACCTTATATAATGGCCGTGCAGGCAGGTTCCTATTGGTTGCTATGGAGGTTGCTAACCTCTGACAACTGTGGTAGGAGAACTGTGATTGGCTCTGATGCAAAAGAAGGGCGGAGAAAATAATCGCGCAATATTCCTATTGCCGAATATTCGCATTGCGAATATTCGGCAATATAAAATGATCGCTTCAGCTACTCGGCCCAAGGTCTCTAATCATACCAGCAATGCTTTTAGACGTCGATGGAGATCACTAGGATGTGCTCTGTTTTAAAAATAAAATTGAAAAAATCGCTCTGATGCAAAAGAAGGGCGGAGAAAATAATCGCGCAATATTCCTATTGCCGAATAATCGCATTGCGAATTTTCAACAATATAAAATGATCGCTTCAGCTACTCGGCCCAAGGTCTCTAATCATACCAGCAATGCTTTTAGACGTTGATGGAGATCACTAGGATGTGATCTGTTTTAAAAATAAAATTGAAAAAATCCGAATATTCGAAATAGCGAATATTGACCGCGAAATTCGAAATATTCGCGAATACTCGAATATGCCATATTCGAGCCGAATATTCGCAATACGAATATTCGTGAGCAACACTAGCAATCAACTTGTGGGCCACATACTATCTTATGGCAGCCCATTCTTGCAGAATCAATGCTTGGAGTTTGTCAGAATTTGTAGTTTTTTTTTTGTTCACCGTCCTCTAATGCCGCGTACACACGATCACTTTTTGCGATGAAAAAAAACGACGTTTTCTCTCATGAAAAAAAACGACGTTTTTCAAACTTCATTTTCCAAAACGACGTTGCGTACACACCATCGTTTTTCACAAAAGCTCGAGCAGTGCGCGGTGACGTCCATCACGTACGACGGGACTATAAAGGGTCATTTCCATGCGGAAGACGGCCTCTTTTGCTGATATCGTGTTGCTGCGTGTTAGTAAAAGTTTGGTGAGAGACGATTCGCGCTTTTCAGTCTTCGTGCTTTAAAAAACGTTTTCTGTCTTACAGTTTGTGCTTTTGGGTTCGTATCTGTGTTACAGTGCTTGTTTTCCGATCGTATCTGTTTTGGCAGTGCGTTCTTGTTTGCACGTTACTGTTTTGCAGGTCGTTCTTCAGAGGCCTTTCTGTTCTTCAGCGCGTTTTTTTTTTTAGTCCGATCTGATTTGACGACCGTTTTCTAACCATGTTGCGGGTACGTTCTCGTCGCCGAGAGCGTGCTTTGCATCTTGTTAGGATGTGGCTGCATCCCGGCTCCGGTCCTTGGAGGAGGGCGAGAAGGACTTTGTGGGCCAAGGACTGGTTTCTTCGCAGGGACCAGTTCTCTCATATGCCTCTGCTGCGGGAGATCCAAGAAAATAACCCTGATGATTTCAGGAATTTTCTTCGGATGTCTGACCCCGTATTCCAGCAGCTTTTGGCTTCGGTGTCGCCTTATATCACCAGGCAGGACACCGTTATGCGGGAAGCCATCACTGCTGAGCAGCGGCTAGTTGCCACCTTGCGGTACCTGGCAACAGGGAGAAGTCTGCAGGACTTGAAGTTCTCGACGGGCATCTCCCCCCAGGCTCTGGGCCTCATAATCCCGGACACCTGTTGTGCCATAATCCAGGTTTTGCAGGAGGAGTATATTAAGGTAAGTGGTGTCCTTTAAATGCACAAACTTGTTCTTATTTTTCATATTTGTGAGTAATGTACAAGCCCACCTAGCCTAGTCCCTATATCCCCCTTGATGTTAGTTCCCTATTGTTGTTCAGTATTTTGTAGTCCCTATATCCCCCTTGATTTTAGTTCCCTATTGTTGTTCAGTATTTTGTAGTCCCTATATCCCCCTTGATTTTAGTTCCCTATTGTTGTTCAGTATTTTGTAGTCCCTATATCCCCCTTGATTTTAGTTCCCTATTGTTGTTCAGTATTTTGTAGTCCCTATATCCCCCTTGATTTTAGTTCCCTATTGTTGTTCAGTATTTTGTAGTCCCTATATCCCCCTTGATTTTAGTTCCCTATTGTTGTTCAGTATTTTGTAGTCCCTATATCCCCCTTGATTTTAGTTCCCTATTGTTGTTCAGTATTTTGTAGTCCCTATATCCCCCTTGATTTTTGTTCCCTATTGTAGTTCCCCCTCCCCCCCCCAATCTTTTTTACAATTTCCCATTTTTTTTTTAAAAGAAATGTTTCAAGGTCTCAAACTCATCTTGGGGCCCCCCCTCACCCTATTTTGTTTGTGTTTTGTGACCATCAGAGGGTGTGATTAATATGCTTAGTAATTATTTTGAATTTATGATTGGGTCAATAATTAATACTTGAACTTAACTCTTCTTTTTTTTAGGATCCAAGAATGTTTTTGGATTTTCTATTAGGAATGTTTGTTTGATTAATTTTTTTTGGTTTTCTCTACAGTTCCCCACCACGCCACAGGAATGGCAGACTGTGGCAGCGGAATTCTCCCAGCGCTGGAATTTTCCGAATTGTGGAGGAGCTATTGACGGCAAGCACGTCCGCATCGTGCCACCACCCCATTCCGGATCCCATTTTTATAACTACAAGGGGTTCCACATGTCGTGCTGATGGCGGTGGTTTCAGCAAATTATGAATTTCTATATCTAGACGTTGGGAAGAATGGGCGGATGTCGGACGGCGGGGTCTTTGCCGAGACCGAGTTTGCCCAACGGCTTCAGTCGGAGGAGCTGGGATTGCCACCTGCGGAGGAGAACGAAGAGGGGCTTCCTTTTGTGTTCATTGCAGACGAGGCATTTGGCTTGGGTCCCCACCTCCTGAGGCCATTTCCCCAACGTGCCCTCACCCATGAGAGGAGGGTCTTTAATTATGGTGGCTGGCCAAGAGCCAAAGAGTGGTTGAGAATGCGTTTGGCATCATGGCCAGCCGGTTCCGCTTGTTTTTAACGGCCATAAACATGGCTGAATACAAATGGGATACCATCATTTTATGTTGCTGTATCCTACATAATTATCTCAGAAGACATTCTGTCAATTATATTGCTTTATTGCCTGACGAGGCAGTTCATGTTCCTGATGTGGCCCGTGAGGCAGGCCATCCAGGCTTGGCCCCCCAAAATGCACGTGATGTGCGCCAGGCCTACGTGGACTACTTTATGGGTAGGGGGGCCATACCAATGCCAGATCTTGGCTGATTTGCATAATAAAAATCTTTAATGAAAGAAACAGTCTACTTATTGTTTTTACAATATTGTGAATGTTTGTGTTTTTTCATTGCCTCCTAGGTTATCATAGTGTTATGTGTTTTGAATGGTCTAAATATCCATCATTGTTTGATGTCAGCAGTAACATATTTTGAAGGTCAGCATTCATATAAAATAACAAGCCACACAATTGTGAAAGTGACAATTTTTTTTTATTTTTAACATTATTTGAACAAGAAAACAGGTACAATCCTTTGGTTGTTTTTCTAGTGATTCAAACAAAAACCCTTTTTTTTTTTCTGGTGATTAAAATAACTATACAATCATATTTATTTTATTTTTTTTTTTTTCTGGTGATTAAAATAACTATACAATCATATTATATATTTTTTTTTTTTTTCTGTGATTAAAATAACTATACAATCCTATTATTATTTTTTTTTTTTTTTTCTGGTGATTAAAATAACTATACAATCATATTAATTTTTTTTTTTTTTTCTGGTGATTAAAATAACTATACAATCATATTATATATTTTTTTTTTTTTTTCTGGTGATTAAAATAACTATACAATCATATATTATTTTTTTTTTTTTTCTGGTGATTAAAATAACTATACAATCATATTAATTTTTTTTTTTTTTTTTCTGGTGATTAAAATAACTATACAATCATATTATATTTTTTTTATTTTTTTTTTTTCTGGTGATTAAAATAACTATACAATCATATTATTTTTTTTTTTTTTTTCTGGTGATTAAAATAACTATACAATCATATTATATTTTTTTTTTTTTTTTTTTCTGGTGATTAAAATAACTATACAATCATATTATATTTTTTTTTTTTTTTTTCTGGTGATTAAAATAACTATAAAAATAGTGTTTTGTTCCTCTCATTAACAAAACGTACATAAAAAAAATTAAAAAAAAAAACTTTAAACCCTCCCCAAAACATCCAGGACATTTTTGAGCTGGAGTCCCACCCTTTTTTTTTTTCCAGGACTTGTCTGGATGCTTGCTGGATGTCCTCAATTTGTTCGGGCGCAGGACCATATTTCTCGAATTAGGTAAGGTGCAGTGTCCTTATCAAGTGCTGACCCAGCACGACTTGCTCCTGAAATGTGCGAGCAAACCAGGTATTAATAAAAATTAATCCTACCTACATAACCTGTGTATCTGTGTTATCAGACACATTACCGGATGTGGTGGCAGCTTCCCCTTCATCCAGATCCCTCGGGGGTGTTACTTGATCAGTACTTGCGTCCTGCCTTGATGCTTCCTTACGCCCTACGAAATAGAAGAAAGGGAAACCAGAAAGGTAAAAGATTAGAGGGATGAAAGATAATTAAAAATACAACTACAGAGTCCACATGTGTAGAATCCACTGCTGAGCACACTCTCCTTTTTCTGCGTATTGTTTATTACTATTAATTATTCACATCTACTAGGTACACATCTACATTAAAAAAAAAACAATTGATGTCACATTAAAACATAATAAAGATGTCTCAACTTTAATGTTTGTGAGAACAATAACTGGTCGTAGGAGTCGTCGTATGTTCAAACTGCAATCATACAAATACGCCCTTTTTAGAGGATACAGTGATTGCACTCCGATTTGTCCACGGGAACTAGTCATGAAGATGGTCGTTTATTAGTACAAAAAGCGACGAATGATCGACTACTCCTACGACCAATTTTAGTGTGAGCACAAACAGATACAGTACAACCTGAAAGAAGAAGCACATGGCACAAAGAACAAACACCAAAAATGAGGCCACATCAAAATTACTTACTTTTGTTTCGAATCATTCTTGGATTCGCTGCAGCTGCTCTGGCTCTCTATTCTTCAGGTCACACCACCTCTTTCTGACTTGTTCTTTGCTCCTGCTTTTGTCCAAATTTCCGCCTGAGGCTCCTAATGACTTTCTCCATTATGTCCGCCTTCACCTTATTGGGGTGAAGGTAAGGGCCGTGCTTGCCATCATAGTCTCTTGCTGAAAGATGGTCACCATCTCCACCATCTCCTTGAAAGCCATGTTTGAGGCCTTGTACCTCCGCCTGGAGCTTCTTCTGGTCTGTCTGGCCTCATGGCCTTGCCTCCTGGCTTGAGCTTGCCATATTTTTGCCCGGGCTTGTTCCTCCAGAAATGACACCCACCAAAAAAAGTTAGAGAAAGGGGCGTGTAAAGGACGAGACCGAACGTCAGGGGCGGGGTATGCCTCGCATCACACGTGTGCGTCGCGTCACACGTGCGCAGTGTTTAAAGGGATCCGACGTCATTGAAAGCGACGTTCACAGTCTGCGGAAGAAGGCGCAAGTCACGATCGAATCATACGACGGTATGTAACTGAATTTTTGACGTTAATATTATTGAACAGTGGATGATGTTGTGTGCTAGAGAAGATATGGTGTTTTAAAGCTTTTAGTAGTAGGAGTGGCTTCACTGACACTAGGTTTTTCCATTTTACATGCAGACAACATGGAGGCCTTCAAGGAGCAGGAATTTTTTACAGAATTCATACAAAGATGGAGGGAGCAGCCAGTCCTCTGGCAAACAAAAAACAAAAAAAATAAAAACAAAGAGGCCAGGAAGCAAGCACTGGAGATCATTCTGGTATTTGTCAAGACAAGGGTCCCAAATGCAACTACTGCGACTGTGAAGACCAAAATAAATTCGATTAGGGGCACCTACAGGACCCAACGGTCATTAGTCCAGGCCTCAATCCGATCAGGAGCTGCAGCTGAGTCCGTATATAGGCCAAACCTCTGGTATTATAATCAGCTGCAGTTCCTGGATGACCATATAGAATCCCGGCCATCCGTGTCGACCCTTCCCCCAAGGAGACAGGCCCCTCTTCCCTGCAGTCAGTCCTCCAGTCTTCCCTGCAGGCAAGAGCAGGCTACCTCGGAGGAAGAGGCTGAGTTACAGGAGGACCCAGATTGTGACCCATGGAGCCAGGTATTGCATTTTACTAACAAGTTATGAACTGCAATGTAGAATAATGTTGTCAAATTGATGTTACAAGTGTTGTAAATTATATATGATTGCAGCAAAAATTAGGAACATGTCACTAGGCAATAGCCGCAAAACAGAATGGGGACAAAATCCATAAATGCACAGGTCATAATGATTGTGTGTAAATTTTGGGTACACCTCTAGGGGGGTAAACACAATACACCGGGAAGGGGTCGCAGATGAGAAACAGCCTTTTTGTTAATTCCCATTTTGGCCACCCCCACAAAACAAAACATCCATTTTTAGTTTGTGGAAAGGCCCCCTACTGAGCAATTTCAGCCAACATCAACCCCCCACCGCTAGGGGGCACATTTCTGTAGCTGGGTAAGAGGCCACAAAATTAGGGATGTGTGCCCTGTGTGTAAACGATTTTTGCAGACAATTAGCATATGTCAGGATTTTAGAAATGGGTGTGATTAATGAGGACAACAAATTAACTAGGTCCCTTTTTTTCCTACACAGACAGAGCAAAGCCAGGAGGAGGCAGAGCCCACTGGGAGCCAGGAGGAGGCAGAGCCCACTGGGAGCCAGGAGGAGGCAGGCCCCACGGGGAGCCAGGAGGAGGCAGGCCCCACGGGGGGACAGGAGGAGGCAGGCCCCACGGGGGGACAGGAGTCACGCCGGCGAGATTGCATCTCCCAGATCCCTCCTCTACGCACTCCCGCAAAAAGGGCACGGAGACTTATGCAAATGGAGGAGGAGACCCAGGCCATGCTCCGTGAAGCAACAGCGGCCATCAGAGAGCAACCCAGTGAAGAAGAGGGCTTTGGAGCGCTGATCGCGGCCAAGCTCCAAAAGCTGGAGCCGGGCCAGCGTGTGCGCTGCGAGCTCTTAATCTTTAAGGCCATAAGCATGGCCACACTGGGCAAGCTCAATGACGACATTGACATTGGGCTGATCGGCACTCCTGTCCTCTCTGCTCTTCCTGCTCCGGCTCCTGCTCCTGCTCCTGCTCCTTCTCCTGCTCCTCCTCTTCCTGAGCCTGCTCTGGCTCCTGCCACAACCTTGCCTCCAGGAACCCAGCCCCGAAGACTCGGGCTGCAGGGAAGGCTGCAGGGAAGACTGCAGGGAAGACTGCAGGGAAGAGTAAAGGGAAGAAGAAATGATGGTGCCCCTAATCGAATTTCTTTTGTCTTGACAGACGTCAGTGTTGCTTTGTTGGACCCTTGTCTTTTCAAATACCAGCAGGGTCTCCTTTGCTTTCTTCCTGGCTTTTTTGTTTTTATTTATTTACATTTTTATTTGCCAGATGTGTGTAATTTTTTGATTTGCTTTATTGCTTTGCGACAGAAATAAATGTCTTTTTTTTTCGTTGCAAAATTTGTACATGTGTATTTTGAACAATATATAGAGATCATTTACTGAGTAGGCAGACACATTTAAAAAAAATAAGGAACATGGGACAACAACCTCCTTGTTGGTAATCAGGGCCGCCATTAGGGGGGTACAGCCATTACACCTGTAAGGGGCCCGGGGTCCCCAGGGGCCCGGATGGGAACCACCCTAAAAAAAAAAAAAAAAAAATTGATTTTTTTTTTTTTTTTTTTTTAGGGGTCCGAAGGTCCCCAGGGGCCCGGAGGCCACTAAGGGCCCCAGATGGCAAGCCCTTTTTTTTATAAAAAAATATATATATTTTAAAAAATATATATATTTTTTTTTTATATATTTTTCTTTTATTTTTTATTCTTTTTTTTCTTTTATTTTTTTAGAGGTCCGGAGGTCCACAGGGACCTGGAAATCTCCAGGGCCCCAGATGACAACCCCCTTTTTTATAAAATATATTTTTTTATATATTTTTTTTATTTTTCTTTATTTTCATATTATATATATATAGATATATATATATATATATATATATATATTTTATTATTAAAGGGCCCAGAGGTCCCCAGGGCCCCATGTGTCAAACCCCTTTTTTTATAATTGTTTTTTTATACATTTTTTTTGATATTTTTATTTTTTTATTAAATGTTATATTTAAAAAAAAATATATATATATATATATATTTTCTCTCTTTTTTATTTTTAGTTTATAAAGGGCACAGAGGTCCCCAGGGCCCCGGATGGCTACCCCCCTTTTTTTATATATTTTTTATATATTTTTTTTTATTTCTTCTTATTGTAAAGGGCCCCCCGCTTCTTAATTCGCGGCAGCACCCCCCCCCCGCTTCTCAATTTCATGCAGCAGCACCCCCCCCCCCCCCGGTTCTCTGCTCCAGGGGGGGCCCATGCCTGAAGCTGTGTAAGGGGCCCCAAAATTCCTGATGGCGGCCCTGTTGGTAATTTATTAAAATAATAAATAAAAAATATGTTGGGTCACTTCACACACTCCAAAATCAACCAGAATTCACATTTTGATAAACATTTAAACATTTAAAAAAAAAAAGGAGATGATGTGCTTAAACAAAAAAAGAGGAAATAAAGACATAAAGAAAAAAAAAAAAAAAGGTTAACAAAAATATGTAACAAGATCTGTTAACCTTTTGACTTTCTATTTTTTTTTTTTTTTTTGTCTTTATTTCTTTATTTCCTCTTTTTTGGTTTAAGCACATCATCTCCCTTTTTTTTATTTTTAAATAAAAAGTTTTTTTAAATGTCAACTATGTAACAAGATGAGCCACAACAAACTAGGAATTTAGTGTAGCATTTAAATGCATTGATTCAAATGCAGCGCATTCTTTGCTTCATTATACTTTTAAAAAGAAACGAATGTGCTTAATCCATTCTGAACAGTAGTTTTACCTGAACAAGCGCTCCCGTCTGAAAAATTGCTTCTGAGCAGGCGCGGGTTGAAAACGTCGTTTTGCACATCGTTTTGCCCACACACGCTGACTTTTTATGACACAAAAAACGACGTTTTGAAAAACGACACAAAAAATTCAAGCATGTTCGAATTTTTTTTTCATCGTTTTTTTGAAGACATAAAACGACGTTTTGCCCACACACGATGATTTTAAATGACGTTTTTCAAAACGTCGTTTTTTTTCATCGCAAAAAACGACCGTGTGTACGCGGCATTAGGCCGCGTACACACGACCAAATAAATCCGATAAAATCGGTCGGACAGACAGATTTTAACGGATTTGTCTGCTGGGCTATTTTGGTTTGATCGATGTACACACGATCAAACCAAAATCCCCGCCGGCAGACAGCGCGGTGACGTGGCGATGACGTTGACGCCGCCACGTCACCGCACCAGGAAGTAAAATACTTCCGCGCATGCGTCGGATCCATTCGACGCATGTGCGGGCAGATATGTCTGCATGTCGGACGGACGGGTTCCCAGCAGACAGATTTTAAAGCATGACCCAATTTGTCTGCTGAAACGGTCTGTCAGACCGTTTCCAGCAAATAAATTTGATTGTGTGTACGCGGCCTTAAGGATTGACCACAAGTTCTCAATGGGAATAAAGTCTGGATAGTTTCCTGGCCATGGACCCAAAATTTGATGTTTTGTTCCCCAAGTCGCTTAGTTATCTCTTTGGCCTAATGATGAGGTGCTCCATAATGCTGGAAAAGGCATTGTTCCTCAGACTGTTCTTGGATGGTTGGGAGAAGCTTTGGCTCACTCCCTGTATCAGCCACTCCGATCCTGCAGCTCCTGAGTCCTGACAGAGGGAGAAGCAGGACAAGTCGGCTCTTACACAGCCGCAGCTGTTCTCCTCCCCTGTC
The DNA here is from genome assembly GCA_029574335.1 of Rana kukunoris. Taxonomy (NCBI): domain Eukaryota; kingdom Metazoa; phylum Chordata; class Amphibia; order Anura; family Ranidae; genus Rana; species Rana kukunoris. The sequence goes on along the minus strand of CM056050.1, from coordinate 378,616,489 downwards.
AGTGTGGCTGCTTGTGTTAACCCAGCCAGGAGAGCAAATGGGGGTGGACGGCACAGTTGACGTCAGCTGCCACAGTGACTGCTACACTGGGGGAACTATTCTAAGGCAGCACAGGCTTCAGCGGCAGCTGCTTTGGGACCCCAACAATTACAGGGCCCTGGGCAGCTGGCCCTTTTGCCCTGCGGTAAAGATGGCCCTGGTTGTGCTCACCTTTTCTTTTCTCCAGGCAAGGGTTTTTCCAGATGCCCCAAACAATTGGAAAGGGGATTAATCAGAGAAAATTACTTTACCCCAGTCCTCAGCAGTCCAATCCCTGAACCTTTTTTCAGAATATCAGTCTGTCCCTGATGTTTTTCCTGGAGAGAAGTGGCTTCTTTACTGCCCTTCTTGAAACCAGGCCATCCTCCAAAAGTCTTGGCCTCACTGTGCAAGCAGATGCACTCACACCTCCCTGCTGCCATTCCTATGCAAGCTCTGCATTGGTGGTGCCCTGACCCCGCAGCTGAATCGCAGTGGAGATGGTCCTGGCACCTGCTGGACTTTCTTGGGCGCCCTGAATTCTTCTTCACAAATGCAGTGGAAATGTTTTTTTTTATGGGATTAAGTTCATTTTAATGGCAAAGAGGGACTTTGCAATTAATTGCAATTCATCTGATCACTCTTCATAATATTCTGGAGTATATGTAAATTGCCATCATAAACACTGTAGCAGCGGACTTTGTGAAAATTAATATTTGTGTCATTCTCAAAACTTTTGGGCATGACTGTACATTGGGTGTTCTCCATTTGTTGAACAGCGAACATTGGGGGACGTTTGTGGAAAATTCAAGTGCCCTGGAACGCCCCATAATGCACTGCGGAATAGCAGTGCATTAGCGTCTGACCTGCATGCTTTGGCCAATTACAGCACTCTATGCTGAGAGAGACATAATTGCCTTGGGTCAATCATGGCTCCGGGGGACTAAGTTCATGCCCGACACTATATAAGGCTGCTTACAGAGCGACTGCATAAAGTGTTGTTGGCATGGACAGAGAGATAGCTTGAGCTAGATTAGGCAGGCAGGGTATTTTGTTAGTTGCAGTGTATTTGATATATATATATATATATATATATATATATATATATATATATATACTCATCAATCATAGTAACGTATATATAAAGTTCATTTGGTGGTGTACATTATATAACTAACTTCAGGCAGGGTAGTATATATATATATATATATATATATATATATATATATATATATATATATATATATATGTATATATATATATATATATATATATATATATATATATACACTCTGCATTCAGCGTAGCTAATACACTTCAGGCGGTGTACAAAGTATATAATACAGTGTGTACAGTTTCTAATATACTTCAGGCGGTGTACAGAGTAGGGATGAGCTTCGAGTTTGAGTCAAACTCATATTCGTTTTGAACATTGCCTATTCTCCCTTTCGGCAGGCAGCAAACAATTTGGGGTGTTCGCGGCAAATTTGAAAAGCCGCGGAACACCCTGTAAAAGTCTATGGGAGAAATCTGCTCATTTTAAAGGCTTATATGCAAGTTATTGTCATAAATAGATTTTTGGGGACCTGGGTCCTGCCCCAGGGGACATGTATCAATGCAAAAAAGGTTTTAAAAACAGACATTTTTTGGGAGCAGTGATTTTTAGTTTTTTAATCAAACTCTTTTTATTTTACCATTTCTCATGTAATACATATATGGCGGCGTACACACGACCGAGGTTCTCGCTGGAAACCAGCGAGAACCTCGCTGGAAGCTGCATTCCAGCGAGGACCTCGGTCGTGTGTACGCTCTCGGCGAGCATCCCGTCGGGAAGCCCGTCGAGCAGAAATAGAGAGCACGCTCTCTATTTGCTCGACGGCCCGCCTGGATGAATGGCTGGTTGCCATTCCTGACGGGCGGGTCGCCGGCAGGGAACCTCGACGGGCGGAACGATGTGTTCTGCCCGTCGAGGTTCTCTGCCGTGTGTACGCGGCCTGTATGTACTTTTCGACATCCTATACAATTCATTTAATATACATTTCAATTCTTATAATATAACAATGTCTGTACCTATAATTTTTTTTTTCCCCAACCCCCCTCTCTTTTCCATCCGTGGACGCATCCCAGTGTGCATGTGCGAAAATCACGTCGCAAATAGTCAATGCTTTCGACGTGAACGTAACTTATGCCCAGCCCCATTCCCTAACGACTTACGCAAACGACGTAAACGTCGTACAATACGACGCTGTTCCGACGTCCATACTTAACATAGGTTGCACCTCATATGGCAGGGGTACCTTTACGCCGGTTGAATGCCTACGTAAACAAAGTATATCAATACGCCGGGCGCACATACTTTCGTGAATCGGCGTATCTTGCTCTATCGGCGTAACTATGCTCCCACTATACGCCGGCATAGGCAAGTTACTCCGGACGACTGAAGCCATGGTTTTCGGCGTAACTTGCTTTCTGAATCGGCGTAAAGATGTGACGGCGCACATTTGAATTTACGGCGGCGTATCAGGAGATACACCGGCATAGATTCTTTCTGAATCTGGCCCAGTGATTTTAATAATGCTTAAAGTGAAACAATAAAAGTGAAATATTCCTTTAATTTTTATACCTGGGGGGTGTGTATAGTATGCCTGTAAAGTAGCGCGTGTTTCCCATGCTTAGAACTGTCCCTGCACAAACTGTAATTTCTGAAGGAGAAAAAGTTATTTAAAAGTACTCGTGGCTGTAATGAATTGTCGGCTCCCGTCAATACAGAGAAGTCATTAAAAAATTATGGATAAAAAAAAAAAAATGCGTAGGGGTCCCCCCAAATTCAATTACCAGGCCCTTCAGGTCTGGTATGGATATTAAGGGAAACCCTGCATTAAATAAAAAAAATGACGTGGGGTTCCCCCCAAATATCCGTACCAGATCCTTTATCCAAGCACGCAACCTGGCAGGCCGCAGGAAAAGAGGGGGGGGGGGGGAGAGAGCGCCCCCGAACCATACCAGGCCACATCCCCTTAACATGGGGAGGATGCTTTGGGGGTCTGTTGATGGGGACAAGGGCCTCATTCCCACAACCATTGCCTGGTGGTTGTGGGGATCTGAGGGCGGGGGGCTTATCGGAATATGGAAGCCCCCTTTAACTCAGGGGACCCCCACATGCTGTCCTCCCCTTATGTGAATTGGTAAGGGGTACATTGTACCTCCACCATTTCACAAAGAAAGTGTAAACAATTGTAAAAAAAAACCACACAGACATAGTTGGGATAAGTCCTTTATTAAAAAATAAAAACGAAAAAAAAATTCCAGCGGTGGTAATCTACTCTTGATCTCCACTCCAGCGCTGTCAGTATCCTGCGATGGATGATCTCCTCTCCAGGCTCCAGCGATGATGTCCAGTGCAGCGAAGAACAGCATCCTGTCTCCACCGGAGACCCCCCGGGAATTACGTTGCGGCAGCCTGACAGATCTTATGTAGCTGAGGACAGGACCACCTGTCATGTGACCCCACCCCCCTCTGACACAAGGGGAAAAACAGGCTTTCCCAGTGACGTAACGCAGGTTTACAGTTTCCTGTAATACAGTGCAGCCTGTGTACATTTTATAATACTGTGCAGGTAGTATTCACAGTATTCACAGTATATAATACAGTGTATTGTGCTGTAAAAAGAAAAAAAAAATCCCATAATATCCTGAAGGCCACCAAAGAGAAAAAGACGCTCACAGGCCACTAAAAGAGGGCAAGCAGCCTCTGTTTCTACAGTCAACAGTGGTGGTCGTGAACATGGTGCATTATCTGCAGGAAGCCGTGGGGCACGCTTGTCCTTTTTTTTCTGCTGCTGGCCATGTTATTGAGCCACAACATGCAGAAGACAGAAGAGTTGGTGGAGTGGATAATAAAGATGTCCTCATCCTCCTCATCCTCTGTTACCCAGGCTTATAGTAGCTTGCCTTCCAACACAGATGCCAAAGTGGCTTATTCCATTGGCTCCTTGTCTACAGTTACTCCTTCCATAACCCACTATTATGTACGGAGGAGACCCCAGAATTATTCGACCACAGTGTTGATTACATGCTGTTGGAGTATGTGCAGCAATTTGAAGGCTCCGATGTTGGTTGCCAGGTTGAGGAAGTGCGTAACGTGAGCCTAGAGGGGGGCCACAGAAGGACAAGAAACTGACAGTCATGTTCCCCAAGCTGCAGCATACTGCCATGTTTGCTCCAGTGATGAGGAGGGAGGGGAGGATGAGGTCACTGACTGTACTTGGGTGCCTGAGAGAAGAGAGGAGGAAATTGAGGAGGAGGAGGAACAACTCCAAAGAGGCAGGATGTCCTCCAGAGGGTAGCTATCCTATTGCATCACACCGCAGAGCTCCGCAGGTGCAGGGTGCTGCTGACTCCTTGGAGTTCCTTGGTGTGGCCCTTTTCGACACGTGTGCAGCAGATCACACCATTGCTGTTTGCAACCTATGTCTGAATCGGATCAAGCGTGGCCAGAACAGCAGCCACTTGGGCACCACATGCTTGACCAGCCATATGACCACCTGCTGTGCAGTCCATTGGCATCAGCACCTAAAATACCCACATGATAGAAAAAAGCTGCCTTCCCCTTACTCCTCATCTGGGATCTCAAACCCTATTATACCTCCAGTCCTCTCAAAAACCTACACTGAGAGGAATAAAGGTATAGCAATATGTGTCACAAGTTCTTGCAGCCAATCTGCTAGCAGTGCATCACCAGTTGAATTCAGCAGGAAAATTCCCCTACCCCAGTCGCTTAACTGTTAAAAACCATCCACATGCTCAGCGTCTAAATGCTAGCTTGGCCAAACTGCTAGCACTGCAACTGCTGCCTTTTCAGCTGGTAGACTCAGCCCCACGTCATGAATTGGTGGAATGTGCCATACCACAGGTTCCTAAACGCCATTTATTTTGATGTAAGGCCATTCCGGCTTTCTAACGCCCTTTGGAAGGCAATGTTTTGGCCTTGTTGTACAGGGCGGTCAGCAGTAAGGCTCATATTACCGCTGACTTATGGTCCAGCAGGCATGGGCAGGGATGTTCAACCTTTCCTTCATGGCACACTGGGTAACTCTGCTGGCAGGCGGGAAGGATGCAGAACAGGGTTCAGTGTTGGAGTTTGTCCCACCACCACACCTCCAAAAATCTAGTGGTGATACTGCCACAACATCTATATGCTCCCCTCCCTCCTCTTCTTCTTTCTCTATGTCCTCTTCTGCAGAATTGTCCTCTGAACCAGCGGTGCTCCCTAATGGTTCAAGGGGCTACACAAGCTGTCAGCAAAAAGATGCCATGCAGTACTTGAGTTGGTCTACCTAGGGAACAGGAGCCACACTGGGGCAGAGATTCTGTCAGATTTGGGCAAGCTCAGAGGTGGTTGACACCACACCAGCTTCAACCAGGAATGATTGTATGCGACAATGGCACCAATATTCTCTGCGCCCTCCGACAGGGACACTTGACTCATGTTCCATGTTTGGCACACATTCTGAATTTGGTGGTGTAGCATTTCTTTACCAGGTACCCAGGCCTACAAGATGTCCTGAGGCAGGCCAGAAATATCTGTGGTCATTTCCCCCAGTCATATACTGCCAGTGCTTGGCTGGCTGACATTCAAAGGGAATGCAACCTGCCCACCAACCGCCTCATTTGTGACGTGTCCACCAGGTGGAACTCAACGTTGGCAATGCTGCAGAAGCTGCACACACAGGAAAGGTATGTGGGGGAATTGAAATATTGACAGCTAAAAATGCACCTTTTGTATAAACAATGTTAAAATCCATCAGCAAAGGGTATCCAATTATGGTTTATTGTATTTAGTCCCCCCTACACCTGGTGGTCTCACCCAGCTGACATTTTGATGGGATTTTTCCGCCACCTGAATGATGAAGGGGGCTGACCTTGGGGAACACAGTGGATATAAAGTTGTCAATGTGTTTGAATGGCTAATTATTAATCATTTTACTTTTTCCTCCAGCTTCAGTGATGCAAGTTTAGGGAGTAATAAGGGTTTAAAAGAGAAATGCTGTGCGCCATTAAAGTGTTCGGGTTTAACTTGAAAAAATGGTGGCAACCCTACTTGGGGTGCATATTTAAAGTCCCATGTATATTATTTGTCTTTGCAATATTTATTTTCAGGATAATGCCCCATGGAAATATTATAATGAAATGCAAAAATGCCTTCAAACATGTTTTGTTATTTGGGAGTTCTCTTCCATCCCATGCATACACTGTCTGTTTGCCATACAGTAGTTCTTCAATATAGCCACAGCCATGAGCAATAAATAAAGAAGGCAGAATATAACAGGGTGTTCTAATTGTGTGTCTATTGTACAAGTTTAGCATGGTTTTGTGAACTCAACCTGAATTTATAGTATAATATCTATTTTTCCCTACAGGAGGTTTCTATAACTTTATTTGCAGTGTCGTACAAGTGACCTTGCATGTAGTGCAAGGTCGGCTTTTACATTTGAGAAACCCCTTGATTGATAGGGCACAGGATGAGCATGAGCATACTATAAAAAATTGTATCAATACTGAGCATCTAAGAATCATTTAACTGATACCCAAACAATGAAGAAGGGATGGGGACGAGGGACAAGGGACAGTGGCTAGAGCTGATCCTCTAAAATTCCCTCCCCCCAAGAGAAGCGATGATTGGACTATACCGGTACTAAATAAGAATAGATATACAAATAAAATAAAAAACATTTTATTACATAAAATTGTTGAACAAAAAATGCATAGTAAAATTGGAAAAACAAGACCTCAGGGATACCCCCGGGCAATTACTGTTCTTGCAAAACAAATAGACTGGTCTTTGCCTCGACTAGTTTCGCGGTCTAACCGCTTTCTCAAGAGAACCAATCTATAAAACAAATGAATACAATAAATACATGATAATTCAACAGTAGCCATAATAATACAATATAATAGAAAAGGATAATATAGAAGGAATTAGCTTACCAATAGTTGGGTGGTAATGTGTGGCATCAGGCCGCCCAGGTAAGGTAACCCCCCTGCGGCGGACAAAGGGGATAATGCGGAAATCTCTGAATGGAGGCATAAGTGGGTAAAGGTAAGAAAAGGCAGGCAGAGAGATCAAGGAGAAAAGGGACACCCGTGGAGGGAACAAGCGGGAGGGAAAAGGTGAAGGGGAGGGGGAAGGGAACAGAGGAGAGAAGGGAGAAAGGGGGGAGAGGGAGGGGTAGGAGGGGATAAAGAAAAAAGGGGGATTGTGGATTGAGGGACGGGGGAATGGGGGGAAAAGAGTAAGAGGGGAGGGCTGGGGTGGAAGGAAGCAGGGGGAGGGTACAGGGAAAGGGAGACAGGGGAGGGTGAGGGGCTGGGATGAGGGAGGAAAGGTACAGGGAGGATTTGTTGGGAAAGGTTGGAAGGAAGGGAGGGGGGGCGAGGGAGTGGGAGGGGGAAAAAGGGGGGGGCAGGGGGAAAAAAGGGGAAGAGCAGGATAGATTCCCATACCCAAACCAGATATTGTTTAGAACCAATTGGGCTCACCAAGTGGTTGGAAAAGGGTGGTATGGATGCCAAACCATCTGGTGGTTCACTAAGTTGCGGTGACAGTGAGGTACTTGGAGGGTGGGGACATCCCAAGGTACTCATGACAGAGATATTGTCATAGGTAAAAATTGATTGTATAGGGTCCATCATTGCAACTAACTGCCCAATAAGGGGACGTCTGTAAGAGCAGATGATGGTGGGTTACAATAGGTAAATAGTAAGACATGCAGCAAACAATACTGAGGGCTGGGAGAGACCATACCCCCCTCCAGGGAATTTTGAGCCTCTCTGGTGGAAGCCGCAATGCTCATTCACGGGCGAAGCCCATTATATAAGCTCCCCAACCACTAGACGCCAAAACCGCCGCCTGTCAGCGGCGTCTGACGTCATGGGTCAGTTCCTCCACATAGCGCAGGTATACAGGGGACGCTACCCGTACATGCGCCTTCCACACAGACCAAAGGGGCGGAGAGCCCAGCTTCGGGGAAGGCAAGGAGGGGATGAACCAAGGGCTCATCCCTCCCAGGTGAAACACAAGTCTGCCGACATGGGGGGAGAACCGGGGATACCCAAACAACCTAAAAATAAACCATCTTTCCTTCTATAGGCTGTTCTCATTTTAAATTGTACTTTGCAAAAGAATTTTCCTCAGATCATGTGTAGAGCAAAAATCTTTTTTTTTTTCCTTTCTTTTTATTGTCCTTGCAGGTGATCTGGTATCCTTGCAAAATGCAATTTTGCTGCATTCACTAAGCACTGGGGCTAATTCCCTTGCAAAGTGAACAGCCCATTTACCTTCTGTGAATCAACAACATTTTCTCATATTTTTTTTTATATCAGACATATCTTAAAAATCTGAGGTGTTACAGTACTTTCCAAAATTATTCTGAAAATACAATAAATTAAGCAGTAGTAAGTAGAGTGCAGTAGACATGTGCACCGCCAATTAATTTGTTTTGTTTCTTTCTGTTTCGTATTTCGTAATTCGTGTCCGAAATTCAATTTTGCATTTGTTTAGTACAAAATACGAATTTTCTTTACATTCGTTAATTTTTCGTTACAATTAAGAACATTCCTTATGATGAATTTAAAATTCAAAAAATACCTTTCTCAATATGGCAGTCGTCGACTCATTATGCTGATTATGAGGGACTCCCACCATCCCTGTGCTGTGCTGACTTCCTCCTGGGACTGTACCCCTGCTGTGTTCATTATGAGGGGCTCCCATCATCCCTGTGCTGTGCTGACTTCCTGAGTTTGTAGTAGCCCGTTAATTTGTATTTCGTAATTCGTGTCCGAAATTCAATTTGGATTCGTACGAAATACGAAAGTTCGTAAGGGTTGTTAACTTTTCGTAACAATTACAAACATTCATTATGAGGGGCTCCCACCATCCCTGTGCTGTGCTCATTATGAGGGGCTCTCACCATCCCTGTGCTGACTTTCTCCTGGGGCTGTACCCCTGCTGTGCTTATTATGAGGGGCTTCCACCATCCCTGTGCTGTGCTCATTATGAGGGGCTCCCGCCATCCCTGTGCTGACTTCCTCCTGGGGCTGTACCCCTGCTGTGCTCATTATGAGGGGGTCCCACCATCCCTGTGCTGACTTCCTGGGTTTTTAACTTCATCATAACGAATAATCGTAATTATTATGACAATAATTAAACGATATTAACAAACATTATTTTTTGTCCAATTCTGAATCTGAGCAGTCTCCCACTCCCGAAACCAAATTCGTCAACAAAAAGTTGTATTTCGTATAAAATTTGTAAGAATAGAAAATTGTATTTCGGATGTTTCCAAATGTACGAATTTTCGGAAATTCATACGAATTTTCGATTTGTACAAAACGAATCGCACATGTCTAGAGTGCAACTTCAATGGTAAGAAGCCCTGTGTATGCGTAGCTTAGCTTGAATGAAAAAAACACAGTAGTCAAAAGGCAAAAATAAAGAAAACCATAATAATGGTGAAGACTGTACCTTATTCATACTGCATTTACGTATTTATGCAATCTGGCGCAAAGAATGACTTTCTAATGAGTGTTTCTGCTAAGAAAATAAAATTGAAAGGTCTACAAAAGCCAAGAAGTTTACTTTCCTTCTTTTTTTTTTTTACATACAGCTATTGATTGCTCTGCCATGCAAAGAAATTGCTTCCATCTGGGCAAGATATGAACAAACATATTTTCTTGGTATGAAGAGTGTTTAGAATGAGCACTGAATTATAGTTTTAATGCATGAATCTTAGGCTAAAATCTGTAAGGAATGCACTTTACTCACCGAGGTCCTTGAATATGGGCAAGCAGTGGTTGAGGCTGTAAAATGTATTTTATTCAGTGGGAAAGGCAGTAATGCACATAAAAGGTCTCTTTATAAACTTTTAAACCATTTTGTGTGAAGTGGAACATTGGAAAGCCTTTTAGAGCTTGTGTACAGTGTTAACAAGGGAGTTTGGATGATGCACATTAATGACTGTATATAGCCAACTCGCCTAAGACATTGCACTATAACTTAGAAGATCTAGTTTTTTCCATCAGTTTAAAAGACAACAGAAATACAAATAATGCTGTAGGCAAAAATTCTGCATCATAAACTCCAAGGTTTATTGCACTGAATATAAAATTGCTGGCTTTATTGTGACTATTGAATAACATTAATCTATGATATTTAGATGTAATTATCTGCAGTAAACACTGGGAGCTGTTCATAGATTGTTGGTGTAGGCAATCTGGGTGTTTCCCAAAGCAACATCCTAGACAATGGGCTGTAGCATTCATATTTATCAATATTTATATTTATCTATCTATAAAGATAAAACCAACTCTGAAGTTCTTTCAGAAATCATAGATAGTAATCACTAAAGTTCAACAAGAAAAAATATAAGAAACTTACAAAAAAGAGTTGACCCTCTGAAATGTTATGCCATTTTTTTAAATTTCACCTTGTGCAGTAAAATAAGAATTTTTTATCTTAAAAAAAAAAACAAAAAAAACAAGTAAACAATACTAATTATTTTGTGATTGTTTCACTACAGGATACAATAATAATGTGTAGGTCAGCAGGGGGCATTACTGAGCATTGTGGGGGCCACAGGAGACTTCTAATTAAAGTAGAACTATAGGCAAAAAAAAATGTTATTGGGTAGCGTAAGGGAGGGTTATAACCCACTGTCAGATTTTTATTTTTTTGTCATCATTGTTACATTGGGTGATTTCACTTCACTTCCTGTCCAATAGCCAATATCTATATTTGCAGAATCTGTATTATGTGTTTACTTGTCCCTCTCCAGTGTCATTTCGCTCTGGTGCTTTGTTCCTCTGTTATCAGCAGAGCTCAAGTCCTGCGGGAACTCGTGGGAATGGAGTTCCTGCACTTTTTTCACAGCAGGAACCAAGTTCCCTTTGCAGGACTAGAGCAGCCGAGAGCAGCCGAGGTGCTCGAGCCAATCCTTCACTAAGCAGCGATGCCCAGCTCGGGTCACTGTCAGGGGCAGGCGAACCTTAGTAATCCTTTATGTTACTGGTCGCTTCCTGTATATGGATTCATCAGGTAGTGACAATGACAAAAGCTCCCAGGAGACATTGCGGCATCGAGGAAGTGACGGAATACCCGCACACTACCCGATGAATCCATATACAGGAAGCGGCCAGTAACATAAAGAATTACTAAGGTACAGTGGAACGGAAAAAAAAAAACATGCAGTTTAGTAATTATGCATATGAGCGTATATTTTTTATTTTTTTTTGGTGGGGTAGTGGATCTTAGATGGGAGCTCCCACACTTTTTTTGCCCAGGACTTGACCCATGGTTATCAGTAGGGTTGTCCCGATACCACTTTTTTAGGACCGAGTACAAGTACCGATACTTTTTTTCAAGTAGTCGCCGATACCGAATACCGATACTTTTTTTAAACGTGTCCCCAAATGCAGCCATGTCCCCCACATATTGCAGCCATGTATGTCCCCCACATATTGCAGCCATGTATGTCCCCCACATATTGCAGCCATGTCATGTCCCCCAAATATTGCAGCCATGTATGTCCCCCGCATATTGCAGCCATGCATGTCCCCCACATATGCAGCCATGTATGTCCCCCACATATGCAGCCATGTCATGTCCCCCACATATGCAGCCATGTCATGTCCCCCACATATTGCAGTCATGTCATGTCCCCCACATATGCAGCCATGTATGTCCCCCCCCACATATGCAGCCATGTCATGTCCCCCACATATTGCAGCCATGTATGTCCCCCACATATTGCAGCCATGTCATGTTCCCCACATATTGCAGCCATGTCATGTCCCCCACATATTGCAGCCATGTCATGTCCCCCCACATATGCAGCCATGTCATGTCCCCCCACATATGCAGCCATGTCATGTCCCCCACATATGCAGCCATGTCATGTCCCCCACATATGCATCCATATCATGTCCCCCACATATGCAGCCATGTCATGTCCCCCACATTTGCAGCCATGTCATGCCCCCCACATATGCATCCATGTCCTGTGCCCCATATTGCAGCCATGTCATGTCCCCCACATATGCATCCATGTCCTGTGCCCCATATTGCAGCCATGTCATGTCCCCCACATATGCATCCATGTCCTGTGCCCCATATTGCAGCCATGTCATGTCCCCCACATATGTATCCATGTCCTGTGCCCCATATTGCAGCCATGTCATGTCCCCCATACCTCCGCCGCCGCTGCTGCTGGGTTAATCCCCGTGCAACACAGCAGGCATTACAAGTTTTTTGTTGGTAAACTTGTAATACCAGCGGCGCCATGTATAGACACGCGATTGGACGGATCCGTCCAATCGCGAGCAAGGGGAGAGTGTCTATGCACGTATCCGTGTATAGACACCCCCCCCTTGCTCGCGATTGGACGGATCCGTCCAATCGCGTGTCTATACATGGCGCCGCGGGTATTACAAGTTTACCAATGAAAAACTTGTAATGCCTGCTGTGTTGCACGGGGATTAGCAGCGGGCGGCGGCGGGCGGCGAGCGGCGGGGGGGCAGCGGGGGGGGGGGAGTATTCTATTTAGGTATCGGGGGTATTTGCGGGAGTACAAGTACTCCCGTAAATACTCGGAATTGGTCCCGATACCGATACTGGTATCGGTATCGGGACAACCCTAGTTATCAGCATATGTTGTCCTGACACCAGAGATAAAATCGTGATGGGGAGGAGAGCTCACCACACATCTTGTCTATTCACAACACAGGTTTGCATCCTTCCTTTGTTCCTGTGCCATATGTGAAGGGGTGTGTGTTGCTTTCCTCACGTCAGCTCTCACACACTGTACAAGAGCTCTAACTGAATCTCTTTTATTTGGGAACTGACTACCCCCATTTCATCCCAAAGGAGGGACGTCTCTAAAAGAAAAGCTAGCACCTGCTTATAACTTTCCTTATTACAAGGCTATAATGAAACAGAGCCATCCAGTAGCCAGCCAGATAACTGTACCTGCTTACAAGTGCTGCAGCCATTGACTGAAAGCGATGATTGCTGCGGGTACCAGCATGAACATTTGACAGAAGCTGGTCATTAGACTAGCTTCTGATGAAATGTCAGCGGAACACATGGACAGAAAGTGAGCCAGTTCCTCGCCATCCTCCCCATGTTGAGGGCATGTGGCCTGGTATAGTTTAGGAGGGGGCGCTCTCTCATCCACCCATTTTTTTCCTGCGGCCTGCACGTTTGCATGCTTGGATAAGGGTCTGGAAAGGATTTTTGGGGGGACCACTATGCCATTTTTTTTGGTGCAGGGTTCCCCTTAAAAGCCATACCAGACCTGAAGGGTCTGGTGTGGATTTTGAGCGGGACCCCTACACCATTTTTTTTTATTTGGCACAGGGTTCCCCTTAATATCCATATCAGACCTGAAGGGCCTGGTATGGAATTTGAGGGGGACCCTGACACAATTTTTTTAAAATTTTGGTTTGGTTTAATTTTGGTTCCCCTTCCCTACTGAGTCATTGTAAAATGACGTCAGCGGGAACCCTCCCTGCCTCCGGATGGACGTCATATGACGTCCTAAGCTTCCCGGGCGGCTAGGGGGCGCTCGCTGCCGGCGCAGCGCGCATTCCCTGCAACGCTCAGGAACTGGTGCGCATGCCCAGGGGTTGCGATGTCCGCTGGACACCAGCGATTGCCCGCAATCATGGCAGGACTATGGATCTGTGTCTGTAAACACACAGATCCATGTCCTGTCAGAGGAGAGAAGACTGATGTGTGTTCCCAGTACAGAGGAACACACATTGGTCTCCTCCCCTTGTAAGTCCCCTCCCCCTACAGTTAGAATCACTCACTAGGGAACATATTAATCCCTTGACTGCCCCTAGTGTTAACCCCTTCCCTGCCAGTCACATTTACATAATAATCAGTGCAGTTTTATAGCACTAATCGCTGTATAAATGTGAATGGTCCCAAAAACGTCTCAAAAGCGTAGAAGAAAAATATGTAGAAGAATACATATCGGTCTAAACTGAGGAAAAAAATTGTTTAAAAAAAATTATGATATTTTTTAAATCAAAAAGTTAAAAATATTGGCCCGGATTCACATACATAGACGGGGATTCCTTCCGGGTATAGGCGTTCCTAAGCCAAGCAGAGTTGATTGACGGGCTGCTAAAGCGCGTCACTCCTTCCGAAAATACCGAAGTGACACTCAGGTGTTTACGGGGCCTGCACAGTCAGCTCTACACGGCAGGCGCAGGCGCCGTATAGCGCCGTAAACACCCGAGTGTCACTTTGGGTATTTTCGGAAGGCGTGAGGCGCTTTAGCAGCCCGTCAATTAACTCTGCTTGGCTTAGGAACGCCTATTTCTTGCAGAAATCCCCGCTCGGAGCCGGATAACAACGGCTGATAAAACGATAAGTACAAAAAAGCAAACAAAAAAAAAAAACAGCATACTTCAGATGTCAGCAGTATGCTGATTTTTTGGGTGAACCTCCGCTTTAAGTTGTTACAAAATAAAAAAAAAAATATATTAAAGATCATGAGGAATGTGTACAATAGACAAATAATTTCTGATAACCAATTAACGCATTTACTATTCCCCATCATACATTACCCCAATATTTATCATTAAAGTGATATTCTATCCCCTAACATTTGTCAGATGCGGTCTCATACCTATACCTCCAATATGATATGGATTCTTTTATTAATCAAGAAGAGAAATACTATGGTGTAAGAAAACAGGTATAGATAATAGATTAAAGGGGTTGTAAAGGTTTGTTTTTTATTTTCTAAATATGTTGCTTTAACCACTTCCCGCCCGGCCAATAGCCGATTTACGGCAGGGAAGTGGTTATGAAATCGTGACTAGACGTTCTCAAACGTCTAGCACGATTTCAATGCCGCGCGCGCCCGTGGGGGCGCGCAGCGCGGCGATCGGTGATGCGGGGTGTCAGTCTGACACCCTGCACCTCCGATCTCGGTAACGAGTCTCCGGCGGAGCCTCGTTACCACGTGATCAGCCGTGTCCAATCACGGCTGATCACGATGTAAACAGGAAGAGCCGCCGACGGCTCTTCCTCACTCGCGTCTGACAGACGCGAGTACAGGAGAGCCGATCAGCGGCTCTCCTGACAGGGGGGGTTCGCGCTGATTGTTTATCAGCGCAGCCCCCCCTCGGATCGCCACATGGACCACCAGGGAGTGCCCACACTAGACCACCAGGGAACATAAAAAAATGAAAAAAAAATGTAAAAAAAAAAAAAAATGAAAAAAAAAAAAAAAGTCAGCAGTAAAAAAAAGGGCAGTAAAAAAAAGATGCCAATCAGTGCCCACACATGGGCACTGATTGACAACATTAATCCATCAGTGCCACCCCTCAGTGATCATCAGTGCCACCCCAGTGTCTGTCAGTGCCACCCCACAGTGCCAATAATGCCCAGTGCCCACCTATCAGTGCCCACCTGTGCCACCTATCAGTGCCCACCTGTGCCACCTATCAGTGCCCACCTGTGCCGCCTATCAGTGCCCACCTGTGCCGCCTAACAGTGCCCACCTGTGCCACCTATGAGTGCCCACCTGTGCCACCTATGAGTGCCCATCTGTGCCGCCTATGAGTGCCCATGAGTGCCCATCAGTGCCGCCCATGAGTGCCCATCAGTGCCGCCCATGAGTGCCCATCAGTGCCCCATACCAGCGCCGCCTATCAGTGCCCATCAGTGCTACCTAATCGGTGCCCATCAGAACTACCTCATCGGTGCCCATCGGTGCCCATCAGTGCCACCATATCAGTGCCCGTAATTGAAAGAGAAAACATACTCATTTACAAAAAAATTAACAGAAAAAAATAAAAACTTTATTTTTTTTTCAAAATCTTTGCTCTATTTTTAGTTGTTGCGCAAAAAAAAAAAATCGCAGAGGTGATCAAATACCACCAAAAGAAAGCTCTATTTGTGGGGAAAAAAGGACGCCAATTTTGTTTGGGTGCAGTGTAGCATGACCGCGCAATTGTCATTCAAATTGCGACAGTGCTGAAAGCTGAAAATTGGCTTGGGCGGGAAGGTGCGTAAGTGCCTGGTATGGAAGTGGTTAAGCTTGTGCATTGTTGGTTCACTTACCTTTTCCTTTAATTTCCCTTCTAAATGTTTTTTTTTTCTTTGTTTTCTTTGTCTGAATTTCTCACTTCCTGTTTCTCCTCAGTAAGGTGTTCACTAAGCTGTTCTAAATGACTTTCCACCGCTCGGATGATGGTGGAAAGCTTACTGAGGAGAAACAGGAAGTGAGAAATTCAAACAAAGAAAAAAAGCATTTAGAAGGGAAATCGAAAGAAAATGTTAGTGAACCAACAATGCACTAGCTTAAAGGAACCTATTTAGAAAATAAAAGACAAACCTTTACAACCCCTTTAAATTTAAACCCTGCGGTTTGGTCGCTTTGAGGGAATAA
Source organism: Rana kukunoris (assembly GCA_029574335.1). Taxonomy (NCBI): domain Eukaryota; kingdom Metazoa; phylum Chordata; class Amphibia; order Anura; family Ranidae; genus Rana; species Rana kukunoris. The sequence continues at coordinate 378,600,008 of CM056050.1, read as the reverse complement.
ATCCATCTTGTTTCAGTTTGGAAAATTGGCACCTCTTGGGGCAGGGTGAATGTGTTCCAGTGCCAGGAATCCACAACTATATGGTTTGTATTTATGTTTAGTGCCAAAGTGCTTAGCTAAAGGTTTTTCAACTATGCCTAAAGTTGCATCCCCAACATGGTCTTTAATGCAACGCCATATTCTCTCTATGTTTTACCCAGTGCATAAACTGCAACTGCATGTTAAAAGGTACACAATGCCTATAGTGTTGCAATTTACGAAATATCTTGGCCTAAATTATACAGAATTAGGTAACACTATTTCTTTACTGTTATTAATATATCTAAAATAATCATCACATTTGCCACATTTAAAAGTGCCTTTTGGAAGAGATCCACAAGGGTCAGTACAACCACCAGAGACAAAATTACTAGATACCAATGTATCCTTGATAGATTTGTTGCAATAAAATGTGATATGTGGTCTGTCATCCACAAAACATCCAACAGCTGGGTCACCCATTAAAATGTGCCAATGTTTATTTAGAATTTGTCTTATCTGGTCAGACTGGTTATTAAACCTGACAATAGGGCATATTATAAATGATATATCATCTGGCTGTTCCATGGAACATGAGTAAGTCTCACAGACTATCTCTTGCCTGCTGATAGGCCCATTTAAGGCATTTGCTGTTGTAACCCCTTTGCAAGTATCTCTGTTGTAACTCAGCTGCCTGCCTTTCAAAATCGGTGTCATTTATGCTGTTCCTATGAATCCTCATATACTGATCTTGAAGTATTTTATAGGCTTTTATAGGCTTTTTTATAAGATGTCTAGGGCAGGCCCTTTCAAAATGCAGGAGAGAGTTACTGTGGGTTTCCTAAATAGATCAGTTTTTATGTACAGTAGTTGTTGGATTTATTTTTTAACTGAAAAGTTCTTTAATGCATAGAGTATGTAAACTTAATGTTAATTTCATTCTCATTACATTTAAGAAAGAAGGCCTCAAAGTCAGCAATTGAGTCTGACCATAAAACAAAAGTATCATCAATGTATCTGTACCGCTAAACAATGTGGTGCAGGTACATTGACACATCCTCACTCGAGAAAATGAAACAAACCCACCCCTCAGGTACAAGTTGGTATACAATGGAGCACAGGTTGGTTGCACCTGGAGGTAGAGGGAGCCCTGAAACAAAAATACATTATGTGTCAATACAAACTCAAGCAGACTTAAAACAAATTGATTGTAATCCCTATAGTCATTGTTCCTTTCTCTCAATAACAATGAGATAACCTGGACACCTTTCTCATGTGGTATGCTAGCATATAGAACCTCCACATCAATGGAGGCTAGTATAGTTTTTTTTAGTGATATGTATGTTGTCCAAGCTAGTCAAATTTGAAACCCCACTTTTGAATTGCATACTTTTAATATCTTGGATGGCCAAATACAAGAAAAGCTTTACTCTGTAATAGCTAGTATAGGGAAATGAACATGACTTATTTTTGTATTGTTGGACAGTATGTTTAGCTGTAGTTACATTAGTGTTGGTGAATTCGTAATCCCAAATCATTGTAAAAAAAGTTGTAAAAAAGGATTTAAAATGTAACTTGAATGAATGAAAACTTGTATAGCGCGGCACATGCGAACTGAATCGCCTCTGGGCGCTTGTTGTTCCTGTCTCCTTTGATATCAAAAGAGAAAAGTCTTGACCTTTTTCCTAAATGCTAGGTGGTTCTCCTCCAACCGAATGCTGGTTGGTAAAGCGTTCCATAGTCTGGGACCTTGGATCGCGAATCTTCTTTCTCCTTTGGACTTGAAGTTTGCTTTTGGAACCTGGAGTAGGTTCTGATTCGTGGATCGCAAAACGCGATTGGGATTATGCGCTTTTATTATTTCGCATAAATAAAGGGGGGCATTCCCATGGACACATCTATGCGTAAGACAGAGAGCTTTAAAAGCAATTCTGTCTTTGACTGGCAGCCAATGAAGGGCTCTCAGTGAAGGTGAGATGGATTCCCAGGGTTTTTTCCCAGTCACAAGTCTGGCGGCCGTATTCTGAACGACTTGCAGACGAGCGATTTGGTACTTGGGGAGGCCGAGGTAAAGGGCATTTGCATAATCCAGCCTGGAGTTTACAATTGTTCCCACCACGACCGCTAAATCTTCTTTAGGGATGAACGGAGTGAGTCTACGTAGTAGGCGCAGCAGATGGTGAGATCCGCTGACTACTGACCCTATTTGTGCGTCCATTGTCATAAAGGAGTCAAAAATGACCCCTAGGCTTTTGACTTTGGCGCTGGGGGTGATGAGCTTGCCCAAAATAGGCGGGGGGGTCCACGCTGTTGAAGGTTGATTCCTGCGCTTGGCATGAAACAGGAGAAGTTCTGTTTTCGCTCCATTGAGTTTAAGATAACTCTTTGTCATCCAGTCCTCTATCAAAGAGAGGCATGTCTCTAGATTGAGGTGGTGAACCTGACTGTTGCATATGCGAAAATACAGTTGCGTGTCATCTGCATATGAGTGGTAGAGCAGTTTTTGGCTGCTGATAATCTCAAAAAGAGGACGAAGATAGATGTTAAACAGCACTGGTGACAGAGGCGATCCTAGAGGGACTCCTCATGTTACTGTGCGTTTTTCAGACGTAAAAGGTCCTAACTTCACTGTTTGCGATCGGTTTTCCAGAAAAGAGGAGAACCAAGATAAATCGCCTTCTGCGACTCTGGCTACTTCAGCGAGCCGAGTCAGTAACAGTTTGTGGTCTACAGTGTCGAAAGCGGCACTTAGGTCCAACAGAACTAACAGACAAGATTCTCCTTCGTCTGCGGCCTTGAGAACATCGTCCCATACTTTCAGCAATGCTGTTTCCGTCCCGTGTCCGGGACGGAAGCCTGATTGCAATGGGTCAAGTAGCTTGTAGGTATCTAGATGCAGTTGCAGCTGTTGTACCACTACTTTTTCCATTATTTTAGAGAGTATGTTGAGGCTTGTTATGGGACGGCGGTGGAGTGGGTCCTTGGGGTCCAGGGAGGGGTTCTTCATGATGGGTAGGATTATACCCTCTTTCAACTGTGAGGGCACTATGCCCTCCAAGAAAGACTGGTTGATAAGCTGCGTGATGAGAGGAGCCAGGATGTAGGCGCATTCCTTCAGCAGTTTTGTGGGGATAATGTCATTTGGCGCTGTGCCATTACGCAGAGTACAAATGACATTCTTAGTGGTCTCGATGGAGATGGGTTCAAGGGTAAACTTACCTGATATAGGAGAATTACTATGGGTGCTGTGTGAGAGGCTGCAGGGGGGGCTGAGGGGGGAATTGTTTTGCTGAATGCTTTCACGGATTGCCTCGATTTTATTAACGAAATAATCCGATAGTTCATTGCAAAATTCTTGTGTGTCCGAACTGGGGGCTTCAATGCAACTTGGTTTCATGGTCTGGGTGACCATCTTGAAGAGTTCGCGGGGGCGGTTTAGGGCACCGTTGATAGCCTCCGAAAAATACTTTTTCTTGGCTTGGAAAATTCCTTTGTGGTATTTTCTTGTAGTCGCCTTGTAGATGGATAGGTTTAGCTCTGAAGAACATCTTTTCCAGGCAGATTCTGCCCTTCTGCGTTCTTGCTTCAGTAACGACAGCTGGTTGTTAAACCAGCTGCGGTTGTTTTTCCGAATGCGGGTTCTTCGTTTCGGCGCTACCAAGTCGGCTGACTGTAGCATGGCCGAGTTTATGGCTTCCAATGTTTCAACGGCCGTTTGATGCGGCTGAGTTGTTTCTATTTTTTTCCTTAAAGTCGTTTTGAAGAGTTCCGAGTGGAGCTTCTTCTGACATCTAGTCCAGTGTGTTGTCACTGGATTTGATGTTTTTGTTTCAGGGGGGATGGTGGAAATACTGAATATAATTGCATGGTGGTCTGTCCATGGCAATTTTTCATTTTCCCAAATCTTTATTTCCAGAGCTTGTCTGAAGATAAGATCAAGTGTGTGACCTGAAGCATGTGTGGGCCCACATACTAGTTGCTGCAATCCTAATCCTTCCAGGTGGTCAATACAGGCGTCGGCAATGGGGTCTTGTGAGGAGTTGGCCCAGAGATTGAAATCCCCGAGCAGCAAAACATGTTTGCTGTTGAGGGTGTAAGTGGAGAAGAAATCCGTCCATGATGATAGCAGCTGCGATTTTGGGCCGGGCGGCCTATAGCAGAGCAGAATGTGGACGGTCTCCTTAGAACTTGCTTGCAGTTGCAGAGTAAGGGTTTCCATGAATGGAAGAGGGTTTTGGCGGACTGGTTTGTTGATCGTAAGATGAGTCTTGTGGATCACCGCCAGGCCGCCTCCTCTTTGCCCTATTCTGTTTTCCGTTATGATACGGTAATTTTCTGGCACCAGTTCTCCTAGAATGGTGTTACAGTCAGGTGTGAGCCAGCTCTCTGTAATAAAAAGACAGTCTAGATCCTTTTGTTGAATGAAGTCGCGGATTTCAAGTCGGTGTTTTACTGCCGATCTTGTGTTGATCAGAGCACATGATATGTGCCTGAACTGGGATAAATGGCTGAAATGTCTGACCGTCGATCTAAGATCGATTCTCAATAGTCGCTCAGTTCTTAGGGCCTTTTTTGGTGATGGCTGGCAGTATTGCGGTGCATTGCCTCAAACTCCAAATGGTGTCGGCAGAATATTGCCGACCTGCCATGATCGCCAATGCACCGGGGGGGGGGGGGTTCAGGGGCAAATGGGGAGAGGAATTGGCTAATTCCTCTCCCTAGCTTTGTCCAGAGGAAGGCAAAAAACCCTAGCGGCGCTAGGCCAATACGCTCCGGTAGGGAAAAAATTCCTTCCTGACCCCTGCAAGGGGCGATCGGGTGACCCCTGGATCAAGCTTCTGTTCGTTGGAGAGACTAAGGGGGGCTGGGGATGAGAGGTGAGTGTGTTGCTGGTACAGAAGGATGGTTGCCTGAACAGGCAGTGGGATGCAGACCAGGGCTGACAGGTGGGGTACTTCTGTAATGCTGGGGGGGCTGAGAGGGTGACAATAAGGCCGGGTACAGGCTATCATGTGGTGAGGGGGGGTTTCCTAGAGGCTGGGTGAGGATTGTAGGGCGTGAGGAGCGGCGCGCCTGTTAGGCCGCAAGTGAAGCCGCGGTCTTTCCTAGATCGCGGCCCCGCGATTCAATGCCGTCTGGCGCGGGTCTCCAAAAAAAGCCCTGAAATGGCGGAAATGTCGTGGGGGGGTGACAGAAAGGGGCCCTAATGATGATGGGGGTATGGAAAAGCAGGGGACCGCGGAATAAAGCCGGAGAAGGAGCAGGAGAGATCCGTGTTGCTGAGGCTTATCCTGAAAAGGACGGCCGTCAGCAGCTTACCTGCAGGAGAGCCAGGGAGCCCGGGGGCTGATCTTGTATAAAAGAGAGGTCAGATTGGGGTACAGGTGAGGTCCAAGAGCAGGAGCTGGGGCTGGCCAGCAGGCTGGGGGAGACACTGCCTAACTGCCTCCTACGCCTGCCTGGAGCTATGGCACACACGCTCCTACTCCTAGGAGACGTGCGCCGCTGGGAGCTCCTGTAGCTAATCCGTCTGCCTCACTGCCTCACTGACTGATTGGGACTGTTTGACTGTTTGATCTTGCGAACAAGATCAAATTTATCCAAATTTCTAGTGGGACAGAAATTCAAACCTAATTTTAATACTGATAATTTGTCATCAGAAAAGAAAAGAAACAACAAAAACAAACAAAAAAAAGAGGTTTGGGTATATATTTACCTTTTAATAGGAAATACAGTCTAAATTGTGTTACATATAAATAATAATAAAAAAAAACACACACATTAAAGCCAATTTTTATACTCCTTATTAAACTATTATGTCTATACCAAATACACTTCCTAATAACAGTTACTTTAGCTTGTCATATTAATGCCAGCTCCAGATATTATATTTAGTTTGAGCCTCTTTCCAATTGTTTTGCCTTTTGCATCCCTATTGGAGAAATGAGGACACAAACAAGACTTTTATAGCAGAGCGGAGGAGGATTAGAACCTCTAACAATGGTTTGCGCATTCTTACTCCAGCATACACTATGGGCCAGATTCAGGTAGAGTTGCGCTGGAGTATTTCGATATGCGCCGCGTAACTGTCAAGATGCGACGTTGTATCTCCGCGGCCGTATCCTCCAACCTAGATACGCCAGAAAACAGGCCTTTTCCGATCGGCTTAACTTTCCCTCGCCAGAATATCGTTAGCGCATATTTTCGCTCGTCGCATCCGTCGCGCCTATTGATGTGCCATGCAAATATGCAAATGAGGGAGATTTCCAGATTCGCGAACGGATTAGCACCATACGCTGGCTACATGCGCCGCGCGTATCTCGTCCGTCCGGCGCAAAGTTATTTCTACAAATAGCTGCTTTATCTTTACTCCAGACGGCCACAGGTCAGCAGGAGAGCAGCTACAGCAGCAGCGTTACCGACGAAACTAGCAAGCTGAACAACCACACGTGCAAGGACAACACCTCTGTGTGCCAACATGCCAGGGGCAGTCGCGGTCCTAACACTAGTACTGAGTCCCCCGGTATGGAGGAGGCGGGCACGTGAGAGGATATACCGCACGCGCATGAGCCTCTTTGGCATGGGGGATGAGGAGGTGTATCGCCTCTTCAGATTCAGCCCTGATGCAATACTTGAACTAACCACAACCCTGCAGGATGACATCACCAGCAAGACACACCGCTCACAAGCAGTGCAGCCACTGGTAAAGGTACTGGCAACACTTCATTTCCTTGCCAGTGGATCATTCCAGCGTACAAGTGGAGTGGTGGCTGGGATGTCACAGTCCTCCATGAGCAGATGTGTGCACCAGGTTGTCCCTGCAATCCTCAGACGCATGTCCAACCAGTTCATCAGACCCACCACTGAGGAGCTGCGGCTGAAGGCAATGACAGATTTCTACAACATTGCAGGATTCCCACGCACTGTGGGGGCCATTGATTGCACACATGTGGCCCTACAGCCCCCCAGTGCCACAGAGCGCATATACCGCAATCGGAAGCATTGGCATTCCATCAACGTACAGGTGATAGCTGATGCCCAACACCTCATATGGCACGTCCGTGCCAAACACCCCGGATCCAGCCATGACAGCTTCATATACAATCAGAGCCCCATCCCAATGGAATTCGAACAGAACATGTATGGGGACAGCTGGCTGGTTGGTGAGTGACATGGGTGGCAGGCATGACTATCCCCTCCCATGATGCACACATCACAAGGGCCACATGCATGACTAACATCCTCCTGTCTTTTCCCTTACAGGTGACTCTGCATATGCACTGGGACCCCATCTCATGACTCCTTTCCGGAACCCCCAAACCAGAGGAGAGAGAAAATACAATGAAGCACACATCAAAACCTGTGCAGTGGTGGAACAAACATTTGGGCTCCTGAAGTCCCGTTTCCGCTGCCTGGATAAGTCTGAGGGGGCCCTATTGTATTCCCCTACCTTCGTGTGTCAGATCATCGGTGCATGTTGCATTCTGCACAACTTTGCCATGAGAAAAGGCCTGCAGATTGACATACGTGATGACCTGACCCCCCAACCAGACAGCCCCCCCCTGCCAGAGGAGACCCATTCAGCTGATGGAAGAGCAGTCAGGAGGGTCCTCGCCGTAGGCATCTTTGGACACTAAACCAAAACATTGATCACACGGACAATGCACGCATGCACACCACTGATGTCCCTAGATCACACACACCACATCCACATCGCATTGGATTAGCCCAAGTCCAACATGTAGGACTTGGGAGCAGCAACGCCAGCGTCAAGGCCCCAATGATGTCGCTGTCCATTCATACACCTTTCACACGTCATTCATACAGCCGTGGGGATAACTTCTCCACCACGGCCGAGGGTGACACCCCTTACTGGCAGGAGTGCCACCCCCTCACATTCACACACCATTCACACTGCAACGTGTGCAGTATCAAAAAATAAAATATCTCATATCCTGAGCATAATCACAAATAAAAAAACTCATAACCTGAGCATTAAGAATACAACAAAAATCTCATGTCCTGAGCATTAATAATCAAGAAAATAAAAATCTCATGTCCTGAGCATTAATAATCAAGAAAATAAAAATCTCATGTCCTGAGCATTAATAATCAAGAAAATAAAAATCTCATATCCTGAGCATTCAAAAACAAACAAACAAAAAAAAAATCATCTGGGATGCCGGGGGCTCCTTCTGGTGGCCCCTCTCTGGCTCCTCAGCTGCCTGGATGGAGTGGGTGTGGGTGAGGGGGGCATCTGGAGGTGGCTGATCCCCGGGTGGGCCACTCCTGGCAGGTGTGGCCTGCATGCCCTCCAAGGCCACGGCAATCCGGCCGAGGTACGAGTTGGTCTGGGCCTGCATCCTGAGCTGCTGGGCCTGCATCCTGAGCTGCCGTGTGACCTGGTAATGCTGGGCCCGCCGACTCTGCCTCCCCTGGTCCCGGATGGCTGCAGTATTTGCCTGGATTGCTGCAGTGAGGTGCCTTATATCACCCTGCACCTCCCCCAGACTGGTCACCAGTTGCAGCTGACATCCTGCACTGCATTGGATATCTGGGCCACGGAGCACAGGTTGTCAGCCACTCTGTCCAGGTGCCCAACTATGTCCCCCATTTGCTGCGTCTGCCTGGCGTGATCCCTCGCCACCTGGTCCTGCACCAGATCAGACACCCCCCTGGTCTTACGGGTGGCCTTCCTGGGGCCAGTAGATGGTTGTCCCCGGGGGGATGGAGTCGCCCTTGAGGGGCTTCCTATGATGGGGGAGGGGATCTGAGAGGGCCCTGCAGAAGAGGAGGACTCTTCCAAAAATAAAATTATGTCCTGCTCTGCCACAACAGGCTGCTCCTCAACCACCTCTGCAGGTGAGGTGTGGGCACTCTCCTCCACCTCGGTCTCTTCACCACCCATGGGCTCGGGCACAGGATGCCGTTGGGGGGATGGGGTGGACTGGCCGCCAACAGATGATGGCCCAGCTCCGTCATCTGTGGATGACACAAAGCAGACACATGTTGGGTGGTCCCACACACTGGGCACATGTACCCCCCCCCCATATGCAACACACCAAAAAGGGGGTAAAAATCACTTACCTGTCCTGGAGCCTTCCTCCATGGAGTCATATCCAGGGACCCCCTCCAACTGCTCCCTGTCCAGGCAGCGGGCGACCACCTCCTCCTCCGTGGTCAGGCTGACCGCACATTGGGGTCCACCACCCGTGCCCCTCTCATGCCTCCTGATGGTGGCCACCTTGCCACGGACCTTGCGCCACAGGTTTTGGATATCGCCAGCAGTCCGGGTGGAGTACCCCAAAACATTCACCCTGCCAGCAATGGTCTCCAGGATGCCCTGCTTCCTCTCCCGGCTGGTCTTCCGACTTTTTTTGCCGTGGAGGAACTCATTAAAAGTCTCCATAGCCGAGATGATAACAGACACCTCCTGGGAGTTGAAATTGAGGTTCCTCCTCTCTTTGGGGGGAGCAGGAGCAGCCATCACAGTGCAAAAGTAACTTCCCTGGGGTGGGGGGAAACGGAAATACTTTTGCGCCGGAATGGCGCTTCCGCTGGCGCTTTTATACGCGCAACGGAACACATTGCGCTGACGTTTCCCGTGAAGTGGTGCCGACGGAAGTTGTGAGCATGCGCACAGGGGGCCGAGTGAAGCCTCACTCACTGCGCATGCTCCGTGGATGATGCGCTGAACGTAAGCCTCTGCGCTGGTCTCCGCCCATCATTTACATATGATCACACCCACTTCCATTTGCTTAGGGTTGCGCCAACGCATCTTCGTTGCTCTGTCGTAAAGTAACGGCCATGCGCTTGGTGAATGCTGTACTTCACTCGTTAGTTTGCGTCAGCGCAGCGTATATGCGTTGCACTACGCTGGCGAAAAGATGCGCGCATCTACCTGAATCTGGCCCTATATTTCCTATTTGGACATCACAGAGCCAGAAAGTGGGGGTAAACCTTCAAAATGGGGAGATATTTATCCCAGTCTCTCCAAACAACAACAAAAAAATTGTTTTCATTGGAGTTAAAGCGGGGGTTCACCCTAAAAAAAATAATTCTAACATTACATGGAGCTGACAAATGAGACCGACAGTATGCTGTTGTTTTTTTTTGTGTGTACATACCATTTTAGGACTATTTTCACCCCCGGCTTCCCCGCGGGAGTGGGCATTCCTAATCACAGGCTGTGATTGACGTGCTTTCGACCGGCGCATACTGCGCGTCACAAGTTGCCAAAAGAAGCCGAACGTCGGTGCGGCTCTATACGGCGCCTTCGCACCAACGTTCAGCTTCTTTCGGAAACTCGTGAAGCGCAGTATGCGCCGGTCGGAAGAACGTCAATCACAGCCTGTGAATAGGAATGCCCAGTCCCGCGAGATTACCTACCCAGAAGTCGGGGGTGAAAATAGCCCTAAAATGGTATGTACGCAAAAAAAAAACAACAACAGCATACTGTCGGTCTCATAGGTCGGCTCCATGTAATGTTAGAATTTTTTTTAGGGTGAACCCCCGCTTTAAGCTTTAAGTGCAAGTACATTGTTGGCTTTTTAATATACTGCATTTAAAAGCACCACACCATAGACACGATGTGGCAAATGTGGATCATTCCTTAATATGTGCTTCAGCCAGAGGTGTATTTAGGTTCTGTGCTGCCCTAGGCCTGACTAAACTCATGCACCCCTTAATTTAAATGTGACCAACCCCTTCCTGTCATGGCCACACCCTGTGTTGTTTAAGACCCGCCCTGAAATTTTCGAGTGAGGACACTAGTTCTGAGGGCATGGGGGGGGGGGCAATGCATTCCCTTAATTTACTTAGTTTTTCCCTTACTTCCTGTTGCCCATAGAGCAGGGAGTGAAGGGAATTCTTTGCAATGGGACAGGGATGGTAAAAGTGTTGCCTATAGTTCTACTTTAAGTAGATGGTGCAGCAGAAACATACAGCACAGTGAGGAAGGTTTGTGGTCCAGGATGACAAAACAGTCAAAATTGGAAGCGCCCCCCCCCCCCCACAGTTGCGGAATGCCGGCCAATGGCATACTAGAAGCAGTGCGGCCACTTTAATGGGGCGCTAGACTAATTTTCCTAACAGTGTAGCGCAAGCCGGTGGGGAGTCTTTTCGTGCTGCCTCCCTGCAAGGTGCTGCCCTAGGCCTGGGCCTTGTTGGCCTAGGCCAGAATACAGCTCTGGCTTCAGCACTGAGTACAGCAAAAATACCCAAAATTAAAGAAAATGTTGGAGAGTGCATTTTTTTAAGCAACTATACTGTAGAACTTAACTGTAGCATTATACATGTTGTATTAATAACCTACTGTTTATTCTCTATACTTCCTTAGAGTCTGAAACAATACCAAGAGAGTGAAATATCATTCTTCAAGATGTTGCTAACGAGATACAGATGTTAGTAAATTCTAAGCTTGTTGTTTGGAATCCCTCTAGGTTGTGCATTAATTCTCAAGATGCTTGTAGACCACTGTATGTTTTAACATTAGTACAGGGTATCTAGGAATTTGTATCCCCATATGGTCTTGGAGATATAAATTTAACTCTAAATAAACAACATGTTTAAATATGATATTTTCTCATTTGACGAGCATTCGCATTAGCGAAATTTCGCATTCGCATTTTTTTTTGATAAAATATCACGAATATTCGATATTAACGAATATTTCGCAAATATTCTTCTATATATTCGTAAAATATCGCGAAATCGAATATGGCATATTCCGCTCATCACTATTGATTATTTCTGTGATCTTTATTTTTTGCGCTATAAACAAAAAAAGAACACAAATTTTGAAAAAAACACAATATTTTGTACTTTTTGCTATAATAAATATCCCCATTTCTTTAAAAAATATAGCATTTTTTTTTCCTCAGTTTAGGCCGATGTGTATTCTGCTACATATTTTTGGTAATAGAAATCGCAATAAGCATATATTGAATGGTTTGCGCAAAAGCTATAGCGTCTACAAAATAGTGGATAGATTTATAGTATTTCTATTATTATTTTGTTGTACTAGTAATGGCGGCAATCTACAAATGTTATCAGGACTGCAACATTTTGGCAGACACATCGAACACTTTTGACACATTTTTGGGACCATTGGCATTTATACAATTTTCAGTGCTATAAAAATGCCTGATTACTGTAAAAATTTCACTGGTAGGGGTTTACATTTAGGGGCGATCAAAGGGTTAATTGTGTTCCCTAGTGTGTTTCTAACTCTAGGGTGATGGGACTGACAAGGAAAATACATATCATGGTTCCTGGCAGTGGCGGCTGGTGCTCAACATTTTTTGGGGGGGCAAAAACGAAAAAAAATTGCAGCCTTACTGTGCCATCAATTGTCACCACTGTGCCATGCCATCAAATGCAGCCACTGTGCCATCAACTGTCACCACTGTGCCATGCCATCAAATGCAGTCACTGTGCCATCAATTGTCACCACTGTGCCATGCCATCAAACGTAGCCACTGTTTCATCAATTGTCACCACTGTGCCATGCCATCAAACGCAGCCGCTGTGCCATCAATTGTCACCACTGTGCCATGCCATCAAACGCAGCCGCTGTGCCATCAATTGTCACCACTGTGCCATGCCATCAAACGCAGCCGCTGTGCCATCAATTGTCACCACTGTGCCGTGCCATCAATTGTCACCACTGTGCAATACCATCAAACGCAGCCACTGTGCCAATTATCACCACTGTGCCATGCCATCAAACGCAGCCACTGTGCCCATTGTTGCTGTGCTGTTCCCTTTAATTGTCACCGCTGGCTCTGATAGGCACTTCCGCTCAGCCAACCAGCTGCCGTTATTCAGGTAACGGGTGCCCAAATGTCCGGTTATCTGAATAGACCAGCGGCAGCAGGCAACCAACAATAACATACATTCATGCAATACATGAATGTATGTTATTTGGGGGAGGGAGTGGTGCTGCAGCGCCCTCTATAGATTTTTTTTTACTACAGGAGGGGGGGTGGCGCCCGGGCGTCCCCTATGGACGGGCCACCACTGGTTCCTAGCTATTAGGAACCCACAATGTGTCTTTTCTCACAGAACAGAACCAGGATGTGTGTGTTTACAGACACACACATCCCGCTTCTGCCTCTTGTGCCTGCGATCATGACTGCCGGTCACGAGCATCGGCACCGCCGCGATGCAATCCCACTTAAAGAGACAGATGTACAGCTACGACAGTTCACGGGATAGTGCCAAACTGCAGTCTTTTAACGGCGTCGGCAAGTGGTTAAAGGATTATTTTGTGCTGCGAAGCAGGACTTATGCCGCGTTCACACAGTCGTTTTTTGTCTTGTAAAAAAACGTTGTTTTTTGCTCATGAAAAAAATTACGTTTTTCAAACTTCATTTTAAAAAACGACGTTGCCTACACACCATAGTTTTCTGAAAATGCTCTTGCAAAGCATGGTTACGTACAACACGTACAACGGCACTCTGTTCCATTCAAGCTCGTGTCATAAAACATTGTTTTAGCCCACACACGATCATTTTTTATGACACAAAAAACGACATTCTGAAAAACAACATAAAAAATTGAAGCATGTTCCAATTTTTTTTTTTCGTTTTTCAGAAGACATAAAACACACGATCATTTTAAATTACGTTTTTTAAAACGTTGTTTTATTTCATCACAAAAAACGACCGTGTGTACGCGGCATTACACATTTTGTGCATAGGCAAGAATGTTGTCTGTGTCTCCCATCCAGGTTCTGCATGTGCTACAGGGCTTTGGGTTCTGATTAAGTTTTGCTTAACATCTGCACATGCATAGGCATCCCAGAATATCTGCACACAAACGGCTTCTTCCATCTTTGCACATGTATGGGAAATCTTTTATGCATGTGCTGATGTGCAAAGATACTCTGCCAGGACCCAATAGCCAGATGGCTCTGGCACACAAATGACACACAAAAGGAGGCTAAAGTAACTTTTTATTTGCACTTTTGCTGTACTGTGTACTACTGGTGAGCCATTTCATTTTCAAGCATAAGGCATCCCCCTACACATAGGATTTTATATCTATCCTTTAAACTTTATTAAAAGACCCTCTCTCTGCTATATTGTATTTTTTATAAACAATTGCTGCATTGGAACATGTCCCCCATGGCTCAGTTATCCATGTAATTTTATTTTTTTATAAAAGGCTTTACAAAAAAAGACAAGATTCAGCTCCAATAAACTTCAGTGGGATTCAAGCACTTTCAGGAGAGGATTTTTGCAGGAATCATCTGCTATGGCATAATTGCCACTAAGAAAAGCTGCTGTCTAGGAACTGTCTGAGAGCTTTGACATGTACTATAACTATATAACCAGGATAGTTAGATCAAATAGTAAGAAGAATGTCATGGATTTTTCTCAAAAACACAATGCAATGAAATATTCAATCAGATTAAAATTAATGTGATACTAAATAGTAGTTTGCACAAGTTTTCAAAATTGGTTGATGAACCTATATATAATGGGATTGTGAGAAGTATATTACTATGGCTGTGCCGATACTTTTCAAATACTAAATTTGTTGTAAACACCATTCATGAAATTTGACCTAAGCACATATATCTGTAGTGTTTACTTATCTTTCACCAAAGCTTCTTTCTCTCTGGTGCTCCGTTCCTCTGTTATCAGCATTTGTCCCTTCTGACAAGTTTGTTTGTTCCTCTGCCTATGTGGGGGGGTGCCTTTCCTCCAATGAGCTCTCTCCCAGTGTGACTGCAGCTGAAAGAGGAAGACAATTTTCTAATATGATCTTCACTTTTCAAAGAGTGTAGAAAGGGGCGGAGATATATAAGTAAAACTTATGTAGAATGATTTGTTTCATCTCTGTGTATCGTCTGAAGCTGTTCACTTCACTGGAAGAGGGTTACAGCCACTTTAAATGAGTTAACAGACTCACTAGACTGATGTTCCTAACAATATGTTAGGTCAGTGAATGCCTGTGAGAACAGTTTCTTTATTTCAGGAACAAGAGACATTATCTTTCTTCCAATATCATTCATCACTGTGCTTATGGGCACGCTGAAGTAGTTCTCCTGTTTTCCAATGAGAAACGTATGCTCCCAATCTTCAAGTATCTTTCACCTTGGTAGAAAAGTAGAAAGTAGAAGGATGGAAGAGCAGGGGAAGGTTCAGGCACATAGTACAGATCACTGGAGAAAACTTCTAAGTTTCAAAACAGTCACTCACCACTTCCTCTCGTGTGGGTATTGCTCACCCGGGTAGACCCCTCTCACCTGGCCTAGCAGCTGAAATGATGCACAAACAAAGATCAGTAACAGTCTCTGCCACAGACTGGTTGCAAGCAAAAGTGAACAGTCCAGAATCCTCTGCCACAGGATTTCCAGCCATACAGTTTAAAAACCTTTAAGCCGACCCGCGAAGCTGTAGGGTAACATGGATTGTAAAGTGAAAAAATGTGGTGATACTGCACTGTCTGAGTGATACTAAATATATGAAAAATGCAAGCAGCTTAAAATGTGAGATACCCACAAACTAACTAGTACAATGGAAAAAACAAGCTGCGCAACTCATGTGAACACTGTAGTGATTATTAACACAAAGTGATATGGTACAATTGAAGTTTACATGGAACAAGTGATTAGCCCCATAAATGAGATGATAAATCCCATATGTAACGAATGATATATGAATCAAAGGTAAGAAAGTCTATAATTCAAACACAAAACATAAAAACATAAAAGTGTGTCTGATATTTGATAGCAGAAAAATATCTTTCTCCTTCAAGCAGATAGTGACATCAAATGCAAGAAAACCTCAGAATAGTGCATGTATAGACAAGACACCTCCACCTTTCAATCACAATGCCCCGTAGGCCCCAGTCAGAATGGCTGGGTGTTGGAGGCAACATGGTCTACATAGCAGGGCGTATGGCTTATGTGTGTAAAGAAAAATAAGATCTACAAGCAAGCTTGAGGACTGCCCTGTGAACAATGATTGGGCCAGAGGCATATGGGTTGGCAATGGGGGGAGTTTGAATGAGTACGTTTTGTAAAAAAGGTTCGGAACACAGAGCTCAGTCTATTCTCTGTTTCGTTGAAGACCTCTGCTGGTGAGGGCTTCCTCAAAGCTTGTGCTTAGGCCTAAACTATGAGGCCCAGACTGGCTTGGGCCTAAACACCATGCGGCCCAATTCTTCAGTCTTTTACGTCTGAGCACAGCCAGTGAGGGTTACCGAAAGGAGTGTTAAGTATCTTTAATTATTATTATTGTTGATATAGACTGTATCTGATATCTGTTGTTAGGATATGTTTCCTATTTTTTATAGTAAATAAAAATGACTTGTTTTTACTGAGCAATTGTGTCTGTCTTTATAGCTAGCATTGTAGCATTAGGCATAGCATATTCTCTGATAGATTAGACTAGCGAACAAGGGACAACCACACATTAATACATTGATGCGATAGCTACCGTATATATATTATAGGTTACAATAGAGTGTATATATATTATTCTATTGCATTCTTCACTGGGCCTACTTGGTAGAAGTACAACCTCGGGCCAACAAGGCCCGAGGCTAAATGGCCATCACGGACCTCGAGCCAGGAGGGCCTTGAGGCAGAGCTTCTCACAACATGGCGTCTGTCCCTTAAGTATCCTTCCCCAGCATGCCCAGTGGGGAGACACCCAATGCACTGTAGCCTGCCTAAATGCCAACATTGGCTGGTGGTGGCATCGCCACCTACAGGCAACAGTAGGAAAATCCCTCCAAGCACAGCCAGAACAGAGGCTGATTTTGTATCAATCATCAAAGTCTGAGCCAATTTTCAGCTCAGACACTCACTAATTTTAACATAGCGCCTGGTTATCAGGAGCAGGGCGCTACATATAAAAGAGCTTCTTTGCCGGCAAACTAACGAACATCCATCTTTCCAGGAACACGTGGGGCGCGATGATGTCGGTTGGAGCTATGCACTGACTATAATATAATCTGCATTTGCCCAAATTAAATTCAAAATAAAAATAACAGTACTGATAATGAAAAGCCAAGTTATATATGTATGTAGTAAGAGCATGTGAGACCTTAACCCATAAAATGACATCCAAATCTACATTTAAACCCCTTGGAGTCAGTGTTGCTAGCTAATGTATCCAGAAGGTTTTTCCTTCTCCACAGCCTATGGAAACGTCTCCACACGTCCACATCCCCTATAATGGTTTCCAGCCCAAACACCATAAAACCGGAGGGATCACTGTTATGCATCTCCATAAAATGGAGTGGAACTGAATGTTTGTTGAATCCTTTGAGGATATTCCTTTTGTGTTCCTAAAACTGTATCCATTAGTTTACTATTGTCCATTACACATAGAGCAAAGCCGAAAGGATATAACAGGAAATAGACCACAAATTGTTTTCCACAATTGAAAAAAACGGCTGAATAGTGTACATCTTGCCTTTATTGCCTTTAACTGTCCTCTTCCTATGCCACATGTAGTGGCATGCCCTACAGTTGGGGAGACTGCACCTGAAGCTGGGGTAACACAAGCAATCCCAGCTGGTGCCAAATGTGATCTTCTGAGTTCTGACCCTGCTAGGTGCTTTGAATGGAATTTGTAGGACAGGGATCCTGGTGGAGATGGAATGGCAAAAGCTTTACTTTTATAATGAGTACTAAAAATAAAATAAAAGTGTTGGCTGGTATTTATGGTTCTAACTCTGGCCGAAGCCACCCTACTAGTAGGACACATGCCCTAATTGTAGTGAGGCGCATAACCCACTTGCCTCTTCCTGTTTGTTCTTTTGTAGTATCACTTGGGTTCCCCTGTCAGAGAAGGGCTGCATCCACAAGGCATCCTATCCTACTGTGGAGGACCTCTGAGTGCTGGAAGTGATTGCTTCTCTTAGTAAATGCAGTAACGCTCTGCTGATTTCCATCAACCAATTATGTGCAAGCAAAATGTTTATTTATTTTTTCCTTGCACTGATTGGGTAATCTTTACAAAGTGAAGCTTTACCATATTTACATTCACATTTATTAAGGATAATGAGTGCAACTGCACAGTGTACAGTCTATTTGCCTTTAATAAATTCACCCCAATGTGCCATTTGTGATAAAGACAATGGTTAATAAAGTACAGTTTAACCACTTGCCGACCAGCCACTGTCATTATACTGCGGCAGTCGGCACGATCTCACAATCCGCTGTAGCAGTACATCAGCTCCCTTAAACGGGATAGCAGGCGTGCGCACGCCTGCTGCACTGTGGGGGTGCCAATGCGCGTGGGGGTGCCAATTGCAGGCACGAGAGTCAGAACAGGGACGTGTTTGTGTAGACACATACAGTAAATCCCTGTTCTGTGAGGAAAGGAGAGACAGATCATAAGTTCCTACTAGCTAGGAACAGTGATCTGTCATCTCCTCTAGTCAGTCCCATCCCCCTACATTTAGAACACTAGGGAACACAGTTACCCCTTGATTGCTCTTTAGTGTTAACCCCGTCCCTGCTAGTGACATTTTTATAGTGCTGATCACTGTATAGTTTCAATGGTTCCAAAAATGTGTCAAAAGTGCCCGATCTGTCCGTCATAATGTCCCAATCCTGATAAAAATCGCAGATCACTGCCATTACTAGTAAAAAAAAAATAATAATAATAAAAATGCCATAAATTTCCAAATTGACAAAACTTTCCCTTATTTTGTAGACGCTATAACTTTTGCGCAAACCAATCAATATACGCTTATTGCGATTTTTATTACCAAGAAAATGTAGAATACATATCGACCTAAACTGAGGAAAACATTAGATTTTTTTTTTAAAACTGCAGAGATGATCAAATACCACCAAAAGAAATCTCTATTTGTGGGGAAAAAAGGACATCAATTTTGTTTGGGTACAGCGTCGCACGACCACACAATTGTCGGTTAAAGTGATGTAGTGCCGTATCGCAAAAAATGGCCTGGTCATTCAGCAGCCAAATCTTCCGGGCTGAAGTGGTTAACAAAAATTTGTTGTTAAAACTATATATATACTATTAGGCCAGGTTTACACTGCCATGAAACAATTTTGATCCAATTTTCAATGTTATTATGTAGTATAACTTGGATGCAACGTGTATATTCTATGGGGCCAAAATCACATTAAAGTGGTATAAGAACCTTTTTTCTAAATTCGCACCGTGCTTGCTGAGTTGCATTGATGTGTATGGTCACCTTGTTATTTCCACTGTCATTCTGTGCAACTTAAGATGGATCTCAATTTGCACTAATGTGAACAGAACCCTATTAATAAACAATAAATAAGATGTTCATTGTACATAGTAAACATTAAAATTATAAAGGTGAAAATTTGAAAAAGGTAAAAAGTAGAATTATGGGCTTTTACTAACTATGCTAAAAACACTCACTCCCTCCTCCTATCATCAATATTACCTAATGTACCTGATGTAAAAGAGATGTCAGTAGTTACTTTTTTTTCAGGCTGCCCTGTTCTGGTCACCTGATTGGCTCCTCTGTGTCAGGCAGTGAGAGATGAGGAAGTACCGACAATAGATAAGCCATAGTAAACCTACAGAAGATGTCATTACTCAGGCATTACCAGCCGTTGTTGAGTGATTTCTTCTCTTCCCAGAAGCCAGCACTGGCTGACACATGCAGCCTGAGAATAGGTAAATTTATAAAAAAAGTTTACACAGATTAGTTAGTATAGGTCAGTGGTTCTCAACCTGGGGGTTGAATGATGATTTTCCAGGGGTCACAGGATCCTAAAGCCCGCACAGCTCTCCCAGCCTTGTGATTATAGTTGCTATTAAACTGACTCAGGTAGGCTAAATGTCTGTGGGTTAGGGGTGCAAATTACTTGTCTTGCCTTGGGTGCTGACAACCCACGCTACGAAAATCATTTTACTGTTAGGGGTCCCCACAACTTGGGAAATTTTATCAAGGGGTCACAGCACTAGAGGGTTGAGAACCACTGGTATAGGTGTTGGAGGGGGTAGCAGTTTAGGCATGATTAGTAAAATCCCAGAATTCTACATTAAATAAAAAGTTGTATACAAGTTTGTTGTATACAAGTTGTTGCTTTAAAAAATACATGAATAAAGGAAATCAAGCTGAAAGGAAATTCTAAGGCGTTTCCTTTGCTAACAGGATGTTTAATAATAACCATTTTCTGAATTAATCGGCAAGGAATCATCAAACAAATGGAATGGGGACTGGGCACTGCAACGTGGAACATATACCAAATCAAAATTCATATTTTTTACACATTCATTTGGCAAGGAGTAGAGATTCTAATAATGCTTACAGTAGAACATTACAATTCATTTAAATGGCATGCCTTAACCAGTATGTGAGGTGGCATGCCTGTATAATGTATATAACCTACTCCAGAAAAACTGACATTTGTTAAGTGCAGTGCCAATAAATGACAGGTACCAGCTGCCTACTCCTGCTTGTAAACAAAGCAGGAAGGCATGGGGTTCCCCTTTAGTAATAAATACCAGACCCTTATTCTGGATGAGGATGTGGTATGGATGTCACAAAAAAGGTGTGGAGTCCCCCCAAACTCTTCACCAGACCCTTATCTAAGCATGTATGCATCCCTCTCTGAGCCTGTGCCCCCTCCCAAACAATCCAAGCCACATGCTCTCAACATACTTGCCATACTGATGAGGACAAGGGACTCTTCCCCACAATACTGGCCCAGGAAATTTGGAAGGCTGTGGGCAAAAGGTTTATTGGAATCTGTAAACCCATTTTAAAAATAGGGGGGCCCAGATAAGGCCCCCCTCCCCATACCTAAATGAGTAATGGGTAAGTAGTATCCTTACACATTCACAAAAATGTAAATAGTAAATAAAATATTATAAAAAATAATGAAAAATTAAAAAAATATTGTCCACAATGAATCACATCATCCAGCGATGCAGATGTTTGTCAGTCACAATGAACAATGCCCACTGACTTGCTGAAAGAAAACAAAAACACATGACAGCTCCAGTTCGACGTGCGACGTGACGTCCTTTTAAATTTAAAGTTTTTATTGAAACAAAAATAATGCAAGTACATACAGTGAAAAGCCAAGTTCATCCAACAGGACAGAGCTGGGCGAGCCTACTCCACAATGACAAGTTATCCTAGCAGACTAAGTCCAACAATCTATATAGACAGTATTGGGTACAACAACCGTATCATTACTAAACAGGTGACCCGATTATAATTCCCCCGTCGTGCAGGACCCGCGGCCCCCCGGATGCCCCTAAAGGGGTCTCACTGCATCCCGAGAACCATGGCCCCCGGGCCCCCCCCCCGACAGATCATCATCGCCCTGTCACCCCTGGGAGAGAAGCTCGCCTGCTCTGGTTCGAACAGTAATAGTTGGAGCATGACACAAGGCCATGAAATAAGCTCCACGGCGATGCATAAAGAAACATCACCAAGGGAGGTGTAAAAAGAGAGGGAGAGAAATGTGGTAAAGAGAGAAAGGGAAAAAGGGACAGAGAGAAACATTCAAGAACAAGTTGGAGTGTTCCCGCCACCTGGCCGGACCCCCGGCAAGAGAGACACATTACAGTAGGTAGCCCAAGGTTCCCAAATAGAACTGAATTTATCTGACTGGTCCTCCCATTTAGCAACTATTTGTTCCTGAGACATTATCTAAGAGACTTTTCTCTTGAACATCAGGAAGGAAACTGAGGGTTTCTTTCACGACTTGGCTATGGTCATTCTGGCCCCCAGTAATATGAAGAATGAAAGGATCCTGGAATTTTTAGGAAGGACTGGAATGTGATGATTTAGCAGCGCCACATTAGGCTGAGGAGATAACGCTATCCCAGTTAAGGATCCGATGGTGCGAAATACGTTTTTCCAGAAGGATCTAATGCAGGGGCAGGACCACCATGTATGTAAAATGTTACCCTCCAGCTCGCATCCCCAAAAACAGAGTGGAGAGGACCCTGGGAACATTCTCGCCAACCTGGAAGGGACATAATACCACCTAAACATAAGTTTAATACTAGCTTCTATGAGACAGACATTAAGAATACCTTTATATGCCCGATTTGAAGCGCTGAACCATATCTCAGAACTCCATGAGGTGTTCACGTCTTCCTTCCAGGCCCAAGCATAGGATGGCTTATCCGTCTTAGACATCAGAGCCCCATATATCAATGAGATCCCACCCCTCTGATCCATAGAATTTGCGCACCGATGTTCAAAGGGAGTTATATTGGGGGACACCGTCTTGTCTGTCCAAATAGAGTGGAGAAAGTGAGCAATTTGGGAGAACCTAAAGAGTTCGTCGTTGGGCATGTTCAGATGCTTCCTGTAATGTGAAAGGGAAAGCGGGCCCGCTGGGGAGAGAAAGTGTCCAATCCTGTACAGGCCTTTGTCAGTCCACCACCAAAATGCCCTGATGTCTAACCCTGGAGGGAAGTCAGGGTTTAAAGAGGCCAGTAATATCGGGTGTTAATTTGATGCCTAAATATGGAATTTGTGAGGAAGCCCAAGGGAAGGTGAAGTTACCTGCTAGCTGTCTGAGCAGATATATTCATAGCTAGTGATTTGTCCAAATTACCTTGCAAACCCGAAATCTCACTTAAGGTTCTGAGGGTCTTAAGTATAATTGGGGTGGAAATTAGGGGGGGCGTGACAAAGAGCAAGAGATTATCAGCGTATAATGCACACTTGTGTTCCTGTGACCCACATGTGACCCCCCTGATATCATTGTTCGATCTTAGTGCCACTGCCAATGTCTCAATAGCTACAGCAAAGAGGAGAGGGGAGAGTGGACAACCCTGTCTGGTTCCCCTGTCTATGGTGAAAGACTCGGAGTATCTACCCATCAGGCGTACCTGTGCAGAGGGGCTTGAGTAAAGTGACCTGATGAGGCCAAGGAAGCTAGGGCCGAATCCCCACCTTCCCAGGACGCCCGACAGGTACTCCCAGTCTATGGAATCAAAAGCCTTATGGAGATCAATAGACAGCAAGAACCCTTCTGTGGTGATCCCCCATCCCAATGTGATTTAAGAAGGGAGATGATATCAATAGCCCGTCTGATCTGACCCGTTCCTTGTCTCCCAGGGATGAAGCTCACCTGATCTTTGTGAACATATGAGGATATGAAGCTTGATAATCTGTTCGCTAATATTTTTGTCATCATTTTAATCTCATTGTTAATAAGAGAGATGGGGCGATAATTACCCACCTCACTAGGGTCCTTATCCGGTTTCGGTATGACTGAAATGTAAGCAGAGTTCAAATCGGCCCCCAGAAGGGCTCCATTCCTGAGACAGTTAAACAGTCGAGTCAGGTGAGGGGCCAGGCATGGGCCACATTTCTTACAGTAACCGGTGGAGAAGCCATCCAATCCTGGTGAGGAACCCAGTTTGAGAAACTTAATAGTCGACAGTACCTCCTCCTGTGTGAAAGGGGATTCCATGATCTCCCTATGTTCCACAGTCAGGGAAGGTAGTGGGAGGTCATCTAAAAATTCCTTCCCTCTGACTGAGAGGGGCTCGGTACGGTTTGTACAGATCTGAGTAGAACCGTAAAAAGGAGTCCATAATTTTAGTCGGGTTCTGAGACTGTTCCCCTGTGGAAACCCGGATTTTGGGGAAGGCTAGTGATCGCTGTTTGGGACTCAATTTGGTTGCCAGACGAGAGCCCAGCTTGTCAGTTTGGGAATAAAACCGAGCCCCAGACCACCGGAGGTGCTGCTCGGCCGAAGTCATCAGAGAGAGGTTTAGCAGTGTACGTGCTTCGTTCAGTTGGGCAAGTGAATCAGACGTGGGTTGACGTTTGTGGGCCGTCTTCAACCTGTGAAATTTCTCTGTGAGTTTAAGAGTGTCGGCCCTGTTTTCCGCTCTAAGTGTAGCAGCTAACTGAATCAGTTTACCCCGTATGACCGTTTTGTGCGCAGCCCAGACCGTAGAAGGGAACACTTCATCCGTAGCATTTATAAGTAAGTATTCCTTAATAGCCTCTTCTATTAATGAGCATTGTATCGGGTCACTTAAAAGCGACTCTCTCAGGCGCCAGCGAGGTGGATTTCTAGAACCTGATGGTCTCCGAGTCAGCAGGGTGACCATGGAGTGGTCAGAAAGGGGAGAATCCACTATCTTGGAGTTACACAGCAAGGGAAGTGTCGTGGCTTACGTGAATATGTGGTCTATCCTTGCATAGGAGTTGTGGGGGGCCGAAAAGTGAGTGTAATCCTTAGTGCGTGGGTTTGCTTCTCGCTATACGTCTATTAACCCTGCTGAGTTAAGGAGTTTAGCTATTTTGGAACTTTGTTTGGAAGGGCGTTTAGGTTCACTCCCAGTCACCACGTCCACTAATCTATGTATACATTTCAATATCCAAGCAATTATTTACCTGTTAAACATACTAATTAATATTTCCCGTCTCGGACTTGATTTGCTGCCCAGCTATATTATAGGCCCCATGATTTTCATTTCCTCAGTATCACCATTTTTTAGATATACATATAGCTTTAACCATAGTTGATATTCATTTCTCTATCAGAACTTTGTTGTTCTTTGCTTAATTTTTTGTTGGCTAGTATGTTACATATGTATAGGAGCTCCAGTCCCACAAAATATCTGGATTATATTACCATATTGTCGTTGCATTATGACATTGCATTATATCCCTTTACATTGTTGTATCTGTATATAGATTTAATTTTATCTGCTGTATATCTGTATTTCAGTTCCGCATCTTGTTCCTGTTATTTGGCTTCCACCCACTGGGGGGCGTCCAGTCTCACCGACCGCTTCCCCCTTAGCTAGCGGCGGCCTTTCAGTGAGGAGGGGGAGACACATAGAGTGATCTCTACATTCCCCACTAGGGGGCGGGCTGGTCCCGTCCTATGTGGGGATTCCCTCCTCACTGACGGCTTCAATGGCCATCCCAACGCTGGGTGCGTGTGACGTCACCGACGCGACACGGAATGCGTGGCGAACGCCGAGGATCCCCTCCATTGACGCCGAGGGACCCACGGATGCTTGGCCTTTGTGGGGTCCCAATCCCTAGCCACCCCCACAACACCTGCTGGGACGGGAAACAGGGGGAGGAGGATGGGGGTGGGCTGTCATCCACTGAAGCAATCACCATAAACGTGTACACCTGGCATGCTCCTATTTAGTCTGCATCACAGGTATTATCCCTGGCAGACTTGATTCCCTCCCACCCATGTAGGAGTGATTTCGTACTGACTGGGTAAGATTACTTCTAATCCTTATACCTCACATCGCTTCAATTCACTTATACCCTTCATGTAACCATTTTACTCTCCATTCTTCTCTTGCTTCTTAGATTGAGGCGCCACAATTTTATTACTTGGGATCTTGGTTATCCCCGTTTGTTTTATTCATTTCAGGTACCCACCCACTTTAGTCTTTCACAGTCACTTATTACCTTCCCACACATTCCCCTTCCTCCATATATATCACCACACTCGATCGACTTCTCCTCAGTCGCCCACATTTCTTAGGTTCACTATTCGGCACTGTTCACCCTCTCACCTTCTTCCCTTTATTTACCATGCCATTCACTCGTCCATTCACCCACACCCTTCACATCAATATTCCCTATTCCCGTATGTTACTAACCCTAATACACTACTATACTATGACTTTCCTACCTATTCTGGAGTTCGGGGATTTTACTTGCATGCCTGCTGTTCCCTGATTTAGTTATACCTTATATCTTATTCATAATTTAAACTAACTGACCAATTCATACTTATATATATCGTTATTAGATGTTGAGTTGGTGACCGCCCCTTATCTCGGTCCCCTCCAGCCTCCCTTCCCGGGGGCCTTCCTCTTCCCCCCTCTCCCCACAATTGGAATCCATCTGGTTCCACCAGCATCGGTGAGCCCTTGTAGGCCCCCTCTACCACACTTTGGTGGGCATTGGTGGTGAGCTGGCCCCCCCAGTCTCGGTGGTATCCATCCAGGAATCTGTCTGTGGACTGACTCTGGCCCTGTACACAATCCAAACTGCACATTGTGAATGGGTAACTATACTTAGATAAAGATACGTATGTGTTAATATTTAAATGTGAAAGATTTTTTTTCATTATTTCTTACTGTTCTGTATGTTGTTACAGTTGCATCTAATTCTCTGAAGAAGACCCATTGAAGGGTTGAAACGCATCAGAATACACTTGACTTAATAGTTAACCACTCACGTTAATTGTCTGTCATGTTCATTTGGTGCATACCCCATGTGCAGTTGCTTTTAATGTACACAATACCAGAGCCAATTTGTATTTTATGTATTTTTACCCATTAAAATATAACTTTCTACATATATATCCTTGTACGACGTTTCCATTACTCATCCTTAACTTGATTATTTGATCATTTGATTGCTGCCTAAAAACCCCAATGGGGAACTCCCTCCTTTCTCTTTCACTACAGGGGTGAGCAGCACTTTCCCCACCCCCTTTGTGTCTTATTCATTTTTTCATTTTTTCTTTAGGTTTAGATGTTCCGTCTGCCAACTTATCAAGCAAAAAGTCAAAAGCTGTGTTAGAGAATTGACGTCCTTTTTTTCCCACAAATTGAGCTTTCTTTTGGGGGTATTTGATCACCTCTGCATTTTTTTCCACTATAAGCAAAAATAGAGGGACAATTTTGACAAAAAAAGCAATATTTTTAACTTTTTGCTATAATAAATATCCCCAAAAAATCTATAAAAAAACTATTTTTTTCCTTAGTTCTACATATTTTTGGCAAAAAAAAATACAATAAGCATTTATTGATTGGTTTGCGCAAAAGTTATAGCGTCTACAAAATAGGGGGTAGTTTTATGGCATTTTTATTAATATTTTTTTTACTAGTAATGGTGGAGATCAGCAATTTTTATCATGACTGCAACATTATGGCAGACACATTGGACACTTTTGGCGCTACTTTGTGACCATTCACATTTATACAGCGATCAGTGCTATAAAAATGCACTGGTTACTGTGTAAATGTGAATGGCAGTGAAGAGGTTAACCACTAGGGGGCTAGCAAGGGGTTAAGTGCATCCTAGGGAGTTATTCTAACTGTTAGGGGTCGTGGCTACGAGTGACACGTCACTGATTACTGCTCCTGATGAGAGGAACAGACGATCAGTGACATGTCACTAGGCAGAACGGGGAGATGCTATGTTTACACTGGCATCTCCCCATTCTTCAGCTCTGTGACCCAATCGCGGGACACCGGCGGACATCGAATCCGCGGGTCCCGCAGGCATGGTCATTGAGCTTGCGGCAGGCGCACGCGCGCATGCACGGCGGCGAAATTCAAAGTGCCGTAAATATACATAGATTTGCCTGTCAGTGCCATTCTGCCAAAGTATATCCTTGTGAGCGGGTCCTTAAAGGGGTTGTAAAGGTAATTTTTTCCCCCTAAATAGCTTCCTTAACCATAGTGCAGTCCTCCTTTACTTACCTCATCCTTTCATTTTGCTTTTAAATGTCCTTATTTCTTCTGAGAAATCCTCACTTCCTGTTCTTCTGTCTGTAACTACACACAGTAATGCAAGGCTTTCTCCCTGGTGTGGAGAAAGCCTCTTGAGGGGGGAGGGGGCGAGCAGGAGTGTCAAGATGCTGACTAACACACAGCTCCTTTCTCTATCTGCAAAGTAGAGAGTGTCCTGACTTGCTTGCTCGCCCCTCCCCCCTCAAGAGGCTTTCTCCACACCAGGGAAAAAGCCTTGCATTACTGTGTGTAGTTACAGACAGAAGAACAGGAAGTTAGGATTTCTCAGAAGAAATAAGGACATTTAAAATAGGGTGACCAGACATCCCGGTTTCAGGGGACAGTCCCCAGATTGAGGACACTGTCCCTGGACCAAGTCTGTCCCAAGTTTTGTCCCCGGATTGGATTTGAACAGGGACTGGGGCAATTTCAAAGACAGTGCAAAAAAATATTCTAAATTACACCCCCAATCTGCTGCTCCTACTAGCTTAGGGGAATGTATTTTTTACCATTATCTGTGCCCCTTTCTGATGATCATGTGTTGGTCAGAGTGGAGGGAATATTTCTTCAGTTTCAGGTCCATGCCCATCCAGCTCCGATTGTATGTTCTTCTGCCTTGGCTCAAGTCCCGGCCAGCTGCCTGCCTGCTTATCTCCTTGCCTTCCCTGGTGGAGTGATATTCCTCCGCTCCCCGTCTAGTAGTGGCCGGGGCCCCGAGAGTGAGACTTGACAGGCAGAGAGTCGCTGATTGCTGCCATTACTAGTAAAAAAAAAATATGTCCCCGGATTTCATTTTAAAAATCAGGTCACCTTAATTTAAAAGCAAAATTGAAGGGTGAGGTTAGTGAAGGAGGACTGCACTAAGGAAGCTATTTAGGGAAAAAAAATACCTTTACAACCCCTTTAATAAGTGGGTAACAGCAGAAGAAGAAAGCTGCAATAGATAGTAGTGATAAAAGAAATTGATACTATATATACAAAGGGACTGAAAGTCTGGAAAATTCCTGTTCAGAACAAACATTTAGCTTATGCCTAATTACAACACTGGAACTGATTGGCAGGTGAAATTTAGTTCAAATAGAGTTACTGTCAATGCAACTTTCAACCACTTGCTTACTGAGCACATATACCCCCTTTCTGCCCAGGCAAAATTTCAGATTTTGGCACTGCATCGCTTTAACTGACAATTGCACGGTCGTGCGACGTGGCTCCCAAACAAAATTGACATCCTTTTTTTCCCCCACAAAAAGAGCTTTCTTTTGGTGGTATTTGATCACCTCTGTGGTTTTTATTTTTTGCGCTATAAACAAAAAAAGAGCGACAATTTTAAAAAAAACACAATAAAACATTTTTTTTTTACTTTTTACTATAACAAATATCCCAATTTTTTTTTATAAATATTTTTTTCCTCATTTTAGGGCGATATGTATTCATCTACTTATTTCTAGTAAAAAAAAATCGCAATAAGCTTATAGTGATTGGTTTGCGCACAAGTTATAGGGCCTACAAAATAGGGGACAGAATTATATATTTTTTTATAATTTTTATTTTACTAGTAATGGTGGCGATCTGCAATTTTTATTAGGACTGTGACATTATGGAAGACACATCAGACACTTTTGACACCATTCACATTTTACAGCCATCAGTGCTATAAATATGCACTGATTGCTGTATAAATGTGAATGGCAGGGAAGGGATTAACACTAGGGGATGAGGAAGGGGTTAAATGTGTTCCCTACTAGTGATTCTTACTGTGGGGGAAGGGGACTGACTGGGGGAGGTGACCGATCTTTGTCCTTATGTACAAGGGACACACCATCGGTCTCCTCTCCCTGACAGGACATGGATCTGTGTGTAACGGCCGATCGTGGATAATTGGCAGACATTGCGGCCACCAGGCACGTGCATCAGCACCTCAGTGGTGCCCCCCAGTGGCCGGAGGAGCCGAGGACATAAATAGACGTCCTCCCGGCATTTGAGAGCCACCTTGTGGCTGTCTTGTGTCACAGGCCGGGGCTCCAAGTGGTTAATATTCTATACCAATTTCCTGAGATGTGCACTTTCCATTACATTACAGGCAGCTCTATAGCTATTCTTTAACTTTTCATTCACAGTCTATGTATTTTCCCTGCCAGTGGTCTTTGTAAGATTGTATCACCATGTCACCTAGTGGTGGGCTATTTAAATGAATTAGCAGGATCAGCACCCTGCAAATGTATGGCATCAATGTGAAATTATATTGGTACAATCTGTGGACACTGAACTAGGTTTCCTTCTGTGTGAGGAATTTGAAATGTGCTAAATGGCAAACAGCATGAACCATTTTTCACATGTGCAAATAGACCTTGAACTAGGATGGTGTGGTATGTGGCAGTATTGTAGGGTGAACCATTATGTTTTGAAGCTTTAGACTCAGTTCACATATGAGCTAAATTTTTGGCTGAATTCAGACTTGAAACGGACCAAAAGACGCACGTAATTTTTGTGCAAATGCACTGGACCCACTGCGGAAATATGTTAACCTGGTCCACAAAGAGCCGGTAAAAATCTCCTGCTATTGCGAATTGAATGTGAGGATTCTGCATCCAATTCGCAATGGTGTGAACACAAATGAGTCAATAAAATCCCATGTGTGGAATATCTATCATGTCAGGAGCATCCATCTTTACAAGACCCGTAAAGATGACAACTAATTCAGGAAATTTCTATGCTTCTCATTTAAAGAACCTATTGGCCACACTATTGGAGAGCCCCTTGTAGCTGGAAGCTTTGTAAGTGAAAGAGATTCATCCAGTTAAGCAGAAAAGGAGTTCTTCTAAGTCAACGTTGATCATTGGAGTGCGCATGTGTGTGGTGCCGGGAACGGACATGTCCTAATATGGCTCTGCACATCCCGGCTCTTTTAAAAGCTTTCATCCGACCCTGGGACAGTTAAATAGCCTGCTTACCTTGTCCCCGATCTCTGGGACCGGAATATGCAGCGGAGGACTGCTGGAAACAAATACAACCAGCGGAGATCATCGCATACAACCCGCTCCTCGCAGACGCAGCAGAAATCCCCTCAGGCTAAGATGGCACCGGGGAAGAAAAAAAGAGAAACAAATGACGTCGCTCATTTGCAGCAACAGTAAATGCAGGTCTTAAAGGTAAATGAGGCTACTAATTCCAACCCCAATGCCAATAGTAAAATTTGAGATGGTATCTCATTTACCTGAAATTACAATATTAAATCAACAGCCTATGGAAGATGTATTTCATAAAACTAAACTGCTTACCCAATTACCTCAAATGGAACCATCTAACATCAATACTGTGCGCAGTAAGGAAACCAAATTGGCAACCTAAATTCAAACAGTTTACAATTATCACTTGATTATATTCCCCTTATGGGAAGAGTTTATTTTGAGAATTTTACCTAAATTTTCTTGGTAAACCGGTATACCTTTCAACTGAATATTTCTAGTCATATTCGATGCTAGTCCTTACATTTGAGTAACCTGATATTTTTTTTTCTTCTCTTTGACTATCTTAACCTCATAGTTTAGTAAATTAAATTCTCGGTCCTATTCACACAAAACTAGTGAAGGGCCAGGATGTCGACACACCCCACTTGGAGTGAACTTGCCTCAACTATGGAGATTGAGGCGACCTTACAATGGGTAACAGCGCTTGTCAGACGTCTACACCACCACACGTGTGCTGAAAGAGAAGGGGGATGTGGATAGCGACCCCCTCTTAGAAAAACTCCTACCAGATTTAAATGATAAGTAAGCTCTCAGATAATCAATCAGGACACAATCTTGGTGCAGGACTTCTCAATTGGACATAGTCGTTTGCTCAATGATTAACATATGAAAAGAAGGGAAATAGACACTTATAAAAAACAATCCATCCGGATGTAAACTCACATTCTAACAGTTAAAATCAGCATTGAGATCATAATACCACGATCGCTCCAATGTTGGATATTAATGCAGGCGTCTCCTACCGCTCTCCTTACTGTCAGGCTGCGGGGGTAGATACGCTAGTCTCCAACACTGTCAGCGTCCTCACTCACGTTACTTGGCTCCTCCCTGACTAGTTTCGTCATTCGACATCATAAAAGGGGCCCCCTTTGATTTGTTTACCTAATTTCATTGATAAACAAAGATTTGCAAAAATGTCAAGCCAAATTAATTAATTATATATGGGATAATAAAAAATCAAGAGTGAACAAATGAACCTTATACACTCCTAAGATTAGAGGAGGTTTGGGTATGCCTAATTTACAGAAATATTTTCAGGCTGCACAACTATCCCAGTTAATTCACTTCCATACAAAACAACCCAAACCTCTATGAATGTCATTGGAATCTTTTTTATACCCAGATGTGAGTCACTTGATGTGGCTAAAAGGGAGGGACAAACCGACTATTTTAAGCCCATCTTTATCTTTTTCACTTCAACTATGGAATAGATTAACACATTCCCATAATCTTAAATCTCCACATACACCTATGGCACCGATACTCAATAATCCCTCATTCGTTTACTAAGAATTGCAGACATGTGTGATCATAATGGTATTCTATCCAGATCTACCCTTACAGAGCGATTCAACCTACCTGACACAGAACATCATCGATACACCCTTGTAAACACAGAGCTCCACGTCCCTGTCAGGGAGAGAGGAGACCGATCTGTGTCCCTTGTACATAGGGACACAATCGGTCACCTCCCCCAGTCACCCCCTCCCTCCACAGTTAGAACACAATACAGGTACACATTTAACCCCTTACTAACCCATTCAATGCCAGTCACATTTATACAGTAATTAGTGCATATTTATAGCACTGATCGCTGTATAAATGTGAATGGCACCAAAAATGTGTCAAAAGTGTCCGATGTGTCTGCCATAATGTCGCAGTCCCAATAATAATATTACCAAAAAAATGTAGAAGAATACGTATCGACCTAAACTGAGAAAAATAAATTGGGCTATTTATTATAGCAACAAGTAAAAAATATTGGGCCAGATTCAGAGAGAATTAGATTATCGTAGCGTATCAGAAATACACTACGCCACCGTTTTTTACCTGGCTCTATGTGGAAACCAGGTAGATTTTGTCCAGTAAACGACGGCGGCGTAGTGTATTTCTCCCGTCGCAATCCATCTACGCGAGTAGGGGGCGTGAATCATTTAAAATAGGCGCGCTCCCGCGGCGATCGAACTGCGCATGCTCCGTTCGCAAATTTCCCGCCGTGCATTGCGCGAAATCACGTCGTTACGTCATTCGTTGTTTGAGTAGCGTCGTTTATGGACATTTCTATTCCCGAACGACTTACGTAAAAAAAAAAAAAAAAAAAATTTAATTCGACGCGGGAACGACGGCCATACTTAATATGGGCTACGCACCGTTAGACCAGCAAAAAGCTGGTCTAACAGTACGTAAAAAAAAAATAGACGTAAGCGATTGCGAAGACCGCTCGTATCTTCGTGGATCGCCGTAAAAACTCATTTGCATATCCCAACGCATCAAAACGACGCGAACTCATCCCAGCGGCCGCAAAAATATCGCAGCGTAGATCCGAAGGCTTACGAAGACGTAAGCCTCTCGGATCGAAGCCCGAAGCCGCCGTATCATGGTTTGAGGATTCAAACTAGTGATACGGCGCGCGAAATTTGAAATCACTCCTGTCTAACACCAGTTAGACAGGCGTAATTGCTCTGTGAATCTGGGCCATTGTTTTTTTTTTTTCAAAATTGTTGCTTTTTTTGTTTATAGCGCAAAAAATAAAAACCGCAGAGGTGATCAAATACCACCAAAAGAAAGCTCTATTTGTGGGGAAAAAAAGGACGTCGATTTTGTTCGGGAGCCACCTCGCATGACCGCGCAATTGTCAGTTAAAGCGACGCAGTGCCGGAAGCTGAAATTTCACCTGGGCAGGAGGGGGGTATATGTGCCCAGTAAGCAAGTGGTTAATAGAAGCAAATTATAAAGTCTTATTGAGATGGTACATGGTTCCAACACGAATAGCTTCTTATGTTCAAAATGCATCCCCAAACTGTTTTAGAGGTTGTAACACTGAAGGTACCATGTATCATATCTGGTGGACTTGTCAAAAAGTAAGAAGATTCTGGATACGTACATCTATTTTTATATATTCACTGACACAAGTGAATATCATCAAATCACCAATTCATGCACTCCTAGGCCGCCAGATTATGGGCCCGTCGAAACAAATAAAAAGGTTAATTACTTTCATATTTATTGCTGCAAGAATCTCTATTGCAAAATCCTGGAAATCGCCTATCATTCCATTTTACCATTTAAAAACCAAATTATCTTGGATAATGGTTAATTAATGTTTATATGCCCTGAAAGAAGATAAACTAGACTGGTTTAATTCAGTTTGGGAACCCTGGATTAATTATTTAACTGCTTAATTTTTTTTGCTCTGATCCTGATTATTCCTCTTTCCTTAATAGGAGAGTTCCTTCCACCCCCCCCCCCCCAAGTTTCTTTCCCCCTTTTTCTTTAAATTCGAACTGTTAATCTATTTACCAGTTTATCCTTACATTTTAAAACATGAATACTAATTTCATCCTATTGACCAAATATTAAATTTAAATTTATCTTTAAAGGGTCACTAAAGGGAAAAAAAATTAGGCTAAATAGCTTCCTTTACCTTACCTAATTGTTCGTTTTTGCTTTGAAGTAGCTGTAATATTTCTCTGATCTCCACACTTCCTGCTGGTCTGGCTCCTTATGAAAAAACTTAAGCTAGCTTTTCACTGTGGTTCATGATCAAAAAGGTGTTATTAATATGTGTCTACAACTCATTTTAAAAACAAACATTGCCCTGTATTTGTTTGTTTTTGTTCTGTGTGTCTCTTTACTTCACAGAAACATGAAACCATTTTTTTAAACGAAACTAAACTGCAGGCACATTATATGATTGATGTTTATCTGTTTTTAATCATTTTTAAAAGGAATCAGTTAAGTATTATGGGGCAGATTCACAAAACAATTACGCCTGTCTAACTGGGGTTAGACAGGAGTAATTTCAAATTTTGCGCGGCGTATCACTAGTTTGAATCCTCAAACCATGATACGCCGGCTTCGGGCTTCGATCCGAGAGGCTTACGTCTTCGTAAGCCTTCGGATCTACGCTGCCATCTATTTGCGGCCGCTGGGAGGAGTTCGCGTCGTTTTGATGCATCGGGATATGCAAATGTGTTTTTACGGGGATTCACGAACATACGAGCGGGCGTCGCAATAGTTTTCGTCAATTTTTTTATACGTAATGTTAGAGCAGCTTTTTGCTGCTCTAACTTTACGTAGCCCATGTTAAGTATGGCCGTCGTTCCCGCTTCGAATTTATTTAAATTTTTTTTTTGTTTACGTAACTCGTCGGGACGTGGATCGCCCGTAAAGTACGCTACATAAACAACGAATGACGTCACGACGTGATTTCGCGCAATGCACGTCGGGAAATTTGCGAACGGAGCATGCGCAGATCGATCGCCGCGGGAACGCGCCTAATTTAAATGTTTCACGCCCCCTACTCGTGCAGATGGATTGCGACGGGAGAAATACACTACGCCGCCGTCGTTTACCGTAGAAAATCTACCTGAATTCCACGTAGAGCAAGGTAAAAAACGGCGGCGTAGTGTATTTCTGATACGCTACGATAATCCATTTCTCTGTGAATCTGCCCCTATGTCTCTATACCCTGTAAACAGTCATTTTAGCAAAAAAAAATATGTTCCTTTAGTGATCCTTTAAGTTAAGAGTTTAACCTAATACAATATCTTATTGATGTAACCGAGATAACAGAAAATTATATGTTTATAACTTGTAATGAGTGATGTATTAAAAATAAATAAAAAATTCAATAAACATATTGAAAATAAAAAAAAAAGTTGATCATTATAGGCGTGGGATTTGAGAGGCATCTGACACAGGGCAGAATCCAAAGACATATCTTGGAAAGCATCAGTTGGAATTATAAGCATTAGTACAGTTACACCCCAGAAGGCATCACAGAGGAGACCAAGCATAGTCAACCTTAGGGATGAGCCGAACATCCCCCGTTTCAGTTCGCACCAGAACTTGCAAACTCGAACACCGTTAAAGTCTATGAGACGCAAATGTGTGCTCATTTTAAGGGCTTATATGCAAGTTATTGCTATAAAAAGTGTTTGGAGACTCGGGTCCTGCCCCAGGGGACATGTATCAATGCAATTTTTTTTTTTAAATGGCCGTTTGTTCTGGAGCAGTGATTTTAGGAATTCTTAAAGTAAAACAATAAAAATTTAATATTTCTTTAAATATTGTGCCGGGGGGGTCCATAGTATGCCTGTAAAGTATACATTTTTTCCGATTTTTAGAAAAGTACCACAGCAAAATGAAATTTTTAAAGGAAAAATGTAATATAAAATTGCTCACTGTTAATGTATTGCCAGATTCTGGCAATATACATAAAAAAAAAAAATTAAAGTTCATACCAGGCTTTTCGGTCTGGTATGCATATTAAGGTTAACTCCACTCCATTTTTTTTTTAAATTACGTGGTCCCCCCCAAAATTCATATCAGACCCAAAGGGTCTGTCATAGGGCTCCCCTTAACCACTTCAATACACTATATTATATATTGTACACTGCACTATATACCCTGCACTGTATTATAAATACTACACTGGGTGCACTATATGCTCCGAACTGCAGTATATATACTATATGGACTGCATTATATACTCTGAACAGCAGTATATATACTATATGGACTGCACTATATGCTCTGCTAAAAAAAATGGGCCTTAGGTGTTGGTAGTAGAAAATAAAGTGTAGCGCTTAGACAATGTATCACATATCAATGTACATTCAGTATATATTGTGAAAGTATAACATATAATAATAAAAAAAAGTTGAATGTGCAACAACTGAGATTATATAATATATGCAAAATAAAGTCCATATAAATTCCACCAAGTGCATAAGTGAAAAATGGTCAAAAATGAATAGCCGACTTCTTCTGTGTATGGTGATAACCTGCCACCAGTAGAAATAAAGGCTTACCAGAGCAAATAGACTCAGGGGGACATATGCCACCAAAGGTAAAACCAAGCTTGTAAGATGCTGTGCAGTGGAGTCGACCCACTGCCGTATTTTGATATATATCAAATACGTGTGATATTTCAGCCTACATGTAAGTGTAACAGCTGAAATTTTTTTTTTTAATTGGTTTAAACAAGATTACACTATGTGGCCACTCTTTTCTCCTGTCTCTTTATACTACTGTACTAATACCATTTGAGAGATACATTCCGGGATTATCGCATGCCTTGCTGTAACTTCAATCGTCATCCATTAGAGATCGAGATGTGTACATTAGCATGATTCTTCCATCTATGGTTGGGAACCACATCTTACAAGCTTGGTTTGACTTTTGGTGGCATATGTTCCCCTAAGTCTATTTGCTCTGGTAAGCCTTTATTTCTACTGGTGGTGGGTTATCACCATACACAGAAGAAGTCGGCTATTCATTTTTGACCATTTTTCACTTATGCACTTGGTGGAATTTATATGGACTTTATTTTGCATACATTATATAATCTCAGTTGTTGCACATTCAACTTTTTTTATTATTATATGTTATACTTTCACAATATATACTCAATGGGCCAGATTAAGGTAGGAGAGCGAATCTTTATTTTGGAGTAACGTTTCTCATTTACGTTACTCCATCGAAACTTTAGGAGCAAGTACTGTTATTCACATAGCACTTGCTCCTAAAGTTGCGGTGGCGTAGCGAAAATGAGCCGGCGGAATTCAAATCGGGCGGGTAGGGGGCGTGTATTATTTAAACTAGGTGCGATCCCGCGGCGAACGTACTGCGCATGCGTCGACTGTCAGTGACATGCTCCAAATTCTGTCAGTGAATGTCAATGACGTCAATCCCCATTCACGGACGTTTTACGCAAACGACGCAAACATTTTTTAATTTGACGCGATGACGACGGCCATACTTAACATAGGATACTCCACCTAGGGGGCATGTTTTTCTTTACGCTGCGTATCGCTTACGGAAACGTCGGAAAGTCACTGCGTCGGGCCCGAGTATGATCGTGAATTGCCGATTCTCGCTGATTAACAAATTCTCGGCGTTAATCAGTGGGAACTCCAACCGTATAGGAACTCCAACCCGGCGTTTCTTGTTTTCTGCTTACAGAAAACAGAAACGCCAGCTCAAAGTGAGAGTTATGCTGGCGTATCACTGATACTCCAGCCTAACTCTACCTGAATCTGGCCCATAGTACATTGATATGTGATACATTGTCTAAGCGCTACACTTTATTTTCTATTTTGTTTTTGCTTTTATTCATAACAGCCGTGTTAGCAGCTACACTTTTTTCTGGCAGCGCAGGGTACACCACATATGCCCTTAGGTGTTGGTGGTGCCAGAACACAGTAACCCCTCACAGTTACTCTTGTTGGGTGCAGGAATGGTGCCTCCTGTTAATTATTATTTCAGAGTCTGCTTGCCCTCTTTTAGTGACCTGTGAGCATCTGCCTCTTCTTGGAAGCCTTCCTGACATGATAGGTATTATTTTTTTTTTTAACACTGCACTACACTGTATTATATACTGTGAACACTGCCTGAAGTGTATTTGAAGCTACACACACTGTATTATATACTGTGTACACATAAAATACACTGCCACTAAATAACTAACCTGCCTGCTTAATCTATCTCAATCTCTCTATCACCGTCCACTATAAGACATTATACTGTTGGCGCTATATAAATCCTGTATGACAATAATAATAATAATAATATTAATAATACTTATACGAACGCTGTGTAAGCAGCCTTATAAAGTGTGAGGCATGGACTTAGTCCCCCTGAGCCATGATTGGTCAAAGTCCCCCTGCCTTTGGCCAATATCGCAGTGCATTATGGGGCATTTCACAGCGCTCTAATTTCCTCCGAACACCCCATAAAATTCGCTGTTCGGTTAACGGGCGAACACCCTGTTATACCTGAAGGGTTCCACATGTACTGGCACTTTAAGGCTGGCTCCACCCAGCAGTGATGACAAGGGTCAAGGGGTACAGTGGCCATCTTAGAGAGTGCTCATGTAGGAAGCAGAGATATGTACTCTCCTGAGATGCATGTTGCAGTGTACAGCCTGTACTGAATAAACATCCATTGCTCCAGACCGGAGTCTTGTGTCTCTCACAACCCACAGGACATCACAGTGGCGACGAGAATGGAATTTACAAAGTGTCTATCAGTCTGAGAGATAGAGAGAGACAAAGACATTGTGGATTGTCACCTGGATAAAAGCAGTCACAGATCCCAG
Organism: Rana kukunoris; assembly: GCA_029574335.1. Classification (NCBI taxonomy): domain Eukaryota; kingdom Metazoa; phylum Chordata; class Amphibia; order Anura; family Ranidae; genus Rana; species Rana kukunoris. The sequence continues at coordinate 378,561,180 of CM056050.1, read as the reverse complement.
CAGGAAAATGTCATTAATCGGGACATTGAGTGAGTTTGATGGAGAACAGACTTCCTGGAGTTCCTGGGTTGAGAGGCTGGAACAGTATTTTAATGCAAATGACATCACAGACAACAGGCAAGTGGCAATTTTTCTTACAGTGGTCGGGTCCAAAACGTATGACACTCTTATGCCGCGTACACACGATAATTTTTTGTGATGAAAAAAAACGACGTTTTCTGTGAAGTAAAAAACGACGTTTTTGAAACATCACTTTTCAAAGACGATGTTGCATACACACCATCGTTTTTATCACAAAAAGCGAGGTTACGTTCACCACTCTTTTCCATTGAAGCTCGCTTCATAACTAGCTTCTGGGCATGCACGGGTTGAAAAACGTCGTTTTAAACAACGTTTTTGCTACACACGGTGACTTTTTGTGAAACAAAAAACGACGTTTTGAAAACCGACACAAAAAATTCAAGCATGTTGGAATTTTTTTTTGGTCGTTTTGTTTAAAACAAAAAACGACGTTTTGCCCACACACGATCAATTTAAATGACGTTTTAAAAAAACAATGTTTTTTTTCATCGCAAAAAAACAACCGTGTGTACGCGGCATTAGAGATCTGCTTTCTCCTGTAAAACCTTCAGCTAAGACATTGGCAGAGCTGCTGACACTGCTAGAGGATCACTTCCAGCCCAAACCACTAGAAATAGCAGAAAGATTTCGCTTCTATCAGAGGCAGCAGCAGACAGGTGAAGAGATTAAAGCTTATGTGCTCGCCCTTCGCAGACTAGCCTCTACCTGTTCTTTTGGGGACTACCTACCTACTGCACTGAGAGATAAGTTTGTTATGGGACTGAATTGTGAGTCGACACAAAAGAGACTGTTAACAGAGAAAGACCTTACTCTTACAAAGGCAATTGAGATAGCTTCAGTGATGGAAATGGCTGTGAAAGATGCAGAGCAATTGAACCCCCAAAGCAGAAGGGAAGAGATGAAGCAGGAAGTTTTCAGCACAGCAGTCAAGCCGACTGCCGCAAACTGGAAATACAGACCCTCACCAAGCCGGGAGTCAGCTTGTTACCGTTGTGGGAATACAGACCATGACCACAAAGTCTGCCGGTTTAAGGATCAGACCTGTCATAATTGCGGTAGGACCGGCCATCTGAAACGAGTTTGCCGTAGCAAGAAGGTGCGAGATAAACAACCTCTGAACCCCAAGACAAAGACATATATGGTGGGAAGATATACATCATTATCTGAGTCAGAGGATGAGGAAGTGCTCCACAGATTAGACATACATCATATGCATGCAGCACCCTCCGCAATGACTGTAGATGTAACCATTGAGGGAAAGAAACTCAAGATGGATGTAGACACAGGAGCAGCAGTTTCAGTTATCACCCAGAAACAATGGAGACAACTTCAGACCCGAAGAACTGTCCGCCCAACACCAATCAAACTGCAGACATACTCAAAGCAGATACTCCACCCACTGGGTTACGCAAAAGTAAAGGTATTGTACAAGGGTCAGACAAAGAGACTGCCATTATATATCCTAGAAAATGGGGGACCCCCTCTCTTTGGGAGAGACTGGATTGCTCACTTTGGTATGCCAGACATCGCCATAAGTCCCTGTAATGCCGTCACCATTCCATTAGGAGATAATGAGGGATGGGTGGTGTCCCTGAAGCAGCGGTTCCCAAAGGTTTTTGATGACCAGTTGGGAAAAATAAAACATGACTGTGTGAGACTCAAGCTGAAACCCAACGCTCAACCCAAGTTCTTCAAAGCTCGGACAGTACCTTTCGCACTCCGAGCAGGTGTGGAAGCAGAACTAAGTCGGCTGGAGGAGCAAGGTGTCATCTCAAAGGTAGAGCACAGCGAGTGGGCATCACCAGTTGTACCGGTAAAGAAAACGAATGGGGACTTGCGCATTTGTGGCAATTTCCGCATGGCACTGAACTCTCAACTGGAAATAGACCAGTATCCTCTACCCAGAGTAGATGACATTTTTGCCTCTCTTGCAGGGGGTAAAAAGTTCACCAAGCTTGATCTCAAACAAGCATATTTACAGTTGAAGGTCCATCCTTCTTCCCGCAAGTTGCTGACCATCAACACCCACAAGGGACTGTATGAATATAATCGGATGGTGTTTGGGATAGCCTCTGCCCCAGCCATTTGGCAACGAAAAATGGATGAGATTTTGGCAGACATTCCTTTCACGCAGTGCCTGCTAGATGACATGCTCATCACGGGACAGACTGACCAGGAACACAAGCAGAATGTGGAGCTTGTGTTGGCGAGACTCCAAGAACAGGGTCTGAAAGTGAACTTAGCAAAATGCCAATTCATGGTGCCTAAATTGGAGTTTTGTGGCCACCTTGTGGATGCAGAAGGTATTCACACCACGGAAGCCAAAGTTGATGCTTTAGTCAAAGCTCCAGCCCCAACCAACGTCCAGCAGCTGCGATCATACCTTGGCTTGCTGAACTATTACCACAAATTCCTGCCAGATCTGGGACACACCTTGTTTCCATTGAACAAGCTTTTGGAGAAACACTCCAGATGGGACTGGTCGGCTGCATGCCAGCGTGCTTTTGAAGTTTCTAAGCGGAAGCTGTTGGCGTCACGCATGCTCGTGCACTATGACCTCCAGAAGCCTTTCACCTTGGCTTGTGATGCCTCACCCTATGGTCTGGGGGCGGTACTATCCCACATCTTACCAGATGGGTCAGAAAAATCAGTGGCATTTGCCTCCAGGTCTTTGACAAAAGCAGAAAGCAATTACTCACACATTGACAAAGAGGCTCTTGCACTGATATGGGCAATTAAGAAGTTTCATCTTTACCTGTATGGTAGGGAATTCACCATACTGACAGACCATAAACCACTCCTTCAGATCTTTAGCCCTGACAAAGGCATCTCCCAGACTACTGCGGCCCGCCTCCAATGCTATGCCCTATTTTTGGGGGCATACAGCTACAAAATTCAGTATCGTGGTCATGATGCCAATGCTAATGCGGACGCAATGTCCCGACTGACAGGGAGGTCCATGGACTCTTCTCCACCGGTCAAGAGTTGTTGTTACACCAGCCTGTCCTTCTTGTCTTCTGGAGAGATAGCAGCCCATACAACCAAGGATACCTTTCTGAAAACAATACTCTGCTGGGTACGGTCCGGTTGGCCTGCAACTGTCACACAGGAGTATGAACCTTAGACTCAGATATCGCAGCATATGTGAATGCTTGTCTTGGATGTGCACAAACGGCAAGAGACCCTCCTCGAGGGTGCGTCCAGACCTGGACTTGGCCCACGGTTCCTTGGTTTCGCCTACACTTGGACTTTGCAGGCCCGATCAGAGGACACACCTTCTTGATCATAGTGGACGCCCATTCAAAGTGGCCTGAGGTCATTCCTGTTACTCAGCCAACGACTAAGGCAACAATTTCCATACTGTTACATCTCGCTGCTACGTTTGGATACCCCAGAGAGATCGTCACGCACAACGGTGCACAATTCACCAGTCAGGAGTTTCACCGTTTCCTGACTGCCCACAACATCAAGCACAAGTTGACCGCACCTTACCACCCAGCTACAAATGGTCAAGCAGAGAGGTTTGTGCAGACTTTCAAACGCTATTTCAAAGCTACAGTGGCTGCAAGTAAACAACAGTCTCTGTCACCCCAGCAGCTGGACTCCTTCCTTTCTGCTTACAGAAACACACCACATGCAACCACTGGTAAAACTCCAGCAGAACTCCTTCTGGGTCGGCAGCCATGGACTGTTTTGGATATGCTCCGCCCTCAAACAGTCCAGGAACATGTACTGCAGTCCTAAGACAAGATGGTCAAACACAATGAGCTTCCCGGATTCACAGCCCAACAAAAGGTATGGGCCCGATCTTATGGGTCTTCCAACACCCGTTGGCTTCCTGCTGTCATTGCAGAGACTTTGGGACCCAAGATGTACAAGGTCCACCTGGAAGATGGTTCCATTTGCAGACATCATGCGGATCAACTGCGTCCTCGTTCTCAACTGCCCGAATCCCTGATGCCGGCTGAACCACCAGTGTCTCAAGGATCTGCTCCCAGCAGATCAGGATGCACAGAGACTGATGATTGTGGGACTCTGAACTTTTGAACTCAGCTCCAACAGAGCCCTCCAGCTCTGGTCCGGAGGTCTGTTTACCCTCTGAGTTGGGGGATCCCTTCTTGGCCCCGCTGGTACCCATTCCGGCCAGCCCTGTTTCCTCCGGTCCCGAATCGCTGGATGCCCGGCCTCAACGACACTGTCGCCCTCCTGACCGGTTGCAGTTGCAAGAACGGTTACGAGACTTTCGACGGGGCCGACGGAAGTGATTCGATGACATATTAACCGCAACTGTCCCTGGAAGCTTGAAGTCCTGTAATTCTCCTGTGTTTGGAGGACTGTTATTGGACGGTTATCAGTTAATGTTTTATGCCTGTTATTGTTTTATTGTGTTTTTTTTTTGTTTTTTTTTGTTTTTGTTTTTTGAGGGATGGATGGAAGGTGTTATACGTGAAGGGTTCCACATGTACTGGCACTTTAAGGCTGGCTCCACCCAGCAGTGATGACAAGGGTCAAGGGGTACAGTGGCCATCTTAGAGAGTGCTCATGTGTACAGCCTGTACTGAATAAACATCCATTGCTCCAGACCGGAGTCTTGTGTCTCTCACAACCCACAGGACATCACACACCCGATGTTCTAATTGAACTTACGTTCGACTCAAACTCGAAGCTCAACTCTAGTCAACGTTAATAGCTTTATATGGGACTGCCTGAGAGTGATGCCAAGATATTGGAGTCCTGATGCTGGTTGCTTGTGGGCTTATTACTGCACAATATAAATTACTGAAAATGAAAAGTGTGAGAACGCCATTTAAAATATTTGCAGAAAATGCCCTATTATTAATATATTTTTTTTAATATACATATCTTTAACCACGTCAGCCCCAGAAGGTTTTACCCCCTTCCTGCCCAGGTGAAATTTCAGCTTCCGGCACTGCGTCGCTTTAACTGACAATTGCGCGGTCGTGCGCCGTGGCTCCCAAACAAAATTGGTGTCCTTTTTTCCCCACAAATAGGGCTTTCTTTTGGTGGTATTTGATCACCTCTGCGGTTTTTATTTGTTGCGCTATAAACAAAAATAGAGCGACAATTTTGAAAAAAAATGCAATATTTATTACTTTTTGCTGTAATAAATATTCCCCAATATATATATATATATATATAAAAAATATGTCCTCAGTTTGGGCCGTATTTTTCTACTTATTTTTGGTAAACAAAATGCAATAAGCGTTTATCGATTGGTTTGCGCAAAATTTATAGGGTTTACAAAATAGGGGATAGTTTTATGGCATTTTTATAATTTTTTTTTTTACTAGAAATGGCGGCGATCTGCGATTTTTTATTGGGACTGCGACATTATGGCGGACACATCGGACACTTTTGTCCCATTTTTGGGACCAATCACGTTCATACAGTGAACAGTATAAATGTGACTGGCAGGGAAGGGGTTAACCACTAGGGGCGGGGAAGGGGTTAAATGTGTAGCCTAGTTTGTGTTCTAACTGTAGGGGGAGGGGGGTGACTGGGGGAGGTGACCGATTGTGTCCCTATGTACAAGGGACACAGATCGGTTTCCTCTCTCCCTAAAGGACGTGGAGCTCTGTGTTTACACACAGAGCTCCACGTCCCTGTTCAGTTACTGGGCAATTGCGGGTGCCCGATGGCGATCGTTGCCGCCGGGCACGCGCACTGTGATCCCAGCAAAGCGGCGGGTGCACGCGTGCCGCCGGCGGTGTGCGCGTGCCCCCTAGTGGCTTTAAAAGACAGGACGTCATATGATGTCCTGTCAGAAGAATGGAGTCTTCCGGCCGCCTTCATGTGACGGTGGGCGGTGGACAAGTGGTTAATATTGATACTTTAGAACTGTATTTGTATACATAAAATAGTCCAACCATCACAGCTCGGTCTAATCAACTATAATACAACAACAAACTGTCCCCTTCAGACAAAGAGATACATAAATATATATATATATATATATATATATATATATATATATATATATATATATATATATATATGTACTCCTGATCAACTGATAAGGGCTTGTGCATAGAGGTACGCAATCATTTTATACTTAATTATTATATTTTTTTCCCTTATTCTGTCTCATTCCCATAAAATGCAACTGATTATACCCCCTCTTTTATTCCTTTCTTAGTATATTTTTACAAGTATAATACAGAAGAGATAAAGATTTATAATAAATTATTGACACCTACATAGTTTCTAAGATATATTAGAAACTAGTAAAACCATAATTAACTGAAGTAAAACATGCCTGACATCAACCCTGATTTTTAAATTGGGCTTTACAATAGCTCTATATTCTAAAGCCTTTTAATTGAAACACACAGGATGTGTTTCTAAGCTGTTTAAAAATGACAAAAAAATGACATTAAGAGTGTCTGTTGTGACATTTGACTGTTTTTAGAAATTAATTACTTCAAAACACATGCAGCTAGAGAGGTCAGGAATAACACATTTTAAACCTATTTGCTGCTTGTTAAAAATAATGTAATTCCCATAGTCCAAGCAGTCTATTTGTAATTTGTAACACTTAGAGGATCTTGTAGCATCATAAAATGCAGCATACATCAATTTTACTGTTTTTAGACTCAAACGTGCACAGTATAGTTCTGCCCAATACAGCACAATACAGAAAAACATCAATGTTTTGAATGTTCTTCATAAAGGCTGTGTTTAAATGGAGTTCAACCTTACGACAGAAGCAATTAGACCAGAAATCTTTATACCTAAAAACATGAAATTCAGCTTTATTCATATAACATGCCACCTAAGCAGTCTCTGAGACTATCTATGACATCTGAGATTGTCACCAGAGACTATTGATGCTTACACAAGAAACATCTTGCCTAATGTGTTTTACCATGATTGCAGAATTCAATTTCCAAATGTTTTCTTCTATTTCCATTAGCTAAGAGAAAATATGATTTTAGTTGTGGTTTCAGCAAGCATAAAAGCTGTAAGTAGTGTAAAATATTAGTCTGAAGTAGGATCAGCACACAAAACTAATTATGTTCAGAGACTAATTGTTTAATAAAACATCTGATTTGGGATTCAAATTTCATAAACGCAGCTTAATTAAACATATTGGAAATCTTATCTTTATCATTTCTGCAGAGATTGAGGTTATGGCTCTTGTTTTTGTGGTTGACTTTCATCCTTTATAAGATGACTCTAATTGTAAAAATTTACATTTTGATGTGTATTTTTAATGTAAGGTAAAGAGAATATATAATATTTTGTACATATTATCTGTATGTGTTATGTTTAGGGTTTAAACCTACATTTGTGTTTTGTTTTTGTTATCAGAAGACCACATCATATGCACCATTTCCAGCCATCATATGGCGCAGTAGGCTAAATTTCACGGGGCAGATTCACAAAACAATTACGCCTGTCTAACTGGTGTTAGACAGGAGTAATTTCAAATTTCCCGCGGCGTATCACTAGTTTGAATTCTCAAACCATGATACGCCGGCTTCGGGCTTCGATCCGAGAGGCTTACGTCTTCGTAAGCCTTCGGATCTACGCTGCCATCTATTTGCGGCCGCTGGGAGGAGTTCGCGTCGTTTTAATGCGTCGGGATATGCAAATGTGTTTTTACGGGGATTCACGAACAAACGAGCGAGCGTCGCAATCGTTTTCGTCTATTTTTTTATACGTAAAGTTAGAGCAGCTTTTTGCTGCTCTAACTTTACGTAGCCCATGTTAAGTATGGCCGCCGTTCCCGCTTCAAATTTATTTAATTTTTTATTTTGTTTACGTAACTCGTCGGGACGTGGATCGGCCGTAAAGTACGCTACATAAACAACGAATGACGTCACGACGTGATTTCGCGCAATGCACGGCGGGAAATTTGCGAACGGAGCATGCGCAGATCGATCGCCGCGGGAACGCGCCTAATTTAAATGTTTCACGCCCCCTACTCGCGCAGATGGATTACGACGGGAGAAATACACTACGCCGCCGTCGTTTACCGTAGAAAATCTACCTGAATTCCACGTAGATCAAGGTAAAAAACGGCGGCGTAGCGTATTTCTGATACGCTACGATAATCGATTTCTCTGTGAATCTGCCCCCACATGTTTACCAGGCTAAACTTATTTTGTTTAGCTGAACAAAAATGTTGTTCTTGGAGATCAGTAGCTGAAGTTCTGATTAAACACACACACACGCATTATGGGTGGAACTGCATAAAGATGTGCATAGTTCCAAGTTAATCATTGGAGTTTGTTATAGACCACCCAATGTTAATGAAGAGGTGGAGACTCGGCTCCTTGCACAGATGGAAAGGGCTGCAAGGGCTGGGACGGTAATAATAATTGGGGATTTTAACTACCCAGAAATTAACTGGAGTAATCGTACTGTTGGGACAGTTAAAGAGCAACAATTTCTAAACCTATTGCAGGACAATTTTATGGTCCAGCTTATTGAGGTCCCAACTAGGAAAGATGCTCTGTTGGACCTGGTAATCTCAAACCATGCAAAGCGTATTACTAACGTTTAGATAAAAGAACACCTGGGTAGCAGTGACCATAACATGATTTCATTTGATGTTAGCTGTAAGCAAAAGCCACATGCGGAAAAGATAAAAACACTTGATTTCAAGAGAGCAAATTTTTCAAGGATGAGGGCTGCTCTCCAGGACTGGGAGAGAATATTGGCATCAATGGGCACATAACAGAAATGGGAATTCCTCAAAAAGACTGTTTGTGAACTCACTGCAAAGTATATTCCCATGGCAATAATTTTAAAAGGCTAAAAATAAAACCTTTGTGGCTCACGGCCAAAGTTAAAAAAGCTATAAACTATAGGAAAAAAGCTTTTAAAACATATAAAAATGAAGGAACACTTGTGTCGTTTAAATGTTACAAAGAATATAACAGGATATGTAAAAAGGAAATCAAGGATGCAAAAATTCAAAATGAACGACAGATTGCAAAAGATAGTAGGACAAACCCCAAGAAATTCTTCAAATATATTAATAGTAAAAAGTCTGAGCATGTAGGCCCTTTACAAAATAATCTAGAGTGGGTGACTTGGGACAAAGAGAAGGCAAATTTATTAAATACTTTCTTAAGCTCTGTGTATACAAAGAAGCATGGGGAAGCTCATGTCCATAATGGGGGCGGTAGTGACACAGCCCCAAATAATCCACAATGGCTCAAAAGTGATATGGTCTAGAAATATTTAGACAGAATAAAGGTGGATAAAGCACCTGGACCAGATGGAATCCACCCACGGATCCTAAAAGAATTGAGTTTTAAACAGCTTAGAAACACATCCTGTCATTTCAAAGCCATTGTATCTAATTTTTAGGGACTCATTAATGACAGGAATAGTACCACTGGATTGGCGCAGGGCCAATGTAGTGGCCCATTTTTAAAAAGGGAACAAAGTCTTTACCAAGTAACTACTGTATAGACCAGTTAGTTTAACTTCTATAGCTGGAAAGATACTGGAGAGATTAATAAAAGACCACATAGATGAGTTCTAGCTGGAAACATACTATTTAACGACTTTAGCCCCGGACCATATTGCTGTCCAAAGACCAGAGCACTTTTTGTGATTCCGCACTGCGTCGCTTTAACTGAAAATTGCGCGGTCGTGCGACGTGGCTCCCAAACAAAATTGGCGTTCTATTTTTCCCACAAATAGAGCTTTCTTTTGGTGGTAATTGATCATCTCTGCGGTTTTTATTTTTTGCGCTATAAACAAAAATAGAGCGACTATTTTGAAAAAAATTCAATATTGTTTACATTTTGCTATAATAAAAATCTCCAAAAAGATATAAAAAAAACATTTTTTTTCCTCAGTTTAGGCCGATACGTATTCTTCTACATATTTTTCGTTAAAAAAAATCGCAATTAGCGTTTATTAATTGGTTTGCGCAAAATTTATAGCGTTTACAAAAAAGGGGGTCGTTTTATGGCATTTTTATCATTATTTTTTTTTACTAGTAATGGCGGCGATCAGCGTTTTTTTTTTGGTATTGCGATATTATGGCGGACACTTCGGACACTTTTGACACATTTTTGGGACCATTGGAATTTTTATAGCGATCAATGCTATAAAAATGCATTGTATTACTATAAAAATGTCATTGGCAGTGAAGGGGTTAACACTAGGGGGCAGGGAAGGGGTTAAGTGTGGTCCTGGTGTGTTCTAACTGTATGGGGGGGGTGGCCTCACTAGGGGAAATCACTGATCTTCTGTCCATACATTGTATGGACAGAAGATCAGCATTTCCCCCGCTGACAGAAAAGAGAGGTATGTGTTTACACACATACCTCCCGTTCCCCGCTCTGTAACGAGCAATCGCGGATGCCCGGCGGCGATCGTACCCTCCGGGCACGCGCGCGGGACTCGGGGGACATGCGCACGCCCTACAAGCTGCTAGAGGGAGGACGTAGAGCTATGTGCTCCCACGTAGCAGTGCCACCGTCCCGCAGTAATATGGATTCATGAAAGACAGAAGCTGTCAGACAAACCTGATTTCTTTTTATGAAGAGGTAAGTATAACCTTGGACAGAGACGTGGCAGTGGATATGGTATACTTGGATTTTGCAAAAGCATTCGATACAGTTCTGCACACACGGCTCATGTGTAAGGTAAAGTCCACCGGATTGGAAATATTAGTTTTGTAAATGGAAAGAAAACTGGCTAAAAGACAGAATTCAGAGTGTAGTGGTTAATGATTCTTACTCTGAATGGTCTAAGGTTATCAGTGTTGGGACCATTACATTTTAATATATTTATAAATGATATTGGGTCTGAGATCCAAAGTAACATTTCTGTTTTTGCAGATGACACCAAGCTATGCAGTGGAATAACGTCCTTGCAGGATGTCTCCAATATACAAGCCGACCTCAATGCTCTGTCTAATTGGGCTACTATGTGGCAGATGAGGTTTAATGTTGAGAAATGTAAAGTTATGCACTTGGGGGCTAAGAATATGCAGGCATCATACATACTAGGAGGAGTACAACTGGGGGGATCTGTAGTGGAGAAGGATCTGGGGGTTTTGGAAGATCATAAGCTCAATAATGGCATGCAATGCCAAGCTGCGGTTTCCAAAGCAAGCAAAGTCCTTTCTTGTATTAAGAGAGGTATGGACTCCAGAGAGAGAGATATCATTTTTCCCCTGTACAAATCATTAGTAAGACCTCATCTGGAATATGCAGTTCAGTTTTGGGCTCCAGTTCTCAAGAAGGATATCGGGGAACTGGAGAAAGTGCAGAGAAGGGCAACCAAACTGAAAAGAGGCATGGAGGAGATCAGCTATGAGGAAAGATTAGAGGAACTGAATTTATTCACTCTTGAGAAGAGGAGAATAAGGGGGGGGGGTATGATCAACATGTACAAATATATAAGGGGTCCATATAGTGAACTTGGTGTTGAGTTATTCACTTTATGGTCAACACTGAGGACAAGGGGGCACTCTTTACGTCTAGAGGAAAAGAGATTTCTCCTTCAAATACAGAAAGGTTTCTTCACAGTAAGAGCTGTGAAAAAGTGGAATAGACTTCCTGCAGAGGTGCTCTAGCAAAGCGTGGTGACGTACACCACGTTCGACGGCACTCTGTTCCATTGAAGCTCCGTCTCATAACTTGCCTCTGAGCATGCGTGGCTTTAAAAAACGTCGTTTTCAACATCGTTTTGCCCACACACCATCACTTTTTATGACACAAAAAACAACGTTTTGAAAAAACGACACAAAAAAATTCAAGCATGTTCGAATTTTTTTTGGTCGTTTTTTTTTAAGACATAAAACAACGTTTTGCCCACACACTGTGATTTTAAATGACGTTTTTGAAAACGTTGTTTTTTTTTTCATCACAAGAAATGATCGTGTGTTCGCGGCATTAGTATTGAAAGAAAAAACTTTGCTGGGATTTATTTTTTTATTTTTTGAAAAAATATATATTTGTGTCACCATGTTCCTTTCATACTAATATAGTACCTGAATAAACATGTCAGCCTTCATTTTACCCCCTGGTACACTCTGGGGGTTCTTCTGAGCAAAACAACAGTGTCTACTTTGCCTTATTAGCCACTTCCAGACCAGCGGCATCCCTGTCCATCGCTGAACTTTCAGTGGTTATACAGGAATGATAACGGCAGCTGATACCATTTTTAGAGCCTTCTCATTGCCTTCCGCAGCTTCTTCAGGCTCTCTCATCCCACCGGGAGACCCATGCGAGAGACCCACACTTTTGATCAGGACCATTTGAGTGATGTCCATTATCAATATGATTTTAAAAGGCCAGTCGGCACATCTTTCAGCCGGCCTGACATCTGAATAAAGCCGGGATCAGCTTTAATCCGCTCTACGCTATGGTAACCTGAAAGCGATGACCTGACATTTCTTCTGGTTTACCCGGTGATTAACGGTGCCTCTTTTAAAAAATCAAAAGCATTCAAAAACACTGATCTTGGTTTTGAATTTTTGAATGGGCAGAGGAGGGATATGGGATTTTATAGACCCCAGTGCACTCCATAAAGAGTACCTGTCACATGCCTATTGCTGTCAAAAGAATGTTTACATTCCCTGTGACAGCAATAAAATGAATTGCATTTTTTTTAAAACAACAATGAAAAAAAATAATTTAAATGCCTCCTTTTTCCTGTGCTTGCGGGCTAAGACTAACATCCCACACATATAAGGTATCACTGCAAAGTCAGATCATGGGCATCAATTCTAGTACTAGACTTCCTCTGTACATTGAAAGTTGTAATCTAAAGGTTTTTAAAGCCTATAGATACAAAATTGGTAATTTGTCGCCATTGCAGGGGCATGCACAATTTTCAAACGTGATATGTTTGGTATTTATTTACTCAACATAACATCATCTTTTATATCTACAAAACGATTGGATTATGTATTGTGTTTGTTTGCAATAACATTTAAAAAAAAATTCCCAGAAAAATTGCGTTTGAAAAACTTCTGTGCAAATACTGTGTCACATAAAAAATTACAATACATTTTTTTTTCCCTAGAGCCTTTGCTTTAAGAAAATATATAATGTTTGGGGGTTCTAAATAATTTTTTTGCAAAAAATACTGATATTGTTACCTGTAAACAAAATATCACCTGGTCTGGAAGTGAGTAGCTTTAGACAGTATTCTACTAAAAATACAGGGCCAGATCCACATACAATTGCCCTGGCGCAGTGTATCAGAAATACACTAAGCCACCGTATTTTACCTGGCTCTAAGTCGAATCCAGGAAGATTTCGGCCCGTAAGGTACGGTGGCGTAGTGTATTTCTCTCGGCGGAATTGAATTATGAAGCATTCTCCGTTCAGAAATTTCCCGCTGTGCATTGCGCAAAATTACGTCGAAACATCGTTTTTTTTTTTTAGTAGCGTAAATTACGTACATTCCTATTCACGGACGACTTACGCAAAAAAATTAAATAATTGAAATTTCGACGCAGGAACGATGGCCATACATAACATGGCAAGTCTAACTATAGACCGGATAATAGCAGCTTTAACTATATGCTGGAAAAAGCCGACTAGCGACGACGTAAGAGAATGCGACGGCCGATCGTAACTTTTGTGGATCGCCGTAAAAAGCTCATTTGCATACCTGACGCGGAAAACGCCTCAAAGTCCACCCAGCGGGCGCAGAAATATTGCAGCTCAGATCCGACTGTGTACGAAGACGTAAGCCTGTCGGATCGAAGCCCAAAGCCATCGTATCATGGTTTGAGGATTCAAACTAAAGATACGACGCGGGTAATTTGAAAGTACGCCGGTGAATCAGGAGATACACTGGCGTACTAGCTCTATGGATCTGACCCGAAGTTCCTATTGCAAGAAATGCCTAAACTTATACTTGTTTCCTAAGCAGAATACTGAGAAAATCAGTGAGCTAATCACAGAAGCCAGAAAATACATTTCTGGGGGAATTCTGTACACCACAGTGTACAGAAAACATCCGGGTTGCCATATTGCACGGATTTGTTTACAAAGTTAGAAAAGTAGTGGCTGCAGATTGAAAGAGAAGGTATTTTTTTTTAACAATATTACATTTCAATATTACTTATGTAGCAATTTTATATGCTATATAATTTTCTTTTTACCTAGAGCCACATGTTTTTAGATAAAGTAGGGAAGGTTTATTTCATGTTTTTCCTACTTGTATTCCTGATAGGGATATTCACTCTCTCCAGTTTTGCTTATAAACAATGTCAGCAGGATGACACAATTGATGGGCATAATAGGGTTGATTTACCAAAGACAAATAGACTAGTGATGCAACGGATCGTCATTGATCCGTTTTCTGAACGGATCAACATGTTTGGATCAACACACCACGCGATCCGCGGATTGAGCTCCGCTGCCTCGGCCATAGGAAAGGCCGCAGCTTCGGCCTAGCTCCGGAACAAAGGCCATATTGGTACACTGCCTAGGTGACCTTAGTGAATGAGTTGAAGCTCTGCTGAATTCCATCATCCAATCATGTGTATGTAAACATTTTTTTTTGTTTCCTTGCATGTGATACATGAAATTGCCCAACATTCACTAAGCTCTGGAGTAAATTCCCTGCAAATTGAACAGCCTATTTGTTTTTAGTAAATCAACCCTCAATGTTTATTTTTTCTATGAAGAAAATAGATAGAAGAGCTTACCCACACAAGCATCATTTTACAGCATTATCAGGGTCCCAAAGAGGATATGATAGATATGAGCAGTCCTAAAATGTCACCTCATTTTGAAATCATAAATACATAAAAAAAAAAAAAAAAAAGATTTTCAAATAATGTGGCCCAATCTCCTGTATAACAAAAGTACTTTGCATTGCAAGAGTAAAGTATTTGATATCCAGTGATAAAAATAGTTCCTTGCCACTTTTCAGGTAGTGTTTTTGATGATAAAGCTCTTATAAAGTTGATGTGAAGGGAATTGCAGTTTATAAATACACTAGAGATAGACACATTTACTGCATTTCTATCCCCTGGGTAGAAGATCAAGCTCTGGAATAAACCAGTGGAACTGTGATGATATAGAATGTGTGTAATATTTCCTAGTGAATTCATTCTGTTCGTTAGCCATGAGACAACAAAGGCTTTCTCTTATCTTTTATTTGATGGGTTTATATCAACCAGGTTACAAGGTTGTCACAGGATACAGTTAAGTGTCTCACAAATCAGAAATAATTGGAAGGTGGTGATGGAATCAGATACTTTTGATTAACAACCATAGATACAGCTTTACAATTGTTAGAGATTAAAGAAAAACACATTCCTAGAAGTTTTCTTCCGTTTCTGGGTTTTATTCAACTAGATAGAAATAATAACAATAATAAGTATAACTATTATTATTATTATTATTATTATTTCTTTTTTTCTAAAGGCAAAATGAGTGAACAACAATCTAGATATTTCATTGATGGTGAATTTCCAAATGTCTCTCTAATTGTTTTCTTAATTTTTTCTACTTTTTACATGTAAAGTATATATAAACACTAACAATGAACTTTTATTATTTATTAACATAACTATTTAAACCAGCAAGACTGATTTAATAACTCACCTTTATTTATATGTATTACAAATTGAATGCTTGTCTCCTTCAATATATTCCCCATTTGCACTAATAAATTGTTTTTCATCTTGTTTTCCACTGGTCGAAGGCATGGAGAAAATCAATTTCTGTCAGCTGTTTCAACACATCAGCCATTTTCTTCTTTACAGCATCAACTGACTTGTCCCTTTAAGCACTGATTGAACTTTTAAAAGTTGCATGGTGCTAAATGGGGTGAATACAGGGCCGCTGATAGGGGGGGACCGCCAGCCCTTCTGTAGGGGGCCCAGGCAAACAGGGGGGCCCAGAGAGCAGAGGGAATCATTGTAATCAGATACAGGGGCAATTACAGAATTCCCAGCACCGATCCCCCTCCCTGTTTTGCCTTCTTCTGATCCCCCCCTCTGCGTCCCCTGTCACTGTGCTGCCCTCCTCCACGGCACTGCTGGCTTACCTGTCTCGTAAAAAAAATAATGAATTATAAAATAAAATACATTTTAATACATTTTTACATTCTTAAAATAATTATTTAAAAAAAAGTTTCTCTGTTATGTCTGTGTCTTCTAATAATGATTTTAGTGTATTTTGTTTGTGGAAATATTGTTTTGATATATTTTGGGGGGCCCTGTCAGATAGGCTATACCCGGCCCCGTGATTTCTAACAGCAGCCCTGGGTGAATATGAAGAACGTTCAAGTGTAGTAATGTGCTTGTCAGTCAAAAACTGCTTCACAGAAAGTGCTGTGTTCGCTGGCCACCCGTGATCGCTCCACGGAGAGCCAGACTGGGGATCTGTCAATATAAACAAACAGATTCTCATTCTGACAGGGGAGTAGAGAGAGATTGTCTGTTCCTTGTTATCAGGAACAGCAATCTATCTCTACTCCCTGTCAGTACACTCCCCCCAGAGTTAGAAACCCCTCCCTAGGGAACACATAACCCCTTAATCGCCCCCTAGTGTTAACCCCTTCCCTGCCAGTGCCATTTATACAGTGATCAGTGGCTATTTTTAGCTCTGATCGCTGTAGAAATTAAACTGGTCTGCCGCAATGTAGCAGTCCCGCTAATCACTGCCATTACTAGTAAAAAAAAAATAGCATAAAAATGCCAAAATTATATCTAAAATTTTTAAAAGCTATAACTTTTGCGCAAACCAATCAATATATGCTTATTGCGATTTTTTTTGCCAAAACAATGTAGAAGAATACATATTGGCCTAAAGTGAAGAAGAAATATTTTTTACAAATATTTTTGGGTATATTTATTATAGTAAAAATTTAAAAATATATATTTTTTAAAATTGTTGGACTTTTTTTGTTTATAGCACAAAAAATTAAAAATGCAGAGGTGATCAAATAAAAAGAAAGCTCTACTTATGGAAAAAAAAAAGAAAAAAAAATGTTTGTTTACAACGTTGCATGACCGCAAAATTGTCAGTTAAAACGACACAGTGCTGTATCACAAAAAATGGCCTGGTCATTAAGGGGGTAAATCCTTCCCAGGCTAAAGTGGTTAATAGACATACCTTGCATATATATATATACTGTATATATATATAGATATATATATAGATATATATATATTTATATATATATATCTATATATATTTATATATATATATATATATATATATATATATATATATATATGTATATATATATATATATATAGATATATATTGTCCAGATACGCCGTCGTATCTCTGTTTTTTTGGCGTCGGATCTATGCGCCTGATTCTTAGAATCAGTTACGCATAGATTTGCCTTAGATTCGACTGGCTTAAGTCACTTACATCATCGTATCTAAGTTGCATATTTACGCTGGCCGCTAGGTGGCGTTTCCGTTGAGTTCCGCGTCAAATATGCAAATGAGCTACATACGCCTATTCCCGAACGTATTAGCGCCCGCTCGTCATAGTTTACGTCGTTTTCGTAAGCGTAAACTTACCCCTCCTATATGAAGGGGTAACATTGCGTAGGTCCGGCGTATGCAATGTTAAGTATGGACGTCGGGACAGCGTAGTTTTTTTCCATCGTTTACGTCGTTTGGGTAACTCGTTCACGAATAGGGCTTTGCGTAAGTTACTTTCACATCGAAACCAATGTATTTGCGGCGTAATTTGGAGCATGTGCACTGAGATACCTCCACGGACGGCGCATGCGCAGTTAAAAAAAACATCAAAAACATGGGGTCATGATTGATTTAAATGAAACACGCCCACCTCATACACATTTGAATTACGCGGGCTTACACTGGCCCATTTACACTACGCTGCCGCAAGTGATTTGAGAATATGGCACTTGATTCTCTAAGTTGCGGCGGCGTAGTGTAAATAGGATAGGCTACGCCTGCCGACATCTACGAGAATCTGGCCCAGAGTCTGCATATAGCCAGATTGCAGAGCTGCAGAGCTTAAATTTAAAGACAGAGAAAACTGCTCTGGCAGGTATGGACAGGTATGGACAGGTATGGATATCTGTCAGATCTCTTTTTGTATCGAAGGTTGGCTTGCCTTCCACTTCAGCTTGGTCTATTCCTGCTAGGTGCCGCTTGCACCAATCCACTGCAGATTCAAACGCTGGTGGATTCTCCACACTAGCAGTCACATGTGAACTTATTGCAGCAGTGTTATTAGGGACAACAGCAGCCCTATTTTCCCTTGGAAAGCTCTGTTCAGGCATGTATGGGGTTCTATCAGGCAGTAACAACCCCTCCAGTCAGAGAGCTCTATCTCTGGCTTCAGCAAGGATCACCTCTTTTTTCTGTTTTGACCGCCCCATCCTTGCAGTGTTTCACACAGCAACCGATAACACAGTTCACAGCAGAGAGGGGAGAAAAATAAATGTGATTCTCCTTTCACAGGTACACAACCTGCATGCAACTCAGTCCATTAAACTTCTGTGCAATGCTGTTCACCTGGCTGCCACACACAGCTAGCAGCAGTTCCTGATGCGATTCACTACTGGAACAAGGACCCGGATTCCACCATCTAGATGCCTGCTGAATCCACCACTGTGACATTGGGGGTTGTTAGCTCTTGTGGTAGATGCATTTTCTTGTAGCGAATCCACACCAAACAGGCATATATCGTTAAGAGCGTGGTAGCCCACGTTTTTTAAATGAGAAAAACAAAATAAAAGTCCACTCAGGAATCTTACGCAGGGGTTTAAACGTCATTCAAAAATAGATGAAAAAACCAGCGAGTTAAACCAGCAGCAGCGAAAAGTGTAAAAGTGACACCGCTTAAAACAGTATCCAGCGGAGGGAAGGCTGTGTTGTGTGCCAGAAGAGAGGCTGACCAAAGGCCAGGACAAAGAGTGGTTGCCCATAGCAACACAGATGAGGCCAGTTGGGCTGTCTGTGGACCATGGGGTGTGCCTGCCAAGGGTGGTTGCAAGTGGCTTCCGGAGAAGCCAATACAGCATGTTGGAGAGAGCCAACAAGGCTCTGCTGGGAGAGTGCGATCTCCCATGGCAACGAAAGTGGAAGTTGTGCCTGGAGGGAGGAGCTGCAGGAGAGATTTGGCTCAACATCTCCACAAAGAGGCCTGTGTGTTCTTGCCAGCTGGGAACCATCAGGAGAGAAACGCATTGGAGAAAAGTCATCCAGTACCATGCCTGGAATGTGGCCAGTTGGGGCACGGCATATTTATTTGCCCTAAATTCTGGGATGCAGCTGAGAGACAGTGCACTCAAGTGGAAACATCCAAGGAGCTCGCAGTAACGCAGAGCGTATCCCAGGTCAGCTATGGAGCTGCCCAAGGAGCAAAGAGTTCCCCTTTAAAAATAGAGGGTTCTGTGAGGAGAAGCTCACAGGCTATAGTGGGTAATAGAGAATCCACAAAAAATAGCAGTTATGTCTACACGTAATGAAAATTGTAATGATAATGCTGACAAAAGTGTTGGCAAATGTGATGGTATTGGTAATGATGACATTGAAAAATGTGTTTCCTTTTAATGTCATGTCTGAAAGTGTTGGAAATGTGTCTACTATCAATGATGGGAGTAGGATATCTCCCATGACAACCAGAAGCACAGGATTGTCCATGGATGTCTCATGGGGTCTCCATGGGTTAGAGCCAGAGGTTTTCCAGGATGGTGGTGGTGCTACTCTGGTGAAACAAGTGACAACTGTGTCACACAGTGAGTGTGTGTGGGTGCAGCCCCACAACCCTAAGGCCTCGTACACATGACCAAGGAACTCGTCGGGCGAAACACATCGTTTTCCTCGTCGAGTTCCTTGTTAGGCTTGTCGAGGAACTCGACAAGCTTGCTTTGCGTACATACGTTAAAGACCAAATCTCACGCGGTGACTTCAACACATAAAACGGCAGGGGCTGCTTTTGCTAATCTCATGTTACTGCGTGTTAGGAAAAAGTTTGGTAAGAGACATTTGCACTTTTAAGTCTGTTACAGCGTGACTAATGTGCTATTTCCATTACAAATACTACTTTTACCGAGGGTGCGTGGGTTTCTTAGCATACAAACGCTCGAGTTTCTCGTCGAAAAGCAGCCCTACGAGGAACACGACAAGCCAATTTGGACTCCTGTCGAGGAAAAAGAGAACTTGCTCTCTTTTTTGCTCGTCGAGTTCCTCGACAGTTCCCTCGGTGAAAAATGTACACACGACCGGTTTCCTCGCCAAAAAAGCTCTCCCACCAAGTTTCTTGATGGATTCTGCCGAGAAAACCGATAGTGTGTACGAGGCCTGAGTGTAACCCAGTTGTCAAGGGGTTAATTCATCCTGCAAAAGCTGAAAGTGCAGAGCTGTGTGTGTCAGTATCGCCCCTAGAGCAGGTAGGGCAAAACAGCCTGCCTTGTCAGATGTATCATCCCAATGTGAGAAGTATAGAAGTGACACAGATGATGTTTTGGCTAGTGAATCTCAGGTTCCTGTGGGGTTTTCTAGACCAGGTTATGGAACCACAATGGACTGGGATAGTTGGTGTGAGAATGCAATCGCAATATTAAATAATGTGGTGGACATAACACCTGCTATGCCCAATGGAGAGATCGCAGATTCGCTGGTGCTCAAGGACACGTTTGCTCCTGCGGAGGTTAATGCCCTCCAGTCTGAAGGAACAGTTCAGGGCACTGGCATAGCAAATGTGTTGTCCACAGCCCAGCAACTAAGTAATAGCAAGTGTCAAGGTGACGATGTGACTTGTAATGACCTACAGAGGCTCATTGACACTGTTGCAGAAGGGATGAGTGTGAGACATGTGTCTGACAGCGCTCCAGGGAAGCAACAGGCGGTGATGATGGAGGATGGTATTGTTCGCTTATGTGATGTATTTGCAATCCACATACATGATTGAATATGGTTGCTTTTATTTAGATTTAGGTGGAACACTTTAATATTGGTTGGTTCACAATAAGCACAATATTTATATATTTTTACATTGGTTTGGTTTAACAAATTTCCTCCCGTCATATAGCAGAAAGATTGTGCGAAAGTGGTTGTGATATCCTGACCAGACATCATTTGACGTGATCAGGATATCACAGTCAGCATGCGCCCGCGGGGGTGCTTAGCGTGGCGATCGGAGGCCCCCTTCAAAGGGTGCCAATCAGTGCCCTACACCTGCCAGCCTGTCCCCTAATAAATGCCTGTCAGTGCCCACAACAGTGCCAATCAGTTCCCAAAAAGTGCCAATCAATGCCCTATCAGTGATGCCTGTCAGTGCCCCATCAAAGTGCCAATCAGTGCCACTCGGTAATGCCTGTCAGTAGCTCCTCATAAATGTTGCCTATCCAGTGCTGCCTATCAGAGCCCATCAGTGTTGCCTATGAGTGCCATCAGTGCTGCATATCTGTGCCGTTGGTGCTGCCTATCAGTGCCGCCTATCGGTGCCTATCCGTTTTTTTTCTTTAAATTGTCGGTCTTTTTTCATTTATAGCGCAAAAACTACCACCAAAAGAAAGATATATTTGTAAGAAGAAAAAGATACAAATCTAGTTTGGGTACAGTGTAGCATGACCACGCAATTGTCATTCAAAGTGCAACAGTGCTGAAAGCTAAAAAATTGCCCTGGGCGGGAAGGGAGGAAGTGCCCAGTATGAAAGTTGTTAAACATTTATGTTACTAATACTTTATTGGAAAGTATATAAACACTACCAGGAATAGAGACAGAAGCCAAGGGCATTACGTGGAGGGTACCTAGAACAACAACTGGGGCCATTAGTGACAAGTAGGTCTAACCAGGGTCAGTGCAAGAGGCATCAGGTAAAGCATTTCTTGACTGCCAATAAAACTAAATGGGCCAGATTCAGGTAGATGGGCGAATCTTTAAGTTGGAGTAACGTTTCTCATTTACGTTACTCCGCCGAAACTTTAGCAGCAAGTACTGTTATTCACATAGCACTTGCTCCTAAAGTTGCGCCAGAGTAACGGAAATGCGCTGGCGTAACCCGACGGAAGTGGAAGTGGGTGTGATAATATGTAAATGATGGGCGGAGCCCAGCGCAGAGGCTTACGTTCAGCGCATCATCCACGGAGCATGCGCAGTGAGTGAGGCTCCACTCGCCCCCCTGTGCGCATGCTCACAACTTCCGTCGGCACCACTTCACGGGAACCGTCAGCGCAATGTGTTCCGTTGCGTGTATAAAAGCGCCAGCGGAAGCGCCATTCCGGCGCAAAAGTATTTTCGTTTCCCCCCACCCCAGGGAAGTTACTTTTGTTGTGTCATGGCTGCTCCCGCTCCCCCAAAAGAGAGGAGGAACCTCAATTTTAATGCCCAGGAGGTCTCGATTGTAATTTCGGTTATGGAGACCCACAACGATGTCCTCCATGGCAGGAAAAGCAGAAAGACCAGCCGGGAGAGGAAGCAGGCCATCCTGGCAAGCATTGCTGCCAGAGTTAATATTTTGGGGTACTCCACCCGGACTGCTGCCGATATTGGCAAGAAGATCAATGATCTGAGGCGCAAGGTCAGGGGCAAGGTGGCCACCATTAGGAGGCATGAGAGGGGCACGGGGGGTGGACCCCCATGTGCGGTCAGCCTGACCACGGAGGAGGAGGTGGTCGCCCGCTGCCTGGACAGGGAGCAGTTGGAGGGGGTCCCGGGATATGACTCCATGGAGGAAGGCTCCAGGACAGGTAAGTGATTTTTACCCCCTTTTTGGTGTGTTGCATGTGGGGGGGGGAGGGTACATGTGCCAAGTGTGTGGGACCACTCAACATGTGTGTGCTTTGTGTCATCCACAGATGACGGAGCTGGGCCATCATCTGTTGGCGGCCAGTCCACCCCATCCCCCCAACGGCATCCTGTGCCCAAGCCCCTGGGTGGTGAAGAGACCGAGGTGGAGGAGAGTGCCCACACCTCACCTGCAGAGGTGGTTGAGGAGGAGCCTGTTGTGGCAGAGCAGGACATTATTTTATTTTTGGAGGAGTCCTCCCCTTCGGCAGAGGCCTCTGTAATGCCCTCCCCCATCCTAGTAAGCCCCTCAAGGGCGACTCCATCTGCCCGGGGACTACCATCTACTGGCCCCAGGAAGGCCACCCGGAAGACCAGGGGGGTCTCTGATCTGGTCCAGGACCAGGTGGCGAGGGACCACGCCAGGCAGAACCAGCAAATGGGGGACATAGTTGGGCACCTGGACAGAGTGGCTGACAACCTGTGCTCCGTGGCCCAGATATCTAATGCAGTGCAGGATGTCAGCTGCAACTGCGCTGCAGTGGTGACCAGTCTGGGGGAGGTGCAGGCTGATATAAGGCACCTCACTGCAGCCGTCCAGGCAAACACTGCTGCCATCCGGGACCAGGGGAGGCAGAGTCAGCGGGCCCAGCATTACCAGGTCACCTGGCAGCTCAGGATGCAGGCCCAGACCAACTCTTACCTCGGCCGGATAGCCATGGCCTTGGAGGGCAGGCATGCCACACCTGCCAGGAGTGGCCCACCCGGGGATCAGCCACCTCCAGATGCCCCCCCACCCCCACCCACTCCATCCAGGCAGCTGAGGAGCCAGAGAGGGGCCACCAGAAGGAGCCCCCGGCATCCCAGATGATGTTTTTTCTTTTTTTTTTCATTAATGCTCAGGTTATGAGCTTTTTTATTTTTGATTATGCTCAGGTTATGAGCTTTTTTATTTTTGATTATGCTCAGGTTATGAGCTTTTTTATTTTTGATTATGGTCAGGTTATGAGCTTTTTTATTTGTGATTATGCTCAGGTTATGAGCTTTTTTATTTTTGATTATGCTCAGGTTATGAGCTTTTTTATTTGTGATTATGCTCAGGTTATGAGCTTTTTTATTTTTATTAATACTGCACACGTTGCAGTGTGAATGGTGTGTGAATGTGAGGGGGTTGCACTCCTGCCAGTAAGGGGTGTCACCCTCGGCCGTGGTGGAGAAGTTATCCCCACGGCTGTGTGAATGATGTGTGAATGGTGTATGAATGGACAGCGACATCATTGGAGCCTTGACGCCGGCGTTGCTGCTCCCAAGTCCTGCATGTTGGACTTGGGCTAATCCAATGCGATGTGGATGTGGTGTGTGTGATCTAGGGACATCAGTGGTGTGCATGCGTGCATTGTCCGTGCGATCAATGTTTTTGTTTAGTGTCCAAAGATGCCTACAGCGAGGACCCTCCTGACTGCTCTTCCATCAGCAGACTGGTTCTCCTCTGGCAGGGGGGGATTGTCTGGTTGGGGGGTCAGGTCATCACGTATGTCAATCTGCAGGCCTTTTCTCATGGCAAAGTTGTGCAGAATGCAACATGCACCGATGATCTGACACACGAAGGTAGGGGAATCCAATAGGGCCCCCCCAGACTTATCCAGGCATCGGAAACGGGACTTCAGGAGCCCAAATGTTTGCTCCACCACTGCACGGTTTTGATGTGTGCTTCATTGTATTTTCTCT
This sequence comes from Rana kukunoris, assembly GCA_029574335.1. Lineage (NCBI taxonomy): Eukaryota > Metazoa > Chordata > Amphibia > Anura > Ranidae > Rana > Rana kukunoris. Next base: position 378,536,680 of record CM056050.1, on the reverse strand, counting down.
CTCCTCTGGTTTGGGGGTTCCGGAAAGGAGTCATTAGATGGGGTCCCAGTGCATATGCCGAGTCACCTGGAAGGGAAAAGACAGGAGGATGTTAGTCATGCTTGTGCCCCTTGTGATGTCAGCATCATGGGGGGGGGACAGTCATGCCTGCCACCCATGTCACTCACCAACCAGCCAGCTGTCCCCATACATGTTCTGTTCGAATTCCATTGGGATGGGGCTCTGATTGTATATGAAGCTGTCATGGCTGGATCCGGGGTGTTTGGCATGGACGTGCCATATGAGGCGTTGGGCATCAGCTACCACCTGTACGTTGATGGAATGCCAATGCTTCCGATTGCGGTATATGTGCTCTGTGGCACTGGGGGGCTGTAGGGCCACATGTGTGCAATCAATGGCCCCCACAGTGCGTGGGAATCCTGCAATGTTGTAGAAATCTGTCATTGCCTTCAGCCGCAGCTCCTCAGTGGTGGGTCTGATGAACTGGTTGGACATGCGTCTGAGGATTGCAGGGACAACCTGGTGCACACATCTGCTCATGGAGGACTGTGACATCCCAGCCACCACTCCACTTGTACGCTGGAATGATCCACTGGCAAGGAAATGAAGTGTTGCCAGTACCTTCACCAGTGGCTGCACTGCTTGTGAGCGGTGTGTCTTGCTGGTGATGTCACCCTGCAGGGTTGTGGTTAATTCAAGGATTGCATCAGGGCTGAATCTGAAGAGGCGATACACCTCCTCATCACCCATGCCAAAGAGGCTCATGCACGTGCGGTATATCCTCTCACATGCCCGCCTCCTCCGTACCGGGGGACCCATTAGTAGTGCTAGGACTGCCCCTGGCATGTTGGCAGACAGAGGTGTTTACCTTGCAAGTGTGGTTGTTCAGCTTGCTATTTTCGTCGGTAACGCTGCTGCTGTAGCTGCTCTCCTGCTGACCTGAGGCCGTCTGGAGTAAAGATAAAGCAGCTATTTGTAGAAATAACTTTGCGACGGACGGACGAGATACGCGCGGCGCATGTAGCCAGCGTCTGGTGCCAATCCGTTTGCGAATTGGGAAATCTTCCTCATTTGCATATTTGAATGGGAAATCAATAGGCGCGACGGATGCGTCAAACGAAAATATGCGCTTACGATACTCTGGCGAAGGAGAGTTAAGCCGGTCGGAAAAAGCCCGTTTTCTGTCGCATCTAGTTTGGTGGGTACGGCCGCATAGATACAACGGCGCATCTTTACAGTTACGCGGCGCATATCGATATACTCCAGCGCAAGTCTTGCTGAATCTGACCCAATGTGTTAACATACATTTTTGTTGTTGTTTTTTTCTAACAAAACAATCTATGTTTATCATATTTAAGACTATGAATACAATATTGTCAGGTGCCACGGTTTTCCTTCTTCTTGTTGATGCAATGGAATACTGTGATGGAGATGGAGAACTGTGATTTCAGAGCTGCTGTGTTTACCTGCAGAACATCTGTTCTGCTAAATAGTTTCTTGCTGGCTTTGTTTGTTCTTGAATAATTTTGGCAATTAGCAATCATTTTGTATGCTCAGCTTTTATAAAAACACAGTCATGCATGCAACTTTTCATGAAGCTGTGCCAGTGTACAAAATTGTGTATATTTGTTATTCCTAACTTACAGTTTAGTTTACCCATACAACATTAAGAGAATAGAGTTTTTTAACTTGGCCAAGAAAGCAGTCAGAGCTAAGCATCTAAAAACACTGTATTGCTAGTTAGAAAACAAAACACAGTAGCTAAATTCAAGAACGTTATACTGCTTAAAGGAGTTGTTAAGTCTTGATGTTTTTTACCCTAATGCATTCTATGCATTAGGGTGAAAAACCTCCTATGCTGCCCCCCAGAGCCCCATGTTTCCTACCTGAACCCAATCGTTCCAGCATCGAGGACAAGCCCAGCAGATCCAGCCGCTGTCTCTGGTTCTCAGGTCCTCATTGGATAGATTGATAGCAGCAGGAATCATAGACTCCCCCTGCTGTCAATTAAATACAGTGACATGAGAGCTGGGGGACAGGGCTGAGTCCTGCTGTCTGTGTCAATGGACACAGCAGCAAAACTCGGGAGCGTGCCTGCGTGGGTGACCCAATGGAAAGTACCGCTCCGAGGGGGCACCCGATGATGAGGAGGAGCCAGGAACAATGCCAGGGAACCCCAGAAAAGGAGGATCAGGGCCACTCTGTGCAAAACCCTTGCACAGTGCATGTAAGTATGATATGTTTGTTATTTTTATTTTTTTAATTCCTTTACAATCACTTTAACCACTTAAGGACCACCTCCTGCACATATACGTTGGCAGAATGGCACATCTGGGAACAGGCACGTACAGGTACGTCCCCTTTAAGTGCCCAGCCGTGGGTCGCGCGTGCCTCACAACCCAGTCCCGTGGACCCTATCGCCGCTGGTGTCCCGCATTTGGTCACAGGAGCAGAAGAACAGGGAGAGGTGTGTGTAAACACACCTTCCCCATTCTTCACAGTGGCAGTGTCACTGATCGTCTGTTCCCTAATAAAGGGAAAGATAATCAATGACGTCACAAGTCCAGCCGCACCCCCTACAGTTAGAAACACATATGAGGTCACACATAACCTCTACAGCGCCCCCTAGTGGTTAACTCCTAAACTGCAATTGTCATTTTCACAGTAATCAATGCATTTTTATAGCACTTTTTGCTGTGGAAATGAGAATGGTCCCAAAAATGTGTCAACATTGTCCGATGTGTCCACCATAATGTTGCAGTCACAAAAAAAAAACGCTGATCGCCACCATTACTAGTAAAAAATATATATTAATAAAAATGCCATAAAACTATCCCATATTTTGTAAACGCTATACATTTTGCGCAAACCAATCGTTAAATACTATTTGGTTTTTTTTTAACAAAAATAGGTAGAAGAATACATATTGGCCTAAACTGAGGAAAAAAAATGTTTTATATATTTTTTGGTGATATTTATTATAGCAAAAAGTAAAAAATATTTCATCTTTTTCAAAAATGTTGCTCTATTTCTGTTTATAGCGCAAAAAGAAAAACGCAGAGGTGATCAAATACCACCAAAAGAAAGCTCTATTTGTGGGACAAAAAGGACGCCAATTTTGTTTGGGAGACACATCGTATGACCGCGCAATCGTCAATTAAACTGATGCAGTGCCGAATCGCAAAAAGGGGCAAGGTCCTTTAGCTGCATAATGGTCCGGGTCTTAAGTGGGTAATAACACTATGGGTAAGATGGGTGTGAAGATCCACCATGGAATAAAAAAATTATAGATTTTATGTAGTATAACATAAATGTACAATAATCCACTACTTATGTTCATTTTATTTAGTTAGAACAGTAGTAACACAATCCACGTTTCTTAAAGCATTACATAAACAGATGACAGATGACATAAATAAAGTATTAATATACACAGAACAAATCATTACAATTAAGGAATATTTTGGGACATATTTATAGAGCAGTGTACCTGATATTTACCAAATTTTCACTGCAGGTGAATGTTTGTGGTTTGTGTGTTTTAAATGGTAGTGATTGAGTTGCCACCAGTGAAACACACTGTCACTGGTTGGGGGTAAGGGGCTATGCGGGAGTAATGAGGGCTGTGGGGCTCTAAAGTAGAGGGGAGACAGTGTCACATTCTTCCTATCTCTGGCTAGTGACATTTCATATAAAAGAGGAAAGGGAAGGCAGCCTCTAATGTATTAACGGTTTGCTGAGAGTCCACAGGGTGCTGAGGACAATGTAGTCTGCTGAGACAATGGTCACTGAAGGCTCTAGAAGGTTCAGAGCAGTAACATTCAGTCAGGGGAGGCAGATGAGGCAGAGCCACACCTGCCATGAACATAAAAAAAAAAGAAAAAGAAAAAAAGATAGACTTTGGGGGTCAAAACTCAGTGACCTGGGATCACAGAGACCCTACTCCAAAAATGTGGGGCTCCTATGACCTATGGTTCCGGAGATATGGTGCTCCATGTGCAGCCTGTCAGAAGCTACATACAGAGCGGCCAGTTTAAATACAAGCTGGCACACTCTGTTTGCAGCAGACTGAGAGGATGAGCTTACAGTGCCTCTCCTCACTTCTTGTCAGAGACACTGAGCTCAATGGACAGCTTGTAATCTTGGACCAATAGTAAAGTACCATTAGCCCAAGCTGTCCAAAAAAAAAATGCTGCAGTGGAGGCACGCCTCTAACTGCAGTGTCATAAAAGGGGGAATTTGTCTTAAAGACAAATACTCCCTTCCAGCCTAGCCCTCTTAACTAGAAGGAAAAAACATGGTTTTATGTGTATAAGATTTACCCACAAACCCATGTTTTTCTCACACAGTTAAGAGGGAGAATGAGAATCTGCTGCTGCTGAAAAGGTACACGCTAAATCATATATTTTTATACTATATGTTATAAGATAAAAATGTATTTTTTATCCATTTACTGTGAAATTACTGGTTGGAAGTTATAACTCCAAACTTCAGTAATTCGACCGTTGAGCCACCTGCTTGAGTACTGTTTTTGAAAATATAGTAAATTACCTTAATAACAATATATAATAATTAATTTTATATGACTTATGGTAATTAACCCCTTGCCACTCTTGCCAATTCTGACACTTATCTTCTACATGTAAAAATCATATTTTTTTTTGCTATAAAATTACTTAGAACCCCCAAACATTATATATTGTTTTAGCAGACAGTCTAGGGAATAAAATGGTGGTTGTTGGTACTTTTTATGCTACACGGTATTTGCGCAGCAATTTTTTAAATGCATATTTTTTGGAAAGAATATTTTTTTTGATGTTTCATAATGTTACGTCAAGTAAATAGATACCTAACATGTCATGCTTTAAAACACTTGTGGAATGTTGTCAAACGTCAGTACTTAACAACTTGCCGACCACCGCCAGTAGATATATGTTGGCAGAATGGCTCTTGTGGGCAAGGCAACGCAGAGGTACATTGCTTTGAAATTCATGCCATGCGGGCGCACGTGCAAGCTCCGTGACCGTGTCCGCGGGACCCACAGACTCGATGTCCGCCGGTGTCCCGTAATTATGTAACGGAGCTGCAGAACAGAGGGATGCCTGTGTAAACAAGGCAATTTCCTGTTCTGCTTGGTGACAGGACGCTTATCTACTGCTCCCTGTGATCGGGAGCAGTGATCAATGTTGTTTCATATGTAGCCTAGCCCCCACACAGTTAGAATCACTCCCTAATAGACACTTAACCCCTTCCTCGCCCCCTACTGGCTAACCCCTTCATGGCCAGTGTTATTTACACAGTAATCAGTGTATAAATGACAATGGTCCCAAAATAGCATCAAAAGTGTCTGATGTGTCCGGCATAATGTCGCAGTCACAATAAAAATCGCAGATCGCAGCCATTTCTAATAAAAAAATATATTAATAAAAATGATATAAAACGATCCCCTATTTTGTAGACACTATGGGCCAGATTCACAGAGCGATTACGCCGGCGTAACTGGAGATGCGCGGCGTAAGTCTAATTGTGCGCATGCGTTTCGATGCACAGCATCCCCAAAACGAGATACGCAAGAAATCTACTTTTTTTTGTCCAGCGTAATTTCGTTAGACAGGCGCATCCCTCCGCGCAAAACTGCGCTAGGCACACCATTGATTTGCTATTCAAATATGCTAATGAGGGAGTTACGGGGATCCACAAAAGAACGTTGGTGCAGCGCAGGCTACGCGCTGTGCGCAACAGCTAAATGTCCTGTCTAAAATTAGACCATATAAAAGCTGGTCTAAAATTACAAAATTCGTCTACATGTCAGATAAAGCAACAATGTTAGTGAGGAGCTGAGCAGTCACACATGTTGCCCAACAAACTGTATGCCAACATGCCAGTGGCAACCATGCTCATAGCTATACTACTGACTTTAGATGAGCAAAGAAGGAGGAGGGCACTGAGGAGGGCACAGGATTTTTTTTTTTTTCTAAAAAAAATTTTTGGCTTATATAAACTTTTCAATTTAATCTAATCTAATACAATATTCTTAGCTGATACAAGCCCCTCAATCTTCACTCTTCACTCTTCACGGGAGAGGATATATCACACATGCCTAGACATCTATGGCATGGGTGATTCTGAGGTGTCTCGCATCTTCAGATTCACCCCTCATGCCATCATGGAATTAACCACAACCTTGCAGGAGGACATCACCAGCCCAACACATGACACTACCCATGACACCCATGACAGCTACATATACAATCAGAGCCCCATCCCCACAGATTGCGAACAGAACATGTATGGGGACAGCTGGCTGGTTGGTGAGTGACATGGGTGGCAGGCATGACTGGCTCCATCCTCCTGTTTTTTCCCTTCAAGGTGACTCTGCATATGCACTGGGACCCCATCTCATGACTCCATCTCATGCCAGCTCACATTATGCATCTTTGCACGTTAAACACACACAATAATCATGGCACAATAAGAATGCATGCATGCACACCACTGTGGTCCCTAGCACACACACACCACATCCTCATCAAATTGGATTGGCACCAGTCCACCATGCAGGACTTGTGAGCAGCAACGCCACGCCAAGGCTCCAATTATGTCACTGTACATTCATACACCATTCACACTACCTGGGGATCACTTCTCCCTGGTCCTGGGGAACCCTTCCCCAACAAAATTGAGGGTGACACCCCTTTTCCGGCAGGAATGTCACCCCCACATTCAAACAGCATTCACAACCCCCCCCCCAAAAAAAAGGCCAACAAAAAAAAAGGCCAAAAAAAAAAAGGCCAAAAAAAAGGGGAAAAACAAATTAATGCCGTTGACGTGAGCCACGCCTGGGGCGCCCACGGCCACGGCCCCGGCTCCTCAGGGGAGACTCATGGGGGAGGGGGTAAACCGGGTAAGGAGGAGCAGCCCCTGATCTCTGCCCACCTGGCGGCCTGCCCTCCAAGGCCACGGCAATTCTGTCTAGGCCAGCACTAATTGATGCTGTATTGGCCTGGATAGCCTGGGTGAGGGCCCTCACATCCTGCCCAAAGCCTGCTGTTGTAGTCTGCAGGTGGTTTAGGCAGTTTGTAAGAGCCCGGGGGTGGCAGTCCAGGTCCCCAAGCGTATCCTTTATGGAGGACAGGCTCTCCTCCATCCGCCCCAAAGTCTTGCTGACCTCTCCCAGATGGCGGGTCTGACGGAACTGGTCCTTTCTCAGAGTGGCGGGCAGGAGATCGGCCAGCCCCCTGGTCTTCTGGGTCGCCTTCCTGCCTCCAGCTGAGGCTTGTGGCCGGGGAGAAGGGGAGCCCCTTGGGAGGGGAGCCCTGTTGGGGGAGGAGTGGGGGGGCTACCCCTAATGGAGGGCTGGCTGCTGCGAGCCAGAGGGGAAGAGTCCTCCAAAAACAAAAATCCAGTGCCTGACATGGACTTCTCCTCCTCCTCAAACTCCTCCTCCTCCACTTCAACCTCCTCCTCTTCAACCTCCACCTCCTCAACCCCCTCCTCTTCAACCTCCTCCGAGGACTCCGGCCTTGTCGGGGGGTCCTCATCAGGCTGGGATGGTGCGGTCAGCCCAGATGGCCCAGCACCCTCCTGCTCATCTGTGAAAACACAAAACATTCACAGGTTGGAGGATCCACACACTTGTCACATATTCCCTTTCACCCCCTCCCCCACACATGCTACACACCTGATAGGGCCAAAAAACCTTACCTGGCATCACGCCTTCATGACTTGAGTCATAGCCGGGCAAGCCCTCCACTTCTTGCCTATGAAAGGTCAGGGCCACCGCACGCTCCTCCGCTGTCAGCCTAACAGGGCATGGTGGGCCCCCTCCTGTGCCCCTGGCATGGGCTAGCATTTTGGCCAGCTTCTTTTTGACCAGACGCCGGAGGTCATTGATTTTCTTTTCAATCCCCGACCGTGTCCGGGTCTCCTCCCCCCCCCCCCCTCGATGCATTCACCTGGTCAGTAATCCTGTCCAAAATCTCTCTCCTCCTGGCCGGGGGGGGGGGTTGGCACTCTCCGGGCCGTGGAGGAAACGCCCATATTCAGAAATGGCCCGGGCAAGAATTTGTTTCTCCCCCAAAGTAAAATTTAACTTCCTCTTCCTCTCAGTCATACTCATACAAAAACTCACTCCCAAACAGTCAGCAAAAATCAGTCAGAAAAAGAAGCAGGAAAAATCAGTCACAAAAACAAACAGGAAAAATCAAGCAAGAAAACAAACGAACCAAAAAATAACAACCAAAAAATATCACAAGCAGTCACCAAAAATCACTTACAAATATCTTCTACCAAACACAAGATCACACAGTCCACAAATATCACAAAGACAAAACACAACGCATCTAACAACAGAACAAAAGCACCTTGCTGTATAGGGAGTGATACAAAGGGATGTACTTTTGCAAAGGAAGTGCGTTTGTTTCTGTCTATTTATGCTGTCTGCGTAGTTCAGAACGTTGCCCTAGTCCACTTCCAATTTCACTGATTGCGCTGTTCCCGAGTTGGGAGCATGCGCACAAAGGTGCTGACATGGTCTGCTTCAAGTGCGCATGCGCGAGCCGGCCGACCCTTCATTTGCATGGGGTCACAGCTCATTTCAATGTAACACGCCCACGTCCTTCCCAATTTGAATTACTCCGCCTTGCGCCTCAGAAATAACGTTGCGCAGGCGCTAATTTCTGCGTAAAAGCGACGAGAATAGGGTGATTGCGCCGCTACATTGCGCCAGTCTAACGTAAAGGCGGTGCGATACGCCGGTCCAAAAATGCGCAGATGTACCTGAATCTGGCCCTATAAATTTTGCGCAAACCAATTAATATTCGCTTATTGCGATTTTTACCAAAAATATGTAGAAGAATACATATTGGCCTAAACTGAGGAAAAATATATATATATGTTTTTGGGGATATTTATTATAGCAAAAAGTAAAAAAATATTGTTGTTTTTTTCAAAATTGTCGCTCTCTTTTTGTTTATAGCGAAAAAAAATAAAACCGCAGAGGTGATCAAATACCATCAAAAGAAAGCTTTATTTGTGGGGAAAAAGGACGTCAATTTTGTTTGGGAGCCACGTCGCACGACCTCGCAATTGTCAGTTAAAGCGTCATAGTGGCGGATCTCAAAAAATGGCCCGGTCAAGTGGTACATGTTTAGCGTTACAGAGTAGGTCTAGTGCTAGACTTGTTGTTCTTGCTGTAACGCTCATGGGGGAAGATAACCTGTGTGTATCTGGCTTTGATAGTAGCCAGTGTCTCACCAGTCACTGACCTCACTGCACGTCCCTGGTTCAGGGGGCTCAGCAACTAGCATGTTGACCCATTGCCAAGTAACATGGCAGCTAGTCCTTTAAGACAGTGTCTTCTCTGTGATTGACCGGGGTGTTGGCAGAGCTCAAAGGTCAGTTGCTACACACATAGGAGAAAACCTGTTGCTGAAGTGTGGAGCAAGTGAGTTTGACGTCACATGACTGCTCTTTATAAATATGCCCATCTGTTTATTAATAACATCATAAGTGTTGTAGAAACTCATAGTGCCTGAAAACCAGTACACACATATTTATTTTGAAGTTATTCTATACCCTTGAGGAGCCTAAGTAACATGATCAGCTTTTATAAGTTAGAATCCAGATGTTGGTAAAACTATTGAAGGAATGTAATTACATTTTGCTAAACATTCAAAACTATTCCTTATAATAGTCTAGTAAAAAAGTTGAAAATGCAAGGATTATGGAAAATTGTTTGTACATGGGTAAAGAACTTGGTAAAAGACAAAGGATAGTCATTATTGGAACACGTTTTAAATGGACTATTGTTAGCAATGGCGTACCACAGGGTTTGATGCTGTGCCCAGTTCTTCTTATTTTAGCTATACTAATACTAGATACCAAAATTGCCATTTAAAAAAAAAATGTTCTTCCTATATAACACAGTTACATTGACGTATATAAAATCAGCAGGATAGTATATCACATACGGTACATCACAAGACCTTTAAAAATATGACAATATGGACTATAAACCTGATAATTTTGCTTGTTGTAGTCCTCCAGACAAGTGGACTGCTCCTACCTTGCTCTGGTTTAGAAGCTGAACTGAGTGCTCCTGAGAACCTGTGGTCTCATTTGCTGATGGTTTGTTCTCATATGATTCTTGTACTGCTGTGGAAGCCTTAAGCCCGCACACACAATCGGATTTTCCGATGGAAATCCCTTCCGTGTGTATGCCCCATCGGAGTAATTCCATAGAAAATTCCGATGAATTCCATCGGAGTTTAGATAGAGAACATGTTCTCTTTTACTCTGATGGAATTCTGTCAGATTTCCGATGTGATTTTGATCGGACAAAAAGGTGTACGGGGCTTTAGGTCCCTCCTGATTCTACCTGCTATCTGATATACAGTCAGTCTCCACGCAGCCTGGTGATTAATGACTTTATTCAAGCTGTGCTCAGATCAATGTTTTTTGCTGAGCCCTGTACCCTGTGATGCTTGCCCCAGAAGTTCAGCTGTGCCCTCTGCACACCTGTCCCAAGAAATTCTGCATGCTGAATAGTGCCCCCCTGTCCTTGAAAGGTCCACTGTGAAAATCTTTTATTTATCCCTAGAAATCCCATACACAGTACAGTTTTCAGGTCTCAGTACCCTGGCACCCTTGCAGAAGTCTGACACTCACATTGCCTTCAATGGTAGTAACTGGGATAGGGACCTAGGTGTGGGAAACAGGCAACCATTCTCCTCCTCAGAAGTTCTGAAGAAAACCTCCCGTTTCTTAGACTCTGCTCCTCAATGAACCGTGGTCATGGTGGGTTCTCTCAGCTGGTTCATGGCAGCTAAATTAAAAATTATATTTTTTTGGTGAGAGTATATCACCTCCGGCCATACATACACATAAACACACACACACACAAAGCTAAATGTAATGCATTGCATGAAGCTTGTCACCCAAAGGAAGCTCCTGATCCTTTTTTGGGTAACAAGCTTCACACGCCATAATTTCAGTGCAATTAATCACAGGACAATTGTAGCAGGACTGCATTGCCTTTTTAGGTGTATTAAAATTATTGGCATCTGAAATTTGTGTTGTGAGATTTGTCATTTTAGAAGAGTGTTTTGAAATTGCGGGTAGAATCTCGGTTATTCTGCCCCACAATTAGGAATGCCCATAAGTGAATGCAACCTAAAGGTTTTCTATAGCCCAACCTTTTTTTTTTGGATAGAATGGGGAAGGATTAGAAATCCTGTAAGGTTTTACTGATATCAGCAGTTCAGTTGGAAAGACTGTGCTAAAGAAAGATGGCTCTTTTTTGCAGAAGAGACATGTCTTTTCTGCAATAAAATACACTTGTAAGAGTAGGGTTCATTGCAGTAGGTGGGTGACAACTACTCCATATTTTCCCCTCCTTGTTGGGTGCCAATTTTGGTCACATAGGAGGTCTATCATGGAGTGGTTTCTTTGAGCTACACTAGGCGATAAAAGGGGTCACCCAACTTAGCTCAGGGGTAACACTTTGCCCAAAGGCATGATCACCAATGCTCAGGACCAGGTGGGGACCACAGTGCGAAGAATCAAACATTAAGGCAGTCCTCCAAGTCAGAGATGAGCCACTTATGTGTAGTATTACATGCAGACTTCCACCAGAAGATGTTTTCCCTTGTTCTACACACTTGTAAAGGTGTATGTGTTGCATTAGGAGGGATACAGTATGTACAGCCTATGTTCACTCCACTATTCAGCATACCTCTATTACCTCACTCCCAGTAACAGAATGGGGTCCCGCTGAGAACATAGCATGGACCTCATGTGTGTTCTTACTTAACCCTTCTCTTTCTATACCAAGTGACCAGGCATAGATCTCTGTAACTCTAGTCCACTCCTCACTACCAGAAAACTTGTCACTAAACCAGGTACCAGGCCAATGACTGGTTGTTGTTCTTCCTTACAGTTACCCATATCAACTTCCTTATTTTTTAGCCTTGCAGGTTAATCTTTTATCGTAGTAAAGTTGCGCATACCCCATAATGCTATAGCAGACGCTTGTTCCCTAAAGAGACTCCAGTACCCCACATGAACCCCTTGAGTAACTCCAGAGCAGTGGAAAAAAAAACTTTTCTGAGCTTTTGGCAGAACATATATAACACGTGGTATCATTATTTCCCTAACTAAACCTAGTTATGGCTGCCCCAGGTTACCTGTTGGAACAAAGTCTCTTAGAGTCCAAACTTAGCGGTGCTTTAACAGAGGAGTCCATCTCCAGATTTCTTCTCAAGCGGACCATAGGTCCCAGCAGGTCTTTAGTGTAAGTTCCCCATGTGTTTCCTCAAGTGTTCCCTTGAGCCCCCCTAGAATCTGGGCCTCATTCCTTTTATAGAATATGGGAGGGAGGCTGGACGTCAGCAAAAGCCCACAAACACACTGGGGAAGAGGCAGCAAAACATAAATTCTTTAACCCTGACCTGGGCAGCCACATGCTAACTGAATACACACACAGTAGGCAACCTGCCTTTACACTTACCTTCCTGTTTGCAGTCCCCTGTAGAATGTACACTGAGTTCAGCTTGGTTTACTTCCTGGTACACTGCCTGTGTGCTGGGATGACGACACTCCTGCCTGGGAGTGACACCACCCTACCCTGGCCAATTTAGATGACAGAAGACTGACGCCTGGAATAAATGATGGTGAGATGCTGGCAAGGGACCTTGTGGGTATTGTACCACTGGATCTAATGTAATTATGGGTACCTTTGGTTCCAAAATAACTTCCCCTCTGGTAAAAAGATTGTCTCTGGGAAAGGAAATGAGGAGAAGTAAAGATGCCTAATGTTGTAAACGCTAGAACCTGTGCAATCTTATTATTGTAGTTAGTTTTCCTGGGACAATTTTCCCTCACTCTCTCTGATGAATTCCAATCCATTCTATCCAAAACTTAAAAAAATAAATAAATAAATAAATAAAAAATAAAGACTGAGGTATTTATATGCTTTAATATGAAATGGAAAAACACTTCTACATTCAAGGTTCAGTAGTGCAGAAAATTTGTGAGATGAGAGGTAGCTTTTTTAGATGGAGTAAACTCTGAAGTTATGAGCATCTAAAAATGCACAAACATTTCAATCTTTTGAGCATTGAAGACCTTTTGCATGCTTTATAAATTCACCATCAGAATGAAATGGATGTCACTTTTGTAGCATTCATGCCCATTCCGTTTTTAGCTACATTTAAAAACCAAAGCTTTTCAGGACCCTGTTATATTAACCACTTCAGCCCTGGAAACACCCAAACAAAATGGAAGTCCTTTTTTCCCACAATTAGAGTTTTTTTTTCGTGGTATTTGATCACATCTGCGGTTTTTATTTTTTGCGCTATAAAAAAAAGACAGACAATTAAAAAAATATATATATATATATATATTTTACTTTTTGCTATAATAAATATACCCCCCCCAAAAAAAAAAAAAAAAATCTGTTTAGACCAATGTGTATTCTACATATTCTTGGTAAAAAAAATCACAATAAACCTATATTGATTGGTTTGTGCAATTGTTATAGCGTCTACAAAATAGGGGATAGAATTATGAAATGTTTATTATTTTTAATTTTTTTACTAGTAATGCAGTGATCAGCTTTTCTGATCAGGTCTTTCTGAAAAACATGTGCCCTCATTGAGTTACCCTTGTGAAAAGGAACCTATTGTTAGTTTTACCCTCTTCTCAGCCTCAGCATCTGATCGATTGGTAAGTATTCTTAAACTGAAAAATATATTAAATTGCTCTGATATTATGTAAAAAAACAAAAACAAAAACAAAAAAAACATTTTCCTAAGAGTCGGTTCACACACAGGCGACGCGTCAGGCAGCTCAGCCGCCTGAAGAGTCGCTTCCCATGCAGTGCAATGGGAGCGTTCTAATCGGAGCGATGCAAGTCGCTCCGACTTAGAAATTTACTCCCTGTACGACTTCGGGGGCGGCTCGGGGCTTCTTGCATTGACTTCTATACAGAAGTCATCTTGCAAATCGCCTCTGAAGTCGTCCTCAGGATGACTTGCAGAGCCCCCCCTCGAAGTCGTGCCGCATATTTGTGAGCCGACTCTTAGGCCGCGTACACACGAGCAGACAGATTTGTTCAAATCGGTCGGGCCGACCGATTTGAACAAATCTGTCTGCTGGGGACGTATTGGTTTGATCGTGTACACACGATCAAACCAAAATCCCCACCGCCAGACGGCGCGGTGACGTGGCGGTGACGTTGACGCCGCCACGTCACCGCACCAGGAAGTAAAACACTTCCGCGTATGCGTCAAAACCATTCGGCGCGTGTGCGAGAAGACATGTCTGCTGGTTAGCGTACTAACCAGCAGACATGTCGGGCTGATGGGTTCCCAGCCGACAGATTTCAAAGCATGCTTTGAAATCTGTCGGGTGGCCAAATCCGTCGGCTCGCCCGTACACACGGTCGAATCTGTCTGCTGGGACGGTCGGGCCGACCGTTTCCAGCAGATAGATTTGATCGTGTGTACGCAGCCTTAGTGGAATGTTTTTCAAAAAATGTGCATGTTCTCAAAATGTTTACAAGTGATGCATCATACAATAAATATAATTCAAAACACTGGTACCCACACTGTCTGGACATTCTTTAATAACGGGATGATGTAATATTCTTCAGAAAGCAAAAGCTTAAGTGCTATTCCATTTCAATTCCCATAACCAGTAAAATGTTAAAGCAATATTTACAAATTAAATATGTGTGTAAAAGCAAAGCAGGCCACATGGATTAGGTAATTGCTTTAGATGCAGCACTTGATTAAATTGTAGGGCATCAGAAATGTCCATTTCCTTCTGTTTAACTTCCAGCTTTTGCTTACTTTATTGCCTTGGCCAGTCTTCCAGGAACAAAAGCTGAGTGGTCCTGTAATTACAGAAAGAAAATGGTTTAGACACTGTGCTCTTTGTTCATATCATTTAATGAGCATAATTACCTGGCTGACCATTCATTAATGGTAGTGGATTCTATTTGTTGTTCTTATGAGAGGTCAAGAAGACACAGGAGGGTCACTCTTTCAATTGCTATAGCCTTGTGTACAAGAAAACAGTAATACGTTAATGACATCATTTTCCATGGTGGTTAGAACTATTATTGCTTGCCTTGTTCTTAGCCTAATTATTACACATTAAGTTCAACTTATGAGGTCTTTCTTCTTCACAGTCTACTTCTAGAATATATCAGACCACCATGTTCACCGATAAAGCAAAAGTAATTCAACCGTGGGGAGAAGTAAAATAATATCTTTGTAAATAACATAAAATAATTTTCTTAAAATCAGGAATATAGTAATTCTTAAACATTTCAGTTATTCTACTACCCGCAGGAGGTTTGGGCACTGACACATTGAATAGACATTAAGCCAAACTAAGTGGGGAGAATGTGAATTCTTACGAAACACAGTGGCACCCTCATTTCACCAAAATTCATAATTCATAAATAATATTAATTATTATAAAAAAAAATATTAAAGTCAGCAGCTACTAACAGTATAGCTGCTGACTTTGAATAAGGACACTTACCTGTCCTACTTGCCCGCGCTGATGGCCCCCCCGATGCCGATCCTCGATCCTCGCAGCTCCAGGCGCCTCCATCCACAGTAAGGGAAACAGGCAGTGAAGTCCGTTTCCTACTGCGCATGTGCGAGCAGCGCGGCGCTTTGTGAATGGTCCGGCTGCTTTTTGGGATACACACAGTTCCCAGAATGCAGCGCGCCCCATTCACAAGAAGACACCGAGTGTAGGAGGAGGAAGAGAATACACCGCATAAAATAAGGGGCAGATTCGGGACTTCCGCATAGCAACAGTTATTCAGGGTAAGTAATTTTTTTTTTTCCATTTCATTTTATTTTTTATTTTTTTTAGATTTTTGGGATACATTTTTTTTCCAGGGTGGAACTCCGCTTTAAACTATGTTAGAAATAGGTGATACCATTTCTAGCAGTATCATAAATCCTGTTTAGGATCCGATCAGCATGCCAGTGAGCCCAATCTTAAATGGTTAATTGGCTGTCCTAGATAGCATTAAACCTTTTGCTGCCAGGTCCGTACGAAATACAGACCTACGGCACTGCTTCCAGCTGGCCAGGTCCATACGCAGTATATGCTATAAGCTTATGGTCACTTCAGGATCTGCTGTACAAACCTATAGCTCTGATCAGCAGATGACAATCTCTTTGACCCCCCCCCCCCCACAAAGGCCCCCCAGTATCTGCCCCCGCTGTGCTGCTGGCTTCCATTCCTTCCTTCCCCTCTCGCTGGTTGCATCTGCTGCTAGGGCACATGCATAGAATGCATGAAGATAAAAAAAAACTTTGGCCTTTAGAACCATTTTTAGCCAGATCCTTAAATGTCAGAGACTTTCAATGAAGCCCTATCATAAATAGTCAATAGAACATTTCAGGAATGGTTTAAACTTTAAAGCAATACACTTCCTAGTGTGGTGTTTTTTTTAACTGCCAGAAACAAAATGTATTCATATTCCCCAAAATTATATTTAAAATATATAGACATGTGCACGTTGGAAAATGTAGTTTTGTTTAGTTTTTGGACACATTAGTTAATAGAAGAATTTGTATTTGGATGCATTCGTTCATTGACCCATCTTTTTTTTTTTGGCATTCATTTCATTTTGTTCATTAAGAAGAGCCATGTCCTTAACAACCATGACTCATCTGCTGTCCCTCTGTCACTGGCTAAAAAAAAGTAAAAACAGCGCAGGGGTCCTCCTCAATCCATAACAGGACATTTTGTTGTGGGATGGATGTTGAGGAGATTTTGAGGAGAACCCCATGCCAAAATAAATAAAAAAGGGGGCGTGGGGTACCCTCAAAAAAATCCATACCAGACCCTTAAATAATTTAAATTGTAAATGTCACTTTTGCTGTAGCACATCCCACAGCTACAATAAAATACAACAATGGCATTGGTTTGTACAGGTTGCTGCCCATGGCTAAACATTAGCATGCATATCTCCTGAGCTCAGAAATACATTGCTTCTTACAGCTGTACAACCCTTTGGGTCTGTGCGAAAGAGGCTTATTTATGTTTTATTCTTTATGTTTTTCTACTTTTTTTTCAGCAGTGGGGTGGTTTTGTGAAAAATATAAGGGGTCTAAACAGACTGCTGATATTTCACTTTTCAGATACAGAAAGAGCTACAGATAAAGAAAGAGATACATGATACAGAGTTACCAGTCTCCTTTTCTTCCACAGCCCCACATTCATCACAACAAACATGGAACATGACTAATACTGATTGCTCCTGTGTTTATTCACAAATTGAACCTCTGGTAAGTATATGAATCATTGTTTACTATTGGTTCAGTTATGAATGAACACAAAAGTGATCAGTACTGATCACTCGCTGTGTTCATTCAGGAAAGAAAGTGGTCAGTAAACATAAGAGACAGGTTTACCACCCTTCACCCCACTTACTATGATGAAATCTGATCCTTCCTGACCTGCCTTGCTGCCTGCCTATCACTGTATCCTCCTGCTGTGTGAGGCTACAATGTGCCCAACTCCATGTTCCCTCCACAATCCACTGGGAGATGAGCAAGGATTGGAGGACAGGCATTATGTTGTGCAGAAGAAAGAGAGCACAGAAGATTGCAGACACACAGCCTGAGGTAGCAGCAGAGGGCTTAGATGTTTTAATGAATGTCAGTGACTGTCAACAGCTATGCATTAAATCAGCAGAGTCTAGGGGACACTTTTGTTATAATATACTTCCCAACTTTCAAACTTGAGAATGAGTGACATTTGAGGGAGGTAGAGGCTTAGCTCATTGTGACAAACGTTACAGTGGGAGGAGCTTAAGAAGCATAAGTAAACAAAACCAGGCTTTGGATATATGCTGGGGAATCACTTTGGGATGGTAAATGACTTGTGCTAGGATGTAGGGTAGAGTGGGGGACACATATATACTGTGGGCAGCTTTGCGAGGGGAGAGGCCTTGTGCTAGAAGGTGGGGTGGGGGGTCAGATATGTTCTGGGGGGCTGCGGGAGGCAGGAGGACTTGTGCTAGAAGGTGTGACAGAGGAGGAAAGTCAGGTACATACTGGAGGGTGCTTTAGGAGGGGAGAGGACTTGTGCTAGAAGGTGGGGGTATATATGTGCTTGAGGGGCAGTTTTGAATGGGAGTAGACCTGTGCTGTGCAATCAGATACATACTGGTGGGGTGCTTTGGGAGGGGGCTGGACTTGTGCTGGGGGGGGTGAGGGTCATATACATACTGGAGGGTGCTTTAGGAGGGGAGATGACTTGTGCTAGAAGGAGGGGGGTATATATGTGCATGAGGGGCAGTTTTGAATGTGAGTAGACCTGTGCTGTGCAGTCAGATACGTACTGGGGGGTGCTTTGGGAGGGGACCGGACTTGTGGTGGGGGGTGAGGGTCAGATATGTACTGAGTGGTGCTTTTGGAGGGGAGAGGACTCATGCTAGACATTGGGGTGGGGGTGGATATGTGCTTAGGGGGGCACGAACTTGTGCTGGGGGGGTTGGGTATGCATCGAAGGCCACTTTGGGAGTGGAGAGGACTTTTGCTGGGGGATGAGAGGTCAGAACTGTACTGGGGGGTGCTTTGGGAGAGGAATAGACTTGTGATAGAAGGTGGGCCTGGGGCGGATATGTGCTGGGGGGACACTTTGGGAAGATAGTGGACTTGTGCTGGTATGGTCAGATACATACTCGGTGGTGCTTTGAGAGGGGCGTGGAATTAGGTAGGCAATGCCCTGGGTGACATGTACCAACTGCCCACTTTATTAGGTACATCTGTTCTATTGCTTGGTAACACAAATTGCTAATAAACCAATCATGGCAGCAACTCAATGCATTTAGGCATTTAGACGTGGTGAAGACGACTTTTAGAAGTTCAAACTGAGCATCAGAATGGGGAAAAAAGGGAATTTAAGTGACTTTGAACGTGGCATGGTTGGTGGTGCCAGACGGGCTGGTCTGAGTATTTAAACAAACTGCTGATCTACTGGGATTTTCACGCCCAACCATCTCAGAGAATGGTCTAAACAGAAACAATATCCAGTGAGAGGCAGTTGTGTGGATGAAAATGCCTTGTTGATGTCAGAGATCAGAGGAGAATGGGCAAACGGGTTTGAGATGATTGAATGGCAACACCATTAAAGCAAATTAATATTAGACATGTGCATTCGTTGTCGTCCAAATGCATTTTTGTCCAAATTTTCGCGTTCGTTTTTACAGACTATAACAAATGCACAGAATCCAAAATTCCGAAAGCTCTGACATAAAAATGCTTTATTTTTGTCTTGTTGCGACAACAGTTCGATATAGATAGAAGATTCGACATGACGCTGAAAATAGCGATCTGTGTCTATCGAACCTGCGGTTGAATGTGCCTAACCTAACTCTATTAGTCCAAGATTATTCGACATAGAGAGAAAAGATTTGACATGAAGATTCGACGAAGTCGCCGTGAGCGGACATTTATGGTCAAATACTCCACCAATAGGCTATAGAAAAATTCTAATGTTGGTTGACTAGTAATAATAATTAACCACTTTGCAACCGCCCTATAGCGAAAGTACGGCTACAGGGCGATTGCTTAATTCTAAGTGGCCGTTAATTAACAGCCTCTTAGAATCGCTCTCCCGCGCGCCCCCTGAGGCACGCACACGGGAACATCTGTGACCGCCGGGTCCAGAGGACCCGGCGCATCACTGATCACGGTAAATCGCCACTGATAGCGGCGGTTTACCACGTGATCGCTCTGTCCAATGACGGAGCGACCACTTGTAAACAAAGCGGCGTCATGTGCTAACGCCGGTTCCTCCCTCCTCTCTCTGTACCGATCGGTACAGTGTGAGAGGAGAGGGGAGGGAGCGGATGGCAGTGCCAGTGCTGCGGGCTGGATCTGTGACAAATGTAGTCACAGATCCATCCATCCCTCCGTCCCTGCTCAGCCATCCCTGCTGCAATACTCTGCAATACTCAGCTGGGCATACTCTGGCAATACTCTGCAATACTCTGGGCATACTCTGCAATACTCTGGGCATACTCTGCAATACTCTGGGCAATACTCTGGGCAATACTCTGGGCAATACCCTGGCAATACTCTGGCAATACTCTGGCAAAACTCTGCAATACTCTGGGCATACTCTGCAATACTCTGGGCATACTCCGCAATACTCTGGGCATACTCCGGCAATACTCTGGGCATACTCCGGCAATACTCTGGCAATACTCTGGCAATACTCTGGGCATACTCCGCAATACTCTGGGCATACTCCGGCAATACTCTGGGCATACTCCGGCAATACTCTGGCAATACTCTGGCAATACTCTGGGCATACTCCGCAATACTCTGGGCATACTCCGCAATACTCTGGGCATACTCCGGCAATACTCTGGGCATACTCCGGCAATACTCTGGGCATACTCCGGCAATACTCTGGCAATACTCTGGCAATACTCTGGGCTTACTCCGCAATACTCTGGGCATACTCTGGGCATACTTCGCAATACTCTGGGAATACTCCGCAATACTCTGGGCATACAGCGCCCCTGTCCCCGTGAGCTCGCATGCAGAAGCGAACGCATACGCAAGTCCCGCCCACATATGAAAACGGTGTTCAAACCACACATGTGAGGTATCTTTATATAATGTTTTGGGGTTCTATGTAATTTTCTAGCAAATAAATGATGATTTTTACATGTAGGAGAGAAATGTCAGAATTGGCCTGGGTGCTCCCTGCATGTTGGGCCTCTGTATGCGGCCACCCTGTGTAAAAGTCTCACACATGTGGTATCGCCATACTCGGGAGGAATAGCAGAATGTGTTTTGGGGTGTAATTTGTGGTATGCATATGCTGTGTGTGAAAAATAACATAATTATATGAAAATTTGATGAAAAAAAAAATCTTGATTTTGCAAAGAATTGTGGGAAAAAATGACAACTTTAAAAAACTCACCAGGCCTCTTTCTAAATACCTTGGAATGTCTTCTTTCCAAAAAGGGGTCATTTGGGGGGTATTTGTACTTTTCTGGCATGTTAGGGTCTCAAGAAATGAGAGAGGCTGTCAATATATCAGGCGTGATGAAATTGATCAATTTTCAGTAATTGGTACCATAGCTTGTAGACCCCATAACTTTCACCCAGACTAAATAATATCCAACATTTTTTTTTTTACCAAAGATATGTAGCAGTATACATTTTAGGCCAAATGTATGAAGACAAATTACTTTTTTGCAAAATTTTATAATAAAAATGAAGAAAGACACCTTCAATTGACAGATTCGACCTTAATTAATTCCGATTTTCAGACAAATGCATTTTTTTAATGAAACTAAATAAATAAAAACAAATTACTGGAGTAACTACTTAAATTTATTTTCAGACGAAAACTAGATTCCGAAACAAAATTTTTCAGTGTGCACATTAATTCTAATGTCTTATTAATATACATCACTGGCTCACCACCTCCAAAATGCAAGGCTTCTTCCTTTTCCTTGATGCAAAGAAGTCATTTGACAGGCTAGTGGTCAATAGGTAAGGAATGATGATATTGGAACCGCAGAGATCACTATAGACAAAACTTGTATATGTAAAAAATAATTTTTAATAATTTATCACATTTAATACAAACAGAGCTAAAAGAAATGATCATATGAGAGGTTGTATTTCACCATAGGTAGAATTGAATATTGGTGTATACAGTGGGTCCGACATGTTTCTCCCATTCGGGCTTCCTCAGGGACATATATGTATATACAACAATCTATAAATGAAAAAATATATGAATATACCGTATTTATCAGCGTATAACACGCACAGGCGTATAACACGCACAGGCGTATAACACGCACCCTAATTTTAAGAGGGAAGTTTCAGGAAAAAAACTTTCCACAGCCTCCTGCGTATAATACGCAGGCACAGTTTAGCCTCTATTTTCAGAGTAAAAAAGTGAGTGTTATACGCCAATAAATACAGTAATTGGATACATAATCATACAAAGTAAGCAAATCAAAACTGTATTGAAAACATTGTTGCCATTATATGAGTTTGACATACCTAGATATCTATCACAGATAAGCAATGTATCACAAAAAGTATTTAGCTCCAAAAGAAAAAGAGTGAAGGAAAAAATATATATAAAATCAGAAAATAGAGTTTAACTTATTTAGGTCCGTTGCCACTCCCCAAACATGCATGTATTCAGAGTACAATAGTGTACCTCAATGATGATCGTAAACAAGGGCCACAGGTAAGTCCGTCACAAAATTGCCAGGTGGTATGGCATGGTACGGCTGGGTCAAAAGAGAGCGTGGATCCTGAGAAGGCCGTAAGTCCTACCATGGAGCATACTTACGTCCTCCTCAGGATCCGCGCTCTCTTTTGACCCAGCCTGAATACATGCATGTTAAACTCTATTTTCTGATTTTATATATATTTTTCCTTCACTCTTTTTCTTTTGGAGCTCAATACTTTTTGTGATACATTGCTTATCTGTGATAGATATCTAGGTATGTCAAACTCATATAATAGCAACAATGTTTTCAATACAGTTTTGATTTGCTCACTTTGTATGATTATGTATCCAATTATATTCATATATTTTTTCATTTATAGATTGTTGTATATACATACTGTATATGTCCCTGAGAAAGCCCGAATGGGCGAAACATGTCGGACCCACTGTATACACCAATATTCAATTCCACTTATGGTGAAATACCACCTCTCATATAATCATTTATTTTAGCTCTGTTTGTTTGTATTAAATGTGATAAATTATTAAAAATTATTTTTTACATATACAAGTTTTGTCTATAGTGTATGATCTCTGCGGTTCCAGAGTCAATATCATCATTCCTTACCTATTGACCACTAGTTGACACACCCAATTCGCATTCATACAGTCCCACGCCCCATCCCTTAATTGGGAATATATATCTATTTCTACCAGGGACGGTAATGCTTTTGGCTACTTTTCTACTTCAATCCGTGCATGCTCTGTATGTATACTCTTTCTCTAGCAGTGCTACAGAGGTTAGGATGGCAGTCTCGCATGTTACATTTCATTATGACTCTCTATGCTGCGCCTTCAGCTAAAGTTTGGGTCAATGGCCTCTTGTCGAACGTCTTCTCCATCCACAATGGTACAAGACAAGGGTGCCCTCTATCTCCGTTACTGTTCGAACTTACATTTGAACCCTCTCCAGGCAAATTAAAACATAAAAGGTATACAATTACAAAACGTCAACACAAATTAGCAGCCTTTGCGGACAATGTCCTGCTTTTTCTCTCTGAGCCGCATATCATCCACTCCTACTTTTTTTCTTTTGTTTTCCAGTGCTCTCGTTTGCCATACCAACTATAGGTAGGGGCGGGTTTTAGGTCATCACCTGTCCTCTGCCTGTTGATTAGCACACCTGGGCTCCCTTTCAGGAGACCCTAAATTTATAGTTAGGACTGCAGCCATGCAGAGTGCTGTGGAGTTGGCGCTGCAGCTTCCCAGGTATTTGCAAATGCTTGCAACTAAACCTCTGTTTTTACTTACATCAGTTAGACAGATTAATTTGGTTTAGTACTTTTTGGTTGACAACTTTGAGCCTGGTCACATGGTTATATATATATATATATTTTTTCATGTTTATAATTAATTGCATATTGCTAAAATCGCATATTGCTATAATCGCATCTCATATTAAGTCCCAACCTTTTCCACTTGTTATCCATTTACAGGGATGGAGGCCTGTGATAAAATCTCTATATGCCTCATATAAAGTCCCACCCCCCTTCTTTTTTGAACAGCCGCATATCACCCTACCCAACATTATACAAGACTTTTGCTTCTTTCAATTTGTCTCTAACTCAAAAATCAACTTTAACAAATCACATGTTCTAAATGTTATTTTACCAGTGCCACTAGTCAAACATTGTAAAAACGAATTCCCTTTCACACGTCTGCTTTATATCCTTCAGGCAATGCCTATATAACTACCTTCAACATTCCTTGTAACACTAACGATTCGCATGACACCAGGGAGGGAAAATGGCTAATTGGGCCCAATTTCGAAAGTTTCACTTAGGGGTGTACTCTCTTTTGTTGTCATTTTGTGGGGACAGCAAATTCACACTGTTATACACGTAGTACACTCACTAATTTACATTGTAGCAAAGTGTAATTTCTTTAATGTTGTCACATGAACAGATATAATAAAATATTCACAAAAATGTGAGGGGTGTACTCACTTTTGTGAGATAAGGTAGGTGGCACTGATGGACACTGATGGGTGGCACTGATGGGCTCTGATAGGCACTGATAGGCTGCACTGATGGGCAGTGATAGGCACTGGTAGGCAGCACTGATGGGCACTGATAGGAAGCACTGATATGTGACACTGGTGAGGAGGCACGGATGGGCACTGATTGGCAGCACTGATGAGCACTAATTGGCAGCACTGGTGTGCACTAACTGACAGCACTGGTTGGCACTGATTGGCAGCACTGGTGAGCAACGTTGGGATTGCACTGATAATCAGGACACTGATCAGTGCCTTGATTATCAGTGCTGATGTCCATTTAACAAAGGCCATTTATTGTCTCTCTCTTGTTATCCTCATGCTGTCAGCGCAAGGAGAGAAAAGCCGATGACCGGCTTCTGTTTACATCAGTGATCAGCTGTAAACTGTCATTGACATCAGCTGTCAGCTGATCATGTCTGAAGGACT
This sequence comes from Rana kukunoris, assembly GCA_029574335.1. Classification (NCBI taxonomy): domain Eukaryota; kingdom Metazoa; phylum Chordata; class Amphibia; order Anura; family Ranidae; genus Rana; species Rana kukunoris. Next base: position 378,511,941 of record CM056050.1, on the reverse strand, counting down.
CAGTGATCACAGAGCATGCCACCCAATGCTGCAGGGGGCATGTGGGCAGTGAGATTGCAGTGGTTTAATTAACCCCCATTTATTTACCTGCCCCCCCCCCCATTCAATCCAGCGCTGTGTCAATCTTTAGCTCTTCTTATTTGCTTCTGCTACCCCTAAACAAAGTGGACGGGAGGAGCCAGGAACGCAGACAGGGGGACCCGAGAAGAAGAGATTTGGGCAGCTCTGTGCAATTTTATTACACAGAGCAGTTAAATATAAACCTGTTTGCAATTTTTTTTTAACATTTACAACTCGTCCTGCTTCTCGTCCAACTTCACTGGCCACGTGTCTTCTTAAGCGACCTGTGACTGAATAGTTTTCTTACTATGCTAGAAGCACCATTTTGATATTTGTATATTGCTACCATATCTGCTCTTCCATGGAGAATATGTTTAATTTTTGTAGTCATTCCTCATAACTGAGGTCCTTCAGTCCACTTATTAGCATTATTGTCCTTCTCTGGACTCTCTCCAGTTCCATCACATCCTTCTTGGCGACTAGTGATCAGAACTGGGGGGCATACCTAATATATGAGCGAACAACAATTTTGTAAAGTGGTAGACTTATTTCTCGAATAGAAAGGCTTTTTAATACATGCAAATAGTCTGCTAGATTTGCTTGCTGCATCTTGGCATTGCATACTTTTGCTCAACTAGGACCCTCAGATTAATTTCCCTCCTGAATTCTCCCAAGAGCTCTCTCCCTAGAGAGTAACTTGCATTAGGAGCCATGACAAGGTTATCTAGTGCCCAGGGCAAAAATTCTAAACTGCACACAAACCATTTTATAATGAATTTTCACACATTTTAAAATAAACATAATAGCAATAATATCCCACAGCATTGGTGTCTGTGAACACAAATATAATCCCCAGCTCTGGTGTCAGGCCCCATTCACACAAGATCACTGTGTGGGAGAGCTTCCTTCCATGTGCTTTTACCACACTGCATTCAAAACTCACTGCACTTGGGGCGTGGCTTGCGTGTGCTTGAAGATGGCTGCTTAAGCCCGAGCTCTGAGCTGCGGACCAAACACAACCAGCACTACAGTGCCTGTATCACTCCTTATCAGCCTGGATTCTTCCTCCTGACAGCCACAGCGATGACCCCCTGCAAGTGGAAGGAGGATCACCACCTGAAGAAACTTACGGTCTTTTTCCTCAGGCCATCGGCGCCGAGTGAGCAGGCCCAAGATGGCGCCGACTAGCACACTAATCGCTCTTTCTCAGCCTCCTATACTGATATGCCAGATGCAGACCTGGAACAACTCACAGGGGGACAGGCATTTGCCTCATTTCCCACCACTAGGCAACCTGTTCTGCATTCCACAATGAAGGATATGCTCCTTTCACACCAATTCTTCCTCATGTCTAACCTCTCCTTCCCCATCCACAAATTGTCTACAGACATACAGCAAGTGTACTGTATATAGAAAACAAAATGGAGGAGTGCACTGCCATAGTCAGTGACCAGGTTGACACATGTGAGGGCTCCAAAGAAGACACTCTACAGTATGGATATAAGCAAAAATAGAAGATCTAGTGGACCGCTCGAGACGCATTAAATGTCAAAAATGTGCCTGCGATCTCATTTCCACCATGCTGCCCAGCATATCACCAGTAGAAATGACTATAGACCGCATCCACCGCATCCCCAAACCCCAACACCTAGCTGACACTATCCCCAGGGTTGTTCTCATGAAAATCATTTTTTTCTAGTGAAACAACAACTGCTATTTAAAGCAAGAAAACTTCCCAATCTCCCAGTCCCTTTTGAAGGATTTCAGATATACACTGACCTATCACAGTATACTCTCCAGATGAGAAGACAACTAAAAACCATTACCAATGTGCTCAACAACCACAAGATTACATACAAGTGGCGCTATCCTGCAACTCTGCTCATCACCTATAATGGAACAGCACACACGATTTCAAACCTGAACAAGGGCATGAAGTTGCTCCACACCTGGGGAATCATAATTGATCAACCTCAAGACACTCCCCGCCTACCGACAACAAACAGGCAAACGCCAAACATCCGCTTCTATTCCAAGAAGAACGACTCCAACTTCAAATCACTTTCCTAATGGCACCACTAAACATTGCCTCTTATCCGGTCCAATGCATGCTTCACAAACTTCTGCTCAAAAACTTTCACCACCAGTGTATCTCAGCAGCTTAACCTTTAGTCAGCTGCCTAGTTGTTTTACTTTTTTTGGGTTGTTTTTTCTTTAACTTATTTTGTTAAGTCTCACACTCATAAAGACCTGCTCAAAAACATGCTGAAATGACTGTTTACAGGGTATAGAGACAGAGGGCCAGATTCAGATACAAATGCCTATCTTTAGGCGGGCGTAGCGTATCTCAGATACACTACGCCGCCACAACTTACATCGCCAGGTTCCTTATTCAGAAACAGCTTGTGTCGGCGTAAGCCCGCGCAATTCAAACGTGGAAGATGGGGGCGTGATTTATGTAAAATCATCGTGACCCCACGTAAATGACTTTTTTTTAACAGCGCATGCGCCGTCCGTGGACGTATCCCAGTGCGCATGCGCGAAAATCACGTCGGAAATACTCATTGATAACGACGTGAACGTAACTTACGCCCAGCCCTATTCTGAATCGGCTTACGTAAATGACGTACAATACGACGCTGTCCCGACGTCCATACTTAACATTGGCTGCGCCTCATATAGCAGGGGTAACTTTACGCCGGTCCAACGCCTTACGTAAACGATGCAAATAGATACGCCGGCCGCAACTACATTCGTGAATCGGTGTATCAACCTAATTTACATATTTGATGCGTAAATCGACGGAAGCGTCACCTAGCGGCCAGAGTAAATATGCAACTAAGATACGACGGCGTAAGAGATTTACGCCGCTCATATCTCAGCTAAATTCTGGCGTATCTTGTTTTCTGAATACAGAAAAAACATATGCTGCCGCATCTTAGAAGTTACGCGGCGTATTTTGAGATACGCCGATGTATCTTGTTTCTGAATCTGGCCCAAAATAGTTAACTGATTCCTTTTAAAAACAATTAAAAATAGATAAAAATCAATCATATAATGTACCTGTAGTTTCTAGTTTCGTTTTTGCATCTTGTTTCCTGCCTCTCTGCTGTACAGAGCATACAGAGCCACAGAACAGTGATGGTTTGGAAAACGAAACTGATCCAAAGGGGAGGTGCTGTGGGGTTTTAGACACACAGTAATCACACCTCCTTAAAGTTAGTGACCACAGAGAGAAAGCTCCCAGCACTGTGGTTATCAGGAAACAGACAACCAAGAAGTGTGGAGATCAGAGAAGAATTACAGCAACTTTAGAGCAAAAAACGAACAATGAGGACATGAAAACAGCACTGCATTAAGGTAAAGGAAGCTATTAAGATAACACAAAAACATCCTTTACAAACCCTTTAACTCAGATCCAGGTACCAGATTCTTAATTTTATAAAAGCACATGTTTGTTTTAAGTCTGCAATTGGATTCTGCTAGCCTAAATGCATTGGTCTTAGATACTCTAGTTATTATAGTGATATTGCCCAGAGTAGCACCCTTCAACATTCGCTCACTGCCTGGTAAGGCTTCCTTTGATTCCTCCCCAACACCTATTTTAAATGTTCCTCCAACCTCTTGGCCATCTTCTCCCCCAACAGAGCTGCACCCTCCCCATTTAGGTTCAACACGCACTGCTACAGAGCTAGTAATCAACCGAAAAGTCAGTCTAGTTCTTCATGAACCCAAACTCTCCTTGCACCAGTTCTTCAGCCACTTGCTAGGTGCCCTAAGCTCCTGCTGTCTCTCTAGTGTGGCTCAAGGTACAGGCAGTATTTCTGAGAATACTGCTTAGGAGGTCCTTTTCTATAATATAGCGCCAAAGTCCCCAAAATATTTTTTTTTAGAACATTCTATTTTCCTCTAACTTTGTCATTGGTATAATTTGTACCAATATGTGCCATGACAGTGGGGCCCTCCCCAGCCCCAAACAACAAGCTGTACATCTTATATGTTGTGTACCCAAGCTCCCGGTAAACAACAAATTGTTTGGTGATCACTGTCACCACCCAATTACCCTCCTCTGGGGCCTGACCCTTTATATCACCACCATTCATTATACTGGTCTCAGCCAGCACCTGACGAGTACCAACTGCCCTTTAGGTTGAAGATGCTTCACAATGTTGCCAGTTTCTTCTTTAAATGCATGATCTAGGTTTCCAAGGAAAAAACAGTGCTGTGTATTTTGGGGGGACATTTGAAGAAGTATGTGTTTTTTTTTGTTTATTTAAGAAACTGACAATTTAAACAGTTAAATTGCCAGCAATTTAAACAGTTATTTTTTTTTAAATGTAATTTTTGCTGTAGCACATCATACAGTAGGAATTCAAAAATGTGTGTAAAGAAATACATACCAGATCATTCAGGTCTGGTGTTAATGTTAAGTAGCAAATGTGTCAGGCCTCGTACACACGATCAAATCTGTCTGCTGGAAACGGTCTGCTGGAAATGGTCGTGTGTACGGCCGAGCCGACGGCCGAGCCGACGGATTTGGCCACCCGACAGATTTCAAAGCATGCTTTGAAATCTATCGGGTGGGAATCCGTCCGCCCGACATGTCTGCTGGTTAGTACACTTACCAGCAGACACGTCGTCCTGCACCGCCGCCGAATGGATTCGGCACATGCGTGGAAGTGTTTTACTTCCTGGTGCGGTGACGTGGCGGCGTCAACGTCACCGCCACGTCACCGACACGTCAGCGCGCTCTCTGCTGGCGGGGATTTTGGTTTGCTCAAGTGTACACGCGAGCAAACCAAAATCCCAGCAGACAGATTTGTTCAAATCTGTGGAACAGACAGATTTTAACAAATCTGTCTGCTCGTGTGTACGAGGCCTGAGGTGTTCCTAAATCCACACCAGACACGTAATACGAGCATGTAGCCTGGCTGTCAAGCAAAGGTAGGGGAACAAGCATGCAGCCCCTCCTCATGAACCATACTAGGCCAAATCACCATAGCATGGAGAATGCCTTGGCAGGGGGTCCCTCTGAAAAAGCACCTTGTCCCCATGTTAAGGAGGACAAGGGCAACTTACCCATAACCCTTGCTCAGTTTTCATGGGGTTCTGTCTGTGAGGCTTATTGCAATCTGTGAACATAGTAAAAAAACACATGCAAAAAAAAACCCTGTAACCTAGGAATAAAAACACCCAGAGATTTGACAAGTTCTTTATTAATAACTAGGGTTGAGAGAAACCGAACTGTACAGTTCGGGTTTGTACCGGACTTTCGTTTTTTTTTTGACCCGGACCAGAACCCGAACAATTTGCTGTAAGTTCGGGTTCGGGTTCGGTGTTTGGGTATGTAACGGCGCGCTGCAGGGCAGCCACTCAGCATTTGTTTTGTTTTTTTATATTTAAAGGTTTTTATTGATTGTTAAACATATTGACAGTAAATCCGAACAACGGAAAGTAGAAAGGCATCATTACAGGCTTACAGTGCTGATAGCAGGTGTGAAACATGAGAGTCTTGCTGCAACAGGGGGTGGGGATCACACAGCATATTAGTGAACCTAAAGATATCCTGTGTCTGGAAACCCCCTTAGCGTGGGGACCGGTCCCGCCTCTCCCCCACACCCCTCACAGGAGCTACCTGTGCAGGAGAGGTGCAGACGGAGCCCACACCTATTATGTATATCCTGTCCTTAAAGGTGTGCTGCCCGATAGACCGAGGGTCATCTTCAAGGGTGCGCCGCCTCTGCGGAACCGTATAGCTCCTAATGTTTTGAATCCCCCCCTGAATAATTTAACTTTTTTTGACCAGTTAACAGGTTTCTATCAGTGTAGACACTGTAGAGTGTGTTCTAACAATTCCTGTCGAAGTAGACGCACTACTACATTTGTCTCTACCGTTACTGGTAAGACACACTGTATTAAACCATTTATTACCTGTGCCACTACTGGTATTGTCTATTTGCTTCAGTGCCCTTGTGGCCTCCAGTATGTGGGCAGGACTAAGAGACCGGTACCAGTCCGTTTGAATGAACATATCACGAATATAATTACAGGGTTTAAGAATCATTCGGTATCTAAACATTACTTATTGAAGCATAATAAGGATCCATCGAACACATTATTTTTGAGCATTGATAAGTACAAGCCCAACTGGAGGGGTAGCTCTCTAGTGAGAGAAATCTCCAAACTCGAAATGTCTTGGATCCATCGTCTTAAATGTTATATGCCGTATGGGTTGAATATCGATACTGATGTTAATGCCTTTATAAACAATGCTTGACCCTGTATGCCATGTTTTTTTAGTTATGTGTAAAAGCCTCGGTTTGGTACAGCAGGATGGATAATATTTTTATTTATATCTATTGTACATGATCTAGTCTTTGCATTGGCACGTTTTTTTGCACCATTTATCTATATTTTTTCATTAGGCCCCATACACACGAGCGGACAGATTTGTTCAAATCTGTCCGTCCGACAGATTTGAACAAATCTGTCTGCTGGGATTTTGGTTTGCTCGCGTGTACACACGAGCAAACCAAAATCCCCGCCAGCAGAGAGCGTGCTGACGTGTCGGTGACGTGGCGGTGACGTTGACGCCGCCACGTCACCGCACCAGGAAGTAAAACACTTCCGCGCATGTGCCGAATCCATTCGGCGGCGGTGCGGTCGGCGGAGCGGGACGACATGTCTGCTGGTAAGTGTACTAACCAGCAGACATGTCGGGCGGACAGATTCCCACCGGATAGATTTCAAAGCATGCTTTGAAATCTGTCGGGTGGACAAATCTGTCCGCTAGCCCATACACACGATCGGAGATGTCTGCTGAAACGGTCCATCGGACCGTTTTCAGCGGACAAATTCGATCGTGTGTACGAGGCCTTAGTGTGGAATGGTATTGGGTGTCTCGATACCACAACGCACATATATTCTAATATATATACATAAACTTTTTTATATAAAAATACATTTTTACGTTTATAACTTAAGCATTCATATCTTTAGGTCCACTAAGGGGGTTTAGCTAGGACACTAATTCACGTCCCTCTTATTGGGAGTTTATTTATTTATGTACAGTAGGTGACTGGGATATTGTGTCAATCTCGCTCCCTTTTTGGCGAGATTGAGCACTTGCGAGCCCCATCGCGAGAGCCAGCGCCGAGCTGGCTTGCCGCGATGGAGACAAAGCCGTCATAGAAGCGACGGGGATCCGACGCGGATTCCCGCCAATTCTACACGTGGGCGGAGTTTTGTTATGAATCCTGAAGGAGAAATCCCCGCCGGATTTTTAAAAAAAATCCGGCATGGGTTCCCCCCTCAGGAGCATAACGGGCCCTTAGGTCTGTTATGGGTTGTAAGGAGACCCCCTACGCCGAAAAAACGGCGTGGGGGTCCCCCCACAATCCATAACAGACCCGTATCCAAAGCACGCCGGCCGGCCGGTCAGGAAGGGAGTGGGGGCGAGCGAGCGCTCCCCCCCTCCTGAGACGTACCGGGCAGCATGCCCTCAACATGGGGGGGTTAGGTGCTCTGGGGCAGGGGGCGCACTGCGGCCCCCCACCCCAGAGCACCCTGTCCCCATGTTGATGAGGACAGGGCCCCTTCCCGACAACCCTGGCCGTTGGTTGTCGGGGTATGCGGGCGGGAGGCTTATCGGAATCTGGAAGACCCCTTTAATAAGGGGGCCCCCAGATACCGGCCCCCACCCTAAGTGAATGAGTATGGGGTACATTGTACCCCTACCCATTCACCTGCAAATAAAAAGTGTAAACACAAATAAACCACACAGGGTATTGAAATATTTTATTAGTTGGCCGCCGGGGGGGGGGTGTGTATGATCACTTTTATAAAAGCGCCCCCCTCCGGCGGGCTTCTGTGGGGGGTGGGTGCCGCCGTCTGGTTCTCTTCCGCCGCCGGGGGGGGGCGCTTTGATAAAAGCGCCCACCACCCGGCGGGCTTCTTTCGACGTCTTCGGCGGCTGGGGGGTCTTCTCCCACTCTCCGGGGTCTTCTCCTGCTCTCCGGGGGTCTTCTCCACTCTCCGGGGGTCTTCTTCTTCTTCAGGACTCGCCGCCGCTAACTTTGTGTGTTAGCTCAATTACTAGCGGCGGCGAGCCCCCTCTTCTGTGACGTTGTCGTCTTCTTCTTCTTCTTCTTCCTCTTCTGTTCTCCAGATGTTGACGCGACGCTTCCTTCCGCTGTTATGCCGGGCGCGCGGCGTGCAGCGAATTATATAGGCCTGTCTTGTGACGTCGCAGTCCCATCATGCTCCGGTAGGTACCACGTGCTACCTACCACGTGGTACCTACCGGAGCATGATGGGACTGCGACGTCACAAGACAGGCCTATATAATTCGCTGCGAGCCGGGCGCCCGGCATAACAGCGGAAGGAAGCGTTGTGTCAACATCTGGAGAACAGAAGAGGAAGAAGAAGAAGAAGAAGACGACGACGACGTCACAGAAGAGGGGGCTCGCCGCCGCTAGTAATTGAGCTAACACACAAAGTTAGCGGCGGCGAGTCCTGAAGAAGAAGAAGACCCCCGGAGAGCGGAGAAGACCCCCGGAGAGCGGAGAAGACCCCCGGAGAGCAGGAGAAGACCCCGGAGAGTGGGAGAAGACCCCCAGCCGCCGAAGACGTCGAAAGAAGCCCGCCGGGTGGTGGGCGCTTTTATCAAAGCGCCCCCCCCGGCGGCGGAAGAGAACCAGATGGCGGCACCCACCCCCCACAGAAGCCCGCCGGAGGAGGGCGCTTTTATAAAAGCGATCATACACACCCCCCCCCGGCGGCCAACTAATAAAATATTTCAATACCCTGTGTGGTTTATTTGTGTTTACACTTTTTATTTGCAGGTGAATGGGTAGGGGTACAATGTACCCCATACTCATTCACTTAGGGTGGGGGGCCGGTATCTGAGGGACCCCTTATTAAAGGGGGCTTCCAGATTCCGATAAGCCTCCCGCCCGCATACCCCGACAACCAACGGCCAGGGTTGTCGGGAAGGGGCCCTGTCCTCATCAACATGGGGACAGGGTGCTCTGGGGTGGGGGGCCGCAGTGCGCCCCCTGCCCCAGAGCACCTAACCCCCCAATGTTGAGGGCATGCTGCCCGGTACGGCTCAGGAGGGGGGGGGGCGCTCGCTCGCCCCCACTCCCTTCCTGACCGGCCGGCCGGCGTGCTTTGGATACGGGTCTGTTATGGATTGTGGGGGGACCCCCACGCCGTTTTTTCGGCGTAGGGGGTCTCCTTACAACCCATAACAGACCTAAGGGCCCGTTATGCTCCTGAGGGGGGAACCCATGCCGGATTTTTTTTAAAAATCCGGCGGGGATTTCTCCTTCAGGATTCATAACAAAACTCCGCCCACGTGTAGAATTGGCGGGAATCCGCGTCGGATCCCCGTCGCTTCTATGATGCACTCGCTGGAATGTGCTTTTACTATTCCAGCGAGTGCGAGATATCGGCAGCCTGTCGCCGAGATTCAGCGCGATGCTGTCGTGCTAAAAACACATTCTCGGCGGCAGGCACTGTATATAGATATTTATTTATTTTCTATCTATATAATCACTTAATTATATGTTCTATCCCTCCACCTATTGAGGATAGACTTTAGATGGGCACGCTCCTAGATACTATTGGGGTTCCTCCCAATGAGTAGTGGGTGTCTTCTCCCATTTCCCCACTAGGGGGTCTCCACATTAGCCCGGTTACGATCGGGCTTCTTTCCACATTTTTGGTCCTATTTCATTTTATTTAATTCATTAGTTATTATCTGATCTTGATGTTCTTGTTTAATTTGAACCTTTGATGACTAGCAAGCTTGGGTGGGGATTCTCTACCTGCGATAATTTCTGGCAAGTATTGCTTGTCTCCATCTAGGTTCTCCTATTGTACTATTACAAGATTACACTATTCCCAAATCCAAAATGGAGTTTTTAGCTTTTCCGGTTCCTGTTGACCAAAGCGAGGCTTGGGTATATAGAGCGGTGAATCACTGCAGAGCTCACTCCCATTGATAACGTCAACATATGACGAGACGCGTCTGGGTTGGACGGCGTGCAGTGACGTCACCGCGTATGCGTTAGGAGGAGGGCTCCTTGTTGTTGCCGGCCGGCAGAATTTTATGTACATCGCTCGTTTGCACTTCCTTGTGTGAGTAGCCTTTTCATTTTTTATTAAAACCAACCATTGGTATTACACTATGTTGCGGTCTCCTTCCCTTTACATGGTCTATTGCTGTCCCATTTGATATTGGTACTGTTGAGTACCCAGCGCTGCTTTCCACTCCTGTGAATCAGAAATCAGCTGTGTTGGTGTGAGACAGGATCCCGATTAGCTGTGAGAACTGCCTTGGGATATATCGTCTGGATCTATTTTATGCTGTTATTGGGCTCATCTCTGGTAAGCCTCAGTCTATGTGGTGGTGGCTCACGAATCTTCTACATTTCACTTGGGTGCTGTTGATGTCACATTCATCATTTTTTGGGCTTTTATACGTTTTTTATGGACTTTATTGTTTCTTTTTTAGTTGGCGCAATTTTCTTTTTTATTTCTATATGCTTGTGTTAGATCACGTGATTGCTGCCTTCTGTGATTTCGCTTATCACGTTATTATTTTATTATTGGTTTAGCGCAAAATTTTCCCTTTTATATTATGTATGACAGAAGTGATAGACAGTGGGGGTCACCGTAAGAAAACAAAAAAAAACGGACAGCAGGAGATCCCCTGCACCGCAGCCTAAAAACACCAAACGAATGCCGGTAGTAATCTATAAAAAAAACACAAGGTGGGCATTAAGGGACTCTGATTAACATTCAGAAAAAGGATTAGTTGCCCGAGAACAGACCACAGGTGCTGCCTGTGGATATTGGGGAGCAGAAGGGGTCGGACAGAGAGAGGGTAGGAAGGAAAGAAAAAGAGGGAGAAGAGAGAGAAAGGAAAGGCAGTAGCGGATGATGGAAGTCCATGCCTGGGCAGGTCAGCGTGATAAGTAAAAAGACTCTCCAATCCCCATGTAGATCGCCCAGGGTTCATATATATGTCCCGAAACTGGGGGAAGGTGTCAAAGACAGAACTCAGCATTTTTTCCTGGGACATGATCCAAGAGATCTTGTTTTTGGCTGCTGAGATCGAAACCCTGGGGCATTTCCATGCCCTGGCCAACGTAATTTTAGCCCCCAAGAAGATGAAGAAAACAAGTTTACAAGTTGGTTTCGTGGCGTGTGGGAGGGGTTGATTAAGGAGGGCCGTCAGTGGCGACCTGGGGATAGAGAGGCCTGAGACTGTAGATGTAGACTGTAGATGTAATTCGAAATATTTGGGTCCAAAAGCTTCTAATTTTGGGGCATTCCCACCACACATGCATCATGGAACCCCTCAACTGACACCCCCTAAAACACAGAGGAGAAGCCGAGGGGTACATAGCGGCAAGCCGAGTGGGAGTCAGGTACCATCTGGTGAATACCTTTAGGTTGGCCTCTATGAGGGATACATTAAAAATACCTTTAAAGGACAAATCATAAGCTTTGTGCCAAGTATCCAGTCCCCAGGTCACCTGCAGATCACCCTCCCAAGCCAACATATAAGGTGTTTTGCTATCATCCCTGGCTAGTGATGAGTAGATTCTGGAGATCCCTCCCCTCTGCTCCATGAGATCACCACACCACTGTTCGTACAGTGTAAGTTGGGGAGGTTCAGGTTTCGTGGACCAGATAGAGTGGAGGAAGCAGGTCAATTGCTGAAACCTGAATCTTTCTGTGGGGGGCATTTTCAAGGTTTTGACACAATGGGAGGGGGAAATGGGACCTGAGGGTGAAAGGAAGTGCCCGATCCGATACATCCCCTTGTCCAACCACCACTTGAATGCTTTAATGTCCATCCCCGAGAGGAAGTCAGGGTTGTGGAAAATATGTGCTAAAGGTTTACATGGGGAGATCAGGGAAGGGTTATGCCGGAGCCTGTCCCAGATCGCAAACATGTGCGATAGAGAAGGGCAAAGCATAGGGGGCCTAGCTTTAGGAGGACTCCATAGGAGCAAGTCGAGAGTAAAGGAGGGGACCGCCTGCCTTTCCATGTCGACCCTTGGCCAATTTGCTGTATATTGTGGAAAGTTGAGAGAGTCTGGCCGCCTGATAATACCAGAGTAGATTAGGCAGTCCCAGTCCCCCTCTACTTCGGAGTCAAAAAAGAGTGTGTTTGGCTAGGCGATGGCCTGATTTACCCCAGACAAACTTGACGACTTTGGATTGAAATGCATCTAAGTGATCCTTCTTGATAGATATGGGTAAAGAGCGGAAGAGGTATAAGAGCCGTGGGAGTAGGGTCATTTTCACTGAGTTTATCTTCCCTAACCAGGACAGTTGATATGACTGCCATTGCTTAAGATCTTGTTCTAGTTTTTTGTACATGGGGGGATAGTTGGCTTGGTATAATTCAAATTTGGGGGTCAAAGTAACACCCATAACGAATGGAGGTATGGCTCCATTTGAAACGAAAGGAGTCTTTCAGCTAGGCAACTAGAGGTAACGGGAGGGAGATATTGAGGGCCTGAGACTTGGCAAAATTAACCTTTAACCCCGAGACATCTGCAAAGTCATCTAGAGTTTTACAAACCACTGGAAGTGAGGTGATGGGGGAGGTTATGAAGAGGATTAAATCGTCCGCGAACAGTCCACACTTATGGGTCTTAGGGCCACAACGGACTCCAGCTATATCGGGGTTAGACCTGATAGCAATGGCCAACGACTCGATTGCTATGGCAAAGATCAGGGGTGAGAGGGAACAGCCTTGGCGAGTCCCCCTCCGTATAGTTATGGGGTCCGAGTACAGGCCCTGCAGTTTGATCCTGGCTACAGGATTGGAGTAAAGGGATCGGATGAGCCCAGTGAATCTAGGGCCGAAGTTCCGATAAAGGAAGCTAGGCGGTTGGCCATAACTATGGTCATTATTTTGAGATCATTGTTAATGAGCGATATCGGCCTATAGTTATTGACCTCTCCTGGGTCTTTGTCAGGCTTGGTGATGACAGAGATGAAGGCAGCATTCAGTTGCGTTTCCATAGGTTCCCCACTAGTTTTAGAGTTGATGAACTTAGTGAGATGAGGGGCTAGGACCGGTGCGAAGGCTTTATAGTAAGGGATGGAGAGTCCGCCTGGGCCCGGGGCAAAATTTTTCTTAAGACCTTTGATTACCTCTGGGACCTCTTCCACTGTTACAGGGGCTTTAAGACTATCCCTATGATCCTTCGACAGGGTAGGGATAGAGATATCATCCAGGAACTGAGTCACGGTTGGGTCCTTTAACGCCTGGTGGCCATTATAGAGCTTTGAGTAAAACTTTTGAAATGCTTGAGGGGTTTTAAGGGGATTTGCTGTAGGGGGGCGCTCCGCTATGTTAATTTTAGGAAAGGTGTGTGTCCGGGGACGTGGTGTAAGTTTGGAGGCAAGAAGGGGTCCCGGCCTGTCTTTCATATGGTAAAATCTCGCCCCTTGCCAGCGTAGACTGGTCTCGGCCCTGGCGGTGAGAGCCAATTTCAGTTCCAGGCGGGCTGAGTCAATGCAGGACACGGGGTATCGACCCGGGTCTTTCTTGTGGGCCGCACATATCTCTTGAAATTTCTTTTCTACGTGTTCTATGTCTTCCCTGCGCTCCCTATTGAGTCTGGCTTTAAGTTGGATCAGTTTACCTCTGATGGTTGCCTTGTGGGCAGCCCACAGAGTTTCGGCCGATATGTCAGGTGAACTGTTCAACGAGAAGTATTCTGAGATATCCAGCTCTATCTCAGTTCTGAGGGCAGGGTCCGATAGGATCGTTTCGTTTAACCGCCAAGCAGGGAATTTAGGGATCGTGGTGTGGTTGGTGGTGGTCATGACCACTACGGCGTGATTCGACCATACCGTGTCTGTGATCCTAGAATTGACCACGGGGATCAGGGCGTTAGAGACTAGGATGTGATCAATCCTGGCATAGGTTTGATGTGCGTGCAAAAAGTGCGTATAATCCTTCCGGGTGGGATTCATTTCCCGCCAAATATCCGTAAGGCCCCATTGAAAAAAGAAGTTTGGCTACCCTCGAGCTAAGTTTAGTGGCACGCATAGTCTGCACCGTGGGTGGTTTGGATTTATCTACGCCCTGGTCAAAGGCCACGTTCGAGTCTCCACCCATTATCACCGAGCCTTCCAGGATGGGGTCTAAGGTTTTGAACAGGTCAGTAAAGAATTTTAGTTGGCCCACGTTGGGGGCATAGTAAGAGATCAGCGAGTACAAGTGGCCATCGATTGTGCCCCTGGCCAGGACAAACCTCCCCCCTGGGTCTTTATAGTCTAATAGCAGGGAGAACCTGCAACTCTTAGAGATCAGAATTGCCGCTCCCTTGGTTTTATCTTCAGCATTAGCTAAGAAGAATTGTGGGAAATGGGCGTGTAGGAAGTTGGGTTTGTATCGGGTCGGGAAGTGGGTTTCCTGTAAGAAGAGGATATCCAGGTGACGGGACTTCATGAAGTCCAGAACCTTTCGCCTCTTGGAAGGGGAATTAAGGCCTTGAGCGTTATGAGTGGCTACCTTCAGTGTAGGAGCCGCAGGGGTATTACTAGCCATGGAGCAGAGGGATGGGGAGGATCACCAAAACCCTGCCACCTACCTGGATGGAGAAAACACTACCGTCACGGGAACTGGGCCTCTGAGAGGGCTGTAAACATCCCAGGCATAGACGACCGATGAAGGAACCGCAACATCCTGCAAGAAGAAGAAAAGTTAGAAAAGAAAAGGACAGATAATAGGGAAAAGGGAAGGGAGGGGGAGGGAGAGGACTGGAGCTCGCGTGGAGCTCGGGGGAGCGGGGAGTATTCCCCCCGCCACAAAATCATGGAGAGGGGCGCCAGGGCCCCCAGGGACAAACCGCCAACATAACTCACTAGTATGCTGATTAAAGTGAGGATCTGAAAAACAAAACATAACATTTGAGGCCCTGTCATATAAGTCTAACAAAGCTGAAAGCGCAGGCCTAAACTCAGGTTGCCAAAGGTAATTGCCATAGGTGGCATCAACTGGAACAATAAAAGAGAGAAGGAGAGTTCAGAGTCTTCTGAACCGTTAAAGAAGTTCTCAGAGGAAAAAAACTTCATGGTTGGGTCTCAGAATGGTCCTTCAGGGGCGTCAAGGGGGCCTGGTATCCCTGGTCTTCTTGAATTTAGGTTTGTCCCAGGTGTTCGTCAGGGGGCTCGCTGGAGAGGGACGTTTAGTGGAGCCAGAATTAGAGTTGGAGAGATCCATAGCTGCTTCCTGAAAGATCAAGCGCAGGTCCAGGAGAAGGCATTCCTCGTCATGGAAATTGTGAAAGGAATGTCCCTTGCCTTTGTATTCAAATTTTAGGGCGAACGGGAAGGCCCACTTATATTTGATGTTACGTTGTGATAAAACAAGTAAGAGGGGCTTCAGGGATCTCCTCTTTTGTATGGTCGTTGGGGAGAGATCCGCAAATACCTAGACATTATGTCCCCGGGACGTGAGGGGGTTTTGGTGTCTGCACAGCCTCATCACCTCCTCCTTGACTGAGAAGAAATGGGGTTTAACCACAACATCCCGGGGTGTGCCATCCTTTCTCGGAGGCCCTAAGGTTCTGTGGGCACGATCGATCTCCAGCTTATGTTGTGGGATGTTAGGGATGAGCTGTTTGATAAAATCTTGGACAGCAGAGGTGACATCGGTTATTGATTCAGGAAGCCCCCTGATCCTAAGGTTCTCTCTCCTGGATCTGTTCTCCAGGTCATCAATACGTGATAAAGCAATGTCCAGTTGATCATTCAGAACCTGTATCTGATCAGTATTCTGTCTAGTCTTAGCAATGGTGTGGTCAAGTTTGTTTTCTATGGATTCCATCCTGGATCCTATCATCTGAAAGTCACTTCTCAAATCACTGGTAATCCTTGCTGCAGTTTGTGAAAGCCCTCTGTCCAGGAGCATAGAGAGCTGTGTGAAGAGATCAGCAGTCTGAGGCATATTGTGTGAGGAGACGTCCGCCATGACAGGCCCCATCACTGCCTGAGGAGAAGTAGGCCCCACGGGAGAGTCCAGCAAGTCTACCATTGTCTGCTCCAGCAGAGACTCCGTGGATGCAGGGGAGTGTGCCGCTGCTATCAGGGGGCTCGCCGGGGCTTCCTGTACATTCGATCTGGCCACCGAGGCGTAGAATGGTCGGATGGAAGGGGATTCCTCCGTTCCTGCAGAGTGTACCTGAGTGACGCCCGCCATCTTGGGATTGCGCGTCCCGCTAGCCGCGATGAGCTGAGGCTCCAGGCTTCTCCGGACGGGTTCCCCCGACATTCAAGGGTGCCCCCATTGTCTCCTCACCTGAGGGTATGAGGATGGCGATCCCCTGGGATCCAGGACGTCCGCTATGTCCGCCGAGTCGTCGGAGCGGTGCGGAGCTCACGGATTAAGCTGCCATTCCGGAACAGTCCGCGCATGCGCCCTCCAATCAGCATTTGTTTTACTTGTGTGACCTAGAAGCCATCACAGCCATGCCTACTAATGATACTAGTGATTGGCCAGTGCAGCATGTGACCGAGCATGTGACCCAGCCTCTATATAAGCTAGAGGCACACAGCACAGCTTATCAGTCTGCTTTAGCTAGTGTAGGGAAAGGCTGCTGCTGATCTCAGAGACAGATTTAGATAGGATTGTTCTGCTTCAGAAATCGAATTACAATACTCAGCGATCTACATAGCATTAGCTACTGTAGGGAAAGGTTCCTGATGTTCTTATAGGGAGATAATTAGATAGGAGTCTGTCCTACTTCACAAATTTAATTGCAGCTGCACTGCATATTTTCCTGTCAGATACTCTGCATTAGATAATTTAAGGTGAAGGTTCCTGATTGTGCTTATAGGCAGAGAAATATATAGGAGTCAGTCCTACTTTACAAACCTAATTGCAGCTGCACTGCATATGTTGCTGTCAGATACTCTGCATATTGCACCAGCATTGCATATGTTCCTGTGACATACTGTGCATCTTTCATCAGCATTGCATATGTTCCTGTCAGATACTTTGCATATTGCACCAGCATTGCATATGTTCCTGTGACATACTCTTCATATTGCACCAGCATTGCATATGTTCCTGTGACATACTCTGCATATTGCACCAGCATTGCATATGTTCCTGTCAGGTACTCTGCATATTGCACCAGCATTGCATATGTTCCTGTGACATACTCTACATCTAAGTGCAAGTCACGAGCTGCAGTGGAGGACACACCTCAAAAAACAGGAAAGGTATCTGCCTCCTCCTGCTTCCTCTTCTGCTTCAGTCTCGGCCTCTTCATCCACCTCTGTAGTGACAGTGGCACCTGCCACCCCGCAATCAGAGGATAGGCAAGCAACACTACCACCTGGGTCACCAAACATCTCCACAATGTCCCATGGAAGCGTTCAGCTCTCTCTCCCAAACACTGGACCGGAAGAGGAAGTACCCCCCTACCCACCCGCGATCCCTGGCCCTGAATGCCAGCATTTCAAAATTCCTGGCCTTTGAAATGCTGTCATTCCGTCTGGTGGAGACGCAGAGTTTTAAAAGCCTGATGGCATTGGCTATCCCACAGTACGTCGTGCCCAGCCGCCACTACTTTTCCAGGTGAGCCATCCCTTCCCTGCACAACCAAGTGGGGGACAAAATCAGGTGTGCACTGTGCAACGCCATCTGTGCCAAGGTCCATCTAACTACGGATACGTGGAACAGTAAGCACGGTCAGGGACATTATATCTCCCTAACAGCGCACTGCATAAATGCACTACTCAGCTTCTTCATCCTCTACCGCCTCCTCATCCAGTCAGCGTAAGACATTCACCACCAACTTCAGCACAGCCATGGGTAAACGCCAGCAGGCAGTTGTAAAACTTTCCTGTTTGGGGGGAAAAAACCCACACCGCGCAGGAGTTGTGGAGGGACATGGAATAATAGACCAATGAGTGGTTGGCGTCAGTGAGCCTCAAGCCGGGCCTGGTGGTGTGCGTAAACGGGCGAAATCTCGTAACAGGTCTGGGCCTAGCCGGTTTGACGCACATCCCTTGCCTGGCGCATGTGCTGAATTTGGTGGTGCAGAGGTTCCTTAAACTTACCCCGATATGCCACAGCTGCTGCATAAAGTGCGGGCCGTCTGTGTGCACTTTCGGCGTTCTCACCCTGCTGCTGCTCACCTGGCAGCGCTGCAGCGTAGCTTCGGCCTTCCCGCTCACTGCCTTATATGTGAAGTGCCCACAAGGTAGAACTCCACCTTGCACATGCTGGCCAGACTGTGCGAGCAGCAGCAGGTGATAGTGGAGCTTCAGCTGCAGCACACACGAGTGAGTCGCTCTGCGGAACAGAACCACTTCACCACCAATAACTGGACCTCCATGCGAGACCTGTGTGCCTTGTTGCGCTGTTTCGAGTACTCCACCAACATAGCCAGTGCCGATGACGCCGTTCTCAGCGTGACTATCCCAGTTCTATGCCTCCTTGAAAAAACGCTTTGGGCGATGATGGAAGAGGATGTGGCACAGAAGGAGGAGGAGGAGGAATCAGGATAATTTCCAAGGCTTTCAGGGCAGTCATTCACAAGTGGCTTCGAGGGTGGGTTCCTGCACCAACAAAGGCCAGGTACACAATTGTCCAGCAAGGGCACAGTTCTGGAGGATGACGTGGTGGAGGATGAGGAGGAGGAGATGGAGGAGGAGGAGGAGGAAACATTTTCACAACAGGGTGGCACCCAGACCAGCTCATGGCCATCACTGGTGCGTGTCTGGGGGGATACAGAGGACACAGATGATACACCTCCCACAGAGGACAGCTTGCCTCTGGGCAGTCTGGCACACATGAGCCATTACATGCTGCAGTGTTTCTGCCATGACCGCCGTGTTTCACACATTTTACAGGTGCTGATTACTGAGTGGCCACGCTGCTGGATCCCCGTTACAAGGACAATGTGCTATCCTTAATTCCCTCACTGGAGCGTGATCGCAATTCCCACCTGACAGCGGGGGCACAGTGGAAGCACAAGGCAAAGGCAGAGGAGGAGGAAGAGGTCGCCAACGCAGCCGGGGCACCGCCAGCACCTCAGAAGGCAGGGTTAGCATGGCCGAAATGTGGAAAAGCTTTGTCAGCACGCCACAACTAGGGATGAGCCGAACACCCCCACATTTGGTTCGCACCAGAACCTGCGAACAGACCAAAAGTTTGTGTGAACTTTAGAACCCTGTTAAAGTCTATGGAACTCGAACGTTTGAAATCTAAAGTGCTAATTTTTAAGGCTAATATGCAAGTTATTTCCTAAAAAGTGTTTAGGGACCCGGGTCCTGTCCCAGGGGACATGTATCAATGCAAAAAAAAAGTTTTAAAAACTGCATTTTTTTCGGAAGCATTGAATTTAATAATGCTTAAAGTGAAACAATAAAAGTAAAATATTCCTTTAAATTTCGAACCTAGGGGGTGTATAGTATGCCTGTGAAGTAGCACTTGTTTCCTGTGCTTAGAACTGTCCCTGCAAAAAGTGTAATTTCTGAAGGAAAAAAGTCATTTAAAATCACTCGTGGCTATAATGAATTGTCGGCTTCCGGCAATACAGAGAAAAGTCATTTATAAAAAAAAAATGTGTGGGAGTCCCTCCGAATTCAATTACCAGGCCCTTCAGGCAGGACCCAGGTCCCCAAACATTTTATGACAAAAACTTGCATTTAGCCTTTAAAATTAGCACTTTGGATTTCAGACGTTCGAGTCCCATAGACTTTAACAGGGTTCTAAAGTTCACGCGAACTTGCCGCGAACACCCCAAAATGTTCGCTGTTCGGCGAACAGGCAATGTTCGAGTCGAACATGAGTTCGAGTCGAACTCGAAGCTCATCCCTAGCCACAACAAACCGCACCACCAGCTTATATGGAACGTTTTAGCAGGAGGCAGCATTTCAGCAACATGGTGGAGCAGTATGTGTGCTCACGCCTACACATACTGAATGACGGGTCTACCCCCTTAAACTTCTGGGTCTCCAAATTGGGCACATGGCCTGAGCTTGCCCTTTACACATTGGAGGTGCTGGCCTGCCCTGCAGCCAGTGTATTATCTGAATGTGTATTTAGCACGGCAGGGGGCGTTATCACAGACAAGCGCAGCCGCCTGTCCAGAGCCAATGTGGACAAGCTCACGTTCATTAAAATGAACCAGGCATGGATGCCACAGGACTTGTCCACATCTTGTGCAGAATAGACATGTATACCGGCCTTACCCAGCCATTCTTGTATTTCTGATCTTTCTAGGGTAGCCACCTCATCTCTTTAAAAGCAAAAACATATTAATTACACAGGTTCTCTGGCTGATTAAGGTGCTAATTAAACTTACTTGGTGCCTTATCGACATTAAATTAGCCCCAGAACCTGTGTAATTACTATGTGTTCAGGTTTAAAGGTATGAGGTGGCAACTCTAGATCTTTCTCACTCTTTTGGGGTGTATCTGTGTTGGCTACCTCGTCCTCCTCCACCACCGCTTCAACCTACACCGCCACATCCACCGCCACCTCAACCTCCTACTCCATATGGACCTCGTCCTCCTAGGTCAAAATTATTTTATTTTTATTTTTTTATGTTATTTTAAGTTATTTCCCTATCCACATTTATTTCCAGAGTACTTGTCATGCTCTTACCGACATTTTGCTGCCATTTGCAGCCCTCTAGCCCTTTCCCTTTGTTTTTTAGAGACATTTTAGTAGTCAAAAGTCCGGGTCCCCATTGACCCGCCGAACCTGAACATCCAGGTGTTCGCTCAACTCCATTAATAACAATAAAATCCCCAAAAAGTCCCTGGTTGTAGATCCATCATCAATCATGCTGTCCATTGATGAACAGCCATGTCATTCACAATGCCTTATCCTGGTCATTCAGCTATTATATACAAGAGGGCCTATACTTTTTGTAGCTGCTGAATTAAAAAAAAAAAAAAAAAAACTACTGGAATGCCGCTTTAATAAAATCAACAAACTGTACACAAATATATATATATATATATATATATATAGGCACAATGATAGTCTGTGATAAATAAAGTTAACAAATGAGATATACCTTTTCTTTAATTCCCAAATTTCTCCACCACAGTTCTTTTATGGAAAGTAAGTAAAGGCTCACCAGAATATTCATTATTAATTCCTCATAATTATGTGAGTCAAACAACACTTTCCAAGTAGGGTTTGATTAGACAGGCTTACAAATGCACCTCCTCTTTCTGGTATAGACTTTAAGCAGGATCCGTCAAACCACATACTTCCTCTAATTTTACATGGTATGAGTCTACATACTTTATTCTTTGGCTCAGAATCAATATTTTAAGAAAAACACCTTCATATTGTAGTATAACTGAAAAACTTACAATGCCCTAACCGTACACTATAATACTCACATAAATATACTATAAATAGTTTCACATTATATGTATAGTCCTCTATTGAAAATATAACAGTTTGATGCTAGGATAAAAGGCTTACCAGTTATCACTGACTCGTTATATCAACCAAGACCTAAACGTTCTACACAAGTAAGTGTGTACAACCAAAGGTTTTCTTTGTCTCACATGCCACTGCTACATTTATATTATGAATACATATAGTCATTTGTCATGTTTTTTATATTGTATGCTTTTTGAACCTGTTTCAGGTTCTTTTAATAAAGGGTTAAGTGGGTAGTCCTGCTTTTTTGGAAGGATGACTAATCACCAACACCTTGTAACCAACATTAATCGCATTTGAGCTATTTGCATATGTCAATGTATTCATTCAGTTTATTATTTTGGTTACGACTACGCACCAGGAAAGTTGTGAAAAGTGTTAGTTGTGCTGAATTTGTTTCCCATTGCTGTATGGATTGTCATTTTTCTTTAATGTATCAATAAAGGTGATTGTATGGGAGTGTGGCCATCCAGACTCTCCACTTTACACACACCCAAAGGTGTTGGCTAAAACATCTCTATGTGTATGTAAACATCTCTGCACTCTCAACTTCCTTCAATGTGATCAAAATACGCCTCTTCTAAAGATGTAATCAGGAAGGACATTAAAACATAAAGGGCCAGATTGGAGCATCTTTACTTTGGAGTAACGTTTCTCATTGACGTTACTCCGCCGACACTTTCGGCGCAAGTACTGTTATTCACATAGCACTTGCTCCTGAACTTGCGCCGGAGTAACGAAAATACGCTGGCGTAACCCAACGCAAGTGGAAGTGGGTGTGATCATATGTAAATGATGGGCGGAGCCCAGCGCAGAGGCTTACGTTCAGCGCATCAACCACGGAGCATGCGCAGTGAGTGAGGCTCCACTCGCCCCCTTGTGCGCATGCTCACAACTTCCGTCGGCACCACTTCACGGGAAACATCAGCGCAATGTTTTCCGTTGCGTGTATAAAAGCGCCAGCGGAAGCGCCATTCCGGCGCAAAAGTATTTCCGTTTCCCCCCACCCCAGGGAAGTTACTTTTGCTCTGTTATGGCTGCTCCCGCTACACCCAAAGAGAGGAGGAATCTCAATTTCAATCCTCAAGAGGTCTCTATTGTTATTTTGGCTATGGAGACCCACAACGATGTCCTCCATGGCAGGAAAAGCCGGAAGACCACCCGGGAGAGGAAACAGGCCATCCTGGCAAGCATTGCTGCCAGGGTTAATATTTTGGGGTACTCCACTCGGACTGCTGGCGATATTGCCAAGAAGATCAACGATCTACCATGCAAGGTTTGGGGCAAGGTGGCCACCATTAGGAGGCATGAGAGTGGCATGGGTGGTGGACCCCCATGTGCGGTCAGCCTGACCACAGAGGAGGAGGTGGTCGCCCGCTGCCTGGAGAGGGAGCAGTTGGAGGGGGTCCCTGGATATGACTCCATGGAGGAAGGCTCCAGGACAGGTAAGTGTTTTTTAACCCCTATTTGGTGTGTTGCATGTGGGGGGGGGAGGGTACATGTGCCAAGTGTGTGGGACCACCAACATGTGTCTGCTTTGTGTCATCCACAGATGACGGAGCTGGGACATCATCTTTCGGCAGCCAGTCCACCCCATCCCCCCAACGGCATCCAGTGCCCGTGCCCCTGGGTGGTGAAGACACCGAGGTGGAGGAGGAGAGTGCCCACACCTCACCTGCAGAGGTCGTTGAGGAGGAGCCTGTTGGGGCAGAGCAGGACATAATTTTATATTTGGACGAGTCCTCCTCTTCTGCAGGGCCCTCTCAGATCCCCTCCCCCATCATAGGAAGCCCCTCAAGGGCGACTCCATCCCCCCGGGGACAACCATCTACTGGCCCCAGGAAGGCCACCCGTAAGACGTAAGACCAGGGGGGTGTCTGATCTGGTCCAGGACCAGGTGGCGAGGGATCACGCCAGGCAGACCCAGCAAATGGGGGACATAGTTGGGCACCTGGACAGAGTGGCCGACAGCCTGTGCTCCGTGGCCCAGATATCTTCTGCAGTGCAGGATGTGAGCTGCAACTGCGCTGCAGTGGTGACCAGTCTGGGGGAGGTGCAGGGAGATATAAGGCACCTCACTGCAGCCGTCCAGGCAAACACTGCTGCCATCCGGGACCAGGGGAGGCAGAGTCGGCGGGCCCAGCATTACCAGGTCACCCGGCAGCTCAGGGTGCAGGCCCAGACCAATTCGTACCTCGGCCGGATTGCCGTGGCCTTGGAGGGCATGCAGGCCACACCTGCCAGGAGTGGCCCACCCGGGGATCAGCCACCTCCAGATGCCCCCCCACCCCCACCCACTCCATCCAGGCAGCTGAGGAGCCAGAGAGGGGCCACCAGAAGGAGCCCCCGGCATCCCCGATGATTTTTTTTTATTTATTTTTTTTGTATGCTCAGGTTATGAGATTTTTATTTTATTTTTTTGGAATGCTCAGGATATGAGTTTTTTTTATTTTTATTTTGGAATGCTCAGGATATGAGATTTTTATTTTGTGATTATGCTCTGGATATGAGATTTATTTTTTGATACTGCACACGTTGCAGTGTGAATGGTGTGTGAATGTGAGGGGGTGGCACTCCTGCCAGTAAGGGGTGTCACCCTCGGCCGTGGTGGTGAAGTTAACCCCACGGCTGTATGAATGACGTGTGAAAGGTGTATGAATGGACAGCGACATCATTGGGGCCTTGACGCTGGCGTTGCTGCTCCCAAGTCCTACATGCTGGACTTGGGCTAATCCAATGTGATGTGGATGTGGTGTGTGTGTGATCTAGGGACATCAGTGGTGTGCATGCGTGCATTGTCTGTGTGATTAATGTTTTGGTTTAGTGTCCAAAGATGCCTACGGCGAGGACCCTCCTGACTGCTCTTCCATCAGCTGACTGGGGCTCCTCTGGCAGGGGGGGGCTGTCTGGTTGGGGGGTCAGGTCATCACGCATGTCAATCTGCAGGCCTTTTCTCATGGCAAAGTTGTGCAGAATGCAACATGCACCGATGATCTGACACACAAAGGTAGGGGAATACAATAAGGCCCCCCCGGACTTATCCAGGCAGCGGAAACGGGACTTCAGGAGCCCAAATGTTTGCTCCACCACTGCACAGGTTTTGATATGTGCCGCATTGTATCTTCTCTCTCCTCTGGTTTGGGGGTTCCGGAAGGGAGTCATGAGATGGGGTCCCAGTGCATATGCAGAGTCACCTGGAAGGGAAAAGACAGGAGGATGTTAGTCATGCATGTGCCCCTTGTGATGTGCAATATGGGAGGGGATAGTCATGCCTGCCACCCATGTCACTCACCAACCAGCCAGCTGTCCCCATACATGTTTTGCTCGAATTCTGCTGGGATGGGGCTCTGACGGTATATGAAGCTGTCATGGCTGGACCCGGGGTGTTTAGCACGGACGTGCCATATGAGGCATTGGGCATCAGCTATCACATGTACGTTGATGGAGTGCCAATGCTTCCGATTGCGGTATATGTGCTCTGTGGCACTGAGGAGCTGAAGGGCCACATGTGTGCAATCAATGGCCCCCACAGTGCGTGGGAATCTGGCAATGCTGTAGAAATCTGTCATTGCCTTCAGCCGCAGCTCCTCAGTGGTTGGTCTGATGAACTGGTTGGACATGCATCTGAGGATTGCAGGGACAACCTGGTGCACACATCTGCTCATGGAGGACTGTGACATCCCAGCCACCACTCCACTTGTACGCTGGAATGAACCACTATCAAGGAAATTAAGTGTTGCCAGTACCTTCACCAGTGGCTGCACTGCTTGTGAGCGGTGTGTCTTGCTGGTGATGTCACCCTGCAGGGTTGTGGTTAGTTCAAGTATTGCATGTGGGCTCAATCTGAAGAGGCGATACACCTCCTCATCCCCCATGCCAAAGAGGCTCATGCGCGTGCGGTATATCCTCTCACGTGCCCGCCTCCTCCGTACCGGGGGACCCAGTACTAGTGCTAGGACCGCGACTGCCCCTGGCATGTTGGCACACAGAGGTGTTGTCCTTGCACGTGTGGTTGTTCAGCTTGCTAGTTTCATCGGTAACGCTGCTGCTGTAGCTGCTCTCCTGCTGACCTGAGGCCGTCTGGAGTTAAGATAAAGCAGCTATTTGTAGAAATAACTTTGCGCCGGACGGACGAGATACGCGCGGCGCATGTAGCCAGCGTACGGTGCTAATCCGTTCGCGAATCGGGAAATCTCCCTCATTTGCATATTTGCAGGGGAAATCAATAGGTGCGACTGATGCGCCAAGCAAAATTATGCGCTGACGAGACTCTGGCGTCGGAAAGTTAAGCCGATCGGAAATGGCCCGTTTTCTGTCGCATCTAGTTTGGTGGGTACGGCCACATAGAAACGACGGCGCATATTCACAGTTACGTGGCGCATATCGAAATACTCCAGCGCAACTCTACCTGATTCTGGCCCAAAGAGTCTCATAATGTAGTATGTAGTATGTCAGAAAATCATTACCCAAACCAAAATAAATAATCAGAAATTATACCATCCTGTCCTGTTATACCTTAGGACATTCATTATCCACCAGGTTCATCAGATGTAGGTGACTCCATTTAATAATTTAGTCAGCAGTGCTTTCCAACATTAGGCTACCTTAAAAATGAAATCCATATACTCTAAGGCCGTGTACACACGGCAGAGAACCTCGACGGGCAGAACACATCGTTCCGCCCGTCGAGGTTCTCTGCCGGCCGTCGAAATCGGCGACCCGCCCGTCGGGAATGGCAACCAGCCATTCATCCAGGCGGGCCGTCGAGCAAAAAGAGAGCGTGCTCTCTTTTTGCTCGACGGGATTCCCGACGGGCGGGGCGAGCGCTCTGTGTACACACGGCCGAGGTCCTCGCTGGAATGCAGCTTCCAGCGAGGTTCTCGCTGGTTTCCAGCGAGAACCTCGGTCGTGTGTACGCCGCCTCAGTGAAGGGGATGTTGACCAGAATTATATGACCCAGAGTCAGAGTCAGAAAGTGCTGTTCCCAAACAACCAGCAAATTGCAATTAAATATAAAACCACAGCGCTTTTTAATTACAATGTATTCTTTAAAATGATGTCCCTTTGAAACAAATGTAACATTTGGGCACTTCTGGGTATGCAACATGGTGACATCACAATGTGCTTTGTCATATATAGTTTTAAAGACTCTGGCCCAGATTCACAGAGCGATTACGCCTGCGTAACAGGAGATGCGCGGCGTAAGTCTAAATGTGCGCGTGAGTTTCGATGCACGGCATCCCCAAAAAAAACGAAATACGCAAGAAATCTACTTTTTTTTGTCCAGCGTAATTTCTTTAGACAGGCGCATCCGTCCGCGCAAAACTGCGCTAGACACACCATTGATTTGCTAGTCAAATATGCTAATGAGGGAGTTACAGGGATCCACAAAAGAAGGTTGGTGCAGCGCAGGCTACGCGCAGTGCGCAACAGCAAAATGTCTTGTCTAAAATTAGACCATATAAAAGCTGGTCTAAAATTTGAAAAATCGTCTACATGTCAGATAAAGCAACACTGTTAGTGAGGAGCTGAGCAGTCACACGTGTTGCCCAACAAACTGTATGCCAACATGCCAGTGGCATCCATGCTCATAGCTATACTACTGACTTTAGATGAGCAAAGAAGGAGGAGGGCACTGAGGAGGGCACTGAGGAGGGCACTGAGGAGGGCACGGGAGATGTTTTTTTTTTTTTTACTTTTTATTTGCTTATATAAACTTTACAATTTAATCTAATCTAATACAATATTCTTATCTGATACAAGCCCCTCACTCTTCACTCTTCACGGGAGAGGATATATCACACACGCATAGACATGAGTGATTCTGAGGTGTCTCACCCCTCATGCCATCATGGAATTAACCACAACCCTGCAGGAGGACATCACCAGCCCAACACATGACACTACCCATGACACCCATGACAGCATAGCCCCATCCCCACAGATTTCGAACAGAACATGTATGGGGACAGCTGGCTGGTTGGTGAGTGACATGTGTGGCAGGCATGACTGTCCCCCCCCCATGATGCACACATCACAAAGGGCACATGCACTACTAACATCCTCCTGTCTTTTCCCTTCAAGGTGACTCTGCATACGCACTGGGACCCCATCTCATGACCCCATCTCATGCCAGCTCACATATGCATCTTTGCACATTAAACACACACATTAAGCAAGGCACAATGATAATGCATGCATGCACACCACTGTGGTCCCTAGCACACACACCCCATATCCTCATCAAATTGGATTGGCACAAGCCCACCATGCAGGACTTGTGAGCAGCAACGCCACGCCAAGGCTCCAATTATGTCACTGTACATTCATACACCATTCACACGGAGATGGGGATCACTTCTCCCTGGTCCTGGGGAACCCTTCTCCACCAAAATTGAGGGTGACACCCCTTTTCCGGCAGGAATGTCACCCCCACATTCCCAAATCATACACAAACAGAACCGAAAAAAAAAAAAAAGCCCAGCAAAAATATAATTAAAAAAAAAAAACAACAAAGAAAACACATAAAAGACAAAAATCACTCTGCAAAACAGTCCCCAAATATCTCAACGACACGTCACAAACAAACAAATAAACGCTAACAAACAACAGAACAATAGCACCTTGCTGTATAGGGAGGGATACAAAGGGATGTACTTTTGCAATGGAAGTGCGTTTGTGTCTGGCTATTTATGCTGTCTGCGTAGATCAGCAAAGTTGCCCGGGTCTACTTCCAATTTCACTGATTGCGCTGTTCCCGAGTTGTGAGCATGCGCACAGAGGTGCTGACCATGGTCTCCTTCAAGCGCGCATGTGCGAGCCAGCCGGCCCTTCATTTGCATGGGGTCACGGCTCATTTCAATGTAACACGCCCACGTCCTTCCCAATTTGTATTACTCCGCCTTACGCCTCTGAAATAACGTTACGCATGCGCAATTTTATGCGTAAAAGCGACGAGAATAGGGTGATTGCGCGGCTACATTGCGTAAAGGCGGTGCGCTAAGCCGGTCCAATAATGCGCAGCTGTACCTGAATCTGGCCCTCTGTACTTAGTATTTTTGTAATAAATCACAGTAGTTTTAAAATTAATTTCGCCATGAAAGTGTTCTTGTTTTGAATATTCTGAGTTGAACTGTGGTGGAGTGGTAAAAGGCTTATTTGTACCAGAGGAGTAGAAGTGTGCATGTAAGGCATTCTTGACTTAATCCTGAGAAGTACATTTCTGTCACATGCTGGCTGACAGTCGGTAATACAAGAGAAGCATGAAAAGCCTTTTCTATACTTGGCCACACGTAATATGCATATTGGAAATATGCGCCTTCGTATCGTTGCGCCGTATCCACAAAACGATATACGCCAGAAATCTATTTTTTTTACGAACGGCGTAATTTCGATAGACCGGTGCATCGTGCGTGAAAAAAATGCGCTAGACACACCATTGATTTGCTAGGCAAACATGCAAATGAGGGAGTTACGACGATCCACAAAAGTAAGTTGGTGCAGTGCAGGCTATGCGCTGTGCGCATCAGCTGCGCGTCCTGTCTAAAATTAGGCAATATAAAAGCTTGCTTAAAATTAGACAATCCGTCTACATGTCAGCTAAAGCAACACTGTTAGGGACGAGCTGAGCAGCCACACTTGCAGGACAACAATCTGTATGCCAACATGCCAGGGGCATCCTTGCTCATAGCTATACTACTGACTTTAGAAGAGCGCAGACGTAGGAGGACACGGAGGAGGACACGGGAGAAGATATACCACACACACATAGACATCTTTGGCATGAGTGATTCTGAGGTGTCTCACATCTTCAGATTCACCCCTGCTGCCATCATGGAATTAACCACAACCCTGCAGGAGGACATCACCAGCCCAACACACCGCTCACATGCAGTGCAGCCACTGGTCAAGGTCCTGGCAACACTCCATTTCCTTGCCACTGGCTCTTTTCAAAGAACAAGTGGAGTGGTGGCTGGGATGTCACAATCCTCCATGAGCAGATGTGCGCACCAGGTTATCCCTGCAATTCTCATACGCATGGCCAACCAAATCATCAAACCCACCCAGGAGGACCTGCGGCAGAAGGCAATGACATATTTCTACAAAATTTACAGATTCCCACGCACCGCGGGGGCCATTGATTGCACACATGTGGCACTCCAGCCCCCCTGTGAGACAGAGCACATATACCGCAATCGGAAGCACTGGCATTCCATCAACGTACAGGTGATAGTCGATGCCAAATGCCTCATATGGCACGTCCGTGCCAAACACCCCGGATCCAGCCATGACAGCTACATATACAATCAGAGCCCCATCCCAATGGAATTCGAACAGAACATGGGTGAGTGACATGGGTGGCAGGCATGACTGTCCCCCCCCCCCATGATGCACACATCACAAGGGGCACATGCACTACTAACATCCTCCTGTCTTTTCCATTCCAGGTGACTCTGCATAAGCACTGGGACCCCATCTCATGACTCCTATCCGGAACCCCCAAACCCCAGGAGAGGAAAGTTACAATAAAGCACACGCCAAAACCCGTGCAGTCGTGGAGCGCAACTTTGGTCTCCTGAAGTCACGTTTCCGATGCCTGGATAAGTCTGGGGGTACCCTGTTGTATTCCCCCAACTTTGTAAGTCAGATCATCGGTGCATGTTGCATGCTGCACAACTTCGCAGTGAGAAAGGGCCTGGAGATTGACATACGTGATGACCTGACCCCCGAACCAGACAATCCCCCCCTACCCGAGGCTACCCCGTCTTCTGAGGGAAGAGCAGCCAGGAGACAGCCCACATTAGGCATCTTTGCACGTTAAACACACACATTAATCATGGCACAATGAGAATGCATGCATGCACACCACTGTGGTCCCTAGCACAGACACATCACATTCTCATCAAATTGGATTGGCACAAGCCCACCATGCAGGACTTGTGAGCAACAATGCCACACCACGGCTCCAATTATGTCACTGTACATTCATACACCATTCACACGGACCTGGGGATCACTTCTCCCTGGTCCTGGGGAACCCTTCTCCACCACAAATGAGGGTGACACCCCTTTTCCGTCAGGAATGTCACCCCCACAATCAGAAATTATTCACAACCCCCCAAAAAAATTGTCCAGCACCCAAAAAAATGACCAGCAAAAAAAAAAATACCACGACTGGCGTGACCCACGCCTGGGGCGCCCACGGCCATGGCCCCGGCTCCTCAGGGCCAACTCATGGGGGGGTAATCCGGGGAAGGAGGAGCATCCCCTGGTCTCTGCCCACCTGGCAGCCTGCCCTCCATGGCCACGGCAATGCGAGACAGCCCATCATTGAGCGTTGCCGTATTGGCCTGGATAGCCTGGGTGAGGGCCCTCACATCCTGACTGAGGACCCTCACATCATGACCAACGCCTGCTGTGTTAGCCTGCTGGTCATTTAGGCAATTGATCAGGGCCAGGGAGTTGCAGACCATGTCCCCAAGCGTATCCTGAAGGACCTGTCCCAGATGGCGGGTCTGAAGGGCCTGGTCCCTTCTCAGGTTGGCGGGCAGAAACTCGGCCACCCCCCTAGTTTTGTGGGTTGCCTTCCTGCCTCCAGATTAGGCTTGTGGCCGGGGAGAAGGGGAGCCCCTTGGGAGGGGGGCCCTGTTGGGGGAGGAGTGGGAAGGGCTACCCTGGATGGAGGCCTAGCTGCTGCCAGCCATAGGGGAAGCCTCCTTCAAAAATAACAAGTCATTCCCTGACATGTCCTCCTCCTCAAACTTTTCCTCCTCAATCTCCTCTGAGGACTCTGGCCTTGTCTGGGGGTCTTCATCAGGCTGCTGTCCCGGGGATGGTGCGGTCAGGCCAGATGGCCCAGCACCCTCCTGCACATCTGTGGATGACACAAAACATTCACAGGTTGGAGGATCCACACACTTGCCACATATTCCCTTCCCCCCCACACACATGCTACACACCAGATTTAAAAAAAAAAACTGTCCTCACGGCCTCCTGACTGGACTCAAAGCCAGGCAGCCCCTCCACTTGCTGCCTGTTGAAGGTCTGGGCCACCGCACGCTCCTCCTTAGTCAGCCGAACAGGGCATGGTGGGCCCCCTCCAGTGCCCTTGGCATGGGCGGCAATCTTGGCCAGCTTCCCACGGACCACACGCCGGAGGTCAATAATCCTCTTGGCGATCCCCTGGCGTGTCCGGGTCTCCCCCCCCAACGTGTTGACCTGGTCGGTAATTTCCTGGAATATCTGTGCCTTACTGGCCGGGGTGGTGTTGGCACTCTCGGGGCCGTGCAGAAAACGGCCATATTGTGTAATGGCCCTGGCAAGAATGCCCTTCTCCCCCAAAGAAAAATTCAACTTTTGCTTCCTTTCACTCATGTTCTCACAAACTGCAACCAAAACAATCACCAAAAATCAGTCACCAAAAAGCAGACAGCAAAAAACAGACAGAAAATAAGTATCAAAAACAGTCACCAAACAACACTCTGAAAACCACTATCAAAAACACTATACTAAACAGTCAAGAAATATACTAAACACAAGTCACAAACTGACAAATGCGAACAGACAAAAGAACAAAAGCACCTTGCTGTATAGGAAGGGATACAAAGGGATGTACTTTTGCAAAGGAAGTGCGTTTGTCTCTGTCTATTTAAGCTCTCTGTGTAGCTCACTAAGTTCACCGGGCCAAGTTCAAATCTCACTGATTGCGCCGTTCCTGAGTTGTGAGCATGCGCAAAGAGGTGCTGACCATGGTCTGCTTCATGTGCGCATGCGCAATCCGGCCCCCCCTTCATTTGCATGGGGTCACGGCTCATTTCAATGGAACATGCCCACGTCCTTCCCAATTTGAATTACTCCACCTTACGCCTCGGAAATTACGTTGCACCGGCGCAATGTTCTGCGCAAATACTACGAGGATACGGTAATTGCGCCTCTAACGTAAAGGAGGTGCGCTACTCCGGTCAAAATATGCGCCAATGTACGTGAATCTGGCCCATTGTCTTTAGTTTTACATAGTATTGGAATACTTAAAAGAATACAGGTCTTAACAGAATCTGTATCTAATATTATGGGGCTCCAGACAATTGTGTTAGAGACCCTATTAGATTACCGACTGTTGGGTTGTGCAACCCCGATTTAAAGTATTCTTTGTAACATAAAATTCATCATTACTAGGTAGAATAATATAGATATTTGAAAATGAAATCATAATCCAGCTCAAAATTGCAGTGTTTTTTTTTTTTGTATATGAATAGCATAGCAAATGCTTGATAGGTCCACTTTCCAATCAAAGCGATAAGAACAGTATGAGAAAATGTTTCTTCTGAAGAGTGGCAAAGAGAACATAGCAAGTAGCATTTTAATCAGTGGTTTAGAAAAATAGCAGATTTATTTTTGCATTGCAATACAGAATGCATGTATAATGCTTTCAATGCTTCTAATTAGACATATTTAGTAGGAAATATGTGCTATTTTACTAATGAATGTAAGATAATCTCTTTATACATGGTCAAATCACATTTTAATTGAATTGTCTATGAAGTCCCTCTTAAAAATAAAGGAATAACTTTTCAGTGCATGTTCACTTTAGTACCCAGCTTATTTGTAAAACAATTACATTTTTTTATGAATATAATGTATGCAGAATAAAATTCTAGCAAATAATGTATATATATATATATATATATATATATATATATATATATATATATATATATATATATATGTGCGTATGTGTATAATGTAAATAATGTGTACAGTTACATGATTTTGCCTGTAGGAGCCACCGTCCCGCAGTACATACTGTATACGTGGGGCGGTCGGCAACAGGTTGAACTCTGTCCATGCTCAAGATGTTCAAGAATATCTGCTAATCTAATGCATATGCTTTGGAACTGCTGTAAACTGTTCAGGTATTGGCAGAATGTGGTACTGTAGAACCAACAATTAGGCGTATCAAACTCTAATACAGGTAGATCCAAGAATATGTTTATTAAGCCTATTAGATAAAGAAATATACACTCCAGTAATTAGGATACCCATTAATTGGATGATAGGATGCTATATATACCACGGAAATTGATAGCAATTAAATAGATATGCCCTAGGAGCCCTATATTTGAGGAATGGTGGATACAGATAAATGATGCATTGTTAAAGGAATGACAGGTATATAAGAAAAGGGAAATGTGGGTACCATACTTGATGCTACCAAGTTGGACACCATTTATTTTGTGTTTAGATGGAAGCATAATGCCGCGTACACACGATCACTTTTTGTGATGAAAAAAAACGTCATTTTATCTGATGAAACAAAACAACGTTTTTCAAACTTCATTTTCAAAAACGATATTGCATACACACCATCGTTTTTCCACAATGCTCTTGCAAAGCGCGGTTACGTAAGACACTTTCGACGGCACTCTGTTCCATTGAAGCTTCCATCTCATAACTTGCTTCTAAGCATGTGCGGGTTTAAAAACATCGTTTTAAACGACGTTTTGCCCACACACCATCACATTTTATGACACAAAAAACGACATTTTGAAAAACGACACAAAAAAATCAAGCATGTTGGAATTTTTTTTTGGTTGTTTTTTTGAAGACATAAAATGACGTTTTGCCCACACACGATCATTTTAAATGACGTTTTTTAAAACGTCGTTTTTTTTCATCACAAAAAGTGATCGTGTGTACGCGGCATAAGGGTTAACATTTCTTTCTCGTACATCACGGGACACAGAGCAGCATATTCATTACTATATGGGTTATATGGAGTACCTTCAGGTGTGGACACTGGCAATCTCAAACAGGAAGTCCCCTCCCTATATAACCCCCTCCCATAGAGGAAGTACCTCAGTTTTTTCGCCAGTGTCTTAGGTGTTGGTCACGGAATAGCTTTGCCTCCACATCCTTGGGATTAAAGCGGGCTAACCGGATCTGTCCAAGGAGCCTCAGTGCCAAAGTGGACAGTACCCGGGCCCCAAACCGTGGGGTTTTGCCTATAATGCTCCTCTCTAGAGGGCTGGACCCTGGGCCCAGGACTTGGAGTTTTCTAAACCAAAAGATCCTGTTTGCCAGGGTGCTGTATAGGTCCAGGACAGTCGGTTCCTTCCAGGACCCCAGTGCCTGAAGGTCTACTACGCTACCCACGGAGATGGGAGAAGATTGGACCGTTTTGCAAACGTCCTGTGGCATGGAGCAGGTAAGAGGGGAGCCTGCGGGACTTGGTTTGACAGCAGGCTCTCCAGGGGAGATCTTAAGGGGGGTAGCCTGAGTATGCTCTGCATTGGCACCATGGTCACTATGTTTGATGGACAGGATGGCCTGAAATGTCCCCCCCCCCATCACTTGATCCCCCTACCTATCTATGTATGTTTGCTAGCTACCTGCTGCTCGCTGGTTGAAGGTCTTTTAAAAAAAAAAAAAAAAAGAGAGAGATCTGTCTCTAGGCTAAAGGGACTCCTTAGGGGCCTGTTTTAAGCCTTACCTAGCCGGGATTCAAATCTGCCGCCTGATGCGTCCTCCAGCCTGCATTCCTGGGCTCCAGAGTGCGTCTTCTCCTGGGCTCTCCTCCCCCGACAGTCGCGCGCGCGCACGCACGCATGCATATAGAAAATTTTCGTGCCGTTCGGGAGGGGGGGGGGGGGAGGGGACCGTTGAGCGTGACTGCAGTGTAGAGTGGGCGTGCCTTCAATTGCTGTTATACACAGCAGGCGCGATCTTGGCTCAGTTCAAAGGCTGAGCTGGAAGAGAGAGGACGCAGAGCTGGCAGCACAGTGACTCCCGGTGGCGAGAAGGGGTACTACATGCTGGAGTCAGCTCCAATACTTTTTGTTAAGCCAAAAATCCCCTTGGCAACAGGTTGAATGCTGGCAAACATGTTGGGGTGGGGCTGTATGTTGTGAAAAACAATTATAAAGGAAAACATACTGAGCCCCACCGTTTTTAGGCATTAGTGATCCTATTGTCCCCTAAACCTTATTTTTTTTGTACTCCTGGCTATAACAGTCTGTTGTTGTAGGCGGAGTCCCTCGGTTTTGTATTATGGCTTCCAAAAGTTCAGGATCAAAACACAAAAAAAAAAAAAGGCAAAGACAAAGGGGTTCCTCCTCTGGTTCTGATGATATGCCAATACTTTCCCCACAGGTTATTCCTATAGGGGTCACCTTGGATAAGCCATTAAGGGGGTCTGGTGCTGAGGCTGGCCCAGATCGGCCCAACCCTGTGTTATCACAGAGGAGATGCTAGCCGTCACCCTAGGGGGGCTAGAGAAAAAAGTTAACAGCTATGATCGCTGGCTCTTTTTCTGGCAAGAAGCGGACTAGATCCCCATCGCCAAAAGGTGTATCCTCGGATGCTGAGATTCTCTCTCCGGAGGAATTAGAATTTCAGGAGGATCGGTTGGACCAGAACCTAGAGGAAGGATCTACCACTGAAGAATCGTTTTCAGCCTCCCAGACGGAGAGTCTGTGGATCCAGTCTTTGACAGACATGGTCCGCTCGGCATTTAATTTGCCATTTCCAGAGCCTCAGGTTCCTGCGGTATCCTCTTTGGGTTCTTTTAAAGCGCCTTTAAGCAACGCAGCTTTTCCGGTCCATCCTCTGTTAGAGGAATTGGTTTTTCCAGGATTGGGACGACCGGACAGAATTTTTTCTGCCGCCTAAAGCCTATGGCCACATCACCCTGAAAGCGCCTGATCTCGTCTGATCTCGGAGGCTAAGCAGGGTCGGGCCTGGTTAGTGCCTGGATGGGAGACCGCCTGGAAGGTTTTCTGTTATTTACCCTATGGAAGAGAAATTTTTTCTAAGAAATGGGCGCTCCCAACTGTGGACGCAGCCATCTCATGTGTGAATAAATCATTAACTGGCCCGGGGGAAAACATACAAATGTTTAAAGTCCCGGTCGATAAACGTTTAGAGACACTTTTTCAAGCATCCTTTGCTACGGCAGGAGCAGTGGTACAGCCAGCAGTGGCTGCAATTGGAGTTTGTCAGGCGTTAAAGGACCAGACAAAACAGATGCTTAAAGACATCCCTGCCCAATAGGCAGAGGAGTTATTGGATATTCCCAGAGCTCTGTGCTTTGCGGTAGAGGCTATAAAAGACTCCATCCAGCAGGCGTCTCGTTTGTCACTATTTTTAGTGCATATGAGAAGGCTCTTATGGTTGAAGAGCTGGGCGGCCGAGCCCCATGCAAAAGACTACTGGCAGGTTTTCCCTTCCATGGAAAGATCTGGATAAATACATTCAGACTGTTTCAAGTGGCAAAAGTACCCCTTTTACCAGTCAAAAGAAGTTCCGGGGTCCTGCGTTTAAAAGGCAGCTCCTCCCTGTTCCGGGGCCCTCAAATTCCAGGCAGTATCGGGCCTCCTGTGCGATCAAACTTTTAACAATGGATCGCAAGGACAGGCCTCTGGGGGCAAGAGGCCATGGTATCAATCCCCGACAGAGGGGGTCCGATCATCTGTGGCCACAGGCTACAGATTAGAATTTCTAAGGTTCCTCCACAAGGAAGGCCTCAATGCGGGCGGCATTGGACATCTGCTTACCAGGGCATAATGGTAGAGGTACCAGCCCAAGAACAGGGGCTAGGTTTCTATTCCAATCTGTTTGTCATACCAAAGCCCATCGGCGATGTCAGACCAATTTTGGACCTAAAGGTTTAAATGCTGGCCTAAGGGTTCGCTCTTTCCGGATGGAATCCGTTCGGTCAGCAGCCGCCACACTCCAGAAGGACGACTTTCTGGCTTCTATAGACATAAAGGATGGTTACCTTCATGTACCAATCTTTCAGCCACATCAAAGATTTTTTACACTTCACAGTGATACAGCGTCACTTCCAATTCGTGGCGCTCCCCTTCGGGCTGGCTACGACCCCCGGGTATTCACGAAGGTCCTAGCTCCAATTCTAGTCAATCTAAGGATCCAAGGGGTCTCGGTCCTAGCATACCTGGACGACCTCTTAATCATAGATCACTCGCTTCCTTGGCTGGAATGCGCAGTAGCCCTCATGGTTCAGTACCTCGAGAGGTTCGGCTGGGCCCTAAACCGGGGAAAAATCAGCATTTCAACCTACAAAGTAGTTGGAATATCTCGGCATGAGATTAGACACAGAACACGGTCAGGATGGCCGAGCGGTCTAAGGCGCTGCGTTCAGGTCGCAGTCTCGGCTGGAGGCATGGGTTCAGATCCCACTTCTGACACCACAAAAGGTGTTCCTGCCCCTGGTAAAGGTCGAGGCTATCAAAAAATTGATTCAGTTGGTTCTAAGCAAAAGAGAACCAACTATTCGCCTATGTATGCGATTACTAGGCAAACTAATGGCCATGTTCGAGGCGGTACCGCACGCTTCCACACTCGCGTCCTGCAGACAGCAATTCTAGCAGCTTGGAGCAAGGGAGCAAAGGCCTTGGAGTTTCCTTTGACGCCATCATTAAAGGTCCGGCAGAAGTCTATGATGATGTTTAAACCCTCAGAACTTTCTGAAGGGGAGTCTTTCTGCCCAGTGGTCTGGAAGGCTGGAGAGCAGTACCACAGCAGTAGCATATAGGTGAACCACCAAGGGGGAACCAAGAGTCAAGCCACTCAGAGAGAGATGAGCTGGGTTTTTCGGTGGGCAGAGGTTTATGTACCCTGCATATCGGCGATATTCATTCCCGGGGTGGACAACCTGCAGGCGGACTTCCTAAAGTCGCCAAACCCTGTCGCCGGGAGAGTGGTCTCTGCATCCACAGGTCTTTCAGACAATCTCCCAGAAGTGGGGAGTGCCAGACGTGGACGTCATGGCATCAGGATTCAACAAGAAGCTAGACAGGTTCATGTCTCGAACGAGGGACCCTATGGCCTGCGGAACCGATGCGTTGGTTTGCCCTTGGCATCAATCATAACTTCTATATGCATGTCCCCCGCTGCAGTTACTACCCCGCCTGTTGCGCAGGATCATAGCACAGGCCAGTTATCCTGGTAGCCCCAGCTTGGTACCGGAGGGCATGGTACTCACTAGTCTTGAAATTGGCAGCGGGAGGCCCTTGGACTCTTCCTCTATGGCCAGACCTACTCTCACAAGGCCCGATCCTCCACCCTGCATTACGGCGTCTAAAATTGATGGCCTGGCGGCTGAATCCCTGATTCTCAGGGGTAGAGGTCTGTCTAGGCAGGTAATCCCTACCCTCATTAAGGCTAGAAAGCCGGCCTCCAGGGTAATTTGTTACAGGGTTTGGAGGGCCTACGTAGGCTGGTGTGAGTCTAAGAGATGGTTTTCCCGCAAGTATACCATTGATAGAGTATTAAGTTTTCTCCAGCTAGGAGTGGATAAAGGCCTGGCATTAAGCACGATCTAGGGACAGATTTCAGCCTTATCAGTGTGGTTTCAGAGGCCGCTGGCCGCCCACTCGCTGGTTAAGATCTTCATACAGGGAGTCTTACGTGTTAATCCTCCGGTCAAATCCCCAATTTGTCCATGGGACTTAAATCTTGTTCTGTCAACTCTACAGAAACAACCCTTTGAGCCGTTGGCTGAGGTACCTTTGGTTTTACTGACTAGAAAGTCG
Organism: Rana kukunoris; assembly: GCA_029574335.1. Lineage (NCBI taxonomy): Eukaryota > Metazoa > Chordata > Amphibia > Anura > Ranidae > Rana > Rana kukunoris. The sequence goes on along the minus strand of CM056050.1, from coordinate 378,472,869 downwards.
GTATTTCTGATCGCCATAGTTTCGGCCAGGAGAGTATCGGAATTGGCAGCCTTATCTTGTAAGGAACCATATCTCATTTTACATAAGGATAGGGCGGGTTTCCGTCCTCATCCTTCCTTTCTACCAAAGGTTATATCCAGTTTCCACTTGAACCAGGATGTGGTACTTCCATCCTTCTTTCCAAAACCCACCTCTAGAAAGGAGGGGTTGCTGCATACGTTGGATATTGTCAGGGCCATAAAGGCCTATCTTAAAGCTACAGAGAAGGTTCGGAAAACAGATGTGGTGTTCGTTTTACCGGAAGGGCCCAAGATGGGTCAGGCAGCTGCTTGATCCACCATCGCAAGATGGATTAAACAATTAATCGTTCAGGCCTGCGGTTTGAAGAGGTTGCCTCCTCCTTTGTCGGTAAAGGCCCATTCTACCAGGGCCATGGGCACCTCCTGGGCAGCACATCATCAGATCTCTATGGCTCGAATATGCAAGGCAGCAACGTGGTCGTCAGTCCACATGTTTACAAAATTTTTATCAATTGGACGTAAGAAGGAATGCGGATACAGCCTTTGGGCAGGCAGTACTACAGGCCGCGATTCAAGCTCCTCATGATCTGAGGGGGCTCCTTTGATTTAGATTTGAGATTTACATTTCTTGTCTAAGTTGGATTTCTTAGTATTTGAGTATACCTCTAAATTAAATCCTTTTTTTGGAAGATGTCTCCCTCCCCTCATTAAAGCACTGCTTTCGGACATCCCATATAGTAATGAATATGCTGCTCTGTGTCCCGTGATGTACGAGAAAGAAAAAGAGATTTTTTAATACAGCTTACCTGTAAAATCTTTTTCTTGGAGTACATCACGGGACACAGAGCTCCCACCCCTCTTTTGGGGAACATTTTTGGGAGGCATACTGCTTGCTACAAAACTGAGGTACTTCCTCTATGGGAGGGGGTTATATAGGGAGGGGACTTCCTGTTTGAGATTGCCAGTGTCCACACCTGAAGGTACTCCATATAACCCATATAGTAATGAATATGCTGCTCTGTGTCCCGTGATGTACTCCAAGAAAAAGATTTTACAGGTAAGCTGTATTAAAAATCTCTTTATTATTTGCTAGCTATAGAGAAGTTAAGGAATGATAGCTCAAGAAGGAAGGAGTGGTGTGGGGGGCTCATGGAGGGGAGGGGTGGAGGAACGTGAGAGAAAAATGATATTGTAATATGTTATTAAATTCTTACGGGTATAGATTATCTTGGCATAAGCCAGTAGGATAGGAGTAATCACATCTGTGCTTTGCTGAAACTTCAGCACCCTTTTTGTTTTAAAAGGATGGTTCCTCAATGCTTTTATTTGTGTTTATATCTCTTTTTAGGACTTATGGTTAGGAGACTACTGGACTATTTACTGCCCCTTTTAACTTTGGGACACTTTATATTGTGATTCAAGCATTCTTCACAGCTGTGCCACAGTTTATCTCCTTTTTTGCTCTGGAGGTACTTGTGAGTGCATATGTTAATACTAATAATATGGTTTATTAAAAAACCTTGTGGACATACATACCATACATAAATGTAAGATATATTTCTCTAGTTAGGTTACTCTTCTTAACCACTTTAGCCCCGGACCATATTGCTGTCCAAAGACCAGAGCACTTTTTGTGATTCGGCACTGCGTCGCTTTAACTGACAATTGCGCGGTCGTGCGACGTGGCTCCCAAACAAAATTGGCGTCCTTTTTTTCCCACAAATAGAGCTTTCTTTTGGTGGTATTTGATCATCTCTGCGGTTTTTATTTTTTGCGCTATAAACAAAAAATGAGCGACTATTTTGAAAAAAATGCAATATTCTTTACATTTTGCTATAATAAATATCCCCAAAAAAGATATAAAAAAATTTTTTTTTTCCTCAGTTTAGGCCGATACGTATTCTTCTACATATTTTTCGTAAAAAAAAAATCGCAATTAGCGTTTATTGATTGGTTTGCGCAAAATTTACAAAAAAGGGGGTAGTTTTTTGGCATTTTTATTAATATTTTTTTTTACTAGTAATGGTGGTGATCAGCGTTTTTTTTTCGGTACTGCAATATTATGGCGGAAACATCGGACACTTTTAAAACATTTTTGGGACCATTGGCATTTTTATAGCGATCAATGCTATAAAAATGCATTGGATTACTATAAAAATGCCATTGGCAGTGAAGGGGTTAACACTAGGGGGTGGGGAAGGGGTTAAGTGTGTTCCTATTTGTGTTCTAACTGTATGGGGGGGGTGGACTCACTAGGGGGAATCACTGATCTTCCGTTCATACATTGTATGAACGTAAGATCAGCGTTTTCCCCCGCTGACAGGAACGAGCGCCGTGTGTTTACACTCACAGCTCTCGTTCCCCGCTCTGTAACGAACGAGCGCGCGTACCCGGCGGCGATCGCGCCCGCCGAGCACGCGCGCGGGACTCGGGGGCGAGCGGGGGGCGCGCGCGCGGGCAGCCGGCGGCGCGCGCGCCCCCTAGCGGCCGCGAAAGTCCCGACGTAGAGCTACGGGCTCTCACCCAGGAGAGCCGACCTGCCGCCGTAGAACGACGGCGGCTGGTCGGCTAGTGGTTAATATGTAAAAGAAAGATCCTGTGGAAGCATGTTTGCAAAACATCGACCTTATCGATTAGCTACTCTTTAAGTTGTGTACTATGATTGATATCCTCTGAGCAATGAACATGTAACTTTTATGAGGGATTATATTCCTTTTTTTATTGTTATTTTTTAACAATGATGTAAATAAAATATTGGAATTTTAACTTAATTTTATTCTTTTACTACGGTGCTCAGATGGAGAAACTGTGGAAGTCCAGTGGATGATCCTTAGGTAGCCGCATGGCAGAAACCTAGCTGTCATTCTCCATGCCTCTGAGATGTAGAAAATAAGACACATTGAAGAGACTATTTATAGGCCAATAACATTCTTTTTTATAAGCAAGTCTTGGAATTTTCATGTCAGACTGTCCGAGTTGGTAAATGTGGAAAAACAAAACAAAACTGAAAAAACTGAATAACATTTTTACACAGGGACCACAATCAGTCTTTATTACTCCATATCAGACCCCCTTCTCATTGGAGAAGTGGACAAGATTGGTCACTTCCTTTAGATTGTTTTTCAACATAAAAATTATTCTCAGACTTCCGGTTCCGGCGCCGTATGTGAAGGTCGTGTAGTCCGGAGGCTCTGTGACGCCCGCCAAGAAATCGGCATATAAAGCCAGCCCGACGCTCCCGATCCAGCTCACGGCGGTCACCCTGTCCCCTCCACGCCAGAGCGGATGGATCGATACCTCACACAGCCACGCCTGAGCCCCGGTATCAGCGCCAGTGATACGATCCCCCCTGCTCAGGCTCACAGTGCAGACAAGATGGCTGCCGCAGCACAAGTCTCTCCCTCTCCTCAGAGCGCTCAGCAGCCTAATCCCCACAACAGTGATTCGATCGTGGAGACACCGCAGGAGGCTATGGAGCTGTCGGCAGCCAATGCCCTGGAACCGGACAGCTCCCATGCACGGATAGCCCAGGCAGTGGCTGCGCTGCTATCCCCCACGATCACTGCAGCTGTAACAAAGGCAGTATCTGAGGGCATTATGCAACTGAGGAAAGATATTGGGGAACACACACACAGGTTGAATGAGATAGAGCAGCGGGTGTCCTCAGTGGAGGATGACCAGTACCACATGACTGGGGCACTGGAAAAGTTCATACAAGTTCAACAACACATGCACGATCGCCTGGAGGACCTCGAGAACCGATCCAGGAGAAATAATCTGAGGGTCATCGGTCTCCCAGAATCCTTTAAACAGTCCTCTTTGATCGACCTCTGCACCACTACTATTCCCGAATCTCTAGGCCTGAAATTCAGGTGCACAGTGGAAAGAGCTCATAGAATTGGAGCCCCCTCTGAGGACCGGAACCGCCCAAGACCAGTGATTGCCAAGTTTTTAAACTATGCCGACCGATCGGATATCCTACAAGCCTTCCGCAAAGCTCGATCGCTGGTGATAGATGGCCACAAACTGCTGATATTTGCAGATTACTCAGCAGAAGTGTCTCGCAAGCGCAAGGAATTCCAACCAATATGTGCAGAACTGTATGCAAGAGGCGTGCGCTTCACCTTGGCATACCCAGCGGTACTACGTCTACAAACTCCAGATGGGGAACAAATTGTGTTACAATCTCCAGACAAAGCCCGGGCTTTTCTTCAATCGCTTGCACCCAGCCCTGTTACATCTACATCGTACGCTGACAAGGCGCGTCAAGGCCCACGGGAGCAGAGGAGCCCCAGGAAAGACCCCCAAAACGACTGAAGCAATCTGCCCTGCTGGATCACTCGGAAGCTTGATGAACATTACTAGGGGTAACTATGACACCCCCCCTGTCCATGTGTTGCCATGTTGTCTAGGAATCTCGACCCTCTTGTCTTTTTGGGCATACTCCCCAGGCTGATCCGGTTGGTCTTCACATACTTTGCCTGTGATATCCCGGAACAAGGTATCGTTAGTGTAGGGGTATTGACTTTCCGTTTCAAGCAAGCCTATCATCTCAACTGTTGTCTGATCGTCCTGGTTTTACTCTCTATTGCTACATTTAGGCTTCTAGCCGCTTTTCCGGCGGAAATGTCTCCTTTGTTGGCAAACTCGCTGCAGGTGCATTCAATTGAGACCACCCGTGGGATAATATAGGATGGTTGGAGAGACCAACCTACACCCTATACCAGGGCTTACTCCTTTAGAGGAACAGCGCCTAGTGTTGTAGGTACACATTGTACCCGGTGGGTTCACGGTTTTCCGGCGGTGAAGTCGCATACGGAAAAAAGTGAAGTCTTATGTTGATTTACATGTTTATGTTTTAGTTTTGTTCTGTTTCTTTTTCTTCTTTCTTTCTTCCTTTTCAATCTATTTCTTCAGGAAAGGATGGTTTCTCCAATCCCCTGACCAGAATCATTGTAATAAACGCAATACCGGTGGTCCGAACATACCTCCCCGCTTGACAGGTAAATTTAAGTCACGATCCTGTATCATTTATCCCCTTTACATATTACAATGCAGGCCACTAGGATAACGTCATGGAATGTAAAGGGACTTCAATCCCCGTTAAAGCGCATGAAGGTCCTGAGGCACTTGAAGAGATTGAAATCCGATATAGCACTCATCCACGAATCGCATCTGGCAGAGAGCGATTTTTGTTGCATGAAAAAATTGTGGGTAGGGGAGGTGGTAGGCTCTGCCGCCCAAGGCCGTAAGGCCGGTACGCTTATACTTTTACATAAGAATTTGAAATATAATATACTTTCAGTTGACAGGGATGAGGAAGGCAGGTTTGTATCCGTTCACCTTAAACTTGGGACGGGTGTCATTAGGCTGACTAACGTATATGCCCCTAACTCTCCAGACCAGGCCTACTTTACTGATCTGTCAGCCAAACTCATGAAGGATCACAACGTCCCCCACCTTATAGGGGGGGACTTCAACTCCACTTTTAGCGACTTGGAGGATAGATCTAGGCCACACCCTCCTCCAAAACTTGTTAGGCAAGATCTCCAGACGCACTTTTGCCACATGATTCAGGCCCTTAGTCTTGTGGATGTATGGAGGTTGCAACACCCCCTTGATAGGGAATTTACTTTCTTCTCCCCAGTTCACCAGTCTCTTGCTAGGCTTGATTACTTTTTGTCCACTCACTCCCTGCTGCACAGACTCGGAGAGTCGTGCATTCATGACATGGTCATATCCGATCACTCCCCTATCTCGATCAACCTTACCAATCCATTAAATCACTCAGAGTATAGACAGTGGAAATTCCCGTCATATTTGGTCAGTAATGACAACTTTAAACAAATGTTAACCGAGGCGTGGTCGGACTATTCCCATAATAACAAGCCACACCTAGACAATCCTGTTTTATTCTGGGAGGCAGGCAAGTCCTTTTTAAGGGGTAAGATCATTTAGTTTGTGTCAGCATACAAGAAGGATGCTCAAGCGAAATACCTTGAGGCCAGTAACAGGATACGTGCAGCTCAAGCAAACCTGAGTGCTCATAACTCTGCTGAAAACCGCAAAACATGGCTGGAAGCTAGAGACCTTTTTGACACGTGGGCGGACAGAGTGGAACAAATGGGGATGTCCTCGATGCAACTACAATATTACAGGCATGGGAACAAGGCGGGTAAACTCCTAGCAAATCTCACCAAGGGCTCATACACTCCCACACATATCACAGCACTCCACAATGTGGATGGTTCACTATCCACTTCCCCCAGAGATATAAACAAGACGGAAACATTTTATACCAATCTATAAGGAACCTATAGACATAAACAACGCTTGTGAGTGGTTAAAATCTACTAAGCTACCCCTCATAGATCCAGGGCATTTGGCTGAGTTAAATGCCCCGATTTCAGAACGAGAACTCTTGGATGTTATCAGAGGACTCTCCAACGGCAAGGCCCCGGGCCCGGATGGGTATACCCCCGAATTTTACAAAATGTTGCGTGTAGATGTTGCACCTCACCTGCTGTTGTTGTATAATGCCATTTGGGATGGAGGTCCTTATCTCCCGACGGGCCATCTGGCCAATATTAAACTTATTGCAAAAAAAGACAAGGATCCTAGGGACCCTGGATCTTACCGTCCTATATCACTACCGAATGTGTACTCTAAGGCCTCGTACACACGAGGGGATATGTCCGCTGAAAACGGTCCGATGGACCGTTTCAGCAGACATCTCCGCTCGTGTGTATGGGCTAGCGGACAGATTTCTCCACCCGACAGATTTCAAAGCATGCTTTGAAATCTATCCGGTGGGAATCTGTCCGCCCGACATGTCTGCTGGTTAGTACACTTACCAGCAGACATGTCGTCCCCCACCGCCGCGCCGCCGCCGCCGCCGCGCCGCCGCCGCGCCGCCGCCTAATGGATTCGGCGCATGCGCGGAAGTGTTTAACTTCCTGGTGCGGTGACGTGGCGGTGACGTGGCCTAAGATCCTGTCAAAGATACTTGCCTCTCGTCTAGCACGCTTCATGCCTCTTATTATTCACCACGCGCAGTCAGGCTTCACTAAAGGCTGATCTGCAGCTTCAAACTTGAGGAAAGTCCTAGCCGCCCTGGAATACTCTAACAACACCCATTGGTCAATACAGCTATAATCACCCTTGATGCCGAAAAGGCTTTTGATAATGTCAGTTTCCAATGGGTATTCTTGGTAATGGAGAAATTTGGAATATCGGGCCCCTTCTTCCATTTCATCCAAAATCTATACTCGGCCCCATCTGCCACGGTTATAGCTGCAGGCATCCAATCCAACCCTTTCAGACTGTTTAAAGGCACGAGACAAGGGTGTCCCCTGTCCCCTTTACTCTTTAACTTAGCCATCGAACACTTGTCAAGGTACCTAACTGACACTCCCTCTATACATGGTATCCCTCTCCCACAAAACGATATAAAGGTCGCTCTCTTTGCAGATGATATTCTGATTTTCTCCACGCCCCCCCCAAACCGATGTCCCCGCCATACAATTTATTTTTGAAACTTTTCGCCGGTGCTCGGGCCTGAGGATACATTTTTCCAAAAGCGAAATTCTTCCCCTTAGTTCCCCCACCCCGCGCTCTTGGCTCCCATCCACTCCCTTCCGCATCAATGAGAAGTTTATCACCTATTTAGGCATTAAGATTGGTAAAGAACCATCCTCTCTCTATTCTCTCAATTATCCTCCTTTGATCTCTAGAATTATAGGTGAACTGGAACTTTGGTCTAATTTGCCGCTATCGCTTTTCGGGAGAGGTGCCCTCTTTAAAATGATCAGTTTTGCCCGCCTTCATTACCCCTTACAGACGCTACCTCTACTGCTTAAGCATAAAGATATCCAGATCTTAAATAAAGCCATTGTCAAATTTCTTTGGAAAAAGGGCAAGCCGAGAGTGGCTCTGACCAAACTATACCTCCCGAGGAGTGAGGGCGGCATGAATCTCCCTAATATTAGAAATTACAATTTAGCCTGCTTAATGAGAATTGGTGTGGACTGGATCTTGCAATCTTCCAGATACTCCAACTTTGGCCTGGAGTCCTGCATGGTTAGTCCCTATAATCTGGCCGCTCTGCTCCACAGCTCGTTGCAACGCATTCCGAGTCACATAAAACAAAACTTGTTATTCAAAGACACAATAGTGGCATGGAGAGAGGTGCGGAAAAAACTAGGTTTATCACCTTTTGTATCTAATTTTCTTCCAATCCATGGCAACCCAATGTTCCCAACTGGCATGCAATACGAGCCTTTCTCCAAATGGAAGGAAAAGGGACTACAATATGCCTCCTCTTTCTACACCTCAACAAATTCCCTCAAACCCTTTACGATTTTGCAACAGGATTTCTGCTTGCCCCCCCACCACTTTATACATGTCATGCAATATACGGATTTCATCAACAGAACTTGCCCGAAAAAGGACGTCAGATTTCAGACTTCATTAATTGACAGCCTCATTTCGAACAACCGTTACTCCATTTCTGATATATATCGTCATGACAGATTCACAAAACCTCTCCGCAATACATCAATGTCCAACTGGTTAAAGGACTTGCCAATACATGCAGATCTAGATGATATCCTGACGGGTTATAGATGGACTACTCGCATCACCCCCTGCGAGTCTTGGAGGGAGACGCAGTTCAAAATAATGCACAGAGCTTACTACCCATTCTCGCTGACCCATCCTTCTAGCACAGGACCTATCTGCCCGTGGTGCTCTTTAAACAAACCTACGCTGCTCCATCGTCTGTGGTCCTGTCCCCATATTGACGCTTATTGGTCCTCGACCCTCCAACTTATTTACAGTGTCACAGGCTTCCTACCTGACAAGGATCCTATGCTCCTACTATTTGGCTGCCCCCCACAACACACTAATTCCGCGTCACACCTCCAACCAATCCCCCAAGCTACCTCCCAATGGACACTTTTAGCGCTCCTAGTGGCCCGCAGAAATATCTTAATTCACTGGATCTCCCCCACCCCCCCCATCCGTACCTGGAATAATCAGGAACCTTAAGTCATTACTATACCGTGAAAGACTGGACTCTTGGTCCCGCCACACGGGGTCATGCAGCAAGTTTGACAAGAAATGGTCACTGTTCATCGATCACTGCCTGTCATCAGGGGAAAAGAAGAACCTACAATCCTGCACCTTCCAGTTCACGGAAAGAAGGCACTAATTTTCCTGGCCTACACCCCATTAGCTCCATTAGGCTAGGTGATGGATGTTGTGTTGATGCACAGACAATTATTTTCCAGTTTAATAGGAAGAGGGAAGGCCTCAGGTCCTCTCCCAGGCTCCAGTACTATATTTGGTTTTGGATGTACTTTCTTTTAATTGATGTTGCCATCTCAACCTCTTATCTCTTCTGGTATACTTTTACGCCACTTCACTCCAGATACTGTCCCCATCTACTTCCTCCTCCGTCTTCCCTTCTTATCTCCCTTCTCTCTCTTCTTATTTCTCTTTATCTCTCTTTTTTATTTTTTGCTCCTGATATATTGATACAAGGTTTAGTGTAACCCTCCTTTCTGATTTAACCACAAAACTCCAAAATGGAGAGCTGTTTGCCTTTCTGTTTATATTTGTACACACTGCATTTCTCTCAATAAAATGTTTTACAAAAAAAAATTATTCTACATGAGTCATAGATAATTGTGGTTGACTTACTAAAGACAAAAAGGTATTCACTTTGCAAGCAAATTTTCTGCAGAGCTTGATGATGATGATAGTGAAATTTCACTTTCCAAAGAATATCCAATCACATTCAAGGAAAATAGAAATAAATGCAGTTTTTGCTAGCTTGCAGACAATTGGATGATTGAAAGCATCAGAGACACACTTTGTACAGTAGCTTTAGGGCAATTACCTTTGTAAAATGTGTCTTCTCCGGGAAAATAAATTGTCTATTTGTCTTTAGTAAAGAAACCACATACATTCAAGATATTCAGAGACTTTAAGGGAAAGTTCAATAGTACCTTAAATTTATGGTACTGTTTCTTGAATTATTTTGTTAGATAAATAAAGAATAGGGGCATATGAATGCATACTGTCTATACAATATTCGGATGTTCAGTTAAAAGGACAGTAGTATTAAATTGTCCACTCTTAGAAAAGCATTTGTTGCGCTACTATTTATTTAAAAATATTTAGGATGTTCTGGAATATTTTGGTCATGTTAGATATATATTTTTCTAATAATAATTCTATCATAAAGCAGTAGATTTTTAAAAGTGGCATAAGTTGCTCATCTCATTGGAGGATGTTTCCAATTTTACATGACATTTTGTGAATGCAGTTAGGGACCACATTAAGTGACTGCACAAAAAGGATTCTTTGTTCTATATAATCTTTTATGTATTTATCAATAATTCTCACCAAATAACCATAGTGGAATAGGGAGATTTTTTTTCTAGGATGTGCATTTTTCTGATCTGACCTTCTTGTCATGTGAATTTCTTCTGTTTACATTGAAATATAATCAATAAAATATTTGAACAAGAATGTGCATTCTTTTAATGTTTTATAGTGGTGTTATAAGTGAGCTTAAAGCAAAACTCCAACTTTAAGCAGCTGTACCCCTGGCACTAAAAAATGACAGCATGGGCTCAAAGATATTAGGTGGCCATCATTCAGCTCTGACGACTTGCCACATTTAGTGGTGGAGAGCACCTTTTGCAGGGAACCATGCCAGATTAAAGTTGAGTATTGTAGCAAAAGATATATATATATTTATTATTATTATTTTTTTTTTATAGTATTGGCTTTGTATTTCTACATGTTTTACTACTTCAAGCCTGCCATACAGTTTAGTGAACAGCCACACAGAGAATGATAATCCAGCTGTCTCTGTGTCTTACAATTTCTCCTTTGAATAGGGGTGCATTAGTTGCATGAGCATTCCTTTTTAGGGCAATAGAATAGAGAGAGGAAACTTCATGTAGACAATACCAGATTTGATGAAAACTGTTGCTATCCAGCAAGATTTTCTAAATTCCCTGTTTCTGTTTCCCAAAAATGCTCATTTATGCCCTTATATAATAAAAAAAAATGCTTCCAAATTTTTTATGAATTTGTATAATGGAGTGGGTGATGTTAAACTCATTTCCATTAACAAAAACCCAGTCATTAGTGTATTCCGTTTTTAGCAATGTTGAAAATATATTTGGTCTTGTGTGAGTTGCACATAAGTATATCCTCCTTCAGCATCACCAGAATGCCCCTCATCTAAACAGCATAGTCCATTGTACCAATGACTCCATTCATCACAGCAGGCTTTATTATAATATTATTGTCCTTAGAGGGTATTTACAGGACAGTTGTTTAATATTTGGTGATGGAATTTACAGCTCCATGGAAGGATTGGGTTAAAGAAGCTTATACGAAAACCAAATCAAAGAACTAAGAGGTGATAACTGAAGCTTCTCAGAATGGCTGGAAGGTCATGATTTTTCCCTGTAAAAGTGGAATGCCACTACATTTTCAACAAGCCTCCTCAAGATTGGAGTTAGGGGTTGCTCCTTCAAACAAGCAATTATGTCCTTATTAAATGGAGCAGAAAAAAAAAGAATTTGATTTGGAATAAAATGAAACACAACAACTTGGCTGCATGATTAGAAAAGAGGGTATGGAGCAGAGAGGGGTGTACCTTGGACACCGAGTATGACAACTTGTTCCTTTGAAGATGTAGTTGGCTCATCAATAAAATGTCAGTGAAGAAGTAAAGCACACTCAGTGAAGAATGGAGAGTGCTCCCATAATGACCATAATAACATACCTCCCTTCTCCTTTTCATTACACCAATCCTTAAATTGCATACAGTAAGTGACAACATATCATAGTGATATACATACATTAAATCCTATTAGCTATACTGTATTTTTCTTTAATTTTAATGCCGGGGAGTACAAACCCTAGAGTTCAATCTTGACTATCAGGAACTCTAGTGAAGAACAGGCACTCTGAGGTTTTAAAAAAAACAAAGTGGTGATGTAAATATTTTATTTTTATTTTTTTCAAAATTTTCACTCTTTTATTTGCTTATATTGCAAAAAAAAAGAACTGATTTGTGAATAAATACCACCAAAAATAAAGCTCTATTTGTGTGAACAAGATGATAAAAATGTAATTCGGGTACAGTGTTGCATAACCGCAGAATTGTCATTGAAAGTGCAAGAGTGCTGAAAGCTGAAAATTGGCCCACGAAGAAAAGGGGTGAAAGTGACCAGTATTGGTTATACACAGTTTTTCACTCAGGGACTTTGTGCCAAGTTCCTGCATAAACATCAGGGTGTGCAGGGGGTCTTATACCCATTGCAAATATTCCTAACTGGGTATTAAGCATTATCCACCAATTCCAGATTACACCAGTTTAGGGGAAACATGTTGGGAAGAGCTAGTGGTTGTTGAGGATATGTAATATAACCACCCAGGTGTATTCTTAGGTAATGCAAGATAACACTTCAATGACCCATCAGATCTGAGAGACAAATCAATACACACAGAGAACAGTTTGCTTTGTGTATCAATTGATGTCTGGTTTATTTGAACACAAAGTACAGTATGTGTGCAGTTTGTAAATACAATAAAGTGGGGGCATATGAGTGACTTCCCTTATCAGTATAAGACATACGTCATCTATTTAGCAAGCATCTGCTTCCATCCTCATGCATATTTCTCAACAATGTATGATACAGTTAGGAAAGAAAATGTATTCAGGCTTTGGCTAAAACCACAAGATATGTCACAATAATGCACACTTTATGTAGGTGAGAAACAGATGTTGCCTACAGATAGACATATGTTTTCATGGCTTAACCACAAACTGTCAAGCTCTTTAGTTCTTATGTTAACCAAAAACAAGTTTTGCTAAGGCATGCGATCTGAAGCACTCCCAAGAGGCAAAGGTCAAAACGACTCAGCCCTACAGCACTCCCTTTTCCTTATGTACCTGTGTATGTTACTGCTCTGGGTCACCACCCGCTTATAATTAAGTATACCCAGGGCTTTTTTTCAGGGGGAACTTGGGGGAACTGAGTTCCACCACCTCTGGCTCAGACCCTTTGGTGCCTGCTCACCACAATCACTTGTAAACACAGAAGTCGGGTTTCTGTGTTTACAAGTGACAGCTCTGCACTCTGTGTGTAACCCCCTGAACTCTACACTCTGTATGTAATGCAATCCTGGTATTTAATGCCCCTTTAAGACCCTTCTACTGTTTGTGAAATCTGAACGGGGTCGTGGCTGAGTTCCTGCACCTATTTTCTGAGAAAAAAAGCTCTGAGTATACCCCAGTTTAACTATGGAGGAAATAGACTTACTGGCTGGACATTATGCTGTACAACAAAGAACACCAAGCCCACCACAACCACCTCCACAGGGAGGAGGATTACCTGTAGGCAGAGCGTCCACATTGGGCGCACTGCCTCAGAGAACTCCTGTGGTCACCCAATCAGATCCTGTATCACAAAGTCATGTTTTGCGAAATCCTGGAGGCTCACCTCAAGGTGTGGGTTTTTGGGAGGTTTTGATTCCCCCGTTTCTTCATCAATTACTTCTCTACCTGGATCTGAACAAGGTTCTGGTCAGAAGGAACAAGTAGATAGCTCCGTAAGAGATATGTTTCTCTGAGGATTAACAATTGTAGGATCTGCTATCATTAATACCCCACTTGCACGCCCACAAGGTAGCCAAATGAAACTAGGAAAACAACCAAATAGGCAGAGGAGACTGGTTGATGATGAGATAGAGGGAACTCAATACCATCCTTTTAAATTACATATTAAAAAGGTGATTGATATTGAAGATATCAACCACATTGTTAAACATTAGACATGTGCATTCGTTTTCGCCCGAATGCATTTCGTCCGAATTTCAGGTATTTTCCTTATCGTTTTAACAAACGACAACTAAAGCACAGAAAACGAAAACTGAAATATCCATCATAAACACATGCTTTATTTTCGTTTTCGTTGTGGTTGAATGTGCCTAGCCTTAACTCTATTAGTCCAATATTATTCTACATAAAGAGAAAAGATTTGACATAGAGAGAAAAGATTCAATATTATAGAGACATGAAGAAGAGAGGACACAGAGAGAAAAGATTTGACATAGGTACACGAAGATTCGACATAGAGAGACACAAAGATTCGACATAGAGAGACATGAAGATTCGACATAGAGAGACATGAAGAGTCAATTTTTTTTTTTTTTAAAGATTCTGTCGAATCTTCTTTTCTTTTTTTTTTTCTTAGAACATTCGACAGACACCATAAGCCTTTTTTTTCAAAATAGTCACTCTATTTTTGTTTATAGCGCAAAAAATAAAAACCGCAGAGGTGATCAAATACCACCAAAAGAAAGCTCTATTTATGGAAAAAAAAGGACACCAATTTTGTTTGGGAGCCACGTCGCATGACCGCGCAATTATCAGTTAAAACGACGCACTGCCAAATCGCAAAAAGTGCTCTGGTCATTGGGCAGCAATATGGTCCGGGGGTTAAGTTCTCTCAAGAGAACTTGTAGTTAATGGTGGAAGCCAACAATTACATCACAGTCATTCGAATAATATTGATCTTTATTGAAGATAATAAGGGAAAAAAATCTTAATCAAAACAAGTGACAGAGTTATGTATCAACAGTTGCATACCTGCTTAATCACGCCAATGGGAATGGTCCAGGATGTATCTGGATGGATGGCGGATCACAGCAATGGTGTGGACAGCTGGACTGGATGGTAAACGCCCAGCGACCGGGAAGAGCTGGTCTGCCGCTTAGTATGACTTGACAAGGTGCAGGCACATGGAACATGTCATCAGTGTGACGGGACAATCGACACCAGCTTGCTTCCAAGTGCTGTGAGTTGTGCGGCTTCCGTACCTACCAGTTCCGGCATAGCGATTGACATCATCTCTAGTGGCTGGACTAGGGCAGCATCTCGCAATTAGTCACAGCTTGTCACAAGCCCCTCTGGTCCTGGCTCTACTGTGGTCATACACAGCAGCAGACCAGCTCTTCCCGGTCGCTGGGCGTTTACCATGCAGTCCGGCTGCCCACATTATTACTGTGATTCGCCATCCATCCAGATACTTCCTGGACCATTCCCAGTGGAGTGATTGGGCAAGTCAGCTACTGTTGATACATACTTCTGGCACTTGTTTTGATCAAGCTTTTTATCCCGTATTATCTTCAATATACATCAAACTTATTTAAATGACTATGGTGTAATTGTTGGCTGCCACCATTAACTACTAGTTCTCTTAAGACAAAAATGTGGATCCAAGCACTTTTAGGAACTGTGCTGCTTGTTTTATATGTCATACTCTCTCAGAAGTACTTCATAGCAGCTATGATCTACAAGACTGGTATTAATTGCTGCCCTTCATATAACAATTGTTGGTCTTCAGCAGGTGCCGGAGCTGTTTTTTGAAAGAGGTGTATGTTTTCTTGCTAAGATTCATACTTACCTCGATAGATGCAGCATCGGTCCAATGCTCGGCGCCTCTAACACTGAGAACCAAGAGACCGAACACTGCCGATTGATTGGTTCTTACAGGTCCCTGAGCAGAGAGCTGGTGACTATCAGTCACTGGCTCTGTGATTTGCACCCCCCCCCCACGCTCATTGAAGTGTGGAAGAAAGGGTGGTAGCGGTCGGTTTGGGCTCACAGCAGCTCGCTGAGAAGCTGACCTGGGAGCAGGTACAGGCATGTGGGCAGATCCAGACCAGCTCTGTTACATCAACCGACAGTCTGCTGAAAACAGGTCACAGAAGTGCAGAACAAACTGCACCCCTGTAAGCCACAGAAGTACAGCCAATCAAGCTTTGGCTGTACTTCTCCTTTAAGCTCAAATTTTGGCCTCCTGCTGTTCCCACAAACACACAAACTAGACCCATGCATGGCTGGATACAGCTGAGGAAGCTGTGAGCAGTTTTTGCAAAAGCATTGATACATTTGTAAAAATGTTTATTTTTTTTTTAAATTGCTACTATTAAATTGCTACACCAACTTCTCACTGCCTGAGACTCTTTGCTAATACAAGATACTCAATAAGTATCATTTAAAAGAACAATTTATTTTCTCTTGGTTTTGATTGCAGGGCAACTATTTCAAGGTAAAGATTATTATAATCTTATCACATTCTCTGCTGATCAATATTGCAAGCAGAAAGAAAATTAGTTTTGTATGTTAAGCAAACTCTAGGAGCTGACTGAAAACAAATCAATCTCGTTTTCTTCTCTTCCAAATTTGTTAGTGTTAGATGCAATAGAGAACTGGAGAGATCATATCAAGTTCCATCAAGTGTCCTTTATTTTTGGAAACTGCAGATCAAACTGGCCACCCTTGAAAATGAACATCCCATGCCAAGAAATAAACAAAAAATAGACTAGTCTACAAGTAGAATACCATCACTTACATTTCAAAGGTATATATTATCCTCAAGGTCAACCTTTGGAATATGTTTACTGTAGGTACTCAACCCCTTCCCCCCACTCTTCCCCACCACAGTTCTTGTATCCACAAAATACCAAAATATTGTGCCACAAGTGAAAGTATAATAGATACACAAACTTTAAAGCTAAAGATCATATATAAAAATAAAACTCTATCACATATGGTTTTTCATATTGGCATAACCTCTGAATTGATAAGGACATCTGTCTACAGTTCTACACTGTTAAAGTATATTGTGAACCCTAACCTTGTAAAATAACCCCAATTAGTTTAAAATAGAAATGCAAGGCAAAGATTTGTGTGTACAGTATATAGATTATGTATGTGTGTGTGTTGGGCAGAGCAACGGCGGATCCAGGGGGGGGGGCAACAGGGAAATTGCCCCCCCCCCCCCCCGAGACAATCATGTCACATTGGCTTTAAAAAAAAAAAAATGTATGATTTTTTTTTAAACTGCTTTCGGGTGCCTGCAGTCAGGGGCGGGCTGGGCCAGGGGGTGAATTTCCCCCCCTGGCCGGCTACTTTGTATTCAAAAAGGCCGCGCTGCCTGTCTGCTATTTTTTTCCCTGTAGATGGTAAATTCGGCCACAGTGGCTGCTGATTGGCTGGCTGGCTGTAGTGTATTCTGGGAGTTGTAGTTTGAACCATGCTTCCTGGTGGCGGTGGGTGGAACTGAGCACCGCAGCAATAGGCACGCCCTAATCACCTCCTGCATGTTACAACAGCAGTGACCGTCCTGCCACAGCTCAACCCTGGGATCAGGGCTGTAAAGACAACAGAGGTATCATTGCTTGTAGTGTATGCAGAAGCTTCCAATCTCGTTTTTTTTCTATCTCCCCCAGTCTCCTGTCTGTTTGATCTGTTCCCTCATTCACTTAGATCCTCCCCCCTCATTCACTTAGATCCTCCCCCTATCTCCAGTGCCGTCTGCCCAGAGAACCCAGAGGTGAGGGAATGCTATTGGCAGGTGCTGCTGACACTGTGCAGGAAGGGGGGTGAGCTTCTGAGCTGATGTTCTAAGTCTAAGAAAAGTCTGGAGAGGTAAGCTGACAGTTTCACATGAGGACTATTCTGGAGGATTGGTTTGCAGTGTGATGACACAAAGGATCAGAAGAGTGTGTATGGGATAATGGGGGAGTAGTCAGCCTTGCTCACAGCAAACACATATCTTGGAAGCTGCCACATATCACTATATAAACAACCCCCACTCTCTATGTATGTCCAGATAATGTGAAAACGATATAACCATTCAATTTAACCCTGTGTTCTCCAAACTGTACAATCAACATGTAAATTCCCCACATAAACTAAACACTCTATATCAGGGCTTTTTTTCTCAGAGAAAAGGTGGTGGAACTCACCCTCCCTCCCCTGGCCACGCCCCTACCCACCCCTAGGACCGCCCCCTAGAACCGCCCCTTTAGAGAACAGGAATGCAAGTAAAATTTGGGGGGGCTATAAAAGTAATTGTATGTAAATAAATAAAAAGCAATGCAGTAAAATGTGCAAAAAAATTGGAATACTTACCAAAAGTAAGCTCAGACATTTCCTTTTTGAAAGGTGTTTATTTATAAGTTTTGCAGTTACACATATTAATCACAGTTTTATAAAGTGGGGGTGTTCGGGCGCAGTCGGTGGAGTGGCGCGGGGTGACCTACCTGACACACATACTCTGTTCTACGTGTGTGTGTTCTGACCTGTCCTACATACACTGACCTGTCCTACATACACTGACCTGTCCTACATACACTGACCTGTCCTACATACACTGACCTGACCCACTGACCTGTCCTACATACACTGACCTGTCCTACATACACTGACCTGTCCTACATACACTGACCTGTCCTACATACACTGACCTGTCCTACATACACTGACCTGTCCTACATACACTGACCTGTCCTACATACACTGACCTGTCCAACATACACTGACCTGTCCAACATACACTGACCTGACCCACTGACCTGTCCTACATACACTGACCTGACCTACATACATACACAATCAAGTATTCTCAACCCCTCCCCAGTATAAAGATATATAGGATAAATGCCCTTGTCACTTACCTTAAACCACGTTACATGATGCCCCAGCCCACAGCCATTTCCTGTTCGGTTTACTTGTTAGGTCCTTTTTCAGGGACGGTTGAGGGACCTAGATATAGGAATTAGGTAAGCATCACTGGCTTCACAAGGTAAGGAAAAAAATATCTTGTCAGAATGGGTTAGAGGGGTGGCAGAGTACTGGGGGGAGGTGGAGATCAGTGGGGGTGGCAGAGTACTGGGGGGTGGCAGAGTACTGGGGGCAGGTGGAGATCACTGTGGGGTGGCAGAGTACTGGGGGGAGGTGGAGATCAGTGGGGGGTGGCAGAGTACTGGGGGAGGTGGAGATCACTGGGGGGTGGCAGAGTACTAGGGGGAGGTGGAGATCACTGGGGGGTGGCAGAGTACTGGGGGGTGGTAGAGTACTGGGGGCAGGTGGAGATCACTGGGGGGTGGCAGAGTACTGGGGGGTGGCAGAGTACTGGGGGCAGGTGGAGATCACTGGGGGGTGGCAGAGTACTGGAGGGAGGTGGAGATCACTGGGGGGTGGCAGAGTACTGGGGGAGGTGGAGATCACTGGGGGGTGGCAGAGTACTGGGGGGAGGTGGAGATCACTGGAGAGTGGCAGAGTACTGGGGGGTGGCAGAGTACTGGGGGCAGGTGGAGATCACTGGGGGGTGACAGAGTACTGGGGGGAGGTGGAGATCAGTGGGGGGTGGCAGAGTACTGGGGGAGGTGGAG
Source organism: Rana kukunoris (assembly GCA_029574335.1). Classification (NCBI taxonomy): domain Eukaryota; kingdom Metazoa; phylum Chordata; class Amphibia; order Anura; family Ranidae; genus Rana; species Rana kukunoris. Next base: position 378,453,574 of record CM056050.1, on the reverse strand, counting down.
ATCAGTGGGGGGTGGCAGAGTACTGGGGGGAGGTGGAGATCACTGGGGGGTGGCAGAGTACTGGGGGCAGGTGGAGATCACTGGGGGGTGGCAGAGTACTGGGGGGAGGTGGAGATCACTGGGGGGTGGCAGAGTACTGGGGGGTGGCAGAGTACTGGGGGAGGTGGAGATCACTGGGGGAGGTGGAGATCACTGGGGGAGGTGGAGTACTGGGGGGTGGCAGAGTACTGGGGGAGGTGGAGATCACTGGGGGGTGGCAGAGTACTGGGGGAGGTGGAGATCACTGGGGGGTGGCAGAGTACTGGGGGGTGGCAGAGTACTGGGGGGAGGTGGAGATCACTGGGGGGTGGCAGAGTACTGGGGGAGGTGGAGATCATGAGGAGGCAAAGAGTATGGGTGGTATAGGAGGAGCAGTGGGGGCGGCTGCATATAAAAAATCCTTTTCTCTATCTCCCTTCTGCAGTATTGGAATGCCTGCTTTTCCTCTACCTCTCGCAGCCTCAGGCATTCCAATACTGCAGAAGGGAGATGGAGAAAGGGATTTTTTATATGCAGCCGTCCCCATTGCTTCTCCTATACAGGTTACAGGAGGGTGGGGGGGGCTGTACTCACGTTTGGGCCGGTATTGTAGCAGCAGCAGCCAGTGGTGTGGCTTCTCATCTCTCCTCCTCAGTCCGTCTTCTTCTGAGTCCCGCTTCAGCGCTGAGCGGGGATCTCAGTATTGTGATGTGACGGCGATTGGAAATTCCTGCCTTCTGGAGCCGGCGGCGCATATGATGGACGTCACACATCCCACGGTTGGACATTGGACCACTGGGACGTCCATCATATGTTCTGCAGGCTCCAGAAGGCGGGACCTGTGACTCGCTTCCTGCTCGGCGTGTGTTCGGAGCTAACTTTTTTGAGACTCGTTTTGTAATCTCCAGCCAGTCCGTAGCGCCCAGGGCACCGGCCCTGACTGACTTAAAAAGGTGGCGGAACGCCGTTCCGGTGCGTTCCGCCAGAAAAAAAGCCCTGCTCTATATACATGTTCGCTGTCCGAAATAAACAGAGCAGAGCACAGTGTTTACAGTTATTTAAATGGTAGTACAATTGTATGAATACTGATTAAATGGGTGGGAAGTGTGTAGCGCTTGAAGTGACTGTCTCTAATGACAGTCAAGAGCACAAAAAAATAATGAATACATTTTGTGAAAAGTAGAGCGAATAATAGGAGACCCTGGGGTGTCCAGGGCCAAACACTGTGTGACTAGTGCGTGATGAACAGTGTACTAATGGTCTATTAATTATTAAACAATATATAGTATAATCAACTGCTTTTGAATGCAATTTTTCACATATATCTAAAAAACACACATAAAATAAAAGAATTGTGATAGTTATTTTCTTTGGAAAAACATGAATATGCTACTGGCCCGTGAATGCCAAGTGCAGTGTTATCTCATGGAGAGTGGACCGGTAAGATTAAAACAGATCCTCGTGTAACAAAATAACAGTCAATCTGATAATTGGTGAATAGATGAAATAATAAGTAACTTCTCCAATGTGTTGTTCCCACCACCGAAAGCAATGCAGGCTTACCGGAACCAATTGACTTCGGGTGGCATACGCCACCGAAAGTCAGGATAGGCTTGTAATGGCTGATGTCAAAATAGGCTCCTTGGCAGGGCGATACTTTGGCCGGTCATCAAAACCTCTGTGGGATGGATGGATGAAGACCAACTGGGAGTGCAATCCCCAAATGGATGTTCTTACAATGAATGGATGTTATAAGAGATAGGAGAAAGAAGTGGCCACATAGCGTAATCCCGTTATGTAGAAAAATAGAATATTTATTTGCAGCTGTCAAACTTACATTTTTAGCTGAACATATAATGCTTGTATACAAGTAGGGCAGCAGTGGAGTCCACCCGATGCGTTTCGTGAATACTGATTATCTAGAGAATATTTTTTTTATTGAGAATTGTTATTTTGCATCTGCTCAGTAAGGCCCCTTTCACACCAGTGAACTTTATGTCCGTTTTTTCATCCATCCGTTTACAGATGAAAAAGGGTCATACATGGATACCTATTGGGATAGCAGGTGTCAGCAGATGAACATCCGTTGACACCCGATCTGATCGGTCCTGCTATGCTCCGATTCTGCAGATGGAGAAAAATCCTATTTTTCCATCCGTCTGCGGATTGGATCGGGTGAACACGGACAGACGGTCCGTGTTCATCCAATTCCCCCCCATAGAGGAGAGCAGAGATCTGACAGGGCAGTCCCTGCACAGTGTGATCTGCCGGCTCAGCGGGGATCAACGGAGCGATCCCTGCTGAGCAAGCAGATAAGACATGTACAGATCCTCAGGATCCGTACGTTGGAAAGGGCCCTTAGGCTTTTTTAACACACATGTGCACAGGCGTGGTTTTCATGCATTAGGTGTAGTGCTGCCCTACACACGAGCAACATGAAAAAGAAGTCCTGAAACTTTTCCAAAAGTGTGCGGCACCCTGTAGTTTGGTCCACATGTTTGCAGATGCATGAAGGTGCCAATAACAAAGAATGGCACTGCTGCACGTCCGCTTAAGGACAGCACATTTCCTTGCATGTTGGGAAGCTTGCAATTTTGCATGCGTTACCCACACACATATATGTGAACTTAGCCTTAGAGTGTTTTGTTTTTATATGGTGAATTTACACTTTGGATTATACAGAGTTTGGATCAACACAGGGTTAAATTGAATGGTTATAACATTATCTGTAAACCACATACACAGAGTGCTTTCACTCTCATACCCCCCACACTCCTCTCCTGTACATAGTGCCCACTCTCATACTCCCCCACACTCCTCTCCTGTACATAGTGCCCACTCTCATACCCCCCCCCCCACACACACTCCTCTCCTGTACATAGTGCCCACTCTCATACCCTCCACTTTTCTCTCATGTACATAGTGCCCACTCTCATACCCCCCCCCACACTTCTCTTTTGTACATAGTGCCCACTCTCATACCCCCCCCCACACTCCTCTCCTATACATAGTGCCCACTCTCATACCCCCCCCCCACACTCCTCTCCTGTACATAGTGCCCACTCTCATATGACCCCCACACTCCTCTCCTGTACATAGTGTCCACTCTCATACTCCCCACACTTCTCTCCTGTACATAGTGCCCACTCTCACACCCCCCACACTCCTCTCTTGTACATAGTGCCCACTCTCATACCCCTCCCCCACACGCCTCTCCTGTACATAGTGCCCACTCTCATACCCCCCCCACTCCTCTCCTGTACATAGTGCCCACTCTCATACTCCCCACACTTCTCTCCTGTACATACTGCCCACTCTCATACCCTCCACACTCCTCTCCTGTACATACTGCCCAGAGACATATGAAGTCCTGCCTCTTGGACCGGCTCATGTGATGGATGTCATACTGGTCCAATCTCGGGACGTGTGATGTCCAGCTTAGGAGCCAGTCTTGCAGGCGGGACTTAATGTGACAATGGCCGGGGTAAGCGGAAGATACCCGCACTGTGTAAACCGGCGGCTCTCCTCTCTCCCTGTGCTCTGGCAAGGCTGCGCTATTGGGCACTACTGACTGATTAGGCTGAATTGATGAGCATAGGTAAGGCTGAGCTGATGGGATGGGCACTGATGAGACTGCATTTATGGCTGCTGGTGAGGCTGCATTGGATGGCCACTGGCGAGGCTGCATTGGATGGCCACTGATCAGGCTGCATTAAAAAAACAGGTGGGCATGAATGGTGAGCTGATTCAGTGGTTCAATGGGCCACTTGACTGGACTTATATTTACAGTAGGGCTTCATTTATATACAAAAGTGGGGCTGCATTCATATGTACAGGAGGCTGCAATGATGGGCACTGATGAGGCTGCATTGATCTCTTGTACCATGTCTTCAGTCTCTGACCGTCTCTTGTACCATGTCTTCAGTCTCTGACCGTCTCTTGTACCATGTCTTCAGTCTCTGACCGTCTCTTGTACCATATCTTCAGTCTCTGACTGTCTCTTGTACCATGTCTTCAGACTCTGACCGTCTCTTGTACCATGTCTTTAGTCTCTGACCGTCCCTTGTACCACATCTGCAGTCTCTGACCATCTCTTATACCACGTCTGTAGTCTCTGACCATCTCTTGTACCACATCTGCAGTCTCTGACCATCCTTTGTACCATGTCCACAACAGATAGATAGATAGATAGATAGATAGATAGATAGATAGATAGATAGATAGATAGATAGATAGATAGATAGATAGATAGATAGATACCTTCATATGCTTCATATGCTTCATATATGCTTCATTCAGCTGCAGATTAAAGAGATAAGCTGTGATCGTCACATGTTGTCAGTATATATGTACACACACAAAAATAATGGTTACTTTGTAGTTCTGAGTTATGTTTAAGTAGTGTTTATAAACATTGTCTCTTTGTCCATTTTTTGGGGATTTATAATCAAACAAAACAATGGTACAATAAGGAATCATAATGGAACAGAAACATAGTAAACAATCAAAGATTGGGGGTTCAGAGTCCCCCTATTGTTACATAAAGAAGTACACAAATAAATATCAGAACAAGTGGCAGTAGAGGAGACAGAGGAAGCCAAAGGACATGAGTGAACGATGCAGAAGATTCCCGGCCGGCAGCTTGTCAGGGTTCTGGAGACTGGAGTATGCAGCGGTGTGCAGAGCTGGAGCAGGAGACAGCCAGGCAGGCACCCGAGGGTTAACAGAAGCCAGGATAATAGACAGAAGCAGAGTCTCAGAAATAGCTAGGGTCATCAGCAGGCGGCCAGCAGGGTACCAAATCATAAACAGAGCCAGGAACGGAGCTGGGTCAGAGGTGGGCAGCAGCAAAGGAACAGGATACAGTGCCTAGGTCAAAGAACAAGTCGGGTCAGCAACTAGGAGAGCACACACGATCAGATCAGGATACAGGACACAGCTGAAGATCAGTCAGCATAGAATAGGAATAGGCCGTCTGGCGCCATGAGGAATTTTGCTCACGTGTGTTCGCATTCGCACCCCCGATTGCAGACTCTTGCGCTCATGTGCGAGCCTGTTAGCCATTCTATGGGAAACTATATGCGCTTGTGCACATCTATGTGCCAGACGTCTCACAGGGATTCCCTGACAGTATGTTTATACATATATATATATATATATATAATGTAGGGGGACTCTTTATTTTGGTAACATTAACCACACCATCTGTCTGTGTACTGAGCAGTGATAATTTATCTCTCAAACATAAAGCTCATCCCTAAGTACATGACTCATTACTACAGAAATCTATGGGAGCAGAATTTCATTGAGACAAGTCAACAGTGGCAAAGACCTAGACTCCTACTCATTCCTAATTTTCTACATCCCCACCTCTCTCATCCAGTGCTGCATTCAGTGCAACTTGTAACTTCGACTGACAGAGGGGGAAATCCAACAAGGGGTGAAGGGAAGGCCTAAACCTCTGTAACATTCTCACACACCCACCCCGTCATCTCGCTCTCTTTTCCAAGACAGGTGTCCCTTCCACAGCTGCTAGTGTGGAAGAATAAAATAAGCTCCAAAATCACCCTCCTACCCAGTGTCTCAATGGCAGCTTAGTAACCAGCATTATTTTTCAGTTGCTTCTATTCCAGTTTGTGGAATCATTCCCCTTCCATGAGTTTGTGGCCTGTGCTACACCACAGTGGCATGTACTCAGCTATAATTATTTCACCCAGAAGGCCATCCCTGCCCTCCATCATATGAAATTGAATCTGTGTCATTGGACAACACTGTCAGTTGCAGGGTACAAACAGACACATGTGGGAAGGATAAAGTACAGGCTACACTGATGGAGTTGGTGGTACTGCCCTGTCAGGTAGTCACCTGTATTCCTCCTCTTTAGGGGCCTAGTGACTTCTCAAAACTCATAATACTCCACAGGAACACGAGAGCATATGTAACATCCCAAGCTAAACATTGCCTTCTGTAATGCAGCTTGTGTGACTGGGAGACAGAATTCACACTAGTCACACTAGTCACACTAGGCTAGAGCTGCTAACAGTCCTCCTATCTCCCTTCCCCATCTTTAGCCAGGCAAGGTCGAGTGAGACAATATCAGGTTGTGGTGCAGTGGTTCATCATAAAGTACTCTGGTTTTCAGGACATTCTTCGCAAAGGCCAGAAGGGTTTGTGGCTACCAAATACCTGGTTTGAGGCTACCAAATACCTGGCCAGTGTTTGTCTCTTAGAAATGCAGCTCAAACATTAGCTGCCTGCCAACTGCCTTATCTGTGACTCAACCAGCAGCAGTATACCATTAATGAGTACCTATGCAATTATGATATGAGGGCAGACTTTGGGGAGCGCCAGTTCACCTCATAATTGGCTCATTATTCATGACATGTGCATAATTTTGCAAAATTTTAAAGAGGCAATCAAAATGGTAAGTTACCATGAACTGGGTATTACTGATACAATTCTTCCTGTGTTTCTACTGGAGCACATCTCCAGGGCCATTGGGGTCTTTTTCCTACTGCCTCCATCCCTGTGAGGTTTGAGGTAGCTGGAGGCTCAGAGCCAGTATGAGAAGTAGGGTTGAATTTCTGACAACAAGGAGAAGGAAAATAGGAGGATATTTTTTCCTTCCTAAACCCTAATGTTGTACATAATTGGTGTGGGATGGTTGAGGACAGTGTTGTGCTCCGAAACGCAAAGGACTTGGGGTCCTCTGTTTCAGGTAACCTGTAGTAAATTGGGTCTTTTGAGCTTAAATGTCTGTGAAAGGACCCCAGGATTGGGCTCATCAAAAAGAGGTACCACTATTGGGTGGCTCTTGCTACCATCCCAAAGGGAGCCCAAAATGGGAAAACTTGATGAAATGCTTCTTAAGAACTGAGAGTGCCCAGTTCCCTAAATCCCTTTTTTGATAATAGTTTGTCATTAGCCTGTAAAATTTTCGAATTTATCAACAGATTTTGCAACCTTTCGTAGACTTTAACAGGATTCACTAAAATTGTGGGTTCACTAAGCTTCAAAAAGATCTGCAAACCCTTAGTCAATTGAACCTGGGCAGACCTGATCATCACTACAGGAAATACTAATTCACTTCTATAGGTTACCTCATTTTAGAACTAACAAATGTGCACACATTTCTCCCAGAATTCACAATAAGAAAAATGTGTGCAACTTGGAATTTTGCATCTATTTCTAAATAGACCCCTTAATTAGTATATCTTTATATCATTTTAGAAATTATAATAAATTTAATAAAAAATCCTGTTGGTTTCTTTTTTATGTCCAACTTGGGAGATTTTCCCCCTTCACCACATGTCCCACAGACATGTTAGGAAGTGAGAGGAAAACTCTTTAAAGTGATGGAAATCCACTAAAGCCCCGTACACACAACCGGTTTTCCTGCCAGGAAAACTGCGGGAGAGCTTTTGGCTGGGAATCTCGGCCATGTGTATGCTTCCTCACAGTTTTCCCGAGAGGAAAACTGCCGGGAATCCCAGAGGGAAAATAGAGAACCTGCTCTCTATTTTCCTGTCTGGATTTCCTGCAAGGGAGCATACGCACGGCTGGGATTCCCGGCCAAAGCACTACCCACAGTTTTCCCAATGGTAAACCCGGCCGTGTGTACATGGGGAAACTTACAAGTTCTCAGGTTTCCCGTCGGGATTCCTGGTGGACTTTACAGGGCTTTACTGAGTGTGTATACAGGGCTTTACTGATTTGACATCGCAATCCCTTTGGAAGACTTCCAACTACTGTATCAGTGAAGGCTCAAAAGTTTTCCCTTCATTTCAGTTTACATTTATTTTACTTTTTTTTGCCATGATACATGTCCCCTGGGGCAGGACCCAGGTCCCCAAACACTTTTTTTGACAATAACTTGCATTGTAACCTTGAAAAATTAACCCTTTAGATTTCTCCCATAGACTTTTAAAGGGTGTTCAGCGGCTTTTAGAATTTCCCAATCGAACACCCCAAATTGTTCACTGTTCGGCGAACAGGTGAGCAGCCAATGTTCGAGTTGAACATAAACCCCATCCCTAATGGATTAGTAAGCATAGTCACCAAGGGGGACACAGACAACATAAAGAATTTACATTGTTGATGAACTTTCCCTACTCAAGCGTTTTGGTTTTACATAGACTTTAGAAATAAGGTATTTTTATTGAATGAAGCCACATATTGTCATCCTTTGAAAAGTTCTGTGTGTATGTACAGATCACCTTGGGCCAGATTCAGCAAGACTTGCGCTGGAGTAAATCGATATGCGTCGCGTAACTGTAAAGATGCGCCGTTGTATCTATGTGGCCGTACCCACCAACCAAGATGCGCCAGAAAACGGGCCTTTTCCGATCGGCTTAACTTTCCATCGCAAGAGTATCGTTAGCGCATATTTTCGCTTGTCGCATCCGTCGCGCCTATTGATTTGCCATGCAAATATGCAAATGAGGGAGATTTCCCGATTTGCGAACCGATTAGCACCATACGCTGGCTACATGCGCCGCGCGTATGTGGAACGGCTAGCGCAAAGTTATTTCTACAAATAGCTGCTTTATCTTTACTCCAGACGGCCACAGGTCAGCAGGAGAGCAGCTACAGCAGCAGCGTTACCGACAAAACTAGCAAGCTGAACAACCACACGTGCAAGGACAACACCTCTGTGTGCCAACATGCCAGGGGCAGTCGCGGTCCTAGCACTAGTACTGGGTCCCCCGGTACGGAGGAGGCGGGCACGTGAGAGGATATACCGCACGCGCATGAGCCTCTTTGGCATGGGGGATGAGGAGGTGTATCGCCTCTTCAGATTCAGCCCTGATGCAATACTTGAACTAACCACAACCCTGCAGGGTGACATCACCAGCAAGACACACCGCTCACAAGCAGTGCAGCCACTGGTGAAGGTACTGGCAACACTTCATTTCCTTGCCAGTGGATCATTCCAGCGTACAAGTGGAGTGGTGGCTGGGATGTCACAGTCCTCCATGAGCAGATGTGTGCACCAGGTTGTCCCTGCAATCCTCAGACGCATGTCCAACCAGTTCATCAGACCAACCACTGAGGAGCTGCGGCTGAAGGCAATGACAGATTTCTACAGCATTGCCAGATTCCCACGCACTGTGGGGGCCATTGATTGCACACATGTGGCCCTACAGCCCCCCAGTGCCACAGAGCACATATACCGCAATCGGAAGCATTGGCATTCCATCAACGTACAGGTGATAGCTGATGCCCAACGCCTCATATGGCACGTCCGTGCCAAACACCCCGGATCCAGCCATGACAGCTTCATTTACAATCAGAGCCCCATCCCAATGGAATTCGAACAGAACATGTATGGGGACAGCTGGCTGGTTGGTGAGTGACATGGGTGGCAGGCATGACTATCCCCTCCCATGATGCACACATCACAAGGGGCACATGCATGACTAACATCCTCCTGTCTTTTCCCTTACAGGTGACTCTGCATATGCACTGGGACCCCATCTAATGACTCCTTTCCGGAACCTCCAAACCAGAGGAGAGAGAAAATACAATGAAGCACACATCAAAACCCGTGCAGTGGTGGAGCAAACATTTGGGCTCTTGAAGTCCCGTTTCCGCTGCCTGGATAAGTCTGGGGGGGCCTTATTGTATTCCCCTACCTTTGTGTGTCAGATCATCGGTGCAAGTTGCATTCTGCACAACTTTGCCATGAGAAAAGGCCTGCAGATTGACATACGTGATGACCTGACCCCCCAACCAGACAGCCCCCCCCCTGCCAGAGGAGACCCATTCAGCTGATGGAAGAGCAGTCAGGAGGGTCCTCGCCGTAGGCATCTTTGGACAATAAACAAAAACATTGATCACACGGACAATGCACGCATGCACACCACTGATGTCCCTAGATCACACACACCACATCCACATCGCATTGGATTAGCCCAAGTCCAACATGTAGGACTTGGGAGCAGCAACGCCAGCGTCAAGACCCCAATGATGTCGCTGTCCATTCATACACCTTTCACACGTCATTCACACAGCCGTGGGGATAACTTCTCCACCACGGCCGAGGGTGACACCCCTTACTAGCAGGAGTGCCACCCCCTCACATTCACACACCATTCACACTGCAACGTGTGCAGTATCAATAAAAAAAAAATCTCATATCCTGAGCATAATCACAAATAAAAAAGCTCATAACCTGAGCATAATCACAAATAAAAAAGCTCATAACTTGAGCATAATCACAAATAAAAAAGCTCATAACCTAAGCATTAAGAATAAAATAAAAATATCATGTCCTGAGCATTAAGAAAAAAAAATCATCTGGGATGCCGGGGGCTCCTTCTGGTGGCCCCTCTCTGGCTCTTCAGCTGCCTGGATGGAGTGGGTGGGGGTGGGGGGGCATCTGGAGGTGGCTGATCCCCGGGTGGGCCACTCCTGGCAGGTGTGGCCTGCATGCCCTCCAAGGCCATGGCTATCCGGCCGAGGTAAGAGTTGGTCTGGGCCTGCATCCTGAGCTGCTGGGCCTGCATCCTGAGCTGCCGGGTGACCTGGTATTGTTGGGCCCACCGACTCTGCCTCCCCTGGTCCTGGATGGCAGCAGTGTTTGCCTGGACGGCTGCAGTGAGGTGCCTTAATTTAACCTGCGACTCCCCCAGACTGGTCACCACGGCAGCGCAGTTGCAGCTGACATCCTGCACTGCATTGGATATCTGGGCCACGGAGCACAGGTTGTCAGCCACTCTGTCCAGGTGCCCAACTATGTCCCCCATTTGCTGCGTCTGCCTGGCGTGATCCCTCGCCACCTGGTCCTGGACCAGATCAGACACCCCCCTGGTCTTACGGGTGGCCTTCCTGGGGCCAAGAGATGGTTGTCCCCGGGGGGATGGAGTCGCCCTTGAAGGGCTTCCTAGGATGGGGGAGGGTATTACAGAGGGCTCTGCAGAAGAGGAGGACTCTTCCAAAAATAAAATTATGTCCTGCTCTGCCACAACAGGCTGCTCCTCAACCACCTCTGCAGGTGAGGTGTGGGCACTCTCCTCCTCCACCTCGGTCTCTTCACCACCCATGGGCTCGGCACAGGATGCCGTTGGGGGGATGGGGTGGACTGGCCGCCAACAGATGATGGCCCAGCTCCGTCATCTGTGGATGACACAAAGCAGACACATGTTGGGTGGTCCCACACACTTGGCACATGTACCCTCCCCCCCCACATGCAACACACCAAAAAGGGGGTAAAAATCACTTACCTGTCCTGGAGCCTTCCTCCACGGAGTCATATCCAGGGACCCCCTCCAACTGCTCCCTGTCCAGGCAGCGGGCGACCACCTCCTCCTCTGTGGTCAGGCTGACCGCACATGGGGGTCCACCACCCGTGCCCCTCTCATGCCTCCTGATGGTGGCCACCTTGCCACAGACCTTGCGCCGCAGGTCATTTTTTTTTTTTGTATATCGCCAGCAGTCCAGGTGGAGTACCCCAAAACATTCACCCTGCCAGCAATGGTCTCCAGGATGGCTTGCTTCCTATCCCGGCTGATCTTCCGACTTTTTTTGCCGTGGAGGAGGTCATTAAAAGTCTCCACAGCCGAGATTATAACAGAGACCTCCTGTGAATTGAAATTGAGGTTCCTCCTTTCTTTGGGGGGAGCGGGAGCAGCCATCTCTTTGCAAAAGTAACTTCCCTGGGGTGGGGGGAAACGGAAATACTTTTGCTCCGGAATGGCGCTTCCGCTAGCGCTTTTAAACACCCAACGGAACACATTGCGCTGACGTTTACCGTGAAGTGGTGCCGACGGAAGTTGTGAGCATGCGCACAGGGGGCCAAGTGAAGCCTCACTCACTGCGCATGCTCCGTGGATGATGCGCTGAACGTAAGCCTCTGCGCTGGGCTCCGCCCATCATTTACATATGATCACACCCACTTCCACTTGCGTCGGGTTACCCCAGCGCATTTCCGTTACTCCGGCGCAAAGTAACGGACAGGCGCTTGGTGAATACTGTACTTCACTCGCTAGTTTGCGTCAGCGCAGCGTATATGCGATGCGATACGCTGGCGAAAATATGCGTGCATCTACCTGAATCTGGCCCCTTGTCTAGAAGATTAATTTGAATAAAATTTACAGTATTTTTTTTCTTATCCTAAAGATTTATTTCATAGTATTTATATGGTCTGTATCACTTTGAACCATAATGTGCTCCTGTCACTTTCTAAAAAACTGAGCTGACCCTGGCTTTTAGTAATCCTATAAAGCTTTTCCTGCTTGAAAAAGAATTTATATGACTACAAAGTGTATATTTCCTCACTCTCAGTTCATAAAGAATTTTATTTTTTAGTCATTAGAGAGCAGTCCATAGCTGTCAATTGCTATTTGATTTGTTGTTTCCTTTAAACTGGAATGCAATCAACATGTCACCTTCAATAAGACAGAACATCTATTATAATTTACAACAACTAACGAGAAATTGACTTAGTACTGTACACAATAAGTTACATGAGAAAAAAGCCTGCTGTAAAGGGGTTAACATCTTCCTTAGTGATAGAGAAATCTTACAATCTACAATCTTTAAGTGTAAGCATAAAAGAAAAGAGTATCTTTGAAGCTATATTTTATGCAGGCTTTACCTAAATTGCTACAATGCAACTGCAACCATGCACTCACTTTCCCTGCCCCAACCGAAGTGGAAAGTACATATTACATTATAAATTATAGTGCACAGATGATGCTCAATACTCTGCAGCACAATGTCACAAAAGTCTTTGGCCACTACTGACATTTCATTGACATGAGACATATAATGAGGAGTAGGGATGAGCTGAACACCCCCGCGTTCGGTTCGCACCAGAACGTTCGAACAGACCGACCGTTCGCGCAAACATTTAGAACCCCATTGAAGTCTAAGGCCCCATACACACGATCGGACATATCCGATGAAAACGGTCCGCGGACCATTTCCATCGGATATGTCCGATCGGGAGTTTGATCCGATGGCGTGTACACACCATCGGATCAAATTCCCCGCCGGCGGACGGCGCGGTGACGCGGCGGTGACGTTGACGCCGCCGCGTCACCGCCACGTCACCGCACCAGGAAGTAAAACACTTCCGCGCATGCGCCGAATCCATTCGGCAGCGGCGCGGCGGCGGAGGGGGACGACATGTCTGCTGGTAAGTGTACTAACCAGCAGACATGTCGGGCGGACAGATTCCACCGGATGGATTTCAAAGCATGCTTTGAAATCTGTCGGGTGGAGAAATCTGTCCGCTAGCCCATACACACGAGCGGAGATGTCTGCTGAAACGGTCCATCGGACCGTTTTCAGCGGACATATCCCCTCGTGTGTACGCGGCCTATGGGACTCGAACGTTCGAATTCAAAAGTGCTAATTTTAAAGCCCAATATTCAAGTTATTGTTGGAAAACGTCCCTGAGAACCCGGGTCTTGCCCCAGGGAACATCTATCAATGGATTTTTTTTTAAACTGTAGTTTTTTCTGGAGCAGCGATTTTAATGATGCTTAAAGTGAAAAAAAATATAAAAAATTCCTTTTAATATCGTACCTGCTGGGTGTCTATAGTAGTGGCACATGTTTAGAACTGTCCCTGCACAAAATGAGATTAATCTCAGAAAAAATACATTTAATACTGCTTGCGGCTTTAATGTAATGTTTGGTCCCTGCAATATGGATAAAAATCATTGAAAAAAATAGCATGGGTTTCCCCGCCACCACTCTCCCCAGGCCCTATATACTTTGAACAGCAGTATACAGGCGGTGCAAACAAGAGAAGGACTGTAGGTTTGTTAAGTAGAATCTGAACCATGTCATACTTTGCTGCTGCATATTGCACAATTTCCTTAAGAGACCCTCAACAAACTACATGACACTTGTGCCTGATGAGGCCACTGATGTTCCAGTGGTGGTGGCCCGTGAGACTGTCCATACAGGCTTGGCCCCCCAAAGCACACATGCTGTGTGGCAACAATATGTCAATCATTTTAGGGTTGGGGGGGCCATTACAATGGCAGATCTTGGCTGAATAAATTATTTTTTTGGGAAAGAAAATTTCTAGAAAAAAGGGGGGTTGCCATCCGGGGGCCCCCTTTGAACAAATTCTGTGAAGAACTCCTGTTCTCTGAAGGCCTCCATTATTTCTGCAAGTCAAAATGAAGCAAACAAAGCTAATGTCAAAGTATTGCATCAAAAATTGTTATTATACTGTTGTTAAACAGGGGCAGAAAAATTGGGCCTTAGGCACAACACAGCACTGCAACCCCTCACAGATACTGTAATTGGAGTGCAACAAAGAGCCACATGCAAAGTATTGCATCTAAAATTATTATTATACGCCCCTGTTAAACAGGAGCAGAAAAATTGGGCCTTAGGCACTGGTGGCGGTGCCACAACACTGCAACCCCTCACAGATAATGTCATTGGAGCTCAGCAAAGAGCCACATGCAAAGTATTGCATCAAAAATTGTTATTACATGCTCCTGTTAAACAGGGGCAGAAAAATTGGGCCTTAGGCACAACATAACACTGCAACCCCTCACAGATACTGTAATTGTAGCGCATCAAAGAGCCACATGCAAAGTATTGCATCAAAAGTTGTTAATATACGCCCCTGTTAAACAGGGGCAGAAAAATTGGGCCTTAGGCACTGTTGGCGGAGCCCAGAAACAAAAATGTTCTTACTAGCTATCAGCAAGATCAGTGAGGAGGAAAAGGATATTCAGTCAGCAGCATAATAGGACAGTCACTCAGCATCAGCATAGGCAGTCTCCAAGGGATCTGACATTTTAAAATTATTCAATTACATCAGCATTAGGTGCATGGTAGCTGGTGTTGATCCAAGCCTGATTCATTTTTATGAAGGTCAGTCAATCGACGGAGTCGGTGGAGAGGCGCACCCTGTGATCGGTCACAAAGCCTCCAGCAGCATGAATGTGCGTTCTGAAAGAACGCTGGATGCAGGGCAAGCCAGTAGCTCAATTGCGTACTGTGCAAGCTCTGGCCAGTGATCCATCCTCAAGACCCAGTAAGCCAGAGGATTTTCGGTGGGGAAGATGTCCAACTCTGATCTTGCCCCTAGGTATTCCCGCACCATGTAAACCAGACGCTGGCGATGGTTGCTGAAACCGGTCATACCTTGGGGCTGCGGACTAAAAAATTGTCAGACGCATCGGTCAGACAGCCACCTTCTCCACCGCTCCTTCTGTGATTCACCGAAGCCTCAGCAACACTTTGTCCAGGACCAGGATTTGGTAATCCCCCAGGTTCTGGGAACACGTTGCACAGACCCTTCTGCAAGGCCTCTCGAAGAAGTTTCATCTTCTGCTCCCTCTGCAACGGCAAGATAAGCTCCGCAACCTTACTCTTGTAACGTTGATCAAGGAGAGTTACCAGCCAGTAATGATCACCCTCCTCGATACCACGAACACGAGGATCCTTACGCAAGCTTTGCAGGATCAGGGAGGCCATGCAGTGTAGGTTTGCTGAGGCATTTGGGGCACAGTCCTCTGGGTCACTGAGGATGACAGGATCTGCAGCCACCTCATCCCAGCCATGTAAAAGTCCATGGGTTTCTTGGGACTGTAAGTGATCCCTTGAAGACTGCTGCAGCTGATGCTGAGTGCTAGGCTCCACCTCCATGCTGCTGATACAATTATCCGGCTCTAGCACCGCATGGCATCTCTTTGCCTGCATTCCTGCGTAGCCCCATGTATGCCTACAGAGCACGGCTGGTTCCGAGGAGACATCAGCACAGGAGGAGGCCACAGAGGAAGAAGAAGAGGAGGGGGTGGGGGAGAGAGGTGTGTTACAACTAGTAGTAGTGTTTTGGATGCGTGGTGGTGGAACAACCTCCAACACTACTGTACCTTGCCCTGCGTCCTTCCCAGCTGCCAGCAGAGTCATCCAATGCGCCATTAAAGAGAGGTAACGTCCCTGTCCATGCCTGCTGGACCATGAGTCAGCGGTAAGATGCACCTTACCAATGACCGCCCTGTCCAGCGAGCCATGGACATTGCCTTCCACATGCCGGTAGAGAGCCAGAATCGCCTTCCGTTAGAAAAAGTGGCATTTGGGTACTTGCCACTGAGGTACCGCACATTCCACAAACTCACAGAAGGGGGCAAAATCTGAAGCACTTGAAGTGCTAGCAATTTCACTAAGCTAGCATTCAACCGCTGGGCATGTGGATGGCTGGGAGAGTACTTCTTTTGGTGCTGCAGCAGCTGGGGCAGGGAAATTTGTCTGGTACTATCAGTAGATTGTGACACACCTAATTATACACCTTCAGTCCTATCAGTGCAGGCTTCAGAGATGACTGAGGATCTAGTGGGGTTGGAGATCCCAGCTGATGAGGGGCAAGGGGAGGTCCACTTTGTTCTTTGGTGTGGGTCTTTTAGGTATGCTTGCCAATAAATTGAATTGCAGGTCGACATATGTCTGGTCAAGCATGTGGTGCCCAAGCGGGTGATGTTTTGGCCATGCGAGATACGCTTGAGACATATGTTGCAAATAGCAACGGTTCAATCTGATGCGCATGTCTCAAAAAAGGCCCACACCAAAGAACTTTTGCAGTAACGTTGAGACACAGCAGTGCCCTGCAGAGGCATAGCTCTGCGATGTAATGCAGTTGGTGTGCTGCCCTAAAGCTGGCCCCTGGAGGGCATCCTGCCTCTTTGGAGATGTGCCTGTACCTCGTCCTCCTCCTCCTCTTCCTCCTCCTCCTCTCTCCTATCAGGCACCCACGTAGACTCAGTGACCTCGTCATCCCCTCCCTCCTCATCACTGTAGAAAACTTGGCAGTATGCTGCAGCTGGGGGAACATGACTGCCATATTGCTGTCCTCTTGGGCACCCCCTCTCTCTGGACTCACATTAAGGCCACATCTATCTGTGTTCCATCATCGTAGCCTTCAAAACACTGCGCATATTAATGCAGCATGTACCCAACACTGTGTTGAAACAGTTCGGGGGACTCCTCAGGAGTCCCCCGAACTGGGGGACTAAGCACTAAAGTTATAGTGGGAAACGTGTCGGTTGTACAGTTTGTGGCTGTGTTTGGATGTATTTTGCTGATTTTTCCTGTTCAAATATTTTATTAGTAACAAAGAGTACAGAGTAAAAAAATGTACATTTCTGAGTGAGATGACAGAGGAGATACAACAATACAGTCTAAATAAAGTGAATGCAGACATATCAACAGTAACAGCTGTGTACATCTAGCTTGAAAACAGGTACTACAAACCAAAGGAAATCAAAGCAGTGGAACCAACTAGGAACATGATAATCAGAGACAATTAGAACTAAAAAAAAATAAGGAAAGCGGTTCCGTAACAGAAGTTGAACAAGGCAGTAAGACTTACTCTGTAGGTACAAAATTAAGAAACCAAAAACTAAATAGGGGCAGTGAATTACACCACCGTTCATATAAATTCAAGTAAAGCATTTTAACATAGGGACAAAGAAGTCCCAAAAGGTAGGGACAGGGGTAGAGGACAGAGAAAGAGGGAAGTAGGAGCGAGAAACAGGTAGCAGAGAGGGGAAGACAGATAGTGGAGAAGGAGACGGAGAGGGTTGTCGGCCGGGTCACGGCACCTCCCGGGGAGTCGCAGTGTCATATCGTGGGAACGTCATAACGTACACGGGGTAGGTAAGGTGACATCAAAATCAGGGGGGAGAAAGTGTTCCACCCATGGGGACCAGATTTTGTCATGCTGAGAGACTCGATCTAAAACAATTGCTTCAGTCTTACTATGTATCATTGCTTGGGTCACTCTGTGTTTTACTTTGGTTATGTAGAGTCTAGAAGTCTTCCAAGCTTTGGCTATGGTTTGTTTAGCAGCCGTAGTTAATTGAAGGAGGAGGCGGACTTGGGCTCTAGTGTAGTCACCCTTAACATGATTCAGTAAGGCCAGCGATGGGTCAGGGGGAAGGGTATCACGCAACAGAGTGGAAGCCATCTGAAATATTACTGGCCAGAATTGCTTTACCAAAGGGCATGACCACCAGATATGCTCGTGGGTACCCCCCGGAAACACAATGGGGAGTAGGTGGGTAAAAATTTAGTTATCCTAGTCGGAACCAGGTACCACCGCATGAGCACTTTATAATTGGCCTCCAGAGCTATCACATTTTGGGTGGAGGTTTTAGTGTAGGTCCATATAGTCTCCCAGTCCTCCGGTTCCAACGTCACTTGTAAGTCTTTAGACCACTCTGCAGCATATAGAGGGAGTTCAGATGGTGGGGCAGTGAGGTGATTATAAATTTGCAAAATAATACCAGGAGCATGTGGATCCAAGTGACATATCTTTTCATAAAATGACATCCTGTCAAATGGGGGACGAACACCCGTTACTGTTAGAGCGAAATGCGCTACTTGAAGGTAGTGGAAGTATTCAATGGGGGGTAAGTCAGCCTGGGTCTGAAGTTCCTGAAAAGTTTTAAAGGCAGTTTTGGTCACTATATCACAGATCCGGCGTAGACCTGCCCAAGACCAAAACCGAAAAGATTCCGGTTCAGTGAAAGCAGGATAAAAAAGTGGGTGGCCAAAGAACGAAAGTAAAGGGGTATGGGTGGAAACTAGTTGAAAAGGGGCTCGTAGGGTGTCCCATATCTGGAGTGAGTGCCGCGTAATCGGATTTGTAACGGGAGTGCGGACCGACGGGGGTAACCACAATAAATTATGGATCAGTAGAGGAGAAATATCTATTGCCTCCAAGCTAACACATATAGGGATCTCAGTAGATGTGTGAAACAAAGTGATCTGGGCAAGCTGGGAGGCCTGGTAGTAGCGGAGAAAATTGTGAATCCCGAGTCCACCACTAAGTCTATTACGGAGAAGAACAGATCTGTCTACTCTGGGTTTAGTGGATCCCCATATGTATTTAAACACTCGAGATTGGAAAATCCGGTGAAAGTAGGACGGGACTGTCACCGGCAGAACTCTATAAAGGTATAATAGCTTAGAAAGCAAAGACATTTTGACAGCAGCCACCCGACCTAGCCACGAAACACATAATGGCTTCCAAGAGTCCAATAAAGATGATAACTGGGATAACATGGGGAGATAACTGGACCAAAAGAGAGAAGCAGGGTCACCAGTAAGTTTTATACCTAGATATGGTAAAGAAGCAGAGGACCAGGAGAAGGGGACATTTTCTTGAAGAGAGGTCACCTCACTAGCAGACAGAGACACATTCAGGGCCCGTGATTTGGATTGATTGACTTCTAGGCCAGAGGTTTTGGCAAATTTATCAAGGATTTGTATCAAAATTGGAAGGGTTAAACGGGGGGATGTTACGAATAAGAGTGCATCATCTGCAAATAGGCAGATCTTGTGAGAAGTGGAGGCAATTTCTAGTCCCTTGACATCAGGATTGGACCTTATTAGGGCAGCTAGAGGTTCTATCGCTAAAGCGAAGAGTAGGAGGACAGGGGACAACCCAGCCTAGTGCCCCTATTGATCTGGAAATTATCAGAGCGAAATCCAGAGTATTTAACATACGCCTGTGGATGACTGTAAAGGGAGCCCACCCATTGCAAAAAGTGTGGGCCGAAACCCCATCGAGTTAGTATAAAGTTTAGGTAGGGCCATGAGACAGTATCAAACGCTTTCCTGATGTCAAGGGATAGCAAATGCATGGGGATTTTGCGACTTCTGGCAATGTGTTGTAGTAGGACAACCCGGCGAATATTGTCACTAGCCTGGCGGCGGGGAATGAAACCCACCTGGTCTTTGTGTATCAAACCACCTATAATAGGATTGAGGTGCAAGGCCATAACCTTAGCCAAAATTTTATTATCTAGATTAAGCAAAGAAATGGGTCTGAAGTTGGACCAGAGTGTATTATCCGCATTGGGCTTGGGTATCATAGCTATAATAGCCGTCAATGTGTCCCGACCAAATGAGTGTTGCCGCAATAGAGCATTAAAAGATTTAGATAGGAGCAGGGCTAAAGTGACAGCAAACTTCTTATAGTAATTACTTGACAGTCCATCCGGACCCGGTCTTTTGTGAGGTTTAAGGCCTCGTACACACGAGGGGATATGTCCGCTGAAAACGGTCCGATGGACCGTTTCAGCAGACATCTCCGCTCGTGTGTATGGGCTAGCGGACAGATTTCTCCACCCGACAGATTTCAAAGCATGCTTTGAAATCTATCCGGTGGGAATCTGTCCGCCCCGACATGTCTGCTGGTTAGTACACTTACCAGCAGACATGTCGTCCCCCACCGCCGCCGCGCCGCCGCCGAATGGATTCGGCGCATGCGCGGAAGTGTTTAACTTCCTGGTGCGGTGACGTGGCGGTGACGTGGCGGCGTCAACGTCACCGCCGCGTCACCGCACCGTCCGGCGGCGGGGAATTTGATCCGATGGTGTGTACACGCCATCGGATCAAACTCCCGATCGGACATATCCAATGGAAATGGTCCGCGGACCGTTTTCATCGGATATGTCCGATCGTGTGTACGAGGCCTAAGTGTTTTTATAGCAGCGAGGACCTCCTCCACCCGTGATGGGTTTTTCCAAAAGTTTGGGATTAGAAGCAGATAAGGAGGGCAAGGTGACATCCCGAAGTAAAGTTTCGGCTGCATCTGGGGAGAAGGAGGGTTGGGCTTTATACAAATCCTCCAACTTTCGGTGGAATATATCCAAAACTTTAACAGGATTGCTGGTAAATGAGTGTTTGTCTGTACGAAGCCGGATGGGACATGTGTCCGATCTGGGCGACGAAGACGTAGTGCCAGAAAGGTGTCAGGTTTGTTAGATTTAGTGTAGATGGTGTGAGTACTTCTTTTGGTGCTGCAGCAGCTGGGGCAGGGAAATTTGTCTGGTACTATCAGTAGATTGTGACACACCTAATTCTACACCTTCAGTCCTATCAGTGCAGGCTTCAGAGATGACTGAGGATCTAGTGGGGTTGGAGATCCCAGCTGATGAGGGGCAAGGGGAGGTCCGCTTTGTTCTTTGGTGTGGGTCTTTTAGGTATGCTTGCCAATAAATTGAATTGCAGGTTGACATATGTCTGGTCAAGCATGTGGTGCCCAAGCGGGTGATGTTTTGGCCATGCGAGATACGCTTGAGACATATGTTGCAAATAGCAACGGTTCAATCTGATGCGCATGTCTCAAAAAAGGCCCACACCAAAGAACTTTTGCAGTAACGTTGAGACACAGCAGTGCCCTGCAGAGGCATAGCTCTGCGATGTAATGCAGTTGGTGTGCTGCCCTAAAGCTGGCCCCTGGAGGGCATCCTGCCTCTTTGGAGATGTGCCTGTACATCGTCCTCCTCCTCCTCTTTCTCCTCCTCCTCTCTCCTATCAGGCACCCATGTAGACTCAGTGACCTCGTCATCCCCTCCCTCCTCATCACTGTAGAAAACTTGGCAGTATGCTGCAGCTGGGGGAAAATGACTGCCATATTGCTGTCCCTCTTGGGCACCCCCTCTCTCTGGACTCACATTAAGGCCACATCTATCTGTGTTCCATCATCGTAGCCTTCAAAACACTGCGCATATTAATGCAGCATGTACCCAACACTGTGTTGAAACAGTTCGGGGGACTCCTCTGGAGTCCCCCGAACTGGGGGACTAAGCACTAAAGTTATAGTGGGAAACGTGTCGGTTGTACAGTTTGTGGCTGTGTTTGGATGTATTTTGCTGATTTTTCCTGTTCAAATATTTTATTAGTAACAAAGAGTACAGAGTAAAATAATGTACATTTCTGAGTGAGATGACAGAGGAGATACAACAATACAGTCTAAATAAAGTGAATGCAGACATATCAACAGTAACAGCTGTGTACATCTAGCTTGAAAACAGGTACTACAAACCAAAGGAAATCAAAGCAGTGGAACCAACTAGGAACATGATAATCAGAGACAATTAGAACTAAAAAAAAATAAGGAAAGCGTTTCCGTAACAGAAGTTGAACAAGGCAGTAAGACTTACTCTGTAGGTACAAAATTAAGAAACCAAAAACTAAATAGGGGCAGTGAATTACACCACCGTTCATATAAATTCAAGTAAAGCATTTTAACATAGGGACAAAGAAGTCCCAAAAGGTAGGGACAGGGGTAGAGGACAGAGAAAGAGGGAAGTAGGAGCGAGAAACAGGTAGCAGAGAGGGGAAGACAGATAGTGGAGAAGGAGACGGAGAGGGTTGTCGGCCGGGTCACGGCACCTCCCGGGGAGGCGCAGTGTCATATCGTGGGAACGTCATAACGTACACGGGGTAGGTAAGGTGGCATCAAAATCAGGGGGGAGAAAGTGTTCCACCCATGGGGACCAGATTTTGTCATGCTGAGAGACTCGATCTAAAACAATTGCTTCAGTCTTACTATGTATCATTGCTTGGGTCACTCTGTGTTTTACTTTGGTTATGTAGAGTCTAGAAGTCTTCCAAGCTTTGGCTATGGTTTGTTTAGCAGCCGTAGTTAATTGAAGGAGGAGGCGGACTTGGGCTCTAGTGTAGTCACCCTTTACATGATTCAGTAAGGCCAGCGATGGGTCAGGGGGAAGGGTATCACGCAACAGAGTGGAAGCCATCTGAAATATTACTGGCCAGAATTGCTTTACCAAAGGGCATGACCACCAGATATGCTCGTGGGTACCCCTCTCCCCGCACCCCCGGAAACACAATGGGGAGTAGGTGGGTAAAAATTTAGTTATCCTAGTCGGAACCAGGTACCACCACCGCATTATAATTGGCCTCCAGAGCTATCACATTTTGGGTGGAGGTTTTAGTGTAGGTCCATATAGTCTCCCAGTCCTCCGGTTCCAACGTCACTTGTAAGTCTTTAGACCACTCTGCAGCATATAGAGGGAGTTCAGATGGTGGGGCAGTGAGGTGATTATAAATTTGCGAAATAATACCAGGAGCATGTGGATCCAAGTAACATATCTTTTCATAAAATGACATCCTGTCAAATGGGGGACGAACACCCGTTACTGTTAGAGCGAAATGCGCTACTTGAAGGTAGTGGAAGTATTCAATGGGGGGTAAGTCAGCCTGGGTCTGAAGTTCCTGAAAAGTTTTAAAGGCAGTTTTGGTCACTATATCACAGATCCGGCGTAGACCTGCCCAAGACCAAAACCGAAAAGATTCCGGTTCAGTGAAAGCAGGATAAAAAAGTGGGTGGCCAAAGAACGAAAGTAAAGGGGTATGGGTGGAAACTAGTTGAAAAGGGGCTCGTAGGGTGTCCCATATCTGGAGTGAGTGCCGCGTAATCGGATTTGTAACGGGAGTGCGGACCGACGGGGGTAACCACAATAAATTATGGATCAGTAGAGGAGAAATATCTATTGCCTCCAAGCTAACACATATAGGGATCTCAGTAGATGTGTGAAACAAAGTGATCTGGGCAAGCTGGGAGGCCTGGTAGTAGCGGAGAAAATTGTGAATCCCGAGTCCACCACTAAGTCTATTACGGAGAAGAACAGATCTGTCTACTCTGGGTTTAGTGGATCCCCATATGTATTTAAACACTCGAGATTGAAAATCCGGTGAAAGTAGGACGGGACTGTCACCGGCAGAACTCTATAAAGGTATAATAGCTTAGAAAGCAAAGACATTTTGACAGCAGCCACCCGACCTAGCCACGAAACACATAATGGCTTCCAAGAGTCCAATAAAGATGATAACTGGGAGAAACATGGGGAGATAACTGGACCGAAAGAGAGAAGCAGGGTCACCAGTAAGTTTTATACCTAGATATGGTAAAGAAGCAGAGGACCAGGAGAAGGGGACATTTTCTTGAAGAGAGGTCACCTCACTAGCAGACAGAGACACATTCAGGGCCCGTGATTTGGATTGATTGACTTCTAGGCCAGAGGTTTTGGCAAAGTTATCAAGGATTTGTATCAAAATTGGAAGGGTTAAACGGGGGGATGTTACGAATAAGAGTGCATCATCTGCAAATAGGCAGATCTTGTGAGAAGTGGAGGCAATTTCTAGTCCCTTGACATCAGGATTGGACCTTATTAGGGCAGCTAGAGGTTCTATCGCTAAAGCGAAGAGTAGGAGGACAGGGGACAACCCTGCCTAGTGCCCCTATTGATCTGGAAATTATCAGAGCGAAATCCAGAGTATTTAACATACGCCTGTGGATGACTGTAAAGGGAGCCCACCCATTGCAAAAAGTGTGGGCCGAAACCCCATCGAGTTAGTATAAAGTTTAGGTAGGGCCATGAGACAGTATCAAACGCTTTCCTGATGTCAAGGGATAGCAAATGCATGGGGATTTTGTGACTTCTGGCAATGTGTTGTAGTAGGACAACCCGGCGAATATTGTCACTAGCCTGGCGGCGGGGAATGAAACCTACCTGGTCTTTGTGTATCAAACCACCTATAATAGGATTGAGGTGCAAGGCCATAACCTTAGCCAAAATTTTATTATCTAGATTAAGCAAAGAAATGGGTCTGAAGTTGGACCAGAGTGTATTATCCGCATTGGGCTTGGGTATCATAGCTATAATAGCCGTCAATGTGTCCCGACCAAATGAGTGTTGCCGCAATAGAGCATTAAAAGATTTAGATAGGAGCGGGGCTAAAGTGACAGCAAACTTCTTATTGTAATTACTTGACAGTCCATCCGGACCCGGTCTTTTGTGAGGTTTAAGGCCTCGTACACACGAGGGGATATGTCTGCTGAAAACGGTCCGATGGACCGTTTCAGCAGACATCTCCGCTCGTGTGTATGGGCTAACGGACAGATTTCTCCACCCGACAGATTTCAAAGCATGCTTTGAAATCTATCCGGTGGGAATCTGTCCACCCGACATGTCTGCTGGTTAGTACACTTACCAGCAGACATGTCGTCCCCCACCGCCGCCGCGCCGCCGCCGAATGGATTCGGCGCATGCGCGGAAGTGTTTAACTTCCTGGTGCGGTGACGTGGCGGTGACGTGGCGGCGTCAACGTCACCGCCGCGTCACCGCACCGTCCGGCGGCGGGGAATTTGATCCGATGGTGTGTACACGCCATCGGATCAAACTCCCGATCGGACATATCCAATGGAAATGGTCCGCGGACCGTTTTCATCGGATATGTCCGATCGTGTGTACGAGGCCTAAGTGTTTTTATAGCAGCGAGGACCTCCTCCACCCGTGATGGGTTTTTCCAAAAGTTTGCGATTAGAAGCAGATAAGGAGGGCAAGGTGACATCCTGAAGTAAAGTTTCGGCTGCATCTGGGGAGAAGGAGGGTTGGGCTTTATACAAATCCTCCAACTTTCGGCGGAATATATCCAAAACTTTAACAGGATTGCTGGTAAATGAGTGTTTGTCTGTACGAAGCCGGATGGGACATGTGTCCGATCTGGGCGACGAAGACGTAGTGCCAGAAAGGTGACCTCCGAATAGCCTTGTCTGCCGACTCGGCCAATAACAGGTCCAATTCCACTTTAGATTTTTCCATAGCCAATCTATGAGGTTCTGAGGGGGAGGACTGAAACCGAAGAAAACATTGATGGAAATCATGTTCCCGTTTGGTTACTGGATCTTTCTGTCACGGTTCAAGTGTGTAGATACAGAGATACATTTACCCCTGATCACCGGCTTGTGTGCCTCCCATAGAAGTACAGGTGAAATCTCAGGAGTGGAATTATGCTTGAGATAATTCGCAAGGGCAATTTGGATATCTAGGCAATAGGATTGATTAGCGAGGTGGGCTTCGTTCATACACCAGGAATGATCTTTTGAGCGTGGGATCAGGGGAGATACCGAGGTAAGTACTGCACAGTGGTCCGACCAAGTAATAGGTTGGATAGTAGAACCAAGCAATATAGGGGAGGACGCCACTGAAACAAAAATATGGTCAATTCTGGAAAAAGATTTGTGAGGGTAAGAATAAAATGTATATTTTTTTCTCGTTGGGTTACACTCTCGCCAGGAATGGAGTAAAGAAGCTTGTTGAAGAAGTTTCCGAAAGCGCAGAGAAGGGGAGTAGTGATCAGGGGCATAAGGGGACTTATCTAAATGAGGCTGCAAAACTAGATTCGAATCACCACATAAGAATAGAGTGCCCTTGCAATGGAAGCGTATGACCTGAAGCAGATGTGAAAGAAAGGGGATCGGGTTAGTATTCGGGGCATAATAGGAAACAAGTGTAGTTTCCATTTCCTGTAGCAAACCCACCAATATAATGTAGCGGCCCTCAGGGTCCTTTATTTCCGAGGTCACTGTCAGGCGGCGTACACACGATCGGACATATCCGATGAAAACGGTCCGCGGACCATTTCCATCGGATATGTCCGATCGGGAGTTTGATCCGATGGCGTGTACACACCATCGGATCAAATTCCCCGCCGCCGGACGGCGCGGTGACGTGGCGGTGACGCGGCGGTGACGTTGACGCCGCTGCGTCACCGCCACGTCACCGCACCAGGAAGTAAAACACTTCCGCGCATGCGCCGAATCCATTCGGCAGCGGCGCGGCGGCGGTGGGGGCCGACATGTCTGCTGGTAAGTGTACTAACCAGCAGACATGTCGGGCGGACAGATTCCCACCGGATAGATTTCAAAGCTTGCTTTGAAATCTGTCGGGTGGAGAAATCTGTCCGCTAGCCCATACACACGAGCGGAGATGTCTGCTGAAACGGTCCATCGGACCGTTTTCAGCGGACATATCCCCTCTTGTGTACGCCGCCTAAAAGGTATGGAGTGATGTATAGCGAGTAAGACACCTCGGTGCTTTGTGGTAGCTGAAGCTGTAAACACTTGGGGGTATTTGGGGCTAAAGTGTTTAGGGGTTGTGCGTTGAGAGAAGTGGGTTTCTTGAAGGGCCACTATATCCGCCTTCAACGAGGCAAATGTTTGGAACGCCTTCACTCTTTTATTAGGGGAATTCAGTCCCTTAACATTCAGGGAGAGAACATTTAAAGGGGCCATTTGGGGGTAAAGGGAAAAACATTACAAGACAATCCCGGGGCTTCGCGACCACGCAGACAAAGAGGAAGAGGAAGAAGAAGAGTAGGGAAGCAAAGGAAGGGAAAAGAAAAAAAGGAAGAGGAGGATTCGTAGGGCGAAGAAAAAGACATCGAATGGGATAGGAATCCAATCCTAACGCCCCACCAAATAGTGCACCAATCACCAGCCAGCCAGCTAGCACAGGCGCAGGTACACTGTAAAAGGGGGGAGCAATGACAACTCCCCGCCACGAATGGGAGATATTAAGATTACTTATTACGTAGCCGTACAAGAAAAACAGTTAGCTGTATATTAGTTGAGCACAACGTTAAAAAAAGGGGGAAAAACAAAAAGAAAAGTAAATGAACCAGACCAGTTGCATACATGGACACCAATAAAAATGATTATACCATTGCACAATAGAGGGGAGGCAGTCAGGGTACAACACTTGGTGGTTGGGCCACCAATCGGTGTAAAGGAGTGGGACAAAGGCACAGACAAGGAAAGGGAGAGGGGTATGGAAGGGAGAGAGGAAGGGGAGGTGTTGGATCAAGGGAACAGGAGGGAGAATGGGGGGAGGAGAAGGAGATGGGGAGAGGGTTGGTAGGGAGGGGAAAAGGTCTAGCATTCCAAGGATCATAAGCCCAGGGGGGGGATTATCCCCCAAGGTGTATGATAACATCAAGGTGACAACTATAAATAGTCAGGATAGCCACAGTTACCACTGTAACAGTACATCTAAGGAAATAAAATAAGTAGTTTCATAAATGACAAAACAGAACACAAAAATGTAGGCCTGGTCGGCAGATGTGAGAATGTGTCATTCCTGCCTCGAGCCTTAAAAGGCAGTAGCCCGAGGTAAATCAACTTTGAGTTGAGTTAAACAAAAAATAATGAATGATGACATCAAAACAAACTTGAGTGTCAGAAAAAAACAAAAAAATAAACGGAACAAGAAGCGTGAACATTGAGATATAAATGACTGGACCTGAGCAACCCCTATAGACCCTACAGGGTTGCATGTGTCTCCTCCGGGGGGGGGGGGAGATCTAAGGAAGGCAGGCTCTCCATGTCTTGATGGAAACAGCTGGTGTAGACAGGACGAAGTGCAGCGAAAACTTCAGGCTCTATGTCCAGTTCGACACTAGGAGAAAAGACAAAAAATGGGAGAGAAACCTGCAAAAAAGAGTCAACATCAATCAAACATCCTCAGTGAGGTGAATACATCTGACGGCCAGAAGCACCCTCCTTGTGAGACCGAGCAGGAGTTCCCTTGCGTACAGAAGAAGGACCTGGCTGGGCTCTCTTCAGGGTGAAAGTGTACGGGTGAGCCGCATCGCGGGCTGGGGTGTGGGGTAAGTTAGTCTCCAACGGTTGTGAGGGGACAGCAAGGTGGAGGGATTCCAGGAGGCGCTGCAGAGATTCAGGTGAGGTGCAGGCGTGTTGCTGACCCTGGTAGGAGAATTGTAAAGCGAAGGGGAACCGCCAGGTATATTTTAGGTGGTGCTGGATAAGAATCTAAAGTTGAGGCTTCATCGCTCATCTCTTAGCGATCCTGAGGGGGGCCAGGTCGGAGAAAAGCTGGTAGGTATGTCCCTGGAACAGAAGAGTATCCTTATCACGTGCAGCGGTGAGCAATTGCACTTTCGTGCGAAAGAAATGTAGTTTGATGATGATATTTCGTGGGGGGCCATCTTGCTGGCGACGAATGAGAGCTCTATGGATCCTGTCGAATTCCAGGCGTTCTATTGGGATAGACGGGGTAAGCTCCTGGAACAAGGCCGTAGAGAAGGACTGCAGGTCGTCTACGGTTTCAGGTATACCGCGGATGCGCAGATTGGACCTGAGGGAACGGTTCTCAGCATCCTCCAGACATGACAGGAGAGTGGCATTCTCCTCACGGAGAGCAGCCTGCTCCTGGGCCTGTTCCTGAAGGGTCAGCTCTATATCGTCAACTCGGGTCTCCAAATCTGCTGTGCGCTGACCGAGCTCCCTGATCTCACGGGATAGTCTATTAGTAATCTGCTCTGAAGTGGCTTTAAGCGCTTTGTGAAGCATGCTTTCCATGTGTTTAAGAAAGTCATTTTGGGACATAGCTGAGGGCGGTAGGGTGGCAGAGTCGTCAGCGTGTGACTCAATGTCTTCTTCATCCTCACTGTCAGCGTGGATGGATTTGTCCGAAAAGGCAGCAAGCTAGTTTGCTAAGGCCTTCGCTGCCATCTTGGACGAGGCGCGAGCCAGGGCCTCCTTGATAGGTTTAGGCTTAGTTTTGCCTCGATGGCTGGTCAGGACCATCCCGGGAGGTGCTGTGTGTGCTCCGGAGGCGACTGCTAGAAAGAACGGGGTCGCTGAGTGGTCCATAGTGTGGATTATGTCCCGATATCGTGGCGGGGAGAGCGGAGCTCTAGAAGGACATGTCTTCCATCACGAGCCTCGCGCATGCTCCTTCGTATTTTGCTGATTTTTATTAAATAAAGACAACTTTTTCTGGAAGTTCCCT
The DNA here is from genome assembly GCA_029574335.1 of Rana kukunoris. Classification (NCBI taxonomy): domain Eukaryota; kingdom Metazoa; phylum Chordata; class Amphibia; order Anura; family Ranidae; genus Rana; species Rana kukunoris. The sequence continues at coordinate 378,424,173 of CM056050.1, read as the reverse complement.
GGAGTGCGGCCATCCAAATTTTTGCTCTGTTGTTTTTTCCGATTCAAGACTTGTTGGTGGCAGTTTATGGACTTTATTATTATTACATATATTTTTTTGATAGATGCATATGAGCGCAGTATGGTTTTTATTTTTCTGAAGGGTGGCCTGGTATGTTTCATGAAAGGGGAAAGCATGCCCTCCTTTTTTGCCCATCCAGGTTGCATGTATTAAGAAGCATCTGGTATGGGCTTTTAAGGCAGGCCCAAAAAAAAACACCCCCAAAAAAAGATGTGGTATCCCCCCAAAATGCTTTAGAAACGTATGGATTTGGAGAGGAACCCCAGGGGAAAAAAAGTTAGCCCCCATTCCAAAATCCACACCAGGAAAGGGAGGGACAAGGGGCATGTGGCCTCCCTCTCGAACCACACCAGGTCGCATGCCCTTAACATTGGAAGGGTACCCTGTTGAGGGGACCCTTGTGAATGGACCATGTCCCTGTGTTGATGAGTGATGAGGACAAAGATCTTATCACCACATTCCTGCCTGTGAATGAGGGAGTCTTGGAATCTGAAATAACTTCTAAGTTTTATTAAAAACTACACATTTTTATCAAATATTGATCCCATAAAATCATATAAAATCTGTAACCTTTTATTATAGTTCTAGTTTTAAAAAATGATCCCCATATAACTGCATGGTAAACATGAGATTAACGCCAAAACCAGAAAATGCACATTCTGATGAGTTGTAGTACTACAAATACTTTCAGGTAGTACTTTTAGGTAGCATATTTTTTTTCAACAATATATACTACAGATCCTCTGAGTTTAGCTTTTAAGTAATACTTTCCCAACTCAATACATTTCCAGAGGTCTAAAGAGTTTTTTTCTGCATGCAATCTCTTACATCAACTGTAGAATACAGCAGAACTGATTAGAAAATATGGCCTGTTATAATTCTCCAACTAAAACTCAAACTAAGGAGCTCTAAGAAAATGTTAGCTTCACTGCTGTTCAATTAAGTAGTCATGCCACATCAAGAAAAGGTTTTGAGTGGATCACAAAGGCTTTGCGTTATTAGCATCAACATGATACAAAGTAACATCATTTTTCTTCTTCTTTATTTAAGAGGATTATTAATGTCCTTAAGACATACTAAGCTTAATCCAGTTTGAAATAAGTTATGATTCTGTTTACCAACAAAAATAATTAAAGAAAAAAAAAATTGACAATAGCATGTTTTAAATATTCATAAGCAGGTAAAATAAAAGATAAATATTAATTAATTTGGTAGTCTCATTGTTAAATAGGTTAAGGTGAAGTTAAAATTAAAATATTGAACTGTGTTATCTGTTTATTTACTACTTGATTAATGTTTGAAACATTTCTTAATACCTCTGAAAAAAACGTGGGGATGGTCTAATGGGCAGTAGTACAAGATGCTATTTGCATGTTAATTGTTTATGCTTAGTTTAAATTTGTACTTGAGTAAAGCACAGGTTTTACTTAAATCAGAGCTCTAGTCAAAAACAACAAGATACAAATTAATAGTACATTAAAGAGTATAATAATAAAAAAATAAAAAAACACAGTTTAAAAGTAACTTGCAATGATGAACTGAGGTAAAAGTAGAAAGAAGAGTGACTGGAAAGAAAAATGCATACAGAGATGAACAATGGCAAAAAAATCCCTTTGGGTCAGTTTTATCTTCTTCTTGGATTATGCCTGATGCGTCATGCTTAACTGAATGTTTTCAGACTTGGTTTGAGGTACATTCCCTGAACATTACCAAATTTCGAATGCTGAATTTGAACCCCATTCAAACGAAAAGGAGCAGAATCTAAGAAATTAGTAGATAGGAATTTTTTAGGTTAATAGAGAGTGGATGTTAAACAAAGGGCATTGGAAGCTGCCTGATGGACATTAACAACAGCAAAAAAAAAAAGTTGTGATTATCATTCAGTTGGGAGGGACCTTCTTAGGGAACTTAGACAACAAAATGCTAAATTCCTTCAAAAAACCGCTTGTGAAAATGTTGTTTTACAAAATTGTGACAGCATCAACAACCCTGAATTGTGTGTATTTAAAGTAAATCATAACAGATTGGTGCCACAGTCTGTATTCAGGTCCTGGCAAAGAAAGAGCACGTCTCACTTCAAAATATTATATGGAATGCAGGTACCACTACAGACTGTATTCAACTCCAATGAAAGGTAAATAATAGACAGGCTACCCCATCCAATTGGTCACGCCCCATAGACATGTTTTATACACATTGGTCTTAATTACACTATGGACCTACTGGAATTCCAACCTGATGATATATATTGTACCTTTTGGTCAATATGTAAATTTACTTTGGGCAATCATTGCTACCAATAGTGGTAGATTATTTCATTTTTTTTATTTCAATATATAGGGCACATACTATACTCTATGAGAGTTTACCAAACCAAAATTCATATTTTTTAGGTTAGAGGTTCCATGACATTAGCTGCAGTGGAATACTACTCTTCAATCTATAAACTAACAGTTAAGTTGAAGTTTGCTCTAAAATGTTGGTTTCATTACCTATATTTTATACAATAGTGTTTTGCTACGGTTTTAATCCAGATGTAAACTCTGTTCGAAATAATTCATATTGCACTAATTCTCTCTAGTTGCATTTTCACACTCCTTTACAATAATCATACAAAATGTGCATTCCATTGTGAAAATTTGTCCATAACTGTGAATCCACCCTGAAGGGTGGAATTTATCTTGCAAAAAACTGCAACCAGTTTGGCACCTCCATTATCTCCATCTCCATAAATTTGAACAGTTCAGAGAGTTCCAGGGGTTGTTGTAAATGAAATGACTGTATTTTTCTTTATTATTACCGTTATTGGATATCCCCAGCGATAAGTCCCTCCTGCCTTCTTAACCTTATCCAATACTGGACGCAACATTGCTCTCCGCTGTAGAGTGGCCCAGGAAAGATCTGGCAGGATTTGTATCCGGGACCCTACATGCATGATCTCTCCTGCTTCCCAAGCCCTCCGGCTTATAAGCTCTTGTGAAAACAGCAAATCACATCAAATCACATCTCTTGGTCTATTCAGGTTTACTGACCCAAGGCACTATGTAGCCTCTCAAATTCAAGGGACTGGGGTTGGAGGGAGTCGACTAATTGGTGGCATTTTCATTTAGCAGACAGTAGATGCAAATAGTTTGTTGGGCAAATCCATCTAGGTTTTTGTTAATAAAAGTCTAGTAACACGTCTTCTACAAAGCTTCAGATTATTAAAGGAGTATCACCATCATTTTAAATTTGTGTGATTTTCTCATAAGGACCTAATGCATGGAGCACTTAGTCCCATTCTAATCCATGTCTTTTTTAATGTGTTGGCATGATCAACAGCTTGCCACCACCACTGTTCAACCAGGCTGCCAGCAAGGAGGTAACCGTTAATTAAGTCAGACTGACTGGTAGTGTTGGGTGAAATGTTTAAGCCAAGCAAAAGTTTGGCCTGAATATTGGCTGTTTGCACATTCGGTGAACACCCGAATTGGCAGGGTGTTCTACCATTTTTTCAGCCAGCCGTACGCCCCACAATTCACTGCAGACCGTATAGTGAATTCAACGCCCTTATTGGTTGAAGCAATGCCCAATCAGGGCACAGAGCACTGTCAGAGCCATGATTGGATAAAGTCACGATGACTTGAGGAGAGGGAGGAGTCCAAGGTGGCGCGACCTACACGCCGGGGTGGCTAAGGGAGCGATCCAGCCGACAAGTCTCACCGTGCTATGTGGAGTGTGATGGGTAAACTCCCCGATGGCTTCCGCGTAGCCCTCCTAGCCTCCCGCCGGTGAGAATCCCCCTCCCACTCCCCTTCTGCTTCGGGACCTGCAGCGGGTTGCTGTGGCGGCGTTTTTCATTAGAGAGCGGGCAGTACGAGAGGAGCTCAGGAACGGGATACAAGCAATACAAGCGTGTCCCACGTGGGACCAGCGGCCCGAGCATGAGAAGAACCGAGATAGCCCTCACCCGTCGACCTATCTCAGTAAAACCCTGCTAACCCTGCTAAGGAATTCAGCAGTAGAGGGGAGCCCCCAGGAACGCCGGGATCCTTCCCTCTGCCTAACTAAGAGTCGCTCCCCTACGTCCCCCCTATGCTATTAAAGAGCTCCCGCATGGGGGCAGGCAACGTTTTTCATAATCAGCAGTGGCAGGAGAGCAGTGAAGCTCCTCTCCCATTTGGGGCACTATCAGCAGAACCTGGAAATTAAACCCCAACAACAATATGTAAGTAAAAGCACAGTGTGCAATATGTCAGAAAGTGATGCTAAATGAAGGCTCTAGAAGACAACACCAGACGTTAACAGTGAGTAAATCTTTGTTTTAATGATCAACGTCATGTTTTCCTGGTATCTGGTTGCTGGTATCTGAGGTGTGGTGCAAATGCAAGTGCCGTAATCAGTCAATGGATGGGACAGTATCATCATTTATCATTTAAGAAATAAGAGAATAAAAAAAAAACAGGCTATCCAAACGCGCCAGTCAGCTAATTGGCATTATATTGGCATTATATGCATTATATGCCCTAGCATTTTTCCTCTAGGGGTGAAGCATATCCGGCATTAGCGGCATTAGCGGATAATTTCCAGAGCATTATCAGAGCACCCAATGGAAGGAGAGGGAAAAAGGAAAAAAAAATAAAAAATCGCTGGGGGCAAACTCTGGCAAACTCTGGTGGGAATATGCAGACAGCTCAGCTGGCGAAAGAGTAAAAGGTTAACAATGGCTCCCAGGTTTGTCCAGTGATTGTTTAGCGATTCAGTGACTAGAAGGACTGAGCATGCCATTATATGGTGCAGATGACTAAAGTAAAACCACGAAATATAAGAAAATATCGAATCGAGAGGAGCCGATCAGCTGATCAGAGCAGAAACAGATTATCGCCCTCTTTTCTTTTTTTCTTTTTTTTTTTTTTTTGTTTAATTTCCCCTCTTTTCCTTTCCCTGGTCTGGTCTGGTAGCTCCTAAACAGGAAGTGGGTAAGAAAGGAGGCCCAGTAAGACTGGCAAAATTAAAATAAGCTGGAGGTAGAGAGGAAGGTTTCTTTCCCCTTATTTCCCCTTCTCTCCCCTTCTCTCCCCACTTGCCAATAGCCCTATGGGACACGGGCCATGGGCAACTACGAGGTTTCCTCCATTAACAGAAATTACAGCAAAATAAATACACACTACAGCACTTAAAACTGTCTGTAGAATTTAAATATGGTAGCACAATGATGGCACAGTGGAGATAAAAGGAACTAAAAGTTTGTACACAAGTAAACAACAGACATAAAAACCTCTATACCTTGCTACATACCAAACCCACTAATGGAGCTTTCACACTGACTGGTCTGGGGATCAAAAATGGATGAACACTCACTTCCACATCTGACGGGGGTGAGAGTAATACAAAGCGCAATACAGAGCATAGAAAAAGGAAAAAAAAACGATATCTAAGGGAAAACAACTTTGCCCAGCACAGGTACCAACTATAAGTACAAGAGCAAGGGGAGCAAGAGGGGGGGCAGCTTCAACCCCACGTTTAAGCCAAAGCCCTGGCCCTATGAGTAAATATGTAACCCAAGTAATCCAAGGGACCAACGGAGATAAACCGGTAGCTGAGAAGCAACAGGGGGGCAGAAGCTCGCAAGTAGAGAAAGAGAAGAAAAAGGAAACGATAAAACAGACACCAAATAACCCAACAGATACCGATATTAGATCTGAGACCGCGAGTGAATACGACATGGACCCGATGCATGACAAAAGTATAACCGAAGAACAACAAGATAGATCGGCACTACCAACAAAAACAGAAATGCAGGGAATGTTTGCGGCTTTAGAAAGAACATCACAAAAGGAGAGAATGGAAAGAAACATGGGTTTCATGCTGGAAAGATTAGAGGAAGTAGAAAAGAAAGCTGACTATAATGCAAACTCCATTAGGAAAATGGAGGAAGAGATTAGAGAAATTAGAAAAGAACAAAGGGAACAAGCGTATAAAATAGAAGATCAAGAAAACAGAGACAGAAGGAAAAATATTAGAATACGCGGAGTTCCAGATTCGTCTCAGCCTGAAAATCTGCCTGAAATTATACGAAAAATCTGCAACCCACTTTTGGAAATGGGAAATAACCTCCCCACTAAGAATTGAGCGGGCGCACCGGATCAGGAGGCCCAGAGAAATCCCCCAGGAAAGCCCCAGAGATAGGGAAAGGGGAGAAGGGAGGTTTGGGAAGGAGGAGGGAGTGGGAGGTATGGAGGGAAGGGAAAGAGTTCAAGATTAGCGGTCTGTCTGAAAGCTGTAACGAGAGTGGAAAGGGGAGAAGAAGAAAAAAGGAAAAAGAAAAGAGGAGTATGTCTAATGTAAACTTAATAACTTACAATGTAAGAGGTCTTGGCTCTCCAGGGAAAAGACATATGGTCCTGAAGGAGATCGAAGGACACTTTGCAGATATAGTCTTCCTCCAGGAGATGCATATAACAGTTGACTCAGGAATCAGGCTCTACTCGTGGGCGGTCCCAACTTGGTACTATGGAGACTCCCCTCAGAAACGATCTAGGGGGGTAGCCATAAGGATAGGGAAAAATATCAGCTTTAACATAGAAGATAGGAAGGTTGACCCAGAGGGTCGTTATCTGTTCTTGAGAGGTACCCTACAGGGGAAATACTACACTTTGGTTAATGTATATTGCCCCAACAAGCACCCCCAAAAATACTTAAAGAAGATCCTAAATATATTAACAGACTTTAAACAGGGCTATGTAGTACTGGCTGGGGACTTCAATTTTACTCTAGAACACCACCTCGACAGGCCATCAGGGGTACATATAACAAACACTAAGCAACAGCGTTTATTGAAGAGAACACTTTTTAAACAACAATTAATAGACCCTTGGAGAATCGCAAATCCAAACAAAAGAGATTACACATATTATTCGATAGTCCATAAAATGTACTTAAGATTAGACTACATAATGGTGGACCATGATATACTGGAACATGTAAACAAAACCTCGATAGGGGTGACTTCAATATCAGATCACGCCCCTGCATTGGTGAGAATCCATTTCCCAGACATTGAAGAGAGAAAGGGGAGCTGGAACTTAAATAAAGATCTAATAGAGGATTCAGAAATATGCGACATAATAAAAGCGGACATCGAGGAATATTTTGTAATAAACAATACACCGGGAGTGAGCTCAGCAACTATATGGTAAGCACATAAGGCTTACATTAGGGGAAAGCTTATCTCCTTGGGGGCAGGGAAGAAAAAAGCAAGAGAAGCTAATAAGAAAAAAACAATTAGGGAGCTCCAAGAACTGGAAAATAAACATAAGAATATTAAAGAAATTGAATTATACAAGGAAATAGTAATGAAAAGGGCCCAATTGAGAGATCTAATGGAAATTAAAACAAGGAACATATTTAGAAACGTTTCAAAAGAAAGATATGTATGGGGGAATAAACCTGGAAATATTTGGCCAGAATTTCGAAGGAAAAAAGGAAAATAAATTATGTTGAAAAAATTAAAAATCAAGAAGGACAGATGAAGTATAAGACGTCCGAAATTGCTGAGACCTTCCGGACTTTTTATAATACACTATATTCAATTAGAAAGAGAGAAACACAGGAGCAGAAGGACATCAGGCTAAAAAAAATTAAGGAATATATTGAAGAAGCCAACTTACCAAAATTAACACAAGAAACCACTGAATCGCTGGAAGAACCAATAACACTGGGGGAAATAAGGCAAGCAATTCTAGAAACACCGGGGGGAAAGAGCCCAGGACCAGATGGGTTGCCCATCAAATATTACAAAAAATTTAAGGATCTGTTGGCACCGGAGATGTGTAACTACTTTAATAAACTGGGTGAAGAAGAGGAGATTAGGAAAGAATCCCTCCTTGCCAATATCACAATCATTGCCAAAACAGGAAAAGATAACACCTTTTCCTGTTTGCATTATTAAATGCCGACATAAAGACCTACGCAAAGATATTGGCAACGAGGATAAAAGCCCATATGCCGGATTTAATTAAAGAAGACCAGCCAGGGTTTATAAAAGGGAGAGAAAGGCGGGATAATAGCCTAAAAACTATGTTGTTGCTGCAAGACAAACAGAAGAAACCCCCAGTCATACTCATGTCAATTGATGCTGAAAAAGCTTTTGACAGGGTTGACTGGGGGTTTATGATGGAAACACTGCGAAGTGTAGGATTAGGCCCGAGAGATATGAAATGGGTAGGAAACCTCTATAATTCCCCGACGGTAAGAGTAAAGGTTAACGGTAGTATGTCGTCCACCCTAGATATGAACAACGGAACAAGACAGGGCTGCCCGCTCTCGCCTCTCCTGTATGTAATAGCTCTAGAACCATTGCTGAACACGATAAGAAATAATGCGGATATAGAGGGAGTGAGAGTGGGAGAGAAGGAACATAAGGTGGCAGCGTATGCTGACTGTAAGGGTTAACATAAGTTGTCCATAGATTGCATATATGCTGTCTGTATATCAGAATGACATGAGCAATTCTTGTGATGACCATATATAGTAGTAGTCAGTTTGAATGTCTTGTGACCTAAGTTTTGTGGTTTCTATAACCAGTTTGTGGCGGTTGACATATATACAAGCCTTAATCATGAGACGAGTTCTAACTTAAGCAATAAATAACGGTAACTTTTAACCAATGATATTTTAACAGCATCACCCAAAAGGGGGGCGTCCGCCCAGTAACAGTGTATTAACCAATGATGTTAAGACATGTATTTGTGTATTTCCTTTGAATCTCTGTATGTTTTTATAAAAGAAACTGTTCGTGCCATATTAAAGCAGAGTGACTTTAACCTAATACCGTGTGTCTTGTTACTGCAAGGTTAAACTCATTCTCCCGGTACCGAAGGGGTCCTTTTACCAAGGTGGGCATATTTTATCTTACCCTACAGTTTGAGGGCTTTGTCCGGGATTTAGGTGGTCTCCCTGTAAACCGTTCATTCGGTCAGCGGGGCTCGATCAATTCCTGAATTCCTTATGAATCCAGGCAGTCAGGGACTGTAAATTAATTGTGCTTTAGATACGGGTAAGAGTGGTTGGCGCCATATATAGACATCGGGGATGTCCAGATAATATAGGTTATCAGGGATAACTAAGAATCAAGTGTCTCGGGGAGGCATAGAAATCACCTTGGTACAATTACCCATTACTGCTGCTTATATTATTTGCTGCTTAAAATTATTGCTGCATAGAAGTATATGTTTAAAGTATTAAGAATTTTAAAGTAATAAGAAATTATCTGTTTGTGCGGTACAGGTGCTTAGAAGGTGAGCTAAGCCAAGGACTGCTTTGAGACGTGTTTGGCAAACGTATAAGACGCCCCATCTCCGTGGCTAGGCGAAAGCTATATGACCCACGGTTGATGAAAGCAAGTGATACCGAGCCGGTCGTCTGTGTAATATTGTATGACATGTCCTTGATGTAAAATTTGTTTAGTATTTAATATAACTGAGTGGAATTTAAAAAAAATCTGCCAAAGTTAGTTTTAATAATCTCTCCCAAAGAAAGTACAGAGTATTTAGGTCGCAGGGTAGATTTTCCAGATAGACAATAAGGTTGTACTTTTCACAATCTGTCACGATCACACTTGCCAGTGGTGAATTACTAACCACAACGAGCGAGCGTCTCGTGACGAGGCTGTATGAGGAACTAAAAGAATAAGAAGGAATTTCTACTAAGCACGTAAGACTGGCTGTGATGCTTCACAGCCCGCATTACCTTTAACCACTTCTAGAGGGAGACTCCACTCCAATCCAACTAGCTGACCACACACAGGCAGATACAGATCTTACATACAATCTGCTGCACGCTAAGGGTTAGGAAACAGTCTAGCAATTACTACACACTTCTAGGGTTCCTCCAGCTATCCTGTAAGCTTGAATCCCAGTGTTAATCACTCTTTCCACTGTCCCCACACACACACAGATCTCCGTCTGGCAGATCTGTTAGCTTACAATCAGCATGCAATCTAGCAACATACAGTGAAATTGCATACCGGTTGACACATAACATAGATTGAGCACTTAGACACTAAAATACAATAACCTCTCCAGAGATATGAGAAGTACACAGAAGTCACTTATTAATTTAATAGTTTAATAACCCGAAAGTGGACAGCACATACAAAAAAAAAAAAAAAAAACTTTCATTGTGAAGTCGACACTTCCTTAATTGGTATAGCATATAGATAGCTTACTGTCGTCTTGTGTAAACCAATGACTTGCTTCCTGTGTCAGCGCAAAATGCCAAAGTTACTTTCATTTTGCAAAACACAGACTTTACTTATAAGAATTGTATTATCCAAGCCATAGTTAAATTGCCCAACACAATCTGTACTGTGTGGGATCCGATCAAACCGGGATCCTGTTTCCAGTGTGTGTGGCACGAAGATTTTTGCATTGATACAACTGTCGGAAGAAAATTGGGATCAGTATATTATACTGACCAACTCCGGTGCTTGGATCAATGGGGACCAGACATAGTAAACCTACCTCCTACCCATGTCCCAACGTCCAAGAAACCTGCAAAGAATACGTTGCCCGAGTAGGTGGCACAGATTATTTTCTTATTAATCCCTGGGTGGATAATATAGCGGGATGGACAGGGATCACATGAATAGAAACGCATAGGACCAACCTTGTTACAATTGCGGCCGTTCCGGCCATTGGGCCAGAAATTGCCCCCTACCTGACAGAAGGGCCATATTCCAAGACCAGAACCCTGGCCTGCCCAAGACAAATACCCAACCTAGATTTGACATAGACTGGACTCAACACCCACGGTGACGAGGCCCGGAGGATCCACTCGGGTCTGGACGGACTCAGTATGGAATCTAAGGTGATACCTATAACCCGTCCCATTTTTGTCAGTTTAGCGGTTTCTGATGAACTACTCACTGTTGATAACGGCATATGGTCACAGAACGATTTTGACACAGGTCTCATTGATTGTACCCCCTATCGGGCTACCCTGAAACCAGGTGCTCAACCAGTGTTTCATAAACAATATCCTTTGTCAAAAGAGAAACTAGATGGAATCAGACCCATGATACAGGACTTTTTTTAGAGAAGGGAATCTTAACCCCTATCTGCTCTGCATATAGTACCCCTATCAACCCTGTTTCCAAACCAGACGGTAGTGTCAGATTTGTTCAAGACCCAAGGGCTATCAATAGTTTAATCATCCCACTTGCCCCGATAGTGCAAGATAGTGCAAGATGTCACCTCTCTCCTTTCCTCCATCCCTGCACAGGCCACCTATTTTTCTGTAATTGATTTGAAGAACGTTTTTTTTTCAGTATACCTGTACACGAGGACACTAGGCCTCTGTTTGCATTTTCCTTTGGAGGGTCAACAACTCACCTGGTGCCGTATGAACCAGAGATATGCTGATTCACCTGTTGTGTACAGCATAGTCCTCCAAGCCACATTAAAACCCTGGCACCCCCCCCAAGGTTCTGTCCTGCTACAATATGTGGATATCTCCTCGTTTGTAGTCTATCAAGGGAGGCCTGCAGGGAAGATTGTTTATCGTTGTTAGGATGGTTACATGAATGTGGGCACAAAGTTTCACCCAAAAAGTTACAATGGTGTAAATGGAATATCTTGGTTTTGTCCTCAGTCAAGGGAGTAGGAAAATCAGTCCTAGCCGTATCCAATCTGTCATGGGCCTGGTCAACCCAAATACTCAGAGGGAAATGCTATCTTTTCTGGGTGTGATAAAATTACTGCAGACAGTGGATACCGGACTGTTCTTACTATGACAACATTTTGAGGCAATGTACACTGTCAGACAAACCAAAAGATATAATATGGTCACAAGAAATGTTAAACGCTTTTGAAAAGTTGAAGTTAGCAATGATGTGTAGTTCTGCTTTGGGCCTCCCTTAAATATGTAAAGCCATTTCAGCTATATACAAGGGACAACTGTAAAACCATGGCGGGGGTACTGACACAAGAACACGGAGGAAAGTTTAGACCCGTAGTTTTTTTCAAAGGTAATGCCAATTTCTGTACAAGGTATGCCCGCTTGTTTGAGAGCCCTAGCGGCATGTGCAATGGTGGTGGAAATGTCAGTAGTTTTCACCCTGGGCCACCCCACCACACTTTACACTACCCACCATGTCATCCATCTTCTAAGAGGGGTACACACCCAGCATATGTCAGCCCAACGTCTAAGTGGATACAAAGTCATCCTCTTAGGAAACACATCCTTGTCAATCAGATACTGTTCCCCAAATGCAGGCCCTGCCCCTATCTTAAATGCATTATTGGGATTGAAAGGTGAGGCAGATGACATTCCACAAGACCATGACTGTTTGACTTCTGTAACAACAGAGACTTCCCCTAGACTAGACATGGCAACCCTGCCCATACCAGATTCACATGTTGTGTTTGTGGATGGGTCATGCACAAGACCAAATGACACCACATACAACGCAGGATATGTCGTTGTAAGTTTACCTGACTGCATACATGAAGCAGAACCCATCCCCTATCAGTCGGCTCAGGCTGCCGAGCTGATAGCCTTGACCAGAGCATGCCAGTTGTCAGGGACAGTCTGTCACCATTTACACAGATTCAAAGTATGCCTTCTCCGTGGTCCATGACCACGGAGTGATCTGGGCCAGAGGAGGGTTCATAGGAGCGGATGGGAAAATAATTTCTCACTCCCAGTTGATCAATGATCTACTAGCATTGTAGGGCACACACGGGGGGCAGTGATCAGATTTCCAGGGGCAATGCCTTGGCAGATAGAACAGCGAAAGAAGCCGCACTCCAACAATTAGCTACCTTACAAATGGCCGTACTAACACCACCCTTGTTAGATGACACACAAATGATAGTGGAACTCCAGTACTCGGCAAGTGACACAGATCTAAATGACTGGTGTTATCCAGTGTTGCAAAAGAGTCCAAAGAGTGGACTAATTTGCAAAGAGGGGAAACCATGTATCCCACAGGCTAGTGCACCACTTTTTATAGCCCAGCACCATGGGGTAGGCCACAACAGTAAAGCCACAACGCTACTACTGCTAAAAAAAAATGATTTTTACATTACTAAGGTTGAAAAGTTAGTAGCTGGGTTTGTACAGAGGTGTATTACATGCCTCCGGGCAAATCCTAACAACCCTAATCGGGCAGTCCACCAACACCTCAAATATCCAACAACTCCATTAACACACCTCCAAATTGATTTTACACACATTCCCTGTGATAAGGGTAGGCAGGAATATGCCCTGGTAATTGTGGATATGTTCTCACGATGGCCAGAGATATATCCCACTAAAACTGAGAAAGGCCACAGGAGGTACCTTTCATAAATGAAAGGAGGTGCTACCAATTATTCTAGCAGAAATAAGAATGACACCCCACAAATCTTTAAAATTCTCGCCATTCGAGATTTTAATGGGAAGGCCATTCCCCACACCTTGAGCCAAGAAACCCCTCACTCTACAAGAAGGAGATTTAGAGCAGATTCAGGATCATTATGTCAGGTCACTTATAACAAAACTAGATGAGATAGAACAAAAAGTTGTCTGTAAGTTTCCTTCTCTTCCACAGGAAAACACCCACCCTTTTATACCAGGAGATGTTGTAGTTGTAAAACGATTGACCAAAGATAAAAGAGCCAAAGACTGCGCTTATGGTCCAGAGATGATAGTGGTAGCCGTTACCCGGACCGCAATACTGACGGAAGAGAGCCCAACATGGATCCATGCCACCCGAGTAAAACTGGTGCCTAGGGCCAGACAAAGAGAGGTACTAACGGGGGCGGACAGCCCTGGCCTCCGACTAGAAGCAAGTACAAGTGAGGTACTAACGGGGGCGGACAGCCCTGACCTCCGACAAGATGACGTTGCTTATTTCACCACAGACTTCTGGGAAAGCCTTGTGCCTCCTATTTTGGACTGTCCTGATCGTATTCCTGCCAGTTTGGCTGATAACGAACTGTATCTATCACCCTGAAGATTTGGGACATATAAAGAGCATTTGTGGAAATTCCAACACTCCACAACAGGACAATATGAATAATACACATAATAGACACAAGAGAAATGAGAACTCAGAGGGTTTTACAGATAAAATGTTATTATTGAAGTTTAAATATGCCTATGCCCTGAAGTCTGGATATGAAAAATGTTGGATATGGCTGTACTTTTAAATATCACAAATGTTCTATTATTGTTAAAATACAATTATTACTACAGTGACAATTAGAACTGAGGAAGATCACCCCAGGGAAGAGATAGAGTGTTATCAGATTGTCAGATTAGTAGATCCGTATGATGCCAAGATGGGTGATATGAATGAGTAAAGATATGTATCCACATACACCTTAAGAAGATCTTTGCTCCACATAGATGTGAAGTAGTACTGTGGACCCTTTGGTGTCATACTAAGTAGAGAAGATATGGAAGTGACCCCACAATAGGGTACTGATAATGTTGAGATATATATATCTATAAAGAAGTTATTTCCCAGACTGGTGTTTTGGGTTGGGGAACTCCACAAAGGGAGCTGAAGTTTGCCAACAAGCTAAAATTAATTTTTCAATGACTTCAATTGAGAGCCCTTATTTTCACACTTCAGAACCTGCCCTAAACACCACTCTAATGAACTTTCTTAACCGTGACCTCCCCAGTGGGACAGTTATTGATGAGTTTAACCCTTTCCATTTTTTTTTTGGTTTTACTCTTATATGCTTGTTATAGGCTTATAATGTGCATAGTTGTTAAAATGTCCCGAACACCCGACCCAGCAGCTGCGAATAGAATCTATCTGAACATGTATCATGATAAAAGAAGGATGGAGAAGGAGAACCACATAATTTAGAATTATTTGGATTCTAAGAGGGGATTGTAAGGGTTAACATAAGTTGTCCATAGATTGCATATATGCTGTCTGTATATCAGAATGACATGAGCAATTCTTGTGATGACCATATATAGTAGTAGTCAGTTTGAATGTCTTGTGACCTAAGTTTTGTGGTTTCTATAACCAGTTTGTGGCGGTTGACATATATACAAGCCTTAATCATGAGACGAGTTCTAACTTAAGCAATAAATAACGGTAACTTTTAACCAATGATATTTTAACAGCATCACCCAAAAGGGGGGCGTCCGCCCAGTAACAGTGTATTAACCAATGATGTTAAGACATGTATTTGTGTATTTCCTTTGAATCTCTGTATGTTTTTATAAAAGAAACTGTTCGTGCCATATTAAAGCAGAGTGACTTTAACCTAATACCGTGTGTCTTGTTACTGCAAGGTTAAACTCATTCTCCCGGTACCGAAGGGGTCCTTTTACCAAGGTGGGCATATTTTATCTTACCCTACACTGACGACATACTCTTATACGTTACTAGGCCTAGACTCTCCATACCTATAATAATGAAGGAGATACGAAAATACGGAGAACTCTCCAATTTCAAAATAAACCCTGTAAAAACTGTAATATTAAACGTGGGTATAGAGACCACAGAAGAAGTATCTCTACAGGAAGCATACCCCTTTATGTGGGAAAAAGAATCAATAACTTATTTAGGGATAAACATAACACCCAGAGTAGACAGACTGTATGAGGCCAACTACATCCCCTTAATTAATGAAATAAAACAAGACTTAAAAAATCTAGCTAAAAGACAGATCTCCTGGATAGGGAGGATTAATGTATTTAAAATGATGGTTCTACCAAAAATAGTCTACAAATTTCAAATGGTTCCAGTCAATATCCCAAAAATTCAAAACTCGACGCGGGAACGACAGCCATACTTAACATAGGATCCACCGCACTTACCCCGCATATAGCAGGGGTAAAGATCCGCCGGAAAGAGACGAACGCAAATGACGTAAAAAAAAAGCGACGGCCGGGCGTTCGGTTCTGAATCGGCGGTTCTCCTCATTTGCATATTCGTCGCGTAGAAAAAAAAAAGCGCCACCTAACGGACGGCGGGAGAATGCAGCCTAAGAACCGACAGTGTAACTCACTTACACCAGTCGGCTCTAAGGGAGATCTATGCGGAACCTGATTCGAGGAATCAGCCGCATAGATCCGAGCGTCGGATCTCACAGATCCGACGGTGTATCAGTAGATACACCATCGGATCTCTACATGAATCTACCCCAGATAGACCAGGGATCTGTTCATTTCTACTACCGAGTTAGTGTGCTATAGTGTGCTATTGTGATTCTATTGTAAGTTTAGAGTGTTAGTGTAGTGTGAATATAGTGATAGTGTAGTGTCAGTGTAGTGCGTCCATGCAGTTTTACTGTAGTATCAGTGTAATGTGTCAGTGTAGTGCATCTGTGCATTACTGTAGTATTTTGAAGTGTGTCAGTATTGTGTGTTAAGGCAGTTTTACTGCAGTATTTTGAAATTTGTCAGTGCAGTTTTACTGCAAAGTATTGCAGTGCATTAGTGCAGTTTTACTGCAGTATATTTAATTGAGTCAGTGCAGTTTTACTGCAGTATATTGTAGTGCATCAATAGAGTTTTACTTCAGTATAGTGCAGTTTTACTGCAGTATATTGTTGTAGGCGGGGGAGTTTTACTGTAAGAGAAGTCCGGTAAACAAACGCACATTGGCAAGCAGGTGCGGGCACACCAGTGTGTGCACAAGAAGAAACATGTATTGGCACAATCGTGAGTGCACAGTCACGAGCCGCCATGCATGCACACACGTGCACATACTTGCATATAAGCATTCAAAATTGGCACTTTTTCCAGTTCAGGTCCCATATACTTTAATAGGGTTTGTTGTTCGGCTCCAAACTTTTGTGATGTTCGAAAGTTCTAGTGTGAACCGAGCCAGGGGTATGTGGCACGTCTCTACTGACAGGCACATCTCTACTGACAGGCACAGAGAGGAAAGGGGGTTGTGGTGGACAGAGCACATTGAGATAAGGGGGCAGTGACAGCACACACAGAGGAGAGGGGCAGCTCTATACCTCCTTAATTCTGCTTCTAAATCAAAGTAAGAAAACTTAGCCCAGACCCACCCACCTGCTATTGCAGGGAGAGGGACTAAATTAGTAGCTAGCTTGTGCTGTGAATGATGGGAATTTAGTAACATAACATTTGCAGTGACAGCTTTACTTCCTCCTATCAGAAGAGACTTTCATAATTGTGAAGAGACTGTGGTGACAAGTATGTTTAGAGACAGGGATTCAGTGTTGTAAATGAGTTTGGATTTTGCATTTATTGTTTTTACTATTGTAATTTCCTGTTAGTTGTTTGTATTTTGTTGTAAATCAATTCTACAGTAAAGTGCCTTAAAGCCGAGTACACACTATTGTTTTGTTTTTTCCGTTCAACCCCTGTGGGTTTATAGAGAAAAAATATATATATTTCTGGTCGAAGCTGCTCTACTAACCATGCAAGGTTAGTTCAGCAAACTCCCCTACTGAGCTGTTGTGTACTGAAACATTCTGATAAGCAAACTCTTCTGCCATTGGCTAAGAGCACTGATCGGGAGTTAGTCGGATGCTGGTTTTACATCATGTACAGTATGTCCGACAGAGGTGAGCTGCCAGCACATTAGAGGTGTCATTACTGAAGATTTCATTTGTGCACATTGCAATTTTGGTGGAGGTGTTTTATCTAGACACTGTTCTGTGGAGGAATTATTGGACTGCTAGATTTTATCCTTATTTATGGACAGGACTTTGTCACATGTGTGATTTTTGATAGTTTTGCAATTTTTTTCCCCACTTAGTTTATGCTATTTTGTTTGTATATGTAGTAGCCATTTTACTTTGTATTTTCACTGTTAAATTGTTACAGTATTATAGGTGTTTGTTCACTTTCATCTGTATTGTTCATTGTAGTATCATCATCAGATACCTTAATTTTTTTTTTTTTTATCTCACTGTTTAAGTTCACCCACAATCCTATTACTTTGCATTGCCTTTTTACTTCCACCATCCCATTCCCTCCCCCACAGCGCAGCTACCATACTTCACATTATTATCACTTTTTCTGTTAGGATCAGATTCACAGGTGTTGCTGCAGTCCCCCCCCCCCCCAGTCCATCAGACAGTGCCGGAGTTCTCTATTTTTATAATAATGTAACATAATAATGGTACTTATCCATTTTCGGAGGATGAGAGTTCTTCAGTAAGCAGAGTATTGTAGTAACAATGGGATTCTGTCATGGAGGTTCTGCTGGTGGAAGATATCTTAGGGTGTCCCCAGCAACTGCAGTAAGGAAGGCAGCATGGATGTATGTAGTGCATAAGTTAGAGGTGGCATGGATCTGGGCTGCAGTGATATTCAGTTGAAGGGATATTGCCAGTAGTTTGTTTGTAGCGTGGTCCGGCTACGGCCGACAATAATAGAACAGCGTGTAGTAAACACGCTGTTCTGTTTATAGGAGAGAAGCATGTGTGCCGAATAGAGCGTTTATTATGCTTGGCACTTCCTCGTTCCATGCTGGAACGCACGTGGTGCTGGGCAAAGACATCAATGCGCGGTCGCCGTATGCATTTCATTGTGGAACGCAATACGGTGACGAGAAGCGCCGTTTAGAGTTTCCTTGTTTGCCCAAAGTGGTGACAAAGTAGACCACATTTTCCCAGCCTGCATAGAACCACCTGGTCGGCGTGAATATGCCGGCAATAGCTCCAGTGTAACCAGCACACTTCGACATTTTTTTGAAGATGGATATCTCGGTAACGGCAGCAGCTGCTGCCACAACCGAGATATCCATCTCTTCGTGGGGCGGTCCTGTTAACGATAACGGCGGTCATCGCGGCGGATTCGCCGCGAGATCGCCGTTACCGGCGGCGGGAGAGGGTGCCCCCCCCTCCCGCCGCTCTCCCGCGCCCTCCGCCGCTTACCGTAGCCGTCGGTAGCGGCGGAGGCGATCGGGTCCTCTTGCTGGCTGTCTGGGGATGCGACTGAGGGAAAAAATGTCCCTCAGCCGTCCCCATACCTCTGCTGGGCGGAAGTGACGTCAAAACGTCATTTCCGCCCAGCGTCTTAAAGAGACATTTAATTTGTTTACATTTTGATTTTTTTTTTTCTTTTTTTTTTTTGCATTTAAGCCTGAATATGAGATCTGAGGTCTTTTTGACCCCAGATCTCATATATAAGAGGACCTGTCATGCTTTTTTCTATTATTTTTTTTTTTTTCAGTGTTAAAAATTATTAAATAAATAAAAATAAAAACGAAAACCAAAAAAAATTTTTTTTAAAGTGCCCCGTCCCGACGAGCTCATGCGCAGAAGCAAACGCATACGCGAGTAGCGCCCGCATATGAAAACGGTGTTCAAACCACACAAGTGAGGTATCGCCGCGATCGTTAGAGCGAGAGCAATAATTCTAGCCCTAGACCTCCTCTGCATCTCAAAAAATGCAACCTGTAGAATTTTTTAAACGTCGCCTATCGAGATTTTTAAGGGTAAAAGTTTGACGCCATGCCACGAGCGGGCGCAATTTTTAAGCGTGACATGTTGGGTATCATTTTACTCGGCGTAACATCATCTTTCACAATATATAAAAAAATTGGGCCAAATTTATTGTTGTCTTATTTTTTAATTCAAGAAAGTGCATTTTTTCCAAAAGTGTGAGAAAAAGTATTGCAATGACCTTCATTTTATTCTCTAGGGTGTTAGAAAAAATATATATATAATGTTTGGGGGTTTTAAATAATTTTCTAGCAAAAAAAACTGTTTTAGTCTCGTAAGCACCGAATCTGAAAAACAGGCTCGGGGCTGAAGAACTAAAGCCAGTCTTTGCATTAAGAACTTATCATTCCTCCTTGGAGGGCAATACTACAAGTCTTAAATTGGATGAGGTAGGGGCTTGCATTATTCTGAAAAAAAAGCTTATGATTTTTGAGGAATAAAAAAAGTGAAAATCTCTTCTCAAAAATGGATTACATCGCTGGAATCTTTTTTTTATTCTAATAAAGGACTTGCCCCAAGCCATCTCATGTAGTTTTTAAAAAAAAAATAATAATTTGACACAGGGTTCACCTTAACCGCTTGCCGACCAGCCGCCGCAGTAATACGGCGGCAGGTCGGCACGGGTGCGCCAGAGCCCGTAGCTCTACGTCGCCACCTTCGACGGCCACTAGGGGGCGCGTGCGCGCCGCCGACGGCCCGCGCGCGCGCCCCCCGCTCGCCCCCGAGTCCCGTGCGTTCCTGTCAGCGGGGGAAACGCTGATTTTCTGTTCATACAATGTATGAACGGAGGATCAGTGATTCCCCCTAGTAAGTCCACCCCCCCATACAGTTAGAACACAAATAGGAACACACTTAACCCCTTCCCCGCCCCCTAGTGTTAACCCCTTCACTGCCAATGGCATTTTTATAGTAATCCAATGCATTTTTATAGCATTGATCGCTAAAAAAATGCCAATGGTCCCAAAAATGTGTCAAAAGTGTCCGAAGTGTCCGCCATAAGGTCGCAGTACTGAAAAAAACGCTGATCGCCGCCATTACTAGTAAAAAAAATAATAATAATAAAAATGCCATAAAAAATACCCCCTATTTTGTAAACGCTATAACTTTTGTGCAAACCAATCAATAAATGCTAATTGCGATTTTTTTTACGAAAAATATGTAGAAGAATACGTATCGGCCTAAACTGAGGAAAATTTATTTTTTTTATATATATTTTTGGGGGATATTTATTACAGAAAAAAGTAAAAAATATTGATTTTTTTTCAAAATAGTCGCTCTGTTTTTGTTTATAGCGCAAAAAATAAAAACCGCAGAGATGATCAAATACCACCAAAAGAAAGCTCTATTTGTGGGAAAAAAAGGACGCCAATTTTGTTTGGGAGCCACGTCGCATGACCGCGCAATTGTCAGTTAAAGCGACGCAGTGCCGAATCGCAAAAAGTGCTCTGGTCTTTGGACAGCAATATGGTCCGGGGCTGAAGTGGTTAATAACCATACCACACCTGAAGGATTTTCAGATTTGTCTAGCTGTGTTTTTGGGAGCATACAATATTTGTATTAGAATGTGTAAAGTGTAATGCCGCGTACACATTTTTTGTGATGAAAAAAAAACGACGTTTCAAGTGATGAAACAAAACAACGTTTTTCAAACTTCATTTTCCAAAACGACGTTGCATACACACCATCGTTTTTCCAAAATGCTCTAGCAAAGCGTGACGTACACCACGTTCGATGGCACTCTGTTCCATTGAAGCTCCGTCTCATAACTTGCCTCTGAGCATGCGCGGCTTTAAAAACGTCGTTTTCAACATCGTTTTGCCCACACACCATCACTTTTTATGACACAAAAAACAACGTTTTGAAAAACTACACAAAAAATTCAAGCATGTTCGAATTTTTTTTTTTGGTCGTTTTTTTGAAGACATAAAACGACGTTTTGCCCACACACGATGATTTTAAATGACGTTTTTGAAAACGTTGTTTTTTTCATCACAAAAAATGATCATGTGTACGCGGCATCAGGCATCTGTTTCTGTAAACAAGCATCATAGGCATTTCCCACCGGTTCGGTTTGCAGCAGAACATGCGAACAAGCAAAAAATGTGTTTGAATACGCAAATACCATTAAAGTTTATGGGACACGAACATGAAAAGTCAAAAGTGCTAATTTTAAAGGTTAATATGCAAGTTATTGTCATAAAAAGTGTTTGGGGACCTGGGTGCTACCCCAGGGGACATGTATGAATGTATGAGTATTTCTTTAAAGGGGTGTTCCAGCCAAAAAATGTGTTTATTAAAAGTCAGCAGCTACAAAAAGTGTAGCTGCTGGCTTTTAATAAACACTCACTTACCTGCTCCTGCGTTCCAGCGATGCGCCGACCGGGGCTCCGCTCCTCTCCCCCCCTCCCCAGTCGGCGTCTCCATCCCGACTGTGGGCACCCAGCCGTGACAGCCTTCGGCTTCACGGCCGGGCACCCACTGCGCATGCGCGAGCCGCACTGCGCACGCGTGCGCGGCGCGGCTCATCGCTGATTGGACAGGCGATTGCCTAGGACCTGTCAGTGTCCTAGGCCATCGCCTACAGGGAGGGGCTGAAATAAGGCGATTACGCCTCTCGCCTTATCAGCCCCTCGGCGGAAGCAGGAAGTGGGACAGGAAGTCCCACTCCTACTGAAGCCCCCACTCCCCCCCAAAAAAAATGACATGCCAAATGTGGCATGTATGGGGGTGAGGAGTGGATTAAGAGAAAGTTCAATTTTTGGGTGGAACTCCTCTTTAAATTTCATACCTGGGGGTTGTCTATAGTATGCCTGTAAAGTAGCACACGTTTTCCGTGTTTATAACAGTCTCTGCTCAAAAGGACATTTCTAAAGAAAAAAGGTAATTTAAAACAACTCACGGCTATACTGAATTGTCGGGTCCTGGCAATACAGATAAAAGCCATTAATGGTTATTGAAAAAAAATGTGTGGGCGTCCTCCCAAGTTCCATTACCAGGCCCTTCAGGTCTGGTATGGATTTTAAGGGGAACTCCGCGCCAAAATAAAATAAAAACATGGCGTGGGGCTCACCCCAAAAATCCATACCAGACTCTTATATGAGCATGCAACCTGGCAGGCTGCAGGAAAAGAGGGGGGACGAGAGAGCGCCCCCCCTTCTGAACTGTACCAGGCCTCATCCCCACAACCCTTGCCCGATGGTTGTGGGGGTCTGCGGGCGGGGGGGTTTATCGGAATCTAGAAGCCCCCTTTAATAAAGGGGACCCTCAGATCCCGCCCCCCCCTATGTGAATTGGTGAGGGGTATATTGTACCCCTACCATTTCACAAAAAAGTGTAACATTTTGAAAAACTACAGGAGACAGCTTGGGACAAGTCTTTTATAAAAAAAAAAAAAAAGATTCCAGTGATGTAATCCAATCTTGATCTCTGGCGATGTAATCCATTCTCGAGCTCCAGCGATGATCTCCAGCGAGTATACGGCGCACACAATCCTGCCCCTACTGGAAGCACCTGTCAAATGACGAGCCACCAGCCTTGTATAGCTGAGGGCGGGGCCAGATACGCAATGGGAATTGCTGGGGTTACCTAGTGACGTGTACGGGTGACCCCGCCCCCCTCTGATGCAGCGGGAAACCTGCGTTGCGTCAGAGGGTCATCCGACACGTCACTGGGTAACCCCGGCGATTCGTTTTGCATCTCTGGCCCTGCCTCACTATATAAGAGCTGTCGGGCTGGCGGCACGTCATTCGTTGGGTGCCTCCGGTGGAGGCAGGATCACGTGCGTCGTATCCTCACTGGAGATCATCACTGGAGATCATTGCTGGAGCTCAAGAATGGATCATATAGCTGGAGTTCAAAAATGGATTACATCGCTGGAATCTTTTTTTTATTTTAATAAAGGACTTGTCCCATGTCGTTTTACATTTTTTTGGGGGAACCCAATGCCATTTTTTTTTATTTGGCACAGGGTTTCCCTTAATAACCATACCAGACCTGAAGGGCCTGGAAATGGAATTTGGGGGATTTAAACGCATTTTATTTTTTTATTTTTCAATGATTTTCAATGAATTTTATGTGTATTTCCGGGACCCGACAGTTCATTATAACCGCAAGTAGCTTTAAATTACTTTTTTTTATTTTAGAAATGTGATTTTGTGCAGAGACTGTTATAAACACGGGAAACATGTGCTACTTTACAGGCATGCTATAGACACCCCCCAGGTACAAAATTTAAAGGAATATTACTCTTATTGTTTCACTTTAAGCATTATTAAAATCACTGCTCCCAAAAAAACTTTTTTTTGCATTGATACATGTCCCCTGGGGTAGGACTCAGGTCCCCAAACACTTGTTATGACAATAATTTGCATATTAACCTTTAAAATTAGCACTTTAGATTTCTCCCATAGACTTTTAAAGGATGTTCCGTGGCTTTTCCAATTTGCCGTAAACACCCCACATTGTTCGCTGTTCGGCGAACGGGCAAACAGCCAGTGTTCGATTCAAACTCATGTTCGACCCAAATATAAAGCTCATCCCTAAAAAGCAGAGTATTATTGCACATAATAATTGTGTTGGATAATTTCACATTTGCTTATTTTCACTTATTCATGAATTTGCTAATTATTTGTATATTTATGATTTAAAGGGATATGTGATTATTTCACATTTGAATATTTGCACTTATTCATGAATTTGTTAATTATTTGTATATGCATGATTTAAAGTGGCAGCTCTATCCACATAGGCTGTTATCTGAACACTTAGCTCCTGCATACTCTGCCAAATGAAGGATCTATGGCTGTGTATTTAGTGAGAACGGTATTCACCGATTGCATCGGAAAAAAGTGCACCTGATAAGGTGGATGGTAGTGATCTGTTGGAAGAGGGGAGGGCAGATGCAGGGTGTGCATTAATGCGGCAAGCAGGTAAATTCATTCCTGCAAAAGAAGTACATTCATGGTATAATGGTACATAGGGTGAAACCTCTCCTTTAATCACAATCCACAGTCTGAAATGCCTTGCTTGGCATATGACAATATACTGTACAATAAAGCCTCGTACACATGGCCAGTTTTCCCTATGGGAAAACTGCGAGGAGAGCTTTTTTGGCCGGGAATCCAGAGCGTGTGTATGCGTCCTTGAAAAATGTGTATATCCAGGGCGCTCCAAGCATTTGAATCCTGACAGATAAAGTCTGTGTTGGAGAGGGTAGCAAATCTTCATACACTTTAGGCAGCACTCAGGGAGACAAGCAATCTCTAACGTTTCTGTTCTCTTTTTTTCTTTTTTCTGTGTATGCGCCATCGCAGTTTTTCTGGACAAAAAAAAAGAGAACCCAGCTCTCTTTTTTCCCGCCGGGATTCCCGGCGATTTTTGGCAGTTTTCCTATGGGAAATACTGCGATGGAGCATACACACGGTCAAGATTCCCGGAACAAAGCTCTCATCTGAGTTTTCCCGACGGGGAAAACCGGCCGTGTGTAGGGGGAAAAGTTACCAAGCAGGTTCTCTGCTTTCCCCTCGGGATTTCCGACGGGAACTTTTCCCATCGGAAATCCTGCACGTGTGTATGGAGTATCAGACCTACCAATGTCTAACATTGTGCTAATAACAACTTTGGCAAATTCATGGTATAAAGTGAATATGAGCATTTAATATTGTCACTAAATCACTAATACAATATACCTGTATATTCATTATATTTCTTTATCAAACTACACTGTGGAGTGCAGCAAAGCAGAGGACAAACATTGTATTTGACAGTGTTAAAATACACAGTATGAATATTATTTGAATCCCTGAAATCTTAGATTTTGCAAATAAGTAGTTTACGGCAGGTCAGTGTCTTCCTTTGCATAAATAAAGCCACCAAGGATTTCCAGAGTGCATAACAGATGATGGTGTTATCCTAAGAATAATACCAGCTGATGTTTTAAACATTTCTTCTGTGCAAGCATCTGCAGTTACTCAAAAAGTATGAAACTAATTATGGGCAAATGATGGCTGCCAACACTCTCGCAGAAGATTTTTCTAATAAATCTGGTTGATTTAAAAAGTCAAGTTGTAAATAATGGCAACATTTTTTTTTAACAAACTTTGAAGTTTTCCTTAATGCCATTTGTTTTTCTGGCAATCTGCTCTCTGGACTTCTCACAGAGTGTAACAAAACAGCTACCTTGTGTCTAAGCTCTCTTCCCTCTACAATCCACTCACAAATTGCTCTGCTGCTGGTTAAGTGTCTCTGAGATAATCCACTTGAATTCTTTCTTCAGCAAGACACCTACCTTGTTTATGTTTTAGCCTATTATACCTGGTAATATTTATGTATTGTTCTGCTGCTGGCCATTTTCTACCAAACCATGCCTAAGTACCATAGTTCTGATATTTTTGAAAAAATACATACCGTATATGGGAATACAGCAGGAGGTAGCAATGCATCTGGGGTGGGGTTTTGCCATGATTTTGGGGAAAAATATTTTTCCCTTGAAATACGCTAATTACTCCAAGCTAGAAATTACATTAAAAAAATAGGAAGTACACAATTAATAGAAACAAGTAGCTTAGGTGTTGGTAATTGAAGTGCTAGCTCTCATTTAATTATTGCATACAGATATTGGTTATAAAATAGATTTATTGGTTTATTGGTGTACAGATCTGTGCACGGGCAGGGCACATAAGAAAATGTGCCCCCAATACTGCAGTTGAAAGCATAGTTGGCTAAAATAGATGGGAACCCACTACAATCTCAAATAAGCTTAATGCAGAACTACACCAAATCTATGCACTACAAACGAAAAATGTTACTTAAAGTGGAGCTCCGGCTGAAATGAAATTGAATTTTAAATAAAAATACCCCTATAATACACAAGCTTAATGTATTCTAGTAAAGTTAGTCTGTAAACAAAGGTCCGTTTTGTTAGGTTATTACAGCATTTTGAAAGTTTATAAACTAGCATTAGACTGTGGCCATCTTAAGTGTGGGCATATGCAGCCAGACTGTATTACTTCCTGGATTTCAGCACATGCTCAGTGCTGCAGAAGCAGTGTAATAAGTTTCAGGTCAGGTTTCCACAGCAATGGCAGTGTCAGACGAAGTTGCCGCCCCTTATGCAAACCTCTCCTTAAAATAAGCCATTAAAAGTTGGTATGCAGAGGGTATAGGGATTGCAGATCGCTGAAAGTAAATGACATTAAAAGTTGATAATAAAAAACGATGACATCGCCTACTAAAAGTTGATAAGCGGCATGGGGGGGGGGATTGCCGATCGCCCAACATAAAAGACACTGAGAAGGCGGGGTGCCGCCGATCACCCAACATACACTGCCATCGCACACTATAACTTTTCAAATTTCGCAATCAATTTCGCAATCAATTTCGCATTCGCACTAGCGAAAATTCGCATTAGCGAAATTTCGCAATTTTTATTTTTTTTATAAAATATAGAGAATATTCGTAAATATCGAATATTCGTGATATTTTATCCAAAAAAAAATAGCGAAATTTCATAATTTTTTTTTTTTTTTTATAAAATATCACGAATATTCGATATTAACGAATATTCGCGAATATTCTTGGAAATATTCGCGAATATTCTTGGAAATATTCGCGAAATATCGCGAAATCGAATATGGCGTATTCCGCTCATCACTAATAAACACTGAGAAGCGGGGGGAGGGGTTTCTGTTCTGCCGATTGCCCATCATAGAAGACCCTGGGAAGAGGGGTGTTTCATGCCGATCGCCCATCATAGAAGACACTGAGAAAGGGGGTACTGCCGATCGCCCAACATAGACTGCCATCGCACACTATAACTTGACATGCGGGGGGCGCCGGTCACCCAACATACACTGTCATTGCACACTATAACTTGAGAAGCGGGGTTGCAACGATCACCCACCATAAAAGATAAGATGGGTGCCGAACATACACTGCTATCGGACATAAACACTGAGAAGCGGGGGGGGGATTTGATGATCGGCCATCATAGAAGACACTGGAAAGTGGGGTGCTGCCGAGAGAAGCTGGGGGGGAACCGCCGATCAACCATCATAGAAGAATAGAAGACACTGAGGAGGGGGGTGTTTGCCGCCGATCGGCCATCATAGAAGACACTGAGAAGGGGGGGTTCCCGATCAGCCATTATAGAAGAATAGAAGACACTGAGAAGCGGGGGACGAGTGCCCAACATACACTGCGGATCGACGGACATTAAAAATTTAAAAATTACTGAGAAGCGGGGGGTGGTGTTGGCTGCCTCTGAGGACATAAAAAAGAATCCTGAGAAGAAGCGGGGGGGGTGATCGCGGGACATTGAGAAAAATTGTTGGAGAAGGGGGGGCCTGCGTGGGTGCCGCGATTGCCTCATTAAAAAAATATTTTCAAAGCGGGGGTGGGGGTGATCTGTCGGCGATCGCGGGTCATTAAGAAAAGGCGGGGGCGGTTGACGCGATCGCGGGACATTACAGGTGCTAATACTGTTATTGTAACGGAATGGCCCGTGACAGACGCTCGCTGCCTTCACTAAGGTAAGCCCCTAATCTACAGGGCTCTCCCACCCCCCTGAGCTCCACTGGCGGCCGTCCTTTTTAGGATAAGCCGCGGCGGAGGCCCTCACGCCACCTCTGGAACTATTTTCGGCCGCCGCATTTAGGAAAGGCCGCGGCTTCACCCGCGGCCTAGCGGCGCGCCGCTCCATTCATTCACCACTACACCACAAACCCCCCCGGACACCTGCAGAACCCCCCAGCCACCCCCTGAGTCGCCCACTCACAGTTATCTAGCCACATAGCCCCCGGCGGTGGTTTGGTATATCCACAGCTTGCGGCCCCCCCTCCCCCCCGATACACCATCCACCGGCCAGCTATAGAGTAATCCCCCCTGGACACCAGCAGGACCCCCCACTTCCCCAGGGCGAGAACTGCATCCCGGCAGCTACCGGCGCACGGTTCCTAGGAGTAGGACGTGTGGCCCACGGGATGTAGATAGGTAGGACCCCCGCCACCCCCCCCCCCGCTTCATCGCTGCAACCTGCCAGCTGCATATCAATCCCCCCCTTGTCACCGCAGCACCCCCCTCTTCCTTAGGGCTAGAACTGCATCCCGGTAGCTACCGGCGCACGCTTCCTAGGAGTAGGACGTGTGGCCCACGGGGTGTAGATAGGTAGGGACACCCCCACCCCTCCCCCGTTCATTGCCGCGACCGAGTGGCCCCCCGCACCCCCTCTCTAGATACCAGCTTGCTACTCCCTTGTAATTGGGTCACCTACCACCCCTTCCTGACTCAATAACTACTAGTTGGCAACCCTCACCACCCTGGCTCTTGCAGCCGGAGTGTTAGCCATCTTGCAACACCCTAGTCCCATTCCCCCTTCCTCAATACCATTTGAACTTGATCCAGGGTTCGCCCGATCGCCTCTCAAGGGGTCAGGAAGGAATTTTTTTCCCTGTCGTAGCACATTGGCATAGCACGGCCAGGGTTTTTTTGCCTTCCTCTGGACCAAGTCAGAATCAAGGATTAAGCTAATCCTTGATAATCCGCCCCCCCCTCTCCCCCTGGTGTTTGGCGACGATGGTTAATCTGCAATATTCTGCAGAAACCATTGGGGATTTGAGGCAATTTGCCGCAATACTACCAGCCATCACTAAAAAAGCCCTAAGAGCTGAGCGACTTTTGAGAATCGATCGACGACCGACTATCAAAAATCTCAGCCGTTTGCCCCAGCCTAAGCACATATCATGTGCTCTGATCAATACGAGATCGGCAGTAAAACACCGACTGGAAATCCATGATTTCATTCTACAATACGATTTAGACTGCCTCTTTATTACAGAAAGCTGGCTCACAGCCGACTGTAACACCATTCTAGGAGAATTGGTGCCAGAAAACTACCGTATTATAACGGAAAACAGAATAGGGCAAAGAGGAGGAGGACTGGCGGTGATCCATAAGACTTATCTTGCGATCACTAAACCAGTCCTTCAAAACCCTCTTCCATTCATGGAAACCCTTACTTTGCAACTGCAAGCAAACTCCCAGGAGACTGTCCGTATTCTTCTCTGCTATAGGCCACCCGGCCCAAAATCGCAGCTTCTTCCATTATTGACGGACTTTATCTCCACCTACACCCTCAACAGCAAACACTTTTTGCTGCTCGGGGATTTCAACCTCTGGGCCAACTCCCCGCATGACCCAGTTGCCGACGCCTGCATCGATCACCTTGAAGGATTAGGGCTACAACAACTAGTATGTGGGCCCACACATGCTTCAGGTCACACACTCGATCTTATTTTCAGACAAGATCTGGAAATAAAAATCTTGGAAAATGAACCGTTGCCATGGTCAGATCACCATGCCATCAAATTCATTCTTTCCAACTTCCCCCCCTTAACAAAAACATCAAATCCAGTGACTACACACTGGACTAGATGTCAGAAGAAGCTCCACTCGGAATTCTTCAAAGCCGCGTTAAGGAAAAAAATAAAAACAATTCAGCCGCATCAATCGGCTGAAGAAACTCTAGAGGCCATAAACACAGCACTATTACAGTCAGCTGACTTAATAGCGCCGAAACGTAAAACCAACATCCGGAAAAAAAACTCCAGCTGGTTCAACAACCAACTGGCGTTACTGAAGCAAGAGCGCAGAAGGGCGGAAGCCGCCTGGAAGAGAAGCCCATTAGATGAGAACCTCTCTATCTACAAGGCAATAACTAAGAAATATCACAAAGAAACCTTCAAGGCCAAGAAAAATTATTTTTCTGAGGCCATCAACAGCGCTTTGAATCGCCCCCGCGAACTCTTCAAGTTGGTCACTGCGACCATGAATCCAGGATGTCTTGAAGCCCCCAATTCAGACTCACAAGAATTTTGCAATGAATTATCGGATTACTTCATTAATAAAATCGAGGGAATCCGGCAAAGCATTCAGCAGAACAATTCCCCCCGTAGCCCCCCCTGTAATTATTTACACAACACCTGTAGTAATTCACCCCTACCAGGTAAGTTCACGTTGGAACCTATCACTATCCAAGCCACCAACCAGATCATCGGTGCTCTGCGTAACAGCACTGCGCCGAATGATATCATCCCCACCAAACTGTTGAAGGAGTGCGCCGACATCCTGGCACCTCCTATCACACAGCTTATTAACCAATCTTTCATGGAGGGCATAGTGCCCTCCCAGTTGAAGGAGGGTATAGTTAGACCCATCTTGAAGAAATCTACCCTGGACCCCAAGGATCCACTCCACCGCCGCCCTATAACAAGCTTAAATACTTTTTCCAAGATTATGGAGAAAGCAGTGGTGCAACAGCTGCAACAGCATCTAGACACCCATAACCTACTCGACCCATTTCAATCAGGTTTCCGCCCTGGACACGGGACGGAAACAGCATTGCTCAAGATATGGGACGACGCTCTCGAGGCTGCAGACGAAGGAGAATCTTGTCTCCTAGTTCTGCTGGACCTGAGCGCAGCTTTCGACACAGTAGACCATGGGCTTTTGTTGACCCGGCTGGCTCAGGTAGCCAGAGTCGCAGAAGGCGATTTATCTTGGTTCTCCTCTTTTTTGGAAAACAGATCGCAAATAGTGAAGTTAGGACCTTTCTTTTCGGAAAAACGCACGGTATCATGCGGAGTCCCTCAAGGATCGCCTCTGTCGCCGGTGTTATTCAACATTTATCTTCGTCCTCTTTTTGAGATCATCAGCAGTCAAAAACTGCTCTATCACTCATATGCAGACGACACACAACTGTATTTCCGCATTTGCAATAAAAAGGATCACCGCCTCAATCTAGAGACATGCCTCTCTTTGATAGAGGACTGGATGACAAAGAGTTATCTAAAACTCAACGGAGCAAAAACAGAACTCCTTCTGTTTCACGCCAAACGCAAGAATCTACCTGCAACAACCTGGACACCCCCGCCCATTCTGGGCAAAATCATCACCCCTAGCACCAAAGTCAAAAGCCTCGGGGTCACTTTCGACTCCTACATGACTATGGACGCACAAATAGGGTCAGTAGTCAGCGGATCCCACCATCTGCTGCGCCTACTACGCAGGCTTATCCCTTTTATCCCCAAAGAATACATATCGGTCGTGGTGGGAGCAATTGTTAACTCCAGATTGGACTATGCAAATGCCCTTTACCTCGGACTCCCTAAGTACCAAATCGCTCGTCTACAAGTCGTTCAAAATACGGCCGCTAGACTTGTGACTGGGAAAAAACCCTGGGAATCAATCTCACCTTCACTGAGAGCCCTCCACTGGTTACCAGTAAAAGACAGAATCACTTTTAAAGCACTCTGTCTAACGCATAGATGTATCCATGGGAATGCCCCCCATTATCTGTGCGAAAAAATAAAAGCCCATAACCCCAATCGCATCTTGCGATCCACTAATCAAAATCTCCTGCAGATACCGAAAGCCGGATATAAATCCAAAGGAGATAGAAGATTTGCGGTCCAAGGTCCCAGACTATGGAACGCTTTACCAACCAGTATTCGGTTGGAGGAGAACTACCTAGCATTCAGGAGAAAGATCAAGACTCATCTCTTTTGATACCAAAGGAGACAGGAACAACAAGCGCCCAGAGGCGATTCAGTTCGCATGTGCCGCGCTATATAAGTTTTCATTCATTCATTCATTCATTCATTCATTCACAGACTGAGATATTCCTATGTCTAGGGTCATCTTATGTCCACTAGGGCCATAGGGTGACAAAGAATCATAATTCATATATTACAGAAGACATTAATACGGGACATTAATAATAATTCATGTTTGCAGGATGTCTTCAAATATCAAAAGCTGTTAGCTATTCAATCTGGGCACATATGCTTTTGAAAGGTGTTAATTCAGGTCTACAAGACCAGAGTGAGTCATACCTTTGTATAATATGCTATTGAAATATCTTAAGGTGTTGGCTATTCACTGTAAAGACATTCCGTTGAAGGTGTTGATTGCACCCACTCTCACAAGACTCTGCCATTGTGGGATAAAGCTGTCTAGATAACTTATTCAACTAGATGTCTGTGTTACTATTCAAGGTTAATTGAACACTATTGAAGATACGGTGCCGACAAGTCTACATGGTTAGCTTACCTGAATGCCTTTTAGAGTGTGATTGAAGCCCCCCATGGTGTGAAGGGGGGTGGAGACTACATTGTGCTGTGACTAACTGCATTATGCTTGAGACTGTATAAGAAGCTGAGAAAATACCAATAAATTGTCATATCTTTGAAAGCAAGTGCAGAGCTTGAGTCTCGTCTTGTTTATGGGAATGGATATGGATCGTGTATGCAAGATTGTCAGAGTGTGTCAGATAAGCTTGTCGTGGATGGATGGAAGGTTGTAAGCGGTGGTGACCGTTACAGTTATGCATTAAGTAGAAGTGACTAGCGGCTCCATGGTAACAGGACAGGACATCAGCCGCCCCTCTAGGCATGACTGGCCATTAAGAAAAACGTGAGGGCGTGGCTGCTGCCTTCTGGGATTCATGCCAAACATCTCCCAGGGGGCATTGAGGAGTGGGGATGACATACTCAGGGCTCAGGCCGCAGCTGGAGGAGATCTAAAAAACTAATAAAACTGTGAGTTTAAAAAAAAAACAAAAAAAAACAATATATGCCAAATTAATTTAAGGGGACTGAGCAGCAGGGGATGAAGAGAAGTTGAAAAAGAGGGTGGAGCTCCACTTTAATACATGTTTGATTTTCAAAGCAAACCCATCCATCCATGTCGCCATGTTTTATTTTGCTGAGAAATCACTTAAAAAAAAATCCTAGCTGTGACCATATTGAGTAAGGGCTTCTCTGGCCTTCTGCAACTCTTTTCTCAGCACATTTCACAGCTGCCCAACATTTCATTCCTTCTCCGGTCTCACAGTCTTCAAACCCCTTCTATAATTCCTTCTGTTTTCACAACCTTTCAATCCTGTCTACAGATTAACCAGACTGATCTAAGCTGTAAAGCTAATTTGAATAATGAATAATAAGGAAAAGGGGAAAGCACTCACAATCCCACATCTGTATATTTAAGGGGAAAACATGGACGATTACTCAAAAGGGGTAACCAATGGTCAGACAAGATATTAAAAAGTATAGATTCGGTCCCTTGTGCGTCTGTGCATTTCGCCATGAGGCATCTTCAGGACAACCAAAAAATAGCAAGAATAGAGAACAAGTCTCACTATCTTGTGATGGACAGGATCTGATACATAAATATCTGAATATCGGAGAATCTATATAGACAAGGAAAATTCTATAGGAAGTATAGTAGAGACAGACTGTATATCTGAAATTCTGCTCGCAGGTCAGATATAGGATTAGGGAAACATTCCCTGTATGGGAAATATCCAATATAGGAAATGCCGTATACTGAACACTAGTAGATGTATTGTCCATAATTTAGTGAATAACAAATATCTTGCTTGATGGGGGCAGGTATGCAATGAGTAGAGCTTATAGCGTCCACATACATCAGAATACAATACCAGGGGTCCAACCAGGCAAACTAAACTGGTATAATTATGTGAAACCCGCCTCCTTAATGGATCCGAGCAGAGAGATAGGGGTCAGTGGACATGTGTAGTAAGCCCCCAGTAGACAGCTTTGCGCTGTACACTTGCAAAGCTGTAGACTTGAAAATCCCCAGGTAAGGGCCTTCTGGATGGTTTATGTGTAACATGCTGGTCGTACAGATGTCAGAAGTAGGGATGAGCCCGATGTTCGAGTCAAACATAAGTTCAACTCGAACATCGGTTGTTTGGGTGTTCGCCTGTTTGCCGAATAGCAAACAATTTGGGGTGTTCGCGGCAAATTTGAAATCCGCGGGACTCCCTTTAAAAGTCTATGGGAGAAATCAAAAGTGCTAATTTTAAAGGTTAATATGCAAGTTATTGTCATAAAAAGTGTTTCAGGACTTGGGTCCTGCCCCAGGGGACATGTATCAATGCAAAAAAAGTTTTAAAATTGGAAGTTTTTTCGGGGGCAATGATTTTAATAATGTGAAACAATAAAAGTGAAATATTCCTTTAAATTTTCGAACATGGGGGGTGTCTATTGTACGCCTGTAAAGGGATGCATTTCCCCCGTGTTTAAAACAGTCCCTGCACAAAATTAAATTTCTAAAGAAAAAAAAGTAATTTAAAACTACTTCTGGCTATAATGAATTGCCGTGTCCCGGAAATACAGATAAAAGTCATTGAAAATAATTGTATGGGTCCCCCCAGTTCTTTTAAAAAATAAAAAATTACCACTTTTAAACTTTAAGGCCGCGTATACACGGAGGGACATGTCCGATGGAAACAGTCCGCGGACCGTTTTCATCGGACATGTCTCCCCTGAATTTTCGTCCGGCGGTGTGTACACACCATCGGATCAAAATCCCCGCCGGCAGACAGCGCGGTGACGTGGCGGTGACGTTGACGCCGCCACGTCACCGCATAGTGAAGTAAAAAACTTCCACGCATGTGTCGCATCCATACGACGCTTGTGCGGGCAGATATGTCCGCTGGTTAGTGTACTAACCAGCGGACATATCCGACGGACATGTCGCCGGCGGACAAAGTTTAAAGCAGGCTGTCGGACCGGCTCCGTCGGACCAGTTTTAGCGGACAAATTCGATCGTGTGTATGCGGCCTTACAGTGCTCACGCGTTCGAACAATTTTTTTGCCTGTTTGCATGGTATGCTGGAAACCAAACCAGGGGGGTGTTCGGCTCATCTCTTTTTTTTTAATTCAAATATTCTTTATTGATTTTCTGCACTCCAAAAGCATAATACAATTTATATACCATACATTCTTGTATACCAAAACCCATTACTTGCAACCTTTATTATTTGCCTTTTTCCCATGTCCCCCCCCCCCCCACCCTTCTTACTTATACTAATGTGCGCACACTTTACTATAATTTCCACTTTTCCTTTTTTCTCCTTTCC
Source organism: Rana kukunoris (assembly GCA_029574335.1). Classification (NCBI taxonomy): domain Eukaryota; kingdom Metazoa; phylum Chordata; class Amphibia; order Anura; family Ranidae; genus Rana; species Rana kukunoris. Next base: position 378,388,752 of record CM056050.1, on the reverse strand, counting down.
TCTCCCTTAATACTTTTTACCTAAATTTTTTGCCTGTTTGCATGGTATGCTGAAAACCAAACCAGGGGGGTGTTCGGCTCATCTCTAGTCAGAAGTATGCATGGTGTATAAAAAAAACTCTGTGCGTATCAAACGTAAGAAAAACAATTCAAGAACAAATGCACTGTGCAGCCTGGCAGGGGAAGCCATCGACTTTGCAGGACTCCTTGCAGAGGGGCTTGATACTCCTGAGGAGACACACTTTGTGCTGTGGCCATATGTGGTGCCTTTCAGGGAGCTCCATGCCTGCTGGATGAAGCCACGGTTTTGTTATCCGGGCGTTGTAGCCCATGCGCGGCTGAGGTATAGAAGCCAGGCAGCTTACACAGCTGCGGCGGGTTCTTTCGGCACCTGGTCATTCCCTGATGTCTCTGTGGGTTCAGGGTAGTGTTAGTAGTGGTGGATGGTTTGGTGAGGCTCTGATGGATGCCTATTATCTCTGGCGGCCATAAAGAACTCCTATCTCAAGCTGCCATCTTGGAGTCCAGTTACCGCACCCCCCCCCCAGCAGGAATGATCTTAATATTCCCCCTACATGGAGTCCCAGAGTCATTGAGATTGTGGCTTATACTTTGACTGAGATGGGTTAAATAGGACCCCGACAATAGTGAAGCTCGTTGGATAAAACCAATAAGCAATTTATTGTGTGGTACTTACAAACAGACAGGTAAAAAAGGCATCAAAGAATATAAAAATCTGTGGCTCATAGCGTGCTTGTGTTGGTCAGCCTTACATGTTTCATCCTAATGGGATATCTTCTGAAGATATCCCCATGGGATGAAACATGTAAGGCTGACCGACACAAGCATGCTATGAGCCACAGATTTTTATATTCTTTGATGCATTTTTTACCTGTCTGTTTGTAAGTACCACACAATAAATTGCTTATTGGTTTCATCCAACGGGCTTCACTATTGTCGTTTCCTCTCTGAATTTTATGACCACATATCTGCTGATGAACGCAATGTATGCTTTTTGACCTTCATGACATTCGAGATGTTATTTCATCATTGATGCTGCCTGTGGATTACCGTTTTCACCTGTACACTCTGTTGGAAGTGTGATTGCCATTGACCTGCACGTTATTTGATTACATGCCCATAACGTTTTTGTTCTGGTAAGCGGATTGTTTGCACGGTGATGTGGTGTGCTTTTTTCGTATCTACACACTGAAACTTCGGTGGAGGTCCTATATCTTTAACTTCATTGATGAACATATAATTTGTGGACTTTATACACATAGGGGAAGATTCACGTACCTTGGCGCATCTTTGTGCGTGCGTAGCGTATCTTCTTTACGCTACGCCGGCACAACGTTGAGAGGCAAGCATGGTATTCACAAGGAAAATGCTCTCAAAGTTGCGCCGGCATAGCGTATAGTTGTCGGTGTAAGCTGACGTAAGTCAAAGTAGGTGGAAGTGGGCTGGAAGTGGGCGTGATATATTAAATATTAAAATTAAGTGTGATCCCATGCAAATGATGGGCTGAGCTTCAAAAAACGAACTGCACATGCTTTGTATCCCTGACGCATCCCAGTGCACATGCTCACAGTCACGTTCAAATAACTGCCTAAGATACGTCGAAACACTGCATACGAACATAACCTACGCCCAGCCCTATTCACGTACTATGTAAACGGCGTACACAACGTAAAATTCAACGGCGTCCATTCCCTAGTCCATACCTTTGCATGGGTTGCGCCTCCTATATGAGGATTAACTTTACGCCGGACGTAACCCTTACGCAATATGCTTAAAACATACGCCAGCGCATCTAAGTTTGTGAATCGGCATATCTCCCTCATTTGCATCTGAATCGAAACTTCCATATGAATCCAGCGTAAATATGCGCCCACGATACGCCGCCGTAGGAAAGTTACGTCGGTCGGAAGAAGCCTATTTTTCGACGTAACTTAGTTTGTGGGTCCGGTGCATAGATACGACGGAGCACATTTGTACTTACGCGGCGTATCTGTAGATACGTCGGCGTAAGGGCTACGTGAATCCGGGCCATTTTGTTTATTTGGACTCATTTTCCATTTTCATTTATTTTGAGCGCTGCACTATTGGATTATATTGTTTTTGTTTGCTTATCTACAAACTGTGCTAGCCGCTTTTCTATTTACTTTAAGCCAGCACAGATATTTGTTCCCCATTTTTTTTAAATAGGACCCCCTGCATTTCCCTCTTTTGAAGGTCCAGCCTTTTCTCCTTTTGCCTGATCTAGGGTGTCAGAACGAAAAAGCAAAAATTGTTGCCAGTTGTTACTTGGGAGGTGGAAACCCCTTCTTCCTATCTTCTGACCTTTCCAGCACTGAAGCTAAAGTGGTTGTAAGGGCAGAAGTAAAGGCAGTAATGCATTTTATGCATTAAGATACAAAGCCTGTGTGCAACAGCCCCCTCAGCCCCCCTCAGCCCCCCCTTAGGCCGCGTACACACGATCAAATCTATCTGCTGGAAACGGTCGGCCCGACCGCCCCAGCAGACAGATTCAACCGTGTGTACGGGAGAGCCGACGGATTTGGCCACCGACAGATTTAAAAGCATGCTTTGAAATCTGTCGGCTGGGAACCCGTCCGCCCGACATGTCTGCTGGTTAGTATGCTAACCAGCAGACATGTATTCTCGCACATGCGCCGAATGGTTTCGACGCATGCGCGGAAGTGTTTTACTTCCTGGTGCGGTGACGTGGCGTCGTCAGCGTCACCGCCATGTCACCGCGCCATCTGGCGGCGGGGAATTTGGTTTGATCGTGTGTACACGATCAAACCAATATGTCCCCAGCAGACAGATTTGTTCAAATGCTCGTGTGTACGCGGCCTTACACTTACCTGAGGTCCACCTAGATCCAACAATGTTGCTGGAGTGTTTCAGCTGCCCGGGACTCCCCTTCTCAGTCAGCAGGGTGGCAGATTTGGCTCCCACTGTTGTCAATCAAAGTCAGTCAGCCAATGAGGAGAGAAACGGGTCGGGACTGCAGCTCCGTGTCTGAATGGACACAGGGAATTGCAGCTCGTATTAGGTGACTCTATAGAAAGCTGCTTGCTGTCGGGGCACTCAATAGAAGCGAGGGGCCGGATTGCTGAAGAGGGACCTAAGAAGAGGAAGATCTGGGCTGCTCTGTGCAAAAACACTACATAGAGAAGGTAAGTATGACATGTTTGTTATATTTAACTAAAGAAAAAAGAGACTTTGGTATGACTTTAATTTCAACCCAAACAGGAGGTTCCCTTGGAATGGAAACCTGCATAACTTGGCTTTGGATGCTTGGTCACCTGGCCAAGTCTTCAGCCAGATAGATATTCTGGTTGAAGTTAAAAGAGCGGTGGATGTGGTGGTAAGCTGGTAAGAACCATATTGTAATACCATCAGGTGATTTAATTAGAATAAAAAATGGATACACTTACAAAAACATTGATAAAATAGCATGTAGTAATAACCGGCCGGTTACAATGTAAAAGCTCCCATCCTAGATGAGCGTGGTGACGTCAGCCTTCAAAAGGTCAAAATGAAGTAGTAAAGTGGTGTAGTTACACAGATAGACCCTACAATGAGAGAGGGTTAAGCCTTCTGAGTAGGGATAAGCCCAATGTTTGGCCATTTGCCGAATACTGAACATTATGGGTGCCCGCAGAACGCCCCATAATGAAATGCAATCTCGCAGTGAATTGACGGCTGCTGATTTGCCAAAGCATACACCTGACATGCATGCTTTGGCCAATCACAGCATGCTCTACTGTAAGGGCCATGATTGGCCAGTCATGGCTCAGGGGGCTGAGTCCACGCCCCACACTATGTAAGGTTGCTTACATGGCAGCTGTACATAGTTTTATGAATGAGAGCAGAAAAATTACATTTGTAAAGGAAAATAAATGGAATTTAAAACTGCTCGTGGCTGTAAGATACAGGCAATATACATAAAAATCATTAAAAAAAATTGGTATGGATTCCCCCCAGTCCATTACCAGGCCCTTTGGGTCTGGTATGGATATTACATTTTTAAAAATAAATTGCATGGGTCCCCCCAAAATCCATACAAGGCCTTCAAGGTCTGGCATGGATTTTAAGGGAAACCATGTGATAAAATAAAAAAAATGGTGTGGGAGACCCCCCAAAATCCATACCTTACACTTTGGGTCTGGTATGGATTTTAAGGGGAACCCCGCAACCCAGAAACATTATGTGGGGGTCCCCCCAAAATCCATACCAGACCCTTATTTTTTTCTTGGGTCGTCTCTGCTGTCATCCAAGATAAGGTTACATAGCCCGGACACTTTTTTTCCTTTTTTTTTAATAAAGGACTTGTCCCAAACTGTCTACAGCCATTTTTACAATTTTGACACTTTTTTTGGTGAATGTGTAGGGGCACAATGTACCCGATACCCATTCACATAAGGGGGCCAGGATCTGACACCCACAACCACCGGGCCTGGATTGTGGGGAAGAGGCCCTTGTCCCCATCAACATGGGGACAAGGTAATTTGGGGAGGTCCCAAAGCACCCTCCCCATGATGAGGGCATGGATTTTGGGAGGGACGCACACGCCATTTTAAAAATCCCAGTGATGAGAGGCAGAGATGCTTCTGCTGAACTTCCCCATGATGTGTGTCCACTGGAGCTCTGCAGTTATGTAGTCATCTTGGACCACAGCTCTGATTTTTATACAATTTTTAAAATTCCATTTTTAAAATATTATTTGCCCCTTTCTTCTTTATTATGTAATTTATAATAGTGGTTAGCTAAAGAATATCATATGGATTCATTGGCCCCTGTTAATTAATACTGCTTCATTTTCTTTTCAATTGGTAAATTGTTCCGTGAAGTATTGTTATTCCAATTAACCACTAGGGGAATCTGTTTCATCATCAGCTTACTCCATAAAATTACACTTTGTTGTATTCTGAATACAAATTGAGAAACAAGTCTCTTAATCACTCCTGTCAATGACAGAGTAAACTACTATTTCAGCAGTAAATTATTTATCAGCAATATGAAGAAATAAATATTTAAAATTTGTCTAGCCCCTACTATATAGTCCCCTCATCTTTCTTTCTGTGAAAAGTGTTTTTTTTTTTAGATCGATCCTTGATTATATTGCAATAAGTTTGCACATACAGAAATCAAATGCAATACATTTCTATCAAGTTAGGTAGCACCTGTTAGGATAAAATTAGCATGCTGATATTAGTATTTAACGGACAAAATACATAGTACTTTTCTGATGTCTGGTAATCGATATGAAATAATGACATAATTTGAGTAATATATAAAAATCAATATTTCATGTTTACATTTGTACTGTTGAAACATAGGCATTACAGTACTTTACAGTGCTTTTCACAGTTCCATGGCCACAGAGAGGTAAAAGATGAATGCCAGATGAGACAATGACATGGAAATAATGACATAAACATCAAATCTTGAGAACAATTTAGAGATCTGTTGACTATTTTCTTACAAAGGTTCACTCTCTTTATTTCTTTGTGAATTACACCATCTTCTTAAAGGACAAATGTACCTTTGCTACAATTGTCTTATAATCAACCCCCCCCCCCCTCTCCAGCATGCTGCTGACCTGAAAAAAATACCTATCTTCCTCCTCGATCCAGCATTCTTTGATGTGTGTTCCAGCCTGCCATAGCACAGCCTTTTCAGCAAAAAACATACCCTCAGGGCTGTTCTATCAGTGTGTATGCAGTCCCATTCATTCTTATAAGTATTAAAAAGTGATTCATCATGTGTTCAATTTGTAAAAGGTTGCTGAAATCATGAAACTATAAATCCCAAACATAGCAAGCAAACCCCATTGAAGGGTTGGATCTTAAGTTAACCACTTACTGTAAATCCCAGTACCTTTACGACCCATTCACACCAAGTGCAGTGGAATGCATTTTTAAAATGCATTACCACTCCATATACAGTTAAAAATCCATGTTATCCAACAGGTGTAGATCACCCCTTTTCAATGTGGTGTATTGCAGTGAAAAAAGTACAACAAACTGCAAAGCAATTGCATAGAAATGCATGTAAATGCATGTAAACCCAAATAAATGAAATGCAACATACATAAAAGTCCAAAGAAAAACGAAGCAAAGGCAATGCAAGCAGAAAAGTTTAAACACTTAAGCCCCGGACCATTTGTCTGGTTAAAGACCGGGCCATTTTTTGCGATTCGGCACTGCGGCTCCCAAACAAAATTGACGTCCTTTTTTTCCCACAAATAGAGCCTTCTTTTGGTGGTATTTTATCACGTTTGTGGTTTTTATTTTTTGCGCTATAAACAAAAAAAGAGTGACAATTTTGAAAAAAAATGAAATTTTTTGACTTTTTGCTATAATAAATAAAAAGCCTCAGTTTAGGCCGATACGTATTCCTTTACATATTTTTGATTTAAAAAATCACAAAAAGCATTTATTGATTTGTTTGCACAAAAATAATAGTGTATACAATATAGGGGTTAGTTTTATGGCATTTTTATAAATATTTTGTTTTTACTAGTAATGGGAACAGATAGTACTTTCTGTTAACAACATACTTTAACCACTTCCATACCAGGCACTTACGCACCTTCCCGCCCAAGCCAATTTTCAGCTTTCAGCACTGTCGCAATTTGAATGACAATTGCGTGGTCATGCTACACTGCACCCAAACAAAATTGGCGTCCTTTTTTCCCCACAAATAGAGCTTTCTTTTGGTGGTATTTGATCACCTCTGCGTTTTTTTTTTTTTGTGCAACAACTAAAAATAGAGCGAAGATTTTGAAAAAAAAATAAAGTTTTTATTTTTTTCTGTTAATTTTTTTGTAAATGAGTATGTTTTCTCTTTCAATTATGGGCACTGATATGGTGGCACTGATGGGCACCGATGAGGTGGCACTGATGAGCACCGATGAGGTAGTTCTGATGGGCACTGATTAGGTAGCACTGATGGGCACTGATAGGCGGCGCTGGTATTGGGCACTGATGGGCACTCATGGGTGGCACTGATGGGCACTCATGGGCGGCACTGATGGGCACTCATAGGCAGCACTGGGCACTCATAGGCAGCACAGATGGGCACTCATAGGCGGCACAGGTGGGCACTCATAGGTGGCACAGGTGGGCACTGATAGGTGGCACAGGAGGGCACTGATAGGTGGCACAGGTGGGCACTGGTAGGTGGGCACTGGGCATGGATTGGCACTGTGGGGTGGCACTGACAGACACTGGGGTGGCACTGATGATCACTGAGGGGTGGCACTGATTGATCAATGTTGCCAATCAGTGCCCATGTGTGGGCACTGATTGGCATCATTTTTTTTTACTGCCCCCCCCCCTTTTTTTTTTGTCATTTTTTTTTTTCTTTTTTGTCATTTTTTTTTGTATTTTCTTTTGTATTTTTTTTATTTCCTTGGTGGTCCGTGTGGCGATCCGAGGGGGGGCTGCGCTGATAAACAATCAGCGCGAACCCCCCCTGTCAGGAGAGCCACTGATCGGCTCTCCTGTACTCGCGTCTGTCAGACGCGAGTGAGGAAGAGCCGTCGGCGGCTCTTCCTGTTTACATCGTGATCAGCCGTGATTGGACACGGCTGATCACGTGGTAACGAGGCTCCGCCGGAGACTCGTTACCGAGATCGGAGATGCAGGGTGTCAGACTGACACCCCGCATCACCGATCGCCGCGCTGCGCGCCCCCACGGGCGCGCGCGGCATTGAAATCGTGCTAGACGTTTGAGAACGTCTAGTCACGATTTCATAACCACTTCCCTGCCGTAAATCGGCTATTGGCCGGGCGGGAAGTGGTTAAATTATATCATTTACTAATTTTCTCTTTGTTAGAAATTACAGAACTGGTTAAAGGGGACATCTAGATTCCAATAATCCCATCAGAGACCCCCACATCTATCAGGTCAGAACTGTATTGAAGAGAACCTTATCCTATTTATCATGGGGCGATGGTACCCTCTTCATGTTGGGATTATGTGGCCTAGCATGGTTGGGGGGGGCATACTTGGGACTTGCTGTCCCCCTTTTCAGGATACCCAGACTGCATGCATAGATAAGAGTCTGGTATGAATTTTGAGGGTGAATCCACAAACAATAAAGGCATGGGTTCCCCCAAAATTCAAACCAGACCCTTATCGTTAACGGTAGTATAGTAAGGATTTTAGAGGAACCACACACATTAAACTGGTGGAATCCCCCCACAATCCATACAAAACCCTTATCTAAGCATGCAAGTTATTTTGAAAAAAAAGTTATACAGAAAAGGTACAGTATTATATAGTATATATTATCATAGTATATATTATATATACGAGTGAGGGAAAAATTGCCACCACCCGTTCCCCATAGCTCTGCTGGGCGGAAGTGACGTCAAAACGTCAGTCCCGCCCAGCGTCTTAAAGAAACATTTTTTTTTTCTAAAATTTGAAAAAAAATTTGCATTTAAGCCTAAATATGAGATCTGAGATCTTTTTGACCCCAGATCTCATATTTAAGAGGACCTGTCATGCTTTTTTTCTATTATAAGGGATATTTACATTCCTTGTAATAGGAATAAAAGTGATAATTTATTTATTTTTATTTATTTCGGTGTATAAAATTATAAACTAATTTAAAATAAATAAGAAAACAAAAAAAAAAATTTTAAAACCCCCCATCCCGACGAGCTCGCGCACAGAAGCGAACGCATACGTGAGTAGCGCCCGCATATGAAAACGGTGTTCAAACCATACAAGTGAGGTATCACCACGATCGTTAGAGCGAGAGCAATAATTCTAGCCCTAGACCTCCTCTGTATCTCAAAAAATGCAACCTGTAGAATTTTTTAAATGTCACCTATCGAGATTTTTAAGGGTAAAAGTTTGACGCCATGCCACGAGCGGGCGCAATTTTTAAGCGTGACATGTTGGGTATCATTTTACTCGGCATAACATTATCTTTCACAATATATAAAAAAATTGGCCCAAATTTATTGTTGTCTTATTTTTTTATTCAAAAAAGTGAATTTTTTTCAAAAAAAGTGTGCTTGTAAGACCGCTGCGCAAATACAGTGTGACAAAAAGTATTGCAATGACTGCCATTTTATTCTCTAGGGTGTTAGAAAAAAAATATATAATGTTTGGGGGGTTTAAGTAATTTTCTATAAAAAAAAAACTGTTTTATTCTCGTAAACACTGAATCTGAAAAACAGGCCCGGTGGGCAAGTGGTTAAATATCACAGTTTGTTTCTAAGGATAAAAATACAGCATGAACTGATATTATAGCCCATGAAATTACAGTAGGTTTTCCTTGCGTTATATCTTTTTCCCTTTTTTCTGTGTATTCAGACTTATATTTTCACTGCACATAATAATTATTCATCTTCAATCATAACTTTCAAATGGCAGGTGCGTGAAATGGCACAAATTGTAATTATTTTTATATGAAAACCAATAAGCATTGCCTTAGAAGTCCTCTTCTGCTGCACATATATACATATTATCAAAAAGTTAAATCATATCAAACACGTGTACAATGTACATGTACAATGAATCAGCCAAACAAGGGGGTATCATTACCCCTAAGTGCAAGTATATCAGCCAAGTAGGTATCAGTATAAACACTAGACATGTGCATTAGTTTTTCGTTATTTTAACAAACAATAACGAAAGCGCAAGAAACAAAAACCGAAAGATCCGACATAAAAAATGCTTTATTTTGTTTTTGTTGCGGTAAAAATTCGATATAGAGAGATTTGACATTATAGGGAAAAGATTCGACATTATAGGGAAACGATTCGACATTATAGGGAAAAGATTCGACAGTATAGGGAAAAGATTCGACATTATAGGGAAAAGATTCAACATTATAGGGAAAAGATTCGACATTATAGAGAAAAGATTCGACACTATAGAAATAATAGATTCGACATTACAGAGATTAGATTTCGATTTATGGAAAAATAGATTCAACATTATTACTAGTCATACAACATTAGAATTCTTGTAGGCGGGAAAATTCGAACGGAAATGTACGATTCGACGTAAAGATTCGACGTTCTGTCGAATATTCTTTTGACCATTCGACAGAAACCAAGTATTATTGGATTTTCGGACGAAAGCTATTCCCCAACGAAAAACAAAATAAATCAAACCGGTTTTCGGGAGTAACTAAATACATTTATTTTCCAAACGAAAACGAAACAAAATTTTCCAGTCTGCACATGTCTAATAAACACATGTACAGGGCAGAGCAGTAAGGTCATAAATCAGAAAGGATATTGCATCCATCTAATATGATAAAAGGTATTTTAAGGTCTTGTGCAGAGTTCCCATTGCTTAAAGAATTTAAAAGTATGAGATGGGCTTTGGCAAAAGAGTATTCTAATAGAAAAGGGTCATTAAGGATTTGAATAACATCTGAAAAACAGAGGATGTGCAGTTTTCTATCTTCTTGCTATAACAAATCTAGCTGCAATAAGCATATGGGTTGTACATGGTTGTGCTGTATAAGACAGGGCAGGTCATGAATGCCAGCTTCAAGAAATACCAGGTGAGAAGTGTGGATGATTGGAAAGTGGGTGACTAGGGTAAGGAGGGTATTAAAAAAAAATCAGAAACTAGTGAGGCCAGGGCAGGCACACCATTAGTGTTGCTCACGAATATTCGCATTGCGAATATTCGCTACGAATATTGCATATTCGAGTATTTGCGAATAACTCGAATATCACGGCGAATATTCGCTATTTCAAATATTCGTGTTTTTTCAAATTTCGCAATCAATTTCGCAATCAATTTCACATTCGCACTAGCGAAATTTCGCAATTTTTTTTTTTATAAAATATAGCGAATATTCGTAAATATCGAATATTCGTGATATTTTATCCAAAAAAAAATAGCGAAATTTCGCATTTTTTTTTTTTTATATAAAATATCACGAATATTCGATATTAACGAATATTCGCGAATATTCTTTGAAATATTTGCGAAATATCGCAAAATCGAATATGGCGTATTCCGCTCATCACTACACACCATATGTGAGATGGAGTTTCTACAGTGGTCCTATGAAAGCGAGTCTGGAGGGGATATAATACCATCAGTGAAATATCTTCTGTGGGGATTCCAAGTGAAAATGGCAATTAAAGAATTTCAGTGGTGCTCTGGGAGTTGAGTTTAAATTAAGCAGACGCGATCGAGAAGTGCAAACGTTTTTAAGAGTAGCCGGTATACAAGAGGTTCCCATGGATAGAGGATTAGGGTTTTTGTAGTGACTTAGTAAGTCACAGCAGAGAGAATTGTCAGACCAACACATTTTTTTGTGAGGATGTTCCACGCTGAAATGTTTAAAGAAGTTTGAATGTCCCACGCTGTAACTGGTGCATAATTTAGAGAAAGTACTGAGGTTACCATCAGAATAAAGGTTTCCAACCCGCTGGATGCCTGCTAATATCCAGGGTTTCAAGGATAGGTCAGAAGTGAGGAGTTTCCAGGAAGAAACTTCAAAACAAATCAGCGCTCATGGATATCTAAAAGTCCAATAATAAATATATCAAAAAGGAAAGGATTGGTAAAAAATTCATTTAATAAAAATTCTACAGTTATAAGGAAATACTTTCCAGATAGTTCGGTGTGCAGTTAACTGCAAGACTGTAGGGCTTAGATTGCCATACACACAGTGTGCAAATGTGATAAGTTTCACCGACAGTCACTTCTTAATTCATGGGTTTAAACATCCTGGGTTCAGTACACATGCCATCGTATAGAGGAAAATGTCAACAGTACCTTTGGGACAGGTGGCAAGCTTGTGGTGTTGTGAAAAATGGTCATCCAATCTATGGTAGGTGCCTGGCCTCAGGCAATCCACATTACCGGCGTGTCACTGCAGGGCAGAGAAGACGGAACCGTCCGACAAAACCTGCAGCCGGGGACACAGCGCAATGAGGTCTGGAGAGGCGTGTGCTCGTTCCGTTCGATCGCGTTGACGTTACACGTCTGAGACGCCACTCGACGTTCTTTGAAAACTTTGAAAAGACTTTGAAAAAGCGCTAGGAAGCGCGAAACGCGTCGTCAAGGCTCTTAAAATCACACTATTCCCTTCATCCTGGTCCTCTGATTCATGAGGGTTCCTAAACTTCCATTTTTGCAAGAGCAGCTACAGAGCTTTTATATTTCCCGCTGACATTTGTCACTGTATTGCATTGGGAGCTTGCAGTTTGCGGATCTTCCAGTAGAGGGCGTCGAGTACATCCCTGCTCCTCGGTTCTGAACGTCGAGTGGCGTCTCAGACGTGTGACGTCAACGCGATCGAACGGAACGAGCACACGCCTCTCCAGACCTCATTGCGCTGTGTCCCCGGCTGCAGGTTTTGTCGGACGGTTCCGTCTTCTCTGCCCTGCAGTGACACGCCGGTAATGTGGATTGCCTGAGGCCAGGCACCTACCATAGATTGGATGACCATTTTTCACAACACCACAAGCTTGCCACCTGTCCCAAAGGTACTGTTGACATTTTCCTCTATACGATGGCATGTGTACTGAACCCAGGATGTTTAAACCCATGAATTAAGAAGTGACTGTCGGTGAAACTTATCACATTTGCACACTGTGTGTATGGCAATCTAAGCCCTACAGTCTTGCAGTTAACTGCACACCGAACTATCTGGAAAGTATTTCCTTATAACTGTAGAATTTTTATTAAATGGATTTTTTACCAATCCTTTCCTTTTTGATATATTTATTATTGGACTTTTAGATATCCATGAGCGCTGATTTGTTTTTAAGTTTTTTCTGTGTGTTGGGTACTTCCGGGTACTGTAAATCCTGCAGCTCTGGACTATCCACCCTATACCTTACATACAAACTATATCAGGGTTATCTGTATCCACATTTAGCGCCAGTGATTTTTTGTGTATGAGTTTCCAGGAAGAGATTGGAAGAATATGGAAAAACAGCTTGTAGATAACTTTGCAAATTTTTGGGTTGGAAGACCAAGTTCGTAAAATTGCTATATTTGTATTTAGAAAAAAAAAAAAATGAAATAAACTGCAATGGTGATAACAAAAGTGAATTTAAGCTGCGACACATTTAGATGAGATATCATCACAAAAAAATAATATATAAAAATAATGTTGTGCTAAGTGAAACAAAAAACAAACAAAAGTGAGTCTATGAGTCACACAGGTGACACAAATATAGACGAGTGTCTTGATTGTTGATACACCAACTGAAATCTTCCACCATGTGATAAACCACCACCAATAAAGTATGTGCTCTTAACCACTTCCCGCCCGGCCAATAGCAGATTTACGGCCGGGAAGTGGTTATGAAATCGTGACTAGCCGTTTTCAAACGTCTAGCAGGATTTCAATGCCGCGCGCGCCCGTGGGGGCGCGCAGCGCGGCGATCGGTGATGCGGGGTGTCAGCCTGACACCCTGCACCTCCGATCTCGGTAACAAGTCTCCGGCGGAGCCTCGTTACCACGCGATCAGCTGTGTCCAATCACGGCTGATCACGATGTAAACAGGAAGAGCCGCCGACGGCTCTTCCTCACTCGCGTCTGACAGACGCGAGTAGAGGAGAGCCGATCAGCGGCTCTCCTGACAGGGGGGGTTCGCGCTGATTCTTTATAAGCGCAGCCCCCCTCGGATCACCACACGGACCACCAGGGAGTGCCCACACTAGACCACCAGGGTACTAAAAAAAAAAAAAAAAAAAAAAGGACAACAAAAAAAAAGGACAAAAAAAAAAGGGGCAGTAAAAAAAAATTATGCCAATCAGTGCCCACACATGGGCACTGATTGGCAACATTGATCCATCAGTGCCACCCCTCAGTGATCATCAGTGCCACCCCAGTGTCTGTCAGTGCCAATCCATGCCCAGTGCCCACCTATCAGTGCCCACCTGTGCCACCTATCAGTGCCCTCCTGTGCCACCTATCAGTGCCCACCTGTGCCACCTATGAGTGCCCACCTGTGCGACCTATGAGTGCCCACCTGTGCTGCCTATGAGTGCCCATCTGTGCCGCCTATGAGTGCCCATCTGTGCCGCCTATGAGTGCCCAGTGCTGCCTATGAGTGCCCATCAGTGCCGCCCATGAGTGCCCATCAGTGCCGCCCATGAGTGCCCATCAGTGCCCCATACCAGCGCCGCCTATCAGTGCCCATCAGTGCTACCTAATCGGCGCCCATCAGAACTACCTCATCGGTGCCCATCAGTGCCACCTCATCGGTGCCCATCAGTGCCACCATATCAGTGCCCGTAATTGAAAGAGAAAACATACTCATTTACAAAAAAATGAACAGAAAAAAATAAAAACTTTATTTTTTTTTCAAAATCTTCGCTCTATTTTTAGTTGTTGCGCAAAAAAAAAAAAATCGCAGAGGTGATCAAATACCACCAAAAGAAAGCTCTATTTGTGGGGAAAAAAGGACGCCAATTTTGTTTGGGTGCAGTGTAGCATGACCGCGCAATTGTCATTCAAATTGCGACAGTGCTGAAAGCTGAAAATTGGCTTGGGCGGGAAGGTGCGTAAGTGCCTGGTATGGAAGTGGTTAACAGAGAGCATTGACCATCAGGGATGAGTCACAGCAGAACATGCGAACAGGCAAAAAATGTGTTTGATAAAAGTTAATGGTAAACCTGTGTTGCGTCAGAGGGGGCGGGGTCACCCGTACACATCACTGGCTTTCCCCGGCAAATCCCCTTGTGTCTCTGGCCCCGCCCTCAGCTATATAAGAGCTGTCACGCTGGCAGCACTTCATTCGTCGGGTGCCACTGGTGGAGGCAGGATCTTGTGCATCATAATCTCTCTGGAGGTTATGGCTGTGTTTTAAGAATGGATTACATCGCTGGAATCTTTATTTTATTTTTTTAATAAAGGACTTGTCCCAAGCTGCACTTTTTTTGTGAAATGGTAGGGGCACAATTTACCCCTTACCAATTCACATAGGGGGCCAGGATCTGGGGATCCCCTTTGTTAAAGGGGGCTTCCAGATTCCGATAAGCCCCCCACCCGCAGACTCCCACAACCACGGGCAATTGTTGTGGGAATGAGGCCTTTGTCCCCCTCACAACAGGGACATCTCCTCCCTATTTTCCTGCGGCCTACCAGGTTGCATGCTCAGATAAGGGTCTTGTATGGACTTTTGGAGGGAACCCCAATCTATTTTTTTTTTGGCACGGAATTCCCCTTAAAATCCATACCAGACCTGAAGGGTCTGGTATGGATTTTTGGGGGAAACACCACGCCATTTTTTTTTAAATTTGGCGCAGGGTTTTCCTTAATATCCATACCAGACCTGAAGGTCCTGGTAATGGAATTTGGGGGGACCCCCACGCATTATTTTTTTTTATTCTTCAATGACTTTCAATTACTTTTATCTGTATTGCCGGGACCCGACAATTCATTATAGTCGTGAGTAGTTTTAAATTACTTTTTTTTTAGACATGTCATTTTGTCCAGAGACTGTTATAAGTATAGGGAACATGCACTACTTTACAGGCATACTATAGACACTCCCAGGTACGAAATTTAAAGAAATATTTCACTTTTATTGTTTCACTTTAAGCATTATTAAAATTACTGCTCCCCAAAAAAGTCAGTTTTTAAAACCTTTTTTGTAATGATACAGTACATGTCCCCTGGGGCATGCCAACATCTTCCTCAACAAATGGGAGGATGAAGCGCTCTATGGAGAAATGTAGCCAAACTTATGAGCATACCATAGGTATATAGATGACATACTAGTGGTGTGGCAGGGGAGGACTGCCACGCTAAATGAATTAATTGAACACATTAATAACAATAAATATGGAATGAAATTCACAGTCAATATACATGATAAACAGGCTGACTTTTTGGATTTGCATATATTTAGGGATGGTGACAAGCTCAGAACTAAAACCTATTAAGACCACCGATAGGAAGGGATACATCCCTATTGGAAGCTGTCACTAGGGATGAGCCAAACATACCCGCATTCGGTTCGCACCAGAACCATCGAACAGACCGACCATTTGCGCGAACATTTAGAACCCCATTGAAGTCTATGGGACTCGAATGTTCGAATTCAAAAACGCTCATTTTAAAGACCAATATTCAAGTTATTGTTGGAAAACGTCTTTGAGAACCCGGGTCTTGCCCCAGGGAACATGTATCAATGGAAAAATAAATAAAAAACTGTTGTTTTTTCAGGAGCAAGGCTCCTGAAAAAATGACCGTTTTTAAAACTTTTTGTTTCATTGATACATGTTCCCTCGGGCAAGACCCGGGTTCTCAAAGACGTTTTCACAGGCAAACTATAGACACCCAGCAGGTACAATATTTAAAGGAATTTTTTTTTTTTTTTAAGTTAAGCCTCATTAAAATCACTGCTCCAGGAGCAGTGATTTTATTGATGCTTAAAAAAAAAAAGAAAAATTCCTTTAAATATTGTACCTGCTGGGTGTCTATACGTGTGATAACGTCTTTAAATAGCACAATCACCTGCCTGCCAGTAAATTAGGAAGAACTGATCTATCTAAGCTATACAGTGTATAAATATATGTACAACTCCTAGGGATGTACAGTATATATATTCTCTACACACTGTAAATTAAGCTAAACTGACTAGCCTGCCTGCCTGCTCTATCTAGCTACCTAAAAAGACAATCTCTCTGTCTCTCTGACTGCTTTCATTAACAAGCCGGAACACACTACACGAGGCCGCCCAGCAGGCGGCCTTTTATAGTGTGGGGCGTGTGCTAAAGCCCTGAGCCATAATTGGCTCTTCGTTTTTTTGCGCGCTGTGATTTGCCTAGAATGCGGGACATACAGCATGCTTGGCCAATCATCAGCGCGCAATGCCGCAGTGAATTATGGGCCGTTTTGCGTCACTCTAAATTTGGCGCGAACTACCGCTTTTGTTCGAATTTCGACGAACGTACGAACAGACAATGTTCGAGTCAAACAACAACGTGAAGCTCATCCCTAGCTGTCACCATCCACAATGGAAAACTGCAATTCCCAAGGGTCAATTTATTCGGATACACAGAACCTGCTCAGCCTTTAAAGACTATGTAGATCAGACTAATATCTTAATACAAAGATTTATGGATAAAGGATAGCCCTATGCTAGGCTACTGGAAGTAAGAGACTCAGTAGGGAGAATAAATAGAGAAACTCTTTTAGAAGCTAAAAACAAACAAGAAAGGAGCCAAGGTATCACATTTATTACGGGGTTCAACAACTCACACTCCACACTCAAAGAAATTTCATCTAGTAGACCCAAATGTATTTATCGTAGAGCTCCTGGGCTCAGAACCAAATTAGTAAAAAATATCCCTGATCCTCATAATAAACCAAGTGCTACTATGTATTGATTTTAAGGACTTCTACAGATGTGGAAGGTGTGGCCCCTGCAGGAATACCCACGTAGCACCGAGGAAACAAACAGTTTTTAAGTAAAATCAGACAAATAAGCAATACCCCATTAAAAGTTTCATTACATCTTAAGCCCTGTACACACGATCGGTCCATCCGACGAGAGCGGTCCGATGGACCGTTTTCATCGGTTCACCGATGAAGCTGACTGATGGACTGATGTGCCTACACACCATCAGTTCATGAACTGATTGTGTCAGAATGCGGTGACGTAAAACACAACGACGTGATGCGTCGACTTGATTCTGAGCATGCGTGGATTTTTAACCAATGCTCGTGCGTACTAACGATCGGTTTTGACCTATCGGTTAGCCGTCCATTGATTCGATTTTAAAGCAAGCCCTCTGTTTTTGGACCGAAGGATAACGGACCGATGGGGCCTACACACGATCGGTTTGGACCGATGAAAACGAACTTCAGTCCGTTTTCATCGGTTTGAACCGATCGTGTGTACGCGGCTTAACACAAAACATGTTACCTATGTCCTGGATTGTACCTCCACGTATCAGTACGTGGAACATAGGTCCCGAACATTGGCCATACGTGTTGGGGAATACACTGCTAACATACGCAATGGCTTTCCAAAACATAGTGTCTCAAACCATTTTAATATGGTACATAATTGTTATCCATCTGCATTATCTTTTTATGTCATTTATACCATAAATAGACATTGGAGAGGTGCGAACATGCTAAAACAAATATCTCAAAATGAATCGCGTTGGATTTTTGAGCTTCAGACTCTCACGCCATTAGGGCTAAATGTTGAGCTGGATCTCAATTGTTTTATTACCAATTATCAATTTATATTTACATAACTAGGTTTTTTTTTTTCCTTTTTTTTTTTTCTGCTTTTTTCTTAATTTTTAATTTGGATGATTACAATGTTGGGCCACTTGGTGACCACAGAGTGGTATAGTGTATTTGAAGCAAAGTTGTCTAATCTTGACCACTAGGTGGCTCTAAGGCTCTTATCAAGTTTGAATTAATTCGGGTGAAACAAAAGCCTCATACACACAATCGGTTTCCAACTGACTTTTTTGTGGATTTTGCTCCGAAGGGTGTTGTCCGTGAACTTGGTATGAATACACACAACAGGAATAGACATACTATGTGGTTTTTCTGCTCTTTACCGCCACCCTTTGGGCAACTTCTGCTATTGTTGTCTGATCTTTAGCATTGGTTCTGAGCATGTGTGTTTTTACTTTGGACTTTAGTCCGATGGACTTGTGTACACACGATCGGATTTGCTCCATCTGACATTTGTTGTCGGAAAGTTTGTCTGTTCTCACAGCGAACATTTGTCCGATGAAAAAGCAAAAAAGTTTGTGCGATGGAGCGTACACATGGTCAGATTGTCTGAAAAAACAGGTCCGTCTGAGTTTTGTTGTCAAAAAGTCAGATCGTGTGTACGGGCCTAAAGAGTGACATAGGTTCTATTGAGACTAGTCCTGACTGAGTTTCACCACTAGATGGCTCTTGGACCTCTTCTATTTATTTGTATTCAATCTTTGGATATCCCAGACAATGAATATACTTAATTTAAACTATTTAAACTATTCAAACTTTTTACACATTGGGTTTATCCAATTTTAGTTATGTAATGTTTTCTATACAATTTGAGATGCAATGAAATAAATTGTGTGCATTCCCAAGTAAATAGCAGGCAACTAAACATTATTTGACAAAATTGAACATGTGATCTAAAGTAAGGGTATGTATGCCTTAAACCAAAATGGCGGAATCACAACTTCCTGATGACGGCCTATTTGATATGCTGAAATGCCACGTGGTTGATTTTAGCATCATCGCTACATACTTCCACCCACCATCCATTTCCGAAAATCGAACATCTACTGTGGCAGCGGTCTACCATTGTTTATGGGCTGATTTCTTGGATATTTACCGGCAATACACACCGGGTGCCAGGACACAGGCACCCTAACATGTAAGTTGAATAATATGATTTTAAACTTGAACTAAATGTTTTTAAATTATATTGCGCAATTAAGTTTTTTCTGTTATATCTATCTACATGAGGAATAATCATCCCAGGAACTGCCAGTCCAAAGGATATCCACATGGGTTTCCCCACACGTGCATTTGACCATGCTAGTGAGGGGTGAGTTTACATCTATGTGGGGGCACCTTGTCTGAGCACTTAAGAAGCATGGATGTCTTCATCAAATCAAATTTTTGAGCATGAGCACTTTATTGGGACTTTGACATTTTAAGCGACCTTTTGATGTCGCCATAACACATTATGGTTTATGTTATATCTTTACCTGTAGCATTTAGTGAGGTTTCTTCATTTATTTACTATTGATTTGCACAGCAAATTTACCACTGCAGCTGTTAATTCAATTTAATGTGTTATCACTATACATTTGTATTTATCTTTATGTGTATTTCATTTGGCGCTTTGGTTATTTAATATTTTCAGGTCTCTTCTACAGCCAGGATCCATGCAGGAGAGGGCACACACACACAGTACAGCTGTCTGCTGCAATAGGAAGACACATGATACACACTACTATACACACACACACACACACACACATACACACAGTGCACACATACTGTACACACACAATGCATATACTGTACACACACACACTGTACACACACATTAAACATACACTGTACACACACACACACACACACAATACACACACATATTGTACACATACACTGTACACACTACATACTCCCACATCTACCACAGCAGAGGTGTAACACAGTCCCCAGTCCTGGACCAGTACAGGGGGTGGATCCTGATTTGAGGGGGCTATGGCCAAGGCACATTCCATATCGCAATCCCCCCTTTTCCAAAGACAATCATTCATTGAGTGCAATATACATATAGGTGTAAATGCATGCAGTGGATATACTGTATATATACACTCACCGGCCACTTAATTAGTTACAACTTGTTAGTACCGGGTTGGACCCCCTTTTGTCTTCAGAACTGCATTTATTCTTCATGGGATAGATTCAACAAGGAGTTGGAAACATTACTCAGAGATTTTGGTCCATAGTGTCATGATAGCATCACGCAGTTGCTGCAGATTTGTTGGCTGCACATACATGATGCAAATTTCCCGTTCCACCACATCCCAAAGGTGCTCTAATGGATTGAGATCTGGTGACTGCGAAGGCCATTAGGCCGCGTACACACGACCAAATAGATTTGTTCAAATCGGTTGGGCCGACCGATTTGAACAAATCTGTCTGCTGCCGTTTTGGTTTGATCGCGTGTACACACGATCAAACCAAAATCCCCGCCAGCAGACAGCGCGCTGACGTGTCGGTGACGTGGCGGTGACATTGACGCCGCCATGTCACCGCACCAGGAAGTAAAACACTTCCGCGCATGCATCGAAACCATTCAACTCGTGTGCGAGAAGACATGTCTGCTGGTTAGCGTACTAACCAGCAGACATGTCGGGCGGACGGGTTCCCAGCCGACAGATTTGAAAGCATGCTTTCAAATCTGTCGGCTCGCCCGTACACACGATTGAATCTGTCTGCTGGGACGGTCGGGCTGACCGTTTCCAGCAGATAGATTTGATCGTGTGTACGCGGCCTCAGAGTACAGCGACCTCAATGTCATGTTCAAGAAATCAGTGGTGAGACAATTTGAGCTTTGTGACATGGTGCATTATCCTGCTGGAATAACCATCAGAAGATGAGTACACTGTAGTCATAAATGTAAGGACGTGGTCAGCAACAATACTCAGGGCTGCTGTGAGAAATTAGGGGGCCCCGTACAGCCTCCCAGCCCCCCCCCCCGAAATATATCAAAACAATATTTTCACAAACAAATACACTAAAATCATTATTAGTGGACACAAACATAACAGAGAACCTGTGTGAATTAGCCCCTTTTTAAATATATTTTTGTATATGATTTTTTTTAAAGAATGTTAAAATGTATTTTATTTTACAATTTGTTATTTTTTTACAACACAGGTAAGCCAGCAGTGCCGTGGGGGGGGGGGGGCACAGTGACAGGGGGCACAGAGGGGGAATCAGAAGCAGGCAGAACAGGGAGGGGGATCATGCAGGGGAAGTCATTCTGTAATGGCCCCCTCCATCCGACCACAATGATTCCCTCTTCTGTCCAGCTGCGCTGCTATCAATCTCCAATGGAGAGCCAAGAACAGCTGAGAAGAAAAGTGTGAGTAGCCAGCGCGTTCACGACGCGGGACTTTTGAGGGCTCAAGTAAGTAAATCAGGGGAGCTGGGAGGCTTGTATGCATCGGATGTTTTTTCACCTTAATGCATAGATGCCAAGAAAATAACCTTCACACCAATACACTACCACAAGCCTGAACCATTAATAAAAGACAGGATGGATACATGCTTTTAGGTTGTTTATGCTAAGTTCTGACCCTACCATCTGAATGTCACAGCTGAAATCGAGACTCATTAGACCAGGCAATATTTTTCCAATCTTCTATTGTCCAGTTTTGGTGAGCCTGTGTGAATTGTAGCCTCAGTTTCCTGTTCTTAGCTGGCAGGAATGGCACCCAGTGTGCTCTTCTGCTGCTGTAGCCCATCTGCTTCAAGGTCCGATGTGTTGCACATTCAGAGATGGTATTCTGCATACCTTGGGTATAACAAGTGGTTATTTGAGTTACTGTTGCCTTTCTATCATTTGGAACCAGTCTGCCCATTCTCCTCTGATCTCTGACATCAACAAGGCATTTTGGTCCAAACAACTGCCACACACTGGATATTTTCTCCTTTCTGACCATTCTCTGTAAACCCTAGAGATGGTTGTGTGTAAAAAACCCAGTAGATCAGTAGTTTTTGAAGTACTCAGACCAGCCTGTCTGGCACCAACAACCATGCCACATTCAAAGTAACTTACTGTAAATCCCCTTTTTTCCTCATTCTAATGCTTGGTTTGAACTTCAGCAAGTTGTATTTGTCATGTCTAGATGCCTAAATGAATTGAGTTGCTGCCATGTGTGTGGCTGATTAGAAATTTGTGTTACCATGCAATTGAACAGGTGTACCTAATACAGTGGCCGGCGAGTGTAAATGTATAATTATTAAATATGGCTAGCATTTTATTCAATAATGCAATACATGGCATGTAGCTATTCACTTCCAAGAGAGAAGGGGGGAGAGAGGGGGAGGGAAGAAAGGAGATAATAGAGATAGAGAGAGAGAGCGAGAGAGAGAAAACAAAGATTAAAGGAAGGAATAAAAAGAGAGAATACATGGAAGAGAGAGAAAGAAAGAGAGGGGGGAGGGGGAAGAAAAAAATGGAAAGAAAGAATAAGAGATATAAAGAAAGATGGTAAAGGAAAAAAAAAAGAAATAAGGATAAAGAGAGATAAAAGGGAAATAAATGAGAACAAAGAGTGGTACATCCTAAAATTGACCATATTAGTACTTAATACTGTACTAGTGGAAGGCAGTGTTAAAAGTCTGTGGGTTAGGGGACACAAATTACTTTCCTTGCCCTGGGCACTGACAACCCACGCTACGCCACTGAGTGAATTGACAGTTTCAGGACTGTGCTATTTGAGGAAAATGTGTCAAGACTTCTACATATCGCATGAGATATGGTTTTGTAAATGAAGCCCATTGTCATGTAAGCAGTGATGTAAGCCGGGATCCCTGACTGGTTTGTTTAGAAACTGTAGTCAACTGGGGAATTAGGCCGCATACACACGATCGGTCAAAACCGATGAAAACGGACTGAAGGACCATTTCATCGGTCCAAACCGATCGTGTGTGGGCCCCATCAGTCAGTTATCCTTCGGTCAAAAAAAAAAAAAGAGAACTTGCTTTAACCACTTGCCTACTGTGCACCTACACCCCCTTCCTGCCCAGACGAAATTTAAGCTTCCGGCACTGCATCGCTTTAACTGAAAATTGCGCGGTCATGCGACGTGGCTCCCAAACAAAATTGGCGTCCTTTTTTTCCCACAAATAGAGCTTTATTTTGGTGGTATTTGATCACCTCTGCGGTTTTTATTTTTTGCGCTATAAACAAAAATAGAGCGTCAATTTTGAAAAAAATCCAATATTTTTTACTTTTTGCTATAATAAATAACCCCAAAAATATATAAAAAAAATATTTTTTTCCTCAGTTTAGGCCGATACGTATTCTTCTACATATTTTTGGTAAAAAAAAAAATACAATAAGCGTTTATCGATTGGTTTGCGCAAAATTTATAGTGTTTACAAAATAGGGGATAGTTTATGGCATATGCAGTGAACAATGCTATAAATATGCATTGATTACTGTATAAATGTGACTGGAAGTGAAGGGGTTAACCACTAGGGGGCAGGGAAGGGGTTAAATGTGTGTCCTATGAGTGTTCTAACTGTAGGGGGAGGGGGGTGACTGGGGGAGGTGACCGATTGTGTCCCTACAGTATGTACAAGGGACACAACCGCTCTCCTCTCTCCCTGACAGGGACAGAGCTCCACGTCCCCGCTCAGTTACTGGGCAATCGCGTGTGCCCGGCGGCGATCGTTGCCGCCGGGCACTCGCACGAGATCCCCGCAGAGCGGCGGGTGCGCGAGCGCGCCGCCAGCGGCGCACGCGCGCCCGCCCGCGGCTTTAAAAAGACATCACGTCATATGACGTGATGTCAGAACAATGGAGTCCTCCGCCCACCGTCATTTGACGGTGGGCGGTGGACAGGTGGTTAAAATGTGACCGTGGTATGCCTGACCGATGGGTCAAAACCGATCGTTAGTATGCAAAAGCATTGGTTAAAAGGCCGCGCATGCTCAGAATCAAGTCGACGCATGCTTGGAAGCATTGAACTTTGTTTTTTTTCAGCACGTCGTTGTGTTACAGTTTTTCTCTATTGTTTTGGCTCATTTCTTGAAACCGAAATGACATTCTCAAAACTCTAAGATCATTTGGCAAAACAGTCTTACAGTTCAGCACAACACTATAACTCACTTGCAAAAGCTCATATCTTTCCCAAAACTGTTCACTCATGCTTCAAAACCATATTCCTTTCCCATATAAAATTCAGTGCCTCCAAAATGGCAAAGATTCTTCTCAATTGCTTTGGCTCATTTTTTAAAACAGACCAGACAGACATTCTCAGCTCTCAAAATAACCTGGATGGTTCGGCACAACACCATGGTTCACCTTCAAAAGTTCATATCTTTCCCAAAACAGTTCACTCTTGTGTCAAAACTAAATTTCTTGGGGGGCGTGGCCTGGAGCGGCATGTGAGCAGACGTCTTTACTAGCAGCTCCGAGAACCCTTGAAACAATCCTAAGCCATCCTGCTCTTCTGCCCCACTACCTCTGCTACAAACCTTGCTGTTCCCTCGGGGAACCCCCTGGGATACTTTTTGGTGCATTCCGGTGGATGGGAAGACGGAAGAAGCAGCCCGCGGTCAGGATGAATGTCACCACGCGCTCCGGCCATGATGGCCGCCGCAACACCGCGCCGCTCTCCTCTATGGCATCCACGCCGGAGCTCTTTGACGAGGACCGTGGGTCCTCTCCCCCACCCTCCCCTGGGACCTCCGCTGCCCGGGCGCTGCCCGATCCTGCGTCGCCCAGTGAAGACGGTCTGGAGGAAGGCCCGGAACCGGAGCCCACGCTGCTGGAGGTTCTAACCTCATGAAGGTAAACCATTCTGACACGATGGGGAAAATGGAGGAGCTTAAGCTGGACATTACTATAATGCGCCAGGACATGCATAAAGTGCGGGACCGGGTCGCAGAAACTGAGCGCCGCATTAGCGACTTGGAGGACACGGTAGGCCCAGCCATCCCCACCCTAAAGGCCCAGGGCACTAGAATCCGCTCTTTGGAGGAAAAGATGGACGATTTGGAGAACCGTTTACGCAGAAATAACTTGCGTTTGGTGGGCCTTCCTAAACGGGTTGAGGGTTCCGACCCGGTTGCCTTCCTGGAGAGCTGGTTTGCCCAGGAATTTGGTGAGAACTGCCTATCCCCCTGATTTGTTATTGAGAGGGCCCACAGAGTGCCGGGCAGACCGCTGCCTGCGGGGGGGCCCCCTCGCACCATGATAATGCGTCTCCTCAACTATAGGGACCGGGACTCTATCCTGCGGGCTGCCCGTATTAAGGGGAGCCTGAAAATCAACAATGCCTCGGTGTCTCTCTTCCCTGACTACTCCCCTGCTGTCCGTGCCTCGAGAGCCAAGTACCAGCATGTCAAGCAGAAGCTGAGGGAGAAGACCATCCAATACTCCATGATGTTTCCTGCGACGCTGAGAGTAGTGCACCAGGGCCAGGTGCACTTTTTCCAAACCCCTGCCAACGCGTTATCGTGGTTTGAATCTCTACACCAGCCTGGCCGTGGATCTGATCGGGCTCCTGACACTTGATTTCTTTGTTTTTATTTTTTTATTTTTTTTGCTGCTCCTGTTTTTCTATTTTGTCTCTTCATTTTGGGACTTCTGCTTTCTGTTTTCCTGTCCCTCCAGAGTGTGCCCGGGGCAGAAGGCTCCAGTCGTCCACTGGAGATAGGGGGTCATGGATCCCCGTTGGATGACTGAGCTGCTAGTGCAAGTTTTAAAACTGTTCTTTTCTCCACCTGTTTTCAGCTGTTTGGTCACTGACTGTTCCATCTTAGTTTGCTGCCTTGCCTGCGGCAGGCCATGATCCTAGCATCTAACTGTAGTTCGGGGTCAAAGCCAGCCCCTTGTTCCTGGGGCCTGGCAGGGGTTAAGTGTGGTAGGCAGTTGCCTACTCTGAAATTTTTTTTTGTTGTTGTTGTTTTTTTTTTTCTTTTTTTGGATTGTGGATGTTACGCTGTATGTTGTGGTGTGTGTGTGGTATGTGTGTGTGCGAGTGTGTTTAGCCTTCTCTCTGCCCCCACCTGTATACTTGATGGTAATCTGCTGTGCCTTAATATTGCAACTGTTGTACTATGTCGGTGACTAGGTGTATCTCCTGGAATGTCAGGGGACTAAACTCAAGGTTTTAAAAGAGCTCTGCTGTTTGATTTCCTTAAAGTGCATAAACCTCACTTACTATGCTTGCAGGAAACGCACCTTTTGGGATCAAAGGTAATGGCACTTAAAAAGTGCTGGGTCATGCATGGGTATCATTCCACTTACTCTAATTATGCACGGGGGGGTATCCATTTTGGTGCGGAAGGGCCTCCCATTCTCTTGTGAGAGGGTGATATCGGACCCTAAGGGTCGGTATGTTTTTCTCCAATGTACAGTGCACGCCACGCCGCTACTGTTAGTGGTGGTATACGTCCCTCCCTGTCACAGGATGTGCTTCACGGACTTAAGTGTACAGTTCGCCACCTTTCCAGTAGTGGCCTCTCTTATAGTGGGGGACTTCAACTCGGTGCTCGACCCTGTTCGGGACCGCTTGAGGCCCATCCAATATGAATCGAAGTTATTTAATCAGTGGTGTGCCTCCTTTGGATATGTAGATCTCTGGAGGCTCGGCCGTCCCGAGACTCGGGAGTATACATGCCAATCAAGGACGTACCGTACCCTCTCTAGGTTGGACTACGATTTGGGGACCCCCGATTTGATCCCCAATGTGCGGTAAATTTCCCACTTATCTCAGACGCTGTCGGACCACTCTGCCATTTCTATAGACCTGGTACTGGGACACAGGCCCTCCTTTCGGGTGTGGCGGCTCAGTCCACTCTGGATCTCCACTCCTGAGTTTCAGGAGCCGGTTCAGCAAGATATGTCCCACTATTGGGGGGACAATGCTGGTTCGGCCTCCTTTGGCCCCATGTGGGATGCCTTTAAGGCGTCAGTGCGGGGCTCATACATCTCCAATATTGCCCGACATAGGAAGTCCTCCCAGGCTGCCCTTTTGGCCTTGGAATCCTCCCTGGAGAACGCCAGGGCCCAATACTCTGCGCTTCCCACCCCGGACTCACGTTCTGTTCTGGTGGGGGCGCATAGGGCTTTGGACCTTCACAGGGTGGAGGTGACAAATAAACAGCAGGTATATCTATCTGCCAGGTTGATGGAATATAGTGGTAAGAATGGTAAGTTGTTAGCATACCTCTCCCGCACGGAGTACGTGGATCGGACGATCCCTCGTGTCCGGCTGCTGGATGGATCTGTCACATCGGATCCCTTGGTCATAAATCAAACCTTTCAGGCCTTCTATGAAAACCTCTATACAGCTCCGCCCCCTCCGGATGAGGTGGAGACGTTGGGATTCCTGGAATCAATCCAATTCCCTGTCCTGGAAGCGTCGCATAATGCGATCTTGGACAAAGCCCTTACGGTGGAAGAGGTCACTAAGGCCATATACTCACTCCCTCCTAACAAGGCCCCTGGGCTGGACGGCTTACCCGCGGAGTGGTATAAAAACTATGCGGAGGAATTGGCACAGAGGCTGCACTCCCTGTTTGGGCAGGCACTGCAGGGGGGCGAGCTTCCCTCCTCCATGTGTGAGGCCCTGATAGTGGTGCTCCCCAAACCCGACAAAGACAAACTGCTGTGTGGGTCGTACCGCCCCATATCCCTGCTAAATAGTGACGTAAAGGTGCTTGCAAAAATTTTAGCTATTAGGCTTCAGGGGGTTATTCTCCGCCTTGTTCACAGGGATCAGGCGGGATTTATGCCGGGAAAGAGTACGTACGATAACATCCGACGACTCTACTTGCACATACACAGGGCAGCAGCGGTGAATAGGAGTGGTTTGGTGGTATCTTTGGATGTGCTGAAGGCCTTTGACACTGTCAACTGGTCCTTCTTGTGGGAGACCATGCACCGCATGGGTATTAGCGCCCAGTTTATTCGGTGGGTCCGCCTGCTATACACTAACCCAAAAGCCAGGGTGTGCACTAATAGAGATGTCTCGGCTGTCTTTACTTTGCAGGGGGGCACCAGGCAGGGCTGCCCGCTCTCGCCACTCCTGTTCGCCCTGGCCATTGAGCCTTTGGCTCTGGCGGTGCGGCAGACGGCGGGAGTGGGGGGCATCTGTTATGGTGCCCTCTCTGAAAAGATCTCTCTATATGCGGATGATGCCCTGATTTACCTGGATGGCACGGAGCGGTCTTTTGTCTCATTGATGGGCGTGGTGGAGGAATTTGGGAGGCGTTCCGTGGGTACCCGTGGTGGATCAGATTAAGCATTCCCTAGAGGTCCAGAGCTGGACTACTCCTACCTCTCTGGGTCTAAACTATCCATCCAACCTACTTTCAAATACTTGGGGATACACGTTAGTGCAGACTTGTCTTCTTATGAGGCCCTAAATGTTGCCCCAATTGTGTCCCATATGGAGACAAGACTTAAGACCTGGGCTTCTCTACCGCTTAATCTTATAGGCCGTGTTAATATTTTCAAAATTATATACCTACCCAAGTTTCTGTATGTGTTCCGGGCATCCCCTATTTTTTTGCTGAAAAAACTCTTTAAGAAAATCAATTTGCTCCTGTTCTTTGGCAGGGGTCGTGTCCACGCATTGCTAGGGCCTCTCTCCAGGCCCCCAAGCTGGACGGAGGCTTGGCGTGCCCTAACCTGAGACAGTACTTTATAGCGTCACAACTTACATATGTTTATGACTGGTTCCTGGAGGCCTCCCCGTCCTGTTCAACCGCTCTTTTGTCCGCTTTCGTGGGGTCCAGGGACTCGCTGGTCGATGACCTACTTAGGTCTAAGGCCGGACGATGTTCCCGGGACTCCCCAATGGAGGTTAGCTGGCTGGCCTGGCATGAGGGTAACGGGATACTTGCTGAGTTGGGTGGGGTGTCCCCTAGAGCTCCCCTATGGCATAATCTTAATTTCCCCGAGCTCCTGGGCCACCCGGATTCCGGTGGTGGACACAAAAGGGGTCACACGAATTTCACATATTTTCGCAGGAGGCGAGTTTGCTTCATTTGATATACTGAGGGCGCGCAGTGGGGTGCCAGATAACTCTCTGTTCAGATATATCACTCCGTCATGCAATACGGACACAATTTGAGGGTCTGACCCAGGAGCTTGGCGAATCGCCTCTGGAGGCGCTCATGTCATACACCGATCTGGGGAAACTGGTCACAACGTTTTACTCACGTCTCCAATCGGCGGGGGTTAAACCCTTTGTGACAGCTCAGCGGAAATGGAGGTGGACATTCCGGGCTGTCCGAGGAGGGGTGGGAGAGGCCTCGGAGGTCTGCTTCCTTGATCTTATTGGGACTAATGATCAGTATGTTCAGTTTAAGTTTATCCATCAGCTGCACTATACTCCCGCCAGGTTGGCCCGTATGGGTCTGATTTCTGTTGCTAACTGCCCTAGGTGCGGCTCCACTGAGGCCGATTGCATACACATGTTCTGGTCATGCCCTACTGTAATGTCATATTGGATGGACTTGTTCTCTTTTTTTAAGGACAATCTACATTTTTCTCTTCCTTTCACCCCGGAGGTTGGACTGCTTGGGGTGCTCAATGACTTTGTTTCCATGGCTCATGCTCGGACTCTGGTACGCATAATCCTCTTCTTTGCCAGGAAACTGATATTACTACATTGGAAGAGTGCATCCGCCCCTACTGTTCAAATGTTATATCGTATGGTGAATAAGGTCCTACCCATATTCAAATGTGTATACAAAAGCAGGGCCTGCCCCAACAAGTTTTATAAAATCTGGCAACCCTGGCTGGATATTGAGGACTCCTTTTGGAAGGATACCCCACTCTCTCAGCCATGAGGGGCCGTGACAGGGGGGATTATGCGAGGATGTGGTAAACCGTAGAGTGTTTGGGGTGGGCGGGGGGGGGCACAGGTAAAGAGTCTGGGGCGGAGGTGAGGGCCAGGAGGGATGTGTGTGTGTGAGTGGTTATGGATGTTGAATGTGTGGGATGTGATGGGTTTTGTTTCTAATGCAGGGTCAATCCAATTGGTATAAATGTTATGTTTTTTATTTTCTACTGGTGTTGTAATGGCGTATGTGCCATGTGGAGATTGTACTGGTTGAAAATCAATAAACAAAGTTTACAAAAAAAAAAAACTAAATTTCTTTTTCATTCAAATAGTCAGTGCCCCCAAAATGCATCATCCCTTTGGCATTGTGTAAGCACTGCAAGTCAAAATGTTTAGATGTTTTATCTCTATGGCAGAGGACCATTGAAATATCCCTCATGTCCACCTTTCAGTCTTAGCCCAGTCCTTCATTGACAACAGTTACTGTACAGTTTTTGTCTAGCTAACTGAATACAATTGTGTATAAAACTGAAAAGTAGCCTCCAAGGTTTGACATCACACATTGCACTCATACTGCCAAGGAAAAATTACTTTACAGTCTTGTAACCATTATCATTCACACACAAAGTAACTTCCATACATGAGACTAAAAAGAAAACGTATACAGCATAATATATGGAAATATAAACACACAAACAAAAAACACAATTAGGACACAAAAGGACAATTACTGTAAATTTAGCCTACAATGCTATAAATAAAGCTTGAGTTTCACAACTACTTTGAGGCCCCTTTTACACAGGGCGGATCAGTAATGATCCGCCCCGTGAACCTCCACTTGCTCAGCGGGGATCGCTCCATTGATCCCCGCTAAGCCGGCGGATGACAGGGAGGTCCTCGCACACTGTACAGGGACTGCCCTGCCAGCTATCCGCTCTCTCCTATGGGGGGATCTGATGAACACGGACCGTCTGTCCGTGTTCACCCAATCCAATCCGCCAGACGGATGGCGGACCGGAGCGGGTCGGATGTCAGTGGGCATGTCACCGCTGACATCCGTGGCTCCATAGAGGGGCACAGAGTGCCCATTCAGGTCCGCCTAAAAAACTGGCAGGCGGACCTGAACAGGCCACCTGTGTGAAAGAGCCCTAACATCTCTTCACTGGTCGCTGTCCTCACCCTCCCTCTCCTGGGTACTGTCCTCACCCTCCTGCCCATCAACACGCTGCTGACTGTCTGGCCACAGATTCCCATCAACATTGCAGCGTATATCCTCCCTTGCGATGCATTGAGGGAAGAAACAAGGGAAATGTCGCAACCATCGCCTACACTGATCTCCTGTAATATTCTCACAGGCAGTGTCTATTGCATGGAACAGGGACCTCTGATCTTGAGCCTGATGCTCATACACTCTCCACCTCCAAGCGCAGAAAAACTCCTCAATGGGATTGAGGAAAGGAGAGTAAGGTGGTAGGAACACAATATCCATCCTTGGATGAGCAGTGAACCAGGCCCTGATAAGCGGGCCACGGTGGAAATTCACATTGTCCCATACAATTATATATTGTGGTAGGTGAGGCCCTATGAGACCTCTCATTTTCTGGGATCAAATCCAAATGAAAGTGGTCCAAGAAGATGAGGAGCTTCTGTGTTTTGTATGGGCCAAGACTGGGCATGTGAGTGGCCAAACCATTCTCAGAAATGGCAGAACACATAGTTATATTGCCCCCTCGCTGGCCTGGGTCATCCACCATGGCCCAGTGGCCAATAAAATTACGGCCACGTCTTTGGCCCTTGGCCAGGTTGAAGCCAGCCTCATCCCCATACAATACAGTTAGGCCACGTACACACGTACGAGAACCTCGTCAGGCTAAACTCATCGTTCCGCCCGACGAGGTTCTCGCCCGGCCGTCAGATTCAGCGACCAGCCCGTCGGGAAAGGCGACGAGCCATTACTGTAATCCCCACGGCCCGTCGCGCAAATAGAGAACCTGCTCTCTATTTTGGCTTGACGGCTTTCCCGACGGGATGCTCGCCGAAACCGTACACACGGCCGAGGTTCTCGGTAGAATGAGGATCCCAGCGAGCTTCTCGCTGGATTCTGCCGAGGTTCTCGGTCGTGTGTACGGGGCCTTACAGACAGCTACATAGTAATGTTCTATGTTCTGCACAAGTTCAATATACTACTGGCCAGTATTCCAGTGTATTCCAGTGGATCCAAACCTGGGGTACATATGCAGAGGTACTACAGGGGGTATTTGACAGAAAGGGGAGGGGAAAAATTATGAAATTACTGAAATGTTACAGTAACATTATTAGATTTCCATGGGAGGCACTACTGTAATTGCAGCTCTTTGACCCTTTTACTTATTGTATTGTAGGTTATATTCTTCAAAATAAGGATTATAATGATAATTGCATCATATAGTAAGCTGCCGTTTTTACTGTAATACTGGAATACTACTGTAAACTGTATTATCAATATTGTAGAAAATAAACGATTCCATACTATTCCATAGTTTATTTTCTACAATATTTTTCTTGTCATGGTTAATATCATACGTAACATCCCACTGAAGTTAGATACTGTAATACTGTAGGCCTTTCACACACACACACTAAATGAATACGCAAATGAGTAAATAAACATATTTGTTGCTCTATGTCCTGTCCTATACATTATATAATTCCATCATTGATTGTGAGGGCATGGTTGATGACATGGTCTATAATTGTCGCCCAAATTTCATTAGGGACAGCATGGTGTCTTCGTGCTCCTCAGCTTCTTCCCCCTATTCCACAATCACGCACCCTTACTCCTCCTCCTCTTCCTCTTCCTCGGGCATGCAGGTGCCGGTGTTCATCTACTAGGCCAGGGGCCTCCATGTTCAGACATTGTACTGGTCCTGCATGGTCAATCTCTATATATACATGTTTGGCAGCATTCACAATACAGTAATGGACAGTACCTGTCAGGTAACTAAACATACTGTTTGATTGGTCATCT
This sequence comes from Rana kukunoris, assembly GCA_029574335.1. Lineage (NCBI taxonomy): Eukaryota > Metazoa > Chordata > Amphibia > Anura > Ranidae > Rana > Rana kukunoris. Next base: position 378,355,695 of record CM056050.1, on the reverse strand, counting down.
GAGACCAACTTCACCTTCGTTCAAGTTCTAGTTTTACCTGACTGTAAATTGCTGTAATGATTTTATCAAATGTTCCAAGAGATTCATATATGGTATTCATGGTATTGTGTTCCTGAATAATTTTGACAATTGAACAGACTATTGTGCATGTGATGACTTAAACAATGAAATGACGCTAACACGTTTTGGAGAGAACGACCATTTAGACTAAGAAATGACAATCAGTTTGGATCAACATGATCTATTCAATTGGAAATTGTGCTAAATGTAGGCTACGTGTACTAAATCATTTGAGAAATGTACTGAGACATTGAGACATGTACTGAGACATTTGCAATTTGATGAAATGAATGAGAAATGCCATTCAGTTGTGAACAATTGCCAAGTGGTTTGGAGATTTGTCCATGTTGTTTTGAGAATGTCATTTCTGTTTCAAGAAATGAGCCAAACCAATAGAGAAAAACTGTAAAACACATAGGGCCAGATTCACGAACACTTGCGCTGGAGTATTTGGATATGCGCCGCGTAACTGTGATGATGCGCCGTCGTTTCTATGTGCCCGTACCCACCAAACTAGATGCGCCCAATAACGGGTCATTTGCGACCGGCGGAACGTTCCGACGCCAGAGTATCGTCAGCGCTTATTTTCGCTGGGCGCATCAGTCGCGCCCATTGATTTCCCCTGCAAATATGCAAATGAGGGATTTTTCCCAATTCACGAACGGATTAGCACCATACGCTGGCTACATGCGCCGCGCGTATCTCGTCCGTCCGGCGCAAAGTTATTTCTACAAAAGGCTGCTTTATCTTTACTCCAGATGGCCACAGGTCAGCAGGAGAGCAGCTACAGCAGCGTTACCGACGATAAGAGCTAGCTGAGCACCCCAACTTGCAGGACAACACCTCTGTCCATGCTTGTCTGTCAAATTTTACAGCCATGGAGGAAGACATCATAGGTCTCCATAGCCGAGATGATGGCTGACAGCTCCTGGCCATTAAAGTTCAGCTTTCTCCTGTGTGTTTGCGGGGAACGGGAGCAGCCATCTCAGAACAAAAGTAACATCACTGCGGGGAGGGGGAGCAGGATATACTTTAGTGCCGGAATGGCGCTTCTACGGGCGCATTTACACGCCCAACGGAAGGCATTGCGCTGACGTTTCCCGTGCAGTGGTGCCGACGGAAGTTGTGAGCATGCGCACAAAGGGGGCGAGTGGAGCCTCACTCACTGCGCATGCTCCGTGGTTGATGCGCTGAACGTAAGCCTCTGCGCTGGGCTCCGCCCATCATTTACATATGATCACACCCACTTCCACTTGCGTCGGGTTACGCCAGCGCATTATCGTTACTCTGGCGCAAGTTTACGCGCAACTGCTATGTGAATTACAGGACTTGCGCTGAAAGGGTCTTCAGAGTAACGTAAATGAGAAGCGTTACTCCAGAGGAAAGATACTCTCATCTACCTGAATCTGGCCCATAAACGTCACTGCGTTCTAACACGATCGTTTTTTTAACCGATGGTGTGTAGGCACATCAGACCATCAGTCAGCTTCCTTCGGACCGTTCTCGTCGGATGGACTGATCGTGTGTATGCGGCCTTAGTCATTTTGCATCGCTTGTGAGAAGGGTCATCACAACAGTGTAGAAACATCAGCAAGTGGAATTTGCTGTGAAACACAGGAAAGCTCCTCTCTGTAAAATATAGATGAGTAGAGGGGCAGAAGTTTGTAGTCCAGATCAGGGGGATAGATATATAGATAGATAGATAGATAGATAGATAGATAGATAGATAGATAGATAGATAGATAGATAGATAGATAGATAGATAGATAGATAGATAGATAGATAGATAGATAGATAGATAGATAGATAGATAGATAGATAGATAATAGTAGAAGCTAAAAGGGTGGTAGAAGTGAGGCACAGAAGTGAATAATATTGAACACCTGTTCATTAGCCACCTACTTTACAGAGATGAGATTTTGCTCTGTTAGTGAATATTATACAAGTTCCCGGGGTTCATAGATGTTGTCTTCTAGGCTTCTCTTTTTACAAATAAATCTTGGAAAAGGTAAGATATTTTTTTTTTTTTCTGCACATAGCATATATTTTCAAAATCCCCAAAATAAATTAGTTCAGTAACAAGGTTATTCTTTCTGTTATGCATCGTGTGTAATTATGTGTGCCAATTAAGATGAGCATTTTTCTTCCACGTGGCTACTGTTGGTCAGTAGCATGAATATAAATGCTGATGTGCCTCTAGTTCATCATTTTACAATCTAATTACTGGCGGGTGAGGCCAGAAATGAGAAGAAAAAAATATTGAGTTCTCTATTGACTGACGTACTATTTGCCTGCCATCAATGTACTGCTAAGATTAGACATTAATCCTCAAGGGAGTGAAGGGTTTCTTATGCCTTGTCGTCTAATCAAATATTTTCCATATTATTCATGTATCTCTCTGCATTTTAATAAAGCATGGTGCAGCTGCTGATTGCTCAAAAAGTAAAAGTCCCTACTATCCAAGAAAATATCCAAATCTATAAAAAAAAAGTTTACATTTTTTTTAACATTTAGTTTATAATCCTTGAAGACAACTGTATTATATGAATATTTTTTTTTTGAAGAGTAATTCCAGAACCTAGTTTCAAGTTCCCAACCTACTGTATGTGCCCCTAGTCTTGGCACATTGTTGTAGCAACATGGTTTTCTAACACTTCTAAAACCCTACTCAAATGTATCATAAAAAATTAAAAAAAATCAAAGTGGCAGCACTGAGCTTTATGTTCACAAAAGTGGATTTAAAGGCACCTATTAGTGTACATGCTATACAATGAAGAGAACTGAGATTTGCTCAGAGCTTTGGATAGCCTCAAATACTGTATTGGTGCCAATTGGGTCAGATGAAACAGCTATTTAGAAACTGATTATGCCAGTCTTACACTTTTATTGTCATTTTTTAGGCAGCACAATGACTTGTAATGTACCACTTGCTGTTTTAATACATTCATGACTTGGAATCATATGACAAGAACACAGTAAAAAGAGCTTTAAATAATTTCTGTTGAGTCGAGTGTGCTATCAGACCTTAACTATGAACATTTGTTGATACAATATAATTTACTGAAAATGTAGGCAGGATATTATTAAAGTGTGAGTAGCCAGGAAATTAACTGCTAGTTGTTGGAAAACGTTCCTCTATGTTGAAATGTATGACTCGCTGCTGTGGAGGCTGCTCCATTAGGCATCATGAGGGGCACTGTAGATCAATGCCTGCCTTGATGCAGAGTAGCAGCATACCTACCTTCTTCCTTTCCCTGGCCATATGATCCAATGTTTCCTTTCCCAGTGAGCACCCATATAGTACGTCTGAAGTGTGAGAGTTTGGGCTACATGGATCAGGGGACCAGGCCCATTTCCTACACCAATGCTATGGAGCTTCCGACCTTACAGCCATGCAGTGTTAAGCATTGTGCCACTCTCACATAAAGTTCAATATATAATCTTCCTGCATGACCATTGTTTCGGACAGTAGTTTGTAATATAATTCCATGCTTCCTCAGAATAACTTGTGTTTTATCACTTGTGTACCCTGTGCCATTATCCTTGAAGAATAGTTTAGACATTTTGACAAACGTATTTCTTACTTGAGCAAGGCTTTTACTCAAGTTTTTCTAGAACTTGATCTTTGCTCTGTAGAGCACACTATACCTTAAAGGATTTGTAAAGGACATTTTCTTTTTATCTTAATAGCTTTACCTTAATGCCGTGCTATTTTTATGTCCTTATTGTTCATTTTTGCTCTCAAGTTGCTGTAATTCTTCTCTGATCTCCACACTTCCTGGTTGTCTGTTTCCTGATGACCACAGTGCTGGGAGCTTTCTCTCTGTGGTCACTAACTTCAAGGAGGTGTGATTACTGTGTATCTAAAACCCCACAGCACCTCCCCTTTGGATCAGTTTTGTTTTCCAAACCATCACCAGCTCAGTAGATTGCTTTAAGAAGGGCCTGGATTCTTTCCTACATGCACATAATATAACTGAGTACTAAGTTTTGTAGGTAAAATTGATCCGGGGTAAATCTGATTGCCTCTCGGGGGATCAGGAAGGAATTTTTTCCCCTCCGGTAGCAAATTGGATCATGCTCTGCTGTTTTTTTTTGCCTTCTTCTGGATCAACTGTGGGTATGGAGTTGGGTGTATGGGATGTACTGTGTTTTATTTTGTTTGTTTATTTTTTTTTTATGGTTGAACTGGATGGACTTGAGTCTTTTTTCAACCTGACTGACTAACTATCACTGCTCTGTGGCTCTGTATGCTCTGTACAGCAGAGAGGCAGGAAACAACATGCAAAAACAAAACTAGAAACTACAGGTACACTATATGATTGATTTTTATCTATTTTTAATCGTTTTAAAAGGAATCAGTTAACTATTATGTTTCTATACCCTGTAAGCAGTCATTTCAGCATAAAAACATGTGCTATTTACAACTCCTTTAAGCAGTCATCACTGAATGTGACAAAATACCTTATAATAATACTGTATAGATCTGAGTGAATCAAGTCCAGGTGCTGTCATTCTCTGTTGTTGCTAAATTTGGAAAAATATTTGCCAATACCGTTTCCCTTTATAAAACTGGTTCACACAATTATTTGATTGCATGGGTCTACTATAATGCCACTGGCATGCTTCTTTATTGTTTCTTAATTTATGTGTCCAAGATGACAAGGGGCAGGAGTAAATGCGGTACAAATGGTTTTCTTCTTTGGCAGCATTAACCAATTCACAACACTTTAGCCAATACAGCTCATATGTAATTATTCCCCTAGCTAGTATATGGCATCCTTGTGTGATAATACAGCTGCTTTCTCCAAAGGTCACTACCTTGTTGAACTTCTTTCCTGGCAATAGGTCACTTTGAAAAATAGGAACACAGGGGTTGATTTACTAATGAAAAACCAAGCAAAGAAGGGAAGCAAGAAAACTTTCTTTAGAGCTTTACAGAGTGAATATGGTGAGATTTAACTTTAACAAAAAATACACAATTAAATGCAGGGAAAATCAAAAGAAAAACAGCATTTGTGCTTGCACATGATTGGTTGATGGAAGCCAGCAGATCTACACAGTAGATACTAATCATAGTATAATATACAGTATGAGAAATGTTTATGCATCTATGCCAGTATGTCGTCTATGTCCCTAAAAATGCATGGATTTATTCAACAAAAAAGAGCACAGACATGTGCACTTATAAGAAACAATCATAACATTACTAAGCTGATGACGTTATTCTGATATCTTATTGGATGTCATGGGGATAATTCTCTGCATAGCCTTGTCTTTTCACTGTTTGCTGAAAAAAAACGTTATATGTGTGTGCACAGTTTAAATATGTTTAAATTATACTCAGGGACACTGCTGCTGAATCAATATTAAAGGATATTCAGTACTGTCTAGATGGATCTCAATGCATTATATTCCCATTCTTGTGTGTTTACCAAACCGTATTATGCAAACCAAAATATCCTAAACAGATAAAAAGATGATAGCATGTCATAAATGTAATTTTATTGCGCACTTGATCAGGGCTAAATATAACTGACAGGAACATATATATCCAGGCATTAATCTCCAACTGAGCTAGGTCCTGAAATACAAAGGCATCTAGTAGCTATGGGTATGCATGTCCATGATGCACAGGGGGAAATTTACTAAAACTAGAATAGACAACATCTGGAACAGTTGTGCATGGCAACCAATCAGCTTCTAACTTTAGGTTGATCAGTTAGACTTTGAAAAGAAAGATAGAAGCTGATTGGTTAGATGTACAGCTGCCCCAGATTATGTCTGTTTTTGTCTTAATAAATTCTCTTCATAGTATGGCTAAGTCTAATATAGTTTCTACTTTGAAGTCATGTTTATATTTTTCTTTTTTGTATCCATTTGCATACGCATCACTTCCACACCACTGCTGCATGGCATGCTTCATACTGTTTTCTTCTGTGCCTTCCCTGTGCCTGTTGATTAACATGAATTCAAATGGATTCACAGTGTACATTATACTGTAAGTGTTGTAGTCCTTGACTGGAGACATGTTAATCTTAAAGGGGTTGTAAGGGTTACATTTGGCCCAATCCTCGTCTTCTGGGGTTCCTTAGCAGCTGTCTTGGCTCCTCCCCACAAGAGCTATCCCCCTTCTGGGAAGCGCTCTCCCAAGGGGGTTAGCTTGCAGGCGTGCTGCCGTGTGATACAGTTGCGACCTTAGCCGCCTAGTGTATCACTCCATCCCAACCCCCGGCGTGCCGCATAATTGATTTGATAGACAGCAGAGGGTGCCAATGGCTGTGCTGCGATCAATCATCCAATGACGAGGCCATAGGAGCTGGGAGAAACCAACACGGGATTGCACCCATGAAGATTTGGGCCTCAGATAAGTAAAACGGACCTGTAACTATAAGATGTTTTTTCACCTTAGTGTATAGGATGCATTAAGGTGAAAAAACAGAAGGTTTATAACCCCTTTAATAATCAGTACTGCTTTTTGGCTAGTTCAGACTTGACACACAATTAAACTTTCAGTTTCAGTCCGCTTAATACATTTCATGTGTTTTTAAAAAAAAGGTGTTTAAATTCTTATATTTAGTTTTGTCTAGAAAGCAGCAACAGAATGAGTAGAAAAGCCTGTATGTCTGTGACCATACTTTTTTTTTTACATTAAAACAGCGGGTTAAATGAAGAACAACTCAGGTACTCATATCAACACTAGCAATGTTGGTGCAGGTTTTTTTTCCAACAGCCCCCTATCAGTGCCGATCAAGTGCTGGTCATCAAGCATGGCTGTTGAACATTAGACTTCTTTTGAACAGATAGTGGAACACACAGACCAAAAAATCTGTTTGTGTGTAATTAGCTTAAGATGACTCAGATACTAAAGGTTCATTGAATAATTGGTGTGCTTGTAGTGAGAATGCTATTCATACCATGATAAATTCTCTCTTGGACTGGTTGTGTTTCCAGGGGCCATGGAACAATTTAAGATACACTGTCACCATCTAGTCTAGTCTGGAAGCTCTACAAGCCTTAGTAATTGGTGGTGTTATCTGGGATACTGTCACATTCAGCTTTCAGCCAGGAAATCATTTTATACGCAGGCCAGCTGGAGAGCATTATCCTGCACAGGCCATCGCTCTGCACACTCCATATGCTGCACACACCTATCGTGTAGGCTGGATATTGGGGAATCATTCATTGAGATGGATGAGAGATCTACATCACTTTATGATGTGATTGACATTATTGGACTTTTATTTTGTTTTTGTATGTAAATACATTTTCAAAGGGGTGTGTGTTTTATTTAAATGAGTAACAACTCTTACAAATCAATAACAGTCTCCCTATATATAATAACTGAGCAGAAAGCACAAGCGCTATACTAATATATATATATATATATATATATATATATATATATATATATATATATATATATATATATATATATATATAGGGCCAGATTCAGGTAGAGCAGAGCATCTTTGCTCTGGAGTAACGCATCTCATTTGCGTTACGCTACTGAAATTTTAGGAGCAAGTGCTGTTATTCAGGAAGCACTTGCTCCTAAAGTTGCGGCAGCGCATCGCAAATGAGCCGGCGGAATTCAAATTGGGCGGGTACGGGGCGTGTAGTATTCTAACTAAGCGCGATCCCGCCGCCAACGTACTGCGCATGCGTCGAGTGTCCAAACATCCCCGTGCGCATGCTCCAAATTCTGTGAATGAACGTCAATGACGTCACATTCCCATTCATGAACTTTTTACGCAAGCGACGTGATTTTTTTTTTTCCCGACGCGATGACGACGCCTATACCTAACATAGGATACTCCAACCCCATGTAGGTATATCTATGCACCGCGTATCCCGTCCGGAAATGTCGTACCGTCATTGCGTCGCGCCGGAATTCGATTGTGAATTGCCGATTTCCGCTCATTAACATATTTTTTGAGCGTAAATCGGCGGGAACGCCCCCGGCGCCATTTTTAAGTTGAAGTAACGATGCGATGGCGAAACTCAGTTACGCTGCTCGCATCGGAGCTTCAACCCGGCGTTTCTTGTTTTCTGGTTACAGAAAACAGAAACGCCGGCTCAAAGTCACAGTTAGGCTGGCGGATCACTGTTCCTGAATCTGGCCCATAGTATATTTTGTGTATGAATGCATATTATGAAGCATTTGTTGATGTTGTTGATGTGATTTTGTTGCTACATTATCTGTACAATCCAGTGCCACCGCCGGACATTAGGACCCAACGGCCGTCCACTTCTTCACTTTATAGCCCACATTAAAGATGGCACTGATTAGGCCTGAAGAAGGAGTGCATGCTCCGCCAACGCGTCACCTAGAAAACTCCATTACATCCAGGAAGCGACTTCACTTTTGGTTGCCCTTGTGTTCCACGGCAGCGGGAAGCAATGGATTCCACTGACCACTTCTCTCCGAGCCCCTAGCAGCATAGGACCCTCTGCACTCTGGACATGGAACATTGCAGTGTTACATACTTTCAAACATCGTACCTTTCTGTATGATACAAAAAAATGTACCAGAACGCTACACTCATTATGGTGCTTGTGCTTTCACCAGTTAATTACAAGTTGCTTCTTGCTTGCCCACTGAGCTGCCATGGAGTGAATTAGCTTATAGACTCTTATGAACATTATGGACATTTCATTTAGTTATCTTTTTAGACTTTTAGTCATTGGTTTGAGATATTGATATCCTCAGCACTCCCAAGACACGCTGGCTCTTACCTTGCGCCAATAACTTACAACTTTTTCCCCCTATATATAATAATATTATGGAAGTAATTTTGGGAGGGACCCCACACTTTTTGTATTTTTTGCACGAGGGCCTCTTAAGACCTAATATCAGACCCCTATTTATGAAAAGAGAATGGTATCAGTTTTAGGACGAACCCCTTTAATTTTATTTTATTTATTTCTTTATTCTATAGGGCATGTTTTTGGATATGTTTTGGGAGTAAGGAGCACATTTTAAGCCCCCTCCTTTTATAGCCAATGTATGCAAATAATGTAATTTTAAGAGGGACACCAAAAACAATATGTGGGGTTCCTCCTTAAAAATCCATACGAGATCCTCATCCTAGATAGGCATCTGTTATGGATTTTTATAGGAGATGCCTAGCAAAAAAAACAAAAAACAATATGATTGTCATTTATATATAGTTAGAATAATTTAATTATATTGTGTAAAAAAATATATATATATATAATAAAATATCTTGCTGGTTACAATAACTTTAAATTTGTTAGCCTGTAGGACTGTTAAAGCAGACCTACAATGGCAAACAGAAGGTCAGTATTTCTGCCACCCCTTTTGCCCGTTCTTAACACAAAAAGTAATTTGTAAGCCCTAAAAAATAAAAAACATATCTTGACCCCAGCCTATCTTATGCCGCATAGACACGATCATTTTTCAGCATTAAAAAAAAACTTAATTTTTCAGCATGTCCAAAAAACAAAGGACCAGATTCAGAAAGAATTAGATTAGCCACTTAAGGACCGGACCAATATGCTGCCAAATGACCCAAGGGGTTTTTGCGATTCGGCACTGCGTCGCTTTAACAGACAATTGCGCGGTCGTGCGACTTGGCTCCCAAACAAAATTTGCGTCCTTTTCTTCCCACAAATAGAGCTTTCTTTTGGTGGTATTTGATTGCCTCTTCGATTTTAATTTTTTGCGCTATATACAAAAATATAGCGACATTTTTGAAAAAAAATCAATATTTTTTACTTTTTGTTATAAGAAAAATCAATAAACTACATTTTAGTCAAACATTTATGCCAAAATATATTTAGCCACATGTCTTTAGTAAAAAAAAAATCGCAATAAAATTTTTTTCGCTACCTAGCGGGAACAGCGACACTAATACTGTGAAAAATTATCGCTTAGTGATGCTGGCAATAGGGAGTGAAAGGGTTAACTAGGGCGGTGATCAAGGGGTTAAAACTTTATTAGGGGGGGTACGGGGGCTACCCTGAACCTAACACTAACTGACTGTCACACTGCCTGTCACACTGACACTAAATACAGTAATCATACATGTATGATTACTGCATTCAGTGACACTGTGACAGGGGGGAGGGGGGGGGCGATCGGGGGGGTTAAATGTGACTATGTGTAGTGTTAGTGCAGTGTAGTGTTAGTGCAGGACTTACTGTGTTGTGATCTCTCCTCAGCGGTGGTTGAATAAACCGCCGAGGGAGAGATCACATCGCTTCCTCCTTCCTGTGTTTACACAGGAGGAGGAAGTGACAGGGCGGGGGGGCGCGCGCATTGGCTGGGAGCGATCCGGAGGGGGCGGACAAAAATGAATAGCCGCCCCCTCTTGTCGGATCGCTCCTACAGCCGCGCGGACTGCCGCATGTATGGACCCCCGAACCCCCCCAAGGCACCAACGTATATATACGTTGATGTGCCTGTCGGTGCCATCCTGCCGACGTAAATGTACATGTGGCGGTCCTTAAGTGGTTAATGTGATGCATAATAGAGGGGCACCTATACCATCTACTCACCAATTTATACGCCTTTTCTTGCTTTCTTGTATCTGTTGAGTCAAAATGAAACTTTTTTGCCAATCTGATAAAGCTATATTCTCTTGGAGTTCTTTTTCCCACTTCCGTGTGAACGGAGGGAGTTCTGAGCGTATTGATAACAAGAGGATAGAATATACTACAGTGATATTGGCTCTTCTTGCAGAAACAGTGATTCAAATGCTGTTGGTTCAGCATAGATATCTTCTTTTGATGGGATTGATCGTATATAGCATACAGCTTGATGTCTCTGTAACTACTGCTCCGGGTTATAAGAGATCTTTGTCAATGGAGCATCTGCTAATGATAGTGAATCTGTCTGAAGAACTTGAACAATTTTTCTATATTCCTGTTTGAACCAAGGTCCAAATGTAGTTGAGTGTAAGGCTGGTAATCTGGTAATCTAAAATCTGGCGTTCCAAAGAAGGGGGTCATAGGGCTCAGTTGTTTTGATATTTTATAAATGGGTATCATACGGTCCCATATATACAGTGTTTGTCTGGTAAGATCTACTGGTATTGAGAGACCTTTTGTTAGAATTGACGAAGTCCAGGGGAGGGCACATAAATCTATAGGATTCATGTGGCCTTCCAGTGATTAGGGTTTCTAATTCTTCTACTATATTTTTCTTCAAAGTAGATAACGGGGTATCTGCTATGTAGGATATTACCTTATCCTCTTTGTTATCAGATGGGCTAGAATTTTGGTATGGGGGTATATTATATAAAGACTGGAAAATAGCGCTAAATGTTTTCATAATTGAAGAGGGTGAAGATATTATTCATTTTGGACCCTGGAGCTTTGAGATAAAAGTAGTGGTCTGATGTGTATTTAGAGACCTAGCCAAATACTTTCCACACTTATCGCCAAGTTTTTATTTATAAAGCGCTGCTTTACTTGAATACGTGCGGGCAGAGGATTCATAAAGGTTGCACAGGCAGGTCCGCGCTGAGGCAGCCTCCAATAGAGTTTCTGTCGTATTTACTCTCTTATGTACTGTCTATAAGGTTCTAAGTTTTTGGACCGCCTTTGTAATATCTGCTGATCGCTTCTTTTTCATTCGTGCACCAAATTGGATAAAAGACCCTCTCAAAACTGCTTTCATAGCCTCCCATTGAATGGGAAGTTGCGTGGAATCTAGGGCATGGTCTGACAAGAAGTTAGAGATAGTTTCCGCTATATAAGTAGATCATTCTAGATTTTCTAATAATGCATAATTTAATCGCCATGTCCATTCTCTAAGTGGGACCGAAGGGACATTAAGCTTCAAAAAAAGAGGTGCATGGTCTGACCAGACCATTGTACCAATATCACATGTTGGTGACCAGTCAAGACAATTATGGTCCACAAAAAAATAGTCAATTCGACTATGGAATTGATGGGCCATTGAGAAGTATGTATAATCTCTTGATTTAGGATGCAATATCCTCCATACATCTATTAAGTGATGGTCGTAAAGAGTACACATCAATTTCATCAACCTAGATACTGAAACCGCAGTTCTTGATGAAGAAGTATATAGTTGCGGGTCCATTGGAAGGTTAAAATCACCCCCCAAAATGAGTCTCCCCTCCATGAAACCAGTCAATATTTCCAAGAATCTCATTGCTGTTTGACATTGATTAGTATTTGGCAGGTATATATTTGCTACTGTAAGGCTTGATTTCCACTGGCGTTTTTACAGCCACTTTTCTGAGCGTTTTTTACAGCTTAAAAAGCTGGAGCTTTAAAAATGCTGCGGCCGCGTTTTTGCGCGTTTTTGAGCATTTTTTAATGTCTGGCGTTTTTACAGCTCTATTGCTGGAGCTTCAGAACGCACTGGTCCCTCGTTTTTTTTTTTGCAGCTTAAAAACGTCTCAGCCATCTACAGCTCAAAAACATCATGGTGGGCATGAGGCCATAGACTAACATGGACAGGCGTTTTTTTTTTTTTCCAAAATATTTTATTGAGTTTATCAGATTAAAAGATACATAGAAAACAGAAATGCAGTGACCAGCCAACTGGTATTTAACTGAACTGACAACTAGATACAGTACAAAGCAATGATGGATAGCACTACTATACATAAAGAGGTGTCCTTACAAAAATGTTAGACATGTACTGTTTCATAACCCAAGGACGGACCCCTAAAATAAAAGGTAAAGGGAGAAAGAAAGGTAAAGAAAGATAAAGAAGGGAGTGGAAGACGAGGAGAGGTAAGGAGGTAAGGAGAAAGATGGAGAGAAGAGGGAAACCTCATGTAGATGGGGACTTGTTACACCAAATCTAGGTCCGTATCACATTTTACACATTATATACATATGTATATATACACAGACGCATCAATCAAGACAATAGTAGGATTTAGTCGGGTTTAGTTTAGCAGGTTTAGGTTAGCAGGGGGGGGGGTAGTGGGGCGTGTGGTCAAGGTCAAAGAAGGTGAAGGAGCCAGATGACAAGGCATGTTGTTCTGCAGTAGAGAGGTAGAGCGTAGTGAAAGCAGACCATCTTTGCTCAAACCTGAGTTTGGAGTGAGATGAGGCAGAGAACATGTCCAAGTTTTCCTTAAGGAACAATGACTTCAACTCCTTTATCACGGACGATACTGAGGGGGGGGGTGAGGTGATCCAGTGTTGCATAATAGTCCTGCGAGCTGCGAGCAGGGCCAGAAGTATCCATAGTCTGGTGTGTCGAGGCAGCCGGTTATAGGTGGAAGAGTGTGGCTCAGCATGAGGAGGGCATCCAAAAAGTAAGAGAGTGGGATCCAGCATGGGACAAAATTGCGTTACTTTGGTTACCAGATGGATGACTGCGGACCAGAATGAAACAATTGGCGGACAAGACCAGAGTCTATGGAGTAAGGTCGGTTTGTTCGTCAAGCACCAAGGACATGTAGGGCCTATGTCAGGTGATTTAGACGCAGAGAGGGGATAGTATGCCTTATGTATTATTTTGAACTGAGTCTCTCTCCAGGACTCACACTGAATGACAGACCTAGTGAGATTATAACCATGGATGATGTCACCTATTTCCAAAATACTTGGCAGGTCTTTGGCCCAGGAGGACATGGACGTATGTTGCAAGGGTGTTGAGAATTTGGCAAGCAGGGGAGTGTAAATAGCTGATATTGAGTGGTTTTCACCTTTTATGAGGACATCAATGAACAAAGTTTGAAGACGAACAGACTTTTTGGGGCAGATCTTGTTAATAAAATCCACATATTGCATGTAAAGAAAATAATGGTTTTGAGGAAGGTGATACTCGAGCGATAGCTGGGAAAAAGACTTGATAGTGCCTGAAGCATCGTGGAAGAGAGAGCAGATCCCCACCAAACCTTTATCTTTCCATTTAGAGAAGGGCTCGTACTGGAGACTGGGTGTGAACATGGGATTACCAAAAATCGGAAGATGGTTAGAAAAAAAGGGGGATAGCCCCAATTTCTTCCTGATTTCTCGCCAAGCTATTAAAGTATCCCTAAACAGTAGGTTGTGTTTAATCGTTGCTGGCAATTTCTGAAGTGAGCTGTGGAGTACAGCTGCGAGGTCAAAAGGCTTAATCAGTGACGATTCTAGGTTGAAATTAGAGTATCTTAAAGAACCCAGTATCCAGTCCAACCCGACCCTAAGTAGGCAGGCTAAGTTATACAACCTTATATTGGGAAGACCCACCCCGCCCTCACCCTTCGGGAGAAAAAGTTTGGTTAGGGCTATTCTCGGCCTTGCACGCTTCCAGATAAATTTAGTTATGGCTTTATTTACCAGTTGAACATCCTTATGCTTTAGCAATAGGGGTAGCGTTTGTAGGGGGTACAGCAGGCGGGCAAAGCTCACCATTTTAAACAATGCGCATCTCCCAAAGAGTGAAAGAGGCAGATCCGCCCAAGATTCAAGTTCACACACTACTCTATCAATCAAAGGAGGATAGTTCAGATTATATAGAGAGGATGGAGTTTTACCAATCTTCAAGCCGAGGTAAGTGATATAAGAGTCAGTTAGTCTGAGAGAGGAGGGAGGGAGAGTGTGGTGGAGGGAAGTAGTGCCCAGAGGAAGAATCTCGCTCTTTGAGAAGTTAATTTTAAGTCCCGAGCATTTGCGGAAGTCTTCGAAAATAAGTTGTATGGCTGGTATGTCTGTAAGGGGGGATGAGGAGAATATCAGTATGTTGTCTGCAAATAGAGTCACTCTCAAGTCCTCCCGCCCTATAGGTAGGCCATGCACAAGGGGGGACGAAGAGAGGAGGCGTGAAAGGGGCTCTATAGCGAGGTTGAAAAGCAGGGGGGATAAAGGGCATCCCTGCCTCGTCCCTCTAAACAAACGAAAAGGCGGAGATTGTATACCTGCTGCAGTGACCGTGGCGGAGGGGGCTGAGTACATACTGTGGATGAAGGAGAAAAACTAACCATTTAAACCGAAGCGCTGCATGACCATAGAACGCCACTGGAAGCTAACGTTGTCAAATGCTTTCTCAGCATCAAGGGTGACTATTACCGTATTACCAGAGGGGTGGGTCTTTGCGTATTCGAGGGCCATCAAAACTTTTCGGATGTTAGCCTGCCGCAGATCTTCCTTTTGTAAACCCCGATTGCGCGCCGTGAATAAGAGATGGCATTATCTCCCCCAATCTAGTGGCTATTATCTTGGACATAAGTTTGGAGTCCACATTTAGTAAGGATATGGGGCGAAATGATCCTGGATCTAATGTAAACCGAGTGGAGAGTAGGTATAAGGTCTGGGCCTGTGAGTTTATAAAATTCGGATGTGAACCCGTCTGGGCCCGGAGCCTTTCCATTAGACAGGCCCCCTATAGCCCGTTTAATTTCGTCAGAGGTAATGGGTGCGTTCAGTTGCTCTAAATGATCTGAGTCAATCAGTGGGAGGTTAGTGTCGTTTAATAGATGGTCTGCTAGTTCTATATCTATATGTTCTGCCCCATATAATTTGCTATAAAAATTTTCTAGTGTCTTATTGATATCTTTGGGCGTTGTGGACAAGGAGCCGTCAGGGTTCCTCAATTTGCTGATAAGGGTCGGTGTGTAGGGACCCTTAGTAAGTCTGGCAAGGAGTTTCCCAGCTTTGTTCCCAAATTTGTGGAAAAGTAATTGAGTCGCCGATTGTTTAGTCTGCTCCACTTTTTCTGCCCAGCTGTCAAATTGTTCTTTGGCTGCCAACCAAGTTTTAAGATTGTCGTCCGTGCGATTATCATTAAGGTTTTGTTGAGCTGTTCGCAATGTGGTGCTAGCTTCTATGTAGTGCTTTTGGGCATTTTTCTTGAACCTCGCTGTAAACGAGATTATCCTACCTCTCAGGTAAGATTTACCCGCTTCCCAAAACAAGTTTGGGTTATCTAAATGTTGGGCATTGTCCTGTGAGTATTCCGCCCACGCCGAGCTAAGCATCGCTTTGAGGTCATCATTGTGGGCTAGAAAAGCTGGGAATCTCCACTGCCTAACAGATGAGGTCGGTCTATAAAAGTTGAGCGATATCGAGATTGGGGAGTGATCAGATATCACTAAGTCATGTGTGATCGTATCGTGTATGCGCGGTAGGAGCGCATGAGTGTAGAAAAAATAGTCAATCCTGGCAAAGGATTTGTGTACTGGAGAGAAAAAAGTAAAACCCGAATCTATAGGGTGCTGTAGTTTCCAGGTGTCAATTAAATTGAGTGCCTGCGTCATACGACACAAAGGGGTGGGGCGAGATGAGCGAGACGCTCGAGGTTTGGGTCCAGTCTGAGACCTGTCCTCCCGATCATTGAGAGTTGAATTAAAATCACCCCCCACAAGATGGGGGACAGAGTCATGTGGGTACAGTTGTGAAGACAACCTCGTAAAATAGTCCTGGTCAGGAGAGTTAGGAGCGTAGATATTGGTGATCCGCAGCTCACCTGATGGGAGTTTAAGATGTATGGATGTACGTCTCCCGTCGCTATCATTGGTGACAGAGATCAAGTCTTTGTGCAATAAAATAAGCGTGCCTGCCTTACGGTTAATTGAATCCGCCCCTACCACCTCCCCCACCCATAATTTTTTCATCCGAAAAAAATCTGTACCCCCTAGGTGCGTCTCCTGAAGTAACGCTATGTCGACCTTTAGTCTTTTGAGGTGCCTAAGAATTTTCATACTTTTTGTCGGTGATCTAAGCCCCTTAACATTCCAGGATATTACTTGTAAGTGTGTCATGTCTGGTGTGCAGGGGGGATAAGGGTGTGTGAATTTGTATATGTCTTACCCGGCTTCCAAGAGGTGGCTGTAGATAGGCGCAAGGTATCCTCGGTTCTCGAACTTAAAATGGCAGAACCATCCTCTCGCATGTAAAAGAGAGATGTCAAGAGAGACAGAAAGGGAAATAAAGAACAAATTAATAACAAAATAACCACAGAACATATTACTGACTTCGCTTTTTTCCGTATGTACTCCCCACGCCGGACGTACCGCCACTCCGCCAATAGAGGAGATACATGTCCCAACAAAGCCTCATTGAGAGGGGCCAGTAAATTAACAGATTGTCGGCCCTCATACCAAAAAAAAACTTAATGGAGGTTTGCGAGCAGCCCTGCGGTAGGAGTACATATCAATTGTCTGCTAGGAAAATACTACAATAGGTTTAGATGGACCAGCAGTCATTTTAACAGCAGCCCTAACGGCTAGGCCGTATTGTAGACAAGAAAGAGAAAAAAAAAAAATATGCCCAACAGTAACTTTACAACAACAAAACCAAACCAATAATAACATTAGCGTTGCCAGCTACGATGCTATGCAGCCTCTTCACTAATCCATATAGGGATTGCGACCCTCTTAGTATACATTAAGGGGAGTTCAGTGAGCTAAAACATAACCCTAAAGCCCTGACGGCTAAGGATCCTGGGTGAAGTGCATAGCGTCAAGGGGGATGAGAAGTGTTTCCAATGACAGGGCAGAAGCAGCAGGGTGTCAACCAGATTCTTGGTGTTCGAACGGTTGTGTCTGCTTAAGGCGCTTCGGGGGTTCTTTGCGTGGGCTTCTCTGGTCCCTTGTGCCTTGTTTTGCCCGGTCTGCATACGTGGGTGTTGAATCGCGCCCGGATGACATAGAGTGAAGAAATGCCTTGGCTTTCTCGGCAGACTGGAATGTATGTTGTTTCCCGTCAGGGGTCTGGAGACGCAATACTGCCAGGTAGGCCAGTGTGAAGCGGAGACCATTCTTGTAAAGTTCAGCACAAACAGATTGGAAATCCTTTCGCTTGCGGGACACTTCTGCCGAGTAATTGGCGAACAATAGAATCTTGTAGCCCTCAAATTCTAGTGAGCGGGACTTGCGAAAGGCCTGGAGCAGATCCGTACGGTCAGCGTAGTTTAAGTATCTGGCTATCACTGGCCTGGGGCGGGCATGATCTTCAGACTGGGCGCCGATGCGATGCGCTCTCTCCACAGTGCACCTATGGTTGAGGCCTAGAATTTGTGGTAAGGCCACCGAGCAGATTTCCATCAGAGAACTTTGTTTGTGGGTTTCAGGGAGGCCGATAATTCACAGATTATTTCTCCTGGAGCGATTCTCGAGGTCCTCCATGCGATCATGGAGGTGCTGTTGGTCTTGAGTGAATCGCTCCAGGGCGGTGTCTATGGTGTGTTGGTCTTCTTCTATCGAGGACACCCGGTGTTCGACCGTTTCCAGCCTCGCGGAGTGGTCTCCTATCTCCCTCCGCAATTGTTGTATGCCCTCTGCTACCGCCCTTTTAACCGCCGCAGTGATGGTGGGTGAGAGCAGTTCCGCCACGGCTTTTGCAATGCGTTTGTGCGTGTTGGTTTGGTCCGATAGGGAAGGTAGGGAAGTGTCCATACCCTCTGGCTGAGATCCGCTGTTTGGCTGGTTACTGGAGGAGCCTGGCTGCAGTGTGTTCTCAGCAGCGGCCATATTGTCCAGAGCTGCGCTCTCTACTGCTGAGTCCGTTGTGCCCGAGCCCCGTGGCGCTCGAGCTTGTGTGAGGTAGCGTTCCATTCACTGAGGTCCGCACAGTGTGCAGGGGTGCAGGTCGTCGCAATCCGAGACTATGTCGGGGTTTTATATGCCGATTATTCGAGCGGTGGATGCGGAGCCTCCGGAGCTAGATTCCCCTACATGCGGCGCCGGAACCGGAAGTCCCAGGCGTTTTTAAGCTGCAAAAAAACGCTCAGAAAAGTGGCTGTAAAAACGCCAGTGGAAATGAGCCCTTAATGTTATTCCCCATAGGGAAAACTTGACACAAAAGTACCTTCCCTGGGGGTCTGCTATGTCATCAATTAATTCAATAGAAAAGGTCTTGTGAAAAGCAATACAAACTCCTTTGGTCTTTTGTTCTGTATTAGTACTATGAAACCACCGATTAAATTGTCCGCTGGGGCAAGTGGGAAGGCAATCAGTGTGAAAATGAGTTTCTTGTAGAAAGAGCAAATTGACTTTATGGGCCAGATTCAGGTAGAGCAGAGCATCTTTGCTCTGGAGTAACGCATCTCATTTGCGTTACGCTGCTGAAATTTTAGGAGCAAGTGCTGTTATTCAGGAAGCACTTGCTCCTAAAGTTGCGGCAGCGCATCGCAAATGAGCCGGCGGAATTCAAATTGGGCGGGTACGGGGCGTGTAGTATTCTAACTAAGCGCGATCCCGCCGCCAACGTACTGCGCATGCGTCGAGTGTCCAAACATCCCTGTGCGCATGCTCCAAATTCTGTGAATGAACGTCAATGACGTCACATTCCCATTCATGAACTTTTTACGCAAGCGACGTGATTTTTTTTTTCCCGACGCGATGACGACGCCTATACCTAACATAGGATACTCCAACCCCATGTAGGTATATCTATGCACCGCGTATCCCGTCCGGAAATGTCGTACCGTCATTGCGTCGCGCCGGAATTCGATTGTGAATTGCCGATTTCCGCTCATTAACATATTTTTTGAGCGTAAATCGGCGGGAACGCCCCCGGCGCCATTTTTAAGTTGAAGTAACGATGCAATGGCGAAACTCAGTTACGCTGCTCACATCGGAGCTTCAACCCGGCGTTTCTTGTTTTCTGGTTACAGAAAACAGAAACGCCGGCTCAAAGTCACAGTTAGGCTGGCGGATCACTGGATCCGCCAGCCTAACTGTTCCTGAATCTGGCCCAATGTTTATGCATTTGGTATAAGATTTGCCCTCTCTTAGAAGCTATGTTTAGGCCCTTAACATTATAGAAGCATATATTCAAAAATGGTTGAGTCACCATTGTAGTAGCCATGGTGGTGGGGGGAAAAAGAAAAAGCAGAGAGAAGAAAAAAAAAGGGGGGGCGTCTCTAAGAGACCCTAATGTACCAGCTTATGCAGTACACTGTGTGATACTACACACAATAGGCAACAACTGTGCCTAACCTATGTAGGGGAGAGAAAAAAAATACAAAAAACAATTAAACAGGAAATAACTAAACAAAAAACACCCAGAACACACACAAAAAAATCAAACACAAAAAATGTAACAGGACCACGAGATGTGCTCCCTGCACCATCGCAGACATTCTAACATCATTGAAGTTGATGGAGAAAGTATACCCGATCAATTCGCTAGTTATTTTGGGTGGCTAATTTGCCTATACCACGTAGATCATATCCCCTGATATTCACGTGGGTTAAGGTACCTATCATAATATATGGCTTCCCTCTTATACCTAAGTAGAAAACATTCGATATATACATTTTTCTCTACCTTACCTTTCCCCCCCTCTCCCCTCCATGGAAAAAAAAAAGAAAAAACCCACCCCCCTCCCAATCCAAATTAAATACCCCATCCCTCCTTCTCCCCCTCTCTCACCCACCTCAACAAACATATATCAAATCAGATCAAGTCACATGCCCATACTGATCCCATTATGAACCCCAGTAACTCTATTGGACAATTAGCTGGGAGGATAAGGAAAGGGAAAAAAAGAAGGGGGGAGGCCAGAATACATTTAAACATAGCTATTCAAGGGTCCAGGAAAAATTCAAACTTTATTCTAAATAGCTGGTCCCTTGATCAGCATCTTGAGTCCCAGATCGAGGTATAACACTTCCCCCTTGCTGAATATTAGTGACAGATAGTCTTCCTGGCTGGCGGTGCTCTTCTGGTGGATCAAGCCAATTTGGGACTGAAATATGGTTTTGTCCAAGAAAATCAAAAAACGCTGGAAGGAGTTCTGTTTCAGAAAGGACAAACATCTCAGATCCCTTTGTTACCTGATAGGTCTGGGTATAGTTGAATAGTAGAATTTTCTAATTTGACCGGGCCGTGACTCCAAGCCTTGCGCCAAATTTCTTCTTTTAAAGTGTAATAATGCACTCGACATACTACATCTCTAGGGCGGCTGACCCGGTCCCTCATACCTCTTCCAACTCGGTGTACTCTGTCTAGTTCGATATTAGAGGCGGCCTCCCTACCCCGAACCTGATTAAGAATAGCAACCACTTTAGGATTTAAAGTAGCGCCAGAGATATCCTCTGGAATCCCTTTTAAGCAAATATTATTTCTACGATTGCGATTTTCGCTGTCTTCTATACGTAGTTGATTTTGACGTAGACGATATATATTAGCAGAAGATACAGTCGCTAAAGAATTAATACGTGCAGCATGATTTTCTTGTGTATGAGCAATCACCGATACTACATTATTGGTAACCGTCACTTGTTCTCTAAGTGCACTCAATTTGGTATGGATAGATGATTCAATTTTTATTGCCCAGGACTCAAAGTCTGCCTGAAACGGAGAAATTAAAGCAGCCATTTTAGAGCCTGAGCCAGAGAAACTTGAGGACCCCCCATGATGTCCCCTGCATTGCTGTAGATAGCCCCTGTATGGAGGGCAGGGATATATCCCTGTCTGTAGGCATAGCCATACTAACATTGTCTGTATATGGTACATCTGCTACAACTGCTCCATATATCATTGCTGCCTCATTTGTTGCCTTTCTGCCCTCAATGCCTCCTCCCTTACCGCCTCTTCAGGTTTATCCAAGTTATCTATTTTATCAGACTTTTTAGACTTATCAGCTTTAGTTTTATCAACAGTTTTAACAACAGCTTTATCAATGGATAGCATACTTTCTTTGTCTGGCTGAAATGGTGGGAGAGCTTGAAAGGCAGTGACTGCCACAGCAGCCACAGCAGCTCTAGTGGATAAAGAAAATATTCTCTTACCCAAAGCCATCTTGTCCTTATCGCTGGGTCTAGCTGCGTTTTCAGTAATGGCCAAAGATGAAGGGATGAAGAGAAGAAGGGGAGGACAGGGAACAATGCTATGGGATAACCATGGAGACAACCACGGGGTTAACTACGGTATCAGCAGCAACTCATTGTTAACCCCTAGTTGAGTTGGCCCAAAGGCATTCATTATGTATGTATACCTGTTGGACAACAGGTATACATACCTGTGGAAACCCCTGTAAGATGAATATATAAAACAATAAAATGATATTGTAAACAAAAGTGAAATATTCCTTCAATTTTCAAATTCTATAGTATGCCTGTAAAGTAGGGCATGTTTCGTTTGTTTATAACATTCCCTGCACAAAATGAATTTTCTAAAGGGAAAAAGTCATTTAAAACTACTCTCGGCTATAATGAATTGTCCGGTCCGGGGCAATACAGATAAAATTAATTGAAAAAAACAACATGGGTCTCCCCCCAAGTCTATTACAGTCCAGGCCATTTGGGTCTGGTATGAATATTAATGGGAACCCCAAACCAAAAAATACCTGGGGCCCCCCTCAAATTCCATTACCAGGCCCTTCGGGTCTGATATGAATATTAAAGGGAAACCTGTGCCAAATGGCACGGGGTTCCCCCCAAAAATCCATACCAGACCCTTATCCAAGCACGCAACCTGGTAGGCCGCAGGAAATTAGGGGGGGGACGAGAGAACACCCCCTCTCCTGAACCATACCAGGTCACATGCCCTCAACATGGGAAGGATGTCCTCAAGTTTATGGGGACAAGGGCCTTATCACCACAACCCTTGCCCCGGTGGTTGTGGGGGTCTGCGGGTAGGGGGCTTATTGGAATCTGGAAGCCCCCTTTAACAAAGGGGATCTCCAGATCCTGCCCCCCTATGTGAATTGGTAATGGGGTACATTGTACCTCTACCTCCTCACCCAAAAAAAATTGAAAAACAGGAAAACATCACACACACAAAGTTGGGACAAGTCCTTTAATAATAAAAAAAAATATTCCATTGCTGTAATCCTTCTACTATGAACGATACTCACCCATGATATGCGTGAACCGTCTGACAGCTCTTTTATAACCTCTGAAGCAATGGGTGTTTCCTGTGGTAAGTCAGAGGGGGCGGGGTCACCTGTGACACCAAAGAGAAACCACCGGAAACCCCGTTGGGTCAGAGTGGGCAGGGTCACCCGTGCACATCATCACCCTCGGTTATAAAAGAGCTGTCAGACGGGTCGCACGCCGGGAGCCTCCTATGGAGGCGGTATCGATCGTAGCGGTGGGTCAGACTTGTAGAAGGATTTCAGCGCTGGATTTTTTTTTTAATTAAAGGACTTGTCCCAACTTTGTGTGTGTGATGTTTTCCTGTTTTTCTCCCTTTTTTGGGTGAAATGGTAGGGGTACATTACGTTACGAATTCACAGGTGGGGCGGGACCCCCACACATTTGTTTTTTGGTTCGGAGTTCCCCTTAATATTCATACCAGACCCAAAGAGCCTGTTAATGGACTGAGGGGGAACCCATGTCGTTTTTTTCAATGACTTTTATCTGTATTGCCGGGACCCGACAATTCATTATAGCCGCGAGTCATTTTAAATGACTTTTTTTCCTTTAGAAATGTCATTTTGTGCAGGGACTGTTATAAACATGGGAAACATGCGCTACTTTACAGGCAAACTATAGACACCCCCCAGGGTTAAGCCTCTCCTGGGCGGAAGTCTTTTTTTTTTTATTCTCTAGCTGTAGTTTGTATTTCGCTGAAGTCATATCTGCTTTATCTGCAAATAAACATCAAAAACAAAATTGGTTGGCAAAGGTGATACCACTTCTTTCATATGTACACAAGTCTTGAAACTGTGCTTCACAAAAAAACACAGTTTAGGGCAGAAGCATCACACCTGCTAGCTGTGACACAGTGCAAACAGTTCTGTGCAAACTTGTATGAATAAGATTTTTCAATATGTAAAATATGTAAAATGTCTCCTTCAAACATTTATATTTTTGGAGCATTTTAGTGTCATAGCAAAAATATAACAACACCTGTCGCATACATATGTAGTACTTTGTCATAAAAACAAATCACAATTAACATGACAACACAATATGGATCATGGAAGTACAAGGAAGCAATGTCAATGTGGAAGTTAGAAAGTTTAGGATATGAAACGTTAGTACAGATCACCAACTGTGAATGTTTCACAGGCAAAGCGATTGTTCCACTTTCAACACTAAGGAATAACTCAAAAAAGTAAATTGCAAGCATAGTATGAACTCCAAGCCATGCAGAGGACCAGCATGTCCTGAAAGAATGATTTTGATAAATATCCATAGACAAGCTTGTGAAAAAATGGATGGGAAGTACACATTCTTTTTTCCTATTCATTATTAATATTTTCTTTCACATGTGTGGGTCAATTATATTTAATGGAGAAAATGTATTATCCATTTAGCAAGTACTTTCAGTACAGTACTATAGCTGTCAATCTTTTTTTATATCTGAAATCCCTTACGTATTTTGTGTTAAGCTGATTTTAAAACAAATTTTAAAAATACAATCGTACAGCTTTAAAAAAAAGAAAGAAAAGGTTTTCTATGCTAAGGAAGGCTTTGTTACTTTTGGAAAATCCTCTATTACCCAGTAATGCTAACAGATTAGCTGTGTAGTCTGTGCAAGTGGATACTGGGTTACAGCCAGATAGCAATGCTGCCTAAGCAGTCCCCCTTTATTAGCTCCCCTTGATGTGACTATTTGCCCAATTATTGTCCATGTGGCTGGGTATTAGAAAAAGGTAGTATTAACCTGATTATAGAAAATTATACTTTTGAAATATAATGTAGGATACATTTTAATATAAGGCTTTATCATTTTTTCTGTATCGGTCCACTTTAAACACCCTGTAAATCTAATATAAAATATTTACTTGCACATATGTGTGAACAAGGCTTATTAAATGTAATGAAACTTCTAAAGTTGTGGACTTCACAGGAATATGCGTCAATATTTACAAAATAGGAAGGTAAATGATGTCTGTGACCATGACTTTACACTACTAAAAATATAAAAGAACAGCTTAAAGTGTAAGTGCAGCCAAAATCACAAAGAGAAAAATCAGGGGCAAAAGAGGCAAAATGGAGCACATGCTGATTTCGCTTCTGTTAGTAAAAATTAGGGGGCGTGGCAAGGTGGTGAAAAGACCAGGGGCTTCAGCCCGAAGTCTAAGGCCTCGTACACACGATCAAATCTGTCTGCTGGAAACGGTCTGCTAGACCGTCCCAGCAGACAGATTCGATCGTGTGTACGGCCGAGCCGACGGATTTGGCCACCCGACAGATTTCAAAGCATGCTTTGAAATCTATCGGGTGGGAATCCGTCCGCCCGACATGTCTGCTGGTTAGTACACTTACCAGCAGACATGTCGTCTCGCACCGCCACCGAATGGATTCGGCGCATGCGCGGAAGTGTTTTACTTCCTGGTGCGGTGACGTGGCGGCGTCAACGTCACAGCCACGTCAGCGTGCCGTCTGCTGGCGGGGATTTTGGTTTGCTCGTGTGTACACGCGAGCAAACCAAAATCCTATCAGACAGATTTGTTCAAATCGGTCGGTCCGACCGATTTGAACAAATAGATTGCCTCGTGTGTACGAGGCCTTAGGCTCCGTACACATGAGCAAATGAATCTGCTCAAATCGGTCTGACAGACCGATTTGATCTGATTTGTCTGCTGGCTGTTTTGGTTTGATCGCTGTACACACGATCAAACCAAAATCCCCGCCGGCAGACAGCATGGTGACGTGGCGGTGACTATTTTTTTTTAACAGAATCATTATACTATTCTGTCTGTCTACCTTGCAGACTTTAATTTTAGACAAAAAAATGTTTTACCTTTACAACTCCTTTAATTGCTGTCATTCTTTGTATGACTTATGTTCTATGTCAATAAACCTTTAGTGTTTTTTTTTTGACCTGCACCATTTGGAGCACTCTTTTTTTTTTTATTCTATTTTTTGGAGTTTATACAAACTCGTCCATATCCAGCCTGTAGCAGCACGTCTATTGGTTTGTCGCTTCAGCTCTCGAGATCCATCTCATAGGAGCCACTGAGACTGCATTGCTTACCTGGGAGACCTTGCAACATCGGCACAGGTCCCTAAGGACCACAAACTCATCAGACCCAATGTTTTATGAACAGATGAGTCCACAACACAGGGTAAGAGTATTTTATCCTCTCTTTGAGTGAAGTAACCGTGATTCCCTGGTTATCGACCATTCAACATCCAGTGTTCCCATTTGGAAGGAGTTTTTTTTCCATATCACGTGGTCAATACGCATATATGGACTTCCTTATCACTGTATCTCATTGTGAACATTTCACTTAGGTATTTGTTTTATATGTCACTTTATCAATCTTGTCTTTTTGATTGATTTATTTAGCGCTGCACTATTTGTTTCTTATTCTTAATACACTTTGTTTGTTGGAGTGCTGGCAACTTTTTTAGTTCATCATTATTTTCATTTTCTACACGTGGGTTTAGCACAGTTTTGTCTTTTATTTCACATGTTACCCATGAGACAGTCTATTTGGTAATGCAATTTGAGGCTAATTATCATGAGACCATAATTTTTTAGCTGATTACGTCACCCAAATTTCCTGTCATCCTGGGCATTCCACCCATAATCCCTCCATCAATTGGGAAGCAAGGATTAGCAACTTTACATCCCCCCCATTGCCAAGAATTCTGTAGAGAACCTTGTCAAACAATTTCTTTGCCGGTTAAGGAATCAAAGGTGGCCTCCACAATATCTTGAGTTCCGAGATGTCTGTGATAAGAAGAATGCCGATCAGTTACCTCCTCATCCCCCATATGATTGTACCATTGAACTGCTCCCAGGGGCTAAAATATCTTTTGGTCGCCTTTTTAATCTTTCAGAACCTGAATTAAAAGTTCTCAGGGAATGGATTGATGAGAACTTAGAGAAGGGCTTCAGTAGACCCTCAACGTCTCCTGCAGTTGCAGCCCTGTTCTTTGTTGCAAAAAAAGATTCCACATTGCCTCCCTGCATTGACTACCGCGTCCTGAATAAAATCACTATTAAAAACCGCTATCCACTTCCTTTAATCTCTGAAATGTTCGAAGGACTCCGCTCTGCCAAAGTCTTCACAAAGCTAGACTTATGGGGGGCATATAACCTCATCCGCACGCGCCAAGGAGACAAATGGAAAACCGCCTTTAGAACCAGATATGGCCATTTTGAGTCCATGGTTATGCCTTTTGGCCTCTGCAACACCCCTGCCACTTTCCAACACTTCATCAATGATGCTTTTCGAGACCTACTGGACCAGTTTGTGATTGCTTATCTGGATGATATTCTCATCTTTTCTAATAACCTTTAGGAACATCGCAAACATGTTTGCACTGTCTTTGAAAGGCTAAGGAAGAACCAACTTTATATTTAATTGGAGAAATTTGAGTTTGAACTAACCCAGATGCAGTTCTTGGGATATATTATTTCTCCTAAAGGAGTAAGCATGGATCCTGAGAAGATCAAAGCAGCGGTGGATTGGCCTGCGCCTAGTAATGTTAAAGAGATACAAAAATGTGTTGGTTTTGCCAACTTTTACAGAAAATTCATAAGAAACTTCTCTAAAGTTGCACAGCTGACAAAGAAAGAGATACCCTTTGTGTGGTCAGCTGAGGCACAGACTGCTTTTATTAAGCTAAAGACTCTTTTCTCTTCTGCACCAATATTGGTACATCCTGATCCTGAAGTTCCTTTTATAGTGGAAGTGGATGCCTCAGACTGTGCTGTGGGATCTACCCTTTCTTAGCAAAAAGGAGAAAAGATGCAGCTTCATCCTTGTGCGTATTTATCTTGCTTAATGTCATCAGCCAAAAGAAATGATGACATCAGAAATAAAGAGTTACTGGCAATTAAAGAATACTTTTCTGAATGGAGGCATCTGCTGAAGGGGGCTAAACATCCAGTAACTGTTCTCACTCATCATAAAAATCTAGAATTCATTTGTTCTGCCAAGAGGATGTCTTCTAGACAAGCATGTTGGTCACTGTTCTTTCCAGGTTTATTTTATCATCTCGTATAGACCTGTGTCAAGGAATGGTAAGGCCGATGCATTATTAAGGATGTTTACTGAACCATGCCAGGAAGACAACTCTGCCTCAAAAGAACTTCATAAGGGCTACAGGTTTCAAGACATTCTTAAATCTTCTAAAGGAGGGGTATGAAAATTACGCTCTTCTCAATAATCCGCCTATGGATATTAACCACTTGCGGCCCCGCTTATCGTCAATTGACGGCAGCTTAGTGGATCTGAATATCCAAGCTGCCGTCAATTGACGTCATCATGTTCTCCGGCCACTGGGGGGCGCGCGCGCCGATGGCGGCACGCGCGCGTACCCAGCGCATCCCCGAGATGCCGATGTGCGTGCCTGCCGGTCGCGATGTCCGCCAGGTACCCGCTGATCGGCAGTTTTAGAGCAGGGACATGAAGCTCTGTGTGTAAACACAGAGCTCCACATCCTGTCAGTGAGAGGAGACAGATGCTGTTTCTCTTGTACATAGGGAGACAGCATCGGTCACCTCCCCCAGTCACCCCCCTCCCCCCACACAGTTAGAACACACTCAGGACTGACATTTAACCCCTTCCTCACCCCCTAGTGTTAACCCCTTCAATGTTAGTCACATTTATACAGTAATTAGTGCGTTTTTATAGCACTGATCGCTGTATAAATGTAAATGGTCCCAAAAATGTGTCAAAAGTGTCCGATGTGTCCATCGCAATATCGCAGTCCTGACAAAATTCGCAGATCGCCGTATTACTAGTAAAAAAAAAAATTTGTGGGGAAAAAAAGGACGTCAATTTTGTTTGTAAGACACGTCGCACGACCGCTCAATTTTAATTTAAAGTGACGCAGTGCTGAAAGCTGAAATTTCATCTGGGCAGGAAGGGGGTATATGTGCCCAGTAAGCAAGTGGTTAACCTTGTGTACAAGAATGGCTTTTGGACTCATGAACATAGTCTCTATGTGCCTGAATCTGCTCGGATTGAAGCCCTCAGGTTGGTTCATGACTCAAAAATTGCTGAGCATTTTGGTATTTTCAAAACTGAAGAGCTCTTGTCACATTCCTTTTGGTGGCCCAGCTATAAGAAAGATGTCAAACACTATGTAGCCTCATGCCTGACTTGTGCACGCAGCAAGACTCCCCAAGCTTCTCCTTTGGGGTTGCTCCAGCCACTCCCTGTTCCATCAAAACCATGGGGCTTAATTTCTATGGACTTTGTGGTAGGTTTACCTCCCTCTATATTGCATATTCGAGTATTCGCGAATATCTCGAATATCGCGGCGAATATTCGCTATTTCGAATATTCGTATTTTTCAAATTTCGCAATAAATTTCGCAATCAATTTCGCATTCGCGAATTTTGCAATAGCGAAATTTCGCAATAGCGAAAATTCGCAATTTTTTTTTTTTTTTATAAAATATCACGAATATTCGATATTAACGAATATTCGCGACCGCATATGTGAAATTTCGCTTTTTTTTTTTTATAAAATATACCGAATATTCGTAAATATCGAATATTCGTGATATTTTATAAAAAAAAAAAAAAAAAATCGCGAAATTTCGCATTAGCGAAAATTCGCAATTTTTTTTTTTTTTTATAAAATATCACGAATATTCGATATTAACGAATATTCGCGAATATTCTTTGAAACATTTGCGAAATATCGCGAAATCGAATATGGCGTATTCCGCTCATCACTACCTCCCTCAAGAGAAATTACCACTATCTTGGTTGTTGTTAACCGTATCACTAAGATGGCTCATTTTATTCATGTTAAGAGGGTACCTTCAGCTGAACAAACTGATTAATGCTTCAAGAAGTATTTAACCACTTGCTTACTGGGCACATATACCCCCTTCCTGCCCAGGCGAAATTTCAGCTTTCAGCACTGCGTCACTTTAAATTAAAATTGCGCGGTCGTGCGACGTGCCTCTCAAACAAAATTGAGGTCCTTTTTTTCCCACAAATAGAGCTGTCTTTTGGTGGTATTTGATCACCTGTGCAGATTTTATTTTTTGCGCTATAAACAAAAAAAGAGCGACAATTTTGAAAAAAAACACAATATTTTTTACTTTTTGCTATAATAAATATCCCATTTAAAAAAAAAAATCTCAGTTTAGGCCGGTATGTATTCTACATATTTTTGGAAAAAAAAATCGCAATAAGCGTATAGTAATTGGTTTGCGCAAAGGTTATAGTGGCTACAAAATAGGGGATAGAATTCTGACAATTTTTGTATTATTTTTTATTTTTTACTAGTAATACGGCGATCTGCGAATTTTGTCAGGACTGCGATATTGCGACGGACACATCGGACACTTTTGACACATTTTTGGGACCATTCACATTAATACAGCGAACAGCGCTATAAAAACGCACTAACTACTGTATAAATGTGACTGGCAGGGAAGGGGTTAACACTAGGGGGTGAGGAAGGGGTTAAATGTGTATCCTGGGTGTGTTCTAACTGTGTATGGAGGGGGACTGACTGGGGGAGGTGACCGATGCTGTGTCCCTATGTACAAGGGACACAGCATCTGTCTCCTCTCCCTGACAGGACGTGTAGCTCTGTGTTTACACACAGAGCTCCACATCCCTGCTCTAAAACTGCCGATCGCGGGTACCTGGTACATCGCGACCAACAGGCACGCGCGACCTGGTACATTGCGACCTGGTACATCGCGGGTACATCGCGACCGACAGGCACGCGCAACGGCATCTCGGCGCCAATGGCGCGTGCGCGCCCCTCAGTGGGCGGAGGACAGGAAGACGTCAAAAGACAGCGGCTGGGATTTATAGAGCCACCTTGACGGCGTCATTTGACAATGGCCTGGGACTCAAAGTACATGGAATCCCTGACGATGTGGTGTCTGACAGAGGAGTACAGTTTACTTCAAAATTTTGGAAAAACTTTTGCTCAGCCTTAGGTGTAACAGTTAATCTGTCTTCTGCTTTTCATCCCCAGTCTAATGGTCAGACTGAGAGCAAACCTTGGAGCAATACCTTCAGTTATCTTCAGGATGACTGGGTGGATTATCTTTTACAGTAGAGTTTGCAAAAAACAATTCAAAACATAGCTCCACTTCTCAAAGTCCTTTTTATTTAAACAACGGATATCATCCAGTTTTTATTTCTGATCTCCCTATCTTAACTCCAATTCTATCTGTTACCAACAGATTAACTACATTGCAGGAGATTTGCGAGAAATTTATTGAAACTTTGAGTGAGGCTCAGGAATGTTACAAGAAGGCTGCTGATAGACATCACAGATCACTTCCTACCTTTCATGTGGGTGACAAAGTGTAACAGACTCACCCGGGACATCCCCGTACCCTGTTATGCCAAAAATCATCCTATGTCGACTAGGGGCATAGGATGACTGAGAAATGATATCTTGGACTACCTGAGATGGGATTATTATGTAATTATTATCCTCAATTAGGGTTGAGCAAACCCGAACTGTAAAGTTTGGGTTCGTACCGAACTTTAGTTTTTTTTGACCTGGACACAAACAATTTTCTGAAAGTTTGGGTTCGGGTTCGGTGTTAGGCTTGCGCACTGCAGGGCAGCCAATCAGCATTTCTTTTACTTGTGTGACTTGGAAGCCATCACAACCATGCCTACTAATGGCATGGCTGTGATTGGCCAGTGCAGCATGTAACCGAGCATGTGACCCAGCCTCTATATAAGCTAGAGGCACACAGCACAGATCGTCACTCTGCTTTAGCTAGGGTAGGGAAAGGCTGCCGCTGCTCTCAGGGACAGATTTAGATAGGAATGTCCTGCTTCAGAAATCCAATTACAATACTCAGCGATCGATCTACATAGCATTAGCTACATTAGGGAAAGGTTCCTGATTGTGCTTATAGGGCGATAATTAGTTAGGAGTCAGTCCTACTTCACAAATCTAATAGCAGCAGCACTGCATATGTTCCTGTCAGATACTCTGCATATTGCACCAGCAATGCATACAGTATGTTCCTGTGAGGTACTCTGCATATTACACCAGCACTGCATATGTTCCTGTCAGATACTCTGCATATTGCACCAGCACTGCATATGTTCCTGTCAGATACTGCATTAGCTACTGTAGGGAAATGTTCCTGATTGTGCTTATAGGGAGAGAATTAGTTAGGAGTCAGTCCTACTTCACAAATCTAATTGCACCAGAATAGTGTGCCATCATTGGTATCAGTGGGAGGAATAGTGTCCCATCATTGGTTCATTGACAGGAATAGTGTCCCATCATTTGTGTCAGTGTGAGAAATAGTGCCCCATCATTGGTATCATTGGGAGGAATAGTATCCCATCATTTATGTCATTGGGAGAAATAGTGCCGCATCATTGGTATCAGTGGGAGGAATAGTCTCCCATCATTGGTATCATTGGGAGGAATAGTGTCCCATCATTAGTGTCAGTGGGAGAAATAGTGCTGCATCATTGGTATCAGTGGGAGGAATAGTGTCCCATCATTAGTATCATTGGCAGGAATAGTGTCCCATCATTAGTGTCAGTGGGAGAAATAGTGCCCCATCATTGGTATCAGTGGGAGGAATAGTGCCCCATCATTGGTATCAGTGGGAGGAATAGTGTCCCATCATTGGGGAAGGTTCCTGCTTGTCAAGATTTTTTTATGTATTTTATGTTATTTTAAGTAATTTCCCTATCCACATTTGATTGCAGAGTACTTGCCATGCTCTTACCAACATGTTGCTGCCATTTTCAGCCCTCTAGTCCTTCCCCTTATTTTTTTAGAGACATTTTAGTATTCAAAAATGCGGGTCCCCATTGACTTCAATAGGTTCGGGTTTGGGTTCGGGTCAAGTTCGGGTCCCGAACCCTGACTTTTTTCCCAAAGTTTGGCCAAACCCGCCCCCCCTAATTGACCCTGCTATTGTGTGAAGATATCCTGTGTTTACACTTATGATAATGTGTATTGTATAGCAGGAGACGTGACGTCTACTCTGAAAGGTCATATCTATGAGTCGCCTAGTCTGGGTAAATGATTAGTTAATTAGCTCATGTTAATTTATG
This sequence comes from Rana kukunoris, assembly GCA_029574335.1. Lineage (NCBI taxonomy): Eukaryota > Metazoa > Chordata > Amphibia > Anura > Ranidae > Rana > Rana kukunoris. The sequence continues at coordinate 378,322,815 of CM056050.1, read as the reverse complement.
TTCTGGTTACCTCCTCTTTAAACTGTATATAAGGTTGTATTATTGGTTCAATTAAACACTCCATGTTCAGAAGACAAACAAGTATTGTCTCGTTGTGTGCTTGAAAGCAGCTGCAATATCTGATATCTATATCCAGACGGATAGGAAGTGGTATATAATGGAAGCACTCAAGTGGAGTTTTACAACCAAAAATTTGAAGCTTCATGTTCCATCTGGGCCAGAAGTTTATAGGACCATTCAAGTGTTCTGCTCAAATCAATCCGTTTACCTTTCACTTAAAACTTACATCTCGCTACTTAAACCATTTAATGAAAATACCTTTCCTGGAAGAACTCTTCCTCCTCCTCCACCTGTTGGGGTACAGGGTGAAGTAGAATTTGTGGTTGAAAAAATTCTTGATTCCAGGATCTTTAGAAACAAGCTACAATACCTGGTCCAATAGGAAGAATATGGGCCAGAAGAAAATGCCCCTAGATTAAAACGGAGCTCCACCCTAAAGTGGAACTTCCACTCATCAGATTCCTCCCCCCTCCGGTGCCACAATTGGCACCTTTCGGGGGAAGGGGGGGACAGGATACCTATCAAAGACAGGCATCCTTTCCCACTTCTGGGAGTGACGCGCCGTGACGTCACCGCGGGGCTCCCTTCTCCTCCTCCCCTGGCTGCTGGGCTAATAGGAGAGAGGAGCGCGGCCTCGTGCATGCGGAGTAGGGTACCTAGCGTGAAGCTGAAAGGGACATCAAGGGACACCAGGACAGGTAAGTCTCCATTTATTAAAAGCCAGCAGCTTCAGTATGTGCAGCTGTTGGCTTTTTTTTATTTTTTGCCGGGAACACCCCTTTAACAAGAGAATTCCACCAGAGGTTTTCTCACAAACCAAGCCCTAAGACATCAAGAGGATATTCTGAGAGTAGGGGAGTACTGTCAGGACCTGGGCTTGAACCTGGGACCTCTTCTGTGTAGAACTGATGCTTCCCACTGAGCTATCTGGAATGCTGGACGGCTCCCTGCCTGATCCATTGGACAACTTTGCCTTGTGTCTTGATTGCTGTTGAACCTTGAACTCCTTGCTCCTCTCATGAACTTCCTATAAAAGCCTCTTGGGCCAGATTCAGGTACATCTGCGCATTATTGGACCGGCGTAGCGCACCGCCTTTACGTTAGACTTGCGCAATTTTGCCGCGTAATCACCCTATTCTCGTAGCTTTTGCGCAGGAAATTGCGCATGCGTAACGTTTTTTCAGAGGCGTAAGGAGGAGTAATACAAATTGGGAAGGACGTGGGCGTGTTACATTGAAATGAGCCGTGACCCCATGCAAATGAAGGGCCGGCCGGCTCGCGCATGTGCGCTTGAAGCAGACCATGTCAGCTCCGCTGTGCGCATGCTCACAACTCGGGAGCGGCGCAATCAGGGAAATTGGAAATGGACTAGGGCAACGTTGTGAACTACGCAAACAGCATAAATAGACACACACAAACGCACTTGCATTGCAAAAGTACATCCCTTTGTCCCTTCCCATTTAACCAAGTGCTTTTGTCTTGTTGTTCGTTGCGGTGTGTTTTGTAGTTGTCAGATTAGTGTTCTGTGTGATCAAGTGTTTGTTAGTAGATCTTTGAAAGTGTTTTTGATGGGGGCGTGGCCGGCAGCCGAGGCGGATGGCTGTGTAAGGAGAGAGCTCCGTGTAACCCGCCAGCATCAACACCATCCCAGCGACTATTTTAGCCGACCAAGGCTCTATCTACCTCGGGGTCACTCCTGAGCACCTCTGGGTGACAATGGGGAAGAGAAAGAAGGAGAAAGGGCCGCGGAAGCTGACCGACTTCTACCCGTCGGCGAGCACACCTAGGCCGCAAGATGGCGCTGGGGCCTCGGACTCGCGTTACAGCCCGCGCGGCGATTGCGGCGACGGATCGGATCCGAATCACGGGAGAGGCCCGCAATCCTCCCACAGCGCCAGCGGAGGATCGTCACCAGGAGCATCCCCAATCAGCAGCCCTCAGAAATCAGCCCAGAAACGCTCATCAGCTCACAGGTATGCAGGGGAGATGGGGACCGCATGTGACTCTCAGGACAGCACTAGAGACTTTGTGGAGCAGCTTAATGAATTCCCTACCACTGGACAACCCCTTAGTGACACGACTATGAGGGACATGCTGATTACTCTTAGGGGATCCCTGCACAAAGACATGATGGCCTGTGTCACCCAGCTTACAGGGGAAGTGTCAGCAATAGGAGACCGGATCTCTCACGTGGAAGACAAGATGGGGGAGTTCTCAACAGCCCATAACGAGCTTGTGGATGCACATAATGATACTGAGAATGACATGCAAGTGATGAGGGATAAGCTCACAGAATTAGAGGACAGATCCAGAAGGAATAATATCAAACTTAGGGGAGTGGAAGAATCTATTGCCCCAGCTGAACTCAGATTCTATGTCCAATCCTTCATCGCCGCATTGCTGCCTGATACCCCCAAACAAGAAGTGATAGTGGATAGAGCACATCGCCTTCCTAAACCAAAATTTCTCCCAGATACAGTTCCAAGAGACGTCATCGCTCGCATTCATTTCTTCCATGTAAAAGATGACCTCATGCGGTTCTCTAGGAAGAACCACCCCCTACCTGGCCCCTACTCAGCGATCGCCATTTTCGCCGACCTGTCTAAACCCACTATGCAGGCACGCAAGAATTTGTCATCCATGACAAAATTGCTACAGAATCACAAAATTCCCTACTCTTGGGGCTTCCCAACTAAGCTGCTCATCACAAGAGAAAACCGTACCTATGTCATTACAAACCTTGAGGATGGCCTGGCCCTGGCCAAAAAGTGGGATCTCCTTCCAGAAGACCCTGGTGGTTCAATACGAGATCTGAATCTCCCAAGATTGTCCCCAGAATGGTGTAAAACCTGACCTGACTGCCTAAGTAATCTGTCATATGCCGTGGCAACCGCCTTGGTCATTTCTTCATCTCTGACAGTTGATGGGGCGGAACACGAGGAGCTGTTTACCCCCCACAAGTATTGCGGAGTTTTTCGCACTTTGTGAGACATTTCACGTTTTTATGTACTGGTTTACCTTTATTTTTTTTCCTTTCCCCTTTGTTTCTTCTGTTCTAACTGTACCACAGGATCACTATGAACCAAACTCATCCGTGCTGGAATCTCACTGTTCGGTACCTCCTTGCAATATGTTGGACTTCCGATTACGTATCTCTAATGCACCAGCGCCTCCTTCAGGTAATGTGACAGTACCTACTCCAAATTTTGAGTCTTACCTATCCTTTGCTGAGCACTCTTTATTTCTGCTCTGATGGCCTTATCAATTGTATCTATGAACGTCAATGGCTTGAACAGCCCATTCAAACGAAGCTCCATGTGGAAAGAGATGGTGCGGCTTAAAAGTGATGTAGTCTGCATCCAGGAGACCCACTTTAAGTCCTCTAAACATCCCAAATGCTCGCATAGAGCTTACCCGCATATTTTTCAAGCAATGGCTCCTGTCAAAAAAAGAGGAGTGATGGTGGCCGTTAAACACTCTATTGCATTTAAACTGCACAACGTTGTTTGCGACCCTAATGGGAGATACATAATTCTCATATGTGAACTGAATCAATCTACCTATACCCTAGTTAACTTATATGCGCCAAACAAAAGACAACCAAGATTTCTAACGGCCCTACTGAAAAGAGTGGAGAAAATTAAGCAAGGATCCCTGCTCCTCTGTGGGGACTTTAATTGTGTCCCTGACCGGTCCATGGACTGCTCGCAACCTCTGTCGACAAAGAGGATAGAACTCCGATCACTTATAGCGGAACATGATCTGTACGACACATGGCGTTGCTACCATTCTTCAGAAAGGGACTATACACATTACTCGTGCCCCCATCGGGCATATTCTAGAATAGACCTGGTGCTCTCTGACCTGCCTCTCTTGCAAAGAACTATCTCAGCGAAAATCCACTCGATAACCTGGTCAGATCATGCACCGGTGTCCATCACTCTTCAGGACAAGAACACTGACCCTCCAGTCTATCTTTGGAGGAATAATGTTGACATTCTCTCTGACTCTACCCAAAATGCTAGACTAGGGGCACAGCTTCAGGAATTTTTTCAGTTTAATGACAATGCGGATACTAAGATTGCATCTTTATGGTGCTCACATAAGGCATTCAGTAGGGGTCTATTGATACAGACAGCAGCCAGGGAGAAGAGGAGGAGGGCGGCACTGCTGCAGGGGTTGCTAGGGGAAATCCAAAAGTTAGAAACCCTACACAAACAAAATCCCTCCCCTACAACGGAATCTGACTTATTTGCGTGTAGACATAAGCTCCGTCTCATGCTGATCACGTCGCATCAGAAGTGTTTGAGAAGGATTAAAGCCATGTACTACGCCCATAGCAATAAAGCAGGGAAGCTCCTGGCCAAATATATCAAAAGACGTCAGCAGCAATCTAAATTGTCCTCCCTTAGGGATCCGCACTCTAACACGTTGGTCCATCATCCAACACATATAGCCAACGCTTTCATGAAATACTATAGAGACCTTTACAACCTTCACCTAGATGCAGACACTCCGCAACCCACTGACGCGTCCATCAACTCATTTCTCAACTCTGTGACATTGCCCTCTCTGTCCTCCTCCCAACTGACATCACTCAATGCCCCTATTCAACATGCTGAAGTTAGCGAAGTTATCAAAGCCCTCCCCAAAAATAAGTCACCGGGTGTAGACGGTTTCACCTCAGAATATTATAAAGTATTTTCTCATATACTAACTCCGTATTTATGTACCCTATTCAACAGTGTCGCCTCCTCATCGATGTTCCCAGAGGAAATGCTAGAAGCTACCATTGTGACTTTGCCAAAACCAGGTAAGAAGCCGGATTCACCACAAAATTTTAGGCCTATTTCGCTCTTAAATACGGATCTCAAGATCTATGCTAAAATCTTGGCAAATCGATTAGCATCCATCACTCCATTTTTGGTTAAAGCCGACCAGGTCGGCTTTGTGAAGGGGAGGCAGGCCCCCGATGGCACTAGGCGATTATTTAACTTGCTGTACTTATTAGAACGTCGAGGAACCCCTGCAGCGTTTTTGGCGTTGGACGCAGAGAAAGCCTTTGACAGGGTGCATTGGGGGTACCTTAGGGCAACCCTGCAAAGGTTTGGACTTCAAGGCTCTATATTATCAGCCATCTCTGCATTATATACGTGTCCCTCGGCCAGGGTTTTCTCGTCCAACGCCATGTCCGATAAATTCTATATCACTAACGGGACCCGCCAGGGGTGTCCACTATCCCCGATAATCTTCACACTAATGATGGAGCCCCTTGCTGTAGCTATCAGATCTGACACAGACATATCTGGGATTAGTGTGGCTAATGAAGTCCACAAGATAGGCTTATTCGCGGATGACGTGATCTTGACTGTGACTAATCCGGCTTCTTCCCTGGACAAAGTGCAAAAGGTTTTATGTGAGTTTGGTGCAGTGTCATATTACAAGTTAAATGTTGCTAAGTCTTGTGTATTGCCTGTTAATATTCCTAAAAAACAGATAGCTCAACTTAAAACTAGGTTTAAATTTCAGTGGATGACCGCAAGTATAGCATACTTGGGCGTTAAGCTGGTTTATCCCTCCACTGCTACTTTTCGCATTAATTTTGACTCTCTTTTGGACGTCATCAAAGCTGACTTGGCACATATCTCCACTTTTGAACTGTCCTGGCTGGGAAAAATAGCTGCCCTGAAAATGTTTCTATTGCCTAAGATTATCTATTACTTCCGCACCATCCCTGTACTTATCCCTGACTCTTTCTTTGCCAATGTTGATAAATTGTTTAGGAGATTTATCTGGCAGGGGAAAATGCCTAGGATTACATTTACAATTTTGCAGAGGAATAGGCATACGGGTGGTGCAGGCCTTCCTGCTCTCCGTAATTACTATAGAGCAGCCTTGTTGGATCAAATGAAAGCCTGGTTTGAGCCTGATTCACCTAAGCTGTGGGTGCGGATAGAGAAACTAGTTATGCAAAACAGGGACCTCCCATCCTTATTATTAGCAAAATTAACCAACCTACCAATGAAGGACACCTGGTTGCCATCTATCGAAGCTACGCTTTCGACATGGGAAGCCATCCAACCACACCTGGACTCTAATGCTAAAATTAGTCACCCAGTAACCCAAATCTCAGTTCTTGAACACCTTATCCCGGACCTTCGTACGGCCCTTTGGAGGAAGAAGGGTTTCTCTACCGTCCAGGAGGTTCTTGACGATCCAGAGGCTGCTCGTTCATACCCCTTCACCCAAATTAAACACTTCCAACTAACCCAAGCTAGCTCAACATATACATTACCTGTAGATGTGTGGAAATATCTCAGTACTTCCTATCATAAACCTAAGGGCCTTGCCTGGTTCTACGCCCTGTTACAAAAAGATAGTAGTTTCTCTAAAACTTCTAGTATGATTAACTGGGAAAGGGACTGGGGCACCTCCCACTCCCATTCTGAGTGGAAATCAGCCATACGCGCTATTTATACTTACTCCCACTGCACTAATCATTGGGACAACTTGATGAAAATCCTCCATAGATCCTATTTGACCCCAGTTAGACTATCACTGATATTTCCACCAGGGAACCCCCTATGCTGGAGGTTGTGTGGAGCTAAGGGTAACATTTACCACACACTGTGGGGCTGCAAAAGCTTACGCAGTTTCTGGATTGCCGTATTTAAACTAATCTCATCGGTTACAGGGTTTTTCTTACATCCTTCTCCTCAGTTGGCCCTCCTTAACATTAACATCACGAATATCCCATCTCAACTCCGTAGCATAGTTACGCATGTATTGATAGCTGCCCGCCTAACAATCACTGCTAAGTGGAAAAATACCCAGGCCCCCAACATTAGTGAAGTAATCCAAAGAGTGTCTACACAACATCTATATGAGAAATATTTCGCAATGCAGTCAAATAGGAGCCAGTCATTTAAGGCTCAATGGATGCCTTGGATTTCAAAATTCCCTGAATAAGACATACATATTGTATAGTGATTGACTTATGGTTCATGTGGCCTGTGGTACTGTGGTTCGTTTCTCCCCCTCTTCCTTTCTTTCTTGTTCTTCCTTTCTCCTTCCTCTTTTTCTGTTCGCTTCTCTTGTTTTTACGTTGCACTTGCTTTTTGTTCATATTTTCAATAGCTCTCGATTTTCTCTACTTACCTCTGCCTTTGGTGGGGTTGCTGGTCCTCACTCCTCTACAGAGTAGCGGATCGGTCTAACCATTTCAGGTTCACCTCTAGTGGAGCTAGGAAAGTACGAACTTATGCCCTACTCCCTACAATGTTATGTTCTGATAACTATGTTTATTATATATACTAGTGCCTTACCTATGAATGGTGCCGTGGCTCCACATTGTGAAGTAGGAAGCGCGGGCCTGTTAATTTCCTGAGTACTTTTAGACTGGTATTGTATCTTACCTTCAGCATTTAATGAATATTATATCCTGTTGCCTACTGGGAAATTGTTCATAAGTTCAAACTGTATTGTTAATGTTACTTGTACTGTCACTCTTCTTAATAATCTTAATAAAAACAATTGAAAAGAAAGTGTTTTTGATAAGTGTTTGAGAGACTGTTTGTTTGATTGATATATTTCTGTTCGTTTGTTTTCCTGCTGTTTTTTTTTTTTTGTGACTGTTTCTTGCTGAATAGTTTTCTCTTTGTGTGTGTTCTTGCTTGATTGGTTGTGCTTGTTTTTGTGAGTGAATTTTGTTGACTGGGAGTGATTTTTTTTGGAAGTATGACAGAGAGAAAACGAAAGCTCAATTTTACAGTTGGGGAAAAACAAATTCTTGCCCGGGCCATTAGCGAGTATGGGCGTTTCCTCCACGGTCCGGACAGTGCCAACACCACCCCGGCCAGGAGGAGGGAGATTTTGGATAGGATCACTGAGCAGGTCAATTTAGCGGGGCAGGGGGAGACACGGACCCGGTCTGGGATTGACAAAAAAATCAATGACCTCCGGCGTCTGGTCAAACAGAAGCTGGCCAGAATGCATGCCCATGCCAGGGGCACAGGAGGGGGCCCACCATGCCGTATTAGGCTGACAGCGGAGGAGCGTGCGGTGGCCCTGACCTTTCATCGGCATGAAGTTGAGGGCCTGCCCGGCTTTGACTCAAGTCCGGAGCCCGTGGTGCCAGGTAAGTATTTTTTTTTATATCAGGTGTGTAGCATGTGTGGGGGAGGGGGTGAAAGGGAATATGTGGCAAGTGTGTGGATCCTCCAACCTGTGAATGTTTTGTATCATCCACAGATGTGCAGGAGGGTGCAGGGCCATCTGGCCTGACCGCACCAACCCCAGGACAGCAGCCTAATGAGGCCCCCACAACAAGGCCGGAGTCCGCGGAGGAGGTTCAAGAGGAGGAGGAGAATCATGAGGAGGGGGATAATCATGAGGAGGAGGAGTCCATGTCAGGCACTGGACATTTGGTTTTTGAGGACTCTTCCCCTCTGGCTGGCAGCAGGCAGCCCTCCCTAAGGGGGAGCCCCCCCCTCCTCCCCCAACATGGCTCCCCTCACAATGGCCTCCCCTTCTCCCCGGCCACAAGCATCAGCTGGAGGCAGGATCTCATCCCAGAACACCAGGGGGTTGGCCGATCTCCTGCCCGCCACTCTGAGAAGGGACCAGTTCCTCCAGACCCGCCATCTGGGACAGGTCAGCCAGACATTGGTGCGGATGGAGGAGAGCCTGTCCTCCATCAAGGATACGCTGGGGAACCTGGACTCCCACTCCCGGGCTTTCACAACCTGCCTAAACGACTTGCAGACTACATCAGCAGGCGTTGGGCAGGATGTGAGGGCCCTTACCCTGGCTATCCAGGCCAACACGGCAACACTTGGTGCTGCCCTGGACAGAATAGCCGTGGCCTTGGAGGGCAGGCCGCCAGGTGGGCAGAGATCAGGGGCTGCTCCTCCTTCCCCGGTTTTACCCCTCCCCCATGAGTCTCCCCTGAGAAGCCGGGGCCGTGGCGTGGCTCACGCAAAGGGCATTAATTTTTTTTTCCCTTTTTTTTTTTGCTGGAAAATTTTTGCTTTTGCAGGTAATTTTTTTGGGGTTGTGAATGCTGTTTGAATGTGGGGGTGACATTCCTGCTGGAAAAGGGGTGTCACCCTTAATTTTGGTGGAGAAGGGTTCCCCAGGACCAGGGAGAAGTGATCCCCAGGTCTGTGTGAATGGTGTATGAATGTACAGTGACATAATTGGAGCCTTGGCGTGGCGTTGCTGCTCACAAGTCCTGCATGGTGGACTGGTGCCAATCCAATTTGATGTGGATGTGGGGTGTGTGTGCTAGGGACCACAGTGTTGTGCATGCATGCATTCTCATTGTGCCATGATTAATGTGTGTGTTTAACGTGCAAAGATGCCCAATGTGAGTTGTCTCCTGGCTGCTCTACCCTCAGAAGACGGGGTAGCCTCGGTTAGGGGGGGATTGTCTGGTTCAGGGGTCAGGTCATCACGTAGGCCAATCTGCAGGCCCTTTCTTTCTGCGAAGTTGTGCAGCATGCAACATGCACCGATGATCTGGCACACAAAGTTTGGGGAATACAAGAGGGTACCCCCAGACTTATCCAGGCATCGGAAACGTGACTTTAGTAGGCCAAAGGTGCGCTCCACCACTGCTCGTGTTTGGGCATGTGCTTGATTGCATCTTTCCTCTCCTGGGGTTTGGGGGTTCCGGATAGGAGTCATGAGATGGGGTCCCAGTGGATATGCAGAGTCACCTGTAAGCGAAAAGACAGGAGGATGTTAGTCATGCATGTGGCCCTTGTGATGTGTGCATCATGGGAGGGGATAGTCATGCCTGATTCCCATGTCACTCACCAACCAGCCAGGTGTCCCCATACACGTTCTGATCGAATTCCATTCGGATGTGGCATTGATTGTATATGTAGCTGTCATGGCTGGACCCTGGGTGTTTGGCACGGACGTGCCATATGAGGCCTTGGGCATCGACTATCACCTGTACGTCGATGCAATGCCAATGCTTCCGATTGCGGTACATGTGCTCTGTCTCCTGGGGGGGCTGGAGTGCCACATGTGTGCAATCAATGGCCCCCACAGTGCGTGGGAATCTGGCAATTCTGTAGAAATCTGTCATTGCCTTCAGTCGCAGCTCCTCAGTGGTGGGTTTGATGATTTGGTTGGCCATGCGTCTGAGGATTGCAGGGACAACCTGGTGCACACATCTGCTCATGGAGGATTGTGACATCCCAGCCACCACTCCACTTGTACGCTGAAAAGAGCCACTGGCAAGGACATGGAGTGTTGCCATGACCTTGACCAGTGGCTGCACTGCATGTGAGCGGTGTGTTGGGCTGGTGATGTCCTCCTGCAGGGTTGTGGTTAATTCCAGGATGACATGAGGGGTGAATATGAAGATGCGAAACACCTCAGAATCACTCATGCCAAACAGGTCTATGCGGGTGCGGTATATCCTCTCCCGTGCCATTCTCCGTGCCCTCATCCTTCTTTGTTCATCTAAAGTCAGTAATATAGCTATGTGCGACGATGCCCCTGGCATGTTGGCATACAGATTGTTGTGCAACACGTGTGACTGCTGAGCTCCTCACTAACAGTGTTGCTTTATCTAACAAGTAGACTTTTTTTCTCTTTTTAGACCAGCTTTTATATGGTCTAATTTTAGACAGGACATTTTGCTGTTGCGCACACTGCGTCGCCTGCGCTGCCCCAATGTTTTTTTGTGGATCCCCGTAAGTCCCTCATTAGCATATTTGACTAGCAAATCAATGGTCTGTCTAGCGCACTTTTGCGCGGACGGATGCGCCAGTCTAACGAAATTACGCGGGACAAAAAAAAGTAGATTTTTTGCGTATCTCGTTCTGGGGAGGCCGTGCATCGAAACGCACGCGCACATTTCGACTTACGCACGCACATCTCCTGTTGCGCAGGCGTAATCGCTCTGTGAATCTGGGCCCTCCCCCCCATGACATTTGTCCCCCGTCCGTGCAGCTGCTTCTCCCCTCCGTGATCTGTGTCCCCGTCCGTGCCACTGCTTCTCCCCTCCGTGATCTGTGTCCCCGTCCGTGCCACTGCTTCTCTCCTCCGTGATCTGCTTCCCCCCTCTGTGATCTGTCTCCCCCCTCCGTGTCCTCCTCCGCCCCCTCTGTCAGGATGGAGGCGGCTCCTACCTTTTTTGAATGAACAGAGTCAGTGAAACTGACACTGTCCGTTCACATAACTGAGCATTGTAAACTGTGTTTACGGTGCTTCAGTTTATGAAGGGAGAGGAGCTTCTGTCTCCTGTCCATTCATTTCCAGTGCTGCTGAGAAAGGGACTGGGGAAGCTGTGTCCCTTGTCCCTTTCTCTGTTTCAAAGGTGAGATATCAGGGGTCTGTTATGACCCCTGATATCTCACCAAAGCCCCCCAACAGGGCTAAGGAAAAAATGGCAATAAATAATAAAAAATATTAATTGTAAAAAATAATACTTATTAAAATAAAAAACACACTGACACACCCCCCCCCCCCCCAGAAAGCATTGTAAAAAATAAAAAATAAATCGTGAAATATTTCAATTGTAAAATAAAAAAAAATACTGACACATGACATAAAAAAAGTATCAGTATTCGGTATCGGCGAGTACTTGAAAAAAAAAATATCGGTACTTGTGGTATCGGGACAACCCTACCCGCAACTGCTATAGCTACTGGTCTTCAAGCCTGACGCATGATCGTGACACCCAATTTCCTGAACCCTTGACTTTGAAGTCAGACTCCATAGAGCACCTCCTGATCTCCAGTGTAACGGGTCCCCCTCTCTCATCCCTGTACCAGTATCTCACTGTAAAGTATGACACCAGACTTACTAAATCCTGGGATAAGTGGAGGGCTGATATACCATCCCTGGAAGAGGAAGAGTGGGAAAAATGCCTTTCCTCTTATATGCCCTCTATGATTGCCGCAAAGGACAGATTTATACAATCAAAATTTCTCCACAGGGCTTACTACACCCCACATAGGTATTTACCCGCAAGGGGACCCCAACTGTCAAAGGTGTAGGCAAGAGATAGGCACGTTCTGACATATGGTCTGGTCATGTCCAAAGCTCCGGCCCTGCTGGGTGGCTGTAGCCTCTAAGCTGACTAATGTAAGTGGGACAAACATACAGGTTGACCTGAAAATCCTGCTGTTGAGCCATACGGAAGATGTAGATGGGGATAGGTATTGTAGATTATGCCTGACTTTCTCATTATACTATGCTAGACGGGAAATTGAAGTATAGATCGGAGCATCCACCTACCTGTGCTTCTTGGCAACACTCAGTAAATTCGGTACTGCCCTTATATATGTTGACGTATTAGAGCAGATAGTGCCCGGGGAAGTTCGACAAAATCTGGTCCACCTGGCAAGATACCTGTGCTGACCTTGAACCCCCCCAGTTTGAGTGTGACTGATATGCCTAGTCCTACTATTATACTGCTATTAAGGGTTGTCTGAGAAGCAATGGCAATACTGATAGGAATTGTTCACTATGCACAACTGTTTTTTGGTCATTTTGCAATTTTTAGTTAGCTGGGTTGTGACCCTCGGATGAGATGCATGTTCCTGATGTTTTGATCCATGTACTAATGTACACTATGTAATTTATTGTATTGTAATGCTGATTTGTCTAATAAACTTTTCTGTTAAAAAACAAGGGGTTACTAATAGTATTATCAGAAGTCGCAAATCATTTATAGTAGCCCAATTTTGAAATTTCTACAAACTGACTAAGAAGAAATGTTTGATTAGTGTGGTTATACTGTAGCTAATTAAATAATGGTATTGTTCTATTAAGCAGTCAGCAACCTACAAGAACAATATGATACATTTTCGCTCTCAATAAATGAGTTATTTATTCCCCTCTCTTGGCAATGGCTGACATGAAGATCACTGCAGATGTTTTCACATTTTAAATGTACTATGCTGACTTTGAATGCCTTAAGCATTGAGTTTTCTTGATTAATCAATTATTATTAGATTTGTATGACAGGTATATAAGAAGCGATTGAGACCCTTCCTTTTTCCTACTCTTTACCCTCCTCCCCCTCCCTCCCCCCCTCAATCTTTATATTGATACTTAGAAGTGAATGAGACTAGGGACAACAACAAAAATAGTGTAAGATATCACTTTTAATATGTCAGTTAAAATCTGCTACAAGAAAAATAACAATATCCCTAATCTTATGGCCTAAGCAAAATCAGTAAAAATCTGGAAAAGTTATTCAAACCATGAAGTTTACATGAATTAGACATATCCACACCCTGACAATACTTTCTGACACTCATGAAATACAGTGGATTTAAAATTCCTACAAACACATGTCAGGTTTCTGTGATGTAAAAAATGAGACAAAGATAAAGAATTTCAGAGCTTTTTCCACCTTTGTGTCCTATAAACTGTACAACTCAGTTCAAAAACAATCATAAATATTTTAGGTGAAGGGAAGCAGACCTCCCCCCACCAATATAACCTCTGTACTAGCATGAGGCTGGAAGCTCAACAACTTGGCTTACTCTTCTTTTTTGTGGTTCATTGGCTCAGTGCGTCTCAATCTCAATCCCCCCACGACATTCGGCTGCCCATTGTGCCTACGTTTTGACAGTTGTTTCTTACACATGTTGTCTTTGTTTCTCCTTTGTTTGACCCTTTTTTCTTTAGTTTCTAACATCCACCCAGTCACCACCTACAATGCTATGTCTACCAGAAATGGACCTGGATTATCGCAGGTGTTCCCCATGCTGCTTCTTACGTCCAATCAACCCACCAGCTAAATCTGCACAAAATACTAATCCTCGGTTGCCAAAATATCTTGATGACAGGTACTCTTTTTCTGGTTTTCCTCACTACAATGTTTTTCTCTGCAACGATACCTTAGTAATAACCCATTCTTCACTATGCCTCTAAAATGTATGTCACTGAACTCTAAGGGCCCTAACAGCCCCTTTAAACATTCAGCACTGCTGAAAGAAGCCCACTCCCTCAAGGCTGACATAATCTTTACCCAGGAATCCCATTTAGCTGTCCACAAATGCCTTTGAGTGAACTTTCAACATTTTCCTCACTTGTACATGGCCAACGTCCTCAAGAAGGCCTGTGGAGTTTTTATTGCTATCAAGGACTCTGTGGTATTTCATCATATACGCACTATTCAAGATCCCCATGTACATCATTTCCATTTGCGAGCTCAATCAAGCAGTCTTTACTTTAGTTAACCTCTATGCTTCAAACATTAAACAGAGGAAATTTCTCACTCCACTGTATATTTACAAAGTTTATGGAAGTGATGCAAGGCATCCTTATTATTGGCAGAGACTTTAATACAACCCTAAACCCCACCATGAACTCCCCCACCCCCACTAGAAGACCGGTCACTCAATTTACACCTTGCTACATAAATATGAGCTGTATGATATTTTGTGCTGTTTCCATGGATCCGAGGAGAATTTTACTTTCTTGTCTGCAGCTCACTATTCCTACTCCCACAGTGATTATTTCTTTACAGATAAAGGGTCTCTACAAAATGTTTTGGGTACAGACACTGGTACAATCTCTTAGTCAGATCACACTAGAGTTTGATGACAAATTTCATAACTCCCCCCTCCACTATGGAGACTAAACACCTCACTTTTGGAGGACAAGGAATTGTACCAACGATACCAACGATATTGAGAAAGGAGGCTTGAGAAAGGAGCGCATGCTCGGCAAACGCGCTGCCTACTGGCTCCCCCACATTACCCGGAAGTATTGGCATCCATCTGACCTGCCTACTGGCTCCCCCACATCACCCGGAAGTATTGCCATCCATCTGGTCCAGTGTCCATCCATCTGATCAAGCGTCCATCCAGAACTGACGTCAAAGCTCGGCTCCCAGTGTGTCAGAGACAGAGGAAGCGACGGCATCCGCCGCCGCCAACCGCTCCACAACACAGCCGCATACAGTGACAGCCGGGGATGGTTCTTTGGTGATACATGCCTAATCTCACCAACGTTTGTGAGTAAGCTTACTGCTGTTTTTATCCAATAAATATTTCACTACTTATTACACTTAGAGTGGCACCTTTGTGTTTTCCTCTTCGGCCATTCCTGGTGTACATGTTAAAAGACACTTTCAGGCAGGCGGGCGATTCGGTGATCTGCAGAGCATAAAATATATATACAGTCGCCTACATATATATCCACTGCATTCTAGTCTAGCCAAGCCTATACCTGACAGTAGGCCATTCCTGGTGTACATGTTCAAAGACACTTTCAGGCAGGCAGGCAGGCGATTCACTGATCTGCAGTGCATAAAATATAAATACAGTCTCCTACATATACTGTATATCCACTGCTTTCTATTCTAGCCAAGCTTATACCTCACAGTAGGCCATTCCTGGTGTACGTGTTCAAAGACACTTTCAGGCAGGCAGGAAGGTGATTCAGTGATATGCAGTGTATAAAATATGAATACAGTCTCCTACATATATATCCACTGCATTCTAGTCTAGAATAAGGCATGTCTTTAGGACTGTATATTTATAATAACTAATACTCATAGTTTTTGATGACAAACTATGCCTATTCAAACTTTGCATCATCACACCTTTTATAGTCTATCTAATATTGTATGCAATGTACACTCTGGCTACAAATCGCTGTATTGTGTATCCTCTGTACTTTTTGTATTTTGTACTACTTTGTACTGTTTTGTACTTTGTAAAAACTCTTTAATAAAAACAGTTGAAAAAAAAAAAAAAAAGATATTTGCCAAACTTTTAGCGATTAGACTACAAAAAATCTTACCATATCTTATCCACCCTGACAAAGTGGGTTTTGTCCCAGGTTGCCAGGCCCCTGACGAGACTAGGCGTCTCATTAATTTAATCTCTAATGTCTTACCGCCGGGAAACCCGAGGGGAAAACCAAGAACCTGCTCGGTTACTTCTTCCCCTACACATAGCCGGGTTTCCCGACGGGAAGACTGCCATGAGAGCTTTGGTTGGGAAACCCGGCCATGTGTATGCTCCACAGCAGTCTTTTCCCATAGGAAAACTGCTGGCTTAAAAAGAGCTGGTTCTCTTTTTTTCCCCAGCAGTTTTCCTGTCAGGAAAACTGTGATGAAGCATACACACGGCCGGGATGCCTGACCAAAAGCTCTCATGGTAGTTTTCCCGATAGGAAACCCGTACATGTGTACGAGGCTTCAGGCTGGGTCCTCTTGGACACCTTCTCTGCTGCTCTCTTTGAATGCGGAGAAGGTGTTTGATAGGGTCCACTGGGGATACCTCAAGACAGTGCTTGGCAATTTTGGGTTTGAGGGATGGATATAAACAGCCATTCTATCCCTTTATTCCACTCCCTCAGCCAATGTAGTTCTCACCTCAGGACTTACCTCCAAACCAATAAGAATAACTAACGGAACTAGGCAGAGTGTCCCCTATGACCCATTATTTTTACGCTCCTTATGGAACCACTGACGGAGAGCTTCCGATCTCATCCGAACATTACAGGCATCACTGTGAACACAAAAGAAGCCTCTTCGCGGATGATGTCATGCTCATGCTCTCTAACCCCAGGACATCATTACATGAGACACAGAAACTGCTTGAAGAATTCAGTGTCTTGTCCTAAGTCCCAAATTTTAGGTGTTAATGTTCCAACATCTATGCAAACCACTTCTTGAAATTTGTTGGAATCCAACTGACTGCATACACCTCACAGCTTAATGAACATAACTTTAAGCCCTTCTTGGAATCACTACCCCAACAGGAAGAATAGCGACCTTGAAAAATGTTGCTCCTCCCAAAACTCCTTTATGTTTTTCACACCCTGATAATCCCCTCAAAACAAACCCTCTTTTCCTCCGTCCAAAAACTTTTCACTCAATTTGTATGGAACCACAAACCAGAAACCTATACCAGGATGCATCTCTCCACACCTATGGAGCCTTATCTACCAGTTTTAACCTCCCACCACCCGCATAATTTACCTATTTACAAGTCTGCTCCTTCCTCCATAAATACCCTCTACCTCTACACTTAGAAATTCCAGTCTCAATATATATACCTTCTCACACAAACCTACAACCCCAACTAAGGGGAATCTCCCTGTTTTATAACATCTATAATGCCTCCTTCTCAAAGACCACCACAGTTGTCAAATGGGAAAAAGATTTGGGAAAAACCATTCCAGACGCCTGTTGGTTGAAAGCTTTCTCAATCACCATCCAGGTGTGTAAACCATTGGGAACACTACCAAAAGGTAATAAACTCTTGGTACCTTGCTTTCCAAGTTCTGCCCATCCCAAACGGCCCTATGTTATAGAAAATGCCGATAATTAGGCACTCTATACCATATACTTTGTTCTTGCAAATCACTAAGGTCATGCTGGAATAGGATTTTTTCCATATTGTCCGATATATATATAGCCAACACATTGCACCTGAACATTCAAAAATTTCAAGGCAGTAGAACACTACCAATACACCTTCCCCCAGTGATAACATTCTCACCCTCAACCACCAATGTGAGATGGAGAAATTATTGTCGATCACAAACCTCTCACAGTATTTAGAGATAAGCGAAACCCTGATTATCAAACCCTAAGTGCACAGTCACAAAGTTTGAATGTGTTTATGTTATGGTGACTGGTTTACCCTATCCTTAACCCCCCTCCCCTATCATCCCCCCCTCATACCCCTTTCCTTTCAAACCCTTGGCAAGCTTGCCTTGCCTACTCATAACAAGTAAGCTATTTTACCCTCTGTACAGGTATGCTGACACTACACATTGCAGATTACACCGTTATGCGGATTGTGTACCCACTGACACATTTAACTACCTTGTTTTAAATCTTGTTATTGTACCACCTCAAGTTATTTCAATATCATTATGACACTAACCATATTTGGCTGTGCTGCCACCCTTACCAGGACACAGTAAGTTCCCAGATGGGGTGTCTGGAATGGGGGGAGCACTCCTTTTTTTTTTTCACAATCAAAGGTTTTATTGAAGCTTATTACAGTAACAAGTTATACAAGTGCAACATAGAAAGTCATACAATCAAACCCTGAACAAAGAAAATATTTATACTTTAAAAGTATTATAGAAGAGGTTTGGAAAGGGGAAGGAGAATAGGGTGAAGGGGTGGAGTAGGTTAGGTGGAGGGGAAGGGGATAGTAGCTTAGCGTGTGGAGCCTAAAGGTGCAGGAAAAAGTAACATTACCACCGTTCTATCATTTGGGAAACACTGTGTGAGGAAGATTAACACGGACCAAGTGTAGAAGAAAAGGAGATAGTACTGTCAATATGGTGTCTAAACACCTTAAACACTTTGGCCCAGATTCACAGAGCAATTACGCCTGTCTAACTGGTGTTAGACAGGAGTAATTTCAAATTTTGCGCGCCGTATCACTAGTTTGAATCCTCAAACCATGATACGGCGACTTCGAGCTTCGATCCGAGAGGCTTACGTCTTCGTAAGCCTTCGGATCTACGCTGCGATATTTTTGCGGCCGCTGGGAGGAGTCCGCGTCGTTTTCATGCGTCGGGATATGCAAATGTGTTTTTACGGCGATCCACGAAGATACGAGCGGTCTTCGCAATCGCTTACGTCTATTTTTTTCTACATACTGTTAGACCAGCTTTTTGCTGGTCTAACGGTGCGTAGCCCATGTTAAGTATGGCCGTCGTTCCCGTGTCGAATTTAAATATTTTTTTTTTTTTTACGGAACTCGTTCGGGAATAGGAATGTCCGTAAACGACGCTACTCAAGAAAAAATGACGTAACGATGTGATTTCGCGCAATGCACGGCGGGAAATTTCTAAACGGAGCATGCGCAGTTCGATCGCCGCGGGAACGCGCCTATTTTAAATGCTTCACGCCCCCTACTCGCGTAGATGGCTTGCGCCGGGAGAAATACACTACGCCGCCGTCGTTTACTGGACAAAATCTACCGGGATTCCACGTAGAGCCAGGTAAAATACGGCGGCGTAGTGTATTTCTGATACTCTACGCAAATCTAATTGTATCTGAATCTGGGCCTTTATTTGTTAATTGAAGTATTATGTGTTAAGTATTTGGTATTCAGGGGAGTATAAGAAAGAAACCCATACTTGCCAGGTTTCAATACAACTTGTGCTGTTCTCTCTCTTCATGGCAGCTATTTCTTCCATTTTATATATATGGTTTACTCTATCTAACCATTCTGTGATTTTGGGAACATGTCTGGACTTCCAATGGAGAGGAATGAGTGTATTAGCTGCTAATAGGAGGTGTCTAGTGAGAGACTTCTTGTATCTGCTTATGGGGAGGGTGTTAAAGTTAATCAGGCAGCTGCGGTTAGTTCTAATTTGGTTTCTGTGATGGCTACTATCCATTTCCTGACCTCGTCCCAGTATTTAAGTATTTGTGGACATTCCCACCATATATGAAGAAATGTGCCAGTTTTGTTGTCGCAACGCCAGCACAGATCTGAGGATGTGGGGGAGCATCTCCTGGCTCTCTGAGGAGTGATATACCACTGTGTAAGAATTTTATAAGACATCTCCTTTTTTTTTTCTTTTTTTTTTTCTATTTATTTAATTTGTCATATTTTTCCATTTCTTTATTCTTTCTTTCCCCCTTCCCCCTTTTTTTTTTTTATTAATAAGTTATTAACCATGGGGAAGGGATACAGGTTGAGAGGGGAAACCATTACAGTTATAACACCTTACTTAAACAAAAAC
Organism: Rana kukunoris; assembly: GCA_029574335.1. NCBI lineage: Eukaryota > Metazoa > Chordata > Amphibia > Anura > Ranidae > Rana > Rana kukunoris. Next base: position 378,303,048 of record CM056050.1, on the reverse strand, counting down.
AATTCCAACTGCTCCCCTCTGTCTCTATAAGCCTAGTTCTCCTATTTCCCCCCCCGTATTTTTTTTTTCCTCCCACCCCTCTCCCTCAGCCCCCTATTATGCCCCCCCCTCTCCCTGCTTCTTGATCGTTTACCTTTTCGGGTCGGGCCACCTATGTTTTATTTATTTATTTATTTATTTTTTTTACCCTTGCTTACCTATCTGTTTCTGACGTTACATGAAATTTATTTTCGGTTGTTTTAAAAGATCTCCACTGGTCCCAGGTCGTTCCGCCCCTTCCTCCCTCTTCGTTACCCAAGTCGACCCTTCTCAGATGCTCCATCTCCGAGATATGGTCGACCCGGTGCATCAGTTCTTTTAAAGGTCGCTTTTGTGGATGTAACCAAAATTTCGGGATTAAACCCTTTGCTGCGTTTAACAACACCGGGACCAGTGTTGAACCGTATTTTTTTTTTCTTTTACTATCCCTTGTCCATGAAACAGACAGGTCAGAGGGTCTAGAGGGATCCTTTCTCTTGTGATTTCTTCTATTAAATCGAGTACCTCCCTCCAGTATTCCTGGACTCTCGGGCAATCCCGCCAGCTATGGAATGTAGTCCCTACCTGGTTACACTTCCTCCAACATAGGGGGGAGTTGGTCGGGTGTATTTTATTTAATTTAACCGGGGTCAGATGCCATCTCATCATACATTTATAGTTGGCTTCTATTGTTATGATGTCTTTTCCGTAGTTAAATGTGGCTTTAATCAGTTGTATGTCTTCGATCTTTTCCTCGATATCTTTCCCCCATTCCTCTATGCTTCGTATTGTTCCCTTTGACCCTAATACTGTCAGTATCTTGTAGATCGCCGCAATTCCATGCTGTAGTGATTTCCCGGTGGAGCAGAGTTTTTCTATTGGGTTCTGTGCTGTGTCATCTCTTATTGGTGCTGGGAGTGTACTAACAAAGTGCTTCAGTTGTAGATATTCCCAATCAGTTATCTGTTGAGCCCCATCTACTATGTGTATATCCTCTTTTTTTTTTTCCCTTGTGTGACTATTTCCCCCAACCTTTTACTACCTAATTTATTCCCCATTCTAGTCCTGTTTCCTGGTGCAAAAAAATCTGTATTGGCTAATGGAATTAGTGGGGAATTGTATTCCCATTTTTCCTGTTTACATATCGAGTCCCATATCTTGAGGACCTGTTTTGTGATACTATGTGTGTCTGTGTTACTTATTCTAAATTTTGGTGGGATCCAAACTAATGTGTTTAATTGTTGCCTACTTATTATCTTTTCCATCTGTGCCCATCTTTTTAACGTGTTCCTATTTGTCCATTCCACTAGCTAGGATTGCAGCTTGATAGTATATTTTTATATCTGGGAGGGTTAGTCCTCCTCTTTTTTTTTCCCGAGTGAGAGTTGCATAACTTATTCTTGTTTTTTTGTCCTGCCAGATGTATTTTGTAATTATGGTTTTTAATACTTTAAAGAAGCTTTGTGGAACGTTGATTGGGAGCATTTGAAATTTATATATTGCCTTTGGTAACACCATCATTTTAAATGTATTAATCCTCCCCATCCAGGAAATCTGTCTATTGTTTAGATTTTTTACGTCTCGTCTTAATTCGTTAAGTAGAGGGATATAGTTAGCCTTTATAGAGGTCATCTACTTTGGGGGTTATTTTTATACCTAGATAGGTAAGTGATTTTTGTTCCCACGTAAAAGGGAATGCTTTATGTAAGGCCGCCTCGTTTTCTTTTGTCTCTATTCCTATATTCATAATTACAGTTTTTACTGGATTTATTTTAAAGTTAGACAGTTTACCGTATCTACTTATTTCCTATAATATGTTAGGTATAGATATTCTTGGATTGGTCACATATAGGAGTACATCGTTGGCGTATGCTGCCACTTTATGTTCCTCCTCTCCCACTCTCACCCCCCCTATGTCTGGGTTATTTCTTATCTTGCACAACAATGGCTCCAGAGCTATAACATATAGGAGAGGTGAGAGTGGGCAGCCCTGTCTTGTACCGTTCATCATGTCTATCACCGCCGATACACTCCCATTAACTTTTACTCTTGCCGTTGGGGCCTTATATAAGTTTCCCACCCATTTCATGTATCTGGGACCCAATCCTACACTTCTCAAAGTATCCATCATAAACCCCCAGTCGACTCTGTCAAACGTTTTTTCAGCGTCTAATGACATGAGTACGACTGGGGGTTTCTTCTTTTTTTTATCATCCTGTAATAACAAGATCGTTCTTAAACTGTTGTCCCGACCTTTTCTACCTTTTATGAATCCCGTCTGATCTGCGTTTATTAAATCCGGCATGAGCGGTTTTAACCTTGTTGCCAATATCTTTGCAAAAAATGTTATATCAGCATTCAGCAATGCAATTGGTTGATAATTAGAGCAAAGGGTGCTATCCTTTCCTGTTTTGGCTATGATTGAGATATTGGCAAGAAGTGATTCTTTCCTTACTTCTTCTGTTTCACCTATTTTGTTAAAGTAAATACACATCTCTGGGATCAAGAGATCTTTAAACTTTTTACAATATTTAATTGGCAATCCGTCTGGGCCTGGACTTTTTCCCCTGGGTGTTTCTTAAATCGCTTGGTTAATTTCCCCTTGTGTAATTGGGTCTTCCAGAGTTTCCACTGTTTCTTGCATTAGTTTTGGTAAGTTTGCTTCCTTTAGGTACTCCCTAATTTTTCTTTCCCTAATCTCCTGCTCCTCTTGTGTCTCCCCTTTTCTGATAGTATACAGTGTGGTATAAAATGTCCGAAAAACTTCAGCAATCTCGGACGTCCTGTACCTCATCTGTCCTCCCTTATCTTTTATTTTTTCTATGTAATTTGTGTTTCTTTTTTCCTTTGAAATCTTGGCCAGATATTTCCCCGGTTTATTCCCCCATAGATACCTTTCTTTCAAGACGTTTTTAAATATATTCCTAGTTTCTATTTCCATTAGGTCTCTTAATTGAGCCCTCTTTATTACAATTTCCTGATAGACTTTGTTATCTTTTTGGTTTTTATGTTTGGCTTCCAGGTCTTGTAGCTCTCTAATTATCCTATTTCTATTCGCTTCTCTTATCTTCTTTTTTTCCGCACCTAGGGAGATAAGTTTTCCTCGGATGCAAGCCTTGTGAGCTTCCCATATGGCAGCTATACTCACATCCGGTGTTTTATTGGCAATGAAGTATTCTTCTATATTTGTTTTTATTATATCGCAGACTTCTATGTCGTCTATTAACTCCTCATTCAGGTTCCAAGTCCCCTTCCTCTCTTCAAATTCTGGGAAGTGCATTCTCACTGAGACGGGGGCGTGATCTGAGATTGACATCGCCCCTATCGTGGCGTTATTTACATACTCTAGGATTTTGTGGTCGACCATTATATAATCTAATCCTGAGTACATTTTATGTACTGCAGAGTAAAATGTATAATCCTTTTTGTTTGGATTAGTGATTCTCCAAACATCTATTAAACTGTTCTTAAAGAGTTTTTTTTTCACTATTTGCTGTTGCTTGCTGTTCCCAATACATACCGTCGACACTCTGTCTATCTGTGGATCTAGGGTAAAATTGAAATCCCCAGCTAGTACTACGTTACCTTGTTTAAAATCCATTAGCTTATTAAGAATCCTCTTTAAATACCTCTGTGGGTGTTTATTAGGGCAATATATATTGGCCAACGTATATCGTTTACCGTGTAGTACCCCTCTAAGGAACAGATATCGGCCATCTGGGTCCACTATCCTATCCTCTACTTTAAAGCTTACATTTTTCCCTATCCCTATGGTGACCCATTTAGATCCTCTCTGAGGAGAATCACCATAATACCATGTTGGGACTGCCCGAGAGTACAGCCTAATCCTCGAGTCGACAGTTATATGTGTCTCCTGGAGGAAAACTACATCTGCAAGGAGTCTTTCAATCTCCTTTTGAGTCATATGTCTTTTCCGTGGGGAATTAAGTCCTCTCACATTATAGGAAATAAAATTTACATTAGACATATGTGTTTATTTTTATTTTTTATTTATTTTCCCAGTTTTTCTCTCTCCTCTGTTCCCTCTCTTTATTATCTTCAGGTTATCGGCCGACCCTTTATTTCTGTCTCTTCCCTCCCCCCCTCCCCCACCCCCCCTTCCTCTCCCCCCCTTTCCCCCCTCTCATCCCTCTCCCTCCCCTGGATAAAGGACTCCTACCATAAGACTAGTAATGATAGTAATAAGATAGTAATAAGACTAGTAATGATAGTAATGACGCGGCAGTCGCGCTCCTTTATCAAGCTTGATAAAGGAGCGCGACTGCCGCGTCATCGCAGTGCGCCTGCTCGGAAACGCGTCGCATACCAGTGACGTCACCGTGTTCAGATTGCCGCAGAATTCAAAGTTCTAGCCTGACCCTACAGCTCTACCACCGCCGCCGGCCCCAACATCTTACTGCGGTTGGAAAAGGACTACTAGAGACAGTGCAGTACTTCTCCCTCCCAAGAATTTGTATACAATGCTTGTTTTTACTTCACTAAACGTGAGTTGCCTGTATATATTAACTTATTAAATTACCTAAACATCTACTCTTAGAGGCGCCTCTCCTCTTGTTTTTTCCCACACACGATTGGTTTGTCTGGTGAAAACAGTCCATCAGTCTGTTTTAATCGGACAAACCGATCGTGTGTACAGGGCTTTACTGTTTAAAAAAAAAACGTTTCATATTGTATAACATACCCACTACTGACTATACCTACATAATCCCGTGAGAAACTGGGCATGCGCCTCCCCTCCTCCTCAGAAGCCCATAGCACCAAAACATGTTAATCGCAGGTTTACTACTAAACAACCTTGGTAGTCTGCACACAAGATATCTTTTTCCAATACAACCTGTATCTGTCTACGGTATGTTCTTCCCAGACTTTGTGCCCAAACTTGCATATTCATTGTAACCCGTGCATAAGAGGCAAGTGTGGTGAGTGGTGAATGGCTAGACTATATTTTTTACTCTTTAGCCAACAAGTTAACAGATATAAACTTTTTTAATGGAGGGCCCCATAGTACCTATATTTATTTTCTTATTTAAAATAGGTTCAGTGTCTCATTTTGGTTCCACTGTGTGGGGATTTGTCCTCTACCCAGCTACGCCTCCCACGAACAACCCTGGAGGTCATAGATGGAATCACAGTTAATGGCTATGTGCTGTAAGATATGCTTTTTGACATATGTTTGGGCTTTCTTAATTTCAATAATGTAGCATTGTCAGGTTATAATATTATTATCTATTTCTAGTGTGGTACTTCCCTGAGGAAGAAAGTTGTATTTGTGTGTTCAAAATGGGTTGGATATTTTCGTTTTTGGAAGTTTACAGAGGAATCACCTCTATGAGAGCAAATGCCAACTTAATGTGCCACAAAATATCAAGCATAATCATGTGATGTTGACCCTTTATTTTATTCTTATGCCACAACGATGTACAGCAATTTTTAATTACTCCCATAACAAAGGGATGGATGTTTTATAATGTATTGTGAAAATAAAGTTGTAAAAACATATATATTTTTAACTAAAATTCTAATGTGTGTACAATCCTTTGGTTGCCTACAAAATCCCATTAGAGGTTATGCAACGTATTAAATGTTTATAGAACAGGCATGGTGGCAACTACTCACCTACATGTGAAGTGATATACTGCTTAATAATTACTAGGATGGACAATACACCCAAACCTTAAAAAAAAAATCACTTTTTTAAATGTAGGGGATAATATCTCAGCTTTAGTGTAATTCTAATGTTCGTAATGTATTATTTTTTTTGTTTGGACTGAGTTTAAGACCAGGGTTGAATTGAATCTAGGAATATGGGGGAATATGTAGGAAGGAAATGGAAATGGACTCGTATATCCTCCTACCAAGAGGACTTTCAAAAGAAAGAACATGCCAAGTCAGACTTATCTTCTTTATTCATACAACTAAGGGTCCTTTCACACGGAGTGGACCATTTTTCGATCCGCTCCATGTGTGTCCGTCGGCTCAGCGGGGATCCCCGCTTAGCTGTCGGCGGACAGAGCGGTCCCCGCACACTGTGCAGGGACCGCCCTGTCTCTCCTCTGCTCTCCCCTATGGGGAATTGGATGAATACGGACCGTGTGTCCATAATCATCCGATCCGATCCTTCAGACGGAAGAAAAATAGGGTTTTCTTCCGTCCGTAAAAACGGATCTTTGCGGAGGCGGGTCATTACGGACGTTAGCAGATGCATCATCCGCTAACGGCCGTGATCACATAGGGTACCATTACAAGTCCGTAAATGAACTTGTAATAAACGGACAAACAGTCCACCCGTGTGAAAGGACCCCAAGGAAAATACTTAAGAAAAAAAACAGCTCTTTTTTTTAGGGCTGTTACTGATCAAAATTTTTGTGTTCGATTAATCGTTTTTTTTTTTTTATTCGATTAATCGACTAATTTCGTTTAACTATACTTTTAGCTGATCTCCTCACAGGCCGATTCCCAGTGCAGCTACCAACCACTGGAAAAATGGATAGCAGGATACAAAAAACACACAAAGGCAGCACTCGATGGGAATAGCATTAAAACTTTTATAGTCTTCAAGTAGGTAACTAAATAAATATTGCACTGGAGATAAAATCGATGTAGCTACATAAACTGTAAAAATGGTGCAAGTAATACCAAACGGTACCAAAAGCAGTCATAAAAACATGTAGCTAAGTATGATACTGGTATAAAAATGTGTACAACGATACCACTGCTGAATCCAGATGAAGAGAGGTTGACATCAGTCCGTCGGCATGTAGATCCATTAACCACTTTAGCCCCGGACCATATTGCTGTCCAAAGACCAGAGCACTTTTTGCGATTCGGCACTGCGTCGCTTTAACTGACAATTGTGCGGTCATGCGACGTGGCTCCCAAACAAAATTGGCATCCTTTTTTTCCCACAAATAGAGCAGAAGGTGTCCAAGTCGGATCTTGCCCCTAGGTATTCCCGGACCATGTAAACCAGACGCTGGCGATGGCTGCTGGAACCGGTCAGACCTTGGGGCTGCGGACTAAAAAACTGCCTGAACGCATCAGTCAGACAACCACCTTCTCCACCGCCCCTTCTGTGACTCACCGAAGCCTCAGCAAGACGTTGTCTAGAGCCAGGTTTTGGTAATCCCCCCGGTTCTGGGAACGCATTGCACAGACCCTTCTGCAAGGCCTCCCGCAGAAGTTTCATCTTCTGCTCCCTCTGCGATGGCAACATAAGGTCCGCAACCCTACTCTTGTAACGTGGATCAAGGAGAGTCGCCAGCCAGTAATGATCCCTCTCCTTAATAGCATGTACACAAGGATCCTTACGCAGGCTTTGCAGGATCAGGGAGGCCATGCAGCGTAGGTTTGCAGAGGCATTCGGGGCACAGTCCTCTGGGTCACTGAGGACGACAGGATCCACAGGCACCTCATCCCAGCCACGTAAAACTCCACGTGCTCCTTGGGACTGTAAATGATCCCTTGAAGACTGCTGCTGCTGCTGCTGAGTGCTAGGCTCCACCTCCATGCTGCTGATACAATCCTCCTCCTCCTCCTCTTCCTGTGTGCTAGGTGGGCAAGCAGGACCACTGTCTGGGTAAAGGGGGCCTTGAGAGGTAAGGAAGTCCTCATCTTCCTCCCTCTGTTCTGCCTCAAGGGCCCTGCCCATTATTCCACGTAGCGTGTGCTCCAACTTGTGAATAAGAGGGACAGTCTCACTGATGCATGCACTGTCACTGCTCACCATCCTTGTAGCCTCCTCAAATGGTGACAAGACAGTGCATGCATCCCTGATCAAGGCCCACTGGCGTGGGGAAAAAAAAGCTAGCTCCCCTGACACAGTTCTGCTGCCATATTGGCACAGGTACTCATTGATGGCCCGTTGCTGCGTGTGCATCTCTTGGCGTGCATTCCTGCGTATCCCCTCGTACACCTAGGGAGCACGGCTGGTTCGGAGAAAACATCCCCACAGGAAGAGGCCCCAGAGGAAGAAGAAGAGGAGGGGGTGGAGGAGAGAGGTGTGTCACAAGCAGTAGTATTGTTTTGGAGGCGTGGTGGCGGAACAACCTCCAAAACTACTGGACCTTGCCCTGCGTCCTTCCCAGCTGCCAGCAGAGTCACCCAATGCGCCGTAAAAGACAGGTAACATCCCTGTCCATGCCTGCTGGACCATGAGTCAGTGGTAATATGCACCTTACCACTGACCGCCCTGTCCAGCGAGGCATGGACATTGCCTTCCACATGCCGGTAGAGAGCCGGAATAGCCTTCCGTGAGAAAAAGTGGCGTTTTGGTACTTGCCACTGAGGTACTGCACATTGCACAAACTCACGGAAGGGGGCAGAATCTACCAACTGAAAAGGTAGCAGTTGAAGTGCTAGCAATTTCGCTAAGCTAGCATTCAACTGCTGGGCATGTGGATGGCTGGGATTTTACTTCTTTCGGCGCTGCAGCAGCTGGGGCAGGGAAATTTGCCTGGTACTATCAGTAGATTGACCGCTACTACTAGCTTGTGACACACCTATTTCTACACCTTCACTGCAGGTTTCAGAGAGGACTGGGGGTCTACTGGGGTTGGAGGTCCCAGAAGGGCAAGAGGGGGTACGCTTTTGTCTTTGGTGTGGGTCTTTTTGGTGTGCTTGCCAACGAGCTGCATGGCAGGTTGACATATGTCTGGACAAGCATGTGGTACCCAGGCGGTTGATGTTTTGGCCACGCGAGATACGCTTGTGACATAAGTTGCAAATAGCAAAGGTACGATCTTGTGGACATGTTTCAAAAAAGGCCCACACCAAAGATCTTTTGCTGTACCGGTCAGACACAGCAGCGCCATGCACAAGCGCCGTAGATGTGCGCTGTAATGCAGTGGGTGTGACCTTAAGCTGACCCCTGGAGGGCATCCTGCCTCTTTGGAGATGTGCCTGTGCCTCGTCCTCCTCCTCCTCCTCTTCCTCCTCCTCCTCTCTCCTATCAGGCACCCAGGTAGAGTCAGTGACCTCATCATCCCCTCCCTCCTCATCACTGTCAACAACCTGGCAGTATGCTCCAGCTGGGCGAACATCATCACTGACAAATTGCTGTCCCTCTCGGCCACCCCCTCTCCCTGGGGGAACATCAATCCCTTCCTCTATCAGTGTTCCGTCATCGGAGTCTTCAAAACGCTGCGCATTTTCCTGCAGCATGTACCCAACACTGTGTTGAAACAGTTCGGGGGACTCCTCAGGAGGACATGGTGGTACTAGGGAAGTATTGTGTGAAGCCATTGTGCAGAGGGAAGAGGACGCCTTGGCAGCTGCTTTGCCAGACAAACTTAGATCAGTCTGTGTGAGAGAGGATGAGGAGGATGAGGATGGCTTGGTCATCCACTCTACTAATTTCTCAGCATGTTGAGGCTCAACGCGGCCAGCTCCCGAAAAGAAGAACGAGCGGCCACATCCACCACCAGTGTTACCTCTAGATGCAGAGCCTGCTTGCCCTCGTGACTCTCTGCCTCTCTTTGTTGTCCTTCCAGACATATTGTTCAGGTGCAGTGACACCAACTGCGCTCAGGTGGTATGTAACAGCACACGTGCAGTGACACCAACTGCGCTCAGGTGAGATGTAACGGCACAGGTGCAGTGACACCAAATGCGCTCAAGTGGTATGTAACAGCACACGTACAGTGACACTAACTGCGCTCAGGTGGTAAGTAACAGCACACGTGCAGTGACACCAAATGCGCTCAGGTGGTATGTAACAGCACACATACAGTGACACTAACTGCGCTCAGGTGGTATGTAACAGCACACGTGCAGTGACACCAAATGCGCTCAAGGTAATATGTAACAGCACACGTGCAGTGACACCAAATGCGCTCAGGTGAAATGTAACAGCACACGTGCGGTGACACCAAATGCGCTCAGGTGGTATATAACAGCACACGTACAGTGACACTAACTGCGCTCAGGTGGTAAATAACAGCACAGGTGCGGTGACACCAAATGCGCTCAGGTGGTATATAACAGCACACGTACAGTGACACTAACTGCGCTCAGGTGGTATATAACAGCACAGGTGCGGTGACACCAAATGCGCTCAGGTGGTATATAACAGCACACGTGCGGTGACACCAAATGCGCTAAGGTGGTATGTAACAGCACACGTACAGTGACATCAACTGCGCTCAGGTGGTATGTAAAAGCACACGTGCGGTGACACTAACTGCGCTCAGGTAGTATGTAACAGCACATGTGCGGTGACACCAAATGCGCTCAGGTGGTATGTAACAGCACACGTGCGGTGACACCAAATGCGCTCAGGTGATATGTAACAGCACACGTGCGGTGACAACAAATGCGCTAAGGTGGTATGTAACAGCACACGTGCGGTGACACCAAATGCGCTCAGGTGGTATGTAACAGCACACGTGCGGTGACACCGAATGCGCTCAGGTGGTATGTAACAGCACACGTGCGTTGACACCAAATGCGCTAAGGTGGTATGTAACAGCACACGTGCGGTGACATCAAATGCGCTCAGGTGGTATGTAACAGCACACGTGCGGTGACACCAAATGCGCTCAGGTGGTGTCTATACTAACTAGTAGCCTCCCTGATCTATCTATCTATCTATCTATCTATCTATCTATCTATCTATCTATCTATCTATCTAAAAAGACACTGGGCCAGATTCAGAGAGCCGTAACTCCTGTCTAACTAGTGTTAGACTGGAGTACTTTCTAATTACGCGCGTTTTTTCACTAGTTTGAATCCTCAAACCATGAATAGACGGCTTTGCGCTTCAATCCGACTGGCTACGGATCTACGCTGCAATAAAATTGGGTGGAGTTCCCGTCGTTTTCCGCGTCGGAGTATGCAAATGAGCTTTTGCCGACTATCCACAAAATTACGAACGTCTATCGCCATCTCTTACGGCATCTTCAGTCATCTTTTTGCTGCGTAATACTTTTTATAATATTAGACAGCCCATGTTAAGTATGGCCGTCGTTCCCACGTCGAATATCAACGTTTTCCGATGTCTTTTTTTATTTTTGACGTAAAACGTCCGGGAATAGGAATGTCCGTAAACGACGCTACTCAAACAACGAATGACGTATCGACGTTATTTCACGCAATGCACGGCGGGAAATTTCTGAACGGAGCATGGGCAGTTCAATCGCCGCACCTAATTTAAATGCTTCACGCCCCCTAATCGCGTATTTCGATTGCGCGGCGAGAAATAGACTACGCCGCCATATCGTACGGGCAAAAATCTACCAGAATTCGTTAGACAGCCTGGTAAAATACGGCTGCGTAGCGTATCTTGGATATGCTTCGCAAATGTACGTGTACCTGAATCTGGCCCACTGTGTCTCTATCTATCTATCTCTCTCTCTCTCTGTCTGTCTCACTTCTCTAAGCAAGCCGGAACACACTACACGAGGCCGCCCGGGAGGCGGCCTTTTATAGTGTGGGGCGTGTGCTAAAGCCCTGAGCCCTAATTGGCCAAAGCACCCAGGCTTTGGCCAATTAGGTCTCTTCGTTTTTTGGGCGCTGTGATTGGCCAAGCATGCGGGGTCATGGTGCATGCTTGGCCAATCATCAGCGCGCAACGCCGCAATGAATTATGGGTCATTCGAATTTGGCGCGAACGACTCGATTTGTTCGTTTTCGACGAACGATCTAACGGCCAATGTTCGATGCGAACATGTGTTCGCATCGAACACGAAGCTCATCCCTAGCCCTGATTACAGTAATTGCCTAAATGAACAGCAGGCTACCACAGCAGGCGTTGGTCAGGATGTGCGGGCCCTCGGTCAGGATGTGAGGGCCCTCACCCAGGCTGTCCAGGCCAATACGGCCACCCTCAATGATGGCCTGACTCGCATTGCCGTGGCCTTAGAGGGCAGGCCGCCAGGTGGGCAGAGACCAGGGGATGCTCCTCCTTCCCCGGATTACCCCCTCCCCATGAGTTGGCCCTGAGGAGCCGGGGCCGTGGCCGCCCCAGGCGTGGGTCACGCCAACGGCAGTAATTTTTTTTTTTTCTGATTTTTTTTTTTTGCTGGTCATTTTTTTTAGGTGCTGGACAATTTTTTTTGGGGGGGGTTGAGACTAATTTTTAAATATGGGGGTGACATTCCTGTCGGAAAAGGGGTGTCACCCTCATTTGTGGTGGAGAAGGGATCCCTAGGACCATGGAGAAGTGGAGCCGTGGCGTGGTGTTGCTGCTCACAAGTCCTGCATGGTGGGCTTGTGCTAATCCAATTAGATGAGGATGTGGTGTGTGTGATCTAGGGACCACAGTGGTGTGCATGCATGCATTCTCATTGTACCATGATTAATGTGTGTGTTTAACGTGCAAAGATGCCTAATGTGAGCTGTCTCCTGGCTGCTCTTCCCTCAGAAGACGGGGTAGCCTCGGTTAGGGGGGGGATTGTCTGGTTTGGGGGTTAGGTCATCACATATGTCAATCTCCAGGCCCTTTCTCACTGCGAAGTTGTGCAGCATGCAACATGCACCGATGATCTGACATACAAAGTTGGGGGAATACAACAGGGTACCCCCAGACTTATCCAGGCATCGGAAACGTGACTTCAGGAGGCCAAAGGTGCGCTCCACGACTGCACAGGTTTTGGCGTGTGCTTCATTGTATCTTTACTCTCCTGGGGTTTGGAGGTTTCGGATAGGAGTCATGAGATGGGGTCCCAGTGCATATGCAGAGTCACCTGGAAGGGAAAAGACAGGAGGATGTTAGTAGTGCATGTGCCCCTTGTGATTTCTGCATCATGGGGGGGGGCAGTCATGCCTGCCACCCATGTCACTCACCAACCAGCCAGCTGTCCCCATACATGTTCTGTTTGAATTCCATTGGGATGGGGCTCTGATTGTATATGTAGCTGTCATGGCTGGATCCGGGGTGTTTGGCACGGACGTGCCATATGAGGCATTTGGCATCGACTATCACCTGTACGTTGATGGAATGCCAATGCTTCCGATTGCAGTATATGTGCTCTGTCTCACGGGGGGGCTGGAGTGCCACATGTGTGCAATCAATGGCCCCCACGGTGCGTGGGAATCTGTCAATTCTGTAGAAATCTGTCATTGCCTTCTGCCGCAGGTCCTCCTGGGTGGGTTTGATGATTTGGTTGGCCATGCGTCTGAGAATTGCAGGGATAACCTGGTGCACACATCTGCTCATGGAGGATTGTGACATCCCAGCCACCACTCCACTTGTTCTTTGAAAAGAGCCAGAGTCAAGGAAATGGAGTGTTGCCAAGACCTTAACCAGTGGCTGCACTGCATGTGAGCGGTGTGTTGGGCTGGTGATGTCCTCCTGCAGGGTTGTGGTTAATTCCATGATGGCATGAGCAAGGATGCCCCTGGCATGTTGGCATACATATTGTTGTCCTGCAAGTGTGGCTGCTCAGCTCGTCCCTAACAGTGTTGCTTTAGCTGACAGGTAGACGGATTGTCTAATTTAAAGCAAGCTTTTATATTGCCTAATTTTAGACAGGACGTGCAGCTGATGTGCACAGCGCGTAGCCTGCGCTGCACAAACGTACTTTTGTGGATCGCTGTAACTCCCTCATTTGCATATTTGCCAAGCAAATCAATGGTGTGTCGAGCGCATTTTTTGCGCGCACGATGCGCCGGTCTATCGAAATTACGCCGTTCGTAAAAAAACTAGATTTCTGGCGCATATCGTTTTGTGGATACAGCGCATAGATACAAAGGCGCATATTTCCAATTGCGCAGCTCCTGATACTCCAGCATAAGTCCTTTGTGAATCTGGCCCACTGTATATACTGGAGTACAAGCCTAGTTTTTCAGCACATTTTTCTGTGCTAATAAAGCCCGGCTTATACTCCACCTTCTCAGGAGAGCAGCCGTTCGGCTTTCCTCTACCTGTGCCTTGTCATTGTGAATAGAGGAAAAGCCGATAAATGGCACTTTCTGTTTACGATGTGACCAGCTGTGATTGGACACAGCTGATCACATGGTTAAGAGCCTACGTCATAGGCTCTTTACCATAGAAAAATATCATGCTGGATATCTATACTGGTATGGACTGGGTAATGCACTAGGAACAAAAGGGTGCCACATTGTTTGATGCAAATGAAAATAATCAGCCTACCATTTTCATTTGGACATATTGTTCATCACATATCCTTCAACCACTAGCACATGTACCTGGGTTGCTACCTTATTCATTATAGAGGGTAAGGGCATAAGGAAGGTAGGGGAAGCTGGTTAGCCCCACCACATAATTATATTAGGCCCTGCCTAATATAATTTATTTTAGCTCCCCTTCATTTTTTACCTCTGAGAGAAAAGCAAAGAGCTCCTCTTTCCCTTTTTCCTTTCTTTTCTCTCTCCCTTTCCACCCCCTTAGTACCCCTACTTTTTCTCCACCCTTTTTTGTTTTTTGCCCTGCACCTTCTTTCCTTGACTTCAGCACCACTCCAGCCAGGCTCCCTTAGAGGTGTTTGTTTGTTGGAGTTTTATACACTCAACATATGGTCACCTTTTTGGCTAACTTTTGCCACATATTTCCCCTTCATGAGCTACTTCGCTCTAAGATTATAATTTTCCTTATAGCACCTTTCATTGCACATTGTTCATTATTTTGGGAAATTATCTCAAAATTACCTTTTAAAAATATTGAGGTACATGTTCGCTGTACAGTGTATCTTCTTATGCCTTAAATATGCAGACTTAAATGTACAGTATATTGCTTTCTGATGGCAAGCTTTAACAAAATATACCTTAAAAAAAACTTTTTTTTCTGCTGCAACATTTCTACTGCCAAATAGATGTGGTCTTGTGGTCTTCCAGTTTACACGGTAACACTGGTCTCAGTAGTTGGTTGATATGCCTGTACAGTCCACAGGTTGTATTTGCCATCAAATAAAAATGAAAGGAAATAGTATTTCAAAAACAATCTATTTATTGAGCATAAAAAAAAAAAAAATAACAATATAAAACAATGAACCAGCAGCACACAGTTTGATACCCGAGCCCTTGGAAAAGTGACCTTTTTGAGGAAATGCTGCTGGTTTTGTTGTTTCATTTTCTTATAGTGGTTTAGTTATTGCAAGAGCAGAGGACTATGTGGTTCTATTATAACGTGCCATATAGATTCTGTATGTTTTTTTTTTTTTTTTTGCTTTTATGACATTGTAAAGTACCTAAAAAACAAATCTGACACAGAGATTTGTTAGAATTGTTTTTCAGGAAAGGTAAGTTAATTACCGTATTTATCGGCGTATAACATGCACATGCGTATAACACACGCCCTAACTTTAAGAGGGAAGTTTCAGGAAAAAAAATGTCCAAACCCCTCTGAGTATAACACGCAGGCACAGTTTACCCTCTATTTTCAGGGTAAAAAAGTGAGTGTTATATGCCTATAAATACTGTATGTTTTTGTTACTTTTTTTTAAAGTGATAATGCCTTAGGTATTGCTGTTTTCAAAAGAATAACAATTGTATTATTATATAGGATTTACATTGATGGCTTTTATATTTACAATAAACAATTAGAAAAAAATGTGGTTTTAAGAAATGCAAGCAAGTGCTATACTCAACCCCAGAACAGATAAACAAAACCAAAACCGAATACTCCTGCTTTTAAAAGATAGTTAATAGAAACACAAAGAGTCACAGCACTGCGGCTAAAACTGCAATAAAGAACTTACATGTAAACACTGCTTGGTACAAACAGTAGCATATTCTATGGAGCCAAATTGCACTGAGTATCAAAGTATGACAGAAAACTTTTCCAAAATTGTACCGCACAGAACCACATTGATGTGAAAAAATGAGATCCCCTTGTCATGTGATTTTGTGCGACTCAATTTGCATTGGAATTTGCACCAGTGTAAACCTGCACTTAAAAAAATGAATGAGCAGACATAATGAGGAACTTTTTTTTTAAGAAAGGCTGAAAATCTATCTGGGAATATAGAGTGATCTATACACTCATGCACATTTAAAATCCATTCAATAAGATAAAAATGCATTGTACAAAACAAAAGTGTATTCCATATTTTAAATAATCCACTTTTCAGATGCTCAGGCTTTTTTAACTGATAACTTTGCAATGTTAAGTGATACTCACAGACTATTTTTTAGATTTGCTTTAAAAGAAGAAAATAACATTGTATCTAATAACATCCTGTATTGATTGCTGAGTGTTATAATGTAACTTACATATTACTATTTTATCCCTAGCCCTGTAATTTTACTTGTTAGTATTGCATAGTATTACAGTATTACATTATGTCTCCTGCTGCCCAGCTAAGGTCATAGCATCTTGCTGTTTCGGCAGCTGTCCAGAGCCTGAGCCACATTTGAATCAAAATTCAGAAATTCCTTGAAATAATTATCAAATTTTTGGTAATTAGTAGTCACACTTAATTTATAGAGCTTTTTTTATTTATTTTATTATTTTGTCATTTTCAAGCCGGGCAGTTTTGCAAGACCTTTGCATGTCATTTGGAAAACAGAAACAAAATAACATTATATTTTTCCAATATAAAATATAAGGAAAACATATTTTTTTTGTTTATCATAGTTGGTGTATTCTTCGGTAAAATGTATTTAATAAATTAAATAGTCATGTTCAAATTGTACTCAGCAGGTAAATTTGCCCAAAAGAAACATCTGATATCCTGAATTTGTCCTTTATTAATAGAGGCTGTGTTCATCCACTTGAAGGGCATATTCAGTAAATTACGACTTACCTAAAAAGCCACCCAAAAGGAGAAAATAAGGCATAACCTTGTGGTTTACATAAAATAAACAGTAAAACAATCATGAGCACTAGTTCTTGCATTACAATGATAAAGAAACTCAAAACCTGACATGACCTCCACATAATTCAATATAACAAAACCAGTGTAGCACAACCAATATATGCCATAACACATTAAAAAATATATAAAGTCTTTTTTTTTTTTTTCCCACCTTGGTGGGACTCAAAGTGAATATTTGAAATAAAAGTTTATAAATCCAGTGACTTCAGTGACCACCACCACTGGCTGAAATGGCTGCCACCTCCAAACTATGACTCCATAACAGAGTCCCAATCAACTGTAAGTAGGTCTCCCAGGGTATCACGAGGGTACTCCAACAAATGTGCCTGCACAACTCTGACCTCCTCTTGGGAACTCAATCAGTCATGTATAGCCAAAAAATAATAAGGGGAAACCATAGTGCTCTCTGCTTGAAAACATATTGAAAAACCATGAAAAGGGATTAAAAATACTGACATAAATATGTGTAAAACATGCACATCAACATCAGCTCTTGATGCTGACACAAAAGGGAAAAAAACATCCTGAATCACGGCTTGTCCCACTTGTAGGTGTTACGCTTTCTGTTGAGCTTCCTCAGCAAGTGGGGAGCTCTTAGTGTCAAAAGGATTATATAGCAATCAATCTAATCAACTTAAGGTCCCAAAGGCTCCACTCTAAACACCTTTGGGATGAATTAGAGTGGAGACTGCAAGCCTGGTCTTCTCATCCATTATCAGTGCCTGACCTCACAAATGCGCTTTTGGAAGAATGGTCAAACATTCCCATAGACACACTCCTAAACCTTGTGGATAGACTTCCCTGAAGATTTGAAGCTGTTATAACTGCAAAGGGTGGACCAACTCAATATTGAACCCTATGAACTCAGACAAGAATGCCATTAAAGTTTGTGTGTGTGTAAAGGCAGGTATCCTAATACTTTTAACAATAAAGTGTATATACAGTTTATTTATATATATATATATATATATATATATATATATATATATATATATATATATATATTTTTTTTTTTTTTTCTGCAGGTCAAAGAGAGGGTTGATTTGTAAGGGCACATATTTCTCCTAAGTCTAGGTGAGCTTGTAGAGAAAGGGTGTGGTGTGTGAAGAGAAAAGAGTTGGTTTTTAGCCTGGATCATAGTTAAAGGTGACATACTGGGCTGCCTGAAAGACTTGCATGTCTATAACTCCCTCTTCAGGTTGTGAACCCTCTGTGCTAAACTGGACTGAATCAAAGCACATATCTTCTTGATGTATTTAAAGTTTGCAGACTATAAGGAGGCTGCTACAGTATATGTTCTATTTGCACTGATTCTGAAGGAAAAGTGGGTTTTCAAATTTATAGAACTGTTTTGCAAAGGCCTGTATTCCCCTTGATACCAACTATTTATGGCTTTTTTTGTCTATTTTTCTGTGAGTCTCACCAATGTACCAGTAAATTTAGGGCCAGATTCAGGTAGTCCAGAGCATCTTTGCTCTGGAGTAACGCTTCTCATTTGCGTTGCGCTGCAGAAATTTTAGGAGCAAGTGCTGTCATTCACGAAGCACTTGCTCCTAAAGTTGCGGCAGCGCATCGCAAATAAGCCGGCGGAATTCAAATTTGGCGGGTACGGGGCGTGTAGTATGCTAACTAAGCGCGATCCCGCCGCCAACGTACTGCGCATGCGTCGAGTGTCAAAACATCCCCGTGCGCATGCTCCAAAATCTGTGAATGAACGTCAATGACGTCACATTCCCATTCATGACCGTTTTACGCAAGCGACGTTTTTTTTTTTTTTTCCCGACGCGATGACGACGCCTATACCTAACATAGGATACTCCAACCCCATGTAGGTATATCTATGCGCCGCGTATCCCGTCCGGAAACGTCGTATCGTCATTGCGTCGCGCCGGAATTCGATCGTGAATTGCCGATTTCCGCTCATTAACATATTTTTTGAGCGTAAATCGGCGGGAACGCCCCCGGCGCCATTTTTAAGTTGAAGTAACGATGCGATGGCGAAACTCAGTTACGCTGCTCGCATCGGAACTTCAACCCGGCGTTTCTTGTTTTCTGGTTACAGAAAACAGAAACGCCGGCTCAAAGTCACAGTTAGGCTGGCGGATCACTCGATCCGCCAGCCTAACTGTTCGTGAATCTGGCCCTTAGAGGCCAAAATGTCAAATCAAAGCTACACTAGTGAAGAGGCCTACATGTTTCTGAGCATGACAGATAGTGAAGAGGAAGTCACCCATCTGTCAGATTCAGGCTCAGAATACGATCCTGTGGACAGCAGCGGAACTGACAGATAGCTCTGACAACGGAGTTGTGGTCCCTGCCAAGGTCAGGTGTACCCAACCCCGTTCTTCTGATGTTGTTGAGGTGCAAGAACTGCAGCGCTCTTGTATGGAGCAGAGAGCCAGTACTTGTGCCGCTTATCCTTCTGGTAAACTGGCAGGCACCAGCGGCCTAGTACATCCTGGTCTTACATCCAGCACTGCAATAACACTTTGTGTCCCATAAGTGCAGTTCAAGCTGGTGGGGTGGCTAGCATGAGTAGAGTCCCACAGCCACCAAGAAGACAAAGACAGGCCAACTGAGCCCATAGTGCTCTTCCTGCTGCATTTGCCAATCCAAATTGGGAGTCCACCATTTCTGGCAAACCTGGAATTTAGGTGGAAACAGTTTATTTTACGTCACTTGATTTTTACTTGCTGTTTTTCATGGAAGATCTCTATAGATGTTTTGTGGACCAAAGCAATTTGTATGCTGGTCAATTCATAGCCGCAAATCCCCAGTTGACCCTTGCTAGAGATTGGAAACCTATTACGGATTCCAAATTTAACAACTTCCTGGGCCTATCCCTCCTCATGGGCATAGTTAAAAAGAGTGAGTTGTGGTCATATTGGTCCGCTGACCAAATTCACCATATGCCTGTGTTCTCTGCCTCCATGACCAGGACACGATACGAGCAGATCTTGCTGTTCATACATTTCAATAATAATGAACTCTGTCATCCTTGGGGTGACCCTGGATATGATTGGCTCTACAAAACTTGGCCCCTCATAAACCACTTCAACCAACAGTGTGCAGCCTTGTTTACTCCCAATCAAGTTGTCTGGGTTGATGAGTCCCTGACTTTTTTTTGGCTGCTTGTCATTCAAACAGTATCTTCCCAGCAAGCATGCCAGATATGGGGTGAAGATGTATAAGCTATGTGACAGGGCCACAGGTTATACATATAGTTTTATGGTTTATGAGGGAAGAGATAGTTACGTGGACAATTATCACACAAGCGTGCCACTTTTTAGTCACTTGTTTGATCATGGAATTGGTGCATGTGTCACCGTGTGATCTAGTCATCAGGGGCTTACCCCAGCAGCTTATAGATTCTCGTCTGGGGGAGAGAGCCTGCTTGAAGTGTAATAATTAGCCTGCTGTGAAGTGGAGGGATAATAAGAATGTTTTTGTTCTGTCCTCCCTTCAAGCAGACACAATGGTCCAAATTCCTATGGTGACTGGTGTTGTGGAGAAACCCCTCTGTGTCTACGAATATAACCTTAATATGGGAGGGGTGGACCTCAATGACCAGTTGTTGATGCCATACTTAATTGCCGTAAGGCCAGATGCTGGTACAAAAAATGTCTGTATACTTATTCCAATTGGCTCTGCTGAATGCTTATGTACTATACAAAGCTTCATGACAAACTGGGTCCTTCCTTTAATTCCAGGAAGAGATCACCACAGCCCCTTTGTTTCCAGATGGTGCTGTGGCCCAACTTCCCAATGTAAATGCAGTGAGCCGGCTGCATGGGAGGCATTTTCCGTATTTCCTTCCTGGTACCCGTACCAATCGATCACCCCAAAGAAGATTTTGTGTCTGTAGCAAGTGTGGATTTAGGTGTGACACCCGCAATTATTTTCCCTCTTGTCCTGACCATCTTGGTCTTTGCATTGGTGAATGTTTTGAATGCTACCACACACTAGTGGAGTATTAGCATAGGGTACAGAACTGCACAGACTAGGACACACTTAACCACTTAAGGACCGCCGCATGTACATTTACGTCGGCACAATGGCACCGACAGGCACATCAACGTATATATACGTTGGTGCCTTGAGGTGGGTCAGGGTCCGATCGGGACCCCCCCCGGTACATGCAGCGGTCCGCGCGGCTGTACGAGCGATCCGGGATGAGGGGGCGGCTATTCGTTTTTGTCCGCCCCCTCCGGATCGCTCTCAGCCAATGCCCCCGCCCTGTCACTTCCTCCTCCTGTGTAAACACAGGAAGGAGGAAGCGATGTGATCTCTCCCTCGGCAGTTTTTTCAACCACCGCTGAGGAGAGATCACAACACAAGTAAGTCTGCACTAACACTACACTGACACACACTCCATATAGGCACATTTAACCCCCCCGGTCGCCCCCCCCTGTCACAGTGTCACTGAATGCAGTAATCATACATGTTTGATTACTGTATTTAGTGTCAGTGTGACAGGCAGTGTGACAGTCAGTTATTGTGAGGTTCAGGGTAGCCCCCGTACCCCTCCAATAAAGTTTTAACCCCTTGATCACTGCTCTAGTTAACCCTTTCACTCCCTATTGCCAGCATCACTAAGCGATCATTTTTCTGATCGCTGTATTAGTATTAGTGTCGCTGTTCCCGCTAGGTATCTAATTTTTTTTTATTGTGATTTTTTTTTACTAAAGACATGTGGCTAAATAAATTTTGGCCTAAATGTTTGACTAAAATTTAGTTTATTGATTTTTCTTATAACAAAAAGTAAAAAATATTGTTTTTTTTTTAAAATTTCGCTCTATTTTTGTATATAGCGCAAAAAATAAAAATTGCAGAGGCGATCAAATACCACCAAAAGAAAGCTATATTTGTGGGAAGAAAAGGACACAAATTTTGTTTGGGAGCCACGTCGCACGACCGCGCAATTGTCTGTTAAAGCAACGCAGTGCCGAATCGCAAAAACCCCTTGTGTCATTTGGCAGCATATTGGTCTGGGTCTTAAGTGGTTAAACAGGGTCTCCAAAGATGCCATTGCATTTTTAGAGACCCAAACCTGGAACTGTTACAACAGTCACAACCGTTAAGAACAAAAGAGTTTAAAAAAAATGAAAAAAAAGACAATTGTTGTCTCTATTCTCTCTCTATTGTCCTCTCTCTAGTATTTTTTAAATGCAATGTTTAATTGTTACTATGTTTTATCATGTTTGCTTTTCAGATATGTAATTATTTTATACTTTACTGTTTACTGCTTTTTATTGTTAACCAATATTTTTTTTAAGATACGCCTTTCAGCTGCAGCACTGCTTTATTTATATTTCCATCAACAGCGTTTGCTCTCACGATACATAAATCATCGACTCCAGTGCTGTAGGAAGTGATTTCACCACTTCAGTTAAAAACAAAAAGAGCATATATGCCGAAGCATGGGGGCAGGGGTGGAGGGGCGATATGCCCCATAGATGATTTTCCCCATAGGCTGCATGAAAACAAGATTACAATATATGTCCAACACGGACCAACAACGTAATGGTATGTTGCTGGACTCTGAGTGGTTACACCAGAATGATGCCTGCATGTTTAGGAATCATCTTCGTATCATCTTGGTATCATTATTTTCAGCCAATGGTTGGCTTTCATGTAAAATCAATCCTAGTGGCTAATTAGCCTTTAGACTGCTTTTACAAGCAGTGGGAGGGAACATCCCCCCCCACCGTCCATGGTTTTCTCTGGCTCTTCTGTCTTAACAGGGAACCTGAGAATGCAGCCGGTGGTAACGCCAGCTTACCATAGAGCTGATCGGAGACCAGAATGGCTCCAATCATCTCTATTGCCTAAGAAACCAGAAGCTACAAGATTTTTATGACGTTTTATGAAGTTTCGCCAGGACCAGTGCCATTGGGAAATTGGGAAAGCATTTTATCACACCGATCTTGGTGTGGTCAGATGCTTTGAGAGCAGATGAGAGATCTAGGGTCGAATAGACCACCATGTTTTAAAAAAAGAGTACCTGTCCCTACCTAGTGCTATCACTATCACTTTACATTCTCTGAGATAACAATAAAAATGATAAAAATACATTTAAATGAAAGGAACAGTTTAAAAATAAAAATAGAAAGCAAAATAAATAATAATAATAAAAAAAATCACCCCTGTCCCCCCGTGCTCATGCGCAAAGATGAACACAAGCGCCAGTCTGGTGTCATACAGTATGTAAACAGCAATTCTACCATGCATGTGTAGTATCACCCCAAAGGTCAGTTTGAGGGCAGTAATTTAGGCAGTAGACCTCTTCTGTAAATCTAAAGTTGTAACCTGTAAGGCTTTTAAAAATGTATGTAGTTTATCGCGCTACCTGTTTGTGTGCAAATTTAAAGCATGCCATGTTTGGTATCCATGTACTTGGCATAAGATCATATATGTTATTTTGTCAAATATTTGGGCAACATAGTGTGTTTTATTTTAAATGCATTTGAAAAATCGCTGCAAAATTATGTGTGAAAAAAAGTTGCAACACCCACCATTTTAATCTGTAGGGCCTTTTCTTAAAAAAAATAAAATATATATATCATTTTTGGGGGTTTAAAATAATTTTCTAGCTACAAAAATATCTATTTTTATGTAAACAAAAAGTGTCAGAAAGGGCTTTGTCTTCAAGTGGTTAGAAGAGTGGGTGATGTGTGACATAAGCTTCTAATGTTGTGCATAAAATGCTAGGACAGTTCAAAACCCCTTTTTGGAAAGTAGACACCCCAAGCTATTTGCTGATAGGTATGTTGAGTCCATGGAATATTCTATATTTTGCCACAAGTTTCAGGAAAATTACCAACTTTTATTTGTATTTTTTGCACAAAGTTTTCACTAAATGATATATTGCTAAAACATGCAATGGGCATATATAGAATTACACCCCAAAATACATTCTGCTTCTTCTCCTGAGTACAGGGATACCACATGTGTGAGACTTTTTTGAGAGCCTAGCCATGTACAGGACCCCTAAAACCAATCACTGCCTTCAGGCTTTCTTATGCCACGTACACACGATCGGTTCGTGTGATTAAAATGGTCCATTTTCATCAGACGAACCGATCGTGTGTAGGCCCCATCAGTTTTTTCCCATTGGTGAAATAACGTAGAACCTGTTTTGAAATTATCTGATGGTTAAAAAACCGATAGAAAAAAACGATCGTCTGTGGGGAAATCCATCGGTTAAAAATCAACGCATGCTCAGATTCAAGTCGACGCATGATCGGAAGCATTGAACTTAATTTTTATCAGAACGTTGTTTTACGTCACTGCGTTCTGACACAATAGTTTTTTGAACTGATGGTGTGTAGGCAAGACTGATGAAAGTCAGCTTCATCGGATATCTGATGAAAAAATCCATCAGACCGTTTTCATCGGATGAACTGATTGTGTGTACAGGGCAAATCATGATTTCACTTCCTGACTACCTATCACAGTTTTTAAGGAAATGTCAAGATAGCACAAAACCCCCACAAATGACCTAATTTTGGTAAGAATACACTTCAAGCGTTTTGCTGAGAGGCATGTTGTGTCCATGGAATATTTTATATTTTGCCACAAGTTTCGGGAAAATTATATATATATATATTAAACAAAGTTGTCATTAAATGATATATTGTTCAAACATGCCTTGGTTATATGTGGAATTACAGCCCAAAATACATTCTGCTACTTCTCCTGAGTACGGGGATACCACATGTGTGAGACTTTTTGGGAGCCTAGCCGTGTAAAGGACCTGAAAACCAAGCACCACCTTCAGGCTTTCTAAATACGTAAAATTGTGATTTTACTCCTAACTACCTATCACAGTTACAGAGGCCCTGAAATGTCCAGATACCCCCCCCCTCACACACACCAATTGACCCCATTTTGGAAAGTAGACACCCCAAGGTATTTGCTAAGAGGCATGATGAGTATTTTGCAGCTCTCATTTATTTTTGAAAATAAGAAAATAAAAATGTATTTTTATTTTTTAAATTTTCAAAACTTTGTGACAAAAAGCGAGATCTGCAAAATACTCAACTTGCTTTACAGCAGATATCTTGGGGTGTCTACTTTCCAATTTTTTTTGCTATCTGGGCATTTCATGGCCTCCGAAACTGTGATGGGTAGTGAGGAGTGAAATCAAAAATGTACACCCTTAGAAAGCCTGAAGGTGGTGCTTGATTTTCAGTGTCCTGTACACGGCTATGGCTCCAAAAAAGTCTCACACATGAGATATCCCCACACTCAGAAGAAGCAGCACAATGTTTTTTTGGGGTATAATTCCACATATAACCATGGCATGTGTGAGCAATATATCATTTAGTTAAAACATTAAGTAACTTTTTATTTTTGTAATTTTTCAATCACTCATGACAAAAAAATTTAATATTCAATGCCTCTCAGCATATTCCTTGGGGTGTCTACTTTCCAAAATGGGGTCATTTGGGCGGTGGGGGTTGTACTGCTGTGCCATTTTAGCACCTCAAGAAATAAGACAGGCAGTCATAAACTAAAAGCTGCGTAATTCCGCAAACTAATAAATATATGCTTATTGACATTTTTTACCAAAGACATTTTGGCCTAAATGTATGACTAAAATTGAGTTTGTTGGATTTTTTTTTATAACAAAAGGTAGAATATATATATTTAAATGTTTGGTCTTTTCCATTTATATTTATATATATATATATATATTTATATTAAAATGTAAGTCTCAGAACCAATCAAATACCATCAAAAGAAAGCTCTATTTGTGGGGAAAAAATGTTTGGGTAGAGCATTGCATGACCACGCAATTACCATTTAAAGTAACACAGTGTCAAATTGTAAAAAGTGCATGTTTTTTATTTTTTACGAAAATACAAAACTCTCAATAACACCACAAAACACAATAATGTAAACTCTAGGCAATATCTCAGACATTCTACTTTTTCTAAAATGTCTTCCTGCCTTTAATAAGATGGGGTGTTGTCACCCCTAAACAAGCCAAAATTTGAAGATAAAAAAATAAATAAAAGTAGAGGGTCTCTCGCGCTACTAGTGAGTAAATATGAGTGTGGGGAATTCCAAATGACAAAAGCTGCTAGATCTAATGGTTTTCACTGTACACGTAAAATGAATAAATTGGAAAGTGATCTTGCGCTAAAGATATAGAACCAATACATACAAACTACAAATATTGCAAATGTGTGGTAAAGTGCTGAGAGAACTCCAACCTGTGCCTAGGGACAAGCAAGGGGGAGAGAAGACTCTGATAGTGTAGTCATTTAAATGAGACTTTAATTTATGGACACATATACTGTATATGGACTCTTACAATGAATAAAATAATAGCAAGCCTGTAAAGGTAAACTGCAGCGTGTCTCCGCTGTCTTACTGTTTTCTCCGCTTCTTCCGGTCTGCGGTGGCCTCAATCTCCCTACGGCGTTACGTCACGCACCTCGTGACTTCTTCAGGGGAACCTGATTGGTGGCTGAGATATCCTTAATATACTGCTCTAAACCGGAAGTGTACGATCCGCCATTTTCTCGAAAATCGTAAACAAACCTAATGGACAAAGCTATTTTCCCTGAGGGGCAGGAAATCGTGGCGACTCCATTTTCCTGAAGTCCTGCTAATCGTCATCAGTTTTAAACGATACCGCTGTCATCTAATGTTAATGAGTATGCAGGTCACTCCCTCACATGGTAACTCCCCCATCCCGCAATAGACACAGAGGTCTGACTGTGCATTGGTCAGGTTTGTGGGGCGGCTCCATAGTCATACTAGACCCACACATTGAGCTCACTACTTGACCATACAGTATGTCTTCCTATATGGACATGTCAGATCGATATGGATTTTAAAACAATGTGTATATACGATACTTAAAACAATAATTATTGGACAAATCACTTATTTTAAAAAAACATTACGGATACATCTTAATCTGCAAACTACTAAATCTAATATACTACATATTTTTCTGGACTACATGCCACCGCATGCCCTGAAGTAGCGTAGGGTCAGTCAATATTAGAATACATGTAGTTAAATGATACAACTTGATTCAAGGTTGGAGATATAAATCAACATATTGCTGCTCAATAGAATAAAATGAAATAAAATATAAAATATAAAAAAAAAAAAATACTGGTACTACAGTCCATACTAAAAGTGTGGGAGTTGCTGAGATAAAAATTACTTAAAAAACAATTTAGGTCGAACTCTACATTCATTCCTCCCGGGGTAAGTGTGTTAAGGGTATAAATCCATCGGGATTCCTTTTGGCTTATAGTTCTGATGTTATGGCTACCTCTCCATGAATCCATAAACTTTTCAATACCGCAGAATTGTAATTCGAAGGATCTTGATTATTGAATTGTGCAAAATTACGCGATACACTATTATGGGCCAGATTCAGGAACAGTTAGGCTGGCGGATCCAGTGATCCGCCAGCCTAACTGTGACTTTGAGCCGGCGTTTTTGTTTTCTGTAACCAGAAAACAAGAAACGCCGGGTTGAAGCTCCGATGCGATCAGCGTAACTGAGTTTCGCCATCGCATCGTTACTTCAACTTAAAAATGGCGCCGGGGGAGTTCCCGCCGATTTCCGCTCAAAAAATATGTTAATGAGCGGAAATCGGCAATTCACAAGCGAATTCCGGCATGACGCAATGACGGTACGACGTTTCCGGACGGGATACGCGGCGCGAAGATATACCTACATGGGGTTGGAGTATCCTATGTTAGGTATAGGCGTCGTCATCGCGTCGGGAAAAAAAAAAACACGTCGCTTGCGTAAAAAGTTCATGAATGGGAATGTGACGTCATTGACGTTCATTCACAGAATTTGGAGCATGCG
Source organism: Rana kukunoris (assembly GCA_029574335.1). Classification (NCBI taxonomy): domain Eukaryota; kingdom Metazoa; phylum Chordata; class Amphibia; order Anura; family Ranidae; genus Rana; species Rana kukunoris. Next base: position 378,275,389 of record CM056050.1, on the reverse strand, counting down.
CACGGGGATGTTTTAACACTCGACGCATGCGCAGTACGTTCGCGGCGGGATCGCGCTTCGTTTAAATACTACACGCCCCGTACCCGCCCAATTTGAATTCCGCCGGCTCATTTGCGATGCGCTGCCGCAACTTTAGGAGCAAGTGCTTCTTGAATAACAGCACTTGCTCCTAAAATTTCTGCAGCGTAACGCAAATGAGAAGCGTTACTCTGGAGCAAAGATGCACCCATCTACCTGAATCTGGCCCTATGTTTTGGAAAACCTTTACATATAATCTGGACATGTTCCTTTATTCTGACTTTCAGGGCTCTTTTTGTCCTTCCTACGTACTGACGTTTACAGCTGCATTGTAGTACATATACTACCCCTTCAGTGTGGCATCCTTTAAAATTGTTTATTATATAGGATTGTCCAGTGTTAGTTCCAATAAATTCAGTTCTTTTCCCCAATAATTTTTTAGCGTGTTTACAAGCGTAGCAATTTCTGCAAGGGTAAAAACCTTTTCCATTAAAAAATGTATAACTTAATTTAGGTGGTGATACTACCACTCATTTCACAATCATGTCCCTCAAAGTAGGGGCTCTCCTGTAAATGATTTTCGGTTTAACTGGGAGGATTTTCTTCAGATCTTTATCTTTTTTTCAGAATATACCAATGTTGTTCTATTAATCTGGCTACCTCCTTATGTTGTACATTGAAATCTAAAATGAGACATGGTGCATCTTGATGGTGTGGCGATGTTGCTTTATTTTTGCAACATATTGGGCCAGATTCACGTACAGTGGCGCATATATTGACCGGAGCAGCGCACCTTCTTTGCGTTAGACCGGCGCAATGTAGAGGCGCAATTACCGTATCCTCGTAGTATTTGCACAGAAATTTGCGGCGGTGCAACGTAATTTCCAAGGCGTAAGGCGGGGTAATTCAAATTGGGAAGGACGTGGGCGTGTTCCATTTAAATGAGCCGTGACCCCATACAAATGAAGGGCCGGCCGTGACCATGGTCAGCACCTCTCTGCGCATGCTCACAACTCGGCACGGCGCAATCAGTGAGATTGGAACTAGGCCCAGTCAACTTAGTGAGCTACGCAGAGTGCTTAAATAGACAGAGACAAATGCCCTTCCTTTGCAAAAGTACATCCATTTGTATCCCTTCCTATACAGCAAGGTGCTTTTGTTCTGTTGTCTGTTTGCATTTGTCGGTTTGTGACTTGTGTTTGATATATTTGTTGACGGTTTTGTATAGTGTTTTCGATAGTGGTTTTCTGAGTGTTGTTTGGTGACTGATTTTTGGTGACTGATTTTTGTTGATTGTTTTGGTTCCAGTTTGTGAGAACATGAGTGAAAGGAAGCGTAAGTTGAATTTTTCTTTGCGGGAGAAGGGCATTCTTGCCAGGGCCATTACACAATATGGCCGTTCCTGCACGGCCCGAAGAGTGCCAACACCACCCTGGCCAGGAAGGCTGAGATATTGCAGGCCATCATCGACAAGGTCAACTCGTTTGGGGGGAGACCTGGACACGCCAGGGGATCGCCAAGAAGATTAATGACCTCCAGCGTGTGGTCCGTGGGAAGCTGGGCAAGACTGCCGCCCATGCCAGGGGCACTGGAGGGGGCCCACCATTACCTGTTAGGCTGACTGAGGAGGAGCGTGCGGTGGCCCAGACCTTCAACAGGCAGCAAGTGGAGCGGCTGTCTGGCTTTGAGTCCAGTCAGGAGGCCGTGAGGACAGGTACGTTTTTTTTTTTTTCCTATCTGGTGTGTAGCATGTGTGGGAGGGAAGGGAATATGTGGCAAGTGTGTGGATCCTCCAACCTGTGAATGTTTTGTGTCATCCTCAGATGTGCAGGAGGGTGCTGGGCCATCTGGCCTGACCGCACCATCCCCGGGACAACAGCCTGATGAAGACCCCCAAACGGAGTCCTCGGAGGAGGTTGAGGAGGAGGAGTTTGAGTTGGAGGAGGAGGGCTTGTCAGGGAATGGCTTGTTTATTTTGGAGGAGTCTTCCTCTTTGGCTGGCAGCAGACAGGCCTCCATCAGGGGTAGCCCCTCCCACTCCTCCCCCAACAGGGCTCCCGTCCCAAGGGGCTCCCCTTCTCCCCGGCCACAAGCCTCATCTGGAGGCAGGAAGGCAACCCACAAAACTAGGGGGTGGCCGGGTTTCTGCCCGCCAACCTGAGAAGGGACCAGGCCCTTCAGACCCACCATCTGGGACAGGTCAGCCAGAGTTTGGGGCGGAAGGAGGAGAGCCTGTCCTCCATAAAGGATACACTTGGGGACATGGCCTGCAACTCCCTGGCCTGCAACTCCCTGGCCCTGATCAATTGCCTAAATGAACAGCAGGCTACCACAGCAGGAGTTGGTCAGGATGTGCGGGCCCTCGGTCAGGATGTGAGGGCCCTCACCCAGGCTATCCAGGCCAATACGGCAACCCTGAATGATGGCCTGAGTGGCATTGCCGTGGCCTTGGAGGGCAGGCCTCCAGGTGGGCAGAGACCAGGGGATGCTCCTCCTTCCCCGGATTACCCCCCCCATGAGTTGGCCCTGAGGAGCCGGGGCCGTGGCCGTGGGCGCCCCAGGCATTGGTCATGCCAGCGGCTGTAGTTTTTTTTCAGATTTTTTTTTGCTGGTCATTTTTTTTGGGTGCTGGACAATTTTTCTTTTTTGGGTTGTGACTAATTTTTGAATGTGGGGGTGACATTCCTGCCGGAAAAGGGGTGTCATCCTCATTTGTGGTGGATAAGGGATCCCCAGGACCAGGAAGAAGTGATCCCCAGGTCCGTGTGAATGGTGTATGAATGTACAGTGACATAATTGGAGCCGTGGCGTGACGTTGCTGCTCACAAGTCCTGCATGGTGGGCTTGTGCTAATCCAATTAGATGAGGATGTGGTGTGTGTGATCTAGGGACCACAGTGGTGTGCATGCTTGCATTCTCATTGTACCATGATTAATGTGTGTGTTTAACGTGCAAAGATGCCTAATGTGAGCTGTCTCCTGGCTGCTCTTCCCTCAGAAGACGGGGTAGCCTCGGTTAGGGGGGGATTGTCTGGTTCGGGGGTCAGGTCATCACATATGTCAATCTCCAGGCCCTTTCTCACTGCGAAGTTGTGCAGCATGCAACATGCACCGATGACCTGACATACAAAGTTGGGGGAATACAAAAGGGTACCCCCAGACTTATCCAAGCATCGGAAACGTGACTTCAGGAGGCCATAGGTGCGTTTCACGACTGCACGGGTTTTGGCGTGTGCTTCATTGTATCTTTCCTCTCCTGGGGTTTGGGGGTTTAGGATAGGAGTCATGAGATGGGGTCCCAGTGCATATGCAGAGCCACCTGGAAGGGAAAAGACAGGAGGATGTTAGTAGTGCATGTGCCCCTTGTGATTTCTGCATCATGGGGGGGGGGCAGTCATGCCTGCCACCCATGTCACTCACCAACCAGCCAGCTGTCCCCATACATGTTCTGTTCGAATTCCATTGGGATGGGGCTCTGATTGTATATGTAGCTGTCATAGCTGGATCCGGGGTGTTTGGCACGGACGTGCCATATGAGGCATTTGGCATCGACTATCACCTGTACGTTGATGGAATGCCAATGCTTCTGATTGCGGTATATGTGCTCTGTCTCACGGGGGGGCTGGAGTGCCACATGTGTGCCATCAATGGCCCCCACGGTGCGTGAGAATCTGTCAATTCTGTAGATAGCTGTCATTTTCTTCTGCCGCAGGTCCTCCTGGGTGGGTTTGATGATTTGGTTGGCCATGCATCTGAGAATTGCAGGGATAACCTGGTGCACACATCTGCTCATGGAGGATTGTGACATCCCAGCCACCACTCCACTTGTTTTTTGAAAAGAGCCAGTGGCAAGGAAATGGAGTGTTGCCAGGACCTTAACCAGTGGCTGCACTGCATGTGAGCGGTGTATTGGGCTGGTGATGTCCTCCTGCAGGGTTGTGGTTAATTCCATGATGGCATGAGGGGTGAATCTGAAGATGCGAGACACCTCAGAATCACTCATGCCAAAGATGTCTATGCGTGTGCAGTATATCCTCTCCCGTGCCCTCCTCCGTGCCCTCCTCCTTCTGCGCTCATCTAAAGTCAGTAGTATAGCTATGAGCAAGGATGCCCCTGGCATGTTGGCACACAGATTGTTGTCCTGCAAGTGTGGCTGCTCAGCTCCTCCCTAACAGTGTTGCTTTAGCTGACATGTAGACGGATTGTCTTATTTAAAGCAAGCTTTTATATTGCCTAATTTTAGACAGGACGTGCAGCTGATGCGCACAGCGCGTAGCCTGCGCTGCACAAACTTACTTTTGTGGATCGCTGTAACTCCCTCATTTGCATATTTGCCAAGCAAATCAATGGTGTGTCTAGCGCATTTTTTTGCGCGCACGATGCGCTGGTCTATCGAAATGACACCTTTCGTAAAAAAACTAGATTTCTGGCGCATATCATTTTGTGGATACGGTGCATAGATACGAAGGCGCATATTTCCAATTGTGCAGGCGCAGCTCCTGATACTCCAGCGTAAGTGCTTTGTGAATCTGGCCCATTGTTCCTGTCCATCTCCTGTACCTCTTGTATTCGATCTTGTAACCAAGAATGGTTGTATCCTTTTTCTTCAAATCTTTTTCCTATGAGTTGGGCCTGTTCTTTGAAGTCTTCTACCTTGCTGCAATTTCTCTTTAGTCTTATAAGTTGGCCCTTTGGAATATTATAAAGCCACAGTTTGTAATGGCAGCTTTCCAAGGACAAGTAGCTACTGGTGTCAACCTTTTTGAAGTAAGTTTTGGTAATAATCTTGTTTTTCTTGATGGTCAGAGATAGATTGAGGAAGTCTACTGACTTCTGATCTATTTTCCACACTAGTCAAATATTGTTGGCGTTGCTCAACTTTTCTAGAAACACTTCTAGTTTTTCTTTACTCCCGTTCCATACTATAATCAGATCATCGATATAAAGTTTGTATAAAGTTAGTTCCGGTGGTGTATCTTGATATATTGCCTGTTCCTCCCATAGTGCCATGAAGGTTGTTTGCGATGCTGGGGGCAAATTTTGCTCCCATCGCAATGCCTATTGCCTGCTTATAATACGTTTGGTCATGCCAAACTAATTAAATGTAAGGCAAAAATCCAAACATTTAATAAGGAATTTTCTTTGTTTACAAAGCAACTGACTATGATTTTTAAGAAGCCACTTAGGCCTCTTTCACACGGAGCGGTCCGTTTTTCGGTCCGCTCCGTGTGTGTCCGTCGGCTCAGCGGGGGGTCCCGCTCAGCTGTCGGCGGACAGGGCGGACCCCGCACACTGTGCAGGGACCGCCCTGTCTCTCCTCCGCTATCCCCTATGGGGAATCGGATGGAAACGGACCGTCTGTCCGTTTGCATCCGATCCGATCCACCGGACGGAAGAAAAATAGGGTTTTCTTCCGTCCGCAAAACGGATCCAGACGGACGCGGATGGTAGGCGGACGTTAGCGGATGCATCATCCGCTAACGGATCCGCTCCCATAGGGAGACATTACAAGTCCGTAAACGGACTTGTAATTAGCGGACCGTTCGTCCGCTCATGTGAAAGGGGCCTTAGTGAAGGATGTGCTTTGTATCCTTAAGGTATGCTTGTGTTCCTTGGACTGCTGGTTGAATATAATGGGCTATATACTGACCTAATCGGGATGTTAGAGAATCTATCCCGTTGACAATTGGTCTTCCTGGTGGATTTACTTTTGTGTATTTTCGGGACCATATATAATATTACAATTCTGCATGTTTCAGGTACAAGGTAGCAAGATTCTTTTTTATTTAGAATGTCCTTTTTAATTCCTAAATTAACCAGCAGTTTCAATTCCTTTTTTTAATTCCTTGTAGGGTTCCCCAACAATTTGACAGGTGTCTTTTTCTTGTAATTGTCTCTCGATTTATTTTAGGTACTGTTCTTTGGCTTGTATCACCACTGCTCCCCCTTATCCGCTGGGCGGATTACTATAGCTTTTCTTTCCGTGAGGGATTGGATTCCTTTATTGATATGGATGGGATCATATTTATTTTTTGTCTCTAGAGATTCTAATCTTGTAGAACTAAAGTCTTAAAGACTTCAATATGTTGTCCATCTGATATCTGAGGGTTATACACTGAATTATTCCTTAAAGTGCTATGTGCTATGCTTCCTTGGGGATCCATAATGATGTAAGATTTCGGAAATGGATTGTTCATAATATGTTTTTTTATACTCATTGTGACAGTAAGTCAGGTTAATCTGTGGGTGTTGTCACAGATGGGAGATACATTTCTGCCTTGTTTAGACAATTCACCAATTGCTATCAGGTTTAAGGACCTTGGATAGTTTCATCTGTTCAGAATGAGGCAATTAAGGCCTCTACAAGTTATGCAGAGGATCACTACTGATTGCTGCATCCTGAGGCCTTTGAGTTAAGGAGAGCAGTGAGGTGAGAAAGACTGCTGAAGGTGAGGTGGTATGGACTTTTTCTGTGTGTTAAAAATCTAAGAGACTATTGTTTTTCTGCTGAGTGCCCAGCAGTAGGCTGTGCCAGACTCCATAGGTAGGTTCCTGTGTTGTGAAGGTAGATGCCCCAAGTGGCAAGGGTTTATTTTATGTTTTGTTTTGTTCATACTGTTTTGATGCTTGCACTTGTATCCAGCAATATGGAAGAATAAACCACGTCCTCCGTTTTCAACCATCCTCAACTGCCTCTCTGTATGTTTCAGCATGTAGTGAACCCATCCAGGGGGTCACACACACCCGCTACCGAGCTAACCCCTCACACATGGTGGAGTGCCGTGGGCAGTTAAAGTAAACCCAAAATGGAGGAGATATTGAAACAGCTGGCTATAGCAAATGCAAATCAACAGCAAACAAATGCAGCTTTGCAGCAGAGCCTTGCAGCTCAACAACTGGCTCACCAAGAGAGCCTTGCAGCTCACCAAGAGAGCATTGCAGGTTTGGAACAGAGACACCAGCAGCAAATGGAGGCCATCGTGAAACAACTTCAGAGACAGCAGACTGAGGCTGGGAGTCAGGCCAGTAACATACCGACTTTTCGGGGTAAGCCACTTATTGCCAAAGATGACTGCAGATGATGACCCTGAGATGTTTCTGACCACGTTTGAGAGAACAGCGGAAAAAGAGAGTTGGCCTAAAGAACAGTGGGCTGGACTAGTGGCCCCCCTATTATCTGGAGAAGCCCAAAAGGCATATTTTGACTTGAAGCTTGCAGATGCAAAAAACTATGATCGGTTAAAAGAGGAAATATTGGCACGTTTTAGTGTAACCCTGGCAGTCCGTGCTCAGCGGGTCCACAATTGGAGTTATCAGCTGAAGAATCCACCCCGGTCGCAGATGTATGACCTTATCCATTTGGCCAGGAAATGGCTGCAGCCAGAAGTACTGTCCGGACCAAAAATTTTGGAACGAGTAGTCATGGACAAATTTCTTAGGTCTCTGCCTAACACCCTGCAGAAATGGGTGAGCCATGGTGATCCGGAAACCGCAGACAAACTAGTAGACCTGGTCGAAAGGTACCTAGCAACAGAGAATTTGTCCTCTTCACCCAGAGACGCACAGACTTTTCACCCCAAGACCAGACCCTCCCCACCTATAGGTAAGACTGCATCAAGGGATGGGGGTGGAGAGAAGGACCCAAGAGCAACTAGAGGTGTTATCGGGACTACTACTGATGTTTGGCGAGAGCGGCCTGGAAGACCCATGTCCTTTACCTCAGCCGAAAGTTGAAGGCCCATGAGGAGAATTATTCCACCATTGAAAAGGAGTGTTTGGCAGTGAGTTGGGCTTTGGATTCTCTCCAGTACTACCTCCTGGGTAGACAGTTTGTACTGGTGACGGATCATGCCCCATTGACGTGGATGGCACAGAACAAGAAGACCAATAGGAGAATAAATAGATGGTTCCTGGCCCTTCAGGAATTTAGTTTTGTGGTAACGCATTGCCCTGGTGTTAAAATGGGGATTGCAGATGGTTTGTCCCGAGTGCATTCATGCCTGGCAGCCTGTGTCCTAACCCTAGGGTTGAAACAAGAGGGGGGGGGGGGGTATGTTACAGGATGTCAGGTTAATCTGTGGGTGTTGTCACAGACAGCTAGATACATTTCTGCCTTGTTTAGACAATTCACCAATTGCTATCAGGTTTAAGGACCTTGGATAGTTTCAGCTGTTCAAAATAAGGCAATTAGGGCCTCTACAAGTTATGCAGAGGATCACTACTGATTGATGTTCATCTCCCGGGTGAGTAATTGGGATCTTGTAGTGATCTCTGGGGAGAGTGATCCCTCCTCTCCCTGTCTACAAAAGGGTATTGTGAATCATACTAGGGTCGTTGTGGATATTGTGGCTGGTTATATTGATATTGGTCCTGTTGTGGTGACAATTTCCAGTACGTCCTCCACCTCTTCTTCCTCCACTTCTCCTTCCCCCACATCCTCAGGTTAGTGTTCCTTGCAAGGTTGGTGTGTAAACAGCTGCTGAGTGTCCTCTCCTTTATATATATTTCATTCTAGTTACAAACACATCAGCTAGACAACATTGTAAGAAAATTGCTTGAATAAAAACAGGCCTATAAAAGATTTTTTAACCCTGTATCTTCAAAAAACATTGTATGTAGTGGCCGAAAGATGTTTCTGAAACGACCGATTACTGTGCCCACAAAATTTATAAGGATGACATTTTCTAAGGTCCAATAGTAAAAAGCAACAACATGGAGCAACATGTAAGTTCTGAAATACAATAATAGGGACACAGGAGAAGTAGTAATATTAGGGCGGGTATGGGGCCCACGCTTACCATCGTAATCCAACTTTATCAATATCTCCACCATTTCCGCATAGGACATGTTAGATGCCCTGTATCTGCTTCTCGTTCATGATGTTTGCTCAGGCTCCGGGCTTGTTGTTTTGTCGTAACACAAATCAATGATTTCAGACACCTGCTCATCAGACTCCGCCATGTCATCGTTTATTTCTTAAATTGGCCCAATTGCAGACACCTGCTCATCAGATTCTGCCATGTCATGTGCGCGCCAAAAGAGAGGGGGTGGGAAAACTTTGAGAAAGAATGTCATGGGCAGGCGACGTGTGCGGCGTGTCACGAATGCGTAGTGTATATAAAGATAACACACATGTGTCGTACGTATGTTCGGTGTTAACTTGGGACATCAGTGGCCTATACTGCATAGAGATTGAAGGCCTATATGGGGATAAAGATTACTAGAGTTTAAACTGTGATTGACATTAGTATATTTGTCTTGTGTTTTGTCTTGAAGAAAAAATGAATCAATTTCTGGAAAAATATTTTTTATTCGAGTTTATTGATCAGTTAAGGAAGGTGCCCGCTCTTTGGGAGACCAAAAACCCAATACACAAAAAAAGAGGGGTAAGGAAAGCAGCGCTGGAGACCCTGCTCCCATTTGAGCACACCCTTATGCCCCACGTAACCATCAAACAGCTGGACACTAAAATTGGGACCTTGAGAGGAACATACAGGAGTGAGCATTTTAAGGTCCTGGCTTCTCAGAGGTCTGGAGCAGCAGCAGGGAAAGTATACTGTATGTACCAAAGTTGTGGTACTACAACAGACTGTTCTTTCTAAATGACCACCTTGAAGCAAGGCTTCAATCACTCTCTAGTCTTCCCTCCAGTCTTCCCTCCAGCCTTCCCTCCAGCCAACCCTCCAGCCAAGCTGAGCCTTCTCTGGAGCAAGATGAGCCTTCCATTCTGGAGGAAGACCCGGATGTGGCTGTCTGGAGCCAGGTATAGTATTTTAAATGTATTTATTGTGAAAAACAAAATGCTGTAAAATAGATGTTAATATGATAAAAATATATAATGTTTGATCTAAAAGTGTTTTACATATCAATAGACAGTAGTGGCCCAAAAAGTTGGGGAGAAAAGAATGAAAACTGCTGGCGTCAGAATATTTGTCTTTTCTATTTATTTTCATTCAATTTGCAACAGTCATGAGCTGAAAATTGTGTGTGATTGATGAACCCAAAACTCAAACTATGTCCCTTTTTTATACACATGATGACATCAGCCAGGACGAGGGTCTGGAAAATGTCAGGCAGGAGGAGGCCGGGGTGAGTGGCAGAGAGGAGGTGGCAGGAGTGAGTGGCAGAGAGAAGGTGGCAGGGGTGAGTGGCAGAGAGGAGGTGGCAGGGCCAAGTGGCAGAACAAGGTGCCAGGTGCCTCCAATCCACCTTCCAACAAGAAGGGGCAGGAGGAATAGGAGTGTGAGTGACACAGCACTGGCATGTTTAAAGAGGCACAGACCACCCTCCAACAACCTACCACCCCTGAAGAGAGTTATTCCACCCTAGTAATGAGCAAAATGAGCCAGAGGGCGAGGGGCCAATGCCTCCTATTCGAGCCCCTGCTCATTAGTCTACTAAATAAGGGGGCAATGGGGAACCTTTCAGAAACCACAGTCATTTGTGACCACGGCCATCCTTCTACACCTCCTTCTTCTCAACCTCCTCCTCCAGCTTCTTTTCCTCCTCCTGACATGAGTACACCTCCCGAGGCACAGGCTCCAGCCAAGCGGAGAAGGAAGGCTGCGGAGAAGGCTGCAGAGAAGGCTGCAGGGCAGGCTGCAGAGAAAGCAGCAAAGAAGGCTGGAGGGAAGGCTACCAGGAAGACCAGGAAGTGATGACCTTGTGGTCTGACAGAAGTCAGGCTGTTGTAGTACCACACACTTGAGACATATATCTGACCTGCTGCCGTTCCTGACCTCTGGGAGTCCAGGACCAGATTTGGCTCCCTCCTGTATGTGCTTCTTAATGTCCCAATTTTAGTGTCCAAACAGTGTTGCACAAATAGAAGACGGTTCTCAAGTGCTGCCTTCTGTTTTTCTGATTATTCTATACCAGAATAAATGTTTTTTTTTTTTTTTTTACAGTTAATACTTGCCTATGGGTTTTTCTTCAACCTAAAAATGTAACTTGTGTGTAGGCAGGTAATAATAAAAAAAGGTCTAATTAAAAAGGGACAGATAACACCAAACAATAATGTTTAAATTGAGGTAACTTGACACAACAAAATGAAAAATAAAGTCATGGAGATCACTACCAAAAATTAAATAATAATTAAAAATGCAGATCGAGGACTTCCGGTTTCCGGCACAGCATGGAGTAGCTGCTCTCCTCAGCAGCTCCCGCAACCAGGCTCCAATTCGGCATAGAAAGCCAGCAAACCCGCCACCAACTCCCCCCAACACTGTCTGCCACCCCCGAGGTGAGGATGGACCGTTTTTTAGAGAAAAACGGCGTGCGATCGTCCGCAGCCGCAGCGGCGCGGATGGTGCAGCCGCAAATCGAGGCCCCGGCTTCGGCCTTCCCGGACCCATCCGTGGAAACGGCTTCTGCTATAGAGGTGAGTGCTGTACCACCACCCCCACCTTCTGTACAGACTGCTCCGCAATCCCCAGCCCCTCCACACTAAGGGGACCTGCATAATATAGACCTTATTGCCCAAGCAGTAGCGGCGCTGCTAGCCCCTATGATAGCCACCTCCGTGGAAAAGGCAGTAGGCGCAGGCATGCAGAAGCTTCAGGCCCAGCTGGGGGAACACGCATCCAGGCTAAACGAGGCAGAGCAACGTATCACTAACATTGAAGAGGAATTGTACCAGGCTCAATTCACCGAAATGGCCCAGGACAAGACAAACAAGTACATACTTGACAAGCTGGATGACTTGGAGAACAGATCCAGGAGAAGTAACTTACATTTTGTTGGTGTCCCAGAGTCGCTTCAGCCCACGGCACTCTCAGACCTCTGCTCACTCCGCATACCTGAGGCTCTAGGCCTTCCAGGCCCCTGCACAGTTGAACGTGCTCACTGTATGGGCATCTTCAATTCAGATCGCAAATCACCCCGCCCTGTGATCGCCAAGTACCTGAACTACTCGGAGAAAGCCCTCATCCTACAGAAGTTCAGACAGTCCAGAAATCTCCGGATAGACGGCATGAATATCCTGGTTTTCGCGGACTACTCGGTTGAAGTCTCCAAGAAAAGAAAAGCCTTCCAACAGATATGCTCGGAGCTTCATCGTATGCAAGTTAAGTTTACCCTCGCCTTCCCGGCTGTGCTCCGGCTCAAAGCTCCCAACGGCGAACAACTCTCCTTCCACGATCCATCTGCAGCAGAAGCATTCCTGAGAGCACACCGCCCTGGATCTCATCTAAACCCATCTCCCAAACCGGCACCCTCGAATCGGGCCCTGGAACACGGCAGCCCACGCAGTTAAGTTCTGTACGATGAGGGCTTTCTCCTAAACGCTTCAGAGCATCTGGACCGGAGCAACGTCAACTCTCCTTATTCTGATTCCCCTCCACCTGGTCCACAGCTCAGTTCCATTCTGCCACCGCTTCTGGACCCATTTTGTACCCCATATGACACTCTTCACCCCTGATGAACCAGCCCCTCTCCCCCACACCTGAGGACTACCGGTAGGCTGAAAGCTTTGTTTTTTTTCTCTGAACAATTCTCACAATTCTTATTTTATGTATTTGTTTCTTTGTTATGCATATGTACAAATGTTATCTGCTGTTGACAATCTCTCTACATGCAGGCTCTTCCCCCCCTTTCTTTCTTTCTCCCACTGGCATCCCTGCCCGGTACTCATCCCCCACACCTTACTCTCGCTGCCTCCCCCCTTACCCCCACTCATGCATGGCGGGTGACATGCAGCTGTATGAGTCCTGTGTTGGAAGCTGACATACTCAGTGACTCCATGCGGAAAAAAAGTGAAGTTCCTTGGTTATGTTTTTTTTCGTTATGCTTACCCCCCCATCTGAGCCTCTTATTGTGCACACTGCCTTAGTGCTCCGGTCACATCTACATCTACGAACATGTCCACTCCTACATCTTCACCCCCTTCCTCCATCTTCCTCATAGCTAATTATCGCTCTTCACTCCCTCGATGCACCCTGCCCATGCAGTTCCACATATTACCACGCACTCTGGTCCTAACTCCAGCCCACATCCCCCATCCGACTCCCCCAATATGAAAATAGTCTCATGGAATGTCAAGGGGCTTTGTTCCCCCAACAAGAAAATGAAAATCCTACGCCACCTTAAACGACTAAAAACGGACATAGCCCGCCTCCTCCAGGAAACTCACTTATCCACTACCGATTATCCACGTATGAGAAAGCTATGGGTGGGATCGGTCCTTGGTTCCAAATCCAACGGCCGTAAGGTGGGTGTAACGATCCTTATCAACAAAAGCCTCCCCTGCACGGTCCTGTCTACGGACTCAGACTCTGAGGGCTGTTTTGTATCCGCCCTGGTCCAATTGGGTACTAGGATTATAGTGATCACAAACGTGTATGCCCCCAACAATCCCACAAGCAAATTTTTTGGAGACCTCATGACGTGGGTACTACGTGACCCGTCCCATCCTCACTTATTAGGTGGGGACGTTAATTCCACCATGCACCAGACAGATGACAGATCCTCCAGTAGAAAGATGTGACCCCCCTCCCCATCCCTCTGCCAGACATTGCTGGCATCTACGATAGACTCTCTCCACCTCCACGACATATGGCGCTTACATCACCCGGCAGATAGGGAATTCACATTTTGCTCTAACCCTCACAACATCTTCACGAGACTGGATTATTTCTTCTGCTCTGACGCCCTCCTTCCAGTTCTCACTGAAGCTGATATTCATGATATTGCGATCTCTAACCACGCCCCGATTTCCTCCACACTCGACCACCCCGCCTTGCACTCCAACCCCAAAGTATGGCGGTTCCCTTCCTACCTCCAAAATAACTTTGACTTCCAACAACATTTGGAGACAGCCTGGGCAGACTACGCCTCTAATAACGCGTTACATTCCGACAACCCCAACCTTTTTTGGGAGGCGGGCAAGGCTTTCCTCAGAGGCTGCATAATAGCGTACGCCGCCTCTTTCAAAAGAAATGCCCTCAAACACTACAAATTGGCCAGTGCACAACTACACCAGGCTCAACGTTCCCTCTACACGGACGACTCCCCGACCAACTGAACAGTTTGGCTTACGGCCAAACAGTCTTTCGACAGATGGGCTGCGACCCCCGAACAGACCCAAAAGGCACGCTTAGACGCCTCCTTACTTAAATTTGGTAACAAGGCAGGTAAATTACTTTTGAGACTGAGCAAGGGCCCAAATCACCCTACGCATATCACCTCTCTCAGGGACACGTCGGGCATTGTACATAATAACCCAAAAGATATCAATGACACTATGCGTCAGTATTACTCATCCCTCTATGCCCCTGACCCGATAGATAATCCAACAGACCCTAAATTTCCTAGAAAAAATTGCCCTGGATCGAGTCTCCCCCTCCCAACTTGTAGCCCTGAACGCCCCATCTCCACTTTAGAGGTACAAAATGTCATTAAAAACCTTGCCCCCTCCAAGGCCCCAGGCCCCGATGGTTTTACGGGTGAATTTTATAAATCCTTTCGCGCGACGTTCGTCCCTACCCCCTACGAAGTCTACCAGCACATCTGGTCGGGCGGCCCCTACCCACTCACAGGTAACCAGGCTATTATCAAACTTTTGGAGAAAAAAGGGAAAGACCTTCTAGGACCTGGCTCATACAAGCCCATATCCCTCTTGAACCTCGACATTAAGATCCTCTCCAAGATTGTTGCCACCAGATTGGCGACTGTCATACCCTCCCTGATGCACCCGGCCCAATCAGGTTTTACGAAAAGGAGGACAGCCACCATAAATATTAGGAAGGTAATGCTAGCCCTAGAACATGCAAAAGGCGACCCGAAAGGAGATCACGCCATCATCACATTAGATGCAGAAAAGGCCTTCGATAATGTCAGCTTCGAATGGCTCTCCATGGTCATGACCACAATGGGTTTCCAAGGCCCCTTCACCCATCTCATAAAGACTATGTACACTGCCCCTGCCGCAAAACTGGTGGCGGCGGGCCTCCTATCAGACTAATTTCATCTCCACAAGGGCACTAGACAGGGCTGCCCCTTTATCCCCTCTCCTCTTTAATATTGCCCTAGAACCCCTATCTCGATATTTATCCCAAGTTGCCCCCCTCCACGGTATCAAGATGGGAGACCACCACTTACGTACCTCCCTCTTTGCCGACGATGTCCTCATATTCTCTTCCAACCCCTCCCAGGACATGATCACGATCAAGGAAACTTTTGAGGTCTTCAGGAAGTGCTCGGGGCTCCGCATAAATTATAGTAAATGCGATAGGCTCCCTCTCCGTCCCCTCCTGGACCCAGAAGTCCTTGTTTACGGTGGCTAAATCCTATATCACGTACCTGGGAATTAAAATAGGTAGGATGCCTTCCTCCCTATACCATCTCAACTATCCCCCCCTGTTCGCAAAAATATCCCAGGAACTGGAAACCTGGATGGATCTGCCTATCTCACTTCTGGGAAGATGTCACCTAGTAAAAATGGTCAGCTTTGCCTGTCTACTATACCCCCTACAGACCATTCCCTTACTTCTACGCCATTCAGATGTCAAAACTCTGAACTCAGCCATATCCAAATTCCTTTGGCGGGGTAAGCGGGAACGTATAGCATTTGCCAAACTTCACCTTCCCAGGCTCGAGGGGGGTATAGCCCCTGCCCAATATCAGAACATATACTGTAACTTAGCCTGTCTGCTGAGGACGAGTCTAGACTGAGTGACCCAGTCCTCCCGGTACTCAAACTTTATCCTGGAATCAGCCATGGTCCATCCCTTCTCCCTCACTGCCCTGCTCCATTGCCAGTGGAAATCAGTCCCCCCACCCCTCCAACACAACCTTCTCCTCCATGATACGGCTATCGCAAAGATAAACTCAACATGGACCTAAGCCATGAGCAGACTAGAACTCGCTTCTACCTTATCTGGATGTCTTTTATGTTGCACGCGCTCACCCCTACGGATATCACAAACTTTGAGAAGATGTCCTTCTTGTATTGTGACCCCTCCCCCCCCAGATCTTATTCAGACGCCCTCAACTTAAGAGTGCAGAAAGGCAACGTTATGTATTAATTATGTATTATTTAGGGGCGAAGCTCCCCCCCTTCCCCTCCCCCTTTTTTACTTCATACTCTGTTTGAAATTTCTTTAATAAAAATACATTTAAAAAAAAATGCAGATCTGTATTTAAATATATATATATATATATATATATATATATATATATATATATATATATATATATATATATATATATATATATCTTGCTCTCTGAAATTTATCAAAAATGTATCAAAAATATTCATGAGATCAGCATTCAAAATGTTGCAAAAAGTTACTAAAATGAATATTAGCAGCAAAACAAGTTCATTATTGTTCATTATTGTACCATTCTAAAGAAGATTTAAATGCACAGCATTCAAACAATGCAATAATTTTTACAGCAAGACGAATGAGCTATCTCCATTACGAACGCTAGTCTTACCGAAGGTGCGCTCCCACCTCATATGTTATTCTGACCATGCGCATGTTTTTAAGACTCGGAAAAGCATACACACAAACATCGACGAGAATCACGACGAGAAAATTGAGACTCCCAACGAGAAAATAGAGAGCAGGTTCTCTTTTTTTTCTCATCGAGATTCACAACAGTTTTCTCGAGGAGAAACCATACACACGAATGGTTTTCTCAGCAAGAAGTTCTCCCAGCAGTTTTCTTGTTGTGAAAAACGAGCGTGTGTATGAAGCTTCACTGTTCAAATATTGTACAACATAAAAAATTGCAACTACCGACTGAGGCCTTATATAGTCATGGTGTTCTAAAAACAATCTAATATTCAGTGCACTGCTTTCCTGTTCTCCTCACTAACTGGTTGGCTGATTGATTGTTCTATCACAGAGTTGATTGCTTAGTTGACTGATTGATGGACTGACGGATTGATTAATCGGCAAGTTGACTAAGTACCCATGTCCTGTTATAACACTTATTCCCTCTACTTTTTTAACCCACCCTTTAAAAAATCTCTTCCTATAAGATAATTTTTCTTTTTACATGTTTACTTTTCACTTCTTTAACCACTTGATACCCACCTGCCGTCAAATGACGGCAGGCGGGATACTCTACTCTACTCTATGGTCCTGCCATTTAAAGCTGCTAGGGGCGCGCGCACCCGTCGCATCACTGGGAACCCGTGCGTGTGCCCGGCGCCCACGATGGCCGCCGGGCACACGCGATTGCCGACAATTGAGCTGGGACGTGGAGCTCTGTGTGTAAACACAGAGCTCCACGTCCCTGTCAGGGAGAGAGGAGATCGATTGTGGCCCTTGTACATAGGGACACAATCGTTCACCTCCCCCAGTCATCCCCCCTCCCCCTACAGTTAGAAGACAAACTAGAAGAAAGATTTAACCCCTTCCCCGCCCCCTAGTGGTTAACCCTTTCCTGCCAGTTACATTTATACAGTAATAAATGCATATTTATAACATTGTTCACTGTATAAATGTAAATGGTCCCAAAAATTTGTCAAAAGTGTCCAATGTCCGAACGCTATAATGTCCCAGTCCCGAAAAAAAAATCGCAGATCGCCGCCATTCCTAGTAAAAATTTTTTTTTAAAAAAATCATAATTATGTCCCCTATTTTGTAGGCAATATAACTTTTGCGCAAACCAGTCACTATACGGTTATTGCGCTTTTTTTTTTTTTTTTAAATGGGATATTTATTATAGCAAAAAGCAAAAAATATTGGCCCAGATTCACAGAGCGATTACGCCTGCGCAACAGGAGATGCGCGTGCGTAAGTCTAAATGTGCGCGTGCGTTTCGTTGCGCGGCATCCCCAGAACGAGATACGCAAAAAATCGTCTTTTTTTTGTCCCGCGTAATTTCGTTAGACTGGCGCATCCGTCCACGCAAAAGTGCGATAGACACACCATTGATTTGCTAGTCAAATATGCTAATGAGGGACTTACGGGGATCCACAAAACAACGTTGGGGCAGCGCAGGCGACGCAGTGTGCGCAACAGCAAAATGTCCTGTCTAAAATTAGAGCTGATAAAAGCTGGTCTAAAAAAAGAAAAAAAGTCTACTTGTCAGATAAAGCAACACTGTTAGTGAGGAGTTCAGCAGTCACACGTGTTGCTCAACAATCTGTATGCCAACATGCCAGGGGCATCGTCGCACATAGCTATACTACTGACTTTAGATGAACAAAGAAGGAGGAGGGCACGAAGGATGGCACTAAGGAGGGCACGGGAGATGTTTTTTTTTTATTTTTTATTTGCTTATATAAAATTTACAATTTAATCTAATCTAATACAATATTCTTATCTGATACAAACCCCTCACTCTTCACTTGATATATCACACACGCATAGACATCTTTGTCATAAGTGATTCTGAGGTGTCTCGCATCTTCAGATTCACCCCTCATGCCATCCTGGAATTACCACAACCTTGCAGGAGGACATCAGCAGCCCAACACATGGCACCACCCATGACACCCATGACAGCTACATATACAATCAGAGCCCCATCCCCACAGATTTCGAACAGAACATGTAAGGGGACAGCTGGCTGGTTGGTGAGTGACATGGGTGGCAGGCATGACTATCCCCTCCCGTGATGCACACCTCACAAGTGGCACATGCATGACTAACATCCTCCTGTCTTTTCCCTTCAAGGTGACTCTGCATATGCACTGGTACCCCATCTCATGACCCCATCTCATGCCAGCTCACATTATGCATCTTTGCACGTTAAACACACACATCAATCATGGCACAATGAGAATGCATGCATGCACACCACTGTGGTCCCTAGCACACACACACACCACATCGTCATCGCATTGGATTGGCACCAGTCCACCATGCAGGACTTGTGAGCTGCAACGCCATGCCACGGCTCCAATTATGTCACTGTACATTCATACACCATTCACACAGACCTGGGGATCACTTCTCCACCACAAATGAGGGTGACACCCCTTTTCCCGCAGGAATATCACCCCCACATTCCAAAATCATGCACAAACAGAACCAAAAAAATTAAATAAATGACGAGCAAAAAAAAAAAAAGCCCAGCAAAAATATAATTTAAACAAAATAACAACAAAGAAAACACATAAAAGACAAAAATCACTCTGCAAAACAGTCCCCAAATATCTCAAAGACACGTCACAAACAAACAAAAGCACCTTGCTGTAGAGGGAGGGATACAAAGGGATGTACTTTTGCAAAGGAAGTGCATTTGTGTCTGTCTATTTATGCTGTCTGCGTAGTTCACAAAGTTGCCCTAGTCCATTTCCAATTTCACTGATTGCGCCGCTCCCGAGTTGTGAGCATGCGCACAGCGGAGCTGACCATGGTCTCCTTCAAGCGCGCATGCGCGAGCCGGCCGGCCCTTCATTTGCATGGGGTCACGGCTCATTTCAATGTAACACGCCCACGTCCTTCCCAATTTGTATTACTCCTCCTTACGCCTCTGGAAAAACGTTACGTATGCGCAATTTCCTGCGCAAAAGCTACGAGAATAGGGTGATTACGCGGCAAAATTGCGCAAGTCTAACGTAAAGGCGGTGCGCTACGCCGGTCCAATAATGCGCAGATGTACGTATATCTGGGCCATTGTGTCTTTTTTCAAAATTGTCGCTCTTTTTTTGTTTAAAGCGCAAAAAATAAAAACCGCACAGGCGATCAAATACCACAAAAAGAAAGCTTTATTTGTGGGGAAAAAAGTTTGTCAATTTTGTTTGGGAGCCACATCGCATGACCGCGCAATTGTCAGTTAAAACAACGCAGTGCCTGAAGCTAAAATTTTGTCTGGGCAGGAAGGGGGAGTAGGTGCACAGTAGGCAAGTGGTTAACTATGAAACTCATTCTTAATGGACAAACCAGACCATATTAATTATACGGGAGTACTCCTTAGAGCTCTATCTGTTCAATAAATGTTATTGTTTAATACAAATTTAATACCAACTGGTTATCAACCGCTTGCCGACCACCCACAGTAGTTTTACGGCAGCAGGTCGGCTCGGCTGCGCAAAATCACATAATATAACGTGATTTCGCATTTCAGCAACTAGGGGCGTGCACACATCCCCCCTGCTCGCCCCTGGTGTCGACGCACGTGCCCGGCGGGTGCGTTCACCGCCGGGCACCCGCGATCGCTCGTTACAGAGCGAGAACCTGGGAGCTGTTTGTGTCCTTTCAGGGGGAGAAATGACTGATCACACATTCATACAATGTATTAACGTGATCTGTAATTTCTCCTAGTCAGTCCCACCCCCCTTCAGTTATAACACAATGAGGGAACATAATTAACCCCTTCCTCGCCCCCTGGTGTTAACCTCTTCCCTGCCAGTGACATTTTTACAGTAATCAAATGCCAATGGTCCCAAAAATGTGTCAAAAGTGTCTGCCATAAGGTCACAGTACCGGTAAAAATTGCATATCGCCGCCATTACTAGTAAAAAAAAATATATTAATAAAAATGCCATAAAACTATCCCCTATATTGTAGACGCTATGTCCCGATTCACAGACATCGGCGCATATTTATGCTGCCGTAGCGTATCTTCTTTACACTACGCCGGCGCAACGCAGAAAGGAAGGCATGGAATTCACAAAGCAAATGCTCCCAACGTTGCGCTGGCGTAGCGTATAGTTGTAGGCGTAAGTCAGTGTAAGTCAAAGTAGGTGGAAGTGGGCTGGAAGTGGGCGTGATACATTTAAATGAAGCGTGACCCCATGCAAATGATGGGCTGAGCTTCAGACAAGTATTTAAAATGAACTGCGCATGCGTCGTACCTTGGACGCATTCCAGTGCGCATGCTCACAATCACGTCGAAACAACTGGCTAAGATACTTTGAATCACTGCCTACAAAGTGAGCGTAACCTACGCCCAGCCCTATTCACGTACCACGTAAATGACGTAAAATTAGACGACGTTCGTTCCCTGGTCCATACCTTTGCATGAGTTGCACCTCCAATATGGGGAATAACTTTACACTGGACGTAAACCTTACGCAAATCGATTAAAACATGCGCCGGGCGCAAGTACACTCGTGAATTGGCGTATTTTTGCATTGAAAATCAATGGGAGTGCCAAATGCGTC
The DNA here is from genome assembly GCA_029574335.1 of Rana kukunoris. Lineage (NCBI taxonomy): Eukaryota > Metazoa > Chordata > Amphibia > Anura > Ranidae > Rana > Rana kukunoris. The sequence continues at coordinate 378,254,308 of CM056050.1, read as the reverse complement.
CAGCGTAACTATGCACCCACTATACGCCGGCATAGGCAAGTTACATCGGTCGGATGAAGTCAGTTTTTGGGCGTATCTTAGTTCTGTGGGCACGGCGCACAGATACGACGGCGCATATTTACACTTACGCTGCATGGGCCAGATTCATCAAGCCGCGCATAAAGTTGCGGCGGCGTAACTTTTCTTATTTACGTTACGCCACCGCAACTTAACATGCAAGTGCTGTATTTACAAAGCACTTGCGTGTTAAGTTGCGGTGGCGTAGCGTAAATTGGACGACCTAATTCAAAATAGGCGGGTAGGGGGCGTCTCCTATTTAAATTAGGCGCGTCCACGTGCCGAACGTACTGCGCATGCGCCGGCCATAGAATAAACCCAGTGCGCATGCTCCAAATCTCGTCGCTACTTGTCAATGAAAGCGACGTAAACGTAACTTACGCCAGCCCCATTCTGAATCGACTTATGCAAACGACGTAACTTACGTCCAATACGACAAGGTCACGACGTCCATACTTAACATAGGATGCGCCTGCTATAGGCAGCTTTATCTTTACGCCGGGAAAACCCTTACGTAAACGGCGTAAAGTGACTGCGTCGGCCCCGCGTACGTTCGGAATTGGCGTATCTCGCTGATTTACATATTCTCGGCGTAAATCAGCGAGAACGCCCCCGGCGGCCATTTTAAAACTGCATTTAAGATCCGACGGTGTAATACAATTACACCTGTCGGATCTTTGCTGCAAACTGGAGTATCTTGTTTTCTGCATACAGAAAACAGATAAGCCGTCGCAAAGTGTGAGTTATGCCGACGTATCACTGATACGCCGTCATAACTCTAACTGAATCTGGCCCCATATCTCTAGATGCGTAAGTGCTTTGTGAATCTGGGCCTATAACTTTTGTGAAAACCAATCAATAAACTCTTATTGCGTTTTTTTTTACAAAAAATATGTAGAAGAATACGCATCGCCCCTTCCTGCCCAGACAAAATTTTAGCTTCAGGCACTGCGTCGCTTTAACTGACAATTGCGCGGTCATGCGATGTGGCTCCCAAACAAAATGTACGTTTCCCCCCCCCCCACAAATAGAGCTTTCTTTTGGTGGTATTTGATCGCCCGTGCGGTTTTTATTTTTTGCGCTATAAACAAAAAAAAGTGACAATTTTGAAAAAAGACACAATATTTTTTGCTTTTTGCTATAATAAATATCCCATTTGAAAAAAAAAAAAGCGCAATAACCGTATAGTGACTGGTTTGCGCAAAAGTTATATTGCCTACAAAATTGGGGACATAATTATGATTTTTTTTTTAAATGTTTTACTAGGAATGGCGGCGATCTGCGATTTTTTTTTTTGGGACTGGGACATTATGTGAGTTATGCCGACGTATCACTGATACGCCGGCATAACTCTACCTGAATCCGTGCTTTGTGAATCCGGGCCTATAACTTTTGTGCAAACCAATCAATAAACGCTTATTGCGGTTTTTTTTTTTTAAAATATGTAGAATACGCATCAGCCTAAACTGAGGAAATGTATTTTTTTATATATATTTGTGGGGGATATTTATTACAGCAAAAAGTAAATAAATTGCTTTTTAAAACAAAAAAAAAATACGCACATGTGATCAAATACCACCAAAAGAAAGCTCTATTTGTGGGGAAAAAAAGGATCCCAATTTTGTTTGGGAGCCACGCAATTGTCAGTTAAAGCGATGCAGTGCCGAATCGCAAAAAGTGGCCCGGTCATTGATCAGCAAAATGGTCCTGAAGTGGTTAACAACCACCTTACCTGTCTTAATTATTTTATTGTTACAGTATCTGTGATCCTGATTTCTGTCCTTTCATTACTTCTACAAAATAGAATGAAACAATTTTTTAAATACATGGTATACTGGGTTTAAAGTATAGTTTTTGTTTCTGGAGCCCCTAAAGCATTGCACCAGTGATCAGCCAGAGCACTGTATCAATTTAAATAGCCTGCTTGGTGCCATAATTGGTGATTGATGAGTGTGTGTGCATTTCCTAAGTGTATGTGAAGGGCCATGAGTTGGTCGGTGACTGTGTGGGAATCTGCCAAGAGAGGCCATCTTACTTACTGGCATGTCCTTCCTGACAACCCACTTCCTACTGCTAGTGTGTTAGTGTAGTACAGTGTTTAATACAGCATTACCTAACATTTAGTGCCATATTTAGTGCTGTATAACCCTTTTTTGGCTGCTGCATGGTTATGTGTTTTGTTTTCTTTGTTTGTTTTTTGTGTCCCCTGCCTTCCGCCTTTTTTTTTTTTTAATTGTCAGTGGTAGTTTTTCTCACTGTGATGCCCATGTTTCCCCTTTTTATTTTATTTTTATAGTTTTTACATTTCTCTCAGCGTCAGTCCTAAATTAAAAGTGCACCAAACACCCTTTTCCATTCAATAAAGTGCATCCAATCACACATTTCCAAGTTTCTAGAAATGTGGATAATAACCCCCCCCCCACATCAGGTCTGGGCCAAGGAAGAGAGGTAGATGCTCCAAAGCCACTATGAGGGGGCCAACAGCGTCTGTGTCTATAGGCAAAGGTGGACGTGGTCCGTTCTCAGGTAGGGCACATTTGTCTCCGTTAAGTGATGTTGCCTGTGCTATCCAGCCATGACATGCAGAGGAGGTAGTGGACTGGCTTATTAAATCATCCTCATCCTCCTCATCCTCTATGACCCCAGCTGACACTAGTGAGCAGTCCACCCCTGCTGCCAGATTGGCTTATTCTGCCTCTAGAAAGTTACGGGGGGGAAGGTATCACCAACACCCAAAGACCAATGTTTCTGCAACTGTGTGATAAGGGCATCAAATTTCTATTTTTCATAGAATGGCTAATTCTTGGTTTCATCAAGACTACCTTTAAAAGGATATGGGGTGAAGGCACCACCAACACTCAAAGACGCACCTGTTTGACAGGGGTATCACATTGAATTTTTTTACAGCAGGGCCAATTATTGCTTTTTTCAAGAGTACCTCTATAGGGTTATGGTGTGAAGGCACCACCAACACCCAAAGCCCAATTTTTCTGCACATGTTACTTCCATCCAAAGTCTGTGAAAGAGACACCAGATTTTATTTAAAATAAATGTTAATTTTGACCTGAGTGTACTATAATTTGGCATATTCACATCAGACTTGCTCACTATGGTGCAAAACTGTGTTATTTCCATCCAAAGTCTGCCAAAAAAGACTTTATCCAAAAAATCTCTAACTGTGTGCTCTAAATTGTGCCCCAAGTTATGTTTGCTAAATAAAGAAAACTTGCAGGTGCGCATGCGCGGGACTTCCGGGAAGACGCATTGACCGGGAGCTCCGAGCCGCCCCAGCACACAAAGGCTTACAGCTAAGCTAATATTAGGAGGACATTGCCGAGGACGGTCCTAAAGGGGAGCGGGAGGTGCGGAGCACATTCCTGGATGTTAGGTTCCGGTGACAAGAAGGGATTTAGCCGGCAGCTGGACTTCGGCCTAGCAGCTCCCTCAGCCTCCAAGATTGCGGCCACGGCCTCTTCTCGTGGCGACACAGCAGGCCTGAAAACTAGTGCGGACCCCTCGTCCCCGATCCAGCATGCTATACCTCTGCTGGCAACTCCAGTGAGTACCGCTCCTCCTCACTTAGCCTCACCAGCCTCCACTGAATCGCTCCTTAGCTGCACGATGGCGGACATTATGAATACCCCCATGCTGCAATCCCCCATGAGCCACGCTGGCTTCCAGATGCCTTCCCCCATCCCTCAGCCCCCTCAGACTGATATGACACAACTCATCAATTGCTTCTCAGACATGCTAGCAGCAGGGCTGATGCAAACTGCAGCGCAGATTACATCCTCCATCAAGGCAGACCTGCAAAGCATTGGGGCCCGCATTGATGCCATTGAACAGGCTGTGGAAAACACTATAGCCCGCACCAACCAAAACACTAACTGCATACAGACGTTGCAGGACCATCTTGAAATCGCACTCGCTAAAATTGATGATTTGGAGAATCGCAACAGGAGATATAACTTTCGTATTAGGGGAATCCCTGAGGAGGTTACTAATATTCCTGATGTAGTGAAACTATTCATTAAGAACGGTATTCCCGACATCCCAGACCACAAGTTCGAGCTGGACAGGGCCCACAGAGCTCTACAGCCTCCCCGCCAAGACGGGCTCCCGAGGGATGTAGTGGTTAAGCCCCACTATTACAGTGTAAAAGAGGAAGTTATGAGGAGATCCCGCAATCTCGATGACCCTAACATCCAAGGAAACAAAATACAGATCTTTGCAGACATCTCACCGACCACAATCCAGAAGAGGAGGTCCCTGAAGCCCCTTCTAGGGGTCCTCTTACAGAAATCCATCAAATACAGGTGGTCCTTTCCATTTCGCCTTCAGTTTGATTACAAAGACAAATCGTACGGCTTCTCAAGCTTCAGAGATGGTGAACAGCTGTTATTACGTGTCGGGATTCATCATTTAAGAATTACCCCCTCAGGATTCTTCTCTTCGACCTGGATCTTCAAAGAGACCTCCTACCAGCAGCCCCATCACTCCGCTGTGGAACAAGCAGCAACCAAAGAGGCAACCAAGATGACTTTGCATCCCTTTTCCATCTCTTTGGGATCACTGTACCCTATTTAGGGTGTTTTACCCCCCGTCTGTATAGTGCTGTTCACTATACAATACCCACCGAGTTCGTGTCACTCACATCTTTTTTTTTTCCTTAAGGGTTTCAAAGCTTGACTCTGAATTGTGCTTTGCCCACCATGCCCACTCTGCTCTCCCCCTGATGACTACGGGAAATTATCCTTCTAAGCATTTTTCTTTGTTATTTTTTGTTGTATTTGATTTTTCCCCTTAAATAGGAGAGATAGGGGGAGGGCAAACGTAAAGGGCAATGACAGAAATGACCAAGGGAGAACCCTGTTCTCCTTCTTATTTGAATTATTGCTTTGTAGTTCATGTTTGTTATCTGATTTGGTTTGGATGCTGCCCCTCCCTTTGTTTCCATCCCTGGCCTTCCCTATCCCTCTTCCCTGCCCTTCCCCCCCTTTTCTAAATGTTTCCTCATACAGCACCAGGGTTTACAAGAAATTGATTAATCTGTTTGCCATATTGTCTGTGTTCCAACCTTGTTTAGTGGATACAGCTTTCATCTGTTTAAAAATTGGCTCCCAAGCCTAGAGGTCTCCTATCTACAGTTCTGATATTTTAATGTGGGCCGATGAGCTGGGGCGGACAAGCATGCCACTTTTTCTGCAGTACCGGGAAGGAGCTCGCTCCTCTTGTGACTGCAGGCAAACAACCCCCCTAGAGGTTGTTACCTTTCTGAGCCCAATCTCTTATTGGGTCTCAGTCCAGGACTTGGCTGACCAGTCCTGCTTACACACATTCCTAGTCGTTCTTGCCTAGGTCTCTTTTTTCCTTTTGACTAATCCCTATTCTCTTCTTATTATTCCAATGTCTGAGTCTTATTTACCTTGTTTTTCTTTTTGTACTTATTTTATTCCCCAGGAACCTACACGGAAGGACTCCACTTTCCCCAGACATCAGCCGCGACTTTCACCCGGATCTTCTCTGCACACTTCCAGTCTCTCGAGGATCAAGGTAGGCCTCTCTCCTGTATGCTCGCACTCACCCTCTTTTGTCCATGGCTGATACATCACATCGACAGAATGCCCTTAGGATAGCCTCACATAATACCCAAGGCCTAAATTCCCCGGTCAAAAGAAGCAAGGCTTTCCAGAGTTATTACACGAGGGGCCTTGATATAATTCTCCTCCAGGAGACTCACTTCCCCAGCAGTTACAATCCCCCCTTTCTTCACCGTGGGTACCCCACCTTTTTTTTTGGCGAATGCTGACACTAAAAAGAGAGGGGTAGCAATACTTTTCTCAAAAAATACCCATTTTGTACACTCCCTGACTGTTACGACAAGGAGGGGCGTTACATCCTGGTTAATGGATCGATAGAAGGGAGGGTCCACACCATAGTTTCCTATTATGCCCCTAACCGGGGACACGCTAATTTCTTCTCCATTTTGCTTAACACACTTGCACCTCATTTCGAGGGCAGGGTTATATTAGGCGGTGACTCCAATATCACCTTTGACAATATCCTTGATAAATCGGCGGCAGGGATCCCCAATCTCAAAAGACCTCTTAAACAGAGCCTTCACATTGCACATCTTCTACACTCCCTGGGCCTCATTGACACATGGAGGGAACTCAACCCTTCGGTGAAAGACTACACACACTATTCGGCACCCCATAAGACCTATGCCAGAATTGATCATATCTTTTTGCCCTCTTCTGACATCCACATTGCTTCTCATGCTTCCATTCACAAAGTCCCATGGTCTGACCACTCCTTGGTGCTCCTTAAGCTTTCTAACATTGTATCTCCCCCCGGGCATCGTCTGTGGCGCTTAAACGCATCTCTTCTCTCCAACCCGGTGCATTGCACTATGTTGGAGAAGGAGATTCGTGAATACTTTGGGAATAATGACAAAGGCAATATTTCCCCCAGTTCCCTTTGGGGAGCCCACAAAGCAGTGTTGAGGGGAAAAAAATGTAATCGCAACTGAAGCGGGAACGAAAGGCGAACATAGCGAACCTTGAGAGAGATTTCAAAATTCTTAGCAAGAACCACAAACGGAATCCCTCTCAGGCTTCCCTTGCCAAATTTGATCCCGCCAGGTTGGCGCTCAATTTGGCTCTCACTTCTTCGGCGGGCAAGCATTTGCAATGGTTGAATAGTAAACATTACATGCGGGCGAACAAGTTTGGCCCACAGCTGGCGGCCTAACTTACCCCCAAACTACGGACATATACCCTCCCAAAGATCAAGGCTTCGAATGGTACCCTGACCCAAAACCCTGGGAAGATTCTCAAGGCTTTCCAATCGTTCTACTCCACCCTGTACTCATCTGACACCCAACCCTCCCATACCAATCTTGACACCTATCTACAGAATGTGCCTTTTCCTACACTCTTAGACTCCCACCGATCTATCCTGGATTCGCCATTTCAGATAGCAGAGATTAGCGCAGTTATTAAAGATCTTAGGAAGGACTCGACCCCGGGCCTTGACGGGTTCTCAAACCATTACTATAAGACTTTTTCTGAGATTTTTTCCCCCTATCTGGCCCGGTTCTTTAATTCCTTATGCAAAGATTCCCCTCTTGACCCTTCGGCGAACTTAGCTTACATGTCAGTAATTCCCAAACCGGGTAAGGACCCTAGCGAAGTAAGCAATTATAGACCAATCTCCTTGATTAACAACGACTTGAAGATATTGACAAAAATTTCAGCGAACAGATTAGCATCCTTTATTGGTTCATATATTCACAAGGACCAGGTGGGGTTTATACCGAGGAGGCAGGGACCGGACGAGATTCGGAGAGCTGTAGACGTTATTTCTCTTATGAGATCGAGTTGGGAAGGAGGCCCACCCCAGGAAGGCTACTTGCTTTCCATTGATCTACAAAAGGCGTTTGACACGGTTGCGTGGCCCTATCTTTTCACCTTGCTCCAGAAATGGGGCTTTGGTCCCGACTTTATTAAAACTTTAGAGGCTCTTTACTCCCAACCAATAGCACAGATTAGGTTCCATGGTCACTTTTCAGATCAATTCCCCATCAGGAAGGGTACGAGACAGGGCTGCCCCCTATCCCCCCTCCTATTCGCGGTAGCCATTGAGACTTTGGCTATCGCGATTAGAAACCATCCAGACATCCAGGGAGTTTGCTGCGGCCAATCGACACACAAATGCGCCTTGTTCGCAGATGACGTCCTCCTCTTCATCACATCCCCCCTCACCTCGCCCCCTAATGTGACCCGCCTTCTCAAAGATTTTGGCAGCATATCAGGCCTTACAGTTAACATGTCTAAATCAGTGGCCCTCAAGGTCTCAACCCCTCAAACCCAAGTAGACAGCTTGGAAAGCCACTTCCAAATTATATGGATTTGTACCACCATTTATCCTCAATAAAAAAGTTTGAAAACAAACAAAAAAAATAGTGAAAAAAAAAAAAAGAAAAAAAAAAAGAAAAGCTACTTCCCCTTCCCCTGGAATTCTATTTTCATACCCTACTTAGGCATCAATCTCACCTCACGGACTGAACTTCTCCACAAACATAATTATCCTCCCATGGTTAAAAAGCTTACGGAAGACCTACGCCAATGGTCCCTGTATAAATTACCTTGGCTTGGCCGCGTAAATGCCGCCAAGATGACCCTTTTACCTAAAATGTGTATCTTTTCCGTTCCCTACCCATCCCAGTCACTAAATCATATATTAACATCCTCCAATCTGCTATCATTATTTGGGATAAAAAAGGACACCGCTTATCTAAGACCGCCCTTTATAGGCCCAGATTGAAGGGGGCCTTGGATTACCCAATCTGTGGTGGTACTACCGAGCTGCCCAACTTAGCCAGTTCTCGATAATCTACCTGAAAGGGCCTAAACCGGACTGGGTCTCCATGGAAAGAGCTGCGACACCAGGGTTCACCCTAGACCCTAGCCACCCCAAAAGCCGATCTTAGCTCCTACATTATCCCATTCTATGTCTTTATGTGATTCTTTATACAAATTGAAACCCCTGATATTCCATTGGCACCCACTGGCCCATATTTTCCATAACCCCTGTTTCCCCCCCGGATTGGACATTATTGCCTTCAAATGGTGGCTTGACAAAGGCCTATACCGAATTGGCCACTTTTTTTAATTCAAATGGGCCCCTCACTCTAGGTTATTGCACTTCTAGACTTAAAATGCCCCCATCCGAGAAATTCTGGTTCTATCAGCTTTCCCACTTCCTAAACCAGATTAAGAGAGCCAATGTAGAACCACTTTCAGTAACTCCCTATGAGCAGTGGTGCTCATGAGCCATGGACACAAGAGGGGGTATTTCTCTAATTTACTCAGCTTTGGCCGAGCCTCTAGAGAAAGCGTTATATATGACGAGTTGGGACCGTGACCTTGACCTTGATTGGACGTTGGAACTGTAGCACTCTAATTTGGGGGCATTTTTAATGTTTCACTGGTTGAAGCGAGTATCAAGGTCATGACCCGTTGGTACCTAGTTCCCACTCGCCTTGCCAAATTTTACCCACAATCCTCGCCTCTGTGCTTTAGAGGCTGTGGACATACAGGCTCCCTCCTTCACATATTGTGGGAATGCCCTAGAATCCGGTCCTTTTGGTATAAAATCTTCAACCTTATCTGAAAAATCACGAGAGTGGGGGTAGCTTGAGACCCTACCATCGCCTTACTTAACAACCCAATCCCTAAAATTCCCAAGAGCACACAGGCTCTGATTTTGTTCATCTTGTTGGGAGCCAAGATGACTATTACCAAGGCCTGGAAGTCCCTGTCAGTTTCCTTTCCAATGGCCAAAAGGAAAATATCCTGGATAATGTCTAAGAGGATCTCCAACGTTATCATTGATACTGTTGACAGTTTCAAACTTATCTGGGAACCCTGGGCTTCATATGTTGGAGTCCTCCTCTGATTTGTTTTTGATGCTAACCAGGGATTTTTTTTTTTTTTTATTTTTTTTTTTTTTGTCCTCTTACACATGAATCCCCTGAGTTTCTGGCCTTCCGTGTATCTCCTAGCCTTCTGTCCTTCTCTTTCTTTTCTGTTCTCTTTTCTTCTGTCTTTCCTTTCTCTGACACTCTAATCTCTTTAGTTAACCTAATTTAGCTATTGAGGCAGTTCTTGACCATAAGGGTCCTTTCGTTACTTATCCTTAGTTACGGTTAATGATATGCAGGGCCGCCATCAGGAAATATGGGGCCCCTTACACAGTTTCAGGCATGGGCCCCTTGGAGCAGAGAACCTGGGGACCTCCAGACCCCTAAAAAAAAAAAAATGTCCCTTTTTAATAAAAAATACAATAAAAAAAATATTTAAAAAAAAATATATTTTTTATAAAAATATAAATAAAAAAGGGGGGCTTTCCATCCAGGGCCCTGGGGGCCTCCGGACTTCTAAAAAATAAAAAATTGGCCCTTTAATAAAAAATAAAATAAATATATATTAAAAAAATATATTTTTTTTATAAAAAAATAAATAAAAAAGGGGGGTTGCCATCTGGGGCCCTGGGGGCCCTCGGGCCCCTTGCAGGTGTACTGCCTGTACCCCCTGATGGCGGCCCTAATGATATGCCTTTTGTGTTGAGGGTCTCTTGTATGTCACTAGCTGGAACCAGGGGGGATTGGAATTTTCCCATCTCTCCTGGCCCTTATGATACCTCGACCCTTATGCCTTGTTAGCGTTTGTTCCCAGACCTGTGCTCTTCAAAGTTTAGTTTGCCTATCCAGGTTCTAGGTGTTTTATACGGAGCATGTGTTATGTGGGGGATAATCCGAACCATTCACCTCCTGCGCAGCTTGTTCCCTTTTGGGGAGCGGGGAGAAGGTGGGGCGGGATCTCCAGGCACCTTAGTATGTAACAGTTTTAAGTGCTCTTTCATGCTCTTTTGGATATGGTAATGTATTGCTTTATATTTGCTTTGGTCACTATTTGCCTTACTTTGTATCACTGCAAATTTTCAATAAAAATTATTTACGTAAAAAGAAAACTTGCAGGGAAAATAAATTCAAATGTCATCTTTTTTTTCTCTTTAGAAATGTCAGTTTTGCTGCAGCAGGTTCTATACACAGAACAGATGCACCACTTTACCGGGACCCCCATGCACTATATTTGAAGGAATTTTTCATGTTTATTATTTCACTTTAAGCATCAATAAAATTACTGCTCCTGTCTTAAAAAAACAAAAAATTTTTGCATTAGTACATGTTCCCCAGAGCAGTACCTGTACCCCCATACTCTTGTTATGGCCAATAACTTATAAGCCTTCTAAATGGCGACTTTTGATTTTTCAAGTTCTAGCTATATAGACTTTAATAGGGTTCACAGAGGCTTTCCTAAAGATGCGATTTACAAAACAAACTACCCCACTGTTGCTGCCTTTATCTGATCAGTGCTATTTTTATCATCTAATGTAAGTGTTCTTACCTACATCAAAATATCCCACTTTACAGTATTACGCTATGTGCTCTTTCTTTTTCCTTTTTTGAATACTCTCCATGTGGCTCTGTTGCTTGACCTCTGGTGGGTCATTCCCTACAAGCATCTATTACCTACTCACCTTGGGCTTCACACCTTGAAGTGTTGGATGTCGTATGAGAGCTGCAGTTGATGAATGGTCCTACAGGATTTTCATTGTGCTTGATTGAACCTTTTGAACATATGTTCCTCAGGGTTCAATATTTTCAGCAAGCCTCTCTTCAGATGGTGGCGGCTTCTTCTTCTTTCCTACACATCATTTGTCATGTTTGGATTAGGGGAGCATCATCACGTTTACCTTTATTGGACTAACATCTTTTTTTTATATATGTCACTATAGAGACTTTTTTCTTCATATTCATTTGTTATATGTACTCACAGATACATGTTTATTTGTTTTTATACACAGTGTTTTCATCACTTGGTATAACCTTTAGCACTACATTTATATGTTTTGTTAACTAACACTTCAGGCTACTTCTGATGTCACATCTGACCTGGACTTCCTGGTGGCGGAACTCATGCCAATTCCGGGAGGATATTCAAGTTAGGAGCTGCAAACAGTATATGTTGTCAAAAGAAGTCACAATTTCTCTAGTTTATATATTCAACAATAAAACATGGCAGGTACTCTCCCTTCCATACCAAGGTTAAAAAATTATTATAATTATAATAATAACAATTTTTGGTCTGGAATTCCACTTTAACATAATATTTGAACACAAGGGTAACCTATGTGCTTTCATGCCGGGGTTGTTGGTTTAGACTTATATGATCTCCATCTTCACCATCTATCTGACTAAACATATGTTTCATTTGGCACTGATAATCAGCAGGTCACAGCTTTTTAATAGTTTTCTATTACTATAGATAAAATGCAGTTGTTTACAGTTTTGACATGCATTTTGTCGGGACCCCTCGGGATAATCTAAATGCATTTGTCAGATGTTGCACAAAAGCTTTTTGCTACATAACATGATACAAAAATTGTCCCTGACAAGTGGCTAATAATTTCAGATCCACTCTCCCCAATGCTGCAATAAACCGCCTTTGACAGCATAACCAGTTCCTCAAATTTACAAGACAATGTGCCTTAGGCTAGACGATTATCAGAAACAAAGAAAATGTCACTGCTGTTCCACAGCTGAGAATACCGTTTTATGATAATTTACTGAAGGCTTAATAAAGATTTGTGTACATGGCTTCAGCATATTGCACATGATAGATATTCACATTCAAGGCCCATGCTGTACAAAGGCACAGTGTAGATAATCCAGGTTGTGTTTTTCTAGAGCTGGGACTGTATTTTTAAAAAAAAATTAGTATGATCCTGCAAATGCTAATGTGTTAGATTATTTTTTTTTTTCTAAAGTTTTGCCTCACTGCCTACAATATTCAGCAATTTAGCTAGGACGAGTCAAAGGTTAAACACACCCCTGAGCGCATTGCTGTATTTTGGTAAATGTATATGACTGGAAGATGGAAGTTGTGCAAAGATTTGGACCTACTTTGTAGATCTCTGTACTAATGCATTATTGGAGCTGATTACGCTATATTTAGTAGCTATTGTTATGGTACCGAAGTCAGGACTTTAAATAAATTAATTTTATTAAATAATTCACTAGTAACACCAGACTTGGATCAAAAAGGCTGAAGTTCTTTATTTATAGGCTTAATAATAATAATAATAATAAATGTATATAGCTTTAAATTATATTTCATATATAAATATTACATAACAATACTAACACAATTAATAATAATAATATTAAGCTCAGGTTAAATACAAACATACAATGCCAGAGCGGCCAATTCGAAACAAGACTGTAAGTCCAAATTAAAAATGTCCAAGGCGATGTTGGACAAATGAACACCATCAGTCTGGTAAAAGCCATGAACGCCATTCCAGATCAACATGCATAAAAGACAGTCCATGAAGGGAAGGCATACATTTTGCTATTTTTCTATTAATTATTTTACAGATTTTTTCCAAAATGCCTAACTTCATTAGAAATCAGACAATTTAAATGTGACACAATCTCGAAATACACCAAGACTGATTCTGGAATGAATGCACAAAAAGTCAGATTTAATTTTTAAAAGAAGATCAAATGTCTTGTAGTGACCAATATCATTGCCTGCCAAATGCAAAACAATTATATTAGGTGAAGGTCAATGCAAATACAAAAAAGATAACACGTCTCTTAAATTAGAACATTTCATACCCCTGTTTCCATACCACCAAATGTGAAATTCAGACAAAGGGCAGACTCAAATTTGTGCCGTTAATCCTCCGAAAAGCACGATGGGGGGACCAAAATATATATGAATGTCCAGACACCTGCAAAGTTCAAAAGGAAACATTAGGATGTACAAATAACAATCCGACTTCCACCTGCCAATATTTTTTATAGCAGCACAAGATAAACTTTGGCCACCTCTGTAGCAGCTAGTGTTGCTCACGAATATTCGCATTGTGAATATTCGCTACGAATATTGCATATTCGAGTATTCGCGAATAACACGAATATCGCGGCGAATATTCGCTATTTCGAATATTCGTATTTTTTCAATTTTTTTTTTTTTAAAACAGATCACATCCTAGAGATCCCCATCGACGTCTAAAAGCATTGCTGGTATGATTAGAGACCTTGGGCCGAGTAGCTGCAGCGCTCATTTTATATTGCCGAAAAATCGCAATGCGATTATTCGGCAATAGCGATATCGCGCGATTATTTTGTATTGTAATATATCACGAATATTCTGAGCCAATCAGAGTGCTCCATTCCGCATTTCTCAAAATTTCGCAATTATTTTGTATTGTAATATATCACGAATATTCTGAGCCAATCAGAGTGCTCCATTCCGCATTTCTCGAATATTCGCAATTATTTTATATTGTAATATATCACGAAAATTCTGAGCCAATCAGAGTGCTCCATTCCGCATTTCTCGAATATTCGCAATTATTGTGTATTGTAATATATCACGAATATTCTGAGCCAATCAGAGTGCTCCTTCCGCATTTCTTGAATATTCGCAATTATTTTATATTGTAATATATCACGAATATTCTGAGCCAATCAGAGTGCTCCATTCCGCATTTCTCGAATATTCGCAATTATTGTGTATTGTAATATATCACGAATATTCTGAGCCAATCAGAGTGCTCCTTCTGCATTTCTCGAATATTCGCAATTATTGTGTATTGTAATATATCACGAATATTCTGAGCCAATCAAAGTGCTCCTTCCGCATTTGCCGAATATTCACAATTATTGTGTATTGTAATATATCACGAATATTCTGAGCCAATCAGAGTGCTCCATTCCGCATTTCTCGAATATTCGCAATTATTTTGTATTGTAAAATATCACGAATATTCTGAGCCAATCAGAGTGCTCCATTCCGCATTTCTCGAAATTTTGCATTCGCATTCGCAATTCGCATTCGCAATAGCGAAATTTCGCAATCATTTCATGTTCAAAAAATATCACGAATATTCGTATTTAGCGAATATATCTCGAATATTCGACTATATATTCGAGATACATCGCAAAATCGAATATGGCATATTCTGCTCAACACTAGTAGCAGCGCCGACCTGAAATGAGTGTGATAAAATACGAAGGTGACCAAGTTGAAGGAATTACAAACATTTATGCGGTACAGACTGAAACTGATACCTAGTTAAAGGTAAACCAGAAAGTGCACAACTAAATGTCCAGAAGATAATGGACGAACTGCTAAAAATTGCTGAATTTGAGAAACTGTACATATAAGGGGATTAGAAATTATTCAAACTTTTATCCATAGACCTTTACTCAACTGATCCGTTTTGATTTCCCAAACAACAAACCCACCTCATCAGATACATTACGCGGAACTAATTTCAACAACCTGAATGCCCCCCAAAAAAAATATATATCAGATTTGATCTGATATTTTATGGCAGTCTATGATCTGCCATAAAAGGTATTCTTGTGATTACCTTTCAACTTTTGTTGAACTGTAAAAAAAACTCTGGCAAGAAGGAATACCTCTGAATTAAAAAAATTAAAAAAAAATATGCCATACAATGTTTTCTTGACATGTGAATAAGAATAATTACGGGATAATGAAAAAATTCAAAAAAGCCAAAACTAAACTTTCTGAGAAAACAGAAAATAAATTATTAGAATATTCCAAAAAACTATACCACAGAGACCACACGTCTTTGTATCCTGCCCACGTAGATGGATCTTCAGAATTCCTAATAGTCAAACTTACGATTATGTTCCATAAGAAACTCGGGCAAGGGATACCATCCCGATTCGCTTGCGGCACCAATTCTTGAAACCAATTTAACTGTAAACGTGATAAAGCGTCAGCCACAACAATGGAATCACCATAAGCATGTTTAGATCTTAACCAAATGTTTAACGATAAACATTTAAAGACCAAGTGACATAATAAAGCAATGACCGGTAAGGATTTGGAAGATAGACAATTAATGGCGTAGACAACACCTTTGTTGTCTGAATGATGCAAAATGTGTTGATTCTAAAAAGCCTCACCCCATAATTCCAAAGCCACGACCACAGGGAACAACTCCAGCAAAACAATGAATTTCGTAAAACCTTTAAAGCCGCGTACACATGATCGGTTAAAACCGATGAAAACGGACTGAAGTTAGTTTTCATCGGTCCAAACCGATCGCGTGTAGGCCCCATCGGTCCGTTATCCTTCCGTCCAAAAACAGAGGGCTTGCTTTAAAATTGAACCGATAGACGGCTAACCAATAGGTCAAAACCGATCGTTAGTACGCACGAGCATTGGTTAAAAATCCTTGCATGCTCAGAATCAAGTCCACGCATGCTTTGAAGCATTCAACTTCGTTTTATCATCACGTCGTTGTGTTTTACGTCACCGCGTTCTGACACGATCGGTTCATGAACCGATGGTGTGTAGGTACATCAGTCCATCAGTCAGCTTCATCGGTGAACCAAAAAGCAAAGATACAAAAACATTGCAGCCAATTATTTAACGATCGAGGAACAGATTTTTTTCTTATCATCCTCAAACTTGTCATCTCTTTTTTCAAAATTACACTTTTTAGATAATGGCAATAGAGAGAGAATATCAATATAATCACCTCTCTATATTTTTTTTGTGCAAACTGCACTAAGATGAAAACCCAAAGGTGAAATCTTGCAGGGGAGGGATGACAGAAGACAATGAAGAAGTAACAGAAACGTGTACAATCCTTTGAGTGAGATAACAAGGTGTCAGACGTATTAACTTGCCATGCAGTTGCAACAGTATTAGTATAAACAACAGCAGGATATTTCAATTTATCAATTTTATTTAATAAGACACGTGACCATTCACTAAAATTAGAAGAACAGCAGTTTTACCTTTAAACAGGGTAGAGGGTTCTTTACTGTGGTTCTCTTCCACAGTTTACAGTGGTTTAAAGTGGTTCTCTTCCACAGGCAGTGGTTTCAGCGGGGAGCATCAATAATTAAAAAAAAAACTATTAGATAAGCACCTGAACGACCACAACATACAGGGATATATAATGTAATATTGACATAAAATCACACACATAGGTTGGACTTGATGGACTTTTTTCAACCTTGCCTACTATGTAACTATGTACCTATCTATGGAATGAAATCATTTACAAAAAAGATAATTATATTGCCCATATAGCGAATTAAGTTCAGGGTGGCTTGTCCTTCACCTCCGAAGTTGAGAGAGGGACTCTGGAAGTCTCGTAGCTGAAAGTAACGGGACGAATGAAAACTGTAACATAACTGTTAATGCCGCACCGGATGAGCACCAGAAGCACCAGGAGAACAGATCCTGGGATAAGGGAGAAAGTCAATCTTTGTAGAGAGACGATCAGTTAATCTCTTTGGCTTGTCACCGACTAGGATATAAACTCTGCGTCAGGCGGGAATTCATAGAGGGCCATTATGTCTTATTAAATTCTGTTTCGCAGAAAAGTTTTATCCCCATCTCAAGTCATATTCCCTCTCAAGGGCCTTTCCTCATAACTAAGGTCCTCCAGTCCCTGTATTAGTTGTAATAGAAAATGATACTAAAGCGCTACTACTGTATGTATCAAATGAATGAAACAAACAAAAGGATGAACAAATGATAACAGATGCAACCATTCCAGTCTTGGAGAGTGGGAGAATTATCGTTTTATCTCTGGAGTTAATCTACGTTTGCCAATAGTCTCAGATTTTGGAAAGAGTATGGCACAACTGCAAATCTACTAAGACATGGATGTTAACCTAAACCGGTCAGGCAAGGAGAGCATTCCTCAGAGAAACAGCCAAAAGGACCATGGTAATTCCAGAGGAGATGCAGTGATCCACAGCTCAGGTGGGAGAATCTGTCCACAGGACAACTATTAGTTGTGCACTATACAAATCTGGCCTTTATGGAAGAGTGTCAAGAAGAAGGTTTTTAGTTGAAAGAAGTCCATAAGAAGTCCAGTTTGCAAACGCTATGTGTGGCAGAAAACGCACACTACACATCACCTGGGCTGAGTGAGGCTGCTTTTTGCAAGAGCTCACGGCCTGAACCCTCATTCCCCGGCAGAAAAAAGCTTGAAATCCGTTATGAGCTCAGCCAAGAGATACAGGACCAGAGCAGCAACATGGGGGACCCCCTCGAGCAAGATCTTTGGAGAAATCCAGCACTATTTTAAGCAGCTACAGGAGAAATCCCCTGGTGCCTCGCACACAGAGCTGAACAGAAGGCCCAAGCCTCGACCTCCAGCGAACACCTGCCTGAAACCCAGCTGACATCTGACCGCTCCCCAGATTGACCTGCGGTATCTAAGCAGGACATGATGTCTCCCCCTCGACAGCTAGATGCTACTATGCTGGATCAAGACATCAGGGAGATGTTGCAGGCCCTCCCTACCCAGACCGCCATTGAGGCCCTGATCCTCCGCCACGAAGAGACCCACAGACGAGACATACAGTAGGTGAGAGGAGAAGTATCCTACCTGACAGAAAGGGTGTCGAGGGGTGAGACGTCTGTCTCGTCGTTGGAGGTCTGGGTGTCATCGCTGGAGCGCTATTGGGACCAGCACCAAGACATCGCACTGCAGCTGCACCTGGAGGACATCGAGGATCGGAACCGTCAAAATAACCTGTGGCTCCGAGGCATCCCGCAACCTGTGGAGGTGAAGAATGTTGGTGATACGGCCAGGGGGATCTTCCGGACCATACTCGAATATCCAGAGGCAGACATCATTCTGGATAGGACGCACAGAGCCTTAGGCCTCAGGCCTACTGACCTGAACAGGCCAGGGGATGTTATTTGCCGACTCCACCGCTACACCCAGAAGGAAGCCATCCTGAGACGTGCGCAGGAGCATGGAGACATAGCGGTGAATGGATCGCAAATCAGAATCCTGCAAGACCTTTCCAGATCAACACTACGACACAGGGCCCTGCTACAACCACTCCTGGATTTGGCCAAACAGAGTGGCTTCACATACCGCTGGGGATATCCCCTATCGGTGACCTTCTGCAGAGAACCAGGGGCCTTCACGCTTTAATCCACCGCAGATATGCCGACACTGTTCCGCTTCTGGGCACGGAGCAAATACCGGTGCAGAACTGGCTACAAATTTTCCCGTGCCAACTGGGCAAATCGGGCGCTTCCGCAGACTGCGGTCCCATACCGCCCCGCCTGCAGAGAGGCAGACAGAGGCACTGGTCGGTATCGGTGTCCCTTACTTGACCCCCCTATCCTCACGATTGTGAATACCCCAACTGTGCAAATATGGGACATTAATGCCGGCAAACTTTTGCTGAACCCCCCCTGTCATGGGACACCCTACTCCCTACTCCCCTTATATTTTCCCCCCGGGGACACCCACTGCCAACCTCCAGTCGAAGATGGCCCCTGGACCTGCTACCCTAGCCATCAGGCGCAACACTTCTAGCAGCCCATATGAGCCAAATTCCAGTCATTGGACGCTGTGGGGATCCGTTCCTACACCACCCTGACTTGAAGGATGGCTTGGAACACTCCTGGGTGGGCCCAGCCGCATTACCCACCATGCCGAACATTAAGACCAGGCAGAACAGAAACCTGAGGGATGCCGCTGCTCCCCCACTCCCCTTTTTTTTTCTTTGCCTGCCCCTACAATTAGTACTCACGGGGACCACACTTGATTGCCAGCCGCTATCTTGCGGATGCTGCAGGGGGCGGTGGGGGGTATGACCCAATGGGTCGGGGATGGGGATGCACTTCATGTTTAAATTGCACTATGCTCCCTTGTTATCCTAGCTCTGTTACATGTTATGTGTAGTTTATTGAGTCCTATTTTTGTGAATGTTTACTAGCAATCCGTTGCCATGTTTTATTAGACTCGTTGTACTGGTTTTTGTTTAACTCGTCATTTCTGTTTGCCGGGATGGATGGGGAGGGCCGGGGGTTCACCTCCTGGCTCTGTCTATCAATTTCCCCACTTAGGATTGCGCTCCATATCCAGAATATCTCTGGAGAGCGCCATAGCCGATTGGGCTACACTAGACCTTCTCCTGCTGCTGCACGCCCTAGTGACGCCTCCTAACCTCCTTTTCTTTTCTCTCTCTGAACTAGTTCCCCTTTTTCTATTCTCCCCCACGACTGCATGGATCTTGTGACCCCCCTCCTCCTTCCCCCCCACACATGGACCCTTACTCCCCCCTCCACCCAAGTCCCACCCACTTATAGTCCTCTCCCCACCCTCCTACATTGATGTTCTCAACATAATGTCCTTAAATGCAAAAGACTTAAATACGCCCAAAAAGCGTCAGAGTCTACTTTAAGACATGCACCGCGCTAGGGCAGATGTCGTGCTGCTACAGGAGACACACTTCAGAGGAAACAACCTCCGACTATTGAGGAATAGGCCCTACCCCCGGGCCTATCACTCCAATTACACTAAGACCAAATCCAGAGGAGTAACTATCCTCATCTCTGGTAGAATACCCTGGATGCTCATAGACTCTCAGACAGACAAAGAGGGCCTCTTCATGTTCTTGAAGGGACAGGTCAGGGATAAAAAGGTGACTTTAGCAAATCTATATGCACCAAATGACCGGCAAGACGTTTTCTTTTAGGAGAGAGCTAGAACGTCTCATGAGCTTCTCGGAGGGACAACTTGTCTTGGGGGGGGAGACCTTAACATACCCCTGTTCTCCAAAGAGGATACCTCCGCTGGTACTTCCTCTACCGCATGGGACACATGTAAACGCATTGCCTCCGCGCTATATACGGTACAACTGGTCGACGCATGGCGACTCTTCCATCCGGTAGAGCATGACTATACCTTTTACTCGAAACCACACCATATCTATTCGCGAATTGACTATTTCCTGGTACCCCACGGACAGTTACATGCGATCAAGGACACTTCCATAGGATCGATTACGTGGTCAGACCACACCCCGATCAGTATACAATACGCCATATAAGACACGCAGATGAGAGCCTACTACAGGACCCTGAAATCCTGGCTGATGTAGTTAGAGAAATAGGACACTATTTTGATGCCAATAGTACTCCTGAGGCTGGGGTGATGTGGGAGGCCCACAAGGTTGTGATCAGGGGCGTTCTCATCAAACACGGCTCCAGATAAAAATGAATATGGACCGCACAACTAGATCTGCTCCTTACCAAACT
Organism: Rana kukunoris; assembly: GCA_029574335.1. Classification (NCBI taxonomy): domain Eukaryota; kingdom Metazoa; phylum Chordata; class Amphibia; order Anura; family Ranidae; genus Rana; species Rana kukunoris. The sequence continues at coordinate 378,233,546 of CM056050.1, read as the reverse complement.
CCACACTCTAGAGACATCACATAAGACATCCCTGACCAGACAGCTAGGGACCGAACTAGACGCGGTTCGCTCACAAATCACTGATCTTTTACAATTTAAGGCCAAGGAGGCGCTGCAGATCTGCCGTAGGAAATCTTATGAATCCGGAAACAAGTGCAGGAAACTTCTAGCCCAAACATTGCAAACACAACGCAGAACATCCTACATCCCACACGTTGTGTTCCCCACCAAACAGAAAGCGGCACTTCCCCAACAGATCGCACAAGAGTTCAGAACCTATTCCAGCACCCTTAACAACCTGACTACCACGTCACTGGAGGATGCCTCCCACTGGCTGGATACTCTACCCGGAGCGAGGTAACTGCTTTCATACACTCCTTTCGTGATGATCCTGCTGCAAATGAGCTATTTACGGCGATTCCCGAACGGACTTGCGGTGCCACGTCGTATTTTACATAGTTTGCGTAAGCGTTAGAGCGGCGTAAGGTTACCCCTGCTATAGTAGGGGTAGCCAATGTTAAGTATGGAACGTCGGGACAGCGTTGAGTTGAGCGTCGGTTACGTCGTTTGCGTAAATCGTTCGGGAATGGGGCTCGACGTTAGTTACGTTCACATCATTTACATCGAGAAAAAGCGTTCCCAGTGCGCATGCGCGAAATCACGCCGCTTTTTCTCGATGTAAATGAAGTGAACGTAACTAACATCGAGCCCCATTCCCGAACGATTTACGCAAACGACGTAACCGACGTTCAATTCAACGTCCAAAAAAAATGTGAATTAAGTGGGGTCATGATTCATTTACATGAATCACACCCCCATCTTCATTCATTTGAATTGCGCGGCCTTAAGCCGCAACACATACGTTACGCCGCCGTAAATAAGGGCGCAAGTTCTTTCTTAATAAAGAACTTGCGCAAATATTTACAGCGGCGTAACCTATCGGGGATACGTTACGCCAGCAGAAAGATCCGTGGATATTTCTGAATCTGGCCCTGTGATCGTACATCCTATATGCTCATGTGGGATATATTTAGGCCTTGGTTGGGTGGCGGGTTGGTGGATGGAGAGTTTGTGTTACTATCGGTGTTGACCTGAAACCTCTCCCTCTGGGTCTGGAGATGGGTCCCTACCTGCTCGCTAATTTGCATTTATCTACTCTATGGCCCCCATATGATTGATCTCCTGGAATGTCAGGGGACTTGGTGATAAAATCAAGCGCTCCTTAGTACTGGCATTTCTTAAACAGCACAACCCCCATATATGTATTTTACAGGAAACCCACTTGGTGGGTAGGAAAATCTTGAGCCTTAAAAGGCTGTGGGTGGGACGCTACTACCACGCTACTTACTCAGGTTATGCCAGGGGAGTGAGCATCCTGGTACATAGGTCTCTGGCCTTTGAACTTCTTGATGTTAAAACTGACCCAGAGGGAAGGTATGTGGTATTACATGCAATTGTAGATACTCTTGAAATGCTGATTGTTGGAATTTACATACCTCCGCCCACCACTGTCTCTTTGTTAAAGGCCCTGGTCCCCATTCTGTCTACCTATACAACGGACAACATTCTTATAGCAGGGGATTTCAATATGATTCCTGTCCTGGATAAACTGACACCTGGCACTGTCACGGATTCCCCCTTGTCCAGGTGGGCGTCCGTATATGGCTTGACAGATGTCTTGAGGTTGAGGCACCCTGCAGAACGTGCTTTCACCTGTCACTCAGCCTCTTATCGCATGCTGTCATGGATAGATTTGATCTATGTCAGTGGAGGGCTCCTTCTCGGACCACGCCCCTATGTTCTGCTGCCTTCAGGGGTCCACCCCACCCTCTGATAGGGTGTGGCGGCTCTCTCGATATTGGATTTCTGACCCTACCATAGACTTTGAGATTGGTAAACTTACTGCAGAGTTTTGGCGGTTAAATAAACATACGGCATCTTTGGAGGTGACGTGGGATGCCTTCAAGGCCTATGTAAGGGGTTGCTACCAGTCCCCTATCTCTGCAGCCCAACGGGCATGGGCTGTTACTATAGAGCAGGGGTCTCCAAACTTTCTAAACAAAGGGCCAGTTTACGGTCCTTCAGACTTTAGGGGGGCCAGACTAGGGCTATTGGGAGTAAAAAATGTCCAATGGGAGTAAATAATACCATCATTGGTGACAGTGGTAGGACTTGTGCCCCATCATTGGTGTTAATGGAAAGAATTGATGGTGTCAGTTGGAGTAATAGTGCCCCATTGGTGTCAGCAACAAGAATTCTGCCCCATTTAAATTGGATTGAATAATGCCCCAAGGGCCGCATTAAGGCAAGCAAAGGGCCACATCCGGCCCCAGGGCCGCAGTTTGGAGACCCCTGCTATAGAGGAGGCTGAGAGTAGAGCGAGTGCTCTGGAGTCTCAGTCTGTCCTCTCAAAGAACCCAGTTACAGGTGGTCCTCCTGCGGGTATCTAAGGCCAAGAAAAAACAATTGGCACAGAAGGAGCGCATTTTTGAACAGGGAGAGAGGTCTGGACGTCTCCTGGCCTGGCTTGCGAAAGAACAGCAACCAGTTACTAGTATAGCCCGCATCAGAGATGACCTTGGGGTGGTGGTGACTGATCCGCAGGCCATTAATGACTGCTTTGCCTCTTACTACAAATCCCTGTACATGTCCAGGGCGGGATACTCTGTGGAGGAATTGGGGGACTATTTAGATCAAATTACCTTTCCCAGACTGACTGACGCAGCTAGAGACAGCTTAGATAGTCTGATAACTCTCAAGGAAGTGCAACAGGCGATATGTGCCCTCCAGGTGGGGAAGACTCCTGGAACGGATGGCTTGCCAACAGAGTTCTACAAACAATATAGTAAACTATTGATGCCTAGACTGCACGACATAATGGCTAATGCTCTGAGGGGAGGTACCCTTCCTCCCTCTATGGCGGAGGCCATCATCGTTGTGATTCCCAAAATAGATAAGGATCCTGAATTATGTACGTCCTACAGACCTATATCCCTACTCAATGTCGACCTGAAGATACTTACTAAGGTACTGGCAGGTAGGGTGAATGACATTATCCTTACCCTGATCCATGAGGATCACACAGGATTTATGCCTGGCAAAGGAATGGACATCAACCTTAGGAGACTGCATATGGTCCTGGCGTCTACGGATTGTCTCACTCCATTGGATGTGGTAGCCTACCTTGATGCTGAAAAGGCATTTGATTCGGTGGAGTGGGACTATCTATGGGAGGTCCTGCGCCGGTTCGGCTTTGGGCCCAATTTTATTTTGTGGGTCCAGGCCCTGTACAGTTCTCCGAGGACTAGAGTCCGGACGGGGTCAACCCTCTCCTCTCCCTTCCAGCTATGAAGGGGTAAGCGGCAGGGGTGTCCCTTGTCCCCGGCCCTCTTTGCGTTGGCCATTGAGCCAATGGCGATCCTCCTGCACACTTCGGAGGCGCTGGACGTGGTTTCTGTGGGCCCGGTGCAGGAAAGGGTCTCTCTGTACACCGATGATACCCTTCTGTATCTTCGGGAATGATAGGGATTCCCTGGGGGCGGCCCTGACTATCATAGACCTGTTTGGTTGGTTTTCCGGAGTGTGTATTAACTGGGATAAGTCTGTGTTGTTTCCGCTCTCCTCTGGAAGTACCGTACTGCCTACTAACACCCCGTTGAAGCTGGTCTCTCAGTTCAAGTATCTGGGCATCATTGTAACCAGGGATCTTTCACAGTACATCACCCTGAACCTGACCCCGGTGGTCTCCTCCCTGATTGGAAGGTGTGCTGCCTGGAGACAATTTCTGTATCTTTTTAGACAGACTCCGATCCCCATACCCTCCTCCTTCTTTAGAAAACTAGATAGCATTTTGCCACTATTCCGGATCCAATACTTTGGGCACGGTTTAAAATGAAGACACTGGGAGACATAGTGTCCATTGGTGGACTTCTCCCCTTCGACGATCTCAAGCGGACCCATAACCTGCCTAATCGTATGTTGTTTCGGTAACTACAACTCAGACACGCGTTCCGGGCCCAATTCCCACAGAGTGTTAGGTTGAAGGCGACCGCAGTAGAGACCCTGCAGAGGGCCTCTGATGCGAGGGGCACTCTTTCTGCCCTCTACTCCATCCTTTCGGGACTGAACACCTCAAAGGTTTCCCAGCTGTTCTCGGCATGGCAGGCGGATATCCCAGTGCTGACTGATGACGACTGGGAAGAGGGCATCAAGCAATACGTCCCGTTAATTATATCAGCTAGAGACCACCTCATGGAGCTCAAATTTCTGCATCGGGTATACTAGTCTCCCGAACGATTAGCTTGAATTTACCCTGACAGACAGTCGACGTGTCATAGATGTAGGGATGGGGTTGGTACCTTTTTCCATGTCGTCTGGTCATGCCCACGGTTGAGACCTTTTTGGATGGGGGTGGTGGAGACAATAAACTCCGTAGCTGGATTGCGGGTCCCCTGTGATCCGTTGCCCCTATTGTTGGGTATCTGTGATACGCTGGAGGCCCTGCAGTCTAAGAAGCTTTTTGTATTTTATGCTGTATTCTATGCCAGGAAAGCTATCCTGCTACAATGGAACAGGCCCTTACCCCCTCTATGGTCCAACAATGGCAGTCCCTGATTGACTTGGCTCTGCTATTATACAAACTAACATATATGGGACGCAACTGCCCAAAGAAATTTGACAAGCTCTGGGCGGCATGGGTCCGTGAGTGCAGGGTGCCTCTGGATTAGGTCCTGCGGGAAATTTTGTCTGCATAGTGTTGTTCGTATGGCCTTTTGATGGGGGACTTCTAACTGCAGTAGAAGCGGGACTCCTTCTTCCCCTCTTTTCTCTTTCTCTCCCCCCTGCCCTTCTCTCTCCCCTCTTCCCTTTTTCCCCCTCCCCCAGGAGGACGGGGGTCTCTCTTCTTTGTGTCTCTGATTTTTCGGCATGATCCATTGTGCGCCTGGGTGGTAGCACTCTCCCCCCTGTTAACTCTACTGTAATTTGCTGTAATTATCACTAACCTGTTTTCACTGAACCTAGTTGAATTCTGTATGGATGATACGATTGTACTGCTGTTCTCTTTTTTTTTTTTTTTTGTTTTGTCTAAATACTTGAATAAAAAATTTCTGTTAAAAAAAAAGTATCTGGGCACATACATACCTACCTCAATGTCCCAACTATTTAAACTCAACTTCCCTCCCCTGCTGAAAACAGTCCAAAAATTGTTAGACAGATGGACCGGTGGCCTCCACTCGTGGCTCGGCAGCTGTAACATCCTAAAAATTTTGATATTGCCCAAGTTCCTATACCTTCTTCAAGCCCTTCCAGTTCACATACCTGGGGAGTACTTCAAACAAGTACACTCCATCTTCACATGTTTTCTCTGGGCGGGGAAGCACCCACGCCTAAATAGGAAACTCCTCTCCCTCCCTAAACTACGCAGAGGCCTGGCACTGCCAGATGTTCGCATATACTACCATGCAGCCCAACTTAGTAGACTGTTGGACTGGTGCCGACACATGGACACCAGGTTGTGGATGCGGCTAGAGCAGGATCAATGTAACATTCTCCTCCACAGAATACCCTGGTGCGCTGCTGCTTTACCACCTAGAATCAAACGTCACCCCCTGATAGGTAATACAGCTTGCTCGCAACTAATGTCAAAATCTGCCCTTTCAACCCATAACTCCCCTCTAAGACCTGTGATCGGCCACCCCCAATTTACACCAAGCTTGCACGACAAAAAAATCCTCGACCTTCAGGACGCAGGAATCTATCAAGCATCTCACTTTAGTACCCTGGGGAGATGGAGAACATATGCAAAACTGACCCAGATGGCCTGTACAGATTCGATTTTATGAGGGCCCTGAAACTCAACCACTTCTTCGGTGGGCTCCCACCTCCCCCCGGCGATTCACAACAACCGCTCACGACTCTGGAGGAGCTCTGCACGAGAAATGGGGAGGATTGCACATACGCTCTCCTTGACATATACAATTCTGATCGGTTAACTGCCATCCTCCGTGTCTTGCCATTTGGGAAAGAGATCTGGACTGCCATTTCACTGACAGCAACAAACAACAAATAATCAAATTTACTCACAAATCCTCCCTCTGCGCCAGAATCCAGGAAACAAATTACAAAATTCTCACACGTTGGTACAGGACCCCCGCCCTACTACATTAACTTTTCCCAACATCTTCAAATCTCTGCTGGAGGTGCCAATCGGAGAAGGGCACCCTCCTGCATGTGTTTTGGTCCTGCCCTCGACTGCGGAATTACTAGGGGGAAACCCGTCGTATAACCCAGACATTTACGGACCGGACAGTACCAGATGATACGGCCGTCTTTCTCCTACATGCAACGGAGACACCAGGGCATAAAAAAATAAAATTAATCAGTGATCCGGCACCTCCTGGACACAGCTAAAGCCTGCATTCCACTTAACTGGAAATCACTGCACCCACCGACAATGGGTGCCCAATGGCTCCGCAGGATGGATGATATTGGCCGGATGGTGGACCTGATCCTCTCCAACCAGCATCGCACAGAGGCCTATTCCGCAACATGGCAATTGTGGAATATATTTAAATACTCAGACGAGGGACAGGACCTCAGGGATAATTGATTTAGCACCCGGAAGAACTGACTTATGCTGTCCTACTGCAGTCCTGCCACCTGACTGTATTTGAGTGGGATGATGCCGTCCATAAGGGAGGACCGCTTAAATCCATGTTCGAGTGCCCTTATCCCTGCCTCCCCCCTTTTACCCTGATTCTCATCCCTAAGACCTAACCTCTCTCTCTTTACTTCAGGGCCCAACCCGGACTCTTCACTACTACGGTACTATGCCACTCTTTCTGCTTCCTCTCTATGATAGAGGTGAAAATAGGAAGGGTATGAAAAATACCTTCGAGGGGGCGTGGCTTAGGAATGGCGGTGTGAGAGACACATTGGTTTGGAGCTCCGGGCTTTCTCTCCATGTCTCTATGAGGAACCCAGCATGAATTCAGAAGCCTAGCGATTTAGCAGGTACCTTACCTCACCTCACCTCACCTCCACCTGAGCGGCTTAAGCTGTGTGACCCAGGCAGCAGTAGATGAAGTACTATAGCACGGCATGCATAGTAGCCGCAAACGCATAACGCGAGCAGAGTCTAAGAAGGGAGTCCCGGCTACCAGCAACATAACAAGTCAAGCAGTGAACAGTGCTCAAGGAGACATCCAGCGATACTTTACCTCAGCGTCCCCCGTGGTTATAGCATCGAGCAGGTCTATCAACAAAGGAGCCCGAGGACAGGGGAGCGAGTGTTACGTCAGCAGGGGGAAGTCAGCATTGCAGCGCCGATCCTCCGGTGCAGGGAATCCCCAAGCACAGACACAGACGTCGGCAGATGCACGGATTCCAGCGGGTAGTTTGAAGGCAGGAGATGCAGGGATGGAGACCGCGGACGTCAAGGAGATAAAAGCAATGTTGGCAGCTCTCCCTACCCGTCAGGATATTGAGAAACTCCCTACACGACAGGAGATTGAGGCACTGATACTGCGGGTGGAAGAGACCCAGCACCAGGAACTACAGGAGGTAAGGCATGACCTAAACACGCTGTCAGAGAAGGTAATGCTAAGAGAAGATACCATAACTTCTATAGAGCAAAGAGTGGGAGCTATTGAGAAAGCAATGGGGGCAAAACAAGACAATGAAGCGGAGAGGATAACAGAAACAATAATTGATTTACAACTACAGATGGAGGTCCTAGAGGACAGGAGCCGTAGGTGCCATGTGCGTTTACGGGGTGTCCCGGAAACAGCAGACAATGAAGATCTGGACATTAAAATTAAGGCGATCTTTGAGGGTATACTAAAATTACCGCAGAAGGAGATCAAAATAGAGAGGGTACATAGAGCCCCCGGCCCCAAATCCTCTAACCCAGAGAGACCAAGGGACATAGTTTGTCGATTGTACAGATACCAGCAGAAAGAAATGATTCTGAGGATGGCATGGGAAATGGGTGATGTAGAATACGAGGGTGCACATATAAAAGTTCTTCCTGACCTGTCCCGGGCCACACTTCAACGAAGAGCATGTCTGCGACCTATACTGGACTTAGCTAGAGAAAAGGGGTTTACATACAGGTGGGGATACCCACTCGCAGTGACATTCCATAAGTCTATGATCTCGTTTATGCTCAGAACCCCATCGGAACTTCCGGACCTGTTTCTGTTCCTAGAAACACCTCCCATTCAGATACCAAATTGGCTATTCCCCATAACATATAACAGAGGAGGACCCCAAACGAGGACAGGACAAGGACAAGGGAAAATCCCATTAACTCATTCTCAGGTGGAGGCTAAGAGAACAGGTGCCCTTTCAAAGGGTCAAGAGAAGGAAGGAGCAGACTGTTAGATAACAAAATAGCCGGACCCTGGTGATGAGATATATATATTTAGAATAAATAATAAATCAAAAAAGCGGAGAGACTGGAATGACCTGGGCTGAATTTCATTGTTCCCCCCCTTTTTTCTTTTTGTGTGGGACTCTAGCTCTGGAGATGAAGCGGAGGTTCCACCCCCGCGTTTTTTTTTTTTTGGGGTGGGGGCTGGACAGAGGGGGGGGGGGTTACCCCCTTCACCCATTTCTTTTTTGTGGGGGGGCTATGGGGTAGGGGGGACAAACCAAATGGCCTGAAGAGGACTGAATTAGGTATTTGATTATCGGACAGAATACAGGACCTTAGGTTAACAGATCAATGAGCAGATCTGGCAATGTGTTAATTGGGTAATATGTAGAAAAATAAAGTTGCTCATTATGTTGCCTACACTGTATAGGAGGTGGATATTTTTTGGTATTTTTGATCTTATGTACAGTGTAATATTTAGTATGTGATAATTGTTTTTGTAATAAATTAGTATTTTTTTATGACCCAGTTGTCACCCCCAATTTTTGTTGCCTAGAAAATCCCACCCATTTAGAGGTATTCAATTTTCGATTGATTAAGGGATGATGGCAACATCATGCCACCACACATGAGCCAAATTATTTCATACAAACGGGTGGATAATACACCCACATACCTCGCCCAGGCTCGTGTGTTATGGCATGGATCCTATATTTTCTCAGATATGATATTTTGCAGACCTTGGAGTATATTTGTCCTGATCTCTACTAGGATACCCTAGGAGGACGGACCCAGGGTCAGCATAACTATCCCCACCTAGAAACTTTTGGTTTTTCTTTTTCCCCCTTGGAGAATAGGGGTTTTAGTTTATTATTGTTTTTCTCGGTCGAAACCTTCCCCCTTTTCTGGTTACTATAGGGGTAGTCCCTCGTTGTGCTATCCCACCATGGGGGATCTTAAGGGTGGACAATGGGAGGAACTTATGTCTCAGATTGAAAAGAGCTATCAAGGCAAGGAGCAACTCACATCTGACCTGACATCCCTGTTCCTGAACTTAACTAAGGTGCTAGAGAAAAAAGCAGCTCTACATTGGCATATACAGTCCATGGAGAGATACATCAGTGAGCATATAAACCCAATAGGACTACGTATCCAAATTTTTCCGATTTTGGACACAATAAGCAAGGAACTTAAAAATAACTGGGAGGCCAGGTTAGATGAATGTTCCAAGAGTCTGATGCAGCTGTTACAAAACGAATACAGACAACAACTTATGGTACTTGACAAGGAGATTGAAACCCTATATATCAAACTTACCCCACTAAAGACTCTGGAGGAGTATACAAATCTAGAGCAAAAATTAAAAAATCACTTGGAAGGTTTTAGTAAATTAATTCTAATCAAGAAAGAAAAGAAATACTGGAGGGACAAAAATGCTTTTCGTGAAGGGAGGTCATATAAGTGGAATAACATTAAATTTTTTTAAAATTTCAAGAAAAATCCGAAGGCTGATAGAGATGGTAAAAATAGGGATTATTCCTCTGATACACCCTCTAACTCTTCCTCCTCTTTGTCCTCCAATACAGGGCGTGCTCCATCAAAACGAAAAGGAACGTCTTCCAAACAAAACACCGAAGGGGAGGTAAAACAAGTCAATAAAAAGGCCTTGACTGCCTCACATATGCCTTTGCCACAAAATAGAAATAGTGCACCCACTGGTGACACAACCAGTGGGGACACTAGGGATCCTCCAACAAGTAGGAACAGATTGTTTCCAAAAAAGGACATTGGGACTGTTCCCAAGGTTCCACGTACAATACTTGATAATTTTTTGGACAAGAGGGGGAACCCGCTGGTACCCCCAACACTAATGGAAATCCCCCATGTTCCCCTAAAAACGGGACAGGAGGGGGTCTCAATATTATAAATCTTTCTTCACACAATCTTACACCTACAGAACATGAAGTGTTATCATTTGGACTTTCGTTCTGTCCAAATAGTGGCATGGACACTTTTGATGCAGTCAAGGATGTCTATCTTTTCGCCCGTAGGCTTTTTTATAAGAGCCTATATGCCAAACATGTGGACCAGACTAAAGATATAGCTCCCAATCTTAAAACAGCTGATTTTAAAGCTCTTAGGGATCTCAATCTCCTACTTCAGGAAAATTCCACATTAGATGGAGCCTGGGACAATGAGATGTTGGAGGAGCCTGAGGAGGAGAGAGACTACAGGGTCACTTTCAAGCGGAAATCTAACAAATTTCCGTTTTTGAATCAAAACCCAGCCATCTCTCTTTTTGTCAGGCAAACCTCCAAAGAATTAGAAACAATGAAAAAGGAGAATGTTCACTCTAATTTGAGTTCAGAACAACAATATGCATTAAAAACTCTGAGGAATCTCCCAGAGGTGACAATAAAAGCCTCAGATAAAGGGGGCAATGTTGTCCTTATGGATAATATTAATTATGAGAGGATGTGTCTAAAAATCCTAAACAACAAACAATGCTATCGGAAGATCTCCTCGGCTTTAGCCGATGGCTTTAACAAAGATTTTTACTCCCTTGTGGATGATTTTTTCTACAGAGGAGTGATCATCAAAGATCTTTGGGAATTCATTCGCATCCAACACCCCAGGCAACCCACTATGTATGCCCTACCCAAAGTCCATAAAAACATTTTAGACCCCCCCGGGAGACCAATCATCTCCGGCAATGGCTCAATCTCCGAAGGAGTCAGCCAAGTTATAGATCAATATTTAAGACCACATGTTCTTGATCTACCCTCGTACACAAAAGATACAATACATCTTCTACAGATGCTCGAGGACTTGACTATTCCTGGGGATGCTTGGTTGGTTACCATAGACGTTGAAACCTTGTACAACAGCATTCCCCATAACTTGGGGTTAAAGGCTGTTGGGCAGGTTTTAAAACAGTGGCCAACAACTGACTGGAAATTTAACACATTTATTCTAACTATGTTGGAATTTATACTCCACCACAACACCTTTCTCTTCCAGGGCTCCCACTACCTCCAGGTACAGGGTGTGGCAATGGGAACATGCTGTGCACCTTCCTATGCCAACCTGTACCTGGGGGAGTGGGAGCATGATTTCCTCCTGGGAGAGAATGCGTCTATGTGCGCTGCCAACATTCTCATGTGGCAGCGCTACATAGATGATATTTTTATTATTTGGGACGGTCCTGAAGATGGTTTAATTGAGCTATTATAGCTCATGAACCACAATGAATTCAATCTCTTCTTCACAATGTCCCATAGTCAGTCAGAGATCAGTTTCTTGGACATTATTATTAGAAAAGACTCGGAGGGCAAAATCAACTCTACCCTCTTTCGAAAGGAGACAGCGGGTAACACCATACTCCACGCTACCAGTTTTCATCCTGAACTATTAAAAAATTCGATCCCTTATAGTCAATTCCTTAGGATTAGGAGAAACTGTTCATTGGATAATGACTTTCACGACCAATGTGATGCCCTTGCTCTTCGCTTGTTCGCCAGAGGCTATACAAAAACGTGCCTCAAAAAAGCGTTCAATAGAGTTAAAAATACAAATAGGAGGAGTCTGATCTTTAAAAACAAACTCCATCCTATGAAATCCGAAGAGAATAATTCAAGAATTATTCTGTCTTTCTCTAATGAACACACACGAATAAGAAAAATTATCTCAAAGTTCTGGCCTATACTCACAGAAGACCCTATCCTTCGGAACCTCATTGCAGATAAACCACAACTAACCTTTAGACGAGCAGATTCGCTCGGGACTATGTTGGTCCAGAGTGAATATAAGGGAAATAGTAAGAAGGATCCATGTAAAATCTATGGAACCTTCCCGTGTGGGCAATGTTCCCAATGCGAGGTCATAGGAAGAAGGACCACATTAACATTACCCAATGGAGAGACCTTTGCGTTAAAACACTATGCTAATTGCAAGACACGGGGCGTGGTATACCTAATGCAATGTCAATGCAACTCATTCTATGTGGGAAAGACCAAACAACCCCTACAGAAGAGAGTTGAAAAACATATGCATTCAATGGGGATAGGTAATCTATATCTGCCCCTCGGAAGACATGTGGCTAAGGAACATGGGTATCACATGCCTAAAGTTAACTTCACAGTCCTGGACAGGCTACATATTCCTTTGCGTGGGGGGGATTGGAACAAGGTTCTACTCCAGCGTGAAATGCGCTGGATTAGACGCCTTAGGGCCACAACCCCACCAGGACTTAACGAAATGGAGAGTTTTAGACCCTTCCTTGAGGGCTTCAGCTCAGGAAAAACTGATTAGTATTGATTGTCTTCTATTTTGGTATATCCATACTCCTGACCGTCATCAATATCCTTGACAGATATTTGAGATGTTTTCCCCTCTTTCCCCCCCCCCATTTTCCCCTTCCCCCTTTCCCCCCCCCCATCCCATCTTTTCCCCCCCTTGGTGGATTGGTCCACCTATGGGATGCCCCTTCCGGTATCCATACTTAGGGGTATATGGTTTTTATTCCTGAGACTTGAGACAAATAGGATGTTTATTTTGTTTTTCTTTATAGTGTATTCTCATTTGTATTTTTGATAACTCAAATGTATTTTTCTATATATACCTCAAGATATTGTTGTATAATATATGATCTAAGTGAAGCTATGTGGAATATTGGATGGGTGCTTGTCGGCTGACATTGGGACTTTCTCTATGTTTATATGTTATGTTCAACTCCACTTATGGCAAATTTTCGGTGGGTGCCCTTTTTTCTGTGTTTTCTAGGTTGTGTCCCCCCCCTCCTAGGGTCCCCCCCACCCACTGCCGGGGGAGAATAGCACTTTTGTGCTCAATTAGCTCCTCGGTCAATTTTTGCCCTGGGAGCTTGCTCTTTTCTCCGGCAGTGGTGACTTTTATTCTCCTTTCTTTGAATGAAATCTTCTATCATTCCTCTTCCTTATTGGTGAATCAACCATCATTCCCATGTCCAGGGTATTCAGAGATACTATACCAACCTCCCCTTTTCTTGCCCCTTCCCATTGGAGAACTTGTCGAATAACTATTGTAATTGATCTCTCTACCCTAATATTTATGAGGTTGTTTGAAAAACGATCCTGTCTTTTAATTTAGTCTTGGTTGTTGCCATCACTTTGCCTTTATTTTTCAAAGTAATGGACGCTTGGTGCAGAGTTTACCTTACTTGCAGACAGTAAGTCTGCCGGACGCACCAGCAATGACGCATAGGCAGGTGTGACCTCCCAATTATGCGGGTTGCCAGCAACGTTTGTTTCTCTTTGTGATGCGAACGATGTGGTGTTAATGTGATGATGTCATTGAGGCGCGCCGCTCCCTGTGCTGGGAGCGCGACATGCAATGCTCGCGCGGACGCACTGTCGATGACGCACGGGCAGACGTGGTCTCCTGACCATGTAAGATTCCAGCAACGTCTGGTTTGACTGGCGACGTGCACAAACAATATGTCGCTGACGTTGTGATGTCATCGGGGCGCGCTACTCCCTGTGCTGGCAACGCAATGTGCGCGGCTTACATAGAGACGCAATGGCGTTCTCTGCATCACCCATTAATATGAGAGATCTATTTGCAGTACTTTGCCGCTCTTTCTGCGACCAATGGGGAGGAGATCAGGTAAGGGAGCCTATCACCTGTACCCAGGTAAGTACTTAAGGATGTCAGGGGGGTTTCTGATCAAGCACACACCCTTCCTATCTCCTGAAGGAGCAGAGGGATATATGGCGGCTGCCCTGTTCAATTTTTGGCTGTATACCTCTATGGATATATATCCTTTTCCCTTTGAAGTTGTGGTTCAGCAAAGTTTTTGAGCGATTGGAGTCTCTCTCCCCACAAATTGGTGAGTTTACTCATGGTCTTTTTATCTGGTTATCCATATTTGAACTCTTTCCTTTTCCCTTCTTTTTGAAACAACAACCACTCATGTATTCTTTGCTTGACAATTACAGTTGGGACCACCCTCTAAGTTTTATCGCTGATCAGAGAGTTGAACCTATTTGTTTCCATCCACCCCCCGTGGTGTGGGGTCCCTGGAGGTGGGAGGTGACCTCTTGGACGCACTGTTTGGGTACCTTTTTCGACTTTGCCATTATTGTGGATTTGGGACATCCATGTCCTCTCTGGGGTGTATGAAGGATTGATGTGTTGAATGGTGAGTTTACATTAAGGTTCCCCTTTTTTTCTCCTTTCTCGAATTTTTGAGATTATGAACATCTCACCATCTCTCCCTCTCCACCTCTGCCCCGCATGACCGATATATGCACCCATCCTGTACTTATATATCTTATATATATGATCATGTAACCTTGTATTTTGTTTTGTTCTGTTTTTCAATTCTTTGTTCTGTCATTATAGAAAATAGCTGTACAATTTTCCCTGAAGAAGAATAAATTTGAAACGCGTTGGAAAATCATCCCTGCCCTTAGCCTTGTCCTGGGGCATGGGGTAACATACAGCATTTCTCTACAATCATGGTTTTTAAAATAACGTATTTTTTGGTATTTTTGATATTATGTACAGTGTAATATTTAGTATGTGATAATTGTTTTTGTAATAAATTAGTATTTTTTTATGACCCAGTTGTCACCCCCAATTTTTGTTGCCTAGAAAATCCCACCCATTTAGAGGTATTCAATTTTCTATTGATTAAGGGATGATGGCAACATCATGCCACCACACATGAGCCAAATTATTTCATAGGAGGTGGATAGTAAGAAGAAGTCCCACCTCTCAACGGGTCAAACCGGGTCGGTAGGGGGGGGGAAGAGGGATAGACCTATAGGGGGTCCTCTTCTCCTATCTTTTTTTTTTTTTTTCATTTTTAACACAGGGTTTTTTTTTTCTTTTTTTTCATTGTGTGGGAGCTGGAGCACAGCTACCCTAGACACTTCAGACACCTCAGGGATACGTACCATATTCCTGCTTAAAACACTGAGACACTACTTGGAGTATTGACATCACAAACACAAACACTAGGGTAAATATCACGACACAAATAATTGGACTAACAATTTATCATACAAGACAACACACACACACACTAGACCTTTACACACCACAACACACTATCACACACTTTACAACACAACACTGATAGGGGAGGGGGTCCTCTTATCAATGTACCAATCTCAACTTTTTATTTTTATTTTTTTTCATAACTCATTAAGTGGTATATGGAGGACAATGTCTAACGGAACAAATAGTGTAACTTGATACTAACGAGGAGGGAATGTTGGGGGAACATAGTACACAGCATGTATTTTTCTTTTCTCTGTCTTTTCTCCCTTCTCTCCATCCCCCTTTAACTTTTTTTACACACGCAATGTGGGCGGGACTCCTGGCGTCAGTGCCTATTTAAACCTTGTTGCAGCAGTCACCAAACTGCTGCATGATCGTCAGTCTTTGACCTTATCCTGAATCTTTGTTCCTGTATTCCTGTTGACTACCCGGCTTACCTGACCAGATTTCCCTGTGCATGACCCCTGGCTTGTCTCTCGGATTATCCTTGTCTTGTTCCTGTCTGCTGGATCCTGTGTATGACCTTGGCTTGCCTTCTGACCTGTTCCAGTCACTCCCTGCTTTCTGTGCATGACTACTGGCTCGGCTCCTGACTCCGCCCCTGGGTTTCTTGCCTCTTCTGGTACTTCCGTGGTACTCCTGCCAGACTATGTATCCTGGTGCACATCTGATCCCCAACATCGCTCCAGCAAGTCGCAGCCGGCAACTCCTGCACCCCTGGGCATAGCGTCCCCTGTCTCACCTCCAGGGGGCGTTCTGCACTCGAGTCGCAAGGGAAGCCCTCTCGGCACTTCGGCCTCTGGTAAGGTACGTGACAATACCTAGCCTATCCCCTCCCCCCCTCTTTTTTTTTTTTTTGCCTTTTTTTTTTTTTTTAGGGGGTAGAGAAAGATGAAGGATGGAGGGTTAATGCAAAGGTTAATGCAATGTTTATTACTATGTCTATGATAATGCCCACCGTAACCTATGACAAACTATGACAATCAAATGCCCACGGTTAAGGATATATATGTTTGATTCTTTATTTTTTTTTATTATTTAAAAGGGATCTCCTCTGCTTTTTCTAGTACTTTTTTCCTTTTTGTTTGGTATTGTCGCATGGCAGGGAAGGAGGGGCGGAGGGTGAGGGAGGGGAAGGGAGAACGGCCTTTCATTATGGAGGAGAAGCCTATGGCACAGGTAGCTGCACCCCTACTTTGCCTTCCTTTTTCTTTTCTCTCTACTGGTAGGGGGGGGCTACCCCACTCGGCGTCCCCTCTAGGTGGAGACGGTGAGAGGGAGAGCGAGGAGGAAGGAGAGGGGGGCGGGAGGAAGGGGAGAGGCGGAACTGAGGAACAAATTAGGAAGATTTATGGCTTTAGCCTTGGCCTTGGAATAGATAGAGTTAGGGATCTTCGGCGAGAACCCGTCATTCTTATACTCCTCCTCCTCCCTCGCCCCCTCTCGATAGGCGATGACAACTGTGTGGAGGTTTTTTTTTTTTTCTCTTCCCTTCTCCCTCTCTCCTCTCCCTCTCTCCTTCTTCCTTTATTTTTACTTTGTGGGAGGCTTCTTCTGAAACAGCCCCGTATGCCCCCCCTTCCTCCCATGGACACCCCCCCAAGGGGAATAAAATGTCTGTACCAGATGGTCCTCTTGGTTGATCACACAGGAGACATGGAGAGGCCTGGAGCTGCAAAAAAATGTTTTCTCTCTTTTTTATTTATTTTTTCTAGATTTTGGAGTCGTTCCTATTTGTCCTTTAAAAAAGGAACACTTATGCCCTGAGATTCAGATTTTCTTATATTTATTTTTCCTGTCTGGAAAACACTCAATCTTTCTAAGATAAAGGATAAGGACATAGGAATAACATAGACGCCACCTAAGGCGCACGCCCTCACACATAGGACGACGCTCAATACTGTTAATACTGTGAGTGTTTTGTAGCTAGATAGCTAACATTAGCGAGGGGGGATCTCCCATCCGACAACAGTGGGAGATTGTTCTCCCTTCCCCACTATAAGTATAATAAAAATCCATGTGGGGAAACAAGAAAGGAGAATACTATCACTGAACGCAAAGGGATTAAACACATGGAGGACCTGCAAAGATTGGGAGTAGATGTGGCATACATACAGGAAACACATTTTAAAGATGATAAAACTCCCATTCTAAAGAATAGAATATATCCAACAGTATATCACGCGACAAATCAGGAGGCTAAGTCCAAGGGGGTGTCTATCCTGATAGCAGGGAGAATTAAATGGACATATGTAGATGCTTTGAGAGACCCAAGAGGAAGATATATATTTGTGAAAGGCAGGATAGGGGAAGTGGGGGTAACATTTGCCACAGTATATGTACCAAATGAACGACAGGACATCTTCCTAGGTAAAACGCTCACGCGTCTGCAAGATTTTACAGAAGGCCATCTGATCCTGGGAGGGGACCTGAATATCCCGCTAGCTCCTAAAGAGGATACATCATCCGGGAAGTCATCTATCCCGCATGGTGTGAGAAACTGTACAATCCAAACTCTGCATAAAAAACAGTTGATCGATATATGGAGGCTGCTACATAACAAAGAAAAATATTACACGTTCTATTCTGTCCCACATAAAACATACTCTCGTATAGACCTCTTCCTAATCCCACACGCCCAACTGCACTCAGTACAATCGGCTAAAATAGGACATACTGCATGGTCAGATCACGCACCGATCTTCCTGGAGTATGAGATACAAGATCTAAGACAGACTAGACCAAACCAATGGAGACTAAATGAAAGCTTGTTGCAGGATAAAGAGGTGTTAGTGGATGTAATCCAAGAGCTGGAGTTTTACTTCAGCACTAATGATACCCCAGAATGCGACCCAGGCGTTGTCTGGGAAGCACATAAGGAGGTTATCAGAAGTGTGTTAATTAAGCATGGATCTAGAATAAAAAGGAAACGTACTGAAAAACTAAAAAGGTTTTTGGAAGAACTAGCCATCCTAGAGAGCAGACATAAGCAAACAAGATCAACTAGAGTTGAAGAAGAGATGGTTAGGAAGAGAACGGAAATTACAGATCTACTGTACTACAAAGCTAAAGCAGCAATACAGAGATGCAAGAAGTTTACATACGAATCAGGTGATAAATGCGGGAAAAGACTTGCTAGACTATTACGAGAACAGAAAATAAGCAATTATATCCCACAGATTAAGCCACCAAAGAAACCGAAGGTCACTAAGCCAAACGAAATAGCCAAAGAGTTCCAAGAATATTACTGCTCCCCTTATAATATACAGAGTAAACACCCGACCCTAGACCAGATAGATCGGTATCTGAAAGAATCAGATATCCCAAGACTATCAGAATTAGACAAAGACAGCTTAGATGCCCCTATAACTGAAGAGGAACTAAAAATGGCAGTAAGTTCAATTAAAATGGGGAAAGCTCCGGGACCAGATGGCTACACGTGTCAATATTAAAAAATTCTGTTCCCCTCGTTGTCGAAATACATGACTAAACTATTTAATGCGCTGGGGACGGCGGCTAATTTAATGAAAGAAACTTTATTAGCTTACATTTCGGTTATACCAAAAGAGGGGAAAGATCTGGAAGTATGCGGAAGCTACCGGCCGATCTCTTTGTTAAACCTAGACGTGAAGATTTTTGCCAAGGTCCTGGCAAACAGGATACAACAGCATATCCCAGATCTGATACATCTGGACCAGGTGAGATTCGTCCCTACACGGGAGGCACGCGACAATTCAATTAAAGCCATCAACCTGGTACAGATAGCAAACATAACTCAGACGCAATATGTGTTCCTAAATACAGACGCAGACAAGGCCTTTGACAGGGTGAATTGGAGTTTCATGCAGGCAGTCTTACAACATGGAGGCTTTGGAAATAAAATAATAAAATGGATATTCTCCATGTATTCAGGCCTAACGGCCCAGGTAAGGGCTAACAGAATATTATCAGAGCCCCTACAGATAACGAATGGAACTAGACAGGGCTGCCCCCTATCTCCACTCCTCTTCGCCCTGTCACTAGAGCCATTTCTGTGTACTCTGCGTCGGAACCAAGATATTTTAGGAATACAAATAGGGAAGAACCACTGCAAAATTATAGCATATGCAGATGATATGTTGTTTACCCTCACTAATCCGTTGATCTCAATTCCGAATTTGATGAAGGAATTTGAGAAATATGGATCTCTTTCGAATCTAAGCATCAATTTCAATAAGTCAGAAGCAATGGGAGTCAATGTCCCACAAACATCTATAACTCATCTAAAGCAAACATTTAAGTTCAAATGGACAGATAGAGCATTGACATATCTCGGCATACAATTACCAGGGAAAGTGGACAAGATTTTTGATCTAAACTTTCCACCATTATTGCAAAAGGTGAAGTTATTGCTTGACAAATGGAACCAAGGGTTCCATACCTGGTTGGGCAGATGCAATATCATCAAGATGAGTATACTCCCGAAAATCCTCTACTTACTACAAACACTACCAATACACATCCCAGTGCAGTATTTTAAACAATGTCAGAGAGTTATCTTTGAGTTTGTATGGGCACACAAAAATCCCAGGATACAAAGGAGACAATTAATGTACACCAATCAACAGGGAGGACTGGGGGTCCCAGACATAAGGAAGTACTACTATGCCGTACACCTGAGTAGGTTAATAGATTGGAACAGGCATTCAGGTACAAAATTATGGATACAAATAGAACTGTCCCAATTCAAAGTACCATTAGAAAGAGCACCATGGTGGTTTGCCTCACTACCTAAAGAAACAAATAAGAACCCAATATGGGGAAATACAGTGAAGATATGTGCAGTAGTACTTCCTATGATTGGTATTGACCCCAGGACCTCCCCACTATACCCGGTAATAGGTAACCCTTTATTCCCGATGGGATATCAAGACGGGGCCTTCCGACACCTACGGGATAGAGAACACACGCAGGTGGCTGATTTTATCCAAATGGGTTACCATAGTCGATCTGATGGAACAAGGGAATGTATTTTGTCTAAAGTTTTGGAACGCACTTCAGATGGCTCACTTCTTGAACACATTACCAAACCCGGAGGTTTTTGAGAGACCACTTACTATATTTGAGAAAATGTGTAGTGAGAGGGGAACATTGTTACATACCCTATCGAGGAGTTACGAAATATTAGTACGATCAGGGAGTTGCCCCCCGAAGTGTGTCCAAGACTGGGAACGGGAACTAAAAAAGACATTCAATACGGAACAACGGCAACGTATGTACAAACGAACGCATGAAACTTCAATTTGCGGAAATCACCAGCCCCACCAACTATAGAAATGTGGATAAATAAGGTGAAAGAAATTAGTAAGTTAGAAGAACTTGTACTGACAGCACGACATCAACAAGAAAGATACTTAAAAACATGGGGCCAGATTCAGGTACATCTGTGCATTATTGGACCGGCGTAGCGCACCGCCTTTACGTTAGACTTGCGCAATGTAGCAGCGCAATCACCTTATTCTCGTAGCTTTTGCGCAGAAAATTGCGCATGCGTAACGTTATTTCAGAGGCGTAAGGCGGAGTAATACAAATTGGGAAGGACGTGGGCGTGTTACATTGAAATAAGCCGTGACCCCATGCAAATGAAGGGCCGGCCGGCTTGCGCATGCGCGCTTGAAGCAGACCATGGTCAGCACCTCTGTGCGCATGCTCACAACTCGGGAACGGCGCAATCAGTGAAATTGGAAGTGGACTAGGGCAACTTAGTGAACTACGCAAACAGCATAAATAGACAGACACAAATGCACTTCCTTTGCAAAAGTACATCCCTTTGTATCCCTTCCTATACAGCAAGGTGCTTTTGTTTATTAGCGTTTGTTTGTTTGTTTGTTTGTGACGTGTCTTTGAGATATTTGGGGACTGTTTTGCAGAGTGATTTTTGTCTTTTATGTGTTTTCTTTGTTGTTATTTTGTTTAAATTATATTTTTGCTGGGCATTTTTTATTTTTGCTCGTCATTTATTTTATTTTTTTGGTTCTGTTTGTGTATGATTTTGGAATGTGGGGGTGATATTCCTGCAGGAAAAGGGGTGTCACCCTCATTTGTGGTGGAGAAGTGATCCCCAGGTCTGTGTGAATGGTGTATGAATGTACAGTGACATAATTGGAGCTGTGGCATGGCGTTGCTGCTCACAAGTCCTACATGGTGGGCTTGTGCCAATCCAATGTGATGAGGATGTGATGTGTCTGTGCTAGGGACCACAGTGGTGTGCATGCATGCATTCTCATTGTGCCATGATTGATGTGTGTGTTTAACGTGCAAAGATGCATATGTGAGCTGGCATGAGATGGGGTCATGAGATGGGGTCCCAGTGCATATGCAGAGTCACCTTGAAGGGAAAAGACAGGAGGATGTTAGTAGTGCATGTGCCCCTTGTGATGTGTGCATCATGGGGGGGGGGGCAGTCATGCCTGCCACCCATGTCACTCACCAACCAGCCAGCTGTCCCCATACATGTTCTGTTCGAAATCTGTGGGGATGGGGCTATGATTGTATATGTAGCTGTCATAGGTGTCATGGGTAGTGCCATGTGTTGGGCTGCTGATGTCCTCCTGCAAGGTTGTGGTTAATTCCATGATGGCATGAGGGGTGAATCTGAAGATGCGAGACACCTCAGAATCACTCATGCCATAGATGTCTATGCGTGTGTGATATATCCTCTCCCGTGAAGAGTGAGGGGCTTGTATCAGATAAGAATATTGTATTAGATTAGATTAAGTTGTAAAGTTTATATAAGCAAATAAAAATAAAAAATAAATAAAAAAAAAACATCTCCCGTGCCCTCCTTAGTGCCCTCCTCAGTGCCGTCCTCAGTGCCCTCATCCTTCTTTGTTCATCTAAAGTCAGTAGTATAGCTATGTGCGACGATGCCCCTGGCATACAGATTGTTGTGCAACACGTGTGACTGCTGAGCTCCTCACTAACAGTGTTGCTTTATCTAACATGTAGACTTTTTTTCTCTTTTTAGACCAGCTTTTATATGGTCTAATTTTAGACAGGACATTTTGCTGTTGCGCACACTGCGTAGCCTGCGCTGCCCCAACGTTCTTTTGTGGATCCCCGTAAGTCCCTCATTAGCATATTTGACTAGCAAATCAATGGTCTGTCTAGCGCAGTTTTGCGCGGACGGATGCGCCTGTTTAACGAAATTACGCTGGACCAAAAAAAGTAGATTTCTTGCGTATCTCGTTTTGGGGATGCCGTGCATCGAAACGCATGCGCACATTTAGACTTACGCACGCGCATCTCCTGTTGCGCAGGCATAATCGCTCTGTGAATCTGGGCCATGGTCTTCCTGGGAAACCTCCCTGGTATCTAGGGTAGTGACGTAGGGGCAACTATTATAGAGAGGGATAGGTACAAAGGGAGGATAATAGGGAGGGGAGGGATCTCTCCTTTCCATCCCCTTCTCTTTTATCATTATTATATATTATTTCTCTGTTTGTCTTCCTCCTTTTTTTTTTTTTTTTTTGTGGTTCTCCCTCTTTTTTTTTTTGTTGTGCGTGTTTCAGGTAGTGCCGTTGTTTCCCCCAGATAACCAGGTGGAGGGAGGGTTTAAATAGGGCTGGGAAGTACGGATGACGATGACCAAGGTTTAAAGGGGCACACGACAGTATGTACTGTATTGTTGTATATTATTTTAAATAAAAAAAGACTTAAATCTAAAAAATAAAAAGAAAAAAGAAAATAGGAAGGGAGACTGTAACCACGGGACCAAGGAGACCTGCAGCCTCCGTTTCCCAGATACACCGATTCGCACTTCACATTGGTTTGCCCACCATGGCCCTGAACAGAATCCATGCCTACATGATAGCTTATGCTGGAACTACATGTTGAAGTTTGGGGTTGGTGGGAGATTTACCTGCATAACTGTATCCTTAAGGCCCCTTTCAGATGGGCGGCTGTTTTACAGCAGCTAAAAGCATGTTTATGTTTTGCTGGAATTCAATACTCCAGGCACAGCGATTAGCTGCATTTGTACAGTGCTTTTAGCTGCGGTTGAGTTTAGCAGCGGCACGATATTGAACGGGGATCCGACTTGGATCCCTGCCAATATCAAGCACTGCGTTAGGTATGAATCTTGAGGGGGAACTCCACCCCAAATTTCAACTAAAAAACTGGCATGGGTTCCCCCTACAGGAGCATACCAGGCCCTTGGGTCTGCTATGGATTTTAAGGAGACACCCCGTACGCCGGAAAAAAAAAGGCGTGGGGGTCCCCCCAAAATCCATACCAGACCCGTATCCGAGCAGCAGCCTGGCCGGTCAGGAAAGGGGTGGTACCAGAGCATGCTGGGACTGTGACGTCATAAGAGGTCTATATAAATCGGTGCGAGACGCGCACCAGCCATTACAGCGGGAGGAAGCGACGTGTCAACATCGGGAGAAGAAGAAGCAGCAGCAGACGGCGAGAAAAGAAGAAGAAGGAGAGGAAGAAGAAGAATAAGAAGAGGAAGAAGATGAAGAAGAAGAAGAAGCAGACAGCGACAGAAGAAGGAGAGGAAGAAGAAGAAGCAGCCGCAGACATCGACAGAAGCCTGGTCACCCCCGCCGAACACGTCGGAAGAAGCCCGCAGGGGGGGGGGCGCTTTTATAAAAGAGAAGCAGACGGCGGCGAAGAGCAGCACATCCCCCCAAGAAGACATTGAAGAAGCAGCCCCCCCCTCGTAAAAGAGCTAAAGAAAAGACTAATAAATTACTTTACTCTGTGTCGTGTGTTTTTTTTACATTTTTTATTCCGCCAGGTGAACCCCATACTTATTCACCTAGGGTGGGGGGCCGGCATCTGGGGGCCCCCTTATTAAAGGGGGCTCCCAGATTCCGATAAGCTCCCTTCCCCCAGACTCGGACAACCAATGGCCAGGGTTGTCGGGAAGAGGCCTGTCCTCATCAACATGGGGACAGGTTGCTTTGGGGTGAGGGGGCCACAGGGCGCCCCCCTGCCCCAAAGCACCTACCACCCCATGTTGAGGGCATGCGGCCTGGCACGGTTAAGGAGGGGGGGAGCTCGCTCGTCCTCACCCCTTTCCTGACCGGCCAGGCTGCTGCTCGGATACGGGTCTGGTATGGATTCTGGGGGGACCCCCACGCCGTTTTTTTGGCGTACGGGTGTCTCCTTAAAATCCATAGCAGACCCAAGGGCATGGTATGCTCCTGTAGGGGGAACCCATGCCGTTTTTTTAGTTGAAATTTGGCATGGAGTTCCCCCTCAAGATTCATACCAAACGCAGCTGACACGATTACCCGTGGTTATGTGCCGATAGCTGCGGGATTTCGCAGCTGGACGCATCCAGTTCTATTTTTTCTATCCGCACAAAACCGTGGGGAAAAAATCTGCAGGTAACCGTAGTGTGTGAATGATGTCATAGGAAAGCATTGTATGCTTCTAACTGCGGTAAAATCCGCAGCTAAAAGCACCATTCTATCCGTCCGTGTGAAAGGCCCCTAACTGTGTACTGTGTTAACATAATGTTTCTGTTGCTATGGTCCCTGTGGACCAGTCTCTCTGATTAAAAAAAAAACACCATCCCCACCATGAAACATGGTGGTAGCAGAATCATATTGTGGGGATGCTTTTCTTCAGCTGGAAGCTGGTCAGAGTTGAAGAGAAGATAGATGGAGCCAAACACAGGGCAATCTTAGAAGAAAACCTGTTTGAGTCTGCAAATAACTTTAATCACTTAGCAACCACCTGCCGAAAAATTACGGCGGCAAGGTGGTTGCTTAACTCTGGGATCACGTTATATAACGTGATTCCAGAGTCGTGACCGCCAGAGGACCCGGCGGGTCACGGATCACGGTAAATCACCGCTGATAGCGGCGGTTTACCACGTGATCGTGCCGTCCAATGACGGCGCGATCAGATGTAAACAGACCGGCGTCATTTGATGACGCCGGTTCCTCCCTCTCCTCTCTGTACCGATCGGTACAGTGTGAGAGGAGAGGGGAGGGAGTGGATGGCAGCGCCAGTGCTGCGGGCTGGATCTGTGACAAATGTAGTCACAGATCCATCCATCCCTCCCTCCCTCCTCAGCCATCCCTGCTGCACATACTCCGCAATGCTGGGCAATACTCTGGGGGGGGCAATACTCTGGGGGGGGCAATACTCTGGGGGGGGCAATACTCTGGGGGGGCAATACTCTGGGGGGGCAATACTCTGGGGGGCCACACTCTGGGGGGCAATACTCTGGGGGGCAACACTCTGGGGGGCAATACTATGGCAACACTCTGGGGGACAATACTCTGGGCATACTCCGCAATACTCTGGGCATACTCCGCAATACTCTGGGCATACTCTGCAATACTCTGGGCATACTCCGCAATACTCTGGGCATACTCCGCAATACTCTGGGCATACTCCGCAATACTCTGGGCATACAGCGCCCCTGTCCCCGTGAGCTCGCATGCAGAAGCGAACGCATACGCAAGTCCCGCCCACATATGAAAACGGTGTTCAAACCACACATGTGAGGTATCGCTGCGAATGTTAGAGCGAGAGCAATAATTTTGGCCCTAGACCTCTTCTCCAACTAAAATGATGTAACCAGTAAAAATAATTAAAGCGTCACCTATGGGGATTTTTAAGTCGCAAAGTTTGGCGCCATTCCACGAGCGTGTGCAATATTGAAGGGTGACATGTTGGGTATCTATTTACTCGGCGTAACTTCATCTTTCATATTATGCAAAAACATTGGGCTAAATGTAATGTTTTTTTTTTTTTTCAAAAGCACAAAACTGTTTTATCTCCAAAAAAAATGTGTTCGAAAAATTGCTGTGCAAATACCATGCGCGATAAAAAGCTGCAACAACCGCCATTGTATTCTCTAGGGTCTTTGCTAAAAAAGCATATATAATGTTTTGGGGTTCTATGTAATTTTCTAGCAAATAAATGATGATTTTTACATGTAGGAGAGAAATGTCAGAATTGGTCTGGGTGCTCCAGAACGCCTGGTGGCATTCCCTGCATGTTGGGCCTCTCTATGTGGCCTTGCTGTCTAAAAGTCTCACACATGTGGTATCGCCATACTCGGGAGGAATAGCAGAATGTGTTTTGGGGTGTAATTTGTGGTATGCATATGCTGTGTGTGAGAAATAACCCGCTAATATGAAAATGTTGTGGAAAGAAAACAAAAATGAAAAAAATCTTGATTTTGCAAAGAATTGTGGGAAAAATGACAACTTCAAAAAACTCACAATGCCTCTTTCTAAATACCTTGGAATGTCTTCTTTCCAAAAAGGGGTCATTTGGGGGGTATTTGTACTTTTCTGGCATGTCAGGGTCTCAAGAAATGAGAGAGGCTGTCAGTACATCAGGTGTGATCAAATTGATAAATTTTCAGTAATTGGTACCATAGCTTTTAGACCCTATAACTTTCACCCAGACTAAATAATATCTAAAAAAAAAATGTTTTGTTACCAAAGATATGTAGCAGTATACATTTTAGGCCAAGTTTATGAAGAAAAATTACTTTTTTGCAAAATGTTATAAAAGAAATGAAGAAAAATTCATTTTTTTACAAAATTTTCATTCTTTTTTCATTTATAGTGAAAAAAATAAAAACCGCAGAGGTGATAAAATACCACCAAAAGAAAGCTCTATTTGTGGGAAAAAAAGGACAAAAATTTCATTTGGTTACAGTGTTGTATGACTAAGTTATTGTCATTCAAAATGTGAGAGCACCGAAAGCCTAAAATTGGTCTGGTTATTAAGTGGGTTTAAGTGCCCAGTAGTCAAATGGTTAAACTGAGGCAGATGTTCACCTTCCAGCAGGACAATGACCATAAACATACAGCCAGAGCTACAATGGAATGGTTTAGATCATTTATGTGTTTGAATGGCTCAGTCAAAGTCCAGACCTAAATCCAACTGAGAATCTGTGGCAAGACTTGAAAATTGCTGTTGCCCATTCAATCTGACAAATCTTGAGCTATTTTTCAAGGAAGAATGGCAAAAACCTCACTCTGTAGATGTGCAAAGCTGGTAGAGACATACCCAAAAATACACCTGCAGCTGTAATTGCAGCCAAAGGTGGTTCTACAAAGTACAGAAAAACCTTGGATTGTGAGCATAATTTGTTTCCGGAAACATACTTGTAATCCAAAGCACTTGTATATCAAAGCAAATTTTCCCATAAGAAATAATGAAAACTCAAATGATTCATTCTACAACCATTTATTCATAGGTCCTTCAGTTTATAGTCCATATAAAAAGATTATAGTAATGTGATAGGTTGGGTATCCATAAAATGCCCATCCACAAATGGCAGCCTCCCTAAGGGGACTAGAAACAAAGCAGGAGCTACGGAGAATAAAAGAGAGGCGCCTCTAAGTGTAGAAATAGGGTTAATTTAATAAAGGTACAACATTTAGCAACTCACATGTGGACAGCTTTACCCTGGATGACTGCATACTTGGATGTGCCTCTTTTTTTAAAATATTTTTGTATTATTATATGCCTCTTTTAATTATCAGCCATGTGAGTTTCTAAATGTTGTACCTTCATTAAATGTAATCATTAGGGTTGTCCCGATACTGATACCAGTATCGGTATCGGGACCGATTCCGAGTATTTGCGGGAGTACTTGTACTCCCGCAAATACCCCCGATACCCAAATAGAATACTTCCCCCCCCGCCGCCATCGCCCCCCCCCTGCCGCCGTATGTGCAAAGCCGACCCCGCCGCCGTTAATACAAAACCGCCGCCGCGAACATTACACGCACCTTTAGTTTGAATAGCTGTTTACCGCGCGCCCTGTGTAAAGGACACTCCCCCTTGCTCGGGATTGGACGGATCTATTGAAAAACTAAAGGTGCGTGTAATGTTCGCGGCAGCGGCTTTGTATTAACGGCGGCATCATCATCATCATCATCATCATCAGGTAGGGGGACATGGCTGTATATGGAGGACATGGCTGTATATGGAGGACATGGCTGTATATGAGGGACATGGCTGCAATATGTGGGGGACATGGCTGCAATATGTGGGGGACATGGCTGCAATATGTGGGGGACATGGCTGGAGGGACATGGCTGCATATGTGGGGGACATGGCTGGAGGGACATGGCTGCATATGTGGGGGACATGGCTGGAGGGACATGGCTGCATATGTGGGGGACATGGCTGGAGGGACATGGCTGCATATGTGGGGGACATGGCTGGAGGGACATGGCTGCATATGTGGGGGACATGGCTGGAGGGACATGGCTGCATATGTGGGGGACATGGCTGCCTTTGGGGACACATTTCAAAAAAGTATCGGTATTCGGTATCGGCGACTACTTGAAAAAAAGTATCGGTACTTGTACTCGGTCCTAAAAAAAAGGCATCGGGACAACCCTAGTAACCATAATGCAATACTCAGAGGCGCCTCTCTTCTATTTTATACTCAGTGGTGACATGACGCTACTCTGATATCAAGACATCGCTTGTATATCAAGTCAAAATGTATTAAAAAAATGTTTAAAGTAAAAGTGCAGCGCCAAATCATAAGAAGCACCTTCCATATGCTGGAAAGGGCTATGAGAGTAGCACAAGTAATGCAGTTAATCCACTCACCCATCCATTGGGTTGACTAAGCGCATCTGACCCATCACCGTATGGTGTTCCTGGGTCCACCATAGCTGGTAAGGGTATCCTACCTCTTTTTACCTTGTTAATTGAGAATATCTTTGCACAGAATTCCAGATATGGTGAAATTGGAAAGAATCAGATATCATCTCTCATATATGCTCTAACAGCTGCACTACATTTGGATGGACTTTATGTACACATTTTTATATGCACTTTTGGGTTGTCACGGTTATCATCACTGGTTTACACTGTGGATGTTCTAATTAGCATTTTGTTTTTGCAGCCCCACTTGCTAGGTGGGTGAGTGGATTAACTAAATTACTTGTGCTACACTCATAGCCCTTTCCAGCATATGGAAGGTGCTTTGTATGATTTGGAGCTGCACTTTTACTTTATTCATTGATACACAATTTTTCCTTTGTTGTGCCAGCGGCCACTTGGGATACTACACATTGGATGAGCGCAGTATATTTTTATGATTATGAAAAAAATGTTGCTTGTCTTGCAAAACGCTCTCAAACCAAGTTACTCTTAAACCCAGGTTTTACTGTATTGACTATATACAAATGCACGCCACACTTTTCACATATTTATTTTGAAAACATTTTGAAAACCATTTATCATTTTCCTTCCACTTTGTGTTGGTCTAGCACACAAAATCCCAATAAAAGACATTTAGGTTTTTGGTTGTAACATGACAAAATGTTGAAAGTTTCAAGCGGTATGAATACTTTTTCAAGCCACTGTATTTACAGTACCTATAGGTAAGCCTTATTATAGGCCTTCCCTATAGGTACAAGAAGATTAAAAGAGAAAAAAAAAAGACTTCTGTTTTCCCATAACGAAATAAGAAACAGAGGTACAAGTGACACTGTACCCCTGTTTTAGTGGCAAAATGTGAGAAGGAGCCAGTGAAGCACAGCACCTAAAAACTAAGGCCCAGATTCACAGAGCGATTACGCCTGCGCAACAGGAGATGCGCGTGCGTAAGTCGAAATGTGCGCGTGCGTTTCGATGCACGGCATCCCCAGAACGAGATACGCAAAAAATCTACTTTGTTTTGTTCCGTGTAATTACGTTAGACTGGCGCATCCGTCCGCGCAAAAGTGCGCTAGACAGACCATTGATTTGCTAGTCAAATATGCTAATGAGGGACTTACGGGGATCCACAAAAGAACGTTGGGGCAGCGCAGGCGACGCAGTGTGCGCAACAGCAAAATGTCCTGTCTAAAATTAGACCATATAAAAGCTGGTCTAAAAAGAGAAAAAAAGTCTACATGTTAGATAAAGCAACACTGTTAGTGAGGAGCTCAGCAGTCACACGTGTTGCACAACAATCTGTATGCCAACATGCCAGGGGCATCGTCGCACATAGCTATACTACTGACTTTAGATGAACAAAGAAGGATGAGGGCACGGAGGATGGCACGGGAGAGGATATACCGCACCCGCATAGACCTGTTTGGCATGAGTGATTCTGAGGTGTTTCGCATCTTCATATTCACCCCTCATGTCATCCTGGAATTAACCACAACCCTGCAGGAGGACATCACCAGCCCAACACACCGCTCACATGCAGTGCAGCCACTGGTCAAGGTCATGGCAACACTCCATGTCCTTGCCAGTGGCTCTTTTCAGCGTACAAGTGGAGTGGTGGCTGGGATGTCACAATCCTCCATGAGCAGATGTGTGCACCAGGTTGTCCCTGCAATCCTCAGACGCATGGCCAACCAAATCATCAAACCCACCACTGAGGAGCTGCGACTGAAGGCAATGACAGATTTCTACAGAATTGCCAGATTCCCACGCACTGTGGGGGCGATTGATTGCACACATGTGGCACTCCAGCCCCCCCAGGAGACAGAGCACATGTACCGCAATCGGAAGCATTGGCATTCCATCAACGTACAGGTGATAGTCGATGCCCAAGGCCTCATATGGCACGTCCGTGCCAAACACCCAGGGTCCAGCCATGACAGCTACATATACAATCAATGCCACATCCGAATGGAATTCGATCAGAACGTGTATGGGGACACCTGGCTGGTTGGTGAGTGACATGGGAGTCAGGCATGACTATCCCCTCCCATGATGCACACATCACAAGGGGCACATGCATGACTAACATCCTCCTGTCTTTTCCCTTACAGGTGACTCTGCATATCCACTGGGACCCCATCTCATGACTCCTATCCGGAACCCCCAAACCCCAGGAGAGGAAAGATACAATCAAGCACATGCCCAAACACGAGCAGTGGTGGAGCGCACCTTTGGCCTCCTGAAGTCACGTTTCCGATGCCTGAATAAGTCTGGGGGTACCCTCTTGTAATCCCCAAACTTTGTGTGCCAGATCATCGGTGCATGTTGCATGCTGCACAACTTCGCAGAAAGAAAGGGCCTGCAGATTGGCCTACGTGATGACCTGACCCCTGAACCAGACAATCCCCCCCTAACCGAGGCTACCCCGTCTTCTGAGGGTAGAGCAGCCAGGAGACAGCTCACATTGGGCATCTTTGCACGTTAAACACACACATTAATCATGGCACAATGAGAATGCATGCATGCACAACACTGTGGTCCCTAGCACACACACCCCACATCCACATCAAATTGGATTGGCACCAGTCCACCATGCAAGACTTGTGAGCAGCAACGCCACGCCAAGGCTCCAATTATGTCACTGTACATTCATACACCATTCACACGGACCTGGGGATCACTTCTCCCTGGTCCCGGGGAACCCTTCTCCACCAAAATTGAGGGTGACACCCCTTTTCCAGCAGGAATGTCACCCCCACATTCAAACAGCATTCACAACCCAAAAAAAAAAACTGCAAAAGCAAATATTTTCCAGCAAAAAAAAAAAAAGGGGGGGGGAAATATTAATGCCCTTTACGTGAGCCACGCCTGGGGCGCCCCCGGCCACGGCCCCGGCTTCTCAGGGGAGACTCATGGGGGAGGGGTAAAACCGGGGAAGGAGGAGCAGCTCCTGATCTCTGCCCACCTGGCGGCCTGCCCTCCAAGGCCACGGCTATTCTGTCCAGGGCAGCACCAAGTGTTGCCGTGTTGGCCTGGATAGCCTGGGTAAGGGCCCTCACATCCAGCCCAACGCCTGCTGATGTAGTCTGCAGGTCGTTTAGGCAGGTTGTGAAAGCCCGGGAGTGGGAGTCCAGGTTCCCCAGCGTATCCTTGATGGAGGACAGGCTCTCCTCCATCCGCACCAATGTCTGGCTGACCTGTCCCAGATGGCGGGTCTGGAGGAACTGGTCCCTTCTCAGAGTGGCGGGCAGGAGATTGGCCAACCCCCTGGTGTTCTGGGATGAAATCCTGCCTCCAGCTGATGCTTGTGGCCGGGGAGAAGGGGAGGCCCTTGGGAGGGGAGCCATGTTGGGGGAGGAGGGGGGGGCTCCCCCTTAGGGAGGGCTGCCTGCTGCCAGCCAGAGGGGAAGAGTCCTCAAAAACCAAACGTCCAGTGCCTGACATGGACTCCTCTTCCTCATGATTCTCCTCCTCCTCATGATTCCCCTCCTCCTCATGATTCTCCTCCTCCTCTTGAACCTCCTCCGCGGACTCCGGCCTTGTTGGGGGGGCCTCATTAGGCTGCTGTCCTGGGGTTGGTGCGGTCAGGCCAGATGGCCCTGCACCCTCCTGCACATCTGTGGATGACACAAAACATTCACAGGTTGGAGGATCCACACACTTGCCACATATTCCCTTTCACCCTCTCCCCCACACATGCTACACACCTGATATTAAAAAAAATACTTACCTGGCACCACGGGCTCCGGACTTGAGTCAAAGCCGGGCAGGCCCTCAACTTCATGCCGATGAAAAGTCAGGGCCACCGCACGCTCCTCCGCTGTCAGCCTAATACGGCATGGTGGGCCCCCTCCTGTGCCCCTGGCATGGGCATGCATTTTGGCCAGCTTCTGTTTGACCAGACGCCGGAGGTCATTGATTTTTTTGTCAATCCCAGACCGGGTCCGTGTCTCCCCCTGCCCCGCTGAATTGACCTGCTCAGTGATCCTATCCAAAATCTCCCTCCTCCTGGCCGGGTTGGTGTTGGCACTGTCCGGGCTGTGGAGGAAACGCCCATACTCGCTAATGGCCCGGGCAAGAATTTGTTTTTCCCCAACTGTAAAATTGAGCTTTCGTTTTCTCTCTGTCATACTTCCAAAAAAAATCACTCCCAGTCAACAAAATTCACTCACAAAAACAAGCACAACCAATCAAGCAAGAACACACACAAAGAGAAAACTACTCAGCAAGAAACAGTCACAAAGAAAAACAGCAAAAAAACAGCAGGAAAACAAACGAACAGAAATATATCAATCAAACAAACAGTCTCTCAAACACTTATCAAAAAACACTTTCAAAGATCTACTAACAAACACTTGATCACACAGAACACTAATCTGACAACTACAAAACACACCGCAACGAACAACAGGACAAAAGCACTTGGTTAAATGGGAAGGGACAAAGGGATGTACTTTTGCAATGCAAGTGCGTTTGTGTGTGTCTATTTATGCTGTTTGCGTAGTTCACAACGTTGCCCTAGTCCATTTCCAATTTCACTGATTGCGCCGCTCCCGAGTTGTGAGAATGCGCACATCGGAGCTGACCATGGTCTCCTTCAAGCGCGCATGAGCGAGCCGGCCTGCCATTCATTTGCATGGGGTCACGGCTCATTTCAATAT
Organism: Rana kukunoris; assembly: GCA_029574335.1. Lineage (NCBI taxonomy): Eukaryota > Metazoa > Chordata > Amphibia > Anura > Ranidae > Rana > Rana kukunoris. Next base: position 378,199,817 of record CM056050.1, on the reverse strand, counting down.
AACCCGCCCACGTCCTTCCCAATTTGTATTACTCCGCCTTACGCCTCTGAAAAAACGTTACGCATGCGCAATTTCCTGCGCAAAAGCTACGAGAATAGGGTGATTACGCGGCAAAATTGCGCAAGTCTAACGTAAAAGCGGTGCGCTACGCCGGTCCAATAATGCGCAGATGTACCTGAATCTGGGCCTAAGATTGTAGCTCCATCCTTTCCTCCAATGGCTGCTGTGCGATGGATGACAGACTGCTGCAGCTGTCTCCTCCTGTCTGCTCTCTGAGCACTGATTATCCTGTTCGCCATGTCAGGACTTGAAGATCAGTCTGGGTACGGATCACTTGCAGCACCTAAAAACTCTTATACCTTGTACACACAGTCGGACCTTTGTCCGACCATATTCACATCAGAATTCCCACGGAATTCCATCGGAGGAAAAGAGAACATGTTCTCTATGTAAACTCTGATGGAATTTATCTGAATTTGCCATGGAATTACTCCGATGGGTCATACACACAGTCTTATGCCGCGTACACACAAACATTTTTCTTGTTCGAGAAAAAAAACGACAATTGAGAAAAAACAAATGCTGGAGCAAAGCGCGGTGACGTACAACACATACAACGGCACTATAAAGGGGAAGCACCATTCAGATGACGCCACCCTTTGGGCTGCTTTTGCTGATTTTGTGTTAGTAAAAGTCTGGTGAGAGACGATTTGCGCTTTTTTAGTATTCGTGCTTTTCAGTCTGTTACAGCGTGACAAATGTGCTATCTCTATTGAAAACGCTTGTTTTACCAGAACGAGTGTCCCCGTCTCATAACTTGCTTCTGAGCATGCATGTTTTTTTCCCGTCCTTAAAGCCTACACATGATAATTTTTCACGAACGTGAAAAATGACGCAAAAAATTTAGAGCATGTTCGAAATTTTTAATGGCCATTTTTCACGTTGTGAAAAATGCTCTGGAGCCCACACATAATCGTTTTTAATTACATTAACAAAAAATGAAATTTTTCACATCATGAAAAACGTTCGTGTGTACGCGGTATTAGATCCCTTTCACATGGGAGTCATCTGTTCAGTTGTATTTTTTGCTAAAAAAAAAAATAAAAAACAGATGAAAACAGATTCAGTTTACATTAGTTTTCCCTTCTGTTCATTTTACATTCGTTTACATACGTTTTTGCATCCATTTTTTAAATGTTGGAGAAACCAATCAGAGGTGACATTTGCATAAACAAAAAAAAAAAAACATCTCTTGCCTAAAAACAGACATGAACAGAATGGAAGTTAACAGACAGACATCTGTTTGAATCTGTTTAATTTCAATAGATCTGGACATCTAAAAAAATTGAACTAAACGGATGAGGATGTAAATGGATGATCTTCCCTTCGTATCCATTTGTGCAAAGAAATTAATTGCTATCCGTTTTTCATCTTTCAATAGACGGATACAAAACGGACAGATGAAACACAGCTGAAAGAAGTGATAGCTATGCTTGCAGCTTAGGTTAGTGAAGGAGCCAAGGACAAGCAGAAGTAAAGCTGGGAGTTCTGCTGTCACAACCCTGGGCTGAGTATTGGGACATGCTGTTGTGCTGGGTAGTTTCAGGTGACAGAAGCTGGGAGCACTATTAAGTGGAGGAGAAGTGTTCAGTGCAAGAATTCATGCTGTTAGAAGACCTAATGTACCCTCCTCTCACACTATCCACCAACTCTACCCCTGCAATGTCAGCAAGCCCCCCACCTCTTCTCCATTACCCAGCCTCCACCCCCCTTACCCATCACCCACCACACCCACCACACCTGCACCTCCTACTCGTGGAATCCACTGAATATGCACCCCTTCTTCTTCCATCACTAAATTTACCTGCAGTGCCCAAGCTACTGTTCTTGCATGATCCCCTTATTTTTCCTAGCTACAGAACCTGCTATCCCCACTTATTTTATTTCACCACCCAGTGCACTTGCCTGAAGCCCCCTTCTCTCAGCACTCATCATGCTTGCAGATCCACTTCTCTCAGAATCCATGGTGCCTGCAGCCATGTTTCTTTCAGCCCCACCATGACTGCAGCCCCCTTTCTTCAGCACCCACCACACCTGCAGCCACATATCTCTCTGCACCCAACTTGCTACCACCCTTATCTCAGCACACCTTGCACCTATAGTCTCTTTTCTTCAAGTACACATTGCACCGGGGGCGTGGCGACCGGGCTCTAAGATGGACGCTTAGACCAAGAGCTCTGCTCGTTCACCGGAGAAATCAGCCATCACAGCGCCCACAGGCAACATCCACAGCGATACCCACAGCTGACTGCTCGCTGATCACCCGAGGAACTGATTGAGCATGGGCAGAAACAGAAAGAAGCCCCTGCAGCCCCAAAAGCTGGATGGCTTCTTTCTCCCTCAGGGACATGCACAGCAGCGTAATGGCGGCAGCGCGGGAAAAGACGGGACGGATCTCCCTCAGCACGCCGGCCGCGATCAATCACAAGGGATCTCCCGCCTGGCTGTTCCGCTAAGCGCCTCATCATCTGAGACCTCCAGCCCGACTACCAGGAGTCCTGCCAAGTCTAGGCAGAGACGTGACTCCCCGCAGCGTTCTGTATCGGGTGCCAGCATGGAGGTAAGCGGGTCGCATGTCACCTCAGCAGATCCAGGCAGACAGGGGGGAGATACCATAGCTGACTACCCCACTGCAAATTGCCCAGTGTCTGACACAATGTTAAAGGAGATGTTGCTTTCTCTGAGGTCATCTCTACAATCCAACCTCCTCAAGGGATTGAATGAATGCCGCAGTGAAGTAAAGGGATTGGGGAACAGAGTGCACAAGATCGAATCCAAGATGGAGGATTTTACTTCTTCCTACAATACTCTGGTAGAAGCACATACAGCGCAGGGGGAAGAAGTAGAATGGATTAAAGACAAGCTCTCTGACCTCGAGGACAGATCCAGGAGGAACAATCTTAAATTAAGGGGGATCCCTGAGTCAGTACCTCCCAATCAGCTCCTGCAATACACCAGTGCACTGTTCTCCACCATGCTGCCAGAAGCAACAGCACAGGACTTTGTAGTGGACAGGATCCATAGGATCCCAAAGCCATCCTTCCTCCCAGATGATACACCCCGGGATGTCCTACTTAGAGTCCATTACTATCATATCAAAGATCAACTCCTGCAAGCTTCACGCAAGCCAGGGGGTCTCCCTCCACAATACGCCACTGTTAGAATGCTGCCAGACTTGTCCCGGCACACCTTACAACGCCGCCGCAATCTACTGACCATTACCAAGGCATTGAGGAACCATAGTATCCCTCACAAGTGGAGGTACCCGGCTACGCTTGTCATTACCCACAATGGCTCCACCGTATCCGTATCTAAGATGGAAGAGGGTCTGAATGTTTTGGAACAATGGGGTATTATCCCAGAACAACCTGCCCCACATCCTCATCGCCATAGCCCAAATCCTATGGATAATGATTGGCAACTGGTTTCGCACAAACGCTCCACCAAGAAGAAACATAGTGGTAGCGCATAACATTACCACCCCATTGCTATTAAGATTCTCCGGAAGAAAGAGTTCTAGTTCATTTCTCTTATTCACCCTTCTTATCTCACTAGCAGCTACGTCTGCACGAGGATCTGTTTTTTGGATCCAATTCTTATTGTTCTCGATTGACTATGTTGTTTTTTATTCTTTTGTTTTTGTTTTTGTTCAGTTCCTTTGATATACACGGAATATACGATGAAGACGCTACTATTGTTGTCGACACAGCTGTACCCAGTTCCTGTTCCGGTACACTGCCTCTCTACCAGGAGCCAACCCCCTTGGACACAGTGAGTAAACGCACCACCTTCACACAACAATGCCCGCACCCAGCACATCATGACGATTAAGTTCTTGTCTATCAATGCCCTGGGGCTGAACCACCCAGCGAAAAGATTTTCTCTGTGGACTGAAGTCAGTAGACAAAGGGCGGACATTCTCTGTGTGCAGGAGACTCATTTTCAGCTGCATAAATCCCCGCGGTGCTCCCACAGAGACTTCCCGTATGTATACTCGGCCTGCACACCAGGTGGCAAAAAAGGTGGGGTCCTTATGGCCTTCAAGAACTCCATATCCTTTCAACCTAAGGACTCTTACATTGACGAAGGAGGCAGGTTCATTGTAGTTACCGGGGACATAAACTCCAATCCTTACACGGTAGTCAATGTGTATGCGCCTAACTCACACCAAATTCGATTTCTAAGGAAAGTCCTACACAGGGTGAACCTCATGAAATATGGTCGCCTCCTGATCTGCGGTGACTTCAACATTACCTCAGATCCCAGGTTGGACACCTCCTCGGGTACATCTAAAAGGGTGCCATCTCTTCAATCTCTGTTACATGCCGAGGAACTGTTTGACGTTTGGAGGTGTCTTCATTCTACTGAGAGAGACTACACCTTTTTTTCAGGTAGACATGGAACATACTCTCGTATTGACATGTTTCTTGCTGACAAGTGGCTCCTGCAAAATGTAGAGATAGTAACAATTCATGACATTACGTGGTCAGACCACGCTGCCATCTCTATGTCCGTTGTGGAAAGGGGAGTCTCTTCTTCACCTCCCATTTGGCGTTGCAACACAAGGCTACTGCAAGAACAACACTGCCAACAAAAAATAGCACTACACATCCGAAACTACTTTTTAGACAATAGCACTTCGGTTACTGACCCTTATATCCTGTGGAATGCCCATAAAGCTTATGTGCGGGGAATCCTTATCCAATTAGGCGCCATAGAAAAGAAAAGAAAGGCCCAACGACTCAATCAAATCCTTGTAGACCTAAGGAACATTGAATCCCAAAACAAACAGTCCCCATCGCCCTCTTTAGCCAGCAAACTAGGATCTTTAAGAGAAGATCTTAGGGAGCTACTTACCCAGCAATATGACAAACACCTCAATAGGCTAAAACTGAACTACTATTCCAACGCAGATAGAGCAGGGAAATATTTAGCTAACAGACTGAAAGCCGTCCGCACCAAAGCCAGGATAGCCTACCTGAAGCACCCCAACTCACAAAACAAGGTTGTTAATCCTCAAGAAATTACAAACCAGTTTGCAGAATATTACGGTTCCCTGTACAACTTGAGCTCAGACCCCGCCACGCCACAACCAGACACGGGCAAAATTCAGGATTTCCAGAAGAAAATTCATCTTCCGTCTTTGTCGGAGGAGCAGCTCAGCGTCCTTGACGCGCCCGTCACTTCCCCAGAGATAGAGAAAATGATTAGCTCACTTCCGAACGGTAAATCACCAGGCCCTGACGGGTTCTCAAATGAATATTTTAAATTATTCAAAGATTTACTTTCGCCCCACTTGTCTGATGTTTTCAACAAAGCAGCTAAATCAGCGACTCTTCCTCCAGTGATGCTGAAGGCCTTTGTAGTGACCCTGCCAAAACCGGGTAAAGATCCTGTTATCCCAGCAAACTTTAGGCCCATATCTCTTCTCAATACAGACACCAAAATTTATGCCAAACTGTTGGCCAAAAGATTGACGCACATTCTACCCTCTTTGATTCAACGCGACCAAATGGGATTTGTGAAGGGGAGACAAACCTTGGATGCAACACGTCGTATAATCAATGTAATTCATCGTGCAGAGGTAACTCGAACGCCTTCTCTGTTGCTCTCAATAGACGCAGAGAAGGCGTTTGATAGAGTCCATTGGTCCTATATGGCCCAGGTCTTAAAGAAGTTTGGCTTCCAGGGAAACATACTGAATGCTATTCTGGCTCTTTACTCTGCTCCCTCAGCACAGGTGTACGCTGCTGGATTCCTGTCAACTCCCTTCTCGATCTCTAACGGGAGGAGACAGGGGTGCCCTCTGTCCCCAACCATATTTAATCTTATGATAGAACCGCTAGCAGAGGCTATACGCTCCCACCCTCTGGTCACGGGCTTCCAGCTTGGCTCTACTGAACATACAATTAACTTATTCGCAGACGATGTGATCCTGATGCTGTCCAATCCGCTCGTTTCACTGAAAGCTGCACACAATATCCTCACCGAGTTTGGAGACATCTCCTACTACAAGATTAACTACTCTAAGTCTTTAATTCTTGACTTGGGAGTCCAAACGCATACCAGAACAGTGCTACAAGAACAATTCCTGTACACCTGGAGCAAGGGCGGCATTACCTACTTGGGTATAGTTCTCACGAACAGGATTGCCACACTTGCCAAAGCTAACTTACCCCCTCTTATAGCCAAGCTGGAGGCTCAGTTCGGAGACATGGCCAAGAAAGAGATTTCTTGGATGGGCAGGATTTCTGCCTACAAATTGATGATCTTGCCACAAATTCTATACATTTTTAGAACTCTTACAATCCCCATTCCGCACCACTATATCAAAAGTTTATCAAATGTCGGGTGGAAGTACATCTGGAATGGTGAGAGACCAAGATGTTCACGGACTAATTTGGTATCCCATAAAACAGCGGGGGGGCAGGAGTGGTTGATATTTATGACTATTTATGGGCTACAAGACTGGACCAACTGAAATTCTGGTTTAGGGAGGAGGACGCACCCTTATGGGTAGGCATAGAAAGAGAAATCTCACCCAAAAAGGACCTAAAGCTACTACTTCTGGGTGATAGTTGGGTTCGTTGGGGCCTGACCGGTCTGACACCTCCAATGCAGACGTCCCTCACGACATGTAGGGTCCTTCTAGACCACACCCACAGTCACACACAACCGAAAGGACCTGACTTACCCCTGCAGTTACTCGAAGCAAAAATTCAGACGTTGCAGGTTGGGGGATTGGCGGAGCGGGGTATATGCTACATTTCGGACCTGTATAAGGGCTCCAGACATAAACATGCGCAGGAACTCATGACCCAATACAAGCTCCCACCTACAAAACTCTTCCAATGCCTACAAATTACACATCTCACTAAGTGCACGCCACCACCTTGTGTGACTATCCCTAGTATGGTGTGGCGTTTCTATACCACAGCTACACAGACCACGAAGGGCATATCATTTTTTTACAACTTGTTCCAGAACAAAATGGAATTTTCCAAAACAACAGCTATGAGTAAGTGGGAGAGGGATCTAGATTCTTCTTTCTCAGGGGATCAATGGCAACATGCATTTAAGGAAATACATAAAGCTTCACACTGCGTTAGACATTGGGAACTGGGGATCAAAATTGTGAACAGATGGCACTATACCCCATTTAGAATAGCAACATATTTCCCTGGAGCTTCCCCCAACTGTTGGCGGAATTGTGGACAAGTGGGGAACCTACTCCACATGCTTTGGCACTGCCCCAATATCAAATGTCTTTGGACCCAGGTATTCCGACTGATATCTTCACTGACGGGCACAATCACTACTCCAGACCCTGCACTGGCAATCCTCCACATAAACATAGACAAATTTCACCACGACTTCAGACCGGTCATATCCCATATTCTCCTTGAAACAAGATTAAATAGCGAAATTTCGCATATGCGAAAGCGAAAATGATTGCAAAATTTCGCTATTTTTTTTTGGCTAAAATATCACAAATATTCGATATTTACGAATATTCGCTATATTTTATAAAAAAAAAAAAAATTGCGAAATTTCGCTAATGTGAATGCGAAATTGATTGCGAAATTGATTGCGAAATTTGAAAAAAAACGAATATTCAAAATAGCGAATATTCGCCGCGATATTCAAATTATTCGCGAATACTCGAATATGCAATATTCGTAGCGAATATTCGCAATGAGAATATTCGTGAGCAACACTACAGAAGAGCACACAAGAGGTGCACATGCTCATAGTAGCCAGAGGTGGCAGTAAAGAGCTCAATGACACAGAGAGCATCAGAAGCTGTGAGATCATTTCTGTAGTGACCAACACGGCTCCCCTTCACCCACCCTGCCCTTTTCTGTCCTGCGTGAGCCCTCTCTGGCCCCGGGGCTCTTTACAGTTGTATCGGCTGTACCCCCCTGATGGCGGCCTTAACTAGATGGACTTTTTTTAAGCCAGACTAACTATGCAACACGCCTGTAACATTAGGAGAATAGCTTTTAATGGGGACAGATGGCAAAACATACTGTGCATAAAGGAGAGGAAGACGAATGACAGAACCCCCTCGTTCACTCACAGAACATTTTACATATTTTTGAAAAGAATGCAAGGAATTCTGTGAGTGGAGTGGTGGAAGGGGAGGGGAGAGTCTGGATGGGATCCTCCCACTCTCAGCCAAGCAGTTAAACTATGCAGTGCTGAAAGTTCATCCCTATGAAGAGGACCAGCGAAGAGATTCAGCAACAGTGAAGGAAGTATATCAACATAAACCATCAGCCTACAGGATGTGGGATATGCTTAATTACAGGGAAATTATATCTGGTGCTTTTTCCCCTAAAATATATTTTTTCACTAAAGTTCACTTTTGAGACATGAAAGTAAATTTTTTAAAAAGTCTATAAGAACAAAGGATTAATGAAATGATAGAAATAATGACTAAAGGTTGTAAGTTGTTAAAAAAAAATATATATTTTATGCCGCGTAAACATGATCGGATTTTCCGTTGGAAAAACCTTGGATGGTTTTTCAGACGGAATTCTGCTCTGGCTTGGCTTGCATACACACAGTTAAGCCCCGTACACACGGCCAAGGTTCTCGGCAGAAACCAGCGCGAACCTCGCTGGCATCCTGATTCTGTCGAGAACCTCGGCCGTGTGTACGGATTCGGCGAGCATCCCGTCGGGAAAGCCGTCGAGCAGAAATAGAGAGCAGGTTCTCTATTTGCTCGACGGCCCGTCGGGATGAATGGCTCGTCGCCCTTTCCGACGGGCTGGTCGCCGAATCTGACGGCCGGGCGAGAACCTCGATGGGCAGAACGATGTGTTCCGCCCGTCGAGGTTCTCTGCCGTGTGTACGCGGCCTCACACAAAAGTTCTCTTCAAGAACGTGGTGATGTACAACACTACGATGAGCCGAGAAAATGAAGTTAAATGCTTCCCAACATGCGTCGAATTGTTTCCGAGCATGCGTCGGAATTTTGCGCGACAGCAAAAGTCTGATGGAGCCAGGGCTGTCTTAATAGCATCATGGGCCCCTGGGCAAAGTAATGCTCTGGGGACCCTACAATGATGACAGTACAGGTAAACAGACATCAAGTAGGTAGGAGGCAGACTGACTCCCCTGTGTATCCATCACTCTCAGTGCCAACATGGGACCCCCAATTTTGGGGCAGCGTGGGCTCAAGGACCAGCTGCTTTGGGGAAAGTGCAGGGGCCCCCCATGCAGCTGGGGCCTATGGGCAGTGCCCAGGTGTGCCCTCTCATTTAAGACAGCCCTGGATGAAGCATACACACGGTTGGAATTTCCATTCAAAAGCTCACATCAGACTTTTGCTGTCGGAATTTCCGATCGTGGCATTAGAATATTTATTCTCTTAGAAGTCAAGTGCTATTTCTTTCTTGAGTTTATCATAATGCCTCCACCCTCAACACATAAAAAAATCATGGTCTATTTTTTTTTAAATACACATTAACTGAAAGTAAATATAATATTAATATTGTACATCAACACTTCGGCCGCGTACACACGGAAGAGAACCTCGATGGGCGGAACACATAATTCCGCCCGTCGAGGTTCTCGTCCGGCCGTCAGATTCGGGGACCAGCCCGTCGGGAAGGGCGATGAGCCATTCATCCCGACGGGCCGTCGAGAAAAAAGAGAACCTGCTCTCTGATTCGGCTCGACGGCATTCCAGACGGGATGCTCGCCGAATCTGTACACACGGCCGAGGTTCTCGGCAGAATCAGGATGCCAGCGAGGTTCTCTGTTTTCTTAATCAGAGCAGCAGTTGACTGTATGAAGGGTTGGAGAGATATGTTACTACCTTCTCTACAGGTAGCAGGTTTACTTTCTTTCATTTTTAGTAACACTTTGAATAAGGGCAACATCATTTAAAAAATATGTAATACAACAATGGCAAGCATTAATTTTTTATTGAACAGAGTAAGTATTTCTGTCGTAACCATGAATTGTTTAATTTTGGCATCATGGCTGGTACAAGGCAGGGGCTAAAGGGACGGATGCCCTGGGCGATACAATTTGTGGACAGGAGGGGGGAGCAGGGGAAGTTTTGGTAAGTCCTCCTGCCTTGTGGCCGATTCGAGCTGCGGCTGAAACGCTCCCCTCTCCCAATCCTGGGTATATCACAGAGGCAAAGCTGGCTGTGTCTGTGTTCAGCTGGCGCACTGTAACAAAGTTCCGACCTCCTAGACCGGCTTGTGAGATAGTAGTGTTCCGCCTATCACAAGAGTTAGTCTAGAGGGGTGGTACTTTGTTACAGCGTGCCCGCCGAGGTCGGAACACACAGGCCCAGCCAGCTCCATGATTCACAATGGGAGATGCCCGCTGTGTGTGTTACTAACCGGGTGATGGTGAGTCTGAATTAGTCAGCACAGTGAGACTAATGGTTGGACAAGTCGAGGCTGCATTTGATGGGCACAGTGAGACTGTAATGGTGGGCATAGTGAGACTGTAATGGTGGGCATAGTGAGACTGTAATGGTGGGCACAATGGGACTGTAATGGTGGGCAAAGTGAGGTTGCATTCATGGGCACAGTAAGGTTGCATTCATGGGCACAGTGAGTGTGTAATGGTGGGCACAGTGATGCTGCATTCATGGGCATAGTGAGGCTGTAATAGCGGGCACAGTGAGGCGGCATTCCCGGGCACAGTGAGGCTGTAATGGTGGGCACAGTAAGGCTGCATTCATGAGCACAGTGAGGCTGCATTCATGGGCACAGTGAGGCTGCTGCATTCATGGGCACAGTAAGGGTTCATTCACAGGCACAGTGATGCTGCAATGGTGGGCACAGTGAGGCTGCATTCATGGGCAAAATGAGGCTGCATTCATGGACACAGTGAGGCTACAATGGTGGGCACAGTGAGGCTGCAATGGTGGGCATAGTGAGGCTGCATTCACGGGCACATTGAGGCTGCATTCACGGGCACAGTGAGGCTGTTCTCACGGGCACAGTGAGACTGCATTTGATGGGCGCAGTGTGGCGTAATTTGATGGGCACAGTGAGGCTGCATTTGATGGGCACTGGTGAGGCTGCACTGATCTCTTGTGTTATGTCTGCAGTCTCTAACCGTCTCTTGTAGCATGTCTGCATTCTCTTACCATCTTTAGTATGATGTCCTCAGTCTCTAACCATCTCATGTATCATGTCTGCAGTCTCTAACCATCTCTTGTATCATGTCCTTAGTCTCTAACTATTTCCTGTATCATGCCCGCAGCCTCTAACCATGTCTTATATCATGTCTGCAGTCTCTGAGGGAGTCTGGAGAGGAGTCAAGAGTGGGATCACCGCTGGGATAGGAGTCATGGGAGAAGTCAGACATGTGTGGACTGTGGAGAGGAGACTATAGGAAAACCAGAACCACTATACTGGAGCCGACTGACTGAGCCCTGCATGGTGCACCTGATAGGAGGTCAGTGACATTAATTAACCCTGACACTGGTGCCACTAATGCAGCACAAAGGGGTTAATATACTGCTACTTGTCAATTACTATCAGTGACCAGTGGCAGTGCTCAGCAGTGGCGGCCTGTCCATAGGGGGCGCCCAAGCGCCGCCCCCTCCTGTAGTCACAAAAAAAAAGCGGGCCCTTCAAGATTTTTACTTTTCCTTAAAATGTCGTTTTTACTATTCGCCACTGTCATAACATCCATTCATGCTTGCATGAATGGATGTTATTGTTTCCACCAGCTGCCGCTGGTCTATTCAGGTAGCCGGACATTGAGCGCCGACCACGTGAATAACGGCCGCTGGTTGGCTGTGCTGGCTCTGATAGGCTTTCCGAGTACAGCCCAATGGTCCCGGATGCTTTATCCAGGGAACGTACGGGGTGCGTTCCTTGGATAAGACTGACGGCCGTCTCAGCCAATCAGGACACATGTTCTGGTTATCGGTAACCTGATTGACTGAAGCGTCATTGAGGGCGGAAAAAGACATTGAATGACGAAGGAGTAAGGTAAGTGCATTTTCCAGTGACAATGGGCACAGACAGTGGTGACAATTAAAGGGCACAGTGGTGACAATTGGCACAGTGGCTGCGTTTGATGGCATGGCACAGTGACTGTGTTTGATGGCACGGCACAGTGACTGCGTTTGATGGCATGGCACAGTGGCTGCATTTGATGGCATTTCACAGTGACTGCATTTTTTTTTAAAGTGTATTTTTTTTTGTGCGTGTACTCGAGAGAGGAGCCGGACTGCAGGAGTTGGGAGTAGGCTGACCTCCCCCAGAGGCAATCTGCCATCTTTCTCCATGCCCCCGGGGTCCTCCCACACAGCCCGCCCTACCTGCTCTGCTTTGAAGCCCAACGGGGCAGAGGGACTCCCCCTATGAGGGAGTGAGAGGATCTAGCCTGCTCAGCCAGCCCCGTTAGTCCTTCGCCTCTCTTTTTTAGAGACCGCGTGGCCAATCGCGTTGAGCCACCGCAGCTGAAGGCACAGTGGTCACAATTGATGGCACAGTGGTAACAATTGATGGCACAGTGATTGCATTTGATGGCATGGCACAGTGGCTGCGTTTGATGGCATGGCATAGTGGTTGCGTTTGATGGCATGGCACAGTGGCTGCGTTTAATTGGCATTGCACAGTGACTGCGTTTGATGGCATGGCACAGTGGTGCGAATTGATGGCACAGTGGCTGCGTTTGATGGCATGGCACAGTGGCTGCATTTGATGGCATGGCACAGTGGTGACAATTAATGGCACAGTGGCTGCGTTTGATTGCATGGCACAGTGTTGACAATTGATGGCACAGTGGCTGCATTTGATGGGCACAGTGAGGCTGCAATTTTATTCTTTTTTTTGCGCCCCCCCCCCCCCCCAAAAAAAAATTTTGAACACCAGCCGCCACTGGTGCTCAGCATAGATTAAGTGCCAGAGGAGTGGTGAAGAGATGAGCTTGTGCATGTTATTTGTATATCTCGTATTTATCGGCATATAACATGCACCTTCACTTTAAGAGGTATGTTTCAGACAAAAAAAATTAAAAATTTAATTAAGAACTGTGAAGCAAAATAAGGGTCAGCCTAATCAGTTCCAATGAATGCAGCCTCATTATTGCCATATATGCAGCATCACAATTGCCATCAGTGCAACCTAAACAATGCCCATCTGCAGCCTCGGATGGTACAGGGATTGGGGTGGGACGAGCGCCAACAGATTACATACAGGATAATCTCCTGCTTACACGGCGGCCTCTTTGATACAAAGTCCCACCTCCTATGAGACAGAACAGTCATCCAATGGCAGCCCAGGAGACAGGACTTCCTTTTACAGATGCCACCGAGTAAAAGGGCGATTTTCCTGTATGTAATCTGACAGCACTAATCACGCTCCCTCCCTGTCCCCTCCGAGGCAGTGCCATGGGGGCCACAAAAGATATATATATCCAAATTACATTAAACCAGAACATGGGCCGCAATTGGCCCGCGGGCCAGACTTTGGACATGATTGCGTTAGCCTATAATATTGAGCTTTGTTCAGCAGCACGTCAAGGTGATTACAATACTCAACAGGGTGAAAAAAGTATATATATATATATATATATATATATATATAAATAAAAGTGAGTACACCCCTCAAATTTTTGAAAATATTTTATTATATCTTTTCTTGTGACAACACTGAAGAAATTACACTTTGCTACAATGTAAAGTAATAAGCCTACAGCTTGTATAACAGTGTACATTTTACCGTCCCCTTAAAGTGACGCAACACACAGCCATTAATGTCTAAACCGCTGGCAACAAAAGTGAGTACACCCCTAAGTGAAAATCGCTCTCATTTTCTCATACTGGTCACTGGAAGTTCAACGTGGCACCTCATGTCAAAGAACTGTCTGAGGATCGGAAAAAAAAGAATTGTTGCTCAACATTAAAGCGGATCTCCACCCTAAAGTGAAGATCCGCTGATCGGAACCCTCCCCCCCTCTGGTGTCACAATTGACACCTTTCAGGGGGGAGGGGGGTGCAGATACCTGTCTAAAGACAGGTATCTGCAACCACTTCCGGCCCGCAGTCTCGGGCAAAAGACGGGTTTTTTGGCGACATCCCGTCGCCCCCCCTGTTGTGTGCTGGGAACTCTCAGCTCCCAGCACACAGCGGGAGCCAATCGCCAGGCGCAGCGCGACTCGCGCATGCGCCGTAGGGAACCGGGCAGTGAAGCCGCAGCGCTTCACTTCCTGGTTCCCTCACCGTGGATGGAGGGGGGAGCAGCAGGGTGACGAGCGATCGCTCATCCTCTGCTGCGGACGCCGCTGGACTCCAGGACAGGTAAATGTCCTAATATTAAAAGTCAGCAGCTGCAGTATTTGTTGCTGCTGGCTTTTAATATTTTTTTCTAGTGAACCATCCGCTTTAAGATGCCCTAGGCAATAACTAGGCTAGAAACTAGGCTAGGCTAGAAACTAGGCTAGAAACTAAGCTTCAGCACGGTGGCCAAGACCATACAGCGGTTTAACAGGACAGGTTCTACTCAGAACAGGCCTTGCCATGGCTGACCAAAGAAGTTGAGTGTAAGGCCGCGTACACACGATCGATCAAAGCCGATAAAAACGGACTGAAGTTCAGTTTCATCGGTCCAAATCGATCGTGTGTAGGCCCCATCGGTCAGTTGTCCTTCGGTCCACAAACAGAGAACTTGCTTTAAAATTGAACCGATGGACGCCTGACCGATGAGTCAAAACGGATCGTTAGTATGCAAAGGCATCGGTCAAAAGGCTGCGCATGCTCAGAGTCAAGTCGACGCATGCTTGGAAGCATTGAACTTTGTTTTTTTCAGCACGTCGTGTGTTTTATGTCACCACGTTCTGACACGATCGGTTTTTTTAACCGATGGTAGGGGTGCAACGGATCGTCACCGATCCATGATCCGAACAGGTCACCCCGTTCGGATCGGCGGAGCGCTCTGGAGCCTCAGTCTAGGAAAGTCCCCAGCTTCGGCCTAGCTCCGAAGCGGCTGCCATCTTGGTACACCCAGAGGCGGCCCTCCTCTCTGTTCACACCCACAGAGGAGGAGGAGCCCGCGCTCGAAGGGAAACACACACACGCCGCTGTCTGAGGTCTGCACTATGTGGGGGGGTTACTGTATGAGGTCTGCACTATGTGGGGGTTACTGTCTGAGGTCTGCACTATGTGGGGGGTACTGTCTGATGTCTGCACTATGTGGGGGTTACTGTCTTAGGTCTGCACTATGTGGGGGGTTACTGTCTGAGGTCTGCACTATGTGGGGGGTTACAGTCTGAGGTCTGCACTATGTGGGGGGGTTACTGTCTGAGGTCTGCACTATATGGGGGTTACTGTCTGAGGTCTGCACTATATGGGGGTGTTATTGTCTGAGGTCTGCACTATATGGGGGTGTTATTGTCTGAGGTCTGCACTATGTGGGGGGGTTACTGTCTGAGGTCTGCACTATGTGGGGGGGGGTACTGTCTGAGGTCTGCACTATGTGGGGGTTACTGTCTGAGGTCTGCACTATGTGGGGGGTACTGTCTGATGTCTGCACTATGTGGGGGTTACTGTCTTAGGTCTGCACTATATGGGGGGGTTACTGTCTCAGGTCTGCACTATGTGGGGGGGGTTACTGTCTGAGGTCTGCACTATGTGGGGGTTACTGTCTGAGGTCTGCACTATATGGGGGGTTACTGTCTGAGGTCTGTACTATGTGGGGGTTACTGTCTGAGGTCTGCACTATGTGGGGGGGTTACTGTCTGAGGTGTGCACTATGTGGGGGGGGTACTGTCTGAGGTCTGCACTATGTGGGGGGGGGTACTGTCTGAGGTCTGCACTATGTGGGGGGGTTACTGTCTGAGGTCTGCACTATGTGGGGGGGGGGGTTACTGTCTGAGGTCTGCACTATGTGGGGGGGGGGGTTACTGTCTGAGGTCTGCACTATGTGGGGGGGTTACTGTCTGAGGTCTGCACTATGTGGGGGGGTTACTGTCTGAGGTCTGCACTATGTGGAGGGGTTACTGTCTGAGGTCTGCACTATGTGGGTTGGGTTACTGTCTGAGGTCTGCACTATGTGGGGGGTTACTGTCTGAGGTCTGTACTATGTGGGGGTTACTGTCTGAGGTCTGCACTATGTGGGGGGGTTACTGTCTGAGGTGTGCACTATGTGGGGGGGGGTACTGTCTGAGGTCTGCACTATGTGGGGGGGGGTACTGTCTGAGGTCTGCACTATGTGGGGGGGTTACTGTCTGAGGTCTGCACTATGTGGGGGGGGGGGTTACTGTCTGAGGTCTGCACTATGTGGGGGGGGGGTTACTGTCTGAGGTCTGCACTATGTGGGGGGGTTACTGTCTGAGGTCTGCACTATGTGGGGGGGTTACTGTCTGAGGTCTGCACTATGTGGAGGGGTTACTGTCTGAGGTCTGCACTATGTGGGTTGGGTTACTGTCTGAGGTCTGCACTATGTGGGGGGTTACTGTCTGAGGTCTGCACTATGTGGGGGGGTTACTGTCTGAGGTCTGCACTATGTGGGGGGGGGTTACTGTCTGAGGTCTGCACTATGTGGGGGGGGGGTTACCGTCTGAGGTCTGCACAACTGGGGGGGTACCATCTGAGGTCTGCACTACTGTGGGGGTTACCATTAGTGTTGATCAAGAATATTCGCATTGCGAATATTCGTTACAAATATTGCATATTCGAGTATTTGCGAATAACTCGAATATCGCTATTGCGAATATTCGTATTTTTTCAAATTTATTTTTAAAACAGATCACATCCTAGTGATCTCCATCGACGTCTAAAAGCATTGCTGGTATGATTAGAGACCCTGGGCCGAGTAGCTGAGGCGATCGTTTTATGTTGCCGAATATTCGCGAATACTTTCTCTGCCCTTCTTTTGCATCAGAGCCAATCAGAGTTCTCCTACCACAGTTGTCAGAGGTAAGCAACCTCCATAGCAACCAATAGGAACCTGCCTGCACGACCATTATATAAGATCACTCCCAGCAGTATTTCAGTGCAGATTCACAAGGTGGCTAGAGAGAGTGGAGTGTTTCTGTGCGTTTTTCCTTTTGTATTGCGATCTTAGAGCTTAGCATTGTGCTTCCTATAGTGCTTTCAGTTCTGAGTTTCCTGCTTCTAAAACCAAATGCTTTTTTCAAAGCAAAAGACCCAACAGCTTTTCTAAAAGCTCAGATTTGTGTTGTTTTGTCCAGGTTAGTGTAGCTTAGTGTTAGATAGATTTCTGTTTAGTTAGTGTAAGTGTACATTTCTTTAAGGTAGCTTAGTTTAGTGTGTGTTTAGTCTCTGTGTTTTGTGTATAAAAAAAATAAAAAATAAAAATTTAGCTTTAGTTTAGTCATATAAGTTTGTGTAAGTAGAGTTAGTGTTTAGTGCATATTAGTTTATTATTTGTAGTCCTCGTCTTTGTCCTTGTCAGTCAGTGTAAAAAAATAAAAAAAATAAAAAAAATTAGCTTTAGTTTAGTCATATAAGTTTGTGTAAGTAGAGTTATGCCGCGTACACACTGTCGTTTTTTGCGATGAAAAAAAACAACGTTTTTTAAAACGTCATTTAAATTGATCGTGTGTGGGCAAAACGTTGTTTTTTGTCTTCAAAAAAACGACCCAAAAAAAATTTCAACATGCTTGAATTTTTTGTGCCGTTTTTCAAAACGTCGTTTTTTGTTTCACAAAAAGTCACCGTGTGTAGCAAAAACGTAGTTTAAAGCGATGTTTTTCAAACCGCGCATGCCCAGAAGCTAGTTATGAAGCGAGCTTCAATGGAAAAGAGTGGTGAACGTAACCTCGCTTTTTGTGAAAAAAACGATGGTGTGTATGCAACATCGTCTTTGAAAAGTGACGTTTCAAAAACTTTGTTTTTTACTTCACAGAAAACATATTTTTTTTCATCACAAAAAATGATCGTGTGTACGCGGCATTAGTGTTTAGTGCATATTAGTTTGGTATTTGTAGTCCTCGTCCTTGTCTGCGTCCTTCAGTCTAAAAAAAAAAAAGTTTTAGCTGTAGTATTTTAGTTCCTGTTTAGTAGCTGTCCATGTCGTAGTCTACGTCTTTGCCCGTGTAAAAAAAAAAAAAAATTTAGGTGTAGTAGTTTTATTCTAGTTTAGTAGCTGTCTACTTCTTTGTCTGCGTCTTTGTCTGCGTCTTTGTCTGCGTGCTTGTCTTGCTAAAAAAACAAAAAACACTCCTTTCTCACATTTCCCCCCCCAATAAAGTTTCCGCCCCCACATCAGCAAGTATGAGCAGCATATGTGGCCGTGGCCGTGGCAGCAGGGGTAGGGGAGTTACTCCCATTGCTGGGTCGCTGCCAGCACGGGGTACCTCTCGCGCCCCTACTAGTGGTAGTGGATCAGGTGGAAGGGGAGTCTGCCTCATCCGCAAGTTTTTTCCCTTGGGCAGCCGCCCGATATTGCCTTCTCAGGCTCCAGTAGTGTTGGAGTATATGGGGCACAGCAGTGCCACAGAGTCATCAGTCCCGACTCCCAGTAGCACCACCAGTACACCGGTGCCTTTAGGACCCGCCCCCAGCCCCCAAGGGTCCAGCCTCTTACTGTTTGACAGCGACAGTGAGAGGGATATCTTGGGGGAGGTCCTGCATCAGGCAGACATCCAGTTCTGTACTGATGGTCAGGTTCTTTTGGAAGGGATGATGGAGGAGGAGGATGGGGTACCTGCTGTCAGTATCCCAGAGACATCCCTTCCAAGTGGTGCTGGTGTTTTTGGGCAGGAAACACCCGCACCTAGTCAGACCCAGGCGTCGGTGAGGGGACAGCGGAGCCAGGCTAGCGGCTCCATGTCAGCTGTTTCCCTCAGACCACCACATTTCAGCCCTGGGTCTGACATATCTGGGGGCGAAGAGGAGGGTGGCCCAACATGGGTGCCACCTGACTTGTCGGTTCACAGCAGCAGTGACGACGAGGAAGGTAGGCACCCTGGGGAAACGGTGCGCCAGGTCACCAGGGAGACCAGCGTCAGGGTCTCCACTGGTGATGGCAGCAGGAGGTGTCAGCAGCAGCAGCAGCAGCAGCAGCAGCAGCAGCAGGCAGCTCCACCTGTGCACACCGAGTCCCAGCAGGTGCAAGTCAGCGGCACCCCATCTGACAGGAGGGCGGCGCTGAAGTCACCTGTCTGGGCCTACTTCACCCTGGTAGCAGATAACCAGACCATAGCCATCTGCCATATCTGTCGTGCCCGGGTGAAGAGAGGGAAGTGCTTGGCTCGGGTGGGTACCACAGCTATGAACCAGCATCTGCGAATCAACCACTGGCGGAAGTATGACCAGATGAAGCGTGGTGGTGGTAGCAGTGCCACCACCACAAGTGTGCAGGGTACAGCAGCCCCTGCCACAGCTTCAGCTGTTCCCAGCAGGTCATGCCCCCCCGCTCCCTCTAGTAGAGGTACTGGTACCGGCAGCCAGACCTCTACTTCCACAGCACCCTCCTCTTCTGTGTCCTGCACTGCCGTCCGGCGCCAGGCGTCGCTTTCCGACGCCTTCGAACACACCACTCCCTTCCCCCCTGGAGACCGATGTGTGCGTTCCCGCAATGGCTCCTGGCAAGGGTTATTGCCCAACATCTGCCTACCTTCAACATTGTTGACTGCAACCCCTTCAGGCAGATGTTGGAGCAGGCCCAACCCCAATGGCGTGTCCCCAGCCACCATTTCTTTGCCAGGACTGGTGTCCCTGCCCTACACCAGCACATTGTGCAGAATGTAACCCTGTCGCTGGATCACGCTGTCAGCGACAGGGTGCATCTCACAATGGATGTCTGGACCAGCAGGCATGGGCAGGGCCGGTACATCAGCTTCACAACCCATTGGGTTTCCCTCCGAGGCGCCGGGGAGGGAACGGCGGCATCAGATTTTTGTGGTGCCTCCCCGGGGTGTCCAGGGGAGAACTGCTGGTCTCCCTCAAGCCACTGTCTCCGCAGCTGTTGAGCCTCACAGCAAGCGCCCCGTAGCTACTCAAGTGTGGGGCACGTGCGCTGTCAGGCTGTGCTTGTTAGTTTAGGGGACCGGAGACACACTGGACAAGAAGTGCTGACCGCACTTCAGGCTCAGGTCCAGAAGTGGCTGACACCCCGAAGGCTCCAGGCAGGTATGGTTGTCTGTGACAATGGCAGCAACCTACTCTCCGCCCTCCAGGCTGGCAGTCTGACCCACGTGCCCTGTCTGGCACATGTCCTCAACTTCGTGGTGCAGAAGTTCCTGCGCACCTATCCCAGGTTGAGTGACATTGTGCTAAGGGTACGTAGGATTGCCAGCCACTTCAGGCGCTCCCCAACCGCTACCGTGTCCCTGTCCAAGTTGCAGCGGGACAACAGCCTGCCCCTTCACAGGCTGATTGTGGACAGTGTGACGCGGTGGAACTCCACCCTCCACATGCTGGAGAGGTTGTGGGAGCAGCGAAGGGCGGGGGAAGGAATACCTGCTGGAGCAAGGCACTGCCGGGCCATCACAAACACTCCCGTACATCACCAGTGCGGAGTGGGGGCAGATACACCAGGTCTGCCATGTGTTGGCCCCTTTCGAGCAGGCGACCAAGATGGTCAGCAGGGAGCATGCCGGCCTCAATGACGTGCTCCCTATAGTGTTCCTGCTGGACAGGGCACTAGATCGCCTGCTCGAAGCTGGGGAGAGTGCCTTGGTGGAGCAGGAGGAGGCAACACTGCTCCACCAAGACCAGGCCCAGGACAAGGAGGAGGAGGATGATGATGATGAGGAGGTTACTGGTGACGTCCTGGAGTCAGGGCCTGGTCAGGAGGGAGAGCCGGTGTTGGGGGCACCGATAGTCCGGGGGTTGGGCATCTCTGAGCGCGAGCAGCAGCGCCTCCAGCATGAAGAGTCAGACGTCATGGACCTGGGCAGCCATGAGGAGTCACAGCGGGCTGTGCTCTTCCCCATGGCTGCTCACATGCTGAGATGCCTCAGGAGGGACCCCCGGGTTAAGACTATCAAGGAGAGGGATGAATTTTGGATGGCCACACTTTTAGATTCAAGATGCAAGGGGAAACTGGAGCAGTTCCTCCCAGCCAGCCGGAGGCAGCACCGGATGGAGGAACTGCAGGCACGCATAGTCAGCCGGTTGGAGCAGGCAACTCCCCGGCCTCCAGTTGTCCCCCCTCATCTCACCCAGCAGGTGGCTGCACCCAGCAGCAGCCGAGCAGGGGACCTAATGGGTGAGATGAGGATGTTCTTCCAATCTGAGCGACCCAGTACCAGCAGCAGCAGCAGCAGCAGTCACCACCAGCGGCTGGCCCACATGGTGGCAGACTACATGGGGTCCGTCGGTGCTTCTGACAGTATGAGCACCGACGACCCCATGGAGTACTGGGTTGCCAGATTGGACACCTGCCGCGAGCTTGCTTAGTATGCGCTGGAGTTATTGTCTTGCCCCCCTGAGCGAACATTCAGCGCGGCAGGTGGGGTGGTCACGGACAAGAGGACCTGTCTGTCCACAGACTCCGTGGACAGGCTCACATTCATCAAGATGAATGAGTCCTGGATCGGCGGTGACTTTATGGCACCCGCCGTCGGTTCAGGGCGCTGAAGGGTCCCTTGTCATTCATTCCCTCTCCTTGGCTCTCCCTCCACTCTTGCCCGAGTGATTTGACACTATATTGTCTACTATTACTACTACTGCTGCTGCTCACGACACCTATGTCACGAGTTATTTGCCACTATATACTACTATTACCACTACTGCTGCTGTCAAGTCTTGCCCAAGTGTTTAGATAATATCTAGTACTATTACCACTACTGCTTGTAAATGTTGCCTGTGTGATAATTACATTATATTTTAATACTACTGCTGCTACCTTCATGCTGAGTAATGCTTCATGACCTCTCTTGCACAGCGGATCCACCAACAGCCTCCGCTACAAGCTACCAGACCGGATCGTAACAGCAAGTGTGACTAAAAGACTGAACTTTATGTTAAACCCTGGTTTGCGGCCTTTATACTGCAACCATTAGCCTGTCTTCAAGAGCAAATCGGCCCTCCTCTCTCTTCCTCGCTCTCTCTCTCTATATCTATATATATATTGTAGCTTTTGTTATAGTAATTTTTCAACAGTTTAGTTTGTGTTAGTAGTGTCTGTGTCCGTGTATTTTAGTTTGTCTTAGGTTTGTGTTAAATAAAATAATAGTATAAAATGTTTTTGGTTATTATGAAGTTAGATGTGTTGATGTTGATGTTGATGTTTTAGATGTGAAGTTAGATGTGTTGAAAAACCTAACAATCTCAATAAGAAAGGAAACATTTTAAAATAATAACATTTTTTATAACAAGAAAAAAAAAATTACATGTATTTTCGCATGAGCTTGTGAAGCTCACCCATCGCGTCCAAATTCTTCCTCTGCTGTTGCTCCAGCTGTTGGTTTTGGAGGTCTAATGTTCGCATTTTCTGGCGATTTGAGAGGATTTTCTCATTGGTCCTCTGGATGAGATTGTAATTTTCCTCCATATTTTTGAAAACTGTTAGGATATAAGAAAAAAAAAATAGGATTAAATGCTGTCCATTTTTATATCTACATCTTATTGTTGAAATGTTATTAATCTTTGTGCACATATTTACCCTCCTGCCTGGGGCTCACAGGAACCGTCTCATCCTCCTGCTCCTCTTCTCCATCACCCGATTCACCAGGAGTTTGGGGGGGGGGGGTTGAAGCTCCTCCTCTTGCTCCTCAACAGGAGCTGGGGGTGATAAACACTGGGAGGGCCCTGGCTGCTCCTCATCCCTCTCCTCATGTGCATCCTCCTCCTGCTCCTCCTGTGCATCCTCCTCCTGCTCCTCCTCTTCATCCTCCTCCTCCTCCTCCTCCTCTGCGGCCTGTCGCCTTCTGCGCTTGGGGCGCACAGATGGTAGAGGAGCTCCTATAATAACACAATGTTCATATATGTAAAAATGATTTCTAATAACGTATGCAAATTCTGTGTACTCTGCTGTATTGTATATGAATACAAATTTATTTATATAGACAGTTAACCAATGGGATAATGTTATACTAAAGGGTCTTGCTGGCACTACAGGGGACTGAGTGTGAGCTGGGCTGCCACCATGGTAAAATTAGCTGTTTGTGTTTCCTTTGTATTATTCTGACGATCTCATGTTAAAAAAAGGGCCTGATGGAGTACACAGGATTACTATGATAACCCCACGCCTAGCACATGAATTTAGTGGTAATTGAGATATAAAATACCACCCCTTCCCCTTTAACCCACCACACCACCACTTTAATTCCATGGTTTAACTTGATGGAATAATGTCTTTTTTCAACAGTACTATGAATACCTTGGGTGGTGATATATGTTACCACAACATGGCGTCTGGGTTAACAACATCTGCCCTAAGGTTAATTACATATGACCTTACATAACTGTCACCAATAACTTACCTGGATGAAATTCATCTCGGATCTGTCTGAGCCGGGCCATGTGGCGCCTCTTTAGGTCTGACCACTTTTTTAGGGTGGCCATGTGGTCATGTGTGCGGCCATGAACTTGACGTAACTCCCGCAATAGGGAGCGGACTATTTTATTTTTTTCCTGCTGGCTCCGGGTTTCATCATATCCCTGTTGCAGGAACCTAAGTGCTCAGCGTCATATCCAGAGGTTGTCTTTGGCAAATAGACGTATGAGTGCTGCCAGCATTGGTTGAAGGGGTGGGGGGGTCAGCCTGTCAGTGCTTAAACCATATGCCACACTGCATCAAATTGGTCTGCATGGCTGTCATCTCAGAAGGAAGCCTCTTCTAAAGATGATGCACAAAAAAGCCTGCAAACAGTTTGCTGAAGACAAGCAGACTAAGGACATGGATTACTGGAACCATGTCCTGTGGTCTGATGAGACCAAGATAAACTTATTTATCTATAGTGGTGGTAGTAGTGGTGGTAACCAGGTGAGGAGTACAAAGACAAGTGTGTCTTGCCTACAGTCAAGCAGTGCTAGGACAAGGTCATTTGGTGCCCAGGGCGAAGATTGCAAACTGCACCCCCCCCCCAATTATCGTCACCGCTCATCATCACTGTTGTCATCGTTACTCATACTAAGCATTTGCAAGAGTACTTGCAAATGCTCCAATATCTAGAACCAATACTTGCTGTGCTATTTGAGCTCATACAAAATGAATGGGCTCAAATCGTACTGTAAAGAACTACATGTGATTTGATCAGGAATGTGGTGCGATTCCTGTCTGAATCACATGCTGTTTCTCACACCGCTCCTCTGTGAACCTGGGCTTGTCATAATGACTTCAGCCTGGGTTCACACAGGAGTGGTGCAGGGAAACCACATGTTAAAGTGCGATTTGAGCCCATTCATTTTGTATAGCTCAAATCGCACCGCAAAGGTATTGGCAACTGGTATCAGTGAGTACTTGAGCACTAGTATTGTTGGTACACAACAGGTATTGGTGCAACCCTAGTGTGTACCCAGTAGGGATGAGCTTCGCGTTTGAAACGAACGTATGTTCGACTCGAACATCGTCCGTTCGATCGTTCGTCGAATTTCGAACAAAAACGATCGTTCGTGGCAAATTCGAGTGAAACGAAACTACCGTTTTTAAAACTTTTTTCCCATTGATACTACTATCAATGGATTTTTTTTTTTTAAAACGGTAGTTTTTAAGACTTTTTTCCATTGATACATGTTCCCTGGGGCAAGACCCGGGTTCGAAAGACGTTTTCCAACAATAACTTGAAAATTTGTCTTTAAAATGATAGTTTTTGAATTCGAACGTTCGAATCCCATAGACTTTGATGGGGTTCTAAATGTTCGTGCGAACGATCGGACTGTTCGACGGTTCTGGTGCGAGCCGAACGCGGGGGTGTTCGGCTCATCCCTAGTACCCAGCTTTAGACAATGTGTCAGGGTGTTTAATGGACTCAAAGACAAAGCTCCTGGGCAAACAAATCTACATAGGTGAGAATAAATAGAACGGGGAAAACATTTGTCACTGTTAGTAATCATGAACAAGAACACTATACTGTAGGTATAGCATACACTGTACAATCTCCTTTAGATTTACGAAAACGTTGTAATATATGGACAACCTAAACAATTCATTTAAGTAGTATACAATCAGGCAGGCCTTTGTACTACATAGTGTTGGTGGTAGATCCAAAAGATATTGTACAATCAGATTGTATAACGTATGGTCCCCCAATCCACACAACTAAGGTGGATGAGGGAATCCTTTCTGCTGAGACATCGATGTCGCTGCTGTGAATCTAGTGAAACATTTCTGCTGGTTTGAAAGAAGTTGATGATTAAATTGATGTCTCTTTAACAAGAATGACTACAGAAGGATTGAAACTTGTCTGATCCTTGCTGGAGCCGTTACATTTCCATCCATCTATGGCCAGGTTTAGTCACCCCTGTTTTCTTATGCCTGGTGAGCTCACTAAGCCTCTGTGCGCACAAGTTCTTTAGGGCCCATTCACATGTGGTGCAGACATGTGTGTCCTCTCTTATCAGCACAGGGATGTACGGGCATTGTGTGCCATCTCTGTGCCAGCGTCCCATTCACGTCTATTGGGACCCACACCTGCATGTCATATTAGGATACAGAGTCCATGCAGCCTCAAGTCCCAGTAGATATAAATGGAGTGCTGGCACGGGGATGCACACAACACCTATGTACCCCCCGTGATGACAAACAACAGCCCTGCATGAGAGATGCATGTTTGCACCCCTTGTGAATGGGTCCTTACTAAAAATAGAATCTGAAATAACAGTTGTCTCCACAGCAATTAGCAGTGATATGAAGCCTAAAAGTCAGTTACTGTTACCTGTTGGCTGAGTAGAGACAGGTTCAGCAGCACAGGCAGGAGAGTCCATCACTTGGTTTGGCTGTGCATGTAGAGAGGAGGGGGTCCGAGAGAAGGGCACAGGAGACAAGGGGGGTCACTATACAGAGCAGGAATAGGCTCTGAAATCGTCTACAGCAGGGAGAGATAACACAAGGGGTGGGGGGTGGGGAGGGGGCCGCGATGGAGACTCCCACAAACATCGGGACACTGTGAAAGTGAAAGCTGGAGAAGGGGGAGAGAAGCCGATGTCCAGGAGAGGGAAAGTTGTAAAGTTGTACACTGAATCAGGACAGGGCTGATACCTTCCCAAACTCACGTGCCCTGCCTGCTCCACTACTGTTGCTGAAAGACTAATACAGTGAGTTGTGCACTGTGCAGGCAGAGGGGCGGGTGCAGTGCTACGATCTACATTCAGGGACAAAGCCACTCTCTGCCTGTGTTACATTCTGCAGCATATCCTGTAATAAGAAGTGCTGTACCCATCAAACTGCGCCCTCTTCTCACACTAAATCATCCCGCCAAGGGCAGCTTCCCTTTCCGCCCACCCCTAGTACCGGCCCTGCAGTCAAGCATGATGGTGGGAATGTCATGGTCTGGGGCTGCATGAGTGCTGCCGACACAGGGGAGGTACAGTTCATTAATGGAAACATGAATGCCAACATGTGACATTATAAAGCCCAGCATGATCCCTTCCCTTTGGTGACTGGGTTGTAGGGCAGTATTCCAACATGATAATTACCCCAAACACACCTCCAAGATGACCACTGCCTTGCTAAAAAAACTGAAAGTAAAGGTGATGGACTGGCCAAGCATGTCTCCACATCTAAACCCTATTGAGCATCTGTGGGGTATATCCAAACGGAAGGTGGAGAAGCTCAGGGTCATCCATCAGCTCCATGATGTAGTCATAGAGGAGTGGAAGAGGACTCCAGTAGTAATTTGCAAACTGTGAAGCTCTGGTGTACTCAATGCTTAAGAGGGTTAAGGCAGTGCTGGAAAATAATGGTGGTCACACAAAATATTGACACTTTGGGCCCAATTTGGACATTTTCACTTAGTGGTGTACTAATTTTTATTGCTAGCGGTTAGACATTAATGGCTGTGTGTTGCGTTATTTTGAGGGGACAGCAAATGTACACTGTTATACAAGCTGTACACCCACGACTTTACATTGTAGAAAACTGTAATTTCTTCAGTGTTGTCACATGAAAAGAGATCATTAAATATTTTCAAAAATGTGAAGGGCGTACTCACTTTTGTGAGATACTGTACATGTATTTATTTAAAAAAAAAAATGAGTTAACTAAAAGAAAAAGAGCTTTTTATTTCACAGTCTCTTTTGCTTCAAGCATAATAGATCTGGGGCATTTTCATAAGGATGTAAAGAAAAAGTAATACAAATGCAATAAAACCATATTTTTCCATAGACGTTTACTTATGCACAAAGGCAAATGCTGTTAAGCCTTGGGCTAACATCATGAGGGTAGAAGCATATGAGAGTGTTCTACGTGCTTTTATCAGTTAAACTTGTACTATTCACTGCTGAATTCTTCCCAGTAATAGTTTATACATTCAAAAAACATAAGTTAAGAGGGTGCTGGCATTTGAATCGTTTGTGGTCCAGATTAAAGAGTAAAGATAATATATTAGATTCTCAATGTAAATGTAGGGTATTACTATGGCCTATAGTTATATTATCTTTAAAAGGAATTCAAATGCTAATTAGAACAGCTTATTTCAAATATAGTCATACGTTTTGTCAAATATCACAGCCAAGCTATCCTAAAACTACATCCAATGTTTTAAACTGACCATTTTGGTTACAGTCTGACTGTAGAATTTTTGTATAAACAAATCTAGATTTACAATAATTACATTTGCAGTCTGGTAGGAGGCCTTCTTAAAGTGAGACTAAAGTCTCTTTTTTTTTCTACAAATAACAAACATGTTACACTTACCTGCTGTGTGTAATAATTTTGCACAATGCAGCCTGGATCCTCCTCCTTTTCTCGGGTCCTATGCCAAAGCTCCTCCATCCTACCAGGTGCCCCCACAGCAAACAGCTTGCTGTGGGGGCACCCAAGAAGGTGTGCTCCCGACTCAGGCTCTGTGTGTCCATTCACACACGGATCCGTCGGGAAGGGGCCCTGTCCTCATCAACATGGGGACAGGGTGCTCTGGGGTGGGGGGCCGCAGTGTGCCCCCTGCCCCAGAGCACCTGACCCCCCCATGTTGAGGGCATGCTGCCCGGTACGGCTCAGGAGGGGGGGCGCTCGCTCGCCGGCCGGCCTGCGTGCTTTGGATACGGGTCTGGTATGGATTGTGGGGGGACCCCCACGCCGTTTTTTCGGCGTATGGGGGGTCTCCTTACAACCCATACCAGACCTAAGGGCCTGTTATGCTCCTGAGGGGGGAACCCATGCCGGATTTTTATTTAAAATCTGGCGGGGACTTCCTTCTCAGGATTCATAACAAACTCCGCCCACGTGTAGAATTGGCGGGAATCCGCGTCGGATTCCCATCGCTTCTATGACGCACTCGCTGGAATGTGCTTTTACTATTCCAGCGAGTGCGAGATGTCGGCATTTACATTTAGGATACGACGGTGTAAGATTATTACGCCAGTCGTATCCTAGCGTAATTCCGGCGTATCTTGTTTTCTGGATAGGAAACAATGATACGCCGGCGGGAAATTCGAATTACGCCGGTGTATCTGTAGATACACCGGCGTAATTCATTTGAGAATCTGTATCTATCTATCTATCTATCTATCTATCTATACACACACACAATATTTATATACTGTATATATTTAAAATATTCCAGCATCTTGCACATGGTAACAGTAGTAAATATTAAAAGAAACACCTGCAAATCTGAAATTAAGAATTAGCAGCACCAACCCCTGACCCTTGGTCAGCTGCAAGTCTTCTGACCTGCTAGGTGGCTCCCTTCTGGATGACAAGGGGACAGTCAACTTAGTACTGTACAAGAGTAGCTTCAAAAAAGGTATGTATAACGATTTTTTATTAACAGGGCTAGATAGGTTAGTCTTAGAATGTAGATGCAAGTAGATTTAAATCTTTTAATGTTAACCTGACTTTCTACTGCTGGGAGGGTTCTCATGAGATCTGCTCATATCAGAATTTAGAACTCAATAAGTTCCTAGTACCTGTAACAGTTTTGTCATTCTATAGGAGCTTTATAAGGGTAAAAAAATAAAGTGGAGTAGCTGTATTTATAGCTCCATATTACAACATAGTTAGTCAGGTTGAAAAAAGTCCATCTAGTTCAACCAAAAAAATAAATAAATCATACAGCACCATATACACAATATTTCACCCACAGTTGTTCCAGAGGAAGGCGAAAAACCCCAGCAAAGCATTCTTCAATTTGCTACAGCAGGGCAAAAAATTCCTTCCTGATCCCCTGAGAGGCAAACTGATTTTCCCTGAATCAACTTTACCTTTAAATGCGCAGTTTGTTTGGCGTGTCAATAAGGTGGGGTAACCATACATTTACATACAACACGCCCACCATCCACCTACTTTGAATTGCGCGCGGTTACTCCGGCCCATTTACGCTACGCCGCTGCAACTTACGGAGCAAGTGCTTTGTGAATACAGCACTTGCCTGTCAAAGTTGCGGAGGCATAGCGTAAATAGGATACGCTACACCCGCACAAAGATACGCGGCTCTACCTGAATCTGGCCCATTGTACCCATATGAAATTGTTGGTCTTTTTTTCCACACAAGTAGAGCTTTATTTTGGTGGTATTAATCAGCACTGGGTTTTTTATTTTTTTTGAGCTATAAATGAAAAAAGACTAAACATTTGAAAAAAATATGCATTTTTCTTTGTTTCTGTTATACATTTTTCAAATTAGTATTTTTTCTGCATACATTTTGGGCAAAATATATACTTCTACATTGCTTTGGTAAAAGTAAACCAAATCTGTGTATATTATTTAGTCTGTGTAAAAGTTATAGGGCCAGATTCTCAAAAGAGATACGACGGTGTATCGCAGGAAACACCGTCGTATCTCTGTTTTTTTTACTGGGTAACTATGCGTGTGATTCCTAGAATCACTTACGCATAGATACAGTGAAGATCCGACAGGTGTAAAACACTTACACCGTCGGATCGTAGATGTAATTACTTTTCTGGCCGCTAGGTGACCTTTACGTTGTTTTCTCATTTGCCTATGCAAATGAGCCTAATACGCCGATTCCCGAACGTTTTTTTTTTACGCCGCCCCATCGTCGTTTACGTCATTTCCGTAAGCGTAAACCTACCCCTGCTATATGAGGGATAGGTTTACGAATTTCCGTCGTTGCCATGTTAAGTATGGCGTCGGGTCAGCGTCGTCTTTTTCCATCGGTTACGTCATTTTACTAAGTCGTTCGCGAATAGGGCATTGCGTAAGTGACGATCACGTCGTTTTGACGTTGGTTTCAACTACGCTTTCCGACGTGAGCTGGAGCATGCGCACTGGGCTTTTTTCCCGGCCGGCGCATGCGCAGTTCGATCGACGCGGGGGGCGCTCTTAATTTAAATACAAGCCGCCCCCTTTGAATTACTCGGGGATACGCAGGGCCATTTACACTACGCCGCAGCAAACTATGGAGCAAGTGCTTTGGGAATAAGTTGCGGCGGCGTAGTGTAAATGGTTTACGCTACGCCAGCGGCCATTCTATGAGAATCTGGCCCATAGAGTCTACAAGCTATGCTACCAATCATTGAAAATTGATCACACTTGATGTACGGATGGATCTAAATTATTGAGACACTAATATGCCAAGACAGTACAAATACCCCCCAAATAACCCCTTTTTGGACAGTAGCCATTCCAAGCTATAAGAGGTATGGTGAGTTTTTTAAGTTGTAATTTGTTCCCAGAATTCTTTGCAAAATTAAAGGGGTGTTCCAGACAAAATTGTGTTTATTAAAAGTCAGCAGCTACAAAAAGTGTAGCTGCTGGCTTTTAATAAACACTCACTTACCTGCTCCCGCGTTCCAGCGACGCGCCGACCGGGGCTCCTCTCCTCTCCCCCCCTCCCCAGCCGGCGTCTCCATCTCGACTGTGGGCACCCAGTCGTGACAGCCTTCGGCTTCACAGCCGAGCACCCACTGCGCATGCGCAAGCCGCACTGCGCATGCGCGCGCGGCGCGGCTCGCCGCTGATTGGAGAGGCGATCGCATGGGACCTGTCAGTGTCCCATGTGATCGCCTACAGGGAGAGGCTGGTGTAGGCGATTAAGGCTTAATCGCCTAACCAGCCCCTCGGCGGAAGCAGGAAGTGGGACAGAAAGTCCCACTCCTACTGAAGCCCCCACTCCCCCCCAAAAAAAATTACATGCCAAATGTGGCATGTATGGGGATGAGGAGTGGAACAAGAGGAAGTTCCAAATTTGGGTGGAACTCCTCTTTAAGATTTTTTTCACAAAATTGTCATATTAACATGCTATTTCTCTCACACAGCATATTGAAACTACACCCCAAAACACACTCTGCTACTCTTCCCAAGTATGGCAATACCACATGTGTGGGACATTTTCACAGCCTACATGCATGTATATACCAAAAATTACACCCAAAATACATGCTGCTACTCCTCCTGAGTATGTTAATGTCACGTGTGAGACTTTTACACAACCTGGCCACATACAGAGACTAAACATCCAATTAGCACTCTAGGAGCATAAATTATGCATCTAATTTCCTTACTACCTATCAAACTTTTGAAGACCCTTGATATTTCTAACACATAGCACGCATGTATCAAGAATTACACCCCCAAATACATTCTGCTACGCAAAGGGTAAACTAAAGATTTCCTGTGGTTCTAGTAGTGCAGTTGTCCACTAGGGATGAGCTTCGCATTCGATACGTATGTTCGACTCGAACATTGTCTGTTCGTACGTTCGACGACATTTAAACAAAAGCAGTAGTTCGCGCCAAATTCCAGTGACGCAAAACAGCCCATAATTCACTGCGGCATTGCGCGCTGATGATTGGCCAAGCATGCTGTATGTCCCGCATGCTTGGCCAATCACAGCGCGCAAAAAAACGAAGAGCCATAATTGGCCAAAGCCTGGGTGGCTTTGGCCAATTATGGCTAAGGGCTTTAGCACATGCCCCACACTATATAATGCCGCCTGCTGGGCGGCCTCGTGTAGTGTGTTTCGGCTTGTTAATGAGAGCAGTCAGAGAGACAGAGAGATAGTCTTTTTATATAGCTAGATAGAGCAGGCAGGCAGGCTAGTCAGTTTAGCTAAATTTACAGTGTGTAGAGAATATATATACATCCCTAGGAGTTGTACATATATTTATACACTGTATAGCTTAGATAGATCACTTCTTCCTAATTTACTGGCAGGCTTGTTAATGAGAGCAGTCAGAGAGACAGAGAGATAGTCTTTTTATATAGCTAGATAGAGCAGGCAGGCAGGCTAGTCAGTTTAGCTTAATTTACAGTGTGTAGAGAATATATATACATCCCTAGGAGTTGTACATATATTTATACACTGTATAGCTTAGATAGATCAGTTCTTCCTAATTTACTGGCAGGCAGGTGATTGTGCTATTTAAAGACGTTATCACACGTATAGACACCCAGCAGGTACAATATTTAAAGGAATTTTATTTAATTTTTTTTAAATTAAACCTCATTTAAATCACTGCTCCTGGAGCAGTGATTTTAATAATGTTTAAATAAAAAAAAATGAAAGATTCCTTTAAATATTGTACCTGCTGGGTGTCTATAGTTTGCCTGTGAAAATGTCTTTGAGAACCTGGGTCTTGCCCGAGGGAACATGTATCAATGGAAAAAAAGTTTTAAAAACTGTCGTTGTTTTAGGAGTCCTGCTCCTGAAAAAAAAAAACGTTTTTTAAACTTTTTTCCATTGATACATGTTCCCTGGGGCAAGACCCAGGTTCCTAAAGACGTTTTCCAACAATAACTTGAATATTGGTCTTTAAAATGAGCGTTTTTGAATTCGAACGTTCGAGTCCCATAGACTTCAATGGGGTTCTAAATGGTCGGTCTGTTCGACGGTTCTCTTACGAACCGAACGCGAATGCGGGTATGTTTGACTCATCCCTATTGTCCACATAGGTCAGTGACAGCAAACAGAATTGTCCAGGCAGCAGGCAGGAATATTGTCCATAGTCAGTACAAGCAGCAATCAGTCCATATACAGTCCAGGGTCAGTGCAGGCAGAGATATTGTCAGCACAGCCAAAATATTGGTCCTGGTAGGAGGCAGGAACTTGGTCTGGTTAGTTCATGTGGCAGGCATAGGAGTTATGGTAGTAAGTCAGCAGCAG
Organism: Rana kukunoris; assembly: GCA_029574335.1. Lineage (NCBI taxonomy): Eukaryota > Metazoa > Chordata > Amphibia > Anura > Ranidae > Rana > Rana kukunoris. The sequence goes on along the minus strand of CM056050.1, from coordinate 378,166,628 downwards.
GCAGACATATCTGGCTTAGGGCTCAGCCAGGAAAGAATGGGGTAGAGGCATCTCCCATTGACATCTCGTTGAAGCCTTCAGACCCTAATCTTGGAATTAGAAAACCAAAACATTTGTTTTCTTCATCCAGAAAAAACAATTCTGAAGCCCCACACATATGTGAGACTCCTGTGTTATCATGAATGTTATCATGAATCTCACTATCAGGGTAAAAGATCAGTCCAAGAGGCAGGCAAAAAACATTGTCAATAAAAAGTCCAGGATCAGGCAGAGGTATGTACAGTTTAAGTAGTAGGCAGAAGTGTGGTCGCATTACAGGCCAGGGTCAGTTCAGGAGTAGGCAGTGGAGTTGCAGTATATTACATAACAATTGTATATGGCCAAATTAAAAGGATAAATTAAGACTTTTTTATACCGATGGTATGTTTGTCTTGTGGCAAGATAGGGTTGGATCATTTGATCATTAAGATCAACTCCCCCCCATGAATAAATTGTAGTCATGGACACATGTTGGTTTTTGTATTGGAACATTCCATCCAGGGATTTCCGTTAAGGTGTTGTTGTGGATTGAAGAGAGCATATAGATATTTATTTTGTCCCTCCACTTTATAGCCAGAATTTCATCGTTCTGCAAACTTGTTGACTCCCCTCTTCTTATTTTTGTATTAATGTGCCTTTGAAGGAATCCCTTCTTATTTGCTCACACAGTGCCACATCCTGGAGTCTTCTTCCGCTGAAGGTTGCGGAAAAGGGGCAAACTAGTGTAGAAGTTATCCACATAGAGGTGATAACCCCTTTTAGGTCCCAAACAACTTTCCCATTTGTTCCTATGGAGTCTGGGCATTCAGGGGGATGCAGCTGGGTGTCCTTTCTTTCATACACCCAGAAAGCATAGGTGTACCCCGTGGCTCTGTAATTTGTAAATGTTTACCACATATCGGGCCCTTTGGCTGGGTATGAATTACTTGTTCCCCAGCTGGCCAGTAAAGTGGGCAAGTAACTCATCCATGCAGATTTTTTGGTTTGTAAAAAATACCTAAGCAGATAAAAATAAATAAAAATAAAAATAGATTTAAAAGTGGCTGCATTTTAAATAACTTGTCATATGCTGGATCATTTCAGGGAGGGCACTGGGTATTATTGTAATAATGTAGATAATGCATTATCATCAAATACCTTGTTCTGGGGATTACTACTGAGAAGAAGAGGCATGTGGTGGTTGGGGTGGGTGGACCAGTATGAGCGTAACTCATCTCTTTTGGTGAGTCCTATAGTGAATGTTAGGCCCAAAACAATCTTGAACTTGATGGAAATTATAGGACATTGGATTGTTGGCTATGAATTGTTGGGCATACAGGTTGGACTGGGCCACAATTGAAGATATTCGGTCACCAGTAGAGTTGAGCGAACACCTGGATGTTCGGGTTCGGACCCAAACTTTGAAAAAAAAGTTTGAGTTCGGGACCCGAACTTGACCCCGAACCCGAACCCCATTGAAGTCAATGGGGACCCATACTTTTGACTACTAAAATGTCTCTAAAAAACTAAGGGAAAGGGCTGGAGGGCTGCAAATGGCAGCAAAATGTGGGGAAGAGCATGGAAAGTACTTTGGAAAAAAATGTGGATAGGGAAATAACTTAAAATAACATAAAAAAATAAAAATAAAAAATAAAAACCAGGATGGACTCCTATATAATTCTATCCCTATAAGAACAAGCAGAAAACTTAACATGAACTATAATCTGCAGACTATCTCACAGAAGGAAATGCAGTGCTGCTGCAATTGAATGTGTGAACCAGGACTGACTCCTATATAATTCTATCCCTATAAGAACAAGCAGGAACCTTTCCATGAACTATTATCTGCAGACTATCTCACAGAAAGAAATGGAGTGCTGCTGCAATTGAATGTGTGAACCAGGATGGACTCCTATATAATTCTATCCCTATAAGAACAAACAGGAAACTTTACATGAACTATAATCTGCAGACTTTCTCACAGAAAGAAACAGTGCTGGTGTAGATTTCTGAAGCAGGATAGTCCTATCTAACTCTCTCCCTCAATCTGCAGCAGCCTGTCCCTACCCTAGCTAAAGCAGACTGATAAGCTGTGCTGTGTGCCTCTAGCTTATATAGAGGCTGGGTCACATGCTGGGTCACATGTTGCACTGGCCAATCACAGCCATGCCATTAGTAGGAATGGCTGTGATGGCTTCCTAGTCAGAGTAGTAAAACAAATGGCGATTGGCTGCCATGCAGCGCGTCGTTACATAGCCAAACTCCGAACCCGAACCCAAACTTTTTACAATTATTCGGGTTCGGGTACCAAAAAAAAACAAAGTCCGTACTGAACCCGAACTTTATAGTTCGGGTTCGCTCAACCCTAGTCACCAGTAAAAGCTAAATGAAAAAAAGTCAACATTCTCTGTATTCATCTGGGCACCTGAATGAGCAGTAAAAGTGGGGGCTGAGGTGATACCACACTAGTAGCTGGCCTTTCTTGCAGATGTACTACAATTCTGGTGAATGCCACTGTTCTACTTGTGGTAGTCTCCTCCACGCCAGAACACCTTAGAGTTGAAAATATGTTTATTGGTATTTTAGCAAATGGAACAAACAACAGGAGAAGACACCATCCAAAAACAGTCAAAAGTGCATTGGGGTAAGGAGTCAGTCCAGCGGCTATCGCCCACAGCAGGACTCCCACCGACATATAACGCAATCAGAATAGGAATGACTTCAACATGAAACAACAATTAGATGAAACCACAAGGGTCCTATCGTAGATGGCAGAATTACAGCCAGGATTGCTAATAAGAGAACAATAAGACTAAAAGGAAATAAAAAATAAAAATAAAAAATAATAAATAAAATAAAATAAAGATGACAAACAGGGCAAAAAATCAAAATGGAAATGGGAAGTCAAGAAACTGGGACGTCAAAAGGTAGGAAAAGAAGAGGGGAGGAGAAGGAAGAAGAGGGGAGCAGAGGAAAGGAAAAGGGGAGAAGGCTAGAGAGAGATCAGAGCAGAGAGTTCGAGTTGCTGAAAGATCAGTCAGGGGGGACAATATAGGGTGTGCGGGGAACGAGGGACCCACCTCGCCCTAGGGCAGTGAAATATCAGGGAGCGCTCATGACTGGGGTGACAACATGTTAGCCAGAGTGTCAGAGAAGGAGAAGTGGAGCCAGATGAGCCACAGCATTTTATAGGTATCAAAAGTGTCGTTGTCAAGAGCCAACATCTCCTCCATTCTCATAGTGTCGTTCATAATTAATACCCAGTGTGACAAGGGCGGGATTGTGGTCGACTTCCAATAGGAAGGTATGAGCTGTCTCGCTGAGGACATGAAGAAACGGAGGAGATTTCGCTTCTGTGACTTAACCGATCCCGGTAGTATAGAGAGAAGAGCAATCTTAGGAGAGGGAACCAGTAATTCATCGTACATTTTGTTGTAACACTCAAATACCTGTGTTCAGAAGGGGCGGATCCTCTCACATTCCCACCAGACATGAAGGTAGGTCCCAGTAGTAGTAGAGCATCTCCAGCATATAGCCGGAGTAGATGGAAATATTTTGTGCAACGTAGAGGGGTCCCTGTACCACCTTGACAGAATCTTGTAGTTCTTCTCTTGTGAGTAGCAGGAGATTGTGGACTTGTGAGTAAAATAAAAAGATGTCTGCCATTCCGGTTGCGGGATGTCCTCACCCAAGTCTGCAGACCACGTCCTAGTGTAAGAGGGTAGCTCGGTGTGCGTGCGTGCTTGTAAGAGGCCATATACGGCTGATAAAAGGTGTCTGGGGGTCTCCGGAAGGGAGCACAACCGTTCAAATTCCGTATTGGGGCGGTTTATCTGGGAGGACGAATGTAAGTGTTTTGTGAACGTGGATAAATGTAGTTTAGTGAGCCAATCGTGCGCTCCCGTCGGAGTCACCGGTGACCCTTGCGTAGGATGTACGAAGGAGCGTGCCTGTGGCCAATCAGGCCGTTTAAAGGGGCCTAGTGTTGATATACCGATACCCTGAGGAAAGGCGGGATTGTCAAATAGAGGGGATAATGGGGAAGGATCAGAGGATAGGAGGGAACATAACCCCCTGTTATACCAAGGTCTGAGAGAGGCTAGTGTAAGCGGGGAGGGAGGGGGCATATGCGCTAAATCAGACCTGTAGCCCCATAGAAGTGCACGGAGATCCACGTGGGCCAGATCCTGCTCTATGGCGACAGAGGCCTTTAAAAAGGGACGCGGTAAGCATTCCAAGATACGCGCTATATGAGAGGCCTTATAATGTGTCTCGAAGTCAGGGACGCCAGCACCGCCCTGTAGATTCGGGCGAGTGAGTAAATTGAATTTCACCCTAGGCATCCCTCGATTCCACAGGAATCCATGTTCAATAATTTTTATTGAATTTTTCAATGGAGAACAAATATCACAAAGAATAACATGTCAACTTACAGTCAGTCAAGCTCTATACAGTATCTTCCGTGTCCTAGGACAAAAGTTACAACACTAGTGCAGAAAGAAAAAAAAAAACGGAAGGGAGGAGAGAAACAATCAGACAGCGGCCCTGTGTAGGCCTGGTAGCAATCAGCTCGTATAGCAATGAACTGTTAACTACTCAAGGTCCCCCCAGAGACAACTCCCCGGTGGGGGAGGGGCACAGTACCCCAGTTCCCGATAGGCCCCAAAGGGATCACACTGCCCCTCGGGAAAAGGGGACCCTGCGCCCCAGCCCACGCGTGTCCCAAGGCCATCACTGTGTGGGAGACCCATGAAGCCGTTTACCATAAGGGTGCATAATTGGCCTTGTAGGCTGTTACCTGGGGGAGCTAGTCTCCACCCTAAAAAAATATACCAGTAACCGGAAAATCATATAACAGAATGGTAACCGGGGGGGGGTAGAAGAAAAAGAAAAGGTACAGATGCATAGGAAAGGAATGGGAAGCGAAGAAGAGGGAGAGAGGACGAGGAGAAGGATGCCTGCTCTGTTAGGGAATTGGACGGTCGTTCGGCCCGCTAGGCAGAACTCCCGGTATGAGGGATATGTTACAGTAGGCGGCCCAGGGTTCCCAGATGGCCAGAAATCTCTCAGATTTGTCATTAATTCTAGCAACGATCTGCTCCTGCGCCATAATCCAAGAGACTTTTCTCCTGAACCCCTGAAGGGATACCGAAGGTTTCTTCCAGGCTTTAGCTATAGACATTTTGGCTCCCAACAGTATGAAAAAGGATAAGGTTTGGCAATGTTTAGATAATCCAGGAATGCTTTGGTTCAGAAGAGCAATGCCTGGGTGGGGGGTCACCACCGCTGCTGTCACGGAGCGAATGATCCGGAATACCTTCCGCCAGAACGATCTGATGCGGGGGCAGGTCCACCAAATGTGGAGCATAGACCCCTCCAACTCACAGCCCCTGTAACAGACCGGTGACGCCCCTGGGAACATCCTAGCCAGCCTGGAAGGAACATAATACCACCTGAGTAAGACTTTTAAGCCAGCCTCTATGAGAGAGACGTTGAGAATACCTTTATACGCTCTAATAGTCGCTCTGTGCCAGGCCTCAATGTCCCACGAACCGTCCAGCTCCTCCTCCCAGGCCCGAGCATACGATGGCTTTACCTCTCTAGAAACAAGCGCTGTATAGATCAAGGAGATGCCACCCTTCTGATCCGCTGCGGTAGTGCACCAGTGTTCATATGGCGAGATTGTGGGGGGTACCTTTCTATTGGTCCAGATTGAGTGCATGAAATGGGAGATTTGTGAGAACCTGAACAGTTCCGAGTCCGGCATGTCCAGTTTCTGTCTGCAAAAGGATAGGGAAACAGGGCCCGTCGGGGAGAGGAAGTGGCCAATCCGGTAGAGGCCTTTGTTTGTCCACCATCGAAAGGCCTCAATACTCATTCCCGGGGGGGAATTCCGCATTATGGAACAAGTGTGCCAACGATTTCAAGGGGGACGTCAGGGAGTGCGCGCCAAATAGTTTGGAGCTTAAGGAAACCGAATGCGATAGGGTGGGAGATAGAATTGCGGGTCTGACCCTTGGGTCACAGCAAAGGAGGAAGTCAATGGTGTTCTTGGGGGTGGCTTGTCTCTCCATTGAGAGCCAGTCAGGTTTAGGTCCTTGGCGGAAAGCCATCAAGATTTGTGCGAGTTGGGCTGCCCGGTAATAACCCCAGAGATTCGGGAGTCCCAGCCCACCCTGTGATTTCAGCCGATAGAGGATGCCTGAGGGGCATCTATACCCCTTGTTACCCCAAACAAAATGGACTATTCGGGATTGGACAGAACTGAGAAAACGTTTTGGAATCGGGACCGGGAGGGAGCGGAATAGATATAGCAGACGGGGGAGGAGTGTCATTTTCACTGCGTGTATCCTACCCAGCCAGGATAGACCACACTTCGACCACGCATCCAAATCCTCTCTACACTTGCGTATTATAGGGGGATAGTTGGCTTCAAAGAGACTTGTTATGTCTGGTGTAAGTTTGATGCCTAAGTAAGGAATCGACCCGGAGGCCCATTTAAAGGCGAAATTGTTAGAGAGCTGGGAGAGGATGTCGGGGGGGACAGTAATGTTCAAGGCTGTTGACTTGGTCATGTTAACTTTCAGTCCCGATACGTCACTAAAGGCCCGTAGAGTCTTAAGTATCACGGGGGTAGAGGTCAGTGGGGAGGTGATGAAAAGGAGCAGGTCATCTGCATACAGCGCGCACTTGTGCTCACCCTGTCCGCACGTCACCCCCTTGAAGTCCGGGTTTGATCTAAGCGCAATTGCTAGTGTCTCTATGGCCAACGCGAATAAGAGGGGGGAGAGTGGGCACCCTTGTCTGGTTCCCCGACCAATAGTAAACGATTCCGAATATCTGCCCAGCAGGCGCACTTGGGCCGTGGGGTTCGAATAAAGAGCTCGGATTAGATTCAAAAAGTATGGGCCGAAACCCCACTTCCCCAATATATCGGCTAAGTAATTCCAGTCAATCGAGTCAAAGGCCTTGTGAAGGTCTATGGAAAGGAGAAAGCCTTTCTGCGGGGTTCCCCCATCCCAGTGGGATCTAAGAAGCGAAATGATGTCAATGGCCCTCCTGACCTGATCCGGACCCTGTCTCCCAGGAATGAACCCCACCTGGTCCCCATGTATGTATGTAGCGATAAAACTCGCCATCCTATTGGCCATGATCTTGGTCATAATTTTGATGTCGTTATTGATAAGCGAGATTGGGCGGTAATTGCTAACCTCACTAGCGTCCTTGTCCGGCTTGGGAATCACAGAAACGTATGCAGAGTTTAGGTCTGCACCCAGGAGGTTTCCCTCTCGTAGGGAGTTAAATAACCGAGCCATATGTGGAGCCAGGCAAGGGCCAAATTTCTTGTAGTAGCCATTTGAAAATCCATCGGGACCGGGCGATGAGCCAATTTTGAGGGATTTTATGGTGTCCAAAATCTCGGCAGAGGTAAACGGTTCCTCCAGGAGAGTCCTATGCTCAGGGGAGAGGGTGGGAAGAGGGAGAGCGTCCAAAAATGTCTCGCTCAGGGAGGCCTGAGCCGGGCCAACAGGTTTGTATAAGTCAGAGTAGAACTGTAGAAAAGTGTCCATAATTTTTGTTGGGTTTTGTGTCAGGTCCCCTGAGGTCGTCTTAATTTTAGGGAAGGCTAGGGCGCGTGGCTTAGGGTTCAACTTCACTGCCAGCTTAGATCCAATCCTATCCTTCTGAGAATAGAATTTAGCCCCTGTCCATCTAAGGTGCCTTTCTGCGTCAGTGGTCAGTTTCAGATTGAGAAGGGCCCGAGCCCCTTCCAACTGTCTAAGGGATTCCGCCGTAGGGTGTCGCTTGTGTGCTTTCGCTACAGAACGGAATTCCTCAGTGAGCTTCAGCGTGTCCGCCCTGTGTTCTGCCCTACGTTTCGAATTCATTTGTATAATCTTCCCCCGGATCACCGATTTGTGTGCTGCCCAAACGGTAGCCTCCGAGACCTCGCCCGTCGCATTGAGAAGGAAGTATTCCTTAATCGCTGCTTCCAAAAGGGTGCACTGTATGGGGTCACTCAAGAATGACTCCTGCAGACGCCAGCGAGGGGCCGTTCGCACTCCCGAAGGTCTCAGCGTGGTCAACACGACCATCGAGTGGTCCGAAAGGGAAGATTCAATAATCTTGGAGCCTCTAATTAAGGGGATCGATGAGGAACGTGTGAAAATGTGGTCTATCCTGGCAAATGAGTTGTGTGGGGCAGAGAAGTGCGTATAGTCCTTTGTGTGAGGATTAACCTCTCTCCAGACGTCAATCAGCCCCGCCGAGTGTAATAGTTCCGCAATTTTAACACTTTGTTTGGAGGGTCGTTTTGGTATCGGTTTCCCAGACCTGGACTTATCTAGCGAGAAATCGAAAGCGATGTTAGAGTCCCCACAAATGTAAACCGTTCCCTTGAGATGTTCGCTCAGAGTGTGCAGCAGAGAGTCAAAAAAGGGTTTCTGGCCCTTATTTGGGGAGTAATAGGAGACAAAGGTGTAGGTTTCTCCATCAATTTGACCAGAGACCAAGATGTAGCGTCCCTGCAGGTCGGCTTTGACAACCGGTTGGGAAAAATTAATGTGTTTAGCGAAACAAATGGCCACTCCCTTAGTTTTATTGTCCGCGGAGGCCAGAAAAAATTGAGGATAATGCTGGTGAAGGAAAGTAGGCTTAAAAGTGACCGGGAAATGAGTCTCCTGTAACAATAATACGTCAGCATGCATAGAGTGGTATAGCTGATACAGCTTCCTACGCTTAATTGGAGAGTTAAGGCCCTGGACGTTGTGAGAAACTATCTTGAGGGATGAAGGGGGGGAAAATGTATTAGGCATGGATCAGAGTGGTTAGAACTAGTGTGATGTATCGGTGCATTCCTTGATCTAAAAAGCGATACTCACCACACAGCCGGAGGAGCAGACACAGCGAGAGCTCGGGTCCTGGGAGGCGAGGTCCGTGACGACCGAAGGCACCGAAGAGACTCAGAAAGGAAGTAGCATGAGGAGCAGGCAGGACAGGAGGGAAAGAAGAAGGGAAAAAAAAGAGACCGGTTACAAATTCATAAACTGAACAAAATGACTGACACAATAATGAAAACACAATAAGACATAAACCAAAGACCCTGGGGTCCCCTAACCCCACCCCACCCCTGGGTCGAGATGGGCTATCCATCCCTACCCTCAATCCTGAGAGGACCGGAGTTCCCTAGAGACAGGGACTCCGTGACAGAGCCGAAGAGCACGATAAGCGCTCCCGGCCCTAGTATGAGGTGCACTGGGTCCACCACAACCCAACCACCCAAAATAGATCATCCGTTGTACCAAAGGCCCACACTGGGGCCTAACGTATTCTAAAGGAACAAGCAGAACGCCCCCATGTATGTCACTGGCTAGTAAACTGTGAGAACCAGGAACCCCCCTGGTCCCCGACCCCCTCCCCGCGGGGCCCAGGTTCCTGGAAGGGAGGGAAAAAAAGACATTAAAACTTAAAACTGCATTGCCGCTAACCGTAAATTGCACCAGGAATTGATCGGCACACAAAAGGGGAAAGGCCACCCTAGGCGGTCAGCCACCCCCTCAAGCTCCCCAGCCCCAAGTCGGGTAGAGCCCACCCGCCTCAATCCCAGTCAGGAAGTAAGGCCCAGCCGGGCAACCTGCAACAAAAGGAAAACATTAAAGGAGACAATATTATAAGTGCTGTCAGCTAGAAGTCTTCAGCACCAGTAAGGGGCGGTGGGTGGAGTACCCCCAAATCCGGGCATCATGGGAAGTGAGAAGTCACCGAGCCAAAAGAGGGACAGAAGGGGGGAAAGTCTTCAGGTCTGTAGATTGTCCTTGGACCGCTTGTAGCCTTGCTTGAGCCAGGTGTGCTGCAAAGGGCTTGCAGGCGAGGGTCTCTTTGTAGAAGCCGGGTTGCTCCTGCCGGTCTGCATAGGAGGGGGGTCTTGGAGCAGGATCCCTAGATGCGCCAACAGTCGCTCCCCTTCAGACAAGGATGAGAAGCCATAGTGTTTGTTCTTGAAGGAGAAGTTCAGCCGTAGGGGAAAAGACCATCTGTATGTGATTTCCCTCTCCATCAATAGATGCAGCAGTGGTTTAAGCGATCGCCGTCTCTGCACTGTGTAGGGGGATAGATCAGCAAAAATTTGGATTTTATGACCGTTTAGCGTAAGATTTTCGGAGTACCTGGATTTCCTCTTCACCTCCTCCTTCACCGAATAGAAGTGTGGTTTCACTATAATGTCTCTGGGGAGTCCGTCCGCGCGAGGGGGTTGCAGGGCCCTGTGTGCCCTGTCCAGCTCCAGGCGGTGTTCCGCTATATCAGGAATGAGACTTTTAATAAGGGATTTCACAGCCGCCTGCACCTCCTTTTCGGATTCGGGGAGCCCCCGGATCCTAAAATTATAGCGTCTCGATCTATTCTCGAGGTCATCGATCTTGGCAAAGGCAGTCTCTAATTGATCCTGGACATCTTGTAGCCTGGCCGTGTTTTGGTTAATGCGTGCTACGGCCTGGTCAGCCTTTTTCTCTATAGTGTCCATTCTCATTCCAATCTGCTGCAGGTCTGCATGAATGGATGAAGTGATTTGCGCTGCATTGAGGGCCAAGCTCTTGGAGAGCATCTGTGCAAAGGCCTCCATCATGGAAGGAAAGTCAGTGGGGATAGGAGTGGACTCTGCTGTTTCACTCACAGTCAGCAGCATGCCTGTATGGGGATCCAGCAGGGGGGTGGAGGGGGGCCCCGCGCTCATTCGTCCCAATAGGGATTCTGTGGAAGTTGGGGAGGCAGCCTGATGCAGGGAGGGGAAGTCAGTACCTGGTGATGGCGGTAAGACCAGATCCTGGTCAGCAATAGAGTCCCCTGCGTCTCCCGCGGCATGTAGGCCTTGCTGCGCCGCCGCCGCCATCTTGGCATAACTGAGGGGTCCGGGAGAAGCCGCCATCTGCCGTTATAGATTCCTCCTCACCGGCGCCGATATCATCCGCCTGTTCCCGGGGTTTCCCCTACTCGTTGGTCCCGGTGAGAGCGCTGGGGGGCGTCCTGAGAGCTCCGGTGGCTATTACAGGGCCGTGGTGGAGCGGAGCTCTAGAAGCCGGCGGCCATCTTAGAAGCTGCCGCGCATGCGCCTCCAATTCCACAGGAATCTAATGGCGAGAGAGCGTAGAGAGTTAAAGAAGGGTTTAGGGATTGTAATGGGGACCGTTTGGAGGAGGTACAGAAGTTTGGGTAGAGTGTCCATCTTCAGGGTGTTGATTCGTCCGAACCACGGTAAAGAAGACCCTCCCCATTCCTCCACGTCCTTCCGTAGCACGCCAGAACACCTTAATTTGGCAGGCACACTTTTCTCCACCTCTGAATCTTTAAACATATCACTGCTTAGCATTGGCTGATATTTGGATTCAAAGTCAGAAGCAGAATCCAATACAGAGATCTTCCTGCTGCTCTTGTTGGCTGCACTTAGGCCTTGTACACACGATCGGACATATCCGATGAAAACGGTCCGCGGACCATTTCCATCGGATATGTCCGATCTGGAGTTTGGTCCGATGGCGTGTACACACCATCGGATCAAATTCCCCGCCGGCGGACGGCGCGGTGATGTGGCGGTGACGTTGACGCCGCCACGTCACCGCTACGTCACCGCACCAGGAAGTAAAACACTTCCGCGCATGCGCCGAATCCATTCGGCGGCGGCGGTGCGGGGCGACATGTCTGCTGGTAAGTGTACTAACCAGCAGACATGTCGGGCGGACACATTCCCACCCGATAGATTTCAAAGCATGCTTTGAAATCTGTCGGGTGGACAAATCTGTCCGCTAGCCCATACACACGATCGGAGATGTCTGCTGAAACGGTCCATAGGACCGTTTTCAGCGGACATATCCGCTCGTGTGTACGAGGCCTTAGAATTTGGAATGCCTCCTTGCTTGTAAAATATTTTTTTGACATGGTTTTGACTGTGGTGACACTAGTGAGCACTGATAGGTACTGATGAGGCTGCACAGATGGGTGCTGATGAGCCTGCACATATGGGGGCGCTTATGGGTTCTGATTAAGTCTGCACAGATGGGCACTTATGGGTCTTAAAGAGCCTGCACAGATGGATCTGATGAGCCTGCACAAATGGGTGCCGATGAGGCCGCACCGATAGGCACTAATCAGGCTTGTAGTACCTGTCACCGAGAATGTGTTTCCAGCACGACAGCATCACGCTGATTCTCGGCGACAGGGTGCCGACATCTCGTACTCGCTGGAATAGAAAAAGCACATTCCAGCAAGTGCGTCATAGAAGCAACGGGGATCTGACTTGGATTCCCGCCAAATCTACACGCGGCGTTTGGTATGAATCATGAGGGGGAACTCCACGCCAAATTTTAAATAAAAATCCGGCGTGGGTTCCCCCCCAGGAGGCATACCAGGCCCTTAGGTCTGCTATGGATTGTAAGGAGAACCCCCCTACGCTGAAAAAAAACGGCCTGGGGGTTCCCCCACAATCCATACCAGACCCGTATCCAAAGCACGCCGCCCGGCCGATCAGGAAAGGAGTGGGGACGAACAAGCGCCCCCACTCCTGAGCCGTACCAGGCCGCATGCCCTCAACATGGGGGGGTCAGGTGCTCTGGGGCAGGGGGGCGCACTGCGGGCCCCCCACCCCAGAGCACCCTGTCCCCATGTTGATAAGGACAGGGCCTCTTCCCAACAACCCTGGTCGTTGGTTGTTGGGGTCTGCGGGCGGTGGGCTTATCGGAATCTGAGAGCCCCCTTTAATTAGGGGGCCCCCGGATACCGGCCCCCCACCCTAAGTGAATGAATATGGGGTACATCGTACCCCTACCCATTCACCTGGAGGCAAAGTGTAAAAATAAACAACACAGGGTTTTTTAAGTATTTTATTAGTCAGCTCCGGGGGGCCCCCTCTCTACTTTAGCTCTTTTACCAGGGGGTCCGCTCTCCGGGGGTCTTCTCCGCTCTTGACTCGGCGCTCTCCGGAGCCTTCTCTTTGTGTTAGCTCAATTACTAGCGGCGGCCAGTCCGCTCTTCTGTGCCGTCTTCTTCTGTCTTCTCTTCTGCATATGTTGACTCGACGCTTCTTCCCGCTGTTATGCCGGGTGCGCGGCTCCCATCGGTTTATATAGGCCTCTCTTATGACGTCACAGTCCCATCATGCTCCGGTACCTACCCACGTGGTACCTACCCACGTGGGTAGGTACTGGAGCATGATGGGACTGTTCCCCTGCAGTGTGCTTGTGCTGATGTCCCATGAGGACATCAATAGATGTCCTTCCTGGCAGTCTATGCCTATGCTGTAGCCATCATTCGGCTATAGCACAGGTGGCAAGCAGTTAGACCTTATTTGTCACACAGCTGCTCAATCAAACATTGAGGTCCACTTGGAGACCACCTGTAAGGACATCATTCCACTGCATAGCTTGGTGCCATCTGCAAAGATTGAAATGGTATTTCTTATCCAAAAACACTATATCATTTATAAATATATTAAAGTGGCTGTAAACCCTTTTTTATAACTTTATGCTACAGGTAAGCCTATATTAAGGCTTACCTGTAGCTACCCAGGATATCTTCTAAATCATTATGGTTTAGGAGATGTCATCGGCACATGCGCACTGGGGAAAACTGAAGCAATGGCACCTATGTGCCATTGCTTCAGTTTGCGTGCCATTACCAGCGGCCACCACACGCGTGTGCAGGAGTGATGTCATCGCAGCTCCGACTAATCACAGCGCCGGAGCCGTGATACCCGGAAGTAACTCCGGGATGACATGTCGGTGGCCGGAGGGGGAGACATGGACCGCTGCAGGGGCTTCAATCAGAGGTAAGTAATACATAATCAGCTAGTATGCTGTGCATACTAGCTCATTATGCCTTTGTCTTGAAGGGTGTTTGTTTTTGAGGTTCACCATTAATAACCTTAGATTATTCAGTGTATGAATCATCAACCACTACTCTCTGAATACACAGTTTTCTATCCATTAAACACATTTTTCCAAGCCTGTAGGCTTTACCTTACACATTAGCTGTGAGGCCGCGTACACACGACCGAGAAACTCGACGGGCGAAACACATTGTTTTCCCCGTCGAGTTCCTTGTTCGGCTGTCAAAAAACTTGTCGAGCCAAATTTTCCCATTGCCCATCGAGGAAATAGAGAACATGCTCTTTTTTTGGCTCGACTAGTTCCTCGACAGTTTTCTCGGCGAAAAGTGTACACACGACAGGTTTCCTCGGCAGAATACGTCTCCCATCGAGTTTCTTGCTGAATTCTGCCGAGGAAACCGGTCGTGTGTACGGGGCCTGAGTGGGAGAACTGGGTCAAATGTTTTTGCAAGATCCAAGTATACTATATCCCCAGCCACTTCTTTGTATAAAGTTTGCTTACATCCTCAATAAAAGAAATCAGATTGTTTGAAAATATCTGTCTTTCATGAATGCCTGGCTACTGCTTAACATGTTTTTTTTCTAGCAAAAATATGAGTATTTAATAAAATCTGAATCGGTATAAAATATGACAGTGACAGACCTGGGTCCAGTACATGAATTGTACATACTGACAGCTTGTTGACCTGATTGTGTTCCATGAGTTTTCATGACTTTTAGCATTTTTTTTCAGAATATTGCAATGAACTAGACTATAAGCTACATCAAAAACATGCTGCAATGTGGAATCTGTCAGTGGTCACCAGACACACCACGGATTCTTATGTACTGGTATACCTCATCAGAAAATGTAAAATAGTAAGCAGGAGTTATTTACTAAGAGCAAGGTGGTGTGCCCTAATGATGTAGAAAAACTTTTCTGACATTTAGTTGAATTCATCAGGCAGGGTTTTTTTTTTGTTTGTTTTTTAAGTGTATAATATTGTCATTCTAATGCTCCATGTAGAATGAACAGCATGAAATTATATTTCTTGTGTTTTTTATTTTTTACTTTCTGATATTTTTGTAAGCGTGTTTATAATACTACAATGCTTTTCTATGTGGTTGTGAATCTATAGGTAAAATCAGTTTAAACATTTAATCCCACGCATTATTAGAAAATGGTACCAAGAATAGAAACAATTTACATTACAAAGGGATCCTTGGGGATTTTAACTCTACATGAATTCAAGGTCAAGGCAAAGGATCCTCTAAGGAACATTATATCCTTATATCACAAGGTCATTCTTTTAGACTGCAGGGACTTTAACCACCACCACCAGCGATGGATAGACCTATTTACTGAAAGGGTAATCAAGACTGAATCTGATTTCCACTGCATGAAGTTATGACTAGCATAGTGTGTAGGTCATAAAGATTGTTAAATATCTTTACACAGAGATTAAACGTCATGCTTAAACTTGCATAATGAACCTGGAATTCCATTATCTATGGTCCGTATAACACCAAAATTAAAAAGTGGATTACTTTACTTTACAATCATCTGGCATATAGGATGATCCATTGATCCTGAAGGGCTTCAGCAAGGCCATTTGGGGTGGCAGAGAGAATATACACTTATATATTTTCCTGCTACATATTTTAAATGCATTGTTGTGATATTTCATGCACTTCCCCCAAAATGATTCTGGACAATGTTATTCCAATTTCTGTCTAATTGCTGACCCATTCCATTGTAAAATCCATTAGTGTGTGCACCCCAAAGCTCAAACACATGCGTGCGTGTGTGTGTGTCTATATACTGTATATATGGCCCTACCAGCACAGTGAAAGAGAAGTGCATAAGCATGTTTCCTATGTCAGCAATGGCCTCGCTGGAGGGGTGCAGGGGGTAACACCATCCCAAGGGTGACAAAAGCCCTTGCTCTCTTTTGCATTTTTTTTTTTCAGCCAGAAACCCAGCTCCAGTGCCGTGGCTGTGCCTGTTTTCTCCTCCTCCATAATGAGGTGATGGATCAGCACACATCACAGAACATACTAAATGCAGAAAATGATACGGAAGTGGCTAGGGGAACAGGCAGGCACAAATGTTAAAATGGGATTTGTTGTCAGTGAGGGTGGAGCTAACATGACAAAGGCTATCCTTGATGGAAGATTTGTTGCTGTGCGCTGTTGTGCACACATCCTGCATCTGGTCATTAAGTCTGCTCTCAATGATAATTCTAATGCCGTGTACACACAATCTAACATTCCAACATTAAAACCATGGATTTTTTTCTTGTCTTGTATACACACGGTCACAAAAATGTTGTTGGAAATTGCGAACGTCAATAACTGTTAGGGTCCCCGTTCCATCAGGCATAGAATCATGCACATGCGCAGTAGAACAGCACTACCGCACATGCCTTTGCGCGAATTGCAGCGGTTCGGCAGCGCGCCATGCACACAGACGCACGCACGAGCGTGCACGCACACACACGGACCCCTCAGAACCAATCAGAGGCCTGACCGTCCTATTTAATCAGCTCTTTCCCTTGGGCTGGTTGCTGGTTTGTCATCAGCTACTGTGTGTTCTTCCTGTTGCTGTGACTGTGTTTGACCCGGAACTTCTTGACGACTCTCCTCTCACCCAGAACTTCGGACCTCTTGGCTTACATACCCTGGAATGCTGCTGTCTCCAGCCCCTGACCCCTGGCCTGAACCTTTGGACTTTCTCTGCCTTCTCCAACCCTTGACCTATGGCTTGTTTCCCAGATTTGTCTCCAGCCCCTGCCCTTGTCTACGAACTCTGAGTTCCAGTCAGTAGTTGCCTACTCTTCAGCTGTCATCAGTGATTTACCTACTCTTCATTTATCATCAGTGATTTACCTGCTCAGCTACTACCCACTCCGGTACCGGTGCCTCCTTGTGCCTTCCCTCCTCTGTTCCCATTCCAGGGGGCGGACTGCGCTGGGTCGCAAAGGTGAGCCGCCCTCAGCATCTCGGCCTCGGTAAGTACGGTTCCTGATAATAACGCAGTGAGGTACAACATTATGATGGGCTGAGAAAAAAAAGTTCAATGATTTCAAGCATGCGTTGAATTGATTCCGAGCATGCATAGAATTTTCTGTGCGTTGAATTGTGTACACACGGTCAGAATTTCCAACAAGAACTTTTGTTGTTGGAAAAATTGAGAACCAGCTCTCAAACATTTGTTGTCAGAAATTCCAACAGCAAATGTCCGATGGAGAATACACGGTTTTAGATTTTCCAACAACAAACTCACATCAAACCTTGTAGTTCGAAATTCTGAGTGTGAAGGGTAGCCACCTTCTCGGGCAGGAACAGAGAAAAGCAGGCATTGTGGAGCACTGCCTCAAACAGGATGTTGGAACGAGGTGGAACTCCACCTTACGTATGCTAGAGTTTATACTTAAGCAACAGAGGGCAATTCACACAATGGCATGCAAACATTTTATTGGTATTGCCAGACCACTAGGCAGGGAGGACTGTCACAGTGCTCAGGCGTTTTGAGAATAATACTCAATATTCATCATTAATGGTAACATAATCTCCACCTGACCCAGTCCCACCTTCTCCCCTAAGGTCATCATTCCATGCCAAATTATCACATGTCCCATACTGACCATATCCATGAAGCCTTAACCTCCCTGGCGGTATGATTCTGTCTGGAATTACATACCTAAAGCGGTACAATTTTTTGCATGGAAATTTGGCGTTTTATACTGTAGGCCTGCAATTCTTAGGAATAACTTACATCTGTCCAAACAAGACATCCCGGGTATGATAACGTTTGAAAAACAAAATCATAAATTTTTATATAATAAATAACTATAAATAATTATAACAAATAATAATGTAATTATAATAAAAAATATTCAATAATGTAATCAACTCAAAAACACTGAAATTTGCTTAGTTGCAGAATTGTCACTGTCATTATTTTATTTATTTTTTTATGACGAATTTCCCCACAAATCGCTATCGCTCAATTCTGCAAGTGATTATAATTTATTATCGCTTTTTTCTAGCTGATCTAAAACCATTTTTGACATAAAGGGACACTTTTGGTTGCTATGGGCAATCTACAGTTTGCAGGGAGAAAGAACACTTTTTATTATGTAAAAGATCATGTAGGGCACTGGACAGACCACTAGGGACAAGGGGGAGTGCATTTTTTACATACAGTATTGTAATCTATAAGATTACAGTATACTGTATGTAATGTGTTTGTTTACGTTTTTGAATTTGGCGCCATTCTCCGCTCCCGTGCGTCGTAACGTCGCAGGAAACGGAGATCGACGGCACATGGGGACACTATGTGAATCGATAGAGGACCCGCTCGCTCACACAGCGTGGATGCATCGCTGGATCCAGGAACAAGGTAAGTCAGCGCGCGCTGCAGGCTCTGCATAGCTACCCCGAGCATGACTCGGGGATACCGATCCTAGCAAAAAAAAATAACACCCTGAGTCACGCTTGGGGATACCGCTAGGAGGGTTAAATTATAGACATGGTAGTTACTGCATGTCTAACCTGTACCATCCTATCAAATTTAATAAACATCTGAGATGGTTGGGTTGAAAACAAAGTTCCATATGTTTTCTGATTATTTGGCATGGAATGATCCCCTTCTAAGTCCTACCTCATACCTCCTGCCCTGCTATTTTACTGCCTAAGGTTTTAGCTACTGGTTTGGTATAACTTAAATAGTTGTCCTTTTGAGACAACTGTGTCAATTAAAAGCATAATACCGGTAAGTAAATGGGACAGCTGTATCATTTGGATTTAAATAAAAACTTTAAACCATTCAGTTAGTGAAACTTACCTGCTGCAATAGTCCTGCTATTTCCACTCCCCCTGCCTTCTTTTCAAAACTCAAATACCTAGGACACTGGAACACAAACGCATTGCCTTAAAGGGGTTGTAAAGGTACAATTTGTATTTCCTAAATAGCTTCCTTTACCTTAGCACAGTCCTCCTTAACTTACCTCATCCTTTTAAGGACATGCTTTTAAATGTCCTTATTTCTTGTGAGAAATCCTCACTTCCTGTTCTTCTGTCTGTAACTCCACACAGTAATGCAAGGCTTTCTCCCTGGTGTGAAGAAAGCCTCTTGAGAGGGGAGGGGGCGAGCAGGCGGGTCAGGACGCCCACTAACACACAGCTTCTTTCTCTATCTGCAAAGTAGAGAGTGTCCTGACTTGCCTGCTCGCCCCCTCCTCCCTCAAGAGGCTTTCTCCACACCAGGGAGAAAGCCTTGCATCACTGTGTGTAGTTACAGACAGAAGAACAAGAAGTGAGGATTTCTCAGAAGAAATAAAAACATTTAAAAGCAAAATCAAAGGATGAGGTAAGTGAAGGAGGACTGCTCTAAGGTAAAAGAAGCTATTTACGGAAAACTTTTTACCTTTACAACACCTTTAAGGCCTCTTGCACACAATACTCCTAGAATAATAAGCGACTGGTTTGCACAAAAGTTATAGCGCATACAAAATAGGGGACAGAATTATTATTAATTTTTATCATTTTTTTTTTTA
Organism: Rana kukunoris; assembly: GCA_029574335.1. Lineage (NCBI taxonomy): Eukaryota > Metazoa > Chordata > Amphibia > Anura > Ranidae > Rana > Rana kukunoris. Next base: position 378,147,194 of record CM056050.1, on the reverse strand, counting down.
CTAGTAATGGCGGCGATCTGCGATTTTTATTGGGACTGCGACGTTATGGTGGACACATCGGACACTTTTGACACATTTTTGGCGCCATTCACATTTATACTGAGATCAGTGCTATAAAAATGCACCAATTACTGTATAAATGTGACTGGCAGTGAAGGGGTTAACACTAGGGGGGCATGGAAGGGGTTAAATGTATTCTGGGTGTGTTCTAACTGTTTGGGGGGAGGGGGGGTGACTGGGGGAGGTGACCGATGCTGTGTCCCTATGTACAAGAGACACAGATTGGTCACCTCACTCCCTGACAGGACATGGATCTCTGTGTTTACACACAGAGATCCATGTCTTGTCCCTGTAACCGCCGATTGCGAGTGCCTGGCGGACATCGCGGCCGCCGGGCACGCGCATCGGCATCTCAGGAATGCAGCGGGCACGCGCGCGCCGCCGGCGGCCACGCGCGCGCCGCCGGCGGCGCTCGCGCGCCCTCTAGTGGCCATTAAAAGCACAGGGCGCATATATGCGCCCTGTCAGAGATTCAGGACAGCCCGACAGCCGCAAATATTCGTACGGCCGTCGGGAAGTGGTTAAAGGAATATTTCACTTTTATCGTTTCACTTTAAGCATTAAAATTACTGCTCCCGAAAAAACAACACTTTTTAAAACTTTTTTTGCATTGATACATGTCCCCTGCTGCAGGACCCAGGTCCCTAAAAACATTTTCGGACAATAACTTGCATATTAGCCTTTAAAATGAGCTCTTTAGATTTCAAACGTTCGAGTCCCATAGACTTTAATGGGGTTCTAAAGTTCACACAAACTTTTAGTCTGTTTGCAGGGTCTGATGCGAACCAAACGGGGGGTGTTCAGCTCATTCCTACTGCTAATCAACTCACTCACAGAGTTTGGGAATTTTTTTGGTGTTTGAGTAAAATTTTCTCCATACATACCCTTGCATTCTTGGAAAATGTAGTTCAGAGCTGTGAAGGCTGCCCCTATACAGAGGGCAGTGAGCAGCTTCATGTTCTGCATTAAGCAGGGATTGGCTGGGAGATAAGTTAGTGTCTCTGTGACAGGATGGAGTCAGATCCTCTTCTCCGGAGCTGGTGTGCGGAGCCAGAAGTCTTTAACACTTCTCTGGTAGAGAAAAACCGAGACTGGACAATGTCAACTTCCTCTGGAGGGGGACCTGTGGCAGCAATTGTGAGATCCTGTATAATGTGATCAGTATACCAGTGGCTGTGGCTGCATCCTAGGTGGCAGTGCGCCCTTGGCTGCTGATTAGTTTGCCTAGTGTTAGCGCCAGCCCTGTATCAATCATAAAATAGGCATGCCGTTCCTCTTTCTATACCATCTAAAAGTACCCTTTTTGCTCTCTTTGTCATTTCACCAGAAATAACAGTGTTTTGGAGCACAACTTTTGTATATATATATAGAATAAACTTGTCTTTATTGAAAAAGCAGAGAAAGAGCAAAAGGCAATTGTTCCTTACTAAAGTCACTGGAGTGGATACAAGACTCTGTGACACAATATATAAATGCAAATATAAATCACCTTAATAATCTTTGCAGAATCAAATGCTCAAAAGTTATGTCATATCATATACTGTAAGCAGCACATTCTGACAGTATAGCATGCTGTTGATTAACAGTTTTCATTTACATAATTCCCTAATGTGTGCTGCAATGGTCTCATGAATTTTTGTTTTTGTTAATAAATAATGTATACAGGTTGTACACATGTATAGGGAAAGTTTTCCAAGATTACTGTGGATATACTTTCTGTTTCCCAGAGTCTCACTGAAGGTCCTAGAAAGGACATTTACACTTTATTAATGACTTATTAGTGTCATAATTAGAAAAGGCAGAGTACACTACACACTACTGCTTTTGATGGATTAGCCTTGCAATAAGATAGATTATCCACAGCCTCACTAGACAAGCAGCAGACTAAATAGGTGTCTTGAATATCATGTGCTGATTGCACAAAGTAGATTACCCTCCAATGCTTTGCATATGCTTATAGCGTGGGCCCAAGATATCATTAGGAAACAGTATATTGAGATATAACATTTACATTCAAAAATGCAACATATGACTTTGATTGAGTGTGTCCAATATTGTAAGTATATGTTTTTATGATGTTGGCATTTAAATACCACTCAATTTACTTTCTCCCAAAGAAGTGTGGGAATCATTTGAGATTTTTATGTTTCTTTATGTTATAATAAATTGCCAAGGATTGTAGAATCTACAAAATATTTTTGTGAATATCATTAAAATCAATAAAATAGTACAATTTTCTCTTTAACCCCTTTCCAACCAGCCGAAGCAGTTGTACTGTGGCAGATTGGCTCCCCTGGGTGAAACAACATTACCTTACGTCGGTTCACCCTTTGACCCCTAGGGGCCTCGCCAGTGGGGCCAATGCGATGACCGCCAGGCACCTGCGATCACTCGTGACAGATCGAGAACCGGGATCTGTGTGGTTCTCTCAGGGGAAAGGAGACAGATTGTGTGTTCATAAGTATGAACACTGATCTCTCTCTCCTACGAGTCATTCCCCCCCCCCAATGTTAGAACACACCTAGGGAACACAGTTAACACCTTGATCACCCCCTAGTGTTAACCCCTTCCCTGTGACATTTATACATTATTCAGTGCATTTTTTTTATAGTACTGATCGCTGTATACTGGTTACTGGTCCCAAAAATGTGTCAAAAGTGTCTGATCTGTCCGCCGCAATATTGCAGTCCCGATAAAAATGGCTGATTACCGCCATTACTAGTAACAAATAAAAATAAGAATAAAAATTACACAAATCTATCCCCTATTTTGTGGACACTATGGGCCAGATTCACGTACATTGGCGCATATTTTGACCGGCGTAGCGCACCTCCTTTACGTTAGACCGGCGCAATGTAGAGGCGCAATCACCGTATCCTTGTAGTATTTGCGCAGAAATTTGCGCCGGTGTAATGTAAATTCCGAGGCGTAAGGCGGAGTAATTCAAATTGGGAAGGACGTGGGCGTGTTACATTGAAATGAGCTGTGACCCCATGCAAATGAAGGGGCCGCCTGATCGCGCATGCGCACATGAAGCAGAACATGGTCAGCACCTCTGTGCGCATGCTCACAACTCGGGAACGGCGCAATCAGTGAAATTGGAAGTGGACCTGGGCAACTTAGTGAACTACGCAGACAGCTTTAATAGACAGAGACAAACGCCCTTCCTTTGCAAAAGTACATCCCTTTATATACCTTCCTATACAGCAAGGTGCTTTTGTTCTGTTGTTTATTAGCGTTTGTTTGTTTGTTTGTGACGTGTCTTTGAGATATTTGGGGACTGTTTTGCAGAGTGATTTTTGTCTTTTATGGGTTTTCTTTGTTGTTATTTTGTTTAAATTATATTTTTGCTGGGCATTTTTTTTTTTGCTCGTCATTTATTTAATTTTTTTGGTTCTGTTTGTGTATGATTTTGGAATGTGGGGGTGATATTCCTGCGGGAAAAGGGGTGTCACCCTCATTTGTGGTGGAGAAGTGATCCCCAGGTCCGTGTGAATGGTGTATGAATGTACAGTGACATAATTGGAGCCGTGGCATGGCGTTGCTGCTCACAAGTCCTGCATGGTGGGATTGTGCCAATCCAATGTGATGAGGATGTGATGTGTCTGTGCTAACGACCACAGTGGTGTGCATGCATGCATTCTCATTGTGCCATGATTAATGTGTGTGTTTAACGTGCAAAGATGCCTAATGTGAGCTGGCTCCTGGCTGCTCTTCCCTCAGAAGACGGGGTATCCTCGGTTAGGGGGGAATTGTCTGGTTCAGGGGTCAGGTCATCACTTATGTCAATCTCCAGGCCCTTTCTCACTGTGAAGTTGTGCAGCATGCAACATGCACCGATGATCTGGCATACAAAGTTTGGGGAATACAACAGGATACCATGGGGGGTTCCGTATAGGAGTCATGAGATGGGGTCCCAATGCATATGCAGAGTCACCCTTAAGGGATAAGACAGGAGGATGTTAGTAGTGCATGTGCCCCTTGTGATTTCAGCATCATGGGGGGGACAGTCATGCCTGCCACCCATGTCACTCACCAACCAGCCAGCTGTCCCCATACATGTTCTGTACGAAATCTGTGGGGATGGGGCTAGGATTGTATATGTAGCTGTCATGGGTGTCATGGGTGGTGTCATGTGTTGGGCTCCTGCAGGGTTGTGGTTAATTCCAGGATGGCATGAGGGGTGAATCTGAAGATGCGAGACACCTCAGAATCACTCATGCCAAAGATGTCTATGCGTGTGTGATATATCAAGTGAAGAGTGAGGGGCTTGTATCAGATTAGATTATTATATCCATCAAGGTTTTAAAGGGCTATTGAAAGATAGTGAGACCGTGTTTGTAATTTGTATGTATGTTATGTATTGATGTATATATGTATGTATATTTTTTGTAAAAATGTTTATAAAAGCAAAGTAAAAGTTTTTGGAAAAAAAAAATCCTCTCCCGGGCCCTCCTCCGTGCCCTCCTCCGTGCCCTCCTCTGTTCCCTCCTCCTTCTTTGCTTATCTAAAGTCAGTAGTATAGCTATGAGCATGGATGCCCCTGGCCTGTTGGCATACAGTTTGTTGTCCAGCAAGTGTGACTGCTCAGCTCCTCACTAACAGTGTTGCTTTAGCTGACATGTAGACGGATTGTCTAATTTTATTCCACCTTTTATATGGTCTAATTTTAGACAGGATGTGTAGCTGTTGCGCACAGCGTGGATCCCCGTAACTCCCTCATTTGCATATTAGAATAGCAAATCAATGGTGTGTCTAGCGCAGTTTTGTGCGGATGGATACGCCGGTCTATCGAAATTACGCCGGTCCAAAAAAGGTAGATTTCTTGCGTATCTCGTTTTGGTGATGCTGCGCATCGAAACGCATGCGCAAATTTAGACTTACGCCGCGCATCTCCTGTAACATCGGCGTAATGGCTCTGTGAATCTGGCCCTATAACTTTTGCGCAAACCAATCAATATATACTTATTGTTTTTATGGAGTTAGACTTTCACAAAGAAAAATTATTTTATAAAAATTACCATAAGGTGGGGAGAGGGTACTTTCAATGTGCCTTCAAAAGTGACATGGAAAAACAGCAATCCTTTAGATCAGGGGGCTCCAAACTTTTCAAACAAAGTGCCAGTTTATTGTCCTTCAGACTTTAGGAGGGCCGGATTGTGGCCAGCAGGGGCAGAAAATGTCATATGCTTGGCATTAGTGAGAATAAATATGGCCTCAGGGTTGGTGGTAAATAGGAGTAGTGTTCCTATTAATAGCAGGAATAGTATTCCATCATTGGTATCAGTGGAAGAAATAGTGCCCCAATGTTGGTGTCAGTGGGAGGAATAGTGCTCCCAGGGCCTGATAAAGGCTAGCAAAGGGCCAAATCTGGCCCTTGGGCTGCAGTTTGGGGACCCCTGCTTTAGATTATATATAAAAAAGAAAACTGCAAAACTCCTTTACATCCAATTGGAATGACCCACATCTGATGTCAAGCCCCACTAACTAAAAGATACACAGGAATCATTAACAGTTTGAAAGCTACATGATTATTTTCACCTTAATGTACCATCAGCTAGTAATCCTACCATCCTATGGACTGCACACAAGGCATATATATGTGAGGTATACTTCTTAAACTCAGCTCTCAAGTGAAACACCAAAGGACACAGCGGCTCACATAGCTTCTGGCCATATTAACCGTACTAGAGCAGCTGAACAAAGACAACCCCAATTCATCAACTAGCGGCAACATTTTAAGGCCAGTATTGACCTCAGGGCATTTCTAAGTGCTAAATGCCCAAAATCCCTATTGAAACTATTGAAACTATGTGCTAACTTTTATACAGTTGGCAACAAAGCAGGCAAACTATCAGTGACCCAAATCAAACAAGGAAGAATCAAACAAAAAATCACATACATCCATGATCCTACCAAAGGAGAGAAAATGTACCATCCCAAAGACATAGCCACTGCATTTCGAACATATTATAATTCATTATACAACTTAAAAGATGACCCATCAACCACACAACCAACTGACTTAGGAATCTTGGGCTTCCTAGAAGACCTGAACCTCCCCACATTATTTGCAGAGCAACTAGCAATCCTGAATGCCACTATAGCCACTAAAACAATATCACAACCTATTTCAGCACTCCTCAATGGCAAAGCCCCTGGACCAGATGACTTTTTGGCTGAATATTATAAACTTTTTGACAAAATTCTAGTCCCGCATATGCCCCATTTCTTTGTTAAACACAGACATTAAATTGTATGCAAAACTACTAACTCAAAGGCTAGACCCTAACATGCCCCATCTCATACACCGACCAGGTAGGTTTTTCCCTGAGAAGGCAAGCCCCTGATGTCACACGGAAAATTACGAACCTCTTACATTATACAGAGTCAAAAAATATCCAAACCCTATTTGTATTGGTAGATGCCGAAAAAGCATTTGACAGGATCGATTGGGGATACCTGAAGCATACCCTCTTGGCTTCCAAGGCAATATCATGTCAGCTATCCTTTCCCTATACTTCAACCCTACCGCAAGAGTCTTTACAGATGGAGTCTTTTCAGATCCGTTTGCCATCACCAATGGCACGAGGCAAGGGTGCCCCCTCTCCCCCTTAATATTCACGTTAATGATGGAACCCCTAGCTCAAAAAATGTGTACATCCACCTGTATATCGGGAGTTAAGATTACAGACCAATAATTCAAAATTACACTATTTGCGGATGACATAATCCTTACCTTAACGGAATCGGCTCCATCCCTTGCAAATGCATGCCAAATATTAAATGTTTTTAACTCATGTTCATGACAGCAATACAAACGCCATGCATGCGGGAAGTATAGCTCTATGATGTCAGCACGTCACTTCCACTGACGCGTTTCGTCACTAATCTGATGTCATCCTGGGGCTCAAACAGCCAACTTTAAATACATGTTTGTACGCAGACTTGCATTTAAAGTTGGCTGTTTAAATATTTTAGTTTCCAGTACCATTTATACATAACTACAGGTGATTTTTTTAATATTATGGCTTCCAGCATCATTTCTACTTGCTAACTATGTAAGTCTTCTTTTCAGTTCAATATGGGTTGAGGTGCAGTGTGAATATCGATATTGGGGTTAGTGTTTTGACTCTTAAAGGAACCTATATAGAAAATAAAAAACAAACCTTTACAACCCCTTTAAAAGATGCATCTAATCTGTATTATGGAACAGCACAATTTTCACAGACAGTGTCAGCAGCACGGTATCATGAAATATGCACAGAAGCACTTTAAACCACCATCTCACATTCCCTAAACCCCATCCCATACCTTAATTCTCAATTATTCGTAAACTATTAAAAATATAGACTTCAGGTATTTTGTTTGGTAGAAATTTGCTAGTATCAAAATACAGTAGCTCATGAGCACTTAAAAAAATCAAACAGGCAGTATGTAAGTAGCTTGGTTAGGACATCACATAAGAGACAGGGCAAATTTGTCTTTAAATAGAAAATACAGTAGAGTGTTATTTAAAAGACAATATCCATAAATATTGTACAGTGGCTTCTTCTTCTTCTTCTTCCCCCTGTATAAGAAATTCCTATCAGGGAAACCAGAAGAAAACCTACTATGACCTGCTGGTGGTGGCTGATACCAAGAACTACACATATATAAAGACCAGAAGGGGTAGGATTGGGACTTTAAATGAGACCTGTGGGTGTACAGTATGTAATGATGTGGATCTGTCACATGAAAGGAAACTGAATGCCAAAGATCCCTAGGAACAGTACATGATAGTACATTTGGAAAACATAATAAGACCATATAATAATAAAGCATTTGTGATGTAACAATACAGTCGCACAAATAATTATATAAATTTAATAATAAAAAATAAAAAATTGATCACTAGGGCATAATTAAAATCAGGCAGTAAAGTTCATGACATCAAATAATTACAATTCAGACATAAATAATATATACAGATTCATAAAATTAGTACAAGCAAAGAACATGATTAGTAAAATATATGAGAAAAAACATGATTGGGCATCACTAGATGGATGCCCTACGTGTTTCATGGCCTTCCGCCACTCATCAGGAGTCTGATGTATGCGTTGTACTCTAAAATAGGATGTGAAATGATTTTAGTGGTTAGCTAGGTGTTATGTCCCAATATGGAAAAATATAGGAATGTTCTTACCCGGGACTGAGGCGGGGAAAGAACAGGTGTGATCCAAAGCGGATACAGCAGCAGGGGCAGGCCAACGGTCACCAAGTTTGAATGTATATGTATAATGCATACTGGATGCAGGATGATATAAAATCTGTAAAACATAAAATAGAAAAACAGGTAGAGAAAATGGGGGGGGGGGGTAGTAAAAGAAAAAAAGGGGAGGGGGTAAGAACTACACATAGCTCAAGGGGGGAGACACTGTCCCACCTTGGGGTGACTGTGCCACACCGGATGCATGCTGTGCGCCAGACCCACAAACAGAGATACGCCTAAAACCAGGCTACACCCCGCCGACATAACTTGCTTACGCCGGCGTAGGGTGGGTGTACATTTAGGCTGGGTGCATGGTGCCGCTCCCATTGATTAGCCATTAAAACATGCAAATGTGGTAGAAACATGCAAATGAGGTAAATGTGGTACGCGTAACTTGTACGTCCGGCGTAAAGTTATTCCCCATAAAGGAGGTGTAACTCAGCAACAGACATGCTCAGGTCTGCACCAGGGAACACAAGCCGATGTATTTTAAGTTGGACGCGTGTTTGGCTGGGCGTATCTTAGGAGTACACAGTGATCCGGTGTTGTTCCAACGTGGTTGTGAGCATGCGCAGTGCATGCGCAGTTCGTTATACGTACTTGTCTGGCGCTCAGCCCATCATTTGCATAGGGTCACGCCTCATTTGCATAGATCACGCCCACTTCCAGTTACGCTGGCCTACGCCTTCGAAAATACGCTACCCTGGAGCATCTTGGTGTCCAATGGCTTGCTGAATGCAGTGCTTGCCTCTCCGCAATGTGCCGGCGTAGCGTACTGTGTGTGCGCTACACCGGCGTAAATGTGCGCCCACTTTCTGTGAATCTGGGCAATTGTGCTGGCCAGTCACTGTGATGCCAAATGCATGACCTGGCTACAAAGTGATTATAGCCATAGAAAAAAATAGAACCAACGATCATGGACCGATCATCTGGGACCACTATCTATGGGCGTTTCCTAATTAGGGATGAGCCGAACACCGCCGCGTTCGGTTCGCACCAGAACCAATCGAACAGACCGACCATTCGTGCGAACATTTAGAACCCCATTGAAGTCTATAAGACTCGAACGTTCAAATTCAAAAACGCTAATTTTAAAGACCAATATTCAAGTTATTGTTGGAAAACGTCTTTGAGAAGCCAGGTCTTGCCCCAGGGAACATGTATCAATGGAAAAAAGTTTAAAAAAAATCTTTTTTAGGAGCAGGACTCCTGAAAAAATGACCGTCTTTAACCTCCCTGGCGGTCTTCCCGTGTGTGGCACGGGGTGAGATTTTAAAGCTACGATCGGTAACCCCGTGCCACACATGGACTTGCCTCGCTGGATGCAGAAAAAAGTTTACTTACCTTTTCTCTGCGATCCAGCGATGAATCCCCGCAGTACACGGCGGACGGATGTCCGCCTGATGCTGTGTGTTCCGCCGATTCCCTTCCCTGCGAGCGTCGCGACGTAGGGGGGGGAACGGCGCCAAATTTAAAAAAGTAAACAAACACTATACATACAGTACACTGTAATCTTATAGATTACAGTACTGTATGTAAAAAATACACACCCCCCATGTCCCTAGTGGTCTGCCCAGTGCCCTGCATGTTCTTTTATATAATAAAAACTGTTCTTTCTCCCTGCAAACTGTAGATTGCCCATAGCAACCAAAAGTGTCTCTTTATGGCAAAAATTGTTTTAGAGCAGCTAAAAAACAGCGATAATAAATCAGAATCACTTGCAGAATTTAGCGATAGCGATTTGTGGGGAAATTCGTCATAAAAAAAAAAAAAATAATGACAGCAAAAATTCTGCAACTGAGCAAATTTCAGTGATTTTGATTTGATTACATTATTGAATAATTTTTACTATAATTATATTATTATTTGTTATAATTTTTTATAATTATTTATTATATTATAATTTTTAATAAGAAAAAAAAAAAAAAATCATACCCAGGATGCCTATTAGACTCTTGTTTGGATAGATTTCAGTGAGTTATTCCTAAGAATTACAAGCCTACAGTATAAAACGCCAAATTCCCTTGCAAATAATGGTACCGCTTTTAGCACCTAAAATCTTAAAGAATCATACCGCCAGGGAGGTTAAAACTTTTTTTTTCCATCGATACATGTTCCCTCTGGCAAGACCCGGGTTCTCAAAGATGTTTTCACAGGCAAACTATAGACACCCAGCAGGTACAATATTTAAAGGAATTTTTCATTTTTTTTTTTTTAAGTTAAGCATCATTAAAATCACTGCTCCAGGAGCAGTGATTTTATTGATGCTTAAATAAAAAAAAAAGAAAGAAAAAATCCTTTAAATATTGTACCTGCTGGGTGTCTATACCTGTGATAAGGTCTTTAAATAGCACAATCACCTGCCTGCCAGTAAATTAGGAAGAACTGATCTATCTAAGCTATACAGTGTATAAATATATGTACAACTCCTGGGGTGTATATATATTCTCTACACACTGTAAATTAAGCTAAACTGACTAGCCTGCCTGTCTGCTCTATCTAGCTATCTAAAAAGACAATCTCTCTGTCTCTCTGACTGCTTTCATTAACAAGCCGGAACACACTACATGAGACTGCCCAGCAGGCGGCCTTATATAGTGTGGGGCGTGTGCTAAAACCCTGAGCCATAATTGGCCAAAGCCACCCAGGCTTTGGCCAATTATGGCTCTTCGTTTTTTTGCGCGCTGTGATTGGTCAAGCATGCGGGACATACAGCATGCTTGGCCAATCATCAGCGCACAATGCCGCAGTGAATTATGGGCCGTTTTGCGTCACTCTAATTTGGCGCGAACGACCGATTTTGTTCGAATTTTGTCGAACGTACGAACAGACAATGTTCGATTTGAACATACGTTCGTATCGAACGCGAAGCTCATCCCTACTCCTAATGAGATGCAGTGTTGAGTCAGTCATGCAGAGCCCCAGACGATGGAATTGTCTGATGAAGGGTCTGGCTGGTGATCCCTAGATTCCTATATTACCATAGATAGATAGATAAATTATACAGGAACAGTGCATATATACCACTTTTATAATGGTAAGTATGTAGACAATTTGAAACACGGAAACAAGGATACACTCATTTACTGGGCTATTTAATGTAATCCCCAAAAGTACCCTATAAAAATGTGGTAATTTCTTTGATACACAACTAACAAGCATGAACAAAATATATAGAAAGAGCTTGCTAAATGCGCACAATTCCAAACTACTGCTGATTAGTGACATGACCACTAGGGGGCCTATATGGTTAAAATAATGTAGCAATTTGGAAATAACAGTCTGTCAAATGGTTAGTAAAAGTAAGTGTTAATATCCCACAAAGCATTCATAAATGGGGGGGGGGACCATAGGGAACCAAAATAAAAGATCATTGGAATTAACTGAGTAAATAAAAATGCAAATATATGTGGCTACTAGCTGCGCTGCTACAATGAGCTATGGCTGGGGGGACTGGATAATAGAAGAAAAAAGAAAGAGAGAGATGCCAAAAACCTTATAATAATATAGTCATGTCATTTGTTGATGAGTAAAATCAAAACAATGTATAATGCACTAACAATTGTGGGAGGATGACAGGCATTAAGCTTGAGGAGTCTCTGTATATAGATCATGGTCTTTAATGAAGACTGATGAAGAGGAGTTTTTTGCACTCTGACACTGGTAGGAGGAAACCTGGCAAGTGTGAAGGGAGAATATTCTTCCATCATCTGGCCACAGTGTCCAGCAGCACACCAACAACAGATTGTCTATCTTCCTCCCACAATTGTTAGTGCAATAGAATTATACCATATACCATATTTTAAACTACATGACTATGCTATGAGGCTGTTGGTGCCCTTCTCTTGCTTTTGTCTTCCATGAACAAAATATATTACAATTATAACACAATAAAAAAGAAATACATGTGCTGCATAGTTTGTTGTTTGATACATTTATTTACATTTTTCTGCAAGATGTCAGCTTGAAAGCATCAGAGAGCTGATTTGGCAGAGTTGACAGTATGACGTTTTCATTATAGAAATTCAGTCATCTGGCTATTGAGAAATGACAAGGTAACCAAAACATGTAAATGTGATTAAATGATCCTAGTTAATTTATTAAAATGTTGGAATAATGTACAACATGTACACGTTGAAGACAAGAAACAAGCGATTGTTTTGCCAAAGTATGCACATCAAAGAAGAATCTACTTGAATATTTTTGTATTAAGCACACATATTTATATATAATATAAAAAATACAAAAATGGGTTCTAAAGATGTTCTTTTAGCATCAGAATGTATCCTGTAAATGGTAACCATAGGGATATACAGTACAGTGCCTTTAAAAAGTATTTATACCCCTTGACATTTTCCACATTTTGTCATATTACATCCAGAGACATACATGTCTCTACCAGCTTTGCACTTCTAGGGAGTAAAAAGTTTGCCCATTCTTCTTTGCAAAATAGCTCAAGCTCTGTCAGTTTGGATGGAAAGCGCCTGTGAACAGCAGTTTTCAAGTCTTGCCACAGATTATCAATTGGATTTAGGTCTGGACTCTGACTGGGCCATTCTAACACATAAATATGGTTTGATCTGAACTATTCCTGCTGGAAGGTGAAGTGTTTATCTGGAAGGCCCAGTTTCAAGTCTTTTGCAGACTCTAACAGGGTTTTCTTCTTATGCCTCGTACACATGACCGGGTTTACCAATGGGAAAACCGTAATGAGAGCTTTTGGCAAAAAAAAGAGAACCAACTGACTTTTTCCCGTCGGAAATCCTGAGCGTATGTACAGGGCATACGATTGCCCTCTATTTTGGTCCATTAATATTCCAATCAACCAAAAACAGCTTCCTAGTCCCTGCTGAACAAAAGCATCCCAACGACATGATGCTGACACCACCATGTTTCACGGTGGGGATGGTTTGCTCAGGGTGATGTGCAGTGTTAGTTTTCTGTCACACATAGCATTTTGCTTTTAGGCCAATAAGTTTCATTTTGGTCTTATCAGATTAGAGCACAATCTTCGACATGTTTGCTGTGTGCTGCACATGGCTTCTCATAAACTGCAAATGGGACTTCTTATGGCTTTTTTTTCAACAATAGCTTTGCCACTCCTGCATTTGTGGAATGCAGGATTAATATTTGACCTGTGGATAGATTCTCCCACCTGAGCTATGGATCTCTGCAGCTCCTCCAGAGTTACCATGGGCCTCTTGGCTGCTTCTCTGATTAATGCTCTCCTTGCCCGGCCTGTCAGTTTAGTTGGACGACCATGTCTTGGTAGGTTTGCAGTTGTGCCATACTCTTTCCATTTTCAAATAATGGATTGAACAGTGCTCCGTGCGATGTTCAAAGCTTAGGGTATTTTTTTATAACCTAACCTAATAAACTTCTCCACAACTTTATGCCTGACCTGTCTGGTGTGTTCATTGGCCTTCATAATGCTGTTTGTTCATCAAGGTTTATACAAAAGAAAGTGCAATCAGCGCAAAAATCTACAAGATCAGAATAAAAATATATACTAATAAATATAAGAATGAAAAATACTCAAAGAGTAGATTTCATATGGATGCAAGCTGAACACCAAAAAGAACAATCACAAAATTCCTGAAGTAAATATATCAAGCAAAGCAGTGCAGCGCAAACCTAAATTACATAATATTGAAATGAATATGCTCATACCAGTGAAGACATAATTAAATTAATGACAGTGTGAAAAAAAAATAAAAAGAAAGTCCAAATTTGCAATGTGCAAACAAATCCTGTGATCAAGACAATCAGAGTATCTTCACCATGTGACTTGGAAAACCAATATTTCAAATATTTCAAATGTGATCCCTTCACCAGTAAAGATGGGTACTCTCACCTCACACAAAGACCCTTGTTTTACCAAAGGTCTAATACGCTTAGATCAAATGTTAGGAAATCCAGATGGCTCAAAGATGTATAACTTGTCAGCTGTAGAACCCGGAGATATGCAAGTATCCTCAGTGGCACCAACGGACCAATATGCAAAGAAAAAGGCCAAATCTAAGAGCTTCCATATAAAACCAGGTCTCTTTAATGAGTATAAAATGTGCAGGGTACTCACATTTAAGTAGAAAATACAGGCATAAAACACCATAAACAGGCAGCTCAGATAAAGATGTGGGACATCAAGGAGTGACATGGGATGGTTCCTGACCCCGGACGCGTATCGTAATACTACTTCCTCAGCAGGGCGGAGTGTTTCACACTGTCATTAATTTAATTATGTCTTCACTGGTATGAGCATATTCATTTCAATATTATGTAATTTAGGTTTGCGCTGCACTGCTTTGTTCATCAAGGTTATCTAACAAACCTCTGGGGGCTTCACAGAACAGCTGCATTTATTACTGAGGAGATTAAACTTCACATAAGTGGACCTTATTTACTAATTAGGTGACGTCTGAAGGCAACTGTTTCCACTAGATTTTAGTTAGGGGTATTATTTTCCTTCCACTTCACAATTATGTGCCAATTTGTGTTGGTCTATCACAAAAAATATCAATAAAATACATTTAAGTTTTTGGTTGTAACATGACAAAATGTAGAAAATTTCAAGGGGTATAAATACTTTTTCAGGGCACTGTAGCGTTTAGGATAGCATTTCAAGCAGTTGTGTTACAAATAGGACTGGATTCAAATATTTTTTCTTCTGACTCTAGTCAATATTTGTAAAAAACATGTTTTTTCTTTTATTGCTGTGCACCCTTCAATCAGATGCAACCAAAACTGAAAATAACAACTGACACATTGGGGTCAATTCACAAAGCTTTATTTTCAGATTGCGAGTGTTATTTTAACGATTTTGCACGTTATTGAAGCTAGTTCAATTCACTAAACGATTTAACGCTCTGAAAAATCATCAAATAACGTTTCCCTACACAGAAACGATATTTTAAGGTGTGGATCCTTATTAAAGAGTCAAATCGTTATTTTAAAGATTCAAATCGTTATTTTAAAGATTCAAATCGTTATTTTAAAGATTCAAATCGTTAAATATGTACAGAAGTGCAATTCACAAAGATTTTTTTGACAGTTATCAATCGTTAAGCAATCGTTAAATTAACACCTCCCTCAGGGTGGCGTTATGACATTTCCCAGGCGATATTTTGTTGTTAGAGGAAGCTTTTGGCGATTTTTGTAGTGTAGTGTAGTGTTGGGCAAGCTAGAACCGTGCTCTATTTAAACTTAAAATTATCCAGAGGCGAAGAAGAACATGTTAGAATGTTGTTTAGATTTATAAATGTGTATTCCGTTCACATACTATTTTGGATGACTTTTCTGAAACCCAGGTGATAGCTAAATTCCGATTATCATCTCCCATGATTTATTCTCTGTATGAGGAAATACACAAGGCTTTAGAAAAGCACACACTAGAAGTTATGCACATCACATGCTCAATCTCCATGTGTATTGCTTGTGTGTCTCTCTCTCTCTGTATCTGCTCTTTTCCACATGCAGCTGTTGTCCTCCCCTTCTGCTCCCAGAATGCATCTCTCCAGCATTATTTAACGATCTTAAGAGTTATTTTAACGTCCCAAATGTTAATAATAACGTCTGAGTAGTTAGAATAACGTTTGGATAAAGAGTCAGTTGAAAACCATAACGACTGTGTTAAATAACGATTATAGCTTTCGTGAATACCATGTTTGCTAGCGTTAAATAAGGAGTGCTAATTTAACACCTGAAGAAAACCAATAACGTTTCTCTTTGTGAATTGACCCCATTATGGCAAGTCTATTTTCTGTCAACCTGATAAAGATAACAAAGAATGAAAATTTCATAAAAATAGAAAGTGCTAATTTTTGTGCAATAAAAACATTTATTTGTTTATCAATGTTTTCACCTAACGTTCACACAATTTCCATGAATCAAATGTGTTTGAATCTTGAGAGAAAACTTTAAGTAGACACTCTGTGGTATATAAAGGGCTAAGTAAAAGAGGAAATTATAAAAAATATATTTTGGGAATAAGATAGAAGAGATGGAAATTTAGAAAGCTCAGGTGTGTCCCCAATGGGCTTATTTAGAAAAGTTCTTTGAGAATGCAAGGCTGAAACAACCTAATTGAATGGTAATTCCAGTATTTAGCAAAATGTGATATAAAAGATCAATTCTAGTGGGATCTAATAGGTGTTTAGAAAACAGAATTACTTTAAAAAACATATTGAGGACAACTGTTCCCATCACCCTCTTCATCTCAAAAAATGTGTCTCTACTGTATAACATGTAAAGTAAAAATAATCAAAAACTATTATAGTTGCCATTTAAGTTTCTTAACTTTCCACATGTGCCGTTGCAAGAGAACAAAGCTCCTAATGCATTAATCAGGTTTATTATAATAATTCTTATGTCCCTGCCTTTGTTAATATAGAAACTTTATATTGTCATTTAGTAACAATATATTATGTGAGATTTTCTAATTTTTTTGTTCAGATTTTGACACTCTTAAGAAATCATTGATCTTTATTTAATAAATGTTAATAAAACGATTTATATTAGGCAAAGCAAGACACATGTTGAACAAATGCAGAAATAGATTATGCTTAGATGCCTATTTGACAACACATGGGATGGAAATTAGCTAAATTTACTGTTTAAACATAACCATTCCCGTGGTAGGGGAGGCCTCAAAACAAACAGAAGGGGAGGTCGACGTACTGTGGTGGACGTGCTGTGGCTACCCATAATAGGTTTGAACCCCTTTTAAGGGAAGACGAACATTATAGGGGTAATGTAAAAGGAAGAAAGTGATCAAATGCCCCATTTAAAGTCCCACTGGTCCAATTTTTCTTGTTTTCCATTATAGGGGTAATGATAGATACATTCTCCAACATCCACAGCTTGGACCTCCCCATGGTTATACCAATAATTCTTCAGGCCAAATTGGAAAGTCATCCGCAGGTGGTACATATGTGAATGGGTAATGGTGGAAAACAAGTAAAAAATGCGCAGTGAAACCAATACAAGAGACATCAAGTCGGCATAATAGGTACACAAAGAGTGGGCTGAGAAAGGAGTGAGGAAATGCCTTGCATACCCGGTGACGTCATCACCCTCCGCCTGCCTTCCATCAGCGCCCCAAGCCTCGTTTGAGGTCCTTCCATTGCAGCCGCTTCCTCCATCAGCGGTGAGAAGACTACTCCACGACACAGTGCCCAGCAGGACCAGGAAGTGAGCGACGGACCGGATGATACATCTCCTTCCCTCCATGGAAGTTTTTACATGCTTACCTGTCACCTCTAAAATGTTAGTGACCAATACTAATGTTTACAATAAAATTGTGTTTTAAACTACTACACCCAGAGGCTCCTCATTCCTTGTCGTTTAGGTAATGGTGGAGGTGATGGTCATTAGGGTGATTACAATGATTATCCACCTCCTCAGAGAAGTGTTAATTATTATTCCAATAATGACAGTTTTTTTTCCTGGGGAGGGAGCAAGTTTTAAAAAAAGTATAGAGCCAAACGAGGGACCAGAGGGGAGAGGTGAGCAAGGTCTAAAAAAAAGGCGAGTTTAACAGATATTGTTTTATTCAACCTTAGTACAGCTACTCTTTCCCATGAAGAGAAGGTGGTGCTAAATCATGAATAAATTCAAAACCTATATGGACATTAGGGATAAGCTTGATGTTCGAGTCGAACGTAAGTTTGACTCGAACATACGAGTGTTCACCCATTTGCCAAACAGCGAACATTATAGGGCGTTCATGGGAAATAGGAGTGCCACGGAATGCCCCATAATGCACTGCAAGATCGCAGTGCATTGGGCAGGGCAATGGGCAGGGCGGTGCGGGAGCGGTGTATACACTGCTCCCACACTGCCCTAAAGATGCTGCTTGCAGGACCTGCAAGCACATCGCCCCAGTGTGAAAGCACTCAGGCTTTCACACTTTGGTGGCTTGAGAGGTGCTTTCCAGGCACTTTAGAGGCGCTATTTTAAGTGCTAATATGTCTGAAAAGCTCCCCAATGTGAAATGGGTCCTAAAAGTTCCTTGGTGTGGGTCTTTTTCGACATGTGTGCAGCAGATCACACCATTGCTGTTTGCAACCCATGTCTGAAGTGGATTAAGTGTGCCCAGAAGAGCAGCCGCTTGGGCACCACATGCTTGACCAGTGTAATCTGGAGGCAGGTAGCAGGTACAAAGCTCCCTGGGATGAGCAGTCTTTCAGGCACAGATATTAAATCCAGTAAAGTAGTGACAAACAGTGCAGGGTTTATTTGTGATATATACAAGTCTATGCATTGGTGCTGTACAGTGTTCCAAAAACAAGTAGGAACAAAAATAACCAAACAAAAACCTAGCTGTGTCTCGGCACTAACTATATAATATGTACAGATACTAACTAACAAACTACCAGGCTGAGCAAATTTCCCTACCCCAGTTGCTGAATAGGGTCAAGCCGAACACCCCCCCGTTCGCTTCGCACCCGAACCTTCGAACGGACCGAACTTTCGCTCAAACATTTAAAACCCCATTGAAATCTATGGGACTCGAACGTTTGAAATCAAAAGTGCTCATTTTAAAGCCTAATATGCAAGTTATTGTCGTAAAACGGGTTTGAGAACCCAGGTCTTGCCCCAGGGAACATGTATCAATGTAAAAAAAAAAGTTTTAAAAACGGTCGTTTTTTCTGGAGCAGTGATTATAATGATGCTTAAAGTAAAAAATGTGTTTTAAAAATTTCTTTAAATATCGTACCTGCTGGGTGTCTATAGTATGCCTGTGAAGTGGCATATGTTTAGAACTGTCCCTGTGCAAAATGAGATTACTATAAGAAAAGGGTAATTTAAAACTGCTTGCGGCTTTAATTTAATGTCTGGTCCCTGCAATATAGATGAAAATCATTGAGAAAAATAGCACAGACACAGACAGTACACACCACGTAGCTTACACACCACATAGCTTTAGGTGCACACTGCAGAGGACACCATGTGAAAGTACTTGCAGCAATATCCTCTGCCTGTAATATTAATATGAGCAGATCCCTGCCTCTAGGAATAAATATGAGAAACACCAGCTTTACGTTAGGTGCACAATGTGCAGAGGACCTGGACAGTACACACACCGCATAGCTTTAGGTGCACAATGTGCAGAGGACACAGAAAGTACACACACCACATAGTTTTAGGTGCACACTGCAGAGGACACGGACAGTACACACACCACGTAGCTTTAGGTGCACACTGCAGAGGACACAGACAGTGCACACACCATGTAGCTTTAGGTGCACACTGCAGAGGGCACAAACAATACACCACGTGAAAGTACTTGCAGCAATATCCTCTGCCTGTAGTATTGATATGAGCAGATCCCTGAGTCTAGGAGTAAATATGATAAACACCAGCTTTACGAGGGGAATATCTCCTTAACTGTACAGGTTTAGGAGATATTGTCCTTACCTACAGGTAAGCCTTATTATAGGCTTACCTGTAGGTAAAAATTAAAAAAAGGGTTTACAACCACTTTAAGTGCACAATGTGCAGAGGACACGGAAAGTACAAACACCACGTGAAAGCTTTAGGTGCACACTGCAGAGGACACAGACAGTACACCATGTGAAAGTACTTGCAGCAATATACTCTGCCTGTAGTATTGATATGAGCAGATCCCTGACTCTAGGAGTAAATATGAGAAACACCAGCTTTACATTAGGTGCACAATGTGCAGAGGACACAGACAGTATACACACCATGTAGCTTTAAGTGCACAATTTGCAGAGGACACGGAAAGTACACACACCACATAGCTTTAGGTGCACACTGCAGAGGACACGGACAGTACACCACGTGAAAGTACTTGCAGCAATATCCTCTGCCTGTAGTATTAATATCAGCAGATCTCTGACTCTAGGAGTAAATATGAGAAACACCAGCTTTACGTTAGGTGCACAATGTGCAGAGGACACAGACAGTACACACACCACACAGCTTTAGGTGCACACTGCAGAGGACACAGACAGTACACCACATGAGAATACTGCAGCTAGCACAATCACCTGCCTGCCTGTCAGTAAATTAGGAAGAGTGGATCTAGCTAAACTCAATACAGTGTATAAATATATATACAACACCTGAGATGCATATATATCCTCTATACACTGTAACTCTAACTGACTAGCCTGCCTGCCTGCCTGTTCTATCTACCTGCAATAAATGACACTCTCTCTCTCTGTCTTAACCACTGCAACACACTGTACAAGGCCATTTATAGTGTGGGGCGTGTACTAAACCCCCTGAGCCATAATTGGCCAAAGCCACCCTGGCTTTGGCCAATTATGGCCCTCCGTTTTTTTGCAAGCTGTGATTGGCCAAGCATGCAGGTCATAGTGCATGCTTGGCCAATCATCAGCCAGCAATACACTGCGATGCCACAGTGAATTATGGGCCGTGATACGCCACTAGAATTTGGCACGAACGGCCCATAATGTTCGTAATTCGAATATACATGAGTTTGACTCGAACACGAAGCTCATCCCTATTGCTGAACCGTAAAAAGAAATTTGGTTTGAGCCATCCACATGATCGTCTCACGGAGAGATAGAGCCTGGAGATGCTTGTGTAAACAATCATCTCCCTGCTCTGCCTAGTGACAATAACACTGATCTTCGCTCCGTGTAGTCAGAGCGGAGATCAGTGTCATGTGACACACAGCCCATCCCTCCTACAGTAAGAAGCAATCCGTAGGAAACACTTAACCCCTACAGCGCAACCTACTGGTTAACCCCTTTACTGCCAGTGTCATTTTTAGAGTAATCAGTGCATTTTTATAGCACTGATCGCTGTAAAAATGACAATGGTCCCAAAAATGTGTCAAAAGTGTCCATTGTGTCTGCCATATGTTGCAGTCACGATGATCGACACTATTTCTAGTAACAAAAAAATAAATAATAAAAATGCCATACAACTACCCCCTATTTTGAAGATACTATAACTTTTTTGCAAACCAATCAATAAACGCTTATTGTGATTTTTTTTTTACCAAAAAATGTAGAAGAATACATATCAGCCTAAACTGAGGGGGGGGAAATACTTATTTTTTTGGGGATATTTATTATAGCAAAAAGTAAAAAATATAGAATTTTTTTCAAAATTGTAGCTCTATTTTTGTTTATAGCGGAAAAAAAATAAAAACTGCAAAGGTGAGCAAATACCACCAAAATAAAGCTCTATTTGTGGGAAAAAAAGGACGTCAATTTTGTTTTGGAGCCACGTAGCATGACCGCGCAATTGTCAGTTAAAACGACACAGTGCCAAATCACAAAAAGGGGCCTGGTCCTTTAGCAACAAAATGGTCTGGGGTTGAAGTGGTTAATCTGAGGAACAGACTCATAGGGACTGATTTAAGCGAGGACCTATGGTGGCAGCTATCTATCTCTATATAGCCATTCCTATCAGTATCCTTAAAGAAAGTTGATTTAACCAATCTATCATCCTGTACCATGATGCTTAAATCCAAAAACTGGATAACAGTGGTACTTGCCTCATGCTGGAGTACTATGCCCCGATCGTTGATGTTCAACTCATTAAAGAAATGGTCAAGAGAGGCACGATCACCATTCCAGAGGAAGAGGACATCATCTATGTAACGCCCCCAAAAACAAACTCAGGTCTCTGTTGGCCATCAATGACGTCCTTTTCCACTTGGCCATAAATAAATTGAAAAAAATTATAACCTAGATATTTGCATGATCTAGACCAGTGTTTTTCAACTCCAGTCCTCAAGGCACACCAACAGGTCAAGTTTTCAGGATTTCCCTCAGATGAAATGGCTGTGGTGATTACTAAGGCAGTGAAACTGATCAAATCACCTGTGCAAAATAATGGAAAGCCTGAAAACATGACCTGTTGGTGTGCCTTGAGGACTGGAGTTGAAAAACACTGATCTAGACATGTTATTTATCACAGAAAAAATATTTCAGGCAGTTTACTTACTTTAATCTTCCTTTATCAAGTCTGGTCTGTATCAAGGCAAGTTCACAAGTTGACTGACTTCATTTCCAGATAAATAAGCCTATTTACACATTGTACCATCCAATAGCAGTGCTAGGCTAGTGAATAATAGGACCAACTAATTATGTTACTGTGGTCTTTAGACGAAAAAATAAATGCTGCTTAATTTTGGTAGAGTTTAAATTGATGTTGTAAAATTACAACCTGGGGTCTTACAGGGCTAAAGAATAGACCTCGTGGTTTGAACATTGAACGCTTTTATCAATAATAGTTGAATCCCCTGGTTATTAATCTTCGATTTTCATATAACTAGCCTCCTTTTTAGGTCTTTGTTTCCAGATCTTTTTTTTAGGGGATTGATTGTATCTTATTGATTATTTAAATTTTTATTGTTTTTAGTTTTTTATATTTTATTTCTGTTTTGCCCAGTCTTATGCCGTGTACACACGGTCGTTTTTTGCGATGAAAAAAAACGACGTTTTTTAAAACGTCATTTAAATTGATCGTGTGTGGGCAAAATGTCGTTTTTTGTCTTCAAAAAAACGACCAAAAAAAAAATTCCAACATGCTTGAATTTTTTGTGTCGTTTTTCAAAACGTCGTTTTTTGTTTCACAAAAAGTCACCGTGTGTAGCAAAAACGTCGTTTAAAACGTTTTTCAACCCGCGCATGCCCAGAAGCTAGTTATGAAGCGAGCTTCAATGGAAAAGAGTGGTGAACGTAACCTCGCTTTTTGTGAAAAAAACGATGGTGTGTATGCAACATCGTCTTTGAAAGTGACGTTTCAAAAACGTCGTTCATCACAAAAACGACCGTGTGTACGCGGCATTACAGCTTCTTACAGCCAGTTTCAGGAGCATTTGCAGTGAGATTTTTGATATATCTGCCTTTTGGTCCCCATTAATATGGCCGCCGCTATTCAGTCTAGCCATATTTACTCTAGCTGGGATGTTTTCATCCGGTTATGTTGTGATTTCCCTTCCAGCGATCGGTACTGAGGCTTAAAACACAAAAGGAGTAGGTGGTTTCAGTCCGCCCTCTCCCTATATATTGAGGAAGTGACAATTGCCAGCCATGCCCCTGACAATGTTCCTCATTGGGAAAAATACCTAGGGCAGAGCTTGGGATCTGGTGTCACTTCGCTACACGCACGGACCACTGCCATCTTGTGGGTTGGAAACATCTGCTCTTTTTTACCTGGTGTCACTCTTGTTTTACTCATTTTAAATGTGAGTATGCCGATTTATTTGGAATAAACTTTTACACTGGTGTTATATACTGCACCAGGAGGAGTGGTTTGCTGTTATTTTAATGCATGATACCTGTGCAACTTTGCACACGGAGTGCAAAGCTGTATATACTGGAGCAGTGTCTAATGGGGGTATATATTTTTCCTTGTTTACACGACACTATCTGTTATGCCTCCCTATTTGGAATAAGTGTAATACTTATACACTCAGATGTGTTATCGGTCTGAGGGAACCCTGTATTTATCCATTTAATATACTGGCATTGCATTTATAGGCCATATTTGGTACTATTGATATCTTGTTGGAAAGTTTTGTAATGAGAACCTTTGACAACTTACCTCTGTGTGTGGCCTACACGCTAACATTTTTACATCTCTAATTCATATATCTATTATACATCAGTGGTATTTACATTAGAACACATGACATGTGTGTGCATTGCTTTTGCATACATACACATGAAACTTGAAACTTTGTCTTTTTGGATGTCTGTTTAGTTTTGTGAGGTGTCCCTATACCCTGAGCTACAGATTTTTTGTTTGTTTTGTTAGGTGAATAGACCACTGACAGGTCCAGTTGTTTAGATACTCCACTTTATTAGTGTATTTATAGCACCCAAATCCTTGTTACAAACCTTAAACAAATATGTGCATAATATGTGCCTCAAGATCTGATACTGGCTTGATACAGTTCACAATCAAGTGAAGGCAAAAATAACTGCAAATTAAAAATCCAGTTAGCCAAGGTGGCTCCAATGTTTTCAGTTCTCACTAGTTCACTTTATAAGATGGCCCTTACCCAACAGGTTTTAACCGCTTCAATACTAGGCTTTTATACCACCTCCATACCTGGCCTATTCTGACACTTCTCTCCTACATGTAATAATCATCATTCTTTTGCTAGAAAATTACACAGTACCCCCAAACATTATATATGTTTTTTTTAGCAGACACCCTAGGGAATAAAATGACGGTCATTCCAAAGTTTTATCTTGCACGGTATTTACGCAATTATTTTTCAAACACTTTTTTTTGTAAAAAAAATTGTTTTATGAATTAAAAAAATAACAAAACACTAAAGTTAGCCCAATTTTTTTGTATTATGTGAAAGATTATGTTACACCGAGTAAATAGAGACCCAACATGTCACGCTTTAATTATGCGCACACTCATGGAATGGCGCCAAACTTCGGTACTTAAAAATCTCCCTAGGCAACGCTTTATTTATTTTTTACAGGTTACAGTTTAGATTTACAGAGGAGATCTAGTGCTAGATTAGTTGCTGGCACTCTAACGCACGCGGCGATACCTCACATGTGTGGTTTAAACGGCGTTTACATATGTCGGCGGGACTTGCGTGTGCGTTCGCTTCTGCACGCGAGCTATCGGGGACAGGGGCGTTTTCATTTTTTTTTTATCTTTTATTATTTTTTTTTACTTATATTTTATTTATTTTTACACTTTTTTTCATTTTTTTTTTTCCACTTTTATTCCTATTACAAGGAATGTAAACATCCCTTGTAATAGGAAATGTGTGTGACAGGTCCTCTTTATGGAAAGATGTGGGGTCAATAAGACCTCACATCTCACCTCCAGGCTGGAAACCATGAGATCGGTGAAAAAAAATTCACCGATCTCATGAATGGTGACTTACAGCCGCAATCGCGGCTTTGTTTACATACGGGGACCCGGGCGTGACGTCATCAGATCGCGCCCGGGTCCTCCGACGGTCATAGAGATGACTGGTGACCATCTGGTCACCAGTCATCTCTATGCTTCCTGTCGCCGCCGACGATTCGTTCTCCGGGCCCCCGAAGGTACAGGTAAGCCCGGAGAAGCACCGGATGGCGGCGGGAGGGGGGGGATGTCCCCTCCCGCGGCCTGTAAGAACGATCAAGCGGCGGAACCGCCGCTATGATCGTTCTTACTTTGTGCAGAATCGCCGGCTGAAGAGATGGATATCTGGATGATGCCTCTGGCTGCAGGCATCGTCCAGATATTCGCCTGCAATACCCAGGCCGTCAATTGACGGCCACTTAGGATGGTAAATCCCATCCCAGGCCGTCAATTGTCTATGGCTGGGTATTGAAGTGGTTAATAAAATTGTGTAAGCTGTGTAAGTGCCTTGAGGTTAGGAAAGCAACATCTGTTTTTTTTTGTGATTCTTGAGGACTAGAGTAGCACTTTAACCACTTACCTACTGTGCACCTACACCCCCTTCCTGCCCAGACAAAATATAAGCTTCCGGCACTGCGTCGCTTTAACTGACAATTGCGCGGTCGTGCGACGTGGCTCCCAAACAAAATTGGCGTCCTTTTTTTCCCACAAATAGAGCTTTCTTTTGGTGGTATTTGATCACCTCTGCGGTTTTTATTTTTTGCGCTATAAACAAAAATAGAGCATCAATTTTTAAAAAAATTCAATATTTTTTCCTTTTTGCTATAATAAATAACCCAATAACCCTCAGTTTAGGCCGATTTGTATTCTTCTACATATTTTTGGTAAAAAAAAAATGCAATAAGCGTTTATCGATTGGTTTGCGCAAAATTTATAGCGTTTACAAAATAGGGGATAGTTTATGGCATTTTTTTTTTTTTTTTTTTTACTATTAATGGCGGCGATCTGCGATTTTTTTATTGGGACTGCGACGTTATGGCGGTCATTTCGGACACTTTTCTGACATTTTTGGGACCATTTACATTTATACAGTGAAAAATGCTATAAATATGCATTGATTACTGTATAAATGTGACTGGCAGTGAAGGGGTTAACCACTAGGGGGCGGGGAAGGGGTTAAATGTGTGTCCTATGAGTGTTCTAACTGTAGGGGGAGGGGGGGTGACTGGGGGAGGTGACCGATTGTGTCCCTATGTACAAGGGACACAACCGCTCTCCTCTCTCCCTGACAGGGACGTGCAGCTCTGTGTTTACACACAGAGCTGCACGTCCCAGCTCAGTTACTGAGCAATCGCGTGTGCCCGGCGGCGATCGTTGCCGCCGGGCACTCGCACGGGATCCCCGCAGAGCGGCGGGTGCGCGCGCGCGCGCCGCCGGCGACGCGCGCGCGCCCGCGGCTTTAAAGGGACATCACGTCATATGACGTGATGTCAGAACAATGGAGTCGTCTGCCCGCCGTCATTTGACGGTGGGCAGATGACAAGTGGTTAATATACTTTCACATTGACCCACATTTTTGTTGCTACATCCTATGGGCCAGTTCAAAGCACATGCAGTCTAGTGCAGTTCCAATTACATAGTTCACACCAGTGCAATCAGTTCCAGGGCTTCGCACTTCCAGAAAAAAGGTAGAACATGCTGCATTTTTCCTGCACTGGACTGTATTGAAATGTAGTAAAACGCATAAAAAAACATACCAGAATGCATTGGAATGCATCAAACCCACACTGGACCCTAGTACAGTAAAAAAAAAAAAAAAAGAAAAAAGCATCTGGAAAACATAAAGAACATGTTAAAAATGCACATGCAGAAATGCATCCAGAACAAATCTAGACTATTTTTGGAGTGAACTGCTGTCAGAAT
Organism: Rana kukunoris; assembly: GCA_029574335.1. Lineage (NCBI taxonomy): Eukaryota > Metazoa > Chordata > Amphibia > Anura > Ranidae > Rana > Rana kukunoris. The sequence continues at coordinate 378,120,124 of CM056050.1, read as the reverse complement.
TTCTGGTTATTGGCTCTCCTCTTCTCTCTCTGTGGCAGTTTGTGAGGAAAGTTTTTGATTAGACACAACTGATCACATGGTAAAGAACTGCTGTGATTGGCCCTTTACCACAATCTGTGATCAGCTTTGTCCCAAGGACACAGTGATCACAGAGAATGTGCACCCCAGGGGGGTATAGCATTGTCAGGAAATGGTTAAACATGCTGCTGAAAACTAGAATGGATGGGGGGGTCAAAAACTGTCTGCTGTCGTTTTTACTTTTGACACTTTTTTTGGTGAATAGGTAGGGGTACAGTGTAGCCCATACCCATTCACATTGGGGGCGGGATCTTGGGGCCCTGCAGACCCCCACAACCACCAGGCAAGGGTTATGATGATGAGGCCCTTGACCTCAAAGCACCCTCCCCATGTTGAGGGCATGTGACAACACAACTGAGGAAGACAGCATTAGAAGAAGATCTGCTTTTTTAGTTTTTAGCGGATAACCAAGGAAGACTATAGCATAAGGAGAAGACAGCACAGGGGGAAGACAGCTCTAGGAGAAGACAGCTCAAGGCAAAGACCACACCAGAGGAAGAAGGCATTGGTATAGGAGAAATAAGACACGTTGGAGCTATGACGGGGGACATTTTTCATTTCTAATAAAGGACTTGTCAAAAATTGTCCCTTGGTTTTTTTTAACACAGAAAAATAAAAACTGCAAAACACATCAAAAATCACATCACAAACACAACACTATTACACGCAAAATCCTGACTCTTTCCAAAAGCGTACTGGCTGCTAAACGCATAGATATGAATGTGTACCATAGCAAACCATGTTAAATGGACTGTAGTGCATTTCTGCAAACTGCAAAACACATTAAAAAACGCATAGGTGTGAACCTAGAGTAAAGGGATGCAGGCCCTGCATTTTTCCTCTTTAGAGCTTTGCAGGTACAACAGCTGATAATTAGGAATCCACCCCCATTAGCCTCACTTCTCTTCCTGGGCACAGACAAACCTACAGGAATTTCTTCCCGACACAGTTCTCTATTAGGCCGGGTTCACACCTATGCTAATTGTGTGCGGCTTAACCACTTAAGGACCGCGGCATGTACATTTACGTCGGCAGAATGGCACCGACAGGCACATCAACGTATATATACGTTGGTGCCTTGGGGGGGATCGGGGGTCCGATCGGACCCCCCCCCGTACATGCGGCGGTCCGCGCGGCTGCAGGAGCGATCCGACAAGTGGGGGCGGCTATCCGTTTTCATCCGCCCCCTCCGGATCGCTCCCAGCCAATGCGCGCGCCCGCCTGACCTGTCACTTCCTCCTCCTGTGTAAACACAGGAAGGAGGAAGCGACGTGATCTCTCCCTCGGCGTTTGTTTCAAGCGCCGCTGAGGAGAGATCACTACAGAACAAGTAAGTCTGCACTAACACTACACTACACACACACATTTAACCCCCGCGATCGCCCCCCCCTCCCCCCTGTCACAGTGTCACTGAATGCAGTAATCATGTATGATTACTGTATTTAGTGTCAGTGTGACAGACAGTGTGACAGTCAGACAGTCAGTAGTGTCAGGGTAGCCCCCCCCCACCCCCCCCAATAAAGTTTTAACCCCCTGATCACTGCCCTAGTTAACCCTTTCACTCCCTATTGCCAGCGTCACTAAGCGATCATTTTTCTGATCGCTGTATTAGTGTCGCTGTTCCCGCTAGGTAGCTAATTTTTTTTTAATGCGATTTTTTTTTACTAAAGACATGTGGCTAAATAAATTTTGGCCTAAATGTTTGACTAAAATTTAGTTTATTGTTTTTTTATTATAACAAAAAGTAAAAAATATTGATTTTTTTTCAAAAATGTCGCTCTATTTTTGTATATAGCGCAAAAAATAAAAATCGCAGAGGCGATCAAATACCACCAAAAGAAAGCTCTATTTGTGGGAAAAAAAGGACGCGAATTTTGTTTGGGAGCCACGTCGCACGACCGCGCAATTGTCTGTTAAAGCGACGCAGTGCCGAATCGCAAAAACCCCTTGGGTCATTTGCCAGCGTATTGGTCCGGGTCTTAAGTGGTTAAACCACATCCAATTCACAGAACATTTCTAAATACATTAATTTCAATGAGGCTGGTTCACATATGTGCGATGCATTCGCACTGCACATTGCCAAAAAAAAGTGTGCGTTTTCTAGGCATTGTGGTGCAGTTCATGAGTGAATTCAGGCCCATTATCTTCTATGGGCATGCATCTGATTCGCAGATGTGTTAATTTCTCTTCAGTATTTCTCTCATTCTACTCAATACACTTCCCTCCTCCCCCTCCCCTCTCCCAGGTCTCCAAATTCGCAACTAAAACGGAGATGATCTGCTGAACAGCTCTCCTATCTTTTTGCAGAGATAACAGAGCTGCAATTCGCACCGCACAAGTGTAAATCCGGCCTTATTGTTTTTCCCTACAGAAGGCTGCAAAACATTGCAGCTGCAATTAGCGGACTGTCGGTGCAATGTTAGGCTCCTGCACACTTCCCCTCTAAATTTCTGCCTGTACCTCTGTATGGGCATTCAGTTAGAATGCTAGAGAAAGTGTGAATGGACTATGAGCACACTGATCAACACCCTCATAGTCCATTGAGTACTACAATTCTGTCTGCTGTGGGACTTGTAGCTTCTTCATTCGCAGATCACTGTGAATGAATGACATGGCTGTGTGAGTGGACAGCCACATCCATTTTAAATTTGACAGTAGCTGTGGGGGTGGAGGATCTCCTGCCCATGGTCACAGAGATAGTGAGTCAGGGGGAGAGGGGGGAATGAGCTGGAACATGTTACAGGTGCTACAGGTTAACCTATCCATTACCCATTGCACATCAGTGTATTGTCTGTGGTGCTGACTTCCTGATCTAAAGCTTGCCACTGTCAGTTATTTTTTCATTCAGTCAGTGTCCTAACTGAGAAAAAAAAAACAGATTCCTCCATCACAAAAACCAAATGGATGGAGGAATCTCCCCAGCCAGACCACTGTACTCTGACAGCAGAACCCACTGTTGTCAGAATACTCCAATCAATGACTGTACCAGAAAATGTTTCCAACATGTCCCGGTTAAGGGTGGAGTGCCACACACTGATCAAAATTTAGCCAGTCCTTGCTAAATTGCCTGCATTTTGATCAGCGTATGGCCAGCTATATAGTTTTATAACTTCATTAACTGTTATTGGAAAACTGCAACAAGTTAAATTATTTAGTATCAATAGTTTTTATTGAAAACATTTTCAAGATATAACAAGCAAAGCGTGAGGCTACTGACGCAGCAGTAGACAGCCTATAAAATGTGAAAAAATAAATAAATAAAAAATTGCTAATATAAACAGCACATCTACAACTAAACAAATAAAAATAAAACAGACATTGAAAACGAAGATTCAGTATTTGACGAAACAACAACCCGTCGTTAGGAGTCGATGCATGGTGAGAGAGCTACTTACGATTAGCGTTCCCACATCACCAATATAAATGAAAAAAAAAAAAGAAACTTCAATAGAACTTATTTTTTCCCATGCCAGTCAAACCATAATCTCCATAAAGGGCGTACTTTGCAGAGGGAGCTGTGCGCAAAGGCAAACTGTGTTTCGTATGCGGCATGAGTGTGATTGGTTGCCACCACTTCTTGAATGGAAGGGGTTTCTCGCTGCTTCCAGTGCCTAGTAAGCACCAATCTTGCGCTCAGTAAAACATGTGTAATTATTGTTCTGGTTTCAGCAGGGAATGATTCAATGCCTAAGGACAAAAGGGCTAGACCCGGTGACTTCGGAATAGCTAGTTTTAATATTTGTGAGAGTATTTGAAATACTTCTGCCCAGTACTTGGACACCAATGGGCAGGACCATAGAATGTGGTAGAGGGTACCCACTTCCCCACACTCCCTCCAGCAGTAGGCCGAAGCCTGCTGAGCAAATTTAGCAATTTTGGACGGTGTCAGGTACCACTGCAGCGAGTTCCCATAAATTCACACACTTGGTGGCCGCATACGTCACACTGATGGCTCTACGCCACTGATCTGGGGAGTACACAGTCCCCAACTCCCAAGTTAAATTATTTAATGGGAACAATTTTTTAATGCTAGAAAAATATTCAATGATTTACCAAGCTTAACAACAAACACACAAACTCAAGTAATAAGAACATGATTTTGTCTCGTATAGTTCTGCTTGTCTTATAAAGAGAATGAACATTTGTATTCTGAACAGCATAAAATGTCTCTGTCCTACACCATAATAATTTTGTATTATATTTTCTGCTGCTACAGACAACATTTTCAAAATGTGATTTTGTCAGCAGCTCTCAAAAACAAGCATCAAAGATGAGAAAAGCACAGGATATTTATGACAATAAACTGTACCAAACAATCCAAAGGTTGTGCACATATTTGAAGGAAGTTTAATAAGTGTGCGTAAGGAGCAAATTGAAGACAAAAGTGTTTTATTTTCTTTGTTGTAGTCTAATGCTGATGTAAGTAGCACTTAAACGGGTTGTAAAGGGGCTGTAAAATAACAAACATGTCATACTTACCTCCACTGTGCAGTTTGTTTTGCAAAGAGTGGCCCCTATCCACCTCTTCTAGGTGTCCCCGGTGGTGCTACCAGCTCCTCCCTGCATTGGTAAACACCCTAGGAGAAGTGCTCTCCCCCAATTTGGCTTTTGAGTCCATAGAATGCCACTCTCGACCCTGCCCCCGGTGCCCGCGTCATTGAATTTGATTGACAGCAGCGGGAGCCAATGGCTGCTCTTCTATCAATTTATTAAAAGAGCTGAGACATCGGGCAGGGAGGTAGAGCACGTCTCCACCAAACGAATGGGCTCAGGTGAGTAAAATGGGGGGGCTGGTCAGTGTCAGAAGGTTTTTTATATGCAAAGGATGCATTAAGGTGAAAAAACACAAGGGTTTACAACCCCTTTAAGTGTCAAAATGATGGCAAAAATTATCAAATAATTAGCATTTTCATATACTGTTGAAAAAAAAAAGTTGTTAATATGTTAGAAAGAGCTCAGACCATACACCACACACTGCATCAAATTGGTCTGCATGGCTGTTGTCCCAGAAGGAAGCCTTGTCTAAAGATGATGCACAAGAAAGCTGAAGACAAGGAGACTAGGGACATGGATTACTGGAACAATGTCCCGTGGTCTGATGAGACCAAGATAAACTAATTTGGTTTAGATGGTGTCAAGCCTGTGGGGCGGCAACCAGGTCAAGAGTACAAAGACAAGAGTGTCTTGCCTACAGTCAAGCATGGTGGTGGAAGTGTCATGGTCTGGGGCTGGATCAGTGCTTCCAGCACTTGGGAGTTATAGTTCATTGAGGGAACGATGAATACCAACATGTACTGTGACATTCTGAAGCAGAGCATGATCCCCTCCCTTTGGAGACTGGGCCACAGGGCAAATTTTCCAACATGATAACGACCCTAAACACCCCTCCAAGATAACCACTGTCTTGCTAAAGAATCTGAGGATAATAGTGATGGACTGACCAAGCATATCTCCAGACCTAAACCCTATTGAGCATCTGTGGAGTATCCTCAAACAGAAGTTGCAGGAGTTGAAGAGGACTCCAGTGGCAACCTGTAATGATCTGGTGAACTTTATGGCCAAGAGAGGCAGTGCTGGAAAAAAAATGGTGGCCATACAATATATTGACACTTTGGGTCCAATTTGGACATTTTCACTTAGGGGTGTACTCACTTTTGTTGCCAGCGATTTAGATATTAGTGGCTGTGTGTTGAGTTATTTTAAGGGGACAGCAAATTGACACTGTTATACAAGCTGTACAATTACTAATTTAGATTGTAGCAAATGGTCATTTCTTGTTACATGGAAAGATATAATAAAATATTTACACAAATGTGAGGGTGTACTCACTTATGTGAGATACTGTATATATATATATATATATATATATATATATATATACACAGTATCTCACATAAGTGAGTACACCCTCACATTTTTGTAAATATTTTATAATCTCTTTTCATGTGACAAGAAATGACACTTTGCTACAATGTAAAGTAGTGAGTGTGCAGCTTGTATAACAGTGTCAATGTGCTGTCCCCATATAATAACTCAATGCAATACATATATATAATGCATATGATATTATTTAATAAATAAATATGTATGCATGTGCACATATAAATATATGTAACTTGAACTCTCATTGTGTGTTTGGGCTAAAAGGAGACTGTTCCCTGCCAATTCCATATAAACATGTGATCGCCCTTTCTTGCTCTCTTATCAACTGAACATCCAAAAAAGTAACACCCCTCTCATTTAATTGTCTGCTAAATGATAGATTGCAATATTTGTTATTCAAAAAAGTCAATAAAATTGGTGATCTCAGTTATTTTTTATTACAAATAAACAATAGATCATCTATGTATCTAAAATAGATGTAGCTAATGGATCTAAAGGGGATTGTTATCTCTATAAATATGGGATCGCTCCCACCAACCCATAAAAAGGTTGCCGAGTGAGGGTGAAAATGTAATCTCACTCTAACTCCAAACTGCACACCCTGAGCCTGCGTTTGCATTAGCAGGTGTGTGCAAGGCTACGGGGTTACATTTAATTTTTTTAATACTTTTTTTATAGTTTTCTTTTTTTTCTTTTTTCTTTTTATTTACATTTATGGCTATCACCTTCATGCAGGGGCGTTGTTAGGGGCTGGCTGGGGAGGCTGGAGCCCCGAATGGGTCGGTGAAAAGCCCCGAGTCTCCGCCATTAAGAAATGCACAAATAGCCCCGAGTCCTGCAGAGCAAGTAACATTTTATTTTTGACTCACAGCTCCTGCGCCGTTATCTGTTTTTTTTCAGCCCTTCCGCCTAGTTGGCTGGTGGAACTGTCTGTCTCCCTTGATGTGGGAGTGACGGGAAACACCAGCCAACCAGGCGGAAGGGCTGAAAAACGGCGCAGGAGCAGCGATTGGCGGGCGGTGGAGTGGGAGGCGCTGTACCTGTGGTGCGCTGATTGGCCGTGGTACATGTGTTTACAGTGCGAAGGCGGTGGCAAGTTTGATTTTCTCCATCTCGAGCAAGGTAAGCAAAACACTCTCCTGTACCGCAGGGGAGAGAGAGAAACGAGGGGGGGAGAGAGAGAAACGGGGGGGGGGGGGGTCAGTGTAAATCTAAAGGGGTCTAGTGGTGCAGAGTGTTGCTGTGTAATGTAAAAGTGGTCGCCTGTTTTTTGACTGAAAATCAGCGGTGCACTGCCTGATCCCCACCCATCCACCTCAGAGCCTGTAACTTTAGTTAGACTGCTGGGACGTGTAGTTCTCCATCTTCTCCTGGGGCTCATGGAGAAGATGGAGATTGGAGAACTACAAGTCCCAGCAGGTTATACATACAATAAGGCTCTGAGGTGGATGGGTGTGGATGGCATGCACTGTGAGCCCAGGAGAAGATAGAGAACTACAAGTCCCAGCAGGTTATACTATAAGGCTCCGAGGTGGATGGATGTCTGGACACCCATCCTCCTCGAAGCCTTATATTATAAGCTGCTGGGACTTGTAGTTCTCCATCGTCTCCTGGGGCTCAGGTGCATGCAATCCACACCCATTCAACTCAGAGCCTTATTGTATGTATAAGCTGCTGGGACTTGTAGTTCTCCATCGTCTCCTGGGGCTCAGGTGCATGCAATCCACCATCTATGGGACTACAAGTTCCAGCAGTGAGAAAAACTAAACAAAGGTGGTGGATTGCATGCACCTGAGCCCCAGGAGACGATGGAGAACTACAAGTCCCAGCAGGTTATAATATAAAGCTCCGAGGTGGATGGATGTCTGGACAGTGACAATTGATGGGCACAGTGGTGACAATTGATGGCACAGTGGTGACAATTGATGGCACAGTGGTAACACTTGATGGCACAGTGGTAACAATTGATGGCACAGTGGTAACAATTGATGGCACAGTGATGACAATTGATGACACAGTGGTAACAATTGATAGGACAGTGGTGACAATTGATGGCACAGTGGTGACAACTGATGGCACAGTGGTGACAATTGATGGCACAGTGGCTGTGTTTGATGGCATGGTACAGTGACTGCATTTGATGGCATGGCACAGTGGCTGCGTTTGATGGCATGGCACAGTGGTGATAATTGATGGGCCCAGTGAGGCTGCAATTGTTTTTTTTTGTTTTGTTTTTTTCATTTGCGCCCCCCAAACATTTTGAGCACCAGCCGCCACTGTCCAGAGTGCTGTGTAATGTAAAGGGGGTCCAGAGGTGCGGTGCTGTGTAATGTAAAAGGGCTCCAGAGGTGCGGTGCTGTGTAATGTAAAAGGGGTCTAGAGGTGCAGGGTGCTGTGTAATGTAAAAGGGGTCCAGAGGTGCAGGGTGCTGTGTAATGTAAAGGGGTCCAGAGGTGCAGCGCTGTGTAATGTAAAAGTGGTCCAGAGGTGCGGTGCTGTGTAATGTTAAAGGGGTCCAGAGGTGCAGGGTGCTGTGTAATGTAAAAAGGGCCCAGAGATGCAGGGTGCTGTGTAATGTAAAGGGGCTCAGAGGTGCAAGGTACTGTGTAATGTAAAGGGGTCCAGAGGTGCAGGGTACTGTACAATGTAAAAGTGGACAAGAGCTGTGTAATATAAAGGGGTCCAGAGGTGCGGTGCTGTGTAATGTAAAAGGGGTCCAGATGTGCGGTGCTGTGTAATGTAAAAGGGCTCCAAAGGTGCGGTGCTGTGTAATGTCAAAGGGGTCCAGAGGTGCGGTGCTGTGTAATTTAAAAGGGGTCCAGAGGTGCAGGGTGCTGTGTAATGTAAAAGGGGCCTGAGGTGCAGGGTGCTGTGTAATGTAAAGGGGCCCAGAGGTGCAGGGTACTGTGTAATGTAAAGGGGTCCAGAGGTGCAGGGTACTGTACAATGTAAAAGTGGACAAGAGCTGTGTAATGTAAAAGGGGTCCAGAGGTGCGGTGCTGTGTAATGTAAAAGGGGTCCAGAGGTGCGGTGCTTTGTAATGTAAAAGGGGTCCAGAAGTGCGGTGCTGTGTAATGTAAAAGGGATCCAGAGATGCAGTGCTGTGTAATGTAAAAGTGGTCCAGATGTGCTGTGTAATGTAAAAGGGGCCCAGAGGTGCAGGGTATTGTATAATGTAAAAGTGGACCAGAGCTGTGTAATGTAAATGGGGTCTAGAGGTGCGCCGCTGTGTAATGTAAAAGGGGTCCAGAGGTGCAGGGTACTGTATAATGTAAAAGGGGTCCAGAAGTGCTGTGTAATGTAAAAGGGGGCCAGAGGTGCGGTGCTGTGTAATATAAAGGGGTCCAGAGGTGCAGGGTGCTGTGTAATGTAAAAGGGGTCCAGAGGTGCAGGGTGCTGTGTAATGTAAAATGGGTCCAGAGGTGTGGTGCTGTGTAATGTAAAAGGGGTCCAGAGGTGCGGTGCTGTGTAATGTAAAAGGGCTCCAGAGGTGCAGGGTGCTGTGTAATGTAAAAGGGCTCCAGAGGTGTGGGGTGCTGTGTAATGTAAGAGGGGTCCAGAGGTGCAGGGTGCTGTGTAATATAAAGGGGTAAAGAGGTGCAGGGTGCTGTGTAATGTAAAAGGGTCCAGAGGTGCGGTGCTGTGTAATGTAAAAGGGGTCCAGAGGTGCGGGGTACTGTATAATGTAAAAGTGGACCACAGCTGTATAATGTAAAAGGGGCCTAGAGATGTGGTGCTGTGTAATGTAAAAGGTGTCCAGAGTGCCGTGTAATGTAAAGGGGGGGTCCGGAGATGCGGTGCTGTGTAATGTAAAAAGGGTCCAAAGATGCGTGCTGCCGCCATGCGATATTCCCGATCGGTTCGGAGGCTCTCCGGTGTCTCCACAGCTCCTGAGCCTCCTCTGGCTTAATGTGTGCAGATGTATGCCCGCCGCACCATGCCACATCTCGTCAGTCAGTGTCAGTGTATGCAGGTTATGTCAGGGTGTACTGACACATACACACGCTCACGTAGGTCTGGGTATGTGTCAGGTAGGTCACCCTGCGCCACTCTACCGGCTGCACCCCCCCCCCCCGGTGCTGGCTTGGCTTGGCTTGGCTTCGGGCTGAAGCCCCTGGTCTTTTTGGCACCTAGCAACGCCCCTGCCTCCATGTGATAACATTGAGCAGGTGACAGGTACTATTTATGGACACATGCCCTCCAAAGCATTCAACCTAGCAGGGATATGCTAAGTTACACGCTCCCTTGACTGTATTGGACAGGTAATGAAAGCCCTGGAAGCAGAAGTGACATATAACTGACTCTCTCTCTGCACTGAATACCCTCTGTGACAGCACACAGCCACCAGTTTAATCTCATGGGGCCAGATTCAGGTAGATGGGAGCATCTTTGCTCTGGAGTAACGTTTCTCATTTACGTTACTCTGCCGAAATTTTAGGAGCAAGTGCTGTTATTCATGAAGCACTTGCTCCTAAAGTTGCGGCAGCGCATCGCAAATGAGCCGGCGGAATTAAAATTGGGCGGGTACGGGGAGTGTATTATTTAAACTAAGCGCGATCCCGCGGCGAACGTACTGCGCATGCGTCGAGTGTCAATGCATTCCAGTGCGCATGCTCCAAATTCTGTCAGTGAACGTCAATGACGTCAAATCCCCATTCATGAAAGTTTTACGCAAGCGACGCAATTTTTTTTTTCCCGACGCGATGACGACGCCTATACTTAACATAGGATACTCCACTAGGGGGCTGCTTTATCTTTGCGCCGCGTATCGCTTACGGAAACGTCGTAAAGTCACTGCGTCGCGCCCGAATACGATCGTGAATTGCCGATTCCCGCTGATTAACATATTTTTTCAGCGTAAATCAGCGGGAACGCCCCCGGCGCCATTTTTAAATTAAAGTTGCGATGCGATGGCGAAATTCAATTGCGCCGATCGCATCGGAACTCCAACCCGGCGTTTCTTGTTTTCTGGTTACAGAAAACAGAAACGCCGGCTTAAAGTGACAGTTAGGCTGGAGTATCACAGATACTCCAGCCTAACTCTACCTGAATCTGGCCCATACTGTGCAAGTTCTGGCAAGTAGACTAGCCTGGACATCAAAAAGTTCATGGAGTACTCAGTTTGAAGGTTGGCTGCATCCACCCGGACCCCAGGTAATCTGAGATGTTAAGGGGTTTTAGCTATATCATACTTTTTTTCAACTTTTCAGGTCAGGTTTATAATATAATGTTGCACGTAATGTTCTGCTGCCATTCACTTTGAGTTGTACCCCACTGCCCTGGTGCCTTTCCCTGCATCTCTTGCTATGCATTGCCATATGTTGCATTCTAGAAATAAGACAGGCATAGTTTTAGCTGCACTGGGGTATGGTGGCAGACCATTTAAAATGAATGCAGTGCTTTAATACAATGCACATTTACATGAAACAAAACAAGTGTTAACATCTATGCATTCACACACCAGACTACAGTAAGACCATTCACTGTAGTCAAAAGATTCTGGTTTGTAAATAGTAGTGATTAGAATGGACTCAAGCATATCCTTTCTGAATAAAAAGGGTTAGGATATCTGACGACTGTTTGTAATTCTTCACAACTTTTTTTTTCTACCTAGGGCACTATGTATACATTACATTTCTAAATGATGTCTGCTCGATAACTTTAGCTATAAAATATAAATGTTCATTTTGCTAAATATAATTGTTTAACACACATTTTGTACTAAACTATCTGTAACTTTTTTTTCGTATACATGATTTAAAAGCATTAGGGAATAAGAATTTAGATGGGTCAGTATGAGCATTTCAGGGTGACAGTTCTGATCTTGTTTAAGATCTCTGGGATGATGAAGTTTGATTATAGCATGTATTTTAAAAATGGATGTGAACCCTGGAGCACTAGAGCATGGAGCTTTTGAATTGCATATGTAGACATACACATGTTAAGTTCAGAGTGCAATCTGTGACAGAATATATTAAACAGCTATTTTAAAAGGTTGTCAGTTCAAGTAGTAAACTACAGCATGTTGAAATTAAGGCAAAGGCAATACACATATCTACGTCAGTCAGTTTCATATGAATTGTATTTTTTTCACTAAAGTGGACATACAGTATATTTAAAATGTAAAGTTTATCTGTTTAAAAAAATTAATTAGCACAGTTTTATGTGACTAAAAAATTGTAAAATAAATGTACATTTTCCTGTACATTTTATTTCGATGTATAAAATTATAAACTAATTAAAAATCAATAAGAAAACAAAAAAAAAAAATGTAAAACGCCCCGTCCCGACGAGCTCGCGCACAGAAGCGAACGCATACGCGAGTAGCGCCCGCATATGAAAACGGTGTTCAAACCACACAAGTGAGGTATCGCCGCGATCGTTAGATCGAGAGCAATAATTCTAGCCCTAGACCTCCTCTGTATCTCAAAAAATGCAACCTGTAGAATTTTTTAAACGTTGCCTATCGAGATTTTTAAGGGTAAAAGTTTGACGCCATGCCACGAGCGGGCTCAATTTTTAAGTGTGACATGTTGGGTATCATTTTACTCGGCGTAACATTATCTATCACAATATATAAAAAAATTGGGCCAAATTTATTGTTGTCTTATTTTTTTATTCAAAAAAGTGTTTTTTTTTCAAAAAAAGTGCGCTTGTAAGACCGCTGCGCAAATACGGTATGACAAAAAGTATTGCAATGACTGCCATTTTATTCTCTAGGGTGTTAGAAAAAAAATATATAATGTTTGGGGGGTTTAAGTAATTTTCTAGCAAAAAAAACAGTTTTAGTCTCGTAAACACCGAATCTGAAAAACAGGCCCGGTGGGCAAGTGGTTAAGGGGGTTCCCATCCGGGCCCCTTACAGGTGTACTGCCTGTACCCCCCTTATGGCGGCCCTGGTGGCGGGGGGACCCATTAGTAGTGCTAGGACCACGGCTGCCATGTGTTGTCCTGTAACTGTGCTGCTGAAGCTGCTCTCCAGCTGACTTGAGCAAGTCTGGTGCAAAGTTACCCCTGCTTTTATGAGGGGTAACTTTAGGCCGGCCAAACAGCTTAGGCACACCGCACGTAGCCTGCGCCGAACGGGCCTATGTTCGGGAATCGGCGTTTCTCCCTCATTTGCATATTTGCATAGGAAATCAACGGGTTTGCCAGATGCGTCCGGCATAAATATGCACCTAAGGGGCCAGATTCTCAGAGGCGATACGACGGTGTATCTCAGATACACCGTCGTATCTCAATGGGTATCTATGCGTGTGATTATTAGAATCACTTACGCATAGATACACTAAAAATCCGACAGGTGTAAAAGAATTACACCGTCGGATCGTAGATGTAATGACAACGCTGGCCGCTAGGTGGCCATAACGTTGTTTTCTAGACATGTGCACAGAAAAAAATTTCGTTTTTTTTTGTTCCGTTTCGTATGGTCCCGTCTGTTCGTTTCCGTTCGTTTTTCGTAAGACGCCCGTTTTCCCGTTCGTTCCCGTTCGTTTGTCGTATGACGTGATTTTTTCGTATTACGATCGTTTCGTATTTCCGTTACCGTTTTATTTTCGTACATGCGGGATGATTCGTTATTCTGTTTAATTCATGTTCGTTTCTTGTTAGACAATAATTATCGTGAATTTTCGTCAATTTGCATTCTGTGTATCTTGAATGCTTTACTTTTGTTAGTGTCAGTTGTATGTTCATTGTTCAATGACATCTATAACAAAAGAATTTCATTATGTATATTGAATGAATTCCCTTTTCTGTTATAGGTGTCATATCAACATACAAAAATAACAAAAGAAACATGTTCAAATGCAAATCTTTTGTTTATGTTTTTTTTAATGGCCAGAGAGTTAGGCTGGCCATACATGATACAATTTTCTGTGCAATTTTCTTTAGATTTACCTTCAACTATGTAGTGCAAGGGCCTGCCTGATTGCATACAATTGAAAGTGTTGTTTAGTTTGACCTCATATATGTTTTTTGGTAAATCTAAAAGAAAATTGTACAAGAAAATTAAACATGTATGGCCAGCCTCAGTGACTGAAAGCAGCTTCTCTTTTGTGCAGAGTAGTGAGTACACTTGTACAGTAAAGCCTAATAAACTTTTCTGTGGATTTTCATCTGAAGGGACATCAGTTGGCCAGACTTCTGAACCCAAAAATGGTTTTCTGATGCAGTTTAAAAACGAACTAATTTTCTGAGAACGATCGGAAAACGATCGTTTTTATGTTTGTTGTTAAAATAGTCTGACCAAGTGTATGGGGCTTAACAATACTAAGAGAAGCTGCTTTCAGTCACTGAGGCTGGCCATACATGTTCAATTTTCTTGTACAATTTTCTTTTAGATTTACCAAAAAACATATATGAGGTCAAACTAAACAACACTTTCAATTATATGCAATCAGGCAGGCCCTTGCACTACATAGTTGAAGGTAAATCTAAAGAAAATTGCACAGAAAATTGTATCATGTATGGCCAGCCTAACTCTCTGGCCATTAAAAAAAACATAAACAAAAGATTTGCATTTGAACACGTTTCTTTTGTTATTTTCGTATGTTGATATGACACCTATAACAAAAAAATTGCCTTCAGTATTTTGAATACACAGAAAACAGAAAAAGGAATTCATTCAATATACATAATGAAATTCTTTTGTTATAGATGTCATTGAACAATGAACATACAACTGAAAACGAACACAAAACGAATTCAAACAAAATACACAATGCAAACCTCTTGATACAGATTTAATTTTCGTTATTTTGCCATTTTCGTTTTGTCGTTTTTTCCCGTCGGATCGTTCGTAATTGCGGTCGTTCGTTATGCGGCTAATCCGTTATCCCGTCGTTTTCGTATTTTGGTGCTTTAATATTTTCGTATGTACACATTATCCCGCGGGTACGAAAATGAACATTTTCGTACGAAAATGACATTCGTACGAACGGGAATGCACATATCTATTGTTTTCTCATTTGCCTATGCAAATGAGCCTAATACGCCGATTCCCGAACTATTTTACGTCGCACCGTCGAAGTTTACGTCGTTTCCGTAAGGTAAGCAGCCCGAAGGTGGCGCATCCTATGTTAAGTATTGCCGTCGTTCCCGCGTCGCCATTTGAAAATTTTACGTCGTTTGCGTAAGACGTCCGTGAATGGGGCTGGACGCCATTAACGTACACGTCTAAAACACTGACGTCCTTACGACGTCATTTTGCGCAATGCACGTCGGGAAGTTTTTGGGACGGCGCATGCGCAGTACGTTCGGCGCGTGAACGCGCCTAACTTAAATGCTCTACGCCCCCTACCCGGCTCATTTGAATTACGCGGACTTGCGCCGGGGGATTTTTGCTACGCCACCGCAAGTTTACAGGTAAGTGCTTTGAGAATAAGTAGAGAGTGGTGGGGGTAGTGGCGCTGTCGCTGATAGGTTGTGTTGTTGGGCCAGAAGATCGCCCAGATAGGTGGATAAATAGGCTCTGATGGGGCAACCTTCCCCTAAGAAGTAATGGCGGTGTTATCCTAGAAGTAGAGTGCACTGTATTGAGAGTGGGAACACTCAAGGATAATTTAACCTAGTCGCTGTGTTAACCAAGTACAGTGTCATCAGTAGTGCTTCATTAGGTGCATAATTGTGAGCATAAAACATAAACTTAATGGGCCAGATTCTCATATATTTTCGGCGGCGTAGCGTAAGCCATTTACACTACGCCGCCGCTGCGTACTAGAGCAAGTGCTTTATTCTCAAAGCACTTGCTCCGTAGTTTTCGCCGGCGTCTCGTAAATCGCCAAGCGTAAACCCGCGCAATTCAAATTGGGCGGCTTGTATTTAAATTAAGCGCGCCCCCGCGTCGAACAAACTGCGCATGCGCCGGCTGGGGAAAAAGCCCAGTGCGCATGCTCCAGCTCACGTCGGGAAGCGTCGTTGAAACCGACGTCAAAACGACGTGAGCGTCATTTACGCAAGTCCCTATTCGCGAACGAGTTAGTAAAACGACGTAAGCGACGGAAAAAGCCGACGCTGACCCGACGCCATACTTAACATGGCGTCCGACGGCACCCGACGGAACTTTGTAAGGTTACTCCACATAGAAGCTGGGGTAGCCTTACGAGTCCGTAAGCGACGTACGCGACGACGGGGCGGCGTAAAAGCATTCGGGAATCGCCGTACTAGCCTCATTTGCATATGCAAATGAAAAAACGTGAAGGCCACCTAGTGGCCGGAGTTGTCATTACACCTACGATCCGAAAGTGTAATGCTTTTACACTTATCGGATGTAGAAGCGCATCTATGCAAAAGTGATGCTAAGCATCACTCGCATAGATACGAGGACAAAAAAAAGGCGATACGACGGGGTATCTCAGATACTCCGTCGTAACGCCTCTCAGAATCTGGCCCAATAGCTGTGCTTATTTACTAGTGGGCACAAAATGCATACCCACCGCATAAGCTGAAAACTGAATAAAAGCAAGGGTTCAAAAATATATCCCATGAAGACAGGTGCCTATTCTATATCATATGAGACTAGTACAAAGCCTCTGCATAAACAAATAAATTGCCACTGTGATCAAAAAATAAAATAAAATATGAATATAATGTAAAAGTCCATAAACAAGAGTCCAAACAAGGTAGTTGCAATAGTGTAATCCAAAGTGCACCAAAGTGAATAGGTGATCATCAAGGTATGTCAAACGTGCTGGTCGCAGTGAATCCGGTGCTCCCCCTTATGGGTCCCCACTCACCAGAGACATTCACCCCTGCTGGGGTAGAATGCGTATCAGTAAAACCACAGCCGTTCCTCCGTGCTGTTCCCCCGTCCCTGGATTCCTGATCGATGTCCTTGGCACAGGTGATTGGGTTCAGTTCGGTTTTACAAGTCCTCCAGGAGAAACAAACACACTCCCATAGCGTAGCAAGTTTAAAAACGTTTTAATAGCACTGCCACTATGGCGTGCATAAAACAGGTCAAAAATACAAAGATGCAGAGAAAAAATGACAGCCAGCTGAATAAGGCAAGAGAGAATCCTAACAGCTAGTAAAAATGTGGGAAAATAATAAAAACCTAAATAAAAGACTCCAGTATCCTATCCTCTAAGGTGATAGGTAAAAAATCCTCCACTGCACTTAGTCCAATGGCCATACCAGCATGGAAACGGCGTGCGTTCCACAGGCGATCAGCTGATCAACCCGGAAGTGCGTGGGGGTGTGCGTGTATCCGCTTTACGCACGTTTCGTATTGTTTATGTCTATTGTTTACGTCTTCTGAAGCGGGTACACGCATACCGTAGCTTACTGCATAAATAGCAGGGGTCACCATGGTCACACTTACGCCGCACATCTCCATATACCCCGGCGTAAATTCTTTGAGAATCTGGCCCATAATGTGTAAAAAAAAAATCCTGATCACTCCCATAGAGTATTACAGTGTTACTATGGTAACATGGTATTGCTCTAGTCACAGTGTACTAAATATATATATATATATATATATATATATATATATATATATATATATATTATACTTTTTTACATGCTGTCACAAGTCAGTGTCCCTGATCACTGCCACACCAGTTATGATGACACTGTACTGCATTGGTGACTTACCGTTCATCCTATAGCAAAATGGCAGCCGGGCGGTGGTTCAGTTATCCTGATTGGACATCATATGAAGTCCAGCAGGATAACAGCCACGACGCACTCGTGGGGAAATGCATTGCGGCGATCGGTGGTGCAGTGTGTCAGTCTGGCCTCCGACGAAGGCTCTTTACCACGTGATCAATCATGTCCAATCATGGCTGATCATGATGTAAACAGGAAGAGCCATTGATCGGCTTTTTCTCACCCATGCCTGACAGACACAAGTAGGGGAGAGATGATCGGCTGCTCTCCTGACAGGCAGGGTCTGTGCTGAATGTTATTCAGCGCAGCCCCCCTCGGATGTCCACCCAGGACCACCAGGATGCCACCGGGAACACTGGGGATGGCCACCACACTGAACGACCATGTATGCCCCCTAGACCACCAGGGAAATGCCAATCTGTGCTCAGGCAGCTGCCAATCAATGTCCAGGCATATGCCAATCAGTGCCCATCCACAATGCCTACCAGTGCCACCAGGGATGCCTATCAGTGCCATCTATCAGTGCCGCATATCAGTGCCCATCAGTGCCACATATCAGTGCTCAGCAGTGCTGCCTATCAGTGCCAATCAATGCCACCCACAGTGCCACCAGGGATGCCTAACAGTGCCATCGATCAGTGCTGCATATCAGTGCCCAGCAGTGCAGCCTTTCAGTGCCCATCAGTGCCACCTATCAATGCCCATCAGTGTCACCCATCAGGGCCGCCTACCAGTGCCCATCAGTGCCACCCGCAGTGCCACCAGGGATGCCTATCAGTGCCATCTATCAGTGCCGCATATCAGTGCCAATCAGTGCCACGTATCAGTGCCCAGCAGTGCAGCATTGCCGTGACCATCAGTGCCCACCAGTGCCACCCATGAGTGCCCATCAGTGCCATCTATCAATGCCCATCAGTGCTGCATATCGGTGCCACCCATCAGTGCCACCTACCAGTGCCCATCAGTGCCGTATATCAGTGCCCATCATCAGTGCCTGTCAATACCCTTAAGTGCCACCTCATTGATACCGCCTTATCAGTTCCCTTCAGTGCCACCTTATCAGTGCCCATGAGTGAAGGAGAAACATACTTATTTACAAAATGTTATAACAGAATATTTTTTTTCTAAATTTTCATTTTTTTAAAAAATTTGTTTAGCAAACAATAAAAACCGCAGAAGTGATCAAATACCACCAAAATAAAGCTCTATTTGTGGGAATAAAATGATAAAAATTATGTTTGAGTACAGTGTAGCATGACCGCGCAATTGTCATTTAAACAGGAACAGTGCAAAAATCTGAAAATTGGCTTGGGCAGCAAAGGGGTGTAATGCTGCGTACACACGACCGTTTTTCGAGTTCTAAAAGAATGACATTTTTAAGGGTCTAGAAAAAATAATAATAAATAAAAAAGCTCTAGCAAAGCACGATGACGTACAACACGTACGACGGCACTATAAAGGGGAAGTTCCATGCGGATGGCACCACCCTTTGGGCTGCTTTAGCTGATTTTGTGTTAGTAAAAGACGATTCACGCTTTTCTCTTTGTTACAGCGTGATGAATGTGCTTACTCCATTACGAATGGTAGTTTTACCAGAATGAGCGCTCCCGTCTCATAACTTGCTTCTGAGCATGCAAGTTTTTTTTCTTGTCGTTAAAGCCCACACACAAACATGTTTTACAACCTGAAAAATTACAACGTTAAAAATGTTGTGAAAAAATACAGCATGTTTGAAAAAAAATTGCCCATTTTTTAGATCATGAAAAATGCTCTGAAGCCCACACACGATTGTTTTTAATGTCATTAAAAAAAAGTCATTTTTTAGAACCCGAAAAACGGTCGTGTGTACACCCCAGTTGATGCCTTTTTAGACGAAACGTGTCGGCTTTGTACGTCAGCACCAGCTGCCCTACCACTCCATATTCATCCTCTCTGCTCTCTTTTACTTATTGGACATTTTATTATTTTTATTCAATTAATTTAGATTTTTGTATACGTTTTTTAATATTACCATTATTATACTTTTTTTTTTACAATAGATTTTTATTGATAGTATTTACTTAACAGTACAGATTAAATTGTCACTAGGGCTCCAATTCAGTTAACTATTTGTATATAGAAAATCATAAAGAAACAGAAAATGTATACACATATATATTAGGGCTGCGCATCTTCACCGGTCTCACGATTCGATGCGATTACGATTATGAAGTCCACGATTCGATTCGATTCCGCGATGCATCACGATGCATCACGATTGCAGCGTAAGTGCGCATGGCTCTCCCCCCAAAATACTACAGGAGATGATCAGAGACTGCGGATATAGTACAGGAGACAGAGACTGCGGATATAGTACAGGAGACAGAGACTGCGGATATAGTACAGGAGACAGAGACTGCGGATATAGTACAGGAGACAGAGACTGTGGATATAGTACAGGAGGCAGAGACTGTGGATATAGTACAGGAGACAATCAGAGACTGCGGATATAGTACAGGAGACAATCAGAGACTGCGGACAAATAGACAATAATAACTGTAAATTCATGCATTATGTAGCATACCCATCAAGGAATTAAATACCTTTTGAGTAAAATATTCTGCTTGGCACTGTAACCTTGTCCTGGAGGGGGCCCAGAGGCAAAGCAGTGGTGATGGGAGAATCACAGCTGCCTGGAAGATGTGGAAACAGATGAACACTGGACTAAAAGCACAGCCAAGTTATCAGCTCTGCACATCTTCCTCCTTCCCCTACCGTCCCATCTCCTCCATGTCATCCTCTCTCCAGTCCCATCTCCTCTATGTCATGTCCTCCTCCCCCTCCTCCAGTCCCATCTCCTCCTCCTCTCCTCCATGTCATGTCCTCCTCCTCCAAACAATGTCCTTCCCATCCCAAGTATGCCCCCCTCTCCTTCTCACAAATAGGTCGGTCCTCGTATCTCCCCGTGCTCTCTGTGGACACACAGCTCAATATTCAAAGTGCCCGCCGACGTCACCCCACGCAGCCGCACGCAGCCGCACGCAGCCGAACTCTCTCTCCACTGGAGCCTATTGGCTGTGATCTCTCCCGCCCGCCAATGAAAACTTGCTGATGCCTCAAAAGGGGGCGGGTCAGATGCACATTGCAGGAATACGACTCGCTTGATTGCGGGTATGTCACACACTTCAAAGGCTGATTGGCTTTTGATTTTTTCCACCCGCGGCACCGCCCCTTCACCTGCTTCCGCCCCGAGGCCTGGCCCCGCCGACCCTGCACACAAGGTAACAAACCTGCATCGGGCTCGCATCGGGCACACCCGAATCGCGATGCACCGATGCAGCGATTATATTTGACACCCCTAATATATATATATATATATATATATATATATATATATATATATATATATATATACACATACATACAGAAATTAAATAAACTTGCTACACAGATCAATAAAGTAGGTCCAGGATAATACATTACAACTGGGGTAAATATATATCTGACTTTGACGTATTTCAAACTTGACAATACATTAAATATTACACTCTTTTAAGTATTTGGATGCTCTAGGATGGGTGATCCAAGCTAACCATTTCTTTCTGAATGTAGTAATGGAATAGTTTTTATAAGCCAGCATTAATTCGTATTGGGCCTGTATATTGATTCTAGCTATAACTGTCGATAAGTTGGGCGCGTCCTTGGATTTCCACAGGCTGGTTATAGTGAGTCTTGCTGCAACTAGTGTGTGGAATACAATTGTTCTATATTATTTAGGATAGATATCCAAATTGATACCTAGTAAAGCTGTGGCAGGGTTTTGTTTATTTAGCATGCCTGTGAGATCTGCTATAAAGGAAGCAATTGAATTCCAGAAGCTATGTAGATTTTTACAGCTCCATAATTTGTGTAAAAGGTTTCCTATCTGATTGTTGCATCTCCAACACTCATTGGACGTTGAGGGATATATTATCACTCATTTATATGGGGTCAGGTACCATCTATTTATTATTTTTTGTGCATTGTCCCAGTGTTCAATACATTCTGATGACTTGCTAGCTATATGGATTGCTTTTTTCCATGGGTCCCAGGTAAATTCTTGTTCTAAATCTTTCTCCCATTTAATTATGTGTGCGTTTTTGTTGTCAAATGGGTGGGTAGATAGTATGTCGTAAAAGAGAGAGATTCCTTTTATCATTTGTTGATTTTGGCAGGTGAAAAATTGCCATATTTAATAAGGGGATTTCTACAGGGTCAGTCGGATTGAACTCTTTTAGTCTGGCATGTTTCCTCAGTTTGGTTAGAGTGATCTCTTTGTATTGCAAGGGTAGATTTCCGTAAAGATGAAAACCTTTCATTATTATACTTTTTTTGATTGCGGTTTGTTATTTGGCATTTTTTTTTTTTTTAATAAAAATTTCCAGTTTTTGCAGAATCACACTATGTGGAGGCTTTTTTGTTCTTTTTACATGCCCTATTAAATCCGGCGGAATCCATGCTTGATATAATTCTGGTGGACCAACACTTGATTTCAATACTTTTGGAGTGCTCAGATATACAAGCTTCCTTACCAAGGAAAGGAGGCGTCCCATGGTTCCAGTCCAGATCGCTTTTGGTGTGACTAAGCACTGTTGATCCACCACCGTACGGTGAGTTGGGTCCACCCTGGATGGTAAGGCCTCGTACACACGATAGGTTAGCCAGAGGACAACAGTCTAATGGACCGTTTTCATCGGTCAAAACAGATCGTGTGTGGGCCCCATAGGTTATTTAACCTTAGGTTAAAAAAAAAGTCAACTTGCTTTAAAATTAACCTATGTATTCCTAACCCATAGGTCAAAACCGATCGTTAGTAGGCACGACCATCGGTTAAAAACCCATGCATGCTCAGAATCAAGTCGACGCATGCTTGGAAGCATTGAACTTAATTTTTTTCAGCACGTCGTTGTGTTTTACGTCACTGTGTACTGATACGATCGTTTTTTTAACTGATGGTGTGTAGGCACATCAGGCCATCAGTCAGCTTCATCGGTTAACCTATGACAGCGGTCCTTCAGACCGTTCTCATCGGATGGACTGATCGTGTGTACAAGGCTTAAGAGTATTCATTCCCCCCCTGCCCATTGGTGAAGGCACTCCCGGGTGACATCATTAATATCATATCATCAATATATTTATACGCGGCATGCGTGCCTGGTATTTAAGTGGTTAAATTTCCTTATTTCCAAAAAAATGTGTCAAAGAATTACAACTTCAAAAAACTTGACATTCCTCTTACAAAATACAATGAACAGTCTACTTTCCAAAAAGGGGTCATTTGGGAGATATGTGTACTGTCTTGGCATTTTTGGGCCATAAATTTAGAGATAGGCTGCTGCCAGTATATCAGGATCGATTGATTTATATATATATATATATATATATATATATATAATATATATAATTTTCCAAAGACTAAACAAAAAACACTGATTTGTGTCATTTTCATCAAAGAAATGTAGCAGAATACAGGTTTGCCTAAATTTGTGAGGAAAGATGAATTATTTCCAAAAATTTATAACAGAAACTAAGAGACACATGTTCTGTTTTGTGTGAATTTCCTGTCTTTTTTATGGATTTAACAAACCATAAAAAACCCAGTGGTGTTTAACTACCACCAAAAAAAGGTGCTTTTGTTTGAAAACAAGTATAAAAATGTCATATGGGTACAGGGAAACATTACATAGATAGTTACATAGATACATTCCTAGTAGGGATGAGCCAAACACCCCCGGTTCGGTTCGCAGCAGACCATGCAAACTGCCAAAAAGTTTGTGCGAACACGCGAACACCATTAAAGTCTATGGGACACGAACGTGAAAAATCAAAAGTGCTAATTTTAAAAGCTTATATACGAGTTATTGTTATAAAAAGTGTTTGGAGACCTGGGTTCATGTATTAATGCACAAAAAGTTTTTAAAAACTGATTTTTTTTTCCCGGAAGCAGTGATTTTAATAATGCTCAAAGTGAAACAATAAAAGTGAAATATTTCTTTAAATTTTGTACCGGGGGGGGGGGGGGGGTGGTGTCTATAATATGCCTGTAAAGGAAAAAAGTTATTTAAAACTGCTTGCGGCTGTACTGTATTGTCAGGTCCCGGCAATATAGATGAAAATAATTGAGAGAAATGGCATGAGTTCACCCCTCCAGTCCATTACCAGGCCCTTTGGGTCTGGTATGGGTATTATGGGATCCCCGCACCCAAATAAAAAAAAAGACGTGGGGTCCCCATTCACTTTATACTCTGAACAGCAGTATTTAGGTGGTCCCCGGGTTACAAACAAGATAGGTAGGTTTGTTCTTAAGTTAAGTTGAATCTGTTTGTAATTTGGAACAGGTAAATTTTTTTAAATGAAGCTCCAGCATAGGGAAGGGTTATCACCCCTGTAACATTTGTTTTGCTGTCTGTGCCCCTGTTCAGAAGATTTCACCTCACTTTCTGTCCCAATGACATTTTGATTTTGAACATTTTGGGTTAGTAGGGAAACAAGAATTGGTGATAAAACATCAGTGGAGACACCTTTTCCCATATTAACTCTTACAGGAAAGAATTTCCCTTCCTAGGGGCAGATTTCAGTGGTGGTGGTGCCACAACACTGTAACCCTCATAGATACTCTTGTTGAGTGCAGGAACAGGCCTTGCTTTGAAATATTAGATCAAAAATGTTAAGTACATGTCCCTGTTAATCAAGGATAGACAAATTGGGTCTTAGGCAGTGGTGGTGGTGCCACAACACTGTAAACCCTTAGGCCTCGTACACACGATCGGACATATCCGATGAAAACGGTCCGCGGACCATTTCCATCGGATATGTCCGATCGGGAGTTTGATCCGATGGCGTGTACACACCATCGGATCAAATTCCCCGCCGCCGGACGGCGCGGTGACGCGGCGGTGACGTTGACACCGCCACGTCACCGCACCAGGAAGTTAAACACTTCCGCGCATGCGCCGAATCCATTCGGCGGCGGCGCGGCGGCAGTGGGGGACGACATGTCTGCTGGTAAGTGTACTAACCAGCAGACATGTCGGGCGGACAGATTCCACCGGATAGATTTCAAAGCTTGCTTTGAAATCTGTCGGGTGGACAAATCTGTCCGCTAGCCCATACACACGAGCGGAGATGTCTGCTAAAACGGTCCATCGGACCGTTTTCAGCGGACATATCCCCTCGTGTGTACGAGGCCTTACAGATACTCTTGTTGAGTGCAGGAACAAGCCCTGCTGTGAAATATTGGATCAAAAATTCCAATCGTGTGTACGTGGCATTAGAAGCTAGCATCATCAGGGAGCTGTGGTGGCTCAACGTGATTGGCACGTTCACCTCTGCAGCCAAGGGTTCGGATCCCGGTCTCGGCTACATGTGAATTGAGTTTGGTGGTCTCAGCCCGGCTCCCGGTGGGTGTGCTATGCAAGGTACGCCTGTGCTTAGTACGCCCACCCCCCCCCCACCAAAACCACCACACTTGCACGCACACAAAATTGGTTTAAAACACATGCACTTTGGCCATGCGGTCTCTTAAAATGAAGAGAGGCGAAGGACCTACGGGGCTGGCTGGGTGGGCTAGGCCCCCTCACTCCCTCATAGGGGGAGTCCCTCTGCCCCATTGGGGTCCCGTTGGGAGGCCCCCCTTCACACCTGCCATTGCCACCAGGGGCATGGAGAAGGATGGCGATTGCCTCCGGGGGGAGGGTCTGCCTACTCCCAACTCCTGCAGTCCGGCTCCTCTCTCTCGAGTTCACGCACAAAAAATACACTTAAAAAAAAAAGAAAAAAAAAAAGAAGCTAGCATCATCAAGATTGAGGAGGAATAGGATAGTCACTCAGCATAACAGGTCAGTCACTCAGCATAGGCAGTCTTCAAGGGATCTCACATCCATAGAAAGACCAATCGGTTACATCAGAATCAAGTGCTTGGTAGCTGGTGATCCAAGAATGATTCCTTTTTAATGAATGTGAGAGAACCCTCTAAGTAGTTTAAAGCGGGGGTTCATCCTAAAAAAAAATTCTAACATTACATCCAGGATACTAACGACATTTAATTTCCTGTTTGTTAAAGGGGGCTTCCAGATTCCGATAAGCCCCCCGCCCGCAGACCTCCACAAGGGTTGTGGGGATGAGGCCCTTGTGGTCTGGTATGGTTCAGGAGGGGGGCGCTCTCTCGTCCCCCCCTCTTTTCCTGTGGCCTGCCAGATTGCGTGCTCGGATAAGGGTCTGGTATGGATTTTTGGGGGGAACTCCACACATTTTTTTTTATTTTGGCACGGAGTTCCCCTTAAAATCCATACCAGACCTGAAGGGCCTGGTAATGGAATATGGGGGATCCCCACGCATTTTATTTTTTATTTATTAATGACTTTCAATTACTTCTATCTGTATTGCCGGGACCCGACAATTCATTATAGCTGTGAGTAGTTTTAAATTACTTTTTTTCCCTTTAGAAATGTAATTTTGTGCAGAGACTGTTATAAACACAGGAAACATGTGCTACTTTACAGGCATACTATAGACACCCCCCAGGTACAAAATTCAAAGGAATATTTCAAATTTATTGTTTCAATTTAAGCATTATTAAAATCACTGCCCCCCGAAAACACTGATGTTTTTAAAACTTTTTGTTTGCATTGATACATGTCCTCTGGAGCAGGACCCAGGCCCCAAACACTTTTTATGGCAATAACTTGCACATAAGCTTTTAAAATTAGCACTTTTGATTTTTATCATGTTCGTGCCCCATAGACTTTAACTGTGTTCACACTCATTATTGGTCTGTTTGCAAGTTCTGTTGTGATCTCTTCCTAGAGCCTACTAGCTAGACAAAACAACAAATACAATAAATATGAAAAATATTAGGTAATAGAAATAAATATTTGGCATTCAAAATAATAGATTAAAAGCAATTGATTGTCATTCTGCTGTATACTACAGTACTATTTTAACATATCGAGCCAACAAATTGCATACTCTGAAATAGCTTATCACTATTTATACTAATATAGAGGTTGGTGCATTTGGCATGTTCCCATGCTTCTTCAGGATATTATTATATAAATATAACTTGTTATAATTTTTCATTAATTTTTATGGTAGTAATATAATATGCAAAAGGCTATATTTTATACTCCCAGCAGATAGAAACAGCTATTAATAATCATGCACTCCTCAAATATACAAAACAAGGAAGAAAGGCTCTCTCTCTCTTCTAGGAAGAGGGAGGATCAGTCTCAAAACTATAGTGAGATACTTTTCTGTTTGATGTTTTCTCATATTGCTAAAGTTAAGTCTATTTTGTTCTATCCTTTTGCTGAAGAAAGCATTTTTTTTTTTTTTTTTACTGAAGTACATTTCATATGTTTGTAGTAGAATGTACAGAGTATAAATGGCAATTGGTATGCAGTTTTGCAGAGGTAAAAATAATTTGGTATCACTCAGTGTTCTCATCCATACAGGTTGAAGGCTCCAGGGTGTTTGATTTGAATGAAGAAGTAGCAGTGGTGAAAATCCCTGTAAGGCCGCGTACACACGATCAAATCTATCTGCTGGAAACGGTCGGCCCGACCGTCCCAGCAGACAGATTCGACCGTGTGTACGGGCGAGCCAACGGATTTGGCCACCCGACAGATTTCAAAGCATGCTTTGAAATCTGTCAGCTGGGAACCCGTCCGCCCGACATATCTGCTGGTTAATATTCCCAAAGTACATATAAAGTGAAAAAGTGCGGCGCAATAAATTAAACTAAAAACAATAATGATCAATAATCAATAAATAATCGATAAATAATAAGTGAGTGTCCAAGTAATCAAAACAAAAAATCCATGTGTAGATCAATCCAAACTTCAACGTAAGTCCAGAAGAAGTGAAGGTGAAGGAAAAACACCACAAAAACTTCCACCACCGCATGCAAGATGGACTCTCACCTTGATGCTTTGACCTGAAACAGGTCTCAAAGCTCATCAACAGTTGTCAGAGAACAGCCAATCCTCGGATGGAACAATGGATCATGGATGGCACCCACATTGAGGGCGCATATACCATATAGGAAAGAACACACAGACAAGATCTAATGCTGTCCGTATGGAACTGTTTAATGCTAGATAAATAACTAACAAATGGCCACTCACATTTAAAAGCACTCATAAGCCGAGTGTATGCTGCGTCAGTAGCAAGTGTGCAGTGATGACGATCGGGGTGACATCCTGCGTAGCTCCTCCCCTTGCGTACGCATTACGTCTCGTGGGCAGGACTTCTCTAATGAAACTTCCCCCTTATAGTGCCGTTGTACGTGTTGTACGTCACCGCGCTTTGCTAGAGCATTTTTTTTCACGATCGTGTCTAGACAAGGCCGTTTTAACAATAATCGGGTTGAAAAAACATTGTTTTTTCTAGACCATTAAACATGGTCGTGTGTACGCGGCATTACAGTTGCAAGCCTAACTCCCATAGGCAGAGGCATGATGGGACTTGTAGTTTTGCAATAGCTTGAGACCCTTGCTCTAGACGGAAAAAAGATTTAGGCCCGGATTCAGAAACGCTTTACGGAGGCGTACCAAAAGATACGCCATCGTAAGTACAAATGTGCGCCATCGCATCTTTGCACTGATTCACAAAGCGAGATACGCCGAGAAACATGGCTTCAGCCGTCCGACGTAACTTGCCTACGTCGGCGTATCGTGGGCGCATAGTTACGCTGGACGCATACGGCATTCCCATTTTAAATATGCAAATGAGTAAGATACGCCGATTCACAAACGTAGATGCGCCGGCCGCTTCGTATACGCGATTTGCGTAAGGCTTACGTCCGGCGTAAAGTTACCCCTCATATAGCAGGCGCAGCTAATGCAAAGGTATGGGCCAGGGAACGACGCCATCAAATTTTACGTCACGTACGCCGTTTATGTAGTACTACGTGAATAGGGCAGTGCGTAGGTTACGTTCATCGTCATTGTAGGCATTGCGCCAACGTATCTTAGTGAGTATTAGGGATGAGATTTGCGTTCGAAACGAACGTATATTTGACTTGAACATCGTCCGTTCGACCGTTCGTCGAATTTCGAACAAAAACGATCGTTCGCGGCAAATTCAAGTGAAACGAAACGACCGTTTGTAAAACTTTTTTTTTTCCATTGATACTACTATCAATAGAAAAAAAAGTTTTAAAAACAGTAGTTTTTACAGGAGTCCTGCTCCTGAAAAAACGACCGTTTTTAAGACTTTTTTCCATTGATACATGTTCCCTGGGGCAAGACCCGGGTTCTGAAAGACGTTTTCCAACAATAACTTGAAAATTGGTCTTTAAAACGACCGTTTTTGAATTCGAACGTTTGAGTCCCATAGACTTCAATTGGGTTCTAAATGTTTGTGCGAACGATCGGACTGTTCGACGTTTCTGGTGCAAACCGAACGCGGGGGTGTTCGGCTCATCCCTAGTGAGTATATGTGACGTGTTTCTGAGCATGCACGCGCATGCCCAGTTCGACCGGCCATTCATTTGAATGGGGTCACACTTAATTTAAATAGATGACGCCCACCTCCTTCCTACTTTGAATTAGGCGGGCTTACGCCGGCCAATTTATGCTACACCTCCGCATTTTACGGAGCAAGTGCTTTGTGAATACTGTACTTGACTCTCTAAGTTGCGGCAGCGTAGCGTAAAGAAGATACGCTACGCACACACAAAGATACGCCAATGTATCTGAATCCCGGCCATTATGAGTGACATTTTTGCCCATTCAAGCTCTGTCAGATTGGATGGAGAGCATCTGTGAACATAAATTTTCAAGTTTTGCCACAGATATTGGATTTAGGCCTGGACTTTGATTGGGCCACTCTAACACATCAATATCCTTTGATCTAAGCTATTCCACTAAAAAATGGGCATTAAAAATGTGGAATTTTTTTACGACACTTTTAACATTGTCGCTTTTAACGTTGTAAAAATGGTCGTGTGTGGGCTTTAACGACCTGAAAAAAATGCGCATGCTCACAAACAAGTTATGAGACGGGAGCGCTCGTTCTGGTAAAACTAGCGTTCATAATGGAATAAGCACATTCATCACGCTGTAACAGACTGAAAAGCGCGAATTGTCTTTTACTAACATGAAATCAGCAACTTCCCCTTTATAGTGCCGTCGTACGTGTTTTACGTCACCATGCTTTGCTTTTTTTTTTCACAATCGTGTGTAGGCAAGGCCGTTTTAATGATCGGGTTGAAAAAAACGTAGTTTTTTCTAGAACATTAAAAACTAAATTTTTTACAACCCGAAAAACGGTTGCGTGTACGCGGCATAACAGTTTTTTTTTCTAAGATTGTCCTGTATTTGGCTCCATCCATCTTTCCATCAACTCTGACCAGCTTCCCTGTACCTGCTGAAAAAAAAGCATCCCCAGAACATGATGCTGCCACCACCATGGTGTGTTCAGGGTGATGCGCAGAGTTTGTTTTCCAGCAAGTGCATATGTCGAGCCACCTGGAAGGGAAAATACAGGAGGATGTTAGTCATGTATGTGCCCCTCGTGATGTTTGCATCATGGGGTCGGACAGTCATGCTTGACACCCATGTCACTCACCAACCAGCCAGCCAGCTGTCCCTGTACACGTTCTGTTCGAATTCCGTTGGGATGTTGCTTTGACGGTATATGTAGCTGTCGTGGCTGGCCCCTGGGTGTTTGGCACGGACGTGCCATATGAGGCATTTGGCATCGGCTATCACCTGTACGTTGATGGAATGCCACTGTTTACGATTGCTGTATATGTGCTCTGCGGCACGGGGGGCCGTAGTGCCACATGTGTGCAATCAATGGCCCCCACGGTGCGTGGGAATCTGGCAATTCTGTAAAAATCCTGCAGTGCCTTCTGCCGCAGATGCTCATGGGTGGGTTTGATGATGTGGTGGGAAATGCCTGTGAGGATTGCGGAGACAACCTGGTGCACACATCTGCTCATGGAGGATTGTGACATCCCAGACACTACACTGGCAAGGAAATGCACTGCATTTGATCGTTGTGTCTGGCTGGTGATTTCATCATGCAGGGCTGTGGATAATTCCAGGATGGCATCAGGGCTGAATCTGAAGATGCAATACACCTCTGATTCCCCCATGCCAAAGACGTTCATGCGCATTCGGTATATCCTCTCCCGTGCCCTCCTCCTCCGTGCCTGTGGACACAATAGTGCTATGACCTGGCATGTTGGCATACAGATGTGTTGTCCTGCAAGTTTGGATGCTCAGCTCGTCCGTAACGGTGCTGCTGCAGCTGCTCTCCAGCTGACCTGTGCACGTCTGTTGCTGAGTTACTGCTTTATGAGGAATAACTTTGCGCTGGGCGTATACTTATGCGCGGGGCGCGTAGCCAGCGTCGGGCGCACGTACGTTCGTGAATCGCAGTATCTCCCTCATTTGCATATTTGAATAGAAAATCAATGGGAGCGCCAAATGCGGCCAGCGTAAATATGCGCCCACAATATGCCGGCGTAGGCAAGTTACGTCGGTCGGATGAAGCCTATTTTCTGGTGTATCTTGGTTTCTGAGTCTGGCGCATAGATACTAGACATGTGCATTCGTTTTCGTTAGAATGCATTTTCGTCCGAAAATCTTGTATTTTCGTTATCGTTTTAACGAACGAAAAAAAAAGCGCAAGAAACGAAAACCGAAAGATCCAACATAAAAAATGCTTTATTTTCGTTTTCGTTCAGATGCGACGATTTTCGATGCTTGTCGAATCTTCGTCGTTCAATTCGACAAAGCATCGAAAATCGTCGTCCTGAATACAGTGAATAGGTAGAAATTGAATGACGAAAATTCGAAGATTTTTGATGCTTTGTCAAATTTTCGTCGTTCAATTCCTACCTATTCACTGTATTCAGAACGACAAAGCATCGAAAATCGTCATTTTCGGACGAAAACGTTCCCGACGAAAAACGACGATTTTTGGGAGTAACTAAATAAATGTATTTTCCAAACGAAAACGAAAAAACAAAACAAAATATTCCAGTCTGCACATGTCTAATAGATACGACGGCGCATATTTGCACTTACGAGGCATAACTGCAGATGTGTCGGCGCAAGTGCTTTGTGAATCCGGGCCAATATTTTTTTCTCCTGTGTGGGAAAACTGACAATAATTACCTACATTTTCTTTTAACATTACTAGGTAGCTATTTACTGTAACTATTGAACTGTATACTTGTTCTGCATGTGTACTGAAGCCAAACAGGCTGCACAGCAGTCAGTAAACTTGCATTTATAGAATACATTTTGCAGAAGAAAATGATCAACTATGAAAGAATATACTGTATATGTCTCCCAACACAGATTTACTTCAAATGATTCCAGGCTAGTGAAGAGTATGTCATTTAATCAGCTTATATATTTCTCAAAAAGTACTGCAATTACATTTATGGAAAAAAAATGCAACAGCCTGACTTAAATAAAAAAAATAAAAATAAAAAAAGGATTAAAATGATAAGCTCCTAAGTAAATTAATTCTTATTGGTACATTGTAAACCTATAGAGACCTACAGGGCAATTAAACATACATTTGAGCATTAAAAATAACAATTTTAATAAATACCTAAATTTGCCAAGAGCTGCAAATAATAGAAAAAAGTGCTCCCTAGAGAATGGTCAAGTGCATAATTATGAGAAGCATAGAATAACTAATTAATGGAAAGGTCAAATAATTATGAATAGTTCAGACAGATTTTGCATGCTGTGCTTTATGAATAAGAATTACAGCAATTATAGTGTTTTTTTTATGCCATATATTGGTGGGTTGTTGGTGGGCTGGCATTTTGCTGAACTGTTGCCATCACAAATATAAACTTTTAACTTGTATATGTAATGTATTTTACAAGAATTTATAGCAAATTTGTTTTTTGGAATATAGTAAATACGGTTATACCGTTTTTGCAAGAGAAATGTGATTGTTTCACTGTTTCCACAAAACAAAAACATTTTTTGTTTCATTCATACATGCCTATTAAAGGGGTAGACAAAATGATGCTCATTCAGAGAAGCATGAAAATGGCAAAAAAAAGCGTGAATAGTGGCACTCATCCTATTTAAACTCTACTCGCCGATGTGGCGCATATTTGTGACCCTATGTATACACTTTTCTGTGCTGACAGTGTGTGCTCTGCAACCCTCCCAGTAAAGTCACCAGCAGGGACCAGACAGCTCCCGAAGCATATAGGCAACAGAGAGCTTTCCGATCATGTGACTGCTGTGACAGCCAATCAAAGTGGTCACATGATTGTACAGGAGGCAGCAGCGGAAAGGGGTTAAAGGTCAATTCTAGCTAAAACATCAAAGTGGATAGCAGTGATATTTTCTGACAGGTTTTTAGTGATCTGTATCCTAATACAGGGTCATATTGGCCTGCCATTGCCAATATCCTAATAGTGCATGAAATAGGGGCGCTAGAAAGTTAAATAAAATAAATACTACCTATTCCAATAGAACATAAATCCTTAATTGCAAATAATAACATAAATAGTGCAAGGTGCATAAAAATTCAATAGTAATGACAACGCCTGCAGCGAAACAGGTGTGCAATAAGTAAGTGAATAAAATAGGACAATATACAATATACGGTGAAATATAGTGACCATGAATAATATAAAAGTGCTCCGTGCTCAAAAAAGTCCTTGTGGTAGGTTCCACCTTCACCAATGGGACACCTCAAGTGGGGATGGATGGCTCCTTACCAAATGAAGTTGACCTAAACTAAGGTCAAAAGAGCTTGGGTAACACCACCTTGCGTATGAGGGATTCCAATGAAGTTGAACGGATAATGCAGATATCATAAAAAAGGAGAAAGAACAGCTCCCATAGTGTAAAACTGTTTAATGAAAATATAAAAACAGATACACAGTGCCAAGTGGCCCCTTACTTGAATGGGTGCCCGTATCCCGGCACTGAGGCTGTAAGCTTGTGTGTATGGAGAGAGAAACGAAGCCCGGCGTGCGTTCCACTGCTGTGCGCGAGGAAACCAGATAACCGGAAGTAGGTAATCAATGCGTGCCCAGGTACCGCCTCGACATATGTTTCGATATGATCGTCATCAGACGCTTCCTGATGACGATCATATCGAAACATATGTCGAGGCGGTACCTGGGCACGCATTGATTACCTACTTCCGGTTATCTGGTTTCCTCGCGCACAGCAGTGGAACGCACGCCAGGCTTCGTTTCTCTCTCCATACACACAAGCTTACAGCCTCAGTGCCGGGATACGGGCACCCATTCAAGTAAGGGGCCACTTGGCACTGTGTATCTGTTTTTATATTTTTATTAAACAGTTTTACACTATGGGAGCTGTTCTTTCTCCTTTTTTATGATATCTGCATTATCCGTTCAACTTCATTGGAATCCCTCATACGCAAGGTGGTGTTACCCAAGCTCTTTTGACCTTAGTTTAGGTCAACTTCATTTGGTAAGGAGCCATCCATCCCCACTTGAGGTGTCCCATTGGTGAAGGTGGAACCTACCACAAGGACTTTTTTGAGCACGGAGCACTTTTATATTATTCATGGTCACTATATTTCACCGTATATTGTATATTGTCCTATTTTATTCACTTACTTATTGCACACCTGTTTCGCTGCAGGCGTTGTCATTACTATTGAATTTTTATGCACCTTGCACTATTTATGTTATTATTTGCAATTAAGGATTTATGTTCTATTGGAATAGGTAGTATTTATTTTATTTAACTTTCTAGCGCCCCTATTTCATGCACACAATTATTATATTTCAATTCATTTGATTTATCCAGGGAGCAGCTTTTCTAATATTTTTACCACCCCTCCCCCACTTTGGCGCGAGATTTTCCACCCAATTACCAATATCCTAATAGTAGTTGCCTGACTTTCTCTGCAACAAGCATGCAGGTTAGAAAGTCAGCCAAAAGTCTGACCTCCTGATATACTAATTTGTTCCAGGACAGTCCCACATTAATAATTTAAGTCATTGGATCAAGATGATAGCCAGGCATTTATTATGTCCCTCTATATTCTCTCAACCTGTCAGTTTCCTTTTATACTTTGGTACCAGCCTTTGGTGAAAGCTATTAACCAGTTCCCTACCGAGCCATAATAATATGATGTCGGCAGGAACTGTCTGTCCCTCAGAGTGGACATCATAAGACGTCCTTTGCACCATGGCCGCTAGGGGAGCGTGCATGCCCATGGCAAAGCTTGCGACCCGGTGCATGTGCCCAGCGGTTGCAATGTCCGCCGGGCACCCATGATTGCCAGAGTGTGGATCTGTCAGAGGTGAG
This sequence comes from Rana kukunoris, assembly GCA_029574335.1. NCBI lineage: Eukaryota > Metazoa > Chordata > Amphibia > Anura > Ranidae > Rana > Rana kukunoris. The sequence continues at coordinate 378,085,250 of CM056050.1, read as the reverse complement.
GAGACCGATGTGTGTTCACAGTACAGAGGAACAGAGATCAGTCTCCTCCCCTTGTGAGTCCCCCTGCCCTTACAGTTAGAAATCACTCCCAGGGAACATATTCACTTCAGCGCCCCCTAGTGTTAACCCCTTCTCTGCCAGTCACATTTACACAGTAATCAGTGCAGTTTTATAGGACTAATCGCTGTATAAATGTGAATGGTCCCAAAAACACGTCAAAAGTGTCCGATATGTCCGCCGCAATGTCACTGTCACAATAAAAATCGCAGATCGCCGCCATTACTAGTAAAAAAACATGGTGCGGTCCCCTCAAAAATCCATAACAGACCATTATCTAAGCATGCAGCCTGGAATCCCCCCACCCTGTACCATTTCAGACCACATGCCCTCAACATGGTCCCCCAAAGTACCTTGTCCCCATGTTGATGAGGACAAGGACCTCATCCCCACAATCCTGGCCATTGGTTGTGGGGGTCTGCGGGCAGGGGCTTATTGGAATCTGGAATCCCCATTCACCAAAAAAAGTGTCAAAAAGTAAAAACCACAATAGACAGTTTTTGATAATTCCTTTATTAACCACTTCCCGCCTGGTCAATGACAAATTTACGTCCGGGAAGTGGTTACAAATTTGTGACTGGCTGTTTAGGAACGGCTTTTAGGATATTGCCCAGCGCGTGTCCGCAGGTGCGCGCAGCGCGGCGATTGGGGACGGTGTGTGTCCCTCGAACACAGCGATTCCCCGATCACGGTAAACAGCCAATTTCATTGGCTGTTTACCACGTGATCGGCTGTGTCAAAGACACAGCTGATCACATGTCATTTTGGGCGCGTGTCCCTTGGACACAGCGCTTCTCCGATCAGGGTAAACAGCCAATGAAATTGGCTGTTTACCACGTGACCGGCTGTGTCCAATCACAGCCGGTCACAAGTGTAAACAAACCAGGCAGTTACTATCTGATCCCTGCTCTCTCCTCACACACCGATTTGTGAGGAGAGAGCAGGGATCAGTAAGTGAGATCAGTGTAGTTTGTCTATATATATATACTGTATACAACACGCTACCCCCCCCACCAATAAAGAGGACCTGTCACACAGCCCAGTCCATCTATAAATCAGCCCATCTGTAAATCAGCCCATCTGTAAATCAGCCCATCTGTAACACCGCCACCCGTACCGCCATCGGTACCACCGCCACCCGTACCGCCACCACCCATACCACCATCAGTACCGCCACCACCTGTACCACCATCGGTACTGCTGCCACCCGTACTGTCATCGGTACCGCCGCCACCCGTACCGCCACCACCACCCATACCGCAATCGGTACCACCACCACCTGTACCGCCATCACCCGTACCGCCATCGGTACCACCACCACCCGTACCGCCATCGGTACTACCACCACCCGTACCGCCATCGGTACCACAACCACCCGTACCGCCACCACCCATACCACCACCACCTTCATCGGTACCACCACATAGGCCGCCACCACTACCACCAGCAGTACTATTACGCAGGCCCACCAATAAGTACTGACATACTGCCATAATGTCCCAAAAGCTTTTCACACTCGAGGAGGCATATGTCATTATGTCCACCATGTCGGATGATGAGCACAGCGAGGAGCCCCCATTATCCGATTCTGATTCGGAATATGAGCCAGTGGAAGATAGTGGCTCAGAGTCCGAGTCCCCGGAGGAAACCGTCCCTCCCAAAAGAATGCGATTGGGACCAAGATCAGGAGATCTGCCCAGCACCAGCAGCGCCATATGTCAGGAAGAGGAGCCCAGTACTAGTAATGGAAATCCACGCCCAACCCGAAGAATCCTGCCCCAGTCCTACCTTCCCGATGCCCTGGCAAACCCCTTATGGTTGCCTGCTAACTCAGGATCCGCTATCATCCCCCCTTTCACCGCACAGCCAGGTGTGCAGCCCGACACTACGAATTTTTCTCAATTTGATTATTTTTGTTTATTTTTCCCAGAAGATTTTTTGCAGAATATAGTGGATCAAACCAATCTATATGCATCCCAATATATTGCCGCCAACCCCAATTCTTCCTACGCCCGCATGTTCCACTGGCGGCGTCTAACATTGGAAGAATTTAAAATGTTTTTGGGCCTTATGTTCAATATGGGGCTTACAAAGAAGAACGAAGGCCATTCATATTGGTCTACACGCCCCATCCAACACATGCCTATATTTTCCTCTGTCATGTCTAGGACAAGATACGACATGATAATGCGTTTTATCCACTTTAATGACAATTCACAGTGCCCTCCCCAAAATCATCCCCACTACGACAAATTATACAAAATACGCCCCCTAATCGATGCCTTTTCCCAGAGATTTGCAGAAGTTTTCATCCCAGACCAAAACATTTGTGTTGACGAGTCCCTTATACATTTCACTGGCCGACTGCACTTCAAGCAGTACATCCCAAACAAGAGAGCCAGGTATGGGTTAAAATTAAATAAATTATGCGATCGAGCCACTGGATATGTGTTCACATTCAGGATCTATGAAGGCAAAGACTCCCAGCTCCAGCCCCGTGATTGCCCAACATATCTTGGAACCAGTGGAAAAATTGTCTGGGAGTTGGCATACCCCCTGTTCGGAAAAGGCTACCATTTATATGTTGATAATTATTATACCAGCCTGCCCCTTTTTCGTCAACTTTACAGTAAGCAAACCCTAGCCTGAGGTACCTTCAAAAAAAAAACGGAAGGGATTCCCACAAAATTTGTTGACCAAAAACTTGAAATCTGGAGAGTCGTCATTCATGAGGAACGAGGAGGTGTTGGCCATGAAGTGGAGGGACAAGAAAGATGTCCACATCCTCTCTACCATCCACAATGACACCATGGTGGAGATCCAAAAAAGAGGCAGGCATATTGCCAAGCCTGAATGTGTTAACGATTACAATTTGTACATGGGGGGGTGGATTTAAATGACCAGATGCTACAGCCCTACTTATCAACAAGGAAGTCCTATTTTTGGCACAAGAAGGTTGCGTTTCATCTGTTTCACATGGCCCTTTTTAATCCGTTTGTATGCTACCAAAAAGACAATCCGCCAACTGAAAACCCACAAATCTCCTACCTCAAGTATATCGAAGATATCATTGAAGCCCTCATTTATCAACAAGATCCCGTCCCAGGAAGCATTCGCTCTGATTGTGTGAGTCGTCTTCACGAGCGACACTTTCCCTTTAGCATCCCCCCCTCAGAATCTGGAAGAAGACACCAAAAAAAATGCAGTGTATGCAGCAAAGCAGGAGTAAGAAGAGACACCACCTGTTACTGTCTCGATTGTCCCTCCCAACCTGGCCTGTGCCTGGGACAGTGCTTCAAAAAGTATCATACATCCATCCAATATTAGTTCCCCTTATTAACAGACTGCCATTTCCCCATTTGCCTGCTACCATGTTAATTAACTGACCCTGGCCTGTTTACCGACGATGTCTTTGCTTGCCAATTTAAACTACATTTCTGACCTCCATGTGTACCAACCTCAGCCTGTTTACCTACAATGTCTTTGCTTGCCGATTCAAACTACGTTTCTGACCTCCATGTGTACCAACCTCAGCCTGTTTACCGACGATGCCTCTGCCTGCCGATTTAAACCACATTTCTGACTTCCATGTGCACCGACCTTGGCCTGTTAATCTACCATGTTTTTGCCTGCCACTTGGACTGATCTTTTGGCCATTTACTTTTAGTACACAGGGGTCTCACATATGTGAGGGGCTTCAGAAAAGCGCTCTGAGTAGAGAAAACCAGTTTTTCGTTTTCTGTTCTCCCAGAACAGGGTCTGGTTGCCCAGAGGCTTCAAAGCGATTTGGGTGGGAGAAGCCTCTACCCCTGTCCCCCTGGCCCTAAGCTTGATGGTCCTTCCTGCTGCCTGGACCAATACTTTGGCTGTGCTGACCATATTACTGCCTGTATTGACCCATGACATTATGGACCATGTTTCTTCCTGCTGCTTGGACCAATACATTGGCTGTGTTGATCATATATCTGCCTGCTACCTCTACTGACTTTTCACAATATTTCTGCTAAGACACCTCTGCCTGCTACCTGGACCTGTGCTTTGGCTGTGCTTTGGCTGTGCTCTGGCTGTGCTGACAGTATCTCTGCCTGTACGAACTATGGACAGTATTCCTGCCTGCTGCCTGAATGATTGCTTTTGTTGTCGCTGACCTCATCCCTGCCTGCTGCCTGGAGCGATGCTCTCCTCTGTGGACCACTGCACTACTAAAACAAACAGGTAATCTTTTGTTATTTGGTATGTGTATGCTATGTGTTAGATATATGAAGGGCCTTCAAAAATGTGATCGGTTTTAGAAAATGATATGTGCAATTTATGCTTGAAGAACGCCTGAAAGTGCTACTTCAATGTTAGGCCTCTGTATGTGGCCAGGCTGTGTAAAAGTCCCACACATTTGGTATTGCCATACTCAGGAGGAGTAGCGGAATGCATTTTGGGGTGTCATGTTTGCTATGTATATGCTATGTGTTAGAAATATCTTATAAATGGACAACTTTGTGTAAAAAAAATGCATTTTCATTTTTTTTCCACATTTTCCAAAACCTTCTGGAAAAAAATGAACCGCTCAAAAGACTCATAATGCTTCATAGATTATACGTTGGGGTGTGTGCTTTCCAAAATGGGGTAATTTTGTGGACAATTCCATTGTCCTGGTGCTCCAGGGCCTTCAAAAGTGTAATAGGTGGTTGAGAAAGGATTTGTGCAATTTATGCTTGTAGAACGCCTGAAAGTGCTACTTCAATGTTACGCCTCTGTATGGGGCCAGGCTGTGTAAAAGTCCCACACATTTGGTATTGCCATACTCAGGAGGAGTAGCGGAATGCATTTTGGGGTGTCATGTTTGCTATGTATATGCTATGTGTTAGAAATATCTTATGAATGGACAACTTTGTGTAAAAAAAAAGCATTTTCATTTTTTTTCCACATTTTCCAAAACCTTTTGGAAAAAAATGAACCGTTCAAAAAACTCATAATGCTTCATAGATTATACGTTGGGGTGTGTGCTTTCCAAAATGGGGTCATTTTGTGGACAATTCCATTGTCCTAATGCTCCAGGGCCTTCAAAAGTGTAATAGGTGGTTGAGAAAGGATTTGTGCAATTTTTGCTTGTAGAACGCCTGAAAGAGCTACTTCAATGTTGGGCCTCTGTATGTGGCCAGGCTGTGTAAAAGTCCCACACATTTGGTATTGCCATACTCAGGAGCAGTAGCAGAATGTATTTTGGGGTGTAGTTGCAATTATGCATATGCTGTGTGAGAGAAATAACCTGTTAATATGACCAGTTTATGTAAAAAAAAAAAAAAAATCTTAATTTTCCTAAGAATTGTGGGTAAAAAATACAACTTCAAAAAACTCACCATGCCTCTTAATACTTTCCAAAAAGGGGTAATGTGGGGGGTATTTGTACTTTCCTGGCTTGTTATTGTCTCAAGAAATTAGATTGGCCTTCAGTACATTAGGTGTGATCAGATGTGATCAATTTTCAGTGATTGGCACCATAGTTTGTAGACTCTATAACTTTCACAAAGACCAAATAATATACACTAATTTGGGTTATTTTTACAAAAGATATGTAGCAGTATTAATTTTGGCACAAATTTATGAAGAAAAATAACTTATTTGCAAAATTTCACAATATAAACTAAAAAAAAGTGTGTTTTTTTTCAAATTTTCGCTGTTGTTTTGCTTATAGCGCAAAAAATTAAAAACCCAGTGGCGATTAAATACCACCAAAAGAAAGCTCTATTTGTGAGAATAAAATGATACAAATTTAGTTTGGATACAGTGTAGCATGACTGAATAATTGTCATTCAAAGTGTGAGAGCTCTGAAAGTTGAAAATTGGTCTGGGCGGGAAGGTGCATAAGTGCCTGGTATGGAAGTGGTTAAAAAAAAAGTGTCCCGCGATGTACATCCATCGTCAATCATGCCGACCGATGGACACGAAAAAAAGAAAAAAAAAGAAAATACTCCGCCTCAATGGGAGACTCCTGTCTTTTTGCTGTGACAGCTGTTATATAGGCAAGGACAGGGCCACCTGCTGACGTAATTGGATGACCAAAGCCCCACCTGATGGCACATGACATCAGAAGGGGCAGGTCACTTGATTACTGGGTGTCCCCGCCCTTTTCTATATAACAGCTTTCACAGAGACAGCAGGCGACGGGATGCCTCCCTTTTTCTTTTCTTTTTTTAGTCCATCGGGCGGCATTTTTGAAGATGGATGGACATTGTTGGACACTTTTTTTTTTCTTTTTTAACAAAGGAATTGTCAAAACTGGGTATTGTGGTTTTTACTTTTTGACACATTTTTTTGGTGAATGGGTAGGGGTACAATGTACCCCTACCCATTCACATAGGGGGGCAGGATTTGGGACCCTTGTTGAAGAGGGCTTCCTGATTCTGATAAGCCCCCTCACCCACAGACCCCCACAACCACTAGGCCAGGATTGTGGGGACAAGTGGCCTGGCAGCGGTGGATTTTCTTTTTTTTTTATCAGGCTTTTTTAAACTGCCTTGCTGTGCATGTCAATTCCCCCCCCCCCCCCGCCCCGAAAAAATTGTTTGCACTGCAGGCTGTGGTGATGCCGTCCTCATCAGCCGTTGCTGACAGGCTCTCTGCAGCTGCAGCTGCAGGGGATTTCCACCCCTCCCTCTCCTCCTTGAGCCCAGTAACTCTCATTCACCAGGCAATTCCTGATGCTATTGGCTACATTCAAAGCCAGTGGCTGGTAAAACACAACCAAGAGGATTATGGGACATGTAGTACCAGCAGGGCCCAGGATGATTCCCTGAGAGGACTGCAGCCCCCAACATGCTGAGCAGGAGGGGGGGAAGAGAGAAGAAGAGTGACCATGAGGCTGTAGGGTGGAGGAAGCCAGTGATTCCATTATTATCATCCAAGGTAAGAACTTATCTCCCCTTCACCTGGCTGCAACCCCCCCTGTCCTCCCTTGCTCCAGGCTGCAACCCCTCTGTCCTCTCCACCACCTGGCTGCAACCCCCCTGTCCTCCCTTCCACCTGACTGCAACCCCCCTGTCCTCCCTTCCACCTGACTGCAACCCCCCTGTCCTCCCTTCCACTTGGCAGCAACCACCATATTCTCCCCTTCACCTGGCTGCAACCCCCCTGTCCTCCCCTTCACCTGGCTGCAATCCCATTGTCCTCCCCTTCACCTGGCGGCAAAACCATTGTCCTTCCCTTCACCTGGCTGCAACCCCCCTGTCCTCCCCACCACATGGCTGCAACCCCCTGTCCTCCCCTTCACCTGCCTGCAACCCCCCTTTCCTCCCCACCACATGGCTGCAACCCCCTGTCCTCCCCTTCACCTGCCTGCAACCCCCCTGTCCTCCCCTTCACCTGGCTGCAACCCCCCTGTCCCCCCTTCCACCTGGCTACAACCCACTGTCCTCCCTTCCACCTGGCTGCAACCCCTCTGTCCTCACCTTCACCTGGCTGCAACCCCCCTGTCCTCCCTTCCACCTGACGGCAACCCCCCTGTCCTCCCCTTTACCTGGCTGCAACCCCCCTGTCCTCACCTTCACCTGGCTGCAACCCCCCTGACCTCCCCTTCACCTGGTTGCAACCCCCCTGTCCTCCCCTTCACCTGGCTGCAAACACCTGTCCTCCCCTTCACCTGGCTGCAAACCCCTGTCCTCCCTTCCACTTGGCTGCAACCACCATTTCCTCCCCTTCACCTGGCTGCAACCCCCCTGTCCTCCCCTTCACCTGGCTGCAACCCCATTGTCCTCCCCTTCACCTGGCTGCAACCCCCCTGTCCTCCCCTTCACCTGGCTGCAGCCCCCTGTCCTCCCCACCACCTGGATGCAACCCCCCTGTCCTCCCCTTCACCTGGCTGCAACCCCCCTGTCCTCCCTTCCACCTGGCTACAACCCCATGTCCTCCCTTCCACCTGGCTGCAACCCTCCTGTCCTCCCCTTCACCTGGCTGCAATCCCCCTGTCCTCCCCTTCATCTGGCTGCAACCCCCCTGTCCTCCCCTTCACCTGGCTGCAACCCACTGTCCTCCCTTTCACCTGGCTGTAACCCCCCTGTCCTCCCTTCCACCTGGCTGCAACCCCTCTGTCCTCCCCTTTACCTGGCTGCAACCCACTGTCCTCCCTTCCACCTGGCTGCAACCCCCCTGTCCTCCCTTCCACCTGGCTGCAACCCCCCTGTCCTCCCCTCCACCTGGCTGCAACCACCCTTTCCTCCCCTCCACTTGGCTGCAACCACCCTGTCCTCACCTTCACCTGGCTGCAACCACACTGTCCTCACCTTCACCTGGCTGCAACCACCATTTCCTTCCCTCCACCTGGCTGCAATCACCCTTTCCTCCCCTCCACCTGGCTGCAACCACCCTGTCCTCCCTTCCACCTTGCTGCAACCACCCTTTCCTCCCCTCCACCTGGCTGCAACAACCCTTTCCTCCCCTCCACCTGGCTGCAACCACCCTGTCCTCACCTTCACCTGCCTGCAACCACCCTGTCCTCATCTCCACCTGGCTGAAACCACCATTTCCTTCCCTCCACCTGGCTGCAACCCCCTGTCCCCCCTCCACCTGGCTTCAACCCCCCCTGCCCCCCTCCACCTGGCTGCTTACACACAGTAATAATTGAAATGATGTGCTTCAATCATCCTGACACCATATTAACCACAGTGCCTTGATGATTGAAGTGCCAACACCAATCATTGTCCCTAAAAATTGCATGCAGAAATTTTGGTAGTGCTCCTCCCGATATTGGACTCTGGATCCGCCCCTGCACCATATGTGTAGTAGGGATCCATGGCTACCGCATTCCCTCCAGCACAATAGTGACTGGGATGGAATGATTTTAGCCAATTCAGTAGGGTAGTAGTAATTGTTAACTCCAGACTAAACTATGCAAATGCCCTCTACCTCGGACTCCCCAAGTACCAAATCGCTCGTCTGCAAGTCGTTCAGAATACGGCCACCAGACTTGTGACTGGGAAAAAACCCTGGGAATCCATCTCACCTTCACTGAGAGCCCTTTAATGGCTGCCAGTTAAAGACAGAATTACTTTTAAAGCTCTCTGTCTTACGCATAGATGTGTCCATAGGAATGCCCCCCATTATTTATGCGAAAAAATAAAAGCCCACAATCCCAATCGCGTTTTGCGATCCACCAATCAAAACCTGCTCCAGATTCAAAGCCAATCAAAACCTGCTCCAGATTCCGAAAGCCAACTACAAGTCCAAAGGAGAAAGAAGATTCGCGATCCAAGGTCCCAGACTATGGAACGCTTTACCAACCAGCATTCGGTTGGAGGAGGATCACTTAGCATTCAGGAGAAAGATCAAGACTCATCTCTTTTGATATCCAAGGAGACAGGAACAACAAGCGCCCAGAGGCGATTTAGTTTGCATGTGCCGCGCTATATAAGTTTTCATTTATTCATTCATTTATTCATTCATCTGTGAAGAATCTTTAGGAACAATTCTCAGTGGGTGGTACATTTTGAGGATGTGGTAAGTAGTTGAGAGGCCTTACACCATTGATGTGTATTGATTAGTTGTGAAAGTTCGGCTTCCCAAAATCCCTTAGAGGGTGTTTTTTATTTGAGAAAAGGTTGTGGTTGATAGTCCGGTAGAGGAATGAAATGTCTTTGTTTTTTGGAGATGCATCGGTAAAGAAGGATATTATATATGTTGGTATGTGGTGAGTTTTTTTGTTGATAGTTGAAAGGATAGATTGAGTTTGAAGGTATATGGAGAAGTCTGATTTAGGCAATCCAAAAGATTTCCTATGGAAATCAAGGGGTTAAATTCCATGGTACATTAATTTATCGACAGGTTCATTCATATATTTACTCTTCAGATTTGTGGAAGTAAGTACAATGATTAAAACAACACACAAATAGTATAGTTATAGAAAGAGGTTTACTTAGCTTCAATTAAAGATGTATTACAGATGACAAAATACAGATGAATACAGCATATTCAATCCAGGGGAGTCACAATCGCATTAGAAACAAGATACCTGGAAGCGACAGTGAACTTGATTCAGATTTTCTCTTCTTCAGTCCTGAATCAAACCTCAAACTCGGGACTGTCCTCCTAGTCATATTTATATGGCAGTGAAAACAATAACTACAACTGATGAAAAGAAAAGGCCAAAGGTTCCCACCTTCCCATAGCATAATGAAGCAGATGTCTCATGCATTAAGCATGTTGTATAAAGATAGATGTGATTATTTATAAAACTATTACTAAGTTTCTTGTAAATCAATAACTAAAGTTATATATGAATATAGACCCATACTAGATTCCACCCCTTGATTTACAAGATTCTTAGTTCATAATATTTAAGATTACCTATAGATATATCAAGATGTTATTCTCAAGGTAGTCTTTTCGCTTGTACTCTAATGTAAACATTTATGGCTCCATTAATTTCATCCTTCACATTTCTAGTATTATCAGTATGTATGCATAAATCTCATTATTCTTAAATATGGCCCATATCCTATATATCCCAATCCTTGGGTATTTTTCCACATGTAAGTTAATGTATAAAAAGTTTTACATCCTTCCATCCCTCGTCTTATCTATCTAAAGTTTTATCTCTTGATCCACTTTTTCTGTCTGATTTACCTGTCCAGGAACTCTCATCCTGCTCTCTTAGGGCTGAAAAATATAAATGTAATTAACAACAAAGTCCATATAGACCATTACACATTTCTGAACAGGCAAACCAATGATCACTAGTGACCTGGCTTAAAGCGGAAGTAAACCCATCGATTTAACAGTTTCAAAAAGCAGTTACATTTCCGGCATGCCGGAATTGCTAACTGTCACATGGTGGTTGTGCTCTCAACCAAACTGTCAAACCATCCAATGGCTGGTGTCATAACTGATCACATGTGCAGCACCATGGCAGTTGAAGATTAAACATAGGCCAAGATGGCAGTTTCCTTGGCTGAAAATAATAGGTGGGTTTACTTACACTTTAACAATGAGAAAAATTCAGCTTTCTACATTAAATTATGAAATATTATTACAGGTACATTACTCACCCCCCACCCGAACTATACACTACTCTGTCTCAAACTATAGGCCCAACTTTAAACTATTTCATGTGTGTTTCCTCTATGCACTTTGATCTCTGTCAGGGACTTACCTCCTCCATTCAGCCTTCCTCCATGTCCCTGGATCACCGGCGCGCGTCCCACGCTCGTGCACGCGTTTCAACGGCGCGCGCGCGTGCACGGGGGGTGCGTGCACGTGAACAGCTCTGGCGCCAAACGGACACTTTAAAACCTGTGTTTGTTTGCAGCTCATTGCTGCCTGATCTGCAGTTTATGCCTGATCCCTACCTGAGACCTGTACTCTGATTACCTGTCTGAAATACCCGTTTGAACTCTGACTTCGGCTTGCCTGACCATCCGTACCTCTCCAACCCTCTGACCCGGCTCCTGTTTGACCATCCGCCTGATTGAACTCTCGTTGCCAGACCTACCTGCTTGCTTCACCGACTACTCTTCAGCCATCTGCCTGTATACCTTCTGCTTACCTGTTATGACCCGGCTTGTCTGACCCTGCTGTTCCAGTTGATGTCCATTCCACCAATTTACCTTCCCAGCTTGTGCCGCAGTAGTCGCAGCTTCCGTGCGGGTCGCTGACCCTTCCTCCGCTTCAGCGTCCTCGGCATCTCCCACGTCTTCACATCAGAGGTATTCGCCAATCTGCTTCTACTCTACATCACCCCGGCACTCCTACCCCCCTGTGCTCCGAGTCCGCTGTTCCCACTTCAGTGGCTCGCGAACCAGGGTCGTAAGAGAGGGTACCCTGCATCAGACTCTGGTATCCAGGTACGTAACAGTATCAGGCAGCCATGACAGAGTCTGCAGGAGTGGTCGCCGCAATGGAGGAGATATGCAAGCATTTAGCATCCCTCACCCAAGCCGTTAAAAACCTGCAAGATGGCTACCTGAGATTGGAAGGACAGGTCTAGAACCTTGACGTCCCTGAAGACGCCTTAACATCCGCTACTAGGTCTTCATCAACCGCTGCTGCTCCATCTGTGGTAATGCTACCACCCGAACCCAGGGTTCCTATGCCCGAACGATTCACGAGGAATCGTTCTAAATTCCGGGACTTCCGTAATACCTGCCAATTATATTTTGCTCTGCAACCCCGCACATTCTCACTAGAAGCCACGAAGGTGGGGTTTGTTGCCTCATTACTTCAAGGGGAACCCCAAAAATGGGCACATCGGTTACTGGAGGAGAATGGCCCTCCGACACAGACTTTGCTAAACTTCTTCCAGGCCATGGCCCAACTTTATGACGATCCCCAGAGGACTGCCACAGCTGAAACCGCTCTACTTGCACTCCAACAGGGCCGTCGAGCGGTTGAGGATTATGTAACCGATTTTCGTAGATGGAGTGCAGACACCCAATGGAACAGCGCAGCTCTGCGCAACCAATTCCGCTTAGGCTTATCCGAATCCTTGAAGGATGAACTAGCCCGCATTGAGGTGCCTGAAACCCTAGAAGATCTAATCACTAAGGCTGTGCAAATTGATCGACGACTAAGGGAACGCCGGGCAGAGCGTTCTTCCCAACAAGGCCGCCCAGTATGGGTCACTACTCGGGTCCCCTTGCCTGCTTCTCGTTTCCAACCATCTTCTTCTTCAAGTTCTGCTAATCCATCTATGGACACTTCCGAACCAATGCAATTAGGAATGATGCGACCATCCCTGACCCCGGAAGAACGCATACGTCGTCGTCAGTTGAAGCTGTGGTGGCTCAACGTGATTGGCACTGCGCTGACAAGCCATTCACCTCTGCAGCCAAGGGTTCGGATCCCGGTCTCGGCTACATGTGAATTGAGTTTGGTGGTCTCAGCCCGGCTCCCGGTGGGTGTGCTATGCAAGGTACGCCTGTGCTTAGTACGCCCACCCCCCCCCCCCCCACAAAAACCACCACACTTGCACGCACACGAAATTGGTTTAAAAAACACACGCACTTTGGCCATGCGGTCTCTTAAAATAAAGAGAGGCGAAGGACCTACGGGGCTGGCTGGGTGGGCTAGGCCCCCTCACTCCCTCATAGGGGGAGTCCCTCTGCCCCATTGGGGTCCCGTTGGGCCCCAGTTGGGCTCCCAAGAGGAGCAGGTAGGGCGGGGTGAGTGGGAGGCCCCCCTTCACACCCGCCATTGCCACCAGGGGCATGGAGAAGGATGGCGATTGCCTCCGGGGGGAGGGTCTGCCTACTCCCAACTCCTGCAGTCCGGCTCCTCTCTCTCGAGTTCACGCACAAAAATACACTTTAAAAAAAAAAAGAACCTGTGTCTCTACTGTGGCGAGGCCGGCCACTACGTGAATAATTGTCCTGTCAAGACACATAAGCCCAGATCTTGCGAACAGGCAAAAAATGTGTTTGAACACTGTTAAAGTCTAAGGCCGCGTACACACGATCAAATCTATCTGCTGGAAACGGTCGGCCCGACCGTCCCAGCAGACAGATTCGACCGTGTGTACGGGCGAGCCGACGGATTTGGCCACCCGACAGATTTCAAAGCATGCTTTGAAATCTGTCGGCTGGGAACCTGTCCGCCCGACATGTCTGCTGGTTAGTACGCTAACCAGCAGACATGTCTTCTCACACACGCGCCAAATGGTTTTGACGCATGCGCGGAAGTGTTTTACTTCCTGGTGCAGTGACGTGGCGGCGTCAACGTCACCGCCACGTCACTGCGCCGTCTGGCGGTGGGGATTTTGGTTTGATCGTGTGTACACGATCAAACCAATATGTCCCCAGCAGACAGATTTGTTCAAAAGGGGACATGAACGTAAAAGTGCTAATTTTAAAGGTTAATATTCAAGTTATTGGCATAAAAAGTGTTTGGGGGACGTGCCCCAGGGGACCTTTATCAATGCAAATTTGTATTTAAATACCTGGGGGTGTCTATAGTATGCCTGTAAAGTGGCGCATTGTTGCCGTGTTTAGAACAGTCCCTGCACAAAATGACATTTCTAAAGGAAAAGAGGTTATTTAAAACTACTTGCTGCTATAATGAATTCTCGGGTCCCGGCAATACAGATAAAAGTAATTGAAAAAAAATAGCATGGATTCCCCCCAGTCCATTACCAGGCCCATTCCATTGTACCCCTACCATTTCACCCAAAAAAAGGGACAAAATGGTAAAAAGACACACAGACACAGCTTGGGACAAGTCCTTTAATGGCACAATGGGGAAATGCCCCCCGGAAACCCCCATTGTGTCAAAGGGGGTGAGGTCATCCACGCACATCCTCGCCTATTTAAGAGCTGTCAGGGCGGGTCTTGTGTCATTCAGTGGGCATCTTCCATGGAGGCGGAATTGATCGTAGCAGCTTGTATCGTACGGTGGTGGAAAGATTACATTGCTGGAATTTTTCTTCTTTTTTTATTAAAAGACTTGACCCAAGCTGTGTTTGTGTTGTTTTTTTTTTGCGATTTTTGTCACGTTTTTGGGTGAAATGGTAGGGGTACAATGTACCCCATTACCAATTCACATAGGGGGATCTGGGGGTCCCCTTTTTTAAAGGGAGCTTCCAGATTCCAATAAGCCCCTGTCTGCAGACCCCAACAACCACAGGGCAAGGGTTGTGGGGAGGAGGCTCATGTCCCCATCAACATGGGGACATCCTCCCCATGTTGAGGGCATGTAGCCTGGTACGGTTCAGGAGGGTGGTGCTCTCTCATCCCCACTCTTTTTCTGCAGCCTGCCAGGTTGTGTGTTCGGATAAGGGCCTGGTATGGATTTTTGGGGGGAACCCCACGCCATTTTTTTATTTTGGCACGGAGTTCCCCTTAAAATCCACGCCACGGGGTTCCTCTTAATATTCATACCAGACCTGAAGGTACTGGTATGGAATTTGGGGGGGGGGGGGGCCTCATGTAGTTTTTTTTATACATTTCAGTTCATGATGTTTTTTCAATGACTTTTATCTGTATTCCTGGGACCCAACAATTCATTATACCATGGGTAGTTTTAAATTACTTTTTTTCCTTTAGAAATGTAATTTTGTGCAGGGACTGTTCTAAACACATGAACAATGTGCCACTTTACAGGCATACTATAGACACCCCAGGTATGAAATTTAACCGGTTAAGGACCGCCGCATGTACATTTACGTCGGCAGAATGGCACGTACAGGCACATTGGTGTACTTGCCGCGGTCCGGTTTGCTGTGCGAGCGATCCGGGATGAGGGGGCGGCTGTTCGTTTTTGTCCGCCCCCTCCGGATCGCTGCCAGCCAATGCGCGTCCTCCCCCGCCCTCTTCCTGTGTAAACACAGGAAGGGGGAAATTATGTAATCTCTCCTCTCGGCGGTATTTTCAACCGCCGCTGAGGAGAGAAGACATCACAAGTGAGTCTGCACAACACTACACTGACACCAGAACATGTAGGCACATTAACTCCTTCCGATCACCCCCCCCACCCCCCTGTCACAGTGTCACTGAATGCAGTGATCATATATTTACTGATCACTGCATTTAGTGTCAGTGTGACAGTTACTGTGACAGGCAGTTAGTGTTAGGTCCAGGGTAGGCCCCCGTACCCCCCTAATAAAGTTTTAATCCCTTGATCACCGCCCTAGTTGACCCTTTCACCCCCTATTGCCAGTGTCACTAAGCGATCATTTTTCTGATCGCTGTATTAGTGTCACTGTTGCCGCTAGGTAGCTAATTTTTTTTTATTGCGATTTTTTTTTTCACTAAAGACATGTGGCTGAATACATTTTGGTCTAAATGATTGACTAAAATTTAGTTTATTCGATTTCTCTTATAACAAAAAGTTAAAAATATTCATTTTTTTTCAAAAATGTCGCTCTATTTTTGTATATAGCGCAAAAAATAAAAATTGCAGAGGTGATCAAATACCATCAAAAGAAAGCTCTATTTGTGGGAAAAAAAGGATGCAAATTTTGTTTGGGAGCCATGTCGCACGACCGCGCAATTGTCTGTTAAAGCAACGCAGTGCCGAATTGTAAAAAGGCCTCTGGGCATTAAGCAGCATATTGGTCAGGTCCTTAAGTGGTTAAAGGAATATTTCACTTTTATTGTTTTATTTTAAGCATTATTAAAATCACTGGTCCTGAAAAAAACAGCTATTTTTAAAACTTTTTTTTGTTGCATTGATTAAAGGGTTTTCCGCGGCCTTCGAATTTTTCGCAAACACCCCCAATTGTTCGCTCTTCGCCGAACAGGTGAACACCCGATGTTTGATTCGAACTTACGTTCGACACGAACATCAGGCTCATCTCTACTCTTTACCAAGGCAATTTTATGAAAACTCAATCAGGTGTATTGAACAGGATGATCAAAGTATCACTGAGTATCAGATAACTGACCGTATATATACCACAGAACACCTCATTTTGAAAGACCTTTAAAAACGTTTTTAATTGTTCATTGCAATATAATTAACCTAAATGCACACTTAGAAGTAGACATAAAAGTAGACCTAAAATTACTTTTTTTTCCCTTGATAAACAAAATGATTAACTAAATTTAAACTGTCAATCATGTAGAGAAATGTACCTTATATGTAAAACCCCAAGTTCAACCTTTAACCACTTAAGCCCCAGGCCATTTGGCTGGCCAAAGACCAGGCCACTTTTTGTGATTCGGCACTTCGTCGATTTAACTGACAATTGCACAGACATCCCTTTTTCCCACAAATAGAGCTTTATTTTGGTGGTATTTGATAACCTCTGCGGTTTTTATTTTTTGCGTTTTAAACAAAAATGCAGCGACAAGTTTGAAAAAAATGCTACAATAAATATCCCCCAAAAATAAAATAAAGATTAGGCCGATACATATTCTTCTACATATTAAAAAAAAAAAATAATAGTTTTATGGATTTTTTTTTAATATTTAATAGTGACATGTCACTAGGAAGAACAGGGAGATGTTGTGTTTACACTGACATCTCCCTGTTCTTCAGCTCTGTGACCCAATCACAGGACACAGGGGGACATCGAGTCTGAGGGTACCGCGGGCACAGACACGGAGCTTGCAACAGGCAAATTAAAGGGGATGTATATATACACCCATTCGCACAGCCGTGCCATTCTGTCTCTGTAAAAACTTGTGTAGCGGTCGGCAAGCGGTTAAGCTAATTACATTTTATTTGTATCACTCTTTCCCTGTACTGTGCACATCCTGTGGATTCTGTTCTTCAAACTTATGCACACTTCCACAGTGGCAATACCTTACAGTTCCACTAAAATAATTATGACAGAATAAACAAAAGTAAAAGCTACCATAATTTAGCTTAACCACTTCAGATCCGCGCTATCGTCAAAAGACGTCTGCAGCGTGGTCCTGAAGTGCCTGGATCACGTCTTTAGAGGTCAAGTTGTGTATATTACCCGTGTGCGCCACTGGGTGGTCCGCAGCGGGTAAACACTGTCCCGGCGCATCGCTGAAGAGCCGATGAGTGTACCTGGCAGCCGCGATGTCCGCCGAGTACATACGATAGGCGGGAACACACCCTTGTACATAGGGACACAGCATCGGTCACCTCCCCCAGTCACCCTCTCCCTCCCTGCCAGTCACATTTATACAGTAATTAGTGCATTTTTATAGCACTGATCGCTGTATAAATGTGAATGGTCCCAAATTTGTGTCAAAAGTGTCCGATATGTCTGCCGCAATATCGCAGTCCCAATAAAAATCGCAGATCGCCACCATTACTAGTAAAGAAAAAACACATAATTCTGTTCCCCATTTTGTAGGCGCTATAACTTTTGCGCAACCCAGTCGCTTATTGCGATTTTATTTTTATTTTTTACAAAAAATAAAAAAAAATGGGATAATAATTATAGCAACAAGTAAAAAATATATATATATGTCGCTCTTTTTTTGTTTATAGCACAAAAAATAAACACTGCAGAGGTGATCAAATACCACCAAAATAAAGCTCTATTTGTGGGGAATAAAGGACGTCAATTTTGTTTGGAAGCCACGTCGTGCGGCTGCACAAATGTCAGTTAAAACGACACAGTGCCAGAAGCTGAAATTTCGCCTGGGCACGAAGGGGGTTTATGTGCCCAATAAGCAAGTGGTTAAATACACACAGAAAGATCAATATGTAAATGTTTGGGTATTCTTACACCCTTCAAACCATTACATATATTTTCCCTTTTCAGATATCAAAACAATCTTTCTGTCAATAATCAAACATTATTTGTTCAATATTATTTCAGATTCAACTTAATCAGAGAAAACCCTTAGAAATCTATCATGCAGCATTGAGATTATTAGCTGCTCTGGTTTACAATCAGTTCCAATGAAAACTTTCAGAAATTTGCATATTACATAAAAATAACAACAGAAACAACATAAATCATTCAGTTTGACTGTAATCTTAATCTTTATTTCTTGGACATCAAACCATATCAGACAGGTGGATTGATGCTGTTTAATATTGTCTAGGAACTAAACAAAATGAAAGGGTTTAGTGTGATATTATTACAGTTTCCTCCTAGAAAGTAATGAATATTTAGCAACAAACACATTTAACCAACACTTTCCACAAACTACAAAACATATGCCCATTATTTTTGAGTGCACTTTTTTATTACCCATATTAATTGAGCTCATTTTACTTAATTAATTATCAACATGTGGATTTTAATTAAAGGGCGGCCATTCAAATTTGTCATTAATTTACCATGGTTGACATAACATTCACAATAACATTATATGGGGTTCATCACATTTGTGCACAAACATTATACATCACCAAACTCATATTGATATAAACACAAAATTTGGAGGGCATGTCATGGACTTTTGAGGCACAGTAGTATGTTGTGGCTCAAAAGTCCATGACATGCCCTCCAAATTTTGTGTTTATTGAAAATTCAGGACGTGGCACGTGTTTTTTTTACGTATCCACATGCTCACTACATGTGAGGATACTTCCTTCCGGTTTTCAAACTCATATTGATGTTTCTATTGCAACCTTAAAGGGTCACTAAAGGATTTTTTTTTTTTTTTTTTGCTGAAATGATTGTGAGACATAAAAGTTAACTGATTCATTTAAAAAAATGATTCAAAATAGATAAAAATCAATCATATAATGTGCCTACAGTTTCAGTTTCATTTTTAAACTGGTTTCATGTTTCTGTGAAGTAAAGAGACACACAGAACAAAAACAAACAAATACAGAGCAATGTTTGTTTTTAAAATGAATCTGATTGGTTCTGAGGAGTTTTAGACACATAGTAATCACACCTCTTTGATCATGGACCATAGTGAAAAGCTAGCATGAGTTTTTTTCATAAGGAGCCAGACAAGCAGGAAGTGTGGAGATCAGAGAAGTATTACATCTACTTCAAAGCAAAAACGAACAATGAGGACATAAAACCAGGACTGCAGTAAGGTAAAGGAAGCTATTTAGCTAAAAAAAAAAATCATTTAGTGATCTTTTAACCTCAACCAGTCGTTTGAGGTACCGTCCAACTCTCTTGTCATCAAGTCCCTTTTGTAGGGGCCAAGAGAGCCAGCTTGTTTGTCAGAAAAGTGCATACCTAAGCTTGTTTGTGAGTAGGACTATTGACTTTATTCTATTTTAATTAATAAACACTTGTTTATTAGTGTTGATCAAGAATATTCGCATTGCGAATATTCGTTACGAATATTGCATATTCGAGTATTCGCGAATAACTCGAATATCGCGGTGAATATTCGCTATTGCGAATATTCGTATTTTTTCTAATTTATTTTTAAAACAGATCACATCCTAGTGATCTCCATCGACGCAGCATTGCTGGTATGATTAGAGACCCTGGGCCGAGTAGCTGAGGCGATCCTTTTATGTTGCCGAATATTCGCAATGCGAATATTCGTATTACGAATATTCGCGAATACTTTCTCTGCCCTTCTTTTGCATCAGAGCCAATCAGAGTTCTCCTACCACAATTGTCAGAGGTTAGCAACCTCCATAGCAACCAATAGGAACCTGCCTGCACGATCATGCGCATGCGCGGACGAGAATTTCGCAATCAATTTCGCATTCGCATTAGCGAAATTTCACAATTTTTTTTTTTTTGATAAAATATCACGAATATTCGATATTAACGAATATTTCACGAATATTCTTCTATATATTCGTGAAATATCGCGAAATCGAATATGGCGTATTCCGCTCAACACTATTGTTTATATGCGGTTATGCACTAGGTCGGTGTGCCCTCATTTTTTTTTTCTCTGCAACCTCTTGTTCAATTCCATACAGATCTACAAAACTTCTAGGAATATATCTGGTTCCTTCTGTATTAACGAAAAAAACGTAAAAAACAAAACAAAACATTAGTGTTGTATCCTAGAACATGACAGTTTATTACATTCACCAATAAAATTATAATAATCATGACTGCTATTCAGGATTGTTAAGGGTGTTAACATCAATCAGACATTTTCTTTTTATGTTTCAAATAGGTGGAGAGGGTGGGGAGGGGGTTGCGGTTATCCCTACTACTAATGATTCTAAATGATACTAAACATACAAAAGACTCACTTTTCTCATAGCTTATGCCTTAGTTTCATTACTTATCTATTCCAAAACATACTCACTTAAACATCAGTAACCAAACGTATTATTACATATCATCCATACATGCAAATTTTCCTCGCCAATAGCTCGCTAAACAACCAACAGAAGAGCTAAACATTTAAATTCAAACACTTATATTACTGCAGTAATCACAATCTAAGTATCAACACGGGTCATATTTGTCATTCTTTTTCCTACCTGTCTTCTGCTCATCGTTTTCAAACCTCAAAGAACAACTATATGAGCACCAGCGAAAGGGCCACTCATCCACCCAATGCGGTCATCAGTTTATCTGTTATATATCTCAAAAAATCAAAAGCTTGCCTATTTAAATCAAACACAACTGCCACTGACTGACTAACTACACCAAAGCAAAGCTAGCAACACACCTCCTTTCATAGTGCACACTAATAATACAGATTCCCAATTCTCAGAAAGCATAACAATTCACAGCAGTATTACTAGGATTCATTTCTGTACCTCAAACTAGCACTAAAAGGGTTAAATATCCACCCTTTGCAGCTTTAACAGCTTCATTTATTCTGGGAAGGCTGTCCACAAGGTTAAGGAGTGTGTCTGTGGGGATGTTTGAACATTCTTCCAGAAGCGCATTGGTGAGGTCAGGCACTGATGTTGGACAAGAAGGCCTGGCTCACAGTTTCCGCTCTAATTCATCCCAAAGGGTTAAGTTCAGGACACTGTGCAGGCCAGTCAAGTTCCTCCATCCCAAACTCGCTCATCCTCAAAATGTCAATTATTAACCTACAGAGGGCTAAATTCAAAGACACCCCAAAGATCAAAGTGAAAAAATTACACAGCAGGCTAGTCTATTTTACTGAAATTTCATTGCACCTTCTCAAAATGGTACTCAATGGTTTGTATGGTGCATTTATGCATGCCTGGCAATGTTGGTGCATGCTCCTAATGAGACGACGGATGGTGTCCTGGGGTATTTCCTCCCAGATCTGGACCGGGGCATCACTGAGTTCCTGTTCAGACTGAGGTGTAACCTGGTGGTTCCGGATGGACCAAAACATACTTTCCCAGAGGTGTTCTATTGGATTTAGGTCAGGTGAGCGTGGGGGCCATTTAATGGTATAAATTCCTTCACCACTCAGGAACTGGCTACATGCTCTCGCCACATGAGGCTGGGCATTGTCGTGCACCAGGAGGAACCAAGGACCCACTGCACCAATGTAGGGTCTGACAATGGGTCCAAAGATTTGATCCCGATACCTAATGGCAGTCAGGGTGCCATTGATTATGGCGCTAGTGGAGGACCTGCCAGTTCTGGTCTTCAATGGCAAATGCCAATTGAGCTCCGTGGTGCCAGGTAGTGTGCACAGGGACCACTAAAGGATGTTGGCCTCTTAAGCCACCCTTTGATGTCAGTTTCTTATTGTTTTGTCAGAGGCATTGACACCAGTGGCCTGCTGGAGATAATTTTGTAGGGCTCTGGCAGTGCTCATCCTTGCACAAAGGAGCAGATACTGGTCCTGCTGATGGGTTATGGGCCTTCTACGGCCCTGTCCAGATCTCCTAGAGTAACTGCCTGTCTCCTGGAATTTTCTCCATGCTCTTGAGACTGTGCTGGGAGACACAGCAAATCTTCTGACAATGGCACATGTTGAGGGTCGCCTCATGCTGCCAGTAGTGTCACTGATCCCAGCCAAATGCTAGTGAAAAACATTCCGGTTTTGCACATTGTCTTATTGTTGCCCATCTAGTGCACCTGTTAATTTTATTACCACCAAAGCAACTGAAACCGATTAACAACCCCCTCTGCTACCTAACTGACCAGATCAATATCCCAAGAATTTACTTGACCAGTGGCAGCTGGTGCTCCAAATTTTTTGGGTTGCACAAGGAAACTGAACAATTCTGAAAATAAACCATCATTGCAGCTTTACTGTACCCATCAAATGCAGCCACTGTGCCATCAAACGCTCCAACTTTGCCCATCAAATGCTGCCACTGTGCCCATCAAATGCTCTCAATGCGCCCATAAAACGCTCCCACTGTGCCCCATCAACTGCTCCCACTGTGCCTCATCAACTGCTCCCACTGTGTGCCTTCAAATGCTCCCACTGTGTGCCTTCAAATGCTCCTGCTGTGCCCCATCAAATGCTTCCACTGTGCCCCATCAAATGCTCCCACTGTGCCCATCAAATGCTGCCACTGTGCCATCAAATGCTGCCACTGTGCCAACAAATGCTGCCACTGTGCCAACAAATGCTGCCACTGTGCCATCAAATGCTGCCACTGTGCCATCAAATGCTGCCACTGTGCCATCAAATGCTGCCACTCTGCCCTTAAGTGAAAATGTCCAAATTTGGGTCAATTAGCCATTTTTCTCCCTGGTGTCATGCGACTCATTGGTGTTACAAAGTCTCAGGTGTGAATATGGAGGAGGTGTGTTAAATTTGGTGTTGTCACTTTAACTCTCTCATACTTGTCACTGGAGGTTCAACATGGCACCTCATGGCAAAGAACTCTCTGGGTATCCAAGAAAACCTACTAGAATGGTCGCCCAGTAGTATAACTTAAAAGTTCCATGGAGATAGATCCCAACAACGCAATGGAAGCTACAAAGTAGATTTTATCAATCTGGAAAGGGAACCATGGCATATACATAATCCAGATAATACAATGGTCAAGAGAGAGTAGACCAAGAGGCACACCATTTTCAAAGAAGCAAACGCAAATGGAGAAAATACCCCTAAGTATCTAAATTCATCCACCCAGAGTAGTCCCAGAATCTGGAAAGAAATTTAGACCAATTAATACGTATTCCAAAGGTTTCAAATAGTTTCCAAAGTTGCCGACAAAGAGGGGCCAACATCTTGCAAGTACAATAGGGCATCAACAGCATAGATCAGCAATTTCTACTCAAGCTGTCCAACACAGAGACCTAGAACCCAAGGAAAATCCTGAATCAAGATCACCAAGCTCTCCAGGGCTAAGGCATACAAACTAGGAGAAAGTAGGCAGCCTTGATGATTACCCCGTTTTAATAGAAATAGGTCAAATGGCTGGGAATTGGTATGCACTCTGGCCTGAGGGAATTTATAGAGAACCTAAAGCCACTGCAAAAAAAGACCCGCACCAAATATCCCACAGGTAGGCTTACTCCACTGAATCAAATGTCTTCTTGGTATCAAGTGAGGCAATAATTTAAGTACCCATATTGTCATGAGGCACAGATTGATTTAGAAAAAGAGCATCTTTGTGTTCACATTGACCAAGTAAATTGGCCTCTCCTGAGGGTCTTTTTCTAGTTTAGGCACCAAAAAAAAATACCAAGAAAATAAATTCTGTAAGTCTGGGGACCAGAAGTTCAAGATATTTACGTAGGTAACAATCATATATACAGTTGCACTATATACAATTGTTTATTTGAGACTGTGCATACCTCATAGCAAAGTTGCTGCTTGCCAACCACTAGGGATGAGCCGAACACCCCCCCGTTCGGTTTGCACCAGAACCTTCGAACGGACCGACCGTTTGCGTGATCATTTAGAACCCCATTGACGTCTATGGGACTCGAACGTTCAAATTCAAAAGTGCTAATTTTAAAGCCTAATATGCAAGTTATTGTCGTAAAACGTCTTTGAGAACCCGGGTCTTGCCCCAGGTCACATGTATCAATGGAAAAAAAGTTTTAAAAACTGTCC
The DNA here is from genome assembly GCA_029574335.1 of Rana kukunoris. Classification (NCBI taxonomy): domain Eukaryota; kingdom Metazoa; phylum Chordata; class Amphibia; order Anura; family Ranidae; genus Rana; species Rana kukunoris. Next base: position 378,060,945 of record CM056050.1, on the reverse strand, counting down.
TTTTTTTTGGAGCAGTGATTTTAATGATGCTTAAAAAAAAAAAAAAAAAAACTTTAAATGTCGTACCTGCTGGGTGTCTATAGTATGCCTGTGAAGTGGCACATGTTTAGAACTGTGAATAGAAAGTGAATGAGGGCGCTTAATAAAAATAATATATACAATATAGCTCAATCTATATGGTAAGAAGATAATCACAATAGAAAATGTAGGTAGATGATCCTAAAAATGCCAACTTATAAACAATCCTTAGTGACATTTACCAAAGTACAGAGTAACAACCGATCTTGCAATCAGCCAGCTTGAGAAAAACACTATACAAAAAATGGCTTATGAACACAAAAATATTTAAAGTAAATAAAAAAACTGTGCATATAGTCTCTATCGTGCATTAATTAGAAAATGCCACCCGTAATAATTCATAGGACAGTGGAATTCTGTCTTGCACAAACGAGTGGTACTTTAGGAAAAATTGTGAATTGATATTATGTATATAGAAAAAAGTAAAGTCCAGTGCAAAACTTGAGATGAAAATAGATGTGCAGGAATGCAGGGTATCTGATCACAGACGTGCTTGTCAGCCTTTCACCATCAAGATTCTGAATGTCACCAAAACGTGCTGAAAAATAATTGTGCGCTTACCACAGATCAAGACCTCTTAATTAAAAGCAGGTCGTGCAAGCTGAACAGGATAAGTGCCTGTTTCACTGGAGGCAAGTCCGGGACTCAGAAGCAGCAGGATCTTGGAACCATAGCGCTCATAATAAAACAAAGAGAATATGGGGAAAGCCCATAGTGCTTTAACTTTATTAAAAAATTAAAATGCACAAATAGACAGCCCGGTGGCCTCTTACTTTGTAACGTGCCTGCCTGGCACTGGGACTGACAGCGCAATGTAGGTTCTCACCGGGGACCCGCTGGGTGCACAGTTGGCCCGATGGATCTGGTTGCGATGTGCGATGTTTGGTCGGGCAGAGACAGGGCACTGGAGGATCATCCGGGTAAGGATTATGCCAAACCAAAGTTTGGCATAATCCTTACCCGGCTGATCCTCCAGTGCCCTGTCTCTGCCCGACCAAACATCGCACATCGCAACCAGATCCATCGGGCCAACTGTGCACAGTTTTTTTATTTACTTTAAATATTTTTGTGTTCACAAGCCATTTTTTGTATAGTGTTTTTCTCAAGTTGGCTGATTGCAAGATCGGTTGTTACTCTGCACTTTGGTAAATGTCACTAAGGATTGTTTATAAGTTGGCATTTTTAGGATCATCTACCTACATTTTCTATTGTGATTATCTTCTTACCATATAGATTGAGCTATATTGTATATATTATTTTTATTAAGCGCCCTCATTCACTTTCTATTTACTACTTGCAGCACATCACTGTACACACTGAGGAGCAGCTGTTTGCTACGTTGGTTGTCCAACGCAGTAAAATACTATATTTTTTAATACTTAGAGTGATACACCTTATCAATTTATCTCTTGGCGCGGAAAACACTTCACTTTTCATGTTTAGAACTGTCCCTGCACAAAATTAGATTACTATAAGAAAAAAGTAATTTAAAAACTGCTTGCGGCTTTAATGTAATGTCTGGTCCCTGCAATATGGATGAAAATCATTGAAAAAAATAGCACAGAAACAGACAGTACACACACCACGTAGCTTTAGGTGCACACAGCAGAGGACACAGGCAGTACACACCATGTAGCTTTAGGTGCAATCTGCAGAGGACACGGGCAGTACACACCAAGTAGCTTTAGGTGCAAACTGCAAAGGACAAAGACAGTACACACACTATGTAGCTTTATCTACCTACTAAAAATGACACACTCTCTCTCTGTCTTCTCTCTTTTAACCACCACAACACAGTACACAAGGCCGACCTGCAGGCGGTCTTTTATAGTGTGGAGCGCGTACTAAACCCCATGAGCCATAATTGGCCAAAGCCACCCTGGCTTTGGCCAATTATGGCTTTCTGTTTTTTGCAAGCTGTGATTGGCCAAGCATGAGGGTCATAGTGCATGCTTGGCCAATCATCAGCCAGCAATGTACTGCGATGCCGCAGTGAATTATGGGTCATGAAACACAACTCGAATTTGGCGCGAACAACCCAAAACGTTCGTAATTCGACGAACGATCGAACATACGATGTTCGAGTCGAACATAAGTTTGACTCGAATACGAAGCTCATCCCTACCGACCACCGCACAAACTTATACATCATCAGAATGGCACGGTTGCACAAATGGACTTATATATACGTGCCTTTTAAATTGCCGGCATGCTCGCAACCCTGCCACGAGCTCCGTGACTATGCCTGCGGGACCTGCAGACCCAATGTCTGCCAGTGTCCCACGATCGTGTCAAGGAGCTGAAGAACAGGGAGATGTTAGTGTAAACACAACATCTCTCCATTCTGTGTAGGGGTTGGGGTAAATGTGGAATCACGTAAACTCCTACAAAGGCACCATCCCTTGAGAATATGCAAATATGTTTAAAAAAAACAACAGGGAGGGGAGGGGTTGAACAAGGTGTGACTTTAATTGTGTTTCTGAGGAGTGCAAAAAATAGAATCCAGATACATAATTTATAGAAATCAAGGCAGTGCATTCTATAGATAAAGATCAAGTAAAAGTAATTTACAGTCATGGAGTTTGAATTCAGGGTGTGCAGGTCCCAAACAATGAAAGCAGTTTGATCAATGTGTTTTATGGACAATTCCGCTTTGTCAGGGCCTTGAGAGTTGCACAGTAGAATGTCAAGTAAATTCTATGGATACAATTGTAATAAACAGAGCATAAATAACATAATTTACTTGTACAAAAGTTCAGCGTGTGTGGACAGAGTGTAAAACAAAAAGGGGGGAGGGGGAGGGGGAGGAGAGAGGGATATGAGTTGGGGAAAGGAACAGCCTGGGAGGACAGGGATACATTGGAAATTTAATGACATTTGAATGCATTTTGAATGACAATTGTGCGGACATGCAACACTGTACCCATATGACATTGTAATTTTTTTTAGACAGATAGAGCTTTCTTTCAGTGGCATTTAATCACCACTGGTTTTTTTTTGCTAAACAAAAGAAAAACAAAACAAAATGTTTTTCTCCATTTCTGGTTTAAAATGTGGCACTGATGAGGCTTCACTGATAAGAAGGCACTGATAAGCTGCACTGATATGCGCTGAGGCAGCTGCACTCATCAGTGCCCTGATTATCGGTGTAAACAATGTGCTGATAGCCTTGCCGGTTATCAGGTCTCATTTCTTCACACAGACACAATGTGGAAGGAAAGCCAATAACTGGAAAGTCTGTTTACATGTGATCAGCTGTGATTGGACACATCTGATCACATAAGGCTGCTGTGATTGGCACTTTACATTGATCTGTAATCACAGAGTGTGTCTGATGCACACCCCAGGGTGTGCACGGAAGATGGAGTTTTGGGACAAAGTCCATAGACGTTCTCCCGTAACTGGAGTTCCACGCTGTAGCTGTCTTTTGGCTATAGAGTGATCGACAAGTGGTTAATGTGGCTTTGGGGGTATTGGGTGGAGGGGAGGGTTTGAGGGGACAGCTTTTGGCAGCATTGGAGGGTTGGAGTGCAGATGTGGGTGAGTATTTGGAGGGGTTCTGGTTGGCTAGTCTGGGTCAAGAGGGGCACCTGTTCTTTTTGTGATTATGCTGGTTTGCTAACCCTTTTAAATGTTTTCAATAAATTATATTTTAGATGGTAGATGGTGTGGTGTTTATGAATTTTTTTTTTTTTATTCATATGGTTTTGGTGACACCAACCCACCTACATACTGGGAAGTACTGCTATTATTGTTGTTCCCAATATGCATTATTTTTTGCACACTTTAAAGACATCCCCTAAGCATGTAATTTAAAGGATTGGTGTTTTTCACATGTTACCCTAGGATCATTTTAAAGAACTCTCTTCCTGTTGTATGGTGTAAAAAATGTGTTGTTTGATTAGGTAAATGTTCCCCATAGTAGTGTCCAGCAACCCATGCACTTTTTCTTTTTAGACAATACATTGCCTGTACACACAAGCGTTTTTCATGACGTGAAAAATGGGCATTAAAAATTTAGAACATGCTCTAAATTTTCTCGTTTTTTCACGCTGTCGTTTTTTCACGTTGTGAAAAGCGGTCGTATGTAGGCTTTAACGACGTGAAAAAAACATGCATGCTCAGAAGCAAGTTACAAGATGGGAGCGCTCGTTCTGATAAAACTAGCATTTGTAATGGAGATAGCACATTCGTCCCGCTGTAACAAACTGAAAAGCACAAGGACTGAAAAGCGCGAATCGTCTCTCACCAAACTTTTACTAACAGGAAATCAGCAAAAGAAGCCCAAAGGGTGGTGCCATCTGAATGGAACTTTCCCTTTATAGTGCCGTCGTATGTGTTATACGTCACCACACTTTGCTCAAGCATTTTTTTTTTCATGATTGTGTGTATGCAAGGCAGGCTTGACAAGAATCACGTAAAAAAAAAAAAAAAAAAGAACGTTGTTTTTTTCTAGGACATTAAAAATGGTCGTGTGTACGCGGCTTTAGCCTTGCAAATGGTCAGAATTTAGTATTAAGATTCGCCCTCACCATAGTTGTCTGTGCATTTTAATCATACGTTTAGGATTTGCAGACATCAAGCAAGATTTGATGAACCCCCATTAACTCCCACCTGGGCAGATTCAGTTTGGGGGGGTCTCCTGGATAAAAGGTATGTTTTCCCAATGTTTTGGGTTGTGGTCCCTTTAAGGGGGACAGCAAGAGACAATTTTGAATACTCAGGAGTTATGAAGTAGTCCAATGAGTCAGAAGAGGACTGATTTTCAGTATTCTCATGATTGTCCTCATGTGGGACCTAGAATTTGGATTCTCAGAGAAATTTTTGATAAATAGAGCCCCTAAACCATGAAGTGGTTAAGCGATCTGCAGGAGAGTCCACAAAAGGAACAGGAAACAGCCAGCAGGGGTCTGTAAAGTCAAGGGTCAATCAGAACAGACTTAGGAGCATGGGTAATTGTGACTGAGACGTGCTAAGTTGCTGGTTACCTGACCTTTTGGACCCTTGAAACAGGTGGGGACGTAACCTTGTTAAGGGACAAGTTTTTAGGGTGGTGAGCCAAGAAGTATAATTCAGTATCAGGAATATGGTCTGTTTAGTTTATTTTGTCCTGCAAGCAAGCTGTTTGTGTTTTACTTTAGAGAAATAAAAGACTGTTTTGCTTTTACCAATATGCTTGGCTGATGATCTTAGGCTCTTCAATATTACATAGGCATAAATATGACTAATCCACAATGTATGCATTTTATGAACATAAAGTGTTTTGAATGGAAATTAGAGACATTAAACACATTCATTTTTTAAAGCTGCATTAATCAGTATATTTTTGGGCTAATTGCTATTCAAAGAACAGGCACATATTTGCTTGTATTAACACTACAAATGAAATATATGTAAACTGTTGAAATTAAAAGCAACACTAAACATATAAATAAGGAAAATATTTAATTTAGCATTTGCAGTCGCTGTCTTTACACATGGTTTTGAGTGTACACAGTTGGGCAATATACTTGTTATTCAACATGACTGTAATTTAAGGTTAAAAAAATAACATTATATAATTAAAGGATATAATTGAAAAGCATAGCTTGCTGGAAGCATTAAAATTTTACAAAGCAATTATAATTCTGATCTTTCTATGAATCTCTAAGTAGCCATATATTATGTTTGATCTCTGTTCTTATCAAAGCTTAGAGTAAATGGCTAGCACCGTTTGGATAATCTGATAAATTGCAAAAATACAACAAGTAAACAGTAATAATTAGCACTCTAGAAATATTCAAACAATTCTGCTGACCATGCTAAGCATGTGTGTTTTAAGTGATTTCCGTCATTGTTTTTGCTTTAAATATCAAATAGAGAGAAGCTTTAGGTTTGGGTTGATCATGGGTTCATAGCTAATCAAATCTGTTCATGTAATGTAACTGTAATGTGGCCATTGGCAGCCATAGCAACCAAAGAACTTACTGTCCCATGAACGTAGGTCAGTTGGCTTAGAATGGCTGACAATTGGGGCTTTCTAATGTGCCAGCCCCTTCTTAAAAATGGGAAGAGTTCACAGCAACCATATTGACAATGTACCTCACTAGGATATGGAAAGCATAGGGGTGCTACAGAAAAGGTTGTCACAGATCAGCTGCATGGTTGATGTATTACGTGTAGTTTTGTAAACATATGGTTTTCTCCTACCTCACTGCTGCACTGGTCTGGAAGCCATAGGCATCATTTCATATCTGCTGATTGATAGCTACATGGTCAATCCTCACCAGCCTTGTACTCTACTGCTATATTTAAGTTGTTCTCAGACCAACACCGCTGACCTGACCAATAAAGTAAATTCTTTGCCCCAGGCACTACTCCATGTGGATTACTGAATGACTGTGTTCCCACATTCCAGTGTTCCAATCCTGAGCTTCCAACATTCCCTGCTTATCTGTACCCCCAGAGACTCCTCTGTAGTCCTCTAAACACAAATGTCTCTAGTGACCCCTGCACCCTGTGTCTTCAATGATCCATGTGTCGCTCAATGTCCGCAAGTTCCAGTGTCCCTGTGTTCAAACATCACTGTATTCCAGGACCTGAAGATTTTGTATTCTTGTGTCTCTTGGCTATCGACCTTGACTCTGTATTTAATTTCCTTGCTTGCTGCCATATGGGTGTGTCTGTCTGCAACCAAGGAGCTTTTCTGCAGCAAAGCCTATCGCCTCTTGTGGAGTGCAGCTTCTTTAACTCTGCATTTCAGCCACTCTTAGGGTTGACACCTAAAACAAATGTGCAGAGTACACAGCTGGTTCATTATCCCAGTCATATGTAAAAAAACATGCATATGATTAGTGTAGGAGTTGTGGCCACAGGTTGCTTAAAGTAGCCAAGGGATTACAAACATTTACTAGAATTCGGAAGTAAGGAGGTTCACCATATAGAAATTAACCACCTACATGAAGAAGGAGCCTATCAGATGCTCTTGAAATGTGTCCCGCCTAATAGACCTCACTTCTCGTCTCACGTGTTTCATGCTGGTTCTGGGCCACTTCGGCTGACGTCAACCGTGAGTCTAGTGCTCCACTCTGGTCCCCCACAGCTTGGCTGCTCCTTTCCTGGTTCCTCTCCCTGCGGCTTCCCTCTGCTGGTGGGTTGGGACATCTGGCACTTTGCTGCATACTGGATCCTTCCAGGACTACTGCAACCGCTGTCAGAATTCTAGTAAGTGTTTTTAATCCCTTGGCAATAAATATGTTGTGGTGTTTCTGCACCTTTTTACTACTACTACAACCGCTGGACTTCTTTTTAATTTCTATATGATGAGCCTTTTTACGTCAGAATTCTAGTAAGTGTTTTTAATCCCTTGGCAATAAATACGTTGTGGTGTTTCTGCACTTAAAGGGGCCTTCTTTTTTTTCTTATGCCGCGTTCACACGACAATTTTTATGGTCTAGAAAAAACGATGTTTTTTTCAACCCGATTATTGTTAAGCCTGCCTTGCCTACACATGACCATAAAAAAAAATGCTCTAGCAAAGCGCGGTGACGTACAACGGCACTATAAAGGGAAAGTTCCATTGGGATGGCGGCACCCTTGGGGCTGCTTTTGCTGATTCGCACTTTTATTACAGCGTGATGAATGTGCTATCTCCATTACAAACTCTAGTTTTACCAGAATGAGCGCTCTCGTCTCATAACTTGCTTCTGAGCATGTGCCTTATTTTCACATCGTTAAAGCCCACACACGACCATTTTTTACAACGTTAAAAATCTCCACGTTAAAAACAACGCAAAAATTTAGAGCATGTATTACATTTTTAATGCCCATTGTTAGCGTCATGCTCTGGAGCCCACACATGATCGTTTTGAATGACATCATTTTTTTTTCTTTTTTCACATCGCGAAACCCTTTTATGAAGAAAAATGCTGTGTATCTTTGGGAATTTAGGGGTAGAAGGAGGGAGAATATTGCAGATGTGTGTCCTGCACTGTCTAAAGTCATACTAGGCAGACTGTGTGTTTTTAAAATAGCATATTTTCTGCTTTTTCACAGCCTGTTTCTGAGTTCACATGCATTTTGTTGCTAAGCAGCTGCATGTGCATTTTTATAGAGCATATCTCCTGGTCAATATGTAGCAATTTCTTATATATTTTTTTCCTTTGGAACAACTTGGTGGTGATTTGGAGGCAGTAGGTTGTGGGTAAGATGGGCACAGCCTTGTCACTCCATATCACAACATGCCTGAACAAGGACCTTTATATTAGTAACACCAACTGGTAAACTTTATATGAGAATGTAGTGGTTGGGTTCTACTCTGGCAACCTATACTGCAGTGCTAAATTACATTTTACTATGTGCCCTGCCTGTTTGCACAGATCTGTACACTCAAAAGTCTTTTATTTTTTTCAGAAGGGGACATTAGCCTTTAGGCGAGTACCATAAGGCCGCATACACACGGAGGGACATGTCCGCTGAAACGGTCCAACGGGCCGTTTCCAGCGGACATGTCTCCTCCGGATTTTGGTCCGATGGCGTGTACACACCATCGGATCAAAATACCTGCTGGCAGACAGCGCGGTGACGTGGCGGTGAAGTTGACACCGCCACGTCACCGCACCAGGAAGTAAAAAACTTCCACGCATGCGTCGCATCCTTCCGATGCTTGTGCGGGCAGATATGTCTGCCGGTTAGTGTAGCATGTTTTAAAATTTGTCCGCCGGTCAGACATGTCCGCTAGCCCATACACACGATCAGATTTGTCTGCTGAACTGGTCCGTCGGACCAGTTTGAGCGGACAAATTTGATCGTGTGTATGCGGCCTAACAACTTCCCTACCAGTCCAAATCTGACACTTTTCACATACTGTACATGTAGAGGCCCAATAGAATAAAATGATGGGCGTTTCAACTTTTAATGTTGCACAATATTTTTCAAGCGCAATCTGTTTTTTTCAAATACACTTTATCCAGTTCCTGACTGGCTTACGTGTATTTACGGGGGCAGAATGTTTCTTCTATTCAGTCCAATCCTCATACAGTTAGAACACACTGAGAAAATGCACATTTAACCCCTTGATAAACCCCCCTAGTGTTAACCCCTTCCCTACCAGTGACATTTACACAGTAATCAGTGCATTCTTATCGCACTGATCGCTGTATAAATGTAAATGGTCCCAAAAATGTGTCAAAAGTGTCTACGTTCTATCTGTTGCAATGTCACAATACCACTAAAAATTGCAGACCACCACCATTACTAGTATATATATATATATATATATATATTGTAACATTGGGGATATTTAACTCTAGTGGCAGATGCGTTTTCGTGCAGTGAGTCAACACCAAACAGGCATATAATGTTAAGGGCCTGGTAGCCCACGTTTATTAAAGGAGAAAAAAAAATAAAAGTCCATTCAGGAATCCCACGCAGGTGTTTAAACGTTATTCAGCGACAACTGAAACTACCAGCCCACCTGGCTACTCTTCAGCAGCACTGCTGCTACAGGTAATGGTACCTTAAACCAGACCTTCCAGTGTCAGTCTTGGATGCACACAGCTTTCGGGCTTCTTGGGCGCACACAGCTTTGAAGCCCTTTCACGCACACAGCGTCTTGTCATGCACACAGCGTCTTGTCATGCACACAGCGTCTTGTCACGCACACAGCGTCTTGTCCCGCATACAGCGTCTTGTCCCGCATACAGCGTCTTGTCCCGCACACAGCGTTTGTCCTGCAGCCACTGCTCTACACACTTCACCTTCCTTCCTCTCTGCTCTCCCCAGCCCTTCATTATATGAGCTGTCTGCACCTGGGAAGGCAGCTTGCAGGCTGTCTTTAAAACCTGGACACAGGTTGGAGATCCCGTCTCACCCAGATCTCTGAAGGATCTCCAAGCCATAGAGCCCCATGTAGCAATAGAAAAAATATGAGAAAACTGGCAGAGCAGTTTTCTCTGTTTTTAAATTTACGCTCTGCAGCTCTGCAATCTGGCTATATGCAGACCGTGTCCATTTCATCATCATTTTTATAGTGACAGAGCCACGCTCTGCCACAATATATATATATATATATATATATATATATATATATATATATATATAGTGCCTTGCGAAAGTATTCGGCCCCCTTAAACTTTGCGACCTTTTGCCACATTTTAGGCTTTAAACATAAAGATATAAAACTGTAATTTTTTGTGAAGAATCAACAAGTTATCCTCTATTCTTCTTCTAGTGACAGCTTAACCACTTAACCCCCGGACCAATATGCTGCTAAATGCCCAGAGGCGTTTTTACAATTCGGCACTGCGTCGCTTTAATAGACAATTGCGCGGTCGTGCAACATGGCTCCCAAACAAAATTTGCGTCCTTTTCTTCCCACAAATAGAGCTTTCTTTTAGTGGTATTTGAACATCTCTGCGATTTAATTTTTTTGCGCTATAAACAAAAATAGAGCGACATTTTTGAATAAGAAAAATTTAATAAACTACATTTTAGTCAAACATTTAGGCCAAAATGTATTCAGCCACATGTCTTTAGTAAAAAAAAGTCGCAATAATTTTTTTTAGCTACCTAGCGGCAACAGCGACACTAATACAGCTATCAGAAAAATTATCGCTTAGTGACGCTGGTAATAGGGGGTGAAAGGGTTAACTAGGGCGGTTATCAAGGGGTTAAAACTTTATTTGGGGGGTACGGGGCTACCCTGGACCTAACTCTAGCTGCCTGTCACACTAAATGTCACACTGACATTAAATGCAGTGATCAGTAAATATATGATCACTGCATTCAGTGACACTGTGACAGGGGGTGGGGGGGGGGGGGTGATCGCAAGGGGTTAAATGTGCCTATGTGTACTGGTGTCAGTGTAGTGTTAGGTGCGACTTACTGTGAGTGTTCTCTCCTCTCGGCGGATTGAAAATACCGCCGAGAGGAGAGCTGCATCACTTCCTCTGCCAGTGTTTACATTACACAGGCAGAGGAAGTGACACGGCGGAGGCTCACAGGATTGGCTGGGAGCGATCACGAGGGGGCGGACAGAAACGAAACAGCTGCCCCCTCAAGACGGATCGCTCCCGCAGGTAAGCCGCCCGACCCGCTAGAAGGCAGGGACATATATATATACGCCCATCTGCCTGTACGTGCCATTCTCTGAACGTACATAGTCGGGCGTTAAGTGGTTAAAGCTGAAATCAAACCAGACCCAAAATACATAAGTAAGGTTATACCTACCTTATATGAAGTTTTCAAAGCTAAGAAATTATTTACTTCATTCTAAAATTGATGTAAAAAAATGGCTCTTAAAGTGTCAACTCTTATGCCGCGTACACACGGTCGTTTTTTGCGATGAAAAAAAACAACGTTTTTTAAAACGTCATTTAAATTGATCATGTGTGGGCAAAACGTCGTTTTTTGTCTTAAAAAAAACGACCAAAAAAAAATTCCAACATGCTTGAATTTTTTGTGTCGTTTTTCAAAACGTCGTTTTTTGTTTCACAAAAAGTCACCGTGTGTAGCAAAAACGTCGTTTAAAACAACGTTTTTCAACCCGCGCATGCCCAGAAGCTAGTTATGAAGCGAGCTTCAATGGAAAAGTGTGGTGAACGTAACCTCGTTTTTTGTGAAAAAAACGATGGTGTGTATGCAACATCGTCTTTGAAAGTGACGTTTCAAAAACGTCGTTTTTTACTTCACAAAAAACATCGTTTTTTTTCATCGCAAAAAACGACCGTGTGTACGCGGCATTAGGCCTCGTACACACGAGGCAATCTATCTGTTCAAATCGGTCGGACCGACCGATTTGAACAGATCTGTCTGTTTGGATTTTGGTTTGCTCGCGTGTACACACGAGCAAACCAAAATCCCCGCCAGCAGACAGCGCGCTGACGTGGCGGTGACGTTGACGCCGCCACGTCACCGCACCAGGAAGTAAAACACTTCCGCGCATGCGTCAAAACCATTCGGCGCGTGTGCAAAAAGACATGTCTACTGGTTAGCGTACTAACCAGCAGACATGTCGGACGGACGGGTTCCCAGCCGACGGATTGGTAAGCATACTTTCCAATCTGTCGGGTGGCCAAATCCGTCTGCTCGCCCGTACACACGATCGAATCTGTCTGCTGGGACGGTCTAGCAGACAGTTTCTAGCAGACAGATTTGATCGTGTGTATGAGGCCTTAATACAAAATGGAAAACTGTATATAATACCATCATTTTTCTTTTTTGGCAACAATTCATGGTAGCATACATGTAGTAGTAGCCCCTCCTACTTCCACACACAGGACCAGTGCAAAGCTATAAAAAGTCCACACAACAGCTCATTCCTTTGTGAATCGCTAGGAATGAACTGGGTGGGTTTAGTCTGCTGCCATGAATTGGCACCAGGAAAGGAAAATTAAGGTAAGTATTTGATAAAATTTGTTATTTCTTGGCTCTATCATGTCACCATACAAGTGGTAGATCAAGAATTAGCTACCAGGGCGGGAAGTTTAACCCACCTGGCCAATGTTCATAAATGGCCAGGTGGGAACTTCTCCATTCTGAGTGGATGTGTCTCTATGTCACTCAGAATGGGTGCCTGTGCATGACCCCATGATTCTGTGATGGCTGTGTCCCACGGACACAGCCATTACAGAACAGGATATGGACTCTCTGATTGGCCCTCCCGATTACGTTATGGTTATGTCTAATCACAGCCATCACTGAATGTAAACAGAGACACATGTCTTTGTAGCAGTTTTCCCCTTCTGAGCTCAGTGAAAGCTCAGTGTGCATGTGTGGGAGGGGGGATGCTTCAGTCTGTGACAGTTCTCAGTGTGTAGCTGATGATTTTATTGTTCAACTATACAGAGATTACACATTGCAGCCATCCCACATCAGTTGAGCAAGCACCATATGTGCCTGTCCACAGTGCACATCAACATTTGTTACAGTCTCTCAGTCTCTGTGTGCATTACTGCCAGTTTAACGCCATATCATTTTGTGCGTTACTGCCAGTTTAATGCCATTTATTTCTGTGTGCGTTACTGCCAGTTTAACGCCATATCGTTTTGCATGCATTACTGACAGTTTAATGCCATATAGTTATTTGTGCGTTACTGCCAGTTTAATGCCATTTACTTCTGTGTTTGTTACTGCCAGTTTAACGCCATATCATTTTGTGCTTTACTGCCAGTTTAACGCCACATAGTTTTGCGTGCGTTACTGCCAGTTTAATGGCAGTAATGGCTAGTGTAACACCATATCTTTCTGTGTATGTTACTGCCAATTTAATGCCATATAGTTCTGTGTGGATTACTGCCAGTTTAATGATATATTGTTTTGTGCATTACTGCCAGTTTAATGCCATTTACTTCTGTGTGCGTTACTGCCAGTTTAACACCATATAGTTTTGTGCGTTACTGTCAGTTTAACACCATATAGTTTTGCGTGCGTTGCTGCTAGTTTAATGCCACATTGTTTTGCGTGCGTTGCTACCAGTTTAATGACATATAGTTCTGTGTGTCCCTGTATGTTTGGTGCATTATATTGCAGTACATTATAGTGTATCCGTGGAGTGTGTCTGTTTAGTGTGAGTACTCAAATTAAAGGGCACCAAACAAGTCTTTACATTGATTAAAGTGCATCTACGTACAGATTTAAACTTCTTCTTTACATTTGCTTATAAGCACTGCCCCCTCCCTCCCAATAATGTCTGGGATGACAACAAGGAGAGGCAGATGTTGCCTTGGCACTGTAAGGGGGCCAGCAACAAATGTGTCCACAGGCAAAGGTGGACATGGTGGTCAGTCCTCAGTTAGGGCATCATTTCCTCTGTTTACTGAGTTTGCCTGTGCTATCCAGCCACAGCATGCAGAGGAGGTGGTGGACTGACTTACTAAACCGTCCTCATCCTTCTCATCCTCTGTCACGTAAGCAGAGACAAGTGTGAAGTCCCCTGCAGTTGCCAGAGTGGATAAACCTGCCTCCTTGTCCACATCTATTCTTGCCATAGAGTCAGCTGAGTTATTTGACCACAGCGTCAGTGTTACGTACCTGCCAGATGAGCCTGACGTGTAGTGGGAAGGCTTCTCGTACAACCCCGGCTAAAGGGCCACCGATGTTGCGACAGTGGCCACAAGAGCCTGGCGGTGTATGGGTGCCTGGTTCGTCTTGGGTCTTGTCGGTTCAGCAGATGCAGCAGGAAACAGGAAGCTGGCTGGTGGGTGCACTGAATGCGTAGTCAGACAAGCCGGGTTTGGTAACAGATGATCCGATATAGATATAAACGACAGGCAGAGAATGGTCAGTATACAGGCAAGTTCGGCAACGGGAAATCAAGCAGTTGTAGAGCTGAGCGTTGGTCACAAGGCAGGCCGGGATCAGGATAACAGAGATCAATCGTAGTCAGCAAGCTGGGTCAAACACAGGAAACAGGAAACAGGTCAGATCACAGGAAGTCAGGTAAGAACTGCAGATCAGACAGCAAAGACACTGTGCTGCTGAGGTGTTTAAATAGGGCAGCCTGTTGTCAATCACTGAAATCAGTCTGCACCATTAACTCTTAGATGGCAGATCCATGACATTGCCCCCCCCTTACGGGCAACCTCCGGGTGCCCAACAGGTCTCTCTTCTGTGGATTTCTGCGAAAAAAGGCATTAACCAGGTCTCTGGCGTGCACATCCTGTTCAACCTCCCAAGAGTTATCCTCCGGGCCATAACCCTTCCACTTAACCAGGTACTGTACCTGATTCCTTCTTCTCCTACAGTCTATGATAGCCTCCACCTCATACTCCTCTTCACCATTGATGGTCACAAGTTCTGGTGGCTTGGATACTTTATCTGTAAAAGAGTCAGGAACTGCGGGTTTCAAGAGAGAAACATGGAAAACAGGATGTATTTTAAGTGAATCAGGTAAGGATAATTCATAAGCAACCTCATTAAGTTTCCTCTTGACTGGGAATGGTCCCACAAATTTAGGTGCCAGTTTCTTTGAGGGGCATGCCAACTGGAGATTTGTAGTAGACAACCATACCTGGTCTCCCGGGTGGAGAATCAGTTCACCCCTCCTTTTCCTGTCAAAAGCCGTCTTGCTTGCTGCTTGTGCCTTGGTAACCGCTTCTTGAAGCAACTTATTGTTGCGATTTAGGAAATCCACTGTGTCTTGGACAGCCGGAACCGTGGTTTCTGGAATAAAGTCAGGCAAGAAGGATGGGTGAAAACCATAATTTGCAAAGAAGGGTGACTGACCTGTGGCAGAATGAGTGGCATTATTATAGGCGAACTCCGCCAGTGGCAGCAGCGATACCCAGTCATCCTGTACAAAAGTAGTGAAGCATCGGATATACTGTTCCAATGTTTGATTTGTCCTCTCTGTCTGTCCATTGGTTTGGGGATGGTAGGCAGAGGACAAGGATCTTTCGATTTTAAGGGGTTTACACAGAGTTTTCCAGAATCTGGAGGTGAATTGAACCCCCCGATCGGAGACAATGTTCATAGGGACCCCGTGAAGCCTCACAATTTCTCTGATAAATACTTGAGCTGTCTCTATGGCTGAGGGAGTATTCTTCAGAGGCAAGAAATGGGCCATCTTGGACAATCGGTCCACTACTACGAAGATGGCTGTACATCCTTCTGATGGGGGAAGTTCCACAACAAAATCCATGGCTATCATTTTCCATGGTCTGTCAGGAACAGGCAGTGGCCGAAGTAGACCCCAAGCTCGGTTTCTTGTACCCTTATTGCGGTTGCAGATTACACAGGAATTCACGTACCTCTTACAGGTTTCTTCCAGGTCTGGCCACCAGAATGTGCGTTTCAGGAGATCAAGCGTCTTGTGGACCCCAAAATGACCTGCTAGGGGATGATCATGGCACAGACCCAAAATGGTTATGCGTAAACATTCAGGTACAAATACCTTGCTTCCGTTGAACAGTGAACCTTCCTGGAGTGTCAGCGTGACCCCTGGAGGGCTAGGAACGTCTGTCGAAGCCTGCTTCATTCTGTTGAGGAGGTTGCCCTGTAAAAGCAAGAAGTTATTTTCAGATAAGATGGTATCTGCCACTGGTGGTTCCTTGGGGTCATCAAACATACGAGACAGTGCATCTGGTTTGACATTCTTCGAGCCTGGCCGGTAGGTAATGTGGAACACAAATCGGGAGAAGAATAGGGCCCACCGTGCTTGACGTGGCTTCAGACGTTTAGCAGTCCTCAAATACTCCAGGTTTTTGTGGTCAGTATAGACCAATATGGGATGCGCTGCTCCCTCTAGGAGGTACCTCCATTCTTCTAATGCCGCCTTAATGGCCAGCAATTCCCGGTCCCCAACGTCGTAGTTTCTCTCTGCTGGAGAGAGCCTGCGGGAAAAAAAAGCTACTGGATGCATCAGATCCTTAGGGCCTTGGCGTTGGGAGATGACTGCTCCAATAGCGACTTCAGATGCGTCTACTTCTAGTGTATAGGGCAGAGATGGGTCCGGGTGACCAAGAACAGGTGCTGAAGTAAACAGTCCCTTCAAGGTATCAAATGCGGCTTGAGCCTCGGGAGTCCAATGGAAGCGGAGGTTCTGTCTAGTCAGCTGTGTTATAGGGGTTATGATAGCAGAAAAGCCCTTAATGAACCTTCTGTAAAAGTTGCCAAATCCTACGAAGCGCTGTACCCCCTTCTTGTCGGTAGGTGCAGGCCAGTCTAAGATTGCGGAGATATTTTCAGAGTCCATCTTGATCCCTTCAGGAGAGATTACCAGTCCCAGGAATTGGATGCTGCGTTTTTCAAACTCGCATTTTTCACCTTTAGCATATAGTCCGTGTTGGCGGAGTCGGCTTAGCACCCTTTTGACATGACCTCGGTGAGAGTCCAGAGAAATGGAAAAAATCAGAATGTCGTCTAGGTAAACAATCAATAATATATCAAAGAAGTCTCTGAATATATCATTAACAAAATGTTGGAAAGTGGCCGGAGCATTGCATAGCCCGAAGGGCATCACTAGGTATTCATAGTGGCCAAATCGGGTGCGAAAGTCTGTCTTCCACTCATCCCCTTGGCGAATGCGGACTAAATTGTAAGCCCCCCGTAGATCCAGTTTGGTGAAAATGGTCGCTGACCTTAGTCTCTGAAATAGTTCGGGTACTAGAGGGAGAGGATATCGGTTTTTAACTGTAATTTTGTTGAGCTCCCGATAGTCCACACAAGGTCGTAGGGAGTGATCTTTTTTTTCAACAAAAAATACTCCAGCTCCTGCTGGAGAGGTAGAGGGTCGGATGAAACCCTTTTCCAAGTTTTCTTGGACGTATTCTTTTAGTGCCTCCTGTTCTCGTTCAGCGAGGGGGAAGATTCTACCGAAGGGGATTTCGGACCCAGGAAGCAGTTCAATTGGGCAATCATATGGCCGATGCGGGGGAAGAATGTCAGCCCCTCGCTTACTAAAGACATCCAGGAACTCATGATAGTGTTCAGGTACAACTTTCCGCACTTCAGACTCAGAGTCCACACAAAATAGTGTTGTAGAAGGAACTGGGGGCCTTGGAAGGCAGTGCTCCTGGCAATAGGCTGAGTGGAAGTTGATTCTCCCTGTGGCCCAGTCAATTTGCGGATTATGCGCCTTCAGCCAGGGTAGGCCCAGAAAAACAGGGAATAGTGGGGAAGAGATGACATCAAGGCTTAGGAATTCCTTATGTTGAGAGGGAGCCAACACGGGTAAGGGAAATGTCTCTTGTGTCACAGGTCCTGACTTGATACATGACCCGTCAGCTAGAAAAACAGAAAGTCCTTGTGCTTTAGGTCTCAAGGGAATGCGTTGTTGTGTTGCGAAGGTTAGATCAATGAAGCAACTGCAGGCCCCGGAATCAATGATCGCAGTAACTGTCACTTCCCTTTCTAGCAGCTGAAAAGAGATGGGAAGGGTTAGGTTGGTAGCATTGGTAGGCAAAAAAAAGTTATTAACTGAAAAAATCATCCGCTGTTTACGTGTCTTGGTTGGACAGGAACGCACATAGTGGCCTGCACCCCCACAGTACAGGCAAAGATTATTCTGTCGTCAGTGCAGGCGTTCTTCTGGGGACAGAGAGGGGCGTATTAGGCCAATTTGCATAGGCTCTGGAGCGTCGGTAGCAGTAGCGACAGGAGCGGGCTGAACTGGGGTGAAGCTATCAGGTGCGGAGTAAGTAGGAGCTGGGATCCGGGGCATCATCCATACTGGACGTGGCTGCTGGGCTGATCTTTTGGATCGTCGCTCACGAAGCCGGCTGTCAATTTGGATGGCCAGTGTGATAAGGGCCTCCAGGGTATTTGGGACCCCAACACGTGCCAATTCGTCTTTCAGACCCTCCGATAACCCCAAGCGGAACTGGTGTCGCAGGGCTGCGTCATTCCACTGTGTGTCTGCACTCCAGCGTCGAAAGTCTGTGACATAATCTTCAGCTGTTCTGCGGCCTTGCTGGAGTGCATGAAGGGCAGCCTTTGCTGTGGTGGTTCGTTGCGGGTCGTCGTATAATTCGGCCATTGCACCGTAGAAGGCGGACATGGACTGTAGCAATACATCGTTCTTTTCCAACATACGATGAGCCCAGGACTGGGGCTCACCCTGAAGCAGTGATATAATGAACCCCACTTTAGTCATTTCAAGGGAAAAAGTTTGAGGTTGTAGGGCGAAGTACAGTTCACATGCGTTGCGGAAGGATCGAAACTTTCCCCGGTCACCTGAAAATCTCTCTGGTGCTGGAACTCTGGGTTCAGGGGGCGGCATCACTAATGGGGTTGCTGCAGTGGCAGTCTCTGAGACGAAAGGGGCAGCATTGCTTTTTGGTGTAGCCAGAGTCTGTACACGCTGTTCCAGTTGCGTATAACCCTCCTGTAGAGATTTGACTGCTTGGGTGAGGGCTGCAAGGTGCTGGCAGACGTCATCCATGGCCGATTTCCCACTAGCAGGCTCAGACATGGCTGCCTGATACTGTTACATACCTGCCAGATGAGCCTGACGTGTAGTGGGAAGGCTTCTCGTACAACCCCGGATAAAGGGCCACCGATGTTGCGACAGTGGCCACAAGAGCCTGGCGGTGTATGGGTGCCTGGTTCGTCTTGGGTCTTGTCCGGTCAGCAGGTGCAGCAGGAAACAGGAAGCTGGCTGGTGGGTGCACTGAATGCGTAGTCAGACAAGCCGGGTTTGGTAACAGATGATCCGATATAGATATAAACGACAGGCAGAGAATGGTCAGTATACAGGCAAGTTCGGCAACGGGAAATCAAGCAGTTGTAGAGCTGAGCGTTGGTCACAAGGCAGGCCGGGATCAGGATAACAGAGATCAATCGTAGTCAGCAAGCCGGGTCAAACACAGGAAACAGGAAACAGGTCAGATCACAGGAAGTCAGGTAAGAACTGCAGATCAGGCAGCAAAGACACTGTGCTGCTGAGGTGTTTAAATAGGGCAGCCTGTTGTCAATCACTGAAATCAGTCTGCACCATTAACTCTTAGGTGGCAGATCCATGACAGTCAGTCACTTGCTCCTTAATAATTCCCGGACATTACTGGATATAGATGTTGGTTCTGAGGTTGAGGATGACAGGAACATGAGCCTAGAGAGAGGGAGGAACACTGGTAGACAAATTGGCATTCATGTTCCCCAAGTCTCAGCGTATTGCCAAGTTGTCTCCAGTGGTAATGATGAAGATGGAGGAGATGGGGATGATGAGGTCACTGATGCAACTTGGGTTCCAGATAGAGCAGAGGAGGAAACTGAAAGTGAGTCAGCACAACCCCAAGGAGGCTGCCTTCAAGAAACAGTAGAGAGTAGCCAGCCTATTACATCATATTATGTAGCTGTTATCTCCCAGCCCACTCCCCAAAGTTCAGCTGCTTGGGCCTTTTTCAGCACATCTGCAGCAGATCGCGCTGTTGTCACCTGAAAACTGTGTCTCAGGCACATAAAACATGGCAAAAACACCAACCATTTGGGTACCACATGCCTAACAAGGCATTTAATATCCAACCACTCAGCCCGTTGGCAATAGCGCCTAAAAGCCACACAAAAGGGGCACAAATCTGTCCCTTCTCCTCCTTACCCACTTCAGTCTGCCCCTGCGATACTGAGTCATTAACTTTCAGTAGCCTCCACTGACAGGAATGATGGTATATCACAGGATGTCCCAGGTCCTAGCAGCTCATCTGCCAGCAGCACACCACCAGCTGTAGACTGTAGCCGGCAAAATAAAATACAGTCCCTACCACCCACATGCCCAGCGTCTGAATGCAAGCTTGTCAAAGCTGTTGGCTCTCCAACTTCTGGCTTTCAGCCTGATGGATTCTGCCTCTTTTAATGTGCTGTACCACAATGACAGGTTCCCAGTCGCTACTACTATTCATGTAAGGCTGTTCCATCTCTCTACCATCACCAATTGTTTACAGCATTAACCATATTCAATGATCTGTTCTTAACATTGTTTGAAGGTATGCATAGATTATGTAGATTGTGTCCTAATGACACTGCTGGGTGGGTCTGTGTTATTTTTGCTCGCATTTATATAGGCCATATACTGTTATTCCTGACCTATAGCTATAGATATACTGTTTTAAGTTTTAGTTCTTATTGGTATACATCAGCTTCCACTTCTCACACACTTGTATTGGTAATGCTGGTCAATATGTTGACAGCCCACACAAACAAAAATAATGGGTCTTAAAATTCTTTCACACAACACAAATGGTTTTAACTCCCCCCACAAACACAAGAAAGCATTCCAACAATATAAGCGGCTAGGGGCAGACATAATTTTGCTCCAAGAAACTCACTTTGCATCATCTAACCATTCGAAATTCTTCCATAAATCATACAATCAGATTTACTTCACTACATTCGACAACAAAACCAGGGGTGTTGCAATTTTCATACGTAACTTGATAATTTTCGACATACATAATGTGTTTAGAGACCCTGATAGCCGATATATTATCCTTAAGGGTAGTATAAACAACCGAGAAATTACCATTGCATCAGTATACGCCCCTAACGATGCCCACACATCTTTCTTCTCTAAATTTTTTGAAACCTTGGACAAATATCACTCACCACATATGCTCATAGGTGGCGATTTTTACCTGGCCGCCCACCCAGTCCTAGACAGGAGTAACATCTCTCCCCATACAAAATCTTTCTCCAAAACCATTAACCGTCTAATCAACAAAATGCAGTTGATAGATACCTGGAGAGCCCACAACACAGGGGTCAAAGCCTACACCCACTATTCTCACCCACATGACTGCTACGCAAGGCTCGACTATTTATTCTCTACACCTGTCCTATTGGCAAACTCCTCACAGGCCTACATACACCCGTGCCCCTGATCAGACCACGATATAGTCTCATTTACCACATCCTATGTAGGACTTTCCCCTTCTCCTTACAATTGGCGTTTCAATGACTCCCTCTTAACTAGCCCCACCACTACTTCAAACATCTCCTCCCATCTAGAAAACTACTTTGCTGATAATGTGAACGAGAACACACTACCCACCTCAATTTGGGTGGCACATAAGGCGGTTTTGAGAGGACATATCATTAATATTGCAGCAACTAAAAATAAGGAGAAACAAGCGGATATTAAACGCCTTACTAACAAACTACATCACCTATATATCAAACTGCAACACTCCTATGACCCACTCATCACGCAACAAATTCGGGATAAAAAACAAGCCCTAGATCTAATCCTCACTACCAATGCTGAGAAATCTCTCAGGTTATCCAAGGCCAAATTTATGCTCCACTCTAACACTCACTCGGCAATGTTTGCCAGAGAATTAAAACAGGACTGTAACCCCACCCATATATATAATCTCAGAGATAGTAATGGTAATCTGGTTTCTCACCCACAAAAAGTGATGGAGATCTTCACTTCTTTCTACAAAAACCTTATGTCAGACTCCAACATCCCACCTGGAGCAGCCTCAGAATCTTAGCTGGAGGCCCTTAATCTTCCATCCCTAGACCAACAACAATTAAATTCCCTTAATACCCCATGTACGATTGATGAAGTCACACAAATCATTCAATCACTTAAAACCTCCACAGCCCCCTGATGGCTATACCTCCCTTTATTATAAAAAATTTGCCCCACTCTTGGCCCCCCATCTAAAAAAAACTTTTCAATTATGTCCTGGAGGGTAATGCCTTCCCAAAGGAAATGCTACTCGCCAAACTATCTCTGATTCCCAAACCCAACAAGGATCACTCACTCCCCCAAAACTTTCGCCCAATCTCTGTATTGAACAATGATCTCAAGATTTTTGGAAGAATCTTGGCAGACAGACTTGCAAAGGTCATCCCACTACTCATACATATTGATCAATCCGGCTTTATCCCAAATAGACAGATCACGGATAATATCAGATTGGTAACGAATATAATCCAAGATGCCAACATTTTCTCCTGTCAAGCCTGCCTTCTCAGTCTAGATTTACACAAGGCGTTCGACAGCGTCAGTTGGTCGTACTTGAACCGCCTACTTCCCAGATTCGGTATATCAGGTAGCTTCCTTCAAGGGTTCAATGCACTATACAATTCCCCACAAACCCGCAACAGAATCCCCGGCATCAACTCGGAATTCTTCCCTCTAGGCAGAGGGACCAGACAGGGCTGTCCCCTATGCCCACTTCTCTTTGCCCTAGCAATTGAGACCCTCGCTTTAGCAATAAGATCTAACCCCGACATTATAGGATACATAAAAGACCAACATGAATACAAAATTAGTCTATATGCAGATGATGCTCTAATCTACCTCACAAATCCTCAAACATCTATTCCAGTTCTCCTTAAAGAACTGAATCTTTTTCACAAAATTTCAGGCCTCAAAATTAATCTGAATAAATGTTCGGCCCTACCTATCAACATTCCCCCAAACATGCTTACCTTACTTCAGTCCAACTTCCCCTTCTCATGGACTTCCTCCTCGTTTAAATACTTAGGGGTCAACATCAAGGGGGGTGTGGCCGGACTTATCTAAGAGATGGACGCCTGAGCTCTGAGCTCCTGCCACCTCGGACCGAAATTTTACAATAAGCGGAGATTTTGACATTTCACCCTTGTTCAGACGATGGGTACTGCCTCCAGACAATCGTCGGCTTCACATTCCCGTTCACCGAGGATACAGAATAGCGCAATGAGCCAACACATACTGGAGATGTTTCGTGCGGGCCAAAATAACATGGCGGCTTCCCACCAAGGACCCTCTCAGGGAAACCCACAAGCCCAGCCAGCACCGCACCCTGAAATAATCCTTACGGCCACTACCTCCGCTCCTCCCTCGTCACCGGGGGACCTACCGGCTGGCTCTCACCCCCCTTCTCACCACCACATCAGCATCCTAGACCTGAGGGCTATCGCCACGGACATAAAGGACACCTTGGCTGCTGCCATCGCGGAATTGAGGGTGGATATCCGCACACTGAACGACCGCGTCTCAACTACTGAGAGGGTTCTGGAAGACTAGTGTTGTTCACGAATATTCACATTGCGAATATTCGTTACAAATATTGCATATTCGAGTATTCGCGAATAACGTGAATATCGCGGTGAATATTCGCTATTGCGAATATTTGTATTTTTTCAAATTTATTTTTAAAACAGATCACATCCTAGTGATCTCCATCGACGTCTAAAAGCATTGCTGGTATGATTAGAGACCCTGGGCCGAGTAGCAATGCGAATATTCGTATTACGAATATTCGCGAATGCGTTCTCTGCCCTTCTGTGTTTTGTGTATAAAAAAAAAAAATTTAGCTTTAGTTTAGTCATATAAGTTTGTGTAAGTAGAGTTAGTGTTTAGTGCCTATTAGTTTAGTAATCCAGGAAATGATCTCCGTTTTCGCGTGTTGGAGAGAATTTCGCAATCAATTTCGCATTCGCACTAGCGAAATTTCGCAAATTTTTTTTTTTGATAAAATATCACGAATATTCGATATTAACGAATATTCGCGAATACGTTCTCTGCCCTTCTGTGTAAAATTTGTGTATAAAAAAAAAAAAATTGCTTTAGTTTAGTCATATAAGTTTGTGTAAGTAGAGTTAGTATTTAGTGCCTATTAGTTTAGTAATCCAGGAAATGATCTCCGTTTTCGCGTGTTGACGAGAATTTTTCAATCAATTTCGCCATTTATTTATTTTTGATAAAATATCACGAATATTCGATATTAACGAATATTCGCGAATATTCTTCTATATATTCGCGAAATATCGCGAAATCGAATATGGCGTATTCCGCTCATCACTATGGAAGACCATGATATGGTCCTGCAGAGGTCCACAAGGAAAATCGACACTCATACCTTACAGTTCCGCAAGGTTAATCGCCACTTGGAAGACCTGGAGAACCGGAGCCGACGCCATAACCTTCGCGTGCAGGGTCTGCCGGAGGAGATCGAAAGAGAACGGATGCCCCAGGCTGTAAAGGGCATCTTCAACTCAGTTCTTGGACGGTCTCCTGACGCAACGATCGCTTTTGAGAGGATACATTGTGCCCTACGTCTCCGCGGTAAGGATACGGACCCCCCGAGGGACATTGTATGCTGCATGGTTGACTATGTCATGAAGGAAGACATCCTGAAGCGAGCACGGGGACAACGCCTTTTGCATGATGGCACCCCTGTACAGATCTTCCAGGACTTATCGGGCATCACTCTCCAGCACCGGAGGGATCTTAAACCTCTACTTGAGGTGCTCCGAGCCAGAGACATACGCTACCAATGGAAGTTCCCATTCTGCCTGTCAGCGACTCACCTGGGCCGCACTGCATCTCTCAAGGTCCCGGAGGATTTACCCCGCTTCTGTGAGGCTTTGGGGCTCCCACTAATATCGGTTCCGGATTGGTATGCAGTATACCGTCGTTCGGTGGGCAGATGGGGGAAATCGCCGGAAGAGAAGATGGACACTCAGCCCACCAGTACCCGCACGAGGAGGTCTCCATCTGGGACCAGGCATCCCCCTGGAGCCAACGCCCAACGAGGAGACCGCGACTCCCAGGCTGCCCCCGGGGCTAGGAGAGCCCGCAGGGATTACTGACAACTCCTCAAGATCTGCGTTCTTCACGTTCTCCCGTTTTGCATGGACTGGACTGCAGTTTAAGTTTCTAACCCCCCTTCAGTTGAAGTTTACATTTTTATTTTTTATTTTTTACTTTTGAGACTTTTCAGCGTTGTTTGTGACACCTGATGCGACCCCGTAGCGATACTGTCGATGCGGCATCACTGGCATTATGGCATCATACTGACTGTCTGCATCCAGGCCTGAGGCTCGAAAAATTACCGCCCCGAGACTTCTTACAGAGGGAATTGAGAAACTGACTCCTCCCTGACTACAACCTCCAAGATGCAACACGACAGGAAGTCTCGGAAGGAGGACAGGAAGTGGCCATCCCATATTATTGTCCAGCAACCGAAAGGAACCTGAAAGTCTTTGCGCCCGAGTTCCACGCGGTCCATCACGAACATTAAACATTGGACAACGCCCTTCAGCTCCTGTCTCGCCGTGGTAGTGGCGGCTGCTGCTACACGCTCGCCCACTTCCAACGATTGTTTAGGCTTCCTGTCTACCTCTCGGCCTGGGACATATGCAGCCCCGACGGATTACAGTTGAGCCTTCCGGCAGTGGCATGGGCCCTCCTGCATACCTCATATTACAGCTGCATCGGGGTGTTAGGATCAATTGTTGGCTTGCTTTGTACCCCATCGTGGGCCAGGAGGCCGTCGGACTGTTCCATTGGCCCTCGGGGAACAAACACTTTCACGGTACTTTCCAAACAAGGCCGGTTTGCGCCGAATGAGATGGTCAGCGGGTCGCAAACGTGATTTAGGGACCCTCACATATACATCCCCGGCTAGAGGACTGCATCACCGACGGAGGTTACGTAAGGTTATGGTTCATGGCCCACGGCCAGTAGTGACTGCTATGTAATATGTTAGAGATCTGTGGTGACATCCCTTGTATGGTTAAGGTAGGCTTACGAAAGGTTAAGTGTTCAACGTGCACTTGGAGCCATGCATCCCCCTCTGCATACAGTTCCCACAGCCCTGGTTTGGGGCGTTGTCTGCTGACTCACTGTTGGTGAGAGGGGAGATATACTGCTCTGGAGTCATGATTTTTTTTTAGGGTTAATGATTTAATATAAGAGGTTAGACGTTTGCTGATAGGGCGGGTACACTGTTTACTGCGTTGCAACGCAGGCTTCCTGCGACATAGGCCGGAAGTGCCCAGCCCGAATCTACAGGTTGGCTTAAGGTTCTGGCCACCAGATACCAGACGGATCTACTTGCCATCCCGTTCGGGGGAGGGAGGGGAAATGAATAAGATATGGAGTTGCTCTGCGTCATAGCTATGTCACCTCCTGCGGGGCCTCTGCCCCGACCGAGCTGGGTTTTTCTCTGCTTCGTGGGGTACGGGTCACCACCTGGGGCTGCCCCCTCCCCCCCCCCAGGGAATTTCTGAGGACACATCTCTCCATACAGCTTGACTATTCATTGTTTCGTTTCGGGGTGGCGCAACGTCACAGGCCTACCCATCTTGGTATCTCTACTCTCGGGCAGACCTCCGACTGACCCCCACACGGTCGCTCAAGGCAGTGACTGCACGCCCTAAAGCGTGCGGGATCCCTTCGGGCACCGTACCCTCCCGATTTGTAAATAATCTTATTAGGTACAGGGCCTTGGTCCCATTACCTCTTCGGTATATTTTCTTTTTAGGTTGATTTTTGATACTGTAAGTACTTAGCTCCAACACACTTGCTGGGCCCCCTCCCTAATGTCCTCCCAGTCTTGTCCCCCCCCTCCCACCCCACTCTTCACCCTTTACCTGTTCTTTTCTACATGACTACCGGACCGCCCCCTGCGATGTACGCCCCCAACCAAACACGTAAGCCCCCAGAACTTAAATTACTCTCCCTCAACATCCGGGGTCTAAACACCCACGAAAAACGTTCTCGCCTCCTGTATACGCTTCGTAAAGATAAACCACATATTGCTTTCCTCCAGGAGACCCACTACCGCACCGATTCTGTCCCTAAGCTTCAGGATAGCTACTTCCCTGTGGTACACCATGCCACCAATAATGAGGCTAAATCAAAAGGGGTCTCGATTCTGTTCGCAAAATACTGTCCATTCCAGGTCTCCGATATCCAAAAGGATGGGTTGGGCAGATTCCTTTTTATCAAAGGCACAATGTATGGTAGGATGTATACACTAGCAAATATATATGCCCCCAATTCTAAACAAGTTTCCTTCTTTCGCGATATGTTCTATCAATTGATTGCATTTAAGAGTGGCACGCTGATAGTGGGAGGGGACTTCAATGTCTCCCTCTCGCCCTCGGTTGACACGTCTAATGGTTCGACCTGCCTTTCTTACAGAGCACTACGGGCCATCAAAACGCAACTCAGTACACTTGCGCTACACGACACGTGGCGCACGCTCAACCCAAAGGTGAAAGACTACACGTTCTTCTCTTCCTTACACAACAAGTACTCTAGGATAGACCTCTTCTTCCTCTCACAACCAGATCTCAGGATCCTTTCGGGGGCAACGATAGAACCCATGACATTGTCGGATCACCACCCCATTACCTTGTCCCTGGTCTTACCCGAATACTGCGCCCGGTCCCCAATATGGAGAATGGATGATTCCCTCTTGCTCGACCCAGACAATGTTCGCGTGCTTTCGGAACGTCTTTCCCAATACTTCGCAGAGAACGACTTTGCCGACACTTCCCCGGTTACCCTGTGGTCCGCACACAAATGCGTCATCAGTTGCAAATTGATTGCACTAACGGCCAGACGCAATAAACTCAGAAAGGCCAGGATAACTGACCTGTCCGACCGCATAAAACAACTCGAGAACGCCAATAAGCGCACCTTAGCGACCCAAACGTACTCCGACCTCTTGACAGCTAGGGAGGAACTATTGGAAGAACTCCAAAAAGCCTTAAAGCGTAAGTTCGCCTTCACGCACAAATTATTCTACGAGTTCGGTAATAAGGCCGGAAAACTGTTGGCGTCGTCCCTGCAAAAGAAAAAAGCCGGTTATACCATTCACTCCATTACTCCACCGTCGGGACCGCCAGTCACCAGAACTGACCGTATCGCTCATGAATTTGCACAATACTTCTCAAAGCTATATCATTTTCCCAAACCAAGGGACCACGCACCCCCCAATGACCGACAGACGACCATGGAGAATTTCCTCGCCACATATGGTCCCTCCCCTGTCCCCCCGGCCGATATAACACACTTAGGCACGCTATCACATCAGAGGAAGTCGTAATCGCCCTGAAACAAATGAAACCGGGGAAGAGCCCAGGCCCGGACGGCTTTCCGACGGGATATTATAAAGCCTTTGCCTCCGCTCTGCTTCCCAAATTTATAGACACTTTTAATGCTCTCCCAGATGCGCCCCAGCCAAACCAAGACCTCCTTGAGGCCCACATTACACTGATCCCCAAGTCGGGCATGGACGCTACCCTTGTTCCCAACTACCGCCCCATCTCTCTAATAAATGTGGACGTTAAACTGTATGCAAAAATTATAGCCAACCGACTGCTGCCGTTCCTCCCAAAATTTGTCTCCACCAATCAGGTTGGCTTTGTCCCGGGCAGAGAGGCTCGGGACAACACCATCAAGGCCATAAACGTACACCACTGGCTGACCTCCACGAACACTGAGGGGTTCCTCCTGTCGTTGGACGCGGAGAAGGCGTTTGACAGGGTGGCCTGGGACTATATGTCCGCTGCTCTTTCTCATCTAGGCCTCCCGAATCGACTTATACAAATGATTCAGGCATTATACTCCGCCCCTACAGCTCGAATCAGGGTAAATGGTCGACTGTCGGACGCCTTCTCCATTGCCAATGGTACCAGGCAGGGCTGCCCACTTTCCCCCATAGTGTTTGTTCTCCTGCTGGAGCCATTCCTTCGCAGGTTGCGCGATAACCCAGACGTTAAGGGAATCAACATTGATCAGAAAATCTGTAAAGTAGCGGCGTATGCGGACGACATATTATTATTCCTTAAGGACCCAATTAATACCATTCCCAATCTATTGAAAGACTTTGAACTATTCAACTGACTTTCCAACCTGAAAATTAATTTCCACAAGTCCACTGCACTGAACGTCTCCCTCCCAGGCTCGACAGTGTCCTTGTGTCAACAAAATTTTCCATTCCGATGGGAACCAAACGCGATCACATACCTGGGCGTCCAACTTCCATCGGTGCTGACTGATCTATATACAGAATTTCTTACCCCTGCTACAAACCATTCGGGAAGACCTGCACACATGGCACAGGGGCCGATTTTCGTGGTTTGGGAGGGCGGCAATTTTAAAGATGAACGTTTTGCCCAGGCTGTTATACAAGATGCAAGCCGTCCCAATTAAGCTCCCCCCAGCATACTTTACATCCCTCAGACATATTTGTAGGTCCTTTTTGTGGGCGAACTCCCCCCCCCCAGGCTGGGGTGGAGCAGACTTGTTCTCCCGAAGCTGAGGGGTGGATTGGGCCTCCCGGACATTTCCCTATACTACAAGGCCTGCCAGCTCACCAGGGTAGTGGACTGGCACAGACACGAGCAAAATAAAGACTGGGTAGCGATAGAGGACACCTTTGTGAACTTCCCGATAGCGCACACTCCCTGGATTAGCGTTAATGCGGTGCCGAAGACGTGTACTGACCACCCACTGATAGGCCCCACTCTAGCAACCTTTAGAACCGCATGCCGCAATCTAGATTTGACTTCTTCCCCTGGGCCCATGACGCCCATCACCCGAAATCCTGACTTCCCTCCAGGCATCACCCCAAAAAATGGAGAAACAACTTCCGTTGTTACACCCGCCAGGGCAGGTCAATTCTTTAGGGCAGGCTCCCTGCTGTCCCATGCTGAAATGTCCTCACAGTTCCCGAACCTGAACATACCCTTCTTCAAATTCTTACAGGTCAGACACTTTCTTCGGAGCACCCCAACGATGTCCAGTTAGTACAGGGAACACACCCAGTTTGAGAAACTGTGTATGGACTTGGGCGTACAAACCCATATGATCTCGATACTTTACACTCTTCTTCTGCCTAAAAGTGTTCCACTTGACAAAATCCAACATGCGTGGGAGACAGATCTGTCGATCGACATATCCCCCGACGATTGGGAGCGGGTCTGGAAACACGCCCACAAGGGGTCTATTAACGTCTCCGCGCAGGAGAACAGGTTCAAATTGTACTCACGTTGGTACCGGGTTCTCGACAGGTTACACAGAATCTTCCCTAGCGTTCCCCCTACGTGCTGGAGATGTAATTCGGCCGTGGGGTCTCTTCTACACATCTGGTGGGAGTGCTCACAGATCAGACCTTTTTGGAAGAAGGTTCACGACCTCATCACACATATCACCACTTATACCCCTGACTTCACCCCAGCTCAGTACCTCCTACACCACACTTCATTATCTAGTAAATCTTACTCTAAATCCCTCACCCTGCTCCTCATCAACGCAGCCACCCAATGCATCCCAGTACATTGGAAGACCACCACCTCCCCAACCATTGCTGACTGGATCAAACGGGTCAATAAAATTGAGGACATGGAAAGAATTATCCACCAGACCAAAGATACGCACAAAGCGTTCAGGATCACTTGGGCCTGCTGGTCACATTACATGGACTCCCTGGGTAATACGGACCCTGACTCCAGAGCAGCGGACACTTCGAATACCACATAGCGCATTCTGATCGCCCGTCCCATACTCCCTGGAACCCCCCAGCTGTGACTTCCTACCCGCCCTGCCCCTACCTCTTGTCTGTACAATGCCCAGTGAGTTCCACACTTGTACTTCTGTCGTAACTCCTGACAACATACTGCAATATAATACCTTCACTTGGTTTACTCACAGAGTGTGCATGCCATATCTCCACATGCAGTAGAGCCCGAGATCAGATTGTTATGTAGCATGGGTCTTCAAACTACGGCCCTTAAGTTGTTCAGAAACTACAATTCCCATCATGCCTAGTCATGTCTGTGAATGTCAGTGTGTTACAATGCCTCATGGGATGTGTAGTTCCACAACAGCTGGAGGGCCGTAGTTTGAGGATCTCTGTTATATAGGAACCCTCCAAGAGACACTCAGGGCCCCCTCAGTTCAAAGCCACATTGCTTCTATAGGCTCCTCCCCTTCCAAAGTTTTGCAGGCTTTACGTCCATTATGGACCCAGCCCCAGTGGTCGAGGAGAACTCTGTCTGTTTATGATTATGTTTATGCATTCATTTATTGGTTTCTAATGATTTCGGCAATGCACTCGAAGCTAATACTCTGTTGTACCCACTATACATGAATGACAATGTATACCATGTTTGTGTGACACTTCGTGTATTGACTCTGTACTGTAAAACCTTCAATGAAAATGTTATAAAAAATAAAAAATAAAAAAACATCACGCCTAACCATAATGCCCTTTTTAAAGCCAACTACATCCCTCTCTTTGCTCGCATCAGCTCACTGCTGAACGCTTGGTCCACATATCATATATCCTTTTTAGGCAGAGTATGTGCTATTAAAATGAACATTATCCCTAAACTATTGTACTATTTCTGCACACTCCCAATCAACATCCCTAAATCCAAGCTAGAGGCCATTCAAAGACTCATAAACAAATTTATATGGGCAGACAAAAAAACAAGATATGGGTATGCACTACAACATAAACGTCAATCTAAGGGTGGTTTTGCCCCCCCCAATATATGGAAGATCTTTTTAGCTGCAAGACTCTCTCAATTATCCCAATGGTTCTCCCCTCTAAGGATATTCCTTGGAAGAGATTTGAAACTTCCTCTATATACCCGCTACACCTACAGGGGATTATTTGGTCCAACTACGTTCTATACCGCAACCTAAAAAAACGCAACATCATTGTAGCCCACTTGTTTCAACTCTGGCTGAAAGTTAAGGACCCCTTCCCACTTTCCTCACCCATTTCGCCACTCACCTCATTCCTAGGTGACCCCAGACTTATTTCAGCTTACAATGATAGAACTTCATTCTCTGTCTGGATGGATCGCGATCTCACTACATTGGGATCGCTGCAATCCAGATGGAAATTTAAAACATTCAAAACCCTCATAACTCAATATAATTTCCCCCCCACAGAATACGAGAGATACATGCTCATCAGGTCTTTCTTCCAGTCACATTTCTCTTTGTCCACTCGCCCCACTGTTACGGTGTTTGAGAGAGTGTGCCAATCCTCCTCCAGGGACAGGGGCATGATCTCTAGATTGTACAATTATCTCAATGACCTCTCCACACCAGAAAAATCGAATCCCATGCTTCAGTGGGAGGAAGAGCTGAATATTACTCTCCCCCCAGATACCTGGCACTCTATGTCGGAGAATCTTCAGAAGAGTAATAAAGCAGTCTCGTTTAGAGAAACTCCAATGAAACTGTTTGCCAGATGGTACCTCACCCCTTCTAAACTACATACCTTCTATCCATCAGTGTCCCCAAACTGTTTCAGAGGGTGTCAAATAGAAGGTACACTACTCCATGTGTTTTGGAGTTGACCAAAGTTATCACAGATGTGGTCCACGGCCACCATTAGATTCGAAAGATCTTCAAAACACAAAATCCCCCTCACTCCTCGGATCTGTCTCCTTTATGATAATATCCCAAACATCCCTCTCCCCTGCTCCAGACTATTCCACTCATTGTGTAGCTCCATACAATGGATGTTAGCCCTCAACTGGAGATCTGAGGATGTGATCTGGCCGCAGGTACTAGAAAGAATGGAGCAATTAAAGCTCACTGACAGAATCCATCACACCCTCAATGACACTTTATTTATCTTTGATGCCAAGTGGTCATACTGGTCTCTTACTGATCAACATTAACGAGCATCCCATTTACTCTTATGTTTTTCTTATCATTCCTTTATTCAAGTTTATCATAATATGATGTTATACCTACTATGTTATTACCCTACCTACCCGGTGAAATACACTTCTATATTTTGTATCTTTTGCATATGCTTGTAAACCAATTTCTTTTTTTACAATAAAAAACTTTTGTAAACACAAAACAAGTATGCCTACATACTTTTGCTAATAGGTGTACCTCGTTCCCATCTCAGAAAGTTTGGAGGTATGGTCAAACTCTCCCACCTACACACACACACATGTAACTGCTCTGGCTGATCGAGCAGCTGAAACTGGGAAGTAGATGTAGAAAAGAAGACAGCCTGGGGGTTTTCTACTTCCAATAACATAGTAAGTGGCTTGAGGGGAGGTCTACATTTATCACTGCAGGAATTCTATCTCTGCTCCATCTGTACTGCTTCAAGCCTTACACTGCACATAAATAACTGGAGAACTTCTACCATCTATCCTACTACATACTGCTCACTCAAACTTACCGACCAATCAGCAACCAACCAAATTCAACTGTCTAACAGTGTGCGTTAAAAACAGAGGTTTAGTTGCACGCATTTGCAATTGCATGTGTAAGCTGCAGGCCCTGTCAAGGCTCTCTGTGTACTGCAGTCTTAACTATAACATTACATTTTAAGTCTCCTCAGTGGGAGCACATGAATGCTGATGGATAGATAAAGGGCAGGTGACTGGAGGTAGCCCAGCCCTCATTAAAGGGGCAGGAGTACACTAAACACCCAGCACATGGAAGCCAAGGTGCCAGTGAGCTGCCTTACCACAATGACATAAAGACAACAAACAAAAGTCACTGCCCCTACCTATGGCTGGTCTATACAATAAGGAGCACTGGAAAGAGCGCGTATACATACAAAAACATCCAGGCTCAAACTTACAGACCAATCAGAAACCAACCAAATTCACCTGTCTAACAGTGTGCGTTAAAAACAGAGGTTTAGTTACACACATTTGCAAATGGATGTGTAAGCTGCAGACCCCGTAAAGGCTCTCTGTGTACTGCAGTCCTATTGTTGTATGTATGTCATTGTGGTCAGGCAGCGCACTGGCATCTTGGCTTCCATGTTCTGGGTGTTTAGTGTGCTCCTGCCCCTTTAATGAGGGATGGGCTACCTCCACCTGCCCTTTATCTATCCATCACTATTCATGTGCTCCCACTGAGGAGACTTAAAATGTAATGCTATAGTTAGAACTGCAGTACACAGAGAGCCTTGACGGGGCCTGCAGCTTACACATGCATTTGCAAATGCATGCAACTAAACCTCTGTTTTTAACGCACACTGTTAGACAGGGGAATTTGGTTGGTTGCTGATTGGTCGGTAAGTTTGAACCTGGATATTCTATGTTTTTTTTATTTTTATGTATACACGCCCTTTCCAGTGCTCCTTATTGTATAGACCAGTCATAGGTAAGGGCAGTGACTTTTTTTTGTTGTACATACTGCTCACTGACTGGCTGTCCTTACCACACACAACCCACTATTTGCGTGTTTTCACTGCCCTTTTGATAAATTAAAAAAATAAAAGTGTCTGTTTACATTGTGTCTATTTACTAAAAAAAAAATGTTTAATGTGTATATACTGTATATCAACACATATGTGTTTGATCTTAGGGATGCACACCCTAATGCAATAGATTGCGCTCACCTATGATCAAAATGTTGTCATGTTTTCTAATCCTTGTTAGTTTTTTTGTTTTGTTTTTATCAGTAAGACGATAAAAACTCTTCACAGAGGTTCTTACACATCTGTAATATATCCATAATTTAAATAAAATAAAAATGTGGTCCTACAAACACTTTGCCTATGGACCTGCTATAGAAGTTTAACCTCAAGCATTGTCATTATAAAAGAAAGAAATCTGGAGAATCTATACAAATTACCTTAATTAAATGACAAATCTTCTAAAAATTATACATGTAATATAACAAGGGTGGATTTGTTAATGCCACAATTTCTGCAAGAGACCTAAAATGTTTAAGTAAAGAATTAAAGATCAGGCTTGTTGCCTCTCTATTGTATCAGATAACAAAAAAAATTGTAACAAGGCAAAGAAAAACCTAAGTTAACATAGATACCATTGTTGAAAAAAGGAATATTGCATGTTATTGATAATGTCCTTTTAGGCATAATTCATATTTTGGGAAAACTAAATTTTTTCAACAAAAAAGAACTAGAGGCTATGTTTCTTTATTAAGAGGATTACAAAGTTTGTTTTTGTGTATCAAAATTCATAAGAGAAACAGAAGATACCGTCTGTGATTTATAATAAAATGTTTATGACTGCTAGCATGGGAAGCACAGTATGAAGTCTAAACTGATGTTTAATTCATTGTGTCAGAACATGAAGAATTGCTATGTTTAGTTTAAGTTGAAAAGGGTCAACTCTTATGTTTTTGATTGATTGTCATTGATTATGAAAAAAAAATAACTTTTACTAATGTAACACAGCTTGAAATTGTTTCTATATAAAATATCAAAGAACTTCTGGGAAGTTTCACTCTCTATTTGTCCTGGAATCCACTTGCACTAAAACAGAATCTAAAATGATAGAATTGTCACTAAGGCCTCGTACACACGATCGGACATATCCGATGAAAACGGTCCGCGGACCATTTCCATCGGATATGTCCGATCGGGAGTTTGATCCGATGGCGTGTACACACCATCGGATCAAATTCCCCGCCGCCGGACGGCGCGGTGACGTGGCGGTGATGCGGCGGTGACGTTGACGCCGCCACGTCACCGCCACGTCACCGCACCAGGAAGTTAAACACTTCCGCGCATGCACCGAATCCATTCGGCGGCGGCGCGGCGGCGATGGGGGACGACATGTCTGCTGGTAAGTGTACTAACCAGCAGACATGTCGGGCGGACAGATTCCCACCGGATAGATTTCAAAGCATGCTTTGAAATCTGTCGGGTGGAGAAATCTGTCCGCTAGCCCACACACACGAGCGGAGATGTCTGCTGAAACGGTCCATCGGACCGTTTTCAGCGGACATATCCCCTCGTGTGTACGAGGCCTAAGAGGTGAGGGTAAACATTTCAGTGGGGGCACCTGTTCTAGTGACAATTGTCTAAGAGAGGTCTAATCCGCATATGTAGATAGTTCTTCTAATGTCCTGTTTTATTTTTGGGAGAGGAAGTGAAGGACAATTTTACTAACAGGACAGAGACAGCAAAAATAAACTTATTAACTGATTTACTTAGGTAATATTTGGAAAAGAAAACGGTTTTACGGGAGATGTTGTGTTTATCGCAAGACACTGGTAGACATTGAGCCCACGGGTCCCACAGGCACGGTCACGGAGCTCGCAACAGGACAAAGCCGTCAAATTAAAAGGGACTTATATATACGCCCACTTGCCCAGCCATGCCATTCTGTCGATGTAAATCTGTGTGCAGTGGTCCTTAAGAGGTTAAATAAAGAGCTTTTTTGAAAGTGTGTGTCTTCATTTTCTACAGATTTTGTGGGAATGAGTAACCAGGGGATCTAAGTATCTCTTATACATTCACACAGTGGCTGGATATATGGGCCCCCATTTTGACGGGGCTTCCAGATTCCTACAAGTCCCCCCTGCAGACCTTCACATCTACTGGACCAGGGATGTGGGGAAGAGGCTCTTGTACCTATCAACTTGAGGATAAGGTGCTTTGCTTTGGCCCCCTCGGGCAAGATGCATTCCCCATTTTTGGAGCTTGGGGCATGGAATGGTTCAGGAAAGGCAAGGCACACACTCACTGCCCTTTCCTATCCTGGCCAGCAAGGATCTGGTATGGATTTTCATGGAATAAACATTTTTTATTTTTGTTTTTTGCATAGTGTTCATCTTTGAACCCTTTCGCTGAAGTTTTTTCAATTTGTGCACAAATGTTTAAAAAATCATTTTAGGCCTGAAGATTGCATAAAACCCCAAACTATTATATATTTTCTGAAAGCAAATACCCTAGTTCCCAATTTTTTATGTTACACACAATTTGTTTTAGTAAAATATATAAAATGAGGTTGTAAATAGAGTAAATACCCAACATGTCAAAACTTAAATTTGCACGTACCTTTGAAATGGCGATACATTTCAGTAACCTACATTTTTTTAGGTGATACTTTAAAAATCCATCAGTTCAGGTATTCAGTTTAGCTATACGGAGGTCTGGTGCTAGTAATATTCTTCTCATTCCGGCGTGCATGGCAAAATGTAATGCATTATATTTAAGGTTTTCATGTGTAAGCACCCCCTGATACATGTGTTTGCATTTGTATGTGCATATATGTGGAGGTGGGGGGGCCTCGAAAAAAAAAATTGGCAGAGAATTTAATGTGCTTGGGTGTGACTTTAATTTTTTTACAATTTTATATATCTATATATTTTTTTACGTAACTTTTTTGTCATTACATATGGGACATAAATTCCTCTTTGTGATGCTTTTCTTTTTTGGTGACAGGTTCTCTTTAATGAGATATCCAGGACAACCTTGGATGTCATCTCTTGGCTCCATTAAATGTAAGGCCAGAGAAAAATGGAAAAAAGATTCCGCTTCCACAGACTTCAGTGGGAATTGAAGCTATGTTTGGGGTTAGCAGTTGTTTTCCCCTTTGCTCAGTACTAGTCATGAGCAGTGTACAGTGAAAGCAAAGCTAACCTTTCTTTATCCATTAATGCTAAATGCATATGACAGAAAATTGTTATCAATACTTTCCGTAGTTTTCCTTTCCTGGCTCTGCCTCGTGCCAACCAACTGCGGTCAACTTCGCCCCTTGACTCCCATAGAACATTCCTAAATAGAAGAGTAAAAGACCAGTAGTACCCGGTGGAGGTGTTCTTATAAATAGTGCATGATGGACTAAGGAGGGAATGTGATGACATGAGGCACAGCCAGGAAAGGAAAGTTATGGTAAGTATTTAGAAACAAATGTTGTTTTTCCTGGCTCTGCATCATGCCAGCCAACTGTGGGACTTAACTAACCAAACCTAGGGAGGGACAAAGCAAACACTGGAGACACCAGGTTCTGCAACAGAAAAATGTATATCTTGACAAGGCAGAAGACAATACAGACAATAGTGTGATGACATCACATCCTGTTTATAGTGCTTAATGAAGGTATTAGGAGAGCTACAGCTTGCCGCCTTACAGACCATGTCTGCCAAGACCTTGCTGCCCAAGAAACCACTCTTGTGGAGTGCACTCGGATCTCTTGGGGGGGGGGGCTTCCATGGAGTAGGCAGCATGGACTGTCTTCACTATTCAAGTAGAAACGACTCTTGGAGGGGGCGATATGCCCATCCTGGGACCTTGCGAAAATACAGAATCCATCCATCTTCCAAAATGGCTCAGCCTTAACTAGGTACATTTGAAGTCTAATCTGTATAAACCAGGTTCCTCCAGTGAAACACATGAAAACTTGGAGAAGGCCTTAACACCAGGCTATCTGGAAGGAAGGTACAGTATGGCTTCTTGCAGCAGAATGCCACAATGTCGGAGACTCGTCTAGCTGTGACTATGGCCTTGCTGACACCTGAACATTAAGGATGTTGTAGCTCAACCCCACATCAAGTTCGGTTTGTAAGAAGTCCAGTACATTAGTCACCGTGGGGGAGCAAAAGGAAAAGCAAAAGGAAAATCCATGCTGAAAAGAAAAGGCTTTAAACCTCTGAAATACTCTATAAAGCCGCGTACACACGATCGGTTCAAACCGATGAAAACGGACTGAAGTTCGTTTTCATTGATCCAAACCGATCGTGTGTAGGCCTCATTGGTCTGTTATCCTTTGGTCCAAAAACAGATGGCTTCCTTTAAAATCGAACCGATGAACGTTTCAAGCCCCATACACACTATCAGTTTTCCTGATGGTTTTCTCTTTAGGTTTACCAAAACCATCTAATATGAGGTCAAACCTCAAGAGTTTCAATTTGTATGTAATCAGGCAGGCCCTTGTACTACATGGTTTTGGTAAATCTGAAGAGAAAACCATCAGGAAAACTGATAGTGTGTATGGGGCTTAACCGATAGGTCAAAACCGTTCGTTAGTATGCACGAGCATCCGTTAAAAATCCACGCATGCTCAGAATCAAGTCGATGCATGCTTGGAAGCATTCAACTTTGTTTTTTTCATCACGTTGTTGTGTTTTACGTCACTGCGTTCTCACGCGATTGGTTCATGAACCGATGGTGTGTAGGCACATCAGTCCATCATTCAGCTTCATCGGTGAACCGATGAAAACTGTCCGTCTGGCCGCTCCCATTGGATGGACCGGTCGTGTATACAGGGCTTAATAAGACATCTATGTTGAAATCTTCCTAGCCAATATGAGGGTGGACACTGCTAACTCTGAGAGAGACAGATCTTGCAGTTTGTTCCTTTCAAATTCTATGCAGTCTAGGCCAGAGGGGCGTAAGTCTCAGGCTTGAGGTAGCCTGATCAGAGGACACATCACCAGGTGACCTAGAAGGGGAAACTATGGCCTTGGCCAGAATGGAACGATTGTGATTCCTGCTACTCCTTCCTCCATTATCTTTAGCAATGATTTGAAAATTAGAGCAGTTGGTGGAAACAGGTAGAACTGGCTGAAGTTCCAACTCTGAGAGAGGGCATCTTGGTCTACAGCTTGTGGACAAAAAAGCAGGATGAAATAGCCACCGCTATAACGCAACTTAAACCGGGGAAGAGCCCAGGCCCTGACGGCTTCACCTCTATATATTATAAAACCTTTGCCCAGACCCTAGTGGGGCCCCTCAGAGCCGCTCTGGACTCCCTGTCCGATCCTAGAACGGTCACACCAGACTTTCTCTCAGCCCACATCACGGTTTTACACAAGGAAGGCAAGGATCCCACTGACTGTGCCAGCTACCGTCCCATATCGCTCTTAAATCTTGACACCAAGATACACGCAAAGGTATTGGCGTCCAGGCTGAGTCCCGTTCTCTCTGATTTGATTGGACCGGACCAGGTGGGCTTCATGCCGGGTCGTGAAGCGCGAGACAATGTAATTAAAACCTTGCTGCTAACACAGGCGGCTCGGACCGGAGGTATCGAGGGCCTTCTCCTGTCCACTGATGCCGAGAAGGCCTTCGATCGCGTTGCGTGGGACTACATGCTGGCCGTATGCACTAAGGTGGGTCTAGGCCCTCACATGATGGCCAGGATTTCGGCATTGTACCAAAATCCCTCGGCTAAATTGAAGATAAATGGCTCCCTATCGGAGAGAGTCTCGATTGCAAATGGCACTAGACAGGGGTGTCCGTTATCTCCCCTCCTATTCATACTGTCTTTGGAACCCTTCATTAGGATGGTCAGGAACAATGCAGACATTCGGGGCTTCAAGATTCTGAATACGGAATATAAGGTAGCCGCCTACGCGGATGATCTTCTCTTTTTTCTCACCAATCCTGTGACATCTCTGCCAGTTTTGCTGAAGGAGTTCGCTATATATGGTTATGTTTCTAACCTCAAAATTAACTATGCCAAGTCTGAA
Source organism: Rana kukunoris (assembly GCA_029574335.1). NCBI lineage: Eukaryota > Metazoa > Chordata > Amphibia > Anura > Ranidae > Rana > Rana kukunoris. Next base: position 378,020,492 of record CM056050.1, on the reverse strand, counting down.
GCCCTGAATCTCTCGTTGCCGGATAATGTCTTGTCCCAGGTGAGGGCGTCGTCCTCCTTTAGGTGGGAAACCAAATCTTTAAAGTATCTGGGAGTATGGCTCACGCCAAACCTAGCAGACACATATAGACAAAACTTCCCCCAGTTCCTTAAAAATGCGGAGGTAGATCTGGAGAAATGGAGATCCGGGCGTTTTTCTTGGTTCGGTCGTGCAGCCATCATTAAGATGGTACTTCTTCCCCGTCTGCTCTATCTCTTTCATACCCTACCCCTTAAAATTCCCAGGGTCTTTTTCGCCTCACTGAAATCTCTACTACTGAAGTTCATATGGAACTCGCAAAGACCCAGGATTAAATACTCTCTGATGCTAAAACCTAAAGATCGAGGGGGGATGGGCCTGCCTGACTTCCTGTCGTACTATAAGGCTACTCACTTGACCGGGGTCATTGATTGGCATTGCCATGGTTCTCTGAAAGACTGGGTGTCACTGGAGGCAGATCTTTGCCCGATTCCGCTCCAGTTTGCTCCATGGATTTCTCGGGATGATTTCCCTCCAGAACTGAAATCCCACCCTATTACGGGCCCCACTTTGGAAATTATACACAAGCTTGCTAAGACCCCTGCAATTACTTCTCAACCAAGTCCACTAACCCCTCTAAGGGACAACCCGGGTTTCATACCGGGCCTGAATAACCCGCACTTCAGAACGTCGGTAGACTCACGGCCGCTTCTGGCGGGAGATTGCTTCAAAGATGGGGTACTTAGGGACTGGACCGCTCTTAAAAAGGATGCAAATGTCCCACAGATGCCCCTTTGGGCTTATTTCCAATTGCGTAGTTATCTTGGAGGGGGGGCAAGGAGAGAGGCTTGCAGCAGGCCCCTTACAGCCTTGGAGTCAATCTGTCTTGAGGGTTCACGTTGCGTAAGGTCTACCTCTATGGCCTACTTATGGTTGCAGGACGAGGAACACGGGGCGGCGGAGGCACTCAGAGCGAGATGGTCAAAAGAGCTGCGTATTGAGATCACCCCTAAACAATGGAGGTACGCTTGTATTTTGATGCATAAATGTTCAATAAGTACTGGAATGCAAGAAACGGCTTACAAAATCATGACCCACTGGTATAATACCCCGACTAAAATGCATGGATGGAACCCTCAAATCCCAGACGAATGTTGGAGGTGCGGAACCGGAAAGGGATCCTTAGTCCACATTTGGTGGCAGTGCCCATCCATTGTACCATTTTGGGACAAGGTCATTCTGTTGACCAAGCAAATTACTGACACAAGTATTGACCTGAATGCGGCTTCTTGCTTACTACATGTCACAAATGCCTCTTTGAAGAGGTATAAAAGCTCTCTGACGAGACATCTACTGAACGCAGCTAAATCCCTAGTCCCTCTATACTGGAAATCTTTGAGGGTCCCATCCATTGCTGAGTGGCTCAGAAAAATTTCGGACGTCTATGCTATGGAAGAAACCCTGGCCCAGTCGACCGATCAGGTAGACAAACTCCAGGAGATGTGGCGACCATGGGTGGAGTTTAGATACTCCTCCACATACTCAGAGATCCTGACACGGGTGCCTACTTAGGACACACGTGAGCGGTGCTTTGGGCACAGGCCCATACATACTACATTGACTGTTACCATGGTTTCCTACTCTAGATCTTTTTTCTGTCTTTCTCTTTACTGTTTCTGACTTGAATCTCGATGCTTAAAGTTTGCTGCTTGAAAATTAGCCTATATTGGCCTAGTTAGTAATTATGCCTTACTGCGCCACTGATGAACGGCGTGACCTGCAGGGGGCCTGTCCGGGCCGGCCTTCAGGAGGCCACTGCAGATATAAGGCGGGCCTCTATGTTTAATATGTTATTTGTACCTGGCCTTATGTTATTTGACGTGGGGCGCTCTGTCTCCCCCCTACCCCGCTTATGTATTCCCAGGTATATTGTACTGCTTGCCTTGTTATGTTCCTGCTAATAGTGTTAACCTGCAGGCAGCTGTAAATTTCTGACGTTTGCGATTCACATTGTTATATTTTGTGTGACATAATAAACTTTGAATGTTTAAAAATCCAGTGTGACTGTCCAAACACAAATGGTTGCTTCAGTGATTAGATACTCTTAATTTTCACCGCTGCTGCTCAAATGGTGGATGTACACTCACCAGGGGTGTTTGACCCCTTTTTTACAAGTAGGTCAAAATAGGCTTGTGAAATGTCAAAATAACCTGGATCCCTCTGATGAGAAGCTCCACTTCGTTCCTCCATTAGAATAGGAAACTCATAGAGAAAATTACTGTGCAGAAAAAAAGAATAAAAAGTAAAATGTTGTAGTATTTTATTTGTAATTAGTGTTAAAAACATAAGTAGGAATTGCACTCACATGTATTAGTGCCATGCATTAACACTAGTGTGTACAGCGTGTGCAGATATAAAATTCTCCAGGGCTGGTGTACGTTCCAAGCCTGCTCTAACTAACCAGCCCGGAAATTATGTCACACGGGAAGTTGCAGACCCTGACTCCGACATATGTTTCACCTCTATGGCTCCTTAGGAAGCCACAAAATGTAGTCACACAGAAAAAAAGCCCAGTCCAGGGAGGCCGTATATTTGCATATGGTCAGTGTGAAGGGGTTTGAATATATATATTTTTTTACAGTTTTGATTATTATTACCTAGAGCAAATTATTGTTGCTTTGATTTGGTTTCTAAAATGCAAAGAGTAAAAATATGTCCGTTTTGCATTCTGAAGCATTAACATTTCAAGTAATATTTTAGGATCTCAATGTAATTCTATTGCAATAGAAATCTTCTATATTCTTCTCATATCTTCTGGAGTATGAAAACAATCTGTATGTACGTAGAGGATAAAATGAGGTCAAACAGGCAGTTCTAGGAGGCAGCTTTTCTAGCAACGATGCATAGTCTATGATTACCATATAAAGCTTTAATCGACAAAAAGAAAAAAATGTATTTCAACACTGTGTAAAATGCAGGGTTTGCAAAAAGGCATTGAAACTAAAATACTGTATTATAATATCACAAAGCAGTCAAGAAGTACTGGTTTATCATTACAGAGAGTGTGCGGCATACAATTCAGAAGAATAATTGCTATTAGAGTTGGGTTATGAAAAGATTCAGCAGGAACAATTTCTTAACCCAGAAACCTTGAGCTATCAGTCAGTTTATGTATGTATGGTGTAATGAAAGGATATTGTAACAGTATTTAGTAATGTCTGGAAACATTTCCCCAGTAACCCTTATCAGCATTTTTATATGTTGAACAGAGCCAGGTCTACCAATTTTGTTCAATATAGAATAGAATGCTTAATGTTGAGACTCCCAAAGAAAACGTTCAGCTATTTAGCAATGTTCTGGCAGCAGAAGGTTGTAAGAAAATAACTTTAATTAATTTATTAATTAAAACTGACTTGGATGGGGGTATTCGAGAAGAATCATTACCAGATTTACCCCTACCTACTCCACAGATAATAAGAAAACAGAATGGCCCCAAGTGAAGCAAGTAATTGACTGACACGCTTTACTGAGATTGTTCACAAGTACCCAGATAAACATTTTTGAAGTAAAGATCACTCTGAAAGATTTGATTACCACTGCACAGCAGAGATTTCATAAAAGAAATGCAAAATAATGATGTTTCAGCAAGAAGATACATGCATACATTACTGTATGTGCAAGGCATGAGAGCAATGCATTCTAAACTGTATACAGGCTCTCCTCACTTAATGACCAGGTTCCATTCCATCGTATTTGGGAGTAATGGGGAAGAGAATGGAGGCTACTTACTAATTTCCTTAAACAGTAATAGGCATTTGTTGCTACTCCCGGGTTCGTGGTTGAAATACTGAACACTGGAGTCCCTTTTGAAAGTTAAAGCAGCCTTCCTGATCAATTGTAACACTGTAAATTACAGGCTAGACTCAAACCAGTGTTCCTTTAACTAAGGCATGTAGCTTTAAACACTAGTTCTTGTCAGGGCTGGGCTCAGCTCTTCCTTCTCTGAGCTGGCCGCTCAGCTGTCAGCTAATTGCCAGCTTCTTTCTCTCCACAGTGACTCACCTGTTGATGATATCCTGTTCGTCAGTCCAGCCTACTTAAGCCGCTCAGCCCAGATGATCTCTGCCTTAGCCTTGGTCAACATCACATTGACTATCTCCTGCATTGCTGTTAAAGACTGTCATGGCTGACATCCCTTCTAGCTCCTGATCCTGCTTGCTGTGCTACTACATTCTTCTCTGGCTCCCTGACGTTCGGCTTTTCTGACTATACGATCCGGTTCCTTAACTCTGGCTATGTTTTGACTATGTTTATTCTGTTTATCTTTTTATTATTATTATTATTAAACAAGTGTGATTTAACTGTACTTCTGTTTCGGTCTGATTCATGGTTTCTGACAGTTCTGATGACTGTCAGAGTGTCTCATGCACACCACACTATACTAATGTGGGAACTTATCTGGTCCAAGCACCTGCTTACTATTTAGCATGACATACATATCCCTTAAGACCACCAAGTATGAGAGCCAAAAACTTGTGACTTCTTTGATTTCTAAAATGTAAATATAAAAGGATGTCCCAGTTACTGTATAGATGGAAGTGCTTACAGAATTATGTCAGACAAATATAGAATTGATCTCTAGTTGTTGTACTTGTGTGAGGAAAGACAGTTAAGGAGAGAGTGTCTAGACCTAATGAGATGGAATGTGATCAGGCTGGTGCATAAGGGTAAAGCTCTAGTCTGGATGGAACAGATTGAGGGACTAAGCAGTCCAAACAACCATGAGGCTGCATTGTTGAGAGTAATTGCAGTTACCAGACTATTTTCTGAAGAAAAGAGAGTGGGACACTGTTTGGTATAGAGATAGACAGTGCACTAGTAGGCAGTTCAACTTTAGGTGAAAATGTTTACTTTTATTTGTCTTGCAGGAGTCATATTCTCAAGCACCTTACAAAAAAATTGCTTAGGGTCTTCTATTTGAGAACCCAGTCTTAATTAGCAAATTATGTCATGAAGAATGTTCTTTGAACCAAATCAAATGTAGGGTTTTGCCATGAACTTGCTTGATGACAAGGTCAACTTATTTGCTAGTGGATAGAAATGGTGTTTTAACCTTACCTTTCGATGTATGATCCTGTTTGAGATCTGCAGTCTTGGCCAATGTCAAAGCAATTTTAGGCTTTCTTTGTCCCATTAGTGCCTCTCCTATTTATTATTCTGGTGCTATTATGTAGTTCTTGCCATGTAAGTGCATTTAGGTATTGCATAATCCTGGAGCAATACTGCTTACATGCTCAGGGCTTATATACAGTATATACTTTTATGTTCAAGAGAATGTGGTCTATTAATTTATGGACTTAGATTGTTGGTTCAGATATGTTCACATAAGCTTGACCATTTTTCATAATCAGTACTATTATTCTTTAATAACACTTTTATAGGCTGCACAGCTTCATTTTGCACTTCCTGATTTTTAGTACATTGTTGTGTCCAAACTATAAAAAGTATTTGGTTGACCATTGCCATTTTGTTGGATTCTGGTCAGAAAAGGAAATGGGAAAGTTATCAGAGAAGATCCCTTTGAAAGATGGTATTAGATTAATCCCTAAATAGCGAATGCAGATTAGGGCCCATTTGAAGGAGAAATGGGGTTGTAAAGCATTCAGTGTTGACTGAGGCACATTAGTATTCAAGGCTTTTTATTTACCACAATTTTAATATTTGAGAGGGAGCTATCTTTTGAAACTCTTCGATAAAGTTTGGTAGTGAGGCCAATGGTTGAATAATAAAGAAAAAGAGGTCATCAGCGTATCCAGCTACTTTGTTTTGCATGGGGGATACAAAGTCCAGCAATATTTTTATTTGTTCTGACATGTCTGAGAAATGATTTGAGTGTAAGAATGAAAATAAGGGGGGACTCTGTCTGGTTTCATTGCTCAGTGGGAACTCATCTGATACCACATTGACCCTGACTCTAGCAGGTGGACAGGATTAGATCTCATCAATCCATTTCCGAAAGTAGATAGGCACAGATATTGGAGAGCCATTCTCATAGATGACCAGTCAACCTGTTCAAATGCTTTCTCCACATCAGTGGAGAGAAATACAGTAGGGGTGTTGGTGAGCTCAGCGAAGCTGGCCCCCCAATCAGCACAAATAAAAACTCAAGTGTGTTTCTTTAGTGCTACGTTTGTGCTGTTTTGTGCCGCAAAAAATTACGTTTGTGCTGCTTTTGTTTTAAAGATATTAGCAATGGTTTTTTTCAGACTATGACATCACACAGCCCCCCTACAACAGCCAAATGGCACAAAACTGGTCTCATTGGTTAGTGCTACGTTTGTGCTGTTTTGTGCTGCTAATATTTCCATTCTATCTTTTATCGTTTTTGCGTTATTTATGATTTATTAAAGATCACCAAAGGTCACACAGCCCCCTTACAATGCCCAAATGACACAAAACTGGTCTCGTTGGTTAGTGCTACGTTTGTGCTGTTTTGTGCTGCTAATATTTCCGTTTTATCTTTTATCGTTTTTGCGTTATTAATGATTTATTAAAGGTCACCGAAGGTCACACAGCCCCCCTACAATGCCCAAATGACACGAAACTGGTCTTATTGGTTAGTGCTATGTTTGTGCTGTTTTATGCTGCTAAAATTTTTATTTGTGCTGTTATGGTTTTAAAGTTATAACAGTTTTTTTTTTTTTCAAACCCCACTCACTTTGCCCACCTTACAATCAGCACAAATAAAAACTCAAGTGTTTTTCTTTAGTGCTATGTTTGTGCTGTTTTGTGCTGCTAAAATTTCCGTTCTATCTTTTATCATTTCTGTGTTATTAATGATTTATCAAAGATCACCAAAGGTCACACAGCCCCCCTACAACACCCAAATGACACAAAACTGGTCTCGTTGGTTAGTGCTACATTTGTACTGTTTTGTGCTGCTAATATTTCCGTTCTATCTTTTATCGTTTTTGCGTTATTAATTATTTATTAAAGGTCACCAAAGGTCACAGAGCCCCCCTACAACGCCCAAATGACACGAAACTGGTGTGGCAGGCGCAGCACTATGAAGTGCCTCATGCGCTGTGGCATTAAAAGAATTGTGATATCTCTGACTTTTCAATCCAACAAGACTGTCTATTACTCTGAAATTCCTCTATTGCCGTTCTATGGAAGCAGTAGGTTTAAAAAGCACACCAAATGCTTAAAATAACTTCTTTAATAACTTCACTTTTCTTCATATAAAATACTGCTGCTTTGCAGCAGACACGTCATGAATAAGTATAACAGAAAATGGTGGTTCAAATATTCAGTCTTGACATTTAACATAAGATGGTGGATATATTTCTTTCTTCAGTATTTACTCTCTCTCTCTCTCTCTCTCTCTCTCTCTCTCTCTCTCTCTCTCTCTCTGTAAGTTATCAAAGCATTCTCTGATTTCTCTGAAAGCTATAACTGTGGATTGAAGGTATGGTATGGTGAGTGATGAGTGATTCAGGTTTGCAGGGTTAACTTAGTTTGAAGGTTTGGCTTAGTTTGATTTGGCTTAGTTTGATTTGGTGGAACTACAAGTGAACAAACAGCTAAATCAGTATACAGTTCTAATCACACTATTTACAATAAGAACATATATATATAACTGTATAATCACCTAATTTCGCCCTCTGTATCCATAAAACTGATCTGTATCTCTGCTCTGCTTGCTCTGCTGTCTTCATGTGGCTCTGTGTCTGTGGAACAATCTGCAGAGCACATGTACAGCACTAGGAACCTCCCAGACAGAGTGGATGCAAAGCTGGCTGTGACTAGTCAAGACTCTGCTTAATGTGAGATTAGCTGTGATTGGGCCAAGGCCTGTGATGAGTCACAAAAGCTTGCTGGTATGAATTAAACTGTGAATTGCTTTGCTTCTTCTGTCCCATACAAACAAATGACTCTTAAAGGCATATTTTTTCTTTTGCTTCTGTGAACACAACATACAACTGTTATATAACATCCAAACACAAAATCACAATAAATAACTCTGCCTTTGTCTCTCACATATAAAAATGTGCTCTACATCAGGTTCTTAGCAGGTTTGGCTGTATATACATGCAAGCTATATTAGCTACCTAGGACAGGTTCTAGCTGGCCAGCTACAACTGGTCTTGTTGGTTAGTGCTACGTTTGTGCTGGTTTGTGCTGCTAACATTTTTATTTGTGCTGTTATGGTTTTAAAGTTATAACAGTTTATTTTATTTTTTTCAAACCCCACTCACTTTGCCCACCTTAAAATCAGCACAAATAAAAACTCTAGTGTGTTTCTTTAGTGCTATGTTTGTGCTGTTTTGTGCTGTTTAAATTTTCTTTACTATCTTTTATCGTTTTTGCTTTATTTATGATTTATTAAAGGTCACCAAAGGTCACTCAGCCCCCCTACAATGCCCAAATGACACAAAACTGGTCTCGTTGGTTAGTGCTACGTTTGTGCTGCTAAAAAATGTCTTTGTGCTGTTATGTTTTTTAAGGTATAACTGTTTTTTTTTTTTCAAACCCCAGTCACTTTTTCCCCTCTACAATCAGCACAAATGAAAACTCAAGTGTGTTACTTTACGTTTGTGCTGTTTTGTGCTGTTTAAATTTCCTTTCTATCTTTTAGTGTTTTTGCGTTATTATTAATTTATTAAAGGCAAATAAAGGGTATACAAATAACCCATTATAGCATGTAATATAGCAATATACTGTACATAAAGTTAGAGCTATGTAAGTGACATAGGGAATAACAAAAGTTGCCTATATTTACATACACATTGTACAAAAATGTCTTGTGTCTCTTGTAGGGGGGCTGGGTGACCTTTATCAAATCAACAATAACTGAAAAACAAAAGGAGATAGAATGGAGAGTAAAAGTCTTGCCCATAGCACAAATGATGTCTCCCTGTGCATACATATGCGCATGCACAGACTGGCAACTGGCTGGGCAGATGAGTGCGAGCCTGTCGTCAATGCTGGCGCCAGACAGACTATTTAAACAGGCTGCAGTTTGGTGTGCAGCTTCTGTGTGTTTGTTCCTGATTGCTGTGTTTGACTTCTGATCCTAACCCAGCTTGCTCCCGACCACCGTTTGACTGCTACCTGCCCTGACCATGGCTTGTCTCTGGATTCTGCCTTCTGTTCTTGCCTGATCTAACTCCCGTTGCTGATTTGGCTTGTGACCCAACTATCCTGTTGTCTGCCGTCTATGCCTGATCTGCCTGACTATTATGGACCCGGCTCATCTGACCCTGCATCCAGCTCATCCAGCCTGCTACAGCTCTTCAGTCCAGCAAGGTCTCATCTGTCTCCTGCTTCCAGCTGCCTAACCACAGACTGCCGCCAGCCAAACTCAGTGCCAGCTTATATGCCACCAGCCGGTTGTGCTGCCACATCCACCAGCTGACTGCTGCCACCATGCAGTCTATTGGACTGATCACAGTCACTCATACCTCGCTGTGCTCGCATTGCTGCTCTCTAACCAGGAGATCACTAACCAGGTATGGGACAGGAGGGCAGGGTGATGTCATCGCCCGGGAAAAAAACATATTGCTATTATCTTAAAAATAAAAGCAGCACAAATTTGTATTTTATGACACAAAAAGCACTAACAAATAGTATGTTTGTTTTTAAGGGGTGAAAAGTGAGTGGGTTGTTATCAAATAAAAACAAGCTGCTATATCTTAAAAACCATAACAGCACAAATAAAAATATTAGTAGCACAAACATAGCACTAAAGAAACACTTGAGTTTTTACTTGTGCAGATTGTACGGGGGGGGCAAAGTAAGTGGGGTTTGAAAAAAAAAAAAAAAACTGTTATAACTTAAAAACCATAACAGCACAAATAAATTTTTTAGCAGCACAAACCAGCACAAACGTAGCACTAACCAACAAGACCAGTTTTATGTCATTTGGGTGTTGTTGGGGGGCTGAGTGACTTTTGGTGAACTTCAATAAATCATAAATAACGCTAAAATGATAAAAGATAAAACCGAAATATTAGCAGCACAAAACAGCACAAACATAGCACTAAAGAAACACACTTAAGTTTTTATTTGTGCTGATTGTAAGGTGGGCAAAGTGAGTGGAGTTTGAAAAAAATAAAATAAACTGTTATAACTTTAAAACCATAACAGCACAAATAAAAATGTTAGCAGCACAAACCAGCACAAACGTAGCACTAACCAACAAGACCAGTTTTGTGTAATTTGGGATTTGTAGGGGGGCTGTGTGACCTTTGGTGACCGTTAATAAATCATAAATAACGCAAAAACGATAAAAGATAGAACGTAAATATTAGTAGCACTAACCAATGAGACCAGTTTCATGTAATTTGGGTGTTGTAGGGGGGCTGTGTGACCTTTGGTGACCTTTAATAAATCATGCAAAAATGATAAAAGATAGAAAGGAAATTTAAACAGCACAAAACAGCACAAAAATAGCACTAAATAAACACACTTGAACTATTATTTGTGCTGATTGTAAGTGGGGAAAAGTGAGTGGGGTTTGAACAAATAAATAAACTGTTATAACTTTAAAACCATAACAGCACAAATAAAAATATTAGCAGCACAAACCAGCACAAATGTAGCACTAACCAACGAGACCAGTTTCGTGTCATTTGGGCATTGTAGGGGGGTTGTGTGACCTTTGGTGACCTTTAACAAATCATAAACGCAAAAATGATAAAAGATAGAATGGAAATATTAGCAGCACAAAACAGCAGAAAAGTAGCACTAACCAATGAGACCAGTTTCATGTCATTTGGGCATTGTAGGGGGGCTGTGTGACCTTTGGTGACCTTTAATAAATTATAAATAGCGTAAAAACAATAAAAGATAGAATGGAAATATTAGCAGCACAAAACAGCACAAACGTAGCACTAACCAATGAGACCTGTTTTGTGCCATTTGGCTGTTGTAGGGGGGCTGTGTGATGTCATAGTCTGAAAAAAACAATTGTTAATATCTTTAAAACAAAAGCAGCACAAACGTAGCACTAAAGAAACACACTTGAGTTTTTATTTGTGCTGATTGTAGGTGGGCCAGCTTCGCTGAGCTGTGTTGGTGGCATGGGCCAGGTGTATCACATTCAGAACCCTTGTGGTATTATCTTTGGCCTCTCTCAGGGGGAAGTCTGTTGGCTATGGTTTGGTGAAAAGTTTGACATCAATGAGAGAGCAGGAGTTAGCACACTGTGTTCTGTCTTTACCTTCTTTAAGAAAAACAGTAAAACCTTGGCTTGCGAGCATAAATCGTTCCAGAAACATGCTTGTAATCCAAAGCACTTGTATATCAAAGCATTTTTTTACAGGGTATAAAAGAGAAGAGATGCACATCTAAGGCCGCGTACACACGAGGGGATATGTCCGCTGAAAACGGTCCGATGGACCGTTTCAGCAGACATCTCCGCTCGTGTGTATGGGCTAGCGGACAGATTTCTCCACCCGACAGATTTCAAAGCATGCTTTGAAATCTATCCGGTGGGGATCTGTCCGCCCGACATGTCTGCTGGTTAGTACACTTACCAGCAGACATGTCGGCCCCCACCGCCGCCGCGCCGCTGCCGAATGGATTCGGCGCATGCGCGGAAGTGTTTTACTTCCTGGTGCGGTGACGTTGCGGTGACGCGGCGGCGTCAACGTCACCGCCGCGTCACCGGCACGTCACCGCGCCTTCCGGCGGCGGGGAATTTGATCCGATGGTGTGTACACGCCATCGGATCAAACTCCCGATCGGACATATCCGATGGAAATGGTCCGCGGACCGTTTTCATCGGATATATCCGATCGTGTGTACGCCGCCTTAGTGTAGCAATAAGTTGCTAAATGTTGTACCTTCATTAAATGTAACCAAATTTCTATACTTAGAGTCTCCTCTCTTCTTTTTTTATACTCAGTTGTAACATAACGCTACTCTTATATCAAGACATCGCTTGTATGTCAACGCAAAATTGATTAACCACTTGCCCACGGTGTCATAGTAAAAATACGTCATGATTTTAAAGATGGATATCTCGGTAACGGCAGCAGCTGCTGCCACAACCGAGATATCCATCTTTTCCGTGGGCAGTGCTGTACACGATAATGGCGGTCCCAGTGGCGGATTCGCCGCAAGATCGCCGTTATCGGTGGCGGGAGAGGGCCCCCTCCCGCCACTCTCCCGCGCTCTCCGCCGCTTACCGTAGCCGTCGGTAACGGCGGAGGCGATCGGGTCCTCTTGCTGGCTGTGTTGGGATACGAGTGAGGGAAAAATCGCCCCCACCCATCCCCCACAGCTCTGCTGGGCGGAAGTGACATCAAAACGTCAGTCCCGCCCAGCGTCTTAAAGAAACATTTTTTTTTTCTGAAATTTGAAAAATTACATTTTTTTTTCTTTTTTTGCATTTAAGCCTAAATATGACATCTGAGGTCTTTTTGACCCCAGATCTCATATTTAAGAGGACCTGTCATGCTTTTTTCTATTACAAGGGATGTTTACATTCCTTGTAATAGGAATAAAAGTGATATTTTTTTTTTTTAATTTATTTCGATGTATAAAATTATAAACTAATTAAAAATAAATAAGAAAACAAAAAAAAAAAAAAAAGTAAAACGCCCCGTCCCGACGAGCTCGCGCACAGAAGCGAACGCATACGCGAGTAGCGCCCACATATGAAAACGGTGTTCAAACCACACAAGTGAGGTATCGCCGCGATCGTTAGAGCAAGAGCAATAATTCTAGCCCTAGACCTCCTCTGTATCTCAAAAAATGCAACCTGTAGAATTTTTTAAACGTTGCCTATCGAGATTTTTAAGGGTAAAAGTTTGACGCCATGCCACGAGCGGGCGCAATTTTTAAGTGTGACATGTTGGGTATCATTTTACTCGGCGTAACATTATCTATCACAATATATAAAAAATTGGGCCAAATTTATTGTTGTCTTATTTTTTTATTAAAAAAAGTGTTTTTTTTTTCCAAAAAAGTGCGCTTGTAAGACCGCTGCGCAAATACGGTGTGACAAAAAGTATTGCAATGACTGCCATTTTATTCTCTAGGGTGTTAGAAAAAAAAATATATAATGTTTGGGGGGTTTAAGTAATTTTCTAGTCTCGTAAACACCGAATCTGAAAAACAGGCCTGGTGGGCAAGTGGTTAAAACATTTTGCTTGTCTTGTAAAACGCTCTCAAACCAAGGTTTTACTGTAATGGTAACTGTAGCCCTTATGAAATCTGCCGGAATATAATGATCATCTCTAAAGCCCTGTACACACAATTGGATATCTGATGGAATCTAATCCGATGCATTTTTTCATCAGATATCCGATGAAGCTGACTTTCATCAGTCTTGCTTACACACCATCAGTCAAAAATCCGACTGTGCCAAAACGCGGTGACGTACAATACTACGACGAGCCGAAAAAAATGAAGTTCATTGCTTCCGACTTGACTCAACTGCTACCACAACCGAGATATCCATCCATGACAGATTCGCCATAAGATTACCGTTATCAGCGGCGGGAGAGGGGCCCCCCTCCCGCTGTGCTCCTGTGCCCTCTGCCGCTTAACGGAGCTGTCAGCAGTGACAGAGGCGATCGGGTCCTGTCTGTGGCTTGTCATGGATATAAGTGAGAGCAATATGGCCCCCACCCATCTCCATAACATAGCAGGGCGGAAGCAGCGTCAAAAAGTCACTTCCGCCCATACGTCTTAAGAGACAAATTTTTTCAATTTACAATTTTTTTTTTTATTGCATTTTAGCCCTAATATAAGATCTGAGGTCTTTTTGACCCCAGATCTCATATTTAAGAGGACCTGTCATGCTTTTTTCTATTATAAGGGATATTTACATTCCTTGTAATAGGAATAAAAGTGATCCAATTTTTTTTTTAACTGTATAAAAATAAATAAAATCAAGTAAAATATACAAGAAAAATAAATAAAGCGCCCCGTCCTGTCGAGCTTGCACATGAAATCGGTGTTAAAACCACACATGTGAGGTATCGCTGCGATCATTAAGGAGAGAGCAATAATTCTAGCCCTAGACCTCCTCTGAAACTCAAAACATGCAACCTGTAGAATTTTTTAAATGTCGCCTATGGAGATTTTTAAGGGCAAAAGTTTGACGCCATTCCACGAGCGGGCGCAATTTTGAAGCGTGACATGTTGGGTATCAATTTACTCTGTGTAACATTATCTATCACAATATAAAAAAAATTGCGATAACGTTACTGTTGTCTTATTTTTTTGTTCCAAAAAGTGAATTTTTTTTGTAAGACCACTGCGCAAATACGGTGTGACAAAAAATATTGCAATGACTGCACAGTTGACCGATGCAATGACCGATACAAAAAAAGCATAATGTTTGGGGGTTCTAGTAATTTTCTAGCAAAAAAACGTGTTTTTAACGTGTAAACACAGGTTCTTAAAAACAGGCAAGGTCATTAAAGTGGGGTTCCACCCAGGGAAAAAACATTTGCCCAAAAATCATAAAAAATATGTGAAAAAAAAATATTATACTCACCCGAAATTCATGTTGCTATGCGGAAGTCCGTAACCTGCCTCTTCCATAGCGGCGGTCCGCCTTCTTCATCTTCTCCTAGTGAATGGGGCGCGCTGCTTTCTGGGAACTGTGTGTATTCTCAGAGAGCAGCCACTTATTCACAAGTCGGTGCAAAAATTCGCGAATGCGCAGTAGGAAATGGCCAGTGAAGCCGTAAGGCTTCACTGCCTGTTTCCCCTAGTGTGAATGGCGGCGCGGGACCTGCATCGATCGTGGGATCGGCATCAGGGGGGCCATCAGCGCGGGCAAGTAGGACAGATAAGTGTCCTTATTAAAAGTCAGCAGCTACACTGTTAGTAGCTGCTGACTTTAAAAAATAAAACAAAAATTTGCGGGTGGAATCCCGCTTTAAGTAGTTATAGGCTTATAGGCAAGTTATTGCCATGAAAACTGTATGGGGACCCAGGTAATGCCCCACGGGACATGTATCAATGCAAAAAAAATAGGGCTGTGCAAATTAACTTTAAATTAATCGATTAATCTTTAATTTTTTTGATCGATCAAAATCTTTTTGATCGATTAAAATTCTTTTGATTGGTACTCACCTCTCCGCCGGCTTCTGGGCCTTCAGGGAGTTCCGTCGGAGATCCGATGACATCACAGACACCGATGGGGCTTGCCGTGTCCATCTGAAGGGCTCCTTTGTTGTGCCTTCATATCTGCATCCCGGCGGGACCTTACTATCTGCCACACGCAAGGGCTGTTACACTTCGTTCTATCACGTCCGTCTATCACCCTGGGATTCTACAACCATCCACTGGGACTTGTGATAGTTCCCTTCATGGGACATCTACATGCCGACGGACTGATGTTAACCTCTCCTCATCTGGATTCAGCAGTGGTATCATTGTACACATTTTTATACCAGTATCATACTTATCTACATGTTTTTATGACTGCTTTTGCTACTGTTTGGTATTAGGCCGCGTACACATGTACGAATTTATCAGATGGAAACGGTCCTCGGACCGCTTTCATCGGATCTGTCCGCCGGATCTGTCCACCGGATCTGTCCGCCGGGCTATTTTGGTCCGGCAGACAGCGGCAGACAGCGCGGTGACGTTGACGCTGCCACGTCACCGAACCCGGAAGTAAAATGCTTCCGCGCATGCGTCGAAACCATTCGACACATGTGCGGGAAGATATGTCCGCTGGTTAGTGTACTAACCAGCGGACGGATCCGACGGACAGGTTTGCAGCGGACAAATTTCCGATGGACAAACCTGTCCGCTAGCCCGTACACATGATCTGATTTGTCTGCTGAAACGGTCCATTTGACCGTTTTCATCAGATAAATTTGATCGTGTGTACGCGGCTTTACTCACACCATTTTTACAGTTTATGTAGCTACATCAATTTTATCTCCAGTGCAATATTTATTTTGTTACCTACTTGAAGACTATAAAAGTTTTAATGCTATTCCCATCGAGCGCTGCCTTTGTGTGTTTTTTTTTATTTTTATCCTGCTATCCATTTTTCCAGTAGTTGGAGCTGCACTGGGAATCAGCCTGCAAGGAGATGAGCTAAAAGTAGTTCGATCTGTATGTGCTTTATAATTAATCGAAATTAGTCGATTAATCGATTAAAAAACAAAACGATTAATCGAACACAAACATTTTGATCAGTAACAGCTCTAAAAAAAAAAAAAAAAAAACGTTTTTAAAACAACTTTTTTGTTCAGGAGCAGTGATTTTAATGATGCTTAAAATATAACAATACAAATAAAATATTCTTTTAACCACTTTAGCCCCGGAAGAATTTACCCCCTTCCTTACCAGACTTTTTGCGATTCTGCACCGCGTTGCTTTAACTGACAATTGCGCGGCCGTGCAACGTGGCTCCCAAACAAAATATACGTCCTTTTTTCCCCTCAAATAGAGCTTTCTTTTGGTGGTATTTGATCACCTCTGTGTTTTTTATTTTTTGTGCTATAAACAAAAATAAAGCGACAATTTTGAAAAAAATGCAATATTTTTTTTTATTGTATTTTTATTGAAAATGATCTAGAAAAATATATATCAAACAGTATTTCAAAATGTCAAATAGAAAGATAGGCTAGTGAAAATTATACAGCCATGGTGTTAAACATAATAAACATGAAAATAATTAAAACACTTAAAATAAAATACAAATAAAAAAAGTGGAATAATTAAAAATAAATAAAAACACATTTAAAGGAGTCAGCATAGGTTGATCATCAAACAGAAAAAGCTACCATACAATAAGATTCTATGTCCAGCATTGAAGGGGTAAGGTATGGAAAGGTATCAGTAGGAGGGGGGGTACAAAAGAGGGGAGAGGGTGGTTATAGGTGGCATACAAAAACCATGACAGAACCAGAGGAAATACCTACACAAAATAAATACAAATGAGTGCCATGTGCCAATAGAGGAATCAGAAGGAATGTGAAGAGCCGTATATGGAGCTGTCCCAAGATTCCCATATTTTGACAAATCTATCCACGGCATCCTCAACCATGGCTGTCATATGCTCCATCCTGCGGATAGTTGATAGTTTGCAAAAGCTGAGCCTGAGTTGGAGGGGAGGTGGACAGCCAACATGCTGGGATAACTGTTTTTGCCGCCAGCAAGACATAAGAGGCCAATTTATTTGCGTTTTTTCCCAGACCAGGGACAGGAAGACCTAGCAGAAGGTACAACGGGTCTAAAGAGAAAAAAAACTATATTTTTTACTTTTTGCTATAATACATATCCCTAAAAATCTATAAAAAAAAAACATATTTTTTATCAGTTTAGGCCGATATGTATTCTTCTACATATTTTGGTAAAAAAATTGCAAAAAAAATATAATGATTGGTTTGCGCAAAAGTTATAGCGTCTAAAAAATAGGGGATAGATTTATTGCATTTTAATTTTTTCTACTAGTAATTGCGCCGATCTGCGATTTTTGTTGTAACTGTGACATTGCGACGGACATATCGGACAATTTTGACACATTTTGAGACCATTTACATTTATACAGCGATTAGTGCTATAAAACTGCACTGACTACAGTATAAATGTGACTGGCAGGGAAGGGGCTAACACTAGAGAAGGGGTTAATATGTTCCCTAGTGTGTGATTCTAACTGTAGGGGGAGGGGACTCACCAGGGGAGGAAACCTATGTGTGTTCCTCTGTACTGGGAACACACATCGGTCTTCTCACCCCTGACAGGACATGGATCTGTGTGTTTACTAAAGGAAAAATGCCATTTAAACTTGTTTGCGGCTGTGATGTATTGTAATATAGATGAAAAATCAAAGCACTTTGCCCCTTACGTAGATGGGGAGAAGTGCCCATTAACCCTGGCCATTGGTTAACGGGGTCTGCCCCCCCCATGTGAATGAGTGAATGGGTAGGGGTCCCATTGAGGCTGAGCTTCTTTTTTTTCAGGTCCGTTGGGGCACGTGATTGAATATGGATGGACATACAGGGACACTATTTTTTTCTTTTTTGGCATGGGAGGGGAGGGGGGCTCTTGCTCGTTGTCCCCCATCCTGGCCTGCCACGCTGCTTGCTCTGGTATGGATTTTGGGGGGACCCCATGCCAAAATGTAAAAGAAAAATTGGAGCTGGGTCTCCTCCAAAATCCTTTCATCTTTAATAATGCTGCCAGACGGACCCAAAAAAAAAAAAAAAAAAAACCGCCTCCCGGCGACTGCTTTCTTTTGGCTTTGACAAATCAAGTGCATGCTTTGGCCAATCAGCAGCCGTCAATGTACTGTGACCTTGCAGTGCATTATGGGGCACTCAAATTTGCAAAACGCCCCATATGTTCGTTTGTTCTGCGAACAAACAACACCCGATGTTTGAGTCAAACTTTCGACTCGAACATTGGGACCATCCTTACTCAAGAGGCAAAAAGCAATTTGAGGTCGCCTGAGACTACATAAGGGACATGCAGCCAGACATGCTGTTCCCTGAGAGCCCTAGTCAGCATTTTTCCAGGCTTGTTGCCCCATTTATAAAACTGAAATGTCAGTTTAACAAATCAGGCCTTAATTTTTTCCGAGCCAAATGAGCCAAATGAGATATCGATTATGAATACAATGTGATGTTCATATCTTCCTCTAATATGAGAGTGCACGAGGGGCACGCTCCTCTTAACACAGTTGGAGAAAGGTAGACAAATGTGTTTATTTTGTTTCGGATAGATTTTTTTTATTTTTTTTTAAACATTCAAAGTTTATTGTGTCAAATAAAATAAGACAGAGTAAATCAAAAAAGAACAACTGCTCGCAGAGCAATACTATTGTTAGGAACATAACAAAGGCAAGCAATACAATAAACCTAAGAATACAGAAACGAGGGGAAAAGAAAAAACGCCCCATGTTGATTGTCAGCAAATCAGGTATATTTAGCTTACTAAGTATTGAAGCTTGCCTAATATCTACATCAGCCTTCTGCTGGCCGGTCTGGACAGTCTATCTGCAACCCAAACCTTTCCTTAATAGCGCATTAAGGCGCAGTCACAAAATGGCCAATACAGGCTAATTCACCAAGCAGCTATCATTAAGTGTCAGGATTTAAACCAGAGAGGGAAAAGAGAAAGACATAGGAAAGATCAAGAGTAGAGGGATATGGTAACAGTCAATGTAGTGCGTATGAGCCTACACCCAGGACCCCTCCCACAGGCGTCCTAAGTAGGCACCTGCGACAGGTTTTCCGAGTATGCAGAAGAATATCTGAACATCACTCATGGTCGCCACATCTCCTGGAGTCTGTCCACCTGATCGGTCAATTGGGCCAGGGTCTCCTCCATGGCATAAACGTCCGAGATTTTCCTGAGCCACTCAGCGATGGATGGAACCCTTAGAGATTTCCAGTATAGAGGAACTAGGAATTTAGCTGCATTCAGTAAGTGTCTCGTCAGAGAGCTTTTATACCTCTTCAGAGAGGTGTTCGTGACATGAAGTAAACAGGAAGCTGCATTCAGGACAATGCTCGTATCAGTAATTTGTTTGATCAACCGAATGACTTTGTCCCAAAACGGTACAATGTATGGGCACTGCCACCAGATGTGTACTAGTGATCCCTTTTCAGTTCCGCACCTCCAACACGCGTCTGGAATTTGAGGGTTCCACCCATGCATTTTAGTCGGGGTATTATACCAGTGGGTCATAATTTTGTAAGTCGTTTCTTGCATTGCAGTACTTATCGAACATTTATGGATCATAATACAAGCGTACCTCCATTGTTTGGGAGTGATCTCAATACACAGCTCCTTTGACCATCTCGCTCTGAGTGCATCGGCGGCTCCATGCTCCTCATTCTGTAGCCATAAATAGGCCAGAGAGGTAGATTTTACACAGCGTGAACCCTCAAGACAGATTGACTCCAAGGCTGTTAAGGGTCTACTGCAAGCCTCCCTCCTAGACAACCCGCCTAGGTAACTATGCAATTGAAAGTATGCCCAAAGGGGCAGCTGTGGAACGTTTGCGTCCCTCTTACGTGCGGCCCAATCCTTTAATACCCCGTCTTTGAAGCAATCTCCCGCTAGAAGAGACCGCGAGTCTACAGACGATCTGAAGTGGGGGTTATTCAGACCCGGTACAAAGCCTGGGTTTTCCCTTAGAGGGGTTAGAGGACCTGGCTGTGAAGTGATCGTAGAAGTCTTAGCAAGCTTATGAATAACTTCTAAAGTGGAGCCCGTGATAGGGTGGGATTTAAGGCCTGGTGGGCAATCGTCCCAGGAGATCTATGGGGCGTACTGGAGTGGGAGCAGGCAAAGCTGCTTCCAATGACACCCAGTCTTTCAGAGAGCCATGGTCAGATGAGCGGCCCTATAGTATGACACAAAGTCAGGTAAGCCCATCCCCCCTCGGTCCTTAGGTTTCAACATCAAAGACTATTTGATTCTGGGTCTTTGCGAATTCCATATAAACTTCAGTAAGATAGATTTCAGCGAGGTGAAAAAGAGCCGGGGAATTTTAAGGGGCAGGGTATGGAAAAGATAGAGCAAACGGGGAAGAAGCACCATCTTAATAATGGCTGCACGCCCGAACCAGGAAAAACGCCCCGATCTCCATCTCTCCAGGTCCACTTCCACATTTTTAAGGAACTGGGGGAAATTTTGTCTATATGTATCTGTCAGATTGGGCGTTAGCCAAACTCCCAGGTATTTCAAAGATCTAGTTTCCCATCTGAAGGAGGACGACGCCCTCACCTGGGACAGGACGTTATCCGGCAACGAGACATTCAGGGCTTTGGACTTGGCATAATTAATTTTGAGGTTAGAAACATAACCATATATAGCGAACTCCTTCAGCAGAACTGGCAGAGACGTTACAGGATTGGTGAGAAAATAGGAGGAGGTCATCCGCGTAAGTGGCGACCTTATATTCCCTGTCCAGAATCTTGAAGCCCCGTATGTCTGCGTTATTCCAGATCATCCTAATGAAAGGCTCCAGAGACAGTATGAACAGAAGGGGAGATAATGGGCACCCCTGCCTGGTGCCATTCGCGATCGAGACCCTCTCCGACAGGGAGCCATTAATCTTTAATTTAGCCGAAGGGCGGATAGATTTGTTATGTGACTTATTTTGCTTTGTTGATTCACTTCAGAATTTACATAGTTAAATAGTTGGTAAGGTTGAATCAAGACACCAGTCCATCTAGTTCAACCTGTGTAGGTTTGTGTGTGTGTGTTTGCGCGCATGTAGAAAATCATTTCCCATATCCCTGTATATTGTTTTCGATAAGATGCACATCCAAGAGTCTTTTAAAACTATCCATACTTCCTGTCGACATCACCGATTGTGTAAGAGAGTTCCACATCCTTACCGCCCTGACAGTCAAAAACCCCTACGCAGCTAATGGCCCTGTATCCTTTTACACTCCCTGGGACTGAAAAGTTTAAAGCCCCGTACACACAACCATTTTTCATGTCATGGAAAAAAACAAAGTTTTTCTTGTGATTCTTGTCAAGCCTGCTTTGCATACATACGATCCTGAAAAAAATGATCAAAATGAGCAAACTTGAGCAAAGCGTGGTGGGGAAGTTCCATTCGAATGGCGCCACCCTTTGGGCTGATTATACAAATTTTCCTTCTCATAACTGTAGTGATATAAATGTCTAGTGTAGTCCGGTTAGATAATTGATATTTAGATGTTGGTATGATGACTATAAATGTGTTGTTCCGCAACACACCAGGCTCTCCAGAGAATGCATTTTATTTGACTTCCAATAGAGAATAAAGTCCAAATTCCACAGAGGATACAAAATCCAACAGAGCATATTATTCAAATCTCTTCCTAGACCTGTGCCTCCATATCAGAGAATACATAAAGGATATATTCTGAGTGACAAGACTTACCTACAGGATTATATTCCCTATCCACTGAATAGCTGAGCAATTTGATTGGCCGTCTTTGATCTACATCCTGTCTTTCAGAGTGACAGGTAATGACCCCAGCCAGAGACCATCACCTATTCCTAATTTTGCATCCTTGCATACTAATATGCTCCCTCTAATATGTAATTAGATTACATGTGGCCTGCGTAATGGTTTGATTGGTTTGATGTGTAAAATAGACCCATCCTGTCTCTTTGCCTATTGACAATCGACAAGCGTCTTTTGATGTGTAACATGTAATTACAGGTTTGATGTGTAAAATAGACGTATCCTGTCTCTTTGCATATTGACAATCAACAGGCCTCCTTTGATGTGTAACATGTAATTACAGGTTACTGAAATCTGGCCTGGAAAATTTTGGACTTATAATTCAATAATACAATATACACATATCCCACGTCCCAAATAAATCGGCCAACATATTACAACATATATTACAACAATAACTTGCTTCTGAGAAAAACAACGACATGAAAAACGATGAGATAAAATAGAGCATGTTCTAAATTTTTAATGCCCATAATTCACGTAGAGAAAACTGTTCTGGAGCCTACACATGACTGCTTTTAATGTCCAATTTAAAAAATTGCATTTTTTTGTCATGAAAAACGGTCGTGTGTACGCGGCATTATAGTGATCACCGTTGATATTGCTAT
Organism: Rana kukunoris; assembly: GCA_029574335.1. Lineage (NCBI taxonomy): Eukaryota > Metazoa > Chordata > Amphibia > Anura > Ranidae > Rana > Rana kukunoris. The sequence continues at coordinate 377,997,908 of CM056050.1, read as the reverse complement.
CATACCTCCCGTCAAGCCTCTCTTCTCCAGGGAAAATACATTTAGTGCTTGTATTTGCTCCTCATAATTGAGGTCATCCAGTCCCCATAATAATTTAGTTGCCCTTCTCTGGACTCTCTGCAGCTCCAGCACATCCTTTCTGAGGATTGGTGACCAGAACTGGACAGAATAGTCCAGATACAGCTCCCCTCAAATGTAAATAAGAGAGCATCCCCTTCAGCCTTTGCGATCCATCTCAAAAGATCAATGTTAAGTCAGTGGGCAATTGCCATCTATCTAGTCATTCCAGTGACTTCTACAGGCCCTGTGAACAGCTCCCAGAGCTCACTGCCTGAGATTGTCACTCAGTCTGCTGGCAGCAGGTGGCATTCAATAAGAGCCAGTATGTGAGTTGTGCCAGATTTGGGGAGTATGACAGTGCCGTATGTGGACCTGGAGGAGGCAGAGTCTTGTTGTGTCTGTTCTCCCCTCTTACAGATCCAAGGTTGAGGTGGCATATTCACTCCCCCAGAGCGGAACTATATTGGGGACTAAGGTGGATTGGAAGACTGAGGTGAGGAATAAGGATAAGGGATCCTTACCGGATCAGTCCCACTGTATTTTTGAGATCTTCTTGCTATCAGGCATGTAGGCTGTTGGGCTGAAAATGTGGGTTTTGGCAGGGTTAAAGCACAAAGGGCTCGGAACTCTTTGGTCTTGGACATTGTGGAGAGATTTGGAATCTGATCGATTGATTGCTTTTATGGACAGGTGTCTTTTTTATACAGGTAATTAGGAGAACTCTCTTTAAGAGAGTGCCCCTATTTTCGTCTCATTATCTGTATAGAAGACACCTGGGAGCCAGAAATCTTATAGGGGATCAAATATTTATTTCACTCATTACACGTTTCTCTGGATATGTTTGTTGTTATTCTGTCTCTCACTGCCAAAATGTACCTACCTTTTAAAATGTTAGAGTGATCATTTCTGGTCAAAAACGCGGTGACGTACAACACTATGACGAGCCTAGAATAGAGAAGTTCAATGCTTCCGAGCATGCATCAAATTGTTTCCGAGCATGCATGTTTTTTTTACATCTGTCGGAATTCCATACAGACGAACAGAATTTCTGATAGAAATTGTTTCCGTTGGGAAAGAAGAGAACATTTTCTCTTTCTAAATCCGTCAGAATTTCCAACGGAAAAAGTCCAATGGGGCATACACAAGGTCGGGAAATCCGATGAAAAAATTCCAACTGACTTTTTCCTTCTGTAATTCTGACCGTGTGTATGCGGCATGCGTTTCTCTTTGTGGCAGTAAAGTCTGACTTTATTTTTTCCATTGAGTACTGTTTCACATTATAGATGTAGTTAGATTTATATTTGCAGTAAAACAGTAAACCTAAAGACATTTTTAAAGTGGAGCTTCAACCTAAAGTAGAACTTCCACTCATCGTAACCCTCCCCCCTCCGGTGTCACATTTGACACCTTTCAGGGGGAGGGGGTGCCGATACCTGTCTAAAGACAGGTATTTGCACCCACTTCTGGCCACACAGTCTGCGGGGAGACTGCGGGCAGGATGTCAGATCCCGCTCCCCCGTTGTGTTCTGGGAAACACATGGCTCCCAGAACACAGCTGGGACCAGTGAGCACGGCGCCGTAGGGAACCGGGCAGTGAAGCCGCAATGCTTCACTTCCTGGTTCCCTCACCAAGGATGACGGTGGGGGCAGCAGAGTGATGAGCGATCGGAAAGTGTCCTAGTATTAAAAGTCAGCAGCTGCAGTATTTGTAGCTGCAGGCTTTTAAATGTATTTATTTTTTGGCGGAGATCCGCTTTAAGTATGAATGTACAGTAAATCTTTGCCCATCACAGCAAAAAAAAGGTATTATGACTTACTTCCTTCTTTCTTCTCGTGGCTGTTTTTAGGGAAATGGGCAATGAAGGATATCTAAACCCAAGAAAAAAAGTCTAATTTAATATATTGCAGCTTATAATTCCTGGCAATTTTTAGCAAGTACAGAAAATACTTGTTAAACTTATGCCGCGTACACACGATCACTTTTCGGCATGAAAAAAACAACATTTTTAAAAACGTCATTTAAAATGATCATGTGTGGGCTTCACATCGTTTTTTTTTTTTTCATTTAAAATCTTTTATTGAAAGGTCAGAAGATAAACAGTCACACGTGTATGAGCATTCCATCGCAGGCGCAGCTGGATAGAAATACCCAGAGGGTTGCCAAAAATCAGGTTAAACATTGATATAATAAGAACAAAACGTTTTCTAATGGGCCCAGTACGTGGGGAGTAGCAGAGCCACTAGGGTGACAAAAAGATCTAAAATAGTGAGCAAGCTCTGCAGTATTGCAAGCGGCGAATGGCAACTAGTCTTCGCATAACATTGCGAATACGATTGCGTCAACAGATTCCGCAGTGAGTCGGATGTGGACGAATACAGTCAGCTATAAACGCCACATCCCAGTAGTCCTAAGAAAGGATAGAAATCAAAGGTAGTATAGCAAAGAAACAGAGGGGGAGGAAGGGTGAGGGAAGGAAAGGGGGGGGGGGGCAGGCAGAACTTGACATGCAGTCACATTGCCGAAAGAATTCTCCCAGGGACTACCCCGACATCGCCGCCTCATATGCCGGCGAGTATCTGAAAGAGAACCAATGTTGCCATGTATCATGAAAGCTCTCAACCAAACCCCTGTCTTGAGCCAAGGTGTCCTCCATCTCACAAATCTCGGCGACTCTGTGGAGCCAGTCAGAGATGGTCGGGACCCTAATGGAGTTCCAGTGCAGGGGTATCAGGGACTTGGCCGCGTTTAAGAGGTGCATGGTCAGGGACCTCTTGTAGCGTGCCAATGAAAAGAAGGACAGGTGTAAGAGGCAGCAGGCCGCGTTCAGAACCAGTTTGGTTTCTGTGATCTGTTTGATCAAACAAAGTGTTCTCTCCCAGAAGGCAGAGATCACAGGGCAGCTCCACCAAATGTGGAGCAATGTGCCCCTCTCTGTCTGGCACCTCCAACACGTGTCCGGCTTCTGCGGGTTCCATTTATGGAGCCTGTCAGGAGTGTGATACCAGCGCGTTAGGAGCTTGTAGCTCGTTTCCTGGAGTTTGGTGCTGATTGAGCATTTGTGTGCGAGGGTGCAGGCATACCTCCACTGTTTCTCCGAGATCTCCATCCCAAGCTCCTCCGACCACTTCTCCCTGTGTCCGGCCCTCTCCACACCGCCAGCGTGCTGTAACCAATAGTATGCCACTGAGGTGGCCCTATCTAAAGGGGATTGCGCGCTACAAACGGTCTCCAGGTCAGTCAGTGGTCGAATGAGGTCTCGGGGTTCCCTGAGTTTGCCCAAGTAGCTACGGAGTTGAAAATAGGTCCACAATTTCATTTCGGGGAGGTTGTGTTCAGACCTAAGGGCTGTCCAGTCTCTAAGTCTGTCCCCCACATAACACTCGCATGCCAGCAGGGGAGTACACGTGGGCACCTTCCTAAGAGTCGGGTTACTCACGCCCGGGATAAAGTCAGGGTTGTCCACCAAAGGCGTAAGGGGGCCAGGAGAAGTGGAAATCCTCTTTCGCCCTGCTAGAGCGTGAAATATGTCTAACGAGGCTCCCGTTACAGGGTGTCTACGCAAGGAGCGGGGGTAGGCATGTCTAGGGATCCACGGCGAGAATTTAAGTGGGATTGGACTGAGCTCCGTTTCCAGAGCCACCCAATCCTTCGTGGACCCATGGCAGTGCCAGTCAATGATCCTGGCAAGGTGCATCGCAACATGGTAGTTTTTAAAGTCAGGGAGACCTAACCCACCCAACTCCTTGGGCTTCATCAAGGTGGACAATTTAATTCTGGGTGGTCTACGATTCCACACGAATCGCAGTAGAAGCGCGTTCAGAGATACAAAGAATCGGCGGGGAATCTGAACCGGAAGGGTATGCATCAAGTAGAGAAATCTTGGAAGTACCACCATTTTAATAATGGATGCCCGTCCAAACCAGGAGAAGTTTCCCTTGTCCCATTGGGCCAGGTCCTTCTCACAATTTCTAAAGAGGGGTGGGAAGTTCTTTTCAAAAATATCTGAGAGTCGGGGTGTAAGCCAGGTTCCCAGGTATTTAAGAGCCCCCGGTTCCCAACGGAAGGAAAATTGGGCTTTGGTTGCTGCCAGCAGCCTATCCGGTAATGAAATGTTTAGTACTTCTGATTTGGTATAATTGATTTTCAAGTTTGAAACGTAGCCATAGTGTGAGAATTCCTTCAACAGATTGGGAAATGTAATGTGTGGGCCAGTCAGAAAAAAAAGGAGATCGTCGGCGTATGCCGCCACCTTGAACTCGCTCTCTCCCACCCGGAACCCCGCCACTGCCTCATTGAGTTTCACTGTCCTAATGAAAGGTTCGAGCGACAAAATAAATAACAAAGGCGACAACGGGCACCCTTGTCTCGTGCCATTCTTTATCGTCACTCTGCTTGAGAGTGTGCCGTTGATGCGCAATTGTGCCGACGGGTCCTGGTAGAGTGCAGCTATCCAAGATAGCATGTGTGGACCCAGACACACCCTCGCACAGACCGCCATCATAAAGTCCCAGGCCACCCAATCAAAGGCCTTCTCCGCATCAGTAGACAGGAGAAGGCCCTCGATGTTGCGATCCCTCGCTGCCTGTATGAGCAGGAGTGCCTTGGTGACATTATCCTTGGCCTCTCGGCCTGGCATGAAGGCCACCTGCTCCATCCCTATCAGGCCTGGGAGAAGCGGCCTCAGCCTTGTAGCAAGAATTTTCGCGAACATTTTCACGTCTAAATTCAGCAAGGATATAGGGCGATAGCTCGCACAATCCGTGGGGTCCTTGCCCGATTTTGGTATAACCGTGATATGCGCAGTCAGAAAATCCGGAGTGACCCGTCTAGGTGAGGACAGCGAGTTCAAGGCGTCTCTAAGTGGTTCAGTGAGTTGGCTAGAGAAAGTCTTAAAGTATATAGCCGAGTATCCGTCCGGACCTGGGCTTTTCCCTGATTTCAATTGTTTGATGGCCTGAGTGATCTCCAGGGCCGTGATCGGCTCTTCGAGTAGGGACATATCAGTGTGTGAGAGGACAGGGAGGCCACTGTTGGTGATGTAGTCATGAATGATCTGCGGTCTGTCTCCAGTCATGTGTGGTTGTCTGTGTTGCGGTGGGAGGGCATAGAGCCTAGAGTAGTAGCTGTGGAAATGGTCCGCAATCGCATCCGACGTCACATCCAGGCCCCCATCTGATCTTTTGATCCCTGCGATGTGGTTAGACGACGAAATCTCACGCAATGCCCTCGCCAGGAACCTACCTGCTTTATTCCCCGATTCGTAATATAGCTTCTTTTTAAAGAACAGCATGCGTTTAGCCGTGGAATCCAGCAAGTGCTGTAGGTCCCGACGCGTTTCAAGTAGCCGGGACGCTGAGTCAGTGGAGAGGGATTGTTTATGCAGCGTTTCCAATGCGTTAATTTGGTCAATCAGCTTTTGGGTCGCAGCCTCCTTTTCCCGCTTTCTGCGCGAGCCTAGTCCCATTAGGACCCCCCGCATGGAGCATTTATGGGCCTCCCAAACGGAAAGTGGATCCGAGCCCGGGGTCACATTGAGTCTAAAAAATTCAGTCAGATTATCAGTCAAGGTAGGAAGTGTCACTGGGTCCGTCAGGAGAGAGGCATTAAGCCTCCAGGAAGGTTGTCGTCGTGTAGGGTTCGCCAAATCCATGGAAATGGCGGTGGGCGCGTGGTCCGAGAAGGACTGTATGCCTATGCGGGCCTCTGTCACCGTCCCGAGGTCTCGCTGGGACACAAAGATATAGTCTAGTCTCGCATACCTAGAATGCGGAACGGAGAAATGTGTAAAGTCCCTACCGTCTGGGTGGAGAAAGCGCCAAGAATCAATGAGTTGTAGTGACTGGAGCATCAGTTTGATAGCTTTGAGGATTCTATAGGATATGCATGTTTTCCCGTTGGAGGTGTCCACTAGGGGGTTCAAGGGCACATTAAAGTCACCCCCTAAGATTATGCACCCCTTGGCAAAACCGCGGAGCTCACGGACCACTGTTTGGCAAAATGACCTATGTGCCTTGTTAGGGAAGTACACATTCGCTAGAGTCAACGGGGTGCTTCCGTACATTCCCCGTACAAAAAGGAATCTGCCTTCTGGGTCAGTCAACTGTTCTAGTGCCTCAAATGGGGCTTCCCTACTCACTAAAATCGTCACCCCCTTTGACTTGGAGTCGCTGTTTGTCGCGTGGAATGCCTTAGGGAAATATGTACTGGAAAGCCTGGGAACGTTGTGAGTCCTGAAGTGGGTCTCTTGTAAAAAGACAAAATGGGGCCTACCTTTTTTAAGTTCCCTCAATAGGGAGATGCGACGTTCGGGGATGTTCAGACCCCTCACGTTGTGGGAGATCACCAGGGGGGTTCCACCCAACGTGGAGTAAGCCATGACGGAGAGCCGAGACGGAGAAGGCGGAGGAGCCCTAGGAGTCGACCTGTGAGAATATAACAATGATAGTAAATTAGCAATGCGACCGCCCCAATTAAAGATGACAGGGGTTAAACAGATGTCAGTTTTCGGCCAGGAGAGGTTGGCAGGGGGGAGGGCGGGGTGAGGAAATCAGGTAGAGGAGGGGGAGGGAAGGGAGACTCAGCAGAAGAGAAGGAAGGAAAACAAGAGAGAGATTGGAGCAATATGAATATAAGAGGCGGATCTCTCCCCGGGGATAAAAACAGATACCCCCGACGGAGAGCCTCACCTACACAGTGTGGTGCACCCAGTGACTCGGAGTACACAGGGTGCCTTGTGGGGCAGAAGGGAGGCAGCGGCGGTTTGACCGCAGCTCCTCAGTACCTCTGTTTAAAACAAAAACAGTTAAACCAGAAACAGTATAACCAACAGGGTAGAGTACACACACAGCCCTACCAGCTGAAAGTGGAATGAAAGCTAGATGAAGTCTTACACCCGACCAGGGTCAAAACAGAAATAAGGCAGCGGGCAACTAAAGTAATTGAAAGACCCGTTAGTGGTGAGCACAGATGAGCAGGGTGCAATCCTCAAATAGCTTGTTCCCCTCAACAAATGAAATCAAATTAATACAAATCAAAACCAACCCCCCCCTCCCAAAAAAAAAAAAAAAAACCCAAATACACATATATCAGAGAGAGACATGACACAATACTTGACCAGTGTGTGGCATCCCGGTAGGAGAGGTCCCACGACTCCCGAGGGAGCAAAAAAAGGGAACAAAAACAAAAGGAGCAAAAACATGTACATAGTCGTCAGCTAAGAGTCAGCAAGTCTATCTCCGGGCCGATGGCCGCTGTATGTCGCAGGACATCCAGCCGGGCCGCGACAGGCTGCGGTCAAGAGCAAAAACAATGAGCCACGTCCAGGGCAATGGGTAAACTGAAGATGAGGGGGGGTCAGCCTCTGGGTGCTGGAAACGTTCGCATCCAGGCTTAAGGTGTCCCTAGGCAGCAAGCCATTGGCATCAGGCAGGGTGACAAGCATGACCAACTGACTGGAGCCTGTCCGCGAGGGAGCATCAGATCAATTTTGGCAGCTCTCGGACCAGACAGCCTGTGATCCAGGGAGGCGAGTCGGGAGAGTTCGAACAGCGGGGAAGGGAACGAGGAATCAAGCTCACCTTGTGCTCACGGGGTCTGATAGGCAGAGTCACTCACCCCCGAGGTTCCGTCGAGCTCCCGCCTGACGATTCGGGGTGTCAGCTTTCGATCCTCCTCCTCGGCCATGTCTAGCCTTCTTTGCGAGCCTCTTGTCCGGCGTGGATTGTGGGGATTCTGGAGGGCTCCGATCCGGAAGGGGATGCAGGAACTCCGAATACCAGTCGGGTAATTCGACCAGGTCGAGGCCCAAAGCCTCACAAAACTCAGGCAGGTCTGCTGGCACTCGGAGTGTGTGTTGGTGGCCGTTAAGGGTCACGTTCAAGGCGAAGGGGAAACGCCAGGTGTATCTGATGTCTTTGTCCCTTAGTTTGTCCAGAAGAGGCCGTAGAGCTCTCCTATTCCGCAGAGTGATAGGGGAAAGATCCTGGAAGAGTAGGATGTTAGCTCCATTGAAGACAAGGTGGTCACTCCTTCGGGCCTTGCGCATAATTTCCTCCTTGAGCCCAAAACTTTCAAGGCAGCATATGATATCTCTCGGCGGGGCTGTATCAGGACCCCTAGGCCTGAGGGCCCTGTGCGCCCTCACAAAGCTAATCTCTGCATCTTCCTGCCGATCTAGGAGGTTGTTGAAGACACTGTGCAGGGTAGTGACAATTTGGGCCGAGTCAACCGACTCTGGTATCCCCCTTACCCGCACATTGCACCTCCTACCTCTGTTGTCGAGGTCCTCCAGGTGGCGATTCATGTCAATAAAATGATGTGCATGGGTCGCCGCAGTCTTCTCTATCCTCTGTATGGCCCTGTCTCTGCGTTTCCCGGCCGTCTCCGTGGCGGCCATCTTCTCGTTCAACACGAGCATGCTGGTTTTAAGGTCCGTGATGGCTGCTGAAAAAGCGGCTTTGATGTCCGCGGCGATCACGGACATGTCCGCCACCGTCAGGGGATGGTCCGCACCAGATCCATTCCTGGCTGAGCTCTCCGGGGCCGATTGGGAGTCGTCGCTGTAATCCTCCTCATGGTAAGCCGGCGCCATTTTGGGCCCAGGCACAACGCTGCGGCGCGCCGACCTCGGCTTAAAGAGTTCCTCTATCCTTCGACCGCTTATACACCCACCACCACCTGCCTGTTTGCGATCCACCTCCTGGGATGATCCCCAAATGAAAAAAGGCCACCCAGCTGAAGAGATTGCTGGATTTCTTCCCGCCGGTTGGCGTGCGATCTCACCCAAAATTTTGCAGGCGCCAGCTGCATCGAGCCCGGGCTCGTTTGGCGGATCCACCTAACACTCTCCTGGTGCCTCCACTCCGCTCTCCCATAGCCCAATAAAGTCAAAACCACGTATGGCAGCAGACACACAGCAGGTGAGCACATGCCAGGACTCTATAGAGAACACGAGATAGCTTGTTCATCTCATTAACGAGTTCCCTTCTGCTGACAAACCAATACTAGACACAACCTTAAAGGACATGCTTGTTTCCCTGCATGCAGATATATTGCAGTACATGAACAATTTTAAGGCTAAAGTGGGAGAGCTGGGGAGATGGGTAGACCACATTGAAAAGAAAATGGGTGACTTTGCTTCCTCACACGATACATTAGTCGATGCTCATAATGATCAATCTAACGACATATCCTGGCTTAAAGCTAAGGTGGATGACCTTGAAGACAGGTCAAGAAGAAATAACCCAAAGATCTGTGGTGTCCCAGAGGCTATACAACCCGCATAGTTAGAGGGATATGTCAGAGACCTCATGAAAGTGTTCCTACCCTCAACAGCTGAGTCAGATTTTATCATCGATCAAATCCCTCAATTTCCCAAGCCATCCCACCTTCCAGACAACATCCCTAGGCATGTTCTGGTGCAGGTACATTTTTACCATGCCAATGAACAGCTCATGATAGCAATTCAATAAAAAATCCCCAACCTCCAGAAAGGTTCTCACACATCCAGCTGTATGCAGACCTTTCCCAATAAAACAATGCAAAAACTCAAATCACTACTGCCTGTGAAGAAAGTGCTACGCAACCACAGCATTCCATACCGCTGGGGATACCCAACAAAACGAACTGTCACCCATGATGGAAACACCACAGTGATCACCTGCTTGGAGGAAGGCCTAGTGTTCCTTTGCTCTTTAGACATTATACCTGAAAGAACCGCTGAAAGCTCCTCTCCATCTGCAAGGCTGAACAACCAGGGTGATTGGCAAACGGTTTCGCAAAAGAAGAAAAACAAAAAACAGAACACCTAGATACCCCACATACAAAATTAACAACGACCTACTGGATTCCTAAAGCACTATGGAGCACATAGTGCACAAACTTTCCCCTCCTCAGTAGAAATGGGCAGCTGTTCTGCCTCCAGATTCCTGTTTGAATCTAACTTTTTTACAGAACAATTTATTTTCCTGTTGTATGTTTTTTTCCCCTTTGTACCTTGTTTTGTCTCCCCTCCCACTGGTCTGACCTACAGGAGATGAACTTCACCATCACTAGAACCTGCCTGCAAAGACTTCCCTCCATTTTCCGCACCCTGGACTTTACCACACAAGGACTAATTGGAACCTCCAGAAGGTACTGTCAGCATTTTTACCTAACCTACACCTATGGTCTTTAAAATAGTATCCTTTAATATGCACAGACTAAACCACCCAGCTAAGAGAGCCTCGGTTTGGAGAGAAGCGCTTAAGCTTCAGGCTGATGTTCTCTGTATACAAGAGACCCATTTTTTAACCTGTAAAATACCCCACTTCCACCACAAAAAATGTCCTCACATGGCCTCCGCGCCTACAAAACAATAAAGAGTTCTCATTGCCATTAAGGACTCTGTAGCTTTTAACCTACAAGAAACTCAGGTCGATCCGGAAGGACTTTATCTAATCCTGATAGGAGAACTTAACAACAAACCCTTTACTATTGTGAACCTTTATGCGGATAACTCCAACCAAATACGATTTCTGAAGAAACTGTTTCGCAGAATAGCCACTACCGAAAGAGGCTCCCTGTTGATATACGGAGGCTACAATTCAACCGCGGATTTCAGCCTCACATTCAGAGGATGTTTATGATGTCTGTAGATGCCAACATTCAAATAAACGGGACTATTCCTTGGATAAACGAATCTCAGCTGGACCACCGTGATAATCCCTCAACTTGTTCCCAGTAACGGCAAGTTGAATCCCATGACTAAGCATTTACTGCAAAACATGTCTCGAACGTGGCTACAGTTTTACTAGCTTCACTGACTAGAGACGCCGTTGCTGTTTAGACAACTTCTTGTTACTGGGAGCCTGGAAAACTGGAGTGTGGTGAACCTATAGCAACTGAGCACACACCTCAGGTCTGCCGTGACCGCCTAGCACTGCAGAGCCAATTAAACACTGATGTTTGCTGTGATTTGTTTGAAGCTGACTTTTAATTTCTTACATGTGAGTTTAATGAATGAAGTGTTGCTGTGATTTTGAATTAAACTGGTGGTACAATTTTACACTATTGAAGCACTTCTTTTGTTTTCATGTATATTATTGAGGAATTATCACGGTGGTCCAGCTGAGATTCGTTTATCCATTTGTGGGATCATACACAAGTAATTTAGCCTAACACGAGAGTGAAAGGCAAATCCGTCTGGTGAGTGCGTTTTTCAGAGGGGATTTATCACAGCACGGTGGTGAGGTGGAAGGTTCACAGAATAAGGAATTTTCTCATCAAATTTGTTCATCAATTTTTCATGGACTTTATATTACTTGTCACGTGGTGTTACTGAGTTTATATGTTATTTATTATTATATTAATTAGCGCTGCAATTTTCTAACACCTATTCAGGTTAAGTTTTTTTCATTTTAATATTCCAAACATTGCCTATCCCACTGCCCAATACCCTTCTTAGAGCCTTAAACTCCCTGCTCACACGTTTCATGATTTTGGTGCTCCAAGTGACCACGGTGTTCCAAGGCTCTCCTAGTCAAGCATAGGCTTGTGGGGGGGTATGGGTTTAATAGGTATCCATGACTACTTCAGATCCTCTCACCCAACTCAAAAACTGGTTTAACCTCTCCCCCGGCATTCTACGTAGTAACATTGAACAGGCTCTAAGCTTGACTAAAGACTTACAGTACGCTCCCTCTTGATCCTTGACACCTGGCAGCCACTCACCACACAAAGCCTCTCACCCACTATGCAAACCTCCCTGCTGGCTTGGGGAGACCTTTGTAAACTACTAACGTCTACCTCTCATTAGATAGACATTCCCATACCCCTCAATATCATTGCACATATGATCTCAAACTTCACAACCAGTGAGTGGCAAAATAAAGCCATAAAGTTGATTTTAGATCTATATACTACAACACCCTTAAATCTTTCACCACACTCCAAGCACAATGCAACTTACCGTCCGCTGATTGCAATAAATACAACCAAGTTTCCCATCTTCTAAGATCCAGCTGTTCTGGACCTGCAAACACCTGACCAGCTTTTGGAACAGCATATTTTGCTCTATCTCTAACATTACGTGGATCCTGACAACCCCAAGCCGAGCTTGGCAGTATTAAATATAGGCATATAGGCATAGAGAACTCCCCCCCCCCATTTTTTGTGTTGTCATTACACACATTCTTCTGGTTGCCAGAACATTGATAGCAAAACATTGGAAATCCAAAAAGGCTCCAAACACCTCCGAAGTACTTGATGCTACCCAATCCCACTATGTCTATGAATCCTTACTGGCTAGTAGAGGTGGTACTAGAAAACAGTTTGATACCTAATGGAAAATCTGGAAAAACTGGTATAAATTAAATAGCATACTCATTCTTTGATGATATTATCCCTCATCCCCATCTACTTCTTTCTGCTTTTTTAAAGGTCAGACCAAAGTTAATTTCCCTTTCAACCTTGTTCATACCCCACCCTATGTTTTATCTCATAAAAATGTTGTTTTAATTTTATTTTATATACTTCATTCCCAAAGTATACTCAGCTATGGACACTCTGAGATTAACACTTTTTCAGTATAGATTTTCTTTTGACCATTGGCCTATTATTTTACGATTAATGTTTCTCCTACAACTACTCTGTTCTAAAATTAGGTAATCCAATGATTGTTATGTACATTTATTTGTGCTTTAAGAGAAAATCTATAATATACTGCTGAGTGTATATCTTTATACTTTTGTACTACTTGTACTCTTTGTTGTTATATGAAAAATGTCAATAAAAAACTTTTTTTTTTTTTTTTATAAAAAAAAGAATGAAATGTGTCATTGAATATGTACCCCTTGTTGGTTGAAGGTGGCTGATAATGTCCATGTTTCATTCATACTTAACATCATGCCGAAGATAATAAAGAACGGAACAATGTAGAGCAACTTATCAGTGATTTTACTGTGATTTTGCCACAATTTTCTATTTTTTTTTTTTTTTACATTTCCTTTAACAATCAGCTATAAACAGGTTAAAAAATGCAAATTGTGGCAGTACTTGCGTTTTGGATGTGGGTCCATTAAATTCTATTACATGCAAAACGCTGCTTTTTGCAGGAAAAAAGTCCCTGACCCTTTCCAAAAATGCAGAGGCACAAAAAAGCCTTGATGTGAACATGTTCCATAGGAAACCATGTTAAAAAAAATCCCTGCATTTCTGCAAAATGCATCAAAAACGCATTAGTGTGGATGGAGCCTTAGTGATAAGACTGCAAGTTAGTTCTAGGATAAAATATGCACTTTTATCTGACTAGAAAAAAATCTTTGAAGACTATTGCGACTCTCAGCTATTGCAACAAACATGATAGTTCTAATTATAGTATTTTTTTTAACATACACTATTTTTATTATTTTAGTTAAAATAAAATATCAAGTGTATGTCAAAGAGCTATATAAATACCATAACTCATACCAAAGTATGAGCAATACCTCTTCTGGAGCTACAGTATGTGAATCAGAATTTCATAATAACTAGAGGACAAAGACAATCAGGCCTTAGGTATGGAATAATAATACAAGGCAATTAAATAGGAGCATAATCAGCATTAAACTATGATATAGTAAGAAAAAGGAAGATGTGAATATAGATAATGTAGCTTCAAGATTGAAATTCCACCCTCCGGAGCCTATTCTGGAAGCATGAACAATGAATCTTATAGAATAATAATACCTTTTTTTGTAGTCAGAAGAAAGCCTCTGTTTCCAAGACTATCACTCTTTTCATCTGTATTAAAAGAAATAATTGTAAAATAATAGAAGTGATTGAAAAGGAAATATCTATATTTCTGAAATGTTTTAATTCCTTCTTAGCAAAGTTTGATGAAATAATTGAATCAGATGCAATTTGCTAAGTTTTAGTGTATAGTAATTGCAGATGTGGAATTAAAGTTCCTAATATTGTTTGTTTAATGTACATGACACAAATGGAACATTTTGAGCACTTATTATCTACTTTTCCTCTAACAAGTCTTCTTTTAGATAATGAGCCATTTTACCATGCAATTAGATAATGGTGCTAATTAGTTAATTAGATAGGTAGACATTTAAACAATGTTCATTTCCTCAGCACATCTTTATAACTTGCACTTATAATCCATTTTTGTTAAGTTATATAATGTATAAATGAACCATATTGAAGAGCAATTTTCTAGTGCAATTTTTTAAAATTTTGGTACACATTTTTTTTTCAGCAAGCTATTCAAAGCAAATATCATTTTGACTACCATGTTTTGAAACCATATCTCCCCTCTATTTAAAAAGAGAGATGTAGAAATAAAAAAATATTGTTGACTTTATGGTCTATATGGTATATTTAATGTATTTTTTTTATTAGTTTTCGATAGAATAGGGGAAATGTAAAATCCCTCTAAAATTGCTTGCCATCTATTTCCTATTGAGGATATTCCCCCTCACTTCCTGTCCCTTGGAATCAACCGATTCAATCTAGAAAGACACAAAGTGTTTCAGAGCTTGTGCGGTACTCCCAGAGGTTTGTGTGTGTGCTCCTTTATCATGTGCGGCACATGAAACGCATTGCATATTGCCGGATAGAAGGACGACTTCCTGCTGGCACTGCGGGTCACACTTCCCTCCACAGCCCTGTAAAGCTTCCAGGCTTTCATCATGGCAGTTGTCATTGGGCGACTGGCCGCTCACCTCTCTCCAGGACAGCCATCTTGATTTCATACGAGCACACAGTTGACTCCAGCCCGTGGATGTAATTTTTACTCCAGATGAGCTTGCTTTTATTATGCACCATGTGAGTGACCAATTTTTGGTTTGTTATTAAATGTTCTTGAAGATACCACACTTAGAGGCGCTTTTTGATTTATTGGCATTTATACCTATACACAGTGCATGCTTTAACTCTTGGATCAGATGCCATGTGTGGACTATATTTTCCTATTCTAATATACAGTAGTTGGGCTCCTAATATGCACTTTGTTACCTCAGAGACAGTGGCTACTCTAAATCCATAGGCGTTTACTACACATTTTTTTTTGGTGAATAATAAAAGATAGCAATTAATACACATGTATTGAAAATAATGCATGCTTAAAGTGGATGTAAACCCCCTCTTATCATTTCTAAATTACTTCCATAGTGCATATCCATAAGGATATACATGCCTCCTGCATGTATCCTTATTTGTCAAATATCTCCCCTTTAGCTGTTTTGAGCCCTACAATACTCCAGATTCTGTGGGCAGGCCTGTTGTGTGGGGCTTATGGGTGGAGTCGTGATCTCAGAAGACTCTGCACCCACCTCTACACTCGCCTTGGCCAGGCTTTGATATTTATACCACTAAACTTCTGCTGGTCTCGTGGATTATGCCCCACTAACATCCAGTCAAACCCAGAAAAGTCACCACATGATTTTAACATGCCCAATCATGCTCAGGTGTGGAGCAGCCAATCCTGGGAGAGCTGGAGAAGAAAGGAGGGGGATGTGAAATACACAGAATGCCTCTCTCACACATGTGCATGAGTTAAGGAAATCACCCAGTCTTTGTGACAAGACTGGGCACAGATGAAATGGCATACTCTGCTGTAACAGATATGAATCTCAATCAAAAAAATGGGGCGTACATTCACTTTAAAGCGTGGGTTCACCCAAAAAAAATGTTTTTAACATTATATTCAGCCGAGTTGTGAGATAGAGATTACGGCAATGAAATAAAAAAAAACAGCGTACATACCGTATTTTCACCGCGGCTTCTGGGTATGTTAACTGTGGCACTGGGCGTTCCTAATTTTCCATTTCCAGTTTCTCAATGATGCCTGTTTTTGAGGGCCTTTTTTCCGCGATGTGTGCGTCCCAGGATGACCACCAGACCCTGTGGAGTGCATGTTAACTATGAGTGGAACGCATGACGCCAGCAGACTTCCACACCATGTGATGTCCATGCTGTTGTAGCTGGATGCGCCGTGGTTGTGTTTGGAGTGCACCGTAACGCGTACTGATGACGTCATTACATCACGTCGGTCGCGCATACAGGGGTGGAGTTTGCTCATTGGTTTGCAGAGTGCCCCAACCTCTCTCCCCCATTGGAGGCAGGATAAGGGAAGTGACAACACTACTATGGTAGTGATTGGGGCACACAACGGAAATCCCCGCCCTCGTATTTCCGGGACTCAGAACGCAAACGATGAAGGGGAGCTGTATTTTGACACGCACGCCAGTTCAGGCATGGCTGAAGGTTCTGGGGGTCTGATGGAGGTGGAGCTAACAGGTACATAAATGCAGGTGAGTGGCAAGTTTTAGCTAGATACCCCAGTTGAAGTCTATCTTAGACAAAACCGGTCGGGTTGCTGACTTGCTAAGTCTCTACTGCATTTTTTTCTTTGGAAATACTCTTGTCCACCCATCAAGGGGGAGAGTTGCTGTTTATTCCTACAGTTTTTTTCTTTCACGTGTGTTTTTTTAATTTTCTTTTTACTTGGTTCCTGTCACTAGTGTGATGTTTTGGAATTTTTTATTAAATTAATAATTTTTACACTATGAGGAGCTATTTTTCTTTTTCTTTCCCTTCCTGCGCCTGAGAGTTATTGGGCACTATCATAGTGCTATCATAGCAACGAACTATCCTGTGGACACCGGTACATCTTGGAGACTACCCCCGCCTAGGACTACCATCCTGACGATAACCGGATTAGACAATCGGTCTATACAAGCTCCAAAGACCCCCCGCCGTAGGGTGAGTTGAGGGTCCATCTCATCCGGTAAGGGTACCTATCTGTCTCTGTATGTCCATTATGTGAGGATTGCTTCTTGAAATATACATCCTATCCAAACTAACCAGCAAGAGGATATGTTCGTCACACCTACACGGTGTATGGACTGACATTTCATGTGATTGGTTGTCCCCATCAATTCACAGTGGACATTGTGCTATTGTACATTCTCATTTCGCATGGTTCTAACACATATTTATATTCATAGTATTACTATAATTTTTTCACTGATACTGTTTTTCTAAATGGGTTTGAACACCTGTCTATTTGATTGATGGTATGTTAAATGATCACCTAGGTGGGAATATTTTGATTAATTTCCCTAATCTTCTTGAATAGTTGGATTTATTTTTTAATATTTTTTTCTATTTGTTAATCGCAAATTCACGAAATCCCATGGTGGGATTATACAGCAGGATTTGTGACACTCACCACTAACTTTACTGGGGAGACCCTATATAGGGCCCCCTTACTGGCGCTACACTTTTTTTTTTATATATTTATGTTTACAAATATCCATTTTGTTGTGTTGGCTGCCTGACCTTTATCCACTTTTCTAGTTAGCGCAATATATTATTACACAAGTTTCTAATTGATTGACATCCTTCTGACCGGCGCATACAGCGCGTCACGAGTTGCCGAAAGAAGCCAAACGTCGGTGCGCAGGCGCCGTATAGAGCCGCACCGACGTTCGGCTTCTTTCGGCAACTCGTGACACGCTGTATGCGCCGGTCGGAAGGATGTCAATCAATTAGGAACACCCAGTGCCGCAGTTAACATACCCGGAAGCCGCAGTGAAAATACGGTATGTACGCTGTTTATTTTTTATTTCATTGCCGTAATCTCTATCTCACAACTCGGCTGAAAATAATGTTAAACATTTTTTTTTTTGGGTGAACCCCCGCTTTAATGCTTTTAATGCACTAGTAAGCCTAGTGCAGAAAGTGACAAGAATTCTCCAGTTTTGACTCCCTTACAGCTAACTTGCGCATTTAATACCTAATCGTGCAGGGGCATTTCAGACACAATTGGTAAGCAATTTTATTTCTATGCAGAAAATTTAACAAAAAACTTAAATAGTAAAATATAACAAGTGAAATAGGAACAACATGTAACAAGGTCATATTCTAGAGAACATATAGTAAAGCAGTTGGACACTGACACCAAGATCCAGAGTTTTGGAGTGGATGAGAGGTTATATCGAGTGCACACTTCGGCTCCATTCACACTAATGCTTTTTTTGATGCATTTTGCAGAAATGCAGGGAAATTTTTTAACATGGTTTCCTATGGAACATGTTCACATCAATGCTTTTCTGTGCCTCTGCATTTTTGGAAAGGGTCGGGGACTTTTTTCCTGCAAAAAGCAACATTTTGCATGTAATAGAATCCAATGGACCTGCATCAAAAACGCAAGTACTGCATTTTTACCGCAATTTTACCGCGATTTTGCGTGATTTTGACGCGTTTTGTTTTATTTATTTCTTACCTGTTTATAGCTGGTTGTTAAAGGAAATGTAAAAAAATAAAAATGGGTGGCAAAAAAAACGCAAAACGCAAATCGCGGTAAAAACGCAGTAAAAACGCACATCAAAAAACGCAGCAAGCACCGCAAAAAGCACTGCAAAAATGCTCAAAAGCAACATGCATAGGTGTGAATCGAGCCTTTAGGTCCACTGTGACTGCAGTGCACTGCTGAGTCAGCACTTTAAGCTTTGCTGTGGTTTTTCATTACGGGCTGTTTTTATTTTTTAGAAATGTGAGTGTAAAGATTGAAGGTTTTGTGTAATATTAAATAAACTGGTTGAAACGATATCATGCTATTGGAGCACTTTTTTCATTGCACATGTGGAGAGATCCTATTTTGAAGCACGGTTGAATAGTAATTGATGTTGTGTGGCTTAAAAAGCATCTGAGCCAAACACGAATGTGGGATGCAAGATTAGCTGGTGAGTGCGGTTTCAGAGGGAGTGGTGTCACATACACGTTTGTGTGGTGGAAGATTTAAGATATAAGAAGATTTATGATTTGGATTTTTTGCATTCAATATCTTCCCTTTAACATTTGTTTTGTTTATGGACTATTAATTTGTCACGTGTCACTGGGTGATATTTTCAATATTCACGTTATACATCAATATTGTCATTGTTTATAGTTGGTGTTATATTGTGTATCACTTTTTAGTGCTACTGTTTTTCCTATTTACACATTAGTTGATTAATAGGTTTAATCTCAGATATTTAAAGCAGTTATTATTAAAGTGAATATACCATTTTTAGATAAACATAAAAAAAAAGGAGCAACTTTATTTAAATGACCTAAGTTGCCTAAGGCTTTGCAATGCTACACAATAGTTGCACTTTGCTGTTCCTTCTTGCAATGAACCCCTTTATGGCTGACAACTTTGCTTAACCACTTCCCGCCCGGCCAATAGCAGATTTACGGCCGGGAAGTGGTTATGAAATCGTGACTAGACGTTCTCAAACGTCTAGCACAATTTCAATGCCGCGCGCGCCCGTGGATCGTTGATGCGGGGTGTCAGTCTGACACCCTGAATCACCGATCTCGGTAACGAGTCTCCGGCGGAGGCTCGCTACCACGTGATCAGCCGTGTCCAATCACGGCTGATCACGATGTAAACAGGAAGAGCCGCCGACGGCTCTTCCTCACTCCCGTCTGACAGATGCGAGTACAGGAGAGCCGATCAGCGGCTCTCCTGACAGGGGGGGTTCGCGCTGATTGTTTATCAGCGCAGCCCCCCCTCGTATGCCCACACTACCACCAGGGATGCCCACACTGGCAGGGCAAAAAAACAAAACATAAAAAAAAAAAAAAAAAACACAGGATAAAAAAATCAATAAAAATACAGGTAAAAAAAAAAAAACATGCCAGTCAGTGCCCACACATGGGCACTGACTGGCAACATATACATCAGTGCCACCCTGCAGTGTGCTTCAGTGCCACACCTCCGTGCCAATACATGGCCAGTGCCCACCTATCAGTGCCCATCTGTGCCACCCATAAGTACCCATCAGTGCCACCCATAAGTGCCGCCTATGAGTTCCAAGTGGCGCCTATGAGTGCCCATTAGTGCCGCCTATGAGTGCCCATCAGTGCCACCTAAGAGTGCCCATCAGTGCCGCCTAAGAGTGCCCATCAGTGCCACCTAAGAGTGCCCATCAGTGCCGCCTAAGAGTGCCCATCAGTGCCACCTATGAGTGTCCATCAGTGTCGCATACCAGCGCCGCCTATCAGTGCCCATCAATGCCACCTCATCGGTGCCCATCAGTACTACCTCATCAGTGCCGCCATATCAGTGCCCGTAATTGAAAGAGAAAACATACTTATTTACAAAAAAGTTAACAGAAAAAAATGAAAATGTATTTTTTTTCTAAATTTCCAGTCTTTTATTAGTTGTTGCGCAAAAAATAAAAACCACAGAGGCGATCAAATACCACCAAAAGAAAGCTCTATTTGTGGGGAAAAAAGGACGCCGATTTTGTTTGGGTGCAGTGTAGCATGACCGTGCAATTGTCATTCAAAGTGCGACAGTGCCGAAAGCTTAAAATTGGCTTCCTGCCAAGAGATGTCCTTAGTCTGATGGGCAGCTGACTTCCTCTGAGCTTGGGTAATCCTGGACCCACATAGCTGTTTTATTTTTCTATGTTTTATATGATTAGAGTTCAGCTGCAAGGAGTGCTGTAAATACATAAAGTATTGTGCATTACTAGGCGTGACCAGCTGCTGATTGACAGGCAGATTTGTGAATTAGCCATTATAATTCTGATACCTACACCTATGTGTAAGCAGGCAAAACCTACATGAGTGTGTTAATTAGTCTCCAAATTCAAGAGTATCATTGCCACACCATCACATAAAGCTACACTAGGTGAAATTAACTGTCAGGATCAACAGGCACTTGTGGGATGTTGCAGGAGGACTAATGCCGCGTACACACGATCATTTTTTGTGATGAAAAAAAACAAAGTTTTCAAAAACGTCATTTAAAATCACTGTGTGTGGGCAAAACGTCGTTTTATGTCTTCAAAAAAACGACAAAAAAAAAATTCGAACATGCTTGAATTTTTGTGTCGTTTTTTCAAAACGTTGTTTTTTTGTGTCATAAAAAGTGATGGTGTGTGGGCAAAACGATGTTGAAAACGACGTTTTTAAAGCCGAGCATGCTCAGAGGCAAGTTATGAGACGGAGCTTCAATGGAACAGAGTGTCACCACGCTTTGCTAGAGCATTTTGGAAAAACAATGGTGTGTATGCAACGTCGTTTTGGAAAATGAAGTTTGGAAAACGTCGTTTTGTTTCATCACTTGAAACTTAGTTTTTTTTTTCATCACAAAAAATGATCGTGCATAAGGCCGCGTGCATAAGGCCGCGTACACACGATGAGATACAGTGCAGAAAATAAGTATTTGAACACCCTGCTATTTTGCAAGTTCTCCCACTTGGAAATCATGGAGGGGTCTGAAATTGTTATCGTAGGTCCACTGTGAGAGACATAATCAAAAAAAAAATCCAGAAATCACAATGTATGATTTTTTTAACTATTTATTTGTATGATACAGCTGCAAAGAAGTATTTGAACACCTGAGAAAATCAATGTTAATATTTGGCACAGTAGCCTTTGTTGGCAATTACAGAGGTCAAACGTTTCTTGTAGTTTTTCACCAGGTTTGCACACACTGGAGGAGGGATTTTGGCCCACTCCTCCACACAGATCTTCTCTAGATCAGTCAGGTTTCTGGGCTGTCGCTGAGAAACACGGAGTTTGAGCTCCCTCCAAAGATTCTCTATTGGGTTTAGGTCTGGAAACTGGCTAGGCCACGCCAGAACCTTGATATGCTTCTTACAGAGCCACTCCTTGGTTATCCTGGCTGTGTGCTTCGGGTCATTGTCATGTTGGAAGACCCAGCCTCGACCCATCTTTAAAGCTCTAACTGAGGGAAGGAGGTTGTTGCCCAAAATCTCGCAATACATGGCCCTGGTCATCCTCTCCTTAATACAGGGCAGTCGCCCTGTCCCATGTGCAGAAAAACCCACCCAAAGCATGATGCTACCACCCCCATGCTTCACAGTAGGGATGGTGTTCTTGGGATGGTACTCATCATTCTTCTTCCTCCAAACACGGTTAGTGGAATTATGACCAAAAAGTTATATTTTGGTCTCATCTGACTACATGACTTTCTCCCATGACTCCTCTGGATCATCCAAATGGTCATTGGCAAACTTAAGACGGGCCTTGACATGTGCTGGTTTAAGCAGGGGAACCTTCCGTGCCATGCATGATTTCAAACCATGAAGTCTTAGGCCGCGTACACACGATCGAATTTGTCCGCTGAAAACGGTCTGATGGACCGTTTCAGCAGACAAATCCGATCGTGTGTACGGGCTGCTTTGAAATTTGTCCGCTACAAACCTGTCCGTCGGATATGTCCGCTGGTTAGTACGGGAAACCAGCGGACATATCCTCCCGCACATGCGTCGTATCCTGTGAATGGATCCGACGCATGCGCGCGGAAGTGTTTACTTCCTGGTGCGTGACGTAGCGGTGACGTGGCGGCGTCAACGTCACCGCCGCGTCACCACGCTGTCTGCTGGCGGGGATTTGGATCCGATGGCATGTACACGCCATCGAAACGAAATCCGATGAGACATGTCCGCTCTAAACTGTCCGTCGGACAAGTTTGAGCGGACATATCTCATCGTGTGTACGAGGCCTAAGTGTATTACCAACAGTAACCTTGGAAACGGTGGTCCCAGCTCTTTTCAGGTCATTGACCAGCTCCTCCCGTGTAGTCCTGGGCTGATTTCTCACCTTTCTTAGGATCATTGAGACCCCACGAGGTGAGATTTTGCATGGAGCCCCAGTCCGAGGGGAGAGATTGACAGTCATGTTTAGCTTCTTCCATTTTCTAATGATTGCTCCAACAGTGGACCTTTTTTCACCAAGCTGCTTGGCAATTTCCCCGTAGCCCTTTCCAGCCTTGTGGAGGTGTACAATTTTGTCTCTAGTGTCTTTGGACAGCTCTTTGGTCTTGGCCATGTTAGTAGTTGGATTCTTACTGATTGTATGGGGTGGACAGGTGTCTTTATGCAGCTAATGACCTCAAACAGGTGCATCTAATTTAGGATAATAAATGGAGTGGAGGTGGACATTTTAAAGGCAGACTAACAGGTCTTTGAGGGTCAGAATTCTAGCTGATAGACAGGTGTTCAAATACTTCTTTGCAGCTGTATCATACAAATAAATAGTTAAAAATTCATAAATTGAGATTTCTGGAATTTTTTTTTTGATTATGTCTCTCACAGTGGACATGCACCTACGATGACAATTTCAGACCCCTCCATGATTTCCAAGTGGGAGAACTTGCAAAATAGCAGGGTGTTCAAATACGTATTTTCTGCACTGTATATCCGATGAAAACGGTCCGACGGACCATTTTCATTAGACATGTCTCCTGGGAGATTTTGGTTTGATGTGTGTACACATGATCAAACCAAAATCCCCGCAGACAGACATCGCGGTGACGTGGCGGTGACGTTGATGCCGCCACGTCACCAAACCAGGAAGTAAAATGCTTCCACGCATGCGTCAAATCACGAGGAGATATATCCGAAGAAAACGGTCCAACGGACCGTTTTCATCGGACATGTCTCCTGGGAGATTTTGGTCTGATGTGTGTACACACGATCAAACCAAAATCCCCACGGACAGACAGCGCGGTGACGTTGACTCCGCCACGTCACCAAACCAGGAAGTAAAATGCTTCCACGCATTCGTCAAATCCATTTGACGCATGCGGGAGATTTCAGTCCGCTGGTTAGGCGTACTAACCAGCGGACATATCCGACAGACAGCTTTCCAGCAGACAAGTTTTAAAGCATGCTTTAAAACTTTTGTCTGCTGGAAACCTGTCTGCTAGCCCATACACACGATCGGATATGCCTGCTAAAACTGGTCTGCGGACCAGTTTCAGCAGATATGTTTGATCATGTGTATGCGGCCTAAGAGAAAAAAAAGTGCAGGTACCAATGTAATTCAGTACTGTAGCACATTTGTTTTGTTGTTTACTTGCTTTCCTCTTATTTATTTTTTTTAATTGAAGCTTTAGTCAAAAAAATTCAAGTAATACAGCTGCAAAACGCTTATTGTTCATAGGTAAAATAAACAGTTTAAACAATATATACATGTATGTTAAGGAAAGACATGGTTGGCTTACAATAACTTGCCAACTGTTTCAAACTTAGCGGACACACTAAACATTTCACAAACAGTAGAAGGCGTAAATAAAGTAATAAGTAAAGTAATGTAAAACACTGTTGACTACATCATAAGATGTTATTGTCTATTTATAAGTAAGAGAAAGGTGACCTTGGGTTATCAGATGCTAGGCAATGGTTGGCATGCAGTAGAGGGATGACAGTTTAGTCGAGAGATAGGCGCTTGATTAAGCCATGCCAGTTTCTGTAGAATTTGGGGCTTTGAAGATGGGCCTTAGCATGCATAAATTCCATTAGACAGTGAGTATTGAGAATAGAGATCACTTCTATAATAGAAGGCGGTTTAAATGATTTCCAGTGGCAATACGTACATGAGATAGGACGGTGGACAGCTGGGGGGCTAGCGGGACGGAAAGTGGGTTTCTTGAACACATATCAGGTCTGTATTGTGTTTAAGGGCTTCTTTCCACAATAGGTGTATTTTAAAAAGGGAGTTTAGGCCCTTTGCGTTTAAGGATGTAACGATGATTGACATGCTGGGAAGCGATCAAAACCATCAGAAAGAGAGGAGGTAGACAACACCTTCTATATCTACAGTATACAGTTAAACAGTAATAATATTTTGAGTATTCGCGCTCTTGGCTTCACGTGAGGGGGCACTGTGGTTTAGTATCTGGTGGCAGTGAAGTGATGAGGCCCCAGTTTAGCAGTCTTTTGATGCCATCTTTTGGTGTTGAGATGTTGGTTTGTTGGTTTTGGTAGGTCACTATTAATTTTGTAGGTGATGTTTTTATCTCTGAGTACTTCAGTGATTTGTGCAAACTCCCTGCGTTTCTGAGCTGTGGCCACGGATATATCTGTGAAGAAGGAGACAGGGGAATAGGGATCTGGTAATGTGAAGGCAGAACGGGCTGTGGCCATAATTCACTTTTTTATGTGAAAAAAGTGAATGCGTGACAGCTAGGGTTGCCACATCAGCCCTTTAATCCAGGACACATTTTAATTACACAGGTTCTGAGGCTGATTTAATAAACATAAGGCACCAAGTGAGTTTAGTTACCAACTTAATCAGCCACAGAACCTGTGTAATTAATGTGTGTCCTGGATTAAAGGAATAATGTGGCAACCCTAGCGCCAGCACATCTTGTGGAACAGATGCAGGGAGGTGGTTAGGCTTGGTGATTCTATGAGCATGGTCTATTATGATGTCAGCTTGTGTTAGTCGGGGCAGGAGTTTGAGGAATAATTTTTGCAAATAGTGAGGCAATTCAGGAGGTTTGATTGTTTCTGGAATGCCTCTAAATGTAATATTGTTTCTTCTGGAACGGTCTTCTAGGACAGCCACTTTTGCCTGTAAATAGCAGATTTTTTCAGTGTGGTTGTCCTGGACCTCTGTGACTTCATTGTAAGCTACTGTGTGCTCAATAAAAAAAAAAATTCAAGGTTGTCTGTGACCTCTTCTACATGATCTATTCTGGAGTGTAAAGAAGATGTGGAGGCGCGGAGTTCATTGCAGAGGTCTTTTTGTAAGGACAGTAGCATGAGCTTCAGTGTGCATTCTGAAGAAGGCTGGTCAATGGCAGGGTGTCAGCAAGGGAGTCAGTGTCATTCTCCCCATGAGAAGGATCATCAGGGTTATACCAGCGTCTTATATGAAGCTTTAGAGGGGGAGAGCAGAGGGGATTGAGCAGCCCTCTTACTTCTGTCAGCAGATGAGTCTTGTGGGCTCCATGCTTCCCATATCCTCCAGGTTGCCGGTGGTGTCTTGTGAATCGGCATCAGGTAGTAAGGAGGAGGTGCCATGTTGGCACCATTTTGGCATTGCTGCATGGCTGTGTGTGTAAAATAGTCAGTGAGGTAGCGGGATTTGCGGGCGTATGTGTTCCTCTTTTTGTAAATATTGTTCGGTCACCGCAGGTTTGAGAAAAGATATAGTTACAAAGTGAGATTTTAAATGAGGCTATGACAAAACAAGGCATGTACCCCCATCCCTATCTGCTGGCAGAAATGAAAATTATTGAAGGGAGAGGAGAATTTGTCCTCCATATAAAGTCCCCCTTGTTCATATCCATTCCCCTCTCCCTTCAATAATTCGTATTTCTGCCAGAAGATAGGCATGGGGGTACATGCCTCATTTTGTCATGGCCCCATTTAAAATCGCACTTTGTTACTAAATCTTTTCAATAATCCAGGGATGGGAGCACGCAGTCTTGTTATGTTATTTTTATTATCTGCCACTAGCACATGCATTGAAAAATGGTTTAATTTGGAGACGCATGCGTGAAGCCTAGCGGGACAGACATGCCGGGCTAGAGCTCCACTCCGTGAAGGAGAATTCCCGCCGATATAGTACCAAAAATCAAGGCGAAAACGAACAGGGATTCAGGACAAATTCCACAGAGGTGAGGGACACTTTTTATTCTAAAAATGGTGCTGGGAAGAGCAAGAAACAGGGACAAAACAAATCCTGTCAGCGGTGCTCAGCTGGCTAAGAACGCTGCAAAGAAAGCACCTGTCCCCTCAGAGAGCCACACCTCAGTGAAGGCACACCAAAGCACAGCCAAAGCTGCTAAAACTGCTGCACTTATGGCATCCCTCAGAGACTTGGACTCAGACAGTGAGGAGGAAGACAGAAATGTGGGAAAACTATCTACATCACAGGACGCCACAATCCCCTCAGGTATTTTAAAACAATTTGAAAGAATGCTCCATAAAGCCCTGCAAATCACCTCAGACCAGATTACAGCCAACCTTACCAAGGAAATCAGGGAGCTGGGTAGCCGCACGGAAGCCCTGGAAACTAGAGTAGAAGAAATAGAAATATACACCCAGGAATGCCTGTCAGAAATAGACACTCTCAAAGAAGAAAATTTAATACTGCAAAGCAGATTGGAGGACTTTGAGAACAGGGCCAGGAGGTCTAACCTAAGGTTTAGAGGTATCCCTGAGTCAGTCACAGACCTGCAAGCCACTACTCTGGCATTGTGCCAAGAGCTTCTCCCTGGGATACCGGTAGAAAGGCTAGAAATGGACAGAGTACATAGGGCACTCACCTCTAAAAAAGCTGACGGTCCCCCTAGGGACATAATAGCAAAATTTCACTTCTACAAGACAAAAGAACAAATACTGGAAGCCGCCAGAGGAAAAGAATGTCTTTCATTTCAGGGCCACAAATACCAGATCTTTGCAGATATATCGCAACTGACTATAACTAAAAGGAGGGCTATGAAGCCTCTCCTAATGGAGCTACAAAACCGCAATATAAAATATCAGTGGGGTTTCCCCTTCTCACTGCGATTCACCTATCAGGGGACAAAAATTGTATGCAGAACACCAGACCAGCTTCACCAAGCTCTTTTAGACTTCAAGTTAATCGACAGGCCAACCTCAACAAGTACAACACGCAGGAGAACAGCATCCTCCTCTCCACGCAATGATTCACCATACCAGGAACAAAATAACGGCGTGCAACAATCAAGTAAACGTGGCAGATTCATGGACCAGCCCCAGGAAACAGATACTATGGACTGAACTTTCCATACAAGAGCATTCTAACAATGCACTTCTCCCTTTACCCAATAATCAAATAAATCTGTCACCCCAATCTGACTCTACCTCTGCACAGGAGGCCGCAACACCCCACCAAATTTGACCTCACTTTTCTATCTAACCTATAGCAGCTCCCCCCCCCCCTCCTTTTTTTTTTGTTCACGTTCTAGAACTCCCAACTCCAATTACTAAGCATCTACCCACTTTATATGGAATGGGGCAGAAACCCGCTGTCTTGACACATCCCCTTGCAGCACTTTCACATAGATGCTCTCCCTAGTACCACTTATTCCTGCCCATAGATTGGAAGCAAAGCAACCCCGCCTGCACACCTCAGGCCCCCATCTAAGCTATGCTCCATTTATTTAGAAATGCTCTCCCTAGGGCACTGCTAATCAAACACCCTACCCTCATCAAGCTGACACTCTTCAGCAACGCAACTTCAGGCACCCTGAGGGGAGCCTGAAAGTTTTATCTTTTGCCTTTTTGTTTCTTTTTTTTCAGTATGCGGGTCTCCGATGCACGGAAACAACATGCGCCACCTTAGACCCTCCTCTGGACCCGGCAATATTATGCCGGACCTAGACGTGGGCATTTTTTCCCCTGAAGGGAACTTGTTCTCCCCTTCACGGGCCAGACTTGGACACTCAGTTAATATAAAGTTGTTTAAGAATTCTATGTCTTGTAATGTTTTCTATCTTTTTTTCAAGGATAATATTTTTGACACCCCCCCCTTTCTTCTCCCTTCCTGTCTGCATGGGCTGGACCGGGACATCGCACCGCGAACGGCCAAGGTAAGATTTTCATGATGGTTTGGCTGCCATGGCTCCGTTAAACTTGTTATCGCTCAACGTACAGGGCCTCAATGTTCCTCAGAAACGTTCCAAGGCATTTAGACACTTTCAGGCTAAGAAAGCACATATTGTTTTTTTGCAAGAAACCCACTTTACCCCTCAATCCACTCCTAAATACTATAATGCATCCTACCCACAAGTATACACAGCATCCGCCTCTACCAAAAAGAGAGGCACCCTTATTGCATTCCACAGATCAACACCCTTTACCTTGAAGTCAGAAATAAAAGACCCAGAGGGACGCTACCTAATCCTAACAGGGCACATAATGGACACGGTAGCGACGGTAGTGTCATACTATGCGCCTAATCAGAACCCATTACCGTTCATGTCACATCTCCTCCAAATCGTTAACACGCACAAGATGGGAGCTCTCTTCATGTGCGGTGATTCTAATCAGGTTATCCTCCCTTTCTTGGATAGAACCCCTTACGCCCCCCCAAAACAGAATACTAAGGGGTCCCTCCCCAACCTATTATCTAAACATAAGTTGGTGGACACTTGGAGAGAATCCAACCCAACGAAACGTATATATACATACTACTCGAACCCTCATAGATCTTCTAGCCGTATTGACCATATTTTTACTACCATTGGAATGTTGCCAGAAGTACTTGATTCTAGCATCATTCCCATTCCCTGGTCAGATCACAATGCAGTCTTCACAACTTTCTCATCCACAATTCCTAAGAATCATGACCCTACCTGGTATCTCCCAGAAGTTCTTCTTAAACATCCCGTCCACTGTTCCGCAATTGAGCAAAATTTAAAAGAATATTTAGAATTCAACACTCACCCAGAAACATCTCCCCTCACACTCTGGGAAGCCCACAAGCCTGTGCTTAGAGGTTTTCTTCAAAGACAACTGGGAATTCATAAAAGAGAACGCTTGCAGTTAGGGAGAAAATTGGAAACAGATTACAACTTAGCATTCCTAGCCTTTCAGCAGAATCACTCCCCCAGCACCAAAGCACGCTTAGACGAGACCCGCCTGGAATATGACCTTTTCCTTACGAACTCTGCTATAAAAACTCTAACCAGGTCCAAACACTCCTACTATAAGAACTCCAACAAACCGGGAACACTCTTGGCAAGAGCTTTAAACTCGATAAACAAGTCCCATAACCCAGTAAAACTGAAAATTGCGAAACAAAACCTCACCAGCAACCCCATCAAAATAGTGCAGAAATTTAGCGCCCACCTCAAAAAATTACTTTCGGAATCAAATACCTTTAATAAATCGGAAACTGACTCCTTTTTTTCACAATTACAACTCCCGCAAGTGACAGGAGCCCAAAGAACAGAATTAGAGAAACCAATAACACACGATGACGTCATGGGAGCTATAAAAGAACTTAAGTTAAATAAAAGACCAGGTCCCGACGGGTTTTCAGCCAGATACTACAAAACCTTCACTAGCATAATCTCCCCCACTTTAGCAGATGCATACAACGACCTCTTAAAATCAAACTCCTTCAGGCAGGAATCACTAACAGCCACGATCTGCATGATCCCAAAACCACACTCTGACTCCACCCTTAGCGAAAATTTCCGCCCTATATCCATGTTGAACACGGATATTAAACTCTTAGGTAAAATTCTAGCCAGCCGCCTAAACAAGATTATAGGATCATTGATTCACCGGGACCAGGTGGGTTTCATGCCCACTAGACAGGCAGGGGATAATATTCGGAGGGCATGCTTGCTTGCTCATTCAGCCAAGGAGAGGAAAATCCCAGCCTGCTTCATATCTCTGGACATCAAACAGGCCTTTGATTCCGTCTCGTGGTCCTACATGGAATATACCTTACAGAATTGGGGCTTCGGTCCAAATTTTAGAAATTGGGTTATGGCACTGTACAACAATCCAAAAGCTTACGTCAAATCTGATACGTTTGCAGTCCAGAGAGGAACAAGACAAGGCTGTCCCCTATCTCCTTTGCTGTTCGCCCTCCTGATAGAACCCCTAGCCCAAAGAATTAGATTGGACCCTAAGATATTAGGCATAGAATTGGGTGGGTTTAAACATAAATTATGCCTCTACGCGGATGACATTTTACTTTTCTTATCCTCCCCCCAAGTGTCCGGCCCTAACCTCATCCCAATTCTGAATCATTTCGCAACTATATCAGGTTTAGCAATTAATCCTAAAAAATGTCTTGCCCTAAACATTTCATTATCGGACACAGAATTAACAGCTACCAAATCTGGACTCCCCTTTAACTGGCCCGGGAAAAGCATCCCCTATTTAGGAATCCACCTAACAGCAGAAATAGCAGACCTATTCTCGTATAATTACCCCATACTGTTAAAACATATATCAAGTCTACTGAAATCTTGGACGCAACTTCCCCTGTCGTGGTTTGGGAAATTAAACGCAGTAAAAATGACAATATTGCCGAAGCTCCTATACCTTTTTAGAGTACTCCCTATACCAATTCCGGCATACTACATGAGAATAATCCAAAAACGGATCTCTTCCTTTATTTGGGGTCCCTCCCGACCCAGAATCAAACCACAAGTCTTGGAACTCCCCAAAACCAACGGCGGGATTGGGTACCCCAACTTCACAAAATATTACCAAGCGGCCCAATTGGCGACTCTGACAAAATATCACGCTAAATGTGAAATTCCCCTTTGGGTTTCAATTGAAGCTTTAGATTGTGATCCCATCTCGATATCCAACTTACTGTGGATCCCCCCCAAATCTCGTAAAAATATTAGCAACCCTATCACCAAACACTCACTTACCCTCTGGGACAAGATCAAGGTAAAGAAAAACCTACAATCTCCACATTGCCCTCTGCTGTCTTTTATTAAAAACCCAGATTTCTACCCCGCCTGGGTCTTCCCTAACACATTCAAAGAATGGGTAAAGAGAGACTGTACTCAAAAGTTCCAGTTTTTTAACTCCAACTCCATTGTCCCCTTCCCGTCACTCTGTGATTCACATGGTATACCACATGGTGAACTTTTTAGATACCTGCAAATAAAAAATTTCTTTCTCCCACCAGTAAATACACCAATTTCACCCATCATATACTCCGGTTTTGAAAACATATGTAAGGACAATCCACACGCCAGAAGTGTGATTTCCACCCTATACGCCCAGCTGCAAACACAATCTGACTCTTGGAAACTACCATATATTAGTAAATGGGAGGAGGACCTTGGTGCAGAATTGAGCCCCGCAGAATTGAATCAAATTTGGCTCAATACCAAAACTGCTTCAATTAATGTATCAGCCTCTGAGACAAACTATAAAGTGCTTTCAAGATGGTACTTGGTGCCGGCAAAAATAGCTAAATTTTCACAAAATCATCCAGACCTGTGTTTCAGAGGCTGTACAGAGAGCGGAACATACTTTCACACTTGGTGGTCATGTCCAAAAGCCCAATCATTTTGGTCCGAAATTTTTCAAATAGCACATACTTTAACTAATAAAAAAATACCATTAGACCCCAAACTGGCATTGCTCAACCTAAAACCCAGTATCTTGTCGCATATACAATTTAACCTAATTAAGCAGCTTCTTACGGCAGCAAAGCAGACCATAGCGAAGGCATGGAAAACCTCGAGCATTCCAGTGAACGAAACAATCAACAGAATGAGTAACGCAATGTTATATGCCAAAATGACGGCAATAGAAAATGACATGATCACCAGGTTTGAACAAATTTGGACGCCCTGGATCACATACACAACACTGAAAGCTTTTAATAAAGATGTATTGTTGCCATGGTAGCCCACCCATCGAAACGGCAATTGAACCATCTTGGCGGTTGATGGGATTTCCCGGTCCGGTCCTGCAGACACCCCTCCCCCAATCCCCTCCCTTCATGCTTTATTTCTCTTTTCTTTTTTTTTCTTTTTATTCTTGATGTTACAATTTTTACTCTATTAAGGAGTTTTTCTTTTTCTTGTAAGTTGGTATGAACTGTTAGTAACTCATGGGCAGATATTTTATATAGATGCCTCAGTTAACTTTATCGTATAATCTACTAGACATTAAGGTACGAACTGAACATAAAAGGAAACATCTCCTTTGATCCGTTCATTATTACACTGTACCAATCTTATATGGCAAAACCGTAAAGTGCGCCCTAACGATTTTCACAAGAGGAATGTTATTTCATGTTAGAACTCCTCTCAACACTGCTAAGTTTCTTTATTTCTGCAATTGCATATTTGTACTCTCTTTGTTTTTCTTTTGTTTAATATTCCTTATATTTTTTGTATACCGCCTATTTCATATTCCAATAAAGATATATTTGACAAGGAAAAATGGTTTAATTTTATTATTGTAATGGAACCTCTACAAACCACAACTCCTCCTATTTATACTCTTGTCCCGTTTGGTATGCTTTAGAGATATTGTTGCACATAGGATGTTAAACCTGTCCCGTCTTGCAGACTATATTGGCCACTGTTATATGTTGATTTTTTTGAATGATGCAGGGTAGGACTCATGTCTCTCCAGGTTTTTTTCTCAGCTCTGGGAAATGCGATGTGCACCGCTGATGACCCCTCCTCCCCCCTCATGTTGGGGTGGGTGCCATGCACTGCACATCGACATCACGTACGTGCTTCCGCCTTCCGACCCACATGCATGCAGCGTGGTGTTGGGGGTGTGTGTTTTGGGCCATGCCCTCATAAGCCTGTCATTGGTTCGATTTTCTCTTGGCTCCCAGTCTCTTACAATCACTGTATCTCCAAGGAGTAACATCTATGTCTCTATACAAGGTACCTCTATTCTACCTGGGTCCTTATATATATTTAATACTGGGGTTGGTATATTATATTATATTGTATACCTCAATCCCCATAGCTTTATTGTTATGATATCATGCTCTATTTCTATGGAGTCTTATACTATTGCTACTATTGTTATCTCCACAGAAGCCTCCAATAGATGTTTCCATGCTACACCATACCTTATTACCAAAGCTACTGGAAATTTGCCTCTATACTATGAGCATCCATGCCTTCCTTGAGGGGCTGTGTGGTGGGTTGCATTCCTGGCACACGCTCCCTCATTTCCCATGGGAGACTTTACCGGTGGACATCTGGGTCCAATGGGCCACGCTATATTTCCCTATACAGCATGCCTGTCTGTAAGTTCTACAATGGTAGTGGATCGTCATACCATATGTGCAATTATATCCTCTGCCACATACTAAGTATTTATGAATCTAATTTCTATATTACTCTATATTTTTTCTAGATATGCATCACGTGCCTGCTCCTGATGAGTGGTACTATCAAAGCACGAAACGCGTCAAGCTAGCTACAAGCTGTGGTTGCACCTTTATGAATTTTACATTTTATTTTATGCAGCCTTGTGTATTATAGATTGGGACGCCACTACCTAGGGTCCCTTTCGGGTCATACCGATCCAGGTCGGGAAGGTTGGAGGCTATCTCTACTTTTGTTGTAGCTGTTCCTATAGAATGTTTACAATATTTATGGGAAGTGTACAAACAATATACATTTTGCTGTTTTTTAAATGTATTTATGGTTCTCAACACTATCAAGTATATTATATTTATATTTATATAATTTTCTGTTTAACTATTGTTCAACTGTACCGAATAAAACAATTATATTTTCAATTAGTTGGTTTTCCCTGAAGACTGTGTGCTCCATATAAAGTCCCCCCTGTTCATATGCATTCCCCTCTCCCTTCAATAATTTTTATTTCTGACCGCAGGTTTGAGCTCCCCTCTGGTGTAGGAGAGAGGGGACAAAAGCCGCTGTAGAAGGCGGAGGGTTGGTGGATGTCTGGAGACTAAGTGGAGCTGGTGGAGTAAGCGGCCATCATGCTCTGCAGCCAGTCACGCCTCCCAGCACATATTTTTTAATGAGGTCATAATTCTACTTTAGGAACAATGATATTAAATGTTCCCTGGTTTTTACTGTTCATAAACCATACAGTGAACATAAATAGCACACAATAAAAAGCAATTTTATCATTTATGTTTGTTGCGCTGTGTTGCATTTGAAATTATAAGAATTAGCAGGAGGTTTCCTTCCTCTTTCTCTCCTCCTCACTCCCAGAGGTTATATTTGATTAGATGACTCGCTGATCTATATGTTGTTTATTGTTATTTAGTAGCTCCTTGAGAGCGGTCAGTACACAAACCGTTAGACCCCGAGCTAAATTTAGGTTAGCTCGGTCACGTTTGGGAAATTCGCATGGCAGTAGTATTTGAGACTAGGATATGGACCGGAATTGAAAATGTTTATGTTGCTTCTGTTATTTGCTTATTTGCCCATTATCCTGGAAGACTGCTGTAATTTATTCATTTAACATTTGTACTCCTTAAAAATTTCAAATAAAAAATATTGAAACAGAATTAGCAGGAGGGCTTTGTTGTCTCATATTAAAATGATAGGAATTCAGAATGTCTTCAGATCGGGCAAGTAGATATTAAAGTGTTACAAACCACAGGACTGTGCATTCATTATATCTGGTCTCTCACAGTACACAGAACATGGACATGCAAAAATGTTAGTAAATATAAACTGCTAAATCTTCTTTCTCATCAGCAGTACTGTATATAGCAGTCTTGTGTCTTATATCAGGTTCTGGTTAAAGCTTGTAAGAGGAGTTTTCATTCTTCTCTGGCTGTCCTATGAGACTGCCTGACCTCTGACTTTCTGTCTGGATAGTGCAAATTGGCCCTGTGCCAATCACGTGCACCGTCCAAAGAAAAAAAAAAACTCTCTAGCAATTCACACAAAACTGAGCATGTGCAGAGTGCCTACAAGGCTCTGTGCTATCAGGGGATGGGTCGGGGACTGTAGAAGAAGGAGAGGATCAGAGAAGACAGTATCAAACAGCCTTTTTGCACAATGAACAGGATTAACCCCATAGGTTCCACAGTTAGTATATCAAGCATATACAGACTGATTTTACTGTTTTGGGTTTAATAACACGTTAATGTTCCCTGCTGATAACCACTAAGTGCTATGCACTTCACTGCTTGTTATATATCCTGGTATAACATTAAGAGGCAACATTTTACATTTCTCATTTTCTGGATGACAGAAATGATACCTCAAAGGGAGGTACACTAGTAAACCTAATGCATATGTACACATAAATATATTCATAGCATGTATTGTAAATGTTGTATATATAGAAATGAAGAAACTGTAAAATGTTTGCAGAGCTAAATTGGTTCCTTTGCTATATAAACATCAATTTGTAGTAAGTGTATATCTTGCTTCAAATTAAACTAAGCAGGTGCCATAAAGGGAAAAAAATGGTAACAAGTGCATTTTTGAACCAGAATATAGAGAAGAAATGTAGATTGTTATGGCATATATTTTAGATTAGTGCTGTGTGTAGCTGACCTGTTTCAAATTGGTACAGGCACTAAGCTACCTGCTTGGTAAATACTGGCTTAACAGCTCTCCCAATACTTTCATTTGTCCAGTTATGGGTTAAAGCAGGAA
The DNA here is from genome assembly GCA_029574335.1 of Rana kukunoris. Classification (NCBI taxonomy): domain Eukaryota; kingdom Metazoa; phylum Chordata; class Amphibia; order Anura; family Ranidae; genus Rana; species Rana kukunoris. The sequence continues at coordinate 377,961,981 of CM056050.1, read as the reverse complement.
CATTTTTCCAGTATGGGGAAAGATAGGTCTAGCTGCAAGGACTAGGTAAAGTATCTGTTTTCAGGTAGCTATTTATTAACTAATAGGAATGAACTTCAGGTTCAGAAAATGTTGTTTGTCTAAGTAGAAACAGGATAACAGGTTAGATGAGAACAGGATACTTTTTAAAATAATAAATTCCATGGACTAATGCTGTACAAATGCTATACAGGTGGGCCTCTAGTTACACACATCCAACTTACAAACAACTCCTACTTACAAATAGAGGGAGACAACAGAAAGTGAGAGGAAATCTACCACTAGGAAGGGAAATCCACTCCTGTAAGAGTTAATATGGGAAAAAGGTACCTCCACTGATCCTTTATCACCAATGCTTGTTTCCACAACAACCCAAAATTTACAAAATCCAATTGTCATTTGGACAGAAGTGAGGTGAAATCTTCTGAACATAGGCACAGACAGCAAAACAAATGTTTCAGTGTTAACCATTCCCTATGCTATCCAAAAAACGTAAAACTATTGTACCCGTTCCAACATACAGATTCAACTTAAGAACAAACCTACAGACCCTATCTTGTTTGTAACCCAGGGACCACCTGTACTGACAAAAGTAATATAGTATGGGTATGGCAAGGTAATTAAAGATCCCTAGTATCTCTTTCAAAATGTTTCAATATTAATGATAAAAATATTGTTCTAACATGTAATTATTATAACATGACTGTCAAAATTTTAGATTGGGGGGGGGGGGGGCATCTACCGTGCTGCTGTATGGATGTATGGATGCTGATTTCACAGCTCCGCTCCAGCTACGGGAACCTAAGCCTGCTGAGGTGCCCAGAAACGCATATAAACACCCCATTGTCCACCAGAAGTGGCGCTCCACCTTCCGGGATGACACGGATATGAAAAGGAGGACAAAGGAAATTACAACATTTCTTCCCACGGAAGCCCCAGAGCACATTTCAAGATGGCGTCGGCAGAACCTCTCTAGCCTCCACAGGTAGCTCCATGTCAGCAACGTCAAGCCCGAGCTCCCAAGGAGCCTGGTGAAGTCCAAGCTGTGGATGATGATGGAGACAGGCAACCATAAGGTGAGCAGATGTCAGGATTCCATGGAGTACACTAGAGAACTCACAGAAAATATTAATAACTTCCCCATCACTAATCAGCCCCCCTCAAATTCCACACTGAAAGACATGCTTATGTCTATCCCCTAGTACCTTAAATGCAGATATGATGGAATGCATGCAAACCTTTAAATCTGATATGGGTGAACAAGGGGGAAGAATGGATCATGTGGAAGTAAAAATGGGGGAAGTCACTTCCTCCTACAATTTCTTATTGGATGCCCACAATGATCAAACTGAGGAGGTGACCTGGCTCAGGGCTAAGGTGGTGGACCTGTGGACAGGTCACGCAGGAACAATATTTAAATCAGGGGGATCCCTCAAGCCACACAGCCTGCACAGCTACAACAATATGCCTGTATCCTAATGAAGCCTACCTGTCCTCATTGTCTGACTCTGACCTGGTCATGGATAGAATCTACTGCCTTCCCAAGCCATCCCACCTCCCAGACAACATAACTAGAGATGTCCAGATGTGGGTGCATTTTTTTTTATGTGAAAAAAATATATTTTTGACAGCCTTCTGCAAAAATAAACAACCACCAGAGAGGTACTCTTTAATCCAACTGTTTGTGGACCTTTTGCAATACACCATGCAAAGCCGCAAAACTCTCTTGCCAGTGACGAAAGCACTGCACAATCACTAAATCATCTACTGTTGGGGATAGCCATCTAAACTAACCCTTACCAGTGATGGTGAATTTTACAGTAATCACAAACCTAGATGAAGGCCTCAAACTGCTCTGTTCATGGGACATACTCCCTCCCTCAACCTCTGATGGATCATCCCCTCCCAAGCTGGATACTCAGGGCACTTGGCAAGTTGTGGCACAAAAGAAGAAAATATACAACACCTGAACACCTTGGCCATACAGCAAAGCATGATGTACCTGTTTCCTGTAGCACTATGGAGCGCATGCCCTGTACACACGACTGCTTTTTCCGTCTGAATAAACTTCAATGGATTTCCGCTCAAGCTGTCTTGCATACACACGGTCACACCAAATTCCGACCGTCAAAAACGTGGTGATGCACAACACTTACAACAGCACTATAAAACATTAAATTCCAACAGCGGCACCCTTTGGGCTGCTTTTGCTTATCTTGTGTTAGTAAAGTTTGGTGAGAGGCAATGAACTTACAAAGTTCAACGTAGAAAAACTGAAGGCAATATCAGACGTTATAGTGTGTCAGAACTGTGTTGATCTGACCTTCGTCAGATGGGGGTGAGGTCACCCCTGAAAAAGCCAAATTTTGAAGATGCACACAAATTGGGAGTCAAAAAATGTGGATTTCCTTCCTGATCTCATGCCTACTGTCAACATGTGCTATCTCTCATCATGGGGGATCAATGAACATGTTATGGGGGTGTAACCCCTTCCTCTCACCTACATGAGTTGCGAGGAAGTGGTTGCAACCATGGAGATCCCGTGATGGCAGATAGCACATGTTGACACACTGTGTGCATCTTCAAAATGTGACTTTTAAAATGTCTTAAATTTTTTTGCATTTAGTTCCAAAAAAATTAAATGGTGGCATTTTGTAGATATTTAGATTCTCCCTAACACATCAATCATGTTCTTCATTTGTTGTTCAAGAACATTGAGTTTATTCCTTATGATGTCTATTTCCCGATTCAACACCATGAGGTCCTGGATTAGTATTTGTGCACTAGCACTTGTGAAATGTTGAGCTTGCTCTTCCACAACCAGCACATCACCTAAAAAAAAACAAAAAAAAAACATGCATTATAAATATGCAGGCCTACATATATTACCTGAAGCTGTGGTGTCAGACACTGACCTGTTGTGGTGAGAATTTCACCCACTTCCTCCACATGTTGTGCTGAGTTCCACTTCTTTCTGAGGTGTGGGGTTCCTGGTGTCCTCTGAGTGGTGTTCTCTGAGTTTTTGTTCATTGCTCCCCTATGAGAATGAAACAAAAGGTATACTTAGCACACAGATATTTGACGCCAGAAATAGGAATATGAAATATTTCTTGGAAGTGGGCTACAATTGTCTGTTCCAAGCTGAAGACATGATTTTTTCAATGACCAAAGATGGAATACTTACTTTTTTGTGACAATTTTCACACATGGAGACACCTTAAGTATCCACTGGAGCACCTGTGGGGGACACCCTAAAAAGGTTGTTCTGGTGTACCACACTAGTGCCCCATATGAATAAACAGCTGCTGAGTCTCCTCTCCTTTAAACTGAATCAAGCTTGCATTTCATTCTAGTTACAAACACATCTAGACAACAATGTACTACATTTATTTTTCTACAAATATCCATGACCAAATGTATTTAGCCTGTATCTTCCCAAAACATCGTATTTAGTGGGCGAACAATGTTTACGACCAATTACTGTGCCCACTAACCTAAAAGTTTCCATTTTAAAATGTCCAACAGTAAAGAAAAGCACATAGAGCAACATGCAAGTAATAATAATAAGAAGAACAAGGATCAAGAATACTTTTTAGAAGCAGTTTCTTGATCGTCCTGTACTGATCCTGCTCCCTCAATTTCAGGTCTAACCAGTGTTTCCTCAATTGCTACTTGGATGGTCGTATCCTGAAATTCCAGTGCAGAATTCTTACAACTTTAGTCATGATCTTGGCCTTTTTCACTTTAGGGTTGGTGTATGGCCCATGCTTCCCATCATAGTCGACCCTCCTCAAGATGTCCACCATCTCTGCAAAGGACATATTTGAGACCTTATATCTCCTCCTGGATTGTGACGTTTCTGGCTCCGGGCTTACCTCGCCATGTTCCTCACCCACTGTGACAAAATAGTGGTGGGGAATACACTAGAAAGAACGTCAGGGGCGGGCGTCGCGGGCAGAGTTTCACGCATGCGCAGTCTATATAAAGCTAACACGCATGTGTCGTATCTACGGTCTGTGTGCGGAGGAAGGAGGACAGAAAACGCCGAACGGCCTAAAAAAGGTAACATTTTAACTTGGGGCATCAGTGACTTATACTGCTTCAAGATTGAGGCCTATATTGGGATACTATTATGAGAGATTAGGCTGACATTAGTGTTTTTGTCTTGTGTTTTGTCTTGTGTTTTGTCTTGCAGCAAATATGTATCACTTTAAGGACCCTGAATTCCTGTCCGGTTTCATAGACAGGTACAGGGAGCTGAGGAATTTGTGGAAGGTAAAACACACCTTATATTATAATAAACCAGCTAGGAGGGCAATGCTTGAGAAACTGCTGGTATTTGTGAAGACTCGGATCTCCAAGGCAGACATTGCTTTTCTGGAAAAGAAAATTGGTACATTGAGGAGCATGTATAGGAAGGAGCATAAGAAGATCCAGGAATCTCTCAGATCAGCAGCAGCAGAGGATGTGTATGTACTGTGATGGTTTGACTCTGTCCTTCCTGAAAGATGGCTGGTTTTCACCATATTTTGGATGGACAGACACATTAACGACACAGCTGTGTGTTCAGCTCTTTAGTGCTGGCCTGGCTGTGGCTCAGGGCCCCACCCGCAGAAGTCTGGTCCTGGGAGCCAGATGTGAGCTCCCAAAACCCTCTGAGAGGAGTCAGAGGCGCTGCATAGGTGCAGCTACTGCATGAGGCAGGCTTGTGCGATTGAGCAGCAAGACGCTGGTCAGGAGTAAGTTGGCTGTGTGCTTACCGTTAGGAAACGGGTAGTTCTGAGGAGCAGAAAGTGGGCCTGAGTTGGAGGTCTGAAACAGCCGGAGGACAATATACAGGAATGGTGGAACCCCCTGCGAGGGCTGCTATTTGTATTTTGTGAGCTTGTAAATAAAATTGGGCTACCAGGCCCTTAAAAACGCTGTTCTGGCTTGGTGTACTCACGGCAAACTGCATCTATCACTGGAGTCTAATAACCCCCAATATTACAAGTGGTGGAGAATGCGGGCAATTTGGAAGAGTTCCAGGTCCTTGCATACCAACAAAACCGTGAGTAGAAAGCAACTGTGCGTTTTTGCAGCAATGCTATGATGAACTGAAAGTTAAAGTTTTCTGCTGTGAACTGCTGTTAGCTGTGTGTGGCAGTCAGGAGAACTGCATTGCACAGGAGTTCAATTAATGGACTGTGTTGCATACAGGTGGCATACCTGTGGAAGTAAGCTCAGCGTGGCCTGAGAAGTCATATCCACTTGGGAAGGCCCAGTGAATGGAAAATTCAAGTGGAATCACAGAGTGAAGTCTGCGTGTGAAAGTGTGCTGTCTTGTAGAAAGCTCACCAACATTTTTTTTTCTGTGTTTAAAAAGGAACTGTGTTTATAAATCATTGCCCTGTTTGCAGCCATGGGAAGGACAAATCGCAAACAGAAAGCAAGGTTTGCTGAAATGAGAGACAGGACTTTGTGGCTGGAGGGTTTGTTGCCGACAGAACAAGCCCCAGAATCGTGCAAAAAGCACTTGGCTGCGCTGAACCAAGCCAAAGTCAAAGTTCATGCTGTTGTCCCTAGCAACACAGTTGAAATGAGTGCACAGGGGATTGAAAGTGCAGAGAATCCACCAAAGTTTGAGTCTGCAGTGGATTGGTGCAAGCGACACTTGGCCGCACTGACCCAAAATAAAGGGGAAGTTCATGCTGTTGCCCCTAGCAACGCTGGTGCAGGCCAGCCAGCTATTTATGTGCAAAGTGTTAAGAAACAAGTGTGCTGTTTGCGATGCAGTGAGTGGGGGCATGAAGTTTCCAAATGCCCTTTGTCGCAAGCTACAGCAAAGCAAAAATATGAAAAGCCTGCTCTGAATGTAAAGAGTAAGCAGATGGGTGCAGTTGCCCATAGCAACGTCTACGATGTCAGGTCAATGGACTGCAAGACAAAGATATTGCCTACAGAGAGTTGTGGCAAGTTTAAAACAACGTCGCTGCAGGGAGAGAAACGTCTATATGTGTCGGAGAACCAGCAACGTGCAGCTAGGAGAGCACCGTTTCCATTAGCAACCGGAGAACATGTGCCAATAGGAAGGAGGAGCTACAGGGAAGAGGTGTATCGCCATCCCCATAGAGATGCAAGTGAAGTTCTGCATGTTGGGAGAGTGTCATCTCCCTTAGCAACAGGAGAAAGTCGCCAAACGCCATGCCTGGAATGTGGTTACCTGGGGCACGGCATATTTTCTTGCCCTAGATTTTGGGGTGCAGCTGGAGGTAATGTTGCCGAGCAGGACTCTTTATTGGTGGGCCAAGGTTCCTTTACAGATATGTTTGCAGTCACCCCTGACAACAAGGAGATTTCTGTTGTGTCTGCAGGGGGTGCTAAACAGTGGGAGTTGCCTGCTGCGATTTCATCCTGTGGCCACCAGGGGGAGTTGGTCAGTAAAAGTACAACTGAACGACAGCGCCCTCAAATGAAGACAGAGTTGCCTGCTTCAAGAAATGGTAAGACTGTTGCAATTTGTGATTCAAGTGAAGTAGCAATGTATCCGGTGAGGAGATCTGCAGAAAGTGTAAAGATGGACTTGCTGCAGTGTGGAGATCGAAGATCAAAGACTGAAAGTGATATGTGGACTTTGTGTGCACCTAAGGTAGTCCAGCAGAGTGCTGAGAGTGATGTGTTAGGGGTGGCCAAAACAGTTGGTGTGTCATGTTCCCTAGCGAAAGAGACAGATGCTGCGGAGTTGCCAAGGGAAACCGCTAAGGAGCCTGTATTGGTAAGGCAAATGGTTTCCCAGGACAACTGTGAGCAAAATAATACATTTTGAGAGGAAGGGTAATGTGCTGAGTCGCATGCAGGGTGCCATGCGTTCTGATAAAAGTCAATCTGATAAAGGTTGTAGAACTGCTATGTTTATGAATGATGATACATGTACTTATGGTGATGTGTTCACTAGTATTGAGGTAGGGGTGATCGCTAAGCAGGATATGCGATTTCCCGTAGCGACAGTAGGTAAGGTTGCAGAGGTGTCCTTTGAAACCTCCAGGGAGCTCTGTGTGTTGGAGCCAGAGGTTGCCGGGGACAACTGTGGTGCCGCTCTGATGGATAAGAGGGTACTTCACCTTCGTGATGAGAAAAATGGTAAAACTGAAATGTCTGAATTTGCTTGTAATGATAATGTGTTACTACAGTCTGTCACTGCTGACAGAAAAAGTCCTAATGAGTTTAATGAAGCGCCACACAGTGGTCAAGTTATGTTATTGCAGCCTGCTGTGTTTAAAAATGTGTTTGCGGTGGACACAAATTCTGCTATGCAAAATGGAGAGACTGCAGAGCTGGTAGACAAGGGTGTGTTGGCTTTTGCAGAAGTTAACCCTCTCCAGTTGGAAGGATCTGAAAAGGGCGCATACATAGCAGAAGTTTTGTCCTCAACAAAAGAGATGAGGAATGTTGAGCTTCAGAATGATATGGTAATGGATAGCGATTTGGAATCGCTCAGTGTTGCTGAAAGTAAGAGGATGAGTGTCGCACATGAGATTTGCAGTGCTCAAGGAAAGCCACAAGTTTTGTCAGTTACCTCTGAGGTAGAGGTCTCTTTAAGTGACTCAGCCTCTCATGCCTTAGCAAATGAGCCCCTCCACATCGTTGGTAAAGGAAAAGTTCCTAAAGTTCTGTGTTTAGATGTGGCGTGTCTAGAAATAACTAGGATGTTGCTGAAATTGGTTAAAATATTTCCAATGTACATCTGCGTGTATCCACAGCAGAGGAGTGACATGGTACTGCGTAGTACCAATCGGTGGACACAGGTGGTACCGGCGCTGTTAAGCAATATTGATGAAAATTGGTTGCTCTACTGTTGGTTCATTTTGTGGAAAGTTGTCTCACAGTTCTTTTTGAGAGTGCTTCCAGCGGCGGTTGTGTGCAGAAGACGCTCAGGAGAATTGTTGGAGAAATCAGAAATAATAGACAAAGTGGAAGTCTCTCCGTCTGCTGATGTGATGGAATGCATTCCTACTGGTGCGGTCCGAGGTACGGCTGAGCAGTGGTTGGTACATGGCGCGCGCACTGTCTCACCCTCTAGACCTCATGAAAAGGAAGGGCGCGGAATGGACGTGACAGTAGTGGAAATTCAGTCCATCACTCGCAGAGAGGTGCAGTTTGAGGTACCCGGAGACACTTTGATAGGAAATAACAGTAGTGGTAACTGTAACGAAAACGTGTATGAGAAGCACTGTAGAGCACTGTCAGACAGCTCAGAGATCCTGGTTGAGGTACCAATGGTCTCAGAAATGGTTAAAGAGATTGGTATGGAAAAATGTACGTTGGTAGGACAATTGCTATTGGAGTGTTGGACAACAGGGGGCGATGTGAAACTGTGGGACTGTCCCATAGGGAGTAGCTGCTTGCCTGTAGGTGGTCCCTCCATAGACACTGTTCTAACAAACACGGGGACAAGAGGTCCACAACCGTCCCAGGAGAGTAGGTCTGTGGGAGGAAAAAGAAGGTTCCTAAGGCCAGAAGGTAGAAGGGATAGAGAGATTAGTGGGAGCTCACGGTTCAGGAAGAAGTGCTGGTGGAAGCACACCCGGAAGAAGAGGTGGGTGGAGTGCCCCTTCAGAGAAAAGGTTAGGCAGATTAGGACTCCTGCTGCTGATCGTTGGCACAAAGGCGCCACTTTGAAGTGTTGGTGGAAACATACCCGTAAAAAATGGGCCTATGCAGCCAATGGCTTGTACATAGGTGTCCCATTTATAATGACGGGTCTATGTGTTCCTCCCTCCGGTTCGAAACAAGGGGGGGAGGTATGTGATGGTTTGACTCTGTCCTTCCTGAAAGATGGCTGGTTTTCACCATAATTTGGATGGACAGACACATTAACAACACAGCTGTGTGTTCAGCTCTTTAGTGGCTCAGGGCCCCACCCGCAGAAGTCTGGTCCTGGGAGCCAGGTGTGAGCTCCCAAAACCCTCTGAGAGGAGTCAGAGGCGCTGCATAGGTGCAGCTACTGCATGAGGCAGGCTTGTGCCATTGAGCAGCAAGACGCTGGTCAGGAGTAAGTTGGCTGTGTGCTTACCGTTAGGAAACGGGTAGTTCTGAGGAGCAGAACGTGGGCCTGAGTTGGAGGTCTGAAACAGCCGGAGGACAATATACAGGAATGGTGGAACCCCCTGCGAGGGCTGCTATTTGTATTTTGTGAGCTTGTAAATAAAATTGGGCTACCAGGCCCTTAAAAACGCTGTTCTGGCTTGGTGTAATCACGGCAAACTGCATCTATCACTGGAGTCTAATAACCCCCAATATTACAGTACCCAGACTGTGGTACTTCAACAGATGGTTTCTGGACAACCAGCTTGAAGCCAGAGAATCACTTTCCACCCTTCCCTCTACCCTTTCCTCCACCACCCCAGCAGAGGCTTCAGAGGACCAACCTGGGCCTTACATCCTGGAAGAAGTGGATGCGCCTAGCTGGAGCCAGGTATAGTATGTTTCTACATATTTATTGTCCTAAAATGATTGTTGTTAACTAGATGTTATTATTGATAACAAATTAATGATTAAACAATTTGCAATAGTCATGAGCTAAAAAATTGTATGTGATTGATGAACCAAAAACTAAAACTATGTCCCTTTTTTTAACTACAGGGTGAGCTCAGCCAGGATGAGGGTCTGGAAAGTGGCAGGCAAGAGGAGGCAGGGGTAAGTGTCAGCCAGGAGGTGGCCAGGCCCAGTGGTCTCACCCAATCTCAGGTGGCTCCCCTCCGCATTACAACAAAAAGGCCCAGGAAAGGGAGGATCATGTATGAGACAGCACTGGGCCTCATTAGGGAGGCTAGTGAGGTCCTCCGAAGCAATCCCAATGCTGAAGAGGCCTATGGCTGCTATCTAGCCACTAGATTGCAGAAATTGGAGGAGGGCCAATGCCTCCTCTGTAAAGGAATTTTTGCTTAGTCCCTTCAGAAGGGGTTGAGGGGCCAGCTGACTGAGAAGTCACATACTGTATGTGAGCTTGCCCGTCCTCCTCCTGCCACAAGTCCACCAATAGAGCCACAGCCTCCAATGAAGCATGCAGTGAAGCGTGGTGGAAACGCTGCAGGGAAAGGGTGCAGGAAAGGCTGCAAGGAAGACAAGAAAGTGATGACCTGGCTTCAGTCTGGTCTGACAGAAGATGCAGGCTATTGTAGTACCACAGACTGGGGACACATGTGTCATCTGCTGCTGTTCCTGATCTATGGGAGTCCTGGACCAGATTGGACTCCCAATTATATGGACGCCTCAAGCTACCAATTTTCTTTTCCACAGAGTTGATGTCTGCCCTGGGGTCCAAAGGCTTCGCAAATTCCACCAGTTTTTTTTTTTTAAAGAAAATACTTGCCTATTGTGTTTTTCTTAAAAAGGACAGTTTGTAGATAAGCAGGTACATTTCAAAAAAACAATGTCAAATTAACAAGGGACACCAAACAACCTCCTTGAGGTTAAAAAATACAAGATAATAATGTTATTGTGGTAACTTGACAAAAAAAACTATAAAAAATATGAAGATCACACATCAAAAAAAGATATTGATTAAAATACAAATAAAATAAATTACTATAAAAAAATTCTAAACATTATTATGGAGATCTGGCTTAAAAAAAAAGATTATTCATGAGATCACAAGAAATAATACTCGTAAGTTTGTCAGAACTCTGTGTGAATATTAGCAGCAAAGCGCTGCATTAAAAGATCACAGAATTTGCAGCGTGACAAATGTGCTATTTCCATTACGAACGCTTGTTTTATCTGACCGAGCGCTCCCGTCTTGTACTTGATTCTGAGCATATGTGTTTTTTAGTGTGTCGGAATTGCATACAGACGAATGGATTTTCCGGATTTTTTTCAGTCAGAAAAATTGAGAAGTCAGTCGGAATTCCGGACAGAAAAGGTCAGATTGGGCATACACACGGTCGGAATAACCGATGAAAAGCTCCGTCTGACTTTTTCCATCGAAAATTCCGACCATGTGTACAGGGCATTATAGTGCACAAACTTTCCCCCCGAATAATGTGCAGTGTTACTGCCATCATAATCTTGTTTAAATCTATGTGTTTACCAAGTTGGACTTATCTTTTGCTATTAACTCTGCTTTCCTTTTTTTTCTACTTTAATCTACCCAAGATGGACACAGAAGCTATCACTCGAGACTTGTGTCACTGATCCCAACACTCACCACCCTTAGCCTGTATGAGAGGCAATTTGACTTCCCTTACTTAATACCCACATATGGTACTTAAAATAGTGTCATTCAATGTTCATGGGTTAAACCATCCAGTTAAAAGATCTTCGGTCTGGAGAGAAGCCTTGATACTTCAATCTGACATACTTTATATACAAGAGACACATTTTACGGCATCTAACCCGCCAAAGTTCCACCATAGAAATTTTCCTCATATATACACAGCATCAGCCCCGGAAAACAAAAAGATGCCCTTATCGCTCTCAAAGATTCCGTCACTTTCACCTTGCAAGAAATACACTCCAACCCAGAAGATATGGTGGGCGATATTAGCAACAATATACAATAACAAACCTCTATGCTCCTAATGCCCACCAACTAAGGTTTGTGAGAAAACTCTTCTGCCAAATTAATGAAGTAAGAAAGGGAGATTTGATTATGTGTGGGGACTATAATATCTCAGTGGACTAGAAGATAGACACTACCTCTAAATATAAATGCCTTTTATCTATGCTACAGTCCTTACTACATGCAGAGGATGTCTTTGATGTCTTAGATGTCAGCAGTCTAACGAACAAGATTACACTATGCATTCCTCCAGACATATCATACTTGCGCATCTACTTAATTCTGGTTGACAAAAATCTATTGCAGGTGGTATCCTCCTCCACCATACATAACATTACGTGGTCCGACCACACTCCTGTCTCTATTACTGTGATGGGGAGAATGCCCCAAGCCCTGCCTATGTGTGGCATGCCAACTACAGGATCTTTCAAATGCCTAATCATGTAGCTTCCCTGAATACTCACTTTAATGAATATTTTAAACCTAATGCCAATAGTGCGTTTTTCAATCGTTTCCAGCACAAGCTTACGTTTATTAAATAAACCCCCTACCAAAAATGGGAAGTTGACCTGGATAAAACCTGCACAACCCCTCAATGACAATATGCGCTCAAAGCAATCAATAGAGCCTCAAAATGTGTAAATCATTGGGAACTTTCCCAAAAAATAGCATTGAGACCCTTTTATACTATGCTGTGCCCATAAGGCATACATCAGAGGAATTATCTTACAGATGTATTCAAGGGAAAAAGGGCAGAGAACACAACCAATAGACTACCTCCTTGCAGATATTAAGACCCTTGAATCCCAGAAAAAAAAAACGTGGCGGATATTGCTCTCGCAAATCAATTGGCCAAATTCATGCTCTGATCTCAGACTCATATTGATAAAACAATATGACAAACACATTCAAACTCTTAAATTGGCACATTACTCTTATGACAGTCAAATAGGTGAATTCCTAGCCCAGAGCTTAAAGGAACTAAAATCCCAAACGAAAATCCATTACCTAATTTTTCCAAATAATAAAAGTAAAATACTCAATCCAAAAGAGATAGCAAACACCTTTGCTGACTAGAGTTGAGTGGACACCTGGATGTTCGGGTTCGGACCCGAATGGGACATGGACTTTTAGTAAAAGAAAACAAAATGCGTGGGGGTCCCCCCAAATTCAATAACCAGACCCTTTAGATCTGGTATGGATATTAAGGGGAACCCCGACGTCAATTAAAAAAAAAAAAATGACATGGGTTTCCCCCCAAATATCTATAACCAGACCCTTCAGGTCTGGTGTGGATTTTAAGGGGAACTCCACCCCAAATTTTAAAAAAATGGCGTGGAGTTCCCCCTAAAATCCACACCAGAGCCCTTTTCCGAGCATGTTGACCTGGCCGGCCGCAGAAAAGAGGGGGGGACAGAGTGCGCCCCCCCCTCTCCTGAACCGCACCAGGCCACATGCCCTCAACATTGGGAGGGTGCTTTGGGGTGCCCCCCAAAGCACCTTGTCCCCATGTTGATGGGGACAAGGGTCTCATCCCCACAACCCTTGCCCGGTGGTTGTGGGGGTATGCGGGCAGGAGGCTTATTAGAAACTGGAAGACCCCTTTAACAAAGGGGACCGCCAGATCCTGGCCCCCCCTGTGTGAAATGGTAATGGGGTACACTGTACCACTACCATTTCACGAAGGAAGTGTAAATAGTAGTTTTCAGGGAAAAAAACACACACACCGTAGAACAAATTACTTCATTAATTAAACCAAATAACAATCCAGCGGTGAAAATAGACGATTGATGCTGCTCCCTGCTCCAACGTTGTCTTCTATCCAGCGTCGGGTGATCTCTCCAGCGATGGGTGATCGGTCCAGCAATGAGAAGATCCATCCATTCAGAGCACAGCTCAGCGAATGATGCGCCGGAGCTTTGACATTTATTTTATAGGGGAGGTGGGCCAGGGTTGTGGGGATGAGACACCCCAAAGCACCCTTCCAATGTTGAGGGCATGTGGCCTGGTACGGTTCAGGAGAGGGGGGGCTGGCCAGGTCAACATGCTCGGGTTAAGGGGTCTGGTGTGGATTTTAGGGGGAACTCCACACCATTTTTTTTTAAATTTGGGGTGGAGTTCCCCTTAAAATCCACACCAGACCTGAAGGGTCTGGTTATTGAATTTGGGGGGACCCCCGTGCATTTTTTTTTTCCAAACTCCGAACCCGAACCCGAACTTTCAGCAATTTTTCGGGTTCGGGTCCGGGTTAGGGAAAAACCCAAAGTCCGTACCGAATTCAAACTTTACAGTTCGGGTTCGCTCAACTCTATTGCTGACTACTACTTGAATGAATGAAAACGCATTTACTGTATTTATTACATTGTGCCCCTTTATTAGGCACAATTTTTTTAATTTAGCGCGATTCCACTCCTTTTCTTTATACTTGTTTATGTTGTTTAACATTTTTGTATCGCAGCTTCGTTTGACACATTTTTGGTATGCGCAATTTTTTTTCCTCCAGTACATATTGAAACCCCAATCTGCTTTGAAATTTGTGCCTGTGAGAGACCTTGTTGATGCAGTATAACCACCCTGTGTGTTGTTGTCTTGCCATGGTGTATTACTTGCGACTTGAAATGGTCTTCCACAACTTCACCTTAGTAGCAGAGTCTGGCTGTTCCTCACTCAGTTTCAAGCCCCCTACACAACTATTTCTGTTTCAGTTAATGACTGTGTTTCAATCTACATATGAAATTGATGATCATTAGCACCTGCTTGGAATAATTGGTTAATCATACACCTAAATCTAATCCTACACAATCTCTGAATTTGTGCTAGTGTACAAAGTGTGCAAGTGTAAGAATTGATGTTAGTCTGAAGCCAAAGGCTAGTCACACTAAATATGCATTTCTTTACATTTTGTGAATTGATAAAAATAAATAATTAAAATATATATTTTTAAAAGCATTCTTACTTTACAGCATGTCTTCACACCTACCCAAAACATTGCACAGTACTGTATGTAATGTATGCAATGCTTGCCACATGCACTGAAATAGTACCAATAGTTACATCTCAATAAACTAAAAAGTTTAAAATTGGGCCTAACAATGGCAAATGAAAAAGTGTCTCTGCTTTGGTGGAAAGCAAAAAAAGGTCTCAGCATCTGTGGTATTATTGGAAAGAAACATTTCCCTGTGTTGGTGGTGTCACTTGAAGCAAAAGTGGTGTTAATGAAAGGAAAAAATGGTGTGGTATCACTAAGGCCGCGTACACACGATCAGACCGGTCTGATGAAAATGGTCCGACGGACCATTTTCATCGGGTCATCGCTGAAGTGGCCTGATGATCTGATGTGCGTACACACCATCATTCCAAATCCAATCGGGTCAGAACGTGGTGACGTAGAACACAACGACATGCTGAAAAAACAAAGTTTAATGCTTCCAAGCATGCATCGACTTGATTCTGAGCGTGCGCAGTTTTTTGGACCGATGCTTTTGCGTACTAACCATTGTTTTGGTCCGATAGTCAGGCGTCCATTGGACCGATTTTAAAGCAAGTTTTAAAACTTTGGTCCGATGGACAACGTTCCGATGGGCCATACACACGATCGATTTGGTCCGATGAAACTGGCCTTACGGCCAGTTTCATCGGACCGGTCTGATCGTGTGTACGCGGCCTAAGAAAAAAATGCCACTACAACAGTGTCATGGGGGAATAAAGGCCCCTGCATCGCTGGTGTCAGTTTGAGGAAGGCTGGTTGGCATCTAAACCAGTGGGATGAAGGAGAGGGGAGCTGGGAGGGGGCATCTGAGTTGTGCATGGAACAAAAGAGATGTATGGCGATTAGTGGTGTCGTAACACTACCTTTCTCTGCCTGCAGTTGAAAATTTCCCAATATTCTCAAGTACTACTGGCTGCCGCTTTGTGTAACCATAGTATCTGTGTGTGTGTGTGATAACACGTTGTAAAAATGCCATTTAGTTGAATCCATAAACAATCATGCCACACGCCACACTGGATTTCAAGTCCAAAAAAACTGATGTTTGTACAATATAGTCCCTACAGTAATAGAATCCTTACAGTAATCCCCCTTCTGCGTATATTGTAAAAAAGAGTAAGGTGTTATTTCCCTCGTTTCACTTATTTCAGTCCCAATAGAAATTTTATGTTGGTATGCGTAAAATGGGTCTGTTTGTGTGCATAGATCTCTTTCTAGTTGGATTATCCAGTGATCACATAATTACGGCTCTTGTGTGGCACATTCCTGGGGCACCTGTACATAATTACACAAACCCTTCTTACATAAATAATTTCATTATTTTTTTTTTTAATCAGGCATTTGGGCCCAGGCTTATGATCTTGCACACATGCCCACTAATAGTGGACAGACCACTCCTCAGAAATATAATTTCCTGCTTGTGTGATTGACTCTGCTCACTTATTTCCAATAAATCAGCATTATGATACAAGTCAGGTTTTGGGCATCTTTTGCAACAAACTTTTTAGTTGTGGTGAGATACTCCCAAAGGGTTAATCACATCTAAAGGGATTCAGACCCTGACACTTTCCTCATTAGAATCTTGTTGATCAATAATGAAAAAAGCCACCCCATTCACGTTGTACATGGGCGGACATACAGCTATTTCTTTAGAATACCAAAAGGAAGGAATTTGTAACAAGATTTATTAAAATCCCTGCAATATACGTCGATCACCCAGAGGGGAACATTTTTTTTCAACTAATGTGGAGTCACTCTTTAAGTAAAGGAGTGTGAAATAGTTTTTAACATTCCCTATGCATTTGCCTGTTAGATGAGATGAATAACACAACTTATTTAACTTTATCATTAGGTTTAAAAAGTAACACTAATAAAAAAAAAAATAGAAACTACACTACAAATAAAACTAAAGCAAAAAAAAATGGAAATCTGCATTTGTTCACCATAATATTTTTTTTTTACACACACTCTTAAATGGACAAAACCTTAAATTTCCACAAACACTAAATATGCAATCATATACTGTATAAAAATACGTTCATTGCATTCACTTCACATGTGGAGCATGTACAATATTTGCAAAAGATGAAACCACAGAAAATTTTCATAGTACTGTATATTTCCACAGGTGACTAGACCAGGTGCAAATGACAGTGGCAAAGATCGGTTGATTCCTGCAGCTGTTTCTGCCCCCTGGGAGTGTCTAGCTGTGGCCACTGAGCTTCACTTTAATTACAGGTTGGCAGTGGTAGCCGCTATCCCGGCCACGATTGCTGGCTGTGCAGACAGCCACAGATAGCTGCGGCCACTCTCAGCCTATTGTTGAAGTGTTCAGGGATTGGTGAATGCAGCTAGCTGCTTACACATTTTACTGCCAATGTCATTTGCACCGGCACTAGTCTCCAATGCACATGTAGCCTTAATAGCAAAATCTGGTAGGCTGGTAGTGTATAATTCATTCAGCACCACATGTAAGAAGCTTCCCCTATGAATAACTATTTATGAAAGGGAACCTGCTTAACTGCTTCCCGACCGCCCACCGTCATATTACTGCGGGACAGTGGCTCGGTCTCGCGGGAGCACGTAGCTCTACGTCCTCTCCTTTTCGGCCACTAGGAGGCGCGCACGCCTCCGAGTCCCACGCGCGTGCCCGGCGGGTACGATAGCCGCCGGGCACCCGCGATTGCTCGTTACAGAGCGGGGAACGGGAGGTATGTGTGTAAACACATACCTCTCGTTCCTGTCAGCGGGGGAAACGCTGATTTTCTGTTCATACAATGTATGAACAGAAGATCAGTGATTTTCCCTAGTGAGTTCACCCCCCCATACAGTTAGAACACAAATAGGAACACACTTAACCCCTTCCCTGAACCCTAGTGTTAACCCCTTCACTGCCAATGGCATTTTTATAGTAATCCAATGCATTTTTATAGCATTGATCGCTATAAAAATGCCAATGGCCCAAAAATGTGTCAAAAGTGTCCGATGTGTCCGCCATAATATCGCAGTACTGAAAAAAAACGCTGATCACCGCCATTACTAGTAAAAAAAAAATATTAATAAAAATGCCATAAAACGACCCCCTTTTTTGTAAACGCTATACATTTTGCGCTAACCAATCAATAAACGCTAATTGCGATTTTTTTTTACGAAAAATATGTAGAAAAATACGTATAGGCCTAAACTGAGGAAAAAATAATGTTTTTTTATATCTTTTTTGGGGATATTTATTATAGCAAAATGTAAAAAATAAAATGTTTTACGACTAATAGACACTGTGGCAGACAATTCTGACACTAAGTGACACTTTTTGGGGACCAATGACACCAAATAACGTGATCAGTGCTTAAAAAAAATGCTCTGTGCTTTAATGTCAGCAGTAGGGTTGCCACATCATCCCTTTAATCCAGGACACATAATAATTACACAGGTTATGAGGCTGATTTGATACAGCTAAGGCACCAAGGGAGTTTAATTACCACCTTAATCACCCACAGAACAGATGTAATTAATATGTATCCTGGTTTAAATGGATGATTTGGCAACCCTAGTCAGCAGAAACTGTTTAAATATCAGGAAGGCTCGGGATCTGACATGTGTTGTTTCCTCATACTCACTGCTGGGAGAGTATGGTGCCTGTGTCTGTAAGGCCACATGGCAGTCAGTAAGCTGGGTCCGAAACAGTGCTTATATGTTCCTGCTCAGTTGAGTGCCCGAATCTCAGGGGGCACGACATGCAGAGGCACTTCTACCTGTTTTTTCCTATCTGTAGATCAACCTAAGGATCCCTAAAAATCTGATGAGAGATCTCTGTACAGCCTAGCCCCATAAAGATATTTTTTAACATATTTTATATCTTCCCTTACTATAATTTTCCTTACAATTATGATCTATGGTATTAGCCTTAACAAAATGTGTAAAGTTTTTTTTATTTAAAACTAAGCAAGTATTGCCCAGAGATCGGCTTTTAAGACCAATTTCAGTTGTTTTTGTTTACAAATTGTGCATGAAGATAACAAAAGAACATGTTTAGCTTAAATATTGTTGAAAAGACTATGGGCCAGATTCTCAAAAAATCGCGTATTTACGCTACGCCTATGCAGTTTTTTATGGGCCGCGTAATTCAAATAGGGAAGGAGGGGGCGTACTGTATTTAACCACTTCAGACCCGCCCCATAGTCAAAATACGTCAGCTGCTGCCACAACCGAGATATCCATCTCTTCATGGGGCGGATCTGTACACGATAATGGCGGTCTACGCGGCGGATTAGCCGCGAGATCGCCGTTATCGGTGGCGGGAGAGGGTGCCCCCCTCCCGCCGCTCTCCCTCACCCTCCGCCACTTACCGTTGCCGTCGGTAGCGGCGGAGGCGATCGGAAAAATGTCCCTCAGCCGTCCCCATACCTCTGCTGGGCGGAAGTGACGCCAAAACGTCAGTCCCGCCCAGCGTCTTAAAGAAACATTGTTTTTGTTTACTTTTATTCTTTTTCTTGTTTTTCTTTTTTTTTCTTTTTCATTTAAGTCTAAATATGAGATGCAAGGTCTTTTTGACCCCAGATCTCATATTTAAGGACCTGTCATGCTTTTTTCTATTACAAGGGATATTTACATTCCTTGTAATAGGAATAAAAGTGATCATTTTTTTTTTTATTTCAGTGTAAAAAAATTAAAAATAAATTAAAACAAATAAGAAAAAAAAAAAAAAAAAGTTTAAAACGCCCCGTCCCGACGAGCTCTCGCGCAGAAGCAAACACATATGCGAGTAGCGCCCGCATATGAAAACGGTGTTCAAACCACACAAGTGAGGTATCGCAGCGATCGTTAGAGGTAGAGCAATAATTCTAGCCCTAGACCTCCTCTGTATCTCAAAAAATGCAACCTGTAGAATTTTTTAAACGTCGCCTATCGAGATTTTTAAGGGTAAAAGTTTGACGCCATGCCACGAGCGGGCGCAATTTTTAAGTGTGACATGTTGGGTATCATTTTACTCGGCGTAACATTATCTTTTACAATATGTAAAAAAATTGGGCCAAATTTAAGAAAGTGAATTTTTTCCAAAAAAAGTGTGCTTGTAAGACCGCTGCGCAAATACGGTGTGAGAAAAAGTATTGCAATGACAACCATTTTATTCTCTAGGGTGTTAGAAAAAAAAATATGATGTTTGGGGGTTTTAAGTAATTTTCTTGCAAAAAAAAACAGTTTTAGTCTCGTAAACACCGAATCTGAAAAACAGGCTCGGGTCTCAAGTGGTTAAATAAAGCGCGCCCCCGTGCCGAACGAACTGCGCATGCACCGGCCTTAAACGTAGGCTACTGCGCATGCTCCATTGTACGCCGCAAATACAGCGATTACGGCGGCAACGTAATTAACGTGTAGGCCTATTCGGGACGAGTTACGCAAACGATGGAAAAACACGACGCTGTCCCGACGTTTATACTTAACATGGCTTACACCAGAACTACCCACATGTTAACCCTCCTTATAGCAGGGGAAACCTTACGCGTACACAAACTACGTAAACTACGTCGACGCGGCGCAAAAACCTTCAGGAATCGGGGAATCGGCTCATTTGCATATTCGGCACAGAAATCAACGTAAACGACACCTAGCGGCCGGCGTATTATTGTATTTAGGATCTGACGGTGTAAGTGACTTACGCCAGTTGGATCCTAGCGTAATTCCGGCGTATCTTGTTTTGTGAATACAAAACAATGATACGCCGGCGGGATATTCGAATTATGCCGGTGTATCTGTACACCGCATAATTCTTTTGAGAATCTGGCCCTATATATTTCCCTTAAACCTCTGTTTCTGTATTTCATATTAGTATATTATGATCTATGTTCTTCTGTCATTGGTGCAATATGTGGATTGATTTCAGACATATGGAGCAATGTAAATACACTAACTGTAAAGTGAGAATAACATATTGGCACTCACTGGTCCTGTTGTGAAAGGGTGTCATAACAACATGCGTGTTGTTCTATGTATAAATAAATGCAAAAAAAAAAGCACAAAGCAAAACAAGAAGCTGTCAGCTCAATTTCTACAAGTTTTTCCAACAAAACAAGTATTGCCCAGAGATGGGCTTTGAAGACCAATTCCAGTTGTTCTTTTGTACAAATTGTGCATGAAGATAACACAAGAGCGTGTTTAGCTGAAATATTGTTAAAAAGACTATATATTTCCCTTAAACCTCTGTTTCTGTATTTCATATTAATATATTATGATCTCTGTTCTGCTGTCATCAGTGCAATATGTGGATTGATGTCAGACATATGGAGCAATGTAAATACACTAACTGTAAAGTGAGAATAACATATTGGCACTCACTGGTCCTGTTGTGAAAGGGTGTCATAACAACATGCTGTGTGTTGCTCTATGTATAAATAAATGCAAAAAGAAAAAAGAAACACAAGAAGTTGTCTGATCAATTTCTGCAAGTTTACCATTACAAGCAGTCACTTCTCAAACTGATACTGACAGCCTATTTTAGTCAGCAACATTGTCCTCATCTGCAGTATACTGTCTTTGATGTTCTGAGTTCTGGATAGGTCATATCAGATTAACTGAAATTTAATTAAACCCCAGGGGTGTTTTTAAACATTTCATGAAATTGTTTTATTTTGCTTGGTACTGTTAATTACTTGTGTTGAATTTTAATTTACCAGGGTAAACAAGCACAACGTTGAGTTGTTTTAGCATCTGACACTATTTTATTAAATTATGCTTGTAATTATATATCTATTACTGTATGTTTTATTTATTTACATAGTTATCCACATTATTGACTAGCAATTATTAAAATAGGGTTTTGTAAATTCTGTATCTACAGTATATGTTCTATGACCTGAAGTTATTGCAGTTGTTGCATCACTCAGAAGAAAACAACCATATTTTTTTACTCTATTTACCATTGCTGTGTATGTTTGTGCTTTTTGCTTCAGAGATTGTCTTAGCCACCTTGAACATGAGGCGGACTCTGTTGGAGTCTGCCTGCTCAGTGGTGAATCTGTCAACTGATCCCAGTTAAGCAGGTGGATGGCTGGTCTGTGTCTGCACCACTTATGCAAAGAGGACACAGAGACAGCCCGCTTCCCTCTATGGGCCATTGGATGTAAACGGACTGTCTGTCCATTTACAACTGACTGGCACTAGGGATGAGCCGAACACCCCCCGTTCGGTTTGCACCAGAACCTTCGAACGGACCGACCGATTGTGCGAACATTTAAAACCCCATTGACGTCTATGGGACTCGAACGTTGGAATTCAAAGGTGCTCATTTTAATGCCTAATATGCAAGTTATTTCCGTTCCTAGGGGTAGATTTCCTCTCACTTCCTGTTGTCTCCTTCCGTTTGCAAGTAGGAGTCGTTTGTAAGTTGGATGTTTGAAAGTAGGTGCCTGCCGTATATACTCATAATTTTGGGCCCTAGGTGTTGGTGTTGCCACAACACTCTAAGGCCCTGTACACACGAGGAGACATGTCTGATGAAAACAGTCCGCGGACCGCTTTCATGCTTAGAAACTTTTGTCCGCTGGAAACCTGTCCATTAGGCCGTACACACGATTGAACATGTCCGCGGAAACTGGTCTGCGGACCAGTTTCAGCGGACATGTCTCCTCGTGTGTACGTGGCCTAAGCCCTCACAGTTAGTCTTGGTGGGTGCTGGAACGCCCTGCTGTGTGAACTATTATATCAAGAATTGTAATTACATATAATTGTTGAACAGTGGTAGAAAAATTGGGCCTTTGGTGCTTGCACTGGTGCCAGAACTCTGTAAGCCCTCACAGTTACTCTTGGTGGGCACAGGAATGGGCCCTGCTGTTAAATATTAGATCA
Source organism: Rana kukunoris (assembly GCA_029574335.1). NCBI lineage: Eukaryota > Metazoa > Chordata > Amphibia > Anura > Ranidae > Rana > Rana kukunoris. Next base: position 377,939,596 of record CM056050.1, on the reverse strand, counting down.
AGAATTCTAATTACATGCCCCTGTTGAACAGGGGCTGAAAAATTGGGCCTTTGTTGGTGGGGGTGCTGGTGCCACAACACTGCAACCCCTCACAGATACTTTAGTTGGAGAACAGGAATGAGCCTGCTGCAAAGTATTGCATCAAAAATTGTAATTACATGCCCCTATTAAACAGGGGCAGAAAAATTGGGCCTTAGCTACTGGTGGCAGTGCCCAGAACCAAAAATTTTCTTACAAGCTCTCAGCATTATTATTGAGGAGGAAACAGATAGTCACTCAGCATAACAAGATAGTCACTCAGCTCCAGCATAGGCAGTCTTGAAGGGATCTGACATTTAAAAAAAAATATTCAGTTACATCAGCATCAGGTGCTTGGTAGCTGGTGGTGATCCAAGCCTGATTCATTTTTATGAAGGTCAGATGATCGACCAAGTCGGTGGAGAGGCGCACCCTGTGATCGGTTACAAAGCCTCCAGCAGCACTGAATGTGCGTTCTGAAAGAACGTTGGATGCAGGACAAGCCAGTAGCTCAATTGCGTACTGTGCAAGCTATGGTCAGTGATCCATCCTCAAGACCCAGTAAGCCAGAGTATTTTCGGTGAGAAAGGTGTCCAAGTCTGATCTTGCCCCTAGGTATTCCCGCACCATGTAAAACAGACGCTGGCGATGGTTGCTGGAACCGGTCATACCTTGGGGCTGCGGACTAAAAAATTGTCTGAAGCATTGGTCAGACGGCCACCTTCTCCACCACTCCTTCTGTGACTGACCAAAGCCTCAGCAACACGTTGTCCAGGACCTGGAATTTATAACCCCCCCAGTCTCTGTGAATGCGTTTCACAGACCTTTCTGCAAGGCCTCCCAAAGATGTTTCATCTTATGCCCCCTCTGCACCGGCAAGAAAAGGTCCGCAACCTTATTCTTGTAATGTGGATCAATGAGAGTTTCCAGCCAGTAATGATCCCTCTCCTCGATAGCATGAATACGAAAATCCTTTGGCAGGTTTTGCAGGATCAGTGAAGCCATACAACATAGGTTTGCTGAGGCATTCGGTGTGGAGTCCTCTGGGTCACCTTGGACGACATGATCCGCAGCTTCCTCATCCCAGCCACGTACAAGTCCATGGGTTCCTTGGGACTGTAATTGATCCCTTGAAGTCTGCTGCTGATGCTGAGTGCTAGGCTCCACCTCCATGCTGACACAATCCTCCTCCTCCTCCTCCTCTTCCTCTTCCTGTGTGATAGGCGGGCAAGTAGGAACACTGTTTGGATAAAGCTGGCCTTGAGAGGTAAGGAAGTCCTCCTCTTCCTCCCTCTGTTCTGCCTCAAGGGCCCTGTCCATTATTCTATATATATCTTGCAAGAGTCTGAATTAATATTAATCTTAAGTGTCCAACTTTTTTTTTACAGTATGTATAATTAATGGACTGGTCAGGAGATGAGGGATGCCAATTCATCTTGGACACATAGTTAAAGCGTCAATATATAAATATATATAAGATGATCTGACTAAGTTGCAACGTTGGTTCACAAATGGGTTCACAAATACCTAAAGCCAGACCTCCTAGATTTTATGGACAACAGAATAAACCTCCCAAACCAAAACCCTACCACACACGCCCCCCCCCCTAATAGGGGTGGGGGAGGTAGAGGTAGCGGTGGAGGTCCCCCTTGGGGCCAGTCTAACAACCCCCAGCATTATGGGAGTCCTAGGAGATCATTTGACTATTGTGATGGCCGTGGTGATTATCATCGCGACAGTCGCGAATATCAATATAGAACTCCCACTCAGGTTAACAACAGGTTTCCCCCTCCACGGGATAACCATGAGAGAGATGAATATTATCATCACCACAGAGATGATGATTTACTATCTCGTTCTCCATATAACTACAACCAGGGTCACTCGGGGTCTTCTTACAATGAGGGTTTTCACAGGGAGATTCAAGATTACCCAGGAAGCCCTGTCATAGAAGAGGCACCCGAGGGGGGCATAGGGTCCAGGGCAAAAAGAAGAAGGGTATAAGTGGGGCTGGAATCTTCAATCTCAGCTCGGTGATTTTGACAGATGTGGAGAAATTGGTTTTAGATAAAGGTTTGAAATATGTCCCTCCACGGGACAAGTTCTCCACATTTATAGACGTACAAAAATGTACCCGTAAGCTGAGCATTCAGAGACACTTTCTATCCCTACCTTTCACTACCTCCTCTACAGCTCTTAAACCCCCTGATGCTCATATACATACGGGGCTAGCTAATCCTTTTTTATTCAACCCTCCAGGAACTATGGCACCGGCAATTAATGTTTTCCGCAGCCTGGTCCTGCAGGATTTAGATAAACTTCCAAGTAAGAAAATACACATAGATCTGAAAGTCAAGGGAGGCTTAAAGAAACTATGTGAACAGAAAGATCTAATCATCCGTCCAGCCGACAAGGGGGGGCCATTGTCATGCTGGACAAGGTTCATTACGTAAAAGAATTGGATAGAATTTTGGGGGATTCTGAAATGTACTTTCCGATCCATTCCAATCCTACCTCTCAATACAAAAAGTCCCTCACTGAGCTTGTCAAAGAGGGATTTTCTCTGGGGATTTTGAATAAAAAAGAGCGGGATTTCCTGGTACCTGTCGCACCCAGGATTCCCACCATATACTACCTTCCTAAGGTTCATAAAGACCCAGTTAATCCCCCTGGCCGCCCCATAGTTAGCGGGATCGTCTCGGTAACATCCAGGATAGGCAAATACGTTGATTTTCATCTTCAACCCTTGGTCAGACTCATGCCCTCCTACCTTAAGGACACTGGCGACACCATTAGGTTGTTGGAGTCGGTGCCCTTTGCGGAGGGTATGATTCTGGCTACGGCGGATGTTGCCGCACTCTACACGTGCATTCCGCACAAATTGGGTTTTGACACAGTGGAACACTACTTGTCCCTCAATAATACCATACCTATCATACAGCGTAACTTCATTATGCAACTCCTCAGATTTGCTGCACAGCACAATTATTTTTGGTTCCAAAACACATTTTATTTACAGATTAAAGGTGTGGCCATGGGGGCAAAATTTGCCCCCAGCTTGGCCAACCTTTTTATGGCCAAATGGGAGGAGGATGTCGTCTATGCCAACAAGAGGCCAGAATTGGTTCTCTGGGCACGTTATATCCTCCTCCTATGGAAGGGTGATCACGAATCCCTTAATAGCTTCATGTCTGACCTGAATGCCAATGACAGAGGTATCAGATTGAGCCATGAGGCAGGTTCTACATGTGTACACTTTCTAGACTTGGAGATTAGGGTGGTTGAAGACCAACTCCGGTTTAGTATGTACTTCAAGCCAACGGATCGCAATGGCTATATTCCACTTGATAGCTGTCACCACCCTCAGTGGTTGAAATTAGTCCCTAGAAGCCAGTTCTTACACCTCAGGTGAAATTGCACTAAAGATGAGGACTTCATTACTCAATTCATGGTCCTTAAAGACAGGTTTGTAGAAAAAGGATATGAGGTGGGAGAACTTGAAGCTGAAATTGAGCCCAAAGAAGGCAATAGATGATAAGTTCCGTTGGTCCTTCTTTACCTCATATTCCGTCCAATATAGAGAAATTAAATAAATTCTTGCAAAACATTGGGGCATTTTACAAAATAATAAAGTCCTTGGCCCGGCCTTACCAGATAGGGCTGGTGTCATTTTTAGGGGTGCCCGATCCATCCAAGGGCAGGTGGCTCCTAATGTCATTGACCCCCCCCCCCCAAAAGGGTCACTTTCTTTCAGGACTGCAAGGCTTTTTTTCCCTGCCGCAAGTGCAATGTTTGCCTACATAACACAAATGGCCGGCGCAAAAGTGAAACCTTCCAGTCCACAGTTACTCTAAAAGTGTACCAGATGAAACACTTCACCACATGTGCCACCCGATATATTGTTTACCTTTTGACTTGCCTGCGCAAGAAGCAATACATTGAGCGGACAATTCGAACCTTTGTGGTTCGTGTAAACGAACATATAGCCAATATCAAACTTGGAAAGACTAACCATAGCGTCCCCCGACACTATTCACAGTGTCATGACAAAGACCCTCTGGGGACCCAGTTCCTGGTGATTGATCAGTTTGTGCCCCACTGGAGAGGCGAATCCCGCATACGGGGTGTGTCCCAGCTGGAAACATACTGGATACACAAATTACGTACATATCAACCGTTTGGTATGAACGTCGAATGGGACATTAACTCATTTATTAATAAGGCTTGAGTATTTTTGTTTTCCCATTTGAGGTTAGCACCTTTCGTAGTATGGCAGTGTGCTATCCTGTGGATCTTCGTGAGGCCCTTTTCTCTAGTTCATTCTTGACCTTTATCAAACATCCCTATATTATGTATTTAATTTACTTATCCCTTATTATGCTACTCAATTTATTTCAGCATTTCCATGACTGAGTGTGCTGCCCTCCCTTCCCCGCCTGGCAGGCGACATTCGATTTAACTCCTCATGTTTTTTGCTGAAATTCATATCAATTATGAACACTTTGGTAATCCTGATATTTCCAGTCCCTCCCTTTGTCCAGGTCCTTTTTTCTTGGTTACGACTGGCATGACAGCCTTTTGCCAGTACATATACCTGTCCCTGTAGTGTGGGCATAGGGAGATGGTCCACACTGGCGATGCTCCCATTGGCCACTTTTGCGTCATGTGTTTGCGCGCCGTGTTGTGACGTCATGCGCGGCGCGACACACACGTTGACATTGCGTTCCAGCGTGGTTCTCACGCTCGACGCTAGTCACACAACATGCGCCCCTGTGTTTACTCCACGGCGCGTTCGTTTGGTGTCCCTGCACAGCACAAGTCTGGGAGTTTACATCCTCCCAATTTAGCAGAGAGGGGATCATCCCCTCACAGGTGCCATACAGGGATTCTTTTCATTTAATATGACCATGCCCAATATTGGTGTCTGCAGTCACTCTCCCCTCCCCCTTCATGGTTTCTTTCTTACCCCATGTTGGAAGTTGGATCAATATGTGTGGGTTCTCCCACCAGGGCTTACCAGTCTTCCTCCCTGTGTTTCTGACAACATATTTTTCTACATAATCTAGGCTAGTGACATACTCTGTGCATTTTATTTGTTATTAGAGACTGTTTAGTCAGTTTTTATTTGTTATTAGAGCAGTTTTTTACTGTTTTGTTGATTGGTTTGCACATGAGAGCCATATGTCATGTTTGTCATGTGACTTCGTCTCATGGCCCAAGTCATGTGACCCATGTTCTTCCAATCACACACACCTATGATTCCTTTCACTTGATTGGCCTGTTGGTTCAGTACAATTAAGACTGTGTACTATTTAAATGTGGCAATATGGGGTTGAAGGTAGATGCCCCAGTTGAAGTCCTCGGAGACGAAACGCGTTGGGCCTGGTACACCTGCTCCCCATATTGCTCTTACTTTTTACTTTTTATGCTATAGTGATCACTTTTATGTACAGTTGGTTTTTGTCAATAAAAACCTATCCTCTTTTACCTGCACCACTTGGAGCATGTTTTTTCTTCCTTCCGCATGACCTGCCTGGATATCAAGTTTTTCACACTCCATGAGTGCCTATCTTGTGAACATACCCCTTTTTGTTTCCACCATTCTTCTGAAGTGAGCAGATCTTGTTTGGTTTTTGCCACCAATCTCAGTCTGTGCCGATCCATCCAAAGATGAGGTTCCAGTCCAGGATTACAGCCAACCAGCCGGACACCTTGTGAGGAATCCATCATCGGGCCTTCATTCAGCTGACCAGATTTGAGTGGAATCCTTTCATGCACCTATGATCTGTTGTCGCTGACAAGCAGATCAACAACATCCGGTAAGAGTATTCCATCTACTCCTTTGTTACCGTGCAGAGTGTCCCCTTCATGATGAGGATGTGGTCATATACCTTATATTGATGGACTTATGTTTATTTGATGTTCTTTTCACTTATGGACACTTATTTTCACATCACTGTGGTTTAATTATCCAGAGTGCTTTTCTTGCAGCGCTACTTATTTATTCACTACCTATTCTCCAATTTTGGCAAATTGTTTTTGTAGCTGCTCACCTTTATTTGTTGTAAGATTAGCACAGTTTTTCCTCTTGCATAAGTTGCAACGTTGCTTACCACACGCCAAAGGTATGATATTCTACTAATTAAAATTTATATATACAGTAAAACCTTGGTTTGAGAGTAACTTGGTTTGAGAGCGTTTTGCAAGACAAGCAAATTTGTTTATTGATCTTTGACTTGATATACAGGTGTCTCTAGGTGTAGCAATATGGTTAAATTTAATGAAGGTACAACATTTAGAAACTCACATGGTTGATGATTAAAACAGGCACATCTAATTATGCAGGCATCCAGGGTAAAGCTGTCCCCGTAGACCATTCTCCTCACGATTGAAAACTGATAGCGGTGAGAGCCGGCGGTCAGAACGATACTCTATGTGGATCGCTTTACCCCGGATGCCTGCATACTTAGATGTGCCTCTTTTAATCATCAACCATGTGAGTTGCTAAATGTTGTACCCTCATTAAATGTAACCATATTGATACACTTATGCCGCGTACACATTTCCATCGGAAAAACTTTTTTCCGACGGAATTCCACTGAAGCTTGGCTTGCATACACACAGTCACACACAAGTTCTGAACTTTTGTCCGTCAAGAACGCGGTGACGTACAATACTACAACAAGCCAAGAAAATAAAGTCCAATGCTTCCGAGCATAAGTCGAATTGTTTCCGAGCATGCGTTAGGATTTTGCGCGTCAGAATTGCTACAGACAAATTTTTTCTTTTGTTTGTGGAAATTGCAGCAAAAGTCCGATGGAGCACACACATGGTTGGAATTTCCATTCAAAAGCTCACATCGGACTTTTGCTGTCGGAATTTCGATTGTGTGTATGGGGCATAAGAGGTCCCTCTCTTCCCTTTTATAATCTGTTCCTTTTGCTGGATTTCTTATGGGAAAATATGCTTTGATATACAAGTGCTTTGGATTACAAGCATGCTTCCGGAACGAATTATGCTTGCAATCCAAGGTTTTACTGTATATACAAATTTACAGCCCAGGCTGGGGTTGAGATCTAAGCCCTTATAAAATATTTTTCATCACAGGGTTTGTATACATTCGGCTTCAGTACCGCTAGGTGACAAATTTTCCCGGGTGGTTTAGGCCACTACCATTGACGAGTTGTGTACCATCGTAGACCAGCATACCCAGGACATAGCTCTGTTAGTTTTTTCCTTGTTTTTAATATGCTATGGAATGTCATGCATAAAAGAGTTTCGAAATATGTAAGTATAGATATAGATACCATGATAATTCATCTTAGCAACTGTTATTCTTTATGTACATCATTATCAATCTGGTTTTTAATGTGTTTTCTGATATATTATAGACACATGAATGATTGGATTCTCCGAAAAGTTGGGTGATCCACTGAAAAATCGTGTCAATCATTGTGGTTATTATTTGATAAAAACTCACATGCAGTACCGTGTACATTCCATTTATGCACAATTGTATCTTTCATTATTATGTTTGCACTTTATTAATAAATAAAAAAAAAATCAACATTTGTTAACACTTGAGTGCCTTAAAAGTCCAGTCAGGGGATATATCTTTCTTCTTGTCCAAATTATTTGAATGTGGTACATGACAAAGACACTCACCGATAACTTATCTTGTTTAAAGCAACAGTATGTAGGTGGTAAGTAAAGCCACACTACTGGATTATAAATAGTGCCCTAAGAAAGGTATCACTCAATCCCTACTAGTTTACTAGGCTCACAACTGCTTGAAAAGTTTTGGACATCTTAAAATATTTTCACTAGACCATGGTGAAGCTGAGCATGTCTGCAGAGTACGTAAACATGTATTGTTTTAAAAATATATATATTGTGAGGGATTAACTCGGTAGCGGGTGTGTGTGACCCCCTGGATGGGTTCACTACACACTGAACTGTACAAAAAGGCAGTTGAGGAGGATTGAAAACAAATAATATGGTTTATTTTTCCATATTGCTGGATACACGTGCAAGCAAAAAAAACAGCATAAACAAAACAAAACATAAAATAAACCCTTGCCACTTGGGGCATCTACCTTCCCTACACAGGAACCTACCTATGGAGTCTGGCACAGCCTACTGCTGGGTAGACACTGCTGGTAATACAGCAGAAAACAACAAAAAGTATCTTTGATATTTCTCACACAGAAATATCCATCAGCACCTCACCTCTTCAGTAGGGTTTGTGACTGCTCCTTCACTCATACAGCCTCAGGATGCAGCACTCAGTCGTCATCCCTAGGCTGTCTTTATAGGGGCTTTAATTGCTTAATTCTAAACAGCTGAAACCTTTTAATGCCCCAAACCTCTCTGGCCATCTTTGCAGCCGACGCCCAATAGTAATTGATGTATTGTCTAAACAAGGCAGAAAAGTACCTCCCGTCTGGGGCAACACACACACAGATTTACCTGACTTCCTGTCACAAGATATTTTTTGCAAAGGGTTACAAAACACAAAATGCCACCATAAAAAAAAACTTATCCCTTGTTTACATTTTTTCTTTTGTATGTATGTGTATATATATATATATATATATATATGTATATCTATTGTGCATTATATACCTATTGTTTATTATGGAAGGTGGGTCAGAGGCAAGAGAAAAGAGAAGAGGAAATTATTATAATTTTCTTCTTGCCTCAGTTTTTGGATATACACTTGGCAATGTCTATGCAATATAGTCAATTATGAGTCAATTATGAGTTGCAATGATTGGCATATTGTTATTGGGCCGCTTTTTTTTTTTTTTCCTTCTCTTCTATTGGGTAAGAGCATGAATGTGGTATCATATATAAGTATATGATTTACTATAATCTGATTACATGGTTATTTTTTTTATTTTTTATTTTTGGCTCTGCCCACCAAGGAGAGGGGAGAAGGGAAAAGGGGAAATATGTAGAGCTATTATAACCATGATTAATTATTTGTCAGCTATATAGTTTTTTTTTTTTTTCTCCCCCCCCCCTTTTTTCCCCTTTTTTTTTTTTGCTGTTTCCCCCCCCCCCCCCCCCTTTTCCCCTTTTTTTTTTTTTTTTTTTTTCTCCTTGATTTATATATATCTTGAAAATTAACAAAGTCAATGGAATATGTGACAAACTTGAGCTGCAACCATTGGTATATTGGTATAGTGGTGTTGTGTTTTTTTTTTTTTTTTTTTTTTGGAGTTGTAGGTAAGAAGGAAGAATATTAAGGCTACATGGCTAAAGTCGAGCCGCAACAATTGGTATATTGAGCTTGATCTGTTCATGTATTCATTTATCTACTTAGTGACTTATTTACTGAGTTAATGATTTATTGACTTATTGATTTATTTAAACTGCTAGTCCCACTTTGAATGTTTGATTAGCGGTGTATATATTTATTTATTCAATTATCAGTATATATGAGCGGTGTCATAATACCTACATGTTTAGTTAGCCCTAAATACCTGCGGTGAGATATCCTTTATGCCCATTAACTTTCCCCCTTGTAGGTACATCAGTCCTCTGGTAGGACTTGGTGTCTTTTTTTGGATATATTCCATTTCCCTTTGTCTTGGGGGGTGATTTATATCACCCCACACACCTATTTCCCTTGAGTGTTTTTTTTTTGTGTGTGTGTTTTTTTTTTTCTCTCTCCCTTTTGTTATTCCTTTGTATTCTTCTGGTAGTACGAAGAGTTTAGAGAGGGAGCCTCTCTTTTTATTAATTTCCCCATTTTTTGTATTTTTATTTTTATTTTATTTTTTATTTTTTTATTATGGCAGCAACTTACTACTCTATAGCATCTCTGAAACTTTGTACCTACAATGTTAAAGGTTTAAATAATGAATCAAAAAGAGGCCAGATTCTATATAGTTTGCACAAAGCCAAGGTAGATATTATACTTCTCCAGGAGACCCATTTCCGTACAGGTGGTGTTCCTGCGTGTCCACGTAAACATTATTCTCAATGGTTCCATAGTTCTACACCGGGTTCAAAAGCAAGAGGAGTGTCAATAGCACTCCATAAACATATGCCAATACAATATCTGAATCATATAGCTGACCCAAATGGTAGATACATTTTTCTTAAAATTCGGTTATGGAATAAGATTATTACTATTGCAAACCTTTATATTCCGAACTGTGACCAAACGACAACAATCTCACATTATCTTGATCTTTTAGCAGATTTTGCGGAAGGAATTATTATTGTGGGAGGAGACCTTAACTTAGCCTTAGATCCCATATTAGATAGCTCCACTCAACGATCGAACATCTCATACTCTCGCCTGAGGGCTCTCAAAAAAAAACTCTATGAACATAGGCTACTGGATCTATGGCGGATCTTATATCCCAAAGACCGTAATTACACATATTTTTCATTGGCCCATAAAACATATAATAGACTGGACTATTTCTTAACTGGACAAAGGGTATTAGAATGGGATCCTTCAATGGAAATAGGCTCATTTACCTGGTCTGACCATTCACCAGTATTTCTAACAATAAATCCACCACAGACTCACGGAACAAATTGGTCTTGGCGTCTAAACGATACACTTATGTTAGATCCAATATGTCATAAGGCAGTTATAGAAGCAATTAGTAATTTTATCTCTGACCATGCCCAGGATGAAACCGCACTCCCCTTAAAATGGGAAGCTCTAAAAGCAGTATTACGGGGTCTGTTTATTCAACATGGCTCACGACTTAAAAAGAAAAAATCCATAATTATCCAAAATACTTTATCAAAGCTTCACTCTTTAGAAACTTTACATAAAACCAGTCATCGTGCAGAAATATTAGCTAATATTTCATCCACAAGGGCCTCTCTATTGCAGCTATTTGAAACATCCCATAAATCATACGAACAGAGAAGAGCTCTGGAAAGATATAAATTGGGGGATAAATGCGGGAGACTATTATCACGAACATTGCATCCCCGTTCATCCCAGACCTTTATACCCAGTATAAAAAAGCCATCGGGAGAAATTACGTCAGACCCACAATCTATTCAACATGTTTTTAGAGATTACTTCTCAGGTCTCTATAACTTAGCTCCATCACCATCTTTGGAAGATGTAGTTGGAGTCAATCAACAAATTGAAGATTATGTACAGGAAACAGCTATCCCAGTATTAGATGATGACAAAAGAACATTGTTAGATCGTCCTTTTCAACTTCAGGAATTATTGGATGTGATTGCCGATATTCCATCAGGAAAGAGTCCAGGCCCAGATGGATTCACTCCAAAATTTTATAAAACCTACAAGGAATATCTATCTCCATTTTTGCTCCAAGTATTAAATTCTATCTCCCCTAGGAATCAATTCTCAACTCAGACATTAGAAGCGCATATCACTCTGATTCCGAAACCGGAAAAGGACCTAACTTTATGTTCCAGTTTTCGCCCGATCTCATTAATTGGGATAGATTTAAAAATCTTTGCTAAATTAATTGCATTACGTCTCCAACCTCTCCTTCCAAACCTGGTACACTTAGACCAGACGGGTTTTGTACAAGGTAGAGAAGCACGGGACAATACTATAAAAACTTTTTTATTAATGAACTATGCTCAAACAGCAAAAATACCAGTATGTCTCCTTTCAGTTGATGCAGAGAAGGCCTTTGACCGAATTGGATGGCCCTTCTTAAAACAAGCATTAATGCAAATAGGTCTGGGCCCAAATTTACTGCACAAGATCCTGGCATTATATACTAAACCTGAGGCTAGGATAAAGATCAATGGATCGTTATCAACAAGTTTCACCATACAAAATGGTACCCGACAAGGATGCCCACTATCACCTTTACTTTATGTCCTGGTAATGGAGCATCTAGCAATAGCAATTAGACAGAACCCTTTGATTGGGGGCATACAGATAAACCAAACGGAAATAAAATTAGCCTTGTTTGCTGACGATCTATTGCTATATGTCACTAATCCACAGGTTTCCATACCGGCTATTTTATCAGAATTTAAACGTTTTGGGACCCTTAGTAACTTTAAAGTAAATATATCAAAATCAGTTATTCTCAATGTGTCACTCAGTCCACAACAAGTGGCGGTATTGAAAAATAGTTTTCCACTCAAAATCTGTTCTTCGGTATTAAAATATTTAGGTATTTTTATCCCCTCTGACCTGAACCATTTATATCTAACAAATTATATTCCTCTTATGCAACGAACCTTACAGGATTTAAAAAAATATGATCACAATCAATATTCGTGGTTTGGGAGGATTAATATTCTAAAAATGGATATAATACCGCGGTTTTTGTATCTCTTCCAAACCATGCCTGTCTCTATCCCTAGATCTTATTTTTCTACTCTACAGTCGGCCTTTACAAAATTTATTTGGGGCCATAAAAAACATAGATTGAAAAAGAAATTACTATCACTACCCAAAGTGAACGGAGGAGCGGGTGCACCTGATCTTTACCATTATTATGTAGCGGCAGTATTAACAAGGATAGTGAACTGGTTCCACTCCTCCAATACTAAACAATGGGTACTAATAGAGCAATGGCTAAATCAATTTGATCTTACCGCCCTCCCTTGGTTAGACCTTGAGAATAGTGATATCTATGGAGATTTATCTTCTACTATGCCCTCCCTAACATCCCACCTATTAAAAATTTGGACCAAAACAATTCTACAATTAGAACTTTCCTCATTAGTGGGACCTATGACACCTTTATTTGGTAACCCACGATTTCCGCCGGCTTTAAAACGTAAAGATTTCCTCATTTGGAACAAAGAATCTCATCGTAGAGTGTGCCAGATTACTTGCCAGGCAGCATTTCCACCTATACTAAACCTAATCTTTACATCGAAGCCCTCACTTACGCAATGGTTGGAATATCGGCAACTATTATCTTTCTTGTCCTCTCTTCCCTCAAATACATTTTTGTATAGAGACACAACTCAGTTTGAACTTCTATTGCTACAAGACTCAAAACCAAAACATGTCTTATCTTCAATCTATAAGATATTAGCTATAAAAAAACACCCTGAACTTCCTGAATACATAAGGAAATGGGCGAATGAGTTAAATGTTCAAATTGAAGATGCAGAGTGGAAGAAAGCATTTAATTTAACACATTGTATGTCACTAACAATTAAAGCACAAGAGACAAATTACAAACTTCTTTCCAGGTGGTATTGGAGCCCAATATCATTAAAGCGTATATACCCAGATAAATCAGATATATGTTGGCGATGCCATATATTTAAAGGTTCATTGCTACACATTTGGTGGGAATGTCCCCCAATCTTAAATTTCTGGGAAAAAATTATGCAGCTATACACTTTAGTTACTGGGGAACCAATATTAAATATACCACAAATCACTTTGCTATCAACACTACCAGGATCATATAAGAATATTAAAAGGGGTCTTTTGAGACACTGGTTGACAGCAGCAAGATTAGTTATACCACGGCACTGGCGCTCAATACAAACTCCATCAGTTAAGGAATGGGCCAGTGAAATGGATGGTATAGAAAAGATGGAATCACTTTTAGCACTTGAATTGGATACATATGAGGAACACCTTCAGACTTGGGTCCACTGGAGAGTATATAGAGAAACAACAAGAATTTAGAAATTACTTGTAGGAACAGAACAAATTAGTGGTGAGTGGTGGGGGTTGTTGCTACCAATCCTTAACCTTGCCCTAATTTTTTTTTTTTTTTGTATTTTTGTATATATATATTTTTTTTTTTTTTATTTTTTTTTGTATTTGGGTATGTTGTCTTGTCTTGTCTTGTCTAGTCCAGTTTTGTTTGTCTTGACCTGTCTTGTCATGTCTAGTCTTGTCTTGTCCAGTCCAGTTTTGTATAGTCTTTTTGAACAATATATGGAAACAAAAATATATCAGAAATTGATTAGATGAAATAACTATATTACTTATCTGAACACATCAATGTCTGTATTATATTCTATAATGTATTGTTATAACATAATAAAATCAGAATGAACTAAAAAAAAAAACAATATTCATTCAATAGACTAACATCTCATGCACAACACAACACAACACAAAACAACATAAGTACAATAACAAACTATTGGTGTATGTCCTAGGACCTTATTATAATAACAATATTTATCGTAATTCTTCCTCAAAGTTTTCTACTTGTAATTGCTCATTTGGTGATTAATTTGGTGATTTATTTCTTTAGCCAGTTTATAGGATAAAGATGTATAGGTTGAGAACCTGCGCTAGAACTACAAATAATAGGTTGCTGCCCCCCTAAAACCTAACCCCTCAATGAGGAGGTAGGTGTAAGTAGATAGTATGAGAAATGGGGTGGTGGCGCCACCACCCCATTTCTCATACTATCAGTTTATAGGATAAGCCTATTCTTTTTCCAATATGACAACTGTTCTGAGTGTAATTTCCATGTGTCAGGACATATTCTTGATGACAAAATTTGTTTCAATTGATTACAGTACTTTAACATTTCCAAGGTAGATACGTGCCCTATTGAAAAGATTGAACACTACAATGTACCCTCTTTTCTATTTTACCAAAAAAAAAAATATATATAGTTTTTAAATGTAATGCAGCTTCCATTTACAAAACACTTTGAACAAACGAAAATAGTCAAGAAAAGCACATGGACCAGAAAAAAGCAATAAAGGATATGTTTCATAAAAATTGTATGCTTGGAAATAGGCTAGGGGGAAATTGTGCTTTCTTAGAAAGCAATACAAGATTAGACCACAGGAAATACTAAGAAAATGCATGTAATATTTATAAAGCAGTACACAAAAGAAGCCATTTTTTTTGTTATGTTTTTCTTACATTTAAAGTTGTATTTTCTTCAAATAAAAAAGGTTTTGTTTTGATAAATGCTGGGAGGTGTAATCATATGTCACCCAGCTAAAGCTACATGTAACATACACTCACATTCTAAATTGAAAAATTGGTATTAGGTAAATGTATTATTTATTATTGGTAAAAAATTTAACATAATTTTTCATGGCTCTGGCAAGGTTACACTATTTGCTCACATGGCCTTTCATTTGTTCAGGTGGGGAGCAGGGCTATATTTAAATATAATGCTGCTCTAGATACACTACATAATGTTGGCCTTTCGTGTGAAGTAGAACTTTGGCCATTTAATTATTTACATATATTTAACATGGAGTAAAAATGCTTTAGTTGCCTCAACAAGCCCTTACTGACCTCTTCTTGTACAAAAAATATTGAGCAATTCATGCTCAAAATGCCAAGAAAAAAATACTTACACTTTTGTTTGCTACCACCAGATGGATTTGTCACTCTGCCAGCTCCTAACCTCTGTCTAGAACTGCTCTGCTGTGTACACAGGTAGGTCACTGCTTTAGAAAAAGAGGGGGAAGAGGGAATGTAACACACTCCTTAACCTGCATTCGGAACCTAACACACTCATTATCCCTTCATTCTGAGCATAATGCACACTTTAACCCTTTGTTCTGAGCATAACACACTCCTGATTCCTGCATTCCTGGTCTTTGCATCCTGAGCGCAATACACTCCTGATCCCTGCATTCTGAGCGTAACATGCTCCTTAACCGTGCATTCTGAACATAACACACTCCTGAACCCAGCACTCTCAGCGTAATCCACAGGTGAACCCTGCCTTCAGAGCCTGATGCACTGGTGAACCCTGCATTCTGAATCCAATGCACTCCTGAACCCTGCATTCTCAACATAATACATTGGTGAACCCTGCATTCTGAGCTTAATGCACTCCTGAACCCTGCATTCTGAGCGCAATGCACTGTCAATACCTAAATCCAGCACTAGCAGCTGCAAATCGCACTGGGCTGCATAAAAAGTAGTGCAAATTTTCCAAGGATGAGGGCTGCTATCCAGGACTTAGACTGGGAGAGAATATTGGCATCAATGGGCACAGAACATAAATGGGAATTCCTCAAAAAGACTGTTTGTGAACTCACTGCAAAGTATATTCCCATAGGCAATAAGTTTGAAAGGCTAAAATAAAACCTTTGTAGCTCACGGCCAAAGTTAAAAAAGCTATAAACTATAAGAAAAGAGCTTGAAAAAATATAAAAATGAAGGAACACTAGTGTCATTTAAATTTTACAAAGAATATAACAGGATATGTAAAAAGAAAATCAAGGATGCAAAAATTCAAAATTAACGACAGATTGAAAAACATAGTAGGACAAACCCCAAGAAATTCTTCAAATATATTAATAGTAAAAAGGTCAGGTCTGAGCATGTAGGCCCTTTACAAAATAATCTAGAGTGGGTGACTGGGGACAAAGAGAAGGCTAATTTATTAAATACTTTCTTCAGCTCTGTGTATACAAAGGAGCATGGAGAGCTCATGTCCATAATGTGGGTGGTAGTGACAAAGACCCAAATGATACACAATGGCTCAAAAGTGATATGGTCCAGAAATATTTAGACAGAATAAAGGTAGACACCTGGGCCTGATGGCATCCACCCATGGATCCTAAAATTGAGCTCTGTCATTTCAAAGCCACTGTATCTATTTTTTTAGGGACTCATTAATGACAGGAATAGTACCACTGGATTGGCACAGGACCAATGTAGTGCCCATATTTAAAAAGGGAACAAAGTCTTTACCAAGTAACTATAGACCTGTTGGTTTAACTTCTATAGCTGGGAAGATACTGGAGAGATTATTAAAAGACCACATAGAGGAGTTCTTATTGGAAAAAAAAAAATATTTAAGCAGCAGACAGCATGGATTCATGAAAGACAGAAGTTGTCAGACAAACCTGATTTTTTTTATGAAGAGGTAAGTATAACCTTGGACAGAGGCGTGGCAGTGGACATGGTATACCTGGATTTTGCAAAAGCGTTTGATACAGTTCCCCACACAAGGCTCATGTGTAAGGTAAAGTCTACAGCAGGGCTCAACATTTCAAGTCCTGAACTACTAGCCAGACCTCAAGGCGTACTCGCCACCAGTTGCCCCTCCCAACCCTTACCATGTCCCGCCCCCTAATCCCACCCCTTGACATGCCCTCATAAATCTCATAAAATGACACTTAAATGTTTAATGCAGAATTAAGTTATAAAAATAATTATTAACAACCACTTTATCCGGGCCCAAAAATGCAGCCTGCCCATGTCTACCAATGCATCATGTGTCCCCAGTGCAGCAAAATGTCCTAAATGCAGCAACATGTCCCCATTGTGCAGCCAGAGTCCCCCAATTTGCAGCTAGAGTCCCCATTTTGTAGCCAGAGTTCCCCCACATTGCAGCCAGACTTCCCCCACAATTGCAGCCAGAGTTCCCCCACAATTGCAGCCAGAGTTCCCCCACAATTGCAGCCAGAGTTCCCCCACATTGCAGCCAGTTTTCCCCCACATTGCAGCCAGAGTTCCCCCCACATTGCAGCCAGAGTTCCCCCACATTGCAGCCAGAGTTCCCCCATGTTGCAGCCAGAGTTCCCCCACATTGCAGCCAGAGTTCCCCCCACATTGCAGCCAGAGTCCCCCCACATTGCAGCCAGAGTTCCCCCACATTGCAGCCAGAGTTCCCCCACATTGCAGCCAGAGTTCCCCCACATTGAAGCCGGAGTTCCCAGCACATTGCAGCCAGAGTTCCCCCACATTGCAGCCAGAGTTCCCCCACATTGCAGCCAGAGTTCCCCCCACATTGCAGCCAGAGTTCCCCCACATTGCAGCCAGAGTCCCCCAACATTGCAGCCAGAGTTCCCCCACATTGCAGCCAGAGTCCCCCCACATTACAGCCAGAGTTCCCCACATTCCAGCCAGAGTTCCCCCACATTGCAGCCTATCTGTGCTGGGTAGGAGAGCCGGAGCTGCCACCGCCGCCGCATTGTTTAAAGTGCGGGGAAAATTACAGCTTTCAATTCAATAGCTGTGTTTCCCCGCCGCACTCGTCATATACAGCCCCTCCCACTTGTTCCGGGAAACTTTGATAGACAGATCACCCATCCAATCCTGTTCCCTGTGCTCTGAACAACCAGACTGTGGCGTTGGCGACAGCAGCTGCAGCGGCGACTCTCCTCTCCTTGCTCGCCCCCCCTGTTCCCAGGTAGCCCACACTTGCCAGCCCTCAAAATTTACTCGCAAAATGCGAGCAGGCGAGTGTAAATTTTGAGGGCTGGTCTACAGGATTGGAAATATCAGTTTGTAAATGGATAGAAAACTGACAGCATTCAGAGAGTAGTGGTTAATGATTCTTACTCTGAATGGTCTAAGGTTATCAGTGGTGTACCCCAAGGTTCAGTGTTGGGACCCTTACTTTTTAATGTCTTGGGTCTGAGATCAAAAGTAACATTTCCATCTTTGCGTCACTTGCCACGTGACTTAATCATGGGTAATGTCCATAGAGTATGCTCTATGGACATTACCCATGATTAAGTCACGTGGCAAGTGATGCAACGCGTAGGGGAGGAGTCTGCCGTACGAGATCTGTCGGAAGTTCCCGAGTGAGGACCTCTACACGTTTCGTTACTAAGTGGCTTGATTCAAAGACGGGGAAAGCGTGAATGGATCGGCGCATAGCATTGGCAGCGGTATTATCGTGTCTGGCTGTATTACACTATTGTGTTTTCCCTTTTCTTACATGTCCCACACCTGCTGTGGTGTATTGTTTTGAAGCTGAGCATAAGGCACCTGTTTCACAGAGCTGTTGTATCCAGTGACACTCTCACGCTGCTGCTAATTAACATTGTATTTTACCATCTACTCTACAGGGACGGTATTCTGGAATGAGTACTAATTGATGATCTGGATTAATTAGTTTTGTATTAATTTATGATATTTTACACTTTTTTTCTCATTCATATATTTTGTGTGCCTCACCCCACTGTGGCAACACGTTTAATCCCCTATTCAGGGTTTTGAATAATTATCACTATTGGATTGATCTTAGTAAGGTATCACACAATTAGTTGTTTCTAGCGCATATGTTTATATTTTTCACTGAGGACAAGGGGGCACTCTTTACGTCTAGAGGAAAAGAGATTTCACCTCCAAATACGGAAAGGTTTCTTCACAGAAAGAGCTGTGAAAATGTGAAATAGACTCCCTGCAGAGGTGGTTCTGGCCAGCTCAGTAAAGTGCTTTAGGAAAGGCCTGCATACTTTCCTAAATGTACATAATATAACTGGGTACTAACATTTATGGGTAAAGTTGATCTGGGGAATATCCGATTGCCTCATGGGGGATCAGGAAGGATTTTTTTCCCCTGCTGTAGCAAATTGCATCATGCTTTGCTGTTTTTTTTTTTTTGTTGCCTTCCTCTGGATCAACTGTGGGTATAGAATTGGGTATATGTGATTGTACGATATTAATATTTAATTTCTTATGGTTGAACTTGATGGACTATGGACTATGTAACTATGTAATTGCACTCTGTCTGAAAGGTGCAAGGTATCTTGCTCTAGTTGGCTGGTGCCATTGGAACTGAGAGTTATTGAATATCACTGCATACCAGTGCTTTTAACTTGAGGCTCCTGGTTGTTGTGCTACATCTCTCCTGCACCCTAAGCAATTACAAGCAAATATCATATGAGTGTTGCTATTTTATCTCTTTACATGGCCTTTTTGGGTTGGTCCCAAGATCTGCTATGGAGGAGCTGAAGTGTTTTCGCTCCATTTCCCTCATTGGGCTCTACAGACTCTGTTATGGATGTTTACTATTTTTATGGCATGAGCAGTGTATTGGTGTGCAATTTTTTCTTTTTTTAAATCTTTTTATGAGATTTTTTTTATCTGATTGCTTTGTAAGATTTTAATTTTGGCTACACTATTGCACTGCCTTTTTCCCTATAAAATGGAAAACCTTAGGACTCCAGTCTACATGTCTTCACCAAACCACACACCATGATGCATTTCATCCTGCCCACTGGGTGGGAGCATAGAGCAGGATGAAAGCGTGTATGCATTATTAGCTGCAGGGAAAGTTTTGTGAAAAAAAGTGAAAATCGGGTGCCAACTACGTACGAGCAATCAGAATTAAAGCTACAGTTGAAAAGAGGAGCGTGTAAAAAAGTAACATATACAGTATATATTCATATCCTATATATATCTATATCTAAATTTATCTACTGTATATATATATATGCAGAGCTGTATCCTGCAAGGCCCAGGCCTAGGGCAGCACTTTGCAGGGGGGCAGCACGAAAAGAGTCCCCACCGTCTTGCGCTACACTGTTAGGAACACTAGTCTAGTGCTGCTTCTGGTATGCGGGCGGCCGGCATTCCGCAACTGTGGGGGGGGGGTTCTAATTTTGACTGTTTTATCATCCTGGACCACAAACCTTCCTCACTGTGCTATATATTTCTGCTGCACCTTCTACTTAAAGTAGAACTATAGGCAACACTTTTTTTTTTCATTTTGGGTAGAGTAAGGGAGGGTTATAGCCCCTGTCAGTTTATTTTTTACCATCCCTGTCCCATTGTGAACATTTCCCTTCACTTTCTGCTCTATGGGCAACCAGGAAGTAAGAGGAAATCTAAGTAAATTAAGGGAATCCCTTCCCCCCCCCCCAGGCCCTCAGAACTAGTGTCCTCACTCGAAAATTTCAGGGCGGGTCTTAAACAACACAGGGTGTGGCCATGACAGGAAGGGGTGGGTCATATTTAAATTAAACAAGTTTAGTCAGGCCTAGGGCAGCCCAAAACCTAAATACACCTCTGCATATATGGATATATACTGTATATACCGTATTTATCGTGGTATAACGCGCTCCCGCGTATACCGCGCACCCCTAAAATGACCCCCAATCCTGTGGAAAAAAACGTTATTTTTGTACAGTTTTGGTGTCTTGCGCGGCGTCCATCGGCGGGTCCGGTGTCCTTCTGCGGCGGGTCCGGTGTCCTTCTGCGGCGGGTCCGGTGTCTTCTGCGGCGGGTCCGGCATCCTCTTCGGCGGGTCCGGCGTCCTCTTCGGCGGGTCCGGCATCCTCGCGGCGTCTTCCCCGCTCGTTTCCCGCGAGTTTTGAATACTACGCCAGCATATAGCCAGCGCAGTACACTCGGGCAGGCTCGGCAACTGTCGCGCTCACGTCCTGTACGTCCAGGACGTGACCGCGGAAGAAGCCGAGACTGGCTGAATATATCCGAGTGTACTGCGCTGGGTATATGTCGTCGGAGTATTCAAAACTCGGCACGGCAAAGCGGGTATCGGCGTTTATCGCGCACCCGCGATTTTGCCCTGATTTCAGGGCAAAAAAGTGCACGATATACGCCGATAAATACGGTATATACTATATATATATATATATATATATATATATATATATATATATATACTGTATATATATATATATATATATATACACTGTATATAAGCAACATATATATAGGAGAGTGTTGTTAAAAACCACAATGAAAAAAAACTATAGATAGATAACAAATATTATGAAAATAACAAATGTAATGCCGCGTACACACGGTCGTTTTTTGCGATGAAAAAAAACGAAGTTTTTTGTGAAGTAAAAAACGACGTTTTTGAAACGTCACTTTCAAAGACGATGTTGCATACACACCATCGTTTTTTCACAAAAACCGAGGTTACGTTCACCACACTTTTCCATTGAAGCTCGCTTCATAACTAGCTTCTGGGCATGCGCGGCTTGAAAAACGTCGTTTTAAACGACGTTTTTGCTACACACGGTGACTTTTTGTGAAACAAAAAACGACGTTTTGAAAAACGACACAAAAAATTCAAGCATGTTGGAATTTTTTTTTGGTCGTTTTTTTTAAGACAAAAAACGACGTTTTGCCCACACACGATCAATTTAAATGACGTTTTAAAAAACGTCGTTTTTTTTCATCGCAAAAAACGACCGTGTGTACGCGGCATAAAAGTATATAAATCATAATGGGGAAAAAAAAATTAGAAGGGTAGAAAAATGGAAATTAACCCGAGAGCCAGCCTTCCCAATTATTTACACACTGTTTTTATCCAATTAAGTGAAAGTGTCTATTCGTCTTTTTATTTTAAATAAATGTATCAAGTTTACACTATATAAGCCTTTGTTTTTTATGGGGATACCTTTGAATCCTGCTAGCTTCTCATGAGGGTTATCACCATTGAAGACTGGGACGTCCAGTGTATGCCACAGAGACCACAGGCTGGGCTATTAGCGACAGGCACTCACTGATCCCCTGTAACAAGGGATCAAATCATTGCGGTATGCGGCAGTGTGTGCTTAGGTGGAGGTGCTTTTCTATCCTCTCTTCCTCCTGAGCGTTTTTTGTGCAAAACGAACTGCACAGTGGAGGTAAGTATAACATCTTTATTATTTTAAAGGAAAAAAAAAATCCTTTACAACCGCTTTAAATGCGCAAAAGCTAATTTTAACGCCCTAGGTAATAGGGCTCAAGCTTTACTAGCCTATCAAGTCAAACCTCAGCTTATTAAAACTAAGATTGCATCTCTTTATCATCCCACTACAAAACAAACCCTGATCAAGTAGGTTTTATCCCTGGTGGCAGACAAGCTTCAGATGCCACCAGAAAGGTACTCAACCTTGTGCATCATATTGCTTACACGCAAACACATTCTCTGCTACTATCCTTGGATGCAGAGAAGGCATTTGACAGGGTGCATTGGGGATTCCTAAAGGCATTTGGATGGTTCCAAATTCCATATTCTTTCTCTATACTCCAATCCATAAGCTAAAGTACTAACGGGAGGGACTCTGTCTATGCCTTTTGGGATAACTAATGGCACCTATTAAGGCTGTCCTCTCTCCCCACTTATTTTTGCCCTATTGATGGAACCCTTTGTTACTAAAATCAGGACTGATGTGTGTATCTCAGGCATTAAATGTAATGGTATACACCACAAAATTTGTATTATAAGAGGAAAGCTACAGCGCTAACCAACAGTGAATAAACGTAAACAGTGAAAATCTTAAACTAAACTAGATGCAACTCAAATCTGTTATGTGCTAACAACAATGAAGATAAATGTGAAATAAAAAGTAATGAGCGCAAAAAATAAACTAAACTAAAAGGCGCAAGTGGCGCCCCTAAGGCAAAAAGTATATAAATATAATACAAACTACAACCACAAAACGTGAACAATAAATAATGAATAAACCAAAGTCCAGTGGTAGTGATAAATCACAACTGCATAGTGATGGACGCAGAAACCAGTACAAAAATGTGAATAATTGACAATGAATGTGTCAAACAATTCAATAGCTTCTATCCCTTTAAGCAATCGGAAAAATCCAGAGATGTCTTCAAAGATAACTGTGCTCACAGAGCGCTTACCTCCCAACAGAGAGAAAGGGGCCTCAACTCAATCCTCGATAATGTTGTTGAATTCCGTCTTGGATAGATAATGCTGTCCACATCCAGGCGTAATCAGAGTCCGCTCACCGTAGATTAGGCACATGCCTTGTTTACAGAGCACATCTGTGATCATGTGACCCACCATCTTTCTCCTCTCTCGCAGGACAGCTGCAGCGCTGTGTATACTGACAGCGCTATATAAGTACCTGTGACATGCATGCAGAACCTTGGTGAGAAACCACTGTTGCAACGTTGCAATTGTTGTGCTACGGAGAAGATCTGGACTTATGGAAATGTCCTTGCAGTCTAAGCATTAACTTGGACTCACTAGCCCCACCTGCTGCCGGCTGTGGACAATCAAAGCAGCCCATAAATAGGAAGTGATACTATCTCTCAGCACACGTTTGTTTGGACTAGCTCCCAGTTTGTTCTGACTGCTTGTAATATTGATTATCGTGTTGAACTTCTGCCTGAATCCCTGACTACTCTAATTTTGAAATTTCATCGCCAGCTTGTGTATGACCTTTGCCTGCCTGACCACTCTCTGGATTTCGATCGTGTACCGTTTTGCCTGACCTGTTGCCAACCTAGTCTGCCTGACTACTTTTTCGCCTGAATACTCAGCACACTAACTATTACAAATACCTTACACCTCTGCAATCGCTATCCCCAGGCCATACACCAGTTCTATACACACCTTTCACACCCCATGTGGGGTATCTTCATACTCTACTCTGTTTTCGGTTTTGACCGTTAGGGGTGAGCTTTATGTTCGGGTCAAACATGAGTTCGACTCGAACATTGGCTGTTCGCTCATTCACCGAATAGCGAACACTTTGGGGTGTTCGTGGCAAATTCAAAAGACACAGAACTCCCCCTTTAAAAGTCTATGGGAAAAATCAAAAGTGCTAATTTTAAAGGTTAATATGCAAGTTATTGTCATAAAAAGTGTTTGGGGACCTGAGTCCTGCCCCATGGGACATGTATCAATGTATTTTTGGGAAATGTGTGTGTGTGTGTGTGTTTTTTTTCCTTTTTTCTCCCCATGTTGAGGGCATGTGGTCTGGTTTGGTTCAGGAGGGGGGGTGCACTCTCGCCCTCCCTTTTTCCTGAGGCCTCCTAGGTTGCGTCCTCGGATAAGGGTCTGGTATGGATTTTTGGGGGGAACCCCACCCCATTTTTTTTACCTGAGACCTGAAGTGCCTGGTAATGGAATTTGGGGGGACCCCCCACACATTTTTCTTTTTGGTTCGGGGTTCCCCTAATATTCATACCAGACCCAAAGGGCCTGGTAATGGACTGGGGGGGAACCTATGTTGATTTTTTCAATGACTTTTATCTGTATTGCCGGGACCCGACAATTTATTATAGCCGCAAGTATTTTTAAATTACTTTCCTGACGCATTCATGGCAGCACACACTGGGTTGTGCCTCCGCCCCCACAACCTGACAGGATTGGATAGCTATAAATTTAAAGAGGAGACGCCCCGCAACATTCTTTTTTTTATCCTCACCTGACAAGACGTGAACGTACAGCTTGCCTCCTATCGATATCGCCCCAGCAGGTTCAGCCTCTCCTGTTTGGAAGTCCCCCCTGTACAGTCTCTAATAGAGCTTTATGGTGGGAACCCCGCTCTGTTGGTCTCAGGGGTTTGTTCATCCCGGCGGTCCTTCCTGGCATCTTTGCAAGCTTTAAAAAAGTTTAACTCAGGCAGTGGCTCCCTTTCTTTTTTTTCCCAGTATCTCTCCCACAGCTGCTGGCCCTCGTATTCCTTTCATTATTGTTTCCTTTGCTTTTTATTTCTGTTCCTTTTTTCTGTGTCTCCCAGTAGGCTTGCTGGGTCTTGCTATCCCTGCTAGCGCCGCACCTCGTCCTCTGGCCACTCTGCGCATGCGCGCAGCAGAGTGATGATGCTGGGGGTCCCCCTCGCCATCATCCAAGATGCCGTCAGGATGTGCGTGATGCTACTGCGCATGCGTGCGTCATCAGCGCCGCGACGGCACCGTCAAATTTAAAATGACAGCTTTTTTCTTTTTTCTTCCTGAGGCTGCTGCTCTGTTCAAAATTAATTGGGAAATATTTCTTCAGGTACCCTAGCTCCCTCTCCTTTCCAGGCACTAATGCTCCCATTGTTGTTTCGCCTAATCTTCCTTTTTATTTAATCTCTTGTGCTTCCTTCCAGTTTCCACTCTACTGCTGTCTCTGCACATCTCATGGAGCCCACTGCCCTCGCAGACCACCACCAGCAAACAAGTAAGGAGGCCATAAGTAGTAAAGAGACAAAAGAGAGCCACCACTAACACTGCATTTTTTTTAAGTCCCATCAGGCCCATCAGGCCTAGAAACGCAAGCCCACGGCGCCAAGGAAGATCCAGCCATGCGTCAAGCAAGAAGTCTCACAGAAGTCGGTCAAGATCCTCCTCCTGCTACCACCGGTCGAGGCATACCCGATCACGCCGCAGCCGCTCCCGTCACAGCCGGTCTCACCCTCATTTCACCACGAACGTTAAAATACCCGTCCTGCAGCAAAGGCTTGCTGGGTGTGCGGTGCTACTGCATTGCCAGGGAAGCTAGCTTGTCGCTCCTGCTTCAATGAAGCGACCAGAGAAAAGGAAGCGGACGCTAGAGTGGCTACGGAGCTCATGAGAGTCAGTGCGGGAGTCAATCTTGGAGACCTCGGCCCCTCTGCCTAATGATCCCATCCCGGGCACTTCATCTGTAACCGGTCCGTATGTCCAGCTAGCAGAAACTCATTCCGACTATGAGAAACGTGAGCTAGTATCAGGATTTGACTTTAGCTTGGTCGAACCCTTTGCACACTCTGGAAAGCTATATGCTGGGAGTAATCCATAGCAGAACCGCAGAAGATTGGGAAATACTTCCCCGAGTTAAAGAGGGATCCCAAACTCTTTCCCTTCATTGAAGAATTGGAGGACCTCTTTAAGGATGAATGGGGAAAACCGGACAAGCGGCCTGGTCTGTCCAATAAACTTGAGAGGACACAGTGACCTTCCGAGATGTTCTCGACTGTAAAATCGTTCTGGAGTTTAAGAAAGCATATTCTACGGCAGGGGTGGCCTGTAGACCAGCTATTACCACAGCAGCTGTCGCCAAGGCTATTTCCGCGTGGGCAGCCAACACTGAGAAAGCGCTCCTAGAAGGTACCGACCAGGGGGAAGTAATATCTTCCTTGCAGGAGATCTTGTTAGCAGGAGATTTTGTGGCGGGAGCTTCAGTTGATATTATTCGCTCCGTGGCTAGATCCATGTTAGCCTCAGTGATGGCCCGCAGAGCCTTGTGGCTGAAGCCCTGGGTCGCTGACACTGCGTCGAAGTCAAACTGGTGCAAGATACCGTATGATGGCACAAACCTGTTCGGTGCAAAACTGGACTCGGCGATCTCCAAGGTCACTGGGGAGAAGTCGGGGCTTATCCCCTCCGACAGAAGACCCAAGCCTCAGAAGGGCCCTGCCTTCAGGCATAATCGGCCTGACAGGTACAGGGAAGCCAGGTCCTATCGCCCCGGCAGAGAATTCAGGAGAGATTGGAAACCTACTCGTCCTTCCTTTGTGAGGGTCCAGAAGACCAAGGCCATCACCGCAGGTGACCAGCAGAAGTCTTTTTGAAGGCTCGCCTGCCCACACAGCTCAGGTGGGCGCCAGGCTCAGGAGTTTTGCACGGATCTGGTCAGAGCACATAAAGGACCCGTGGACACTCTCCACGATCAGAGACGGCCACAAATGGAACTTTATGGGGGCATTGCCTCGGAATGTCTTCCAACCCACCAAAATACCAGCTTCCCCAGACAAGAGGAAGCTACTCCTTCAATATGTCTCGGAGTTAATTCAAAAAGGAGCAGTCATAGAGGTTCCTTCGCACCAAAAACGCAGGGGGTTTTATTCCCCTCTATTCGTACTGGACCTGAAGCGGCTCAACAGAAGAATTCAAATAGAGGTGTTAAAAATGGAAAGCCTCCAATCCATTCTTCTGGCAGTGAATCTGGGAGACTGCTGTCTATAGATTTATCGGCGTCTATCTTCATGTGCCGATTCATCCCGCCTTCCAGAAATGTCTCCACTTTTCCATCATCCAACATCATTTCCAGTTCCGATGCCTACTATTCAGCATCTCCTCGGCACCCAGGAGGTTCACAAAGGTACTCCTCCCTCTCATGGCTCTCCTCAGGGAGAGGGGGTTGCGGGTACATCATTACCTGGATGATATCCTGCTCTTAGCAGAGGATCTGGAGACTCTGTTTCCCAACGGGAGATTCTAATCTCAACCCTCCGGAACTTTGGCTGGTTAATCAACTGATGGAAGAGCAGTTTTCAACCTACGCAGGTTATCATATACCTGGGGGCGGAATTGGATACGAAATGGAATAGGGTACAGCTGCCCTTAGAGAAGATAGAACCTTTAGTGCAGAAAGTACAGAATCTATTGTCCACCAGTCGTCGGTCGGCCAGAACTTGCCTCAGTGTTCTGGGCTTCATGTCATCAACCATACCCATGGTGCAGTGGTCCCCCTGGCACATGAGAACCTTGCAGAACGCCTTTCTCAGGCAGTGGGATGGAGCCTCAATGCTCCAGCCCATCCGTATCCCCAGCTGGGTAAAGTACTCGCTTTGGTGGTGGACTCATCCTCCCAACCTCAGAAGGTTCCGGCCTATAGCTCCTCCAGACCCAGAGATAGTGACATCAGATGCCAGCGAGAGGGGCTGGGGGGCTCATTACCTGAATCAGGCAGCCCAGGGGAAGAGCGTCCTGATTCGGATGGACAACAAGGTCGCGGTGGCCTACATCCAGAGACATGGCAGTACCTGAAGCCACATACTATTGGAGGAGGCCACCCCATAATGGAATGGGCCCAATTACACCTACTGGACCTGAGAGCAGTATATGTCCCGGCGGCGCAGAACACGCTATCCGACTTTCTGAGCAGAGAACTACTGTCAAACAACGGTTCCTGAACCACCGGGAGTTCTCCATTCTGACGGAAGCGTGGGGGGTCCTGGAGATCGACCTGGCAGCAACACCAGCAAATGCCAAATGCTCGAGGTTCCTTTCCAGAGTACCCTTTCCGGCAGTGGAGGGGACAGATTGCTTACTTCACCCGTGGGACTTTAAGCTGGGGTACATCTTTCCCCCGACTCCCCTGATTGCAAGGTTCCTATCCCGACTCCGGAGGTCATCAGCCACAGTAATCGCAGTGATACCATTCTGGCCAAGGAGACCGTGGTTCATGACTCTCTTACAGGTTGTGGGGGTGGAGTCACAACCCAGTGTGTGCTGCCATGAAGATGCGTCAGGAAAGGAAAATTACGGAAAGGTGAGTATACAATTTTCCATTCTTTTTCCCTTTAGAAATGTTATTTTGTGCAGGGACTGTTATAAACATGCGCTACTTTACATGCATACTATAGACACCCCTCAGGTAAGAAACTTTTATTGTTTCACTTTAAGCATTATTAAAGTCACTGCTCCTGAAAAAACATTAGTTTTTAAAACTTTTTTTTGCATTGATACATGTCCCCTGGGGCAGGACCCAGGTCCCCAAACACTTTTTATGACAATAACTTGCATATTATCCTTTAAAATTAGCACTTTTGATTTCTCCCTAGACTTTTAAAGGGTGTTCCGTGGCTTTCAAATTTTCTGTGTACACCCCAAATTGTTTGCTATTCGGAGAACAGGCGAACACCCAATGTTCGAGTCAAACTTATCCCTAATCTGGACACTTTTTTTTCACCCACTTCTTTTCCTTTTTGCAAATTTTTGAGAGACTATTTTTGGTTTATTTTTCATTATGCTGAGTATTCTCGCACTGAATAAACTGAATCCTTTTTTTGTTTTGATTCACTTTATTGCATTTCACTTTATTCATCATTAACAAATTTTTGTCACTGCATGAATTGAATATATTATTATATATGTATTTTGCACTTGCACTTTGATGTTTTTATGCACATATATGAATTTTACCCTTGCACCTTGTTGATTTTGTATGTACCTCTTTAACCTCCCTGGCGGTATGATTCTGTCTGGAATTACGTACCAAAAGCGGTACAATTATTTTGCATGGAAATTCTGCGTTTTATACTGTAGGCCTGCAATTTTTAGGAATAACTCACTTAAATTTGTCCAAACCAGAGTCTAGTAGACATCCCGGGTATGATAAAGTTTGAAACACAAAATCATACAATTATAATATAATAAATAACTATAAATAATTATAACAAATAATAATGTAATTATAATAAAAATTATTCACTAATGTAATCAAATCAAAATCACTGAAATTTGCTCAGTTGCAGAATTGTCGCTGTCATTACTTTTATTTTTTTATGACAAATTTCCCCACAAATCGCTATCGCTCAATTCTGCAAGTGATTATCATTTATTATCGCTGTTTTCTAGCTGCTCTAAAATCACTTTTGACATAAAGGGACACTTTTGGTTGCTATGGACAATCTACAGTTTGCAGGCACAAAAAAAAAAATTTTATTATGTAAAAGAACATGCAGGGCACTGGGCAGACCACTAGGGACAGGGGGTGTGTGTACTTTTTACATACAGTACTGTAATCTATAAGATTACAGTATTCTGTATGTAATGTGTTTGTTTACTTTTTTGAATTAGCCACCGGTCTCCGCCCCCGTGCGCCGTTACGTCGCAGGGAACGGAGATCAGCGGCGCGCGGGCACTGTGTGAGTCGAATGGAGGACGCCACTCGCTCACACAGCGGGGATGCATCGCTGGATCCAGGGACAAGGTAAGTACAGTACCCCACCTGGATAAACAGGTAAGCCAGCGCGCGCTGCAGGCTCTGCATTCACCCCGAGCGCGACTCGTGGATAGCGATATTTACATGAAAAATCCATCCCGAGTCGCGCTCGGTGATACCGGCAGGGGGGTTAATAATAAGAGTCCCCAGATACATATAAATGAGTCCCTCATTGCAGATCTATCTTTAATCATGATGCTTGCTGCTCCTTTTGTGATAATACCATGTATATAAGCCTTTAAAATTAGCACTTTTGGTTTTTCATGTTAATCTCCCATAGACTTTGGTGGTGGACTCATGCAGATGTACACCCTGGGACACGGACGCCTGTACGAGTTAACCCCCTGATCGGCGGGCTCATACTTAGAAGCTCAAAAGTCTATGCGCTGATTGGTGGTCTGGTACCCCTCGATAATTTGAAGCTTAATACATTTCTTTTGGCTTTGTGTCCCAGTTGGCCCTATGGTCTCCTATCAAGGATCTACAACAATCTCTGAGGACTTTCCTGAATTCAGTATTTTTCATACTATCGAATATCCGATCGTGGTGTGTGTCCTGTTTTGCATTGGTTGCAGAGTCATCGGCCATACAACTATTTTTATATATCTCCTTACAAAAATCCTTAAACATCCGTCCTGAAGAAGCCTCACGGCGAAACGCGCGTCGGCGACTTTGGGGATTTTATGTATAGAGTGGTTTACCTGTATATATGTATCATTGTTATTTTTATGTATATGTTTAATTTGTTTTTATTTTCATGACTACATTAAAACTATATTTTTAAACTACTTCCTTGGCCTCGATAGTCCGACCTCCAATACCTCTCCACAGTTATTGTTTTCCAATTTTAATCTCCCATAGACTTATAAATGGCGTTCCACGGCATTCAAATTTGCTGCAAGCACCCCAAACACTGGATAATGTTAGCTATTCGTCGAACAGGCGAACACCCGATGTTCGTTTAGAACTTACGCTGGCTCATCCCTACTTATGAGACATCCACACTCTGACACATCTATTTCATAAACTGTGCTCTATAAATCAACACTTGGGTGTTTGTGTTATTCATGTTACCTGTGCATGAAGTGGTGGAATTGATATTCTTGTATTATTGACCTCTTTCTATCATCTTCTGGGCCATGACAGGGACGGGGGGGGGGGTTCTTTGCAGAGCTGCGTCATATTTTGCTCTCAGCTTTAGTAAAAAAAAAAAACAGGGTGCCATAAATAAAATTATGTTTTTTTTTTTTTACTTTTATGGTAACTATACAGTTTTCTGAATAATATTTTTTTGGGCTGACTTGTAACTTTCAGAGTTGTTATAGTAATAGTTCTTTATAAACCTTAATTTCCAAGATCGTTGAATAACCTACTTTTTATTTAAAATTATATACTTTTTTTATTTAATATTTCCTGATGACATGTGCTGTGAAATTTTTTAAAACTTCATCAAAACGAAACGTGTCTGTAATGCCATTCCCTTTCAGCTAATGTATATCTTTTAGTAATAAGTCTGTTCTTTTATAAAAGCTAAAGTTTTGATGTACCAAAAACTGTACTAGCATGCTATTGAAATGCTAAATACGGTTTACAAACTTCCATGATTAATAGACAATTTAAGCCTGTGCAGACATCTATTCTTTGTTCTTAGAAGAACTGGCTGTTAATTTAAATAAATGAACAGATGAATTTAATAAGCTAATTTTGCTTTTCAGCATTATGTGAAGACAACAACAACAAATAATTCTGCTTGCTGTTTTGCTCATAAAAAAAAGTTGAATTTTCAGACACAGATGTTTTAACCAGAAGCCATCTGCAAACTTAAAGCGGATCTCCACCCTAAAGTGAAGATCCGCTGATCCGAACACTCCCCCCCTCCGGTGTCACAATTGACACCTTTCAGGGGGGAGGGGGGTGCAGATAGACACGTATCTGCACCCACTTCCGGCCCAGCATTCACGGGCAAAAGACGGGCATTACATCACATCCCGTCTCCCGCCCGTTGTGTGCTGGGAACACTCGGCTCCCAGCACACAGCTGGAGCCAATCGCGGGCGCAGCGCGACTCGCGCATGCGCCGTAGGGAACCGGGCAGTGATGCCGCATCGCTTCACTTCCTGGTTCCCTCACCGTGGATGGAGGGGGAGCAGCAGGGTGATGAGCGATCGCTCATCCTCTGCTGCGGACGGCGCTGGACTCCAGGACAGGTAAGTGTCCTAATATTAAAAGTCAGCAGCTGCAGTATTTGTTGCTGCTGGCTTTTAATATTTTTGTATTTGTGAACCATCCGCTTTAAGTATTATTTCATTTATAATTCCTTTTTAGCATTGATATTAGGAAGGGTTTATACATAACAAAAACTTTGAGATATATACTGTAATTTATAGATACACAAACTTAAACAAGTAAAAACAAGGAACACAAGTCCTAGAGAAGGATCTGGGGGTTTTGGTAGATCATAAGCTCAATAATGGCATGCAATGCCAAGCTGCGGTTTCCAAAGCGAGCAAAGTTCTTTATTGTATTAAGAGAGGTATGGACTCCAGAGAGAGAGATATAATTTTGCCCCTGTACAAATCATTAGTAAGACCTCATCTGGAATACGCAGTTCAGTTTTAGACACCATTTCTCAAAAAGGATATCGGTGAACAGGGAGCTGTGGTGGCTCAACGTGATTGGCACTGCGCTGACAAGCCATTCACCTCTGCAGCCAAGGGTTCGGATTCCGGTCTTGGCTACATGTGAATTGAGTTTGGTGGTCTCAGCCCGGCTCCTGGTGGGTGTGCTATGCAAGGTACGCCTGCGCTTAGTACGCCCACCCCCCCCCCCACAAAAACCACCACACTTGCACGCACACAAAATTGGTTTAAAACACATGCACTTTGGCCATGCGGTCTCTTAAAAAATAAAGAGAGGCGAAGGACCTACGGGGCTGGCTGGGTGGGCTAGGCCCCCTCACTCCCTCATAGGGGGAGTCCCTCTGCCCCATTGGGGTCCCGTTGGGCCCCAGTTGGGCTCCCAAGAGGAGCAGGTAGGGCGGGGTGAGTGGGAGGCCCCCCTTCACACCCGCCATTGCCACCAGGGGCTTGGAGAAGGATGGCGATTGCCTCCGGGGGGAGGGT
The DNA here is from genome assembly GCA_029574335.1 of Rana kukunoris. Taxonomy (NCBI): domain Eukaryota; kingdom Metazoa; phylum Chordata; class Amphibia; order Anura; family Ranidae; genus Rana; species Rana kukunoris. The sequence goes on along the minus strand of CM056050.1, from coordinate 377,906,374 downwards.
CTGCCTACTCCCAACTCCTGCAGTCCGGCTCCTCTCTCTCGAGTTCACGCACAAAAATACACTTTAAAAAAAAAAAAAAAGGATATCGGTGAACTGGACAAAGTGCAGGGAAGGGCAACCAAACTGATAAGAGGCATGGAGGAGCTCAGCTATGATGAAAGATTAGAGGAACTGAATGTATTCACTCTTGAGAAGAGGAGAATAAGAGGGTATATGATCCACAACATGTACAAATATATAATGGGTCTATATAGTGTACTTGGTGTTGAGTCACTTTATGGTCAACACTGAGGACAAGGGGGCACTCTTTACATCTAGAGGAAAAGAGATTTCATCTCCAAATATGGAAAGGTTTCTTCACAGTAAGAGCTGTGAAAATGTGGAACAGACTTCCTCCAGAGGTGGTTCTGGCCAGCTCAGTAGATTGCTTTAAGAAAAGCCTGGATACCTTCCTAAATGTACATATTATAACTGAGTACTAAGATTTGTAGGTAAAGTTGATCCAGGGTAAATCTGATTGCCTCTCGGGGATCAGGAAGGAATTATTTCCCCTGCTGTAGCAAATTGGATCATTCTCTGCTGTGTTTTTTTTTTTTGCCTTCCTCTGGATCAACTGTGGGTATGGAGTTAAGTGTATGGAATTGTACTATGTTTTTATTTTATTTTTTTGTGGTTGAACTGGATGGACTCTTTTTTCAACCTGACTAACTATGTAACTATGTAAAATATGTCTATTTTTATAGAAACCATTAAAACATTTTAGGTTATCAAGTTTTTGTCTAAGAACAGAGCTAGTCTCAGATTGAGAGGGAGGAGTCCAAGATGGCGCGTCCTGCACGCCAAGGAGGCTAGAGGAGCGCCCCAGCCGGCAGGTCTCACCGTGTGATGCTGACTAAACTCCCCGACGGCTCCCTCGCGACCCTCCCGGCTTCCCGCTGGTGAAGACTCCCCCCCCCACCCTCCTCCTCCTCCTCCTGCTTCGTGGCCTGGTGAGCGGCCTGTAGAGCGACGGCGGCGGAAGCTAGGGCTGCGGCGATACAGGTGAACGCGCGCGCCCTTTGCGGTGATTGCGGTGGCTGTGGAGGCGGATAGTACTCACCCGGAGGAAACGTGACACCCCGCTCCCGTAGCCGTTGCCTGTCGCCCGTGGTTACATCTTATCCCGTAAGTCCAGGAAAGGCGTCTCAGCGTCCAGCGTACAGGCAGCTTGGCAGCGCTTGGTAGAACTTAGCTTAGCTGAGCTTGGCGGCGGTGGTGGGGAGCCCCCCGGGACTTGGGGAGCGCGGAATTTGGGGACTTGGGGAACGCGGGGAGCTCTTTCCTCCCCCGCCACCCTGAGAGCCGCGCTGCATCTTTTTTTTTTTTTTTTTCTGAAGAGCCTACATTACAGCACCACCGAAGTTCTATCAGCAGCAGCAACAGAAAGCACAGGGATACCTTCATTTGTTTGTGTTTGGGTAATAAATCAGCAGAACCAGTAGAACCAAGTGATTAACATCCACAACATTTACAACAGCATGTAAGTAAATCCACAGAGTGTAATAAGCCAGAAGGTGACGCTGAATGACGGCTTTAGAAGATAGCACCAGATGGTAACTGTGAGTAAACTGTGAGTAAACTTTGTTTCACTGATCAATATCATGCTTTCCTGGTATCTGATATCTGAAGCCAAATGCAACATGCTGCAACGTGCTGCAATGCTGTGATGCTGTAATGCTGTAATGCTGTAATGCTGTAGTGCTCTAATCAGTCAACGAAAGGGACTGTTCATATTTAATATTTAAGAGATAAGAGGAAAAAGGGAAAACAGTCTGCACAGATGCCCCAACTGACTAATCAGCAAGTTCCCACCCCAGCATTGTTTTTTTTTTTTTTTGGAGGGTGAAGAATTGGTGAAGTGGTCGACGTCAGTGGGTACATTTTCCTGGGCTTTCTTCCTGTGCTTCTCTTGAGCTCTATCAGAGCACGCAGGGGGGGAAAAGGGAGAAAAAAGAGGAAAACCCTGGGTGAGACTGCTCTGCAGGACAGCCCTGCTGAGAAAAGGGTTGGTAAAAGTGCAACAAGACAACAACGGCCAGCAACGCCAGTGACCAGAGCAAAATCACTTTAGTGACCAGAGCAAAATCACACAATATATGAAAACAGCAGTCAGCTGAGAGGAAACTGAGCAGAAAACAAGCGGACTGTCTCTTTTTTTTTTTTTTTTTTTCTCCTCTCTTCCTCCCCCCCTTCCCCCCCCTGACCTGGTAGATTCCAGACGGGGGGTGGGTAAGAAAGGAGGCCCTGTAAGAAAATAAATAAATACATATTACAGTGTATAAGGAAGAGAGAAAAAAAAAGGGGAGAAAAGGAAATCTGGTGGTGGAAATCAAACATGGATGCATAGTAAGTGACACAGTGGGGCCTGAAATAAGTCAGTGAATAACTGATAATAGATCTAAAAACAAACATCTATAATTTTACCCCATACCCAGCATATATAGGAAATTCTTACACTGATCAGACTGGGGATTGTGAACGGTTTGGTAAACGGGTGAGCTCTCATGTATCTAACTGCATCGAACTTGACTGAGAACAACATAGAGTGAAATACAGATCGTAAAACGATATTTAAGGGAAAACAACTCAGTCCAGCTCTGGCATAATTAGGAGTACAAGAGCAAGGGGAGCAAGAGGAGGGGCAGCTTCAGCCCCACGTTTAAGCCAAAGCCCTGGCCCAGGCCCCATGAGTAAATACGTAACTCACGTAACTCAGGGGGCCAATGGGGAAAAAACAGTAGCCGAGAAGCAGCAGGGGGGCAGAGGTTCTCAAGTGGAGAAAGAGAAAAAAAAGGAAAAGACAAAAGCGGCACCAAACAATTCAACAGACATTGAAACTATATCGGAGATAGTGATTGAACACGATATGGACCCGATACATGATAAAAGAAGGACTGAAGAACAACAAGACAGACTGGCACTACCAACAAAAATGGAAATGCAGGGAATGTTTACGGCTCTAGAAAGATCACTGACAGCACAAATGGAGAGAATGGAGAGAAATATGGGCTTTATGCTGGAAAGATTAGAGGGAGTAGAAAAGAAAGTAGATCATCATTCTAATATCATTAAGAAACTGGAGGAAGAAATCAAAGAAATTAAAAAAGAACAAAGGGAACAAGCGTATAAAGCAGAAGATCAGGAAAATAGAGATAGAAGGAAAAATATTAGAATACGCGGAGTACCAGATTCGTCTCAGTTGGAAAACTTGCCCGAAATCATACGAAAAATCTGTAACCCACTTCTGGACAGAGAAATAACCTCCCCATTAAGGATCGAGCGGGCACACCGGATTAGGAGGCCTAGAGAAATTTCCCGGGAGAGCCCCAGAGACATTATTATCAGGTTTGAAAACTGGGAGGAAAAAAATCAATTATGGAAAAACCTGAGAGGAAAGGCCCCCATTAAATTCGAGGAACATAACATCCAAATCTATCAGGATCTATCTCAAGAGACACTCAGAAGAAGAAGAAATTTGAAACCATTATTACAAGTGCTGCAAGAACGAGAAATTCAATACAATTGGGGCTTCCCGGCTTGCCTGATCGGTAGAAAAAATGGGGTCACTGCAAGACTAAGATTTATAGACGAAATACCAGAATTCTGTCAAAAACTGGAGATCCCAATACCATGAAAATACAGAGAGGGGGGGAGGCTATGGGGAGACGGGGGAGGAGGAGGGGAGGGGAGAGGGGGGGTGGGAGGCGGGGGGGGAGAGGGTGGGAGTAAACAAGGGAGTAAGCTAACTAGGTGAAACATAATGGTGAGACCTAGGAGTGGGAGCGATCGACCACCTTGGGGCAATCCCCCTGGAAGCAGGGAGAATGAGGTCGCGGCAATTGGAACTCCGCCTCGGGGAAGGGAGCATAAGAGCACAAGGAGGTGCAAGACGACATGCTCCCCAACATGACCATAGGGTCACGGTAACACCCAGGGAAAGGGGGGGGAGGAAAGATCAGGGCGGGAGAGGGGTGGGATAGGGGTGGTATGGGGGAAGTGGGGGGGTGGAGGAGTGGCAGGGGTGGGCGGAAGGACGGGAAGGGAGGGTCGGGAAGGGGGATGGAATGGGAGGCTTGGAGGGGAGGGAAGGGAAAGAGTTTCAAGATTAGCGGTCTGTCCGAAAGGTGTAACGAGAGCAGTAAGGGAAAGAGCAAAAAAAGAGAGAAAAAAGGAGTATGTCTAATGTAAACCTAATAACTTATAATGTAAGAGGTCTAGGCTCTCCTGGGAAAAGACATATGGTGCTGAAGGAGATCGAAGGACAGTTCGCAGACATAGTCTTCCTTCAGGAGACACACATAACGGCTGACTCAGGAGTCAGGCTCTACTCTCGGGCGATTCCAACTTGGTACTATGGCGACTCCCCTCAGAAAAGATCTAGGGGGGTAGCCATAGGGATAGGGAAAAATATCAGCTTCAAAGTTGAAGATAGGAAGGTTGACCCAGAGGGCCGCTATGTGTTTCTGAGAGGGATCCTTCAGGGGGAAAACTATACCTTGGTTAATGTATATTGCCCCAACAAGCATCCCCAAAAATACTTAAAGAAGATCTTAAGTATATTAATGGACTTTAAACAGGGCCATGTAATATTGGCAGGAGACTTCAACTTTACTCTAGAACACCACCTAGATAGGGCATCAGGGGTTCATATAACAAACACTAAGCAACAGCGGTCGCTGAAGAGAAAACTTTTTAAACAACAATTAATAGACCCCTGGAGAATTGCAAACCCAAATAAAAGAGATTACACATATTATTCGACAGTGCATAATATGTGCGCAAGATTAGATTATATAATAGTGGACCATGATATATTGGAACATGTAAACAAAACATCGATAGGGGCGACTACGATATCCGATCACGCCCCTGCCCTGGTGAGAATTCATTTCCCAGACATTGAAGAGAGAAAGGGAAGTTGGAATTTAAATGAAGATCTAATAGAGGACTCAGAAATATGTGACATAATAAAAGCGGACATAGAGGAATATTTTGCAATAAACAACACACCGGGAGTGAGCGCAGCAACTATATGGGAAGCCCATAAGGCATACATTAGGGGAATGCTTATTTCCTTGGGGGCAGGGAAGAAAAAAGCAAGAGAAGCTAATAAGAAGCAATTAATTAGGGAACTCCAAGAATTGGAAAATAAACATAAAAATACACAAGAAATTGAAATGTACAAGGAAATAGTAACAAAAAGGGCCCAATTAAGAGACTTAATGGCAATTGAAACAAGGAACACATTTAAAAATGTCTCAAAAGAAAGATATGTCTGGGGGAATAAACCTGGGAAATATTTGGCCAGGATTTCAAAGGAAAAAAGGAATATAAATTATATAGAAAAAATAAAGGATCAAGCGGGACAGATGAAGTACAAGACGACTGAAATCGCCGAGGCCTTAGTATAACACACTGTACTTAATTAGAAAGAGAGAAACACAGGAACAGAAGGACACTAGGTTAAAGAAAATTAGAGAATATATTGAAGAATAGTGTTGCTCACGAATATTCGCATTGCGAATATTCGCTACGAATATTGCATATTCGAGTATTCGCGAATATCGCGGCGAATATTCGCTATTTCGAATATTCGAATGTTTTCAATTTTTTTTTAGAACAGATCACATCCTAGAGATCCCCATCGACGTCTAAAAGCATTGCTGGTATGATTAGAGACCTTGGGCCGAGTAGCTGCAGCGCTCATTTTATATTGCCGAAAAATCGCAATGCGATTATTCGGCAATAGCGATATTGCGCGATTATTTTATATTGTAATATATCACGAATATTCTGAGCCAATCAGAGTGCTCCATTCCGCATTTCTCGAAATTTCGCAATTATTTTGTATTGTAATATATCACGAATATTCGGAGCCAATCAGAGTGCTCCTTCCGCATTTCTCGAATATTCGCAATTATTTTATATTGTAATATATCACGAATATTCTGAGCCAATCAGAGTGCTCCATTCCGCATTTCTCGAATATTCGCAATTATTTTATATTGTAATATATCATGAATATTCTGAGCCAATCAGAGTGCTCCATTCCGCATTTCTCGAATATTCGCATTCGCAATTCGCAATTCGCATTCGCATTCGCGATAGCGAAAATTCGCAATCATTTCATTTCCAAAAAATATCACGAATATTCGTATTTAGCGAATATATGTCGAATATTCGACTATATATTCGAGATATATCGCGAATTCGAATATGGCATATTCTGCTCAACACTATTGAAGAAGCTAACTTACCAAAATTGACGCAAGAAACTGTAGAATCTCTGGAAGAACCAATAACATTGGGGGAAATAAGACAAGCAATTTTAGAAACACCAGGTGGAAAGAGCCCAGGACCAGACAGGCTTCCCATTAAATATTATAAAAAATTCATGGAGCTGCTGGCCCCGGTGATGTGTAATTACTTCAATAAATTGAGTGAAGAAGAAGAAATTAGAAAAGAATCTCTCCTTGCCAATATCACAATTATCGCCAAAACAGGAAAAGATAACACCATATGTTCTAATTACCGCCCAATTGCACTATTAAATGCCGACATAAAGACCTATGCAAAGATACTGGCAACGAGGATAAAAGTCCATATGCCGAATTTAATTAATGAAGACCAGACTGGGTTTATAAAAGGGAGAGAAGGGCGGGACAATAGCCTAAAAACGATTTTGTTATTGCAAGACAAGCAGAAGAAACCCCCAGTCATACTCATGTCAATTGATGCTGAAAAAGCGTTTGACAGGGTAGACTGGGGGTTTATGATGGAAACATTGCGGAGCGTAGGATTAGGCCCAAGATATATGAAATGGGTAGGAAATCTATATAACGCCCCTACGGCAAGAGTAAAGGTAAATGGTAGCATGTCGTCCGCCCTAGATATGAATAATGGAACAAGACAGGGTTGCCCACTCTCACCTCTCCTGTACGTAATAGCGCTTGAACCATTGCTGAACAAGATAAGAAATAACTCAGATATAGGGGGGGTGAGAGTGGGAGAAAAGGAACACAAGGTGGCAGCGTATGCCGATGATATACTCTTATACATTACTAGACCAAGACTCTCTATACCTATAATAATGAATGAGATAAGAAAATATGGAGAACTCTCTAACTTTAAAATAAACCCAGTAAAAACAGTAATATTGAACCTGGGTATAGAGACCACAGAAGAAATAGCACTACAGGAAGCATATCCCTTCACATGGGAAAAAGAATCAATAACGTATTTAGGGATAAAGATCACACCTAGAGTAGATAAACTATACGAGGCCAACTACATCCCTCTAGTCAATGAAATAAAACAAGACTTAAAAAATCTCACAAAAAGACAGATCTCCTGGATAGGGAGGATTAACGTATTTAAAATGATGGTCCTACCAAAAATAATCTATAAATTCCAAATGGTCCCAGTAAATGTCCCACAAAGCTTTTTTAAGTTAGTACAAACTATAATTTCAAAATTTATTTGGCAGGGCAAAAAACCGAGGATAAGTTACTCAATCCTTTCCCGGAGTAAAAAAAAAGGAGGATTATCGCTCCCCGATATAAAAAGATATTATCATGCTGTAATACTAACTAGATTGGTGGAATGGACAAATAGCAACACGAAAAAAAAATGGGCACAGATAGAGAAAGAAATAGGTTTGGCACAATTAGACACAAATGTGTGGATCCCACCTAAATTTAGAATAGTGAACACTGAAATGCACAGCTTAACAAAAAATGCACTTAGGATATGGGATTTGTTGCATAGGCGGGAAAAATGGGAATATAATTCCCCATTAATCCCATTAGCGGACACTAAATTTTTCCCACCAGGAAATAGGACAAAACTAGGTAGGAAATTAGGAAGTAAAAGAGTAGGTGAAATAGTCTCACTAGGGAGAATCAAGGAAAAAAAAGAAATACAAGTAACAGATGGTAATCAACAGTTAAGTGATTGGGAGTACATACAATTAAAGCACTTTGTGAGCACTCTCCCAACCTCAATAAGAAAGGATAAAGCACAGAATTCGATAGAAAATTTATGTCTCACTGAAACACCATTACAACATGGCATTACGAAGTTGTATAAGATATTAACAGATATAGGGTCTAAGGGTACATTGAAAAACATAGAGAAATGGGGACAAGATATTGGGGAAAGGATTGAGGATACTTTTATGATAGGAGCGGTGTTCAAATACGCACAAGACATAAATACCATTGAAGCCAACTACAAATGCATGATGCGATGGCATTTGACACCGCTCAAAATGAATAAAATACACCCAACCAACTCAGCCCTTTGCTGGAGAAATTGCAACCAAATCGGTACCACAAAGCATATTTGGTGGGACTGCCCGAAGATCCAGGAATACTGGAAAGAGGTCCTAGAGAGTATAGAGGAAATAACAGGAATAGGGGTACCTCAAAATTCTCTGTCATGTTTGTTCCATGGGTCGAGAAAACAAATAGAAAATTATGGCTTGACATTGGTCCCGATTCTGCTAAATGCAGCAAAGGGCGTAATACCTAAATTTTGGCTGCAACCAAAAAAGCCAACGTTAAACGAATGGATACAACGGGTCAATCACGTTTCAGAGATGGAAAATCTAATGAGGGCAGACTTGGGTGATAAAGAGGGTGACAGCAGTAGACTGGTTTGGGACAAATGGATATTATTTAAAACCACAGAAAAATACGCTCAGATTTCTATAGAAACAGATAGAGGAGATCAAGGAAATAGTAGGTAGGGAAAAAGAGGGAGGAAAAAAAAAAAAAAAAAGGGTGCTGGAAAGAGAAGGACAGAACCGCTAAGTAAAACAAACTCGGAAAAAGGGAGGGGGGGAGGGGGGCACATCAGAAGGGAAAGGTATAATAAGGGGAGGAAGGGAGGAAGATATGTAGGAGATGGGGATAAAGGGAAGATTCAGGGCAGAGGGGCGCTGTATAGAAAAGATATGCGTTTCTTCTTTTTTCTGTTTCTTTCTTGTGTTTGCCTATTCCTGTATAAGCCCTTATCATATAGATATCTCATCATGGGAAGGAGGAAAAAAAAAAAAAAGAGAAAAGGAATATATGGGAGAATAGAGGAAGAGAAAATAGCACAAATGATGCGATACCGAGGAGGGAATGCGAAGGGCGGAAATACCGTGAGCATCCCCTACTTCCAACCTAACTGTGTATGACTGATGTGCAAAAAAAAAAGAACAGAGCTAGTATATTAACATGCCTATGATTTTAAAGGAACGACCATGGTTGTTGGTAGTTTTATATTTTTACTATATTTATACAATGGGCCAAACAATCAGATACCGTGTAGCCCATCCTCTCAGCGGGGAAGAATGAGAGAGAAAGCTGAGGGCTTTCTAAGCCCCAGGGCCATGGGGCTGCTAGACCAGGGCTCATAACAGCAGATCTCCACCATGCAGGTCAGCGGGACTGGGGGGGCTGTGTAAGTTCACTCTCAAGCTCTATGTGACAATCTACTTGAGGCCTTTGTCAGCAAAGTTCGTGACATCCAAGCTGGCCTAGGTCCCCCAGTCCCTGTCCCCTCAGCAAACCTCACTATTAAGATCGACCGGACCAATCACATCACTCCCTTTTGCTCCTTTCAGCCAATAACGAAAACTCAGCTCTTCAGCTCCATTAAACATCTAAAACCCTCTTATTATGCCGACGACACTTGCCCAGCATGGTTGCTTATGGATAACATCAACACAGTCATCGATGAGATTCTGATCATGGTTAACCTCTCTTTGACAACTGGAGAGTTTCCAGATAACTGGAAACATGCCCTGGTCACACCAATCTTGAAAAAAAGCACGCTGGATGCCAAGGTTATGTCCAATTACCGCCCTATTTCAGGACTATGCTTTCTGGCTAAGCTGGTGGAACATGAGGCTCTTATGCAACTCCAAGCTCATTGTGAATTACAGAATCTTTTTCACGATGCTCAATCGGGATTTAGGCCCAAAAGAGGGATCGAGCTATCCATCCTGGCCACTAGAGAAAGGCTGCTGGAGTCAAGAGACGCGGGGGGGTCGGCGGCCTTGGTACTGCTTGACCTCTCCGCGGCTTTCGATACTGTCAGCCACAAGATCCTCCTGGCTAGGCTACAGCACGAGTTCTATATCACAGGCGTACCTCTTACTTGGATACGCAATTTCCTGACAGGTAGAACATTCCAAGTAATATTGGGCCCATTTAGGTCAGCGAGGGTGTCCCTTCTTTGCGGGGTCCCTCAGGGCTCGGCAATTTCACCTTGGCTGTTTAATTGCTATGTGAGGCCCGTGGTAGATATCATCTCTTCATGGGGGTTGGCCACGCAGGTATATGCTGATGACATACAAATTGTGGCCAGTGATGCTCTCAACCCCACGGCAGCCCACCTTCTTTCCTGCTGCCTCTCATCTATCCAGATATGGATGAAGGACAATTGTTTGGCCCTGAACGTATCCAAAACTGAGGTACTTCTTACAGGTCCAACACAAAGCTTAAACCTGCTTGCAGAGTGGCCCGTATCAATGGGCCCGTGCCCCACTCCATCCAGCCAAGTGAGAAACCTGGGCGTCATATTCGACAATAGACTTTCATGGATTCCACAGGTGAGGAATTGCACCAAGAATGCCCTTTACTATCTTCGGATGCTACGACGGGTAAAACATCTGCTCTCCCAAACACATAGAAATACTCTGGTACAGGCCTTAGTTTTTTCACGCCTTGACTTTTGCAATGTGGTATACCTGGGACTCCCTATTAAATGGCTCTCCAAGCTGCAGCTGGTGCAGAACCAGGCAGCTAGGTTGATTACGGGGACCTCAAGATAGGACCATATATCACCCATTCTCAGACTACTTCATTGGCTCCCATGCGCAAGGAGGATCGAATTCAAGGCTTTGTGTGTCATGTTCAGGGCCTTTAAACAACATGGCCCATTGTTCATTAACAACTTGGCCATACACTACCATCCCCCCAGGGCACTGAGATCGGGCGATCAGGACTTTGCTGCCATCCCTCCAGTAAGGTTGATTTCTTTCGGTGGCCGATCCTTCAGAGCCAGAGCCGCTTCGCTTTGGAACCTTCTCCCGTTGCCTTTGAGGAAGTCTACTGTTCTTATTACCTTCAGAAAGGCTCTGAAAACATTCCTCTTTGAGACAAGTTGATTATGACCACGCCTAATTAAACCGACCTGGCCCCTCCTCCCTTTGTCCTATGTCCCCCTCACCCCAAACTCCCTTGCTACTGTTTGTTTTTATTGTTGATATTTTACATGGTTTCTTTTTTCTTTTATGTACATGAGCTATCAGTTCGTCTGTGAAGTCTTTTTTTTTTCTTTGTTTTCTTGGATTGCTTTTTGGTCCAGAATAGACCGGCGGACCTCCTTCCAGCGCTTAGACACACCCTTCAGGGTGTATGTGGCGCTGTATAGAAATATTAAAATCAATCAATCAATCAATCAATCAGAGTTTTCTGTAAAGGTGAACTTACACTTTAAAAAAGTTCAAACAGGCAGGCTCTTTATTGCAGAAGAGACATGTCAATTTGCATTTTTCTGCAAAATGACCTGAGCATGTATGCAGGGCCGATCCGCCCTATAGGCTCACTATGCAAGCCGCTTAGGGCCCCGCAAAGCTGCGAAGGGCCCCCCAAATTACTAGAAGCTCCGCCTGGTGAGAAGTCATTTTCGCCCCCCCCCTCACCCCGCTTCTCAACTCGCTGGATGCATGGGAGAAGAGGTAAGAAGTCAGCACCCCCTGCTTCTCAATTTAACATGTCACTGTCGTCAGCGCTCCCCGCTTCTCATTTTTAATGTGCCATGTCATTTTGCTTACGGCCCCAGGGAGGTCAGGATCGGCACTGCATGTATGGATGAATGGCTTCTGCGCATGCATGGGAGTGCCATCACCCTGCACTGGCAAATCAATAAGCCAGGATAACCAGAATTATATAACTGAGAACTAAGATTTGTAGGTAAAGTTGATCCAGGGTAAATCTGATTGCCTCTCGGGGGATCAGGAAGGAATTTTTTCCCCTGCTGTAGCAAATTGGATCATGTTTTTTTTTTGCCTTCCTCTGGATCAACTGTGGGTATGGAGTTAGGTTTATGGGATTGTACTATGTTTTTTTTTTTTGTTTGTTTATTTTTTTTTGTGGTTGAACTGGATGGACTTGTGTCTTTTTTCAACCTGACTAACTATGAAACTATGTAAAATACGTTTGTGTGGCGCTCACCCCGGAGGAGCCACTGGTTAGATTTGGGATCGGTGTGTCACCTCTGTAGCATGTCTAGGGGTATGAAGATGAATGGAAGATGTGAGCAATGACAGAATGTTTAAACAGCAAGGTGTCGTTTTCTGTGCTTTTATTTTTCTTGCCCAACACGGCAAACAGGTAACTTCAGGTACATAAAGAATATGGTGAAGAAAAGAAGAAATTTGCAGATTCAGGCCTCAACTATTTGTAGAAGCAGTCCTGCTTCAATGGTACTCTTTTGCTTTGTCGCCACTCCAGCCGGAGTTGGTGTAGTGTACCCGAACAGTCTCTCTCACAGAACTGGCTGACGGAACACCACTAAGAACCTTGAGAAGGTAGACTTGAATCAATGTAAATTAGCAGTGGTGCCTCTGCCACAGGCCCCTGCTCTGGATTGAAGCACAATGGAGCAATTCCTTCTCAAAGATTAAAGTTGCCTGGAGTTTTCGTCAGGTAGCATCTTTGCTTTTTAGAAGTCACCGACTGACAAGTTACCACATATAATTTGTCAGTGTACGACAACTCGGATCCCCGGTGGTTTGTCTAAGCCCTATTGGATCACCTGCCTCCGGGCTCACCTCAGACCGACCTCTCCACCGAACAGTACAAATTTGCTTGGGATATTCTCATAGATGCAGGGACTCAGTATGTCACTGAGGCCCCTTTTTCAGCATCAGTTGCTCCGGGCCATAAGGGCCCAGAGTCAGGAATTCCGTGTAGCACGTGTGCCCTGACCTGGTAGGCCATAACGCCGGGGCCTGTGAATGTGTGCACACCCTAAAGGTGGGTGCCGCACCCAGAACCAGGAACAGGTAGAAGGAGAAGACCTCACAAAATGGCGTCTGCGCCAGAAATATCCTCCTCCAGCATGCCCCGCGAGGGAAACACTCCTCTAATTGGCTGCTGGAGAAAGACGCCTCCGCCTGCACCCCTTTGGCGCCACCTGTCGACCAAAGATGGAAATGTATCTTTGGAACACAGAATGAGACCACAGGCAATCCAGCCTGGCAGAAACCTAATTTATACAAATCAACATGAATGAGAGTAAGGTAACTCTCTCATTCCCCTATAAATTTAAATAACGTCCGTACTGAAAGTACAGGGGCGCTACATTTATTTTATAGAAACCATTAAAACATTTTAGGTTATCAAGTTTTTGTCTAAGAAAAGAGCTAGTATATTAATATGCCTATGATTTTAAAGGAACGACCATGGTGGTTGGTAGTTTTATATTTTTACTATATTTATACAATATAACATAAACATTGCATACATGACAAAGGATTCTCAGAGCACTAAGGGTTAACTAAAGACACAGGAATACAGAAATTACCCGCCTTTTAGCTTGCTTTTGTCTGATAGAAACCTACAACTGAGCTGTCTAATGTATGATGAGTCAGTATGTATGATGAGTGCAACACATTCACTTGTACAGTATGTATAGATTTCATTTTGACATATTGGGTTCTACCAACAATTTACTTTTGTGCAATGGATGGTTAAAAGGCAAAAAAAAAAAAAACATGTATGAGAATTAAGAATATTCCACTTGCTGGCTAGATGCAGTAGAACATTATATTATATCAATGTCGGACAATGTCATATTTACTGTAGGTGATACAAAAAAAACAAAAACGTTTTTGTTTTCATTTCTTAACAAATAAAGAACATGTATACAAAGATGCTACACAGTAAACAACACCAGATCTGTAGTTTTCCTGAAATTTGCAACTAAACTACCGTATTTATCAGCGTATAACACACACAGGTGTACAACACGCACCCTAACTTTAAGAGGGCAGTTTCAGGAAAAAAACTTTCCACAGCCCCCTGCATATAACACGCAGGCACAGTTTACCCTCTATTTTCAGGTGTAAAAAAAAGTGAGTGTTATACACCAATAAATACAGTAATTTGAATACTGAAAAATCTCCATCATTCATCACACAACATTTTTACATTTTACTCAACCAACAACAAAACATTTACTGTACTGAAGTTGATAGTTTTCGGGCTCATGTATACGCATTGTAAAGCATGGTATCCTTGCATGGTAACTGCAATCTTTAACCACTTCGGGTCCGCGCTATTGACAGAATACGTCAGCAGCGCGGACCTGAGGCGCCGGGGTCACGTCTTTGGACGTAATTTACTTGTAATTCCCCGCGCGCGCCACAGGGTGGCGCGCGGCGGGGAAAAACAGTCCCGACGCATCACCAAGGATTGGATGCGTGTACCCTGCGGCCGCGATGTCCGTCAGGTACACGCGATCGTCGGTGACAGAGCAGTGACGTTGAGCTCTGTGTGTAAACACAGAGCTCCACGTCCTGTCAGGGAGAGGTGACAGATGCTGTTTCTCTTGTACATAGGGAGACAGCATCGATCACCTCCCCCAGTCACCCCCCTCCCCCCACACAGTTAGAACACATCCAGGCAATACATTTAACCCCTTCCTCACCCCCTAGTGTTAACCCCTTCAATGCCAGTCACATTTATTCAGTAATTAGTGCATATTTATAGCACTGGTCGCTGTATAAATGTGAATGGCGCCAAAAATGTGTCAAAAGTGTCCGATGTGTCCGCCGCAATATCGCAGTCAAAATAAAAATCACAGATCGCCGCCATTACTAGTAAAAAACAAATATTAAAAAAAAATCATAATTCTGTCCCCTATTTTGTAGGTGCTATAACTTTTGCGCAAAGCAGTCACTTATTGTGATTTTTTTTTTTTTACAAAAATACGTAGAAGAATATGTATCGTCCTTAACTGAGAAAAAATATATTAAAAAAAAAAAAAAATTGGGATATTTATTATAGCAACAAGTAAACAATATATATATATATTTTTAAATTGTCGCTCTTTTTTTGTTTATAACGCAAAAAAATAAAATCCGCACGGGCGATCAAATACCACCAAAAGAAAGCTCTATTTGTGGGAAAAAAAAGGACGCCAATTTTGTTTGGGTGCCACGTCGCACGACCGCGCAATTGTCAGTTAAAGTGACGCAGTGCCGCAAGCTGAAATTTCGCCTGGGCACGAAGGGGGTTTATGTGCCCAGTAAGCAAGTGGTTAATTACTAAACAAGTGCCACTGGCTTCTAAAAATCACACGACTAAGCTACAACTAAAAGACCTATTAAAAATGATATGGGGGATTGGTACTAAAATGTAGCACACCCAAAAAATTTAAGTGATGGTATGTGAATGCATTTTATTTTTTATAGCATGTAAGCCCACCTTTGACACTCTCTGACATATAATGCTTATTAGACCAGGTATTTATCAACCAAATATAACAGTTGTAGAACAATGCTCAATAAGGGATGAGGTTTAGGTTTGCCATTACTATGGGTTCAGGGTAAATCCCACAAATTTAAGATTCATGGTCCAGACAAGTTTTTATATTTGCCATAAGAATATTTTTTAACCATAATGCACTGCATGGTCTTTGAACTATAGCCAGGGGGCTTAAAGGGGTTGTAAAGGAAATGTTTTTTTTTTATTTTTTCATAACAAGCATCCTTTACTTGCAGACATTCCTCTTTCACTTCCTCATTGTTTGTTTTTGCTCAGAAGTTGCTCTATTTTCTTCTCTGTTCTGTTCACTTCCTGAACATTTCTGGATTCTCCTCCTTCCCCCGATGACTTCTGGGGAGACACAGGTCCCAAAAAACAACAAAACCATTCAGAAAGTGGTTGTAAAGCCTGAAAGCTTCACTGCCGGTTTCCCTTACTTTAAATGCCCGTGCCTGCACTCGGAGGGCCAACATCTACAGTTTTTGTTTTGTAGGTTTAAATATTTTTTTTTTTATGTTATGTTGGTAGGTCCTATTTTTTTTTTAAGTTTGGGTGCTTAAAGTGGAGAATATACTTGTTATTGACAATTTTTTCCTTAAGCTATATTCATGTTTAATTTCACAATGCTGTGTTTGTTTGAAAGGAAAACAAAATAAGTGCAAAAACAATGTGCACCTAAACCACCTTACATTATATCACTCACACTGAACACCCCCCCCCCTAATATCATAAATAAAATAGAACTTGAAGATACACCTGGAAGGCATCTTATCCCTGATTAAAATTGACCTTCTGCCAGACAATTTTATAGTAAAACCCCAACCTGTGTTCTGTCTAGTAAATTTGGATCAATTTGCCCTCATTAAAAATATCCTGCTGCTGGCCAATTTTACATTGCTATATCATTTGTTGTCTCTTAATTCTCTATTAATAATGTTCTTTATGTGGTATTCTGAGATTTTCATATATTTTTAAAGCAAAACTAGTTAAAAGGGTAAGTCCCGCTGACCTGCATAGCGACAATCTGCCGTTATGAGCCCCAGTATAGCCACCTCACGGCTTCAGGGGTTAGAAATCCCCAGGGCTTAATCTCCTAAGTAGATATCTGCCAGGTCCATTCGGAGCACCCTTGATACATGTTTATCTTAATCTACTAAATGAACCCTGTCCGGAGGGACATTTAAGAGCATTTTAATTGGTCAGTGCCTTCACGTGGGCGGTGCCAAACAAAGAATGAGAGAGAAAGCTTAGGGCTTTCTAAGCCCCAGGGCCATGGGGTGGCTAGACCAGGGCTCACAAATGCAGATCTCCACCATGCAGATCAGCGGGACTGGGGGGGGGCTATGTAAGTTCACCTTACAGAGTTTTCTGTAAAGGTGAACTTACACTTTAAAAAAAGTTCAAACAGGCAGACTCTTTATTGCAGAAGAGACAGGTCAATTTGCATTTTTCTGCAAAATGACCTGAGCATGTATGGATGAATGACTTCTGCGCATGCATGGGAGTTCCATCACCCTGCACTGGCAAATCAATAAGACAGAATACCAGCACATGGAATAAGCCAGGAAGAAGATGTTTGAGTGTTGAAACATATATAAATATTTTAGTTCTACTTTATTTTGGGTGCTTAAAGAAAAACTCCAGTGTTTCCTCCCCAAAACAACAGATGCATAGTGCATGTAAATGATTTACAATGTACCCCATTGTTAGATTATGTGAAACTAACCCACTTTAGCTGTATAAAGCAGGTTTCTGTGCCTGTGATGTCACTCCTTCTCCTGGCTGAATTTTAAAGTTCTCTGACCTCTTGTTTCCTTCCTTTACCAGTCCTGACTGTGGTGGGAACTATACCCTCCTGTTGTGCTTAGTGGGCACTTCTGCCTGCCAGACACAACCAATCCTAGTGAATGGAGCCACACTGCAATTGCACACAATGTGCATGTTTGCAGTGCAGTACTGCAGCATTTAGGGGGTTAAAATAGGTGATAAGGAAGTATAATGACGTACTGCAAGACTACAGAGGAAGGGCTATGGGAGGTTATTATAAAGGTATTTTCTTCA
Source organism: Rana kukunoris (assembly GCA_029574335.1). Taxonomy (NCBI): domain Eukaryota; kingdom Metazoa; phylum Chordata; class Amphibia; order Anura; family Ranidae; genus Rana; species Rana kukunoris. The sequence goes on along the minus strand of CM056050.1, from coordinate 377,888,726 downwards.
TTTGTAAATGCATCACTTCACAGAGAGCAGGACTCTGGGAAGAAGGCAACTGAGGGGTGGGACTCTCCCTGTTGACACTGGTCAGCATATTTAACTGGGTGGGGACTGAATTATAATTGTGATCTATTCAATCCTGCTCAGAAGCAGCACAGCTAGCTTTCAGATCAGGCTGTCTATTAAGGCATTTCCTATGAGATTTTGAATAATGCTGGGATCTGTGAGGAGGGACTTGGGAGGTTGGACACTTCCTGGAGGTGTGACTTTGCGGGATTGAATGCTAATGCAGAGGTTTTCGATCCCACCCACCATCAGAGCTATGAAGGAAGTTACATCATTTGCAGAATCTTAAAGACTACAGAGGTGTGTTTTAGGCTAGAGATGCATCAGGAAGTGGCTATAGAAGGGTCTCAGTCTACATCAGACTATACAAAGAGTCACATGTTACAAAGCCACAACTAAACCCAGAATATGAGAAGACAACAGAGCAGCATTGTACAGAGGTTAGATATATGCTGGGATTGATCATTCCATTCAGTTCTAGTGAAAAGAAACTTGGAGTTCAGCTTTAAAGTGAAACGTTTAAATCACATTTCGGGTGATATTGTTGTGTCTAAGCCAAGCTAATTGTAAAAGAAAAAAAAAAATCAACAGCCAGAATAAGCTCTGCCAGTGTCTCTGAGACTGTCTGTCTGGTGTGCATGTAGGCAGGTGGAAGCTGCAGGAAATCAGTAGCACTGAGATGAAAGAAAATGTCAGTTTTTAAAAATAAATACACAGGGCCAGATCCACAAAGCACTTAAGCCTGCGTATCTCGAGATGCACGGCGTAAGTGTAAATATGTGCTGTCGTGTATATGTGCCTTATCCCCAAAACAAGATACACCTGAAAACCAGATTTTCCAGACCGACGTCATTTTTCTACACCGGCGCATCGTGTTCGCAAAAATGCGCTAGACACACCATTGATTTGCTATGCAAATATGCAAATAAGGGAGATACGGCGATCCACAAAAGTACGTTTGTCTGGCGCAGGCTACGCGCTGTGCGCATCAGCTGTACGTCCGGTCTAAAGTTACCCCTTATAAAAGCAGCTTTAACTTTGCACCAGACGTGTGCAGGTCAGCTAAAGCAACGCCGTTAGGGACGAGCTGAGGAGCCACACTTGCAGGACAACAATCTGTATGCCAACATACCAGGGTCATAGCTCTACTACTGGCTTTAGATGCGCGCAGAAGTAGTAGGGCACGGAGGAGGAGGAGGAGGGCACGGGAGAGGGTATACCGCACATGCATAGACATCTTTGGCATGTGTGATTCTGAGGTGTATCGCATCCTCAGATTCACCCCTGCTGCCATCCTGGAATTAACCACAACCCTGAAAAATGACATCACCAGCCCAACACACCGCTCACATGCAGTGCAGCCACTGGTCAAGGTACTGGCAACACTCCATTTCCTTGCCAGTGGCTCTTTTCAAAGAACAAGTGAAGTTGTGGCTGGGATGGCACAATCCTCCATTAGCAGATGTGTGCACCAGGTTATCCCCGCAATCCTCAGACACATGGCCAACCAAATCATCAGACCCACCCAGGAGGACCTACATGTGAAGGCAATGACAGATTTCTACAGAATTGCCAGATTCCCACGCACCATAGGGGCCATTGATTGCACACATGTGGCACTACAGCCCCCCCCGTGAGACAGAGCACCTATACCGCAATCGGAAGCATTGGCATTCCATCAACATACAGGTGATAATCGATGCCCAATGCCTCATATAGCACGTCAGCGCGAAAACACCCAGGGTCCAGCCACGACAGCTACATATACAATCAGAGCCCCATCCCAATGGAATTCGAACAGAACATGTATGGGGACAGCTGGCTGGTTGGTGAGTGACATGGGTGTCATGCATGACTGTCCCACCCCATGATGCAGACATCACAAGGGGCACACGCACGACTAACATCCTCCTGTCTTTTCCCTTCCAGGTGACTCTGCATATGCACTTGGACCCCATATCATGACTCCTTTAAGGAACCCCCAAATCCCAGGAGAGCAAAGCTACAATGAAGCACACGCACGTACCCGTGCAGTGGTGGAACGCACCTGTTGGCCTCCTGAAGTCCCGTTTCCGATGCCTGGATAAGTCTGGGGGTACCCTGTTGTATTCCCCAAACTTTGTGTGCCAGATCATCGGTGCATGTTGCATGCTGCACAACTTCGCCGTGAGAAAGGGCCTGGAGATTGACATACATGATGACCTGACCCCCCAACCAGACAATCCCCCCCTGACCGAGGCTACCCCGTCTTCTGAGGGTAGAGCAGCCAGGAGACGCCTCTCATTAGGCAACTTTGCATGTTAAACACACACATTAATCATGGCACAATGAGAATGCACGCATGCACACCACGGTGGTCCCTAGCACAGGCACATCACATCATCATCAAATTGGATTAGCACAAGCCCATCATGCAGGACTTGGGAGCAGCAACGCCACGCCAAGGCTCCAATTATGTCACTGTACATTCATACACCATTCACACAGACCTGGGGATCACTTTTCACTGGTCCTTGGGATCCCTTCTCCACCACAACCGAGGGTGACACCCCTTTTCCGGCAGGAATGTCACCCCCACAATCAAACATCATTTACAAAAAGAAAACAAATCATAATCACTGTTAAAAAAAAATCATAAAACACAGAAACAAAAAAACAACAACACAGAAACCAAAAAAAAACACAGAAAAAAAAAAAAAAATAACGCCGCTGGCGTGACCCACGCCTGGGGTGGCCACGGCCATGGCCTCAGCTCCTCAGGGGAGACTCATGGGGGGGGAAATCAGGGGAAGGAAGAGCAACCCCCTGGTCTCTGCCCACCTGGCGGCCTGCCCTCTAAGGCCACGGCGAGGCACGTGAGGCCCACATTGAGCGCTGCCGTGTTGGCCTGGACAGCCTGGGTCAGGGCACGCACCTCCTGACCCACACCTGCAGTGACCTGACCCAGATGGCGGGTCTGACGGGCCTGGTCCCTCCTCAGATTTACCGGCAGAACCTCTGCCACCCCCCTGGTCTTACGGGTCGCCTTCCTGCCTCCAGATCAGGCTTGTGGCCTGGGAGTAGGGGAGACCCCTGGGGGAAAGCCCTGTTGGGGAAGGAATGGGAGGGGCTATACCTGATGGAGGCCTGACTGCTGCCAGCCCTAGGGGGAGACTCCACCAAATGGAGAAGTACCTCATTGGCACTTAGCACCTCCTCCTCCTCAACCTCCTCCTCCTCAACCGCCTCCTTCTCAACCTCCTCAGAGGACACTGGGCTTGCCTGAGGGTCTTCCTCAGACTCATGTCTGGTTGAGGCTGCGGACTGGCCAGATGGCCCAGCACCCTCCTGCCCATCTGTGGATGACACAAAACATTCACAGGTTGGAGGATCCACACACTTGTCACATTCCCCCCCCCCACACATGCTACACACCAGTAGTGTTGCTCACGAATATTCGCATTGCGAATATTCGCTACGAATATTGCATATTCGAGTATTCGCGAATAACTCGAATATTGCAGCGAATATTCGCTATGGCGAATATTCGTATTTTTTCAAATTTATTTTTAAAACAGATCACATCCTAGTGATCTCCATCGATGTCTAAAAGCATTGCTGGTATGATTAGAGAGAGACCCTGGGCCGAGTAGCTGATGCGATTCTTTTATGTTGCCGAAAATTCGCATTGCGAATTTTCGGCAACATAAAAGAATCGCATCAGCTACTCGGCCCTTCTTTTCCATCAGAGCCATTTAGAATAACTCGAATATTCGACAAACGGAATATTGCGCGATTATCTTCTCCGCCCTTCTTTTGCATCAGAGCCAATCAGAATAACTTGAATATTCGGCAAAAGGAATATTGCGCGATATTCCTTTTGCCGAATATTCGAGTTATTCTGATTGGCTCTGATGCAAAAGAAGGGCGGAGAAGATAATCGCGCAATATTCCTTTTGCCGAATATTCGAGTTATTCTGATTGGCTCTGATGCGCCCTTCTTTTGCATCAAAGCCAATCAGAATAACTCGAATATTCGGCAAAAAGAAATATTGCGCGATTATCTTCTCCGCCCTTCTTTTGCATCAGAGCCAATCAGAATAACTTGAATATTCGGCAAAAGGAATGTTGCACGATATTCCTTTTGCCGAATATTCAAGTTATTCTGATTGGCTCTGATGCAAAAGAAGGGCGGAGAAGATAATCGCGCAATATTCCTTTTGCCGAATATTCGAGTTATTCTGATTGGCTCTGATGCGCCCTTCTTTTGCATCAGAGCCAATCAGAATAACTTGAATATTCGGCAAAAGGAATATTGCGCGATTATCTTCTCCGCCCTTCTTTTGCATCAGAGCCAATCAGAATAACTTGAATATTCGGCAAAAGGAATATTGCGCGATATTCCTTTTGCCGAATATTCGAGTTATTCTGATTGGCTCTGATGCAAAAGAAGGGCGGAGAAGATAATCGCGCAATAGGAATATTGCGCGATTATCTTCTCCGCCCTTCTTTTGACCCCTTATTCTCCTTTCTTTTAAGTAGAGTTAGTGTAGAGTAAGTGTTTAGTGCATATTAGTTTAGTAATACAGGAAATGATCTCCGTTTATGAGAATTTCGCAATCATTTTCGCATTAGCGAAAATTCGCATTAGCGAAATTTCGCAAATTTTTTTTGGATAAAATATCACGAATATTCGATATTAGCGAATATTCGCAAATATTCTTCTATATATTCGCGCAATATCGCGAAATCGAATATGGCGTATTCCGCTCAACACTACACACCAGATAGAAAAACGTACCTGTCCTCACGGCCTCCTCAATGGAGTCAAAGCCAGGCAGCCCCTCCACCTGCTGCCTGTGGAAGCACTGGGCCACCGCACGCTCCTCAGCAGTTAGCCTAATAGTGCATGCTGGTCCCCCTCCAGTGCCCCTGGCATGAGCCACAATCTTTGCCAGCTTCCCACAGACCACATGCCTGAGATCGTTTATTTTTTTTTGGATCCCATTGCGGGTCCGGGTGTCACCACGCAAGGCATTGACCTCGTCTGTGATGTCCTGCAGTATCTGCCTTCTCCTGGCCGGGCTGGTGGTGGCACTCTCAGGGCCATGCAGGAAACGGCCAAAGATCTCCTTCTCCCGCAATGAGAAGTTTAACTTCCTCTTCCTCTCAGTCATCTTTCAAAAACACTCTCCAACAACACACCGACACGACACGACACAAACCAACAAACAGCCACAGGCAACGGAACAAAAGCACCTTGCTTCAGGAAGGGAAACAAATGGATGTACTTTTGCAATGGAAGGGCGTTTGTCTGGGCCTATTCATGCACTGGGCGTAGCTCACTAAGTACGCCGGGCCTAGTTCCAATCTCACTGATTGCGCCGGGTCAAGTTCTGAGCATGCGCAGAGAGGCTCTGACCATAGTCGCCGTCATGCGCATGCGCAGTCCGGCCGGCCCTTCATTTCCATGGGGTCACGGCTCATTTCAATGGAACACGCCCACGTCCTTCCCACTTTGCATTACACAGGCTTACGCTTTGGAATTTACGTCGCGCCGGCGCAAATTTGGACACAAATACTATGAGGATACGGTACTTGCGTCTCTAAATTGAGCTGGTCTAACGTAAAGGAGATGCGCTACGCCGGTCTATATATGCGCCAATGTATGTGGATCTGGCCCACAGTGCTTTAGCAAGATAAATCTATTTAATGTATTGTTTACATCTATTTTATCCTGTCACATTTTTGGATGGTAATTACCCAGTCATGAAACACTGTACTAAAATGAAATTGTTATAATTTTTTGATACAGATAAACCTATATTTTGATGGTATTTTAATCACTACTGATTTTTTTATCTTTTGCCAAATAAATGAAAAAAGTTTGAAATTTAAAATAATAACACTTTTCGCTCTTCATTTCTGTTATAACATTTTGCAAATAAAGAATCATTTGTCATACATGTACTGTAGGCAAGAATGTATTGTTCCACATTTCTTTGGTAAAAATAACCCAAATCGGTATATATCATTTTGTTTGTAGGAAAGTTATAGATTCTTCAATTTATGGTATATATATTTAAAAATAGGTTAGTCCTGATGTATTGACTGCTCATCCCCCCCTCCCCAAATGACCCCTTTTTGGAAAGTGGAAAGCCCAAGGTATTTAGTAGACATGTGCAATTAATTTGGTCTGAATACAAAGTCAGACAAATTTTTGGTTATTTGGAGATTCGGATGTATCCAAATCTCTGAATTAAATAGTAATGAATAGCAACAAATTTTATTGAAATCCATTAAAATGTGTTACATTTATTTGTTTTCCAATGAATTCCAACTTTTCAGATTGATTAGAATTTAGATTGGTCAAAAAACGCCACAACCATGGCCAGTGGTTGTGAAGTCTATGAGCAGGGGGCTTATTGAAATCTGGAAGCCCCCCTATTAAAAAATAAAAATATAGTGTCCCCCGATGTAAATACATCATCAATTATGCTGCACGTCGCACCCCAAAAAAGAACAAAAATAATTCTCCCGCCGACATGGAGGCCATCTGCCTAATGCAGGCTCCTCCATCTGACAGTTCTTTTATAAGGAAGGGCGAGGCCATCTGGCGATGTCACTGGTGGCACCTCCCTCTTGTGATATCCCCGACCCAGCATGTACCGGTCCGCAAGGGGAGAAGGCAGTGCCATCAGGTGACATTGATGGTCGCCCTGCCCTTCCCTATAAAAGAACTGTCAAACGGAGGAGCCTGCAGTAGGCAGATGGCCTCCATGTCAGCGAGAGAATTTTGTTTTGTTATTTTTTGGGTGTGGCAAGTGGCATGATTAACAAGGCCACCTTTTTTTTTTAAATAAAGGAAAAGTCAAAAACTGTCTCTGTGTTTTCAATATATTTTTTACTTTTTTGGTGAATGCTAGGCGTACTATGTACTCCGTACTCATTCACATAGGGGGTGGGATCTGGAGACCTCTTGTTAAAGGAGGCTTCCAGATTCCAATAAGTCCCCTGCCCACAGACCCCCACAACCACCATCCGGTTGTGTGGATTAGGTCATTGTCCCCATCACCATGGGCACAAGGTATTTTAGGGTGGGGAGGCCAGAGCCCCAAATTCTTCAAAGTCCCCCATGTTCAGAGCATGTGGCCTGGTATGGTTCAAGAGGAGTACATTCGCTCCCCCCCCCCCCCCATTTCCTGACCTGCCTAGCTCCATGCTTGGATAAGGATATGTTATGAATTTTGGGGGTGACCCCACACATTTTTTTTTTATATTTTGTCATGAGGTTCCCCTTAAAATTCATATCAGACCCAAAGGGTCTGGTATGGTCTGGGATGGGGACCCCACATATTTTTTTTACATTTCTGTATTGCCAGAATTATTTTCTTTACATTCATCTTTTAGGGGGTAAACCCCTTTGCAGATGTTAAGTCATTGGTTGTTAAGAACGCGGACTAACAACCAGCTATTCTTCACACAGAATTTGAATCATCGAACATATTTTGAACAATCCAAATTCTAATCATTCTGAAAAGTTGGAATTCATTAGAAAATTAATCAAGCAAATTTTATTGAAAACTAAACAAAATTTTACCAAAGGAATTAAAATTAATTCCAAAACCAAAAACGAAATGAATTCTATAATGAAGCAAAATTATTAACATAACAAATCCATCCGAAACAAAACAAAACATATTTTTCTGTTCTGCACATGTCTAGTATACAATATTTCATTACTTTTTCTAATTTATCTGCCTTTTATGTCAGACCCTTAATCGCTAAAAAGTATAATGCTAATCAATGCAATAATAGCAGTTTTCTGCCGCTGCTTAATTATTTCTCTTATTAGGAGGATTAAGCAGAAACATAAAATTGTCTCTGGACAGCCGCACTCTGAACAAATTGTAGCCTTTATTAAAAAAAAGGACAGCACTACAAGTCACAGCAAAATAAAGTAAAACCCGACTTTTAACATGTTTCGCACTGAAACTAGTGCTTAGTCATAGCTAAAAAATACAACAAATGATATCAAATATTTATAAATATATATACTGTATTTTGAACAATCCAAATCTAATCGTTCTGAAAAGTTGGAATTCATTCGAAAATGAATAATACAAATTTTATTGAAAACTAAACTAAATTTTACCAAAGGAATCAAAATTAATTCCAAAACCAAAAACTAAATGAATTCCATAATGAAGCAAAATTAGTAACATAACAAATCCATCCGAAACAAAGCAAAACATATTTTTTTGTTCTGCACATGTCTAGTATACATATATTTTATAACTTTTTCTAATTTATCTGCCTTTTATGTCAGACCCTCAATCGCTAAAAAGTCTAATGCTAATTAATGCAATAATAGCAGTTTTCTGATGCTGCTTAATTATTTCTCTTATTAGGAGGATTAACTTGACATCCAGTCATAACTGAGAGGGATCATTTCCTTCCCAGTGCCAAGTTTCATAGTTAGTCATGTTGAAACAAGACACAAATCCATCCAGTTTAACTAATATTAAAAAAAATAGAAAATCTATATGCTAATATATACCCATATGTTCTGAAAGATTCTATGGATTTAAACCAGCTAGTGGTCCTCTATAACAAAAATATGTTCTTGTGTTGCCAGACTCCAGGGCCTGAATTGGCCATTAGGAGAGGTACTATGTCATGGTCAGGGGTCAGTCTCAGAGACCCAGTAGGGGTCAGGCTCCCACAGACCAGCATTATCAGTATACAAGCAGGTCCACAAGGAGCTTTCTAATGGTGGAAATATTGTAGGTTTTCTCCACCAGAAGGTGAGCAAGCCGGGGGCCAATAGAAGATGTAGCAGAAAGGGATAAAGCAGAAGCATAATGAGTAAACAAATTAAAGGTCAATAACAAAGGGTTGCAGGTTGGGATCAAGCAGAAGCGTAGCCAAGGAACAAGTTGGTATTAAGTAGTAGCAGGGATATAGATGGCAGCAGGAGTGACAAGGGCAAGATATTGGCTGGAGAGAGCACAATTATCTGGTAAACAGGAAGTGCAAAAGCATGGCTTATATAGGAAGTTCATGGTAGAAGTAATCATACAAGGGGGCAGTCCAGGCTTAGCAAGAAGAGACACTGCCACACACACACACCAAAGGTTGCAGGTTCAGAACCTAGTCCTGGCAGTCTCACAGAAGGAGTGGAGATAGCCCAAATGATTACAATTCATAAATACATACTCTTCATCATTTCCAGAAGAATTATGAAATACCTTATCCAGTGGTGGATGGTCCTCAGTGCTTAGTATTGTAGAATGAGCCCAGGCTCCTTGATTACACCAGGAGTGTGTCATTGACAGTATAAACTCACAAGAATTGGGTTAAATGATATTGAAGGTTATTCAACTTGAGAGAGTGTGGAGAAGCATGGAAAGGATGAATAGTGCTTTAGCACCTTTTATTAACAGTAGTGAAAAATAATTTAAAAAAAATTACCACTTAGGCCACGTACACACAATCTAATTTGTCCCCTGAAAACGGTCCGATGGACCGTTTCAGGGAAATCCGATCGTGTGTACGGGCTAGCATGCTTTGAAATTTGTCTGCTACAAACCTGTCCACTTAGTACACTCACCAGTGGACATATCTGCCCACACATGCGTCGAATGGATTCGACGCATGCGCGGAAGTATTTTTCTTGCTCGTTCGGTGACGTGGCGGCGTCAATGTCACCGCCACGTCACCCCGCTGTCTGCCGGCGTACACACAATGAGACATGTCCGCTCTAAACTGTCCGTCGGACAAGTTTGAGCAGACATATCTCATTGTGTGTACGCGGCCTTAAATTTTATTGCTTTGGTCCTTTGCACTAGCAACATGTTATATCCAAGGTATTTAGGCCAAACAGTTAAAACCTTGTCATAGCAGAATTTCTTTATCTTTTTTTTTTTTATAATTCCTTTATTTTCATACCAAAAAAAAAATAGCACAAAATACATACAGCGTCAACATTCAGTAGCCGTCATACAGAAAGATAAAGAGGGGTCGTCAAACCAATTAAAGGTAGCAAATACTCCAGTAGTATACTAGTAATAAGGCACAAATGGCAAGTTAAAGAGACCGGAGCTGCATACAAGGTCACAGAGGCGACCAAACAGATGGTTATATGACCAAAAACCTCTAGAAGTGCATATGGTGCTATACAATACAGTATATTTTGTAATTTATTAACAGTTTGGGGAGCTTAGCAAACCAACAACCAGATGGGCCCGAACAAAAGGCACACAGAGTGATTGGAGCTCATGGGATAATACAGATTCTAAGAGAGCAAGTCCATGACTGGATGATAGCTATGGGGAAGGGGCATCAGCGCAAAGAAAAGGGGGGAGGGGAAGGGGGCAAAGGCCAGGAACTGACCACAAAAGAAGGGGGGGGCAGAAAAAGAGGGGGGAAGAATGAATAAGATACAGAAGTATGGGAGAGAATCCCCCGACCAGGAGGCAAGGCAAGCCCTGAGGGTCAACCAGACCTTGCTACTTCACGGAGATACTCGGCATGTAGATGAAATCCTGCCAGGGTCTCCAAGTCTCCTGAAAGGTCTCCTCCCTGTTGTGCAAGGTGGCCGTGAGATTCTCCATGTCTCTTAGTTCATTCACTTTAGAGAACCACAAGGCGGATTCTCTGATCTCCAACAGAGAGGGATGCAAGCCTTGGCAGCATTCAACAGCTGGATGGTGAGGGAGGCCTTGTATTTCTGAATGGGGCACTCGAAGAGATGAAGCAGACATGCTGCGGGGTTGCCCTCCAAAGAGACGTCAGTCAAGTGATTGATCATGCGAGTTACCTCGAGCCAGATAGGAAGAAGTTTGGGGCAGGCCCAAAAAATGTGTAACATCGTCCCTTCTGCGGCGCCACAGTGCCATCACACGCTCGGGACCTGTGGGAAAAAATGGTGCAGGATGGTGGGCACCCTATACCATCAAGTCATGATATTATAGCAGGTCTCTTGAATTCTGGTAGCCATGGAGGACTTCTGCACAAAATGGAGAATCCTCTCCCTATGTGGGTCAGTGAAACGGGTGCCAAGATCCGCCCCCACCTCGAAAGGAACGGAGGAATGAACCCTTCTGCCGGTTGGATCAATATGGAATAAATAAGTGAGAGACTGTGCCGCACTGGGTCGCCCCGATGACAGACTCGTTCCAGGTCGGTAAGTTGACGGGAGATACCCGGAGTCCGTAGGCATCCCCACAAAAGTTACGCAGCTGCAGGCCACTTCAGAAATCCAAAGGGGGATCAGCAGCCAACACCCCAGGCTCAGCTGACAGATGGCCTTCAGGCCCCACAAAGTCACATTACCGAAGCCGATTGCCAGCTGTCAGGCACTTAACATGAGGATTCTGAATGCCCGGTGCGAAGTCCGGATTACCCAGAAACGGCACAATAGGAGAGGGCATCGGGGCCACCGAGGAGTCCTGAAAGGCATCCCTAATCATCATTAAGGTGATGCCCAACGTGGGGTGGGTAGCTAGGTCCCTTGGCAGAGTTGTGGTGATCCACGTCCAGCTTTTAACCGTGTCTCCAGAATCCTCCATTTCCATGGCCACCCAATGATTTGCCTCCGCATGGCAGTGCCAGTCCACCAGCCTAGTTAGGTGAGCAGGCCTGTAATACGCTTTCATGTCCGGGAGGCCAACCCCTCCTCTATCCTTCGCCAAGTGAAGAAGTTGGAGACGGTTTTGAGGCCTGCGATGTGACCAGAAAAAAGCACAAAACATAGAGTCAATGCACTTGAAGAATGCTGGGGGGAGGTGGATGGGAAGCGCCTGAAGCAGATACAATACCCTCGGCAGCAGGGTCATCTTTAGGGCACTGCACTGTCTAAACCACAATAGCATGAGGGATTGCCAGTGGAGAAGATTTGTCTTAAGGCGTAGAAGCAATGGGGCGAAATTGGCCGAATGCAAGTCAGCGGGATCACAAGTAATGTCGACTCCAAAGTATCGGATCATACTGGTCGCCCATCTCAAAGGAAAGGCCGATCGCAAATGTCGGACAGTGGCTCCGTCCACTGATATGCTGAGTATTGAGGACTTGGACAAATGAATCCCCTTTGATTGTTATACTCTCGTTAGAGCCTCTTCTCTGCAGAATTAGGGCAGATGTGGGTATCTCCGGTTATCAAAAGTCTTCTGGGTCCCACAAGGTGGCAGCCTTCGCAGATGACCTAATCTTTTTCCTCACAGAACAACTCACTTCCCTCTCGACTCTGCTTAGGACCCTTCAGGAGTACGGTGCGCTATCCCTCTTTCAAATTAATAAAAAAAGCCAAATGGCCTCTTACATTAAAAGGATGCCAGAACCGGCATCAAGGCTGCTTGCTTGTAAGTCAAGGTGGTCTGTTCCACTTCAATCGCAGCTACGCTGCCTCGCAGCAGCATGTAGCGGCGTGCGTTCCACTCCGAGACTCCGACAACCAGATGACCGGATGTTAGGCGTATCATGTGACTAGTTACGCTGCCGACGTACGTTTCGTTATGCTAAACGTCTTCAGGGCGCGTGTCCTGAAGACATTTAGCATAACGAAACGTACGTCGGCAGCGTAACTAGTCACATGATACGCCTAACATCCGGTCATCTGGTTGTCGGAGTCTTGGAGTGGAACGCACGCCGCTACATGCTGCTGCGAGGCAGCGTAGCTGCGATTGAAGCGGAACAGACCACCTTGACTTACAAGCGAGCAGCCTTGATGCCGGTTCTGGCATCCTTTTAATGTAAGAGGCCATTTGGCTTTTTTTATGTTCCTATTTTTAATAAATTAAGCAGTATTATGCTATGGATTCTTTTTTTCCCATATTTATGTCACCGTATCCAATCTGGGATTGAGAACATCAGCTATCCTGGTATCACCGATGTGTTTGCAGTCACAATGCTGCTAAGGCTGTTTCTGACTTTCTTTTTAATTAGAGAAGTCAGGTGTTTCTGGTAAGCGCATATACCTATTGAGCACTTTTGGGTGAAATCATTAGAGAGTGGTGGAAGTTTCTATACACGCATTCAAGATTTTGGAAGAATTTTAAGTTTTCAGCAACTATTGCACCAATGGGACTTTATAACAATACACTATTACACACTGTATGGTAATTGTTGGCAACACTATTTATGGACATTACTTTCTAGTTTATGTCTATGGACTTCAGTATATATGTAGCACATTGGATTGTGTCTTATTATACGCTGTTTGTATTGCAATTTTTGACTTTAATAAACCTTTGATGTAAAAAAAAAAAAACATTTATTTTCCTCAATTTAGGCCGATACATATTCTTCTACATACTTTTGGTAAAAAAAAAATTGCAATAAGCATTTATTGATTGGTTTGCGCAAAAGTTATAGCGTCTACAAAATAGGGGATCGTTTTATGGCATTTTTATATATATATATATATTTTTTTACTAGCAATTGAGCACTAAAATGTCAATACTCATTTATCAGGGTTTAATGCAAAAACTTTCTGTGCTATCTTACAGTGGCCAATCAGTTTCACTTCAAGACAGTATAAGTGGCTGCTGGGAAACAGCACAGACAGCACTTATTTCAGACAAACAAGACCCATAACAGAAAGTTTAGCTTTTGACACAACTGTGAACGAAGACTAAACATATGTTAATGAACTAAATGTTAGTGGCTAGATATTCCTTTATATACCAATGTAGAGGCCTGCTCCTTTTGAACAGGAGCTGTTGTAAAATTTAGTGGGGTCTGAGCTGTTATTTGGCTCAGACTAATATGATTAATGGCAAATTCAGCCTCTGTTCCAGCCATGGTTTTGCTGGGAGTTCCACCCAGGCCAAGGCTGGCAGCAGCAAGGTCAGGGTACATTGGGTATTCCTTCCAGCAGTGAATCGGTGGCAGTGGTTGCCCCTCTGTGCATTCTGGGGAGGGGTACTTAAGGGACAGACGCCATTGGTGGGGGTCCGTTGTACACTCCTCGTGGCCCGCCTGGCCGGAGGTGCGTGTCCTGAATCCTGACTCCAGGACCACGTTGGTCTGGGGTCTTGACTTCACTTGGGTGGCCCAGTGGTCAGACTGGGGCCTGCCGTTTTAGAGGTGATCCTGTATCGTCCATCCTGTGGGAGGAGGTCACTTGATGAAGGAAGCCAGGGGAGGACCTATCCTGGAGGGGGCCATGCAAGAGGCTGGTACCTTGGAAGAAAGGCCTGGAAAATTCATTAAAGGATGCACCACACACTGAGAGGCTTGACTGTGTCGCCCGTCGGGCCTAAAGTTCTATCAGAGTTACGCTGGAGAAATTCAGGTGCTGGATCCTGTGGCAGGGGATTCTGGAGCAAAAGTGTCTCCTCATAAGGGAAGGTCTGTGGCAGAGACTGTACTTTATTCTGTGCACCATCCCGGCTGGTAGGCCAGTGAGAGAGACCTATCTGGGTAAACAATACTCACTCTGGCTAGAGTGGCAACGAAAACTTTTGCTGGAAGCAGGAGTGTTTCCTATCTATGACTGTGCACCTGAACCTACCTACCCTTCTACCCCTTTACTTATTTTCTACCAAAGTTCTACAAATAAATCCTAGAAAAGGATGTACATGTTGTGGACATTGAAATTCTTTTACACGGCTTTCACCATGGACAGGGAGAATATTAAGGTAATGTGACCCCCAAAAATACTCAGCAGCTCTTTCGGGGTAGTGCTACACGTGGGCGCTCATCCGGGATTGGCTGTTACCTCTAGCAACAGAATTGGAAAGTTATTTCGCTATTGAGAGTTTTAACTTGACAGGGTGTTGAACTGTGCTCGTGAAAGAAAGGGTTAAGTTCAGGTTGCTTGGCGGAGGCATTGGCTGCACGTGCAAGAGTGAGCTGCGTGAGGAGAGTGAGGGTCGCAGAGCAGTCATGACGGTCTATTCAATACCACCAATGGGACAGAGGCCTATGATGTTCCAGGCCAGAGTTCTGCACCGGCAGAAGCACTATTGACGGATACAGGCATCCGGATGAAGCTGCATGGTCATTTCGTGCTGTATTCCAGTGGCGGCGATTGGTATGTTGTGCCCAAAGTTTGAAGGGTTGGCAGTTCAGCTCTGACCCTCTGGGCAATGCTTCCAGTGTGGGGAGTATCTGTTTGGAGTGGATCAATCCATCGGATCGCCACGTGCCTGTCAAGTGGACTAGATTACAGGCGCCGTCACTTTAGAAGAAGCTACTTCCTGGCATACGTCCAGCTCTACACCTGCCGTGCCTGCTACGGTGAGTGACACCAACAGTGATGTTGCTAGTGCAAATGTTCCTGAGCCACCAGCAGATGTTGTTCCTGAGAGTGTTTGTACGGCAGTTGTTTCCACCATACCCACTGGGAAGAAGGTGGACTACGTGAAGGCTTCCCGCAGCCGCGGTCGAGGCCTACCCCAGCGTTTGCCGGGACTGGACACCGAGAAAGAAGTTGCCCTTGTGAGGTCCACGACAGGAACTGGTAAGCAGGCTGGTGATTAAGTGACAAAAGTTGTGCGCACATATTTACCTGCGGAAGAGTGTGTGGACTCTGATCTGGACTCTTTATCAGATGCCGGTGATGATCACTGGTTCGAACCGGAGTTCCCTGTGTTAATGTGGGACAAATGATATAGACCTGCTTCCACATAAAACTCAGAGAAACGTTCTCCTATGGACTCTGGGGAGACAACGCTTTGGGCGGAAACCCCAGATGTAAACTAGAAGTTGTAGATGCAGGAATTGTTTCTGGCAGAGAAGATGCACCTCTAGTTATGACACCTCTTCTAAAAAGATCTTTGGAGGCCTGTGTGATGCCAGGACATTCCCGCACACTGCCCAAACTCACCTGCTTGCCAAGGGTGCTGATAAAAAGGGTAGCTCTTGAATATGGATGGGAGTTTCCCTATGTGCCGGAAGCAACCATGGAGAAGATCGAAGCAAATCGGAAAAAATGGTATGAAGAAGCCATATGGGGCTCTAAAGGTGCCTAAGCCATCCCGAAACACTGACTTTTCTTTTATCTTGGCTCACCGTTTTGAAGGTTGTTGGCAATCCTGGAGTTATGGCCGACACATTTATTCTGATCGGGTGGTCATCCAAAGACCTGGCAAGGATGACAGAGTGTATTTTATCACCACCCTTGATAACAAAGGAAGATCCCTGACCCTGCCGGTTCCCCAGTTTTATTTGTGAAAGACTGGCAGGACTTGTTTGAGGGTTTTTTCCCTTTCTAAAATAAGTTCCATAAAGAAACTACATTTTCTTCACTTGCTGAAAATGTTGAACTTGGGGGGGAGGAAACAAGTTAGTTAGGACAAGGCCTCAGAGGATTCCGAGATCAAAAACAGGATTTATGAAACTCTTTGATTTGTGATTTCTGCCACTAGTCGGCAGTGGTCAATCATGCTAGGGAAGGACTTTTTAAGCCTAGCTACTTTTCTCTATATAAAAAAAAAGGGAAGCTCCACCTTCAAGGAGGTGCAGCTTAGCTTTGCCTTAAAATATACATAAAATTAGGAATAGGATTATATGTGCTTGTTTGTTCTGTTTTCTTTTAGGTCAGTTGATCTTCTATCAAGACTGCCGGAGAATGGGTGGGTTAGATAGACAGGAATGTAAATGTAAATTTGTGAGTTGTCATAATGTATAATGTGTTCCTATTTTCTTCTTTTACCCTTCCCATCCAACTTAAGGGTTCAGGTGTGGGCGCTTAGGTTTGAGATGCCATAGTTCCGACACTGGGTAGAGTGTCTTTCTGTAGCAGGGGGAGTATGTAGCGGCTTGCCCCTGTTAAACAGGTGCTGCTGTAAATTTAGTGGGGTCTGAGCTGTTATTTGGCTCAGACTAATATGATTAATGGCAAATTCAGCCTCTGTTCCAGCCATGGCTGTGCTGGGAGTTCCACCATTGTTTGCCTGGGGGTGTTATTACCACCCCAGACCAAGGGTGGCAGCAGCAAGGTCAGGGTGCATTGGGTATTCCGTCCAGCAGCGAATCAGTGGGAGTGGTTGCCCCGCTGTGCATGCTGGGGAGGAGTACTTAAAGGGTCACTAAAGGAAAATAAAATTAAGCTAAATAGCTTCCTTTACCTTACTGCAGTCCTGGTTTCATGTCCTCATTGTTCGTTTTTGCTTTTCAGTAGCTGCAATACTTCTCTGATCTCCACACTTCCTGCTGGTCTGGCTCCTTATGAAAAAACTTATGCTAGCTTTTCACTGTGGTCCATGAACAAAGAGGTGTGATGACTATGTGTCTAAAACTCCTCAGAACCAATCAAATTCATTTTAAAAACAAACATTGCCCTGTATTTGTTTGTTTTTGTTCTGTGTGTCTCTTTACTTCACAGAAACATGAAACCATTTTTTAAAACTAAACTAAACTGCAGGCACATTATATGATTTGTATCTGTTTTCAATCATTTTTTAAATGAATCAGTTAAGTATTATGTCTCTATACCCTGTTACCCTGTTACCCTGTAAACAGTAATTTTAGCACAATTTGTTATCCTTTAGTTATCCTTTAAAAGACATACGCCATTTGCGGTGGTCCGTTGTACGCGCCTCGTGGGCCCGTCTGGCCTGAGGTGCGTGTCCTGAATCCTGACTCCGGGACCATGTTAGCCTGGGGTCTGGGCTTCGCTTGAGCGGCCCAGTGGTCAGACTGGAGCCTGCCGCTTCAGAGGTTATCCTGTACTGTCCGTCCTGCATGAGGAGGTCGCTTGATGAAGTGTCTCCTCATAAGGGAAGGTCTGTGGCAGAGACTTACTTTATTCCGTATGCCATCCCAGCTGCTAGGCCAGTGAGAGGGACCTATACGGGTGAGCAATACCCACTCTGGCTAGAGTGGCGACGAGAACTGTTGCTGGAAGCAGGAGTGTTTCATAGGAACATGACTGTGCACCTGAACCTACCTACCCTTCCACCCCTTTACTTCTTTTCTACCAAAGTTCGACAAATAAATCCTAGAAAAGGAAGTGCATGTTGTGGACATTGAATTTATTTGGACTCTCCTTTCACCCTGGACAGTGAGAATATAGAGGTAAGGTGCCACCCAAAAATACTCAGCAGTAGAGTTGAGCGAACCCGAACTGTTAAGTTCAGGTTCGGTACGGACTTTGGGTTTTTCCCGAACCCGGACCCGAAAAAAAAAATGCGCAGGGGTCCCCCCAAATTCAATAACCAGACCCTTTAGGTCTGGTATGGATATTAAGGGGAACCCCGCCGTCAATTTAAAAAACAATTATGTGGGGTTCCCCCCAAATATCCATAACCAGACCTTTAAGGTCTGGTGTGGATTTTAAGGTGAACTCCACCCCAAATTAAAAAAAAATGGCGTGGAGTTCCCCCTAAAATCCACACCAGACCCCTTATCCGAGCACGTTGACCTGGCCGGCCGTAGAAAAGAGGGGGGGACAGAGTGTGCCCCCCCTCTCCTGAACCGTACCAGACCACATGCCCTCAACACTGGGAGGGTGCTTTGGGGTGCCCCCCAAAGCACCTTGTCTCCATGTTGATGGGGACAAGGGTCTCATCCCCACAACCCTTGCCCGGTGGTTGTGGGGGTATGCGGGCAGGGGGCTTATCAGAATCTGGAAGACCCATTTAACAAAGGGGACCCCCAGATCCTGGCCCCCACCTGTGTGAAATGGTAATGGGGTACTGTACCACTACCATTTCACGAAGGAAGTGTAAATAGTAGTTTTCAGGAAAAAAAACACACACACACCGTAGAACAAATTACTTTATTAATTAAACCAAATAAAAATCCAGCGGTGAAAATAGGCGATCGATGCTGCTCCCTGCTCCAACGTTGTCTTCTATCCAGCGCCAGGGTCTGGTTATTAAATTGGGGGGGACCCCCGTGCATTTTTTTCCCAAACTCCGAACCTGGACCCGGACCCGAACTTTCACCAATTATTCGGGTTCGGGTCCGGGTCCGGGAAAAACCCAAAGTCCGTACCGAACCCAAACTTTACAGTTCGAGTTCGCTCAACCCTAGTAATGAGTACAAATATCTGCTACAAGCAGGAGGAACCCAATATATATATATATATATATATATATATATATTGCAAAGATAAGTGAAAAGCGAACAACAGTAAAATACCTCATAGGGCTGCTTTGTTTAGGTAGTTAGGTGAACTATTATTGGTGGACAAAGTACATACATGTGGATGTCCAATGAGCAGGAGGTATCAGGCCCACACTGTAGTCCATGTATATCAGGGTTGTCTCTGATGGAAAAATCTATGGTTTTAATGACCATGGCGAAGATCAGGGGGGATAAGGGACAGCCCTGTCTCATGCCATTTAGGATTGGGAAAGATGACGAGTAGTATCCCTGCATTTTTTTTTTTTTGCCTCCGTGCCCTAATTGTGTTCAGGAAGGATTGGCGAAGCCCCATGTTTCGAAAATCTGGAACATGAAAGACCAGGAGACAGAGTCTAACACTTTCATGGGGTCCAGAGAAAGCAAGAATCCCTTCTGTGGAGGTCCTTTGTCCCATCTAGACCCCAGTAAAGAGACTACAGTAGGTCAATTGCTCTTCTGATCTGATCATATTCTGTCTGCCATAAGTTTTGTTAAATTTTTTAGATTATTGTTTATCAGTCAAATGGGTCTCGGCTGCATGTGAATTGAGTTTGGTGGTCTCAGCCTGGCTCCCAATGGGTGTGCTATGCGAGGCACGCACTTTGGCCACGCGATCTCTAAAAAAGAGAGGCGAAGGACTAACAGGGCTGGCTGAGCGGGCTAGATTCTCTCACTCCCTCATAGGGGGATTCCCTCTGTCCCGTTGGGCTTCAAAGTGGAGCAGGTAGGGCCGGCTGTGTGGGAGGACCCCCTCACACCCGCCATTGCCACCCAGGGGCATGGAGAAAGATGGTAGATTGTCTGCCTACTCCCAACTCCTGCAGTCCGGCTCCTCTCTCGAGTACACACACAAAAATACACTTTAAAAAAAATAAAATATGGGGCGATAATTAGCCATGCAACTAGTGTCCTTCCCCCGGCTTAGGTATTACTGTGATATAAGCCAAATTTAATGCTGTGTCTAGTTGTGCTCCTGTTTGAAGTTCATTAAAGAAGCGAGCCAGGTAAGGGGGAGAAGTGGGGCAAAATGCTTGTAATATGGGACTGAAAAGTCATCAGGGCCAGGGGCAGAGTTATTTTTGAGGTTTTTGATGACCAGAGAGATTTCCTTCGCCGATATAGGGGTCTCTAAGCTATCCCTGTCGTGATCCTGGATTTTGGGGATCTTCAGTGTGCGGTAGAAGTCATGAAAAGCTTCCATGATTTTCTGGGGATTTTGTGTGAGGATTCCATTGCGTAGTTTTATTATAGGTTAGGTGCAGGGTCTAATTTTAGGAGCCAGCTTATGTGCCAGCATAGGACCCAACTTATCTTTCTGATGGTAGAATCTCCCATCCTCCCAGCATAAACTATTTTCTGCTATGGAAGTAAGAGCCAAGTTAAAGGCTGAACGTGCCACTTCAAGTTTTGTTGCCGACTCGGAGGAGGGCTTACGTTTATGGCATTTGCTAAGTGAGGAAAAACGACTTTTCCAGCCTGTCAATTTCTAGTTTGCGGGCTTTGCGTATCCTAGAATACATTTGGATCAGCTTAACCCTAATCAAGGTTTTATGCGCTGCCCATAGAGAGATCAGGGAGATGTTATTTACATCATTGAGTAAAAAATGTTCAATCTCACTGGCATGGGTGGGATTGCTGATGAGGGAAGCATTAAGTCTCCAGTTAAACCCTAGTTGCAGTGTAGCAGGTTTGTTTATGGTTAGGAGGAGGCAGGAGTGATCCGACCATGCAGAGTCTCTAATGGTTGCCTTATGAACTAGTGGGATATGATTTTGCAGAATGAAAAAGTGATCTATTCTCACAAAAGAATTGTAAGGGTTGGAATAGTGTGTGTAATCATGTACCTTTGGGCTCATTTCTCTCCAGACATCAACTAACCCCTGGTGATAAATTTGTCTGGCAACATTGAGGCGAATACAGTCCCTACCCGGAGGGCGGGTCTTGTCTGTTCCTGTGTCAAACGCAATATAAGAGTCTTCGCCATATATGATCAAACCTTCAAGATGGGGGATTCGAGTATTAAAGAGAGACTCAAAAAATTTAGACTGGCCCCTGTTTGGTGCGTAGTAAGAGATGAGGGAGTATAGTTGATTATCAATGAGACCCTTCAGTAGTATGAACCTACCATCTGGGTCCTTAAATTCAAATACCAACGAGAACTGGGTTTTACGTGAGAAAAACAGGCCTACTCCTTTAGTCTTATTGTCAGAATTTTCTAGATAGAACGTGGGGTATTTGGCGTGCATGAAGGATGGGGTAGAAGATTTTGCAAAGTGTGTTTCTTGAAGAAACAATACATTGATTTTTTGGTCATGGTAGTATTGGAAGATTTTCTGACATTTAACAGGGGAATTGATTCCCTCTACATTGTGCGAGGCAAAGCGCAGGGCGGATGTATGAGGATTGGTATCAGCCATGGAGCAGTGTAGAAGGAAATGCTAATGATCCCCAACCACCTACCTTTCTTTTGAAGAATGATCCAGAGGCAAGAAGTATGATGGAGCCTATCAGAGAGTAATCCCGTATTCTGCAGAGAGCGAGACCGCACACGTCACTGAAACAAGATAAAAGTGAGTAAAGGGTAGAAAAGACAGAGAGATGAGAAGAGTAAAAAGAATAGAGATTAGATTCCAGGGTAGGGGAACAACAATTCCACCATATTCCTATAAACAAGTAGGATGGCCCCCAACCTGTCGGAGGGTATCTGACTAGGAGCGAAATCCATCTGCAGCTCCAAGTGCAGGAGGAGGAGCATGAGTGCTGCTACGCACACGGCACTCCCTAAAAGTTAGAGATCAAACATATTGCATCAAATCGATCAGTGACAAGGCTTCTATCCATGTAACAACAAACTCATCCAGATGAGACTTCACAGATGAACGTGCTCACAGAGCGCTTACCTTCCACAAGGAAGAAAGGGGCATCAAACACATGCAATGATGATCCTGTAGGCAGCCGTCTCCAATGCAATCCTTAAGCCAGTCTCAACCACATTCGACGTCCGGTCGAAAATGTAACGGATGATCCAAAAGGAAAATGAAGCTCACCTAGTGAAGTACGTAAACTTTTAAATGGTTTAATAAAGTAAACACACTTACAGAAAGAAAAACAAATAAAAACACCAAAACAATGGCACTTCCGGTCGGACGGTCAGGGTGTCATGTCACTTCCGGTTGACCTTACGCATTGCGTCACGTCACGTGACTTCATCAGATACCATTGTTTTGGTGTTTTTATTCGTTTTTCTTTCTGTAAGTGTGTTTACTTTATTAAACCATTTTAAAGTTTACGTACTTCACTATGTGAGCTTCATTTTCCTTTTGGATCATCCGTTACATTTTCGACCGGACGTCGAATGTGGTTGAGACTGGCTTAAGGATTGCATTGGAGACGGCTGCCTACAGGATCATCATTGCATGTGTTTGATGCCCCTTTCTTCCTTGTGGAAGGTAAGCGCTCTGTGAGCACGTTCATCTGTGAAGTCTCATCTGGATGAGTTCATTGTTACATGGGTAGAAGCCTTGTCACTGATCGATTTATGTTAGTCTCCCCACTGGATTTCACTTATTTGGGACATTTGTTGTTGCACTTATTGCACATATTTTGATTATTAATTTAATCACTTATTTGGGACATTTGCTGCTGCACTGGATTGCACATATTTTGGATTATTATTTTATCACTATTTGTATAGTAATGTTCACTTGCTGGTTTGGATTGATTATTTAGTTTAGTTTAAGTCTGCGCTCATCATTACAGCTTTAGTGCCAAAGGGGTCATGTGAGCCCAGACCCGAGAAAGGGAGAAACAGAAAAAGAACTTGGAATCGAGGGAGGAGGCCGTTTTCGTAGCCTGGAGGAAGACGACTGCATCGGAGAGGGTGGATCCGTGGGAAGTAGGCCCAACTTCTGCAGCAGGAGTTCCCCTTCCATGAATGTAGAAAATCTTAATGGTTTGCCATTAAATTCAAACTCGCCTTTTCTGAATGGTGAATGGGGAGATAGCGGCGAAAAGTTATACTGAGTGTCCCATAATCTGAATTTGTGGGGTGTTGCAAGCTCTCCTCATGACTTCTTCTTTGGCATTGTAGTAGTGTGGTTTGAACACAATGTCATGTGGTAGTCTGTCAGATTGAGGGGGGCCCAGGGCCCTGTGAGTCTGATCAAGTTCCAGTTTGTGGGCGCGAATGTCCGGGATGAGGTGTTTAATGAGAGCGTGAACCGTGTCAAGTATATCTGTGATGGTCTCTGGCAGGCCTCTGATCCTGAAGTTAAGCCTCCTTGACCTGTTTTCCAGGTCGTCGATTTTAGCCATGACCCCCTCCAATCGATCGTGCAATTCCTGGAAGCGATCAGTATTTTGATTAACAGGATCGATCATGGCGTCAACTTTATTTTCAATAGACTCAATGCGAAAGGCCTCTGTCCAGCATTTCTGCAAATTTAGTGAACAACACGGTTATATTCTGTTGCTGTGGGAAGAGCTGAACCCCCTCCTGAAAGTCAGGCATAGCTGAGGTAGCTGCTGAGGGTGCCGTTAACATGTCATCCAGGGTCTGGTTCAGGAGGGATACTGTGGTGGCCGGTGATGTCGGGCCCCCCATTGATGGCATCGGGCCCCTCCACATACCTCCTCATGCAGTACATTCCTTCAGGGAGATGAGACTGGGATCCCTGTGAGAGCCGCCTCATGAGGCAGCCGTTCCACCTCCATCTTGGAATTCCTGTCAGCGAGGAGAATCACTCTTGAAAGTCCCGGGTTTCAGATCCCCCCGTTAAACAACTGCTCCCAGGGTGTCCTGAGTGTGACAGACTCGGACCCTCTTATGTCTAAAATCATCCTATGTCCACTAGGGGCATAGGATGACTGAGAAATGATATCTTAGACTACCTGAGATGGGATTAGTATGTAATTATTTTCCACAATATACTCCAGGATATCTGTAAAGAACTATTTACTGGTTGTTGATTCTAAACTCAACAAGTTAATTGTAAGAGTGACTCATTCATACTGTTAAATGCTAATGCCATCACCTCCAGCCATCTGTCTGTTCTCTGTGCTAATTGACCCTGCTATTGTGTGAAGATGTCATGTGTTTACACTTATGATAATGTGTATTGTATAGAAGGTGAATGCGGAGATGGGACGTCTACTCTGAAAGGTCATATCTCGGAGTCACCTTGTCTGGGTAAATGATTAGTTAATTAGTTCATGTTAATTTATGTTCTGGTTACCTCCTCTTTAAACTGTATATAAGGTTGCATTCCTGGTTCTATTAAACCCTCCATGTTTAGCACACAAACACGTCTTGTCTCGTTGTGTGTTGAGAACAGCTGGAATATCACGAGTGCTCTGCGATCTGTGAGGAGCTGTCAGGGTGTTTGTGTCTGCTGCTGGGAGCGCCTATGTTACGGAGCGGGTTCAGAGCTCCGTGACTAAGCGGCCATATCACAGAGCGCTGCGCATGCGCCTCTGTAGTGTATTTTTTACTGAAATGTTCCACTTAACCATTGCGCTTATAGCTAATGTATAATGTTTTTGAAGTTTTAACTAATCCTTAGACCAATTTTTTTCCTGCAGTGAAAGGCTTAAAATGGGCTACAATATGTGTTAGTATTACACTGTATTTTGTCGCTATATAACAATGCATTTTTCATTTTCTAAAAAGCATTTTTCATTATGTTTTTTCTGCTTTTCTGCTTTTTTATATCAGGATCATAGGCGTGCACACAGGGTGTGCCGGTTGTGCCTGGGCACACCCTAATGCTCAGGCTCATCTGGCACACCCCATGGCAGCGTGTGTAGGATCTCCATTTGGCATCTCTGCTATGCCACAATGTCAGTGCTGCAAATGGGACTGTTTTCCATTTGGCTTTTTAACTCCACATTTGCCGATGCTACCTCTATAGTTCCGGCTCCCTGGTAGCTGAATATCACTCCGCTGCCTGCTTACACCATGGCCAGTGGCTTGAACACACAGGAGCAAGCCGAAACACACACACAGCAGAAGGAATCTGTCTCCTCCCCCTTCAACTCTGTTTACACACAAGAGGAGGGGAAGAGGAGGAACATGCTCTGACTTCAGGTCTGTACAAACTTTTCCATGCTTTATAGATAGACAGGGAGGAGGGGAAGAGAGTGGCTGGGAAGGGGGGGGGGGGGGACTAAAACGATGTACATACAGTGCAACCTGGGTTATAACTACAGGTCCCAGCATGCCTTTCTCTAGTGCATATGGAAAGTGGGGAGAATGAGGCTATTAATAAAGGTCAGGTGTAGCAGGTCAGTACTCTAGTGCAGCCTGGGATAGAACTACAGGTCCCAGCATGCCTTGCTTCTCTATTGCAGCCTGGGATATAACTACAGGTCCCAGCATGCCTTGCTCCTCTATTGCAGCCTGGGATAGAACTACTGGTCCCAGCATGCCTTGCTCCTCTATTGCAGCCTGTGATAGAACTACAAGTCCCAGCATGCTCTGCACATTTCTTGCAGCCTGGGATAGAACTACAGATCCCAGCATGCCTTGCTCCTCTATTGCAGCCTGTGATAGAACTAAAAGTCCCAGCATGCCCTGCTCCTCAATTGCAGCCTGGGATAGAACTACAGGTCCCAACATGCCTTGCTCCTATATTGCAGCCTGTGATAGAACTACAAGTCCCAGCATGCTCTGCACATTTCTTGCAGCCTATGCTAGAACTACAAGTGTCAGCATGCTCTGCACTTTCATTGCAGCTTATGATAGAACTAAAAAACCCACTATGCTATGCAGGAGCATTACAGCCTGTGATGGGGCTACAAGTCCCAGCATGCTTTACAAAGGTGGGGCTGAAGACCAGGGGATACAGAGGTGAGACAGATATGCTGGAGGTACAGTGTTGGGTCAGATTAGCAGGAGGGTACAGTGTTGGGGAAGAAAAGCAGGGGGTGTAAAGCAGTGGGGCAGATGTAAAAGGAGGTGTATTGGTGTGGCAGATGAGAAAGCGGGTTACATTGGTGGGGCAGATGAGAAAGCGGGTTACATTGGTGGGGCAGATGAGTTCAGTGTTAAGAAAGATGAGAAAGTGATTCAGTAGTAAGAAAGAAGAGCATAGGGATATGGCGGTGGACAGATGTGCAGGGAGGTAAAGTGGTGGGGCAGATGAGAAAAGGGGTACATTGATGGGGCAGATGTAAGGGGTCTCTGATCACCTGAGTCCCCCCTTACATCAGAGTCCCCACTTAAAGTGTACATAAAGCGGGACTCTGGGTACCCTTATATAGAGGGGATGCTAGGAACTCTGATGTAAGGGGGTGACAAGATACCCTCTTATATTGAAGTCCCCCTTTACACTAGAGTCCACAGCATTCTTTACATCAGATTTTCCAATGTGAAGTGGAACTCTGGGGAATCTGATGTAAGGGGGGGGGGGCTCTCTGAGAACCCTAATTTAAGGGCAGAACTGTGATATAAGATATTGACTCTGGTGTTAGGTTAAATGCTGTGGACTCTAAAGTAAAGGAGGACTCAGATGAGAGGGAGGTGCTGTGGAATATGTAGGGGCTCATTCACAAATGCTTTAATTTCTGAAAAGCGATCTGCAAATAGATTGCTCTTCAGAGAGCATTTGAGAAGCAGTAAGGAGTTGTATCACTTGCACACCACCTGCTTTACCCTTTGAACTGCACATGGTTGAGGGCTGCTTGCAGAGTAATGCCTTTCACGTGAATGGGTCATGATCAGTGGGTGCTACAGGGTATAATTGCAGGTGTGGCACGTGAACATGACCAGTCACTGCATATACAGCTAAAAAGGTGGTAGCGGTTGCGGGGTGGTAAAAGCATGGCTCAACCGCAGAGTTTTACTGCCCCTAACCGCTAGTGTGAACAATTTATTGTTAAAATTTAAAAATTAAGTGTTAAAGACTTTAATACATTTTAAAATGTTTGTTCACATTTATTTATAAGGCCTCGTACACACGAGGGGATATGTCCGCTGAAAACGGTCCGATGGACCGTTTCAGCAGACATCTCCGCTCGTGTGTATGGGCTAGCGGACAGATTTCTCCACCCGACAGATTTCAAAGCATGCTTTGAAATCTATCCGGTGGAATCTGTCCGCCCGACATGTCTGCTGGTTAGTACACTTACCAGCAGACATGTCGTCCCCCACCACCGCCGCGCCGCCGCTGAATGGATTTGGCGCATGCGCGGAAGTGTTTAACTTCCTGGTGCGGTGACGTGGCGGTGACGTGGCGGCGTCAACGTCACCGCCGCCTCACCGCCACGTCACCGCGCCGTCCGGCGGCGGGGAATTTGATCCGATGGTGTGTACACGCCATCGGATCAAACTCCCGATCGGACATATCCGATGGAAATGGTCCGCGGACCGTTTTCATCGGATATGTCCGATCGTGTGTACGAGGCCTAAGAGTTTCTGTGTACAGTGTGTGTGTATGTATGTGTGATAAATATATATATATATGTATATATATATATATTACGCACACATGTGTGTTTGAGCTTTAGGGTGCACACCCTAATGTAATAGGCTGCGTACACCAGTGATCAGGATATGCTACTTAGCTCCTCCACTTATACTTCCATTACCAGTACCATACCCCTCAAAAAATTGTCTGGAGCTACCCTTGATAATAAGTAATGTCTCTGAGACTTCACTGTTTTGTGTATCCTTTAATTTTTTTTACAGAATATTATGGAAAAAGTATGGATTGGTGACTACTGTACTCTACTGTATGAAATATAACATGAGTCAAGAATTTATTTTCAATTTCTTTTCAACTGTGTATTCAACTGTGATTGTGCTTGCCCCATTACAACAGATCATTGTGATTGGTTTGTCCTGAGTACACTTCATAAATTTTAAATTGATCTGATGAAATGTTATATTTTAACTCTAAAAATGTTACCTTGTATATTCCCTTTTACCACATCAAGATCTTTTGCACCGAAGATCAACCTGACCTGTGCTAAAAATGGCCATCACTAAGCAGAAAGAAAATCAGAAATGACAGCTTCTACATTTTTAGGCTTAAATTCTAATCTATAATTTAACAAATACATGTTATCAAACTAAACAGCTCAGAAACAAATTAAATATATATAATTGATCATGAATAAAAATATTAAATATAGGTGCATAAAACCACTAATTCATCAATAGTGTGTATACAATTGCAATATGTGTTGCAGCTGTGCAAAAGTCCATATATTAGAACAAAAGAAAGGGAGTGTGCTTCATGCCAAATAAAGGCCATCAAAAAAATCCATATGCATAAGTTCGATAGGTGCGTGCGTGACCAGGTACCGCCTGGTCACGGTGCCTGGTACCTGCTCGCGCACGCACCTATCAAACTTCTGGTCCCGCTGGTCTACAGCGGTAGCGAGGTGGAACGCACGCCAGCATTAGCAGCATCTCGGGACATCCACCCCCTTTGACACACGAGCTAGCCTCAGTGCCGGGTTCGGTGCACATTTTAAAGTGGCTGTCTTTATGTCACCTAATTTTTTATTAAAACAATATTACACTATCTTGGCATTTTCGTTCTTTGCATATCCGCATTGGAGTCTTATACAGCAAAGGAGTAAGGGGCTTATACTCATCCACCCAGCAGGTTTATTCCTGATATGGCACATTTGACCTCTTTTTAAACCAAAAAGGGTCAACTCCATTTGGTAAGAAGCCATCTATTTATCAAGCACTTTGGGTGTTATATTTACAGCTGGTGAAGGTTCATCCTACAGTCTATTTGGTTTTTCACATAGAAGTAGCATATGGATTTTTTTGATGGACTTTATGTGGCATGAAGCACACTCCCTTTCTTTTGTATTTCTAATATATTGTCTTTTGCACAGCTGCAACACGTATTGCAATTGTATACACATATATTGATGAATTAGTGGTTTTATGCACCTATATTTAATATTTGTATTCATGATCACTTATATATATTTAATTTGTTTTGGAGCTGTTTAGTTTGATAACATTTATTTATTAAATTATCTGTTATATTCATTTTTATACCAGCGCCCCCACCCTCACAAACAATCAGTACTTATAATCAACTTTTGGGGGCGTGGCCTGCTGCAGACTCTGATGGAAGTGTGAGTCCCTAGCTCCGTTCCACTGCTGGGTTCCGTAGCTATATACAGCGACTTACCAATCCGAAATCCGGCCGCCCGAGGAGGGTTCAGACTCAGGTCCATCCAGGGCATGCCCCAGAAGCGCTACAAGCCGCCAGCTATCCACCGCCTAACGGACTATTTCGCCAGCGCGGCCATGCACTCAAGCCAAGATGGCGCCGGCGCCGACAATAGAGGGGACCCGCCGCCTTGCTCCAGCGGCGGAAAACAGCATAACTTCTCAGCGGGTCCGCATGCCTTGCCCTCCGGAGGGGAACCGAGGGAGGATATGGACACGCTGCCTTCACCCAGCAATCCTCCCTCACTCCACGGCGCAGAGAGAGGTAAGAGACTGGCGTCCTCCCCTCTGCCTTCTCCTATCAAGGAACCCCTGCCTAAAAAACATCTATGGGGCAGCACTCCTAATGCTGTGCCTGATAGTGATCACACTCCAGCTTTGGCTGCCATCCCTGTGTCAGACACTCCAGTCTCAGAGGTTATGTTGAAATCAATGCTGTTAACCTTACAAAAAGATCTACACAGGGAGTTGCAGTTATCATTGTCTCAAATGCATGATAAGGTGGAATGCCTGGAAGAAAGGGTTGATGTATTGGAGGATACACTGCATGACCATGCTAAAGCGCACAACGAACTGTTAGACGTGCATGATCACCACACGTCTGAAATTCGTCACATTAAATTGAAACTCGCAGATTTAGAAGACCGCTCAAGACGTAATAACGTCAAATTTAGAGGTGTGCCTGAGTCGGTTAACCCAATGAGATTTCCCAATACCTACAACAATTGTTTGCAACATTGCTCCCTCGCTTAAACGCCAAAGATTTTACGATTGATCGGGCTCATAGGCTCCCCAAACCTGCACACCTTCCTCCGGACATCCCAAGAGATATTTTGGCGCGGATACACCATTTTCATGTGAAAGATCAACTTCTCCAAGCTGCTAGGATCACTAGACCTCTACCAGCTCCGTACGCCAATATTTTGCTGTTCAGTGATCTGTCAAAAGCAACTATGGAGATGCGCAAATCGTTCAATCTGATTACCTCCATCCTCCAGGATCGCAAAATTGTCTACAAATGGGGCTTCCCCACCAAATTGCTGGTCACCTACAAGCAACAAAACATACCCATCCTTACGCCTAAGGAGGGGTATACAATTCTGACTAATTGGGGTTTTCTTCCTCTCCCAAATGATACCACAGGGCGCACAGGATCCCAATCACGTCCTCCGGCTCCACGTAATACGGCACCGGATAAAGACTGAGTAAGATTCACTAATTCTGCCATCGGTCTCTAACATACCTTGGAACCAGCGTGGGCGTATATACTTCTGTATATCCACCCCCTCAGGTTGTTGTGTGCTGCGCACACTTGTCATTGTTTCTAATTTTGTATTTCTTATGCTGTGTTGCATTTTGTGTTTAGGTACAACGGTTTTTAATTGATTCCCTCGTGTCTAACTGCACGTTTACTCTTTATTCTGTGAACAGACGCTCAACTTTAGTTAAAGTGTTACACCATTTTGTTTGGTATCTCCAGTGTGGTCTCGCTCCTTCCGTTCTCCTCAGCAGGTAATTTAATTTATCATGGCCATTACGATTTCTTCACTCAACGCTAAAGGGTTGAATTCCCCCTTTAAACGTAACATGCTGTGGAAGGAGGCCCTGGCACAAAAAGCTGATGTGTTTTGCGTGCAAGAGACGCACCTTTCCCAGCATAATCCCCCTAAATGCTCACACAAACGTTATCCACATTGCTTTTTCGCCAATGCACCTAAAAAAAAAAGAGGAGTCATGATCGCAATCAGTTCCTCTGTAGCATTCACGTTGCATCACTGTGAAGCAGATCAGGATGGTAGATATTTAATTCTCTCTGCGACAATTGACAATCGTCGTTTCACATTAGTAAATTTGTATGCGCCTAATACAGCACAAAAATCTTTTTATGCCAAATTGCTCTCCAAGCTGTCCCCATACAGGTCTGATCCAATGGTGCTGTGTGGGGATTTTAACGACATTATCGACACAAACCTTGACACTTCCAATCCTATTAACCACTTAATCACCGCCCTATAGCCGAAATACGGCTATAGGGCGGTTCCTGTACTCTAACAGGACGTCCATGGACGTCCTCTGTTAGAGTCAGGTGTGCGCGCCCAACCGGGCGCGCACACGCGATCACCGGTGCTCACCGGGTCCACGGGACCCGCAGCACCGATGATCGCGGTAAGGAGCCAATGGCGGCGGCTCCTTACCACGTGATCGCGCCGTCCAATGACGGCGCGACCACGTGTGTAAACAAATCTGACGTGCGTCAGATCCGCGCGCCCGAGCGGGCGCGCACACGCGGTCACGGCGCTCGGCGGGTCCACGGGACCCGCAGCGTCAGTGATCTCGGTAAGGAGCCAATGGTGGCGGCTCCTTACCACGTGATCGCGCCGTCCAATGACGGCGTGATCACATGTAAACAAACCGCGTCACTTGCTGACGCCGGTTCTTCCCTCCTCTCGCTGTACCGATCGGTACAGCGTGAGAGGAGAGCGCGGATGGCTGCAGCAGTGTGGGATGGATCTGTGACTATTGCAGTCACAGATCCATCCATCCCTGCTCAGCCATCCCTGCATTAACTCCTTCCTTCCCTGCGCAAAACTCTGCATACCCCCCCAATACTCTGCATACCCCCCCCAATACTCTGCATACCCCCCCCAATACTCTGCATAACCCCCCCCAATACTCTGCATACCCCCCCCCCAATACTCTGCATACCCCCAATACTCCTCAATACTCTGCATACCCCCAATACTCCTCAATACTCTGCAATACTCCGCAGTACCCCGCAATACTCCGCAGTACCCCGCAATACTCCGCAGTACCCCGCAATACTCCG
Source organism: Rana kukunoris (assembly GCA_029574335.1). NCBI lineage: Eukaryota > Metazoa > Chordata > Amphibia > Anura > Ranidae > Rana > Rana kukunoris. The sequence goes on along the minus strand of CM056050.1, from coordinate 377,856,585 downwards.
CAGCACCCCGCAATACTCTGCAGTACCCCCCAATACTCTGCAGTACCCCGCAATACTCCGCAATACTCCGCAGTACCCCGCAATACTCCGCAGTACCCTGCAATACTCCGCAGTACCCCGCAATACTCCGCAGTACCCCGCAATACTCCGCAGTACCCCGCAATACTCCGCAGTACCCCGCAATACTCTGCAATACCCCCGCAGTACCCCGCAATACTCTGCAGTACCCCGCAATACTCTGCAGTACCCCGCAATACTCCGCAATACTCCGCAGTACCCCGCAATACTCCGCAGTACCCCGCAATACTCCGCAGTACCCCGCAATACTCCGCAGTACCCCCGCAGTACCCCGCAATACTCCGCAGTACCCCCGCAGTACCCCGCAATACTCTGCAGTACCCCGCAATACTCCGCAATACTCCGCAATACTCCGCAATACCCCGCACAATACTCCCGCACAATACTCCCGCACAATACTCCCGCACAATACTCCCGCACAATACTCCCGCACAATACTCTGCAGTACCCCCGCGCAATACTCCCCCGCGCAATACTCCCCCGCGCAATACTCCCCCGCGCAATACTCCCCCGCGCAATACTCTGCAATCGTTTTTTTTTAGGCTTCCCAGCCTAGAGGGGAGATGTGGGGTCTTATTGACCCCATATCTCACTGTAAAGAGGACCTGTCATGCTATATTCCTATTACAAGGGATGTTTACATTCCTTGTAATAGGAATAAAAGTAACCAAAACATTTATTTTTGGGGAAAAAGGTGTCAAACTAAAATAAATAAAGTAAAATGAACAATAAAAAAAAAAAAAAAAAATTACAGCGCCCCTGTACCCGTGTGCTCGTATACAGACGCGACCGCACACGTAAGTCCCGCCCACATATGAAAACGGTGTTCAAACCACACATGTGAGGTATCGCTGCGAACGTTAGAGCGAGAGCAATAATTTTGGCCCTAGACCTCCTCTCCAACTAAAAAGATGTAACCAGGAAAAACATTTAAAGCGTCGCCTATGGGGATTTTTAAGTCGCGTAGTTTGGCGCCATTCCACAAGCGTGTGCAATATTGAAGGGTGACATGTTGGGTATCTATTTACTCGGCGTAACTTCATCTTTCATATTATGCAAAAACATTGGGCTAACTTTACTGTTTTTTTTTTTTTAAGCACAAAACTGTTTTGTTTCCAAAAAAAAACGCGTTCGAAAAATTGCTGTGCAAATACAATGCGAGATAAAAAGTTGTAACGGCCGCCATTGTATTCTCTAGGGTCTTTGCTAAAAAAGCATATATAATGTTTTGGGGTTCTATGTAATTTTCTAGCAAATAAATGATGATTTTTCCATGTAGGAGAGAAATGTCAGAATTGGTCTGGGTGTTCCAGAACGCCTGATGGCGTTCCCTGCATGTTGGGCCTCTGTATGTGGCCACGCTGTGTAAAAGTCTCACACATGGGGTATCGCCATACTCGGGAGGAATAGCAGAATGTGTTTTGGGGTGTAATTTGTGGTATGCATATGCTGTGTGTGAGAAATAACCTAATAATATGAACATTTTGTGGAAAAAAAATTAAAATAAAAAAATCTTGATTTTGCAAAGAATTGTGGGGAAAAAATGACAACTTCAAAAAACTCACGATGCCTCTTTCTGAATACCTTGGAATGTCTTCTTTCCAAAAAGGGGTCATTTGGGGGGTATTTGTACTTTTCTGGCATGTTAGGGTCTCAAGAAATGAGAGAGGCTGTCAGTACATCAGATGTGATCAAATTGATCAATTTTCAGTAATTGGTACCATAGCTTGTAGACCCCATAACTTTCACCCAGACTAAATATTATCCAATTTTTTTTTTTTTGTTACCAAAGATATGTAGCAGTATACATTTTAGGCCAAATTTATGAAGAAAAATTACTTTTTTGCAAAATTTTATAATAGAAATGAAGAAAAATTCATTTTTTTACAAAATTTACGTTCTTTTTTCATTTATAGCGAAAAAAATAAAAACCGCAGAGGTGATCAAATACCACCAAAAGAAAGCTCTATTTGTGGGAAAAAAAGGACAAAAATTTCATTTGGTTATAGTGTTGTATGACTGAGTTATTGCCATTCAAACTGTGAGAGCACCGAAAGCTGAAAATTGGTCTGGTTATTAAGGGGGTTTAAGTGCCCAGTGGTCAAGTGGTTAAAAGGAGACCTTCTGCACTCTCCTCCTTGTTACATAACAAAGACTTATTTGATCCTTGGAGATGCCTACACGGTGAGGAGCGAGACTACTCCTTTTATTCCCATGCTCAGCGCTCTTACTCTCGGATCGATCTGTTTCTTGTTGACAAGTACCTTCTCCAATCTGTTTCGGAAGCCAATATAGACACAATTTCATGGTCTGACCATGCACCAGTATCTATTAAATTATTCCTCCAAACTCACTCTCCTAAACATACTATATGGAGATTAAATACCTCTCTTCTCACTAACCCCATATACGCAGACATAGTTCGGTCCGAGATTGAGGGCTACTTTGAGAGGAACGTGCATTCTGGTGTTGATCAATCTATTCTTTGGCATGCGCACAAGGCTACTCTAAGAGGTTTGTTTATAAAGTTGGGAGCCCAAGATAAAAAGAAACACTCAGCCACTACTGAGTCCCTTCTGAAACAGATTCGTGATCTTGACAGGGTTAACAAACAGTGTCCCTCCCCCAAACTATCCCAGGATTTGAAGGCCCTCAGGGGCCAACTTAGTGACCACCTCCACGACAAATTTGATTATTATATAATCAACTTTTGATTATTTTTTTGGGGAGCAGCTTATAATAATTTTATTTGACACAAGGTTTTCTTTTCTTTTATTAGATTCTAATCTAGCCAAATGATTTACTGTGATTTTCCCTAGAATACTCAAGCATCCCGCAGTAGCCACCACTCCAATCTTTGTCTCAGCCAAGCTGAAATTTTAGAGGGCCCTTAATGTCATCACATAGAATGTAGAAACAGTATTGGCTGCTGGTTCTTTGTTTTATGTGATGATGTTGAACAGAAGGGCTGCAGGGGATTATTTGTCAAAGCCAGAACTGGTGGGAATGAAGCCTGCAGCATTTAAGTTGGGTTAAGGTCTATTATGTCCCCCTGGACAAAATTAGCATTATATCTTGAATATGCTGAGGGTGAACACATATGTTTATTTATTTTATCTTGAACAAACTAGAGTTGCTCTATGACTGTTCACTATATTTAAATGCTTGTTTATTACACTCTTATAAGAAAGGCTATGTGCTGCTGGGTTTTATTCCTGATTGAATAAGCATAACTTTCTAGTCAAATGTCTAAACTTGGCAGCAATTATGCACTGTGGATGCCAGGCCCTGATGAACCCTAAAATGAGTGAGATGGTAAAATTGATTTTCCATATTTTTCTGGGCTGAGCAACAACAGAAAATAAAAAATGTTTGCCTGGTTATTATTTTTCTGTATGTACTGTTCTAATGAACTGTATTTTAATAAACCTGGGATCAAAATATGAGATTAAAACAACTACAAATTATTTACTGAATAAGCAAAAAAGCAGGTGCAAGAGGGGCACAAGAGGAACTCAGCTGTGATTTATCGATACAAGAAACAGAGACATCAGAAAAACAATGTTTTTTATATTCATACTGCATTGTATTTTGATAAAAGTGCTCTTTGTTTCTTTATGGCCGGAAATTCAAAAATACGGGAAAATTCGTAATTCGAAAATTCGGAAATTCAAAAATCCAAATTTCCAATTTTTGAATTTTAGATTTTCGAATTTTTGAAAATCTGAAAAAATAAATAAAGAAAATCAGTAAAATTTGAAATAGTAACTAACTAGTAATAACTATTAAATTACAGGTATTGGAATTTCCTTTCAAATTTGGCTGTGAATGCAAAAAATACAAATTTATTTGAAGTTAGGAAATTTTTGAAATTTCCACATTTTGGTATTCTGACTTGTTCATTCCCTGACTTAGTTGGGGTAGGTGGTAAATTTTGGTGTGGTGGGTCAACCATGCCTTGTGACCATTGACCTCTGTGAACCTGCATTCTGACATGTGACCTCTGAGGGAGGTCTCAATTCCAATTCCTGGGTCCTAGCCTTACTCTTCAAAGGGAAACCCTGACCCTAACCTCTAACTGCTAACCCTAACTCCTAACTGCTATCCCTAAGCCCTAACGCTAACCCCTAACCCCTAGCCATAGCTCTAACCCTAACCTCTAACCCTAACTCCTAACCCTCTAAACCTAACCATAACCCTCTAACCCTCTAAACCAGTGGTTCTCAACCTTAATAGTGTTGTGACCCCTTGATAAAATTTCCCAGGTTGTGGGGACCCCTAACAGTAGAATTTTCGTAGCCTGGGTTGTCGGCACCCAAGGTAAGACAAGTAATTTGTGCCCCTAACCCACGAACATTTAGGGCTCTCCGAGTCCCTTCCACTTGTACAGTATTAAAACCCCTTCTGGTACCTTTTAGGATGTACAACTCTCTCTATGTTCTCCTTTCTTTCCCTTTCATCTCTCTATCTTAATTTCTTGTCCACCCATCCCTCTCTCTAGCCATCTTTCCTGTTCTTTCTCTGCCTCTTTTCCTCGCCTTTCCATGTATTCTCCATTTTTTATTTCTTCTCTTACTCCTTCTGGGGTGGGGGGTGGGGAGTTCTGATCAGCTAACTTGGGTGCTCTTGATCAAGATCACCTGCTGATCTGAGAACTGTAGTGGTGACTATAAATGACAACTCTAATCACAGGTAGTGTTACCCACTGTGTCTTCAGCTCTGTGGGGTCTAGCAGCAGTGACACCTATGCCAAAATCGGGAGCTAGGGTCTCCTCCAGCCCCTCACACTTCACATTTCTCACCTGTCAGCTGACCTTTACTCTGTGTCTGCCCCACAGCCATGCCGTGAACTGAATGGGTAGCCACAGGCTTCAGGTACTCCCCTGGTGGGCGACTGCGAAAAGACTTAGAGTGCTGCGGGCTTCAGGAACAGCCCAAGATTCGGTGACCCCTGGCAAATCGTCATTTGACCCCTGAGGGGGTCCCGACCCCAGGTTGAGAACCACTGCTCTAAACCTACTGTAACTGCTAACCCTAAGCCCTAACCCTACACCCCTAACTTCTAACTCAAACTGCTAACCCTAATGCCGCGTACACACGATCACTTTATGTGATGAAAAAAAACGAAGTTTTCTGTGAAGTAAAAAACAACGTTTTTGAAAATTAAAATTTTCAAAGACGATGTTGCCTACACACCATGTTTTTTTTCACAATGCTCTAGCAAAGCGAGGTTACGTTCACCACTCTTTTCCATTGAAGCTCTCTTCATAACTAGCTTCTGGGCATTGTTTTAAACAATGTTTTTTGCTACACACGGTGACTTTTTGTGAAAAAAATTACTACGTTTTGAAAAACGACACAAAAAAATTGAAGCATGCTTCAATTTTTTTTTGTCGTTTTTTACAAGACATAAAACAACGTTTTCCCCTACACACGGTCAATGAAATTGACGTTTTTAAAAACGATTTTTTTTTCATCACATAAAGTGATCGTGTGTACGCGGCATGAGCCCCAAACCTAACCCCAACCCTAACCCCTAACATTAACCCTAACCCATAGCCCTAGCTCTAACCCTAACCCCTAACCCTAGCCATAGCTCTATCCACTAACCTAAATGCTTGTTTATTACACGCTTACAAGAAAAGATATGTGCTGCTGAGTTTTAATCCTGATTGAATAAGCATAATTTTCTAGTCAAATGTCTAAACTTGGCAGCAATTATGCACTGTGGATGCCATGCCCTGATAAACCCTAAAACAAGTAAGATGATAGAATTGATTATCCATTTTTTTCTGGGCTGAGCAACAAAGAGAATAATGTATGCCTGGTTATTATTTTTCTGTATGTACTGTTCTAATGAACTGTGTTTTAATGAACCGGTGATCAAAATATGAGATTAAACCAAATACAAATTATTTACTGAATTAGCAAAAAATCAGGTGCAAGAGGGGCACAATAGGAACTCAGCTGTGGTTTATCGATACAAGAAACAGATACATCCAGGTAAAATGTACTTAAATACCAATTCAGAGACAGAATCCTACATTTATCACATCAGGAAAACAATAAATATATATATATATATATATATAGATATAGATATATCTATATATATATATATATATATATATATATATATATATATATATATATATATATATATATATATATGTGTGTGTGTGTGTTCCTGTCAGATACTCTGCATATTGCACAAGCACTGCATATGTTCCTGTAACGTACTCTGCATTAGCTACTGTAGGGAAAGTTTCCTCGCTGTGCTTATATGGAGAGAATTAGTTAGGAGTCAGTCCTACTTCAAAAATCTAATTGCACCAGAATAGTGTCCCATCATTGGTATCATTGGCAGGAATAATGCCCCATCATGTGTGTCAGTGGGAGAAATAGTGCCCCATTATTGGTATCAGTTGGAGGAATAGTGTCCCATCATTGGTATCATTGGCAGGAATAGTGTCCCATCATTAGTGTCAGTGGGAGAAATAGTGCCACATCATTGGTATCAGTGGGAGGAATAGTGTCCCATCATTGGCAGGAATAGTGTCCCATCATTTTTGTCAGTGGGAGAAATAGCGCCCCATCATTGGTATCATTGGCAGGAATAGTGTCCCATCATTAGTGTCAGTGGGAGAAATAGTGCCTTATCATGTTTTGACACCATCATCCCGTAATAACATCGAGAATATTGTTAACAATACAAAGATTAGTGCCCTAGCAGTTGATAAATACAATATCAATGAGAACTCAGTCACAATGGTTCAAAAGGCAAAATTAATGGCACAGATGAAATCAACTGAATAACTTGCTAAAAAAGGGGACTTGACAAATAGCTATGTTTACAAAATAGAAAATGCATCAACCGTGATAACAAAGCTGTATGTTATCCACATAAGGGTTTTGGAAAAAATGTTACTATTAACTAAGTGTAAACTGAATCATGCTGCTGATTAGGAATTGTTTATAAAAGCGTTAATGTCCATGTCAATATTCAGACCGAACGGCATGTAAGTCTTGAGGCGATGGATCCACGCCATCTCCTGTCTGGAAATTTCGCGGAAAAGATTACTCCCCCTCCAATGCGGGCGAAATTGGTCAATCCCGACAAACAAAGTGTTGTAGGGGTCTCGATTATGCTTCAAATCGAAGTGTCTGGAGACGGAGTGTTTATCATACCCGCTCCTAATTTTGGCGATATGTTCATTTAATCTCACATTGAGTGCCCTCTTGGTTCTGCCGATGTATTGGAGACCGCAAGGACACTGAATGAGGTATATCACTCCTTTTGTCGAGCATGTTATGAAGGGTTCGACCTCATAGGTTTTTTGAGTTGCAGTGGACTGGAAGGAACAGATTTTCCTATCTTTGCATCTATTCAAAGAGCAGACTTGGCAACGTTTACACCTAAAATAACCAGTAAGGTTTTCCAAAAATGTTCTAGCTGCCTTGGGGGGATCATGCACGCTAGGAGCAATGCGACTATCGATCGTGGAAGCAACCTTGAACACAACACTAGGTTTCTCTGGAAGGATCGGAGCTAGGACCTGATCGGATGTTAACCACTTAAGGACCGCCGCATGTACATTTACGTCGGCAGAATGGCACCGACAGGCACATCAACGTATATATACGTTGGTGCCTTGGGGGGGATCGGGGGTCCGATCGGACCCCCCCCCCGTTCATGCGGCGGTCCGACAAGTGGGGGCGGCTATCCGTTTTCACCTGCCCCCTCCGGATCGCTCCCAGCCAATGCGCACGCCCGCCCGCCCTGTCACTTCCTCCTCCTGTGTAAACACAGGAAGGAGGAAGCGACGTGATCTCTCCCTCGGTGTTTGTTTCAAGCGCCGCTGAGGAGAGATCACAACACTACAAGTAAGTCTGCACCAACAGCACACTTACACACAGACACAAACACATTTAACCCCCGCGATCGCCCCCCCCCCCCTCCCCCCTGTCACAGTGTCACTGAATGCAGTAATCATACATGTATGATTACTGTATTTAGTGTCAGTGTGACAGACAGTGTGACAGTCAGTCAGTGTTAGTGTCAGGGTAGCCCCCCCCACCCCCCCCCAATAAAGTTTTAACCCCTTGATCACTGCCCTAGTTAACCCTTTCACTCCCTATTGCCAGCATCACTAAGCGATCATTTTTCTGATCGCTGTATTAGTGTCGCTGTTCCCGCTAGGTAGCTAATTTTTTTTTTAATGCGATTTTTTTTTTACTAAAGACATGTGGCTAAATAAATTTTGGCCTAAATGTTTGACTAAAATTTAGTTTATTGGTTTTTTATTATAACAAAAAGTAAAAAATATTGATTTTTTTTCAAAAATGTCGCTCTATTTTTGTATATAGCGCAAAAATAAAAATCGCAGAGGCGATCAAATACCACCAAAAGAAAGCTCTATTTGTGGGAAGAAAAGGACGCAAATTTTGTTTGGGAGCCACGTCGCACGACCGCGCAATTGTCTGTTAAAGCGACGCAGTGCCGAATCGCAAAAACCCCTTGGGTCATTTGCCAGCGTATTGGTCCGGGTCTTAAGTGGTTAAGATGTGCCAGTGCTTCTGTATAAGTTTTCTGATACTATAATGTTGTGCAGAAAATGTTGTGATAAAAGGTAGAGAAAATCTCTCACCTCGATCACCCTTGGTCTTATCTATCAATAGATGACCCCTCTCAGTATTTCTAGCTTTCTCTATTGATTGGAATAAAATAGAGCTGTCATATCCCTTTTCCTCAAACCTTTTGGAGAGCACTAAAGCCTGACTCTCAAATGACTGAAGGTCAGTGCAGTTTCGCCTTAGGCGCATTAATTGCCCCTGAGGGACAGATTTCAACCAAGCTGGTAAATGGCAACTATCAAGTGGTATGTATGAGTTCCGATCCGTAGGTTTAAAAAAAGTTGATGTTACAAATCTCTCATTTACAATATTGACCTGTAGATCCAAAAAATGGATGGAATGAATGAATGAATGAATGAGAACTTATATAGCGCGGCACATGCGAACTGAATCGCCTCTGGGCGCTTGTTGTTCCTGTCTCCTTTGATATCAAAAGAGAAAAGTCTTGACCTTTTTCCTAAATGCTAGGTGGTTCTCCTCCAACCGAATGCTGGTTGGTAAAGCGTTCCATAGTCTGGGACCCTGGATCGCAAATCTTCTTTCTCCTTTGGACTTGAAGTTGGCTTTCGGAACCTGGAGCAGGTTCTGATTCGTGGATCGCAAAACGCGATTTGGATTATGCGCTTTTATTAATTCGCATAAGTAAAGCGGGGCATTCTCATGGACACATCTATGCGTAAGACAGAGAGCTTTAAAAGCGATTCTGTCTTTAACTGGCAGCCAATGAAGGGCTCTCAGTGAAGGTGAGATGGATTCCCAGGGTTTTTTCCCAGTCACAAGTCTGGCGGCCGTATTCTGAACGACTTGCAGACGAGCGATTTGGTATTTGGGGAGACCGAGGTAAAGGGCATTTGCATAATCCAGCCTGGAGTTTACAATAGCTCCCACCACGACCGCTAAATCTTCTTTAGGGATGAACGGAGTGAGTCGGCGTAGTAGGCGCAGTAGATGGTGAGATCCGCTGACTACTGACCCTATTTGTGCGTCCATTGTCATAAAGGAGTCAAAAATGACCCCTAGGCTTTTGACTTTGGCGCTAGTGGTGATGAGCTTGCCCAAAATAGGCGGGGGGGTCCACGCTGTTGAGGGTTGATTCCTTCGCTTGGCGTGAAACAGAAGAAGTTCTGTTTTCGCTCCATTGAGTTTAAGATAACTCTTTGTCATCCAGTCCTCTATCAAAGAGAGACATGTCTCTAGATTGAGGTGGTGATCCTTACTGTTGCAGATGCGGAAATACAGTTGCGTGTCATCTGCATAAGAGTGATAAAGCAGATTTTGGCTGCTAATAATCTCAAAAAGAGGACGAAGGTAGATGTTGAATAGCACTGGTGACAGAGGCGATCCTTGAGGGACTCCGCATGTTACTGTGCGTTTCTCAGACGTAAACGATCCTAACTTCACAGTTTGCGATCGGTTTTCCAAAAAAGAGGAGAACCAAGATAAATCGCCTTCTGCGACCCTGGCTACTTCAGAAAGCCGAGTCAGTAACAGATTGTGGTCTACAGTGTCAAAAGCTGCACTTAGGTCCAACAGAACTAGAAGACAAGATTCTCCTTCGTCTGCGGCCTTGAGAACATCGTCCCATACTTTCAGTAATGCTGTTTCCGTCCCGTGTCCGGGACGGAAGCCTGATTGCAATGGGTCAAGTAGCTTGTAGGTATCTAGATGCAGTTGCAGCTGTTGTACCACTACTTTTTCCATTATCTTAGAGAATACGTTGAGGCTTGTTATGGGACGGCGGTGGAGTGGGTCCTTGGGGTCCAGGGAGGGTTTCTTCAGGATGGGTTGGATTACACCCTCTTTCAACTGTGAGGGCACTATGCCTTCCAAGAAAGACTGGTTGATAAACTGCGTGATGGGAGGAGCCAGGATGTCGGCGCATTCCTTCAGCAGTTTTGTGGGGATAATGTCATTTGGTGCTGCGCCATTGCGCAGAGTACAAATGACATTCTTAGTGGACTCGATGGAGATGGGTTCCAGGGTGAACTTACCTGATATCGGAGAATTACTATGGGTGCTGTGTGAGAGGCTACAGGGGGGGCTGAGGGGAGAAAAATTTTGCTGAATGCTTTCACGGATTGCCTCGATTTTATTAACGAAATAATCCGATAGCTCATTGCAAAATTCTTGTGTGTCCGAACTGGGGGCTTCAATGCATCCTGGTTTCATGGTCTGGGTGACCATCTTGAAGAGTTCGCGGGGGCGGTTTTGGGCACAGTTGATAGCCTCCGAAAAATAATTCTTCTTGGCTTGGAAAATTCCTTTGTGGTATTTTCTTGTGGTCGCCTTGTAGATGGATAGGTTTAGCTCAGAAGAACATCTTTTCCAGGCAGATTCTGCCCTTCTGCGTTCTTGCTTCAGTAACGACAGCTGGTTGTTAAACCAGCTGCGGTTGTTTTTCCGAATGCGGGTTATTCGTTTCGGCGCTACCAAGTCGGCTGACTGTAGCATGGCCGAGTTTATGGCTTTCAATGTTTCAACGGCCGTTTGATGCGGCTGGGTTGTTTCTATTTTTTTCCTTAAAGTCGTTTTGAAGAGTTCCGAGTGGAGCTTCTTCTGACATCTAGTCCAGTGTGTTGCCACTGGATTTGATGTTTTTGTTGCAGGGGGGATGGTGGAAATCCTGAATATAATTGCATGGTGGTCTGTCCATGGCAATTTTTCATTTTCCCTAATTTTTATTTCCAGAGCTTGTCTGAAAATAAGATCGAGTGTGTGACCTGAAGCATGTGTAGGCCCACATACTAGTTGCTGCAATCCTAATCCTTCCAGGTGGTCAATACAGGCGTCGGCAATGGGGTCTTGTGAGGAATTGGCCCAGAGATTGAAATCCCCTAACAGCAAAAGTTGTTTACTGTTGAGGGTATAAGTGGAGAAGAAATCCGTCCATGATGAGAGCAGCTGCGATTTTGGGCCGGGCGGCCTATAGCAGAGCAAAATGTGGACGGTCTCCTTTGAACTTGCTTGCAGTTGCAGAGTAAGGGTTTCCATGAATGGAAGAGGGTTTTGGCGGACTGGTTTGGTGATCGTAAGATGAGTCTTGTGGATCACCGCCAGGCCGCCTCCTCTTTGCCCTATTCTGTTTTCCGTTATGATACGGTAATTTTCTGGCACCAATTCTCCTAGAATGGTGTTACAGTCGGCTGTGAGCCAGCTCTCTGTAATAAAAAGACAGTCTAGATCCTTTTGTTGAATGAAGTCGCGGATTTCTAGTCGGTGTTTTACTGCCGATCTAGTATTGATCAGAGCACATGATATGTGCTTGACCTGGGGTAAATGTCTGAAATGTCTAACCGTCGATCTATGATTGGTTCTCCATAGTCGCTCAGTTCTTAGGGCCTTTCTGGTGATGGCTGGCAGTATTGCGGCGCATTGCCTCAAACTCCAAATGGTCTCGGCAGAATATTGCCTACATGCCATGTTCGCCAATACACCAGGGGGGGGAGGGGGGGGATTTTAGGGCAGTGGGGAGAGGAATTGGCTAAACTCCTCTCTCCTGGCTTGGTCCAGAGGAAGGCAAAAAACCCTGGCGGCGCTCGGCCAATATGCTCCGGCAGGGAAAAAATTCCTTCCTGACCCCTGTAAGAGGCGATCGGGTAACCCCTGGATCAAGTTGTAGTGGTGATTAAGATTTGGGGCTGGGTGCAGCAAAAATGGCCTGCCGATCGGTAGCAGGATCCAGACTGGTAAAGCTTCCAGATTGGGTGGATCGGTGCTACTATTTGGGGCCAGGATTACTAGACCGGGGTGTGAGGTAACTTTCCTGGGGGTATGGGGTGGGGTTCAAGTCCGTTTTCGGACTTTGGTGGCGGTTGGAGGGGGTGAGAAGCGGCGCGCCACTAGGCCGCGGGTGAAGCCGCGGCCTTTCCTAAATTGCGGCTGCCGCGATTGCTTCCAGGCCGGCGCGGATGTATCGAAAAACGCCGGCCTGGAAGCCAGAAATGCCAGAAATGGCTGAAAATTGCCAAGGATTGCAGGGCAGGTGGCGGATGGGTAGTGTGGGGGTATAGGAGGGGAGATGTGGATAGGGAGATAGCAGGGGCTTTTAAGTGGCAGCAGCTGCTGTCCTCAAAAGGACGGCCGTCTGCAGCCTCAGTGAAAGGCTTACCTGCTGGAGAAGGGTGACGGAGGGAAGCCAGGGGGGTCAGGTGAAGCAGGGGGAAGCCAAGCGGTGGATTGCAGGAGGAATGGAGGGATAGTGCAGGCTTGCCTAGCAGTGTCTGTCACCGTCTGCCTGTCTGGTTTCTGGCAGGTGGGGGCTCCAGAGGGAGAGAGAAACCAGGGGATCCAGGGGCGGCTCGAGGTCGGAGCGGATCTGACAGTGGAGGCTGATGCTGGGGGAGGAGAACCCTGCCTATCTGGCTCCAGGAGCCGTACGTCCTACTCTTAGGACGCACGCCGATTACTACTGGAGTCAGTTCAAGCCCTGGGGAGGAGTCACTCTTTCAGACTCAATCCTGGAGAGCATGATAGATGGAGTGTTAACTGTGCTCAAAATTAAATTTCATACCCCTAGTGTTCTGGTTCAATTCGGCCATATAACTACGGAGATCGGTCTCACTACCGTCCCATAGGAGGAGGACGTCATCGATGTACCGCGAACAGAGCAGTATCTCAGGTCGCAGGCAACCATCAATGAGGTCCTCCTCCTACTTGGCCATAAAGAGGTTGGCTAGGCTGGGGGCATACTTGGTCCCCATGGCCACACCTCTGTCCTGTCTGTAGAACATGTTATCAAACAGGAAATAGTTGTGACTGGCCGGATACTTCAACAGTTACATTATAAACTCAATCTGGGTTTGTACAAGACCAGACTCTCTGATGAGATACAATAGTACTGCCTCAAAACCCAGGTGATACGGAATAATAGTATATAGGGAGGTCACGTCAGCCGTGACCATCCATATACCAGGTTTGGGGGAGATATTAGCAAGTGTATTGATAACTTGCTTCGTATCATTGATGTATGAGGGTATGTTCTGCACAAGAGGCTGCAGAAAGAAATCAATATACTTGCCCACCCGGGACGTGATGGAATCGATACCACTGACAATGGGCCGTCCCGGGGGGCAAGTTTGACTCTTATGGATTTTAGGTAGGTAGTAAATAACAGGAATGCGGGGAGCACTTGGACCAAAAATAGAGCTTCTTTGTTGTTCAAAATGCCCTTATTTAACCACTTCAGCCTTGGAAGGATTTACCCCCTTCCTGACCAGAGCACTTTTTGTGATTCGGCACTGCGTCGCTCTAACTGACAATTGCGCGGTCGTGCCATGTGGCTCCCAAACAAAATTGGCGTCCTTTTTTTCCCACAAATAGAGCTTTCTTTTGGTGGTATTTGATCATCTCTGCGGTTTTTATTTTTTGTGCTATAAACAAAAATAGAGCCACTATTTTGAAAAAAATGCAATATTTTTTACATTTTGCTATAATAAATATCCCCAAAAAATATCTAAAAAAACATTTTTTTTTCCTCAGTTTAGGCCGATACATATTCTTCTACATATTTTTCATTAAAAAAATCGCAATTAGCGTTTATTGATTGGTTTGCGCAAAATTTATAGCGTTTTACTAGTAATGGCGGCGATCAGCGTTTTTTTTCAGTACTGCGATATTATGGCAGACACTTTGGACAATTTTGACACATTTTTGGGACCATTGGCATTTTTATAGCGATCAATGCTATAAAACTGCATTGGATTACTATAAAAATGCCATTGGCAGTGAAGGGGTTAACACTAGGGGGCAGGCAAGGGGTTAAGTGTGTTCCTGGTGTGTTCTGACTGTATAGGGGGGGTGGCCTAACTAGGGGGAATCACTGATCTTCTGTTCATACATTGTATGAACAGGAGATCAGCGTTTCCCCCGCTGACAGGACCGAGAGCTAAGTGTTTACACACATAGCTCCGTAAAGAACGAGCGCGCGTGCCCGGCGGCGATCGCACCCGCCGGGCGCGCGAGCGGGACTCGGGGGCATGCGCGGGGGCGCGGAGGTCGACGGCGGCGGGCGCGCGCCCCCTAGCGGCCGCAAAAGATAGGACGTAGAGCTACGTGCTCTCGCCTAGCAGTGCCGACCTGCCGCCGTATAACTGCGATGCGCGGTCGGCAAGCAGTTAAACCCTGTTTGATTATTACCTCAAGTTCCTTTTTATATTTGACTACTGGGTCTCTGTTTAAGGGGGTAAAGGTCTCCTCGTCGTCAACGATCCGGTGCATTTCCTTAAGATAACCGCACTGATCGAGGACGACAATACCCCCCTTTTTAGCAGGTCTGATCACTAGGGACTTATTAAGGCATAATGATTCCAGACCTTTTTCCAAATCCCTATTCATATTGGATTTGTTGATTTTAAGCTGATCTAAATCGTTAAGGACAACGTCCCTGCATACCTTAATACTTGGAGCCAAAGACCCTGGTGGGTTGAACAGTGAAGCATTAGCCAAGGATGAGTGTTTATATTCAGTGGTAACCTGTTGTCCAAGGGTGGGGTTAGAAAGAAAATGCCTCTTGATGCTGAGCCGTCTGGTAAACTTATGAACATCCATGTAAGTTTGAAACTTACTTAGATTTCTGGGCGGGGCATATTTCAACCCTTTATCCAAAAGTTTTTTCTCAGAGTCGGTCAGAACCTGTTAGCTAAGATTGTAAATGCCAGCACCTAAGTTCTCTTTCTTTTTGTCCGACTGGGCCCTCCTCCCCCTCTGTTCCCTCTCTTCATTCTATGGTGCCTCCCAGGCCTTGGGGGGCCCTGCGAAAATCCCAATTTTGGTTAGGTGGATTGCCAGAAAAATTTGCAGGACAATCAAAACCATATTGGTTACCAGACAAATCTGGATAACCTAGAGGGTATGTGAATGGATTTCTAGTTTGGTTAACAAATCCATTGGCTCCCCTACCCAATGTGTGGCCACCAAAGTTGTCAAAATCAGATATAGGCATAAACCAATTTTGTGTGGGAATATTAAAACCTGAACCCCCATTAGTGGTACCTTGTTGGTACCCATAATTCGGCCTGTCATGACCCATGTTTTGGGGTGGGAATCTGTGGTTATCAGAATTCCTATTCCACATACGGGGAGACATAACTTGGTCATAGTCTAAAATCCCACGACCAGAGTTACTACCCTTAGTGGGACCCTTAAATGGAACCCCATTTTGGGCTGAGCCCTTCTTGGGGTCCTTATTTTTTTTATTTTTGAAAGGTCAAGGTGAATCAACCTGACGGGATGGGTGTGTAGTCTCACCTTGTATTCGTGAGGATGTGGAACTAAATGGAGGATTAACCACACCAGAGGGTTGAGGTGTGGTGTCCATCCCTGGATCACCCTCAGCATTGGAGGAGAGCTTTTTTTGCCATAAAAAAAAACAGGCCTGACTTGTAATCATCACTTTCCCTAATGAATTTTTTTTTCTGTTACCTTTCCTCCTTTTCAAGAGTTTTGAGTAAGCTGGTGGAATATTCATTGTCTTCAACCCCACTTTTTACTGTGTGAAAAACACAGAAAAGCGTAACAGTGAATGAAAAAGGAAAAAAAAAAGTGTGTGGGGAAAATGAATATCATTAAGAGTGTGTACCCCAATTTTAAATTATTAGTAAGAAGGTTATATTATATGTTTGCATTGGTGAACCACCAATGCAGGTAATACCAGAGTTATGCAATATGCCATGAATGTCATTAGAATTTTGGATAATTAAAGTAAATATGTGGGGTTAGGTACTTACATGAGCTCCAATCCTAGTGTGTGGAGGGAGCTTCTCCCGGGATCACGATCGGACCCACGGAAGATATGGCACTTAAATCTGTGTCCAATAATGCCAGGTGTCATCTCCTCCCTCCCCCTCATTGTCTGTGCCGCCAAAAGGCGGACATCATGTGGCTCCCTCAGCATTCCTCTAAGCATTGGCTCCGGCCGATGGCGTCACCACTATGGCAATAGCGTGACGTCATGATGCCAGGACGCACGCAGGACCAAAGCCACACATGTGCACATCGTCAACACGTAATGTTTCCCCTGGTGGCCAAAGATGGAATGGCCTATCCTCAGGGAAGCATAATAGAGGGGAGAATCGCAAAGCCTATTCAAGAGGCGGCATTCCTTGTGGGGAAAGGGGGGAAAAGGAAGGAGAGAGGGGAATAGAACCATGTACATAGGTAATCACTTAAATTGGAAGTTGTAAATAAGTGGGATACAGCTATCCGAAGTATTACAGTATTTTGTTAGAGGGTTAGAATGCTAACATATAATATAACCTTCCTACTAATAATTTAAAATTGGGGTACACACTCTTAATGATATTCATTTCTCCCACACACTTCTAGTTTTTCTTTTTCTTTTACATTCACTGTTATGCTTCTCTGTGTTTTTCACACACTCTTTGGCACACACCTACATTTTCAGTTATTCATTTACACACAGTTTCACCTCACCTACACCACACCATACTGTACACTCACATTAATATTTATCCATCACTCATCAAACACACATATATTCTCGTCACACACTCTCTGTCACTTCTATATTAATATGAGATCTACTCCACTATCATCTACCATATGGCTTTTGTATATTCCTAGTAGGGATGAGCTTCGCGTTCGATACGAACGTATGTTCGACTCGAACATTGTCTGTTCGTACGTTCGACGAAATTTGGAACAAAAGCGGTCATTCGCGCCAAATTTGAGTGATGCAAAAGGCCCATAATTCACTGCGGCATTGCGCGCTGATGATTGGCCATGCATTCTGTATGTCCCGCATGCTTGGCCAATCACAGCGCGCAAAAAACGAAGAGCCATAATGGCTCAGGGCTTTAGCACGCGCCCCACACTATATAAGGCCGCCTGCTGGGCGGCCTCGTGTAGTGTGTTCCGGCTTGTTAATGAAAGCAGTCAGAGAGACAGAGAGAGTGTCTTTTTAGATAGCTAGATAGAGCAGGCAGGCAGGCTAGTCAGTTTAGCTTAATTTACAGTGTGTAGAGAATATATATACATCCCTAGGAGTTGTACATCTTTTTATACACTGTATAGCTTAGATAGATCAGTTCTTCCTAATTTACTGGCAGGCAGGTGATTGTGCTATTTTAAGACATTATCACACGTATAGACACCCAGCAGGTACAATATTTAAAGGAATTTTTCTTTTTCTTGTTTATTTAAGTATCAATAAAATCACTGCTCCTGGAGCAGTGATTTTAATGATGCTTAACTTAAAAAAAAAAGAAAAATTCCTTTAAATATTGTACCTGCTGGGTGTCTATACGTGTGATAACGTGTCTATACGTGTGATAAACTATACTCCCGTCTAGACCACTTTCTAATATCTGCCCCCCTGCTTCCCAATGTAGTATCAGAAATAGATCCTATTACGTGGTCTGATCACACCCCTATTACTCTGGACCTAGTGCTGCATACTGCTTCACCCAAAACTTGTCATTGGAGGCTCAATGAGTCTCTTTTGCAACATCCCGACACTAAGGATAGGCTTTCCCAAAAATTGGATGAATTTTTAATTTAAATGTGGGCTCAGTCTCTGACACATCTACTGTGTGAGAAGCCCATAAGGCATTTTTCAGGGGTGAGAGCATCCCAGTCAGCTCATGCCTAAACGTGACTCTATCAGGCTGAGATCGGAGCTTGTGGCCCAGCCGCAGAGGATGCTTGTCCACAGACTTAAGCCCCGACCTTTTTTATCCATCCCTGACCATATAGTTTAATCAGACAGCACGCCTACGCATTGCCCTCGGACCATGTCCGAAGTTTTCGGAGAGTATTATAATAAACTTTATAACTGCTTGAGCTTAGATCCACTGGCCCAGCTATCACAACTCCTAAAGGAAGGACTAAATTCCTTCCTGTCATCTGTACGCCTCCATAGATTGTCGCTAGACCAACGCTCCTCATTAAACCAACCTATTTCCGCTGAAGAATTAACTGAAGTAATCAAACACCTTACCTCACATAAAGCCCGAGGCCCAGACAGTCTTTCATATTCCTATTACAAGACGTTTTTACCGACCCTGACCCCACATATGTTAACCCTATTTTCCTCCTTACTATAGGGTAAAACTCTGCACCCTTCTTTTTTGCATGCCTTTGTAACCGTTATCCCTAAACCGGGTAAAGATTTGTCTCTCCCAGATAATTATCGTCCAATTGCCCTGTTAAATTTTGACTATAAAATTTTCACTAAGATTTTAGCGAACAGACTCTCTCTACTACTTCCAGCTCTAATCCATAGAGACCAGGTGGGATTTATCCCCACGAGACATGCGGGTGACAACATGCGTCGAACAATTAATCTTATAGATCTACCTACTAAAACCAAAAACCCTGCTTTGATACTTAGACGCCCAAAAAGCGTTTGATCGCCTTAGGCCTCGTACACACGATCGGACTTATCCGATGAAAACGGTCCGCGGACCATTTCCATCGGATATGTCCGATCGGGAGTTTGATCCGATGGCGTGTACACACCATCGGATCAAATTCCCCGCCGCCGGACGGCGCGGTGACGTGGCGGTGACGCGGCGGTGACGTTGACGCCGCCACGTCACCGCTACGTCACCGCACCAGGAAGTAAAACACTTCCACGCATGCGCCGAATACATTCGGCAGCGGCGCGGCGGCGGTGCGGGACGACATATCTGCTGGTAAGTGTACTAACCAGCAGACATGTCGGGCGGACAGGTTCCCACCGGATAGATTTCAAAGCATGCTTTGAAATCTGTCGGGTGGAAAAATCTGTCCGCTAGCCCATACACACGAGCGGAGATGTCTGCTGAAACGGTCCATCGGACCGTTTTCAGCGGACATATCCCCTCGTGTGTACGAGGCCTTAGTTGGCCATTTATGTTTGCAATACTAACTCGGTACGGATTTTCGGGCCCCTTTATTCAAGCGCTTCAGGCTCTATATTCAAAGCCCACATCACAAGTGCAACTCTCCTCGCACTTATCACGTCCATTTTCCCTTAGCAATGGCACGAGAAGGGGATGCCCCCTTTCGCCGCTGCTTTTTATTCTTAGTTTGGAACCCTTGGCTGTGGTTATACGGGAGTGTCCAGATATTAGAGGCGTTCACGGAATATAAACTATCCTTATTTGCGGATGACGTTCTTTTAACTCTCACGCACCCACACACCTCTCTGCCACACCTGCATAACATATTATCTACCTTTAGTAGCCTCTCCGGTTTTAAAATAATGCTGCTAAAACTGAAGCGCTGCCCATAAACATTCCCCCTTCCCTCCTATCTTTCCTACAAAGCAAATATAATTATCACTGGTGTTCTCAGTCACTTAAATATATGGGGGTTCAACTTACTGCATCTTATGACACGTTATATCGGGCCAACTTTCCTCCCCTGTTTTCAGAAATTAATCGTTTATTGACTCAATAGACCGCACAGCCCCTATCCCTGTTGGGGCGAATTAATGTTCTCAAAATGTCCATTCACCCTAAATTGTTATACTTGTTTAAAACGTTGCCGGTAGCAGTCCCACTGACGCAGCTTAAATGCCTTCAAAGAAGAAGCCTCCGCTTTGTCTGGAATAATGCCTCCCACAGGATGGCGGGGACGTTGGTCATGGACCGGAAGAGTAGGGGAGGTTTGGGAGGTCCAGACCACATTAAATATTATTATGCCTCACATCTGAGAGCTCTTTCCTCCTGGACCTCCTGGAAAGCCCCGAATAGGTGGGCAGAAATAGAAATGAATGTCACGTCCCCGGTCCACCCTTGCTATATGCTCTGGCCCTCTACTGCCCTCCATATACCCCAATTACGGAAAATTTGTTTGGCTCCAATGCTGTTCACATTATCTATTTGGAAGAGATGTTCCGAGCGTTATTCCCTGTCCTCACCATTCTCACCACTCCTGAATGTCCTATTCAACCCAGACATCCCAGACAGCCTTTCTCATGAGCGTATGCTACCTTGGACCCAGGCAGGACTTTTCCAACTACAACATTTTGTATGCCCAGTGACTCGACATTTACTGACATTTCCAGATTTACAAAGACAGCATCAGATCCCCCAAAAGCTTTTACATTCATATTTGCAGATTAGACATTTTTTTCTCCACTAGAATCCCTTCTTTAACTTTGGATAAGCCAACTGACTTTGAAGCCCCATGCGCTAGAGGTCCTTATGAGCCCCAAATGATCTCTACCATTTATAAAATACTGCATGAATCTGCTCCCATGGCAGTAGATAGCCACCACTACATGAGGAAATGGTCTCAGATCTTGCAGCATGATATCTCCTTGTTGGATTGGGATAGCATCTGGAAGCACACTTCCAAGATTTCTCGGTGCATGGCCCATAAGGAAACCACATACAAAGTTCTGATGCACTGGTATAGGACTCCTGATATTTTACATCGCCGTAATCGAATATCCTCACGACAATGTTGGAGATGTAATAATGCTGTAGGCTCTCACTATCATATTTTTTGGGAATGTCCCCCTGTTCACCAGTTTTGGCTTCAAGTTCAGAAATTGTTGGAGACACTGGTTGGTACTCCATGCATTATCTGTTAGGTCTCCCTTTTCCCGGCGTCTCTAAGGCTCTGCTCCGACTAATGTCTTTTGTTTTGCTGGCTGCCAAACGGGTCATTCCTAGACTATGGTTGTCCACCTCACCTCCAACACCCCCACAACTGCTCACTACTGTGGCTGACATGCGTAAAATGGATCATCTGACGGCTACAGCGGAGGGTACGGAGCAGAATTTTTCTGAAACGTGGTCAGCATGGGATGATTCAGTATATGGTTTTGGAGGAAAAGAGCCAGTTAGTTAACTTCAGTTGCTTGCATGTTCCTTTGAGTTTGTACGCTAATCACTCTTCTTTCTGTACAGATATTTGTATGAGGCTATACAGTATGTTTATATTATCTCTACAACTTATATTTGCTTGGGATGGGAGATTGTCTCACATTTATCTTATTTATGTTGTTTATTTTTATTTTGTTTTAATGGGTCTGTTTTTCTTTCTCCCGCTCAAGGCAAATGTTTAATCACATCGATGTCCTTTACCTTGTACAATCTATGTGTGTATAGTAGTTTCGTAAGACAGTATATACCTGCATTATTTTGAAATGTTAATGATTCACGTGTATTTTCTTTTGTATGTTTTGTAAAAACGTATAAATAAACAATTTAAAAAAAAAACTTTGATGATAAGGAAAACAATTTTTTAAAACTTTTGTGTACGTTGGTAAAGTTATCCCATAACGAGATTTGTCTTTCATAGACGTTAGTGAGGTCCAGCCACTAAGTTTCATTTTGCAGATTTTTTTCACTTGGTCAACAAACTTTCAGTGAACATAACTTTTCTCAGTACATGTATTATTATTAAACATATTTTATATTTTGGAACTGATGCAATGCTTCTTTTATGAAGCAGAGAAAGTCACAACCTTACAGTAAATGTGGCTCATAAGATGTATCACACCCTCCTTCCATTTTTCAGAACATCAATATGTGTTAGGGTTGACTAATCTCTCTACCTACCTGTATTTTTTTTATTTCAATATCTTAAATGCTTGTTTTATAATAGCTTTCAATCTATTAACTTTTAATGCTCTGATACTAAATATATTGACACCTAAAGTGACATAAAATATACACAAAACAATGTAGTAGTATAAGGTTACATTGTTTTTAACAGTTAGACATCCTGAGTGGACCTTTTACTTCACGTTGTGCTGTTGATGGATGTGTACTAAGAAATTTATATGACTTAGAAAGTACCACTTCTTCTTAACACAATTACTTTAGTACTTATGTGCCAAAAACAATTTAATCAATGAAGCCATTAACATTGCAAGAGATAATTCTGCAGCATATGGAGTCAAATAGCACTGCAGTCATCCATTTTTTAGCAGATTATTACTGCCAATGAAAAGATTATACCTGCTAGTGGTTATGTCCATTAGTCTTTTGTAAGAGAGTGTGCTTTTGTTTTCCAATCATATCTCAATCAACTTACATTATAATAAAGTTTGACATTTCTACATTTTAGATAGAAATGACAGCTTGACACAGTCTTTTCAGGAAAAAAAAAACATTAAAATTATATTGACTATGGGAGCTGTGGTGGCTCAACGTGATTGGCACTGCGCTGACAAGCCGTTCACCTCTGCAGCCAAGGGTTCGGATCCCGGTCTCAGCTACATGTGAATTGAGTTTGGTGGTCTCAGCCCGGCTCCCGGTGGGTGTGCTATGCAAGGTACTCCTGTGCTTAGTACGCCCACCCCCCCCCCACAAAAACCACCACACTTGCACGCACACAAAATTGGTTTAATACGCACGCACTTTGGCCATGCGGTCTCCTAAAGAGAGGCGAAGGACCTACGGGGCTGGCTTGGTGGGTTGGGCCCCCTTACTCCCTCATAGGGGGAGTCCCTCTGCCCCGATGGGGTCCTGTTGGGCCCCAGTTGGGCTCCCAAGTGGAGCAGGTAGGGCGGGGTGAGTGGGAGGCCCCCCCTCACACCCGCCATTGCCACCGGGGGCATGGAGAAGGATGGCGATTGCCTCCGGGGGGAGGGTCTGCCTACTTCCAACTCCTGCAGTCCGGCTCCTCTCTCTCGAGTTCACGCACAAAATACACTTTAAAAAAAAAAAAAAAAAAAAATTATATTGACTAAATATAAGATTGAGGCTATGATATTTTGGCCATTCTCCCTGCCTAATTGGCACAAATATAGGCAAAACCCTCCTAATAATCGCGGCGATCGTTGTTAGGGGGGGGGGGGCAGTCTGACACACCGCAAGATCAATCTAGGTAAAGAGTCTCTGACGGAGACGTGATCTGTCAGACGCGAGTAGAGGAGAATCGATCGGCTGTTCCTCTGACAGGGGGGGTTTGTGCTGATTGATTATCAGCGCAGCCACCGCAAGGATGCCCACACTAGACCACCAGGAATGCCACCAGACCACCAGGGATGCCCACCACCAGGTATGCCACCCTAGACCACCAGGAATGCCAATCAGTGCTCACAATGGATGCCAATCAGTGCCCACAATGGGCATCACTGATTGGCAGGCATTGTTTGGCACTGATTGGCATCCATCAGTACAATATATTACAGTACATACATGCCACCTATCAATGCCCATCCATGCCCACCCATGCAACCTATCAGTGCCCATCCATGCCACCCATCTGTGCCCATCCATGTCGCCTATCTGTGCCCATCCATGCTGCCTATCTGTGCCCATCTGTGCCACCTATCTGTGCTCATCCATGTCGCCTATCAGTGCCACCTATCAGTGCCCCATCAGTGCTGCATTTTAGTGCCCATCATCAGTGCCCATCAATTCTACCTCATCAGTGCCACCTCATTGGTGCCACCTTATCGGTGCCCATCAGTGCCACCTTATCAGTGCCCATCAGTGAAGGAGAAAATATACTTATTTACAAAGTTTTGTAACGGAAACAAAAACAATTTTTTTTCAATTTTTTTAAATTTTTTAGCAGAAAATAAAAATCTGAGGCCGTGTACACACGACCGAGGTTCTCGCTGGAAACCAGCGAGAACCTCGCTGGAAGCTGCATTCCAGCGAGGACCTCGGCCGTGTGTACACTCTCTATTTGCTCGACGGCCCGCCTGGAAGAATGGCTGGTTGCTATTCCCGACGGGCGGGTCGCCGATTTCGACGGCCGGCAGGGAACCGTCGAGGTTCTCTGCCGTGTGTACACGGCCTGAGAGGTGATAAAATACCACCAAAATAAAGCTCTATTTGTGGGAACAAAATTATAAAAATGTAGTTTGCGTACAGTGTAGCATGACCATGTAATTGTCATTCAAAATGCAACGGCGCTGTAAGCTGAAAATTTGTCTGGGCAGGAAGGTGTATAAGTGCCCTGTATGGAAGTTGTTAAATATGAATATATTGAGTTTAATTATACCTGGAGCTAATTGCTGACCTGGTTTATAAGTACATGTTTAACAATAGCTGTTGCCTGTGTGTTATTACTCCAAAGACTTCAGTATTTTGAGTCACCCATATGGGACACATATATAATGGCGTATCATCCATGTGTGCAATGTGTATACCCTGACATACACTTCCCACATAGAGTATATATAAGCATATACTGTATAAGCATTTCTCTGGGTCTCATCACATCACCCAGGAGTGGCCCAGGAGGCTGTAGCTAGAAGCCATGAACAAAAATTCGAGATTTTCCTAGCTTGTGACGGAAAATATTGGTTATATGAAGACAGGAGGCGAGTATCTTGCATTAATCTTTCTTTATTAATGCCCATAGCAGAATCTAAAATAACTTTTTTAAAAAGAAGAATAAACATAAGAACAACTGTGTGGGACTACAAATCCCAGCAGCCCTCAGTGTAACGGCCCCTCCTCCCTACGGACCCTATAAGAAGGCTGAGTACTTCCTTGCACTTCCTCTTTCTGACTGCGATGCCAGTGTGAACAACCAGACAACAGTCCAATATCAGAAGTCGGTATCCCCGCAATAGACCGATGAGTTCTCTCAGTGGATCCATAGGCACGGGACGTCATCTCTTGTTGGGGAAACTTCAGCCAGGATCCAACCAAAAACAACATTCCAACGTGGAGTCAACACGGATCTGGGAAGTCCGAATGGTATACCCTCGGATCGTTTCAGTAACCTAAAACGAGAGCAAGACGACCATAACAGGGAGGGTAGGGTGGGAAGATACTCGCCTCCTGTCTTCATATAACCAATATTTTCCGTCACAAGCTAGGAAAATCTCGAATTATATTTCAGACAGGAGGCTCATATCTTGCATGTTTAAAGCTAAGCGTACTTATTCTATACACCAGGGCAAAATATCAGAGTATGTATACATATACCGAGTGTAAGTAAATTACAACAGCTTGTACGATAACTAGGTACCCACACTAGGGCGTAAGAACTGACAAGGATACATGGGATTCAGGCCTGAAGTAAAATTCCCGAAAGGTAGATTCCGACGACCAGTCGGCCGCCAATAAGAGGTCCGATAAGGAACCCCCCGTGGAAATCACCTTAGTGGCCATCGCCCCCCTGGTCGAGTGAGCGCCAAACAAAGCTAAATCTATGCCTGCTAATTCCATTACTAGACGAACCCACCTGGCCAGAGTGGCCGAAGTCACCGGGAGGTGAGGTCGCACATAAGAGACCAACAATTGTGATAGGTTAGGAGAACGAAGAGTCGCCGTACGCGATTCGTAGGCTTGAAGGCAACGTACCACGCAAAGCTGTGGGTGAGAAGGAAAGAACGGGTAAAAAACCGAATGAAGTTGAGTCTTGGTTCTGCGCACCACCGAGAATCTAACTCCTTCCGGCGAGAATTGACGCCGCGAAACGTCTAGGGCTCTGACGTCCGAAACTCTTTTTATAGACACTAGGCAAAGCAACATGGTGAGCTTGAGGGAAAGATCTCGCAGGGAAAGCAGGTGATTGTCTTCCCAGGTAGAAAATAGCTGAAGTACTTTGGTCACATCCCAAGTGGATTGGTAGCGAGGTTTAGGAGGACGGGTAAGCCTAGCCCCGCGGAGGAGACGACACACCAAGGGGTGTCTCCCGATAGGGAGGGACTCTACGGGAAGGTGATATGCCGATATAGCGGATCTGTACACATTAAGTGAATTGTATGCCTTTCCCGAGTGAAAAGCTTCAGCCAGGTAGTTGACAATCGTGTTCACAGGGGCTCGAGTGGGATCAACTTGTCGTTGATCACACCAACGAACCCATAATCCCCAGGCCAGGGCGAGAAGGTCTCTAGCTGAAGATGAAAGTCCATCACTGGAGTCTGACGTCCCGAGACCAACCATGCCAGCAGAGGCAATCTGCCTTACAGTATTAGCGGGTGAGCATCCCCGACAGGATTGGTCAACAGGTGGGTCGTGTGAGGGAGGAGTCTGGGATAATCGATCGACATACCCAGAATCATGGGAAACCATGGTTGAGCTGGCCACCACGGAGTGATAAGGGCTACCGTGGCCGCCTGATTGGCTACGTGAAGGAGCATTCTGGTTATCATGGTGAAAGGAGGGAACGCATAGTGTAACCCTGCGGGCCATGTCTGAAGGAGTGCGTCCGCCGCAATCGCTTCTGGATCCGGCCTCCAGCTGTAAAAACGGGGTAGTTGGCGATTGAGCCTCGATGCGAACAAGTCCGTGTGAAAGGGACCCCACAAGGTGTGGATTGCTAGAAACACCGATCTGTCCAGCATCCAGTCGCTCGTATCGGTCAGATAACGGGAGTTCCAGTCTGCCACGTCGTTGGAAGTTCCCGGAATATATTCCGCTAGAGGGGTGATGTCGCGTGAAAGGCAGAATTTCCAGAATTCTGATGCCAAATTGGCCAGGACTTTGGATCTCGATCCCCCCAGGCGATTGACATACTGGACTGCCGCCACATTGTCCATGCGTATAAGAACGCAACATCTGGATCTCTGTGACAAAAAAACTCTTGACGGCGAAAAATGCTGCCAGGAGTTCTAACGCGTTGATATGAAGGGTAGCTTCCTCTGCTGACCATGTCCCCCCAGTGGAGGCAGGGCCACAGCGAGCTCCCCATCCTAGACGGCTCGCGTCTGATTCCAGAATGATGTCTGGTCGGGGCGTGAAAATAGCCTTGCCGTTCCATTCTACCGCGTATCGGAGCCACCAACGTAATTCCGCCTCCGAATCCGGACAAAGGGAGATCTTGTCCGAGTAGCGGAGGCCTTGTCTCAGGTGGAGAGTTTTCAACCGTTGGAGAGCCCGATAGTGTAGAGGAGCCGGGAAAATAGCTTGAATGTAAGCGGATAAAAGGCCGACCATGCGAGCAAGAGTCCTCAGAGAAATGAGGCGTTTCCGGAGAATCGTATTGATTTCTTTCCGGATCAGGGCCAGCTTGGCACTGGGCAAACGCAGTACCGCGTGTGTGGTGTCCACCGAGAACCCTAAAAATTCCACCACCTGGGACGGTTGGAGAACCGATTTGTCGAGGTTGATGAGGAAACCCAATTTTTCCAAAAGTGCTACTGTCCAGTGTTTGTGTAATTCGGCTTGCGCCTTTGAATGAGCCATGATAAGTATGTCGTCGAGATAGATGATAAGCCGAACACCCCTGCGGCGGAGGGTGGCTATCACCGGTTTCATCACTTTGGTGAAGCACCAAGGGGCTGAAGACAGTCGGAAGGGCAGGCAAGTAAACTGCCACATGTGGTTTCTCCATTGAAATCTCAGGAATTGTTGGGATGACCGGTGCATAGGTATCGTCAGATACGCATCTTTGAGGTCTATTTTCACTAGCCAGTCCCCTTGAATTAAAAGGTCCCTCAACATGTGAATCCCTTCCATTTTGAAGTGACGATACGACACAAATTGGTTCAAATCCCTGAGATTTATCACAGGTCTGTATCCCCCATCCTTTTTTCGTACCAGAAAGAGATTGCTCACGAACCCGGGAGACCTGGGGTCCACCTCTATCACCGCACGTTTTGCGATGAGGTCCTGGAGTTCTCTGTCTATGAGATACACATTGTCTTCTGAAAAATGTATGGGATTTAGGGGCACCAACCTGTTTGGTTGTGATGTTAGTTCTATGCAATAACCGTTGACTACGGCCAGAACCCATGGGTCTGCCGTAATCATGGACCAAGCGTGGGTAAAATGTCTCAACCTGCCCCCCACCGGTATGACAGAATGGCATTTTTCCAGTAAACTCACCGGATGGACGGGATCGTGGGAATCCTCTGCCGCCGCGTCCTCTCCATGGACGTCCTCTGGGAGGGAAGAATGGAGCTGGTTGAACCATAGGGGTGGAGTACAGTTGCTGCGCGGGAGCGTAAAATTGAGCTGGTGTTCTGGGGGAGGCCCTGTAATAATTTCCTCGGCCGGCAGATCGGCCTCTACCTCTGCCAGCCCTATTAACCACTTAAGACCCGGACCAATACGCTGGCAAATGACCCAAGGGGTTTTTGCGATTCGGCACTGCGTCGGTTTAACAGACAATTGCGCGGTCGTGCGACGTGGCTCCCAAACAAAATTTGCGTCCTTTTTTTCCCACAAATAGAGCTTTCTTTTGGTGGTATTTGATCACCTCTGCGGTTTTTATTTTTTGCGCTATAAACAAAAATAGAGCGACAATTTTAAAAAAAATGCAATATTTTTTACTTTTTGCTATAATAAATATCCCCCAAAAATATATAAAAAAACATTTTTTTCCTCAGTTTAGGCCGATACGTATTCTTCTACATATTTTTGGTAAAAAAAATCGCAATAAGCGTTTATCGGTTGGTTTTCGCAAAATTTATAGCGATAGTTTTATTGCATTTTTATTAATTATTTTTTTTTACTACTAATAGCGGCGATCAGCGATTTTTTTCGTGACTGCGACAATATGGCGGACACTTCGGACAATTTTGACACATTTTTGGGACAATTGTCATTTTCACAGCAAAAAATGCATTTAAATTGCATTGTTTACTGTGGAAATGACAGTTGCAGTTTGGGAGTTAACCACAGGTGGCGCTGTAGGGAATGTGTGCCCTAATGTGTTGTTTACAACTGTAGGGGGGTGTGGCTGTAGGTGTGACGTCATCGATCGCGTCCCCCTATTACAGGGATGACGCGATCGATGCTCCGGCCACAGAGAAGCACGGGGAAGCCGTGTGTACACACGGCTCTCCCCGTTCTTCCGCTCCAGGGACGGATCGCCGCACTGCAGCGGCGATCGGGTCCGCGAATCCCGCGGTCCCGGTCCTGGAGCTTCGGACCGGGTCGCGGGGGCGCGCCCGCGGGCGCGCGCCCGCGACCCACGGCTGGGTACTAAAACCAACGTATATATACGTTGATGTGCCCAGCCGTGCCATTCTGCCGACGTAAATGTGCAGTAGGCGGTCCTTAAGTGGTTAAAAACTCTAGCTCCAGAGTTTGACTTTTTGAGGGAAAATTGAGCCTTGTCCAGACTGTTAAAAAGTCCAACGAACCGATTTATATTTTTGACCAAATCGTCTCCGAACAGCAGACCCTCGGCTGAGGGGCCCGGTTCTGCTTCAGCTAAGTGCGACAACTGGGGGTCAAGCCTCATCAATATAGACCTGCGCCGTTCAATGGCGCAGGTTGTGTTAGCTGATCCTAGCAGGCATATGGCCCGTTGTGCCCAGCCACGTAATTGGACCAAGTCAATAGGTTCCTCTGAGGTGACTGCCTGTTCGGACAGGTTGAGAATTTTTGTTAGTGGGCCCAAGAGGTCCAGGACGTGGTCCTGGATCGTTTTGAACGAACGTTCAATCCCCTTTTTTGAAAATTTTCCTGCCTTGGTCAGGTACTTTAATAAGACCGGATCGATCTCGGGTGTGGCTGCCACTTTGTTGGGGATGGACGGCCTGGGGCATTCTGCACGCAATTTGTTTCTATTGGATTTATCCAGAATCCGCCTTACCCAGTGCTCCACGTATTGGGATACCTGGGGAAGAGGGGCCCAATCCCCAGAGCGGGGGTGAATAATCAACTCCGGATTAAAGAAGGGCTCTCCTAGAGAGTCTAATATCGCCTCTGATGGGGCATCCGGATTGGCTTCCATGTTTGTAGCCATTTGCCCAGCCTCCTCTGTGTCTGAATCAGAATCTCTTGCTGAAGTGTCTAAGGACTCGCCCGAGTCTTCATCCGAATCCTCAATAAATGAGTCGGGTTTTTCCCGGAGGGATGACATTAGCTTCTTAGATGGGTACTCCTTGGTTATCAAGGGTCGCATAATTGTAGGATAGCTGGGTCGGCAGGCCGAGGAAGGTCCTGCCTCACGCATCAATTCTACTTCCCCTGCCGGGGAGTCGATATAAGTCGCAGTATGTTTGCGCTTGCAAGAGGCCTTGCCCGATTTTTCCTTTACAGGTAATGTGGGCTGGGTAGAGGTACGAGGGGCAGCAGGAGCTAAAGCAGCCTGTATGGATTGTGTTATTAACACTTGAATTTGTGCTGCGGTGAGCATTTGTGGGGTTTCCACATTGGTTTCAGGTTCCATGTCATCCTGTACCTTATTATGTGACATGTCAATAGATTGTTAGTGATTGTAGCTCTTGTAGAACTGTAGGGATAAGGGATGCGCTCAGTACGGTCGAGATATAGGGTATCTGTAACTGGGTAGAATACCCAGTAGGACAAGTATAGGGGAGGACAGTACAGCACCCGGAATGAGGTTCCGCCCTACCGCTCCGCTCCGCTGCAGCCGCCGAATGATTCCCAGCGCGGGCTTGCAGGGAGAACGGCGCTGCCGTGTGACGTCACGGCGATCCGATAGGTTGGTTAGCCAGGAGGAGAGCGAGAGGGAGAGCGAGAGAAGGCAGGGACGCGCCGTGCATAGGCGCGCCCCTCCTATGAACAGCGTGCTGAACCTGTGAGGAGATGGCGCTCACAGAAGACGGCGCAGTACAAGGTAAAATAACATGCGGTGTGGCACTAAAACAGTGGCACACACCGGTAGAACGTAGGAATAAAATAAGAATATAATATAATAATAATATAATAATATAATAATATAATAATATAATAATAATAACAGTGAAGAGTATGAGAGTTAAATTAGTACTTATCTGACTATGAGCAGAAAGAAAGAGGAAGTGCAAGGAAGTACTCAGCCTTCTTATAGGGTCCGTAGGGAGGAGGGGCCGTTACACTGAGGGCTGCTGGGATTTGTAGTCCCACACAGTTGTTCTTATGTTTATTCTTCTTTTTAAAAAAGTTATTTTAGATTCTGCTATGGGCATTAATAAAGAAAGATTAATGCAAGATATGAGCCTCCTGTCTGAAATATAATTACATTTTCAGGGTAAGAGCGACAGCAATTATACTTCCGGTCACTGCTGCCCACAGCCACAGGCAGCCCTGGTGGAGTGATATATCTGCCTCACTCCCTCAGTAAGTGTGGAGGACAGTGGTGACCCGTTCATAACTTGAATATTGGTCCTTAAAATTAGTGTTTTTGAATTTGAACGTTCAAGTCCCATAGACTGCAATGGGGTTCTAAATGTTCGCGCGAATGGTCGGTCTGTTCGACGGTTCTGGTGCGAACCGAACGCAGGGGTGTTCGGCTCATCCCTATTCACCGCTAAACCCTCCTTCTCAATCGTGAAATTATTTACCTCATGGGACTTCAATTTCCTGCTGAGGTAAATGACTGGGTGTTCTTCCCCATTCCATGGAACAACACTGCTCCCAAGCCAACGTCTGATGCATTAGTTTGTATAACAAAGTCCTTAGAGAAGTCTGGTGAGTACAACACTGGCTGGCTACATAAGGCTTTTTTTAAAGACTGGAACGCTGCTTCAGCCTCTGGGATCCACTTAACCAAGACAGACCCTTTTCCCTTGTGTCAGGTTGGCTAGGGGCACAGCCTGAGAAGCAAAATGGGGAATGAATCGCCAATAATAGCCAGTGATTTCCAGAAAGGCTTGTACCTTCTTCTTGCTGTTGGGACGGGCCAATTCTGTATGGCCTCGACTTTATTGACTTGGGGTTTTATCACTCCTCTCCCAATAGTGTACCCAAGATATTTGGCCTCCTCCTGTACAATGTTACACTTCTTTGGTTTGACCGTAAACCCAGCTTCCCGGAAGGAGTCTAAGACTGCTTGCACTTTTGGAAGATGCAAGACCCAATCTGTGCTATGGATAATCACATCATCCAGGTAAGGTGCAGTATACTTCTGATGGGGCCTCAGAATCTTGTCCATTTTCCGCTGGAATGTTGTCGGTGCATTCTGTAACCCAAACGGCACTATTTTACATTGGAACGCACCATCTGGGGTTACAAACACAGTTTTCTCCTTGGCCGACTTAGCCAGGGGAATTTGCCAATACCCTTTGGTGAGATTGAGCATTGTCATGTATCTGGCTGTTCCCAGCCGGTCAATCAACTCATCTATACGCGGCATGGGGTAGGTGTCAAATTCTGTAACTTTATTCAATTGTCGAAAATCGTTACAAAAACTGCCAGCTCCCATCAGGTGTGGGCACTAGTACGATGGGACTGGACCAGTCACTCTGGGACTAGTCTATCACACCCAATTCCAGCAACCTTTGAACCTCCCCATGTATTGCCTCCGAAAAA
The DNA here is from genome assembly GCA_029574335.1 of Rana kukunoris. Taxonomy (NCBI): domain Eukaryota; kingdom Metazoa; phylum Chordata; class Amphibia; order Anura; family Ranidae; genus Rana; species Rana kukunoris. The sequence goes on along the minus strand of CM056050.1, from coordinate 377,823,796 downwards.
AAGAGGAAAGGTCTGGTGTCCCCAGTGACGCACTTCCATCCCTATTACATATAGTGAAAAGAAAAAGGTTTGCCCCGGGACTTTAAATTAAGTGTGTAATGTTTCCGCCAGTAAAAATAACAATAATTGTAAAGTATATAATTTTATTCAGGTAAAATTGTTTACATGCGTAAAGTAAAATTGTTACATACATGACACCAACAATTGCCAATTGAAACAAAACGTAGACAGTAAATATTAGTACACAAGTATAGTAGTGGACATAGTACACGGGCTTCGTACTACCCGACTAGCCTAGTTTCGCAAGATTCAGCTCGCTCTTCAGGGGTGTGTAACACTGTACCTAGGATGAAAAAATATATATGTTTGGCAATCTGGCATAGTATTTGTTGGAAAGACACAGGGCAGGAGGGGTTGTAGGTCCCCATACTCACCACTGATCTTGACCATGGCTGCAAATGTGTGGCCCCAAGCTTCAGCAGCAGGTGCCTCACCTGGGAGCTGAGGGGGTGGAGTCAAAGAGGGGACCCCTCCAGGGGTCAAACGGAGAGCTGGCATGGGTATTGTGAAGAAAATAGACTTTATTCTGGATTTTCTCAGACTCTGTTTGTCTTTTAAGAACCCCTGGACCGATCTGGGTGAAATTTGGATATGTTGGTCCCCCAGATCGGGGCTATCAGGAGATATGTAATGGCAGGTATACCTTCTGTGGAAGAGGGGCGTTCTAACGTTGGGAAAATTAGGGTGCTCTCTACCTGGAGATAATTGGTTTATTCCTTAAACTGCTCTCAATATCTCAATGTGTCATGTAAATGATCTGTAGTCTGTCTTTCAAGAAGTGTTCATTGTGTGAAGTTCTATTGTTTAGCAGGTGAGAAGTTCTAAAACACCTTGTCTGGGCAAAGGACCAGTAATTAACTCATGTGGATTCTACCGGAGACAGCCGTCTGTGGCCTACAATAGGTCTCTTGAAAGGGGTCTCGTTAGTACACCATTGTATAATGATGTGGGAGGAGAATGTAATTGTATATCTGATTACATTAAGTATTTCTTTTGCTGTATATAAGTAACCTGTCTCTCAATAAAGTCATTCTATATCTGGACACCCTTCATGAAGTCTTGGCTCATGCTTGGGGATGGGGAACACTAACCATTCGGAAGAATCATCTTGGGAGACGGAAAGAAGGCCGCAGTACCCTAACCACTGCAGGTCTTAACAACTGGTGGCAAGCAGCGGGGTTGAATGGGACGCATAAAGACAACAAGTGAATGGCCCAGCATTACGAGAGACTGAAGAGGTCTACGCTAAAGGATCTGCTGGAAGCCCGAGGCCAGGTGACAAGCAACAAAAAGAAAGCTACCCTCATAGCAGAACTAATGGAGGGCGACCAAACCAGCAGCATGGCGAATGTCAGCCAGGAGGAAGCCGAGTTCCAAAAGAAGGTGATGTGGAGGCTAAACCTATATGGGCCAAATCCCACACCAGAGATGGTGACGCAAGTCCTGGAGCAGGTGAGCGCAGAACGCAGGGCACAACAGGCAAGCGTAAACCAAGGAGACAGCGCTTCCTCAGCCGGATCTATAAATGGAGGGCAGCGGAGAAAGATTAACTATGCTGCGTTTAAAAGTTTTTCGGATGGAGAAATGGAAATTGACGCATACCTACAAGACTTTGAGCGTCTAAGTGCTTTGGAGGGTCTGGAATCAGAGCAATGGGCCGCGATTCTAAGCAGCAAACTCACGGGCCGAGCAGCAGAGGCATACCGAGCAGTGCCTGACACAGCCATACATGACTACGCCAGTGTAAAGGACATTTTGCTAACCAGGTATGCCGTGACCCCAGAGACTTACAGGAAAAAGTTTTGGGCATTACGTAAAGGGGGCCGAGACTCCTACACCGAATGGGCTTTTAGGATGTATCGGGCGGCCCAAAACTGGATACAAGGCTGCCAAGCCGCGACGCTAGAGGAGGTGCTACAACTCTTCTTGCTAGAACAATTTTTTGACCACACACCTGCAGACACCAAGGTCTGGTTCAGGGACAGGAAGCCGGCCACAATCGAGGAAGCGGCCAAGCTGGCAGACGAGCATCACGAGGGAAGAAGAGGAGAGACTAGTGGAAACCGCCCCCTGGTAAGGTCCACCACCCCAACGCCTAGTCCTGTGACCTACCACCGACTGATCGCAGGACCACGCACTACACCACCTAATTTTAACCAGAAACCGCCATTGGTATGTCACCAATGCAATCGGCCAGGGCACTACAAGATACATTGCCCTCAGCGGAGCAGAGGCAATTGGGGGCGGCCACCACCACCAAGGGCAGCCGCCCATCACTATCAGCATGAACCGCTGGAAGACCACAGCCCTGAAGCTGAGCAATGGACCGTACTACATGAGGTGAACCTAGCACAAACCGAGGGGGACAACAGGGTGCACCACAGACAATGGGTCACAGTAGATGGAAAGGAGGCTGAGGCACTACGAGACTCTGGGGCCACCCTCACTCTGGTGCAACCTCACACCGTATCTGCGAAGGCGTGCACCAACAGGACTGTTGCAGTAAGAGTGGCAGGAGGCGCCATACACAAACTACCCACAGCCCAAGTGCAGCTAAATTGGGGCACCGGAGCCAAGCAGATAGAAGTAGGCATTATGTCGGGCCTACCTGCGGAAGTATTGTTGGGGAACGATTTGGGGTGCCTAACTTCACAGCTGCTTACCCCAGATTCTGCTGGAACCTGCCCTGTGACTACCAGGACGCAAGCACGCCGAGCTGGACAGACGCACTCTGAGGAACCACAGGTAGGAACCAAAAACCCTGTAGTATGCCCTGACCCTATCCCCTTCTGGGGCACTCCACAAGACTTTGGCCAAGCCCAGCAGTCAGATCCCACCTTAGCAGGTTACAGGAAGGCCGTAGGTACCCCTAAGGAAGGTAATGCTCAAGAGAACTTCCACTGGGACAAGGGACTGCTATATAGGGTCACAGGGGGAGTGGGAAGTGGGGCAGCCCAAGTTATAAAAAGACAACTAGTTGTACCCCGCAAATACAGGGCAGAGCTTCTAAAGCTCAGCCATGATATCCCGCTAGCCGGACATCTGGGTATCAAGAAAACTAAGGATCGCCTTACCCAGACGTTCTTCTGGCCAGGGATATCAAAAGACTTGCAGACGTACTGCAGGACATGTGACACGTGTCAAAGGATTGGGAAACGGGGGGACCACCCCAAGGCCAAGTTACGGTCCCTACCTATAATAGAGGAACCATTCTCCAGCGTGGCAGTAGACCTGATAGGGCCCCTCAACAAACCCAGCACCTCCGGAAGGCGCTACATCCTCACGGTGGTGGACTATGCCACCAGGTACCCTGAGGCGGTGGCGCTCCCCAACATTGAGGCGGAGACAGTAGCAGAAGCTCTAGTCAGGATCTTTTCTCGAGTAGGTTTCCCCAGGGAAATACTCTCAGATCAGGGAACCCAGTTCACGGCAACTGTCACTCAACAGTTATGGCAGAGCTGCGGGGTGAAACCGTTATTTAGCTTCCCCTACCACCCCCAGACCAGCAGCCTTTGTGAACGATTCAGCGGCACGCTTAAGCAGATGCTCACAGCGTTCACAGAGTCCTGTGGTCAATGGGAGAAATGTCTACCCCATCTCCTGTTTGCCTACCGGGAAGTGCCCCAGGCATCGACCGGGTTCTCCCCCTTCGAACTCCTATACGGAAGAAAAGTCCGGGGACCCCTGGACCTCATACGGGAGCACTGGGAGGGCAACACAGGAGAGGAAGGGATCCCGGTTTTGCCGTACGTGCTGGAGTTCCGGGACCGCCTGCGGGCACTGACCGAATCAGTTCGGGAGAGCCTACAGGCAGCCCAGAAACGACAGAAACAATGGTATGACCGGAGAGCCCGAGATATGAACCTGGAAGTAGGGCAAAAAGTATTAGCCCTCGGACCATCCAAAAAGGACAAGCTACAGGCAGCGTGGCAGGGGCTATTCAAAGTGGTGATACGGATTAGCGACACCACCTATATTGTGGCCAAATGTTCGGATGAAAGGAGCAGACAAGCCTTTCATGTGAACATGTTGAAACCGTACTTCGAGCGCTCTGAGGACGTGGCCACTATCTGTGCCCCGTCCACTGGCGCTAGAGAAGGACTTCCCTTACCTGACCGGCTGGCAGCTAACCAAGGTAACCTAGAGCAAGTTGGGTTGGGAGAGAAACTAAATCTCACCCTGAAACCCGAGAACTGCCATGGGGGCATGGCAGAGGTTCAATACCTAGGGCCTAGAGTAGGGTCTGGGAAACAGGGCCCCGAACCCGCGAAAGTAGAGGCCATAGCCAATTGGCCCCAGCCCCACACCAAAGCGCAGGTATTGGCGTCCCTAGGCACCACCGGGTATTATACAAAGTTCGTCCCGGAGTGTAGCACCCCAGCGAAATTCCTCACCAACCTGACCAAAAGGTCCCCACCCAAGCAGGTAGCCTGGTTCTCGGAGTGTGCATTGGCGTTCCAGGGACTTAAGACGGCATGGAGCACCCGGTGGCATACCTCAGCGGCAAGTTATTACCTTGGAAGGTCAGCTATGCCACCATGGAAACAGAATGCCTGGCTCTAGTATGGGCCTTAAAGAAGCTCCAACCGTACCTTTATGGCCGTGCCTTTACCATTCTCACTGACCACAACCCCCTCATCTGGCTCAACCGAGTCTCTGGAGACAATCCCCGGTTGCTGCGCTGGAGTCTAGCGTTGCTACCTTACAATTTCAAACTGCAAAACCGCCCGGGCAAGCAGAACGGCAATGCGGATGGACTTTCACGCCAAACCGGCTTGGAAGTATAACTTTGACCCGGACATCCCCTAGCCAACCCGGCAGGGTCTAGGCGGGTATGCCGACCCATGGAACTAAGGGGGAGTATTGTGAAGAAAATAGACTTTATTCTGGATTTTCTCAGACTCTGTTTGTCTTTTAAGAACCCCTGGACCGATCTGGGTGAAATTTGGATATGTTGGTCCCCCAGATCGGGGCTATCAGGAGATATGTAATGGCAGGTATACCTTCTGTGGAAGAGGGGCGTTCTAACGTTGGGAAAATTAGGGTGCTCTCTACCTGGAGATAATTGGTTTATTCCTTAAACTGCTCTCAATATCTCAATGTGTCATGTAAATGATCTGTAGTCTGTCTTTCAAGAAGTGTTCATTGTGTGAAGTTCTATTGTTTAGCAGGTGAGAAGTTCTAAAACACCTTGTCTGGGCAAAGGACCAGTAATTAACTCATGTGGATTCTACCGGAGACAGACGTCTGTGGCCTACAATAGGTCTCTTGAAAGGGGTCTCGTTAGTACACCATTGTATGATGATGTGGGAGGAGAATGTAATTGTATATCTGATTACATCAAGTATTTCTTTTGCTGTATATAAGTAACCTGTCTCTCAATAAAGTCATTCTATATCTGGACACCCTTCATGAAGTCTTGGCTCATGCTTGGGGATGGGGAACACTAACCATTCGGAAGAATCATCTTGGGAGACGGAAATAAGGCCGCAGTACCCTAACCACTGCAGGTCTTAACAGGTATAATGATGTATCTAATAGTCCATACAAGGTATAGGCTGTAAACATAAGTAAGTATTATCAGATATCCAAAGTAGTAAAGTAGTATCAATCAGTATTAACATAAAATTATGTCTGAATGAGAAGCCTAAGCTTAAAATAGTATCGAGATGGTTAGAGACATGAGATATCAAGGTGATACAAGCAGATGACAGGATAGAAAATAGGTGAACTGTGAGGCATTGTACACACAAGGGAATAAATCCGCTGAATATGGTCTGACAGACCATTTCAGCCGAAAAATCCGCTCGTGTGTAGGGGCAAACGGACCATTCAGGCCGGATTCCTCCGGCGGAAAAATTTCAAAGCATGCTTTGGAATTTTTCCGCCAGATAGCTGCCCGTCAGATATGTCCGCTGGTTAGTACGGCAAACCAGCGGACATATCTGCCCGCACATGATTTCTGAGACTTTCCCCTTGTTACGGTGGTCAACCAACCAATAGTGATCCTTCTCCTTTACGCCACGTATTCTTGGGTCCTTTCGCAGGCTTTGAAGCATGAGGGAGCCCATGCACAGCAAATTTGCAGAGGTATGAGAAGCAGACTGTTTGGGGTCACTGAGGATTACAGTATCTGTAACTGCCTTCTCCCAGCCATGTACTACTACCAAGGTTTCTGGGGATGGAAAACCATCTCTTACTGTTTTATGCATGTCTTCCTCTGCTTCAATGCCTCCAAAACTGCCAGAATCCTCTTCCTCCTCCACCCTGTGTGTTCTGTAGTGTAGGAAAAATGATTTCTGCATAAAGTGGGCCTTTTCCTCCTCTTCCTCCCACTGCTCTGCCTTGAGTGCCCTGTCCATAATGCCATGCAGAGTCTGCTCACGCAGGAACACAATAAGGATTGTGTCACTGATGCATGCATTGTCACTGCTTGTCACGGCTCACCATCCTCCTCAAATGGTGACAGTACAGTGCATACATTCTCTGTGAGCAGCCATTGTCATGGAGAAAAAAAGCTGAGCCTGTCTTTGTGCCATACTCACACAGGTACTTGTAGACGACCCTCTGCTGCATGTGCATCTGCTGTAGCATTGCCAAAGTCAAGTTCCACCTGGTGAGCAAGTCACAAATCAGGCGGATTATGGGCAGGTGGAATTCCTGCTGAATTTCAGTCAACTGAGCACTGGCTGTGTATGACTGCCTGGAATGGAGTGACTTTTCTGGCCTTCTTTATCAGATCTTCTAAACCTAGGTACCTATTTAGGAAATGCTGCACCACCAAGGAGCTACTCTTGAAGTAGCAAGTCTGGGAAGTTTAGTATAAATCTTTTACTCCCCCCTGCATCCGTCTTTTAAAAAACTGAAGCACTGACCGACATGGAACGTGTGTGATTGCGGGAGTGAAAAAGTCCTAGTAATGGTCAAGAAGGGTAAAGGTCGCCCAGTCACCACGTCACACAAGGAGACAAATTTTGTAACGTTTTTTTCCCGCCAGATGGTGAACGACTTATTATCCAGACCAAGGGGAAAGCTGGTGTTCCCCTGTATTGGCAGGTAGATTGACATGTAAGGGGAGAGCATTAGTGTTTATAAAATATAGCGAATATTCGTAAATATCGAATATTCGTGATATTTTATCCAAAAAAAAAATAGCGAAATTTCGCAATCATTTTCGCTTTCGCATATGCGAAATTTCGCTATTTTTTTTTTTTTATAAAATATAGAGAATATTCGTAAATATCGAAATTCGCAATTTTTTTTTTATAAAATATCACAAATATTCGATATTAACAAATATTCGCGAATATTCTTCAAAATATTCGCGAAATATCGCGAAATTGAATATGGCGTATTCCGCTCATCACTAGAGAGCATGAGGCTCTTCCGGACTTCCCTCCAGGCGATAGCAGTGTCTCTCAGCAGGAGGTTGTGTTGGTACAGAGGTGGGACTGATTTCTATTTGCAGTGAAGAAGGGCCGCTAGTGAATATGGATGGGCCATTGCAGCCTCCATAAAGTAGTTGGAATAGCGGGAGGTTTGCGAAATCCAGTCTAGGCTAATTCTCCGAAGACATGCTAGATTGTAAGTCCGTACATTCGGAAGACTAATACCCCCTTTGCGTCTGGGAAGATAGAGTTTTTTTAAAGCTATGCATGGTCTTTTGCCTTGCCAAAATAATTTAGTTACAGGAGAATTGAGGTCTTTGACATCTTTATGATGAAGGAGTAGAGGTATAGTTTGCATTGGGTAATAATAATAACAATCTAGCAAAACTGACCATTTTTAGCAGGTGCCATCTTCCCAGGAGCGAGAGGGGCACATCCATCCAGTTAATCAATTCCTGAGTGATTTTCATAATCAGGGGGGGTAGTTGAGGTGGTATAAAGAGGAAGGCAACTTCCCTATTTTGATTCCAAGATAGGTGATGTGAGACTTGGCGACTGAGAAGATAGTTATGGACCCAGGGAGGATTAGTTGTAGTTCCTATGGGGAGAATTTCGCTCTTGCCATAATTTATGTGGAGGCCTGAGTATGATCTAAATTTGTCAAACACTCTTTTAATGGTGGGCATGTCCGAGGAGGGGTTGGCTGAAAATATAAGGACATCATCTGCAAATAGGGAGGTGCGGAGATCGTGTTGGCCAATTTTGATGCCATTCAGGGAGGCTATGTAAGCTAGGTATCTGGAAAGGGGTTCTAAAGCGATGTTAAAGAGGAGAGGGGATAGGGGACAGCCCTGCCGAGTGCCCTTGTGAAGGCGGAATTCATTGGAGAGTAGGCCTGCCGCCACTAACCTGGCTGAAGGGGCATTGTACATGGAGGTAATGAGATGGGTGTATCAAGGAGGGGAGAATGTCAGTGGCAATCATTTTGGTTTAATAGGAATATGGGTCTATAGGAGCCTGGGTCTTGGGGATCTTTCCCCTTCTTGGAAAGTAATATAATAATGGCCTGATTGCCCGTTTGTAAGTATAAGCCACCGGACCATATACCGTTGTAAACCTTGTGGAGACTGGGTTCTAGATATGTGGGTTCCCGTTCGTAATGAATGGATTTTCGTACGAATTTGTTAGTATTCGTACATTCGTATCAATTTGAACATCCGAACAGCTGAAAGACGAACAAACGAAAATACAAACGTACGATTGGACAATCTTACTAAAATACGAAACGCCGAAAAAGCAAAAGAACGAAAATTACATCTATAATGAACAATTTGCATTCCGCATTTTAAATCTTTTGTCTGTTAGTAATTTCATTCGTATGTTCGTATTTTCATTTGTGTGTTTTGTAAATCCGTTCTGTTCGTAAATTTGTGTACTTGTAAGTTGTAACGTTCTTTCGAATGGGCAGTGTAGTTAGTGAGTGATGTATCTTACTTAATATCTTAGCCAATCAGCTTATCTCTTTTGTGCTGAGTCACATTGTTGACAAAAAGTCTGACCGTGTTTTCCGGGGCTTAAGAGAAAGCATATCTTAATATGGATTAGCCGCGTGTTGCTATGTATTTACAAAAGTACAAAATTACGAATCCATTAAACGAAAATTATTATATAACAAAATTACGAATTTCGAATCAACGAACATAAATTAGACAGAATTACGAATCATTCAGTATAAACGAAAATAAAAATGTTACAAAAACACGAACGGATCCGAATAGGAAAACTTGCGTCTTACAAAATACGAACGGGTCCGAATAGGAAAACTTGAATCTTACGAAATTACGAATCTTTACGAATCTACGGAACGAGACGAAACGGAACAAAAAAATATGAACATTTTTGTTGTGCACATGTCTACTGGGTTCTGTGATATGTTGTATTGTTTTGTAAAACTTTGCACAGAGAGATGTAAGAGGGTAGGAGGAGCTGGAGATCTGCACAGAGAGCAGAGAGTAAAAGGGGGGGATAATTGCAGGAGCACTGTAATGTAAAGGTTATATGTGCAATAAGTAAAGACAAAAATTAGCTGCCAACACAGCTGAGACAAAGCAAAAACTGGTGAATATGAAAAAGTGTAACGCTTATTTTTGTGAAAAAGTCAGTTAACAACACATATCAAATATTGCAAACATACATATATATGAAATCTTAATTTTAGTGACACCAAGTGACCGAGTGTTATTCCTTGAAAAAAAAAACTATCGGAAAGAAGCAGTCCTCTATTGTGACCACACACAAATAACAGTCCAAAAGTGTAGAAAAACTACAAGGTTGAAATGAAGAGTCCCACATGGATGTGACCCTCTCTGTGAAAGGATAGAGACACCACCAATGTAAGGAGGAGGCTTACCAGATGGTGTTGACTTGGTGAGGTTTTTACCACCCAAGTCAAAACAGGCTTATATAATCAGTCAGCAATATGTATCCAGCTGGTCCTGAATTCACATGTCATTCGGCACCGCAAATTCCAGTAAACAGCAGGAAGTGTATATACATGTAGTCTTGTTGGAGCTAGAGATGTGGTAACCATATAACATGCGCAATGGAAAAAAAAAACTCACATAGTATTATACCGTACAAGGTAGCATTTATTAACCTCTTTCCCACCGTGCCATAAGCATTTTACTGCTACGGCGCGGCGGGGTTATCTTGGGACGATGTCCCTGGGACGTCGTCCTTCACTTTCACGATTGTGCGACCCCTGGGACGTGCTCGCGAAAGTGTCCGTGCTCGCCGGGTCTAGAAGACCCGGCGCATCACGGATCACGGTAAATTGCCGCTGATCGCGGCCGTTTACCACGTGATCGCGCCGTCGAATGACGGCGCGATCACTTGTAAACAAACCGGCGTCATTTGATGACGCCGGTTCCTCCCTCCCCTGCGTCTCCTCTCTGTACAGTGTGCGAGGAGAGGGGGGGGAGCGGGGTGTCAGCAGCTGAGCTGTGGCTGGATCTGTGACAAATGCAGTCACAGATCCAGCCATCCCTCAATCCATCCCAGCTCTGCAATCCCCAGTACCCAGCAATCCCCCCAGTACCCAGCAATCCCCCCAGTACCCAACAATCCCCCAGTACCCAACAATACCCCAATACCCAGCAATACCCCAGTACTCAGCAATACCCCAGTACTCAACAATACCCCAGTACTCGGCAATACCCCAATACTCGGCAATACCCCAGTACTCGGTAATACCCCAATACTCGGCAATACCCTAGTACTCGGCAATACCCCAGTACTCAACAATACCCCAGTACTCAACAATACCCCAGTACTCAACAATACCCCAGTACTCGGCAATACCCCAATACTCGGCAATACCCCAATACTCGGCAATACCCAATACTCGGCAATACCCCAATACTCGGCAATACCCCAGTACTCGGCAATACCCCAGTACACGGCAATACCCCAATACTCGGCAATACCCCAGTACTCAGCAATACCCCAATACTCGGCAATACCCCAATACTCGGCAATACCCCAGTACTCGGCAATACCCCAGTACTCTGCAATACCCCAATACTCGGCAATACCCCAATACCCTGCATGATACTTTGCAATACCCCAATACTCGGCAATACCCCAGTACTCGGCAATACCCCAGTACTCGGCAATACCCCAATACTCGGCAATACCCCAGTACTCGGCAATACCCCAATACTCGGCAATACCCCAATACTCGGCAATACCCCAGTACTCGGCAATACCCCAATACTCGGCAATACCCCAATACCCTGCATGATACTTTGCAATACCCCAATACTCTGCAATACCCTGCGCGATACTCTGCAATACCGCCTATGGGGATTTTTAAGTAGCGAAGTTTGGCGCCATTCCACGAGTGTGCGCAATTTTGAAGTGTGACATGTTGGGTATCTATTTACTCGGCGTAACTTCATCTTTCACATTATGAAAAAAAATTGGGCTAACTTTACTGTTTTTTTTTTTTTTTTTTGCGTTTAATCCTTCTTTATTTAGGAAATATTAGTTTTACAGCAAAAGTTACTTATCCATTACATTGAAACAAACCATATAAACAGAACATTAACTTATTATCTCGTAGTCCTTTATATTCGTTTAAGACTCAGGGGGAGATTTGGAGATAGCAGAGTAGAGGTGGGTGCAGGCTAGTAGTTTACATCTAGGGTTATCCTGACTACAGGGCCCTATATTATCTCCTGAAGTTTCTCCTCCAGGTTTGAGTTCCCCCTCTAAATAATGGGGTGTTATATTCCCCTGTTTTCTCCAGCCTCACCCTATTATCCATCTTTAATTGTCCTTTTTACCCCAGCCTCCCCCCTGTCCTTAGTTCCATTTTTAGTTCCCATATTCTCTTGTGTTACCATATCTCCTTTTATTTCCTTCTTCCCACCCTGACCTCCCCCACCCCCCCAAACCCCCCCCCCCGTTTCTCCCTCCTCTCCCCTCTCATAGGGCAGAGCTCTTTATCCAATTTCTTAGGGCCTCTCTCACTCCCGTTCCGCCACTCCCCTCCCCATCAACTTCCTCCCTTCTTCTGAGTACATGAATGCGTTCCATGTTCCCCAGGTCATATTATATTGTTCCTTTCTATCGTGGGCTAATAATACCACGTCTTCTATTGCACAAATATTCCTCACCCTATAGAGCCAGTCGGTTATCGTGGGGGGGTTATTTTTTTTCCAATTTTGAGTTATCCCAGCCTTAGCTTCGTTGATCATATGGCATATGATCGATTTCTTATATGTTTTTATTGGAATCTGTGTTAGGTGCAGCAGACAGAAAGCTGGATCGTCCTGTATTTGATATGTTGTAAATTTTTGGGTTATCCTTAGTAGTGTTGCTCACGAATATTCGTATTGCGAATATTCGGCTCGAATATGGCATATTCGAGTATTCGCGATATATTCCGAATTTCGCGGTGAATATTCGCTATTTTGAATATTCGTATTTTTTCAATTTTTTTTTAGAACAGATCACATCTTAGAGATCCCCATCGACGTCTAAAAGCATTGCTGGTATGATTAGAGACCTTGGGCCGAGTAGCTGCAGCGATCATTTTATATTGCCAAAAAATCGCAATGCGATTATTCGGCAATAGCGATATCGCGCGATTATTTTCGAGAAATTCGCAATATTGTTTTTAGCTAAAATAACACATATATTCGATTTCAGAGTGTTACTGTCGAAATTCCGCAATCAATTTCTCATTCGCATTTTTGCGAAATTACGATAAAATATCAAGAATATTCTGAGCCAATCAGAGTGCTCCTTCCGCATTTGCCGAATATTCGCAATTATTTTGTATTGTAATATATCACGAATATTCTGAGCCAATCAGAGTGCTCCATTCCGCATTTCTCGAAATTTCGCAATTATTTTGTATTATAAAATATCACGAATATTCTGAGCCAATCAGAGTGCTCCATTCCGCATTTCTCGAAATTTCGCAATTATTTTGTATTATAAAATATCACGAATATTCTGAGCCAATCAGAGTGCTCCTTCCGCATTTGCCGAATATTCGCAATTATTTTGTATTGTAATATATCACGAATATTCTGAGCCAATCAGAGTGCTCCATTCCGCATTTCTCGAAATTTCGCAATTATTTTGTATTATAAAATATCACAAATATTCTGAGCCAATCAGAGTGCTCCTTTCGCATTTGCCGAATATTCGCAATTATTTTGTATTGTAATATATCATGAATATTCTGAGCCAATCAGAGTGCTCCATTCGGCATTTCTCGAAATTTCGCAATTATTTTGTATTATAAAATATCACAAATATTCTGAGCCAATCAGAGTGCTCCTTCCGCATTTCTCGAAATTTCGCATTCGCATTCTCAATAGCGAAATTTCGCAATCATTTCATTTACAAAAAATATCGCGAATATTCGCATTTAACGAATATATCTCGAATATTCGACTATATATTCGAGATATATCGCGAAATCGAATATGGCATATTCTGCTCAACACTAATCCTTAGTACTTCCTGCCAGTATTTCCTAATCTTTGGGCAGGTCCAGAATAAATGGTACATGGTTCCCCTATCTTTCTTGCATCTCCAACAGGTATCTAAGGTTCCCGGAAACACCCTACTCAATTTCTCTGGTGTATAGTACCATCTATTTAATATTTTATAATTTAATTCTTGGAGCCTAGTACTTATTGATGTTTTCATGCTTAAATTAATTATTTTTTGCTGCTGAGTTTGTGAGAAATCCCTCTCCATATCTCTGGCCCATTCTCTTATAGATGGTATCTCCTGGCCTTCTAAAGGTGTTATTCCTAGCCTATACATCCTAGATAATAGTTTATCTGGGGGTTCCTGGTTTTCACAATATCTTTCAAATTGTGTTAATTCCCTTTTGTATCTACTTGTTGGTCCCAGGGAGTTCAGGAAGTGACACAATTGTACCGCTTGCCAATTTTTAACCCCATATCTTCCTTCCTGGAGTACCAATGAGGATACAGTTGGCCATCTGTCTCGTTCTGAGAAATGTGCTATCTGTGTAAGGCCCCTCTCTCTGAGATTCCTGTATGCTCCTTTCTCCATACCTGGTGGAAAACATGGGTTTCCTAATACTGGATACAGGGGGAAAAAAGCTTGAGGTGTGTTTACCTAACTGGCATATCTTGTGGCCTATTGCTAGCGTCGTCCCTATAATTGGATGTTTTTTTAATTGTGTCGGCAGTGTTTGATAGCACCAAAGTGCTCTTTGCAGTGGGACTTGACTGATTTCTTGTTCGAGGTCTACCCATAGCTTTGATCCTATACTCCTGCCCCATTCTATAATCCTACCCATATGGACCGCTTGATAATATTTAGTTACATTTGGTATTGCTAAGCCTCCATTACTCTTAGGTAAGAACATCCTACTCCTACTGATCCTGGGTTTTTTCTTAGACCAAATGAACTTGAAAAGCAGCCTATTTACTTGAAGTAAAAAGGCAGGGGGGATCTTAATTGGTATTGTTTGAAGCAAATATAGTATTCTAGGGAGTATGCCATTTCTTCAAAGTATCCTTGATTATATTCATCAATGGAGGGAAATTTACTTCAAAAATGTTACCTAATTTTGGTGGGATATGTATCCCCAGATATTTCAGGGCTGTCTTAACCCACTTAAATTTAAAATTAGGTTTTAGGGTTTGTTGTAAGCCCCCGGTAATTCCACACTCATTGCTTCTGATTTCTCATAATTAATTTTTAGATTTGCTAATTTCCCATACTCCTCTATTTCTCTCATCAAATTCTGTAGTGATTCCCGGGGGTGAGATATGGTGAACAGCATATCGTCTTCCAATGCAGAAATGTTATATTCTCTGCCCCCTATATCTAATCCCCGGACTCTCGGGTTTTGCCTAATCCTATTCAACAGAGGTTCCAATGTCAAAACATATAATAGCGGGGACAATGGACACCCCTGTCTTGTTCCATTTAATATTTTAATAGGCTCTGAGAGGATCCCATTTACCTTGATTAATGCTTGAGGTGTAGTATATACCCCCATAATCCATCTATACATATGTTCTCCTAATCCAATATGTCTTAGTACTCCTGCCATAAACTTCCAATTGACTCGGTCAAAGGCCTTTTCGGCGTCTGTACTCAAAAAGATTGAAGGTGTTTTGGTTTCCCTTGCCCAGTGTACCAGGTTCAATACTTTGATAGTATTGTCCCTGGCTTCCCGGGTTGGGATAAAACCCACCTGATCTGGATGTATTAGCTGTGTCAAGAGGGGCTGTAGTCGGGCTGCTATTAATTTAGTAAAAAGTTTTAGATCTGTGTTCAACAATGAGATCGGCGATAGCTACCGCACTCCGCCGGGTCCTTCCCTTCTTTGAGAATCACCGCAATATGTGCCATGAGGGCTTCCGGGCGGAGTGCGGTAGATCGGCCGATCTCATTGAACATCCTAATCATGTATGGTCCAAGGACGGGGTAGAAATGCTGGTAATACTGAATAGAAAACCCATCTGGGCCTGGAGCTTTCCCTTTTTTAACCATTTTCATAACTCCTTGGAGTTCCTCCATTGAGATGGGTCTGTCCAGATTCTCCCTTTCAGTTGAGGGTATTCTTTTAAGATGTGCTGAGGATAAATAGTCCTCTATCCTTCCTCTAGGGATATCTATTTGTTCTAAGTTGTATAGGGAGGAATAGTATTCTCTAAATCTCTGCGCTATATCTTTAGGGAGTGACATTATCTGGCCATTCTTGCCCTTGATATGTGGTATATACACAGTATTCCTAGTGTCTTTCAATTTCCCTGCTAAGACTTTACCGCACTTGTCACCTAATTCGTATGTTATCCTTCTGCCTACTTGAATAATCGCTTTAGCTTTATACCTCAGTAGGTCCGCTAACTCCCTCCTTTTATGTCCTAATTCTTCTCCTACGTTTATTGACTGTGTACCTTTATGTTGCATTTCCAAGGTTTGGATATCTATCGTTAGTTTCCTAACCTGATTTTCCCGCATTCTTTTTATTCTTGCCCCATGCTTTATCAATAATCCCCTCATCACTGCCTTGTGGGCCTCCCACACCACACTTGGGTCGCTCCCCGGGGTATCCATGGTCGGAAAGTATTCTCCTAGTTCCTTTTCTACTGCCTCTTTAACCTCTGGGGTCTGTAGTAAGCTTTCATTCAGACGCCAACGATACCCCGTGGAGAGAGCCTTACCTGATATTATTATGTCGATTGCCACTGGGGCGTGGTCTGACCAAGTTATATTCCCAATGTTTACTTCCTCCACTCCCGTCAATAGATAGTGAGGAATCAAAAAATAATCCAACCGGGAATACCTTTTATGTGGATTAGAATAAAAGGTATAATCTCTCTCCTCCCCATGGAATATCCTCCAAGCGTCAACCAGATGCATTTCTTTTAACTTTCGCAGGACTCGCCTCCTAGATTTTCCTGATAGAGAAGAAGACCCTAGAGATGTATCTAATTTGGGGTCCAGTGTCATGTTAATATCTCCTCCTAGGATCAGCTTCCCTTCTATGAATTTGTCTAATTTAGACAGTACTTTAATCAGGAAGGTATCTTGATACGTATTAGGTGTATATACAGTAGCTAATGTTACTTTCTCGTCTCCTAAGGTACCTTTTAAAAATATATACCTTCCATTTTCGTCTATCTGTTTTTCCGTTAGTGACCAGGCAATCTGGTTGGATATTAGTATAGCCACTCCTTTAGACTTAGATGTTGGGCTAAAGGCGTGGTAGGCACAGGGGAAGAATCTATTTTGTAAATAGGGTAACCGACTGGCTCTAAGATGGGTTTCTTGGACAAAGGCCACGTCTGAGCGCATTTTTTTGAGTTCGCTAAGGAGCATTCTCCTTTTTTCTGGGGTGTTTAGTCCCTTAACGTTAAAAGTGGTAATCCTTATACCCCCCATCTTTGCAGCCAGGGATCCTCTCTTTTCCTCTCCTCCCCCCCCCCTCTTCCCCTAGAACCAGGGAGACGAGGCTGAGTGAAAGAGGGAGGAAGGAGAGGGTACCACGTCAAAGAGAGGAGAGAGAAGAGAGAAAAAAAAAAAGAGAAGGCCCCCCCCCACCCAATCCCCTTACTTATTGACAGTGAGGATCGAGAGGGTTTAGTACAAAGACCCCCCCCTCTACCCCAGAGCCAATTTAGCTCCTACTTGCTTACTCTAATACCCTATCCCCTGAGTATTCCCCTGAGTAATTCCCTATCGGGGGGTACTGGTTACGCACGCTCCTGTACCGAGGTGCCCCCGCACCTTCCAGCCCTCCTTCCAACTCCACTTTATTTAAATCATACTATATATTATATTACCTATCTTTGTTAATCCCTGGATCTCGAGTTATCCTAATTTAATTCCTCCCCCTTCTCTCCCCTCCCCCCTCCCTCCCACCCACCTCATATTATTGCCCCACTAATGAGCTACTCATTCTCCCTAGGTACCTAATCGTTAATAACTCCAGGGTAGTGTCCTCCCTCCCCCGAATGGCTTCACCATATGTAGTTATTCCCCCCCCCCCCATTCCCAATACTGAGGTTAAATCACTCTATAGAATGTATGTACCAATTATTCATATAGTATTCTCACGGTACATAATAAATATAATCTGTAATACAGTATTCTTACAGTAGTTCAAAAAGGGAAAGGAAAAAACAAACTAGTTTTATAATACATTCTAAGACATCATACGTGGCACGTCTCAATCCGTGCCCTATCCAAATAATTTTCCCCAGGTCCAATTCTCGTACATGTTCTCGTACATGTTCATAATACAATAATAATACATTAATAATACACTAATAATACATTGATAATTCCAGATAAGTTGTATTGATCCTTGTACCTAGGTTATCAATAAACCTGCTTGGAGTCAGGGAACCCCCCCCCCCCTCAGCACAACAGAAAAAGGTACCAACAATTAAAAAAAAAAAAAGGAAAAAAGGGAGAAAAGTCTAGTCTCTCTCAGAGGTCCGAAAAAGAAAGGGGGAGGGGAGAAAGGGGCAGCCAACAAGTCCTCAAATTTTAATTATTCCTCAAGATTGGCTGTCTCCAATCCACCACCTCAAAAGGGTTGATGAAGAAAAGAGGAAAGGACGGCCGCACTCCAAGGATTTTCAAACGAAAAAAATTGTCTTTATTGTAAATCCAAAAACATGTACAGTCACAGCAATCACAGAAAACAGGACAGCCGACGCGTTTCGCACTCGACCAAAAGGGTTGATCCCCAAAAAGAAGAAAAGTTCCGGCAAGTCATTTTTGGAGGGCAGCCAAAATGTACCTGTGTCTTGTTTTCTGATTAGTACTGATATTGGATACCTCCATCTGTATGTTCCCCCTAGTTCCCTTATTCGATCTAATATGGGGCGTAACATAGCTCTCCGTTGCAGAGTAGCACTTGATAGATCTGGTAGTATCTTCAACTGAGCTCCATTAAATTCTATAGTCCCCATGTCCCAAGATTTCCTTAATATTGCCTCTTTTTGTCTAAAGTAATGCAGTCTACATATCACATCTCGAGGCCGAGAGCTATCTTTGGGCTTGGGGCCTAGGGCCCTATGAACTCTGTCCATCTCAAGATTTAAGGGTAGAGCATCTTTCAATAATACCAGAAAAATATTTTTTACCATCTCTTGGAGGTCTTCTGGGACTGCTGCTTCAGGGATACCTCGTATGCGTAAATTATTCCGTCTGTTCCTGTCTTGGATTTCCTCTAGTTGTAGCTGTAGGGAGTTGATCACATCTAATTGCTTATTTCTTTCCTGTTCCAGTGTCATCACACGCAGTGTGAGGTCTTTGGAGGTACTTTCATTCATTGTCGTGCGTTTTTCCAAGCCCTGAACCTCCCCTTTAATCTCTTCCATATCTCTGCAATGGGCTTCCTCTATTTTCGTAATTAGTGTAGTGATGTCCTCTCTTGTTGGTAATGCCTGGATCAGGGATTTTAAGGTCTCAAGCTCACTCTTCCCCCCTTCACTCAGCCTAGAGGGGGGGTCGCTCCCCCCTGTATTGATCACCCGGGGGCTTTGAGGGGCTATCTGTAGTGTCTCCACATCTGCCCGCACCTCTAGCCTTGGGATGGTAGTCTGTGTTTGTATCTGCAGACTCTCCAGGCTCTGACCCTGCTCACCCCCTTTCTCCATTTTAGAAAAATAGCTCTGGATCTCCAGATGGCCCGCTAGGTTGGGTGGCTGTATTAACAATGCGGTCCTCCGGGATGTATGTGTGTCTCTAGATCTAGCTGCACACATACCTCCCCTCCACTTTCCACATATAGTTTTTAATTTTTAAGCTTTGTGCTGCGCGCTCCTCTCGGCGTCTCCCCAAGGCACTTAGAAGCTTGGAAGCCTGACCCCTCTACACCGTTTTTTTTTTTTCCCCCTTTACTCTACTATTATCCACTCCTCCCCAGCAGTGATTCGTAGAGCATGGGGCTCACGTTATCTGGTTGGGCTAGGCTGGGATAGATCCACCACGCAGCTCACTGCAGCTCGCTGCACACCGCACACAGCCACCTATACAGCTATGGAGCTATGGTGCTTCACACACGCAGTCTCCCAACCTGCACCTTCGTTCCTACTCCTGTCTCCGGTCTCCTCAGCTTTTCCCTCTCCGCGTCTGGTTCCTTTTACTTTTGATTTTGCTGGGGTCAGAAGAGTCTTATCCACACCGCTAACATGCGGACCATGTAGCCAGCAGAGGGCGGGGACACAGGCTGCGACAGGCAGCGGGAGCAGCGGGAGGGCGATAGGCGGGCTTTAAGCACAAACGACGCCCAACGGCTCCAGGGACAGTCCGGGGGATTTCACTGGAAATTTCGCCGAATTTCACCGACAGCAGATCACCTTCCTCGGGCTACAGATATGTGTCACGCACGGAAGGCATGGAGGTAGCGGGAGCTCACACCTTCACAACCTCACTCGGCCATGCGCAAACCACGCCCCCCCCCCCCCGTTTTGTTTTAAGCACAAAACACTTTTTTTTAAAACACGCGTTCAATAAATTTCTGCGAAAATACCGTGCGAGATAAAAAGTTGTAACGGCCGCCATTGTATTCTCTGGGGTCTTTGCTAAAAAAGCATATATAATGTTTTGGGGTTCTATGTAATTTTCTAGCAAATAAATTATGATTTTTCCATGTAGGAGAGAAATGTCAGAATTGGTCTGGGTGTTCCAGAACGCCTGATGGCGTTCCCTGCATGTTGGGCCTCTGTATGTGGCCACGCTGTGTAAAAGTCCCACACATAGGGTATCGAAATACTCGGGAGGAATAGCAGAATGTGTTTTGGGGTGTAATTTGTGGTATGCATATGATGTGTGTGATAAATAACCTGCTAATATGACAGAAACAAGTTTTTTTTATTTTTTTTTACAGAATTTTCAGTCGTTTTTCTTTTATAGCACAAAAAATAAAAAACCCAGAGGTGATCAAATACCACCAAAAGAAAGCTCTATTTGTGTGAAAAAAAGGACAAAAATTTCAAATGGGTACAATGTTGTACATAAAGCTGAAAATTGGTCTGGTTAGGAAGGGGGTTTAAGTGCCCAGTGGTCAAGTGGTTAAAAAGATTAAAAAAACGAACACTCACATTTGGAAGAACATCATAGGCATATCACAAAGTGCAACAGCGATGTGTGTGAATGGGTCCCACCGACGCGTTTCAACTAAACAGTCATCATGACTCAGCTTTAAATTGGCTGCTCAGTCTTAAATGCCCGGGCCTAATTTTTTTGTCCCAGTTTGGGCCTGACTGAGCATGAATGAGTATGGCTGGGGATGGATGGGATGGCTGAGCATGAAGGAGTATAGCTGAGTATGGCTGAGCATGGATGGGGATGGATGGGATGGATGTATAAGTGTAATAATGGGCACAGAGTAGCGCTGTGGGTACTACAGATCCAGCCCACAGCACTGTTGTAACCGTCTCTCCCCCCTCCTCTCACACTCTACCATTCTGTACTGAGAGGGGAAGAGCTAAGCCGGGCATGTGCCGGCTTGTTTACAAGTGATTGATCATTAATTTGACCAAGCGATTGCATGGTAAAGGGCCGCTGTCACCAGACCTTTACTTTGATCCGTGATCACGGATATTCCTGGGTTATGGATATTCCCGGGTGCACACCCCAGGAGGCACGGGGGGAAAGAGCTGTGCTGTAGCCATCATTTGGCTATAGCGCGGTTGTTAAGTAGTTAAACAATTACAAACATCAGCATTCTAGCATGCCTTACATGTTTTGTCAATTTACTTTTTTAAGTCTCGGTTCACACTATGAATCGCATGTGAATCGCACAGGAACTGCACTGTGCAATTCACATGCGATTCAGTGCGGTGTAATTTGAGACCATTCATTTTAAATGTGCTCAAATCGCACTGATTTGCACCAAAGACATGTATGCATGTTTTTTGGTGCCACACAACTGAATCTCATGGTTGTTTTGTATCATGCAATCCAGTGTGATCCGGTGCAGGCAAACACACTGCATTTGCAACCTATGTTTGGGGTGTCGTTAACTTTGTATTGTCACCCGCAGCAGATCACAAGGGCAGTGCAATTGGAATGCAGTGCAGGAAATCAGCATGGATCACTGCATTTTCTGCACTGCATTAATATGAACCTAGCCTAAGGCAAATAAGGTAAATAATGCAAAAAAATAAAAAAAACTTGTAGAAAACAATAAATAGTTTCCATTTAAGGGCCTGCTGCCTCTCAAAATATAACGCTAATGCAGAATTGCAGAATGAACATTACCCGATTAATTATTCCCACAGAGCTTGCTGATGCAATGTTTGCTTTCTGTCTGAAGATATTAATGACAATGAAGCAAATTCAAACCAACAAAACTCCTGCTCAAAACATGCTTAGTTTTGTTCTAATAGTGACCAATTCCAAATATATTGCTAAATAAGTCATGAACTACTTCTATTTTAATATAGCCAATAAACTGTCAAAAGTCACTGGTTCATATTTATGTAGAGTTTAAAAAATAAATAAATAACTGGAGGCCTTGAATTATGCATGGGTTCACGCTAAAGCATAGGTGTTGATGGAAGCTAACATATGATGATAGTAGATAGAATGTACATTTCTAAACCTCAACCCTGTGTATAAATACAATTTCTATTTTGCTGAACTTTACTAAGCAAATAAACTACTGGGGTAGTTGTACTGATCGTAATGGGTTTTAGCATAACCAGAATAGATAGAACTTTGATTACAAATATATAAGATACAAAAATCATGACATACATGTAATCCATTGCTTCTATAGATTAGGCCGCGTACACACGAGAAACTCGAGGGGCGAAACACATTGTTTTCCTCGTCGAGTTCCTTGTTCGGCTGTCAAAAGACTCGTCGAGCCAAATTTTCCCATTGCCCGTCGTAGAAATAGAGAACATGCTCTCTTTTTGGCTCGACGAGTTCCTCAACAGTTTTCTCGGCGAAAAGTGTACACAGGACCGGTTTTCTCGGCAGAATACGTCTCCCATCGAGTTTCTTGCTGAATTTTGCAGAGGAAACAGGTTGTGTGTACGCGGCCTTATTCATTGTGTTAAATAGTATGTGAAAAATTCCACTGTCATTTAAATATTTACACAGATTTAATAAGCATGGTTTCCAACCAAGGCGGAAAAAAAAGAACATTCCCCAAATCTATCAGTAAAGGTAATTATTAATTATCACTACCAATGAAAATGCCGAACACTTAATTTTACAAATTCATTTCACCTAAAAATATTAACTTGCAGAATAATGGAAAATTGTTACCAATACTTACTGTAATTTTCCTTTCCTGGCCTGTCCTCACATCAGCACACAATGGGTTAACCCCTCTCTCCAGTCTCTCAGGACTACCTTCTCCTAGCTAATAAAAGGGAGCATTTCCTCCCCCCGCTCTTGTTCCACTAACTAGCGGATGACAGGTTTGTAGGGAGGGAAAAATAATGTGCTGACGTGAGGATAGTCCAGGAAAAGGAAAATTACAGTAAGTATTGGTAACAATTTACCGTTTTCCTGGCCAGCCTCACATCAGCACACAATGGGATTTGATTTAGCTGATAAAGGGTGGGATAACAAAAACTCAAAAAACAACTGGTAATGCTGCTTTAGTGAATATTTTATTTTGCTTTAAAGGGTGCTGACACCACTGTTTTTCCAAAATTTGATGCATTAGCCATCATGACACCCAAACTGTAATGTTTAGCAAAGGTTTCGCAGGAGCTCCATTAGCAGTCCTGCAAACTGTATGTCTTCACCCGATATTTTAGCAGAAGCTGCCCACGAGGCTGTCACCCCTCTTGTTGAATGAGCTCTAATAACTTGTGGAGGCGTCAGCCCCTGTTTCTCATACATAAGGCTTTTCACCTTGGTGATCCAGGTAGCTATGACTCTAGCTGATGCCACTTCTCCTCTCCTAGGTCCGGATGGTAGGACAAAAAAAGTATACATTTTGCACATCTGCAGAAAGTGGTGTAAGTATATTAAATATAAGTTGACCATGTCCAACGGTCTGAGATCTAGTTCCTCTGCTCGTCTCGGCGGTTCTGTGAAGCTAGGTAGGACCGCCTCCCAAATTACATGGATCTCGGAAAACACTTTAGTGGTTAAGGCTGGTGAGGGCCTTAGGATTACTTTGTCTGGGAGAATGATGCAAAAGGGATCTCTGCAGGATAGAGCTGCCAGCTCTGAAACTCTCCTTGCTGATGTTATGGCTGTGAGAAAAATCAGCTTGACTGTCAGGAACCATAGCGGGCATGTCTCTGAAGGCATGAATGGATGTTGGAGCAGAGCTCTTAGCACTGTGCCCAGGGACCTCCTTGGTGGTCTCATTCTTATGGCCGCTCTAAGAAATTGCTTTATTAGTGGCTCGTCTTCCCATTTGTGGCCTGTGAAGCAAGGGAATGCTGACACCTGTACCTTCATGGTGTTATATGCTAAGCCCATCCTTAGTGCTCACTGTAAAAACTCTAGCAGCTGTGCAATGTTTTCGGACAATGGGGAGGATTTCTGTTGTGAAGCAAATGCTGTAAATTTCCTTCACATCCTGGTGTATGTGGCATTAGTTGTGGCCCTTCTTGACTTCAGTAGTGTCAAGATTACCTCCTCTGAGATGCCTTGAGACTGCAGTCTGGCCGATTCAACAGTCATGATATCAGTTGCAATATGGTTGGGGTGATTCCTATATTCCTGCTGTAGAAGGTCCTTCTTCAGCGGCAGCAATATTGGGGGAACTGACGTCATCTGCAGGAGCAGTGGGAACCAGTGGGAGTTAGCATGGCACTCTACCTTCCATTGCTAAGGGAGATGACACTCTCCCAGTTGCACTTTGCTGGCTTTCCCAAGCATGAGGAATTCTCTCTCCATGAAGCATTGTTGCTTTCAACTTGCCACAATCCCCTGTAGGCTATACTTTTCTCTCCCGGTCTCCAAACTTGACATGATTCTTGTTGTTTCTGGTCAGCCTGTCGCTCACTCCTGGCACTCAAATCATGCTTCCCAAACACTTGCACACATTTGTCGGGGCCTGTCAGCTTGTACTGGAGGCTGGGGCAACAGACACTTCGACACAGCATGTCCCCACTCACAGGGCTTACCCCATTGCATTCTCTTGCAAGTTTGGGACTTTGCACATTGATAGTTGGCCTACTTGCACCAATGTTGCCAGGGGATACAGAATGCACTTCCCCTTTATCTAAAGTTAGCGCAGCAAAAAAAGTCTGCAGTACTCCCTGGCAGACTCAAACTCTTGCTTCATCCTCGTTGTCACTTCGCAACACTTTTTCGCGGTCCAGCAACAAAAATAGAGCATTATCCTTTAAGGCATGTTTACCTCCTCATGCAGGTTCTCCTCACCAGCAGACACAGATTGTGCTATCTCATGAACACAAACACAGTTCATATACTAGATGAACTGACTTTTTGCAGGGATCTCCAGTTCTGCCCTTTTCATCTATCACCACTTGTAAAGTTCAGGGTTGTATAGCTCAAGTGTAGCGCCTGCTCGTGTGCACACACCACATCAGACATTTTTAATTTAAGAGCTTGTTGCCCCACTTTTATTAAGAAAAAAACAACAAAAGTCTATACAATGTATGTTTCCCACATGGGGTTTCCACCAGCAACACAAAGTAGCTGTAAATTTAGAATCCTGGCTTCCACATGCAACAAAATAGTTATTGAGCCTCCTGGCTTATACATACAGTAGTTCTGCTCAGGCCTTCCACTTTAGGCCCTCATCTGTCTCTCACAGACTATTTCCTTTCCAACACCGTCCACATAGATAGCAACTCCTTGCTGATCTAGCCATCCTCGGGCTTGAATCTCTGTCTTTCTTAGCAAGGACATGCACCCCTTTGGCTTCTCATTTGTGCACCTAGACTCCTCAGGAGGGTGGAGACCAGAACCATGGACAGGTATTTACAAAAAGACCAGTACACACTTGACCAATTAGTGTGTTGGCAAACTTGGCAGTACTGAAAACCAGAACCCATGATTGGAGATTTCATCCCTCCTGGTTCTGTAAGAATGTTTAGATTTTTTTTTCTTAGTTTCTGTTATAACATTTTGCAAATAAATACCTTTTCTCATTCACCGATGTACACTGATATACACAAGTACAACAGTGTCTGAGGTATATTGATGGCATCTTAGATATTTGAAATGGATCTGTAGGGGAACTACAAACTTTCCTTTCTGAACTTAATGTTAATGTGACATCTTAGTCTCGAGTGAGGGCAGGAGGTTGATGACTAGGGTTGCCACCTGTCCAGGATTCACCTGGACAGTTCGGGTTTGGAATGATGCGTTTCAAACTGCTTATTAAGACTGGACTATGGCTTCCCAGCAGGGTTGCTGGTTGTAGTTGTCTAAGCTGAGAGTGTTTGTTATACTCTCTTTCATGCTGCTCAAAGCCAACACTAACAATCTCCCCCACACACAGATGGGAGAGGAGAGAGGGCTTGATCTCTTCCTCCCCCCCACCCCTCTGTGTCTGCCCACCCTCCAATCCTCAGGGCTGGACCTCAGAAAAGGAAAGTGGGGGTCGGAAATTAGAATTCCAGCAGCCTCAGATACATCTGGATGAGAGGTGCTGACTGCCAAGGGGTGAGTGAGCTCACCATCAATCCCTGTCTGCGACTGAAGTCTCCCCCCTTCTCCCTCCCACCTCTGAGTGAGTACATTAACCACTTAAGGACCCCCGCACGCACATATACGGCCACAGAATGGCTCGTACAGGCACAAGGGCGTAAATTTACGTCCCCGCCTTCGTGCGGTTCGGGGGTCCCATCGGGACCCCCTCCGCGGCGTGCGGGGGTCCCCCTGCCTCTGGGAGCGATCGCCGACGAGCGGGCGGATGTCCGTGATTTCCGCCCCCCCCGCGATCGCTCCCAGCCAATGGGAGCGCGCTCCCATCGTGTCAGTTCCTCCTCCTGTGTTTACACAGGAAGGAGGAAATGATGTAATGTCTCATTGCAGCGCTGTTTCCCAGCGCTGCTGATGAGAGAAGACATCACAAGTAAGTGTGCACCAACACAACACTGACACACACTCACATAGGCATATTAACCCCTTGTGATCGCCCCCCCCCCACCCCCCTGTCACATTGTCACTGAATGCAGTGATCTAATCACTGCATTTAGTGTCAGTGTGACAGGCAGTGTAAAAAACAGTTAGTGTTAGGTTCAGGATAGCCCCCCCACCCCCCCTAATAAAGTTTTAACCCCCTGATCACCGCCCTAGTTAACCCTTTCACTCCCTATTGCCAGCGTCACTAAGCGATCATTTTTCTGATCGCTGTATTAGTGTCGCTGTTCCCGCTAGGTAGCTATTTTTTTTTATTGCGATTTTTTTTTTTACTAAAGACATGTGGCTGAATTAATTTTGGCCTAAATGTTTTACTAAAATTTAGTTTATTTGATTTTTTTTATAACAAAAAGTAAAAAAAAAAGGATTTTTAATAAACAGCTTACCTGTAAAATCCTTTTCTTGAAGTACATCACGGGACACAGAGCGCATAGCCATTACACTTGGGTTATATGGGTACCTTCAGGTGTGGACACTGGTGTAATCAATTTCACAGGAAGTTTCCTCCCTATATAACCCCCTCCCACTGGGAGTGCTTCAGTTTTGTAGCAAGCAATTCTCCCGAGGTTACACAATGTTCCCCAAAAGAGGGGTGGGAGCTCTGTGTCCCGTGATGTACTTCAAGAAAAGGATTTTACAGGTAAGCTGTTTATTAAAAATCCTTTTTTCTTTATCGTACATCACGGGACACAGAGCGCATAGCCATTACACTTCGGATGTCCTAAAGCAATGCTCTATGAAGGGAGGGAGACCATAAGGCCGAGAATAGCCAAATAAAAACATTGTCAGGAGAAAACATGGCTCCACCAACAGAAAAACAAGAGGGTGTGAACCGGGCCAGAGGATTCTATACTGCTGCCCGTAGGACCGCCTGCCCAAAAGCTGCGTCCGTACTCTTTGCAACGTCCAACTTATAAAATTTAGTAAACGTATGTACGGAAGACCAGGTTGCCGCCTTGCAAACCTGTGCCATAGAAATCTGATGGTGTGCCGCCCAGGAGGCACTCATGGCCCTCGTAGAATGGGCTTTAACTGATAAGGGAGGTGGAACGCGCTTCAGACCATAGGCCTGAAAAATCAGCTGCTTAATCCACCTAGCCAAGGAAGACTTGGCCGCCGGCTGACCCTTCTTGGGGCCATCCGGAAGAACAAAAAGCACATCTGTTTTCCGAATCTTCTCTGTAGCCTTGAGATAGACCCTCATGGCTCGAACCACGTCCAAAGTATGAAGCCGTCTTTCCTCTCTGGACTGGGGAGTAGGAAAGAAGGATGGTAGGACTAGGTCCTGATTCAAGTAAAAAATGGATATGACCTTAGGAAGGAAAGAAGGTTGAGGCCGCAGAACAACTCTGTCCTTATGCAGAATAAGGTATGGCTCCCTGCATGATAAGGCTGCCAGCTCGGAAACCCTTCTGGCTGAAGCCATAGCCACCAAGAAAACCAACTTTCGGGTTAGTAGCACAAGAGGGATTTCTGTCAGAGGTTCAAACGGCTGCCTTTGTAAAGCTGACAAGACCAGATTTAAATTCCAGGGGCAGAGGGGAGCTCTAATAGGGGGATTCACATGCAAGACCCCCTGCAAGAAGGTTTTCATAAGCGAATGGGTGGCCAAGGGTCTTTGAAACCATATTGATAAAGCCGACACCTGCCCCTTTAGAGTACTAAGAGCCAACCCTTTGTCAACGCCAACCTGGAGGAATCGCAAGATCCTGTCAATAAAAAACTTTCGAGGATGCCATTTTTGAGACTCGCACCACTCCACATAGGTTCTCCAGACTCTGTAATAAATATTTCTGGAGACCGGTTTCCTAGCCTGAATCAACGTAGCTATGACCTGATCTGAGAGGCCTCTGCCCTTAAGAATTAGGGATTCAGCCGCCAAGCCGTCAAATTTAGCTGCTGTGAAGCAGGATGGCAGATTGGGCCTTGAGACAGCAGATCTGGGCGCAGGGGGAGCGGCCACGGCGCCCCGACTGACATCTTCACGATGAGTGCGTACCAAGCCCTCCTGGGCCAGGCTGGAGCCACCAGGATCACAGGCCTGCGCTCCACCCGGATTCTCCGTAGAAGGCGGGGAATCATCTGCAGTGGAGGGAACGCATACAGAAGAGAAAACTGGTGCCAAGGGCAAACCAAGGCATCGGTCCCGTAGGCCGAGGGATCCCTGGCTCGGGATATGAATTTGTCCAACTTTTTGTTGGATCTCGTTGCCATAATGTCCACGTCTGGGACTCCGAATCTTTGGCAAATCTCTTGGAATACCTGGGGGTGAAGCGACCATTCCCCCGGGAGCAACTGTTGACGACTCAAAAAATCTGCTTGAGAATTGTCTATCCCTGGGATGAACACCGCCGAGATGCAGGGTACATGGGCTTCGGCCCATGAGAAAATCAGGTTTACTTCTCTTTGGGCTGCTGGGCTCTTCGTGCCCCCCTGGTGGTTTATGTATGCCACCGCAGTGGCGTTGTCGGACTGTATCCTTACTGGCAGACCCTGAAGGGGGAGAGTCCAGGCGATCAGGGCCAGTCGAGCAGCTCTGATTTCCAAGATATTGATGGGAAGCAGTTTCTCTGCCCCCGACCACAGCCCTTGCTGGGTCTGTTCTTCTAGAACTGCCCCCCAACCTAACAGGCTGGCATCCGTGGATACTATCTTCCACGAGATGGGGCAAAAGGATTTCCCTTTTGACAAATTTTGAGAGACCAGCCACCAAGACAGGCTGCGCCGGACCTTCGGGGAGAGCACTAACGGACGATCTAACGCCTGAATGGACTTGTTCCAAGCAGAGAGAATGGCTGCCTGAAGATATCTGGTATGGATCTGGGCGTAGGGCACAGCCTCGAAGGCGGCCACCATCTTCCCCAGCAGTCGCATACATAGGCGAATAGTCGGCCTCTTCTTGCCTAAGATCATTTGAACTGCTTGGGCTATTGATCTGATCTTTGCTTGAGGTAAAATTATCCTCTGGCAGTCTGTATCTAGCCGAAGGCCTAGATATTCCAACTGCCTTGTGGGTTTCAATACCGATTTTTCTAGATTTACAATCCATCCGAATTCCTCTAGATGCTGAACTGTGCGACCTACTGCCTGATTGAGGTTGGAGGCTGAGCTGTCGATAACCAGAAGATCGTCCAAGTATGCCAAAACTAAAATGCCTTCTGTCCTTAGGATGGCTAGCACCGGGGCTAACACCTTTGTGAATACCCGCGGAGGTGTTGCCAACCCGAAAGGGAGGGCTACGAACTGGTAATGGCGGTGATGTATCATAAACCGAACAAACCTGTGATGTGCCGGGTAGATCGGCACGTGCAGATACGCATCTTTTATGTCTATAGATGCTAGAAAGTCGTCTTGATGTAGGCTGGCTGCCACCGAACGTATGGACTCCATACGAAAGGTCTGAATGTTTAGAAAGCGATTTAGGCGTTTGAGGTCCAAGATAGACCTGACGTCGCCATTGGGCTTTGGTATTATGAAAAGGTTGGAGTAGAATCCCAGACCCCATTCCTGGGTTGGTACTTCTACGATTACTCCTTGGAGTAAGAGACGATCCAATGCTTTTGCAAGAGAGGCCCTCTTTAATGGGTCGCTTGGAAGACTTGACCCCTGAAAATGAGGAGGGGGGACTTCCCGAAACTCTAGCTTGTAGCCCGTGGTTACCACGGATGTTACCCAAGAGTCGGGAATTCTGGTCTTCCACACTTCGGAGAAGAACCGAAGCCTTCCCCCCACCCAAGAGAGTGGGGGCGCCCCTTCATGAATCTGACTTAAGGACTGGTTTAACCGGCTTGCGAGACCATGGCCTCTTGCCTGTCGTGGCTTGTCCTTGTGGGCGGCTATTAAATGCCGAACGCCCGGGAGGCCGTCGATACTGAAGGGAAGTTGAAGGGGCCGAGCCTGCGAAGGCCTGTCGCTTAAATGCGGGCCCACGTGATCTTTTCTTGATGGGCAAGAAAGAACTTTTACCACCTGATATGGTCTGGATATATTTATCTAGGTCTTCACCGAATAGTCTCCCACCATGAAAGGGAAATCCTGCTAAAAGCTTTTTGCAGGGTGCCTCTGCTGACCAGTTTTTTAGCCACAAAAGGCGACGCATATGAACCAACAGCAGAGATAAACGGGACGCCTGTTGAACAGAGTCCTTAATAGCATCTACTGCAAAGCAGAGAGCTCTTGGGAGGTCAGCCAATTCACGAGCTTGCTGAGCCGGTATGTCCTTTAATATCTGTTTAGTCTGATCCTTTAAAGCCTGACAAACGCCAATGGCTGCCACTGCTGGCTGAACCACGGCACCTACTGTGGTAAAAGAAGCCTTCAGTAGGGTCTCCAATTTTTTGTCGACTGGATCTTTAAACACCTGGACATTTTCCACCGGACAGGTCAGGGATTTATTTACGCAGGAAATGGCTGCGTCCACGATAGGGAGTGCCCATTTCTTTGCAAATTCTTCTTCCATAGGATAGAGAATGGTAAACCTTTTAGGAGGGATAAAAATCCTATCAGGTCGAGCCCAATCCTAAAAAATCACGCTCTCCAGAAGGGGGTGAACCGGGAAAGATGCACCACCCAATGGTGCCTTCAAGGAACCTAAAGAGGATACCGCGGGGGCTACTTGTTCTGACACTGGAAGTTTAAAAGCAGTGCGAACCATATCCGTCAGAGACTGGATCCACAGACTCTCTGCTTGAGAAGCCGAAAAAATTTCATCTATAGTGGAATCTTCAATGTCTGACCTGTCAGGACTCAGGTCCGCTTGATCCCCCTGTGGGTCCAATTCCTCCGAAGAGAGGACCTCTGCATCTGAACACACCGTTTTAGGTGACGGGGATCTAGCCCGTTTGCCACCCGGCAAAGAGCGGGCAATTAAAGCAGTTAACCTTTTCTCTAGCCCACCCAGGGTGGATTCTAGCATTTCTTCCGTAACATAAACGGGAATGGGTTGATTGGGGGCCGCCTCTGCCCCTAGCACCCTCAATGGCTCCTGCACGATGCTGTTCGGTGGTCTATCTGGTGAGGGTGGGACCACTGGAGCCTGGCCCAAATCCTCTGACCCCGTTGGAGACCCCTTTACTTTTTTGGCACCTTTTGCAGCCTTAGCTGGTCCTGATTCCTTGGGAGCCATTGCACAACCTTGAGACACCCCTACAGCCAACACCCAACTGTTGTAGCTAGAAGTGAAACATTAATAAGGACAGGCTATGGTAAAATCTTTCAAAATTTTCATACGCCTGAGAAGGCGGCAATACAGAGGAAAGTCCTGTGAGTATTGCCACACCAATGCCCGTTAGCTGGAGTCCAAGGTTGCACCGACTCAGATACTGCCAGATCTAAGGCTGAGTCCCTTTAAGCAAAAAAAAAATATATATATTTTTTTTTTTTTTCTGGTCAGTGTGGACTTTTAAGTCCAGACCTGAAGATCCACAAACCACCACTGGGTGTCACTGTTAGCCAGAACTGGCTCAGCTGCGCGCTCTATGTCCTCACTCTCCACTGCTCTCAGGAGGGAATGATCAGCCAGGAAATGCTTTTTTGCTTTATCTGAGACTGACGCTGCTGGCCCGCCCCCCCCCACGCCCGCTGACGTTGTAAAAGGCGGCGCGCACGCGCGCGCGTGCCCCCGCCCCCCCCACGCTGAAACCAACATGGAGGAAGCAGAGAGCAGAGGAGAAGCCTGGACCAGCGCTAGAAACACAGACACCTGGTAAGCCACTAATCTTTGTAGTGCACACATAGAGGAAGCTGTCTCCCTAGGCTTCCTAGGAACAGGAGTTTTGTCAGCACTTCCTCTCTATACACGTGGGGCTGCAGTATCATGCTAACAGGCAAATCTGGGGGGAGTAGCAAAATACATATCTTTTAAAAGCATATATATATCTACATGTTATCTGGGTAAACATTAGTACATCCCATCCTGCCTCAACAGACATAGTGGAGATAGTGGCTGATGCACAAGCATACCATTAGCCAACCCAGAACCCCCAGGAGGATACCTACTGTCGAACCAAGTCCCGCAGGTTCCCTCTTACCTGCTCCACGCCGCAGGGTATTGCAAAATGCAAGAGGCCCAGCCTTCCCCCATCTCCGTGGGTATTGTCTTGGACCTTCAGGGACCGGGTTCTGTGTTAAGGAACCCACACCCCTGGACCTATATAGCATCCTGGCATCAGTAGCGTTTAGTTCTTGGAAAGACTAAGGCACTGGAGCCCAGAATCCAGCCCTCCAAGGAGAGGCATTATAGGCAAAACCCCACTCCAGCAGGGCCCGGGTACCGTACACCTTGGCTTTGAAGCACTTCGGACGGATCCGGCTAGCTATCCTGGGTCCCGAGACCTCCGAGGGACAGCTAGACGTGACCAACACCTAAGACACTGGCGAAAAAACTGAAGCACTCCCAGTGGGAGGGGGTTA
Source organism: Rana kukunoris (assembly GCA_029574335.1). NCBI lineage: Eukaryota > Metazoa > Chordata > Amphibia > Anura > Ranidae > Rana > Rana kukunoris. The sequence continues at coordinate 377,790,815 of CM056050.1, read as the reverse complement.
TATAGGGAGGAAACTTCCTGTGAAATTGATTACACCAGTGTCCACACCTGAAGGTACCCATATAACCCAAGTGTAATGGCTATGCGCTCTGTGTCCCGTGATGTACGATAAAGAAATTGTGTTTTTTTTCAAAATTGTGGCTCTATTTTAGTTTATAGCGCAAAAAATAAAAATCGCAGAGGCGATCAAATACCACCGAAAGAAAGCTCTATTTGTGGGAAGAAAAGGACGCAAATTTTGTTTGGGAGCCACGTCGCACGACCGCGCAATTGTCTGTTAAAGCGACGCAGTGCCGAATCGCAAAAACACCTTGGGTCATTTACCAGTGTATTGGTCCGGGTCTTAAGTGGTTAAGGTAAATCAGGGTTCTCAGAGCACCCCTTACATAAGTGTCCCCCTTTACACCAGAGGCTGCAGTGTTCCTCCTAACATCAGTGTCCTCTCCGTACATCGGAGTGCTCAGTTTTCCCACTTAAATCAGGGTTCCCAGAGCATCCCTTATGTTGAAGGTCTCCGAGTTCTCCAGTGAAAAGAAACAGCAAGTTCAGATGTAAAAGGGGAACTCTGTGGACTCTGATGTAAAGGGGAGACTCTTGTTATTAACTTCATATGATTAGAAATGTTATTTATTAACAAGATATATGTATAAAAACAATTTGCTGTGTGTCGCTAAAGTGTTTGGGTTTGACTTGAAGAACAGGTGGCAACTCTTTTGATGACCAAGACTTTTAGGAAGGTGAGGGTGTCGAACACCGTCTTGGAAGACTCAAGCCAACATCCCAAGTCCCTGATTTAGTGTATACCAACCTACAAACCAACAGTAGTGGACATTAACTCTCGAGATCAATATTGCATATCAGGGAGCTTCTATTGAGGAAGAGTGGGCTTAGCTTGACTGATCTGCATATAACATGCAGGCCTTTCAGTAGGGCCTTTTGTGCTCGCTTGACGCTACCTGCTGCTTATTGCTGCTTATTGCTGCTATCGTGTCATTTTCCATCTGCTTGGCTATCATTGCCCCTTGCTGCTCTCCTATTGCTGCTGTATATTCACATGTTTAGCTGGCGATACTGTTTGAAGGAATCAGGGGTGCTGTAGACAATCCACTTTGGCATTAGCTGAAATTAAAGAGACAGTCCGAATATTATTCGCTCAGTGCTGAGAACTCATCATTAGCAAGCAAAAAACGATTCTTCTGCGCTCCGGTGTTTTTTCCCCCTCGAAAAGTACTATGGGTTTGTATAGTTCAATTAGAAAATAACTTCCAGAGTCTTGCAGCCCTCCTCAGAATCTTGGGAATTCATAAAACTACGGAAAAAAAAAAAACGACGAAAAAAAAAAAAGTAAGAAAAAAAGCATGCCACAAGCCCCACAGCGAGGGAGCACTGCAGACCTCCAGGCTCTGAGGAAAGGGGTATGCCCCCGAAACGCGTCAGCCCTAACATCGACTCGAGATTCAAGCGATTATCGTGTTCTGCTGATGTTGTTGGACTTCTGCTAAATTGTCTTTGAAAGCCTGATTTTAACTCCAATTTGTGCGTACAATGATTGATTTTAACATTTTAATAAAATTCATTTAGCGGTATCACACTAGGTCGGTGCGAGAACTCATCATTGCCATCTGATCATTTGTCCCTTTGTTATATGGTGAGTGTCAATGTGGAACAGAAACAAATTAGTTAGATGATTTTGAATACTGGTTGAAGCTATTGATATCCCATTATTTGAGGAATTATCACCATTTGTCATTTCCAGTATTCTTCATTATGAGTCAGCCACGGCTGGTTTCTGCATTTTAGCTACTATTACATTGCTATTAGCTTCACGATGCATGGTTTTGTGTGTGTCGGTGAGCCTGGGCTGTGTTTTACAGTTGACATTTGTGACAGACTCACCAGGGACATCACCGGACCCTCTTATGTCTAAAATCATCCTATGTCCACTAGGGGCATAGGATGACTGAGGAATGATATCTTGGACTACCTGAGATGGGATTATTATGTAATTATTATCCAAAATATATTCCAGGATATCTGTAAAGAACTATTTACTGTTTGTTGATTCTCAACTCAACAGGTCAATTGTAAGAGTGACTCATTCATACTGTTGGGACACATACTGTTAGATGCTAATGCCATCACCTCCAGCCGTTCTCTGTGCTATTGTGTGAAGATGTCCTGTGTTTACACTTATGATACTATGTATTGTATAGCAGGTGAGCGGAGACATGAAGTCTACTCTGAAAGGTCATATCTGAGTCGCCTAGTCTGGGTAAATGATTAGTTAATTAGCTCATGTTAATTTATGTTCTGGTTACCTCCTATTTAAACTGTATATAAGGTTGCATTATTGGTTCTAATAAACACTCCATGTTTAGCACACAAACAAGTCTCGTCTCATTGTGTGTTGAGAGCAGATGGAATATCCGATATCTATATCCAGACTGATAGGAAGCGGTATATGACGGAAACACTCAAGCAGAGTGTGGGACGTTCCGTTACAACATTGTTGTCCCCTTTTCTTTAAAGGGGTTGTAAAGGTACAATTTTTTTTTCCTAAATAGCTTTCTTTACCTTAGTGCAGTCCTCCTTCACTTACCTCCTCCTTCGATTTTGCTTTTAAATGTCCTTATTTCTTCTGAGAAATCCTCACTTCCTGTTCTTTTGTCTGTAACTCCACACAGTAATGCAAGGCTTTCTCCCTGGTGTTGAGTGTCGTGCTCGCCCCCTCCCTTGGACTACAAGAGAGTCAGGATGCTCTCTACGTTGCAGATAGAGAAAAGAGCTGTGTGTTAGTGTGGGTCCTGACTCTTCTGTAGTCCAAGGGAGCGGACGAGCACGACACTCCACACCAGGTAGAAAGCCTTGCATTACTGTATGGAGTTACAGACAGAAAAAAAGGAAGTGAGGATTTCTTAGAAGAAATAAGGACATTTAAAAGCAAAATCGAAGGATGAGGTAAGTTAAGCCTCATACACATGGTAGGACTTCAAACAAACTATTCTGTGGAATTTTTGTCTGAAGGGAGTTGGCCAGGCACACCCATAGTATACACACAGCAGGACTTTTCTGCAAACTTTCCTAAAACTTTCCCAACATCACGTGGTTTTTCAGCTCTTTTCTTCTCTTTATCGCCACCCTTTGGTCAACTTCTGCTATTGTTGGTTGATTTTTACATTGGTTCTAGGCATGCATATTTTTACTTCGGACAAAAGTCCGATGAATTTCTGTACACACGATAGGACTTTGCACCGTAGGACTTTTGTTGGCGAAAAGTTTGTCCGTTTGCAGAGCGAACTTTTGTCCGATGAAAACTGAAAAAGTCTGTCCAATGGAGCATACGCACGGTAGGATTTTTTAAAAAATGTGCTCATTTTTAAGTTTGTTGTCAAAAAGTCCTACCGTGTGTATGGGGCTTAAGACTGCACCAAGGTAAAGGAAGCTATTTAGGAAAAAAAATGTACCTTTACAACCCCTTTAATGGTGAATGTTGGAAGTTACTCATATCTATTAGAATTTTTTTTATAGATTATTTGGAATTTTATGAAGTGTATTCATTTTGCTCTCCTTGTGTTGTAGCCAGGGGATCCCAGGGACATCATTGACCATATATGTTTAATGACATTAGCCAGCTCATCTAGATGATTTGTTTACATTCAACACAGCTAGCCATGTAGCTGTCATTTGTGGCAGGAGAAGCTCTTGTGGACGTTGTTGTGTCCCCAGATCATCAGGATGTTGTTTAGTGTGATTGCCATGCATCTAAATCACTACTAGATTAAGTGATGTTGATGTTGCTGGCATTGGTTTTACAATAGGGACAATGTTTATTTTTCAAATAATGCCACAAAACTTTTTAATAGTGTCTGTGTGTTTATTTGCATTTTCATTTCTTTTTGTGAAGTAGTAACAAAGGGTACTATGTACCCCTTACTCATTCATATAGAAAAAGATATTCTCCTGCGTTGGTTTGGCGAACCTATGAAGAATGGTGGTATATTCTTGATGGCGTGAGTAAATAAATAATTCAATCATTAATAGTTCATGCATAAGGGGCGTGGCCTGGCACCGGAACGTGATGGCAGCATAGTTAGAGAGCTCCGCTGTCCAGACCCTCAGACTTGCCTTCAATAAGCTGTTTCCCTCGATTCCCAGGCTCCACGATGGCGGGCAAGAACCAGCAGACCGCCCGCTCTCAGCTGGACCCCTCCACACAGCTAAACAAGACAATTCCGGCGATGTTCCGCGCCGGTCCGTCGGACACGCAGGCCGCGTCTCAAGCCTCGGACTCGAGTATGGAGCTGCCGCTGCAGTCTTCTCCCGCCTCCGCTGGACTGTCTCCAGGTATGGCTCCTTCACAAAACACAGGCCCGCTATGCATGGCGGACTTGCAGCAAGTGGCCCTGGACATAAAAACTGCTCTGTTTACAGCAATAGCTGACCTAAAGGGGGAGAACAGAGCGATAGCATCCCGGGTGGAGCACGTGGAGTCAGCCGCCATGACACACGGGGCAGCCATACAGCAGGTGCAGAGAGCCTCCACCACACAAGCCCACCATCTCATAGAAATGCATAGACATTTGGAGGACTTGGATAATAGGGGACGCAGGCGGAACCTGCGTGTCCGGGGGGTCCCAGAATCGGTGGAGGGGCCCCAACGTGTGCAACAAGCGGTATGGGCTATCTTTAATACCCTGCTGGGGAGACCATTGGATGCTCCGGTGGAGATGGAGAGGTGTCATAGGGCTCTCCGGCCCAAGGGCAGAGACACAGACCCACCCAGGGATATAGTGTGTTGTCTGGTGAACTTTGTGCAAAAAGAGGACATTCTGCGCCTGGCTCGTAACCATGTGAACTTGGAGTTTAAGGGGGCCCGCATTCAGTTGTACCAGGATCTGTCAGCTATTACACTGCAGCACAGACGAGACCTGCGTCCCTTGTTGCAAGTTTTACGTGATAGGCATATCATATACAAGTGGAAGTTTCCTTTTTGCCTCCAAGCGACAATGGGAAACAGAACGGCTTCACTGAGGACACCTGATGACCTGCGACAGTTTTGTGACACGCTGGGCATTCCTGTTGCCAATGTGCCTGACTGGTATGGTACGTTTTTTCAACCTGAGCCCTGGATCCCCACCCAGCTGGATGACACCCCGAGATCGCAGAGGAACAGGCAAAGACGACGCAGACAGTCCGACGTCTCCCCGCCCAGGTTTCGGGGAGATATGGAGACAGAAGAGAGCCCTCACGTGTCGCCATCCTCAGTGCGGCGGCGAACAGAGAACTGAGACCCCTTGCTCAGGTTGTGGTAAGCTGATCCAGCCGGTTTGATATGTACCCCCCCTCTCCCTCTACACCCGCTGGGGCATCGACTACCATCTTTTGAACACTCGGTCACCCAAGTCTTGCCTCATACTCGGATCCCTATTTTCCCCCCTGTTGTCATCAGCCTATAGGGACTTAAGCAGACATACATTCTAGCATATGGTACTGTAGTAAGAAGTAAATAGGTTACGCCCCATACCTCGGGGCCCGGAGGGTGGAATACCGGAACGGGGAGGTAGGCTGTCGCCTCCCGGACACTTGATCCTGTTTAGTGTGACTGTTTTCCTAACTCTAGACATAACCGGTGAACTTTATAGCAAAAAGCCATGTGACTGATTTGTATCCAGACTACACTATGCAGCCGCCCTGAAGTTCCATACGGGCTATTGACAACACTGGCATATCTCTTGCACGGTTGGCTGAGCCGGAAGGGGTACATATAGAATGCACCCCATTGCAGGTTTTGATGAGTAACATGGGGGCTCCCCTACGTCCTCTCCCCCCGCCCTCTTCCCTACCCCACCTATACTTCCTGTCGGCCCTACCCCTCCCTCTTCTTTATCCCTTCCCCCAACCCTCTCCATACTCCTTGGCTTTACGTTAGGGGACCGGGTGCTGGCCCTGTTATTAAAGTTTCCTTGCTCATGTTATATTGAGGTGGGGGGTACTGGATCTGTTTTGGGCTGGAGATCAGTCACTGTTATTCTATGCCAAGTCTGTTCTTTTAAGGTTTCAGGGGGGTGCGGGCAGTGGCCTCTGGGGCTTCCACATGGGTGGGATTAGGTGGCCTCGGGGGAAGCTACTGGTTAGTACCCTTGGGAACGGGAGTGTCAATAACTGTTCTCTGCTTTGATCGTTTTTGTTACTTTGTTTTCGCATTGTTTGGTTTATATAGGTCTAAGTATGCCAATACCCTCCTTGAGACGGGGTTATGACGGAGTCGCATGCGTCGGGCGGACTCACCCACCTCCGGGTTATTCTCGGGGGGGGGTCTGGACTCATTGATGCATGTTACTCCATGCGCCCGGAGGAGTCGATGCTTAGGCTCACAGTATTGTAGAAATTCATATATTCATGTTTTTTCTTTGTCTTTAGGTGGAGCCTGGGGGGCTGGGATGGGTGTGGAGGGGGGAATGCGAGGGACCTCTCTTCTTTTGATGTAGAATCACAGGTAGTGCGACCCCTCTCCACACCTTCCCTCACGAGAGAGGGATTCCTAGGTGAGCACGGTTTTCTTAGGTCTGGGGGATCTGGATAGTGGGACGAGTAGATTACTTTGGAGACAGGTCTACGTCCCCACCTCAAGAGTGGCTGGACCCCTTGTTCCTTCCGGTGTGGTATGGGACCTCCTGACTCTGGAGGTATCCTTTACTTCTCATAGGTAGCCCAGCAGGGCGTGGACTACCTCCGGTTTGGTTTTCGTTCCCCTAGTCAGGGGGAGTTGTGTGTTTTTTGTTTTTTTTGTCTCTTCTTTTTTTCTCTTCTTCTTCTATCCTCTCTCAGGTGAAGGTGTTCACTCGGCCTTCTTGTGCTTACCATATTGCCCATTGAAGACAGGCAGGACTGTGTCCCCTACTGCTGACGAGTACTGCCTATCCTCCTGATTTTTTTTTTTTCTCTTCTCTTTCCCACTCCCTGCCCCCTGCCCCCTCCGTCTAATAAACACTCCATAGGTCTAGACGCTCCTCCTGAGCGCCCATGGCTTCGACATCGCAATCTGCAGCTCCTCTATCGCTCAAGGTTCTATCGGTCAACGCCAAGGGCCTTAATATTCCTGAGAAACGCTCCAGTTTTCTATCAGAAGCATGTAGACAAAAGGCGCACATCGTCTTTTTTCAAGAAACTCATTTCAAATCTGATGGCATTCAACGTCTAACCAACAAATGGTACCCTGAGGTTTTCCATGCGACTTGTGCTGATTCCAAAACAAAGGGGGTAGCGATCCTCCTGGCGAAATCGATGGCATTCCGCCTTACGGACCTGATGGTAGATCCGGGAGGTAGATTTCTCTTCCTCAAGGGGTTCTGGAAGGATAGGCCGATAACACTCGCTACCGTGTACTGCCCTAACTCCAAACAGGTCTCTTTCCTGAGAGATACTCTTGCGAAACTTACTACCTTCAAAGCTGGCCTCTTAATCCTCGGAGGGGATTTTAACATGGCCCTTGAACCGACTCTCGATACGTCTACAGGCACCTCTTCCCTCCCTTTCTCGGCCCTACGGCGCGCGAAACTAGACCTTGCGTCGTTGGCCTTGCACGACATGTGGCGCACCCTGAACCCCAGAGGGAAGGACTTCACGTTCTTCTCGTCTCCTCACCAACGGTACTCGAGGCTTGATTATATCTTCCTGTCACAAAGCGATCTCTCGTATCTACATGATGCGACAATTGAAAATCTAGTACTGTCTGATCACCACCCAGTGACCCTTACTCTACGGTTTCCGCAACAGGAACACCTCACAAAGGTCTGGAGACTAGACGCCTCCCTACTTACGGACCCTGCAGATGTTAGTACCCTCAAGCAAGTCATTGGGGACTACTTCCTGCACAACGATACACCAGATGTAACACCTATGGTTCAATGGGAAGCACATAAATGTGTCGTGAGGGGTCACCTACTTTCCATAGCGGCCAGGCGGAAACCGGGTCCTGGCTTCAACTATTCATCATGTAAAAGATAAACAGGGTGGGATTCATACTAAGAAAGAAGATATCGCTAACCAATTCCGGGAATACTATAGCACACTATATAACATTAGGGCGAAGGAAGAAGGGGTGGGCTCACCGGCCAACAGGAAATTCCTGATTAACTATTTCTTACGCAAATACAGCCCCCGGGCGCTATCTGTAGAGGACCAGCAAGCCTTAGAGGCCCCGTTGACGTCCGAGGAATGGGTGGAAGCCCTGAAAGCCACCAAACCAGGCAAGAGCCCGGGACCAGATGGCCTGACGGCCCAATACTACAAATGCTTTCCCGAACTTTTAGCACCAGGTTTCCTCAAAGCCTTTAACTCTTTAGCGAGCACATCTTGCAATTCTAACACCTTACTGGAAGCTTACATCTCAGTAATACCTAAGGAGGGCAAAGATCCCTCAGACGTAGCAAATTACAGGCCGATCTCGCTCCTCAACGCAGATGTCAAGATTTTTTCAAAAATACTGGCGACGCGACTAGCCTTCCACATTCCGGCTCTGGTCGGTCTTGATCAAGTAGGCTTTGTCCCTGGCAGGGAGGCCAGGGACAACACCCTCAAAGCCCTTAACTTGCATCACTGGCTTTCCTCTACGAAGACTGAAGGGTTCTTTCTTTCATTGGACGCGGAGAAGGCCTTTGACCGGGTGGCCTGGGATTACATGCACTCGGTCCTAGAGGCACTTGGCCTAGGAACAAAATTGAGAGCAATGATAGGGGCACTTTATTCGACCCCACGTGCTAGGGTCCGAGTAAATGGCTACCTATCAGAGGCCTTCTCAATTCACAATGGCACAAGGCAGGGATGCCCTCTCTCGCCCTTACTGTATATCCATACCCTAGAACCCCTTCTACGCTGCATTCGGGCCCATCCTGATATAACAGGGCTTAGGTTGTCTCATAAGGAATACAAGCTTGCGGCCTTTGCCAATGACATCTTGCTTTTCCTCTATTCCCCCCTGACGTCCCTGCCTAACCTTTTACAAGTGTTTGAACAGTTCCGATATATCTCGCATCTAAAGATTAACTTTTCCAAATCGTATGCCCTGAATATATCCCTGCCTTCATCGGTAGTTCTCCACTGCCAGAAGGTCTTCCCCTTTCGGTGGAAGACTGATGATATCACTTATTTGGGGATCAAAATACCAGGTAAACTGCCAGACCTTTACGAGAAAAATTTCTTATCTGAGCTGAAGGCCATACAACAAGACTTGCGGAAATGGGACTCTCCCACTATTTCATGGTTTGGAAGGGCAGCCATTCTGAAAATGACGGTTCTTCCTCGAATGCTATATAAGCTGCAGACGATTCCGATAACCCTGCCACCCTCTTTCTTTGCAACTTACAAGAGGATATGTAGGAAGTTCCTGTGGGGATCTAGAGCACCTAGAATTAGCTGGGCAAAGCTAGTTTCGCCTAAATTATGGGGAGGTATTGGCCTCCCGGACCTGCAAAGATACTATTGGGCGACACATTTAACGCGGATAGTGGACTGGCGAGTCCACTCCCGCTGTAAAGGCTGGGTTCACATAGAAAATCAGATGGTGGGAGAAGACCTGGGGAAAGTTCCATGGATCTCCAAGAAACACTGGAGGCCTACTGCCCTGGCTCATCCACTGATAGGAGCTACTTTGTCGGCATTCACGAAGGCCTGTGACAAACTTACGATGTCCACAACGGATTGTGGATTGACCCCTCTGAGAGGTAATCCGGACTTCATTCCAGGACAAGATGGGAGGTACTTGATAAACGAGTGGCCATACGATGAGATTCTGGCCAAGCACTTCTTCTCTAGAGATAGATTCCTATCCATGAAAGAGCTTGAGAAGATGTCTCTAACTAAGAAGTTTCCCCTGTTTGCTTACTTCCAAGTGTGACATTTTCTGAATGATCCAAAGGTCAGAAGGTCGTTTACGAAATCGCCCACGACACTTGAATCACTATGCTTAAGTAACTCTCCTCAGAGACGTGTGATTTCAACCCTGTATGCTTCCATGTTTAGGGCTCCCTTTGCTCCTATGCAGGCGGAACAGGCCTCTTGGGAAACCCGGCTGGCTAGACCGATTCAGGCGAAGGAGTGGGAAAGAGTTAACTGGTTTATCTTCAAGGGCTCACTGAATGTGGGCATACAGGAAAATGGGTACAAGCTCAGGACACGGTGGTATAAGACACCGGACTTGGTGCACAAATTCTGCCCGGCAGTATCGGATCGATGCTGGAGGTGTGGACGAGCTCTGGGCACATTCCTTAATGTTTGGTGGGAGTGTCCACTAATTCAACCATATTGGCAGAAAGTACATGAAGTGACGACGGCGGTTTCTACGCTACCCCTGGAGTTTTCATCAGCACAATATCTGCTTCATCTTTCAAACATTTCTAAAAAACGGTACCGCAATTCTGTAGTGATACATATGGTTAATGCCGCCAGATTATGTGTTCCTGTTCACTGGAGAGCTAAGATGCCACCGACTATAAAGGAATGGGTGGCACGTGTGAACCAGATTGCAACGATGGAGGAGCTGATATGCATTGCTCAAGATGACATTCCAAAATTCACTGAAGTCTGGAGGGAGTGGTGTGAATTCAGGAACTCAGCTGATTACCATGCCCTTACACGGAGTTAAACAGGACCAGTATGCGGAGAATACACCTGTCTGGTGTCCGCGTATCTTTAATTCCATGGACCTGTACATGTTTTAATGAACTGTGGACGGTGGGGGTGGGGGTGGCGGGCCTTCTCCTCATCCCCCCCCTTTTTTTTTTTTCTTCTTCTTTCTCTCCTCCTCTTCCTCCTCTTCTCTATCTTTTTCCTTGTGGCCTCTTTCTTTATGGCCTCTCTCCATTCATTGATGGAGTGATGAGAGGACGGGGTGGTCTTGAGCCCACTCCCTCACTCATCCCCTCCTATATGGGAGGATCCATGCAATAGGCATAGGTTGGGGTTAGGCTGACAAGAGATCTGGGCTAATAGGTTGATGTACTAACCTCTTACGTCTTCTATACTAGTGGGGCACTAGTAGACACCTTTAATGTACATCTGTATTGGGAATTGCCCCCGCAATTTTTTTGTATTGCCATTAAATGTGAGATTGTTGTTTGCTTTAGGCTGTACCTGTTTGATCTCTGCCTATTTCACTATAGTACACATTAAGATATAGATCCTCATATGTACTCTTGTATTACATGTTGATGGAACTACAGTACTTGTCTTGTTCTGTTGTCACCATTTAATTCTTAATAAAATCTTTGTGGATTAAAAAATAGTTCATGCATGCCCTGCTGCCTTGGCCGGCAGGGGTAAGTCCAAAATACTAGATGCAAAATAAATATGAAAGGCGTGTGGTCTGATGCATGAGTCCTTTTAAAACGTTTATTTCAAACAGATAAATGTGTACAGAAAATATCACATGTTCATAGGCGGTACAGCCGCAATACATAGCCGCATATCTCCACCCCTCCAAGCATACATACTGAAAGCAGCAACTATTGCAGGGGGTATCTGTACAGCTCCACCGACGGATTATTGGTGAGAAAGCTTGCCCCTATGTACAAGTCCTGCCACTAATCTGTGCTGGTTTGAGAGATCACAACACTAACACCCTATTGGGAGGGATTGCATGACTAATGGGTCACCTGATCCCTGCACACACTCGTTTGGCGATAAGAGCGTAGTTATGCAGAAAGATTTAGTCAAATAAGCAGATCATTCACTTTTTATCCTGTATATGGCCATTGTTTTACATACAATTGTATTTGTTTTAGTGCTAATTATTTTGTAACCAAGCCGCCTATGAACACGTGATATTTCCTGTACACATTTATCTGTTTGAAATAAACGTTTTAAAAGAACTCATGCAAAAAGGCCACGTGCCTTTTGTATTTCTTTTGCATGTCATTCATATAGGAGGGGTGAAAACATTGCCCCCCCCCCCTGTTTTAAAGACTGCTTCAAGATTCCTCCATCACAGACCCCATTATCCACTGGCCAGGAATGTAGGGATAAACCTTTTGTCCCTATCAACTTGAAGACAAGGTGCAATGTCAGGGATGTCCCCTGGTAAGATATTCTCCCAGTGTCAAGGGCATTAAGGATATTTTGCCTTATATGGTTCAGAAAGGGGCTTCCGACCTGCTGCCCCATCCTTTCCTAATAAGCCTGGCTTCATGCCAGGGTCTGATATGCATTGTGATGCAGACCCCATGCAAAAAGCAACAAAGAGGGGTTTCCCCTCAAAACCCAAAGCATAACTTTCCCTTGGATAGGGCCCCAAGATGTCTGCCACCCACTGTGTACATACATAGTACGCCATTGATTTATTAAAAAAGCATATAAATACACATTCCATAGTAGAATTTATATATATATATATATATATATTTATATAATTATTTTGGCCAGTGTACAAAGCAAGGTCCATAAAGTCATGGATGAGCGAGTTTGGGGTGGAGAACCTTGACTGGCCTGACCTCATCCTGACAAACACCTTTGGGATGAGTTAGAGTAGAGACTACGAGCCAGGCCTTCTCGTCCAACATCAGTGACTGACCTCAAAAATGCTCTTCTGAAAGAATGGTCTAAAATCCCCATAGTCCACCTTGTGGACCCTACCCAGAAGAGTTGAAGCTGTTATAGCTGCAAAGGGTGGGCCAACTTAATATTGTACCCTACAAACTAAGACTGGGATGCCATTAAAGTTCATGTGTGTTTAAAGAGGAAGTAAACCCTGATGGGTGTTACTTCCTCTTTGTTTCCCTGCAAGGGTAAAGCATAATGGGCTTCTATGCATCGCATAGAAGCCCATTATGTGACACTTACCTGCAGCAGAAACTCCCGATGTCCTTGTCTTCCTCACGAGTAGCGAGCATCCATGCTTCCCACCCTCTTTCTTCCGAGGCCGCAAACTCAGGCTCTGTGAGTGTCCGGAGCCACAGAGCCAGCGTGCCCTTTCTAACTCTGGTGCATGCGCAGAACAAATCGTCGTACAGCGATTTGCAAATATCTCCTAGACTGTGCAGGTCTGGGAGATATTTCAAGCACCTAAATCTAGGCTTACCTGTAGGTTAAAGTGGTTGTAAAGGGTTTGCAATCACTTTAAAGGCAGGTGTCACAATACTTTTGGCAATGTAGTGTATATACAGTATATATATATATATATATATATATATATATATATATATATATATAGTAATGTTGGGGGTTATTAACTCTCGTGGTATGCGTTTTTTCAGCGATTCACACCAGTCAGGAACTATGTTTTAAGGACATGGTAGCCCATTTTTATTAAAAAGGCAAAATTAAAAGTCCAATTCAAGGTTTCCCACGCAGGGGGTTCTTCTCCATCAAATGCAAAACAGAAAAATACTAGCCTCTGTAGCAGTACTTCTGCTCATTATCCTGGTCACCCAGACCTGCAGAATCCTCAACATAGACAGCTTCCCTTCAGCGTCTATAGCTCTGCCTTTTGCAGTTACCAATGTTCTGTCTGTCTCCTACAGCCTCTCTGATTTCTGGAGACCTCCTGTCTCTTAGTGTGGAGCTGTCTCCAACTGGGAGCCATTAGGTCTTCCCACACACGGATTATAAAGGGCTGTGCTCACCTGAGCACACACCCTGCTGGTCATCCACAAAATCTGGATACAGGGTTGGAGATCCCGTCCCACCCAAGACACTATGGAATCTCCTCACTACAGAGCCCCATGATGAAATACCAAAACCTGGAGACAGCTTCAAAATAAGTCTTCTCCAGTCCACAGTTATGCTCTGTAGTCTTGCACCTCTAAAGTGTGCATACCCTGTGTCCATTTTACAGTGACAGTAGCTCCTACTGATACAATATATATATACATATACACAAAGTATATATATGTCTCACAATGTAAATTCAACATCAATCATGTGATGGTGATACCACCACTAAATTAATGATTTCTAGCTGTAGAAGCTGGAGGTTTGGGTGTGAGTGGGGATTTGCAAAATCTACTCATTTAGTTCTCCTGTTTAGAAAACTGTAAGCAGCTTGGGTTTGGCTGAACCTCGTGGCTGATCTGAACTAAAAGCTCCTCCTTTGCTTAAAGGAGTTGTAAAGGATTTTTTATTTTTTTGGCTAAAATTAATGTCTGCAAGGTAGACAGACAGAATAGTGTAATGATTCTGTTAAAAAACGAGTAAATACCTATTAAATTCCTTCATCTATATCACCTCCGGCATTCTAGTTTCTGTTCTCTCATTCGCTTCCTGGTTTGTATCACTTGTTCATGTAAGAACTACATTTCCCAGTATGCTTTGCGGCACGCCCAGTAATTCACACCTCCTTGAAGTCTCTAACACGTAGAGAGCGTCCTGCCACACAGATGTACTTCCTAGGAGGGGGGCGAGCACATCACTGACCACCGCAGTAAAGTCTCCCATCACGGTGGTCAGTAAAATCAGACAAGCAGGAAGTGGACAGAACAGAGAAGAAATAGAGCAACTTCTGAGCAAAAACGAACAATGAGGAAGTGAAAAGAGGAATGTCTGCAGGTAAAGAATGCTTATTATGAAAAAATAAATAAATCCTTTACAACCCCTTTAAGCAAAGGCCATTGTAAAGAACCCAAAATATGACAAGAGTTAAGGGCTTATATTTTATAATAATTGATTTAATAGAAAGGAGAGCTACAAATGTTATTGTTAGTTCTTTTTAACCTCGTACTTTTTTTTCTTTTTTTCATTTCAAATGAAACAGCAATAAGAGAGATTTATCAATGACTGTTTGCTATGCAGAATGCATACCTTAGGATTGATTCTCAAAACATACTGCCCAAGGGTGCAGGTTAGCACTGTGAAGATGCCTCTATAAAAGACTTAAAAAGTGTTTCAGTTGTTTCATATTTTTGTAAAACAATAACATAAATATGATTGTAAATACATGAATATGTAATTTCCACATGCAGTTACACTATTATTCTTGCCTGGTGTAGGTCAAACTGTGAAGAATGAAAATGCCTAGAGGCAAAAATAAGGTTTTATTACAATTTGAAATATTTTTTCTTGCCCTGTATTCTTTTGTATTCCATTTTTCAGTTTGTAAATGTATCCTTTTTTTGTTTACCTTTTACATTCATTCGATGTCCAATGCTAGTCTCAGATAAATAGATATCTTAATAGTTCTGTCAAGACACAAGCATGCACTAGGCAATTTCTGTTTCCTTTTTGTTTGTTTTTTGCAGAAATATACAGTTCTGCTCATAAGTTTAAATACCCTGACAAATTTTATGATTTGTTGGCCATTTTCAGAAAATATGAATGATAACACAAATGCCGCATACACACGATTGAAATTTCCGACAAGATAATCGTGGATTTTTTTCCGACGGAATGTTGGCTCAAACTTGTGTTGTATACACACGGTCACACAAATGTTGTCGGAAATTTCAAACGTCAAGAACGACGAGCCGAGAAAAATTAAGTCCAATGATTCGGAGCATGCGTAGAATTTTTGTGCGTCAAAATTGCATACAGACGAATGGAATTTCCGACAAGATCTTTTCCTGTCTAAAAATTTAAGAACCAGCTCTCAAATTTTTGCTGTCGGAAATTCCGCCAGAAAATGTCCGATGGTGGCTACTACACGGTCGGAATTTCCGACCAAAAGCTCACATGAAACTTTTCTTGTTGGAAATTCAGATCGTGTGTACGCAGCAAAATACATACACCACGGGATAGAGAGCCTTAAATCATTACATAATGGTCACCAGAGATGATTGGACACTGGCACAACCAATCAAAGACAGTTCTACTCCATATAACCCCTCCCCTCAGGGAAGTACCTTAGTTTTTTCGCCAGTGTCTAAGGTGTTGGACGCAAGGAAAATGTGCTGAAGAAAGCTCTATGAGGGTAGAGAGCTACACTGTGGGTCCATCCAAGACACTTAATTATATTACGCCAAAACTGGATGGTATCCGGACCACTTGGACAAGGTGTCGCCTGTAATGTCTCTCTCCCGAGGACTAAGCTCTGGGGTCCAGCACTTTCACTCTATATGCTAAAAGTCCTGGTAAAGCCTCGTACACACGATCAGTCCATCCGATGATAACGGTCTGAAGGACCGTTGTCATAGGTTAACTGATGAAGCTGACTGATGGTCTGATGTGCCTACACACCATCATCAGTTAAAAAAACGATTGTATCAGAACGCGGTGACGTAAAACACAACGACGTGCTGAAAAAAATGAAGTTCAATGCTTCCAAGCATGCGTCGACTTGATTCTGAGCATGCGTGGATTTTTAACCAATGGTCTTGCCTACTAATGATCGGTTTTGACCTATCGGTTAGGAGTCCATAGGTTATCCGATGGACCTTTTCAGCAGACATCTCCGCTCGTGTGTATGGGCTAGCGGACAGATTTCTCCACCCGACAGATTTCAAAGCAAGCTTTGAAATCTATCCGGTGGGAATCTGTCCGCCCGACATGTCTGCTGGTTAGTACACTTACCAGCAGACATGTCGTCCCGCAGCGCCGCCGCCGAATGTATTCGGCGCATGCGCGGAAGTGTTTTACTTCCTGGTGCGGTGACGTAGCGGTGACCGCCGCGTCACCGCCACGTCACCGCGCCGTCTGGCGGCGGGGAATTTGATCCGATGGTGTGTACACGCCATCGGATCAAACTCCCGATCGGACATATCCGATGGAAATGGTCCGCGGACCGTTTTCATCGGATAAGTCCGATCGTGTGTACGAGGCCTAAGAGTCTTTTACAAGGCCCAGGGAAGAGGTCTCCTTTAAGTAGGAACCCATACCCCTGAAGGTTGGCACACAGACCCTGCCGGTATGGGGGAAGATTGGTATCTGCCTGGCAGAGAACCTGCGATGGGGACAAGTTGAGTTAGGAAAAAGTCCTAGGTTTTAAACTTAGGGGCCGGGATTCAGAAAGACTGTCATATTTTTAGGCGGGCGTAACGCATCTCATATGCGCTACACCGCCGTAACTTAGAGAGGCGAGTACCGTATTCAGAAACAACTTGTGCCCTAAGTTACAGCGGCGTATCATAAATGGGCAGGCGTAAGCCTGTGTATTTCAAAGTAGGCAGGTAGAGGGCGTGTTGTATGATAATAAAGCGTGACCCCATGTAGATGCATGGCCGAACGAACGGCGCATGCGGCGTCCATGGACGTAACCCAGTGCGCATGCTCAGAATCACGTCTGATAGAATGCCTAAGATACGCCGAACACTGCCTACGACGTGAACGTAACTTATGCACAGCCCTATTCGCGTACGACTTATGCAAACGACGTAAACGACATAAAATTTGACGGCTGTTCCGACGCCCATACTTAACATTGGCTGTGCCTCATATAGCAGGGGTAACTTTACGCCGGTCGTACGCCTTACGTAAACGGTGTATAGTAATATGCCGGGCGCAAGTACGTTCCTGAATAGGCGTATATAGCTCATTTGCATATTCGACACGTAAATCTACGGAAGTGCCCCTAGCTGCCAGCGTAAATATGCACCCAAGATACGACAGCGTAAGAGACTTACGTCGGTCATATCTTTGAAAAATTCTGTCTGAACTGCCTTTCTGAATGGCTGTAAAGATGCGACGGCGCAGATTTGAAATTACGGCGGCGTATCTGGAGATACGCCGCCGTAAAAGCTTTCTGAATCCGGGCCAGGGACTTTTCCTATTTAGAGTGGGTGTAATTTTTTAAGCCGCCACTGGGGGCAGTAAAGAGCTGAGTTTTCACTCACCAGGCTCCAAAGCAGTGTCAGTCCAAACGACAAACACACTCCTCCCGCTGCAAGCTCTGCCATTGCCCTCCTCCTCCTTCCAGAGAAAACTGGAGGATCTCCTAACACCAGAGAAACGCTATTAACGCCACCATAGAAAAGGACAAAAAGCAAAGCAGATCTCTTCCTGTTGTTTTAGATCTCCTTGCAGAAAGATCTGAGGAGGATGAGGTCCCGTCAGGGGATGAGGACTCTGAGGGATCCGAGCTATCAGAGGAACCTTTTTCTGCATCTCAGGTGCTAAAATTACAGGTGCAATATTACACTGAAGCAGTACGCTCCACATTCAGATTACCCTCTAAGAGCTGGTTCACACTGGGGCGACCTGCGATCCGACTTCAGGTCGCCTCAAGTCTCCCCAAGTCGCTCTGTCCAGAAAAGCAATGTAAGTGAATGGGAGCCGTCTTAATACACACTACTGAAGTCGCTCGGACTTCAGAAAAGGTTCCTGTACTACTTCAATCCGACTTCTAGGCGACCTGTACCCATTGATTTTAATGGAAGTCATCTCCAAGTCTGATCCCTGTACATAATGAGGCAACTTAGAGGCAACTTTGCAGAAAGCAGAGAGGAATTTACCCAGAAGCACCCAGGTACCGCCCTGTCCCCAGGCAGCCCCCACCTTCCTAGACACGGATTACTTTCAGTTTAGACTTTGTCTCTGTATACCTCTATACACCATGTCTACCAGAGCCAGGGAAGGGAATAGAAGAGAGGCTGTGGATAATGAGTCTCTTATAAGGTTCATCAAGGAGAGACCATGGGGCTGATTTACCAAGCCTGTGCGCCATGACTCATGGTGCACAAGCAGGAGTAAACCTGTTTTTGAGATTTACAAAAGAAACACGCTGCCAGTGCAGCGTGTTTCCTCATTTACTAAAGTGCCTAATGCGCCCAGGAGAGGGCGCACAGCACGCCAGTACAGAGCTGGCGTGCGGCATTTAGTAATGTAAACATCGGGGATTCGGGCGGGAGTTTATGAGGGGAGGGAGGGGGGTGATGCAGGGGAAGTGTAGTGACATGTGTTTGAACGTGTGTGGCGGGCCGATTTGAAAGGGAAAGTGACTTTTGGTACCCGATCCCCGTGCGCTTGCAAAGTACGCTAGAACCTCGGAAGGTTCATTTGCATACTGGGCATGCGCAATCGGAGCTTTCCGCGCGCCTCTTCAGTACGCCGGGAAATTCTTGGTAAATACCAAGCGGCGTAGCAGTGTTTGCACTGCCTGGAGCGGCGCACGGCAAGCTCCGAGCTGTTCTCGGGCTGCGCCGACACTAAAGGGGAACTCCGCGCCAAATTTCAAATTTGAAACCGGCGCGGCTTCCCCCCCAGGGGCACAATAGGCTCTTCGGCTTGGTCCGGAACGTGAGGGGTTAACCCACGCCAAAATCGGCGTGGGGTTCCCCCCCAGATCCGTACCAAGCCCTCATCCCAGGCATGCAGTCTGGCCGGACAGGAATGGGGGTGGGGACGAGCGAGCGCCCCCCCCCCTCCTGAGCCGTACCAGACCACATGCCCTCGACATGGGGGAGTGTGTGCTTTGGGGGAGGGGGCGCTGCCCCCTCACCCCAAAGCACTCTTGTCCCCATGTCGATCGGGACAAGATCCTCTTCCCGACAACCCTAGCCATTGGTTGTCGGGGTATGCGGGCGGGAGCCAATCAGAATCTGGGAGCCCCCTTTAATAAGGTGGCCCCCAGATTTCGGGCCCCCACCCTATGTGAATGAGTATGGGGTACATCGTACCCCTACCCATTCACCTGGTGAACGTGGTTTTAACTTTGAGGGTCTTGCGCCGCCGCCCCCTTCGAATTTTTCTGCCTGGACGGGGGTCGCACATCCCATCCAGGACTTGGACGTGGCGGGCTTCTCGTCGCTGTTTTCTGCCGCTGCCCCCTTCACCACAAAGCTCCGTGCTTGTTTGATGAGGGCAGCGGGCTTCCGTCGTCTTCTACCGGGGCGAGGGTCGTACATCCCACCCCGGATTTCTTCGCCGGCTTCTGCCTGGCTCCTCCTGGGGCCAGGGCTTCTTTTGCCGTCTTCCGCCGGAGGGCGCCACTCTCCGGGCTTCTAGTCGTTGTCTTCCGCCGCGGGGGCCAGGCCTTCTTCTTTGCTGCCCCCTTCGAATTTTTCTGCCTGGACGGGGGTCGCACATCCCATCCAGGACTTGGACGTGGCGGGCTTCTCGTCGCTCTCTTCTGCCGCTGCCCCCTTCACCACGAAGCTCCGTGCTTGTTTGATGAGGGCAGCGGGCTTCCGACGTCTTCTACCGGAGCGAGGGTCGTACATCCCACTCCGGATTTCGTCGCCAGCTTCTGCCTGGCTCCTCCTGGGGCCAGGTCTTCTCGTCGCTGTCTTCCGCCGCGGGGTGACACTCGCGGGCTTCTTCTTCCATTCGATGTTGACACGGCGAGGTGCGGCGCTGAAATGCCTTGTGAGTGGCGGGCAAGGACTTATATTGGCATAGGGCGTGGGCGTGGTTATGCCAACATGTGACCTTAAGCTCTTAGGAAAGTCCCCGTGTGGTGCCAGTGCGTCAGAGGGGGGCGTGGTCACATGTTCCAGAAAGCGGGCAATTCAATTGGAAGCGGCGACTCTGGCAAAGAAAAAGCCGCGCACAAGCTTCAAATTGAATTGCCTGCCCTCTGACATGTGACCACGCCCCCCTCTGACGCACTTGCAGCACACTCCTAAGAGCTTGCCCGTGGCGTCAGAGGGGGGGGGCGTGGTCCGGCAGACAGCAGGGATTTCAATTGGAAGCGGCGCCTCCGGCGAAAACCAAGAAGGAGAAGAAGATGCGGACGAGAAGAACAGCGGGAGGAACAGAAGATGGAAGAACACGCCGGGCAAGATGCGGGAATAGAAGACCCAAGACAGAAGCAGAGGAAGAAGGAGGAGGAAGAAGAAACCCGAAGAAAAGAAGAAAGAAGATAATAAAGGACTTGTCCAAAACCGGCTCTTGTCGTTTTTAACCCTTTACATTTTTTTTACTCGTGAAATGGTAGAGGTACAAGGTACCCCATTACCATTTCACACAGGGGGGGGGCCGGGATCTGGGGGGCCCCTTTGTTAAAGGGGTCTTCCAGATTTCGATAAGCCTCCTGCCCGCAGACCCCCACAACCACCGGGCAAGGGTTGTGGGGAAGAGACCCTTGTCCTCATCAACATGGGGACAAGGTGTTTTGGGGGGCACCCCAAAACACCCTCCCAATGTTGAGGGCATGTGGCCTGGTGCGGTTCAGGAGAGGGGGGGGCCGCGCTCTGTCCCCCCCTCTTTTCTGCGGCCGGCCAGGTCAACGTGCTCGGATAAGGGGTCTGGTGTGGATTTTAGGGGGGACTCCACGCCATTTTTTTTTAAATTTGGAGTGGAGTTCCCCTTAAATTCCACACCAGACCTGAAGGGTCTGGTTATGGATATTTGGGGGAACCCCACGTCATTTGTTTTTGAAAATTGACGGCGGGGTTCCCCTTAATATCCATACCAGACCTAAAGGGTCTGGTTATTGAATTTGGGGGGACCCCCACGCTTTTTTTTTCCTTTTTTTAATGAATGAATTCTCCTGCAATTGCCGGGAGCCGACAATTCATTATAGCCGCGAGTCAGTTTTAAATGGCTTTTTTCCTTTGAAAAATGACATTTTGTGCAGAGACAGTTCTAACCACGGGAAACATGCGCTTTTTCACATGCTGACATTAGAGACCCTCATGGTACGAAATTTAAAGAAAAATTACACTTTTATTATTGCACTTTTAGCATTATTAAAATCACTGCTCCCGAAAAAACAGCCGATTTAAAAAATAAAAAAAGCATTGGTACATGTCCCCTGGGGCAGGACTGAGGTCCCCAAACACTTTTTAGGACAAAACTTGCAGATTAGCCTTTAAAATTCACAATTAAGATTTCCCCCATAGACTTATACAGGGAGTTCGGCGGCGGCTTTACTTATCAATCACATCGCGCTGCTGCTGCGGCCGGTTCATGCGCCTAATTAAGGCTTCATCCAGCGCACTAATTAAGGCATGTACCGGCGCAGCGCAGATTCATTAGTAAATCAGCCCCCATGTCTGTATGACAAGATAGACAGACATTACAAGGACCAACTGAAGAGGGACAATGCCTGGCTGGATATTTGTCGCCTGTCCTTTGAGGATTTTGATGTCCCAGACCGACAGCAGTGATAAATGTAAGTTTAACCTTTATTATATGTCTGTTTTCCTTGACTAGGCATGATGGTTGTAGTTCCAAACAGGCCACTTGTTTTCACAGAGAATGGGTGCATGAACTCCCCCTTGTCTACATCCCTACCCAGCTCTGAGCACCATGCCTTGGTTCCAACCCCTACTCGCCTCCAAAGACTACCCCTTCTGGCCATTTGTGGTACTAACTTTTTACCAAGACAAGCAGTATAATAGATACCTTGCAGACAGCAACAATATATCCCTTGCCAGCAACAGTAGATCCCCTGCCAGCAATAGTAGATCCCTGCCAGGAACAATAGATTCCTGACAAAAGTATATCCCTGACAGGAACAATAGATCCC
The DNA here is from genome assembly GCA_029574335.1 of Rana kukunoris. Taxonomy (NCBI): domain Eukaryota; kingdom Metazoa; phylum Chordata; class Amphibia; order Anura; family Ranidae; genus Rana; species Rana kukunoris. Next base: position 377,768,486 of record CM056050.1, on the reverse strand, counting down.
CATACAACAACATTAGGTCCCTAACAGGAACACTATTTCGCATGACAACAACAATAGATCATTGACAACAGTATATCCCTACCAGGATCAATAGATCCCCTTACAACATCAGTAGATTCCTGACAGGAACAATAGATCCCATGACAACAATAGATCCCTGACAACAGTAGATCTCTGACTACAACAAGTGATCCCCTTAGAACAACAGTACATCCCTAACAGGAACACTAGTTCCACTGACAACAGTAGATCCCTGACAGGAACAACAGACCCTTTCCAACATCAGTAGATCCCTGACTGGAACAATAGATCCACTGACAACAAAAATAGATCACTGAAAACAGTAGCTCTCTGATAGGAACAATACATCCCCTTACAACAGTAGATCCCTAACTGGAACACTAGTTCCCCTTACAACAACAATAGATCCCTGACAAGAACAATAGATCCATGACATGAACAATAGATCCACTTACAACAGTAGATACCTAACAGGAACACTAGTTTGCCTGACAACAGTAGATCTCTGACAGGAACAATAGATCCCCTGACAACAGCAGTAGATGCCTGACAACAGTAGATCTCTGAGAGGAACAATAGATCCCCTGACAACAACAATAGATCCATGATAACAGTAGATCCCTCACAGGAAAAAAAGGAATGGGCAGCTTTACCATCTGAGAAGATAAGGAGCCTCATCCGCGCGGGTGCCACCACCATCGGCATGATCGACGTTAGAAGCGGCACGCTCAGTGCACTTAATGTCTATGGTGCATGCGCCGTAGACATTGGTGCCGCTATTTCCGTAGCTCTAATAAGGCTTTTGTCGACCCTGCACACCTGTGTACTCCCCCTGGCTACAGGGATCTAGCCAGAAACAGTATTGAAACAGTATTGAGCGCAGGTTCACACTGACTGTGGGTTAGAAATCAAAAATGTCATACCCGCATGTCATTTAGACTTCGGGAGCGATTTTAGAGACATCTGTGCGGGCTCCTGCACAGATGTCTATTGAAATCACCCCCGAGGTCGCCAAAAGAAGAGAAGGAACTATTTTTGGGTCTCTCTCTCTCTCACACACACACAGTATCTCACAAAAGTGAGTACCTCACATTTTTGTAAATAGTTTATTATATCTTGACAACACTGAAGAAATTACACTTTGCTACAATGTAATGTAGTGAGTTTACAGCTTGTATAACAGTGAAAATTTGCTGTCCCCTCACACAGCCACTAAAGTCTTAACCGCTGGCAACAAATGTCAGTATATACCCCTAAGTGATAATGTCCAAAATGGGCCCAAAGTGTCAATATTTTGTGTGGCCACTATTATTTTCCAGCACTGCCTTAACCTTCTTGGACATAGAGTTCACCAGAGCTTCAAAGGTTGCCACTGAAGTCCTTTTCTACTCCTCCATGACGACATCACGGAGCTGGTGGATGTTAGAGACCTGGCACTCCTCCACTTTCCGTTTGAGGATGCCTCACAGATACTCAATAGTGTTTAGGTCTGGAGACATGCTTGGCCAGTCCATCACTTTTACCTTCAGCTTTTTTAGCAAGGCAGTGGTCATCTCGGAGATGTGTTTGGGGTCGTTATAATATTGGAATACTGACCTGTGGCCCAGTCTCTAAATGGAGAGGATCATGCTCTGCTTCAGTATGTCACAGTATATGTTGACATTCATGTTTCCCTCAATGAACTGTAGCTCCCCAGTGACGGCAGCACTCATGCAGCCCCAGGCCATCACACTCCCACCACTTGGCTTGACACACTTTACTTTGTACTCGTCACCTGGTTTCCACCACACACACTTGAGACCATCTGAGCCAAATAAGTTTATCTTGGTCTCATCAGACCACAGGACATGGTCTTTAGTCTGCTTGTCTTCTGCAAACTTTTTGCAGGCTTTCTTGTGCATCATCTGTAGAAGAGGCTTCCTTCTGGGATAACAGCCATGCAGACCACTTTGATACAGTGTGTGGCGTATGTTCTGAGCACTGGCAGGCTCATTCCCTACCCCTTCAACCTCTGCAGCAATGCTGGCAGCACTCATACATCTATTTCCAAAAGACATCCTCTGGATATGACGCTGAGCACGTGCACTGAGCTTCTTTGGTCGACCATGGCGAGGCCTGTTCTGAGTGGAACCTGTCCTGTTAAACCGATGTATGGTCTTGGCCACCATGCTGCAGCTCAGTTTCAGGGTTTTGGCAATCTTCTTATGCTAGGCCATCTTTATGTAGAGCAACAATTTTTTTTTTTTTTAAGATCCTCAGAGAGTTCTTTGCCATGAGGTGCCATGTTGAACTTCCAGTTAAAAAGTATGCTCTCCGGGCAGTGGGGGTTAGCTCAATTTGTCTGACTGAAACATTATTAAGACTAAACTCTACCATAGAGAATTAATAACTGCTAACGTTTCATCCACTTCTGTGTTTAGCTTTAAACTAAACTAGGTATTTTTTTTTTCAAAAGCCTGTAAGTAGAGATACAATTGTGAAAAGTAGCTTAAAGCTCCACCATCTGCGAAACGCAAAGACACAAAATATTTATATGAAATATTTCATATTTACTTGACTAAATAAAAAAAGCTACAGTATTTTTATTTATTTTTTATAATTATTCTAGTGCTGAGTATAATAAAAATAATATTTCCAAATTTACTATACATTCCTTTAACCACTACATGCTCTAGGACGTACGTGTATGTTCTCAGGTTGAAGTGGTTATACCAGGATCATGGCTGCAGTTGCAGCCGTGATCCTGGCATCAAAATTTGCAGCGGACAATGGGCTTTACTGTAGAAGTGGTTAAGGCAGCCACCTGATCACTTCTACAGGGTCCCCTCCCCACTGCTATTCCCAGGCTCTCTAGTGCAATTGGGGATCCCAGCACTCTTCTGAACACAGAAGAGGAGAAAGTACATCCTTACCATACCCTCCAGCTTACAAGCTTTTCACTTTTGGTTTCAGTTTGTTCTTTACAAACCATTACCCACGTATAAAGCATCTGATCAAACCGATCCCAATTTTATCTGCTTTTGAACGTAGAGGAGAGACCTGAGACTGAATAGACCCCAGATCTCCCAGTAAAGAGTACCTGTCACTGTCCATGCTATCATCAGACAATTCTCATCCCTTGAGATTTCAATAAAAAATAAACAGTGTAAAAAATGTATTCAAATAAAATAAATGATAAAAAAAAACAGCGCTAAGGCCTCGTACACACGAGGGGATATGTCCGCTGAAAACGGTCCGATGGACCGTTTCAGCAGACATCTCCGCTCGTGTGTATGGGCTAGCGGACAGATTTCTCCACCCGACAGATTTCAAAGCATGCTTTGAAATCTATCCGGTGGGAATCTGTCCGCCCGACATGTCTGCTGGTTAGTACACTTACCAGCAGACATGTCGGCCCCCACCGCCGCCGCGCCGCTGCCGAATGGATTCGGCGCATGCGCGGAAGTGTTTTACTTCCTGGTGCGGTGACGTGGCGGTGACGCGGCGGCGTCAACGTCACCGCCGCGTCACCGCCACGTCACTGCGCCTTCCGGCGGCGGGGAATTTGATCCGATGGTGTGTACACGCCATCGGATCAAACTCCCGATCGGACATATCCGATGGAAATGGTCCGCGGACCGTTTTCATCGGATATATCCGATCGTGTGTACGCCGCCTCACACTCATCTGCCCGTAGTAACTAGTAACCAGTAAAGGCTTTTAAAGTGTCGCCTGTGGATATTTTAATGTACCATCATTTGGAGCCATTGCACAGGTGTGCACATAATATTTTATCAAAAATATTGGGCATTACATTGTGTTTGTGTGCACTAAAATGAATTAAAGGATGTTTTTTTCCAAAAAACAATATTATTTGTTTGGGTGTTGCAAATAATTTTCTAGCAAAAAATTCAGCTTTTGACATGTATGTGAAATGTCAAAATTGTCCCCAGCGGCAAGTGGTAAACATTATATTTTTAGTACAACATATAAGAAAATGTGTATACCCCCTTCCTCTTGGGTAATTTGTAACTTAATGACATGTCATGGTGCATTGTGCCATACTGATACCAGCCTGCACATTTGATGACAGATGGTAAGGCGCTGGTAGTAGAGAGACTTAAAGCTTTTATATATATATATATATATATATATATATATATATATATATACGTATTGTAACAGTAGGAGCTACTGTCACTGTAAAATGGACACAGGGTTTGCACACTTTAGAGGTGCAAGTCTACAGAGCATAGCTGTGGACTGGAGAAGACTTCTTTTGAAGCTTTCTCCAGGTTTTAGTATTTCATCATGGGGCTCTGTAGTGTGGAGATTCCATAGTGTCTTGGGTGGAACGGGATCTCCAACCCTGAATCCAGATTTTGTGGATGACCAGCAGGGTGTGTGCTCAGGTGAGCACAGCCCTTTATAATCAGTGTGTGGGAAGATCGCATGGCTCCCAGTTGGATACAGCTCCACACTAAGAGACAGGAGGTCTCCAGAAGTCAGAGAGGCTGTTGGAGACAGCCAGAACATTGGTAACTACAAGAGGCAGAGCTATAGATGCTGAAGGGAAGCGGTCTAAGTTGAGGAGTCCGCTGGTCTGGGTGACCAGGATATCGTGCAGAAGTCCTGCTACAGAGAGCCAGGTGGGCTAGTACTTTCTGTTTCGCATTTGATGGAAAAGAACCCCCTGCGTTGGAAACCTTGGATTGGACTTTTAATTTTGCCTTTTTTTAAAAAATGGGCTACCATGCCTTTAAAACATAGTTCCTGACTGGTGGGAATCGCTGAAAAAACGCATACCACGAAAGTAAATAACCCCCAACATTACAATATGTATATATATACAGTATATATATATATATATATATATATATATATATATATCAAACAAAAAAGTGCAACACCAGGCCTAGTAGCACATCTCAGCGCCACAGTGCAAAGTTGTCTCAAGAAAAGTAAATTAATTAAATTTAAATAAAGATTAATTTAAATATTAATTAAAATAGGCAGCGGACCAAATAATACAATATCTATATCACTCTTTTTTAAAAAGGATATAAACAAAAAAAGCAGCTATTTAAAATCTAAGAGTCATAAGACCCATAGAGCAAATACAAAATAAAGATCAAAATAAAACAGGCGCCCTCTGTTGAAGTCTATTGGATGACGAAACCGGTCAGGGTGGGGCTCTTACGGCGATCCGGAAGTGATGTGTGCGCTCCATCGGTGGCTCATACAGGAAGGAAGTTTGCACGCTGTGTTTACTACTGACTTCTGGGGACTTGGACACCTTTTGGAAGACATTGTTTGCTCAGTTTATATCTACTAACGGTACGTGCATTTGGAGCGGGGGTTACCAACTTTGTTAAAGTGGAAGTAAACCCTCCTATCGTTTTGAGCCAAGGAAGTGGCCATCTTGACCTCTGTTTAATCTGCAACTGCCATGATGCTGTACATGTGATCTGTTATGAAACCAGCCATTGGATGGTTTGGCAGTTTGGTTGAGAGCACAAACAAATGTGACAACTAGCATTTCCGGCATGCCGGGAATGTTAACAGTTTTTTGTAACTATCAAATTGAAGGGTTTACTTCCACTTTAAGGGTTGCCGTTTTTAATATTAAAGTGGGATTACACTATTTGGTGCCTTCTTGTGTTTTGTATGTGGAGCATTAACCCTGGCTGACCCTCAGCTATAGTGACGGATGTTCCAGTGAAAGATACCGCCTTTATCCACTGGCCCTTTGGTGAGTGTGTACCCCAAAGGGGAGTGTGCCCCACTTGTGGTGTTTAACTGGAAAGAGTTAAAGGTGTAGGATCCTTCACAGACTTCTTTCACTGCATATTTCTGAGACTCTCCCACCATATGAATGCCTATATGAAGTTTAATTAAACATTTAGATGTCAATAAAAAATACCATCAACTATTCAACTTTCTCCTGCTTCTAGCTAAAAGCTAGGACGTGTTCTTTAAAATGTAGACAGACAATAGTTTCGGAGACACTGCCTACATTATGGTGACTAGGCGTCCCTGGTTTTGTCCCCTCTTTTGCCGTGGTGATAGGCAGGCAGTGTCCCAGTGGATGACGGCCACATTGGCTCGGGGAGGAGTCAGGGAGCCAGGTCTGTGGTCGCTATTGCGGTAGTACTAGTAATTGCAAAGTAGCTGGAAAGGAGGAGCTGGATCGGCTCCAGCCTAATTATGTGCAACTTGTTGCCGGTGTTTTGTCAGATTAGGCAACCCATCAGAATTTATAACGGAAGTGACGTTCCGTCGCCACCATCTTGCTACACCCCGCACTCATCCACAAGAAGGCGGCAAGCTTACATCTTGTTACATCCACCGGACTCATGCATTTTACAGTTATTATTAACAATAAACTAAGCTTATATAGTGACATACAGTATTTAAAAATGTGTCTGACCGCTTAGATGTTGAATTTTAAAAGCAGAAGCAAACCTGCTGATCTCACAGGTTTTCTAATCTGACAGAACACTGCTGCTTTGAAAAATCTACATAAAAACAGTGTGAGGAACTCTAAAATACTGAATTTCACTATATAAGCTGAGTTTAGTGTTAAAAATAAGTGTGAAATGCAAGACTCCGGTCGGTGTAACAAGTTGTCCGCTAGCCACCTTCTCGCTGTATCCTTACTGTGGACAAGTGCAGGGTGTAGCAAGATAGTGGCGGCGGAATGTCACTTCTGTAACAAATTCTAATGGGTCGCTTAATCTGACAAAACACTGACTCTTCCACCCCAGTTGTCAGCTAGAAGAACCGTACGTGATCCCAGGGACACATGACCACCAACACTGCCAGAATCCCACCCCTCTCCTCCTACCTCTGCTCCCTCCTCCAATCACTCTCCTGTCAGTGGCAATACATAGGGGAGAGAACAGAGCATAGTGTTCCTCCCCCTCCCTTCTGTACTGCAAAGAATTATGGGTAGTGTAATCCAGAGGGGCGGGATTGCCTGGAGCTAGAGAGTGTAATGGCCACAAGCACAAGAAGGAGGTGAGTTTCTATTATAACATTTTAATAAGTAATGTTTCTCCTTCACTGTGTTTTCCCGAATTTCAGTTTAAAAAACATGGTCACCTTAGCTGATTATTTGATATTTGTGGTGCATTGGCACCTGTACATTTTATGCCATTCAATTAATCTTTTCTTATGATAGTATATCTTGAAGAAGCAACGGAATCTATAAATTAGGTTAACCAAATAACCTCTTAATTTTAACTAACTTGACAATTTATGCGTTTGTGCATAGGTCTTATGCCAGAAACATAATTTTGGGTATTAAACATCATATTTTAATATATTTTGTTGTACATTTGTAGCAAGCAATCATTGCTAATGCTTTAAAACCTTTTTTTTTTATTCCAATAAATGCCACTGTGTGGTTGATTAGTTTAATATAAACCACGTTTATATTAAATGTAATTCTGCTCACTCTTACAGTATGCACAGCAGGAGACAGAAGATGTAGAGTAATTTTACCGCTTATTTTATTATTCCATAACATTGCCAGAATATGTAAAATGTTACCAGCAATGAAACTAACAATCTAATCTGCTTTATCTTCACTCCTATTAGATACCATCAGCACATGTTATTACATTGTACACAGCTTCAAGGAATTGCCAACTTGGACACATCTGCTAATCTTTATGCATGGTTTTAAATATAGCTTTAAGTGGGGGTTCAAAAGAGGGGCACAAAAAATGGTAATCTTCTTTTTAAGCCACCAGAGAGGGGAAACAAACTATGGCTCGGATTCACATACATTGGTGCATCTTTATACCGCCGTAGCATATCTTAACGCTACTCCGGCGCAATGCAGAGAGGGAAGCATGGAATTCACAAAGCAAATGCTCCCAACGTTGCGCCGGCGTAGCGTATATTCGTCGGCATAAGGCAGCGTAGGTGGAAGTGGGCTGGAAGTGGGCATGATACATTTTAATGAAGCGTGACCCCATGCAAATGATGGGCTGAGCTTCAGACAAGTACTTAAAATGAACTGCGCATGTGTCGTACCTTGGATGTATCCCAGTGCGCATGCTCACAATCACGTCGAAACAACTGGCTAAGATACGTCGAATCACTGCCTACGATGTGGCCCAGTCCTATTCACGTACTACGTAAACTACGTAAAATTTGACGGCGTCCGTTCCCTGGTTCATACCTTTGCATGAGTTGCGCCTCCAATATGGGGAATAACTTTACGCCGAACGTAAGCCTTACGCAAATCGCTTAAAACATGCGCCGAGCGCAAGTACGTTCGTGAATCGGCGTATCGCCCTCATTTGGGAGTGCCAAATGTGTCCAGCGTAACAATGCGCCCACTATACGCCAGCGTAGGCAAGTTACGTCGGTCGGATGAAGTCAGTTTTTAGGCGTATCTTAGTTCTGTGGCACGGCGCACTGATAAGATGGGGCATCTTTACACGTACGCGGCATATCTCGAGATACGTCGGCGTAAGTGCTTTGTGAATCCGGGCCTATTAGTTTATCTTCTAGAAGTGATAGAATGAAAGCATCTCTTCATAGTTATGTGTAAGAAGCAACCATGGAGGAATCAAAATCTGAAATCAATCATAGTGGAAACTGAATCAAAGTCTCTATTAAAGCAGAGTTCCAGGCAAAAAGATACCTCGGTCTCAAACTATAGCCAGTTCTATTTTTAAAAGGTTGCATGTAAATCAAACAAAAACAAACAGAAAATACATTTTTGACATTCAGGCACTAACTAGACATTTTCAGGTTCCTGACTTCAGGATACCATGTGGCATAATCCAGTATTACCAGTATGTGCTGATCCCCCGGGCAGGCTATACTACTGGTCCCACCAGGTTTATGCCAATTCTTTCAAAAATATTGGTAACAGTACCAGCAAAATTTAAATATGGGGCGATACGAATATACTAACAATATTCATTGACATCTGCATGTAAACCAGGCCAAAATAATCGCCTTGTTAGTCTCTTCTTAGTTTTCTCTATACCCAGGTGTCCACCCATTAGATGACCATGGGCTAAATCTAATAGCACCCGGGACAGGGTTTGGAAACCACTAACTGCTCTACCTCCTCCTCCCCTTGCTTTACCTCTTGATATAGTAAGGTATTTTTAAGAGCTTTGTAGAGAAAAGACATCCCTACATTAGGTTTAACAGATTCCCCATCAATAATTTTAATGTTTTCTCTGGCTCTTTTGAGTGTGGAGTCTCTTAGTTCCGTACAAAAGCCATCACATTCTGTCCTCTCTCATTATTAGAGTCAGAGATAATTTCTTGTTTATTATCCTTCATTTCCTCCCGCTCCCCAGCCATTACAGAAAAAGGAAAAGGATCTACCCCTTCCTTGGACACACCAACAGTTTCCCTTTCAATTTTGCAATCAAAAGGGTCCAGAGTAATTTCCAGGGTTTCCTCAGCAGGGGGAACTCTGTTTTTCCACAAGCTCCAAAAGCGTGGAAAATCTCTCTGCACTAGAGCTTCATGAAGAAGTGAGGGTACCACCCCCATTGAAAGTGTCACAGGGCCCCAAGGGGTATCAATTTCAACCACAGAAGTCATGTGTGTCACCATGTATGCAAATAGCCCCAATAGTGTTAGGGTGTAATTTTGAAGGATCAAAATCACCTTTGACTAATGCCACAACACTACCAGAATCTAGAAGAGCAGTGACAGGCTTTCCATCCACTGAAATCACACACATTTGTTTTTCCATGCATTCCTGACATGATGCAGTATACGCCACCTGTGCAAAAAGAGACATCCGTTTTTCAAATAAGCATTATCACATTGCATTGGTTCATCATTTAGGAAACGGTTAGCTGCAATATGACCTAACACATGGCAACGATAACATGTTATGTGTTCTGTACCCAGTCCACAGAGACCTTTCTGACTTATTTGGACAGTCTCCAGGCCCACAGTCTCATTTTATGTAGCAACAGCCTTTTACATTTTCCCTGAGACCTTGAACCCTGGAACTTACCCCTGGCCTTACTGGTCTTACTGGATTCTCTGAGTGTTTTTTCACCACTAGAGGCATTGGGGTGGGGCACGGATGGGTCCTCAGCAGCAGTATATCTCTCCACCAGGTCCACCAGCTGGTTTGCATTCCTAGGGTCCCCTTGGCTCACCCACTTCCTCAAAGGGGCAGAGAGCGTGCGTAAATAGTGGTCCATGACCTCACACTCCACAATCTTGGGGGCTGACAAAGTCTCTGGCTGCAGCCAGTTCTTGGTGTGGTGTATCAAATCAAACATCTTTGAGCAAGGTGGCTTGTCTGTATCAGGCATGCAAGGATATCAGCCTTTAGCATCTCATAATCCTAGACAGCATCTGATTCCAGGTCATTATATGATTTTTGGGGTTCAGAACCACAACTCTTTCAAAAGTTGTGAGGTAAGCTTCTACATTATCTGCAGGTGTCATCTTCTGCAGATAATAGCTGTCATGCACCAGTATCTGTTCCACTGGCAAAGGACCTGGGAACCCCTTCTTTAATTCAACCAGGGCCTCCGCAAACTGGTGAGTCACTTCCTGTTGTTGGTGATTTGCTTCCTGCTTCTGGTGATTCACCTCCTGCTGCGCTGCAGTGGTCTCTGCAAACTGGCAGTTGGTTTTCTGCTGCTGGCGATTTTTTTCCTGTTGGGTTGCAGTGGACTGCAGCAGGGCTTTTATTAAATCATCCATCTTTCTACTTGCTCAGGAAGTTGTCCACCTAAATATACCATATGTGGGGGCTTAGCGGTTGCTGCTAAGTTGATGCAAACTGCAACATACTTGTTTATTAATGCGGAGTTCCACCCAAAAGTGGAAGCTCTGTTTATCTGCCTCCCCCCTCCAGTGACACATTTGGCTTTTGACAGGTACCTGGAAATAGGATGGAAACCATTTTCCCCAGCATGTAAATGAGTAGATTTGTCAATTGTACAATAAATTCTGCAAGACTGGTGTTGTTTTTTAGGAAAATGAAAGTATACCTGTTTTAACAATGGTAAATTTATTATGCCCACAGTTAAATTTAAGAATTAAATTACTTATTCATAGTTATTTAAAAACGTTTGTTTCTGTGTCAGGTTTGTCACTCAAATATACCTGTTACTAACTCTGCATTAAAAGTAGAATTGTCACTCAGATATAGCTGTTACTTTTTCTGCATAAAAACAAGGATGCCACCAGAATATACTTGATACTTACTCTGCATTTAGAAGTAAGATAATGTAGCTGGATAAATGTATGTATAAATGTATAACCTGTATTGTTATAAAAATGAATAAAATAAGTACTGAATCAAGAAAAAAAAGCTGAAATCCAGCAGATATAAAAGACATATGAATGCAGCTATTTTTTTTTTTTTTTTTAATACAGCAGGTTTGAGCATTTTAATTTGACTAGAAACAGTGCCTTGAAATATTTCACACTTTGTCATGTTACAACCAGAAATTTAAATTTATTTTATTGGGATTTTATGTGACAGACCAACACAGAGTGACACATAATTGTGAAGTGGAAAGAAAATGATAAATGGTTTTATTTTTATTTTTTATGAATAAATATGTGAAAGTGTGGTGTGCATTTGTATTCAGCCCAGCTGAATCAATACTTTGTAGACCAGCTTTGCATATCTAGAGAGTTACATTTTTGTCCATCCTTCTTTGCAAAATAGCTCAAGCTTTGTCAGATTGAAGGGGGAGCGTCTGTTAACAGCAATTTTCAGGTCTTGCCGCAGATTTTCAATTGGATTTAGGTCTGGACTTGGCCATTCTAACACATTAAGATGCTTTGATCTAAACTATTCCATTGTAGCTCTGGCTGTATGTTAAGTGTCGTTGTTCTGCTGAAAGGTGGACCAAGTCTTTTGCAGACTCTAATGCCGCATACACACGATCATTTTTCGGCATTAAAAAAACTTTGTTTTTCGGCATGTAGAAAAAACATTGTTTTTTCCAACTTCATCATTAAAACGAAGTTGCCCACACACCATGGTTTTAAAAAAATGCTCTAGCAAAGCGCGGTGACGTACTGTACAACACGTACAATGGCACTATAAAGGGGAAGTTCCATGCTGATGACGTCACCCTTGGGGCTGCTTTAGCTGATTTCCTGTTAGTAAAAGACGATTTGCGCTTTCCTGTCTGTTACAGCGTTAAGAATGTGCTTACTCCATTACGAATGGTAGTTTTACCAGAACGAGCGCTCCCGTCTCATAACTTGCTTCTGAGCATGCACAGGTTTTTAACGTCGTTTTAGCCCACACACGATTATCTTTTACAACCCAAAAAACGACATAATTTAAAACATTGTTAAAAAATGAAGCATGTTCGAAGAAAAAAGGCATAAGGCCCCTTTTTACACGGGGCGGATCAGTAATGATCAGCCTCTGTATGCTCCGTTTGCTCAGTGATATGGCATGATATGTGGGGGAGGGAATGGGAAGTGAAAAGGGAATGCAAAGTAAAGGGATCGTGGGTGAACTTAAACAGTGAGATAAAAAAATAAATAAAAAAAAAATGTAAGATATCTGATGATACTACAATGAACAATACAGATGAAAGTGAACAAATGGGAAGGCTCAATGTAATGTTTACATTGAGCCTTGCCATTTGGACGTATGAGGATCAGATCACACTCTCACCTGTATAGCTGACACTCTGAGGGGGATACGAGTTCGGCACTCGTGGATTTATGCCCGGTGTCCTTTCATTCATATGAGTGCATTTTCTCAAATCTTTACCTGACGAGGAGACATGTCCGCTGAAACATGTTCGACGGACCGTTTCCAGCAGACATGTCTCCTCGGATATTAGGTCTGATGGCGTGTACACACCATCGGACCAAAATCCCCTCGGATGGATAACGTGGTGACGACGCCACCACGTCACCAATCCAGGAAGTAAAATACTTCCACGCATGTGTCGAATCCATTTGACGGATGCGGGAGATTTATGTCCGCTGGTTAGGCGTACTAACCAGCGGACATGTCCGACGGACATGTTTCCAGCGGACAAATTTCAAAGCATGCTTTGAAATTTGTCCGCTGGAAAAACCTGTCCGCTAGGTCGTACAAACGATCAGATATGTCCGCTGAAACTGGTCGGCGGACCAGTTTCAGCGGACATGTTTGATCGTGTGTACGCGGCCTTAGAGGTACCCTCACAGTGTCACACTATACGCATTGTATATATCTTCTCTTTTCCATGACACACATTGGCCACTGAGAGCTGTCTTAGGAGTCAGGAGGAGGTGTTTTATCAGCCCACACATCCAGCTGGGATCATGATCTTGGTTATCTGTTTGGATAAGCAGCCCTGAGGTGAGCTGCCAGCACATCAGAGGTGTCATCACTGAAGATTTCATTTGAGCACATTGCAATTTTGGTGGAAGTGTTTTATCTAGACACTGTTCTGAGGAGGAATTACCGGACTGCTAGATTTGATCCTTATTTATGGACAGGACTTTATCACATGTGTGATTTTTGATAGTTTTGCACATTTTCTTTTCCACTTATTTTATGCTATTTTTGGTGTTTGTATATGTAGCAGCCATTTTACTTTGTATTTTCACTGTTAAATCTTTACAGTATTATAGGTGTTTGTTCACTTTCATCTGTATTGTTCATTGTAGTATCATCAGATACCTTAATTTTTTTTTTTTTTAAATCTCACTGTTTAAGTTCACCCACGATCCCTTTACTCTGCATTACCTTTTCACTTCCCATTCCCTCCCCCACAGTGCAGCTACCATACTTGACATTATTATCACTTTTTCTGTTAGGATCAGATTTACAGGTGCTGCTGCAGCTCCCCTCCCCCTCAGTCCATCAGACAGTGTCAGAGTTCTCTATTTCTATACCTTTGTGTGATATTTCTGGGTGCCTGAAAGGCCAATCACTAGGGATCACTAGGCCAATTACTAGGGATGAGCTTCGCGTTCGATGCAAACACATGTTCGCATCGAACATTGCACGTTCGATTGTTTGTCGAAAACGAACAAATTCACTGCGGCGTTGCGTGCTGATGATTGGCCAAGCATGCACCATGACCCCGCATGCTTGGCCAATCACAGCGCCCAAAAAACGAAGAGACCTAATTGGCCAAAGCCTGGGTGCTTTGGCCAATTAGGGCTCGGGGCTTTAGCACATGCCCCACACTATAAAAGGCCGCCTCCCGGGCGGCCTCGTGTAGTGTGTTCCGGCTTGCTTAGAGAAGTCAGACAGAGAGAGAGAGAGATAGATAGAGACACAGGGGTAAATTCACATAGAGATACGACGGTGTATCTACTGATACACCGTCGTATCTCTGAGATCTGACGCTCGGATCTATGCGGCTGATTCATCGAATCAGGTTCCGCATAGATCTCCCTTAGAGCCGACAGGTGGAAGTGACTTACACTGTCGGATCTTAGGCTGCAATCTCCCGCCGGCCTCTAGGTGGCGCTTCCGTTTTTCTACACGACGACTATGCAAATGAGGAGAACCGCCGAATCAGAAACGAGCGACCGGCCGTCGTTTTTTTTTAAGTCATTTGCGTTCGTCTTTTTCCGGCGGATAGTTACCCCTGCTATATGAGGGGTAACTGCGGCGTATCCTATGTTAAGTATGGCCGTCCCGCGTCGAGTTTTGAAATTTTTACATCGTTTACGTAAGTCGTTCGCGAATACGGCCATACGTAAATTGCATTAACGTCGAAACCAATGACGTCCTTGCGACGTCATTTGGAGCAATGCTTGCTGGGAAATTTAGCCGGCGGCGCATGCGCAGTACGATCGGCGCGGGGATGCGCCTGATTTAAATAGAAAACTCCCCCTAGCCGCAGAATTTGCATTCCGCCAGGGGATTTACGATCCGCCAGGGCAACTTACGAGGCAAGTGCTTTCTGAATACAGCACTTGCCTCAAAAACTGGCGCTGGCGGATCGTAAATAAGATATATCACGCGGATCAAAAGATCCGCTGATCTATGTGAATCTACCCCACAGTGTCTTTATAGATAGATAGTGTGACGGTCACCACCGCTTACGACTTTCCATCCAACCACGACAAGCTTATCCGACACATCAACAACCCGGCAGACATGATCCATTCCATTTCCCAGAATAAACGAGACAGCGCTCCGTTCTCTAGTTTCCAAAATGTATGAATATCTTTATTGGTTCTTAGCTTGCTTATATCCAGTACAACATAATGCAGTTAATCACAGGACAATGTAATCTCCACCCCCCTATTCACTCAATGAGGATAATTCTTTAATTGGTAGCTAGACATGATGGCACCGTATTATCAATAGTGTTCAATTAACCTTGAATAGTAACACAGACATCTAGTTGAATAAGTTCTCTATACAGCTTTGTCACACAATGGCAGTGAGAGTGGGTGTCTTTACATTGAATAGCCAACACCTTAGGATATTTCAATAGCCTATTATACAAAAGGTATGACTCACTGGCTGACCTGGTCATGTCATCATGACTCCTTGTGATATCTCAGTCCTGCAATATGAAGTATTATTAATGTCCCATCTCATGTAATATGAATTATGATTCTTTGTCACCCTATGTACAAAAGTGACTCCTGTTACAGATAGATAGATACATAGATAGATAGATAGATCAGGGAGGCTAGTAGTCAGTATAGTTAAATTTAAAGTTTGTAGAGAATATATTGACATCCCTAGGAGTTGTCAATATATTTATAAACTGTATAGCTTAGCTAGATCTGCTATTAGTATCTGTCAGGCAGGAGATTGTGTTTGATGCAGTGCTCTAACGTGTTGTATTGCCTGCATTAGGGTTTACCTTAAACATAGTACTCCGTGTTAGTCAACGTACCTATTACTGCAAGTGTGCTATTTATTTGCACATAAAGGCAGTTGCTGTTAATGCAAGTGGGCTATTGAATTGCACAGAAACGCAGTCGCTCTGACTGTGCGTGTGCTGTTTAATACCACCTGAGCGCATTTGGTGTCACCGCACGTGTGCTGTTACATACCACCTGAGCGTATTTGGTGTCACCGCACGTGTGCTGTTACATACCACCCGAGCGCATTTGGTGTCACCGCACGTGTGCTGTTACATACCACCTAAGCACATTTGGTGTCACCGCACGTGTGCTGTTACATACCACCTGAGCGTATTTGGTGTCACCGCACGTGTGCTGTTACATACCACCTGAGCACATTTGGTGTCACCGCACGTGTGCTGTTACATACCACCTGAGCTTATTTACCTGAGCGTATTTGGTGTCACCGCACGTGTGCTGTTACATACCACCTGAGCACATTTGGTGTCACTGCACGTGTGCTGTTACATAACACCTGAGCGCAGTTAGTGTCACTGTACGTGTGCTGTTACATACCACCTGAGCGCATTTGGTGTCACCGCACGTATGCTGTTGCATACCACCTGAGCGCAGTTAGTGTCACTGTACGTGTGCTGTTACATACCACCTGAGCGCATTTGGTGTCACTGCACATGTGCTGTTACATATCACCTGAGCGCAGTTAGTGTCACTGTACGTGTGCTGTTACATATCACCTGAGCGCATTTGGTGTCACTGCATGTGTTCTGTGGCATACCACCTGAGCGCAGTTAGTGTCACTGTACGTGTGCTGTTACATACCACCTGAGCGCATTTGGTGTCACTGCACATGTGCTGTTACATATCACCTGAGCGCATTTGGTGTCACCGCACGTGTGCTGTTACATACCACCTGAGCGCATTTGGTGTCACCGCACGTGTGCTGTTACATACCACCTGAGCGTATTTGGTGTCACCGCACGTGTGCTGTTACATACCACCTGAGCGTATTTGTTGTCATTGCACGTGTGCTGTTGCATACCACCTGAGCGCAGTTAGTGTCACCGCACGTGTGCTGTTACATATCACCTGAGCGCATTTGGTGTCACCGCACGTGTGCTGTTACATACCACCTGAGCGCAGTTAGTGTCACCACACGTGTGCTGTTACATACCACCTGAGCGTATTTGGTGTCACCGCACATGTGCTGTTACATATCACCTGAGCGCATTTGATGTCACCACACGTGTGCTGTTACATACCACCTAAACGAGCAGTTAGTGTCACCGCACATGTGCTGTTACATACCACCTGAGCGTATTTGGTGTCACCGCATGTGTGCTGTTACATATCACCTGAGCGCATTTGGTGTCACCGCACGTGTGCTGTTACATACCACCTGATCGCATTTGGTGTCACCGCACGTGTGCTGTTACATATCACCTGAGCGCATTTGGTGTCACTGCACGTGTGCTGTTGCATACCACCTAAGCGCAGTTAGTGTCACCGCACGTGTGCTGTTACATATCACCTAAGCGCATTTGGTGTCACCGCACATGTGCTGTTACATACCACCTGATCGCATTTGGTGTCACCGCACGTGTGCTGTTGCATACCACCTGAGCGCAGTTAGTGTCACCACATGTGTGCTGTTACATACCACCTGAGTGCAGTTAGTGTCACCGCACATGTGCTGTTACATACCACCTGAGCGTATTTGGTGTCACCGCACGTGTGCTGTTACATATCACCTGAGCGCATTTGGTGTCACCGCACGTGTGCTGTTACATACCACCTGAGCGCATTTGATGTCACCACACGTGTGCTGTTACATACCACATGAGCGCAGTTAGTGTCACCGCACATGTGCTGTTACATACCACCTGAGCGCAGTTAGTGTCACTGCACGTGTGCTGTTACATATCACCTGAGCGCATTTGGTGTCACTGCACGTGTGCTGTTTCATACCACCCGAGCGCAGTTAGTGTCACTGTACGTGTGCTGTTACATACCACCTGAGCGCATTTGGTGTCACCGCACGTGTGCTGTTACATATCACCTAAGCGCATTTGGTGTCACCGCACGTGTGCTGTTACATATCACCTGAGCGCATTTGGTGTCACTGCACGTGTGCTGTTACATACCACCTGAGCGCAGTTAGTGTCACTGCACGTGTGCTGTTACATAAAAAAAAAAAAAACTAGAGCGCATTTGGTGTCACTGCACGTGTGCTGTTTCATACAACCTGAGCGCAGTTAGTGTCACTGTACGTGTGCTGTTACATGCCACCTGAGCGTATTTGGTGTTACCGCACGTGTGCTGTTACATATCACCTGAGCGCATTTGGTGTCACCGCATGTGTGCTGTTACATACCACCTGATCGCATTTGGTGTCACCGCACGTGTGCTGTTACATATCACCTGAGCGCATTTGGTGTCACTGCACGTGTGCTGTTGCATACCACCTAAGCGCAGTTAGTGTCACCGCACGTGTGCTGTTACATATCACCTAAGCGCATTTGGTGTCACCGCACGTGTGCTGTTACATACCACCTGATCGCATTTGGTGTCACCGCACGTGTGCTGTTGCATACCACCTGAGCGCAGTTAGTGTCACCACATGTGTGCTGTTACATACCACCTGAGTGCAGTTAGTGTCACCGCACATGTGCTGTTACATACCACCTGAGCGTATTTGGTGTCACCGCACGTGTGCTGTTACATACCACCTGAGCACATTTGGTGTCACCGCACGTGTGCTGTTACATACCACCTGAGCGTATTCACCTGAGCGTATTTGGTGTCACCGCACGTGTGCTGTTACATACCACCTGAGCGCATTTGGTGTCACCGCACGTGTGCTGTTACATACCACCTGATCGCATTTGGTGTCACCGCACGTGTGCTGTTACATACCACCTGAGTGCAGTTAGTGTCACCGCACATGTGCTGTTACATACCACCTGAGCGTATTTGGTGTCACCGCACGTGTGCTGTTACATACCACCTGAGCACATTTGGTGTCACCGCACGTGTGCTGTTACATACCACCTGAGCGTATTCACCTGAGCGTATTTGGTGTCACCGCACGTGTGCTGTTACATACCACCTGAGCGCATTTGGTGTCACCGCATGTGTGCTGTTACATACCACCTTATCGCATTTGGTGTCACCGCACGTGTGCTGTTACATATCACCTGAGCGCATTTGGTGTCACTGCACGTGTGCTGTTGCATACCACCTAAGCGCAGTTAGTGTCACCGCACGTGTGCTGTTACATATCACCTGGGCGCATTTTGTGTCATCGCACGTGTGCTGTTACATACCACCTGAGCGTATTTGGTGTCACCGCACGTGTGCTGTTACATATCACCTGAGCGCATTTGGTGTCACCGCACGTGTGCTGTTACATACCACCTGATCGCATTTGGTGTCACCGCACGTGTGCTGTTGCATACCACCTGAGCGCAGTTAGTGTCACCACACGTGTGCTGTAACATACCACCTGAGCGCAGTTAGTGTCACCGCACATGTGCTGTTACATACCACCTGGGCGTATTTGGTGTCACCGCACGTGTGCTGTTACATATCACCTGAGCGCATTTGGTGTCACCGCACGTGTGCTGTTACATACCACCTGAGCGCATTTGATGTCACCACACGTGTGCTGTTACATACCACCTGAGCGCAGTTAGTGTCACCGCACATGTGCTGTTACATACCACCTGAGCGCAGTTAGTGTCACTGCACGTGTGCTGTTACATATCACCTGAGCGCATTTAGTGTCACTGCACGTGTGCTGTTTCATACCCCCTGAACGCAGTTAGTGTCACTGCACGTGTGCTGTTACATACCACCTGAGCGCATTTGGTGTCACCGCACGTGTGCTGTTACATATCACCTAAGCGCATTTGGTGTTAGCGCACGTGTGCTGTTACATATCACCTGAGCGCATTTGGTGTCACTGCACGTGTGCTGTTACATACCACCTGAGCGCAGTTAGTGTCACTGCACGTGTGCTGTTACATAAAAAAAACCTAGAGCGCATTTGGTGTCACTGCACGTGTGCTGTTTCATACAACCTGAGCGCAGTTAGTGTCACTGTACGTGTGCTGTTACATGCCACCTGAGCATATTTGGTGTCACCGCACGTGTGCTGTTACATATCACCTGAGCGCATTTGGTGTCACTGCACGTGTGCTGTTACATACCACCTGAGCGCATTTGGTGTCACCGCACGTGTGCTGTTACATACCACCTGAGCGCAGTTAGTGTCACCGCACGTGTGCTGTTACATACCACCTGAGCGTATTTGGTGTCACCGCATGTGTGCTGTTACATACCACCTGAGCGTATTTGGTGTCACCGCACGTGTGCTGTTAGATATCACCTGAGCGCATTTGATGTCACCACACGTGTGCTGTTACATACCACCTGAGCGCAGTTAGTGTCACCGCACATGTGCTGTTACATACCACCTGAGCGTATTTGGTGTCACCGCACGTGTGCTGTTACATATCACCTGAGCGCATTTGGTGTCACTGCACATGTGCTGTTACATACCACCTGAGCGCATTTGGTGTCACCGCACGTGTGCTGTTACATATCACCTGAGCGCATTTGGTGTCACTGCACGTGTGCTGTTACATACCACCTGAGCGCAGTTAGTGTCACTGTACGTGTGCTGTTACATAAAAAAAAACTAAAGCGCATTTGGTGTCACTGCACGTGTGCTGTTTCATACCACCTGAGCGCAGTTAGTGTCACCGCACGTGTGCTGTTACATATCACCTGAGCGCATTTGGTGTCACTGCACGTGTGCTGTTTCATACCACCTGAGCGCATTTGGTGTCACCGCACGTGTGCTGTTACATACCACCTGAGCGCAGTTAGTGTCACTGCACGTGTGCTGTTACATACCACCTGAGCGTATTTGGTGTGACCGCACATGTGCTGTTACATACCACCTGAGCGTATTGGGTGTCCCCGCACGTGTGCTGTTAGATATCACCTGAGCGCATTTGGTGTCACCGCACGTGTGCTGTTACATACCACCTGAGCGCATTTGGTGTCACTGCACGTGTGCTGTTACATACCAGCTGAGCGCAGTTAGTGTCACTGTACTGTGCTGTTACATACCACCTGAGCGCATTTGGTGTCACCGCACGTGTGCTGTTACATACCACCTGAGCGCATTTGGTGTCACCGCACGTGTGCTGTTGCATATCACCTGAGCGCATTTGGTGTCACTGCATGTGTGCTGTTGCATACCACCTAAGCGCAGTTAGTGTCACCGCACGTGTGCTGTTACATATCACCTAAGCGCATTTGGTGTCACCGCACGTGTGCTGTTACATATCACCTGATCGCATTTGGTGTCACTGCACGTGTGCTGTTGCATACCACCTGAGCGCAGTTAGTGTCACCACATGTGTGCTGTTACATACCACCTGAGTGCAGTTAGTGTCACCGCACATGTGCTATTACATACCACCTGAGCGTATTTGGTGTCACCGCACGTGTGCTGTTACATACCACCTGAGCACATTTGGTGTCACCGCACGTGTGCTGTTACATACCACCTGAGCGTATTCACCTGAGCGTATTTGGTGTCACCGCACGTGTGCTGTTACATACCACCTGAGCGCATTTGGTGTCACCGCATGTGTGCTGCTACATACCACCTGATCGCATTTGGTGTCACCGCACGTGTGCTGTTACATATCACCTGAGCGCATTTGGTGTCACTGCACGTGTGCTGTTGCATACCACCTAAGCGCAGTTAGTGTCACCGCACGTGTGCTGTTACATATCACCTGGGCGCATTTTGTGTCACCGCACGTGTGCTGTTACATACCACCTGAGCGTATTTGGTGTCACCGCACGTGTGCTGTTACATATCACCTGAGCGCATTTGGTGTTACCGCACGTGTGCTGTTACATACCACCTGATCGCATTTGGTGTCACCGCACGTGTGCTGTTGCATACCACCTGAGCGCAGTTAGTGTCACCACACGTGTGCTGTTACATACCACCTGAGCGCAGTTAGTGTCACCGCACATGTGCTGTTACATACCACCTGGGCGTATTTGGTGTCACCGCACGTGTGCTGTTACATATCACCTGAGCGCATTTGGTGTCGCCGCACGTGTGCTGTTACATACCACCTGAGCGCATTTGATGTCACCACACGTGTGCTGTTACATACCACCTGAGCGCAGTTAGTGTCACCGCACATGTGCTGTTACATACCACCTGAGCACAGTTAGTGTCACTGCACGTGTGCTGTTACATATCACCTGAGCGCATTTGGTGTCACTGCACGTGTGCTGTTTCATACCCCCTGAACGCAGTTAGTGTCACTGTACGTGTGCTGTTACATACCACCTGAGCGCATTTGGTGTCACCGCACGTGTGCTGTTACATATCACCTAAGCGCATTTGGTGTTAGCGCACGTGTGCTGTTACATATCACCTGAGCGCATTTGGTGTCACTGCACGTGTGCTGTTACATACCACCTGAGCGCAGTTAGTGTCACTGCACGTGTGCTGTTACATAAAAAAAACCTAGAGCGCATTTGGTGTCACTGCACGTGTGCTGTTTCATACAACCTGAGCGCAGTTAGTGTCACTGTACGTGTGCTGTTACATGCCACCTGAGCATATTTGGTGTCACCGCACGTGTGCTGTTACATATCACCTGAGCGCATTTGGTGTCACTGCACGTGTGCTGTTACATACCACCTGAGCGCATTTGGTGTCACCGCACGTGTGCTGTTACATACCACCTGAGCGCAGTTAGTGTCACCGCACGTGTGCTGTTACATATCACCTGAGCGCATTTGGTGTCACTGCACATGTGCTGTTACATACCACCTGAGCGCATTTGGTGTCACTGCACATGTGTTGTTACATACCACCTGAGCGTATTTGGTGTCACTGCATGTGTGCTGTTACATACCACCTGAGCGTATTTGGTGTCATCGCACGTGTGCTGTTAGATATCACCTGAGCGCATTTGATGTCACCACACGTGTGCTGTTACATACCACCTGAGCGTATTTGGTGTCACCGCACGTGTGCTGTTACATATCACCTGAGCGCATTTGGTGTCACTGCACATGTGCTGTTACATACCACCTGAGCGCATTTGGTGTCACCGCACGTGTGCTGTTACATATCACCTGAGCGCATTTGGTGTCACTGCACGTGTGCTGTTACATACCACCTGAGCGCAGTTAGTGTCACTGCACGTGTGCTGTTACATAAAAAAAAAACTAAAGCGCATTTGGTGTCACTGCACGTGTGCTGTTTCATACCACCTGAGCGCAGTTAGTGTCACCGCACGTGTGCTGTTACATATCACCTGAGCGCATTTGGTGTCACTGCACGTGTGCTGTTACATACCACCTGAGCGCATTTGGTGTCACCGCACGTGTGCTGTTACATACCACCTGAGCGCAGTTAGTGTCACTGCACGTGTGCTGTTACATACCACCTGAGCGTATTTGGTGTGACCGCACGTGTGCTGTTACATACCACCTGAGCGTATTGGGTGTCCCCGCACGTGTGCTGTTAGATATCACCTGAGCGCATTTGGTGTCACCGCACGTGTGCTGTTACATACCACCTGAGCGCATTTGGTGTCACTGCACGTGTGCTGTTACATACCAGCTGAGCGCAGTTAGTGTCACTGTACTGTGCTGTTACATACCACCTGAGCGCATTTGGTGTCACCGCACGTGTGCTGTTACATACCACCTGAGCGCATTTGGTGTCACCGCACGTGTGCTGTTGCATATCACCTGAGCGCATTTGGTGTCACTGCATGTGTGCTGTTACATACCACCTGAGCGCAGTTAGTGTCACTGCATTTGTGCTGTTACATATCACCTGAGCGCAGTTGGTGTCACTGCACGTGTGCTGTTACATATCACCTGAGCGCATTTGGTGTCACTGCACGTGTGCTGTTACATGCCACCTGAGCGCAGTTAGTGTTACTGTACGTGTGCTGTTACATATCACCTGAGCGCATTTGGTGTCACTGCACGTGTGCTCTTACATACCACCTGAGCGCAGTTGGTGTCACTGCACTTGTGCTGTTACATAGCACCTGAACAATATGTCTGGAAGGACAACAAAGAGAGGCAGAGAGTCACGAGGGAAGCAGACTCTGCATCTAGAGGTAACGCTGGTGGTGGATGTGGTGCATCCTCTTCAGCATGTGGCCGTGGCCGCTCGTCCTTCTTTTCGGGAGCTGGCCATGTTGAGCCTCAACATCCTGAGAAGTTAGTAGAGTGGATGACCAAGCCGTCCTCATCCTCCTCATCCTCTCTCACACAGACTGATCTAAGTTTGTCTGGCAAAGCAGCTGCCAAGGCGTCCTCTTCCCTCTGCATAATGGCTTCACACAATACTTCCCTAGTCCCACCATGTCCTCCTGAGGAGTCCCCCGAACTGTTTCCACACAGTGTTGGATACATGCTGCAGGAAGATGCGCAGCGTTTTGAAGACTCCAATGACGGAACACAGATAGAGGAAGGCATTGATGTGAGCCCAGGGAGAGGGGGTGGCCGAGAGGGACAGCAAGCTGGGAGGGATGTTCCCCCAGCTGGAGCATACTGCCAGGTTTTCGACAGTGATGAGGAGGAGGGAGGGGATATTGAGGTCACTGACTCTACCTGGTTGCCTGATAGGAGAGAGGAGGAAGAGGAAGAGGAGGAAGAGGAGGAGGACGAGGCACCGGCACATCTCCAAAGAGGCAGGATGCCCTCCAGGGGTCAGCTTAAGGGCACACTAACTGCATTACAGTGCACATCTACGGCGCTTGTGCATGGCGCTGCTGTGTCTGACTGGTACAGCAAAAGTTTTTTGGTGTGGGCCTTTTTTGAAACATGTCCACAAGATCGTACCTTTGCTATTTGCAACATATGTCGCAAGCGTATCTCGCGTGGCCAAAACATCACCCGCCTGGGTACCACATGCTTGTCCAGACTTGCCATGCAGCTCGTTGGCAAGCACACCAGAAAGACCCACACAAAAGACAAAAGCGTACCCCCCCTTGCCCTTCTGGGACCTCCAACCCCACTAGACCCCTAGTCCTCTCTGAAGCCTGCAGTGAAGGTGTAGAAATAGGTGTGTCACACGCTAGTAGTAGCGGGCAATCTACTGATAGTACCAGGCAAATTTCCCTGCCCCAGCTGCTGCAGCGCCGAAAGAAGTACAATCCCAGCCATCCACATGCCCAGCAGTTGAATGCTAGCTTAGCGAAATTGCTAGCACTTCAACTGCTACCTTTTCAGTTGGTAGATTCTGCCCCCTTCCGTGAGTTTGTGCAATGTGCAGTACCTCAGTGGCAAGTACCAAAACACCACTTTTTCTCTCGGAAGGCGATTCCGGCTCTCTACCGGCATGTGGAAGGCAATGTCCATGCCTCGCTGGACAGGGCGGTCAGTGGTAAGGTGCATCTTACCGCTGACTCATGGTCCAGCAGGCATGGACAGGGACGTTACCTGTCTTTTACGGCCCATTGGGTGACTCTGCTGGCAGCTGGGAAGGACACAGGGCAAGGTACAGTAGTTTTGGAGGTTGTTCCGCCACCACGCCTCCAAAACACTACTACTGCTTGTGACACACCTCTCTCCTCCACCCCCTCCTCTTCATCTTCCTCTGTGGCCTCTTCCTGTGCTGATGTTTCCTCAGAACCAGCCATGCTCCGTAGGCGTACAAGAGGCTACGCAGGAATGCAGGCCAAGAGATGCCATGCGGTGCTAGAGCTGGTGTGCTTGGGAGACAGGAGCCACACTGGGGAAGAGGTTCTTTCAGCTCTGCAGGGGCAGGCTCAGAGGTGGTTGACACCACCACGCCAGCTGAAGCCTGGAATGGTGGTCAGCGATAATGGCACCAACCTCCTCTCTGCCCTGCGACAGGGAAAACTCACCCACGTGCCCTGTTTTGCGCATGTCCTGAATTTGGTGGTGCAGCGGTTCTTGGGCAGGTACCCGGGCTTGCAGGATGTCCTGAAGCAGGCCAGGAAAGTCTGTGTGCATTTCCGGAGGTCATATAATGCCACTGCTCGGCTGACTGACCTCCAAAGGGAATACAACCTGCCCAGGAACCGCCTAATTTGTGACATGCCCACCAGATGGAACTCTACGTTGGCCATGCTGCAGCGGCTGCACACGCAGCAACGGGCCATCAATGAGTACCTGTGCCAATATGGCAGCAGAACTGGGTCAGGGCAACTAGGTTTTTTTTCTCCATGCCAGTGGGCCTTGATCAGGGATGCATGGACTGTCCTGTCACCATTTGAGGAGGCCACGAGGATGGTGAGCATTGACAGTGCATGCATCAGTGAGACTGTCCCTCTTATTCACATGTTGGAGCACACGCTACGTGGAATAATGGACAGGGCCCTTGAGGCAGAACAGAGGGAGGAAGAGGAGGACTTCCTTACCTCTCAAGGCCCCCTTTACCCAGACAGTGGGTCTGCTTGCCCATCTAGCACACAGGAAGAGGAAGAGGAGGAGGAGGAGGAGGAGGAGGAGGATGATTGTATCAGCAGCATGGAGGTGGAGCCTAGCACTCAGCAGCATCAGTCTTCAAGGGATCATTTACAGTACCACGTGGACTTTTACGTGGCTGGGATGAGGTGCCTGTGGATCCTGTCATCCTCAGTGACCCAGAGGACTGTGCCCCGAATGCCTCTGCAAACCTACGCTGCATGGCCTCCCTGATCATGCAAAGCCTGCGTAAGGATCCTCGTGTACGTGCTATCAAGGAGACAGATCATTACTGGCTGGCAACTCTCCTTGATCCACGTTACAACAGTAAGGTTTCGGACCTTATGTTGCCATTGCAGAGGGAGCAGAAAATGAAACTTCTGCGGGAGGCCTTGCAGAAGGGTCTGTGCAATGCGTTCCCAGAACCGGGGGGATTACCAAAACCTGGCTCTGGGCGACGTCTTGCTGAGGCTTCGGTGAGTCACAGAAGGAGCGGTGGAGAAGGTGGCCGTCTGACCGATGCCTTCAGACAGTTTTTTAGTCTGCAGCCCCAAGGTCTGACCGGTTCCAGCAACCATCGCCAGCGTCTGGTTTACATGGTCCGAGAATACCTAGGGGCAAGATCCGACTTGGACTCCTTCCCCACCGAAAATCCTCTGGCTTACTGGGTCTTGAGGATGGATCACTAGCCAGAGCTTGCACAGTATGCAATTGAGCTACTGGCTTGCCCTGCATCCAGTGTTCTTTCAGAACGCACATTCAGTGCTGCTGGAGGCTTTGTTACTGATCAAAGAACAAGCCTCTCCACCAACTGACCTTCATCAAAATTAATCAGGCTTGGATCAACACCAGCTACCAAGCGCCTGATGCTGATGTTACTGAAGAATATTTTTTTGTTGAAATGTCGGATCCCTTTTAGACTGCGTATGCTGATGCTGAGTGACTGTCCTCTTATGCTGCTGATGGAATATCCTTCTCCTCCTCACTTTTCTTGCTGATAGCTAGTAAGAAATGTTGTGTTTCTGGGCTCCGCCACCAGTGCCTAAGGCACAATTTTTCAGCCCCTGTTTAACAGGGGCGCCTAATAACAACTATTTTTGATGCAATACTTTGCACGTGGCTCCTTGTTGCGCTCCAATTGGAGTTATTGGGAGGGGTTGCAGTGTTGTGTTGTGCCCAAGGCACAATTTTTCAGCCCCTGTTTAACGGGGGCACCTAATAACAATTTTGATGCAATAATTTGCACGTGGCTCCTTGTTGCTCTCCAATTGGAGTTATTGGGAGGGGTTGCAGTGTTGTGTTGTGCCCAAGGCACAATTTTTCAGCCCCTGTTTAACAGGGGCACCTAATAACAATTTTTCATGCAATAATTTGCACGTGGCTCCTTGTTGTGCTCCAATTGGAGTTATTGGGGGGGGGGGGGTTGCAGTGTTGTGTTGTGCCCAAGGAACAATGTTTCTGCCCCTGTTTAACAGGGGCGCCTAACAACAATTTTTGATGCAATAATTTGCATGTGGCTCCTTGTTGTGCTCCAGTTGGAGTTATTGGGAGGGGTTGCAGTGTTGTGTTGTGCCCAAGGCACAATTTTTCAGCCCCTGTTTAACAGGGGCACCTAATAACAATTTATGATGCAATAATTTGCATGTGGCTCCTTGTTGCGCTCCAATTGGAGTTATTGGGAGGGGTTGCAGTGTTGTGTTGTGCCCAAGGCACAATTTTTCAGCCCCTGTTTAACAGGGGCACCTAATAACAATTTTTGATGCAATAATTTGCACGTGGCTCCTTGTTGCGCTCCAATTGGAGTTAGTTATTGGGAGGGGTTGCAGTGTTGTGTTGTGCCCAAGGCACACTTTTTCAGCCCCTGTTTAACAGGGGCACCTAATAACTAGTGTTGCTCACGAATATTCGTATTGCGAATATTCGGCTCGAATATGGCATATTCGAGTATTCGCGATATATTCCGAATTTCGCGGTGAATATTCGCTATTTCGAATATTCGTATTTTTTCAATTTTTTTTTAGAACAGATCACATCCTAGAGATCCCCATCGACGTCTAAAAGCATTGCTGGTATGATTAGAGACCTTGGGCCGAGTAGCTGCAGCGATCATTTTATATTGCCGAAAAATCGCAATGCGATTATTCGGCAATAGCGATATCGCGCGATTATTTTCGAGAAATTCGCAATATTGTTTTTAGCTAAAATAACACATATATTCGATTTCAGAGTGTTACTGTCGAAATTCCGCAATCAATTTCTCATTCGCATTTTTGCGAAATTACGATAAAATATCAAGAATATTCTGAGCCAATCAGAGTGCTCCTTCCGCATTTGCCGAATATTCGCAATTATTTTGTATTGTAATATATCACGAATATTCTGAGCCAATCAGAGTGCTCCATTCTGCATTTCTCGAAATTTCGCAATTATTTTGTATTATAAAATATCACGAATATTCTGAGCCAATCAGAGTGCTCCATTCCGCATTTCTCGAAATTTCGCAATTATTTTGTATTATAAAATATCACGAATATTCTGAGCCAATCAGAGTGCTCCTTCCGCATTTGCCGAATATTCGCAATTATTTTGTATTGTAATATATCACGAATATTCTGAGCCAATCAGAGTGCTCCTTCCGCATTTGCCGAATATTCGCAATTATTTTGTATTGTAATATATCACGAATATTCTGAGCCAATCAGAGTGCTCCATTCCGCATTTCTCGAAATTTCGCAATTATTTTGTATTATAAAATATGACAAATATTCTGAGCCAATCAGAGTGCTCCTTCCGCATTTGCCGAATATTCGCAATTATTTTGTATTGTAATATATCACGAATATTCTGAGCCAATCAGAGTGCTCCTTCCGCATTTGCCGAATATTCGCAATTATTTTGTATTGTAATATATCACGAATATTCTGAGCCAATCAGAGTGCTCCATTCCGCATTTCTCGAAATTTCGCAATTATTTTGTATTATAAAATATCACGAATATTCTGAGCCAATCAGAGTGCTCCTTCCGCATTTCTCGAAATTTCATTCGCATTCGCAATTCGCAATAGCGAAATTTCGCAATCATTTAATTTCCAAAAAATATCGCGAATATTCGCATTTAACGAATATATCTCGAATATTCGACTATATATTCGAGATATATCGTGAAATCGAATATGGCATATTCTGCTCAACACTACTAATAACAATTTTTGATTCAATAATTTGCACGTGGCTCCTTGTTGCGCTCCATTTGGAGTTATTGGGAGGGGTTGCAGTGTTGTGCCCAAGGCACAATTTTTCTGCCCTTGTTTAACCACTTTAGCCCCGGACCATATTGCTGTCCAAAGACCAGAGCACTTTTTGTGATTCGGCACTGCGTAGCTTTAACTGACAATTGCGAGGTCGTGCGACCTGGCTCCCAAACAAAATTGGCGTCCTTTTTTCCCCACAAATAGAGCTTTCTTTTGGTGGTATTTGATCATCTCTGCGGTTTTTATTTTTTGCGCTATAAACAAAAATAAAGCTACTGTTTTGAAAAAACTCCAATTGGAGTTATTGGGAGGGGTTGCAGTGTTGTGTTGTGCCCAAGGCACAATTTTTCTGCCCTGTTTAACAGGGGCGCCTAACAACAATTTTTGATGCAATAATTTGCACGTGGCTCCTTGTTGCGCTCCAATTGGAGTTATTGGGAGGGGTTGCAGTGTTGTGTTGTAACCAAGGCACAATTTTTCTGCCCTTGTTTACCAGGGGCGCCTAATAACAATTTTTGATGCAATAATTTGCACGTGGCTCCTTGTTGTGCTCCAATTGGAGTTATTGGGCGGGGTTGCAGTGTTGTGTTGTGCCCATGGCACAATTTTTCAGCCCCTGTTTAACAGGGGTGCCTAATAACAATTTTTGATGTAATACTTTACACGTGGCTCCTTGTTGCGCTCCAATTACAGTATGTTTGAGGGGTGTCCTTTTCTCTAAAATTTTTCTTTCACAAAACAATAATGGCCCCCCACCACCACTAAAATATTCGACATATTGTTGCCACACAGCACTTGCGCAAGCAGTATTATTTACTTTTTTTTTATAGTCCTCTCATGTTGTGCAGGGACATTTCTAAACATGTGCCACTACTATAGACACCCAGCAGGTGTGATATTTAAAGGATTTTTTTTTTTCACTTTAAGCATCATTAAAATGGCTGCTCCGGAATAAACGGCCGTTTTTAAAACTTTTTCTTCCATTGATACATGTTCCCTGGGGCAAGACCCGGGTTCTGAACGACGTTTTCCAACATTGAATTGAATTTTGGTCTTTAAAATGATAGTTTTTTAATTCGAACGTTAGGGTCCCATAGACTTCAATGGGGTTCGAAAAGTTTGTGCGAACCCGCGGTCTGTTCGAACGTTCTGGTGCGAACCGAACCCGGGGGTGTTCGGCTCATACCTACCAATCACCAAGCATCAGTGCTGTAACATGGAGGAAGGGGAGGGAGTCTCATTCACCCCTATGCCCAGAAGCAGGGATGGTCTCAGGTATGTTCAATTACTAGTTCAAAACCACCTGCGCTATCCTTCCAAGAAAATGACACTGCGGACCACTAATCATAAGTGGTTGAGGCATTCTCTGCCCAGAAGACACATGTACTGTATATACACCCCTAGTATACTGTATGTCAAGTGTGATATGTCGTGGCTGCCTATTATTGGTGGTCAGCAGTAACAGCTTCCTGGCAGGATAAAAAATGAATGAAAATGATTCAAGGACAGCCGCACACCGAAATAAACCTAAAAAGGTAGCCTTTATTGGTGTAAAAAAGATAAAAAGCACTACAAAACACAGCACAGCAAGCAGTGGGGTAAAAAAGCTGACGCTTTAAAATCAGACTGATGGACGCCTGACCATCGGTCCAAACCGATGGTAAGTACGCAAAAGCATCGGTTCAAAAACCTGCGCATGCTCAGAATCAAGTCGAGGCATGCTTGGAAGCATTGAACTTCATTTTTTTCAGCAGGTCGTTGTGTTTTACGTCACCGCATTCTGACACAATCGGTTTTTGAACTGATGGTGTGTACGCACATCAGACCATCAGACCATCAGTCTGTGAACCGATGAAAACGGTCCGTCAGACCATTCTCATCGGGTTGGACCGATCGTGTGTACATGGCCTAAGGACCAAATTAAATAACAAGGCAAAGAAAGGAAAGTGAATATGTGCTACACGTGGGTTCACTGTCCACATAAACTTGTTTAGCATGTAAAAAACATGGGCCCAGATTCAGAGAGAATTGGATTCTCGTAGCGTATCAGAAATACACTACGCCGCCGTTTCTTACCTGGCTCTACGTGGAATCCAGGTAGATTTTGTCCAGTAAACGACGGCGGCGTAGTGTATTTCTCCCGTCGCAATCCATATAGATTAGTAGGGGGGGTGAAGGATTTAAAATAGGCGCGTTCCCGCGGCGATCGAACTGCGCATGCTCCGTTCGCAAATTTCCCGCCGTGCATTGCGCGAAATCA
The DNA here is from genome assembly GCA_029574335.1 of Rana kukunoris. NCBI lineage: Eukaryota > Metazoa > Chordata > Amphibia > Anura > Ranidae > Rana > Rana kukunoris. Next base: position 377,736,659 of record CM056050.1, on the reverse strand, counting down.
CGTCGTTACGTCATTCGTTGTTTGAGTAGCGTCGTTTACGGACATTTCTATTCCCGAACGAGTTACGCAAAAAAAATAAAAAATTTAAATTCGACGCGGGAACGACGGCCATACTTAACATGGGCTACGCACCGTTAGACCAGCAAAAAGCTGGTCTAACAGTACGTAAAAAAAAACAGACGTAAGCGATTGCGAAGACCGCTCGTATCTTCGTGGATCGCCGTAAAAACACATTTGCATATCCCGACGCATGAAAACGACGCGAACTCCTCCCAGCGGCCGCAAAAATATCGCAGCGTAGATCCGAAGGCTTACGAAGACGTAAGCCTCTCGGATCGAAGCCCGAAGCCGCCGTATCATGGTTTGAGGATTCAAACTAGTGATACGGCGCGCAAAATTTGAAATTACTCCTGTCTAACACCAGTTAGACAGGCGTAATTGCTTTATGAATCTGGGCCATGGGCTTGTTCATTACAATTCAGATCAAATCTAAGCACAACATTATCACTTGCAAATACAGGATTCTTTATCCAACCAATTAGAATTAAATAAACCAAAGTCTCTTTGTGAAGGATAATTGTTATCAATGCAATTCTCCCACTGAACATTTTGTAATGAACTATGTAATTATATATTAAATGCAATGTTGCATAAAGTACTTCAGCTAATTACATGCATAGTGTAACCTATATTTTTTTTGTGTGACTATTTTATGGTATAAAATGTCAGGGTAACTATTTTTACATAGCCTAAACATCAGTACTGATACACAAGCAGTATTGATCTTATGAAGGCCCTTATGTACAAGCCTAGTAAAAGAGGACATGTATGTCAAATCTTCAACCAGATTTGTGTAAATGAGGTGCAAAACCACTTAAAGCAGAGTTCCAGCCGTCTTGTAGGTTTACAAAAAGTGTAGCTGCTCACTTTTAATAAACAGACACTTACCTGCTCCACGGTCCAGCAATGCGACCATCCGGAGGTCCGCCCCTCTACCCCCCTCTTTGCCGGCGCCTCCATTCACTCTGTGGGCACCTGGCTGTGACAGCTTTCAGCTTCACAGCCGGGCACACACTGCGCATGCACGAGCGGCACTGTGCACCCTGAGTGGACAGGCAATCTCCTGGGACCTGTCACATGTCCCAGGAGATCGCTTAGAGGGAGGGGGCGCCTAAGTCGAGAGCAGGAGTAGCCGAGGTAGTCCCTGGGCTGAAGTATGAAGTGGGACAGGAAGTCCCACTCCTACCAAAGCCACCACTCCTCCCCAATAAAATGACATACCAAATGTGGCATGTAAATGGGTGAGGAGTGCTTAAAGCAGAAGTTCAATTTTTGGGTGGAACTTCGCTTTAACCACTTTAGCCCCGGACCATATTGCTGTCCAATGACCAGAGCACTTTTTGTGATTCGGCACTGCGTCGCTTTAACTGACAATTGCGCGGTCGTGCGATGTGGCTCCCAAACAAAATTGGCGTCCTTTTTTTCCCACAAATAGAGCTTTCTTTTGGTGGTATTTGATTATCTCTGCGGTTTAAATTTTTTGCGCTATAAACAAAAATAGAGCGACAATTTTGAAAAAAATGCAATATTTTTTTACTTTTTGCTATAATAAATATCCCCCAAAAATATATAAAAAAACATTTTTTTCCTCAGTTTAGGCCGATACGTATTCTTCTTCATATTTTTCATTTAAAAAAATCACAATAAGCGTTTATTGATTGGTTTGCGCAAAAGTTATAGCGTTTACAATATAGGGGGTCGTTTTATGGCATTTTTATTATTTTTTTATTTTTTTACTAGTAATGGCGGCGATCGGCATTTTTTTTCAGTACTGCGACATTAGGGCGGGCACTTCGGACACTTTTGACACATTTTTGGGGCCATTGGCATTTTTATAGCGATCAATGCTATAAAAATGCATTGTATTACTATAAAAATGCCATTAGCAGTGAAGGGGTTAACACTAGGGGGCGGGGAAGGGGTTAAGTGTGTTCCTGGGTTTGTTCTAACTGTATGGGGGGTGACCTCACTAGGGTTAATTACTGATCTTCTGTTCATACATTGTATGAACAGGAGATCAGCGTTTCCCCCGCTGACAGGACCGAGAGCTTTGTGTTTACACACAAAGCTCCCGGTCCCCGCTCTGTAACGAGCGTGCATGTCCGGCAGCGATCGTACCCGCCGGGCACGCGGCCGTCAAAGAGCAGACGTATAGCTACGGGCTCTCGCCCAGCAGAGCCACCGTCCCGCAGTAATATGATGGCGGGCGGTCGGCTCCATAGGTGCCACATCTTTATAATATTTTTAAAGGTAGCTTATGCCATAAGCTCTATTACTATCCATTTTGGGAGAATTGAAATTGAAAAACATATGTATAAATGAAAATGTATAAAGGAAGGACTGATGCGCTACTGGGAGTAAACAGAGGTGAACTAGAGTCACATGAACTGGTCTGTAGCGGCTCAATCTGGAGTGTCCACAAAACACTGGTGAAAAAGTATGTAACAATGAAATAGTGATAAGCGCTTCAGAAAATGAAAATGTGCAAACACCAAATAATAAACAACTGATAATAAATCATACAATGTGCAAACACCATATATGAACAAACTGGTAATGGACCATAAAGAGCACTAATAAACTGACAAGATCGAGTCCACAATGTGCATGGTGTATAATGGTCAAACAAACAGTTCCTTATGCCTGATGCATCTGTGTGTCAATATGTGACCTTTTAATTAACCAATCAGGTGGCGCTAAGTGTCAAGTGAAACACTAATTGACAGTCTGTGTGAAGTAATAGAGGAATGGACTGGGTGAGATGTAATCGGAGTCCTCCTTAGAATGCTGTACAGAATCTATTCAATCCTTAAGAAGTGTTGTAGTCCCCTTACCTTAGGGTGGCTATATATAGGCATATAGTGTTGTATCCTGCTATATTCGTGGCCGCGATCTCTCAATACAGTACCCTCTTCCTGTTATCCTCTGTTCCAGGTGGTCCGGATTCAGTGCTCCATAGATGGAGTATAAGGAAGTTAGGTGAAAGAGAGAAAAAAATAGCCTCCCATGGTGAAGTATGTCAATTCCAAAGCAGGGGGTATTTATTAAAAATCGATAAAAATGAACAATGAACAGTCCAAACTGAGTTGGACTGAATGCAAAAATCAATAAGCTAAAAGTTCAGCTTGGAATAAAAATAGGAAATAAAAATAAAATTAAAGCGGAGACGGAGCGGAGCGATCGTGATACCACTACCGCTTAATCTGTTAGCCTCCGGCTTGTGCGGGTGTCACGTGATCTCAGTGTCCCTGTGGGACACTGAGATCACGTGACACCCGCACAAGCCGGAGGCTAACAGATTAAGCGGTAGTGGTATCACGATCGCTCCGCTCCGTCTCCGCTTTAATTTTATTTTTATTTCCTATTTTTATTCCAAGCTGAACTTTTAGCTTATTGATTTTTGCATTCAGTCCAACTCAGTTTGGACTGTTCATTGTTCATTTTTATCGATTTTTAATAAATACCCCCTGCTTTGGAATTGACATACTTCACCATGGGAGGCTATTTTTTTCTCTCTTTCACCTAACTTCCTTATACTCCATCTATGGAGCACTGAATCCGGACCACCTGGAACAGAGGATAACAGGAAGAGGGTACTGTATTGAGAGATCGCGGCCACGAATATAGCAGGATACAACACTATATGCCTATATATAGCCACCCTAAGGTAAGGGGACTACAACACTTCTTAAGGATTGAATAGATTCTGTACAGCATTCTAAGGAGGACTCCGATTACATCTCACCCAGTCCATTCCTCTATTACTTCACACAGACTGTCAATTAGTGTTTCACTTGACACTTAGCGCCACCTGATTGGTTAATTAAAAGGTCACATATTGACACACAGATGCATCAGGCATAAGGAACTGTTTGTTTGACCATTATACACCATGCACATTGTGGACTCGATCTTGTCAGTTTATTAGTGCTCTTTATGGTCCATTACCAGTTTGTTCATATATGGTGTTTGCACATTGTATGATTTATTATCAGTTGTTTATTATTTGGTGTTTGCACATTTTCATTTTCTGAAGCGCTTATCACTATTTCATTGTTACATATGTATAAATGCATTCATTAGACAGCAATGTTTTATTAATTTTCAATGTCTAAGCTGTCTTTACAATGGTTACAGTTATATATGAGGGAAACATAATACCAAACAGCTATACAGTAAATACAGTACATTATATTGAATATAGTGTATTCATCAGTTGTGTATTAGTGCAATTCAATTAATGTACAGTTTAGTCAATCCTTTTGGTTTGGGCTGTTATTTTCTCAAGGCAAGCTTTTGAGAAATCTGCATTCTTGTCAGCTCAAGGAATTCTTAGAACTTACATCAAGGAATGCAAAGCTAATTTTATCTGTTCCTCGGCTCAAGAAGCACTAAAAATACATTTCAAGCCATATAAAAATAAGAATACAGAGAAAGCCTGGTAATAGAATATTTCTAGATAACATTATATGTAGAAATTAGACATAGTTGTGACAGATGCATAACATATTTAAATTAGGCTTTAAAGGAAACCTATAATGAAGTCTGCATCTCACAAGTCATGGGCTCGGAACAAGAGTACATATAAGGCTTCTGGTCATTTTTATTTATTTATTTTACTTTCTAGATCTGCATATTTCCAAATTCAATAATACTAAAACAGCCAAGCCCAAGCAACTGACATTTTCAGAAGAAGGACAGCAATGTCAGCTCCCATGTTTCCTTAAATACAGGTTATATTGCATCTATATAGGAAGGCTTTTGTTGTAGGATGTGACTAAGAAAATATCAGTAAAGACCTACTAGAACTGTTGAAAAAAATAAGCAACAGACAGCATGGATTCATGAAAGACAGAGGTTGTCAGACAAATCTGATTTATTTATTATGAAAAGGCAAGTAAAACCTTTGACAAAGGAGTGGCTGTGAAAATAGTATACTTGGATTTTGAAAAAGCATTTGACACTGTTCCCCACACATGGCTAATTTGTAAGGTTAAGTCACAGGCTAAAAGACAGTATTCAGAGATTGGTTAATGATTCTTACTCTGAGTGTTGGGACCCTTACTTTTATAAATGATATAGGGCCTGGGATTAAAAGTACCACTTCAGTGTTTGCACAGGACACCAAGCTATGGAGTGGAATAACGTCCTTACAAGATGTCTCCAACTTTCAAGCCAACCTCAATGAACTGTTTAAATGGGCAACTATGTAGCAAATGAAGTTTAATGTTGATAAATGTAAAGTTATGCACTTAGGGGCTAAGAATATGCATACATTTATTCTCTCTTGAGAAGAGGAGATTAGGGGATGTTAACTTATTCAATTAAGGTCACTGCAAAGGGGCACGCTTTACATCTGGAGAAAAAGAGATTTAGTCTCCAAATACAGAAAGGTTTCTTCACAGTAAGAGCTGTGGAAATGTGAAATAGACTGCCTCAAGAGCAGGTTCTGGCCAGCTCAGTAAATTGCTTTAAAAAATGCCTGAATTATTTCCTTAAATTACATATAACTGGATACTACTATTTATAGGTAAAGTTGATCCTGTGAGTATCTTGTATTTAGCAATTAACTTAAATTAAATAACTTTTCACCAAGATTACTGCATGAACTATTTTTGTATTTATACATAGTGATCATATCCCCTTAAATGCCTCTTCTGAAGGGTGAATAAATTCAGTTTTAAATTCTAGATTAGGTATTTCTAATGCTTTGAGCAGGGGCAAGATTATGCCCATCTCTCTCTCTCTCTCTCTCACTCTCTCTCTCTCTCTCTCTCTCTCTCTCTCTCTCTCTCTCTCTCTCCCCTGAGTCTATAACTCTTTTATTACAAGAATGTATTTTGCTTGCTTTAGAAAGCTATAGAAGCAGAATATTCTGTTGTTAAGATTATTTTTTTCCAAATTCTTTTATAAACTTTTCAACAATACAATAAGTACAAAATACAGTAACCAAACATACAACATAAATGGAATCAATATGTATTAAGAAGAAAAGAAAGAGGAAAAAAGTTCTACCATTACTAATACTAGATTTTACCTCCACACATTTTGGGCCCAGGCCTGTACTTCCTGCATTTTCTCATCAAAGATATAACCACCCAGGGAGGGGGGAGAGGGGGGCATAGGGAAAGGGCAAAGAAAAAAAAATATTAATTAATATATTGTGAAGGTTACAACTGATCTATAGGCACTGGAAATCATCCTCTCCTCCGACCTTAATCGAATGGGTAAGCAAAATGAATGGTATCATGCTCATGGAGGAATTGCAAGCTAAATCCCTAGACAGATATGATAAATTTTCCTTCGCTTGGAGCTTATGGAGACACTACTCCACATCGGACAAACTTAAGGCCAGACTTTCACCCAATGTGCCCCTGTAGATCTTAGACCCCAGCCCGTAACCCTGCACTTAGAAGTGGATCTGGAATGTAGTCTCCCTTGACCCCTCCTCCTCGGCTTTAACCCACAGATGTTTGATTTGCTTCGGCCCCCATAAATTTAAGTTTAGGTTTAGATTTAAATTTGAATTTATACTTAGGTTTGGATTTTATTTTGAATTTGAACTCAGTCTCTTTTTTGTTTTAGATCTTTGGAGATTGTATACCCTAGGCGGGAATAGAGCACACTGTTTTCCCTGCCCCCTCCCAATATACTCCCCCCCATCTCCTTCCATCCTTATTTTTTCCATTCCTCCTTCCTTCTCTCTACTAGTCTTTCTGTCCTCTCTTTGGGCCACTCTAGGCGGCCGACTGGTAACTCACAGGCACTCTATTGGTTTACTGAGTCAAACACATTTTTATAGAAGTGGTACTGTTCTTTTGCTGTTCGGAAGTTATCAGCACTCCTGCTTAGTTTTTCACGCTCTTTGAGCTATTTAAACTTTCACTTCCTTGGATCTCGGGCGCAGCAGGATCCCGAAGGGGCGCCCGAGTCAAGAAGTAGTTCCTTTTTTGTGTTATTTTTTTTTGTACGCAGGTTTGCTTTATTAGTCCATCAATATATGTTCACCCACTATATCTATAATGTGAATATCTGTGCAAGTTCATATGTGTACCATGAAAACAAAGAAAAAGTGTAGCGCTAAAAAAAGGAAAGACTACTATTTATATAGTCCTTTTAACAAATAAAATGTCCATAATGTGAAAAAAAGTTCATATTAACAATCCAAAACTTTTATTCACCACAAGTAGTGACTCAATAAATAATGAGGTGAGTATTAGAGGATCCGCCACCGGTGTAGTGAAACTTATTGAGGCTTACCAGAAAGCGAGGATCTGAAAAAGCATATACTCATCAGTAGGGATGAGCTTCGCGTTCGATGCGAACACATGTTCGCATCGAACATCGGCCGTTCGATTGTTCATCGAAAACGAACAAATCGGGTCGTTCGCGCCAAATTCGAATGACGCGCAACGGCCCATAATTCACTGCGGCGTTGCGCGCTGATGATTGGCCAAGCATGCACCATGACCCTGCATGCTTGGCCAATCACAGCGCCCAAAAAACGAAGAGACCTAATTGGCAAAAGCCTGGGTGCTTTGGCCAATTAGGGCTCAGGGCTTTAGCACACGCCCCACACTATAAAAGGCCGCCTCCGGGGCGGCCTTGTGTAGTGTGTTCCGGCTTGCTTTCAGAGAGAGAAGTCAGACAGACAGAGAGAGAGAGAGAGATAGATAGATAGAGACACAGGGGTAGATTCACATAGATCAACGGATCTTTTGATCCGCGTGATATATCTTTTTTACGATCCGCCTGTGCCAGTTTTTGAGACAAGTGCTGTATTCAGAAAGCACTTGCCTCGTAAGTAGCCCTGGCGGATCGTAAGTCCCCCGGCGGAATGCAAATTCCGCGGCTAGGGGGAGTTTACTATTTAAATCACGTGCGTCCAAGCGCCGATCGTACTGCGCATGGCCGCCGGCTAAATTTCCCAGCGTGCATTGCTTCAAATGACGTCGCAAGGACGTCATTGTTTTCGTCGTTAACGCAATTAACGTATGGCCGTATTCCCGAACGACTTACGTAAACGACGTGAAAAATTCAAAACTCGACGTGGGAACGACGGCCATACTTAACATAGGATACGCCGCACTTACCCCGCATATAGCAGGGGTAACGATCCGCCGGAAAAAGCCGAACGCAAACGACGTAAAAAAAAAGCGACGGCCGGGCGTTCGTTTTTGAATCGGCGGTTCTCATCATTTGCATATTCGTTGCGTATAGTAATAGAAGCGCCACCTAGCGGACGGCGGGAGATTGCAGCCTAAGATCCGACAGTGTAACTCACTTACTCCAGTCGCCTCTAAGGGAGATCTATGCGGAACCTGATTCGAGGAATCAGCCGCATAGATCCGAGCGTCGGATCTCACAGATACGACGGTGTATCAGTAGATACACCGTCGTATCTCTATGTGAATCTACCCCACAGTGTCTTTTCAGATAGATAGATAGATAGATAGATAGATAGATAGATAGATAGATAGATAGATAGATAGATAGATCAGGGAGGCTACTAGTTAGTATAGTTAAATGTACAGTTTGTAGAGCATATATTGACATCCCTAGGAGTTGTCAATATATTTATAAACTGTATAGCTTAGCTAGTTCTGTTATTAGTATCTGTCAGGCAGGAGATTGTGCTTGATGCTCTAACGTGTTAGTGTACACGTGTTAGTTCATTGCACATAGACACATTAACTGTTACTGCACGTGTGCTATTTATTTGCACAGAAAGGCAGTTGCTGTTAATGCAAGTGGGCTATTGAATTGCACAGAAACGCAGTCACTTTGACTGTGCGTGTGCTGTTTAATACCACCTGAGCGCATTTGGGGTCACCGTACGTGTGCTGTGACATACCACCTGAGCGCATTTGGGGTCACCGTACGTGTGCTGTGACATACCACCTGAGCGCATTTGGGGTCACCGTACGTGTGCTGTGACATACCACCTGAGCGCATTTGGGGTCACCGTACATGTGCTGTGACATACCACCTGAGCGCATTTGGGGTCACCGTACGTGTGCTGTGACATACCACCTGAGCGCATTTGGGGTCACCGTACGTGTGCTGGTATATACCACCTGAGCGCAGTTAGTGCCACTGTACGTGTGCTCCTATATACCACCTGAGCACAGATAGTGCCACTGTACGTGTGCTCCTATATACCACCTGAGCGCAGTTAGTGCCACTGTACGTGTGCTCCTATATACCACCTGAGCACAGATAGTGCCACTGTACGTGTGCTCCTATATACCACCTGAGCGCAGATAGTGCCACTGTACGTGTGCTCCTATATACCACCTGAGCGCAGATAGTGCCACTGTACGTGTGCTCCTATATACCACCTGAGCGCAGATAGTGCCACTGTACGTGTGCTCCTATATACCACCTGAGCGCAGTTAGTGCCACTGTACGTGTGCTGGTATATACCACCTGAGCACAGATAGTGCCACTGTACGTGTGCTCCTATATACCACCTGAGCACAGATAGTGCCACTGTACGTGTGCTCCTATATACCACCTGAGCACAGATAGTGCCACTGTACTTGTGCTCCTATATACCACCTGAGCACAGATAGTGCCACTGTACGTGTGCTCCTATATACCACCTGAGCGCATTTGGTGTCACTCCGCTTGTGCTGTTACATACCACCTGAGCACTTCAATATGTCTGGAAGGAGAACAAAGAGAGGAAGAGAGTCAGGAGGGCAAGCAGGCTCTGCATGTAGAGGTAACGCTGGTAGTGGATGTGGTGCATCCTCTTCAGCCCGTGGGCGTGGCCGCTCGTCATTCTTTTCGGTAGCTGGCCGTGTTGAACCTCAACATGCAGAGGAATTAGTAGAGTGGATGACCAAGCCGTCCTCATCCTCCTCATCCTCTCTCACACAGACACTTCAAAGTTTATCTGGCAAAGCAGCTGCCAAGGCGTCCTCTTCCCTCTGCACAATGGCTTCACACAATACTTCCCTAGTACCACCATGTCCTCCTGAGGAGTCCCCCGAACTGTTTCAACACAGTGTGGGGTACATGCTGCAGGAAGATGCGCAGCGTTTTGAAGACTCCGATGACGGGAACACTGATAGAGGAAGGCATTGATGTGAGCCCAGGGAGAGGGGGTGACCGAGAGGGACAGCAATTTGTCAGTGATGATGTTCCCCCAGCTGGAGCATACTGCCAGGTTGTTGACAGTGATGAGGAGGGAGGGGATGATGAGGTCACTGACTCTACCTGGGTGCCTGATAGGAGAGAGGAGGAGGAGGAGGACGACGAGGCACAGGCACATCTCCAAAGAGGCAGGATGCCCTCCAGGGACCCTTAAGGTCACACCAACTGCATTACAGCGCACATCTACGGCGCTTGTGCATGGCGCTGCTGTGTCTGACCGGTACAGAAAAAGTTCTTTGATGTGGGCCTTTTTTGAAACATGTCCACAAGATCGTACCTTTGCTATTTGCAACTTATGTCGCAAGCGTATCTCGCGTGGCCAAAACATCAACCGCCTGGGTACCACATGCTTGTCCAGACATATGTCGACCTGCCATGCAGCTCGTTGGTAAGCACACCAGAAAGACCCACACCAAAGACAGAAGCGTACCCCCCCCTTGCCCTTCTGGGACTTCCAACCCCAGTAGACCCCCAGTCCTTTCTGAAGCCTGCAGTGAAGGTGTAGAAATAGGTGTGTCACAAGCTAGTAGTAGCGGTCAATCTACTGATAGTACCAGGCAAATTTCCCTGCCCCAGCTGCTGCAGCGCCGAAAGAAGTACAATCCCAGCCATCCACATGCCCAGCAGTTGAATGCTAGCTTAGCGAAATTGCTAGCACTTCAACTGCTACCTTTTCAGTTGGTAGATTCTGCCCCCTTCCGTGAGTTTGTGCAATGTGCAGTACCTCAGTGGCAAGTACCAAAACGCTACTTTTTCTCACGGAAGGCTATTTCGGCTCTCTACCAGCATGTGGAAGACAATGTCCATGCCTCGCTGGACAGGGCGGTCAGTGGTAAGGTGCATATTACCGCTGACTCATGGTCCAGCAGGCATGGACAGGGACGTTACCTGTCTTTTACGGCGCATTGGGTGACTCTGCTGGCAGCTGGGAAGGACGCAGGGCAAGGTCCAGTAGTTTTGGAGGTTGTTCCGCCAACACGCCTCCAAAAAAATACTACTGCTTGTGACACACCTCTTTCCTCCACCCCCTCCTCTTCTTCTTCCTCTGTGGCCTCTTCCTGTGGGGATGTTTTCTCCGAACCAGCCGTGCTCCGTAGGCGTACGAGGGGATACGCAGGAATGCAGGCCAAGAGATGCCATGCGGTGCTAGAGCTGGTGTGCTTGGGAGACAGGAGCCACACTGGGGAAAAGATTTTCTCAGCTCTGCAGGGTCAGGCTGAGAGGTGGTTGACACCACGCCAGCTGAAGCCTGGAATGGTGGTCAGCGATAATGGCATCAACCTCCTCTCTGCCCTGCGACAGGGAAAACTCACCCACGTGCCCTGTTTTGCGCATGTCCTCAATTTGGTGGTGCAGCGGTTCTTGGGCAGGTACCTGGGCTTGCAGGATGTCCTGAAGCAGGCCAGGAAAGTCTGTGTGCATTTTCGGAGGTCATATAATGCCACTGCTCGGCTGACTGACCTCCAAAGGGAATACAAACTGCCCAACAACCGCCTAATTTGTGACATGCCCACCAGATGGAACTCAATGTTGGCCATGCTGCAGCGGCTGCACACGCAGCAACGGGCCATCAATGAGTACCTGTGCCAATATGGCAGCAGAACTGGGTCAGGGCAGCTAGGTTTTTTTTCACCACGCCAGTGGCCTTTGATCAGGGATGCATGCACTGTCCTGTCACCATTTGAGGAGGCCACGAGGATGGTGAGCAGTGACAGTGCATGCATCAGTGAGACTGTCCCTCTTATTCACATGTTGGAGCACACGCTACGTGGAATAATGGACAGGGCCCTTGAGGCAGAACAGAGGGAGGAAGAGGAGGACTTCCTTACCTCTCAAGGCCCACTTTACCCAGACAGTGGTCCTGCTTGCCCACCTAGCACACAGGAAGAGGATGAGGAGGAGGAGGAGGAGGAGGAGGAGGATTGTATCAGCAGCATGGAGGTGGAGCCTATCACTCAGCAGCAGCAGTCTTCAAGGGATCATTTACAGTCCCAAGGAGCACGTGGAGTTTTACGTGGCTGGGGTGAGGTGCCTGTGGATCCTGTCATCCTCAGTGACCCAGAGGAATGTGGCCCGAATGCCTCAGCAAACCTACGCTGCATGGCCTCCCTGATTCTGCAAAGCCTGCGTAAGGATCCTTGTGTACGTGCTATTAAGGAGAGGGATCATTACTGGCTGGCGACTCTCCTTGATCCACGTTACAAGAGTAAGGTTGCGGACCTTATGTTGCCATCGCAGAGGGAGCAGAAGATGAAACTTCTGCGGGAGGCCTTGCAGAAGGGTCTGTGCAATACGTTCCCAGAACCGGGGGGATTACCAAAACCTGGCTCTGGACAACGTCTTGCTGAGGCTTCGGTGAGTCACAGGAGGGGCGGTGGAGAAGGTGGTCGTCTGACCGATGCGTTCAGGCAGTTTTTTAGTCCGCAGCCCCAAGGTCTGACCAGTTCCAGCAACCATCGCCAGCGTCTGCTTTACATGGTCCGGGAATACCTAGGGGCAAGATCCGACTTGGACACCTTCCCCACCGAAAATCCTCTGGCTTACTGGGTCTTGAGGATGGATCACTGGCCAGAGTTTGCCCAGTACGCAATTGAGCTACTGGCTTGCCCTGCATCCAGTGTTCTTTCAGAACGGACATTCAGTGCTGCTGGAGGCTTTGTCACTGATCACAGGGTGCGCCTCTCCACCAGCTCTGTTGATCGACTGACCTTCATCAAAATGAATCAGGCTTGGATAAACACCAGCTACCAAGCACCTGATGCTGATATTAATGAATAATATATTTTTTGTTGAAATGTCGGATCCCTTTTAGACTGCTGATGCTGAGTGACTGTTATGTATGGCGGTGTACCTGGTCGTCAGAGCCTAGTCGCAGGAGGCGGCCTCTCGTACAGCACTGGCTCGGGAGCCGCTGGATTTGGGAACAGCAGACTCGGAAGCGCAGCGGGGTAAGGGTGCCTGGATGATGGTGCAGGTCAGCACGGCGCTGGTCCTTCCGGGTCGCTGGAACAAGAGGAGAGCAGGCACTCTGATGCGGAGCTAGCAGCTTTGGTAACGACTCTGATGCGTGTTGGCAAGCGACTTTGGTGCGGACGACAAGCGACTCTGGAACTGGTGCAGAGCGGAGTAAGGCAAGTGGACTAGACGTAGGCTGGGTCAGGCAGGCCTGGTCAGATACGTGAGCAGACAGGGGGTTCAGCAGGCAGGCGTAGTCGGTATTCAGGCAGAAGGTCTAGCAACAGTAGTAGCAGTAAGCAGAAGGCAGGGTCAAGGCGGGCCGAGGTCGGGTTCGGAGAGATGCGGATCGTCAGACGTAGCCGGGTCGGTATAGGAACTGGTAAATCAGGATACAGGTTTAGACAGGTAAGTACGGCAGATCAGACAGCAAGAGGCTGCTGCATCTGTCTGTCTTTTAAAGGCACATTGGCGCCAAACTCGCGCTAACGTGCACGTGCGCTCCCGCCGCGTGCGCGCACGCCCACCACCGGCGCACGCGCGCGAGCACGTGCACGCGCGCGCACACCAGGGGCGCGCGGGGAGCCGGCGGCAGATCCCTGACAGTGACTGTCCTCTTATGCTGCTGATGGAATATCCTTCTCCTCCTCACTTTTCTTCCTGATAGCTAGTAAGAAATGTTGTGTTTCTGGGCTCCGCCACCAGTGCCTAAGGCACAATTTTTCAGCCCCTGTTTAACAGGGGCGCCTAATAATAACAATTTTTGTTGCAATAATTTGCACGTGGCTCCTTGTTGCGCTCCAATTGGAGTTATTGGGAGGGGTTGCAAGTGTTGTGTTGTGCCCAAGGCACAATTTTCAGCCCCTGTTTAACAGGGGCGCCTAATAACAATTTTTGATGCAATAATTTGCACGTGGCTCCTTGTTGCGCTCCAATTGGAGTTATTGGGAGGGGTTGCAAGTGTTGTGTTGTGCCCAAGGCACAATTTTTTTAGCCCCTGTTTAACAGGGGCGCCTAATAACAATTTTTGATGCAATAATTTGCACGTGGCTCCTTGTTGCGCTCCAATTGGAGTTATTGGGAGGGGTTGCAAGTGTTGTGTTGTGCCCAAGGCACAATTTTTCAGCCCCTGTTTAACAGGGGCACCTAATAACAATTTTTGATGCAATAATTTGCACATGGCTCCTTGTTGGCTCCAATTGGAGTTATTGGGAGGGGTTGCAAGTGTTGTGTTGTGCCCAAGGCACAATTTTTCAGCCCCTGTTTAACAGGGGCGCCTAATAACAATTTTTGATGCAATAATTTGCACGTGGCTCCTTGTTGCGCTCCAATTGGTGTTATTGGGAGGGGTTGCAAGTGTTGTATTGTGCCCAAGGCACAATTTTTCAGCCCCTGTTTAACAGGGGCGCCTAATAACAATTTTTGATGCAATAATTTGCACGTGGCTGCTTGTTGCACTCCAATTGGAGTTATTGGGAGGGGTTGCAAGTGTTGTGTTGTGCCCAAGGCACAATTTTCCAGCCCCTGTTTAACAGGGGCGCTTAATAACAATTTTTGATGCAATAATTTGCACGTGGCTCCTTGTTGAGCTCCAATTGGAGTTATTGTGAGGGGTTGCAAGTGTTGTGTTGTGCCCAAGGCACAATTTTCCAGCCCCTGTTTAACAGGGGCGCTTAATAACAATTTTTGATGCAATAATTTGCACGTGGCTCCTTGTTGCGCTCCAATTGGAGTTATTGGGAGGGGTTGCAAGTGTTGTGCCCAATGCACAATTTTTCTGCCCCTGTTTAACAGGGGCGCCTAATAACAATTTTTGATGCAATAATTTGCACGTGGCTCCTTGTTGCGCTCCAATTACAGTATGTTTGAGGGGTGCCCTTTTTTCTAAAAATTTTCTTTCACACAACAATAATGGCCCCCCACCACCGCTAAAATATTCGACATAATGTTGCCACACAGAACTTGCGCAATTAGCATTAATTACTTATTTTTTTTGGTCCTTTCATGTTGTGCAGGGACATTTCTAAACATGTGCCACTACTATAGACACCCAGCAGGTGTGATATTTAAAGGATTTTTTTTTTTTCACTTTAAGCATCATTAAAATGGCTGCTCCGCAAAAAACGGCCGTTTAAAAAAAAAAAAAATTCCATTGATACATGTTCCCTGGGGCAAGACCCCGGTTCTGAACGACGTTTTCCAACATTTAATTTAATTTTGGTCTTTAAAATGACCGTTTTTGAATTTGAACGTTCGGGTCCCATAGACTTCAATGGGGTTCGAAATGTTCGCGTGAACCCGCGGTCTGTTCGAACGTTCTGGTGCGAACTGAACCCGGGGGTGTTCGGCTCATCCCTACTCATCAGATCAGAATCGCTTCAAACGATACCCGGGATCCGAATATGTTTATGGATGTTGTATACTCAATGGAACTCCTGGGATATCTTCATATGTAATACGATGAATCCACAGAGATTGGTTGCAGATGTGTGAACCATGTGTGGTAATAATTAAAATAGCCAAAGGAAAAAAATATAAAGTGCACATAGCGTGATTCTGTATTACCAAAAAAATCTATTTTAATTAAAAAAATTGCACTTACATTTAAGTAGGATACAACAAGCGCTTAATAATAAAGTAGAGCAGTGGGGTCAGTGGGGTCTCCCGACGCGGTTTGTTCCCTTAGAACGTCATCTGGGGCACTGACACACTGCTAGAAGACCCTCTTTATATAAGAAATACCCCTATACCTTAATTATGGCTCCAGTGTGAGGAAAAGACATCCTCAGTAATAACTTCCGGTTTGTGACTAACTTTTGGATAGGCGTGAGTTCCAAGCCTTCGTTCTGAAATGGCTAGTTGGAACGCAACGCCTATGTCATATCCCCCGGATGCGTTCCAAGTCTCCAAATGATTCTTGGGGCTGGAACGCAACGTGCGTAACGTCCGCAATACTGGCGGACACACTCCACCCTGTGGTTGCGGCCAGGATATGAAGTTGTGCGTTCCGGAATATCCAAAAGGTTGGAACGCAGCGTCCGCAATGGTTCAAGAGACGTACCACTACAAGTGTATGTAGTGACCAGATCCCTGCTGCTGCGTAAACAGGAAACATATTAAAAGTCAGAGGTTAAAGGGGTCGCCATCTGATATTAACATATTTTGTCACAAAACCAAATTATGGATTATCTAATCACTCCCTGGTTGGTAAAAAAAGGGGGGGGGGGTTTGATTAAAAAATGGACTGGTGTAAAATATGGAAAACTACTTAGTAATAACTCAATTTTAAATGAGTTTATACTTAGAATAATTTTAGATTCGGTTAGAAATCTTATAATTATTAAAATTAATAATAATCAATTAAAATGATTCAAATAATTAAAATGATTAAAATGACCTAAGATAGAAGGCTAGAATAGAGGAGCCATAATTGGATATAGTGTATTTATGGGGGATCTAGGATGCATTAATGAAGGCATTAATGTCCCACTCTACATTCAACCCGTATGGTACATAAGTCTGTAGTCATATATCCAATAGGTCTCTAACCTCGATACACCCCTAGTTTTAGCCCCGCCTCACCAGGGTGGCACATAGTTATCGATGACAAGAAATTGTGTGCCTAGCGGATTGCGAGCATGGCATTCTCTATAGTGCCGTGGCACGGTGTGTTTAGTGCCACCACTAAAAATTTTACTTACATGCTCACATACCCGTACGGAAAAAGGTCTAATAGTACGGCCCACATATTGTTTCCCGCACGGGCAGGTGATTAAATAAACAATATGCGTAGTAGCGCATGTACAAAAGCTCTTAATCGGATATACCTTCCCAGTGATACATGACTGGAATTCTAAAGTCTTGGTTCTTCCACTAGAATTCACAATGTATCTGGCCCATAGGACCAGAGCTGGATTCCATTCGGAATAGATGACATCCTCCTCCCATTTGGCCATAAAAAGGTTCGCAAGACTAGGGGCGAATTTTTCCCCCATAGCGACACCTTTTTGTTGCAAAAAATATTTTTGGTCAAACCAGAAATAGTTGTGGGTAGTGGCAAAATCTAACAACTCCACAATATATGACTTTTGTAAATCGGTAATAGAGTGGTCACGATCCAAAAAATGCTTGACGGCCTCTATTCCTAATGATTGGGGGATACAGGTATAAAGGTATAAAGTGATGCTACATCGGCCGTAGCGAGTAGATAGTCACCTTTGACGTTGATGCCTTAGAGTAAGCGAATGGTGGAAGTAGTGTCCTTAAGAAAGGACGGAGTTAGTTTCACCAAGGGTTGCAAATAATGGTCAATGTATTGACCAATCCGGGAGGTGATCGAGTCGATACCACTGACAATTGGTCTCCCTGGAGGTTTAACAGGGTATTTATGTATCTTAGGTAAAAAATAAATGGTCGGAATTCTTGGAGCAGTGGGTATTAAAAAGGCTTTCTCCTTTTTGTTTAAAATAAAAGAGCTGAAGCATTTAGTAACTAGTTTGTCCAATTCTTTTTTTTAAATATGAGTAGGGTCATTAGGGAGGACTCTGTAGGTATCTTCGTCCGCTAATATGCGGTTCATTTCGGCTACATAGTCTACCTTGTCCATAATGACAATCCCTCCACCCTTATCTGCAGGGCGTACCACAATATCTTTACGATTGCAGAGGGACTGAAAACCTTCCTTGGGTATAGGGTGACTATAAAGTTTTTTTACAGGTAGAGATTTGAGGTCTTTAAGAACTAACTCTTTAAAAACGTTAACAGAGGAGGCAACAGGAACCAAGGGGTTAAACAAAGAGGGGTTTGATAGCCCTGAATGGACAGTACCCGATGTCGCCGCTCTTTCCATGGGGGATGCAGTATTGGAAAGAAAATATCGTTGGATATTTATTTTCCTAATAAATTTAGGAACATCTACAAAAGTCTCAAACTTGTTCAACTTTTTAGGTGGTGCAAATTTTAGACCCTTGTCAAGGACTATGGGCCAGATTCAGCAAGACTTGCGCTGGAGTATATCAATATGCGCCGCGTAACTGTAAAGATGCGCCGTTGTATCTACGCGGCCGTACCCACCAAACTAGATGCGACAGAAAACGTTCTTTTTCCGACCGGCTTAACTCTCCTTCGCCAGAGTATCGTAAGCGCATATTTTCGCTCGTCGCATCCGTCGTGCCTATTGATTTCCCATTCAAATATGCAAATGAGGAAGATTTCCCAATTCGCGAACGGATTAGCACCAGACGCTGGCTACATGCGCCGCGCGTATCTCGTCCATCCGTCGCAAAGTTATTTCTACAAATAGCTGCTTTATCTTTACTCGAGGGAGAGCAGCTACAGCAGCAGCGTTACCGACGAAAATAGCAAGCTGAACAACCACACTTGCAAGGACAACACCTCTGTGTGCCAACATGCCAGGGGCAGTCGCAGTCCTAGCACTACTAATGGGTCCCCCAGTACGGAGGAGGCGGGCACGTGAGAGGATATACCGCACACGCATGAGCCTCTTTGGCATGGGTGATGAGGAGGTGTATCGCCTCTTCAGATTCAGCCCTGATGCAATACTTGAACTAACCACAACCCTGCAGGATGACATCACCAGCAAGACACACCGCTCACAAGCAGTGCAGCCACTGGTGAAGGTACTGGCAACACTCCATTTCCTTGCCAGTGGATCATTCCAGCGTACAAGTGGAGTGGTGGCTGGGATGTCACAGTTCTCCATGAGCAGATGTGTGCACCAGGTTGTCCCCGCAATCCTCAGACGCATGTCCCACCACTTCATCAGACCCACCACTGAGGAGCTGCGGCTGAAGGCAATGACAGATTTCTACAACATTGCAGGATTCCCACGCACTGTGGGGGCCATTGATTGCACACATGTGGCCCTACAGCCCCCCAGTGCCACAGAGCACATATACCGCAATCGGAAGCATTGGCATTCCATCAACGTACAGGTGATAGCTGATGCCCAACGCCTCATATGGCACATCCGTGCCAAACACCCCGGATCCAGCCATGACAGCTTCATATACAATCAGAGCCCCATCCCAATGGAATTCGAACAGAACGTGTATGGGGACAGCTGGCTGGTTGGTGAGTGACATGGGTGGCAGGCATGACTGTCCCCCCCATGATGCTGACATCACAAGGGGCACAAGCATGACTAACATCCTCCTGTCTTTTCCCTTCCAGGTGACTCGGCATATGCACTGGGACCCCATCTAATGACTCCTTTCCGGAACCCCCAAACCAGAGGAGAGAGAAGATACAATGAAGCACACATCAAAACCCGTGCAGTGGTGGAGCAAACATATGGGCTCCTGAAGTCCCGTTTCCGATGCCTGGATAAGTCTGGGGGGGCCCTATTGTATTCCCCTACCTTCGTGTGTCAGATCATCGGTGCATGTTGCATTCTGCACAACTTTGCCATGAGAAAAGGCCTGCAGATTGACATATGTGATGACCTGACCCCCCAACCAGAAAATCCCCCCCTGCCAGAGGAGACCCAGTCAGCTGATGGAAGAGCAGTCAGGAGGGTCCTCGCCGTAGGCATCTTTGGACACTAAACAAAAACATTGATCGCACGGACAATGCACGCATGCACACCACTGATGTCCCTAGATCACACACACCACATCCACATTGCATTGGATTAGCCCAAGTCCAACATGCAGGACTTGGGAGCAGCAACGCCGGCGTCAAGGCTCCAATGATGTCGCTGTCCATTCATACACCATTCACACAGCCGTGGGGATAACTTCTCCACCACGGCCGAGGGTGACACCCCTTACTGGCAGGAGTGCCACCCCCTCACATTCACACACCATTCACACTGCAACGTGTGCAGTATCAATAAGAATAAAAAAGCTCATAACCTGAGCATAATCACAAATAAAAAAGCTCATAACCTGAGCATAATAAAAAATAAAAAAGCTCATAACCTGAGCATAATCAAAAATAAAAAAGCTCATAACCTGAGCATAATCAAAAATAAAAAAGCTCATAACCTGAGCATTAATGAAAAAAAATAAAAAAGAAAAAACATCATCTGGGATGCCGGGGACTCCTCCTGGTGGCCCCTCTCTGGCTCCTCAGCTGCCTGGATGGAGTGGGTGGGGGGGCATCTGGAGGTGTCTGATCCCCGGGTGGGCCACTCCTGGCAGGTGTGGCCTGCCTGCCCTCCAAGGCCATGGCTATCCGGCCGAGGTATGAGTTTGTCTGGGCCTGCATCCTGAGCTGCCGGGTGACCTGGTAATGCTGGGCCCGCTGACTCTGCCTCCCCTGGTCCCGGATGGCAGCAGTGTTTGCCTGGACGGCTGCAGTGGGGTGCCTTATATCAGCCTGCACCTCCCCCAGACTGGTCACCACTGCAGCGCAGTTGCAGCTGACATCCTGCACTGCATTAGATATCTGGGCCACGGAGCACAGGTTGTCAGCCACTCTGTCCAGGTGCCCAACTATGTCCCCCATTTGCTGGGTCTGCCTGGCGTGGTCCCTCGCCACCTGGTCCTGGACCAGATCAGACACCCCCCTGGTCTTCCGGGTGGCCTTCCTGGGGCCAGTAGATGGTAGTCCCTGGGGAGATGGAGTCGCCCTTGAGGGGCTTACTAGGATGGGGGAGGGGGTTACAGAGGCCTCTGCTGAAGGGGAGGACTCCTCCAAAAATAAAATAATGTCCTGCTCTGCCACAACAGGCTCCTCCTCAACCACCTCTGCAGGTGAGGTGTGGGCACTCTCCTCTACCTCGGTCTCTTCACCACCCAGGGGCTCGGGCACAGGATGCCATTGGGGGGATGGGGTGGACTGGCCGCCAACAGATGATGGCCCAGCTCCGTCATCTGTGGATGACACAAAGCACACACATGTTGGGTGGTCCCACACACTTGGCACATGTACCCTCCCCCCCCACATGCAACACACCAAAAAGGGGGTAAAAATCACTTACCTGTCCTGGAGCCTTCCTCCATGGAGTCATATCCCGGGACCCCCTCCAACTGCTCCCTGTCCAGGCAGCGGGCGACCACCTTCTCCTCCGTGGTCAGGCTGACCGCACATGGGGGTCCACCCCCCGTGCCCCTCTCATGCCTCCTAATGGTGGCCACCTTGCCCCGGACCTTGCGCCTCAGATCATTGATCTTCTTGCCAATATCAGCAGCAGTCCGGGTGGAGTACCCCAAAATATTAACTCTGGCAGCAATGCTTGCCAGGATGGCCTGCATCCTCTCCCGGCTGGTCTTTCTGCTTTTCCTGCCATGGAGGACATCGTTGTGGGTCTCCATAGCCGAAATTACAATCGAGACCTCCTGGACATTAAAATTGAGGTTCCTCCTCTCTTTGGGGGGAGCGGGAGCAGCCATTACAGAGCAAAAGTAACTTCCCTGGGGTGGGGGGAAACGGAAATACTTTTGCGCCGGAATGGCGCTTCCCCTGGCGCTTTTATATGCGCAACGGAACACATTGCGCTGACGTTTCCCGTGAAGTGGTGCCGACGGAAGTTGTGAGCATGCGCACAGGGGGGCGAGTGGAGCTTCACTCACTGCGCATGCTCCGTGGATGATGCGCTGAACGTAAGCCTCTGCGCTGGGCTCCGCCCATCATTTACATATGATCACACCCACTTCCACTTGCGTCGGGTTACGCCAGCGCATTTTCGTTACTCCGGCGCAACTTTAGGAGCAAGTGCTATGTGAAGTACTTGCTCCTAAAGTTTCGGCGGAGTAACGTAAATGAGAAACGTTACTCCAACTTAAAGATTCACCCATCTACCTGAATCTGGCCCTATGAGTTCATCTTTTGTAAGTGTTTTGCTACTTAGGTTAAATGTGTACCATGGAGTGTCGATGTTTTTGTTTTTGTTTGTTTTCTGTTGGTGGATCTGGCTGCCCTTTGTCGGGGGTCGGATCCGTTATGTTTCTTTTATGTCTGTCGGAAAACTTTTAATAAATACTTATTGAACCTATATTGTGAAGGTTATCTATCTACTATTAAGAGGAAAATTTCATATTTAGTGTGAAAAAATATATATATATACTGTGTATATATATATATATAAACATATACTAAGTTAATGGAAGGGGAATCAAATTCCCATGTATTGTGAAGATAATCAACCTACTATTAAAAGGAAATTTTTTCAATATTGTGTGCATACTTAATGTATGCAAAAAAAAAAAAACATATACTAAATTAATGGAAGGGGAATCAAATTCCCA
This sequence comes from Rana kukunoris, assembly GCA_029574335.1. Lineage (NCBI taxonomy): Eukaryota > Metazoa > Chordata > Amphibia > Anura > Ranidae > Rana > Rana kukunoris. The sequence continues at coordinate 377,714,271 of CM056050.1, read as the reverse complement.
TGTATTGTGAAGATAATCAACCTACTATTAAAAGGAAGATTTTTCAATATCTAGTATAAAGGAAAAGTTTTCCAATATTATGTGCATACTTAAAGTGTGCCAAAAAGAAAAAAAATTAACATCCCAACCCTTTAGAGCCTAGCTATCCCGTTACGTTGTCCCTAGGGTGCAAATGCACACTACCACACATATGTTAAAACAAAAACAAAAAACATTAAATAAAGAGTGCATAAAAAATCCCTTTTCTAGTGTTCACCCCAGTGCATATAAAGGAGGAAAAAAAAAGGGGGGGAGGCGGGGGAAAGGGGGGGGGGAAAGGGTGGGAGAGGCCAAATAATCTACCTCTCCTACTCCCCACCACTCCCTCCTATCACTCCTCCCCCTTGGTCCCCTAAATCCCTAAATTCTCTCCATCCCCTCCAGATCCCATCATATCTTGGCTTTGAAACCGTATGGAGGGACCACAGTTCCTCCATAACTCTGATTCTCTCTATTTCCTGTATCCACTCTCCAATCGAGGGTGCTTCTTTTCTCCTCCAATTCCTTGGTATCAGAGCCTTGGCTCCATTCAATAAGAAAGGGACCAAGGAACCTCTATACTTTTTCCTGGGCACCCTCGTGGTGTGAAATCCCATGGATCAAGTTTTATCTCCTGCCCACTTATTTTCTTTATCAACCCCAATATCTCCCTCAAGTATATTTTTATCAAGGGGCAGTGCCACCATATATGGGCATGGGTTCCCTCCATTCCACACTCTCTCCAGCATAAGGGTGATGCCTCACTATTCATTCTATGAAGTTTCAATGGGATGTAGTACCATTTACCAAGTAGCTTATAGTTAGTTTCGTTTGATTCAGTTCCATTTCCCAACTTTCTACTATTTTCAGTCCTACTGATTCTCTCATAGTTGTCAATATTTTATATATACTTGATATTCCCTGTCTTTCTGTTCCTCCTCGAGTTATGTACTTTTCCCATTCATTTAGTTCATCTATAGCTCGCAGGGGTTTCGGCAGGGTGTTTACAAAATGTTGGACTTGTCTGTGCCTCCACATATCCCCTGGGAGCAGTCCATATTTTTCTCGAAACTCTGACACCGAACATAAGACATTAACCTTCATTAAGTCCTTCAATTTTAGTGTTTCCGCAGCTGTCCACCTCAGGTACATACCTCCTCCCTTACCTGGTGGGAAGAAGTCTGTGCCCGTAAGCGGCAGCAGCGGGCTATTATAGGGCCATTTTTTAATCTTGCATACTCTGTCCCATATTCTAAATGTTTCTTTTGTTATTGAAGGAATCTCATGAGGCAATCCTCTATATTGCTTTGGTACACATATTTTATTTCCCAAGTCCTTTTTACTTAGACTTTCTTCTACTTCCACCCACTTTTTTCTCCCATCCTCATCCTCGAACCAGCCTGTAATCCTCCTTAGTACCGCTGCCTTGTAATACCTTTTAAAGTCTGGTAACTGTACTCCACCTTCCCATTTATGTCTAGTCAGGGTCTCTACTGATATACAAGGTTTTTTTCCATTCCATAAAAAAACTCCTTATTATCCTTTCTAGGATTTTAAAATAGATTTCTTAGATTTTTATCGGGAGTGTTTGAAAGATATATAGAGCTTTAGGCAATATCATCATCTTTATAGTATTTAACCTTCTTCACAATGATACTTTATCTATATTATATCCATTTAATTCTAATTTTATTTTATTCAATAATGATATATAATTATCTTCATAAAGATATCTTTCTGTATTAGACAGGCATATGCCTAGATATTTCATCCTCCTCTGTTTCCACTTGAATGGGTAGAGGGCTTCAAGGTACCTGCGTTCTTGCAGACTCAACGATATGCTCAGTATCTCCATTTTCTTCTTTATTAATTTTTAAGTTCGAAATCTTGCCATACTTCTCATATTCTGCCATTATCTTAGGTAATGTCAGCCTAGGATTAGATACGTAGAGCATCATATCGTCCGCAAACGCAGATATCTTGTGCTCCCTACTGTCCAGTTTTATCCCTTCTATTTCCTGGTTCATCCGTATTGTTTCTTATAACGGTTCTAATGAGAGGACAAACAAAAGGGGTGATAACGGGCATCCTTGATGGGTCCCGTTGAAAAGAGTGGGAAGCTGTCCGACAGAGTACCATTAATCCTCACCTGGGCCGAGGTATTCGAATATAGTGCCCCTATCCACCTAAGCATAGTCGGGCTAAATCCTACATGAGACAGGTTTGCTAACATAAATTCCCAGTCCAGCCTGTCAAAAGCCTTTTCGGCATCTAATGACAGGAACAACACTGGTTCTTTATTCTTTTTAGCCTTTTGTATCAGAAATAACACTCTTAGGACATTTTCTCTCGTTTCCCTACCAGGTATAAACCCCGCCTGATCTTTCTCTATCACCCCTGCCAGGAGCGGTCTTATTCTCACAGCAAGGATTTTAGAATACATCTTTATGTCAACGTTAATCAAAGAAATAGGCCTCCTTCCCTATGAGGCCGCGTACACACGATCGAACATGTCCGCTGAAACTGGTCCGCAGACCAGTTTCAGCGGACATGTTCGATCATGTGTACGGCCTAGCGGACAGTTTTCCAGTGGACAAAAGTTTCTAAACATGCTTAGATACTTGTCCGCTAGAAACCTGTTCGTTGGACATGTCCGATGGTTAGTACGCCCAACCATCAGACCGAAATCCCGCGCATGCGTCAAATTGATTTGGCGCATGCGTGGAAGCATTGAGCTTCCTTTTTCCAGCACGTCGGTGTCTTCTACGTCACCGCGTTCTGGTCCGAGGGGATTTTGGTCCGATGGTGTGTACACACATCAGACCAAAATATCCCTTCAGACATGTCCGATGAAAACGGTCTGTCTGACCTGTTTCATCGGACATGTCTGATGGTGTGTACACGGCCTCAGAGTTATGTGGGCACTAAGGGCCTCTTTACGTAATGCCATGCCCCTCCGATGGAATTCATATATTTCTGGAAAAATGGCACCAGAATCTCCCCAAATCTCTTATAATATAGTGAAGTATACCCATCTGGGCCAGGGCTCTTTCCCAATTAAATTTTCCTAATCGTTTGACTTATTTCCTCTTGTTATCTCCTTCTCTAAGTTACTTATTACTTCTTCTGCCAAGTCCGGGGTCTTAACCCTTTCTAAATATTGTTTGATTTTTTCTCTTTTATTCTGAGCTTCTGTTATCCCCTGCTCTTTATTAACATTGTATACATTTTGATAATGCTCTTGAAATATTTTAGTTATCTCTCTAGGAGAGTGTCTCATATCTCCATTTTTATCCTTTATTTTCAAGATAGAATTCTGTGTATTTCTCGGTTTTATAGTCCTAGCTAGAAATCTCCCAGATTTATTGCCCAAGGCATAAAATGTATTATTCATATTATTAAATATCCATTTTGTTTCCTGGTCCAATAACTCCCGCAGGTCTTCTCTCTTTCTAGTTAGTACCCTAAGGTCCTGATCTTCCTGTAGTTCTTCTAATAATGTTTGTTTCTGTATCTGCCTAATTTTCTTCCTCTTAGCTTTTTCTGCTATCAACCTCCCTCTCATGTATACCTTGTGCGTTTCCCAAAGCGTTGATGGAGCTATGTTTTCAATATTGTTTTCTTTAAAGAATATGCACATATCCTTTTCTAGGTCATCTGCTATCTTGGTATTGTTTATTAGGGACTCATCTAATCTCCATATTATCTGTCCAGCCAGGATCTCCCCTGTCTCCAGGGACATCACCACTGGGGCATGGTCAAATAGCGTTATTCATTTTATTTCTATCCTTCTCAATCCCTCAAGCAGCCGATGATCCAACAGGATATGGTGAATTCTCGAATATGACCTATGCACCAATGAGAAATATGTGAAATCCTTATCCCTTGGGTGTAGAATTCTCCAGGCCTCAACCAATTGCATTTGATGCAGCTTATGCTTGATCATTCTAAGATATTTCCCCTCTGACCTCAATGAGAAATGTTGGGTATCTAAAATTGGATCAAATACAAAGTTGAGGTCACCTGCTAAGATCACCATACCAAATCTAAATCCCTCCAGTTTATTCAGGACCTTTCTCAAATACACGGCTGGCCTTATATTGGGACAATACACATTTACCAATGTGTATTTCTTATTTAATAGGGTACCTTTAGCAAATAAATATCTACCATCGGGGTCTATTTCTGTGGCTTCTAGAGAGAACCGTGTGTTCCTGTCAAACTCTATTGCAGTTCCCTTTGATCTTTTATTAGGGGAGTAACTATGGATCCACATAGGAAACTCCTTTGAGTTTAATCTAGTCTTAGATTACATTTTTAGATGGGTTTTTCTTGCAGGAACACTATGTTAGCCTAGAGTCTCTTCGTCTCCTGTAGTATCTGATATCGCTTGCTTGGGTTATTCAAGTTATTCAAGCCTTGTACATTGTACGTAACAATTTTAAATGCAGCTATTTAATATGTTTCACTTTATCCCATTTAGGAGGAAACACGTCGTATCTCCACAGGGTACGAGAGACCTTGAATCCTTTCTCAATATGCATAAAGAGCAGGAAGTACTCCTGACTTAACATCACACTTGCAACATCCGAACTTAATTTAAATAACTTAATTACTGTACCTTGAGACCACATATGCCACATATACCCCCCTCCTCTCCCCTCCCTCCACCTACGCATTGTACCTCAATGCTAAGACTCACTCGGTCTGTGCCCCACCAGGCCACTTGCCGAGCGGGCCTTTCCTCAGGGTGTCTATTTTGACACCCCATTTTCCAGGGGCCCGTCCTCTAGAATAGTGTTGCTCACGAATATTCGCATTGCGAATATTCGCTACGAATATTGCATATTCGAGTATTCGCGAATATCTCGAATATCGCGGCGAATATTCGTATTTCGCAAAAAAAACGCAAACAATTTCGCATTCGCGAATTTCGCAATAGCGAAATTTCGCAATAGCAAAATTTCGCAATTTTTTTTTTTTTTTTTTATAAAATATAGCGAATATTCGTAAATATCGAATATTCGTGATATTTTATCCCAAAAAAATAGCGAAATTTCGCAATCATTTTCGCTTTCGCATATGCGAAATTTCGCTATTTAATTTTTTTAAAAAATATAGCGAATATTCGTAAATATCGAATATTCGTGATATTTTATAGAAAAAAAAAAATCGCGAAATTTTGCATTAGCGAAATTTCGCATTGGCGAAAATTCGCAATTTTTTTTTTTTTATAAAATATCACGAATATTCGATATTTACGAATATTCGCGACCGCATATGTGATATTTCGCTTTTTTTTATAAAATATACCGAATATTCGTAAATATCGAATATTCGTGATATTTTATAAAAAAAAAAAAAAAACACGAAATTTCGCATTAGCGAAAATTCGCATTGGCGAAAATTCGCATTGGCGAAAATTCGCATTGGCGAAAATTCGCAATTTTTTTTTTTTTTTTTTTTATAAAATATCACGAATATTCGATATTAACGAATATTCGCGAATATTCTTCGAAATATTCGCGAAATATCGCGAAATCGAATATGGCGTATTCCGCTCATCACTACTCTAGAATAGGGATGGCACCTGGCCCAGGGCAGGCATATCGGCTCCCTATTTTCCCTCCCCAAGTGACTTCCGTTAGCCCTCTCTCTATGTAATAAAATAGACAGATTAAACAATTCCTTCACCTACACAAAAAAAAAATCATAAAAGGGCGGCTGGGAGGAGAGGAGCAAGGAGCATTCCTCGCAGAAAGCCTATCCGTCTCCAACCGGTATCTTACATCATTCAACTCCCGCCCCCCTATCCCAGAGAGAGCTCCCTATACCCCAAATAGGCTTGACAATTTATGCCCTATTCCAGTCCTGTTCCCTCCATCTTCTCCAGGCCGAAGGTCGCTTATCCCAATTAGCTATTTGTATGTGTTGTATATTCAGTTTGCTACAAAATTCCTTCACATCTTCCGGGAAGCGGATAAAAGCAGAGACCCCCTGGTTCTTAACCGACAAGCATGCTGGGAAGCCCCATCTATACGAAATGTATTTTGCCTGTAGATGACTAGTTAATGGCTTCAATGCCCTTTTCCGTGCTAGTGTCTCCGGTGACAAGTCTGAGAATACACGTAGTTTTACTCCCTTATGTTCCATAGTGACAGAGTTCCTTGTGCTTTGAGATAATAATTATTTTTGCTCGTATTCCAGGAATCTCACTATAATGTCCCTTGGTAGATCTCTATGGGTATTGTACAATTTTTGTATTCTGTGTACCCGTTCGAACCGCATTGGTGCTGTCACTTCTCGTTTTAGAACTGTATTAAATATCTCTCTCAGCACCTCCCCCAGTTCTGTATCTTTAACTTCTTCAGAGAGACCTCTTATACAAAGATTTTTCCTCCTACTACGGTTTTCTTGGTCCTCTAATTTATAGTGGGCATTTCTTATTTCTATCCAGTCTATATCCGCTCTGTCTCTTAGTTCTGTTATTGCGTTTTTGTGCTCTTCCAGTTGTTCTTCTATCCCTTCCACTCTCTGTAGTACACTCTGTATGTCCCTCCTTGTTGCACTCATTTCACCCTTAATAGTTTTTTCTAGGCGAGATATATCTATCATATACGTCATATCTTGCTTAGTTGGTGGGGCTTGAGGGTCCTCAAAGGAGGCCTCAGTAGACATGCTAGGTTGTTGTTGTCTCTCAGGGGTCTTCTGACCTTTACTCTGACCTTTTACTGCTGGTGATTTGTCCTTATTTTTATCCTTATTTCCTAAGGCCTCTCCCTCAGTCTGACCTTCTGTCTGTCCTTTGCTCTTTATAGGTGTACTAGATAAAGCGTCTTCACAGTTGTTTTTTGGATTATCTGATATCTGGTCCACACCTTCAGACACCAGGTAGGACCTCATTGTGCTACGGCCTATACCCCCACCCTGAGTATTCTTGGGGGCCTTCCGTACCATCTTGCCCTTTGACTGATGATTGTATATAGATGTATTAAAGTAATATATTGATAGAATGTCCACCAATCGCAAGCTGACAGAGTATATATGTCCGCCCCTCCCTAAACAGACAGCAAAGCAGGCTCAAAGCTAGCCCACACTTTTACTTAATTCCAGACTGTTAGACCTGTGGTGGGGGGAAAATATAGCTTTTAGTTTATTTAGTCAATAGTTTTCTTTTCAACTGCAGCTATAACCTTGGGGGCCAGGCTTAGGAGCTAAACTGGATCGCAATATATCCGTAAGAGCAGATAAGCAAATAGGCAACGTTCTTACACATCAGTGTACCCCTTTAAGTGCTGTTGTATATTTAACCACAGATATTTTCACAGGATTATTCACCGTATTCACCTTAGTTATTTGACCTCTCAGTCCTAGAGCCAAGTTGGCTCATTCAAGCACACAGTTCCCTTTTTTTTCGATCCTCCAAAGGATTTATTGGTACTTATATGTAGCAATATTTCAATTGCAATAGTAAAGAAAGGAGGCAAGCAAAGGCCAGGCAATAAGTTTCATCAGTCTTACCCCCTCAACGCCATTAGTTTCTCTCTTACTTCCCTCTTGATCCTACTGCCCGGAATGGGCCTGAGGAGAGAGGAGATCGTCCACTCTGCGTCTAGGGAGGCTTACTGCCGACCGCTCCTGGCTGTCTGCCTAGCGAATCCCAGGGGCTCCTCTCACGAATCCCTGGAGTATTGCTTCTCAAGCGTTGCGTCGGTGCTGGCGTGTTAGAGTCTGCGTTGGGGATAGACCAGCGTAGTACACCAAGTCTCCCAGCAACCTCCTCCGTCAGCCCGTCTTTCACCTCGATCCCCTCCTCCTCCTTCGTCACCTGGTCCAGTGACCAATCCTGGAGATTCCACTGCGAGGGCTCCACTGATGCTCTGCTGCTCTGCCGACATGCTGGCACACAGCACGCAGCACCGGGATGCCGGAGACACTAGACTGGAAGCTCCGCCGTACAGACACAGGCACAGGCACGATCCCTGCACTGACACTGTAACCGAATATATTCTTATGGGTTTTTCGCTGCACTGTTTTTTCTTTTATATTTAAGATTTTAATGTATCAGAACATCCAGATCCTTTATTATCACATTATTATCACATTATCTACGCTAAGGGAATCAGGAAATGAAGCCACAAAGCTTCACTTCCTGGCTCCCTACTGTGCATGCGCGAGTCGTGCTGTGCAATCGAAATGGACTCTTCTGTCTTTTATCTTCCAGAGGACAGCGGGGTTCAGGAAGTGGGGAAGTGGCATAGATTATCCACAGATTCTGCGGATATCTATGCCCGAAAGTGGGTGCCAGTACCTGTATTATGCAGGTATGTGCACCCCCCCCTCCCCCTGAAAGGTGCCAAATGTGACACCGGAGGGGAGAGGGTTCCAAAAATCAGAGGTTCACTTTTTATGTGAACCTCCGCTTTAAGAAGACAATTCTATGGTACTTGTCAAAATACATTTTCAAAAAGGAGTTTTTAGTGCAGTTATTGGGGCTTTGTCTGATTAATTCAACCTTTTTAGCAGTGTTACCTTTCGCATTAATAACAACGCTACCTTATAAACTCACATTCTTCTGGAATTCATTTGTTGGTTTGAGTCAAAGATTCATTATTATGGCAGCTAAAAAATTAACTATATAAGCCTCAACAGTGGTGTACTAAGTGGGGGGAGGGCCCCCCTGGGTGCCACACACTAGGGGGTGTCAGTCCGGCGCCCCTTCCAACTGAAGCGGAGACAGCAGGCGGGTTTAGGCAGCGGGTGGGTTTAAACAGCGGCAGGCGCCCTCCCTCCATGACTGAAGCAGAGACAGTGAGGCTGAGTGGGCGGGTTGAGAGACATTGGGCGGGCTAAGGCAGTGGCGCACAATGACAGAACACACGTGGAGAGAGCCTGGGGTAGTGGCTTTGCGGGGGGGGGGGGGTGAGCTGCACCAGAGTGACACCTGTCGGATCCCCTTTTCTCTGTGGTTGCGGCTCTGATCAGTCTCGACACAGCTAAGCAGAGTGAAGCCGCCTCCCCCTCCTCCTTAATGTCTACACAGGGGGAGGGGACCCAACTAGTCCACTAGTGCTGGTCATGTCCCGATCATCTGAGGTACATTATGGGACTGTGGGGGGTCTTTATTGTTAGGGGGTATTCACTGTAGGGGGTGGGTCTGTATTGGTGGGAGGGTCTGTATTGGTAGGGGGCCTGTATTGTTAGGGGTGGGTCTGTTTTGGTAGGGGGGTCTGTAATGGTAGGGGTCTGTATTGTTATGGGGTGGGTCTGTATTGGTAGTGGGGTCTGTATTGGTAGGGGGTCTGTATTGGTAGAGGGTGGGTCTGTATTGGTAGGGGGGTCTGTATTGGTAGGAGGTCTATATTGGTAGAGGGTGGGTCTGTATTGGTAGGGGGGTCAGTAGGAGGTCTGTATTGGTAGGAGTTCTGAATTGTTAGGGGGTGGGTCTGTATAGGTAGGGGGGTCTATATTGGTAGGAGGTCTGTATTGTTAGGGGGTGGTTCTGTATTGGTAGGATGGTCTGTATTGTTAGGGGGTGGGTCTGTATTGGTAGGGGGGTCTGTATTGGTAAGGGGTCGGCACTGTAGGGGGTCTGTACTTTAGGGGGAGGTCTGTACTGTAGGGAGGTCTGTACTGTAGGGGGGTGGGTCTGTAATGTAGGGGGTCTGTACTTTATTGGGAAACTGTACTGTAGGGGGAATCTGTACTGAATGGGGGGTGTCTGCACTGTGGGGGTGGGTCTGTACTGTAGGGGGGTCTGTAATGTATAGGGAATCTGTACTGTAGGGGGAATCTGTACTGTAGGGTGACTCTGTACTAAATTGGGGGTGTCTGCACTGTAGGGGGGTCTGCACTGTAGGGGGTTTGTACTGTAAGGGGGCTCTGTACTGAATGCGGGGTGTCTGCACTGTAGGGGGTCTGTGTAACATGCAGGGGTCCATAACTGTTAGGGGGTGTCTGTGTAACATACAGGCATCCAGAGCTGTGGGGGACTGTGTAATGTAAAGGGATCCAGAGGTGCAGGGTGCTGTCTAATGTAAAGGGGTCCAGGGGTGCATGGTGCTGTGTAATTCCAAGGGATTCAGGGGTGCAGGGTTCTGTGTAATGTAAAGGGGTCCAGAGGTACAAGGGCTGTATAATATAAAGGGGTTCAGAGGTGTGGGGTGCTGTGTAATGTAAAGAGGTCCAGAGGTGCAGGGTGCTGTGTAATGTAAAGTGGTTCAGAGGTGCGGGGTGCTGTGCAATGTAAAGATGTCCAGAGGTGCAGGGTGTTGTGTAATGTAAAGGGGTTTAGAGGTGCAGGGTGCTGTGTGATGTAAAGGGGTCCAGAGGAACAAGGTACTGTGTAATGTAAAGGGGTCCAGAGGTGCAGTTGTGGGGAAGGGGTACACAGTAGTGACACAAAGATATTAAAGGATAGAGAGGTATGCAGGGGGCACAGTGGGGTGTTTTTACATTTTAAGGAGGAAGGTGCCAGATATAGGATCCGCCCCGGGTGCCAAATGCTCTAGCTACGTCCCTGAGCCTGAGTTCACTTGTCACCAACAAGTTACTATTACTTTAAAACAGAACTTCAAACCGAAGTAAAGTAGTCTACAACACTTTTAAATCTACTCTCAGCATTTTTAACAGTTTTCTTTTATCAGAGAGCCTATTTATAAAGACCAGCACAATTATTGCATTTCACTTCAGTACATCTTTTTTTGCCACTGAGGGGAGTTATTAAAACTAAAAATAACCTAGTCTGAACATATTGGGTTATTTCACTTTCACAAAAAGGTTGAGGTAAACACACCATTTAAGTAACTTTACCAATTTACTGCATGCACAGAGCAGTTTACCGTTACTCAAGCCGCGTACACACGATCGGATATCTGATTGAATCTAATCCGATGGATTTTTTTGTCTGATATCTGATGAAGCTGACTTTTATCAGTCTTGCCTACACACCATCAGTCAAAAATCCGTCCGTGCCACAATGCGGTGACGTAAAACACTACGACGAGCTGAAAAAAAAAAAGAAGTTCAATGCTTCCAAGCATGCGTCGACTTGATTCTGAGCATGCGTGGATTTTTCTCTGATGGAGTTCCACACAAACGCTCTGATTTTTCTGTCGGTTTTTTATCCATAGGAAACAGGACTTTAACAGTAGTATTAACGAGATTACAGGAGTATAATTAGGTAGTGGACACATTTAATTGATTGAGCATTTTCCAGGCTATGCACAGTTGCCACTTCTAAATGAATTGATTTAGTTTTTTTGAGTGGGATGCAGTCATAGTGTAATTATGTAAAATCGAATACTTCCCGTAGGGTGGGAGGTTCTGGGTTTTCCTATCTTCTGGTGATATTAACTACTTAACGCCCGCCGCATGTAGATGTACGTCCACAGAATGGCACGTACAGACAGATGGGCGTACTAGTGACTTCTTGCGGGTCGGGGGATCCGATCGGGACCCCCCCGCGCTACATGCGGCGGGTGTCTTACCTCTGGGAGCAATCCGGGATGAGGGGGCGGCTGTTCGTTTTTGTCCGCCCCCTCGTGATCGCTCCCAGCGAATCAGCAGAGCCCCCGCCCGGCACTTCCTCTGCCTGTGTAATGTAAACACTGGCAGAGGAAGTGATGTCACCTCTCCTCTCAGTGGTATTTTCCATCCGGCGAGAGGAGAGAAGACATCACAGTAAGTCGCACCAACAGTACACTGACACCAGTACACATGATTGCAGTGTTCATATTTTTACTGATCACTGCATTTAGTGTCAGTGTGACAGTTAGTGTGACAGGCAGTTAGTGTTAGGTCCAGGGTAGCCCTGTACCCCCCCTAATAAAGGTTTAACCCTTTGATCACAGCCCTAGTTAACCCTTTCACCCCCTATTGCCAGTGTCACTAAGCGATCGGTTTTCTGATCGCTGTATTAGTGTCACTGTTGCCGCTAGGTAGCTTTTTTTTTTTTTATATTGTGATTTTTTTTTTTTTACTAAAGACATGTGGCTGAATACATTTTGGCCTAAATGTTTGACTAAAATTTAGTTTATTTGATTTTTCCTATAACAAAAAGTAAAAAATATTTTTTTTTTTCAAAAATGTCGCTCTATTTTTGTTTATAGCGCAAAAAAAAATCGCAGAGGCAATCAAATACCATCAAAAGAACGCTCTATTTGTGGGAAGAAAAGGACGCAAATTTTATTTGGGAGCCACGTCGCACGCCCGCGCAATTGTCTGTTGAAGCGACGTAGTGCCGAATTGTAAAAACGCCTTTGGGCATTTAGCAGCATATTGGTCCGGGGCTTAAGTGGTTAAGTTTAGTTACTAACATAATATGTGTCGTTATGTGTCTAGTGTGATACGGAAATGATTCAATTTCAAGAGAAAGAAGTGCGAGGCTAGGAGGGTAATATGTGGTGTTTAGCGATTTGGGATGTGAGTCTGAATGAAGACAACCAGAAGTTTGTCAGTTTAGGGCATCCCCAGAAGGTGTGGAGGAGGTCGCCTTTCTGACCCCACACTGTCTCCAGCATAGGTTAGGTGCTGTGGTCTGGAATTGAGAGATTCTGTGAGGGGTCAGATACCATCGAATCATTAGTTTGATAAAGAGTTCCCATAGTGAGGGGCAGTTAGTGGCTTTGAATATGGCATTTCAAGCTGTGGTCTATTGTGCTTCGGAATAATTGCATTTTAGGTCATATTTCCACTGGAGTAGAGGGTCAGTTTTGATAAAGGTGTGTTTTTGTTGTAGGATGTTGTAAAAGAGCGATATACCCTTAGTTTGTGGTTTGTCAGTGGTGTAGTATACCCAAGCTGAGGATGGGATTTTGTATGGCCACATTGGGAATGTTGCTATGCAGTGTTTCGTACGGACGTATTTGTAAAAGTCCGAGCCATGGAGATGAAATTCATGTTGGATTGAATGATAGGGTTTGATGGTGTCCTCATCAAAGAAATCATTAATATATAGTAACACTTTTGATTGCCAAGCTGTGAAGGATATTGAATCCATGATGTGGTGCATTGCTTTGATAGGGATTTTCAGGATAGTGGAGCCTGGATAGCAGTGGGCTGCGTGAATTAGTGCTTTCCAAGCTTTAATTGAGGCCTCTATGGTGGGAGGGATATGTGTAGGTGTTCTGGTTCCTAGAACTGTACTAGCGAGCCAAGGGAAGAGAGAGTGGTCTGGTATGTAGGATGCTTCAATAGTACCCCAAATTGTGGTAGGGGAAGGTAGTAGCCATTCCTTTAGTTGTGTAAGTATAGAGGCTAGATAGTAATCATTAAAGTCGATATAGCCTGTTCTTCCAACTGAGCGATGCTTAATGAGCTTTGCTTGAGCACAGCAAGATTATTTACCTTGCCATATACATTTGGTGAGTATAGATTGAAGTGACTTAAGGTAGGTAGCTGGGAGTGGAATTTCTAGGGTTCTGAATAAATATAAAAGTTGGGGTAAGTGTAGCATTTTGAATGCCGCAAGCCTTCCTATCCATGAGAATACAAATTTTGCTAAGTTTGTGAGGTTTTGTTGTAGTTTGGTGTGGAAAGATATATAGTTTGTTTGAAATAGAGTTTTAGTGGATTTAGTCAGATGTATACCTAAGTAAGGTATATTATTGTCCACCCATACGTAGGGGTAGAGTGTTTGCTAGATGTTGCGTCAATACCTAGATTAAGGATAGAGGATTTTGTGTCCTTGACTTTATAGTAGGAGACTTTGCTGAACCAGGAAAGAGTCTCTTGCACTGCGGGTAGGGAGGTCAAGGGATTTGTGATCATTAAGATTACATCATCAGCGAAGTGGCTAATCTTGTGGTTGCATGTATTGATGGGGACACCGGAAATCAGTGCATTTGTCCTAAAATGTTATGCTATTGGCTCCATTACTAGGTTAAAGATCAGGGATGATAGGGGGAATCCTTGCCTAGTTCCAATTGTTTTTAGAAGGGGGAGGAAAGGATGTTTGAGGTGTCTATGTGTGCTGATGGTGTTGTATATAGAGCCATAATCGCCTTGAAGATTTGGCCCTGGAAACCGAATTTGGCCAGCACTGAGGCTAGGTAGTTCCAGTGAACCCTATCAGACGCCTTCTCCGCGTCTAAAGATACGAGCAGGGAAGGCGTTCCAGAGGTCTCAGCGTGGTGGACTGTAGAGTTCACAGAGGTTAGGTGACAAGGTAGTGGATAGGTGGTCCAGAATTAGTTCCGGTTGGGGTGGATCTAGATGAGATGCAGAGGAGGTCGGTCAGGTGGCAGTCTGTGGTTCCGGAGGATAGAGATGGCGGTAATTCAACACTAGGAGAAGTAGTAGCGCGCAGAGTAGTTACGTGTTGAAGGTGGTTTCCTGGCACACTAGTCGTCCTGTAAGGTAAAAAAAAAAACGAACAAACATGGGTACAAAAAAGAGAACGGTCAGCTGTGGTAACTCAGGGAGTCGCCAACTAAACTAGGGAAAAGTTCAGAAACTGTGTGGATTCAAGCATTTGGCCGAGCCAGAGATTTAGCTTGCTTGAAATATGATAGACAGGAAAGTTAATTTATGGTCTGTTTTGAGATTTCCTTGATGGTGTTGCCCATAATGGGGTGGTTTGGTGGACGTAGAGGCAGGTCGAGAGTCTTCTGGGAGCTCCATAATGATTCCCCAGGAGTGGAGGAGTTTCATGCCACTCACTATGTCGGAGACTGTGTGGGATGCACTATTTCGGGTGAGCAGTAGGGTAGCTGGGTGGCGCCATTTGTAGGTCAGCTTGTTATTGTTGAGGGCTTTGGTAATCGTTTTCAGTTGTCTTCTCAGTTGGAGGGTATGTTGAGAAAGATCTGCATGAATCTGGATATGATTGTATGGGGCGGGAAGGGTGGCGATTGCCCGTGCTTTGGAAAGAATCAGTTCTTTGGCTTGATAGAAATGGATTCTCATAAGGACATCTCTGGGAATCAAGTCCTCCAGATGCCGCGGTTTGGGGATCCTGTGTATGCGATCAATGGTAAGCTCTATGGGTGTCAGTTCGGGCACAAGAGCAGAGAAAAGGCTGGTACCGGAAGCTTGGAGCTCAGTGGGGGGAATGGATTTAGGGACCCCGCGCATTTTGAGGTTGTTGTGTCTCGAGCGGTCTTCAAGATCTGAGAGCTTTGCTTTGATCCACATTGTGTCATCTTTCTGTTCTGTATACGCATCTAACAGATCATTGACAGTATCAGTACACTCCTCCATTTTGCTTTCAATATACTTTACTCTGTGATCTATATGCTGCATGTCAGAAGAGAACTTGTTAATAAGGGAGGAGAAAATCGCCATGAGGGAGGAATGCAATGAGATCGGTTGTGTCCAGGACAGGCTGGCCTGTGGTGGGGAAGGCCGCTATGGGTGATTGCAGGTGTAGTGAGGAGGTCTCTCTGAGGTGCTCTGTACTCGGTTCGGGCTGGTGGTGAGGTTCCATCCTCATTCTGGCTTTAGCAGGGCTCAAGGAGGTCGGGCTGTGTAGAGATGAGTGGAGAGGAGTTGCAGCTGCTAATCCTCCATCTTGAGCGTCTGGGTCAGCATCAGGGAGGTCATTGTAAGAGGCAGGAGAACGTGAGGCCTGTGCTGCGGCGCCATCTTGAGAAGGCCCCGTCCTGGGAACTGGCTGGAGGAAGAATGCCGATAGCTTCTTCGGGCACCGATTGTCCTTCCCCCTGCGGGACACGTTCAGGAAGGAGTCTTCCGAGTTCTGAGCAGGATTTGCGAGTCGGAAGTCACGGGATTCCTGTTGGTATGCTGTTTAATTCTGGATGGCCGTGGAGAGCTCTGGGCTTAGGCTGCCATTACGAGCGCTTGCTAGCCACACCCTCCCATCGGTCTGTTTTCATCGGACAAACCAATCATATGTACACAGCTTCACTCATCTTTAATTAAAGCTGAAGAAAAGAAAATAAGCACAAAATTGAAGGGATAATATCTAATTTAGGCTTTTATATTTGGTGGAATTATACAAGATTCAGGGCCGTAGATAAGGAGAGGGGGTCAGGGGAGTCAAAACTCCCCCAGGGCATCCTCCAGCTGCATAAAATCTAGGCTTATCTAGTCTTTTAGCTGCAGGAACGGGAGGGGAAACGCATTGTTGCACAGTCGACGATGTTTACACAAGTCCCAGCCTGTTAGTTTACTATGCAGGCAGGCCGGGACTTGGAGAAGAGCAGGGTGATGTCAGCATGAATGGACTTCTGGGGCAGCTTCAGGTGCTCATTGGCTGAGGAGGCAGCAGGGTGTTGTGCACCTCTTCTGCCAATTGGCAAAAAAAAGTGTGCTGTCCATCCCTACAATTAAATGTTTGCCCCCCATGCTTCCTGTCAGAGCAGGAGCAGGAAGAAGCGACAGCTCTGATGAGGGGAGAAGCCTGCCTGCAGACAAGCAACAAGACTCCCACAATGACCAATAAGTTGAGGGAGGAGATAACAAGTTTTTTCCCTGGGAATAATAAGGAGCTGTACAGTACATAGTCTGTGCCACTCTTTAGTAACAATAATTGTAATGCCAGTAATATGCCTGTCTGTTTAACATTGCCATAGCAGCCTGTGCATAGGTGTCAGCCTACTGCCTCCATCTTAATAGGTTAAGAATATGGGTGGCATTGCAATGAGTGTTAGGTTCACACTAGCCAAAGCTCTGAAAAGTAATCTGCAGTGGATCGATTATCACAGTGCACTAAAGTGACCAAATGGTAGTTTATAATGGTGCTAATGCACCACAACCACAAGCCAAGTGTTTTGCTCCCAGTTGTGGTGCAGCCCCTTGACTTTAATGGCTGATTAAAAGTCAAAATTACATGGTCATTTTTTTGGTGGCATGTGAGTAGCCTCCTCTAACTGTAATTTAGATGTGGGTGGGTGGCCAGGGGGCAGTAAAACTGGGGCTCACCTACCTATTTTTACTGTCGCCTGACCATCCATGTGAAAGAGGACTTAGTCACTTGCCTACTGAGTACTTTTACCCCCATTCCTGCCCAGGCCAATTTTCAGCTTTGAGCGCTGTCACACTTTGAATGACAATTACGCGCACAATACTGTAACCAAAGAATATTTTTAACATTTTGTTCACACAAATAGATCTTTCTTTTGATGGTATTTAACCCCCACTGGATTTTTTATTTTTGCTAAATAAACCAAGAAAGCCCAAAGAATTTTGAAAAAAGAATGGAAATGAGCCAGTGTCAGAGCACCTAGCAAGTTCCGCATGCCGTAGAAAGTGACCCCGTCAAAAAAAGTGTTTGGCCAACATTTCACCTTGCGGCCATTCAGATCGCAAAAAACTTCCGGAGAGTCCTGGAGGGGGGTCTGGGTTGTGTCTTACCGGAGTGATTGGGCAGAATTTAGATGAGACTTCATGAGTAGCACAGGCCCTACCAAATTCTTGAAGGGTGGCTCCGACTAGGGGGTGGGTTAAGGCCCTTGGCGACACGTGTGACTTAGGGAGCCAAGGGGTACACCATAAGTCCGAGTTCATTGTCATGTGTTCGACAGTTACCCAGTCCTTATATTGGCTATGTACCTTCCAGTCCACAATGCGCGTCAAGTGTACTGCCCGGTAATAGCGCTGCAGGTCAGGTAAGCCTATTCCTCCGCGTGCCTTCGGAAGCACCAGCTTCTTCCAACTAATTTGAGGGGATTTGTTGGACCACAGGAAGGATCTACATATGGACCTATAAAGTCGGAAGAAGGAAGGCGGCAAACGAATAGGTAGTGTTTGAATTTTGTAAAGCAGTCTGGGGAGGATCATCATTTTGATAATGGACGCTCGCCCAAACCAAGAGATGGTGGATTTATCCCATTTTTGGAGATCGCGACGTATGCTCTGTAGTTCCGTTTGGAAGTTCCTGTCGTAAAGCTCTGCAAAGTCAGCAGGAAGCTGGATGCCCAGATAGGGTATGGCATCTGTTTTCCATTGGAAAGGGAAAGCAAGCTGACAGTGCTTCGCTAATGCCGTGGGTAGAGACACGTTTAGTGCAAATGATTTAGAGTAATTGATTTTTAAATTTGATATTAATTTGAAATGTTCTAGGATTTGCAAAAGATTTGGTAGGGTTGTGTGCGGTGAGGAAAGAAACAGTAGAACGTCATCTGCGAACGCCACAATCTTAAATTTACGCTCCTGTATCTTTATACCCTTCACATCTGGGTTGGCTCGGATGCACCGGAGAAGGGGTTCTAGCGTAAGTATATAAAGCAGGGGAGAAAGGGGGCATCCCTGTCTGGTTCCATTGTGGATGGAGAACTGATTGAATCTTTTTTTTTTTTTTTTTTCATTCAAAGTCTTTTATTAAAAGGTAAAAGATTGACAGTCATACAAACAGTGAGCTTTCCATCACAGGCGCAGCTGGATGGGAATGCCCAAAGGATTGCCATAGAACATAATAAGTAATGGCGTAACAGTAATAACAACATAACGTTTTCTAATAGGCCATATACATGAGGAGTGGCAGAGCCAACAGGTTGCCGAAGTTTGTAAGTTATTGAGCAGGCTCTGAGATTTTCAATCAGCGAATGGCAACTAGTCTTCGCATAACATTGCGACTATGATTGTATCAACATGTTCTGCTGTGTATCGGGTGTGGACGAATATAGTCAGCCATAAACGTCACACCCCAGCAGGCAAAAGAAAGATAGAGATCAGAGGACAGGATTGAAAAGAGACAAGGGGTAAGGAATGGAGGGAGGGAAGGGTAAGGTGTGGGGGGGGGGGGGCTCAAGTGGAACTTGGTCTATGGTCACAGTGTCTAAAGAACTCTCCCAGGAACTACCGAACCATTGCTGCTGCGTATTCCGGTGAGTATCTGAAAGAGAACCAGTGCTGCCAAGTATCGTGGAAGCTCTCGGCTGAGCCCTTATCCTGGGCTAAGGTGTCCTCCATCTCGCAGACCTCGGCGACTCTGCGGAGCCAGTCGGAGACGGTCGGGACCCCGACGGAGCTCCAGTGCAGAGGTATCAAGGATTTGGCTGCGTTTAAGAGGTGCATAGTCAAAGACCTCTTGTAACGTGCCAGCGAAAAGAAGGACATGTGCAATAGGCAGCAAGCGGCATCCAAAACCAATTTAGTTTCTGTGATCTGCTTGATCAGGCGATGTATTTTCTCCCAGAAGGCAGAGATCAAGGGGCAGCCCCACCAGATGTGGAGCAATGTGCCCCTCTCCTTCTGACACCTCCAGCATGTGTCAGACTGCTGAGGATTCCATTTGTGGAGCCTGTCAGGAGTGTGATACCAACGCGTTAGGAGCTTGTAGCTCGTTTCCTGAAGTTTTGTGCTGATTGAACATTTGTGTGCAATGGTGCAGGCATACCTCCACTGTTTCTCCGAGATTTCCATCCCAAGCTCCTCCGACCATTTCTCCTTATGTCCGGCTCTCTCCATGCCCCCATCGTGTTGTAGCCAGGAGTACGTCACTGAGGTGGCCCTATCCAAAGGGGACTGTGCACTACAAATGGTCTCTAGGTCAGTCAGAGGCCGAATGAGGTCCCTGGGTTCCCTGAGTTTGCTTAAGTAACTGCAGAGTTGGAAGTAGGTCCATAGTTTCATGTTGGGGAGGTCGTGTTCAAACCTAAGGGCTGTCCAGTCTCTAAGTCTGTCCCCGTCAAAACATTCACCAGCTAGCAGGGGGGCATGTGTGGGTTTCTTCCTAAGAGTCGGATTACTCATGCCCGGGATAAAGTCGGGGTTGTCCGCTACAGGTGTAAGGGGGCCGGGTGAAGTGGAAATCTCCCTCCGCCCTGCGATAGCGTGAAATATGTCCAATGAGGCACCTGTTATGGGGTGTTTACGTAAGGAGCGAGGATAAGCATGTCTAGGGATCCATGGAGAAAATTTAAGTGGGATCGGGCTGAGCTCCGCTTCCAGAGCCACCCAGTCCTTCATGGATCCATGGCAGTGCCAATCAATGATCCTGGCAAGGTGCGTCGCAACGTGGTACTTTTTAAAGTCTGGGAGACCCATCCCACCCAGCTCTCTAGGTTTCATCAGAGTGGACAGTTTAATTCTGGGTGTCTTGCGGTTCCATAGGAATCTAAGAAGGAGCGCTTCAGAGACGCAAAAAATCGACGGGGAATCTGAACTGGGAGGGTACGCATCAGGTAAAGAAACCTTGGGAGCACCACCATTTTAATGATGGAAGCCCGCCCAAACCAGGAAAAGTTTCCCTTGTCCCACTGGGCAAGGTCCTTCTCACAGTGTCCGAAGAGGGGTGGGAAGTTTTTGTCAAAAGCATCCAAGAGTCGGGGTGTGAGCCAGACTCCCAGGTACTTAAGAGCCCCCGGTTCCCAACGGAAGGAGGACCGGGCTTTGGTCGCCGCCAGCAGTCCATCCGGCAGTGAAATGTTTAGTGCCTCTGACTTGGTATAATTGATTTTCAAATTTGATACATAGCCGTAGTGCGAGAATTCACGCAACAGGTTGGGAAGTGTGATATGTGGGCCAGTTAGGAAAAAAAGGAGATCTTCGGCATATGCTGCCACCTTGAACTCGCTCTCCCCCACCCGGAACCCCGCCACCGCGTTGTTGAGTTTCACTGTCCTGATAAAAGGTTCGAGTGACAGGATGAATAGCAGAGGCGACAACGGGCACCCCTGTCGCGTACCATTCTCTATCTTCACTCTTTTCGAGAGTGTGCCGTTAATCCGCAGTTGTGCCGACGGGCCCTGGTAGAGTGCTGCTATCCAAGTTAGCATGTGTGGTCCCAAACCCACCCTCGCGCAAGTCGCCATCATAAAATCCCAGGCCACCCGATCGAAGGCCTTCTCTGCATCAGTGGACAGAAGAAAGCCCTCAATGTTCCGATCTCTAGCCGCCTGTATAAGTAGGAGAGCTTTGGTGACATTGTCCTTGGCTTCCCGGCCCGGCATGAAGCCCGCCTGTTCCAGCCCCACCAGACCTGGAAGGAGCGGTCTCAGCCTTGTGGCAAGGATTTTTGCGAACAACTTCACATCCAAATTCAGCAAGGATATAGGGCGATAACTCGCACAATCTGTGGGGTCCTTGCCTGGCTTTGGTATGACCGCAATATGCGCGGATAAAAAGTCCGGGGTGACCTGTCTAGGGGAGGACAGCGAGTTCAGGGCGTCTCCAAGAGGCTTAATGAGCTGGTTAGAAAAAGTCTTAAAGTAGACAGCCGAGTAACCGTCCGGACCCGGGCTTTTCCCTGATTTCAATTGTTTGATGGCCTGAGTGATCTCCAGGGCCGTGATCGGCTCCTCGAGTAGGGACATGTCAGTCTGTGAGAGGACCGGAAGGCCACTGTTGGTGATATAGTCATGGATGATCTGCGTCCTGTCGTCAGTCATGTGTGGTTGTCTATGTTGCGGCGGGAGGGCATATAGCTTTGAATAGTAGCTGTGGAAGCGGTCCGCAATCGCGTCCGTCGTCACGTCCAGTCCCCCATCCGCTCGTTTGATCCCCGCGATGTGATTGGCCGACGAAATCTCACGTAAGGCCCTTGCCAGAAACCTACCCGCTTTATTTCCCGACTCGTAATATAGTTTTTTTTTAAAAAACAGCATGCGCTTAGCCGTGGAATCCAGCAGGTGTTGCAGTTCACGACGCGCTTCAAGCAATTGGGACGCTGAGTCAGCGGAGAGGGATTGTTTATGCAACGTTTCCAAGGCGTTAATTTGGGCAGTCAGTTTCTGGATCATGGCCTCTCTTTCCC
Source organism: Rana kukunoris (assembly GCA_029574335.1). Lineage (NCBI taxonomy): Eukaryota > Metazoa > Chordata > Amphibia > Anura > Ranidae > Rana > Rana kukunoris. The sequence goes on along the minus strand of CM056050.1, from coordinate 377,692,595 downwards.
GCTTACGGCGTGAGCCTAGTCCCATTAGGACCCCACGCATGGAGCATTTATGAGCCTCCCATACGGCCAGTGGGTCCGAGTCCGGGGTGGCATTGAGTCTGAAAAACTCAGTCAGGTTGTCAGTCAAGGTAGGAAGTGTCACCGGGTCCGTCAGGAGGGAGGCGTTAAGCCTCCAGGAGGGTTGTCGTTGTGCAGGATTCGTCAGGTCCATGGAAAGTGCAGTGGGCGCGTGGTCCGAAAATGATTGTATGCCTATGTGAGCCCCTGTGACCTTCCCGAGGTCTCGCTGGGACACAAGGATATAGTCTAGTCTCGCATACCTAGAATGCGGAACCGAAAAATGTGTGAAGTCCTTACCGTCTGGGTGAAAAAAGCGCCACGAATCAGTAAGTTGTAGTGACTGGAGCATTAATTTGATAGCCTTGAGGATCCTATAGGTAACGCATGTTTTCCCATTGGAGGTGTCTACGAGGGGATTCAGGGGTACATTAAAGTCTCCCCCTAAAATTATGCACCCTTTGGCAAAGCCACGGAGCTCACGGACAATGGTTTGGCAAAATGACATGTGTGCCTTGTTAGGGAAGTACACATTCGCTAGAGTCAGAGGGGTGTTTCCATACATACCCTTTATAAAGAGGAATCTGCCTCCAGGGTCAGTAAGATGTTCCAGTATCTCGAATGGGGCCTCCCTACTCACTAGGATCGTCACCCCCTTCGACTTAGAGTCATTGTTTGTCGCGTGGAATGCCTTAGGGAAATATGTGCTGGAGAGCCTGGGGACGTGGTGGGTCCTGAAGTGGGTCTCTTGCAAAAAGACAAAGTGTGGCCTACCTTTTTTGAGTTCCCTCAGCAGGGAGATTCGACGTTCAGGGATGTTCAGACCCCTCACGTTGTGGGAGATCACCAGGGGAGTCCTACCCAGCGTGGAGTAGGCCATGGCAGAGAGCTCGGACGGAGGAGGCAGAGGAGCCTCGGAGTCAACCTGCGAGAGTACAACAATGGCAATAATTTAGCACTGTGACCACAACAGTTAATAAGATGACAAAAGTCAAACAGTTGTCTGTTCCCCGGCCCGGAAGGGTGACAGGGGAAAGGACGGGGTGAGGGGGTCAGGTGAAAGGGGGAAGGGACTCAGCAGAAAGAAAGAAAGGAAAACAAGAGAGAATTGGAGCAATAGGAATATAGAAGGTGGGTCTCCCCTCGAGGGCAAGAGCAAACGCCCCCACGGAGAGCCTCACCCACACAGTATGGTGCACCCAGTGAATCAGAGTACACCGGGTGCTTTTTGGGGCAGAAGGGAGGCGGCGGCGGTTAGTCCGCAGTTCCTCACAGCCTCTGTTTAAACAAGAACAGATAGTCTCAAGAAAATGTAGCCAACAGGGTAGAGTACACGCACAGCCCTACCGGCTGAATGTTGAGTGAAAGCCAGATTGACATTTTTACACCCGACCAGGGTCTAGGCAATAACAAGGTAACAGGCATCTAAAATAATTAAAAGATCCATCAAAGGTGAGCACATAAGCGCGAGTAACGATCCCCATACTACATGTTCCCCGTATCTAATTAAACACCTCCCCATAACGGTAAGGCAACAAAATATACATGAAATAGTAATTGTGGAACATTAAACATTAAACATTAACGGGAGACCGCCAGTAAGACAAAATACATTACATAGTCAATGTGTGACAACCCGGCAGGAGAGGTCCCACGAGTCCTGAGGGGGAGGAAGGAGAAAATAAAAAAAGAAATAAAAACAATAATATGTGTAAAATCATTAGCTGTCGGTTAACATGCCGGTCCCTGATGCTTCATTGACATGTCGCTTATCGCATGACACCCAAACAGATTGCAATAGGCAGCGGCTGGGGGCTAAAATGATGAGCCAACTGGAGGTTAATATGCCAATCCCTGGGGCAACGGGAGCTGCTTGTCGCATAACACACAGCCAGACTGTAACGGGCAGCGGCTGGGGGTGAAGACAGTGAGCCACGTCCAGGGCAATGGGTGAGCAGGTAGAATAAATGAAATAAAATAAAATAAAATAATAAAAAAGAAAAAGGAAAAAAAAGGGGGGGTCATCCTCCTGGTGTAGGGTACATGCAGGACACTTTCGCCATCTAATCCAACGTGTCACGAAGCAACAGGCAACATGCGAATAGGCAGGTCAGCGTGTAGGACGGATCTACTGGGGCCTGTCCCCCGGGGAGCATCGGGTCAATTGCGGCAGATCTCGGGCAAGGCAACCTGTGATCCAGGGAGGCGAGTCGGGGGGGAACTCACCGCGGGGAAGGGGACAGGGGAACAAGCTCACCTTGTACTCGCGCGATCTAGGAAGCTGAGTCACTCACCCCCGAGATCCCTTAGGGCCCCTGCCAGGCGATTCGGGGTACCAGATTTCGATCCTCCGCCTCGGCCATGCCGTGCCTTCTTTGCGAGCCTCTTGTCTGGCGTAGATTGCGGGGATTCGGGAGGGCTCCGAATGGGAAGGGGGTGCAGGAACTCCGAATACCAATCGGGCAATTCGATCGGGCCGAGATCAAGGGCCTCACAGAACTCAGGTAGGTCTGCAGGAACTCGGAGCGTGTGTTGGTGACCATTGAGGGCCACATTCAGGGCGAAGGGGAAGCGCCAGGTGTACCTGATGTCCTTGTCCCTCAGCCTATCCAGAAGGGGCCGCAGAGCTCTCCTATTCCGCAGGGTGATAGGAGAGAGATCCTGGAAAAGCAAAATGTTGGCTCCGTTGAAAACGAGGTGTCCACTTCTTCGGGCCTTACGCATGATGTCCTCCTTGAGGCCAAAGCTTTCAAAGCAGCATATTATGTCCCGTGGTGGGGCTGTGTCCGGGCCTCTAGGCCTGAGGGCCCTGTGTGCTCTCACGAAATTAATCTCTGTATCTTCCTGTCATTCCAGGAGGTTGTTGAAGACGGTGCGCAGGGTAGTAACAATTTGGGCCGAGTCCACTGACTCTGGTATCCCCCTCACCCACACATTACATCTCCTTCCCCTGTTGTCAAGGTCCTCCAAGTGGCGGTTCATGTCAATGAAATGGTGTGCATGGACCGTTGCTGTCTTCTCCATCCTCTGAATAGCTTTGTCTCTGTGCTTCCCGGCTGTCTCCGAGGCGGCCATCTTCTCATTCAACACCAGCATGCTGGTCTTAAGATCCGTGATGGCGGCTGAAAAAGCAGCTTTAATGTCCGCTGCGATCACGGACATGTCCGCGACCGTTAGGGGATGGTCCGTACCAGATCCATGTCTGACTGAGCCCTCCGGGGCCGATTGGGAGTCATCGCTATAATCCTCCTCGTGGTGGATCGGCGCCATTTTGGGCCCAGGCATAGTACTGCGGCGCGCCGTCTTTGGCTTAAAGAGTTCCTCTATGTTCCTTACCGAGTAAGACACAGAGCCGCGGCGTGGGCGAGAGTGCGGGGTGGTGTGTAGTTTTTTGCCCGGCATCTGGAAGCTAGTGGTCGGGTGAAAAGCTGCCAGAAGGCTGTGCGTGCTGCAGAGCTCTTTCAATGTGCGACCATCTCCGTCGCGCGCCAAGCCACGCCCCCCTGATTGAATCTTTACCTCAATCTGTGGTCACCAGTGTCTGGAGGACACTACTATTACAGAGCAAGGCTCCCGTGCCTTGCTGCGGGCACAATCAAAGGGTGGCGTGATATGCTGGCATCCCAGAACTAGCCGGCCGCACTGTATGCATCATTTGGCTATAGCGTGGTCTACAAGTGGTTAAAGGGGTAAAATTATTTGTAAGCACTGAACATTTTATTACCAGTAGATGACAATGCATTTTGTGTTTTATGTACTCCTGACCCTTTTGCTCCATACATTACTTACTTACTACAGGATGTGTGGGGAAGAGAGCTATGTACTGGAATAGGGGGAGGATGGTGAGCGCTGTACTGGGGGGGAACTTGGAAGCACATAGCACCTCCCCTCAGCCCTGCACTCAGAACGTAGCACAGTCCTCAAACCTGTACTTTTGACATTGCACTCAGTACGAAGAGCACTCTTGAACCCTGCACTCTGTACACAGCACAACCCTCAGCCCTGCATTCCACACATAGCGCACCCCTCAAGCCTGCACTCTGTATGTAGCACACACCTTAACTCTGCCATCTGTACATAGCTTACCTATCAACCCTGCAGTCTGTATGTAGTGCATCCTTCAGCCCTTCACTCTGTACGTAGCGTACCGCTCAACCCTGCACACTTCTTAAATCTAGACTCAATACATAGCATACCTTTCAACCCTGCACTCAGTACACAGAGTACGCCTCAACCTTGCACTCTGTGCATAGCGCACTTTTCAACAATGCAGTTTGTACACAGCAGTCCCCTCGCCCTTTAGCCCCTCCCACTGCTTAGAGTTTAGCCACACCCACACTTTTTGATAAGCATTAATAATCTGTAAAATATATAACTATGTTTTGCTTGGATATTTTTCTTTGCAAAAATATGGAAGAACTATTAAAAAGTAATCCCAAATAGTTTTTTTATTTTTTATTATTGAAAATGGCAAAACATCAATTTCAGCCTCTTCTAAACATGCCTCAGAATGTTTCCAGTTTCTCTGTATTTCTGTTAACTGAAATAAGCTAACCCCGTCTAGGCTTTTCAATTCTTCCATTGTATTTGCATAGAGCTTGTACACATTTCCTTCATATTGTTTTGTTTTCACATATCTCATTATAACGTTCCTTTCTATACAAACAAAACCGTACAATTATAGCCTTTGTTTAATCTTGCTTTGATTTGTAAAAATACTTTTGTCAATCTTTATGCATTTGCTGGTAAAGAGTTGGACAGTTTTTACTGTGGAATACTTTTCAAAAGGGTGTTCTGTCTTCTGATGGGATTGTGCCTGAATAACAAGTGCTCACTGTTCCTCATGTGATGTTTTCATCTGCAGCTCGCCTACTCTATGCATTAATATGCATTTGATAATACGACTCTGTGGTGTGTCCATAGAAACCCTCACTAAAACACTCATACTAATTAGATTTTGTTTTGATTTGGATGTTTTCCTGGCGCTTTGCCTCCTTACTTTCCACCCATTTTTAACCTATTCATAGCTATCAAAAAACGGTTATCAGAGACTCACTGATTTGGCCAAGTAGAAGCTGCGATAATGATAATTGTCTGTTTACAAATAGATGCTCTTTGAGCAATCAACAATTTGTCATTGCTTAAATATGCTTGTATTTTTCTTTTTACTTTCTCTTTTCCTTTTAAAATGATTCTACCTTTTCATATGCTACAATATTTTTAATAATCTGTAATAAAACAATGCATGAAAACCAATGAAGTAACACGTCTTATGGAAAGTAGCAGACTTCTTTCCTTCTAATGCCCATACAAACGAGCGGAATTTCCGCCAGCAAAAGTCTGATGTGAGGTTTTCATCGGAAATTCCAACCGTGTGTATGCTCCATCAGACTGTTGCTGTCGAATCAGTAAACGTTTGGGAGCGGGTTCTCAATTTTTCAGGCGGTAAAAATTTGGAAAATCTGTTCGTCTGTATGGAATTCCGACGGGAAAAAAACACGCATGCTCGGAAACAATTTGATGCATGCGCGGAAGCATTGAACTTCTTTTTCTTGCCTCGTCGTAGTGTTGTACGTCACCGCGTTCTTAGCCCTCGAAAGCTCCGAGAACTTTTGTGTGACTGTGTATGCAAGCCAAGCTTGAGCGGAATTCCATCGGAAAACCCATCCAACTTTTTTAGGCCAACCTATGAGTGGTATTCATTCCAAAAGACTGAAGATATTGTTAGGCTGAAAAGTGGTACTGCTGCAACAATTGCATTGTTGTAGTTAATGTTTGCTTAGGGATTTTTTTTTTTTTGTTAAAGGTTTAGTTTACTCTTGTAAAAATATAATAAATACCAATTTTTTCAGGTAAAAAAAAATTGTGCATTTCTTTTTTCTTAGGACCCTGCAGAGCAATACCAGGCAGGCTCCTGCAGACTCTCAGTACAGCTGTCTGCCTATACCTCCCATATGGGCGTATATTTAGACCCCTTTCACACTGAGGCGTTTTTCAGGCGGTACAGCGCTAAAAATAGCGCTGCTATACCACCTGAAAAACTCCTGCACTGCATACTCAATGTGAAAGCCCGAGGGCTTTCATACTGAGGCGATGCGCTGGCAGGAGAAAAAAAAATCTCCTGCCAGCAGCATCTTTGGAGCAGTGAGAGGAGCGGCGTGTATACTGCTCCTTACTATTTAAAAAAAATCGCCAATACTGCAGAGGCGCATTGCCGGCGGTAATAACCCTTTATCGACCACTAGCGGGGGGTAATACCGCACCGCTAGCGGTCAAATCCTGCGGAAAATCCAACGGTATAGCACCGCTATACCGCCACCGCGTCTCCCGCCCCAATGTGAAAGAGCAGGAAGAATCAATAAACTACAAGGGTTCTCACCTGCACCCTTGCAGTTAATTGAAAACTATAAGCCATCTGCCACGGTGAAAGATGAGACTTGTAGTTTATTCATTCAAAGAACTGTGTGAATTAACGACATGGCTGGATGGGCGGAACCCTGCACGACCACACTGTTTTTAAATTGTGACAGCAGGTGTTGGGAGAGGTTCCCCCACCCACTGTACAATGAGGGAGTAAGCCTGCTGCTTTAGTAACATGTTACACACAGGTGTAACGTATAACATATTACTAAAGGTGAACTTTTTTTTTCAAAGCTTTGAGTTAAGTTTTAAACACTGAAAAATCAAATGTTTAAGCCCCTATTCACATCGGGCCAATTTGAAATGTGATTTGACATGTCAAATCGCAGCCTATTGCCAGCAATGGCACCATCCGAATCAGTGCCATGCTGACTTTGCGGCACCCCACCCAGTGTCTCCTCCTTCCTCTTCCTGGCAGCTTCAGTTCCCCAGCATCTCTTCCCTCCTCCTGGCAGCCAATTCAGTCGGATCTTCTTTCGGCCAATCGTGTGACGGGTCTCATGACCAGCTTTCTGATTGGCCAGGAGGAAAATCAGTGTTACAATAGTGAATATTCATTCGCTATTGCAACACAACTGGGTGGCCCACCCTTTTTTGAAGCCTATTAGAGCTTCTGATTCCATTGCCCAGAGCAGGTATATATATCTCTGCAGTTCTGTGATGGGATCCAAAAATACCAACTCCTTTGCATGCACTGCCCAGAGCAGGTATATATACCTCTTCAGTTATGTGATGGGATCCAAAAATACCAACTCCATTGCATGCAGTAATTCACAGCTTACTACTCATGTAGATTTACTAAGTGTCTCCCTATGCTGGTGTATAGGTATATTTTATGTTCCTTCAGTAGGCCTTGAGAGTATCATCTGTAAAAAAAAAAAAGTATTTTGTTGTAGATACTTGGAAAAATTACACATAATTTTCACATAATGATTTTCTTGCGTGGGAGTCAATGGCATACTGGAAGGAATCTAACGCCTGTGAAGTTCTGTGGGAAGTGTTACACATTTAGTCAGGTTGAAAAAAGACATCCATTTAAAAAAAAAAAGTACAATCCCATATACACAATCCTTCACACACGTTGATCCAGAGGAAGGCAAAAAAACAGCAAAGCATGATCCAATTTGCTACAGCTGGGAGAATAAATCATTCCCGGTCCCCCGAGAGGCAATCTGATTTTTCCTGGATCAACTTTACCTATAAATTTTAGTACCCAGTAATACTATGTATGTTAAAGTGAAACTGAAGTCTGCTCACATAATTTGTAATAAAAGCATATTTGCCATTCTGTAGCTTCCCTCCAACCATAATTTTATATATATACTGTGATTTTGTACTTGCCAAATATGCTGCAGAAATCTCCCTCCACTGAGTGTGCCTGCAACCATTTTAACTGTGGGCAGCTGAAGCTGCTGCCTGTACACTTCCTGGATTTACACAGACACACAGAGGCACAGCTCCAGCTCTGTAGCCCTCATTGGCCCTCTTATGAGTGAGAGAGAGAGCTGTGCATGATGTGATAAGCCTAGGCTTTTTATCAGACAAGAAAGAGGAAGTGGGCAGTAAAAGGTATTTACTGGGAGAAAAAAAAAAAAAAAAACGTTTTATTATAATGCGAAGAACAAGGGCAGACGATTTAACAGATGGAAAGTTGAAAAAATTACTAAAGTTTCACTTTAAGGAATTAATCCAGGCCTTTTTTAAAGCAATCTACTGAGCTGGCTAGAACCACCTCTGGAGGGAGTCTATTCCACATTTTCACAGCTCGTATTTGGAGATTAAATCTTTTTATTCTAGACGTAAAGAGTGCCCCCTTGTCCTCTGTGATGACCTTAACCCCTCCGCCCCCGGACCATATTGCTGCCCAACGACCAGAGCACTTTTTGCGATTCGGCACTGCGTCGCTTTAACTGACAATTGCGCGGTCTTGCGACGTGGCTCCCAAACAAAATTGGCGTCCTTTTTTTCCCACAAATAGAGTTTTTTTTGGTGGTATTTGATCATCTCTGCGGTTTTTATTGTTTGCGCTATAAACAAAAATAGAGTGACTATTTTGAAAAAAAATGCAATATTTTTTACTTTTTTCTGTAATAAATATCCCCCAAAAATATATAAAAAAACATTTCTTCTACATATTTTTCATAAAAAAAAATCGAAATGAGCGTTTATTGATTGGTTTGCGCAAAAGTTATAGCGTTTACAAAATAGGGGGTAGTTTTATGTCATTTTTATTTTTTTATTTTTTTACTAGTAATGGCGGCGATCAGCGTTTTTTTTCAGTACTGCCACCTTATGGCGGACACTTTGGACACTTTTGACACATTTTTGGGACCATTGGCATTTTTTTAGCGATCAATGCTATAAAAATGCATTGGATTACTATAAAAATGCCATCGGCAGTGAAGGGGTTAACACTAGGGGGCGGGGAAGGGGTTAAGTGTGTTCCTGGGTGTGTTATAACTGTATGGGGGGTGGCCTCACTAGGGGAAATCACTGATCTTCTGTTAATACATTGTGGCCGTCAAAAGTGCCGACGTAGAGCTACGGGCTCTCGCCCAGGAGAGCCGACCTGCCGCCGTATAACTACGGCGGCTGGTCGGCAAGCGGTCAAAGTGAATAACTCAACACCAAGTTCACTATATGGACCACTTTTGTATTTATAGATATTAATCATATCTCCCCTTAACCCCCGGACCATATTGCTGCCCAATGACCAGAGCACTTTTTGTGATTCGGCACTGCGTTGCTTTAACTGACAATTGCGTGGTCATGCGACGTGACTCCCAAACAAAATTGGCGTCCTTTTTTTCCTACAAATAGAGCTTTCTTTTGGTGGTATTTGATCATCTCTGCGTTTTTATTTTTTTGCGCTATAAACAAAAATAGAGCTACAATTTTGAAAAAAAAAAATCAATATTTACATTTTGCTATAATAAATATCCCCAAAAAATATATATAAAAAAAAAAATTTCCCTCAGTTTAGGCCGATACGTATTCTTCTACATATTTTTCGTAAAAAAAAATCGCAATTATCGTTTATTGATTAGTTTGCGCAAAAGTTATAGCGTTTACAAAATAGGGGGTAGTTTTATGGCATTTTTATTAATATTTTTTTTTTTTACTAGTAATGGCGGCGATCAGCGTTTTTTTCGGTACTGCGATATTATGGCGGACACTTTTGACACATTTTTGGGACTATTGGCATTTTTATAGCGATCAGTGCTATAAAAATGGGATATAAAAAGCCGCGCCACACAGAGGTTAATAACACCAGTGTAAATGATGTTGTGTTATTAACCTCTGTGTGGCGCGGCTTTTTATATCCCATTGTTTCTTGTTTATCACACGCTTGCTGCAGCCTGTAGTCTTTTTTGGGGGGAGGGGGTTTTCCTAGCGCGGTTTTTTGTTGTTTTATAGTGCTATAAAAATGCATTGAATTACTATAAAAATGCCATTGGCAGTGAAGGAGTTAACACTAGGGGGCGGGGAAGGGGTTAAGTGTGTTCCTGGGTGTGTTCTAACTGTATGGGGGGCTGGACTCACTAGGGGAAATCACTGATCTACACACATAGCTCCCGGTTCTCGCTCTGTACCGAGCGATCGCGCGTGCACTGGCGGCGCACGTGTCTGCTGGGCATGCGCACGGCACCCGGAGGCGAGCGGGGGCGCGCGGCGCGGGGGCCCGGGCGACGCGCGCGCCCCCTAGTGGCCTTTAAGGAGCCTACGTAGAGCTACGGGCTCTCGCCCAGGCGTGCCGACCTGCCACAGTAAAATGACGGCGGCAGGTCGGCAAGCAGTTAATCTCTTCTTCTCAAGAGAGAATAAATTCAGTTCCTCCATGCCTCATATTAATTTGGTCATTGCCGGTGCCACTAGGCAAACTAGGAAAACGCCTAGGGCGCACTGCTGCATAGGGGCGCCCGGTCGCTGGTTTCCCTCCATGTCTGCATGCTCTGCTGGCTGCAGGATGCAACTAACTCAGGGTGCCTTTGGCCAATCATGACCCAGGGGGAATCCTGACAGATAAAGTCTGTGTTGGAGAGGGTAGCAAATCTTCACACACTTTAGGCAGCACTCAGGCACTCAGGGAGACAAGCAATCTCTAATGGAAACAGAAAAACAAACAAGGCGCCTCTAAGTGCAGAAGTATAAAACTTTTAATATCCCCTAAAGGGGTTAAAAAAAACGTACAAGATTGTGGATGAAACAGGCATGTAGCAGATAAGTGCGTCCAGAAGAAGTTCCAGTGGCAGGGCAGTCCTAGTCTTTGATGGTAAAGCTTCCAGGGAAGTCCACGAGATAACAGCCAACTTGTGCTGTGGATGTTCAGGGGACACAATAGTGCTGGGCCTGGGGATGATGTCAGAGGAAGCGAGACAAAAACCAGCATAGAAAACAAACAGGAAGTGGAAAGGAAGTGTGTCATAGAGGCGGGACGCGTTTCGGAACAGCTCATTGGTTGCTTCTTCAGCCAGCGACCTGAAGAAGGAACCAATGAGCTGTTCCGAAACACTTACTAGACTATATATATATATATATATCTCAAATACACTGCCTGCACTGACTTCAATATAAAGTCTACACTGAATATCTAGTCTGCTAAATGCAGACTATATATATATATATATATATATATATATATATATATATATACACACTAGACTCAAATACACTGCCACTAACTAACCTGCCTGCCTAATCTAGCTCAAACTATCTCCATCCACACATCTTCTGAACGCACTTATCTGCTACATGCCTGTTTCATCCACCACTTTAGGGGAAATTAAAAGTTGTATACTTCTGCACTTAGTCTAGACTCTTTATTCAATCAATGCAGGCAGTGTAGTTTATATAATACAATGTATTGAAGTGAATAAGGGGAACCCTGCGCCAAAATTTTAAAATAAATCCAGAAACCAAGTCAGGTCCCCCTTTAACAAGCCCCTTACCCATGTGAATGGGTATGAGGTACATTTTACCCCTAGCCACCATTCACCAAAAAAGTGTCAAAAAAAGTAAAAATGACAGCAGACAGTTTTTGACAATTCCTTTATTAAAAATAAAAATAAAATTGTCCACGATGTAAATCCATCGTCAATCACAGCGCAGACAGTCCAGAGAAAATAAATAAAATGGAAACACTTCATGGCTTTGTCTTTGACATTGTCCCACCGACTGCAGCCTTTTTGCGGTGACAGCTGTTATAAAGCCAAGGGTGGGGCCACCCAGTGATGTAACCAGGTGACCCCGCCCATTCTGACATCATATGAAAAAAAACAGGCTAGCATGTTCAGAAGCGATGAAAAATGCTTCATGTGCTTAAGGCGGAGGTTCACCCAAAAAACATGTATATACGATCATATTCTTTAGATTTCCAACATGTACAGTATGCTGTTTTTTATGGCTCTACATACCGTATAATGGCTATTTTCCACCCGGCTTCCAGGTACTCGATCCCGTGGGAGTCGGCGTTCCTATGCAGAGGTCCAGATGATTGACGTCCTTGACAAAAACTTCCCCCTGGCGGATAAGGCCCCCCTATTGCGTAAGGGCGTCACGAGTTTCCAAAAGTAGCCGAACTGCGAGTCAGCTCTATACGGCGCTATACGGCGCCTGTGCACCGACTAGGAGCCATGTAGAGCTGACTGCGCAGGCGCCTTATAGAGCCGACTCGCAGTTCAGCTACTTTCGGAAACTCGTGATGCGCCTACGCAATAGGGGGGCCTTATCCACCGGGGGGGGGGAGTTTTTCTCAAGGACATCAATCATCTGGGCGAAGTCCCAGGTGACATTGCGCCTCTACATAGGAACGCTTACTCCCGTGGGAGTGAGTACCCAGAAGCTGGGTGAAAAATAGCCATTATACGGTATGTACAGCCAAAAAAAAATAAAACAGCATACTGTACATGTTGGAAGTCTAAAGAATATGATCGTATATACATGGATGAAACTTCGCTTTAAACGCTTGTACTGGCAATTCAATTAGGGGGCTGTATACGCTTGCCTCACATAGTAGAAAAGGACATGTTTTCCTCTGTGTGGGGTAAGTGTATGCAAAGCCCAAGGTGGACTGTATACAATTGCCTCCCACAGGGGAAAATGACAAATTTTTCTCTGTGTGGGGTAAACGTATGCAGACTCCAAAAGGCAGTGGTGTATTTTGGTGTTGTGCTGCCCTAGGGCACCCCTATCTAAATTTGTCCCACTCCTTCCATCCCAAGTGGCTTTTAGGGTCTCTGGTGACTATCTGGGGTCTCTTGTCCTCATCTGCTCACCTCTCAACAGCTGTGCCATCTTTCCCGCACATTCCTCAATACATTTGTGATTTTGTCTCTTCCCCAGTGGCCAGAAGCAGCAGCGGTAGGAAGATCATCCATCGGCAGCGGTCATAATCTGAGCACTAGGCTGCTTCTAAGGATAGGATACCCTCCCTTCAGCCCATAAACACATTGTTCCCTGGCTGGAAGGTTCTGTGTGAGATGCCCGGAGAAGCATGTTGTAACACAGAAGCCAGGCAGTGAACAGGATCATTGCCAGAGGTGGCGGGACTTCATTCTACCACCTTTGGCTGAAAAAAAGCCCTTGTAAAACATAATGTAACAGGGAGGCCACACAGGTCCCCTGAACTATGGGCGGGGTTGCCATTGTGACCTTTAAAAATCAGAATCCCAAGCAAGTGGCTGGAGATTCAAATTTAGGCTAGGTCCGCACTAATGCGCGGGTCTACGAGCTGTGTTTGCTCGGGCATGACAGCCCATTTATTTGAATAGACTGCTGTGCTTGTGTTTTATACAGGAACATGGTTTCTGCACCATTTTTAAACCACAGCAGCTGGGAAAGCGGATGGTGCAAATAAGGTCCCTGCACCCATTCTGCATTTTTAGATATATAGGGGTGCCATTAAGAATGAATGGCAGCCCTGCATGTCTGTAAAGAGAAGTGCCTTTTGGCACACCTGTGATGCCTGATTCTGCAATTATGTGAACCTGTCCTTAAGGGCAAACAACAAGCTGCTCTGCATCAATAGCTATAGGGCTAGGTGCAGAAACTGTGGGATCCTCTGCTATCCTGAATTTAGCACCCATGGAAGCAATTTGCTTCAGGAGAATCCATCAAGCAAAAAATTGTTGTGAATTAATAAGAAAGCAACTGCCTCCAGGATTATGTTTTTTAAGTCAGGTGAGTACCTAATATAATAATATAGATAGTGTTTCAATAAACCAAAACGACTGGATATGCAGGCGTAGAGTCCTGATACATCTTAGGTGAACCACTTATCCTCTACCTTTCACTTCTTACCCTCCAACCTCTTTATAACATTTTTAGTTCAATGGTAGATTGAGTACTAAGAATTGAAGAAGTGTGTCCATCAGGTCTCCAATAGATCCAATAATGTCTGCCTTTCGCTGGAATTTTTTTCTTGTGAACCATTGGCAGGTGGTTAAAAAAATGGGTAAACAGAAACCAAGTCCTCCACTAGGACTCCCACTGCTACTGAACAATAATACAATCTAGTTCTTTTTTTTTATAACTACCAGTGGGATTCCTTTTTTTGTCTGCAGTAGGTATTGATATCTAGCAATTGCTTCAGAGGCTCCTTGTTGTTGTCATTGCCATTTAATATCACCACTGCCCCCCCCCCCTTTGTCCATGTTCATTAATAATGGTGGTAGATCAGTCTAAGTTTCCCTTCAGCAGAGGAGAGCATGGGTTCATAGGTGATATGAGTGTGGGTTAGTTCTATTACATCTCTGAAGGAGGATGGATCATGGGATTTCCATTGTCTGATTAAGGCTAGTCTAGCTGCAAGAAACACATGTATAGGTGGTTGGCGTAGGTGGTGTGGAAAGTTCTCTATACCCAGATTTAATAGTGCTAAGTGTAGGGTTAGGATCAGGGCATATATTGAATTTTGCTGAGTAGCTGGGAGACTGCAGACCAAAAAAAAAATGTTAATTTAGGGCATCCCCAAAATATGTGAAAAAGGCTTTCTATTTCCCCACAATCTCTCCAGCATTTAGGTGAAGTTGTGGGTCCCGTGAATGGATACAACCTGAGGTTAGATGCCATTGCAAAGTTATCTTATGAGATAATTCTCAAAGGTTGGTGGAGTGGGTAGCTTTAAAGATGGCCCCAGGGGTCCCTAACTATTGAGATTCGGTAAAGGATTGGTCCAGGTCAACTTCTCATTTGATCATGGAGGGAAGTTTTGAAAGTTGGATTTGTTTTGCAGTAGATTATAAAACAATGAGATACCCTTTCAGCTAGTTTTGCAGTCTGTTAAATATTGCCAGGCTATTCTAGGAAGTGGGTGAATAAATGGGCATTGTTTAATAGACAGTGAGCTATCTGCAAGTACCTATAGTATTCCGAAGTGGGCAAGGTGAACTCAGCTTGCAACTTGGTGAAAAGTTTAAGGAGATCATGCATAGTTAAGTCGGACAGGTATTTTATACCTTTAAGCAACCATAGTTGGAGAGAGAGGTTTGGAATTAGCTGGTTGAGCAATATAAGTGGAAGTAAGGGTTTTTAGGGGTTAGGGCCCAAAAGGGACATTATGATGTAAATTGTGATATGCCGCTGCTGAGTAGGGATGAGCTTTATGTTTCGGTTGAACATGAGTTTGTCTCGAACATTGGCTGTTCGCCTGTTTGACAAAAATAGCAAATAATTTGAAAGCCACGGAACACCCTTTAAAAGTCTATGAGAGAAAGCAAAAGTGCTAATGTTAAAGGTTAAATCGGAGTTCCACCCAAAAATGGAGCTTAATCCACTCCTCACCCCCTTACATGCCACATTTGGCATGTAATTTTTTTTTGGGGGGGGGAGTGGGGGCTTCAGGAGGAGTGGGACTTCCTGTCCCACTTCCTCCTTCCGCCAAGGGGCTGGTTAGGCGATTAAGCTTAATCGCCTACAGCAGCCCCTCCCTGTAGGCGACTGCCTAGGAAACTGACAAGTCCTAGATGATTGCCTGTCCAATCAGCGGTGGGCGGCGCCGCATGCGCATGCACAGTGCTGCTCGCGCATGCGCAGTGGGTGCCCGGCCGTGAAGCCGAAGGCTGTCACAGCCGGGTGCCCACAGTTAGAATGAAGACGCCGGCCGAGGAGGGGGGGAGAGGAGTGGAGCCCCGGCCGGCGCATCACTGGAACGCTGGAGCAGGTAAGTGAATGTTTATTAAAAGCCAGCAGCTACACTTTTTGTAGCTGCTGACTTTTAATAAACATAACATTTGGCTTGAACACCACTTTAATATGCAAGTTATTGTCATAAAAAGTGTTTGGGGACCCGGGTCCTGCCCCGGGGGACATGTATCAATGCAAACAACTTTTTAAAAATGGCTGTTTTTTTGAGAGCAGTGATTTTAATAATGCTTAAAGTGAAACAATAAAAGTGAAACATTCCTTTCAATTTCTTACCTGGGGGGTGTCTATAGTATGCCTATGCCTGTAAAGTAGCGCATGCTTCCTGTGATTATAACACAAAAAAGTAATTTAAAACTACTCGTGGCTATAATGAATTGGTTCCCCCCCCCCAGTCTATTGCCTTTCCCTTAGGGGAAATCCTAAACCAAAAAAATGTGTGGGGGTTCCCCCAAAATTCCATTACCAGGCCCTTCAGGATATTAAGGGGAACCCTGTGCCAAATAAAAAAAAATGGAGTGGGGTTCCCCCCAAAAATCCATACCAGACCCTTATCCAAGCATGCAACCTGGCTGGCTGCAAGAAAAGAGGAAGGACAAGAGAGTGCCCCCCCTTCTGAACCGTACCGGGCCACATGTCCTCAACATGGGAAGGATGTCCACATCATTGATGGGGACAAAGGCCTCATCCACACCACACTTGCCCTGTGGTTGTGGGGGTCTTCGGGCGGGGGGCTTATAGGAATCTGGAAGCCCCCTTTAACAAAGGGGACCTCCAGATCCCACTCCTACCTTGTATCCCTACCATTGCACCCAAAAAGTAAGAGAAAAGGAAAAAACACACACGCAGTTGGGACAAGTCCTTTAATTAAAAAAATATATAAATATATATATATATATATATATATATATATATATATATATAATATTCCAGCGACATAATCCTTCTACGAGTCCAACGTAGAGTCCAGGCCAAAGTAACGCGCAACCTGTCTGACAGCCATGACATAGACAGGTGACCTCACCCCATGTGACGTAACGGCGATCCCGACGGTTTGCCCGTGGTGTTTATGGTATGGTATATGGTATATAGCATTCTTCAAAGGGTAGCTTTTTTTATCTAATTACTAGTAAATGAATGCAATTTAACCTTACACAATAAGGAAATATCCGGACAAATGTAAAAATAATTTATGACTGCAGCTGTCCGAGGCCAAGAGGCATTACTTGTCACCCAGAAGATTAAAGGTGCTAGTAAAACTGACCAATGAGATTGTTTGACATTTTAGTAAATGGGGAAAATGTGTATATTAAGGAAGGTTATTTTGGAGTGATAAACGGGTTCTCTGAAGGCATCTGATCATTGCATGAATATTCTAAGCACCTTGTAATCTACACTGTCTGTTCCTCTGCTCTGTTATAAAATAAATGCTAATCTCTCTGGAAAAGAAGAAACTTGTTGCTGCAGAGATACTTATTGATCATCACTGATAAATTTAAAACATATATACATATATATATATACGTTGGGGGTTTAACTCAGTGGTAAATGCGTTTTTTTAGCGAGTCCACAGCAGTCAGATGTTATGTTTGAGGGCATGGCAGCCCATTTTTATTAAAGGAAACAAAAAGAACAGTTCACATACAGGATTTCCCACGCAGGGGTTCTTCTCCAGTAATGTTCACAGAACTCAAAATACCAAGCCTCCTGGCTCCTAGGCTTACTTAGCCTTGCTGTACCTGCTAACCTGGCCCACTCCTGGCCTCCACAGGTTCTCCAGCCCACTGTCTCCCAGACTTCCGGACTTCCTTCAGCCCCTCTTGGACTCGCTAGTCACCTCAGGTCCACCAGCCTCCCAGTCCCTCAGGCACGAAGTCCCCCCACACCAGGTATGTAGTCTCCAGGGCAGACAGACAGACAGATCCCCACACACAGGTCTGTCTTGCAGCAACAGCCAGCTGCACACCTTCCACCTCTCTCTCTCTCTCTCTGTTCTGACCAGTCCCTGATTATATTGTCAGCGTTCAGCTGGGAACCCAACCTGCTGGTTGTCTGTAAGATCTGGACACAGGGTTGGATATCCCATCCCGCCCAAGTCTCTGCAGGATCTCCAACTACACAGCCCCATTCAAAACTATCAAAACCTGGAGAAAACTGACAGAGCAGTTTTCTCCATTTAAAAACTATGCTGTGTAGTTCTGCAGTCTGCTGACATGCAGACTCTGTGTCCATTTTTGCTGCGTCTCCATGGTGACAGGGACCCTCACTATTACAATATATATATATATATATATATATATATATATATATATACTGTAAGTGAAGCAAGAGAAGGACTAATAGTCTTATCTTTAGGTAAAATAGACCAATGTTAATTAATATTAATACAATTTACCACATTAAAAAAGTCAACATTAACCCCCCTGGCGGTATTCCCGAGTCTGGCTCGGGTGGAATTTCAGAACCAAAAGCGGTAACCCCGAGCCAGACTCAGGATCGCCTCGCAGCATCCACAGGCAGGGAATTACTTACCTTGTCCCTGGATCCTGCAATGCCTCTCCGCTGTGTGATCAAGCGGCGTCCTCGCTCAATTCACACAGTGCCTGTGTGCCGCCGAGCTCCGCTCCCTGTGACGTTACGACGCACGGGGGCGGAGATCAGTGCCAAATTCAAAAAAGTAAATAAACATATTACATACAGTATACTGTAATCTTATAGATTACAGTACTGTATGTAAAAAAATACACACCCCCTTTGTCCCCAATGGTCTGCCCAGTGTCCTACATGCACTTTTATATTATAAAAACTGTTCTTTTTTCCTGAAAACTGGAGATTGTCCAAGCAACCAAAAAGTGTCCCTGTATGTCAAAAGTGCTTTTAGACCAGCTAGAATTTGCAATTTGTGGGGAAATTCGTCAACAAACAATAAAAAATAATTAAAAACGAAAAGGTTGCGCTTAGAAGCACAAAATGATATTGTGAAGGAAATTAGTTATGTCTATATATATAAATAAAAAACAAACATATTCAGTATAATCATAAATATGAACATAAGAGAATAAATTATATCAAGGTGAATAAATAAAGTCCATGAAGGCTAAAAATAAAAACGTGAAAATTCTCTAATAGTCCTTCTGATAGGATAGTGAGAGAAAATATATAGCAGCTTTCCGAGTTGAATAGTAAAGGTAATAGCTGTAGATCGTAGCGGTCCTGTGTAAGTACACCACCAATTACACAATAATGCTTCCAGTATGGTAAGGTAAATAAGTAATTATTTGTGTATATGCTGCACAATTTGAATTAAACCTCCTGGAAATACTTTCACTATGGCGAGTCTCCGGTTTTTTCTTCTTTCTTTGATCCGAATGGGATGCTGAGCTTACTGCAGTCGCTGAATACATTGCTGGTCCAGTGGAGATCGCATTAATCCAGAGTGGAAGATCCGGAAGCGTCCTACTCCAGACGTATTGGGAGTGATATGCCTGAAACCCCCTTATATCTGGTAAGAGTACATCCTTATTTACCTTACCATACTGGAAGCATTATTGTGTAATTGGTGGTGTACTTACACAGGACCGCTACGATCTACAGCTATTACCTTTACTATTCAACTCGGAAAGCTGCTATATATTTTCTCTCACTATCCTATCAGAAGGACTATTAGAGAATTTTCACGTTTTTATTTTTAGCCTTCATGGACTTTATTTATTCACCTTGATATAATTTATTCTCTTATGTTCATATTTATGATTATACTGAATATGTTTGTTTTTTATTTATATATATAGACATAACTAATTTCCTTCACAATATCATTTTGTGCTTCTAAGCGCAACCTTTTCGTTTTTAATTTCTGTTTTTTATGTATATCACATATTTTTGTGTTGCTGCTGGATACCATCAAATTTATTTATTTCATTATATTATTTAAATTTATTTATTCAATTATTCAATTAGTAATTTAATTCAATTTATTTTTGTTAGCGCGAGGAGTTTTTCCCCTTTGGATTGAATAAAAAATAATGACAGCGACAATTCTGCAGCTGAACAAATTTCAGTGTTTTTGATTTGATCACATTATTGAATAATTTTTATTATAATTACATTATTATTTTTTATAATTATTTATAGTTATTTTATAATAATTTATGATTTTGTGTTTCAAACTTTATCATACCTGGGATGTCTACTAGACTTTTGTTTGGACAGATTTAAGTGTGTTATTCCTAAGAATTACAGGACCAAAATGTAAAATGCCAAATTGCCATGCAAAATATTGGTACCGCTTTTAGCACCTAAAATCTGAAATAATCATACCGCCAGGGAGGTTAAGAAAACTCATACCAAAGAGAAATTGAATATCCAAATTGTTGTTATTTATTAATTCCTAGAGTTCTATAAGGGCTTTTTTCTCACCATTTTAAATACGTTTCTAGTTTTTACTTTATATGTAGACACTTTTTTAATGCAGTGTTTTTATTTCATATCGATTATACATGCAAGATAGCTAACTGGGAATATATTGCAAAGTACTAATTTAATAAATACATGAGCTATAACTACAGGCCCTGCAGGGAAGGTTTTTAAGTGGTTTAAATGTCTACTGTATTATCTTTGTGCATGTCATATTTTTAATATATAGTAAATTATTAAGGGTAGCAAAATTATTTATTTTTTAAGTTATTGTTTTTAGCTGTTTGCTTGGAGTACATAGATCTAGACAATCATCTGAAGGCAAGCTGAGAAATACATTTCTATTTCTGTTCATATGTTTTTCTTATTAGCACATTAAATGCCCAACTGGTGTCTATGGAACTGAAATCCCAGTTGCATTCCATGTTAGAACTAATATCCCTCTTGTATCTATAAAATCCAAGGCACAACATGTCCCACTGGCATTTCTCTCATCACTGAAGGATTACAACCATGTTTTTCACTCATATTCACTTTTCAAATTGACAGATGCATTCTCTCCAAAACTGAAAAAGATATCATGTGTCGCTATAGATTAGCAAATGTATTATGATTTGAATTAGTTCCTTTAAAAAGTGTGGTTGATTCAATAATAGCAAATATATCCTTTGCAAGAGAAATTGTACTTTGCAAGGGAATTTTTCCCAAAGCTAAGTGAATGAGGTGAAGCTCTGCTGACTATCATCATCTAATCATGTGCAAGCAAAATGCAGTTTATTTTCATTTTCCTTGTATGTAAGTGGGTATTATTTGCAAAGTAAATTTTAATACATTCACTACATTATAGGGCAAATTCTATTGCAGAGTGCAATTTCCATTGCAAAGTGAACAGCCTGTTTGCCATTCGTAAATCAACCCCAATGTGTGTATTACAGTGTAGCAATTGATGCCGAATTGTACAAAAATGATTTGATAAAAAAAAACCTAAGCCAGGACATACAAATCTTTCAAATTTAGTCTGGATCAAATGTCATCCAAATGTTGAAATCAATTTTTTGCACCACACTACCTGGACTAACAGCCACAGTAGCACACAAACTTATTTATTTTTTATAATAGTTTACACTAAATATATACCAACATTTATTGTATAATTTTCAACATATAAGGGTCCCCTAATCCTGTGTGTGCAAAAAAAATAGAAATGTATTTAAATAATTGCACTTGTTGGTTAGTGTCCTGGGCAACAGTTTTAAACAGGTGTCAACAAAGTACAGTATATAAACTGTAAACCTTAATTTTAAATTTTGTTACTTCTTGACATTTGAGTTGCAGCAAACCATTAGGCTATGTCCACCATGCTGGAAGTTAGAGTAATGCCGCGTACACACGGTCGTTTTTTGCGATGAAAAAAAAACGTTGTTTTTTAAAACGTCATTTAAATTGATCGTGTGTGGGCGAAACTGGAAAAATCAAAAGTGCTAATTAGGAAGGCTTACATGCAAGTAATTGGGCATACAATCGTTATGGGGGTCCGGGTACATGTATCAATAAAAACATTTTTTGTAAAAAAAAAAAACATTTTTAAATGAGCAGTGATTCACTGATGCTTAAAGTGAAACCATAAAAACTAGAAATAACAATAAAAATGAAAAAATCTTTTAAATATAGTGGCTGGGGTGCTCTCTTATGCCTCGTACACACGATCAGTTAAATCAATGAGAATGGTCTGATGGACAGTTTTTATCGGTTAAAACCGATCATGTGTGGGCCCTATAGGTTAATAATAATGACATTTATAAAGCCAAAAAAAAAACTTTTTCCATGCAAGCTTTCTTAATTTTACATACAACGGCTTGGGGAGCCAGTCTGTATGATGAGGCCACTCCGTTGTGCGCCCGGAACAAGATAAGATATTTTTTTGAATAAATTCTGGAGTCTCTTTCGCAGACTTTAGATAGAAGCAACAGGTGCAGAAAAATTGGGCCTTGGGTATTGGTGGTGGCTACACACCATAACCCTATAGAGGTACTCTTGATGAAAGCAAGAATTGGCCCTGTCAAACAGGTGCGGAACCTAGAATAGCTGAGTAAACTATTCCTCCCAAGGAGTGAAGGGGGGATAATCTTCCTAACATTAGAGTTTGTATTATATTCTATTTACTACATGTGGCGTTGAAAATAAAACTAAAATAGTCTTACAATCTAAGAGGGAGGGTCAAGACATACAAGAGGAAAATAAGTGTACAGTTGTTAGGTGGGGGCCATATAGGCTTCTCTGAAAACATGAGTTTTCAGTGATCATCTGAAAGTAGACAAAGTAGGAGATAGTCAAACAGATTGGGGTAGAGCATTCCAGAGAATGGGAGAGGCTCAGAGGAAGTCCTGGAGGCGAGTAAGGGAAACAGAACAGAACATGAAATCTAATAAAGAACAAGAGAATAAACCATTTGTGCATAGTATGGCAGGTAGGAGAACATCAGTCAGCTGTAATCCTACCCACTCTACAAAAAAGGACACCGTTAAATAAATGGTGATTTCACTTCTCTTCACCACTGATTGACATCCTGTCTAATGAGACATATGTAGGAGCCTGTGTAAAGGGGGCATGTCTACTGAAGCTCTGCACCTTTCTGTAAAGGAGATCAAAGTTAGCCAAGTTTACTTTAATTGTCCTCCCTTTTCCTCTTAATATATCCAGATACAAAGCACACTGAAATTCTTACATGGTATATTTTCAGTGCAGAGAAAGAGACACAAAGTGAAAGGGAAAGAGAGAGACAGATAGAGAGAGAGGAAGAGAGGGAGAGAGAGTGAGAGGCAGGCAGGCAGGCAGGCAGAGAGAGACAGAAAAAAAGAGAGAGAGAGGAGACAGAGGCCGCGTACACATGACCAAATAAATCCAATCAAATCGGTCTGACAGACCGTTTTAATCGGATTTGTGTGCTGGGGTATATTGGTTTGATCGTGTACACACAATCAAACCAAAATCCCCGACGGCAGACAGCGCGGTGACGTGGCGGTGACGTTGATGCCGCCACGTCACCGTCACCAGGAAGTAAAACACTTCCGCGAATGCGTCAAATCCATTTGACGCATGCGAGGGCAGATATGTCTGCGTACTAACCAGCAGACATGTCGGACGGACGGGTTCCCAGCAGACAGATTTTAAAGCATGCTTTAAAATCTGTCTGCTGGAAAAACCCGTCTGTCCGCCTGTACACACGATCAAATTTGTCTGCTGAAACAGTCCGTTGGACCGTTTCCAGCAGATAGATTTGATCGTGTGTACGCGGCCAGAGAGAGAGAGAGACAGAGACTCTGTGTAGTGGGAGGGGATAGAGTGATGTTACGACCCCCAAGTATTGGTGCTGTGTCGCGCCCACAGATCAGCAGATTTATGAGAGCTGCATCCAAATAAGGATGCATTTTTGAGAGGTACGCAAAAAGTGATTTAGGTTATTAGTTATTTACTAAAATATGCAAAACAATAGTGTTTTGGGAATTTGGGTTCACAGACACTTTAAATGCTTGCCGACCAGCCACAGGTCGCCACAATCCTGTGAACCTTCGTAGCTGTACATCGGTCCCTTTAAGCGGGTTAGCAGGCGCGCGCGCTGCACTGCGGGAGTGCCGATGCTCATGACTGACGGCCACGAGCGATCGCAGGCTGTTTATAGCACAACAAATAAAAACCGCAGAGATGATCAAATACCACCAAAGGAAAGCTCTATTTGTGGTAAAAAAGGATGTCAGATTTGTTTGGGTACAGCGTTGCACAACCGCTCAATTGTCAGTTAAAGCAGCACAGTGCCGTATCGCAAAAAATGTACAGTGAAGCAATAAAATGTAGCCATTAATAAACTACTTTAGGATTCTTTTATATGTGCCACAGATTTTACTGCTCTCTAAAAAGACTGTGCTTTTCAGACTCTCAGGAGGTAATACTGCCCACTCCTGAATGCCTGTTTTTAATGAGTTAGGTGAAATTCTGCTGCATTTGGTCACCCAGTTATGTGTAAGATTTATTTTCCTTGCATGTGGTTAAGTGTTCTTTTACCACATTCATTAAGCTAAGAAAAATTCCCTTGCAAAGTGAACAGCCTATTTGCCTTTATTAAATCAACCCTAATATCTCCAAATAAGTTACCCAACACTCCTTAACTCTGATCTCTATAACTATAGACTAACCTTTACAATAAAAATTGTTGTATTTATTTAGAGCCCTTTCACACTGGGCGATGGGGGCGTCGGCAATAAAGCACCGCTATTTTTAGCAGTGCTTTATCGTCATTTTCACTGTGCTATTTGGCCGCTAGCGGGGAGCTTTTAACCCCTGTAGCATCAAAAAAGGGTTAAAACTGCCAGCAAAGTGCCGCTGCATTGGCGCTTTGCCGACGGATCAGTGGCGCTCCCCATTGATTTCAATGGGCAGGGGCGCTTTAGGAGCGCTGTATTCACTGCTCCTACAGCGCCTCAAAGATGTGGCTAGCAATACCTTTTTTAACGTCCTGCCAGTGCACCACTCCAGCGTGAAAGCATTTGGACTTTCATACTGGAGCGGTGCGCTGGCAGGACGGTAAAAAACAGTCTTGGTAGCATCACCACCCCGGCTCTTTCAGGGCGCTTTGCAGGCGCTATTTTTAGCGTTATAGCGCCTGCAAAGCGCCTAATTGTGAAAGGGGTCTAAATGGTTATATGTCTTTGCTCTTTCTTGTAACTTTAATTAGAAACATATTGTGTCAGTATAGTTCATTCATATTCATATTCATGATTGTATGTGGCTTTAAGAATAAAAATAAGGGTTCTGAAAGCTTGCATCTTTAGCCTGCCCTTTAACCTAACCTGATTTAACCAATAGAAGATATAACTTACACTATAATATTTCTGCTTTGATAGAGGCTAACATAGTACTCTAGACTCTGGGGGCATGACTAAAACTGTTTGACGCTGCACTATTTTAATATTGTGTGGAGCAATTTCTACAACAGACTCCGTATTAATCAGGGGGTTCTATTTTTCTAACCAAAAAAAATGTATTTAAATATTTTAACATCTTCAGTGACAGTTGAAAAGATTGTCTGGTGAAATGGTGACATTCTATTTTTACTTTCATATACTGTACCTGTAATACTTTTCTATACTGAACCACATATATATGTTTAACACCTACTTTGCTTTCACTTCAGTAAAGCCTCTGCAGATGCAGTATACTGCATGAGTTATGGCCTTTGAGAAAAAACAAAGTTGGCTATGCTTAGTTTAGACTGTAATAAATGTCTAAGGTCACCAGTAACAATACACAAGGGCTTTTAAATACATTTGCATACAAGCACTTTCATCAATGGAATTTTAGACAACTTGCTATGTAAACATTAACCCAATCCCAGTACTTTCACCTCTAGGAAAGTGCAAGTATATATTCAGAGTCTACAGAATCCTATGCTAGATGGTGAGTCAAATTATATGCCCCTGCAGGCAACATAATAATACTAGCTGCACACTACAGTATCCTGGTTTTCTTCATTAAGTTTTAATATTTTGAAATTCTTAAGAAGGCTTTCTTTCACAGTTAGAACCCTTGAATACAAGCGGGATAATCATTTATCTTGTTTCTGCCTTGCTACCATAATGTAATCAGAGTTGTGTACATGCTCTCTCCGTCATGAATTATTTTTCTTTAATATATCTGATAGTGTTTGCTTACACCAGCTGTGTAAGATATTTACACGTGCAAAGTAAGAAACAGACAAACTGTTGGATTTTCTTAGAAGTATGATTTCCATCAATGCCACAATTATTAGTATCAACAAGGTGAGGCGGTAAGCCATGATTTTACTAGATTATACACAGATAAAGTGTGTGTGTTAGGCCGCGTACACGCGAGGAGACATGTCCGATGAAATCGAACATGTCTCTTGGGATGTTTTGGTCTGATGGTGTATACACACGATCAAACCAAAATCCCAGCGGACAGACAGCGCGGTGACGTGTAGGTGACATTGACGCCGCAATGTCCGCAAACCAGGAAGTAAAATGCTTACACGCATGCGTCGAATCCATTCGACACATGCAGGGGGATTAAGTACGCCTAACCAGTGGACATGTCCGACGGACAGTTTTCCAGCGGACAAGTTTTAAAGCATGTTTTAAAACTTTTGTCTGCTGGAAACCTGTCCGCTAGGCCGTACACACGATCGGATATGTCCGCTGAAACTGGTCTGCGGACCAGTTTCAGCAGACATGTTCGATCGTGTGATCACTAGGAATAAATTAATCTGCCTGGGTTCGATTCACCAGGAGTTCAAATCCTGGGTGAAATTCTCAAAACCTGAACCTAAAGGAGTTGTAAAAGAAAAAGTTTTTTCACCTTAATGCATTCTGTATACCGGGCCCCGCCCCCCCGTTATACTTACCTGAAAATGGTGGGGTGAATATTACCACGCTTACCACTAATGGGGGGGGGGGAGGGAAAGGGAGGTCACTTGGGTGACCCCCTGAAACATCTACCTCTTTTTAAATGGACCATAGTCCAAATAGTGGTGCCGTATAGCACCCGTTCAGGACCCAACCCTGGCGTCCTGTACAATATATATATATATATATATATATACTGTAATACACACACAATCCTATACCCAAAGTTGATCATGAGGAAGGCAGAAAAAAAAAAAAAACAGCAAAGCATGAACCAATTTGCTCCAGCAGGGGAAAAAATTCTACCTGTTCCCTCGAGAGGCGATTAGATATTCTCTGGATCAACTTTACCCATAAATGTTAGTATCCTGTTTTATTATGTACATTTAGGAAAAAATCTAATCTACCAAGCTGGCCAGAACCAGGGGAGTCTTTTCCACATTTTCACAGCTCTTACTGTGAAGAAGCCTTTCCCTATTTGGAGATTAAATCTCTTTTCCTCCAGATGTAAAGAGTGCCTACTTGTCCTCTCAGATGACCTAAATGTATGATCCCAATATGATTACCTATTCTGTTGCAGGATGTAGTGATATGTTTTATTCACATAACTCCTCTCCTCTATGTATGAGCGAACTCACTTTTTTATACTATACCTTACCATCACACTTATCCAGGAATTGTCTCACATGCTGTTACCTGCACTATTGAGATGTTCAGTGTGCAATTGCCTCCCTAGTATTCTATATGGAGACATAGGGCCAGATTCAGCAAAGGTTACGCTGGCGGATCGAGTGATCCGCCAGCCTAACTGTGGCTTTGAGCCGGCGTTTCTGTTTTCTGTAACCAGAAAACAAGAAACGCCGGGTTGAAGTTCCGATGCGAGCAGCGTAACTGAGTTTCGCCATCGCATCGTTACTTCAACTTAAAAATGGCGCCGG
Source organism: Rana kukunoris (assembly GCA_029574335.1). Lineage (NCBI taxonomy): Eukaryota > Metazoa > Chordata > Amphibia > Anura > Ranidae > Rana > Rana kukunoris. The sequence goes on along the minus strand of CM056050.1, from coordinate 377,665,207 downwards.
GGGCGTTCCCGCCGATTTACGCTCAAAAAATATGTTAATGAGCGGAAATCGGCAATTCACGATCGAAATCCGGCGCGACGCAATGACGATACGACGTTTACGGACGGGATACGCGGCGCATAGATATACCTACATGGGGCTGGAGTATCCTATGTTAGGTATAGGCGTCGTCATCGCGTCGGAAAAAAAAAAAAAAAACGTCGCTTGCGTAAAACGGTCATGAATGGGAATGTGACGTCATTGACGTTCATTCACAGATTTTGGAGCATGCGCACGGGGATGTTTTGACACTCGACGCATGCGCAGTACGTTGGCGGCGGGATCGCGCGTAGTTAGCATACTACACGCCCCGTACCCGCGACATTTGAATTCCGCCGGCTCATTTGTGATGCGCTGCCGCAACTTTAGGAGCAAGTGCTTCGTGAATGACAGCACTTGCTCCTAAAATTTCGGCAGCGCAACGCAAATCAGAAGCGTTACTCCAGAGCAAAGATGCTCTGGAATACGTGAATCTGGCCCATATTGTTTAGGTTGCATGCCCCAGCTGTCATTATGGTTGCTAAAGTTTTGCATTTATTGGTATGTTAACCAGTTTGTATGTGGGAATTTTGCTTACACAAGTTCTGGTTGGTGAAGTGTAGGGTAGGTTAGGGTTAGGTTCCCTGTTTCACTGTAATTGTATTTACTACTATGTTTCTCACCTGGAATGAGGCTGAAATCGTTATTTCTTTATCGTACATCACGGGACACAGAGCGCATAGTCATTACATATGGGTTATATGGGTACCTTCAGGTGTGGACACTGGTGTAATCAACTTCACAGGAAGTTCCTCCCTATATAACCCCCTCCCACTGAGAGTGCTTTAGTTTTTTCGCCAGTGTCTTAGGTGTTGGTCATGTCTAGCTGTCCCTCGGAGGTCTCGGGACCCAGGATAGCTAGCCGGATCCGTCCGAAGTGCTTCAAAGCCAAGGTGTACGGTACCCGGGCCCTGCTGGAGTGGGGTTTTGCCTATAATGCCTCTCCTTGGAGGGCTGGATTCTGGGCTCCAGTGCCTTGGTCTCTTCCAGGACTAAACGCTACTGATGCCAGGATGCTATATAGGTCCAGGGGTGTGGGTTCCTTAAACACAGGACCCCGGTCCCTGAAGGTCCGAGACAATACCCACGGAGATGGGGGGAGATTGGGCCTCTTGCAGTTTGCAATACCCTGCGGCGTGGAGCAGGTAAGAGGGAACCTGCGGGACTTGGTTCGACAGTAGGTATCCCCCTGGGGGTTCTGGGTTGGCTAACAGTATGCTTGTGCATCAGCCACTATCTCCACTATGTCTGTGTGGGCAGGATGGGATACTAATGTTTACCCAGATAACATGTAGATATATGTATACTTGTGTAAGATATATATTTGCTACTCACCCCAGGTCTGCCTGTTAGCATTGATACTGCAACCCCACATGTTTTAAAGAGGAAATTGCTGGTGAAAACTCCTGTTTCTTAGGAAGCCCATGGGGACAGCTTCCTCTCTGTGTGTGCACTACAATAAGATTAGTGCTTACCTGGTGTCTGTTGGTGCTGCCTGGCGCTGGTCCGTGTTGTTTCCTCTGCTCTGCTTCCTCCATGTGGTTTTCAGCGTGGGGGGGTGCGCGCGCGCGTGCGTGCGCGTGCACGCCGCCTTTTATAGCGTCAGCGTGCGTCGGGGGGCGGGCCAGCAGCGTCAGGCTCTGTTTAAAGGAAACCTTTTCTCTGGCTGGTCTTTCCCTCCTGGAGGCAGGGGAAGAAAGGATACAGAGCGTGCAGCTGGGTCTTTTGGCCACAGTGACACCCAGTGGCGGTTTGTGGATCTTCAGGTCTAGGACTTAGTTCCACTATTGACCAGAGAAAAAAAAAAAAAAAAGGAAGTTTTTTTGCTTAAAGGGACTCAGCCTTAGATCCAGCAGTATCTGAGTCAACCTTGGACTCCGGCTAACGGGCATTGGTGTTGCAATACTCACAGGTTTTCCTCAGTATTGCTACCTCCCAGGCGGGTAAAAAAAAAAAAAAAATGTTTTCGTTTTCCTCAGCCTGTTCTCATATTAATTACTCCTAGCTACAACAGTCAGGTGTTGGCTAGAGGGGTGACTCAAGGTTGTGCAATGGCTCCAAAGGCATCAGGACCAGCCAAGGCTGCAAAAGGTGCCAAGAAACAAAAGGGGTCTCCATCGGGGTCAGAGGATTTGGGCCAGGCTTCAATGGCCCCACCCTCACCAGTTAGACCACCGAGTAGCATAGTACAAGAGCCATTGGGGATGCTGGGGGCAGAGGCGGCCCCGATCCACCCATTCCCGTTTACGTAACGGAAGAAATGCTAGCGACCACCCTGGGTGGGCTAGAGAAAAGGTTAACTGCTTTGTTTGCCCGCCCTTTGCCAAGTAGCAAACGGGCTAGATCCCCCTCACCTAGTTTGGTGTTTTCAGATGCGGAGGTCTCCTCTTCGGAGGAACGGGACCCACAAGGGGATCAAGCAGACCCAAGTCCCGAAGGTTCAGACATGGAGGGTCCACTGTAGATGAATATTTTTCGGCCTCTCAAGCGGAGAGCCTGTGGATCCAGTCTTTGACCGATATAGTTCGCACTGCTTTTTAAACTTCCAGTGCTAGAACTAGTAACCCCTGTGGTATCCTCATTGGGTTCTTTAAAGGCTCCATTAACTTGTGTGTCTTTTCCGATTCACCCCCTTCTGCGGAGCGTGATTTACCAGGATTGGGCTCGACCTGATAGGATCTTTATCCCTCCTAAGAGGTTCTCTATTCTCTATCCTATGGAAGAGGAATTTTGAAAGAAATGGGCACTCCCCACAGTGGACGCGGCCATTTCCTGCGTGAATAAATCCCTGACCTGTCCGGTTTGAAAATGTCCAGTTGTTCAAGGATCCGGTCGACAAAAAATTAGAGACCCTACTGAAGGCTTCTTTCACCACAGTAGGTGCCATGGTTCAGCCAGTGGTGGCAGCCATTGGCGTTTGTCAGGCCTTAAAGGATCAGGCAAAACAGATGTTAAAGGACATGCCGGCTCAGCAAACTCGTGAATTAGCAGATTTCCCTAGGGCTCTCTGCTTTGCAGTAGATGCTATTAAGGACTCCATCCAACAGGCATCCCGGTTATCTCTGCTGGTGGTTCACATGCGTCGTCTTCGTGGCTAAAGAACTGGTCAGCAGAGGCACCCTGCAAAAAGCTTTTAGCAGGGTTTCCCTTTCATGGGGGAAGACTATTCGGTGAAGACCTAGATAAATATATCCAAACCATATCAAGTGGTAAAAGTTCTTCCTTACCGGTCAAGGAAAGACCGCGTGGGCCCGCGTTTAAACGACAGGCCTTTCCAGGCTCGGCCCCTTCGACTTCCCGTCAGTATCGACGGCCTCCCGGGCGTTCAGCAGTTAATAGCCGCCCACAGGGACAAGCCGCGGCAAACAAGAGGCCCTGGTCTCGCAAGCCGGCTAAACCAGTCATCAAGTCAGATTCATGAAGGGGTGCCCCCACTCTCTTGGGTGGGGGGAAGACTTCAGTTTTTCTCCGAAGTCTGGAAGGCCAGAATTCCCGACTCTTGGGTTCGGTCCGTGGTAGCCACAGGCTACAAACTAGAGTTTCGAGAAATCCCCCCTCCTCATTTTCAGGGGTCAAGTCTTCCAAGCGACCCGTTAAAGAGGGCCTCTCTCGTAAAGGCGTTGGATCGCCTCTTGCTCCAAGGAGTAATTGTAGTACCAACCCAAGAAATGGCGACGTCAGGCCTATCCTAGACCTCAAACGCCTAAATCGCTTTCTAAAGATTCAGACCTTTCGTATGGATTCCATACGTTCAGTGACAGCCAGCCTGCATCAAGGCGACTTTCTAGCATCTATAGACATAAAGGATGCATATCTGCATGTGCCGATCTACCCAGCACATCACAAGTTTCTTCGTTTTATGATAGATCAAAGTCATTTCCAGTTCGTAGCCCTCCCTTTCGGGTTGGCAACAGCTCCGCGGGTATTCACAAAGGTGTTAGCCCCGGTGCTAGCCGTCCTAAGGACAGAAGGCATTTTGGTCCTGGCATACCTGGACGATCTCCTGGTTATCGACAGATCAGCTTCCAACCTCAATCAGGCAGTAGTCCGCACAGTTCGGCATCTACAAGAATTCGGGTGGGTTGTGAACCAAGGAAAATCGAGGTTGCAATCCACAAGACAGTTGGAATATCTAGGCCTTCGGTGAGATACAGAATGCCAGAGGATATTTTTACCTCAAGAAAGGATCAGATCATTGACTCAAACAATTCAAATAGTCCTAGGCAAAAAGAGGCCGACTATTCGCCTATGCATGCGACTGCTGGGAAAGATGGTAGCCGCCTTCGAAGCAGTGCCCTATGCCCAGATCCATACCAGAGTTCTCCAGGCAGCTATTCTCTCTGCTTGGAACAGGTCCATACAGGCATTAGACCGTCCATTAGGTCTTTCCCCAGGAGTCAGGCGCAGCCTGTACTGGTGGCTGGTCCCTCAAAAATTGTCAAAAGGGAAAACCTTTTGCCCCATCACGTGGAAAATAGTAACCACAGATGCCAGCCTAACAGGTTGGGGGGCAATCTTAGGAAAACGGACCCAGCAGGGACAGTGGTCAGAGGCAGAAAGTCTGCTTCCCATCAATGTCCTAGAGATCAGAGCTGCTCGGTTGGCCCTGGTCGCCTGGACTCTCCCCCTGCAGGGTCTGCCAGTAAGGATACAGTCCGACAATGCCACGGCGGTGGCATACATAAACCACCAGGGGGGCACAAGGAGCCTAGCGGCTCAAAGGGAAGTAAACCTGATTTTCTCATGGGCCGAAGCCCATGTACCCTGCATCTCAGCAGTGTTCATCCCAGGGATAGACAATTCTCAAGCAGATTTTTGAGTCGTCAACAGTTACTCCCGGAGAGTGGTCTCTTCACCCCCAGGTATTCCAAGAGATTTGCCAAAGATTCGGAGTTCCCGATGTGGACATCATGGCAACAAGATTCAACAAGAAATTGGACAAATTCGTATCCCGAGCCAGGGACCCCTCGGCCTACGGGACCGATGCGTTGGTTTGCCCCTGGCACCAGTTTTCTCTCCTGTATGCGTTCCCTCCACTACAGATGATTCCCCGCCTTCTACGAAGGATCAAGGTGGAGCGCAGGCCGGTGATCCTGGTGGCCCCAGCCTGGCCCAGAAGGGCTTGGTACGCACTCATCGTGAGGAGGTCAGTAGGGGCACCGTGGCCACTCCCCCTGCGCCCAGATTTGCTGTCTCAGGGCCCGATCTACCACCCTGCTTCACAGCAGCTAAATTTGATGGCTTGGCGGCTGAATCCCTAATTCTTAAGGGCAGAGGCCTCTCAGCCCAAGTCATATCTACGTTAATTCAGGCTAGTAAGCCAGTCTCTAGAAATATCTATTACAGAGTCTAGAGGACCTATGTAGAGTGGTGCGAGTCTCAAGGAGGGCATCCTCGCAAGTTTTTTATTGACAGGATCTTGCGATTCCTCCAGGTTGGCGTTGACAAGGGGTTGGCTCTTAGTACTCTAAAGGGGCAGGTCTGCCTTATCGATATGGTTTCAAAGGCCTTTGGCCACGCATTCGCTTGTGAAAACCTTCTTGCAGGGGGTCTTGCATGTGAATCCCCCTATTAGAGCTCCCCTCTGCCCCTGGAATTTAAATCTGGTCTTGTCAGCTTTACAAAAGCAGCCGTTTGAACCTCTGACAGAAATCCCTCTTGTGCTGCTAACCCGAAAGTTGGTTTTCTTGGTGGCTATGGCTTCGGCCAGAAGGGTCTCCGAGCTGGCAGCCTTGTCTTGCAGGGAACCGTACCTGATTCTGCATAAGGACAGAATGGTTCTGCGGCTTCAACCTTCTTTCCTTCCTAAGGTCATATCCAGTTTTCACTTGAATCAGGATAGGTCCTGCCATCCTTCTTTCCTACTCCCCAGTCCAGAGAGGAAAGACTGCTTCATACTTTGGACATGGTCCGAGCCATGAGGGTTTATCTCAAGGCTACAGAAAAGATTTGGAAAACAGATGTGCTTTTCGTTCTCCCGGATGGCCCCAAGAAGGGTCAGCCGGCTGCCAAGTCTTCCTTGGCTAGGTGGATTAAGCAGCTGACTTTTCAGGCCTATGGTCTGAAGCGCGTTCCACCTCCCTTATCAGTTAAAGCCCATTCTACGAGGGCCATGAGTGCCTCTTGGGCGGCACACCATCAGATCTCTATGGTACAGGTTTGCAAAGCGACAACCTGGTCTTCCGTACATACGTTTACTAAATTTTATAAGTTGGACGTCACAAAAGCTACGGACGCAGCATTTGGGCAGGCGGTCCTACGGGCAGCAGTATAGAATCCTCTGGCCCGGTTCACGCCCCCTTTTTTTCTGTTGGTGGAGCTATTTTTTACCTCCTGATATGTTTTCTGTTTGGCTATTTTTGGCCTTACGGTCTCCCTCCCTTCATGGAGCATTGCTTTGGGACATCCCATATGTAATGACTATGCGCTCTGTGTCCCGTGATGTACGATAAAGAAAAAAGGATTTTTAATAACAGCTTACCTGTAAAATCCTTTTCTTGAAGTACATCACGGGACACAGAGCTCCCACCCCTCTTTTGGGGAACATTGTGTAACCTCAGAGAAATTGCTTGCTACAAAACTAAAGCACTCTCAGTGGGAGGGGGTTATATAGGGAGGAACTTCCTGTGAAGTTGATTACACCAGTGTCCACACCTGAAGGTACCCATATAACCCATATGTAATGACTATGCGCTCTGTGTCCCGTGATGTACTTCAAGAAAAGGATTTTACAGGTAAGCTGTTATTAAAAATCCTTTTTTTGAATTACTGGATGTCACCTCAGATCAGCAGAGTAGGTATAGCTTTCCATATGCCTTTGATATTGTTTTTTGGATTATTATTTGTGTCCTCCATATAACTCAGCAGTGGTCATTGAGGGTTTCTCATTTATGGCACAACTCCCCTTGGTCTGACACGTGTCAGATGAAGATTGGAGTGCACTTTATAAGTTTGCATCTTATAACATTTTATTGCAGTTTGTCAATTATACAATTTAATGTAACAATGAGCCATACCACTGTTTTTATTTTATATGTATTAAATAAGATTGACTGTATGGCTTTTAAGTAGCTCGTCCCATTGGTGGGGACCATTTGTTTGGGTGACTTCAACACTATTTTAAACCCCACTATTTTAAACCCCACATCTCTCTAGGGCCACTTCCTTGGCTTACATTTGGTTACAGCGTGCTGGGGGTTCTGGTTCGGCCGAGCTTAGGAGGAGGTGGTCAGAGGACCTGGCGACAGATATTTCTGAAGAACAATGTAGGAATGCCTGTATTCTGGCTCACAAGTGCTCCATTAGCACCAAAATACAAGAAACCTGTTACAAATTATTGACTCGTTGTTATCACACCCCTGATAGGCTCCACAAATGGAACCCCCAGGCGCCGCACACTTGCTGGAGGTGCCAGGCAGAAACTGGCATATTGCTCCTCATTTGGTGGAGCTGCCCCTTGATCTCCGCCTTTTGGGATAGGGTCAGAGGAATGGTCAGACAGATAAAGGAAACCAAGTTGGACCTGAACGCTGCCTGCTTTTTGCTTCACCTGTCCTCTTTTTTCCCTGGCGCGATATAAGAGATCTCTGACTATGCATCTGTTGAATGCGGCCAAATCACGGATCCCTTTGTGTTGGAACTCCCACAGGGTTCCCTCAGTTTCTGACTGGCTCCACAGAGTGGCGGAGGTGTGTGAGATGGAGGACACCTTAGCTCAGGATAGGGGCTTGGTTGAGGCTTTCCATGACACTTGGCAACAATGGTTTATTTTTAAATATTCCCGAGACTATGGAGAGGCTATGAACCGGTAAAGTGTAGGAGGGCTGGCTCATCACGTGAGCCACTATCACTTGTGCACGTCGAGACCGGAGCCTTGGTGCCCTGATGCTCCCTGTGTTGGCAATTACACCTGTTATAGGGGCTCCCCCCTTTCCCCACTTCCCTCCTCTTCTTGTCCCCCCCTTCTTTCTGGTATTTCTGCCGACAGCTATATTTTCTTCCTTCTTTTCTTTACCTACTGGATAAGGGGTAAGTGGCCAGTAAGGGCCGTCTCTGTCCGATCGCATAAGGAAACTGATAACATGGTCGTAGTCGCACTTATATTTTGTAATGATCTGTTGCTTTTGCCCCGAGATACTATTTCATAGACATCTGATTGTACTTGTTAAATGTTAATGGTATGGATTTAATACCTCTGCTCTGATTACATGGATCCTTATGTTTCATGTTTGCTAATGCATTTAGTGTTATGTTGGGATATAACTTGAATGTTGGCAATGTTATTTATTTTTATCTCCTTCGGGATTCTATCCAGCTGCATCTGCGATGGACTGTAAGCATTTTATATGATTGTTTTTCTCTTACCTTTCAATAAAAGATTTTTTGAATGAGAAAATAAAACTTTTTTACTCTTGTTGGGCCACTTTAAACTTCCAAATCCAACCTCCCATACTGTCCTGGTGCCTCAACCCTTCCTAGTTAACCACACTGCCAGGCAAAGATAATATCTGCAGGGAATGGGACTCGTTTGTTGAAATTTGAGTTTGCCAAGAACCCCTTTTTCTATATCTGTCTCTCATGACTAAAATTACAGATACGATAAGTGGAATATCTACAATACATAAAAACTAAACAGAAGTTATTCTTTACTAAACAGTGGATGTTTCAAGATGCCCAACCACTGTTAGTTATTACTTTGCAGTCAGTTAATCAAGGTCTTGTACGTAAGCCTGAGGCCGCGTACACACGATCGGCTTAAACCGATGAAAATGGACTGAAGTTCAGTTTCATCGGTCCAAACCGACCATGTGTATGGCCCATCGGTCTGTTGTCCTTCGGACCAAAGTTTTAAAACTTGCTTTAAAATCGGACTGATGGACGCCTGACCATCGGTCCAAACTGATCGTTAGTACGCAAAATCATCGGTTCAAAAACCTGCGCATGCTCAGAATCAAGTCGACGCATGCTTGGAAGCATTGAACTTTGTTTTTTTCAGCACGTTGTTGTGTTTTACGTCACCGTGTTCTGACACGATTGGTTTTTGAACTGATGGTGTGTACGCACATCAGACCATCAGGCCACTTAAGCGGTGACCCGATGAAAACGGTCCGTCGGCCAATTCTCATCGGATGGACCGATCGTGTGCAAGCGGCCTGAGCTGACTGCTGCAGATTTTTTATAAATTCTACTGTGACTTGTACTCATTTACTGTAGGTTATCTTTTGATATGACACAAATCAATGCATTTGTGTTACATTTCCATAGTTAACAGCAGTGCAATTCTACTCTGTCTAGAGGCATTGCTAATCAAAGATGAGATGGCCTCAAACATTGCACATTTTGCTTGAGCTAAAGGAATGGGTATGGATGGCTTGCCTTTAAATGTTATGCTTATTACATGTAGAATCTATCCTCTAAGCTTCTAGATCTAATTTTTTTTTTTATAAATCTCTTTATTTAAATTTTCTCATTTTCCATACAAAAATAAAATCATACATATACAATCAATTTTAATTACCTTTACTTCAATAGTATTAACATTAACTTTTTATATCTCCAAAACATCCATACCATCCTTCCATCCCGTACAACACAACACATTCTACTTTCACCCTTCCCCACTCTCCCAATGGTGTGATTATTACCCCGGTTCCCCCTTTATCCTGACGCTGTTGTAGAGTTCTCTATCCAGTTTGCCCATACTCTCCTATATTTCTCCCCATATCCTCTATTGCAATATGTCTCTCTGTATAATATCAGATTACTGTTTACTAAGTTCTTCCACTGTGCTATTGAGGGGGCTTCTGTTTTTTTCCAGTTTAGCACTATTGCTTTCCTGGCATAGAACAGCAGCAGGCCTATCTGTGTTTTTCTTTCTTTTGAGATAGCATTACCCCGTATTAATCCTAAGAGACAGATCTCCACTTCTTGTTCCAGCCTTACAGATGTCACTCTTGCTATCATTCTCAGAATCTCACTCCAAAATACTGCTATTTTGGGACAGAGCCAAAATATGTGCATGAAGTCTCCTGGAGCAACTACACACCTCCAGCAATTCTGAGAGTTAGTTGGTGAAATCTTATGCAACTTGTATGGTGTATAATGACTTCTATGTACAATTTTATATTGTATTAATTTGTCCCGGAGGGATACCAGAATCTTCAGTGGGAATTTCCATACTTCCTCCCAGTTCCCTAAACCCGGGGCATCTCTCTTCCAATTCTCCCTTAATTTGCTCATATCATAAGGTGTAGTATTTATCAGGTAACCATAGAAATTTGACATTGTCCTCTTCCCGCCTTTTATCATTTGTTCTATATCTGATTCCATCAATTGTGGAGTCCCCTCTGGGAACTGGGCCACCAAGGCATGTCTAAGCTGCCTGTATCTAAACTCGTAACTCTCTGGAATATTCCATAATTGTCTCATCTCCACATATGATAGAAACTTTCCCTCTTGTATCAACTGTGAGGCCTCGTACACACGATCAAATCTGTCTGCTGGAAACGGTCTGCTAGACCGTCCCAGCAGACAGATTCGATCGTGTGTACAGCCGAGCCAACGTATTTGGCCACCCGACAGATTTCAAAGCATGCTTTGAAATCTATCGTGTGGGAATCCGTCCGCCCGACATGTCTGCTGGTTAGTACACTTACCAGCAGACATGTCGTCCCGCACCGCCGCCGAATGGATTCGGCGCATGCGCGGAAGTGTTTTAATTCCTGGTGCGGTGACGTGGCGGCGTCAACGTCACCGCCACGTCACCGACACGTCAGCGTGCCGTCTGCTGGCGGGGATTTTGGTTTGCTCGTGTGTACACGCGAGCAAACCAAAATCCTATCAGACAGATTTGTTCAAATCGGTCGGTCCGACCGATTTGAACAAATAGATTGCCTCGTGTGTACGAGGCCTGAGAGTTTCTTTACCCCATATTTAGCGCAGGCTCCCGGGTCCTGAACCAGATCTAAATGTGGTAATTCTGGGTTCCTCCACAGGGGGGTATTTGGGGATGGATTATTATTATTTTTTCCCCTCTCTCTTCCTATGACCGCTTTCCATATTTTTACTGTTGTTCTCATTGCTGGCGTTAAATCTCTCCTGGTTTTAATACCCCTATACAGTAATCCTTGCAATGCTTCCACCGATTGTACCACTGTAGCTTCCAACATCGTAGCTGAGTCATACCCATCCGAGTTTAACCACCTCCCTGCTGTCACTAACTGTGCCGCTGTATAGTATTTATGGAAGTCTGGGAAAGCTAATCCCCCCTGCCCTTCCGATTTCATGAGTGTACTTAATTTGATTCTAGCTGGTTTATTAGCCCATATGAATGCAGAGAGCATTCCATGTAGCTGTGTAAAAAAGCTTTTTGGGAGCCACTGTGGAGAATTTCTGAAGGCATATAAAAACTTTGGCAGCACCTTAATTTTCACCAGGTTTATGCGTCCCAGTAGTGACAAGGGCAGTGTTGCCCAGATCTTTATTCTCTTCCCAAGCTCCTGTACCTCCGGGTCTAAATAAAATTTTCGAAAATCTTCAATCTGTCTAGATATTTTAATGCCTAAGTATTTAAATTCCGATACCCATTTTAATAGCGTATTTGGAGCAGCGGTTTTTGGTGCTCCTTGATCTATCGGAAATAATATTGATTTACTCCAATTTACTTTGAGCCCTGTATATATTGAATATGTATTTAATAATTCTAGAGCCCCTTCCAGTGATGGACCTGCATCTCTCAAAAAAAGCAACATGTCATCGGCATACAGGGCTACCCTCTCCTCCAGCCCCCTACCCGAAGTCCCCGAATATTGGGTGTGGTCCTGAGAGCCTCTGCCACTGGCTCTATTGCGATTGCAAAGAGCGTCGGAGAGAGAGGGCAGCCCTGCCTCGTGCCTCTATATAATTGAAAAAAATATGACAGTTTCCCCCCTAGTTTCACTGCGGACATTGGCCTTTCATATATTGTTTGTATCCATTTGATAAATATTAAAGGGAATCCCATCCTTCTAAGTATTTCCCAAAGAAACGGCCATTCCACCGTATCAAAGGCCTTCTCAATATCTAAAGAGGCCACTGTCCTTGATCGCTCATGCATATGGTGTGTATGTATATTTGTGTAAAGCCTCCGTAGGTTGATATCTGTTGTCCTTTGTGGCATAAATCCTGTTTGGTCCGAGTCTATTATGTTCCTAAGCAGTGGCTGTATTCTGGATGTTAATATTTTTGTCAGTATTTTTAAATCTGTATTTAATAATGCAATTGGCCTATATGATGAGCATATCTTTGGGTCTTTTGTTTCCTTATATATTAATGTTATGTGTGCCTCTCTCATAGAATCCGGCAGGGCTCCCTGCATTAGCCCGCTTGTGAATACTTCTGCTAGTTTGGGGGCTATTAATACTCCATATCTCTTATAGAATTCCACAGGAATTCCATCTGGGTCTGGTGTCTTTCCTCCCGAGGATGTTCGTATAACCTCTATAATCTCCTCCACCCCTATAGGCCTGACCAATTCTCTCCTCTCCCCATCTGACAACCACCCCAAGGCAATCCGGTCTAGAAGGCCCGCCATCTCCTCCGGGCAGGAGCCAGACGGGAGAGAGGAGGTGTAGAGCCCACTATAATACTCTCTGAAGGCCTCCAGTATCTTTTTGGGTTCTTTTACTATCTGTCCATTTAAATTTTCAATCTCTGATATAATTGTGGCTTGGTGTTCTTGTTGTGCCAACCTAGCCAGGAATCTACCCCCCTATCTCCCTGTTCAAAAATATTCTGTCTATTTTTATGCATTTCCAATCTTGTTATTTCTTCTATGTGAAGATGAAGGTTTCTACATGCTGCCATCATTTAATCAAAGTTGATGCTACTGGGGTCCTGCCCATATCTCTCCCTTTGTATGTCAATCTGTGTTTTTAATTCCTGTTCCTTCTTCCTCTGTTTTTTATTAACTGTTGAAATATTTGATATATATTGCCCTCTTATGTAGGCTTTAAACGCATCCCATACCATCCCTACCGAGGCTGATCCTGCATTATTCTCCCAGTATTCCCCCATTATTGATTCCATTTTCTCTCCTATTTCTGGGTGTTCTACCCATTGTGGAGTTAGCCTCCACAATGATGCATTTTTAGGAGTTGGAATACGTACTGACAAAAATAGGGGAGAATGATCTGACAGACCACTTGGTAGATATTTGGCCTCCTCAATATCTGCTAACATCAAGGAATCCGTAAATGCCAAGTCTATTCTAGAGGCTTGTAAGAGGTGGAAAAGCACGAGTATCCCCTTTCTCCCGGATTCTTCCATCGCCAAACTTCTGTTACCCCCATTTCCTGTGCCCAGTTATATAGTTCTGTTGAATGTTGTTTAGGGGGTTTTGGTCTGTCCAACTCTGGTGATAGGATAGCATTGAAATCTCCTATTAATATCAGTCTCGCTGGCATATACTGAATAGTGTTTTCCATTATCTCATTCAGTACTGCCACCGAGAATGGAGGTGGAATATATACGGCAGCTGTTACATATCTCTGCTTACCTATCTTATAGACTAGAATAACATATTTTCCGTTTACATCTATATGGGCCTTCTCTATTTCTCCTATAAAAGATTTATTCACTAGGATCGACACCCCTCTAGCATACGAAGAATACGTGGAGTGGTATGTTTTCTGTATCCAGGTTGTTTTTAACGTTATCAATTTTTTCCCCAATAGGTGCGTCTCCTGTAGTACGACCAACTGGGGAGAATTTTTTTTATATACTGAAACATTAATGCACGTTTATACTTTGAATTCAATCCTCGAACATTCCAGGATAGTATCGAAAAACAGTTATCCTTCCCAGGCATGGTATCTAGTATATATGTGGGATTTATACTTCCATTGTACACTATGCCACGTCATTCTTTTAAGTGATACCTCTTGGGTACCTAAATCACACCATTGACTTTCCCATTTCCTCTTCACTTCCACATTCATTCCCCTTCCCCCCACCCTACCCACCCTACCCCTCCCCACTCCCTTCTCTTGTAGCTTCCTCCATCCATTCCCGGATGGGAGTGGAGAGGAATTTCTTCTATCCCCTATTTTACTGACCCAAATCTTTTTTATAGGTCTAGTATCTAACATACCCCACCCTCCCTTCTTACTACTTAAGGAAGGGACGCACCTAACTCTCAAAACTCTCATTCACTTTATGGTGGGCGCCTCTACTCACTGCGTATCCTCCCTACACACCTATATTTCTTCATATCTTAAAGCCTCCCCTCCCCCCAAAAAAAAAAAAAAACACAAGGAGGGGGGAAGAAACACCCCCTTTCATCCCACCCATATTTTTATGTGACCAAGTGCTTTTGTGCTTTCCATTAATTATTATTACCTAATTATAACCAATACTCCAATTCGTATTCATAGTTAATCGCTCCTTAAAAAAAAAAAAAAAAAAACAGAAAGCAAACCTCTCTCATATTATCTTTAAATATCCAAGTGCTTAAGTGCTCATTATTGATTATTAATTAGCTATTATTAATTATTACTGATCCACCATAGCTTATATTCCAATTCTTACTCATGGTTAATCGAGTGTTTAGGTGTATTAACTATTATTAATTATTGTTGATCGGCCTATTCCAATTCATACACGTGATTGATCCCTCATTCAACAAATAAATATATATTTCCTATTTCCCTATTTAGATGTGGTGCTCTCACATATTCTTTAATACCCAAGTGTTTGAGTGCTCATTATTAATTAACGATTATTAACTGCTATCGATCTATCATAACTTATATTCCAATTCATACCTGTGCTTAATCACTCATTCAACAAAAAATACATATTTCCTCTTTCCCTGGGTGAATATGTTAAACACTGTACAATTTCCCCACATAGCTCAATTTATACCTTCACCCTCCCCCTCCCCTCCACCCCCCCCCCCAAAAAAAAAAAAAAAGAGAAAAAAAAATCAGGGAGATAAGTAGAAATAGTCATCCATCTTAACAAAAAAAAAAAAAAAATATAAAAAAAAAAAAAAACACTCCTCCAGTTTTTCTATTCGGTATCCAGCCACTCCCCCGCTTGGGTTGGGGTCTCAAAGAAAAGGACATGTGTCCCATCCGTTACTCGTAGTTTACTGGGGTATATTAGACTGTATTTTAACCCTTTCCCTCTCAATCTTCTATGGATCTCTGTATACTCTCTTCTTTGTTGCTGGATTTCCATCGGGTAGTCAGGAAAAAAAAGTAGCTTTGTGTTCTCATATTGGATGTCTGCCCTTACTCTTGCCGTTAAAAGAATTTGGTCCCGGTCTCTCTAGTTCAATAGACGCACCAAAAAGGGGCAGGGGGGTGCTCCCGGTTTGGGGAGACAGAACGAGATTCTATGTGCTCGCTCTACCACAAACATTACAGTTGCTTCTGTCAGTTTCATTATTTCAGTTAATAATTTTTCTGCAAATTTAACTGGATTGTCTCCCTCCGCTCGCTCTGGTAGGCCCAAGATGCGTACATTGTTTCTCCTCAGGCAGCCCTCCGTATCTATAGCTCTGTCCTGTAGTTCTTTTATTTGTTTTTTCAATGTATGCCAGCCTTTGCTATCCTTTTTTATTTCCTCTTCCACTTTGGAGATGCGGGTTTCTATTTCTACCGTTTTTTTTTGTATTTTATCAAACTCTCGTTTTATTGAGCATACATCCACTGCCAGGGCATCAATTTTATTTAACAGCACATCGCTGCTTGCCTTGATAGCCTCCAGTATCTCCTTCCCGGAGGCACTACAGTCCATCTCCCCCTCTCTCACTTATGGTAAATTTACCGTTTCCAGTAGTTTTTTTTCCCCCTCCCTAAAATGTCCTTTATGCAGCACTTTCCACACCAGTTTCACACTTCCAAAACCTTACTTAGGGATCAAGATTGCAAATTTTTCCGCAGGTAATAAGAAGAGAGAAAGGAAAAGTCCATATACATATAGGGAGGAAGACAGCAGCCTCTTTACTTTACCCTGCCTTGATTATATTGACATTTTTTTTCCCCCCTAATCTTCTTCTCTTCTATGCAACTTCTTCTTCTTCGGCTTTAGAATGATTCGTTGGTTCAGTCAGATAGATGCCTACTCCTGTGTTGTATTCAGATCTCGGCATGTAGCTCAGCATCTCTCGCTGGAAACATCATGATGTTAGAACCCTCTCTCCCTTACACATATCAGTCTGACCTTGGAGAGAGGGGAGAGTGGGGGGGGGAACCTGCCAGCCTGTCGCCTGTGTCACCAGCCGTCCGACTTAAATTGTTGTTTGCTGGGACAATGTCCAGGAGAGCCACAGAAAGTTAGCAGGGGGAAAGAGACATCACACCTGCAGGGATGCCGGGGGTGCCGAGGCTCCGTTAAAGTGTCCCGGAGATCCACACGGAGTCAGCAGGGGAGGAGAGGGGGGGAATCACACCCGCAGGAGCACTGGGGATGCCAAGGCTCCACTCCAGAAACCAAAACTCGGATATCCTGCCTCCCTCCAACGATCCTCTGGAGCCTGAAGTCAGCTCACATCCACGACTCACAGATATGCCGGTCTGCGAGTATGCGGGCTGCCACCAAGAAGAGGGTAGGGAGAGGGGCTGAAGGACACCAGAGCCGTCTCACGCTGTATCCAATACGGAAAGTAAGGAGCTGCTAGTCGGGTGGAGGGGAGGTTGATAGTTCACACATGGAGCATCGCAGTAACAGCAGAGCCCGCCCACACACGTCACATGCTTACTCCATCGTCCTCCCCTTCTAGATCTATTTAATTGTGCATTTGAAACTTTTAGTCTGCCTCATTCGATGAAGCCCTGCTCATAGTAATTCCCAAATCTAGCAATAACCCACTTTTCCCTTGCAGATCAATATCTCTTCTTCAAGTTGCTGTAAAAAAATAAATGGTGAAACTGGGGCCATTTAGTTAAACCAAGTCATATTATCCTTCATTCACCCAGACCAGTTTGGCTTTATTTCCAGTAAGAATATCACCTTTAGTACCAGATATCTATTTATGAATCTTCAGGCTCCACATGATTGCAGTGGTTTGAGAGTTATTGTGACACAAAATTTGTCTTAAGCATGTGTGCTTTCTGTGGCAATATTTATAGTGTTATCGGTTGGGACCCAGATATATTAAAGCATATCTTCAATACCTCCCCTACACAAGACTCCTGGCTGCAGACTATTACAGGGTCTTACTCAGCACATTACAGAACTCTGGCAGGAGGATCGCAGGGTTAACCAACGATCGATCCAAACTTCTACAACTTCTTAACCAGCCTGTGTGCAGGCCCCAATGACCAACATTAACAACAAATGAACTACAACCTCTGTACAATTAACTACAACCTCTGTACACACCATACGGAGCTGAGAGCTTTGTAATGTAGATGGGAATACTAATAGAACAAAAGAAAATCAACATAGGGAAATACATAATTTATCATGTGATACATCTCCCATACAGTCATTGCTCTCTATTTAAATCTACCACACCATTTCCTGTCTTCCAATGCTCTGATGAAGAGGAATCCCCTCGAAACAAGTTAGCCATTTATTCAGCCTATACCCTTGCATGGGTTCTAATTAATTATTTTATTCATTTTTTATTTATTATTTTTACCATTTTACTAAATGAGAACATGTGACTTATTTATGAACTCATAGTAATTTTCTTTGTATTTATTCATTTTGTTTAGAATAAACATATTTTATTAATTTGATTCATGCGTTCGGTCACACGCCTTTTTTCTCCTTTGTTACTTAGCTCTTTTGAACTTTACCCAGTCAGTTTAGGCAGCGTGACACGCATGGTCTCTTCATACAATTTATAAAAGTATTTGAAAATACTACCACTGTAAACTAAGGCCGCCAGCACGAGCGCAGGAGAATATCTTTTCTGTTTACACCTATACACTTCTTTTAATCCCTGCTTACTAGGTTAAAGGTCCTGCACAGTTAAGATGCTCGCCTGCCCAGCAGATCTAGTGCTGTCCTGCTGAGATCCTCTTCTCTTCTGCTCCCTGCTTGGTCCAGTGCTATTATCTTCTAGCGTGACATCATCAGGAAGCTGGTGACTATTCCAGGTTTAGCCAGTGGCTCTCCTGAGGATGAGCCACTGGGCACACCCCTCCTCCTTTCTCAAAGAAGGACTATGTTCCCTGGCATATGTAATGTACACATCCTTTGGAATCACTGTGGGCAAAGTGCATGTCAATCGCCTAGGCGAGAAAGGTAAGTAAAAAAGAATCCCCATTTTCACAGCGAAGGGAAAGAGGAGGCACACGCATAGACTTAAATATAAAAATAGTTTACATTTAATCAGATAAAGTTAAAAGCAATGTATATAAACACATATTAAAAAAAAAACATGTAAATGTATGACTTCAATGACTCTTATACACCTGCAATACAAAAACTGGATTGTATATATAAAGATACATTGCTATATGCTTTAGCCATTGTATCTTCATATATACGATTCAGTTTTTGTATTATAGATGATATAAGAGTCATTAAAGTCATCCATTGACATGTTTATTAATGTGTTTATATACATTGCTTTTAACTTTATCCAATTAAACTATTTTTATATTTAACCTCTTGCCGACCGCCCGCCGTCATATTACTGCGGGATGGTGGTACGCCTGGGCGAGAGCCCGTAGCTATACGTCCGCTTTAAAGCGGCCGCTAGGGGGCCCCCGAGTCCCGCGCGCGTGCCCGGTGGGTACGGTCGCTGCCGGGCACCTGCGATTGCTCGTTACAGAGCAGGGAACGGGAGCTATGTGTGTAAACACATAGCTCTCGTTCCTGTCAGCGGGGGAAACGCTGATCTTCTGATCATACAATGTATGAACAGAAGATCAGTGATTTCCCCTAGTTAGTCCACCCCCCCATACAGTTGGAACACACCCAGGAACACACTTAACCCCTTCCCTGCTCCCTAGTGTTAACCCCTTCACTGCCAATGGCATTTTTATAGTAGTACAATGCATTTTTATAGCATTGATCGCTATAAAAATGCCAATGGCCCCAAAAATGTGTCAAAAGTGTCTGAAGTGCCCGCCATAATGTCGCAGTACTGAAAAAAAAATGCTGATCGCCGCCATTACTAGTAAAAAAAAAAATATTAATAAAAATGCCATAAAACTACCCCCTATTTTGTAGACGCTATAACTTTTGCGCAAACCAATCAATAAATGCTTATTGCGATTTTTTTAACAAAAAAATATGTAGAAGAATACGTATCGGCCTAAACTGAGGAAAAAAAATTATATATTTTTGGGGGATATTTATTATAGCAAAAAGTAAAAAATATTGAATTTTTTTCAAAATTGTCGCTCTATTTTTGTTTATAGCGCAAAAAATAAAAACCGCAGAGATGATCAAATACCACCAAAAGAAAGCTCTATTCGTGGGAAAAAAAGAACGCCAATTTTGTTTGGGAGCCACGTCGCACGACCGCGCAATTGTCAGTTAATTGTCAGTTAAAGCGATGCAGTGCCGAATCATAAAAAGTGCTCTGGTCATTGGACAGCAATATGGTCCGGTGGTTCCTATGCGTGTGCCTATAAAGTCAAATTTTCTATCCAACTCTCTCTGAAAATTATTGGAACGTTGGCACACTACTACTACCTGTGTATCCACAGTATCACCCAACCTCAATTTGTTTGTCACATTTATTCATCAGTTCAGGCTAATATATTCTTCTACATATTTTTGGCATCCAGCTCCTTCACAATTTTAGATATTAGCGGTGGGAAGTTAAGTGTATATAAAGTGGAAGGTTCTCGGCCAATGTGTATGCCTAAATAAGTAATGTGTTGTGTTGCTATGGCGAAGGGAGAGTGGCGTCGCCATTTGGCAGCCATCCTGGGATGGAGCGATAGGATTTTGCTCTTGTCGAAGTTAATTTGAAAGCCTGAGCACAGTTGGAAAGTATGAAACAGCTGTCGGAGCCTGTCAAAGTCTGTGAGGGGTTGCGTGGAAAATAACAATATGTCTTCCGCAAATAGGGCGGAACGGAGAGATTGGGTACCTATTGAGGCTGATTTTTTTTAATGATAATGGTGGGGGGGGAGGGGGGAGCTGGCTTGTGATGGTGAGGGGAGGTGGAAACAGATTATAAACTATATATTAGATTTGAAGCGAATTCAACAATATATAAGAATGGTTAAGTGTAAAAATGTAACCAAAGTTTAAATTGCAAACTTTTTGTCTTTTCTTGTTGGTATTGTACCATTTGAAAAATGAATAACAATGTAATAAAACAAGATGTTGCATTGTTCTATCACACTCTTTAACTTTGGAACACTTTGAGGCATTCCCTTTGCCCTTGCATTACAAACTAATTCATTATGTACCTACCTTTCGCCGAAGGACCCCATTACTGGCAGATTTAAATTTTATAGCTACACTGGCCAGTGCCTAGATAGGACAATGTCATCCTCAATAGAACTTTGCTTCCACAAATAATGGAAGACTTGAACTTGGCTTCAGTTGGTAATTTTTAAAATCTAAGCACAGCTTAATACATTTTTTATTAACCTCAATTTTAGCATGTGTATCTTTCAAAAAGCATTTGGTGTTTGTACCATCCTGGCATTTTTATTTCAGCTATTTTAAACCAGAAAGAAGGGGAAACAGCTTTTACAAGGAGTAGTAAGGGTGTAAATTTTGAATTTCACTCCTCACTGCCTATCACAGTTTCGGAGGCCATGAAATGGTAAGCTAGCACAAACCCCCCAAATGACCCAATTTTGGAACTTAGACACCCTAAGCTATTTGTGGAGAGGCATGTTGAGTATTTTGGAGATTTCCTTTTTGTCACAAAAAAAGAAAGTTTCCTTTAACTTTCTTAATTTTCAAAAACAAATGAGAGCTTCAAAATACTCATCATGCCTCTTAGAAAATACCTTGGGGTGTCTACTTTCCATAATGGGGTCATTGGGGGGGGGGGTTGTGCTATCTTAACACAGCACCATTTTATGCGCTTAGAAAGCCTGAAGGCAGTTCTTGGTTTTTGGGGTCCTGTTCATGGCTAGTCTTCCAAACACATGTGGTATCCCATTAATCAGGAAAAGCAGCAGAATGTATTTTGGGGTTTAATTTCACATATGTCCATGGCATATTTGAGCAATATATAATTTAGTGACAAACTTGTGAAAAATAAATGATTGTAATTTTTCCAGAACTTGTGGCAAAATATAAACTATTCCATGGACTCAACATGCCTATCAGCAAATATGTTGGAGTGTCTACTTTCCAAAAAGGGGGTTTTGAGAGGGGGGTCGTTACCTCCCACTGCATTTAAAAGCAGTCAAGCGGCTAATTAGCCACTTGGATTGCATTTACATGAAAGCCGACTGCTGGCTGAAAAGGACAATGCCATGATGATACCTAAACCTGCAAGCATCATTCTGGTATAACTATTCAAAGTCCAGCAACATACCAGTATGTCGCTGGTCCTTGTTGGGCATATATTGTAATGTTGTTTTTTCATGCAGCCTGTGGGCTAACCCCCATGGGTATGCCTACCATTAGAATACCACCCTACATCCACCTACTTCTAATGATGGGCATACAGGTACCGTTTTTTTTTCTGTGGTGGTGAAATCACCCTACAGTGCTGATTTACGTATCGTGACAGCAAACACTGTTGCTATCAAGATAAATAAATCAGTGCTGCAGCTGAATGGCGTACCTGCAAAGAAAATATTGGCTTACAATAAAACATAGTAAATAGTAAAGTATAAAAGAATTACATGTCTGCAAAGTAAACATGATAAAACATAGTTACATTAAAACATTACAGTTATAAAATACAGTGAAAAAGAGCATAGCATAAAGGAGAGAACAATAAAGAGATAGTAGAGAGAGAGAATAACAATAAAACAACACCTATTTTTGCCCTTTTTTAATTAATTTTTTTAACTTTCATTTTATTTATTTTTACACTTTTTTTGTAACTGTAACTGTAAAGGTTCCAGGTCTGGGTCTCTAAAAATGCAATGGCATCTTTGGAGACCCTGTGAAAGTGTGTCCTACACTAATACTAATAGAGCCCTGTGGTTCTTGCACCTCAACAACAGCAGAAGATTGGGGTCGGGGATGCCTAACCTTGGCAGGGACCCCTACTCCGTCGTCAGAGCTATCTGTCAGGGTGTCACTGCTGTATACCGGATTGTATTCTAAACCTGAATCTGACAGATGGCTGACTTCCCCTTTACTCTCATCTGTTATGCTCAGAAACATGTAGGCCTCTTCACTAGTGCACCTTCGATTGGACATTGTGGCCTCTAAATTTACTGGTACAACTAGTGAAACTCAGAGGAAAAAAGAGCGCCATTTTTCAGTGACTGCTTCAAACTCTACCAAAAAAACTGTTAGCGTTTGCAGGGATCAGGCCTGACCCTGCGAATGCTGCAGTTATGTGTGTTGTGTTTTGTAAGTGACATTGATTGATTGATACTGCAGTTGGGTTGGCTGGGCTGGGTGGAGGGGCTTTTTTAACCCTCTACTACTGGGGATGCTGGTATAGATCTGATCAGGTCAAAGATATTTATCTGTTCAGACACAATACTAGTAAGGGAGTTGTATGGTGCATGCATGTCTGTTAGCACTACTGGCACTAATCTGACTCTCCCCTGGGGCTGACGCTGACCCAGAAACTAAAAGGGCAATCAGGGGGTTAAACCTTTATTCAGCAATATATGGTGAAAACCTTGCTATAAAACCCTGACAGTGACAGTATCTAGCTAACTGGCTAACTAGCGTCACCCATGACACTAAATACCGCGATCAGAAAAGAGATCTGTATACTATATTAGTGACACTAGTGACATGGGGTGAAAGGGTTAACCTGGGGGTGATAAATCGGTTAAACCTTTATTAGGGTGGTTAGGGCCTACTACTAACTGCCTTAACGCTGATTAGTGTCACAATGACACCAGTACAGTGATCACGGAAAAATCGGAAAACTGCACTTGATGACACTGCGACAGGAAGTGAAGGGGTTAACGGGGGCGACCGGGGGGGGATACAAGTGTAAATATGTACTGGTGTTAGTGTAGTGTTGTGGAACTCAATGTTATACGTCCTCTCTCCACGAGGGGAGATGGCATCACTTCCACAGGCAGGGGAGGCATTTCATTTGCCAGAACTGATCAGCAGGTCCAGGCCAGAAATCACTGGCCTGGACCTGAAGACTGATCAGTTCTGTAACAAATCCGATTGCCATGGGCACTGTGGGGAGGCGTGGGTGCGAATGCCATACAGAAACAGCGAATCGCAAAGCAGTGTCATTCTGAAGGCGGGCGGTCTTAAAGTGGTTAAAAACAATGTAGACACTAAGGGCCAGATTCACAGAGCCCTTACTCCTGTCTAACTCGCGTTAGACTGGAGTACTTTTAAATTACGCGCGTTTTTTCACTACTCTGAAATCTCAAACCAGGAAAATACGACTGCGGCTTCAATCCGACTGGCTTACGCGTTCGTACGCCTTCGGATCTACGCTGCAATAAATTTGCGGCCGCTGGGTGGAGTTCCTGTCGTTTTCCGCGTAGGGGTATGCAAATGAGCTTTTGCCGACAATCCACGAAATTACGAACGTCAATCGCAATCTCTTACGGCATCTTTAGTCATCTTTTTGCTGCGTAAAACGATACCAGCTTTTTGCTGGTCTAATATTAGACAGCCCATGTTAAGTATGGCCGTCGTTCCCGCGTCGAATGTCAACGTCTTTTTTTATTTTTTACGTAACTCGTCCGGGAATAGGAATGTCCGTAAACGACGCTACTCAAACAACGAATGACGTAACAACGTTATTTCGCGCAATGCACGGCGGGAAATTTCTGAACGGAGCATGCGCAGTTCGATCGCCACGGGGACGCGCCTAATTTAAATGCTTCACGCCCCCTAATCGCGTATTTCGATTACGCGGCGAGAAATACACTACGCCGCCGTACCATAAGGGACAAAATCTACCAGAATTCGGCGTATAGCCTGGTAAAATACGGCGGCGTAGTGTATCTCTGATACTCTGCGCCAATGTAATTGTATCTGAATCTGGCCGTAAATTTTTTAATGCAGGTAAGCAAAAGTTCTGCACTAATTATTCCTTTACCACCAAGACAGACACTGTCCTGTATGATTTTATGAAATGAAGTTCAGTAATCATTTCAAAATTATACCAACTAGGGCAACCTAAAGACACTAAAGGCAACAGCTATCTTCAATATATACTTTTGGATTTTCATTGCATTTCCAGGCCTACACACAATCAAGCTCCATCATACACTGTCACTCAACATCTGGATGTCCTCACACCACAGAATATAAAAAAAAAGGATCATTTTGTAAAAAACAAAATCATCATTACATGCTTTTCTGAACACAAGATGTAGACCATACCTTAAGCGATTCTAAAGGTTTATTGTGTTTTTTTTTTCTTAAAATAAAAAACATGTCATACTTACCTGCTACGTGCAATGGTTTTGCACAAAGCAGACCCAATCCTCTTCTTCTCCCAAGAGTTCCCCCATTTCAAGCTGTTTGCTATGGGGACACTTGTGTGGGCTTAATCTCAAGCCTCACTGCATGTGTCTATTGACACATGCAGTGTGGATTGGCCCTATCCCTCATTTTCTGCTCAGAGGTATTAATTGATAGCATCAGGAGCCAATGGCTCCTGCTGCTGTCCAGCATCCTCTGAGAGAAGGGAGAGAAGAGCAGCACTGCTGCAGATGTGCACAGGACTGGATCAAGATTAGGCTCAGGTAATGTATTTAAGGGGGGGATGGAAGGGCCCTGACATTGAAAGTTTTTTTTTTATGGTAATGCTGAGAACACATTAAGGATTCAAACTTTGAGAGTATTATACTCCTATTAAAGGTCTGCATTTACTTTCTCAGAGAGGTAATATAGTGTAATATAGAATGATATCTAATTTAATGAATATATTTAACATGTTTTTAGGTTTGGGCTAGCTCAATCAATATCTTTTTGTGACCCAATGTAAGCCCATGTAAGAAGAGATAGCTCTTATTGTAAATTTAAATTGATAAGATTTACGGAATTATCCTTACTGCCCTTCAGGATATGTTACAATGTTTAGTCATTTTTAAATCATGTACAACAGCCACTATGTTGTCTCCCTTGTCTCTCATTGCAACTACTCCACCATCCTATATTTATTTTTGTTTTGATAATACAATTGGAATGAGCTCGGTCTTCATTCATGGCTCCTGTATTTTAAAGAAGTAATTTAAAGCGTAGTTCCACCCACTTTTACAACTTGGTCTTAAACGAAAGACCACCCCTCAACTCGTTTTTGGATAACAATAATTTTTTTCTTTCTTACCTTTAATGAAGTACATAATGTATTTCCGTCCTACTGTAGCTCGCCTTGACCCAGGGCATAATTTTATCCTGCTCCCTCGCTGCCCTCTGGGACATGTGTGTGTCCCAGAAAACAATGGGGCCATTCAGAAATCTCTGTGTGACTCACTTATGCACAGTAGGAATCCAGCGAAGAAGCCTAAAGGCTCCACTGCCGGTTTCCCTTAATTAGTATGGTGGCGCCTGCACCCAATTCGATGGACCCTAGGTACTTGGCTTCCTTATCCCAATTACACACTTCTCCAGATTTATGGTGAACCCTGCTCCTCTCAAGGAGTCTTCAACTGCCTGAACCCAGGGAAGATGGGACTTCCAATAAGTGCTGAAAATGACTATGACATCCAGGTAGATTTAAAGCATATCGTTGATGTGGACGCAAAGTTTTATCCATGGCCCATTGGAATGTGGCGGGGGCAGAGTGTAGACCAAATGGCATCCTTTTGAATTGGAAGTGACCTTCTGGGGTGGGGAAGGCTGTTTTTTCCCTGGTTTCCTTGGTTAGGGGAATCTGCCAGTAGCCTTTTGTGAGGTACAGAGCCAAAATCTCAATTAGATTGTCTACCCGGGTCACGGGATATGCATCAAACTTGGAGACTTCATTACGTTTTCTAAAGTCATCGCAGAAGCGAAGAGTGCGATTGGGTTTAGGTACCAACATGATTGGACTCAGTCACTTGCTCGGCAACTCTTCAATGACTTCAAGCTCAAGCATTCTTTTCACTTTTTCAGACACTGCCACCCTATGAGCTTCTGGGATACAACGGCTTTAACCGGATTTTTACATTGGGCTTGGTTACAATGTCATGCTCGATGATGTTGGTGAGTCCAGGCAATCCTAAAAACATGTTCCTATTACTTTACAGAAACTCTTTTATTTGTTGGGTTGGGGGCCTAGACAGGGTAGCAGAAACCTTTACCAGGTCAATCCTTGCAGGGTCCCCTGACTGGATATCCACCACTGTGGATACCTTTTCTCTGTCTCTCCAGGGTTTTACCAAATTTACCTGATAGATCTGATATGGCTTTCTTTTGCCTGGCTGGTGTACCGTGTAGTTCACCTCATCCACCTTTTCTACTACCTCAAATGGAACTTGCCACTTGGCCAAGAATTGGCTCTCCAGTAGGGATGAGCTCTGCGTTCGATACGAACCTATGTTCGACTCGAACATTGCCTGTTCGATCGTTCGTCGAAATTCGAACAAAACGGATCGTTCGCGCCAAATTCAAAAGACGTGCAACGGCCCATAATTCACTGCGGCATTGCGCGCTGATGATTGGCCAAACATGCACTATGACCCTGCATGCTTGGCCAATCACAGCGCGCAAAAAACGGAGAGCCATAATTGGCCAAAGCCAGGGTGGCTTTGGCCAATTATGGCTCAGGGCTTTAGCAAACGCCCCACACTATATAAGGCAGCCTGCTGGGCGGCCTCATGTAGTGTGTTGTGGTTGTTAATGAGAGCAGTCAGAGAGACAGAGAGATTGTCTTTTTATATAGCTAGATAGAGCAGGCAGGCAGGCTAGTCAGTTTAGCTTAATTTACAGTGTGTAGAGGATATATATACATCCCTAGGAGTTGTACATATATTTATACACTGTATAGCTTAGCTAGATCATTTCTTCCTAATTTACTGCCAGGCAGGTGATTGTGCTATTTAACCACTTGAATCCCCGCCCATAGTCAAATGACGGCATCCCAGATCGCTCGCATGCCGCAAGTACCGGGGGGGGTCCCGATCAGACCCCTGACCCACGTCTAGGCAGGAACGTACAGGTACGCCAATGTGCCTGTATGTGCCATTCTGCCGCCGTATATGTACATGCGGCCGTCCTTAAGGGGTTAAAGGGGAGTTCCAGGCTTTTTTAATGTTTATCAAAAGTCAGTAGCTACAAAAAGTGTGGCTGCTGGCTTTTAATAAACATGCACTCACCTGCTCCATGGTCCAGCGACACGCCGGCCAAAGCTCCGCTCCCCCCCCCCCTCTCCGGCCGCCGCCTTTATTCTTAGTGTGGGCACTCGGCTGTGACAGCTTTTGGCTGTGCACTGTGATTGGTCAGGCGATCGCTTAGGACCTGTCACGTGTCCAAGGCGATCGCTTACAGAGAGGGTCTGCTGTAGGCAATATGACGTATCGTCTAGGCATTCCCTGGGCGGAAAGATAAAGTCCCACTCCTCCTGAAACCCCCACTTCCCTCCAAAAAAATTACATGACAAATGTGGCATGTAAGGGGGCAAGGAGTGGATTAAGCGGAAGTTCCACTTTTGGGTGGAACTCTGCTTTAAACCTCTAAACTAGGCCATTGCTCTGTGAGTGATGGATAACTGCTTAAACTGAAATATTTTGCACAAGTCCACCATCACCTTTGACATAAAAGGGGTGCCCTGGTCCATCAGTATCTCTTGGGGGAACCCAGTTTGTGAAAACATTTAAAATAATTTCCGGGAAATGGCCTTAGAGACTGCTTCTGGATACCTAGTTGCGTAGTCTAGGATGACTAATATATATTGGTGCCCCCCCTGCTGACTTTACCAGGGGTCCTTCGAGATCCATAGCAATCCGCTCAAATTACACCTTTAATAATTGGCAAGGTTACCAGGGGGTTTCTGTCGTGGGACACTGGGACAGTTAACTGGCAAGTGGGACAAAATGCACAATAACTTTTAACCTTGGCCTTCACCACTGGCCAGTAAAACCGGTCGGTTATCCTGGCCTCTGTTTTTTCCACCCCCAGATGTCCTCAGGAAGGACGTTGTGGGCTATATTGAGAAGCATCCCCCTATACAGCTGGGGAACCAGCAACTGCTCTACAGTTTCCCCTCGGCCTTCAGCCACTCGATAAACCAAGTCCCCCTTCAACGCAAAATGAGGAAACCTCTGATATGCCCCTGGTATTTGTGGGACCCCATCAATAACCTGCTTTCGATCATTGACCAGGGTAGGATCCTGTAACTGGGCAGTGCCAAATGCACCCCTGGATACAACCAGGTCTGGGTGTACTGGCCTTGAGGATGTTTCCACTTCACCCTCTTCAACTGGGAGCTGCAACTGGGAGAGTTCCTCATCATCCTCCCCAGCATAACCTGTAATGGGGAGACCCCCCCCCCCCAGAGATTAACTTGGTTTTAAACCCCGGAAACAGGAACATGGCAGTCTACTCTGTACCTGGTTTCATAGTTCAAAAAACAGTGCATAGTCCCGCCCTACTATGATGTCATGTATCAGACTTCTTACCACCCCAACTTCTTGTGTCACTGAGGTACAGCCATAGGAAACAGTCACCAGCACCAGGAGGTATTTCCTGGTGTCCCCATGAATACACACTAGCCGTAGAGTCTTACACACTGGGCCATGCCTACCGATCACCCTGGCATATACCAGTGTCACCATGCTACCAGAGTCCATTAGAGCCTTGGCAGGAAGGGGGGTTCACCCACATGTCACACTCAAACTGTCCTGCAGCCAGATCAAGATGAGTAGCACATGCTCTTTGGCCCATGCCAAAGAGTTGGTGGAGTGGATAACAAAGCCATCCTCATCCTCCTCATCCTTTGTCACCCAAGCTCAGAATAGTTTGCCTTCCAACGAGCTGCCAAAGCGGCCTATTCCATCTTGTCCACAGTCACTCCTTCCGAAGCCCCACCATGATGCACAGAGGAGTCTCCAGAAACATTCGACCACAGTTTTGGTTATATGCTGCTGGAGGATGCACAGCGATTGAAGGCTCCTATATTGCTTCACAGGTTGAGGAAAGGAGTATTGTGAGCCTAGACAGGTAGGGTGACACAGAAGGACAAGAAACTGGCAATCATGTTCCTCCAGCTGCAGCATAATGCCAAGTTTTCATCCCTTCGAAGAGGGAGGGGATGATGAGGTCAGTGACTGTACTTGGGTGCCTTAGGCCTCGTACACACGATAGGTTAACCAGAGGACAACGGTCTGATGGACCATTTTCATTGGTCAAAACTGATTGTGTGTGGGCCCCATAGGTTATTTAACCTTTGGTTTAAAAAAAGCCGACTTGCTTTAAATTTAACTAATCGGATTCCTAACCGATAGGTCAAAACCGATCGTTAGTAGGCACCACCATCGGTTAAAAATCCACGCATGCTCAGAATCAAGTCGACACATGCTTGGAAGCATTGAACTTCATTTTTTTTCAGCACATCGTTGTGTTTTACGTCACCGCGTTCTGACAAGATCGGTTATTTAACCAAAGGTGTGTGGGTGCGACGGACCGTCAGTCAGCTTCATTGGTTAACTGATGACAACGGTTCTTCAGACCATTATCAATGGATGGACTGATCGTATGTACGAGGCTTAAGAGAAGAAAGGTGGAAAGTGAGGAGGAGAAGGCACAACTCCAATGAGGCAGGATGTCCTCTAGGGGGCAGCTTAAGGGCAGCCACCATATTGCATCACACCACAGAGCTCCCCAGTGCAGGGCACTGCTGACTCCCCGTTGACTTTTAAAAGTTCCTTGGTGTGGGCTTATTTAGACACGTGTGGAGCAGATCGCACCATTGCTGTTTGCACCCTATGTTTGAAGTGGATCAAGCGTGGCCAGAACAGCAGCCACTTAGGCACCACATTCTTTAACAGACATATGACAACCTGCCATGCAGTCTGTTGGCAACAGCACTTGAGAGTGCGGGAAGTCTCTTTCGGTTGGCGTGAAACAGGAGAAGTTCTGTTTTTGAGCCGCTGAGTTTAAGGTAACTCTTCGTCATCCAATTTTCTATTAAAGTAAGGCATTTCTCTAGTCCGAGATAATGTGTCATCTGCATAGGAGTGGAATAGTGACTTCTGGTTACTGATGATTTCAAAAAGAGGGTGGAGATAGATATTGAATAGTACGGGCGACAATGGGGATCCCTGAGGGACTCTGCATGACACTGTGCGTTTTTCAGAAGTGAAAGAACCCAGTTTCACTATTTTTCTTTTTCCAAGAAGGAGGAGAACCAGGGTAAATCCGAGTCTGCGACTCTAGCTACTTCAGCTAGGCGTTTCAGTTCCGTGACCAGGGCGGAAACCTGATTGGAATGGATCGAGTAATTTGTGGGTGTCTAAATGCTGTTGTAGCTGTTGTACAACTTCTTTCTCCATAACCTTGGAGAAGATATTTAGGCTTGTTATGGGTCGACGATTGTTTGGGTCTTTGGGGTCAAGGGTGTTTTTTTTTAGAATTGGTTTAATTATGCCTTGTTTCAGCAAGGTTAGCACCATGCCTTCCTTGAATGGCTGGTTTATGAGGTACGGTGCCACAATATCGTCACATTCTTTCAGCAGTTTGGTGGGGATAATATCATTAGGCGCTGTGCTGTCTCGCACAGTACTAATAATTTTTTTAGTGGTGTTCATGGAGATAGGGTTAAGAGTGAATTTAGTTGGTTGCGGCATATTTGTGTGGATATTAGCTTCTTGGTTTAAAGGGGAGGTCGATAGGGGATCTATTTTGCTGAATAATTTCACATATTTGTTCAATTTTGTTTATGAAGTAATCCGATAATTCGTTGCAAAATTCTTGTGATTCAAAATTCGGAGCATCTATGCATGCTGGGTTCATGGACTGAGCGACTAAATTAAATAGTTTGCGGTGCGGTTCAGGGCATTTGCGATGATATTAGAAAAATTATATTTTTTGGCCTTAAAGATCTCTTTGTGATATTTCCTAGTTATTACCTTGTAAATAATGTGATTTTCCTCTGTAGAGCGTTTTCTCCAGGCTGCTTCCGCTCTTCTGCGCTCCTGCTTCAACAACGACAGCTGGTCGTTAAACCAGCTAGAGCTGTTTTTCGGATGCGTGTTCTGCGTTTCAGCGCTACTATGCCTGCTGTCTGTAGTAGAGCCTTGTTGATGGAGTTGAGTGTTTCTGTCGCTGTTTGATGTTGATCAATTGTTTTTATTTTGTTGTGCAATGTAGTTTTGAAGAGTTCTGAATGGATCTTGTCCAGTGTGTTTTCAACAGGTTTATTGTTTTTTTTTAAGGGCGTGTTTGTAGTAAATTTGAATTTTATTGCATGGTGATCTGTCCATGGTAAGGGCTGATTTCCCAATATGTTAATTTCCAAATCTTGTCTGAAGATAAGATCGAGCGTGTGGCCTGAAATATGTGTGGGTCCATATACCAGTTGCTGCAGACCTAACCCTTCCAAATGGTCATACAGGCATCAGCGACCGGGTCCTGTGAGGAGTTGGCCCAGAGGTTGAAATCCCCAAGTAGCAGTAAATGTTTGATGTTTAAGGTATAGGTGGAAATGAATTCTGTCAATAACGTGAGGAGGTGCGTTTCTGGTCCTGGTGGTCTATAGCAGAGTAGTATGTGAATGGTGTCCTGAGGATTTGTTTGGAATTGCAGAGTGAGGGTTTCCATGAATGGAAGTGAGGTCTGAAGGTCTGGTTTAGTGACCGAGAGGTGAGCCTTGTAGATCACCGCCAGGCCTCCTCCTCTTTGCCCCACTCTGTTTTCTGTGAGAATGCGATAATTCTCTGGCACCAATTCTCCAAGAATGGTGTTACAGTCAGCTGTTATGAAGAGGCATTCAATGTTGTGTTGAAGGATGAAATCATGGATTTCCTGTCGGTGCTTTACTGCCGAACTTGTGTTGATCAAGGCGAAATGATATATGTTTTAGCTGAAGTGTAGACGTGCAATCTTTGACTGTCAATCGTCGATCCATTCTTAACAGTTGCTCTTTCCTTAGCACTTGTTTGATGACAACTGGTAAAGTTGGGGCGGATGTCCTTAGACCCCAAATGGTTTTTGCAGAGTATTGCAACATAACCACAATCGCAGAATCGCCAAGGATGGTGATCGTGGTAAAAATGGTGAGGATTTAGTGGTGGCCCCTATGAGCAGCAATGGGTGGACCCCAACTACCACCCCCCCCCCGTTGATCCAGAGGAAGGCAAAAAAAAACTAGCCGTGCAATGCCAATCAGCAGTGACAGGGAAAAAATAACTTCCTGATCCCTCAGGGGCGATCGGGTAAAACGCTGGATCAACTGAACTATGGCTGTGGAGCGTGGGTTTTTACCTGTTAGAGCTGCAGATTGGTGATCCCGCTTGTCCTATGTTCTGCGACCGAACGACTTGTGGAATGAAAAAAATGGCCCGAGAATTGATTGCTTGGACGGGCTGGAGGGGCAAAGAGAGGGGTAAGTGGGGAGGGTAGTCTCTTCAATGTGCTAGGAGGCTTTCCCAGGTAGATGCAGTAGTATGGTTTGTGGAATGAAGAGGGGGTGGGGGTGAGGGACACTAGTGGCAAGCCTGGGTGGCTAGGGGGAGGTGAAGCCAGATGAGGACAGGGACCATAGGCTGGAGGCTGTGTGTGGAGGATCCATAAAAAGAGAGCTGGGAGCTTGATCCTGATCCTTGGAGCTGGGAGCTTGGATGCCAGTGAGCTTACCTGCATAACCTTCTTCCGGCAGCAGGTGCTACAAACGTCACTGCAAAACAGGTGGAGGAGAAATGACAATTATTTGATCCTCTTTCCAGCAACTTCAGTCATGTGACCATAGGGGGTAGAGATCCTTCAGGAATCTGTTTCATGTGTTCCTTCCTCTTCGGGACTGATGTCTTTAAACTGTTATGGTTAAAAGGTGATGTCTGATTCCATCAAACTCTGTCAATCTCAATATACGTGGTTAGGTGGACATTTCTTTAGCCAGTAAATTACACAAGATGGGGACAGAACATGACAGGACAAAAAGGCAAACAATTATCATATTTATTTAACATGAAACATATTAAAACATATTTCATAATAATACTATACATCATATTCTGATTACACCTTAGCCATGGTCATAGATTGGCAGGGTGAGAACAAGGGCACATATCTCCCATATGTACACACGATCAAACCAAAATCCCCGCCGGCAGACGGCGTGCTGACGTGGCGGTGACGTTGACGGCGCCACGTCACCGCACCAGGAAGTATAACACTTCCGCGCATGCGTCGAAACCATTCGACGCGTGTGCGAGAAGACATGTCTGCTGGTTAGCGTACTAACCAGCAGACATGTCGGGCGGATGGGTCCCCAGCCGACAGATTTGAAAGCATGCTTTCAAATCTGTCGGCTGGCCAAATCCGTCGGCTCGGCCGTACACACGATCAAATCTGTCTGCTGGGACGGTCTGGCAGACCGTTTCCAGCAGACAGATTTGATCGTGTGTACGCGGCCTAGGAGTAGACATCTCGAAATGCCATGGCAGCCATTCTAAAAACTCTGGTAGCCAGCAATCCAGACCAATAGACGTTCGGAACGGGTAATTATGTTGTGTTGATTTTATCTTATATTCATTTGTATTCTCTTAATAATTGAATGTTTTACAATTGATAATTATTCTTGTGAATCAATAACCGCCTTGTAGATTTTTTTCTAAAGATTACATTTTCATCATATTTTTCATTTTGCATAGTTTCCATTTTTATTGGCAAAACAAATGTTTAATTTATTTAACATTGTTAACCACTTACTTACCTGCAGCATAGTAACGGTTGGATGTGTGAAACACAGACGTTCTGTTTAATTGTAATTTTACAAGGTTATTGATTCTACAGAGAAGTTTATCATTTTTGTATCACATCAAAGGTACTACACTCCCATTTTGCGGGTGTTTCAACTGATATTCAAGATTTTTATGTAACGCAATCAGTGTTTTAATTTTGTGTAAATGTTTGTTTTTGTCAACCAATACATTTAAAACTATTTTGTATGATTACATGTCTGGTGAATAAATTTCATATTTATAGACTGTTGTCATATTCAAATTAATCTGTATCTTTAAAATATCATTGTTAAAAATTACTTAATAATAAATACTGTGCAGGAAAAATTTCCTTAATAAGTACAACAGGCTGCACACACAGAAGAGGACCATCAATGAGTAACTGTGTGGGTATGGCACCAGGACAGGATCAGGGGAGCTTGGCTTATTTTTGCCACGCTAGTGGCTACTTATCAAGGTTGCGTACACTGTGCTGTCACTATTTGAGGAGGCCACAAGGATGGTGAGTAGTGACAATGCATGCATCAGTGACACTGTCCCTCTAGTCTTCCTGCATGTGTAGCAAACCCCCGAGGGAGCTGCTTTTGTTTGTTCAGTCTGTTACTCTGCCTTTCAACCCCAAAGCACCCCTGGCAAACCTAGCATTGTTATTAATGGAATAACTCAGCAGAAATACACAACACAGTTCTTATTGTAGTTCACTTGAAGACAAGTAAAATTCAGATTACCATTAGTCAGCCAGGACCTGTGTATGTACCCAGGACTTGGTTGAAACAGTTTAACCACTTAAGACCCGGACCAATACGCTGGCAAATGACCCAAGGGGTTTTTGCGATTCGGCACTGCGTCGCTTTAACAGACAATTGCGCGGTCGTGCGACGTGGCTCCCAAACAAAATTCGCGTCCTTTTTTTCCCACAAATAGAGCTTTCTTTTGGTGGTATTTGATCGCCTCTGCGATTTTTATTTTTTGCGCTATATACAAAAATAGAGCGACATTTTTGAAAAAAAATCAATATTTTTTACTTTTTGTTATAATAAAAAACCAATAAACTAAATTTTAGTCAAACATTTAGGCCAAAATTTATTTAGCCACATGTCTTTAGTAAAAAAAAAATCGCATTAAAAAAAAATTAGCTACCTAGCGGGAACAGCGACACTAATACAGCGATCAGAAAAATGATCGCTTAGTGACGCTGGCAATAGGGAGTGAAAGGGTTAACTAGGGCAGTGATCAAGGGGTTAAAACTTTATTGGGGGGGGTGGGGGGGGCTACCCTGACACTACTGACTGTCTGACTGTCACACTGTCTGTCACACTGACACTAAATACAGTAATCATACATGATTACTGCATTCAGTGACACTGTGACAGGGGGGGGGGGGGGGGGGGGGGGGGGCGATCGCGGGGGTTAAATGTGTGTGTCAGTGTGCTGTTTGGTGCAGGACTTACTTGTTCTGTAGTGATCTCTCCTCAGCGGCGCTTGAAACAAACGCCGAGGGAGAGATCACGTCGCTTCCTCCTTCCTGTGTTTACACAGGAGGAGGAAGTGACAGGTCAGGCGGGCGCGCGCATTGGCTGGGAGCGATCCGGAGGGGGCGGATGAAAACGGATAGCCGCCCCCACTTGTCGGATCGCTCCTGCAGCCGCGCGGACCGCCGCATGTACGGGGGGGGGGGTCCGATCGGACCCCCGATCCCCCCCAAGGCACCAACGTATATATACGTTGATGTGCCTGTCGGTGCCATTCTGCCGACGTAAATGTACATGCGGCGGTCCTTAAGTGGTTAAAGAAAACAGTCAGGAACACTATGCAAACAACGAAAGCAATAGGTAACAGTATGTACAGATTAAATAGACTCCCCAATAAATTTTGGTGTATGTGGGATGCTGTGGCTAAAGGGGAACCCCAGGCCGGCCTACAATGCTTCTAGTACACACCCAGTGAAATCATCTCAATACCTGTGGTGTCCCCCCTTTAAGAGTAATGTCCTGTGGCAAAGCTTTGCGTTTTATTATGTTCACCAGCAGCAATGTACACCAAATCCTGTACACAGTCAGCAGTCCTACTCTGAGCGATTGATCGATCTAAGATGCATGTGTGTCACAGTGACATTCAGTCCTTGAGCTGTTGCAGGGTGTCCTTCTTTAGCATATACAGTCTGTTCCTCTGGGCTGGAGCTGCATAAACAATCTGTTCCACGGGGTTGGAGTTCCAGGCTGTGTGTCCCTTAGTAGGCCACAATTCCACACACAAATAGAGTGCAGAAGATGCTCCCCTGATGGGGTGCAGACAAAAAGAGTCTCTGGCCTAGTTTCTCTGTCTTTTTATCTCCTCTTGCACAGTCCTTTGCTGCTGCCTGATGATTGGCTCAAGCTCTTTCAATAGGGAGTTTCCAGACAACTTCCAATAGGGAGTTTACAAACAATCAGTTTTGAGAGTCTGTGTGTGAAGAGAGAAAGGGGGGTGAAAAAGCCCACACTGCTGCAGCAGACAGCTGTCCCCCAATAGATAAGATCAGTCTGGAGAAGTACCTGCTACACATGCTTCGTGGAATTATGGACAGGGCACTTGAGGTAGAACAGCGGGAGGAAGAGGAGGACTTCCTTTTCTCTCAAGGCCCCCTTTATCCAGATAGCATGACTGCAGACCCGTTAAACACACAGGAAGAGGAGGAGGATTGTGTCAGCATGAAGGTAAAGGATAACATTTAACAGTAGTCTTCAAGGGATTGTTTTCAGTCCCCAGAAACACAAGGAGTTTCACGTGGCTGGGAGGAGGTAGTTACGGATCATGTGATCCTTAGTGACCCAGAGGACTCAGAATCGAATGCCTCTACAAGTTTACGCTGCATTGCTTCCCTGATTCTGCAAAGTCTGCAAAAGTACTCTAAAATGTGTGGTATCAAGGAGAGGGAGAATTACTGACTGGCAACCCTTCTTGGGGTTTGTGTAAGGTTTGTGTAACACATTTCCAGACCCTGGGAGGTTACCATTTCCTGGTGCTGGACAACATGTTGCTGAGGCTTCATTAAGTCAGAGGACAAGTGATGAAGAAGGTGGCTGGCTGACAGATAGCTTTTAAAAAAATGTCAGTCCTCAGCGCCACGGTCTGATCGGTTCAAGCAACCATCGCCAGCGTCTGCATTATATGGTGCAGGAATATATAGGGGCAAAAGCAGACTTGGAGACCTTTCCAACATAGCATCCACTTGGTTACTGGGTCTTGAGGATGGACCACTGGCCAGAACTTGCTCAATATGCAATTGAGCTACTGGCATGTCCTGCATCCAGCGTGCTTTCTGAGGAAACATTCAGTGCTGCTGGAGGGTTTATAACAGATCAAAGAGTGTGCCTATTCACAGACTCGGTTGATAGGCTCACATTCATAAATATGAATCAGTCTTAGATCAGCAGCTATCAGGCACCTGATGCTAATGTAACTGATTGAATTTGCTATGGATCTGGGATCCCATGAAAACTGTCTATGCTGACTTTCCTATTCCTCCTCAATCTTGATGATGCTAGCTTCCAACAATATTTTTGGTTGAGGGCACGACCACCAGCACCCAAGGCCCAATTTTTCTGCCTCTGTTTAACAGAGGCATGTAATTACAATTTTTTTAAATAATAGTTAAGCAGGACCCGTTCCTGCACCCAACAAGTGTATCTGTGAGGGGTTACAGTGTTGTGGCACCACCATCACCCAAGGTGCAATTTCTCTGCCCCTGTTTAACAGGGGAATGTAATTGCAATTCTTGATATAATATTTAAAAGCAGGGCCTAAGGCCAACACCAACACCTAAGGCCCAGAGTATGAAGGTCAGGCCATATAGGGCCAGATTCAGGTAGAGTTAGGCTGGAGTATCTGTGATACTCCAGCCTAACTGTCACTTTAAGCCGGCGTTTCTGTTTTCTGTAACCAGAAAACAAGAAACGCTGGGTTGGAGTTCCGATGCAATCGGCGCAATTGAATTTCGCCATCGCATCGCAACTTTAATTTAAAAATGGCGCCGGGGGCGTTCCCGCTGATTTACGCTGAAAAAATATGTTAATCAGCGGGAATCGGCAATTCACGATCGTATTCAGGCGCGACGCAGTGACTTTCCGACGTTTCCGTAAGCGATACGCGGCGTAAAGATAAAGCAGCCCCCTAGTGGAGTATCCTATGTTAAGTATAGGCATCGTCATCGCGTCGGAAAAAAAAAATATTGCGTCGTTTGCGTAAAACTTTCATGAATGGGGATGTGACGTCATTGACGTTCACTGACAGAATTTGGAGCATGCGCACTGGGATGCATTGCCACTCGACGCATGCGCAGTACGTTCGCCGCGGGATCGCGCTTCGTTTAAATAATACACGCCCCGTACCCGCCCAATTTGAATTCCGCCGGCTCATTTGCGATGCGCTGCCGCAACTTTAGGAGCAAGTGCTTCATGAATAACAGCACTTGCTCCTAAAATTTTGGCAGCGTAACGTAAATGAGAAGCGTTACTCCAGAGCAAAGATGCTCCCATCTACCTGAATCTGGCCCATAGTATACAGTATATACTGCTGTTCAGAGTCTGTAGTGCTTGGGGCCCTGTGGTACTGTTATAAACATGGGAAACAGGCAGACTAAGGACACCCCCCCAGACATGATATTTAAAGAAATATTTAATTTTTATTGTTTCACTTTAAAATCACTGCTTCCAAAAAAAATGCAGCTTTTAAATCTTTTCTTTGCAGTGATAAATATCCCCTGGGGCACGACCCCCGGTCCCCAAACACTTTTTATGGCAATAACATGCATATAAGCATTTAAAATTAGCACTTTTGGTTGTTCATAACTTTAACGGTGTTCGCACAAATGTTTTGTCTGTTCGTATGTTCTGGTGTGAAGAGAACCAGGTGGTGTTCGGCTTATCCCTAATAGACAGTAAAGAGAAAGGAAGAGAAAATTTGTCCTCTGTGGAACACCAATATTCTTGACCACCCTGTTTTACACACAGTCTTGCAAACACACACACACTGTGATCTTTCACTGTGGTCTACAATCCACAGCACAAGGAAGACATCAACCTGCATTGTTGTTAACATCTCACCCAGGAAAGCTGGCCAAATGGTATCAAAAGCACTGGAGAAGTAAAACAAAAATGACCCTCACAGTGCTCACTTGCTTATCCAGGTGTACATATATAAAATTAAAGTGGTTGTAAAGGCCCAAGGTTTTTTATATGCATGTGCAGCAGATCCCCCCCAGCCCCAAGCATTCATGTAAGTGGCCATAACAATCCCACCTTCATTGGTGGTCAGTTAGTGTAGTAATGTTAAATCCCATAGAATTGATAGTCAGTGGCAGGTTCAAGCTGTAATAATATTTATCCCCTACACTGGTTGTCAGTAGATGTCTTAGACTGAAAACATTCTTCAGCACTGCTGCTTATTCGTGTAATGATTCAACAGAAAGAAACAACCAACCCCATTCAGACAAAGCAAGAAGAAGCAATCAACACAAATAGGCCACGATTGAAGATTTTTTTGCTGGTCCCAATTACCATCGACACCACTAAAAACATCATCAGAAGCCTCCGAGACGACACATCTCCTAATGACATAATTTCCACAAAACTCTTGAAAGAATGTACCGACATCTTGGCACCCACCATAACGCACATCATAAACCAATTGTTCAGGGAAGAAATTGTTCTGATCTCCCTTAAGCAAGGCATAATTAAACCCCTCCTAAAGAAACCCAACCTTGGCCCCAAGGACCCAAACCATTGCAGACCGGTAACAAGCCTGAACACCATCTTCAAGATCATGGAGAAAGCAGTAGTACAACAACTACAGCCCCATCTGGATGCCTGCAAACTCATAAATCCGCTTCAATCAGGTTTCCGTCCAGGCCACGGGACAGAAACGGCTCTCCTAAAGATATGGGATGATGCCCTTGAAGCAGCAGATGACGGAGGGTCCTGTCTCCTAGTGCTGCTGGACCTCAGTGCAGCTTTTGACACGGTAGACCACAGCACCCTACTCACTCGACTCAAAAAAGTAGCCGGAGTCTCAGACTCTGCCCTACCATGGTTCACACCCTTCCTAGAAAATCAAACTCAGACCGTGAAACTAGGAGGCTCCCTCAAGGATCACCCCTTTCCCCTGTACTCTTCAACATCTACATCCGCCCACTCCTCCAAATCATCAGCAAACAGGACCTGCGCTACCACTCTTATGCTAACGACACGCAACTTTACTTTCAAATAACCAACAAAAAACACCAATATCAGAAACTAGGAAAATATGCCTCACACTGATCGATAATTGAATGACTGAAAGCTCACTCAAACTCAATGGATCAAAAACAGAACTCCTTATCCTTCACGCAAATAGGAAATCTAATTCCAGGACCACATGGACACCACCCACCATCTTTGGACAAATCATCGACCCAAGAAACAAAAGCCTCGGAGTCATCTTTGACTCAGACATGACGATGGACGCACGAATAGGAGCAGAAGTCAGCGGTTCTCACCATCTTCTCAAAACATGCTACGTAGACTTATCCCCTTCATTCCGGAAGAGGATACAGCAGTAGTGGTTGGAACTATCATCAATTCCCGACTCGACTACGCAAACTCCCTCTACTTAGGACTACCAAAATACCAGATTTTGCATCTACAAGTTCGAAAAAAATGCAGCCAGACTGGTAACAGGTAAAAAAACATGGGAACCAATCTCCCCGGTCTTGAGGTCCCTCCACTGGCTAGCCGTAAAGGATCGGCTCACATTCAAAACGCTCTGCCTCACCCACAAATGCGCACAAGGGTACGCTCCTCAATGCTTAAGCGAGAAAATAAAACCCTACATCACCAATCGTGTGCTCCGGTCAACTAACCAAAACCTTATCCAAATCCCGCTACAAATCTAAGGGAGAAAGTAGATTTGCAGTCCAAGGACCTCGGCTTTGGAATGCTCTACTCATGACCATTCGCATTTTTCCTAAAAACCATCTGGCTTTTAGGAAAAAAAAAAAATACCCACCTCTTCTGAAGGATCAGTACGACACTGGATGCAAAGTGCCTTGAGGTGATTCAGTTTGCATTTGTAGCGCAATACAAGTTACTCGCTCACTCACTCACTCACTCTTCCACCCTTTAGTGGCAAC
This sequence comes from Rana kukunoris, assembly GCA_029574335.1. NCBI lineage: Eukaryota > Metazoa > Chordata > Amphibia > Anura > Ranidae > Rana > Rana kukunoris. Next base: position 377,624,065 of record CM056050.1, on the reverse strand, counting down.
TATCCCCTTGCTGTTGGGCAGAGATCAGATTCAGACTCTTTTAGAGCTATTTGCTTTCCAGCACCAGCTCAGCCCTGTCACTCTGCATGTCACTAGCAGCTGTACGCCTCATCCGTCCCACAGGAACACCACTGGAGAATCTTGTTTTAGTGGCAGCTGTCTAAAAGGATTTCCTTCACTTTGGATAGTTGTACTCTTATTTTCTGTGGAGTCAATAGGACATAAAGCAATGGGAAGTGTCCCTTATCAAACAAAGATGACCCAAAAAAATACTGGCAGACTTTTTGTCTATTCACCACCCCAAAAAAATACATCTGATACATTGAAATGAACTTTACAGGACAAAGTAACAAGTTCACAATAACGTTACCTGCTCCCGTAAGCGTGCACTGACCTTTTTTTTAAATTCCCCACTGCTTCATTCAATTTTCCACTGTGCGAAAGGAAATCAAGCCCTCTGTAAGCCCTTAAGTAATGGCTTAGAATGGGCTATGGAATCTTCCCACCTTAATGTGACAACAGTGGGCCAATAACCAAGCAGTAGTACTTTCACACATCATGCCCACAAATGCTGTGCATTTTCATCACTGCCAGTAATTCAAGTGAGAAACAGAATTGCAAAACACAAGTATCTACTGCAGGTACATAGAAAATAAAGTCCAACCCCAATCTCCAAAACAAACAGAACAAAGACAGCGCCAAAACCGTAGTAAGACAGTATAAACACATAAAAAGCTTGTGACCAGATGATGCTAATACATAAATATACCCTAAATGGTAAAGTGCTGAGTGAATAAGCTGCTAGAAGGATAGACACATCAGGAGTGATGTGAAATAGGGAAGACAAACAATCATTTTGGTTTAATCTCCAAAACAAACAACCCAGCCATTTTGCTCTCCCTAGAACCTTCACCACTTCTGTTGATTACAATTTTTATAATTCCAATCCAAAGGGATGTTGTGCCATATGTAGCTCTATTCAACTGTAGTTTCCATTGCATCCATGTAAGTTATTTTTCAAATCCCCGATTAGGGAGGGCTTTGTTGCCCTCAAAATGCTTTATTTTTTTTATTTTTTTTACATTTTACATTTTTGTTTACTTTGACAATGTGATTTTTACACCTATACCTTAAATTGCCTCTGTGTACCCATTGAGGAAGGCCTGTGTGTTTAAAATCTGTCTCACGAAGCTCAATGAGATCCTTTGAACATGTTCTTGCATTTTTAGCATTGAATTCATTATGGTTTTTGTAAAAAAATAATAATAACAAACATATCATACTTACCTGCTCTGTGATTTTTTTCCCCAAAGATCCACCTGTTATGTTTTTCTGATCCACCTATTATGGGCTCCTCCTCTTCTCCATATGCACCATAGAAATCTTCTTTCTATAATGGCATGTGTGGGGGCTCAATCCCAGCAACAGGCACCAATGTCTCCCACTGCTCTCACTGAATCCAGTGAGGAGGGAGAGAGAGAAGAGCACTGATTGGTCTCAGGTAAGTATTTGCGGGGGGGGGGGGTGCAGGGGGCGCTGACAATAGAAGTTGTTTTGCCTTTATGCATAGAATGTAAACCACTTTTTCAAAATCCAGTATGCCTACAGTATCCACAATCTAAGGATATGTGTGGTTTAGGCAGTCTATGAGGTATTATTGATACTGGTGGCCTCCTACTGAGGAAAACTTATTTTAACCAGTTACTGCCCAGCCTATAGCAAAATGATGGCCGGGTGGGACATTCGACGATCTGGTTGGACCTTGTAAGATGTCCTCCCGGATTGCAGCCCTGGTGTGGACACAGCCGAAGACTGATCAGTGTACGGACCCGCTGCCGATATCATCCAGTCACAGAAGATCACAACAGTAGTAAACAATAAATGACTTCCTTTTATGCCATCCAGTTTGTACACGTGTGTTACTAACTGTGATTGGTCACAGCGATCACATGGTACACCCAGGGCTAATCACACTCCATCTATACAATGTGATTAGCTGTGATCAATCACAGCTAATCACAACACAACACACTGAATGAATGTGTTTCATTCAGTAAAAATGGTTTCTTAAACCAGTCAAATTGATTGGTATAAACAATCATAATGTGTAAAAAAAATCACTTCTCCAGAATAGTACATTGTTACTATGGTAACAGTGTATTTATTTGGTCACTGTGTATAAAAACAATTGCAAACATTTTAATCAAAAAGAAAAACAATTCAAAAATTCAAAAAATATATATTATTATTTACATTTTTTACATACTGTCACCAGTCAGTGTCCCTGATCAGCACCACCTGTTATATGATAATGTTGTACTGCACTAGTGTAAGTATGTAAAACAATTGTGAACTTTTTTTTCAATAAAATTGTTTAAAAAAGTTACAACTTCAAAAAACTCTCTATGCCTACTTTTTACTTTCCAAAACAGAGTCACTTAGGGGATATTTGTACTGTCCTGGTGTTTTCAGGCCTCAAAAACATCAGGATTGATAGATTTTCAGAAATAAAGTTTACCATAGCTTGTGGAGTTTATAACTAACATGCAAACTAAATAAACTACACTTTGATTTTGGTTATTTTCACCAAACAAATGTAGCGGAATACACTTTGGCCTAAATTTCTGAAAAAAATATTATTATTGCATAATTTTATAACAGGAACAAGGAAAAACTTTTTTTTTTTCTTTTTTTTTTTTTTTGGTATTTTTTTCATTTATTTAGTAAAAAACAAAAAAGCCAGTGGTGTATACAAACCTCCAAAAGAAAGCTCTATTTGTATGAAAAAAATATACAAATTTCATATGGGTACAGTGTTGCATGACCACGCATGTCCAACAGCTCTGAAAGCACTGAAAATTGGCCGGGCAGGATAGGGGGGGAAAAGTGCCCACTATTGAAGTGGTTAAAATAGTGACCTATTTGTTCCTAATGCTAAAGCTTAACTGTCTTTTAATGTCTATGGATTAAGTCACTAATATTCTATACGACCAACAATGCATAATTAAGGAAGCAGCTGTTTTTCAAGATGTAGATCTGCTGTATAACATGATACAGTATCCAGCTAACACTTTCTATCTATTTGTTATGTTAATAGGCCAGCTGTGAATGACAAGACAGATGGGCACATTGAAAGGTTTTTATTACAAAGGTTGATCTTTGCCACCAAAGAATTCACCTTTAAATGTAATGTTCCTGGATATTCATTTGCTAACCCAAGATAAAGACAATGATTCATTGCTTTTTATCATGGATATAGCAGTAAAAATAAAGGCTACAGAATGAAAATCTTGCAATGCATGCAAACCCTTGATTCTGAATAAAAAATAAATAAATGTAGATTAATTTACATTGTTTGTTTCCAAATAACCAATTGATTTTTGTCTCATCAAAATGAATTTTGAGCAAGCTCTTGACCCCATGCAGCTCCTAACTTCCCTTGCATGTGTTTACCCTAAACTTGAAGTGTTCATGTACTTTTCACCTTCAAAATTACATACTTTTTAAGGTCTGATTCACAGGATGTTTTTCCTTGTTTCCTCTCTAGCCCAGCTTGTATTACGAACACTTCATTGGCATTCTGAAGCACATTCTGTAAGGTTATGTCTTCAAGGTTAAAATTCTGATGGTAAGCGAGATTCTAAATCGGAAGAATTCCTTTGAAGTCTGTCTCTTTCTCTCTAGCTCTCTCTCTCTTTTTTGTACAACTCATTGGGGAAGTAGCAAGGCAATGAGCTAGTGCCTAGAATATTGACATTACAACTTGGTTCATGAACTGGCGTCAAAAGTAATTTTTGCATAGAATTGTTAGAACAAGTGCCAGTTTTTTTTTTTTTTTATGTGACTTACAATAAAAAAGAAAGTTCTGCATAAAAGCATAATTATTCTGTATCTTTCAATCAATCGTGTTACAGGGCATCTTCTAAATCTAAAGTGTTCTTTCTTGTTTGGTGACATTATTTAACCTTCAGCTTATGTACTCATGCTTTCAAAGTGATAATAGTAATTGATAACCTGACAAGTTGAGCGCCACAGATAAAGGTAAAATATGATTCTGCACCAACTTGTTAAGTGCAAATGAATACAGAGGGCCAGATTCACGTACATTGGCGCATATTTTGACCGGCATAGCGCACCTCCTTTACGTTAGACCAGCGCAATGCAGAGGCGCAATCACCATATCCTCGTAGTATTTGCGCAGAAATTTGCGCCGGTGTAACGTAAATTCTGAGGCGTAAGGCGGAGTAATTCAAATTGGGAAGGACGTCGGCGTGTTTCATTGAAATGAGCCATGACCCCATGCAAATGAAGAGCCGGCTGGATCGCGCATGCGCACATGAAGCAGACCATGGTCAGCACCTCTCTGCGCATGCTCACAACTCGGGAACGGCGCAATCAGTGAAATTGGAAGTGGACCCGGGCAACTTAGTGAACTACGCAGAGAACTTAAATAGACAGACACAAACGCCCTTCCTTTGCAAAAGTACATCCCTTTGTATCCCTTCCTATACAGCAAGGTGCTTTTGTTCTTTTGTGTGTCCGCGTTTGTTGCGTTGTGACTTGTCTTTGTGATATTTGTTGACTGTTTGATCTAGTGTTTTGTAGAATCTATTTGATAGTGTCTTTTGGTGACTGGTTGTGAGACTTTTTGGTTGATAGATTTTGGTTTGTTTGTTTTGGTGCTTGATTTTTCCTGCTTGTTTTTGTGAGTGATTTTTGGTGATTGTTTGGGAGAGAGTTGTTGTATGAATATGACTGAGAGGAAGCGCAAGAGCAATTTTTCTTTGGGGGAGAAAAAAATTATTGCCCGGGCCCTTACCCAATATGGGCGTTTCCTGCACGGCCCAGAGAGTGCCAACACCACCCCGGCCAGGAAGAAGGAGATTTTGCAGAACATTACCGACCAGGTAAATTCATTGGGGGGGGGGAGACCGGGACACGCGAGAGGATCGTCAAGAAGATCAATGATCTCCGACGTCTGGTCCGAAAGAAGTTGGCCAAAATGGCAGCCCATGCCAGGGGCACTGGAGGGGGCCCACCATGCCCTGTTAGGCTGACAGCAGAGGAGCGTGTGGTGGGCGTTTAACCACTTCAGCCCCGGAAATATTTACCCCCTTCCTGACCAGAGCACTTTTTGCGATTCGGCACTGCGTCGGCACTGCATCGCTTTAACTGACAATTGCGCGGTCGTGCGATGTGGCTCCGAAACAAAATTGGCGTCCTTTTTTTCCCACAAATAGAGCTTTCTTTTGGTGGTATTTGATCATCTCTGCGGTTTTTATTTTTTGCGCTATACACAAAAATAGAGCCACTATTTTGAAAAAAATGCAATATTTTTTACATTTTGCTATAATAAATATCCCCAAAAAATTTCGCCCCCTAGCGGCCGCAAAAGATAGGACGTAGAGCTACGTGCTCTCGCCTAGCAGTGCCGACCTGCTGCTGTATAACTGCGGTGGGCGGTCGGCATGTAGTTAATAGGCAACAAGTGGAGGGCCTGCCTGGCTATGACTCCAGTCAGGAGCCGTGATGACAGGTAAGGTTTTTTTTTTTTCCTATCTGGTGTATGGTTCAGGGGTCAGGTCATCACGTATGTCAATCTGCAGGCCCTTTCTCACTGCGAAGTTGTGCAGCATGCAACATGCACCGATGATCTGGCACACAAAGTTTGGGGTATGCAACAGGGTCCCCCCAGACTTATCCAGGCATCGGAAATGTGACTTCAGGAGGCCAAAGGTGCGCTCCACCACTGCACGTGTTTGGGCGTGGGCTTCATTGTATCTTTCCTCTCCTGGGGTTTGGGGGTTCCAGATAGGAGTCATGAGATGGGGTCCCAGTGCATATGCAGAGTTACCTGTAAGGGAAAAGACAGGAGGATGTTAGTCATGCATGTGCCCCTTGTGATGTGTGCATCATGGGGGGGGGGACAGCCATGCCTGCCACCCATGTCACTCACCAACCAGCCAGGTGTCCCCATACACGTTCTGTTCGAATTCCATTGGGATGGGGCTCTGATTGTATATGTAGCTGTCATGGCTGGATCTGGGGTGTTTGGCACGGGCGTGAAATATGAGGCCTTGGGCATCGACTATCACCTGTACGTTGATGGAGTGCCAATGCTTCCGATTGCAGTATATGTGCTCTGTCTCTCGGGGGGCTGGAGTGCCACATGTGTGCAATCAATGGCCCCCACGGTGCGTGGGAATCTGGCAATTCTGTAGAAATCTGTCATTGTCTTCAGCCGCAGGTCCTCAGTGGTTGGTTTGATGATTTGGTTGGCCATGCGTCTGAGGATTGCAGGGACAACCTGGTGCACACATCTGCTCATGGAGGATTGTGACATCCCAGCCACCACTCCACTTGTACGCTGAAAAGAGCCACTGGCAAGGAAATGGAGTGTTGCCAGGACCTTGACCAGTGGCTGCACTGCATGTGAGCAGTGTGTTGGGCTGGTGATGTCCTCCTGCAGGGTTGTGGTTAATTCCAGGATGGCATGAGGGGTGAATCTGAAGATGCGATAGATACACCTCCAGAATCACTCATGCCAAAGAGGTCTATGCGTGTGCGGTATATCCTCTCCGGTGCCCTCCTCCGTGCTCTCCTCTGTGCCCTCCTCCGTGCCCTCCTCCTTCTTTGCTCCTCTAAAGTCATTAGTATAGCTATGAGCAAGGATGCCCCTGGCATGTTGGCATAAAGTTTGTTGTCCAGCAAGTGTGACTGCTCAGCTCCTCACTAACAGTGTTGCTTTAGCTGACATGTAGACGGATTGTCTAATTTTATTCCACCTTTTCTATGGTCTAATTTTAGACAGGACGTGCAGCTGTTGCGCACAGCGCGTAGCCTGCGCTGCACCAACTTACTTTTGTGGATCCCCGTAACTCCCTCATTTGCATATTTGAATAGCAAATCAATGGTGTGTCTAGCGCAGTTTTGCGCGGACGGATACGCCGGTCTATCGAAATTACCCCGGTCCAAAAAAAGTAGATTTCATGCGTATATCGTTTTGGGGATGCGGCGCATCGATACGCATGCGCAGATTTAGACTTACGCCGCGCATCTCCTGTAACGCCGGCGTAATGGCTCTGTGAATCTGGCCCAGAATGTATAATGTGAAAAAAAGCTTTTTTGTGCATTATAGGTTTGCATCTCTTTAATATCCCACATGAAAGCACGTTCACATCAAGTCCAGCATTGTCTACTAACCGCTTAGTGTTACCATTTTTTTAGGGTAATCTATTCATTAAAAACAAACTTGTTTTTTTCTTAAAATGATTGTAAAGTGTTTTTTTCTTTAACCTCCCTGGCGGTATGATTCTTTCAGATTTTAGGTGCTTAAAGTGGTACCATTATTTGCAAGGGAATTTGGCGTTTTATACTGTAGGCTTGTAATTCTTAGGAATAACTCACTGAAATCTATCCAAACAAGAGTCTAATAGGCATCCCGGGTATGATTTTTTTTTTATTAAAAATTATAATATAATAAATAATTATAAAAAATTATAACAAATAATAATATAATTATAGTAAAAATTATTCAATAATGTAATCAAATCAAAATCACTGAAATTTGCTCAGTTGCAGAATTTTTGCTGTCATTATTTTTTTTTTTATGACGAATTTCCCCACAAATCGCTATCGCTAAATTCTGCAAGTGATTCTGATTTATTATCGCTGTTTTTTAGCTGCTCTAAAACAATTTTTGCCATAAAGGGACACTTTTGGTTGCTATGGGCAATCTACAGTTTGCAGGGAGAAAGAACAGTTTTTATTATATAAAAGGACATGTAGTGTACAGGGAAGACCACTAGGGACATGGGGGGGGGGGGTGTATTTTTTACATACAGTACTGTAATCTATAAGATTACAGTGTACTGTATGTATAGTGTTTGTTTACATTTTTGAATTTGGCGCCGTTCCCCCCCCACGTCGCGACGCTCGCAGGGAAGGGAATCGGCGGTACACACAGCATCAGGCGGACATCCGGCCGCCGTGTACTGCGGAGATTCATCGCTGGATCACAGAGAAAAGGTAAGTAAACTTTTTTTCTGCAGCGAGGCAAGTCCGTGTGTGGCACGGGGGTTACCGATCTTAGCTTAAAAATCTCACCCCGTGCCACACACGGGAAGACCGCCAGGGAGGTTAAATAAAATAATAAACATGTTTATATTTACCTGCTTTCTGCTGGGGTCCCTCTCTGGCAATCTTGGCTCTACCTCTTCACTGTCTGCAAGACACTTGCTATAGGGACAGACATGAGGGCTTGCTCCCCACCCAGGCTGTGTGTACCCATAAAAAAAAATATCCCTGTGATAATAAAAAATAAATAAAAAAAATACTCCTCCATTAGAGAGCATCTACCACCTTAGTTGAATCACCAACTCAAAAATACTAAAATAAAAAATAAAAATAGTGCAGCCCTACTCCTTTAAATATTCTAGTTGTCAAATTATTTACCAACAAACTAGTGATCAGGAATTATAGTGAATTATATCATTTATATAAAACAACATACATTAAAGTAATCATATAGTGAAAAAAGTTCATAAACTGTATAAATATACAATTTGTGCAACAAATGTAAATACATTGTGTAAAAACCCCACATTAAAAGTCCAAAAGTATATACAATCCTTAATAAATCCAAGTTATGTCCTGTGTATTATTATTTTTCAAAACAACACCATGCTCTTCAAATAGACCTCAATATTTATAAAAGGTCAAAAAATAATAATATTCAAGCCTCCTCTGGAATCTTCCTCAGCCGTCAGGTCTCTGTTCTGAAGCTTTTAATCACCACTCAATGTACAATACAACTTATAAAGAAAAAATATGATGTCTTAGTGCTAAGTGCTCACTGTTTATTTTGTTAATAAAATATATAATATCTCCGGAGATACTCCACAAATTCATCCCAGCGGTGTCGGATCAGTGCAAGAGATGTGAGCGGGATCTGGGCACGCTTCTCCACATTTGGTGGACGTGCCCACTGATTCAGCCATACTGGCGCAAGGTGCATGAAGTGGTGACTGAGGTATCTTCACTTACTTTGGAGTTCTCGCCAGCGCAAGTACCTACTCCATCTCTCAAAAATTCCCCGAAAGACCTACTATAGATCACTAGCTATGCATATGGTCAATGCTGCCAGGCTTTGCCTACCAATACACTGGAGGTCCGAATCGCCCCCTTCCACCAAAGAATGGGTGTTGCGGGTTAATCAGATAGCAACAATGGAAGAGTTGATTTGTACCACCCAAGACAGAGTAGAGCATTTTTCAGTAACATGGGCACCTTGGCTAGAATACCGAAACTTGCAGCGGTTTCAAGACCTTATCGGAGGCAACCCTTGAAAGGCGTACTAGAGGTCACCAAACCTCTCACATCACTGGGGGTTTACGGGGAGGGCAGTTGGTGGCGATTCCACCCCCTCCTCACATATTCCCCCTGTAGTGCCTCCCTCATCTTCTATTCTCCCCTCTCCCTCAATCTGCTCTTTCTCTTTGCCCTACTTCTCTCTCCTGTCCCCCCTCACTTTGTCTTTTTTTTTGTTTGTTGTTTTTGTTTGGTTTTTGTTGCAAAATATGGGTGGTCGATTCCCAACATAGCTGTCGGGCACTACTCTTTCTTTTTCCATGTCCCTTAGCACTTTCAAAAGCCGTTTTGAGTACCTTGACTGGCAATTTCCTACACTTGCATGAGTCAAACCTGTAGTATACTGCACTATGTCCTTCTGGATTTATGATTCCCTGACACTTCTAGGTTCCTTATGTGACCCCCCCCCCCTGTTTTTTTTCTTACTGGCATGACCTGGGGGCAGTATCTTTGGGCTCATTATTTACTGAATATTGAACCTTATGCCGTCCCTTTTGTTGAAACTATGTACTCATACCTTTTCTTGTATGTCTTATAGTGCTATGTATACAATCTATGACAAATTTTCAATACATTTTTTTTTTTGGAAAAACAAAAATATATAATAAAAATATAGCATCTACCATCCTATCTTTGAGAAAGTCCATGTGGGACGCAATGTGTTTTTTTTACTATAACTGGTGAGTGGAAAATCTGGTACAGTTCTGCATAGAAAGCAATCAGCTTCCAGGGTTTTTTTTTTTTCAATACTTTTTTTTTTATTCTTTTAGTCAGAAATACAACAAGAACCTTAGCATAAAAATATAAAGTTCAATATGGAAATAAAACACATCTGGTCATTCAGTGGAGAGTTACATCATCATAGTATATTTTAATATACAGTACAAGTGGTGTTTAATTACCAGACTACAAACTTCCAGTAGAATCATAGCATAGTATAAGCTCAAATCATCAGATGGTTACAAGTTAGGCGCAGAATGGATACATAATAAACTAACAATAACAATGATAGAAAGGTAGTCTCAACCCTTAAAGGGACACTAAAGTCAGGGCTTTTTAAAAAAAAAACATAACAAACATGTTATACTTACCTCCACTGTGCAGTTCGTTTTGCACAGAGTGGCCCGGAAAGCTGTCTTCTGGGGTCCCTCGGCGGCTGTCTGGGCTCCTCCTCGCAAAAGCTTTCCCTCTTCATGCGAGGGCGCTCGCATGGAGGAAAGCTTTTGCGAGCGCGCTCCCGTGATACAGCGGCGGCCATAGCCGCCGACTGTATCACTCGGCTCCGCCCCCGTCATCCGCTCTGATTGACAGCAGCGCTAGCCAATGGCTGCGCTGCTATCAATCCGCCCAGCCTAGCCAATCAACGGCCAGGCTGGGAACCGAAGAGGACGACGTGGACGCGCCCGGGAGATTCGAACGGTCAGGTAAGTACAACGGGGGCTCGGGGGGGGCCTGTGCTGTGAGATGTTTTTTTACCTTAATGCATAGGATGCATTAAGGTAAAAAAACGTGTACCTTTACAACCCCTTTAAGATGTAGCTTTATATATATATATATATATAAAAAAATCCTACTAAGGACATTACTGTTACCAGAACTAGAGAGACAGCTTTAAAAAATATTGTTAAAAAAAATTGAAAATATTCCTATATGTGATTTAAGCGATATCAAATATACTGTCAAAAAAATGGATAGGACCCAATATACCTAGATAGCATACAAAGACAAACGCACCTCATCCCAAATAATAATGGATGTAGATTGTGGAGAGTAGGGGACTGTGACGGTGCTTAACCACTTCAGCCCCGGACCATATTGCTGTCCAAAGACCAGAGCACTTTTTGAGATTCGGCACTGCGTCTCTTTAACTGACAATTGCGCGGTCGTGCGACGTGGCTCCCAAACAAAATTGGCGTCCTTTTTTTCCCACAAATAGAGCTTTCTTTTGGTGGTATTTGATCATCTCTGCGGTTTTTATTTTTTGCGCTATAAACAAAAACAGAGCGACTATTTTGAAAAAAATGCAATATTTTTTACTTTTTTCTATAATAAATATCCCCAAAAATATATAAAAAAAAAATATTTTTTCCTCAGTTTAGGCCGATACATATTCTTCTACATATTTTTCGTAAAAAAAATCGCAATTAGCGTTTATTGATTGGTTTGCGCAAAAGTTATAGCGTTTACAAAATAGGGGGTAGTTTTATGGCATTTTTATTATTATTTTTTTTTTACTAGTAATGGCGGCGATCAGCGTTTTTTTTCGGTACTGCGATATTATGGCGGGCACTTCGGACACTTTTGACACATTTTTGGGACCATTGGCATTTTTTTAGCGATCAATGCTATAAAAATGCATTGGATTACTATAAAAATGCCATTGGCAGTGAAGGGGTTAACACTAGGGGGCGGGGAAGGGGTTAAGTGTGTTCCTATTTGTGTTCTAACTGTATGGGGGGGTGGACTTACTAGGGGGAATCACTGATCTTCTGTTCATACATTGTATGAACAGAAAATCAGCATTTCCCCCGCTGACAGGAACGAGCGCTGTGTGTTTTCACACACAGCTCCCGTTCCCCGCTCTGTAACGAGCGATCGCGTGTGCCCGGCGGCGATCGCGCCCGCCGGGCACACGCACGGGACTCGGGGGCGAGCGGGGGGCGCGCGCACGGGCCGCCGGCGGCGCGCACGCGCCCCCTAGTGGCCGCGAAAGGCGCGACGTAGAGCTACGGGCTCTCGCGCACCCGTGCCGACCTGCCGCCGTATAACTGCGACGGCTGGTCGGCAAGTGGTTAATTAAACAATAACAGTTAATTATTTATTTTTTTAACAATAATTTTTATTAAGATTTTCACACAGTAAACAATAACATCAGTGATGTCACTTATAAACTGTACAGATATTGTGGTAAAAGAAAAAAAGGAAAAAGGAAAATCAGCACGTAAGATATATTAACCTGACAGAAGTTATACTGTAATCAAGACAAAGAACAGATTGTGGGAAGGCAGAGCCGCCCACGAACCCCGACACCCCAAATTTGGGAGCTAACTGTGTCGAGAGTTCATAGGCAACATGGCCAGTCACCATCCTCCCCATTATGTGTTGGATAATAGTATTCATCTCTATTTCATTGTAGCCCTTTTGTACAAATTTGTGTTTCAGAACATCAGCTTGTGAATAATAATCCACCTCTTCTGTGCAGTTACACCGCACTCTTAGGAACTGCCCTTTAGGGATGTTCTTGATCCACGCGGAGTGATGGCCGCTTCTAATTGACAAATAACTATTGCGGTCGGTTGGTTTAAAGTAGGCTTTGGTGGTCAACTTTCCATGAGATATCATAATAGTCACATCCAAGAAATTCACTGAGTGGTCACTGATTACATGCTCAAGTCTAATATTATTGGTGTTTCCATTAAGACTTTCTAGAAACTGAAGCACTTCATCATGTGTGCCCTCCCAGATGAACAACAGATCATCCATGAATCTCCTATAGAAGAGATTCATTGATGAAGCAGTATGAGTGCAATGTGTGATGTCAAACCTTGGAGGCTACTCTTACCCTAAAATCTTTTCTTTTTTTTTCAATTTTATACACAATTGTATTCAGTTAGCTAGACAAAAACTGTACAGTAAACATTGTCAATGAAGGACTGGGCTAAGAGTGAAAGGTGGACATGAGGGATATTTCAATGGTCCTCTGCCATAGAGATAAAACATCAAAACATTTTGACTTGCAGTGCTTACACAATGCCAAAGGGATGATGCATTTTGGGGGCACTGACTATTTGAATGAGAAAGAAATTTAGTTTTGACACATGAGTGAACTGTTTTGGGAAGGATATGAGCTTTTGAAGGTGAACCATGGTGTTGTGCCGAACTATCCAGGTTATCCAGGATATAATAACAGTCTAATATGCCTTGGCCAGCTAGGGATTGAAAACCCCAGGAGAAGATCCAATGGGTGTAGGTGATAGGAAATATTTCAAATAGTCAAAATAAAAGTTGAGACTTCTTTCCAGTAGTCTTTGATGTTGGGGCAGTGCCACCAGATATGTTGCAAGGTTCCCACGTCATTGCACCCTCTCCAGCATTGAGGTGAGGTTTTAGGGTAGATAGCCGCTAATCTTGCAGGGGTGAAATACCATCTGTGAAAGAGTTTTTGGATCGATTCCCAATGGGAAGTACAATGTGACATGCGAAGGGGCAAGCTCACGGCTCGATGCCATAAGTCGGGCATAAGAGGGTCATCTGTGAGCGAGGAGCAGAAGGTAATCGAGGAAGACGGTAGATCCGTAGTGGGTATAGTCAATAGGTTGTATGCCAGAGAGATTCCCTTGATTGAGGGATTAGGAGTTTCGTAGAACTTCAAAAGAGAAACCAGTAAATAATCCTCATCATGTACGGTGATAATAACAGTTAATTTTTAATAATTTATTTAAAAAAGAAAGATCACAGAGATAAAACTTAGTACATAACAAACTTGATACAAACAAGTTGTTTTCAATACAAATAATCCGGGTAGCTGGAGTTCCCGTGAACAGGTACAGAGCAGACTGTGGTAAACGGTGGCATATACCCAATATATTTCGCCCAAATCTAGGCTTCCTCAGGGGTGAGGCTGGGATCACATAAATTAACCAGCTCTATTGATGAAAAAAATACATAAATATTATCAACAAAGTCATACAATTTTTAAGGAATTTTAAATATTTTTGCCAATGCATGCAGACAGTATGCTAACCTTGTATCACGGAATGCAGAGGCATACCGGGGGGGGAGAGGGAAGGAGAGGGGAAGAGATGAACTCATCCGGTCAAGGCCAGGTTGGGAAGACAGAAAGCCCCGATCGAGATGATGTCACATGTATGAACCAAAGGCACCAATATAGGAAGGGAGCAAAAAGGAGCTATAGGAAAAACAAAATGCCTAATGAGTAATGCATTCCCAATATAGTGAGTAATAAGATAGCAATGTAATTAACGATTTTGACTTACAAAGTCGCAAGTAGATGCCCATATCGGAGCAACCACACAAGCCCGCAAGTTCCATGCTGACAGCCAGAATTAAAGAAGTCAGTCAATGCACTGAATTAACACAGAAAGAAAAGAAACGGAATAGAGAGTTTCTTCAATTAAACTTAATATATATATAAAAATCACATCTTATATCACTTAATAGGGGAGATTCTATGAATAGATCCTCCTTCTACAAACACAAGTAGTAAGTTGAGCTATTCAGGACCTATAGAGACCAGAGAGAAAGAGAGAACAAGTAAATCAGTTTACGTGCTTTGTAGTATTATAATGAAGTTGCTCCAGGTACATAAACAGCACAATGGAGGTGTACAGCCAGCTCCTTAAATAGCCCCCCTCCCGCATACCCGAGCGTCTGAAGTCATCGGGTATGCGCGGACACGTCGCGTCTAAGCACCTGCGTCGGACGACACGCATCTCCAAGTGCCTACAACATCCAAGATGCACCGCAGTTGATGGGAGGGATGAGAGGAGGTTCCCTCTGGCGTACATAGGCGCCGACCAATAGCGGGCAAGTGAGCCGCTCGGAGATATACCCATAGACCAATGGGGAAACCAGAGGCGGATCACATCAGGGGGAACAGAGGACACGCAAGCCGATGGAAGGGAGAGAGAAACGCTGTGAACAATCACCAGCACAGACTAAGTCGGGCTCCCTAAAAAAGAAGAGCCCTTGGGTGTCCGTATAGAGGTGCAAACAGATCAACATATGACCAAGATCAGGGAGAGCCGAATGTAGTTAGGCAGAACTACCCCCCATCCCAGCGGACCAAAGTATCACCCCTCCCACCCCTCATAAGGATGGAATACATCCCCCCGATGTGTCCCCTCACACAGAATACTGCATTAGCAAAAACGCCCACAAGGAAGTCTAACATACATGCAGTAGCAAATAGGGACTCTACTTATAATGCCGCGTCTCATCACTTCTTCTTCCCTTTAGTCTTCCCTGCAGTCTTCCTTGCAGCCTTCCCTGCAGTCTTCCCTGCAGCCTTCCCTGTAGCCCGAGTCGTCAGGGGCTGGGTTCCTGGAGCCAAGGTTGTGGCAGGAGCCAGAGCAGGCTCAGGAAGAGCAGGAGCAGGAGAAGGAGCAGGAGCAGGAGAAGGAGAAGGAGCAGGAGCAGGAAGAGCAGAAAGGACAGGAGTTCCAATCAGCCCAATGTCAATGTCGTCATTGAGCTTGCCCAGTAAGGCCATGCTTATGGCCTTGAAGATGAGCAATTCGCAGCGCACACGCTGGCCCGGCTCCAGCTTTTGGAGCTTGGCTGCGATGAGCTCTCCGAATCCCTCTTCTTCAGTGGGTTGCTCTCTGATGGCCGCAGTTGCTTCACGGAGCATGGCCTGGGTCTCCTCCTCCATTTGTATCAGTCTCCTGGTCCTTTTTGCGAGAGTGCGGAGAGGAGGGATCTGGGAGATGCAATCTCGTCGGCGTGACTCCTGTCTCCCTTTGGGGCCTGCCACCTCCTGGCTCCCTGTGTGGCCTGCCTCCTCCTGGCTCCCTGTGGGGCCTGCCTCCTCCTGGCTCCCTGTGGGGCCTGCCTCCTGGCTCCCTGTGGGGCCTGCCTCCTCCTGGCTTTGCTCTGTCTGTGTATTAAAAAAGGGACATAGTTAATTTGTTGTCTTCATTAATCACACCCATTTTTAAAATCCTGACATATGCTAATTGACTGCAAAAATAGATTACACACAGGGCACACATCCATAATTATGTGGCCCCTTACACAGCTACAGATATGTGCCCCCTGGAGGTGGGGGAGGGGGGTTGATGCTGGCTGAAATTGCTCAGTACTGGATCTTTCCCCAAACTAGAAATGGAGGTATTTTCCTTTTTGGATGGACAAAATGTAAATGACCAAAAAGGGTGTTTCTCATCTGCGACCCCTTCCAGGTGTATTGTGTTTACCCCCCTAGTGTTGTACCAGAAAATTACACACAATCATTATGACCTGTGCATTTATGGATTTTGTCCCCATTCTGTTTTGCGACTATTGGCTAGTGACATGTTCCTAATTTTTGCTGCAATCATATAGAATTTTCAACACTTGTAACATAAATTTGTCAACATTATTATACATTGCAGTTCATAAATTGTTAGTAAAATGCAATACCTGGCTCCATGGGTCACAATCTGGGTCCTCCAGGAACTCTGGCTCTTCCTCCGAGGTTGCCTGCTCTTGCCTGCAGGGAAGACTGGAGGACTGACTGCAGGGAAGACGGGCCTGATTCCTTGGGGAAGGGTAGACAGGGATGTCCGGGATTCTATGTGGTCATCAAGGAACTGCAGCTGATTATAGTACCACAGGTTGGGCTTGTATATGGACTCAGCTGCAGCACCAGATCTTATTGAGGCCAGGACTAGTGACCGTTGGATCCTGTAGGTGCCCCTAATCAAATTAATTTTTTGCTTCACAGTGTCAGTTGTTGCGTTGGGGACCCTTGTCTTAACAAATTCAAGCATGGTCTCCATTGCTTTCTTCTTGGTCTGTTTGTTTTTATTTTGTTTGTTTTTTGTTTGCCAGAGCACTGCCAGTTCCCTCCATCTTTGGATGAATTCTGAAAAGAATTCTTGTTCCTTGAAGGCCTCCATAATTTCTGCATGTAAAATGGAATAGTGCTGCTCACGAATATTCGTATTGCGAATATTCGGCTCGAATATGGCATATTCGAGTATTCGCGATATATTCCGAATTTCGCGGTGAATATTCGCTATTTCGAATATTCGTATTTTTTCAATTTTTTTTTTAGAACAGATCACATCCTAGAGATCCCCATCGACGTCTAAAAGCATTGCTGGTATGATTAGAGACCTTGGGCCGAGTAGCTGCAGCGATCATTTTATATTGCCGAAAAATCGCAATGCGATTATTCGGCAATAGCGATATCGCGCGATTATTTTCTCCGCCCTATCTTCCGCCTCAGAGCGATTATTTCAGTTTCATTTTTAAAACAGATCACATCCTAGTGATCTCCTTCGACGTCTAAAAGCATTGCTGTTATGATTAGAGACCTTGGTCCGAGTAGCTGAAGCGATCGTTTTATATTGCCGAATATTCGCAATTATTTTGTATTGTAATATATCACGAATATTCTGAGCCAATCAGAGTGCTCCATTCCGCATTTCTCGAAATTTCGCAATTATTTTGTATTGTGAAATATCACGAATATTCTGAGCCAATCAGAGTGCTCCATTCCGCATTTCTCGAAATTTCGCAATTATTTTGTATTATAAAATATCACGAATATTCTGAGCCAATCAGAGTGCTCCTTCCGCATTTGCCGAATATTCGCAATTATTTTGTATTGTAATATATCACGAATATTCTGAGCCAATCAGAGTGCTCCATTCCGCATTTCTCGAAATTTCGCAATTATTTTGTATTGTGAAATATCACGAATATTCTGAGCCAATCAGAGTGCTCCATTCCGCATTTCTCGAAATTTCGCAATTATTTTGTATTATAAAATATCACGAATATTCTGAGCCAATCAGAGTGCTCCTTCCGCATTTGCCGAATATTCGCAATTATTTTGTATTGTAATATATCACGAATATTCTGAGCCAATCAGAGTGCTCCATTCCGCATTTCTCGAAATTTCGCAATTATTTTGTATTGTGAAATATCACGAATATTCTGAGCCAATCAGAGTGCTCCATTCCGCATTTCTCGAAATTTCACAATTATTTTGTATTATAAAATATCACAAATATTCTGAGCCAATCAGAGTGCTCCTTCCGCATTTCTCGAAATTTCGCATTCGCATTCGCAATAGCGAAATTTCGCAATCATTTCATTTCCAAAAAATATCGCGAATATTCGCATTTAGGGAATATATCTCGAATATTCGACTATATATTCGAGATATATCGCAAAATCGAATATGGCATATTCTGCTCAACACTAAAATGGAAAACAAAAACCTAGTGTCAGTGAAGCCACTACTACTACTAAGCTTTAACACCATATCTTATAGCACACAAAATTATCCACTGTTCACTAATATTAATGTCCAAAATACAGATACATACCGGCGTATTATCCGATCGTGACTTCCGCCTTCTTCCGCAGACTGTGAACATCGATTTCAATGACGTTGGATCCCTTTAAACACTGCACACGTGTGACGCTACGCACCATACCCCGCCCCTGACGTTTGGTCTCGTCCTTTACATGCCCCTTTCTCTATCTTTTTTTGTGGGTGTGATTTATGGAGGAAAAAGACATGGAGATAAATATGCCAAGCTCAAGCTATGAGGCAGGCCAGGCCCAGACAAGAGGAAGCTCCAGGCGGAGGTACAAGGCCTCAAACATGGCCTTCCAGAAGATGGTAGAGATGGTCACCATATTAATTAATGAGGACTTTGATGGGAAGCACGGCCCTTACCTGCATCCCAATAAGGTGAAGGCGGACATTATGGAGAAAGTCATTAGGAGGCTCAGGGAGAAATTTGGACACTGCAGGAGTAAAGAACAACTCAGAAAGAGGTGGTCAGACCTGAAAAAAAGAGAGTCAGAGCAACTGCAGCGAATCAAAAGACTGATTCGAGCAAAAAGTAAGTATTTTTTATGTGGCCTCATTTTTGGTGTTTGTTCTTTGTGCCATGTGCCATCGATTTTTTAAATAATAAACGACGATCTTCGTGAGAAATTGCAACATGCCTAGTTTGTGTGGACAAATCGGAGTGAAAACACTGTATCCGACAAAAATAACGTATTTGTATGATTCCAGTTTGAACGTACGACGACTCCTACGACCAGTTATTGTGCTCACAAACATGAAACTTGACATATGACATATTTTGTTTTTAATGTGACATCAATTGTGAATTTTTAATGTAGATGTGTACCTAGTAGATGGTAATAATTAATAGGAACAATATGCAGAAAAAGGAGAGTGTGCTCAGCAGTGGATTATACACATGTGGACTCTGTAGTTGTATTTTGAATTATCTTTCATCCCTCTAATCTTTTACCTTTCTGGTTTCCCTTTCTTCAATTTTTTTGGGCGCAAGGAAGCATCAAGGCAGGACGCAAGTTCACAAGCCACACCCCTGAGGGATCTTGATGAAGGGGGACCTGCCACCACATCCGGTAAACTATCATATAACACAGATACAAAGGTAATGTAGATGTAGGATAACCTATTTTTAATACATGGTTTGGTCGCACATTTCAGGAGCAAGTCGTGCTGGTTCGGCACTTGACAAGGATACTGCCCATCTCCTCATTCGTGAAATCTGTTCCTGCAGGGAGCAAATTGAGGACATCCGGCTAGCATCCAGACAAATCAAAGAAAATTCGAAAAGGGTGGAACTCCAGCTAAAAAATGTACTGGATGTTTTGGGTAGGGTTTTAAGTGTTTTAGATGTAATTTTTTTTTTACATTTTGTTAACTTTAGGAAAAAACACTATTTTTTTTATTTTTTTAAATCACCAGAAAAAAAAATAAAAAAAAATAAAACTTGATTTTAACTGTTTATTCAAATCACCAGAAAAAAAAACAAAAAATAAATAAAACTTGATTTTAACTGTTTATTTGAATCACCAGAAAAAAATAAAAAAATAAAACTGGATTTTAACTGTTTATTTGAATCACCAGAAAAAAAAAAAAACTTGATTTTAACTGTTTATTTGAATCACCAGATGAAAACAAAAAAAAAAACTTGATTTTAACTGTTTATTTGAATCACCAGAAAAAAAAGGATTGTACCTGTTTTAGAATCCCAAGAACATGTATATAAATGATAAAAAAAAATACTTGATTTTAGAGAACTAAAAAAATAAAAATAATGGACACTCACAATTGTGTGGCTTGTTATTTTATATGAATGATGACCTGAAAATTATAAATGGCAGATTTCTTATTGCTGGTAACATCAAACAATGAGGGATATTTAGTCCATTCAAAACACATAGCACTATGATAACCTAGGAGACAATGAAAATACACAAACATTCACAATAATGAAAAAAAAATGAGACTGTTTCTTTCAGATAAGTAATTTTTTATTTATTTAGCCAAGATCTGGCATTGGAATGGCCCCCGTACCCAAAAATAGTCCACGTATGCCTGGCACACTGCACGTGCGTTTTGGGGAGCCAATCCTGGATGGCATGCCTCACGGGCCGCCTCTGGAACATCAACTGCCTCATCAGGCAATAATGTTAAATAATTACCAGAATGTCTTCAAAGATAATTATGCAATATACAGCAACATACAATAATGACATTCCATTTATATTCTGCCATGTTTATGGCCGTTAAAAACAACCGGAAACGGCTTGCCATGATGCCAAACGCATTGTCTACCACTCTTTTGGCTCTGGCCAGCCTATAATTAAACACCCTCCTCTCATGGGTGAGGGCACGTTGGGGAAATGGCCTCATGAGGTGTGGACCCAAGCCAAACGCCTCATCTGCGATGAAAACAAAAGGAAGCCCCGCTTCGTTCTCCTCCACGGGTGGAAATCCCAGGTCCTCCGACTGAAGCCGTTGGGCAAACTCGGTCTCGGCAAAGACCCCGCCGTCCGACATCCACCCATTTTTCCCAACGTCAACGTACAGGAATTCGTAATTGGCAGACACCACCGCCATCAGCATGACACTGTGGAACCCTTTGTAATTGAAATAATGGGATCCGGAATGGGGTGGTGGCACGATGCAGACGTGCTTGCCATCAATAGCTCCCCCACAGTTTGGAAAATTCCATTGTTGGGAGAAGTCCACTGCCACAGTCTGCCATTCCTGTGGCGTGGTGGGGAACTGTACAGAAAAAAATAAAAATATTCAAACAAACATTGCTAACAGAATATCACAAAACATTCTTGGATCCTAAAAAAAGAAGATTGTTAAGTTCAAGTATTATTGAACAAATCCTAAATAATAAGGGATAAATAATCAGATTAATTGCACCCTCTGATGGTCACAAAACAAAAACAAAATAGGTTGAGGGGGGGCCCAAGATGAGTTTGTGACCACTAAAAAAAAAAATGTATTTTCTAAAATAGGGGAATTCAAAAAGATTGGGGGGGGGGGGGTTGGATTGGGTGTGCACTACAATGGAGGACAAAAATCAAGGGGGGTATAGGGACAAAAAAATACAGCACTACAATAGAGGACAAAAATCAAAGGGGGATATAGGGACAAAAAATACAGCACTACAATAGAGGACACAAATCAAGGGGGATATAGGGACAAAAAATACAGCACTACAATAGAGGACAAAAATCAAGGGGGATATAGGGACAAAAAATAAAGCACTACAATAGAGGACACAAATCAAGGGGGGTATAGGGACAAAAAATACAGCACTACAATAGAGGACAACAATCAAGGGGGATATAGGAACTAGGCTAAAAAAAGGGCACAGGTTGGCTATACCAAAGATGCATGTAGTAAAAAAACAAAAAAAAGGAATCCAGCATGCATGGAGACAAAGGGAACATTCACAGCATATTCTTACAAACAGGTTAATTAGGGACTGTTTAAAAAAAAAAAAGAGACATGTAAAAAAAAAACATAGTTTGTGCATTTAAAGGACACCACTTACCTTAATATAGTCCTCCTGCAAAACCTGGATTATGGCAGAACAGGTCTCCGGGATTATGAGGCCCAGAGCCTGGGGGGCGATGCCCGTAGAGAACTTCAAGTCCTGAAGACTTCTCCCTGTTGCCAGGTACCACAAGGTAGCAACTAGCCTCTGCTCAGCAGTGATGGCTTCCCGCATAACAGTGTCCTGCCTGGTGATATAAGTCGACACCGAAGCCAAAAGCTGCTGGAATACGGGGTCAGACATCCGAAGAAAATTCCAGAAATCATCAGGGTTATTTTCTTGGATCTCCCACAACAGAGGCATATGAGAGAACTGGTCCCTGCAAAGAAACCAGTCCTTGGCCCACAAAGTCCTTCTCGCCCTCCTCAAGGACCGGAGCCGGGATGCAGCACACATCCTAACAAGATGCACAGCACGATCTCGGCGACGAGAAGGTACCCGCAACATGGCTAGAAAACGGTCGTCAAATCAGATCGGACTAAAAAAAACGCACTGAAGAACAGAAAGGCTTCTGAAGAACGACCTGCAAAACAGGAACGTGCAAACAAGAACGCACTGCCAAAACAGATACGATCTGAAAACAAGCACTGTAACACAGATACGAACCCAAAAGCATAAACTGTACGACAGAAAACTATTTTTAAACACGAAGACTGAAAAGCGCGAATCGCCTCTTACCAAACTTTTACTAACACGCAGCAACACGATATCAGCAAAAGAGTCCGTCTTCCGCATGGAAATTACCCTTTATAGTCCCGTCGTACATGATGGACGTCACCGCGCATTGCTAGAAAATGAAGTTTGAAAAACTTTGTTTTTTTTTCATGAGATAAAACGTCGTTTTTTTTTCATCACAAAAAGTGATCGTGTGTACACGGCATTAGACCTCTTCTGTAGCTCAAAAGATGCAACCTATAGAATTTTTTAAACGTCGCCTATCGAGATTTTTAAGGGTAAAAGTTTGACGCCATGTCACGAGCGGGCGCAATTTTTAAGCATGACATGTTGGGTATCATTTTACTTGGCGTAACATTATCTTTCACAATATATAAAAAAAATTGGGCCAAATTTATTGTTGTCTTATTTTTTAATTAAAAAAGTGATTTTTTTCCAAAAAAAAGTGGGCTTGCAAGACCAATGCGCAAATACGGTGTGCCAAAAGTATTGCAATGACCGCCATTTTATTCTTTAGGGTGTTAGAAAAAAATATATAAAGTTTGAGTGTTTAAGTAATTTTCTAGCAAAAAAAAAATGTTTTAGTCTTGTAAACACCAAATCTTAAAAACACCCAAGGTCCTTAAAGGGGTTGTAAAGACAAAAATATTTGTGTTCAACTACAGAACTATGGGGTAATAAGCTGTACCACCTACCATGGCGGGGAGAAGATCCAAGACAAAGTTTAAACCGAGTACCATGAATGGTGTTGTAAGCAGACTGGCAGCTGACATGGCGGCTTCTCCCTCCTCCTCACAGCACAGCTCTGCATTTAAAGAGAAACTCTCCTGCAAAAATGTACAACCCAGCGCTGGTGAGTCCTTCCTAAATGTACAACCCAGCGCTGGTGAGTCCTTCCTAAATGATTTTGACCTAACATCTGTAATCCAGTCAGACATATTCCAGAAGTTTGAACAAATGCTACAGAAAGCATTAAAACAGACTTCAGACCATATTACTGACAAACTAACCAGAGAGATAAGGGAACTAGGTCAGAGGACCTCAGAGCTTGAGCAAAGAATGGACGACATTGACAATTACACAGAACACTACAGTTCTGAATTAGCAACCCTTATGCTGCGTACACACGGTCGTTTTTTGCCATGAAAAAAAACGACGTTTTCTGTGAATTAAAAAACGACGTTTTTGAAACGTCACTTTTCAAAGACAATTTTGCATACACACCATCGTTTTTTCACAAAAAGCAAGGTTACGTTCACCACTCTTTTCCATTGAAGCTCGCTTCGTAACTAGCTTCTGGGCATGCGCGGGTTGAAAAACGTCGTTTTGAACGACGTTTTTGCTACACACGGTGACATTTTGTGAAACAAAAAACGACGTTTTGAAAAACGACACAAAAAATTCAAGCATGTTGGAATTTTTTTTTGGTCGTTTTTTTGAAGACAAAAAACAACGTTTTGCCCACACACGATCAATTTAAATGACGTTTTAAAAAACTTCGTTTTTTTTCATCGCAAAAAACGACCGTGTGTACGCGGCATGAAAGAGGAGAATACAGTATTAATGGCACTTTTAGAAGACCAAGAGAACAGAGACCGCAGGTCCAATATAAGAGTTAGAGGGATCCCAGAAACTGTCCAGAACCTGCAAGAAACCATTACGCAGCTCTTTCAAGAATAAATTTCTGGTACTCCTTTAGGGAGACTTGAACTTGAGTACACAGAGCACTGGCTCCAGGTAAATCTAATGGCCACCCCAAAGATATCATTGCCAAACTACACAATTATAAAACCAAAGAACAGCTACTAACAGCGGCCAGAGGCAAAGACCCCCTCAGCTTTCAGGGCTACACATTTCAGCTTTTTGCGGACCTGTCAACTATCTAACTGTTGCAAAAACATGTGCACTAAAACCATTACTGCAAGTGCTCCAAAAAAAAAAAAACATCATTTATCATTGGGGGTTCCCCTTCTCTCTCAGATTCACTCATTTGGAGACCAAATATGTCTGCCGTTCACCAGAAGATTTAAAGTCTGCCCTCACTGAAATGGGTATTGCAGATGAAACCATAATCGCTAGTCAAAGTCGCAAAAAAATAACACCTCAGCCTCATCAACAAACATCTTTCTCAAGCTATGTCTCTCGCTCTTCTACACAGCAAAATCTTAACAAGCGTGGTCGTTTTGAAAATCCATCGCCCACTCAAGTGGACTCAATGGACTGACTAAGATTTGAACCATCTTGATTCTTTCCTTCTCTTACAGGCATTCTCGGTCTCTTCAATTGGTCTAGTTGTCTACTAGCACAATCTTTTTTCTTTTTTTTCTTTTATGAATATACTAATACCAGCAATGATGGACTTAAGCTATTGAGTGACATTAGCTCCTCTAGCTCCTCATACATTTTTTCTTCAGTTTTTTTCTGCTCTCATTTTTGCCTTCCGGTACTAAGACATATCAATAGTTTACAGAAGGTTCCTGTTGTCCATCGGTATTGTTCGCACTGTAGGAACTGCTTGTTGCCTCTCTTTTTTTCCACCCGCAGACTCCTATTTTTGTAAGGAACTCTGTGCATGGACTTGGATCCTCTCAGGTGGTGTAATACACTCTTCTGAGATGCTTTTACACCCGGTAATGCATTGTTTAAATAATGGGTTAACATGTTTGTTGTATTTTTTTCACTTTTACCCTTTATTTTGCATTTTTTTCTTCCCTCTTGGTGAGTACTCTGTATATTGTGACATAACGCTCATCCGATCTGACATATGGCTCCTTTAAACATCATGTCATTAAATGTACAAGGTTTTAATATCCCACAAAAGCGAACCAAGGCTTTCCGTTCGTTTGTGTCCAAAAGAGTTTATATTTTATGCTTACAAGAAACCCATTTTACAGATAAAACTCACCCTAAATTCTTCTCTGCTGCCTATCCGCAGTATTACTCTGCATCCGCAACTGTTAAGCAGCGTGGAACCCTGATTGGATTTCACCGTTCCACACCGTTTAATCTTATATCTCAAATAAAGGATCCAGAAGGAAGATATATCATTGTTACAGGCTACATTTCTGATAACCCAATCACAATTATATCGTACTACGCCCCTAATAAACGCCCAACAGCTTTTCTATCTTATCTTTTCCAAGTAGTAGATACCCATAAGTTTGGTACTGTAATTCTATGCGGAGACTCAAATGCAACCATTTACCCTTTTCTAGACAAATCCCCACCAGGCCCTACCAATGATACACCAAAACGTACCTTTCAGCACTTACTTACTAAACACGGACTAGTAGACACCTGGCGGGAAATTAATCCCACTAGTAGACACTACACCCACTACTCATATCCACACAAGTCCTTGTCACGTATAGACCGTATCCTAACCCCATCTAGTATGTTACCAGAATTTGTTTCCTCTAAAATCATCCCTTTTCCATGGACAGACCATTGCACAGTCTTTACCTCCATATCATCCACAATACAAAGCGCCCAGAGGCGATTCAGTTCGCATGTCCAGCACTATATAAGTTTTCATTCATTCATTCATTCATTCATACCCAGATCCCAAGATAACACCTGGTATATTAATGACTCAATGCTAGCCCATCCATCCCTCCATGTTGATATAGAAAAATCAATCTCTGACTACTTATTAAATAATGACACAGCAGACATCTCGCCCCTTACACTATGGGAAGTCCATAAGCCTGTCATCTGAGCAAAGTTACTACAACTAGCATCTATGCTCAAAAAGGATCGGAAAATTCTATTCGCAAAACTTGAGACTGCTTTTAACATATGCCATGCTGCCTTTCAATCCTCCCCGACTGCTATAAACAATTCTGAATTAGAAAGAGCCCGTTTAGATCTGGACCTTTTTCGGACTGACTCAGCTGACAAACTACTACGCAAGCGTCAACACATCCAATACCTTAAGGCCAACAAACTTGACACTCTAATGGCAAGAAGCCTGAAGTCGGTGCAGTACCCACATACACCTATCAGGCTTAAAACGTCTTGTGATGCATACACTAGCAATCCTGTCAAGATACTAGATGTATTCCTCTCTAATCTTGCCAAATTGTACTGCTCTGCCCAAAACTTTGACGAGACAAAAGCTGACACCTTGTTTTCTAAAATAAAGCTCCCCACTTTAAATGAAGAGCAGCGTGACCTTCTTGATAGCCCCATTATCGATACTGAAGTGTCAAATGCCATAAAATCTTTAAAACTTAAAAAAAGACCGGGTCCTGGCGGATTTTCAGCAGCTTACTATAAACAGTTTACCCACATATTGACTTCAATCCTAACTAGGCCCTTAATTCAATCCTGGCAGGGCACTCATTCAGAACAGAGACCCTAACCCTCCTGAACTTGGATATAAAGTTGATAGCTAACATTTTAGCAAACAGATTAAACAATATCGTCGGACGCTTAATAAATAGAGACCAAACAGGCTTTATCCCTAAGCAGCAAGCAGGCGATAACATTAGGCGCACGCTTCTACTCATTCATGCAGCCAAATCTAGGAACATCCCTTCCTGTCTAGTATTCCTAGATATAAAAAAGGCATTTGACTCTGTCACTTGGCCGTATATGCAATACGCACTCAAAAAATGGGGCTTCGGAAACAATTTTCTGTCATGGGTCTCTTCCCTATACGATAAGCCAAAGGCCTATATAAAATATGCGGGCTACAAATCATCATTCCTCATTATTGAAAGAGGAACTAGACAGGGCTGTCCCCTCTCCCCATTACTTTTTGCCCTACTAATAGAACCACTTGCTCAACTGATTAGAACTAATACTGACATTAAAATTATAGAATTGGGTGGATATGAACATAAGATATGTCTTTTCGCAGACGATATCCTAATTTGTATGTCCAACCCACATATTACAGCCTCAAACTTATTTAAAACTCTCAATAATGTTGCTCTCATTTCAGGTCTATATGTTAATCCCTCTAAATCAACTGCATTGAACATTTCGCTGACTCAATCCGAGCTCCACCTTGTCCAAAATTCCTTACCCTTCAACTGGGCCCCTAAACAACTCCCCTACTTAGGTATTCAACTCACAGTTTCCCTTAAAGATATATTTGCTGCTAACTACCTACCTCTTTTTAAGCAAGTAACTAGTTTAATGAAATCTTGGTCTTCCCTTCCTCTGTCATGGACGGGTAGAATAAACACTGTTAAAATGTCAATAATGCCTACATTTTAGTATTTATTCTGTGTACTCCCTGTTCCGCTACCGTCCTATTTCCTAAGACTTACCCAAAGTAGAGTTATGTCCTTTATTTGGGGCACAACTAAACCTTGTATCTCTAAGTCTACTCTGTACCTTCACAAACTAAAAGGAGGAATGGGGCTACCTAATTTCTCCTCCTATTACAATGCTGCTCAAATAGTGCTACTATCTTAATACCACGCTACTGACGAAATACCTCTCTGGGTTGCAATAGAGTCGGTAGACAGTGATCCATTGTCAATAGCCAACTTACTAAGGCTCAGACCCTGTGAGGCCGCGTACACACGACCAAATAAATCCGATCAAATCGGCAGACAGCGCGGTGACATGGCGGTGACGTTGACGCCGCCACGTCACTGTCACCAGGAAGTAAAACACTTCCGCGCATGCGTCGAATCCATTCGACGCATGTGCGGGCAGATATGTCTGCTGGTTAGCGTACTAACCAGCCGACATGTCGGACAGACGGGTTCCCAGCAGACAGATTTTAAAGCATGTTTTAAAATCTGTCTGCTGGAAAAACCCGTCTGTCCGCCCGTACACACAATCGAATTTGTCTGCTGAAACGGTCTGTCGGTCTGTAGGCGGCCTTACAGATCTCATTTATCCAACCCCATAACAAAACACTCTCTAGCTATCTGGGATAAGCTGAAATACCCACAAAAGCTCCAATCTCCACATAATCCCCTACTTTCCTTTCTAAGGAACCCTGCCTTTTATCCTGCTTGGAAATACCCCAATTCATCTCAGCATGGTCCTCGACAAACCTGACTCGCCTGCATAAACTGGTATCTAATACTAATACCAATCTCCACTCCTTCCCTGTATTGTGTGAAACCTTTGGACTCCATAGATCTGAAATCTTTAGATATTTACAAATCAAAAACTTTTACAAACCATTACTTGACTCAAGCTCATCACTTACTTAACTTTCTCAGTTTGAACGAACTTGCATAAGCAACCCACACGCCAGAGGTCTAATCTCAATTCTTTACCAGATAACTCCAACACCTCTCCACCCTTGTACATGAATAAATGGTCACAAGACATGGATATAGTGCTGAACACTAAAGATTGGTCAAACATTTGGTTAGCCACCAAAAACTCTTCCACTAACTGCTTCACTGTGGAAACAAACTACAAAGTTCTGACACGTTGGTACCTTGTACCTGCTAGAATTGCAAAATTTGCTCCCACATATTCCCCTAACTGCTTTAGAGGCTGCGACTCACCGGGTACTCACTTTCACATATGGTGGCAATGCCCAGTCGCTGAGGAATTCTGGAAGAATGTTTTTTATATGGCTTCAAAAGCTCTTAGTACTAATATTTCTCCAGACCCGTCTATAGCACTACTGAACTTAAAACCTGTGTTGCTCGCACAGACCCAATTTCAAATGCTAGTACACCTAACCACTGCAGCCAAACAAACCATTGCTAAAGCATGGAAAACTAAAACTTTAATCATAGCAGAAACAAACATAGAATAAATAGAGCTACAGACTATTTTCTAAGTAGAGAAGCAGCAGAGGCGACCATCAGGCCTTGTACACACGACGGGAAATATCCGCTGTAAACGGTCCCCGGACCGTTTACAGCGTATATTTGCGCCGGGATATTTTGATCCGATGGCTGTACACACCATCGGATCAAATTCCCCGCCGGCGTACAGCGCGGTGACGCGGCGGTGACGTTGACGCCGCCACGTGACCGCCACGTCACCGCACCAGGAAGTAAACACTTCCGCGCGCATGCGTCAGATCCATTCACAGGATACGACGCATGTGCGGCAAGATATGTCCGCTGGTTTGCCGTACTAACCAGCGGACATATCTGCCAGCCAGCTATCCGGCGGAAATATTTCAAAGCATGCTTTGGAATTTTTCCGCCGGATGAATCCGGCAAAAAGCGTCCGTTTGCCCCTACACACGAGGGGATTTTTCCGCTGAAATGGTCCGTCGGACCATCTTCAGCGGATTTATTCCCTCGTGTGTACAAGGCCTTACAGTTATCACAAAGTAAGGAAAAGACGGTAAAATATGCCCAGGCTACAGGCCAATATCTCTGTTGAATACAGATATTTAATTATTCGCAAAGATACTTATTTATTTATTTATTTATTAAAATTCTTAAAAGTACAAAATAGTACAAACGCAGTCAGTTACCCGTAGGCCTCGATGCGCCAAGAACAACAATACAGCAACAACCAAAAAGACACACAGGCAGCGGAACAAATCAATTTTTAAAATGGTTAGCAGATCAAAAGAAAAAAACTATAAACCTATGTGATTCCATAGGCTCGACTAAAAAGCTCAGTTTTTAGAAGCTTCCTGAACTTAAAAAGATCATTCTCAAGCCTTAATTTTAGAGGCAGGGAGTTCCAAAACAGTGCTCCCTGAACCGCACTCGTCCTCCCTCCGCATTTTTTCTTTCGAAATTTAGGGATCATCAAAGTTTCTGATTTAGCCGACCTTAAGGTACGGTTAGGCACATATTTGGTGAATTTATCCTGCAGGTACACTGGCCCCTTGCCATGGGTAGCCCTGTGCACCATGCAACCAGTCTTAAACAGAACCCGTTCCTTCACGGGTAGCCAATGCAGGGCTCTCAGCGATGGCGTGATGTGGTCACGACGACCAACACCCGTGAGTAGCCTTGCAGCGGCGTTCTGGATAAGCTGCAATTTGTGCATGATGTTATTAGGTAGACCCAGGTACAAAGCGTTACAATAATCTAATCGACTTCCAATAATGGCATTAACCATAGAGATCTTGTGCGATTCTTCAATGAAGCGAAAAGTCGACCTCAGGAGTTTCAGGTGGAAATGACAAGAACTCACCACCTGGTTTACCTGTGGTCGCAGCGTTAGTCTATCGTCCAAGATGATACCCAAATCCCTGACCTGGGTGACTGGTACTGGGACCGATGAAAACGAGTCTGGCCAAGTAGGGAAAGTAGGGAAACCGCCCGCCCATGACTGATTGCATAAGACCATGCACTCAGTTTTGGAGCCATTAAGCATAAGATAATTGGCCCCCATCCAGGCTTGAATTTCTTCCAGGCAGGTGGCCAGAGTTATCTGTGCCCCCCCATCCTAAGGCAGAGGAATATAGAGCTGGGTGTCGTCAGCATAGACATGAAAAGATAGGTTGTGGCGGCGGATGATATACAGCAGAGGCCTCATATAAATGTTAAACAGGATCGGCGATAAGGCCGATCCTTGAGGGACTCCACAGGACAGGGGACTATCAGAAGAGGAGTGCAGTCCCAACCTTACTCTCTGAACCCTGTCCAGCAGAAATGAGGTCATCCATGCCAATGCTGTACCATCAATGCCTGCCACAGTCCCTAAACGATCAAGTAGTCTAGAATGATTGATGGTATCAAATGCTGCTGACAGATCCAGCATTACCAAGGCCGAAGCCTCATTTCTGTCCAGGGCCCAGAGGAGATCATCCTGTACTTTGGTCAAGGCAGTTTCAGTACCTCTTCCTGGTCGGAATCCAGATTGGAAATCATCCAAAATGGAATTGGACTCGAGATGGGGCTGAATTTGCCACACTGCGGCTCGTTCTATAATTTTTGCCAAAAATGGTAGAGTTGAAATAGGACGATTATTGCTCAACACGGAGCGTGCCAGGTTAACTTTCTTCAGCAGGGGGATAATCACAGCCCGCTTCAGAATACCCGGCACTGTTCCGGTGGAGAAAGAAGTATTTACAATGTCGGCAATAAAGGGGGCCAATGTCTCTGCAGCGTCCTTCACCAGTTGCGCAATGCAAGGATCAAATGATGAGGACGAGGCTCTAAGAGACTTGAGAATGTTCAAAATATCTAAATTAGAGACATCCACAAAACTAGAGAATCTTGTTCCTTCATAAATGGGACAAGATTCCTCGAAATCTACTACTTTAATATTATTCCTTATAATTTCTATCTTTTCATTAAAATAGTTTGATAAAATATTACAGAACTCTGGTGAAGCTTCTTCTTCCGGCTGTCTACATGCTGGATTAGCTAAATTTTTAGCAACTCTAAAGAGTTCAGCTGCTGCGTTTTTAGCATTAGCAATTTTTTCAGAAAAAAACTGCTTTTTGGCGTTTTTTATCCCAAGTTTATAACTCCTCAGAGCTGCGGTATATACCTCCTTGGAGGCGGGCGCCGGATTTTTTCTCCACGACTTCTCCGCTGCTCTGCATTTCCATTTTAAACTTCTGGTCACCTGGGTAAACCAGAGGGGATTATTGTTTGCTTGCCTAATGCAATGATTTCTCTTTAGGGGGGCTAAATAATCAAGCGCTTTTGTAATAGCCATATTAAAAAAATCTATTTTCTCAGCTGGGACCTTAGTAGACTCAAAAGATGCCTTGTCAATATTCCCCAAAAAGTGGTTACTAAAAGCCTTAATAGATATATTAGTAAGATTTCTCGAAAATTTTGGAATACTGTTCCTATTAGGAACATGAGGTGACTTTTTGAGAAATTTATGGCTGTGATCAAATAATATTAATTTGTGATCACTCCATATAATCTCTTTCGGGGGATGTACTTTCTCTATACATCCTGACTGGAAAAGCCAGTCCAGGGTGTGGCCCGCTTTATGGGTAGCCCCTATGACATCTTGGCTATAGCCAATGGAGTTTGCAAATGCAATCAACTGCTGGGCTTCCAAATTATTTGCATCGTCAGCCCAGCAATTGAAATCTCCCAAGACTATAGATTGGGCATATCGCAGGGATTGGGTCGTTAGGAGTTCGCACATCTCCTCCCCAAACCTAGCTTTGGCGTTAGGAGGATGATAAATCACTGC
Organism: Rana kukunoris; assembly: GCA_029574335.1. Classification (NCBI taxonomy): domain Eukaryota; kingdom Metazoa; phylum Chordata; class Amphibia; order Anura; family Ranidae; genus Rana; species Rana kukunoris. The sequence goes on along the minus strand of CM056050.1, from coordinate 377,591,372 downwards.
CATTCCTATGGTTACTTCAGGGCTCAAGTTGCACTGTAGGAAAAGTGTCTCCATAGACGCATAGGAATCCTGCGTGCAAGTTTTTATAATTTTCAACATAGCCTTGTATATGCAGGCAGTTCCTCCACCTCTCCCCGAGCTACGGTCACAAGATAGTAGCTTATACCCAGGCGGGACCAATTCGTCCAGTCTGGGCGGGGAAGCAGGAGAGAACCAGGTTTCCGTGATTAGCAGGTAATCTAAATCATACTCTAATAAGGTGTCATAAATGGCTGTCGCGTTTTTTACCGCAGACCGTGCATTAAGAAATCCTCCTTTTATTGTAGAATTAATTTTTTTATGGGCTAGGGTTTTTTCATCTATCAAAGTATCTGCATTAGCAACTTTTGGTGCTGACAAGATTTTCTCAGGTATAAGATTAAAATTAAAATCAAGCAAATTATATTTATTCAATTTCATCAAGGTTCTAACGGGAACATGTCCTTCCATATTAAAAGTTTTTAATTGGACAGAAGAGTACACAGTTCTATTCTGACTTTGAGGAATATCATGGACGGCTGATAACATAACGTCCCGCCTACCACCAGTTTCCATTATAATGAATGTAAAAAGTACTAAAACTCTTATCAGGAAGATTACGCTGTTATAATTAGCCGTACTATGTCTATAAAACAACTGCTACCAAGAATCCCCATCAAATTAAGTACAAGACTCACCTTGAGTACTACATAGTAAAAATGTGTGCCCAAAAAGGGGGGGGGGGCTTAGGGGGAAACCCACCCGACCCACCTGGCACGGACGGGCACAGACGGGCTTCTCTCTGGCGCGCCGAAAGAGTGAAACAGGAGATGACAAAAATCGTATATCCTGACCAGACTAGTCCCCAGTCTACCCCAGGGTAGACTGGGGACTCATGCTACACACGTTAGAAGAAATGGGCTTTGGGCAGATGATGATGAAGTGGATTAGAACTTTATACCAAGCCCCGACAGCTAAGATTAAAATAAATGGCAGTCTCTCCCAAGCCTTTACAATGAGAAATGGAACAAGACAGAGGTGCCCCCTGTCACCAATGTTATTTGTTCTATCAATCAAACCCCTGCTGGCCAGGATACGTAAATGTCCAGAAATTGAAGGAGTTAAAATAGAAAAGGAGGAACACAAGCTTTCTGCTTTTGCAGACGATGTTCTCTTTTATCTAGTAAATCCCAAGACATCAATCCCAAAATTACTCGAACTATGTAGCCAATATGGAGAAATATAAAATTTCAAATTAAACATTACTAAAACAGAAGTACTGAACGTAAACACATCCAGGGCAGAGGAACAAACACTTAGACCCCATACACACGAGCAGACAGATTTGTTCAAATTGGTCGGGCAGACCGATTTGAACAAATCTGTCTGCTGGGGACGTATTGGTTTGATCGCGTACACACGATCAAACCAAAATCCCTGCCGGCAGACGGCACGCTGACGGTGCGGTGACGTTGACGCCGCCACGTCACCGCACCAGGAGGTAAAACACTTCCGCGCATGCGTCGAAACCATTCGACGCGTGTGCGAGAAGACATGTCTGCTGGTTAGCGTACTAACCAGCAGACATGTCGGGCAGACGGGTTCCCAGCCGACAGATTTGAAAGCATGCTTTCAAATCTGTTGGCTGGCCAAATCTGTTGGCTTGCCCGTACACACGATCGAATCTGTCTGCTGGGTCGGTCTGGCAGACCGTTTCCAGCAGACAGATTTGATCGTGTGTACGTGGCCTTAGGCCGCGTACACACGAGCAGACAGATTTGTTCAAATCGGTCGGGCCGACCGATTTGAACAAATCTGTCTGCTGGGGACATATTGGTTTGATCGTGTACACACGATCAAACCAAAATCCCCGCCGCCAGATGGCGCGGTGACGTGGCGGTGACGTTGACGCCGCCACGTCACCGCACCAGGAAGTAAAACACTTCCGCGCATGCGTCGAAACCATTCGGCGCGTATGCGAGAAGACATGTCTGCTGGTTAGCGTACTAACCAGCAGACATGTCGGGCAGACGGGTTCCCAGCTGACAGATTTCAAAGCATGCTTTGAAATCTGTCGGGTGGCCAAATGCGTCGGCTCGCCCGTACACACGGTCGAATCTGTCTGCTGGGATGGTCGGGCCGACCGTTTCCAGCAGATAGATTTGATCGTGTGCACGCGGCCTAAGGCCGCGTACACACGATCAAATCTGTCTGCTGGAAACGGTCTGCTATACCGTTTCAGCAGACAGATTCGATCGTGTGTACGGGCTAACAGACGGATTTGGCCACCCGACAGATTTCAAAGCATGCTTTGAAATCTGTCGGCTGGGAACCCGTCCGCCCGACATGTCTGCTGGTTAGTATGCTTTGAACAAATCTATTTACTCGTGTGTACGAGGCCTTAGGCCTCGTACACACGAGCAGACAGATTTGTTCAAATCTGTCTGTCCGACAGATTTGAACGAATCTGTCTGCTGAGATTTTGGTTTGCTCGCGTGTACACACGAGCAAACCAAAATCCCCGCCAGCAGACAGCGCGCTGACGTGTCGGTGACGTGGCGCTGTGACGTTGACGCCGCCACGTCACCGCACCAGGAAGTAAAACACTTCCACGCATGCGTCGAAACCATTCGGCGCGTGTGCGAGAAGACATGTCTGCTGGTTAGCGTACTAACCAGCAGACATGTCGGGCGGACGGGTTCCCAGCATGCTTTGAAATCTGTCAGGTGGCCAAATCCGTCTGTTTGCCCATACACACGATCGAATCTGTCTGCTGAAACGGTCTAGCAGATCGTTTTCAGCAGACAGATTTGATCGTGTGTACGAGGCCTTAGGCGAAAAAAACTTAAGTATTTAGGGATTAAATTAACAAACTCAATTAATAAGATCTACGAGATAAATTACATCCCACTCCTCGATGAAATTAAAGCAGAAATAACAAGGGTAAAACATAGACCAATCTCATGGATAGGCAGAATTAATTTTTGAGAAATGGTACTTATACCAAAAATTCTATATAAATTCCAGATGCTTAATATAACCTTACCAAAAGTAATGTTTCAGACCCTTAAAAACCTGATCATAAAATATATATAGAGAAATAAGAAACACAGAATATCACTCCAGGTCCTAAAACAACCAAAAGAGAAGGGGGGGCTTGCAGTGCCCGACATCAAAAAATATTACGACGCTGTAGTACTGTCGAGAGTGGTGGAATGGGCCAGGGAGAATGAAGAAAAAAGGTGGGTCAGTATAGAAACAGAGGTTAAATTAGAAAATATAATTTGGAACCCCCCTCAAAGTAGGGCTTTGGGCACATATACACACGAGATAACAAGGAAAGCACTCAATATATGGGACACTACATATAAAAAAAAAAACGATAAAGAATTTAATTCACCTCTTATTGCACTAAAGGATAATGATTATTTTGAACCAGGTAAAGTTTCGGTGGGAGGGAATTGGATCAAAAGAGACACGGCACAACTAAGAACAAATCTGTCTGCTGGGATTTTGGTTTGCTCGCGTGTACACACGAGCAAACCAAAATCCCCGCCAGCAGACAGCGCGCTGACGTGTCGGTGACGTGGCGCTGTGACGTTGACGCCGCCACGTCACCGCACCAGGAAGTAAAACACTTCTGCGCATGCGTCGAAACCATTCGGCGCGTGTGCGAGAAGACATGTCTGCTGGTTAGCGTACTAACCAGCAGACATGTCGGGCGGACGGGTTCCCAGCCGACAGATTTCAAAGCATGCTTTGAAATCTGTCAGGTGGCCAAATCCGTCTGTTTGCCCATACACACGATCGAATCTGTCTGCTGAAACGGTCTAGCAGATCGTTTTCAGCAGACAGATTTGATCGTGTGTACGAGGCCTTAGGCCTCGTACACACGAGGCAATAGATTTGTTCAAAACGGTCTGTCCGACCGATTTGAACAAATCTGTCTGTTTGGATTTTGGTTTGTTTGCGTGTACACACAAGCAAACCAAAATCCCCGCCAGCAGATGGCGCGTTGACTTGTCGGTGACGTGGCGGTGACGTTGACGCCGCCACGTCACCGCACCAGGAAGTAAAACACTTCCGCGCATGCGCCAAATTCATTCCGCACCGGTGCGAGACGACATGTCTGCTGGTAAGTGTACTAACCACCAGACATGTCGGGCGGACGGGTTCCCACCCGATAGATTTCAAAGCATACTTTGAAATCTATCGGGTGGCCAAATCCGTCGGCTCGCCCGTACACACGATCGAATCTGTCTGCTGGGACGGTCTAGCAGACCGTTTCCAGCAGACAGATTTGATCGTGTGTACGCGGCCTTAGAGTTAAGTACCAATTTCTATGGGTGAAAAAAACTTAAGTATTTAGGGATTAAATTAACAAACTCAATTAATAAGATCTACGAGATAAATTACATCCCACTCCTCGATGAAATTAAAGCAGAAATAACAAGGGTAAAACATAGACCAATCTCATGGATAGGCAGAATTAATTTTTGAGAAATGGTACTTATACCAAAAATTCTATATAAATTCCAGATGCTTAATATAACCTTACCAAAAGTAATGCTTCAGACCCTTAAAAACCTGATCATAAAATATATATAGAGAAATAAGAAACACAGAATATCACTCCAGGTCCTAAAACAACCAAAAGAGAAGGGGGGGCTTGCAGTGCCCGACATCAAAAAATATTACGACGCTGTAGTACTGTCGAGAGTGGTGGAATGGGCCAGGGAGAATGAAGAAAAAAGGTGGGTCAGTATAGAAACAGAGGTTAAATTAGAAAATATAATTTGGAACCCCCCTCAAAGTAGGGCTTTGGGCACATATACACACGAGATAACAAGGAAAGCACTCAATATATGGGACACTACATATAAAAAAAAAAAACGATAAAGAATTTAATTCACCTCTTATTGCACTAAAGGATAATGATTATTTTGAACCAGGTAAAGTTTCGGTGGGAGGGAATTGGATCAAAAGAGACACGGCACAACTAAGATACATAATAAAGGACGGACACTTAATATAACTGCAGGAATTGAAACAAAAACAAAAATTCATGATAATAAATAATTGGAGGTACCAACAGCTCAGACACTTGATCCTAAAATTTCCACAACCATTAAGGACGGGAGAACAGCTAACAGAACTGGAAAATTTTCCTACAAAGAGTCCACATACTGATTTGGGTTATTTTCACCAAAGAAATGTAGCAGAATACAGCTTGGCATACATTTTTAAAGAAAGATTATTTATTTGCAAAATTTTATAACAGAAACAAAGAAAAAAAATGCCTATTTTTATTCAAAAAATAATAAAAATCCCAGTGGTAATTACATGCCACCAAAAGAAAGTTCTATTTATGTGAATTTTTTTTATAAAATTTTCATATGGATACAGTGTTCCATGACTGCATGACTGTCATTCAAATGCGATAGCGCTGAAAGCTGTAAATTTACCTTGTTTGGTGTAACATTTAAACTGTTAGCTAGAGTTCAGATTCATTTTTTTGTCAATTCTATCTAAATATGCTAGTCTAAGGCCAAGCAGACATGAACAATCCATCCGATGAGAATGGTCCGAAGGACCGTTTTCATCGGTTAACCGATGAAGCTGACTGATGGTCTGATGTGCCTACACACCATCGGTTAAAAAAACGATCGTGTCAGAACGCGGTGACATAAAACACAACGACATGCTGAAAAAATGCTTCCAAGCATGCGTTGACTTGATTCTGAGCATGCGCGGCTTTTTAACCGATGCTTTTGCATACTGCCGATCGGTTTTGACCTATCGGTTAGGCGTCCATCAGTTAAATTTTAAAGCAAGTTCTCTTTTTTTTTGACCGAAGGATAACTGACCGATGGGGCCCACAAACGATCCGTTTGGACCGATGAAATCGACCTTCAGACCGTTTTCATCGGTTTTGACTGCCCGCTACCAGACGGACAATGCTGTTTATCCAAAGATGTCTATACTTTACTACTTATCCAAAATGCAGACACCCTATGACAGGAAATGTGTTACTGGCTGGATCACTAGGTGAAATAAAGAAAAAAAGTCTAAAAAATAAAACGAATGCAGCCACCACATTTAATATTTTTTGATTGGTAAGCTGCAATATATTGCATTTTTGCTTTAGGGTTTACTATTGTTTTAATATTCATACCAACGCTTACAAATATATGGAATAGAGGAGACTTTGTAAGCCCCGTCTCCACGCTTTTATAATTTTGTATCTGTTTTGTGGAGCCTTACTAAATCTAGATTAACAGCGTACAAACCAACAATCTTTTTAATGCTTATGTTGGCAAATGTCATTCTTTAGAAGGAAGAAGAATGTTCTGGATTATTAAAATTATAGGAAAAATTGGATGCTGTATTTAGAGATCTGCTAAATATGTTGATGAAAGAGAAAATGGGACCACTAAAGTAGCTAACGACACTATACAAAAGATAATTTTGTTAAGAAGCAGGCTGATATGTTTCTTCTTTGGTTTTTGGTTGTCATTTTACTAGTGCTATGAAATAATGAGCTCTGCCTCTTCATCTTCTAAGCTCATCATTTCCCATGTGCAAAGTCTGATAAATCATCTTTATTCCAATAACTATAATGCAATTTACCATTTGCTTCCAGGAAAAGATCAGCTTTATATATAAACATACATACACATATTAAAAAGAAGAACATTTCCCCAGTTCAATAACTCTCAGAAATGCTGTTTAAATATTATTAGCTGGATCTAAAATAATCACCCTTAAGTAATGTCTTTCCAGCAAAGAATCTATTCTCAATATTTCTTCAGTCACTTGCATGAGAATATTTTTCTCAGTAATAGAGTAGTTGTTTAATAATTACTTTATTATCCATATACACAAGTGGTATATTACCAAAAAGCTATATATACACACACACCAGAGTTTAAATGGTTACCACATGGACACAGTAAATGTATTTCATTCATAACAGCTGTAATTCCAATAGTAATGCTGTGATTAACCCATAGCTATCACTTGGTACCTGGTCCAATAACCCATTTATAACAGTTCAAAACATTGCTGTTACGGTGATCATCAGGGTAACAGCAATCAAAGGGCCAGATTTCCAAAGCACTTAAGCCGGCGTTGCAGGAGATGCGCCTGCGTAATTGTAAATATGCGCCTGCGTATCTATGCGCCGTATACCCAAAACGATATACGCCAGAAATCTAGAATTTTTCGACCGGCGTAATTTCGATAGACCGGCACATCGTGCGCGCAAAAAATGCGCTAGACACACCATTGATTTACTAGGCAAATATGCAAATGAGGGAGATATGGCGATCCACAAAAGTAAGTTTGTGCGGCGCAGGCTACGCGCTGTGCGCATCAGCTGCACGTCCTGTCTAAAATTAGCCCATATAAAAGCAGGTTTAAAATTAGACAATCCGTCTACATGTCACCTAAAGCAACACCGTTAGGGATGAGCTGAGCAGCCACACTTGCAGGACAACAATCTGTATGCCAACATGTCAAGGGCATCCTTGCTCATAGCTATACTACTGACTTTAGATGAGCGCAGAAGGAGAAGGGCACGGAGGAGGGCACGGAGGAGGGCACAGGAGAGGATATACCGCACACGCATAGACCTCTTTGGCATGAGTGATTCTGAGGTGTCTCGCATCTTCAGATTCACCCCTCATGCCATCATGGAATTAACCACAACCCTGCAGGAGGACATCACCAGCCCAACACACCGCTCACATGCAGTGCAGCCACTGGTCAAGGTCCTGGCAACACTCCATTTCCTTGCCAGTGGCTCTTTTCAGCGTACAAGTGGAGTGGTGGCTGGGATGTCACAATCCTCCATGAGCAGATGTGTGCACCAGGTTATCCCTGCAATTCTCAGACGCATATCCAACCAAATCATCAAACCCACCCAGGAGGACCTGCGGCAGAAGGAAATGACAGATTTCTACAGAATTGCCAGATTCCCACGCACCGTGGGGGCCATTGATTGCACACATGTGGCACTCCAGCCCCCCCCATGAGACAGAGCACATATACTGCAATCGGAAGCACTGGCATTCCATCAACGTACAGGTCATAGTCGATGTCAAATGCCTCATATGGCACTTCCGTGCCAAACACCCCAGATCCAGCCATGACAGCTACATATACAATCATAGCCCCATCCCAATGGAATTCGAACAGAACATGTATGGGGACAGCTGGCTGGTTGGTGAGTGACATGGGTGTCAGGCATGACTGCCCCCCCCCATGATGCAGAAATCACAAGGGGCACATGCATGACTAACATCCTCCTGTCTTTTCCCTTCCAGGTGACTCTGCATATGCACTAGGACCCCATCTCATGACTCCTATCCGGAACCCCAAACCCCAGGAGAGGAAAGATACAAGGAAGCACACGCCTGGATAAGTCTGGGGTACCCTGTTGTATTCCCCAAACTTTGTATGCCAGATCATCGGTGCATGTTGCATGCTGCACAACTTCGCAGTGAGAAAGGGCCTGGAGATTGACATACGTGATGACCTGACCCCCGAACCAGACAATCCCCCCCTAACCGAGGCTACCCCATCTTCTGAGGGAAGAGCAGCCAGGAGACAGCTCACATTAGGCATCTTTGCACGTTAAACACACACATTAATCATGGCACAATGAGAATGCATGCATGCACACCACTGTGGTCCCTAGATCACACACACCACATCCTCATCAAATTGGATTAGCACAAGCCCACCATGCAGGACTTGTGAGCAGCAACGCCATTCCACGGCTCCAATTATGTTATGTACATTCATACACCATTCACACGGACCTGGGGATCACCCCTAGTCTCTGCCCACCTGGCGGCCTGCCCTCCAAGGCCACGGCAATGTGAGCCAGGCCAGCATTTATTGTTGCCATATTGGCCTGGATAGCCTGGGTGAGGGCCCGCACATCCTGACCAATGCCTGCTGTGGTAGCCTGCTGTTCATTTTGGCAATTGATCAGAGCCAGGGAGTTGCAGGCCATGTCCCCAACTGTATCCTTTATGGAGGACAGGCTCTTCTCCATCCGCCCCAAAGTCTGGCTGATCTGTCCCAGATGGCAGGTCTGAAGGGCCTGGTCCCTTCTCAGGTTGGCAGGCAGAACCTCGGCCACCCCCCCTAGTCTTGTGGGTTGCCTTCCTGCCTCCAGATGAGGCTTGTGGCCGGGGAGAAGGGGAGCCCCTTGGGAGGGGAGCCTGTTGGGGGAGGAGTGGGAGGGGCTACCCCTGATGGAGGCCTGGCTGCTGCCAGCCATAGTGGAAGACTCCTCCAAAATTAACAAGTCATTCCCTGACATGACCTCCTCCTCCAACTCAAACTCCTCCTCCTCAACCTCCTCAGAGGACTCCGGCCTTGTCTGGGGGTCTTCCTCCGACTGTTGTCCCGGGGATGGTGCGGACAGGCCAGATGGCCCAGCACCCTCCTGCACATCTGTGGATGACACAAAACATTCACAGGTTGGAGGATCCACACACTTGCCACATATTTCCTTCCCCCCCACACACATGCTACACACCAGATAGAAAAAAAAAACTTACCTCACGGCCTCCTCAATGGAGTCAAAGCCAGGCAGCCCCTCCACTTATTGCCTGTTGAATGTCTGGGCCACCGCACGCTCCTCCTCAGTCAGCCTAACAGGGCATTGTGGCCCCCTCCAGTGTCCCTGGCATGGGCTGCAATCTCGCCCAGCTTCCCACGGACCACACGCCGGAGACCATTAATCTTCTTTTGAACCCCCTGGCGTGTCCGGGTCTCCCCCCCCAACGAGTTTACCTTGTCTGCGATGTCCTGCAAAATCTGAGCCTTCCCGGCCGGGGTGGTGTTGGCACTCTCTGGGCCGTGCAGGAATCGGCAATATAGGGTAATGGCCCTGGCAAGAAATGCCTTCTCCCGCACTGAAAATTTGTATTTTCGCTTCCTCTCAGTCATGTTCTCACAAACTCTCTCCAAAACAATCACCAAAAATCACTCACCAAAAATCACTCACCAAAAAAGTCTCAAAAACAGTCACCAAAAAACACTCTGAAAAACACTATCCAAATCACTATACAAAACAGTCACCAAATATCTCAAAGACAAATCACAAACCAACTAACGCGAACAAACAACAGAACAAAAGCACCTTGCTGTAGGAAGGGGAACAATTGGATGAACTTGTGCAAAGGAAGGGCGTTTCTCTCTGTCTATTTAAGCACTGTGCGGAGCTCACTAAGTTGACTGGGCCTAGTTCCAATCTCACTGATTGCGCCGTGCCGAGTTGTAAGCATGCGCAGAGAGGTGCTGACCATAGTCTGCTTCATGTGCGCATGCGCAATCCAGCGGGCCCTTCATTTGCATGGGGTCATGGCTCATTTCAATGGAACATGCCCACGTCCTTCCCAATTTGAATTACACCGCCTTACGCCTCGGAAATTGCGCAAATACTACGAGGATACGGTACTTGTGCCTCTAGATTGCGCCGGTCTAACCTAAAGGAGGTGCGCTATGCTGGTCAATATATGTGCCAATGTACGTGAATCTGGCCCAAAGTGTAAGGCAAAATGGCAGATCCCCCACCCCCCAGAGTACTTTGGTGGCACTGAACCTCAGTTGATAAAAGTATGTAAAAAAAAATAGTAAAAAATAAATACAATGTTAAAAAAAGTTTAAAAAAACTTGAATACTTTTTTTTATACTTTCCCTGACCACTGCCACACCAGTCATATGATCACACTGCACTGCACTGGTGATAGTATGTAGACTGTCTATGTTCCACAAAGTGGTAATGGGGGGGGGGGTATTTTTACTGTCCTGGCATTTCAAGAAGTGAGACTGTCAGTACATTAGGATTAAAATATATATATATATATACTAGCTGAATACCCGGCGGTGCCCGGTCTTCCTATCTTAACCTTTTGGGGAGGAAAATCATAGTTATATAAATATAAATAAATAAATCAGCCCTTGTCATTTTGGCTTTCCTTCTCTTATTCTGAAGTCGAATCTCACGCTGTTGCTCGGTTTCTGAAGCTCTAGAAGCATTAGCTCTCTCCCTCTTATCGTGAAGTCTAATGTCATGCTGTTGTTCGGTTTCTGAAGCTCTAGAAGCATTAGCTCTCTCCCTCTTATCCTGAAGTCTAATGTCACGCTGTTGTTCGGTTTCTGAAGCTCTAGAAGTAGTAGCTCTTTCCCTCATATCCAGAAGTCTAATGTCACGCTGTTGTTCGGTTTCTGAAGCTCTTGAAGCTTGTGCTCTATTTCGCAGTGCTGTGAGTCTTGTACTGCGCTCCTCAGGAGTTTCTAGCCTACGCTGTATTTTTATTTTTTTTTGCCTTAGATTGCACTTAGCCTATAGCTTTACTTTTTCTTCGAGGCATTTTCACACTTTAAAATAATCCACAAACAAAAATGTTAATAAACTTGCAAGTCACAATTGAAATGTACTGTATCACATTTTTCAACATAAAATTGAAAAAGTTACTGAGGTAGCCCTCATAAAAAAGGTCAGAAATTAGAAGGGGTGTGGCTTGTGGGAGGGGTGTGGTTAGTGGCATGAGCATGGTTTGCAAGCCAGCCCACATACTGACCTGAAGATGCAGTGCAGAGCTTGTGGAGTACGGTGTAGCTGAGCTGTGATAAAAGAAAAACTGTGGTTAAAGGACCTGTGATGACATTAGTAGGTGTGGCTAAACTGTGATGAATAGATTGTGGTAAAAAGACCTGTGATGACATCAGTAGGTGTGGCTAAACTGTGATGAAGAGATTGTGGTAAAAGGACCTGTGATGAAATCGGTAGGTGTGTCTGAGCTGTGATGAAGAGATTGTGGTTGAAGGACCTGTGATGACATCAGTAGCTGTGGCTGAGCTGTGATGAAGAGACCACAGTCCCATATACTTGCATGGGACTTGAAACAAAAAACGCCGTTTGGAAGTTATGAAGTAACATGTATTTCCCATAGAGTTGAATGGGACTTTAAAGAAAAACCCTTTCCCATAGAGTTGAATGGGACTTTAAAGAAAAACCCCTACCATGGCAAATGGGGGTGGGTAAGGGTTAAACCACCTATCCTATGTTTGTTGCTGACAAACAAAAAACGCCGTTTGGAAGTTATGAAGTAACATGTATTTCCCATAGAGTTGAATGGGACTTTAAAGAAAAACCCTTTCCCATAGAGTTGAATGGGACTTTAAAGCAAAACCCCGACCATGGCAAATGGGGGTGGGTAAGGGTTAAACCACCTATCCTATATTTGTTGCTGACATATAAGTAACATGTGTGCCAAGTTTCATGTTAATATCTTTAGCCGTTTGGACGTGATGCTGGAACATACATACATACACACACACACACACACGTTGAGTTTTATATATATTGTATGTGCGTCTTTTATTATGTTGATCAATATTATTCTGCCTTTGATACATGGTGGCTTTCATTTTTTTTGTTTTATTATTTGGATTAAAGCATTACCACAATTCATCACTGAGGCCACGTACACACAACCGGTTTCCTTAACAGAATCCATCAAGAAACTTGGTGGCAGAGCTTTTTTGCGGAGGAAAACGGTAGTGTGTATGCTTTTTATCGAGTAAACTGTCGAGGAACTCGACGAGGAAAAAAGAGAGCAAGTTCTCTTTTTCCTCTACGGGAGTCTCAATTTTCTCGTCATGTTCCTCGTTGGGCTGGTTTTCGACGAGAAACACGTTGGTGTGTATGCTTAGAAACCCGCGCACCTTCGGTAAAAGTAGCTTTGTAATGGAAATAGCACATTTGTCAAGCTGTAACAGACTGAAAAGTGCAAATGTCTCTCACCAAACTTTTACCTAACATGCAGTAACATGAGATTAGCAAAAGCAGGGTTGTGCCAGTGGAATCGAACTTCCCCCGCCGTTGTATGTGTTGAAGTCACCGCGTTTGAGAACAAGGAGATTTGGTCTTGACAGTGTGTACGCAAAGACAGCTTGTCAAGTTTCTCGACAAACCTAACAAGGAACTCGTCGAGGAAAACGATATGTTTTTCCCCGACGAGTTCCTCGGTCGTGTGTACAAGGCCTGGCTGGGCAAAACTGTGGGACTGGCTGTTGAATGTTAGCAATACATTTTAAAGGCCCTCCACAATATTTACCTTTACCATTTGTGTTTTATTTCCTTGTTCATGCAGTTAAGTACATGTACTGGCTAAATCTAGCAGGTGAGCTGAGAGTAGATAAAGGCATGCTAGAATGACTTACTGTACAAGGGTCTCTGTAGCTTAAAAACATGCATCAATACTTTGTTTTACTGCAGTTATTCTTCACAAACCAATAGAAACACAGTATAAAAACACTCCAGGCACCACTATCAATAATACATTGCAATTTAAATTTAGTTGGCAAAAATCCTAAAATAAAGTTGGTAGCAAAAAAAGTATGCATTAAAATGTGTTGGGTAGCTTAAAAAATCTCAGATTAGGTTGCGCCACAAAAACAAGAAAATTATTCCCGTTTCTGGTAATCCCCTTTTAGGTGCAATAAACAGGACCTCCCCCCCCCCCTTCTATGCCCCATCATAATAGGAATAATTAAGAAGAATCCCGAGGACCACATATTTTTTGGATCTTTGTGAAATATTGTGAAAGCTATAGTATTATGCCCTATTTTAATTTAGAACCAATGCAACAGTATTGTATAAATAATGCCTGAATCTCATTTTTATTGATATACTATTAAGTTAGTAATAAATACTGATTCAGTATTACTGATGTTCTTTTCTGTACAGTTTTATATTTCAAGGGTCAGGTGAAACATATTTCTTTATATTACATATAAATAAAAAAACAAAAATATGCTGATAAAAATGTAAAGAATCATTGGTAAAAATTAAACAAAAGTCAAATTTATTATGATTATTTTCAATGCATTTATTAGAGAATGATATATTAATCTCTTAGTTATTGTATGGCTTAAATAATAGATAAGCATACCATTTTCCAATTAAATTAATGTAATAAATAAAAAGTAAGCCATATATATTTAATTCATTAATGAGAATGCAAATTATTAACAAAATTAACATTATTGTTGTTAAAAGTACTATATCGCACTTTCTGACCCAGGGAATAGCAATGCAATTATAGATAGGAGATCATAGGAGATTTAAAAACACATTTTTGCCATTTAGAATTTTAGTATGTATGAAAAACAGTTTTCTTCTGGACGAAAGGCAGATTGAAGTCTTTCATGCATGAGTTCTGGCATGAAACAAAAATAGGAAAGACCATTTAAAAAAAATAGCACCCTCCAAGGTAGGTTGCTAGGATGATAGGTTCATTAATTATTTTTGACTCCTATGTAATCATTGGAGCAGTTATTAATTCCTTTGGGCTGTTTGATTGCCCCCCCCCCCCCACTTCATTCTGGAGGCTTCCAGAACAGTGAGTGCTGATAGAGGCAGGTGGGCAGCTTGAATATTAAGTGTTCATCAGGCAATCCATTTAGCATGCTTAAGCCAATTCCTAGGGAGTCGTGCCCAGTAGGTGGCTGGCGAGAACATAAATAGTCGGGTGCAGCCCTGGTTCTTGTCCTGCTGGAGAAGTTCCCAGCCTCAGGGGCTTTAGCTGGAATCTGCTGATGTTCAAGTACAGCTGATGTTCATCATGGTCCCTATTATAGTTGAGCTAGGGGATTTCTAATCACTTCTAGAACTAAGGATTTGGTTTGGAGGACCCAATGAAGACTGCTAAGACTAAGGCCACGTACACACGATCTGTTAAACCGATTAGAAAGGTCTGATGGACCGTTTTCATCTGTCAAAACCGATTGTGTGTGGGTGCCATCGGTTATTTAACCATCGGTAAAAAGAAAGCCAACTTGCTTTAAATTTAACCGATGGATTCCTAACCGATAGGTCAAAACCGATCGTTAGTAGGCACGAACCATCGGTTAAAAATCCACACATGCTCAGAATCAAGTTGACGCATGCTTGGAAGCATTGAACTTCATTTTTTTCAGCACGTCGTTGTGTTTTACGTCACCGCGTTCTGACACGATCGTTTTTTTAACTGATGGTGTGTGGGCAGGACGGACCATCAGTCATCTTCATCGGTTAACCGATTAAAACGGTCCATCAGACCGTTCTCATCGGATGGACCAATCGTGTGTACGCGGCATAAGAAAGATTTGTTTTGGAGGACCCACTGAAGACTGAAGACTAAGACTGCTCTTACAGGGTCTCAGATCTGGCCTTTCCCTGGGTTACTGGTGCAACCGGTTCCTGACCAGCTCAGGAATTCCTGTGCTGGCTTGTCTGCCCAGCACTGCTGCAAAAATAGCTCTCCTGGGCGAAATCCCATATGGGTACAGCATTGCCCAGGTGAGCTGCCGGAAGTGCCCTAGCGCGCCCGCTGTACAGCAGGGGTTAGGATGCGTGTGGCCGGCAGCGATTGTGTGCACGTGAGCCAGCACAGGGATTTGTGTGTGTAAACACACAAATCCTTGTGCTGTCAGGGGAGAGGAGACAGATTGTGTGTTCCTACTAAGTTGTAACAAGAATATGTCTTTTCCCCTAGTCAGTCCTATCCCCTCACAGTTAAAACACACTAAGGGGAACACACATTTAACCCATTGATCACCCCTAGTGTTAACCCCTTCCCTGCCAGTAACATTTACACAGTAATCAGTGCATTTTTATAACACTGATTGCTGTATAAATGTCAATTGTCCCAAAAATGTGTCAAAAGTGTCCGATCACCGTCATTACTAGTAAAAAAAAAAAATACCATAAATCTTTCCCATAGTTTGTAGATGCTATAACCTTTGCGCAAACCAATTACTATAAGCTTATTGCAATTGTTTTACCAAAAATATGTAGAAGAATACATATTGGCCTAAACTGATTAAGGTTTTTTTTATTTTTATTGGGGATATTTATCATAGCAAAAAGTAAAAAATATATATTTTTTTCAAAATTGACAATCTTTTTTTTGTTTATAGTGCAATAAAAAATGCAGGCACCCCCCTTGCAGGCTGTGGCTCTGGTGGTGGGAATGTGGCAGGAGGAGGAGGAGAAAGATGGGCCAGATCACAGATATGTGTGGCCTCTGTCAGCTGGCCCCTCATTGCCCTGTGAAGTAGACTGGCAAAAAGCTCCTCAGAGAGGTAACGTTGTCCCTCCTCAATCTTCTGCAGCTTATCTGCCAGGTAGCAACTGTAGGCCTCTACAGGGTTGCGGGGGGCCCTCATTATGGCAGCTGCATCCCTGATGATTTTAAGTGACTCCTCCTCCACTTGCGTCATCCGCTTGGGTCTTTTGGCTCTGACATGGAGGGGAGACACCTGGGACTGGTTGCTGCCACTTGGCTTGGGCACCTGCTGAGTGCCACTTGGCCCAGCCTCCTCCTGTCTGCCACTCACACCTTCCTCCTCCTGTCTGCCACATTCCAGAGCCTCGTCCTCCTGGCTTAGCTCTTCCTGTGTATAAAAAAGGGACAAAGTTTTAGTTTTTGCTTCATCAATCACACAAATTTTTAAGCTCATTTGAATGTTAAAGAAATAGAAAAGACTCTCATTCTGACCCCAGCAGTTTGCATCCCTATCACAATCATTTCTGGACACTACTGTTCTTTTTTTTTTAAATTCTTTCATTTAGGATAAAAAACAACTAGTTCCCAACAATAATTCTAGGCCAATAAATATGTTGTAAACTACTATACCTGGCTAAAGATGTGGAGATCTGGCTCTTCCAGCTCAGGTTGCTCCTCGTCACCGTCTGCAGGGGTGGAGGGAAGGGCGGAAGGAACGCTGGAGGGAAGGGTGGAATGAACGCTGGAGGGAAGGCTGGAGGGAAGACTCGAAAGTTATTCCCTGGCTTCAATCTGGTCATCCAGAAATCGCAGGTGTTTGAAGTACCACAGCTTGAGCACATGCACTTGGTCTGCTGCTGCTCCTGATCTCTGTAAAGCGCAGACCTCTTTGTACTGCTTCTTTTATGAGCTCCTCAGATTATTTATTTTATTGTTCATCATATTATAATCTGCCTCTGAGATCCACGTCTCCATATATTCTGCTAATTCTAAAATGTTTGCCCTTCATACCACACTATTGTGGTAAAGAGTGTTCTTAACCTCCCACAGGTTTCAGAGTTCTTGATATTTTTCTATTAATTTAAGCAGTATATCTGGTTGCCTTAATTTATCCATTATTTCTACAAGGTAAACCAAAAGACATAAACACTATGTCAGCTTAAATTGTCCTAATCTTATCACAACATAGGCCTTTATACACAGTGTAAAGGACTGCCTAGCTCTGCCCTATTGTTGTATACCGATAACTCACCTGCAAACCCTGTGTTTACATGTAAATAACCGTCATTCATATGTAAAAGTAATGAGAGCATTCATATGTAAATAAAGGCAGCATTCATATGTATGTCATGCCCCTCTGCAGTGAAGATATGATACACTGTAACCTCTATCAACCAATCAGTGTGCAGCATTATACTGTACAGTAATCTCTAGCAAGCAGTCAGATACAAGTAGTAATGATACACTGTAACCTCTGGCAACCAATTACAATCCCTGCCTGATCTGATACACAGTAAACTGTTTTTAAGTCTCGCTGATATACATATTGTATGTCTCAGAGCAGATGGAGAGCAAAATTGCATGAGGGCCCCATGATTTTTTTTTTGTCCAGGGGCAAATCAACATTAAAGACAGCCCTGCCTTTTATTATGAATCAGTATAGGCCACTGATGGCCCCAGTTTCATTTTTACCTTTGTTTCAGTCGTTCGGCACTTCTGTTCGTCCTTACTCCGTGCACCCAACGTAGTCATGTCGTTCTCATTATATAACCTATGAATGCATGAAACTCTGCCCGCGTCCCCCGCCCATGACAGTCTTTTTCCTCTATTCTTAGCCCCTTCTCGTTCTGCGCACAGTGGGAGACGACGACATGGCGTTGACCCCGTACCGATGAGGAAAGCCTAAAAGGCCTGAATGTCCCGATTTAGGCCTAAACGATACAAGGCAACTAATATGTCAATTGATGAGATGGTGGAGATGGTGGACATACTGTGGAGGAAAGATTATGATGGCGATCATGGACCTTACAACACCCCAATCCGAGGATGTCAAAAATAATGGACAAAGTGGCGAGGAGTCTTTACCACACATTTGGGGTCAAAAGATCCAAGGAGCAGCTCCGTAAAAGGTAGTCTGACCTTAAACTGAAGGAGCCAGAACTGTATAGGAAGATCAAGAAAAGTCTTGTCAAAAGTAAGTATTTTTCATGTGTTATTCCTAATTGTATTATTATTATTATTATTATTGCATGTTTTTTCTCCATGTGCCTGGATTGCCTGGTAGTACTTTTGAAAATGTAAACTTTCAGGTTAGTGGCCAAAGTTTATTATCGTTCGTAGTAAACATCGTTCATCAAAAATACAATGTTTTCCACAGATCCAGGTAAACCACATGTGGTCATGCCTATTTGTTTTAAAACAACGTTTACAAACATAGTTGTCTAGATGATGTGTTTGTTACTAGAATGTGAAATGGAAACATGATTTAGTATAAAGGAGAGCACACTCAGCAGCTGGTTACACATCTGTACTCAGGATTAGGCATGTGCATTTCGTTTCGTTCCGAATCGAAATTCGGACGAATTTTCCATTATTCGGACATTCGGATGCATACGAATTCCCGAATTGCTATTTTAACCAAAAAAGTTCGACCGTTTTCGGAATTCGTTCATTTTCGACCGAATTTCGAAAAAAAAAAAAAAAAAGTCGAAATCGATTTTTTTTTTTTCGAATTCCGAATCGAATACCCGCGGACTAAATTCGATCGGAATTCGAAAAAAAAAAAAAAAAAAAAATATTTTCGCATTTTATTCGAAAAAAATTCTATTCGAAAAGAGACTATTTGTTTTCTAATCTGGTTGAAATATTTTCGATTTTGACAGTTTTTTTTCGAAATTCGGTCGAAAACGAACGAATTCGAAAAACGGTCGAAATATTTTCGATTTCGACCGTATTTTTCGAAATTCGGTCGAAAACGAACGAATTCCGAAAACGAATTCAACACATGTAACGAACCTAACTTAACGAAATTTATTAAATGACGAATTGAAACGAAACGAAACAAAACAAATTTTTCACTTTTGCACATGCCTACTCAGGATCACCTGTGTGGCCCACCAGAAAAACCTTTTTAGGGTGTCACACACAGGTGCTACCATGGATACTTTGGGGTGCCTCCATCTGTGTCACTTTGACAAAAAAACATCAGTATTCCAGCTTTGTGAAAATCCCCAAATCTCGTGTTCATTTTGGGACTGTGCCAAAACAGACAATTGTACCCCACTTCCAAGCAATGTTTTAAATTTCTGCCCTCCAATATCTATGTGCTGAGTATACCCTTTGTTTCATTTTCTTAGGACATATAAGGGCATAGAAGACTGGGAGGACACCAATCGGAGGAGGCTAGGAAGCACAGACCACAGAAAGAACTGAGGGAACCCCAACCTCAGCATGTGGATGAAGGAGAGGTGGAGGAAGTATATGTGGAGGAAGCAGAGGTGGAGGAAGGAGAGGTGAAGAAAGGAGAGGTGGAGGAAGCAGAGGTGGGGATTATCATCACAACAGGTCAGTGTCTGTCACCACAGCTTCAGGTAAAGAGATGTAGGCCTGCATATTTATAATACCGTTTTTATTTCTTTATAGGGGATGAACATGGTGGTGTTGCAGAAAAGACTACTCCTTGCTCTATATTCCATGCTTATCTGTTATACACATTTAGATATGTTACAAATATGTATGAAGGTAACATTACCCATATCATAGTGTGTTATGTTTACCAAGTATATTCTATTTCTATTCATTATTTTTTCATCAGAATTATTACCATCATATTTTTTCACCTATAGATTATTGTATACACCTCCTTGTCCCTGAGGAAGCCTGAACGGGCGAAACATGTTGGACCTGCTGTATATACCTTTAATCCATTTTCATCTATGGTGAAATTTAATCTCAAATATGATCTCCCTTTCTAGTTTAGTTTGTATGAAATGTGTTAAATTATTAAAACTATATATTTTACTTATACAAGTTGTGTCCGTAATCCTTGATCTGTGGTTTCAGAGTGTCTACATTTTTTGATTACTACCCTATCATACCCAATTAGTGTTCGTACAGTCCCATGCCCCATCCCTTTATTGGGAATTTATGTCTATTTTCTATCAGGGACGGTAATGCTTCTTGGTTAACATTATCTATCATAATTTTTTCTCTCGGTGCTTGCTCTATATATACACTCTTTTCTATACTCCTTTCTCAAGTGCTAGTGCACAAATCTTTATACAAGAAATCATGGAATGTAGTAGTGAAATGAACATTATGAGGAATAGGATTAATGTGATTGAACAAAAATTTAAAAACATTATTGACATTTTGGGTGAAATAGTAGACGCCACTTCACGGGTGCTTTGGGGGCCAAGCCAGTAGCGCCAGTGTCCAGGCCAGTCATTGATGATGTTTGAAGAAAGTCTGGCCTCAGGCCCAACAATTGTAAGATATGAAGAAGAATGTCTGCGAAAAAAGTTATGAAGTATGCAGCAGGTGAACACAATGTGATTCAGTTTGTATTCTGCCATGTGTATGGCTGTCAGGAACAGGTGTAACCAGCTGGTCATTATCCCGAAGGTATTCTCAACAACCCTCCGGGCTCTGGCCAACCGGTGAGGGTCCTCCGGGGTGAGGGTCCTCTGGGCAATGGCCGAATCAGGTGTGGTCCCAGCCCGAAAGCTTCACCTGCAATAAAAATGAACAGCGTTATCTGCATCAGGTGGCAGTGCCAGGCCACCAGTCTGCAGACGTTGGGCAAACTCGATCTGTGCAAATACTCCGCCATCGAACATCTGGCCATTCTTCCCCACGTCCACATACATAAACTCGCCATTAACACAATACTATTAAAACCTTTATAGTTATAATAGTACGAACCCGAACGGGGTGGTGGCACTATGCGGACGTGTTTCCCATCGATTGCCCCTCCGCAGAAAAGTCCCACCGCTCGGCAAAATGGGATGCCACCGTCTGTCATTCCTGTGGTGATGAAGGAAACTGTGGAGTCAAACAAGAAAAATTAATAGTACTTTTGCAGTGCAAATAGGATTACAAAAATACATTCTTGTCCAACATCAGTACAACATGTATTTGGATGAGTATTTAAAGCCAAAAATATAAGGCCCACTTATCAGATTCCTTACCCCCTCTGATGGCCCATTGTAAACATTTAAGTGGGGGGGATTCTAGCTGAGTTTGGGCCCTCCAAAAAAAGCCTCTAGCACTCTGCCTGAATTGAATGAAAAACAATACATTGGACACATTTTAGGGGGGGGGGGGTTTCTAGCTGAGTTTGGGCCCTCCAAAAAAAGCCTCTAGCACTCTGCCTAAATTGAATGAAAACAATAGATTTGGAGACATTTTAGGGGGCGGGGATTCTAGCTGAGTTTGGGTCCTCCAAAAAAAGCATTTAGCCCTCTGCCTAAATTGAATGAAAAACAATTCATTTGGACACATTTTAGGGGGCGGGGATTCTAGCTGAGTTTGGGCCCTCCAATAAAAGCCTCTAGCTCTCTGCCTGATTTGAATGAAAAACAATACATTTGGAGACATTTTAGGGGGGGGGGGGGGATTCTAGCTGAGTTTGGGCCCTCCAAAAAATAGCCTTTAGCCCTCTGCCTAAATTGAATGAAAAACAATCCATTTGGACACATTTTAGGGGGGGGGGTGAATTCTAGCTGAGTTTGGGCCCTCCAAAAAAAGCCTCTAGCACTCTGCCTAAATTCAATGAAAAACAATACATTTGGACACATTTTAGGGGGGGGGGGGTTCTAGTTAAGTTTGGGCCCTCCAAAAAAAAGCCTTTAGCCCTCTGCCTAAATTGAATTAAATACAATACATTTGGACACATTTTAGGGGGGATTCTAGTTGAGCTTGGGCCCTCCAATAAAAGCCTCTAGCACTCTGCCTAAATTGAATGAAAAACAATACATTTAGAGGGGGGGGGTTCTAGCTGAGTTTGGGCCCTCAAAAAAAAAGCCTCTAGCACTCTGCCTAAATTGAATGAAAGACAATACATTTGGACACATTTTAGGGGGGGGGGGGGTGTCAGAACTACAATGGAACAGACAAAATACATTGTTAACAGACTAGGCTAGGTGTGTTTGGGCCAAGGATAACATGCTGGAGATGTTAGTGAAGGGAAATAATCATGTAGGCCAAAAAAATAACATTAAAAGCTTACAGCAGGGATCCTCAAACTACGGCCCTCCAGCTGTGTCGGAACTACAAGTCCCATGAGGCATTGTAAAACTCTGACATTCACAGACATGACTAGGGCATGATGGGAATTGTAGTTCCTGAACAGCTGGAGGGCCGTAGTTTGAGGACCCATGGCTTACAGCATGCATGGGGACAAAGGAGACATTCATAACATATTATAATCATGGTAATTAGGGAAGGATGAAAGAAATACAATACATTAACATACATTAAATACATAGAATGTGATGTTAAAGGAGAAAACTTACCTTAATATAGTCCTTCTGCATGACTTGTATGATGGCAGAACACGTTTTAGGGATTATGATCCCAAGAGCCTGAGGGGAGAGGCCTGTCGAGAACTTGAGGTCCTGCAAGCTTCTCCCAGTCGCCAGGTACCTCAACGTGGAAATGAGCCTTTGCTCGGCAGTGATGGTTTGGCGAATTACAGTGTCCTGCTTTGTGATATAGGGGGACAGCAAATCCAACAGACGGTGAAAAACGGGGTCCATCATACGGAGAAAATTCCTGAAGTTATTTTCCTGGATTTTCCGCAGCAGAGGCATGTGAGAGAATTGATCCTGCTGGTCAGAATGAAAAAAAAACTGGTATACACAAATGTGTCTACACAATCATCTCGCTGCTTAAGCAAATACAAATGAGCAGCCAACACCACAAAAATAGATCAATTTTGTAAGTAGAAATGCAAAGAAAAATAAAGTGTGGCACTAGAAATACATAAACTCAGTGAAGTAAGTTCAAAAATAAATGGCAAGCTTCAATTAATAAATGAACTAGAGTCCATAATACACATTCGACAACCAGGTGAAGGGAGGAGGAAACCAGTGAATGATAAATGATCCGTCCCAAAAATAGATTTGAATGTAATTCAGCTTACCAGAAGTTGAGACCTAATTAAGTTTACACTCATCAGGTCATACAGGCTTAGGGATCTATCCAGGGTCCACGTATCATCCAATGATGGAAAACACTGTTTACTTCATAGGAAGTCCTAGATGTCGTCTTCTTGTTGGGGCCACTTGAATGGTGCTAGTAGGAATCTCTCACAAGGTATCAAAATATACCAAAGAGTAGTACCAGGGAAAAAAAATTAGGTACACATAGCATGATACTGTATCAACTGATGAAATTTATTAAAGAGAAAAGTTTTCCACTCACATTTGAACAGAGGAAAAACAAGCGCTTAGCATGTAACTGGCAGTAGGGTCAGTGTCTTCTCCCGACACGTTTCGTTCAATAGAACATCGTCCTGGGGCACTGACCACTGCCTAATGACACCCAATATATAGAAAAGATGTCCCCTACCTTAATTACCGCTTCCAGTGTGGGGACACAGCGAAAAACGTACAGCACGGCCATTACTTCCGGGTTCTGGCAATATGGAGACCTCGGTGTGCGTTCCAAACCTCACTATGAAATCGAGACTGGACAGCAACATGATAGAGCATACGCTGTGTGGTCTGCGTGTGTACGATCCGGCGAAAAGATCTTATACCTGGAACGCAACGCTGGGAAGCGTGTGTTCCATATAGCACAACGGAAGAGCCACAAGCTGGGACGCAGCGCTCGAATATGAGCGTAGTGCGCAACGTCAAATTGAGTCATGTGACACTCACTCTACCATATACGGTCTGGAATATCCAAGGCTGGGGACATCTAGGGGAAACAGACTAAAATGACACCTCAAATGGAACAGGAGACATAAAATGATCTTGAAAGGTGAACTTAGTCCATTAAAAAAACTCATCAAATGATTACATGGAAGATCAGTTAAAATTAATTAAAATACCACAAGGTAAACAGAGATGATATAAATAACAGTAAATATAATAATTAAAAATGCTAATAATATATTACAACAAATCCAAAAGTGAATAAATACATAGGCGTCAACATCCAATAATTTAAAATTTATAGAGAGTAAAATCTATATATATAAAATGTATCCAAATGAATGAGATCCTGGGTAAGAACTCATAAAATTAATGTAGCAAGGCTGGTAAAAGGGGGGGGGGGGGTAACAGTTAGACAAATGATTCTGCAACCTAGGACATTGGGTGATGGACCTAGGAGCGATTATTAAAAGCGTTAATGTCCCATTCCACGTTAAGTCCATGGGGCGTATATGTTTGTAATTCATATATCCAGTACGTCTCCAGTCTGGATACCCCTCTAGTTTTAGCTCCCCCTCGCCAAGGTGCTACATATTTATCTATAATTAAAAACTGAGTGCCAGTGGGATCACGACCATGACACTGTCTATAATGACGTGGTACTGTATGTTTTGTATCTCCACCGATGATCTTGGTGACGTGCTCACCTACCCGTCCGGAAAATGGTCTGATGGTGCGACCAACATATTGTTTCCCGCACAGGCAGGTGATTAAATACACAATGTGTGTGGTTGCACATGTGCAAAAAGACTTGATAGGGTAAACTTTACCCGTAATACGTGATTGGAATTCAAGTGATTTCAGCCTTCCGCAAGTATTATATGAACATACACTACATTTTTTACAGGGGTAATAACCCTTCATGTTTTGAAAAAACATGGGTTAAATGGGGGGGGGTTAACTACATTAGGAGCAACTCTGTTTCTCAATGTAGGAGCCCCTCTAAAAATAACCTTGGCCTTGTCAGTCAATTGATGCAACATGATATGCTTCAGCCTCAAGTACCAGTGGATCGTAACCCTTATCAACAAATCTCTGCTTAAGCATAAATGCTTGTGTGAGATAAGTATCGGTGCTTGTGCAGTTCCTGCGTAACCAGAGGAACTGGCTCTTTGGCACAGAATTAAGCCACGATTTATGGTGGCAATTGTCAACTGGGATGAAACTGTTCCTGTCCGTGGATTTGAAATGGGTCTGGAATTTGAACTCTCGGGATTCAATTGCTATCTCCAAATCCAGAAAGTTCACTTTAGTAGGGCTGGAATCAAAAGCGAACCTAATGCCACGATTGTTATCATTCAAAGAGATGAAGAATTCTCCCAAAGCCTCGGGAGAGCCATCCCATAGGAGGAGGACGTCATCTATATACCTGGCCCAAAGAACCAGGTCAGAATGAACTTTAAACAGAATGCACCGAAGAACAGCAAGGCCTATAAAGAATGCCTTGAAACCCAGAAAATGAGCGGACAGGAACGCACTGCAAAACAGATACGACCTGACTACAAGCGCTGAAAGACAGATACGAACCCAGAAGCACAAACTGAACACCAGAAAACTATCTAAAAAGCACAGAGACTGAAAAGCACGAATCGGTTCTCACCAAACTTTTACTAACACGCGGTAACACAAAATCAGCAAAAGCAGCCCAAAGGGTGGCACTGTTTGATTTGAACTTCCCCTTTATAGTGCGGTCATACGTGTTGTACGTCACCGCGTTTGGACACAATCTGATTTTTGACCGATGGTGTGTAGGCAAGACTGATGAAAGTCAGCTTCATCGAATATATGATGAAAAAATCCATCGGATTAGATTCCATCAGATATCCGATCGTGTGTACGAGGCATAAGTGTGATGTATAGTTTTCACTATTGGATCACAAATATAGCAGCCACTTAAAGGTAAAATTGGTATATAAAAACAATATTTAAGAAACATATAGATAGATCTTGCTTAAAAAAAAAATTGCATAAAGCACAGGGCGACTACCGCTGTGAATGCCAATATAGCAGTGTACCAATGTCCCAATAATATGTAAGTAGGAATAGAACTGGGCTAATAAAGGTGGATTTGTTTGACGGTTTGTTAACATGATACTATAATATCGGCATATTATTCACAGTGCATACATAGGAAAAATATCATAAAAGTTAATACTAGTGCATGTATGTTAATGAAACATAAATCATACAGCACCATAAATTGTATATGAAAAAAACTTTTAGATCCTTAGAGTTGCATTGAATATGCGGAATGATGGAGGTTGCTATTACTTAACATGTTTCGTGCTGAAAAAACGCTTCATCAGGAGCATAATGGTAAATACGGTCAGTCTCAGCAGGAATGTATGAAACAAACCATCGAGAGTAGTCAAATGGCATATATGGTGATGTTACCTGGCCTGCCTGGTGGTAGGCTAATGACAGGTAATTTAAAACATCAGAATATATGCATGTAGAAAACCAATGGTGCTGCTGCTATGTCTCAGCCAATCAGGAAAGGGGATTTTCGGACGGCTGGGATACTTGTGGATATCACTAGACAGAAAGGGACCTCAGGCAAGTATTGGGGGGCTGCACCAAGAAGGCTTTTTATATTAATGCACAGAATGCAATAAAACTATTTAAAAACATGTATGCCTTTAAAACCCCTTTAAAAATCATGTTGCATTCAGAAAATTGTTTCATGTTGGAGTCACAATTTCTCATGCTTTTATTAAGCTACAAAAGTGTGATTGGATATTGCAAAGTGAATTTTTACCACATTCACTGAGTTAAGGGAACATTCCCTTGCAAAATTAACAGCCTACAGTAATTGTCCTTAGTAAATCAACCCAATTAAGTCCTGTGCAGCCCTTTACTTAACAGTCTAAGTTTAAAATAAATTATAATAAATGTATAATAGTTGACTAATATATGCAAACCATTTGGTGTTTGCCAAGTGAAAAAAAAGTAATTTTTAGCTGTGAATGAGGCAGACAAGGATGTGATTCTCTGAAATACTGTATTTCTCAATCATACTGTTAAAACAACACTTTTACATTTAGATGATCTATTTTTTTTTTCCTGAAAAAAGAAAGGAGATGTGTTTCTTGTTTGGGTGCTCCATCATCCTGACAGTCCTGGGAAAATATGCTCCAACCAGCTGCCTTATATTATAGTTGAATACTCAAGCTCCAAATAGTTGTATCAATCCCGGTTTGTCAGGGTCTGTTGTCCAGAGATCAGTGCCAGCCAAGATTCAATGAGACCCCATTATATCTGTATGGAAACTCTGACTTCTCCATACAATTAAAGTGTGTTTAGTGGCAGGTGGCAGGGTAGAAAGCCAGGCTGCTGACCCTAGAAATAAGCGTTGACATTTTTAGAAGCTGATATACATTCATCTCTCCAGTGGTTTATATATAGATCTAAAATCCTCTAGACAAAGCTGAAAAAGCTCAGACATCAAGTGCATTAACAACATCAAGTGCAGTAAAGGCATGTCCATACCGATATATGCTTTTAAGCAGTGAAGTCTCTGGTTGACTTGAGCTTCACATATATTGTGTTGTTTTATTTGGTAGTTGGAAAATGCACTTACAAAGTTATTTCTCAGAGTGACATATAAATCATTGTAATACAGTTTTATAGTTATTTTTGTTTGAATAGCAAGTATTGTAGATTTTAGTGAGAAAGAGATTTATTTTTCTTAACTGAGTGATAATGCTGACCATCCCATTGTCCAAATAATTTAAATCACTTTCTCTGGAACCTTTAAATATAGTTATAAATGAGTATAATTGTTACTCCAGAGACATTTTCCCTCATCTAAACTCACTATTCTGAAAACGTTTGTTTTATTTTGCTTTTTATTGCTTGCCTGATAACTGCTCATTACCTGTTATCTGTTAATAGTTATATATATATATATATATATATATATATATATATATATATATATATATATATATATATATTAGGGCTGTTATTCGATTAATCAACTAATTTTGATTAACTATAAAGCACATACAGATCCAACTACTTTTAGCTGATCTCCTTGCAGGCTGATTCGCAGTGCAGCTACCAACCATGGATGGATAGCAGGATACAAAATTGCTCTAGAGATAAAATCGATGTAAAATCATGTAACTAAGTATGATATTGGTATAAAAATGTGTACAACGATAGCACTGCTGAATCCAGATAAGGAGATGTAAACATCAGTTCGTTGGCATGTAGATATCCCGTGAAGGGAACTATCACAACTCCCAGTTGATGACTGTAGAATCCCAGGGTGATAAAGGGAAGTGATAGAGGGAAGTGTAACAGCCCTTGCGTGTGGCAGATAGCAAGGTTCCGTCAGCATGCACAGCAAAGGAGCCCTTCAGATGGACACGGTAAGCCCCGCCGGTGTCTGTGACGTCACCGGATCTGCGACAAAACTCCCTGAAGGCCTGGAAGCTGACGGAGAGGTGAGTACCAATCAAAAGAATTTTGATCGATCAAAAAAATTAAAGATTAATCGATGAATTTATATTTAATTTCCACAGCAATGATATATACTGTATATATATATATATATATATATATATATATATATATATATATATATATACATACCTCTCAACTTTTTGAGATGGGAATGAGGGACACCTATCACCAAAAGTATGTATGCAGGCATAGGACACACCCCTTTGCCATGCCCACTTAAAGGAGAATTGTACAAAAAAAGAAGATTGGTTAAACTCACCAGTTTTTTAAAATCCATACTTTTTGCTAGAAAATTACTTAGAACCCCCAAACATTATATATATATTTTTAGCAGAGAATCTAGAGAATAAAATGGTGATTTTTTTATATTTTATGTCACAAGGTATTTGTGCAGCCGTGTTTTAAACACAACTTTTTTGGAAAAATTTACTTTCATGAATTAAAAAAAAAATTAAAAGTAAAGTTAGCCCAAATTTTTTGTATAATGTGAAAGATGATGTTACGCCGAGTAAATAGATACCAAACATGTCATGCTTTATAATTGCAGGCACTCATGGAATGGTGACAAACTACAGTACCTAAAAATCTCCATAGGCGATGCTTTCATTTTTTTTTACGGTTATCAGGTTAGAGTTACAGAGGAGGTCTATGGCTAGAATTATTGCTCTCACTCTGACATCTGTGATTTGAACACTGTTTACTTATGCGATGCGACTTCTGTATGCGTTTGCTTTGCTCTGCGAGCTCGCGGGGACAGGAAAAACATTCTTTCTTATTTATTTTATTTATTTTTATACTATAAAATTGTGTTTAAAAAAAAATGTGATCACTTTTATTGCTGTCACAAGGAATGTAAGCATTCCTTGTGACAGTAATAAGTGGTGACAGGTACTCTTTATGGAGGGATCGGGGGTCTAAAAGACCCCCGATCCCTCATTTTCACTTCAAAGTATTCAGATGGCCGAAAACGGCGATTCTGAATACTTTTTTTAAATCCGGTACCATTGCCAGCCAAGTAACCCAGAACGTCATGACGTCGCTTCCGTGTTTACATTGAAGAGACTGAATCAAAGCCGTTTGCGGCTTCGATTCAGTCTCTCACTAGGTGTCGGAGGTGGCGCATTGAGGATCGGGTCTCCCACTTTTAGCCGCATTGGTTGTTATCTCTGGATAGTTAATCGCTGGCTCTAAAAAATGATACTGTGATGATGCCTGCAGCTGCATATGTGCGTACGCTCGGCGGGAGAGGGTTAACCTGTTTTTTGGAGTTTACAAATGCAGCAATTTAGAAATCAGATGAAAGGTTTAGTGCTGGAAAAAACTTTTTGATAGAAAAAAAAATGCATTTTATATACAACCATATAGATCAGGCCAAAATGAGAGACAGAGGGACATTTCTCCAAATCAGGGACAGTCCCTTGAAATCACTGACAGTTGATAAATATATATATATATATATATATATATATATATATATATATATATATATATATATATATATATTGTAATAGTGAGGGTCCCTGTCACCATGGAGACGCAGCAAAAATGGGCACACGGTCTGCATATAGCCAAATTGCAGAGCTGCAGAGCGTAAATTTAAAAAACAGAGAAAACTGCGCTGGCAGTTTTCTCATATTTTTTCTATTGCTACATGGGGCTCTATGGCTTGGAGATCCTTCAGAGATCTGGGTGGGACTGGATCTCCAACCTGTGTCCAGGTTTTGAAGACAGCCTGCAAGCTGCCTGCCCAGGTGCAGACAGCTCATTAAATGAAGGGCTGGGGAGAGCAGAGAGGGGAAGGAAGGTGAACAGTGGCTGTGACTGTCGCTGTGTCCCTGTGTTGGGACGGACGCTGTGTCCCTGTGTTGGGACGGACGCTGTGTGCGTTGAAGGACTTTGGGGCCTTGTGCATCCAGGACCGTGGGTCTGGTGGAGCGGATGGTTTGAGGAACCGTTACCTATAACAGCAGTGCTGTTGAAGAGTAGCCAGGTGGGCTGGAATTTTCATTTATCTTTGGATGTCGTTTAAACCCCTGCGTGGGATTCCTGTGAATGGACTTTTTTGTTTATCTCCTTTTAATAAACGTGGGCTACCAGGCCCTTAACGCTAATTGCCTGTTTGCTGTGGACTCACTACACCAAAACGCATCTGCCAGAAGAGTTAAACCCCCAACGTTTACAATATATATATATATATGTATATATATATATATATATATATATATATATATATATATATATATATATATATACTTATTTATTTATTTATTTATTATGTAGCTATGCCAGCCCATGCCACTGTATATTTTTTATTTTAAAATAATTTTATTGAATGATTAGAAATAATTTAACGAAAGTTCTCCCGCACAGGGGAGTAAAAAAAAAATATATAGTAACAAACATAGAAACAGCTGTTATCAAAGAGGATTTTCAGGGACAAACATCATCTGGGCAGTTCTGCCATGAGTGCAGAGGAAATTGCTGAGGCAATTATACTTGTAATAGAGATGTAAGGCACAGTGAATACTGATTTAAAAAGCCAGCAGTTGCCCCGAAACTCCGGCACCCCAAATGGGTTCAGACTGTGCCAGGGTATCGAGGCCTTCTGGCCTTCAGGTGTTGAATAATTCAAAGTGCACTCACAGGAGGTATTATAATAACCATTGATAACCTGCTAGGAAAAATACCCTCAAGTACATTAATTGATATGTGCAATGTTATTAACACTAACAACTTGTACCAAAAACAAACTAGTGCAATTGTGAGAGGAAGAGGGATTTTTGTTACGTTCATATCCCAACCTCCCTCCAGCAGGTGCTGATAGGAAAGATGGGAACAGGGATAGAAAAGAGGAGGGAGAGTTAGATAATTGAAGTAGAGAAGGGGAAAGGAGCAAGAAGGGGGTGGGTGGGTAAGGGTCCTGGCTTCAAGGAGAGCAAGAAGATGTAGGAAGACTTACTTCTGGAGGATCATCAGTGCGTAGGAATGGACCTGGGGTTAAAGGGAAACACCAATATATCGGGTCCAAGGTTCCCAAACTCGTTTAAAGTTCTCGAGTTTGTAAAAGATGGTTTTAGAGGTTTTTTCCTGATACATGATCCAGGAAATGTTTTGTTTGGTTAAATGGAAGAAAACCTATGGGGACTTCCAGGCCTGTGCTATTGTTAGTTTAGCTCCAATGAAGACCTAGTGGATCAGAATTTGGGTGTATTTTGGGAGTTTGCGAATTTTCTGGTTTAGGAAGGCTATTGCCACAGTACCAGTGACTTTGCAGATTAGGTTAAAAACGTTGTTCCAATAGCCTCAGATTCTGGGGCACTCCCATAAGGTATGGAGGAGAGATCCCAGGTGACCGCATCCCGTGAAGCAAAGGTGTGAGGACCGTGGATAAAATTTAGCTAGGCATGTTGGCACCAGGTACCAGCGGAAAATGACCTTGAGGTCTTCTTCAATTAAGGATATGTTGAAGATCCCCTTGATTGTGCTTGCAAAGTAAGAGTGTCAGGTGTCCAAGTCCCAATCAAACTCAAGGTCTCATTCCCAGCTCTGCGTGTCGCTTCCTCCAACGGTTCAGCTAAGGCTGAGTAGATCAGGGAGATTCCACCTCTCATATCCATGGCTGTGGAACACCATATGAGGAAGTTGATAGTAAAATTAGGGATACAGTAGCTTGTCTTTCCATTCCTATCCAGTCAGGTTTAGGGCCTCTGGAGTATATGGCTGAGAATTGGCTTAGTAATGCTGCTTGGTAGTACTACCAGTGATTGGGCAGTCCTAGACACCCTTTCCATATGGGTCTAAAGAGGGTCTTTTTAGGAAGTTTGTGATTTGATTTGCCCTATGTAAATCGGATTATCGATGACTGTAGATTATTGATGTAGCACTGACCCCCGCAGGAGCTGCTGATTAAATTTTGGGCCTGCACTCTAACTACAACCCCAATGATAAGGCTCAGT
Source organism: Rana kukunoris (assembly GCA_029574335.1). NCBI lineage: Eukaryota > Metazoa > Chordata > Amphibia > Anura > Ranidae > Rana > Rana kukunoris. Next base: position 377,558,912 of record CM056050.1, on the reverse strand, counting down.
CCCCTTTACACAGCTGTGGTGCAATACAATACAATACTGTACAATGTGATACCAGATACCTGTTTGTAACTTCAGGATCCACGAGCGGCACCTAGAGTGAATAAAGCAATACGCCACAACCCTGGTATGCTTAAACAGTAGTATTCTTTTACTGTTGATAATTGGCAAGTAAAGAAACACCAGTACATAAACTGTGCTATCCTCCTAACATGGGATGAGAGCACAATTAAAATTAAATCTATACAGCAATCAAATGGCAAACAGTATACCTGCAGGTATATGAATAAGAAAATAAAACTAAGCCTAGGAGCACCCCCTACTTTGTAAGGTAACCGTGAGATCTCACAAAAAAAACAAAACAGTCAGTTCTTGATCTTCTTTCTTCGCTAGCTAATAATGTTTCCCAAGTAATTTGTAATCCAAACAAAACGAGTAAACTTCCTGAAAAAGAAATGTCTCCGCAATGAGTGGGTTAACTGCCTTGGCCTTCTGGAGAGCGTCCCGAACAACTAGGCCTTCAACCTTCCTAAAGGCAACCCCTCCGCTTCTTCTTGGAAGTATGTAGTGAGGCCTGTGTGTTAGTCTAATGGCGTGTGAGGCATGACAAACTGTGGGCCGTAACCCACTCACCTAATTGGACACAGGCTCCGTACAGTCTCGCGACCTCCTCCCGTGGCTCCGTCTGCTGGATCAAACACCAGGCCAACTCTGCTGGGGGACTCCCGTCCTCCGATGCTCAATGGAAATGTCCGTGGGCCTTGCTGTTCGGTCCCGTCTCCTCACAGATCCTCTCCGGCTGCCCATGCGGTTCCAAAGGGACCTAAGATGGCTGCTCCCACTCCTTATATAGCAAATCCCAGCATGCACTGCGCAAGAAATTGTTCCTGGGTCTTTGATCAACTTCCTATTTACAAAGGTCAAATCTGAGAACCAATAGTCTTTCTTCAATATTTATCAGATAGTGGAACCCTTCTTGCATTAACAACAATTGGCCACTAGATGGCTCCAAACACTCAACAATCTCAATGTCCATGAATGCCATTTAGGGAATGCAATATACACATTTATGTACTATATATATACATCAGCGCTACACACTCCCCCTACTTTGTCTCTTTTGGTCCCCCAAAGAGGTCCAAATTGCTAATCCTATCTTGCATTCTAGTTTCTATACGTTCACACAAAACGGACAGAGGAGCTTCCCACCAATTGTCATACAGTGGGAAGCTATCCTGTGCACCCACAGCTGATACTACCATGTCTGGTACAGATGTGTCAAGGGGTGAGCTGGGGCTGTCCCTTACTAAATCAAGAGTAGAGGGACTAGGCAGTTCAAAGTTTCTTCTGCTCACAAACTGTGAGGCTTCAGAGCATTCGCCCAATGTGTCATAAGTCAGTCTGCGTGGTGGGCGAATGTCTCTCTTTGCTCTGGGCACTTTTGGAGTGTCCATTCCTTCTGGGCCAAGGTCATCATTCCGTTCAATGCTTAAGGGTGGGGAATGAATGGAAGCACTGGGCTCTCCTACAGAGTGAGTGGTCGGCACAAATTCCGGGGCCTCTGCCCTAAGAGTTCCATTATCATCCTCCTCTACCTCCGAAAGGACATCAGCATCTGTTTCTGAATCTTCAGGAAGCCACAGCCAGCTCATCTCCACTCCCTCATCCTCATCTATAGAAGGTGCAGGTTGGGACCTGGTTATTGGTCTACACACATCAGTGGGTGTAGATTCCTTCTCTGTGCTTGTCCTGACTGCCTCAGTGAGAGGTAAGAGGTGATTCCGGTGCCATGTTTTTACCGGCCCAGTTTTTCCTTCTGGCTTGATCTCATACACTGGGAGCCCTGGAAGTTTCCTGCACACAACAAATGGCTGTGATTTCCAGCGATCAGCCAACTTGTGTTTGCCTGGAATGCCTAAGTTCCTCAACAAGACCCGGTCACCTGGCTGAAGATCCTGGACTCTCACTTTCAGGTCAAAGTTCCTCTTGTTCCTCTCCCCCCTGGAATCCGAGGTGGCGTGAGCCTGCTCGTAAGCTGTCTTCAGGCTCCGCCGTAGTCTGTCCACATACCCTTTATGGGAGGCCTCGGAGGTGTGGTCCAAGGAGGAACCAAACGCCAGGTCCACTGGCAATCTTGCTTCACGGCCAAACATCAGTCGGTACGGGGAATATCCAGTGGCATCACTTTTGGTACTATTATAGGCATGGACTAATGCAGCAATGTGTTTACTCCAGTGAGGTTTTTGCTCGGCAGTCAAGGTCCCCAACATGTTCAAGAGAGTCCTGTTGAACCTTTCCGGTTGGGGGTCCCCTTGTGGGTGGTAAGGAGTAGTCCTGGACTTTTGTATGCCTAACAGATCCAACAGCCTTTTGATTAGTCTGCTCTCAAAGTCCCTTCCTTGGTCTGAATGTATGCGTTGAGGCAGGCCATAGTGTACGAAGAACTTTTCCACGAGAGTCTTTGCTACTGTGGTTGCTTGCTGATCCCTAGTAGGGAAAGCTTGAGCATAACGGGTGAAGTGATCTGTCACCACTAAGATGTCACCTTGCCCACTCAGATCGGATTCCAGACAAAGAAAGTCTATGCAAACCAGGTCCATTGGGCCCTGACTCTCTAAATGGCCCATTGGGGCAGCCCTCTGGGGCAATGTCTTCCGTTGGATGCATCTGAGGCAGGAGTGACAGTAGCTCTCCACTTCTTTTCTCATGTGAGGCCAGTAGAACCTATCTCTTACTAGTTGGAGAGTTCTCTCGGCTCCCAAGTGTCCATGGTGATCATGTAAAGCAATCAGTACCGTCTCTCTGTGTTTTTCAGGCAAGAGTAACTGCCACCTTGCTTCTGGATCATCAGAGGGGCCCCTTCGGTAGACCACCCCTTGCTGCAGCTGCAAATGATCCCATTCTCTCAATAACACCTGGGCTTCCCTCTCAGGACTCTTCCACAGTACATCAGGCTGTCGACATTCCAATGCTTCAAGCACCAGCCCACACAGTGGATCTCCCTGCTGATCTCTCCTGAGATCCTTCCTGGATAACTTGGGTAGGCCCTCCTGTGTGACCTGGGAGACGTTACAGTAGCACCTGGGTACTGCCGCTGAGGATACTCCTACTTCTTCAGCTCTGGCTCCACCTCTCTGGTACTGACTTGTGCCCTCCCATAGGGCCCTCACTCCTTCTGGAGTAAGCTGGGTCCATTCTTCCAAGGGGTCATGGGGTCTTCTTGACAGGGCATCCGCATCTCGGTTACCAACTCCTGGTCTGTACTTCAGGCTGAAGGTAAAGGCTGAGAGAGCAGCTAACCACCTGTGACCGGTGGCATCCAGCTTTGCAGTGGTGAGTAGATATGTGAGGGGGTTGTTGTCCGTCTTGACCACAAATTCAGCCCCGTAAAGGTAGTCCTTCAACTTGTCCACCACTGCCCATTTTAAAGCCAGAAATTCAAGCTTGTGAGTTGGATAGTTTCTTTCAGCAGGGGTCAGACTTCTACTCACATAGGCAACTGGCCGTAAGTGCTCTTCATGCTCCTGGTAAAGCACTCCCCCCAGCCCGTCGCGGCTGGCATCCACATGTAACTCATATGGTTTGGCAGGGTCTGCATAGGCCAACACTGGGGCAGTAGTAAGACTCCACTTCAGCCTCCTGCAGGCCTCTTCACATTCTGGAGTCCACTGATCCTGGATGGACTCTTTCTTCCTTCTAGACCCCTCTTTAGGCTTTTTCGGCTGACCCGCACTTTCACCAGCTTCTTCCTGCTTCTTTAAGAGTTCAGTGAGTGGGTGGGCTATTTTTGCGAATCCCTCTACGAATCTTCGGTAGTATGAGCAGAAACCCAAGAATGACCTGAGCTCAGTTACGTTGGTGGGCCTGGGCCAGGAAGTGACAGCTTCTAGTTTCTTGGGATCAGTTGCCACTCCTTCTTCAGACACAATGTGTCCCAGGTAACTCACCGAGGGTTGGTAGAACTGGCACTTCTCCATAGAGAGTTTCAGGCCTTCATCATGAAGTCTCTTCAAGACCTTCTCAAGGCGTTCTTCATGTTCCTCCAACGTCCTCCCAAAGACTATGACATCATCCAGGTATACCAGAACTTCAAGGAGATTCATGTCACCCACTGTCTTCTCCATCAACCTCTGGAAAGTTGCTGGGGCCCCAGTCAGGCCTTGCGGCATCCGGTTGAACTCAAAGAACCCAACTGGGGTGATGAAAGCGGTTTTTTCCTTGTCTTCAGGGCACATAGGAATCTGGTAATACCCACTCTTCAGGTCCAGTACGCTGAACCACTTTGCTCCTGACAGACTCTGTAAGGCATCCTCAATTCGGGGTGTGGTGTACTGGTCTGGGATGGTCCTCCGATTCAGGGTCCTGTAGTCAATGCACAGGCGTAGGGACCCATTCTTCTTCCTGACCACTACTATAGGGGAGGCGTAGGGACTCCTGGACTCTCGGATAATGCCCGTCCTCTTAAGTTCAGCCAATTGTTCCCTCAAGTCTTCCAGATCTCCTAGGGGGATCCGCCGGACCCTTTCCCGAAATGGCTTGTCTTCCTCCAGACGAATTCGATGGGTGGCACTCTTTGCCAATCCTACGTCAAATTCACTTTTCGAGAAGGCTGCTCTCCATCTCAGCAGTTGGGCTTTGGCCCTTTCCCGCCATGCAGGAGTAAGAGGCGTATTTTTTGGGCTGAACTCTTCTTCAGGGATTTCTGGGGCTGACCCTCCTTTCAAACCTCCTGGTTCGACTGGAACAGCCGGACTGACCTGTCCCAACAGTAGCCTGGCTGGCACTCTCACTGGCACTGTCGCTGTGTTGCGGACACTGACTGGAACTTTGCCGTGAGTTCTCTCCAATACTCTGGTGGGCAACACTTCAGTGATGAGTTCTAGTCCGTTTCTCCCCTCTTTGCGGTTTTCCAGGACAATGAAAGGGCCTGGTTTCTTCCAGCTCAATTTGACCGAGGCTTTTAGGCAGATTACTTCACCCGGCTGGACTATTTTCTCTCCTTTGTTCAGCAGCCAGATTTTTCCCACTCCCTCTTCAGGAGCCTTCTCCTCCTGTATAAGGTCTCGGTATGTCTGAGCCAACATGGGATGTATTTCAGTGGGGCGGGTATCCTTCTTAATTACCAGCGGTGCAAGTAGTCTCCTCACTAAGTCAGTGTTTGTCCCAATGATAAGAGAGCTCTTGTCAGCTCCTGGAGGACGAGGACACACTATGGCCAATGTGTCAAAGGTCTCCGTCTCTCCCACTGTACTTGGGTCGAAGGTGAGTCTGACTGGCAGGTAACCATCATATGGAAAGTTCTGAGTGCCCAAACCCCATATCTCCAACTCCTCCAATTTCCGTAGTGGCAGGTGCTTGAGATGCTTGTCATAGAAGTCCCTGTATAATAAGGTTACTTGGGCTCCAGTATCCAGCAGGGCTTTTGTGTAGATCCCTTCCACTTGGATGGGGACAATTGGGGAAGGTCCCACCAGCTTGGGAGGAAATCCACTGGTAGCTGTACCCTTAGCCTGCTTTGTGGCTCGGACTTTGGCCTTTGAGGGCCTCTTTTTCTTCTGCCCCGCCTTGTTGGTGGCTCCAGTGGGCCGTGGCACGTGAGTCGGTGTGGAGTTCGCTACTGCACCCGGGCGCCCAGTTGACTCCTTCACTGGGGCCCTCTGAAGTTTCCCTCCGACTGATGTGGGTTTTCCTCGGGTAGTGGGCTGGGGCACACTCGCCTGAAATGTCCCATCCCTCCGCATTTGAAACAGACTCTTTGTGTTTGTTTCGGAGGGCTGGTAATGGTGGTAGCTTTTGGGACCTTCCTTGGCATAACTCCTTCTGCCTTTAGTTTCACCAGCTCAGTCATCATCATGGCCATCATCTCCAGTATCTCCTTCTGGGTCTGCATAAGCCTCTCCAGCTCCGTCTGACTCGCGGGTGGGTGGTGTACAGATGAAAACCGTGATCCCTGGTCAACGGTTGCCGCCAGCACATTCAACTCCTGGGTGTCTGAGGGGACACCTACCTGCTGTATTTTAGCACTTGTGGTGTTTGAAGCTTGAAGCTTTCTCTGTTTCTGGTCTCTCTCAATCTCCATCTTATCCACTTCGTTCACTTTTTCAAGAAGGACCTCGTCTGGAGTTAAGGGATCTTCCAAGTACTGCTTCAAGTGGAGCTTGACATAGTCGCTCCTCAGCCCCGTGGTCACGGATCTCCGGAATTTCTTCTGTACCAGCTCAGCTCCAAATTGTTCCCCGCTCCCTCTCTCTCCTGAGGTAAACAGCAGGCGGTCCTTGAGTTCAATGGCCCGAAACAGAAAGTTCTGAGGAGTCTCTTTACTGTCCTGTGCAATATTTATCAGTTGGTGGAATAGCTCTGTGGCATCTTCCTCCTCATAGTAACTTTTTAGAATCCTCTTAAGCTGGTTCAAAGTCAAATCACTCTTTCTCTCTAACATGCCCCTAACACTTGAGCCTGGGCTGATGGCGTGGATCACAGCCTCTCTGATTTCCGATTCCAGATATCCTTTTTGTAGCCCCAGCTCTATTTGGTGTAGGAGGCCGGTGTAAGACAGTTTGCCCTTCTGTCCCTTTTCTCCTATCTGGCCATCAATGCGGAAATCCTTCCTAATAGTTACTTCTTGCAGATAGCCCCTGCTGCGTCTTCTTGGCTCCCTCCTTGGGTTTGGTGTCATCTGGCCAGCTCTCTTGTCTTCTGAGCCGACGCGCAGTCCATCCATGCGATCTGCTATGATGCTGGATGTCTCCTGAAACTTTTCCTGTATTTCACGGTATTGTCGCTGTAACTCAGCCAGTTGTTGTTCCGCCTGCCGCTGGGCGGCGGCTCCTGCGTTCCTGTCTAGGGGTTCTAACTGCTTTTTGCAGGGGTGTGTCAGGTGAAACACTGTCTTCTCGGACAATTTTATGGTGGCACCGTGGAAATTTTCAGGAACACCCCGTCCCCACTCTATCAGGGCATAGGTGCAATCAGTCCCAAAGTCTGGTTTCACTGCAACCACGTAGGCCTTTCTGTCTGGAGACAATGTCTGTACCACCTCTTTGATTTGCTTCTTCTCCCAGTAGCTCCCTGGGAGTTCAATGGCCACGCTTGCTTCTGAGCGTGTCCCTTCTGCTTCGCACCAACAGACTACTGTGATGGGGTCCATGGTGACCTCAAGGGGGGGGGTGGGTTTCTTGTAGAGTGACAGGATCCCGGTCCGAGCCCCCACGTGTAGCACTGACCCCCGCAGGAGCTGCTGATTAAATTTTGGGCCTGCACTCTAACTACAACCCCAATGATAAGGCTCAGTCCCCTTTACACAGCTGTGGTGCAATACAATACAATACTGTACAATGTGATACCAGATACCTGTTTGTAACTTCAGGATCCACGAGCGGCACCTAGAGTGAATAAAGCAATACGCCACAACCCTGGTATGCTTAAACAGTAGTATTCTTTTACTGTTGATAATTGGCAAGTAAAGAAACACCAGTACATAAACTGTGCTATCCTCCTAACATGGGATGAGAGCACAATTAAAATTAAATCTATACAGCAATCAAATGGCAAACAGTATACCTGCAGGTATATGAATAAGAAAATAAAACTAAGCCTAGGAGCTCCCCCTACTTTGTAAGGTAACCGTGAGATCTCACAAAAAAAACAAAACAGTCAGTTCTTGATCTTCTTTCTTCGCTAGCTAATAATGTTTCCCAAGTAATTTGTAATCCAAACAAAACGAGTAAACTTCCTGAAAAAGAAATGTCTCCGCAATGAGTGGGTTAACTGCCTTGGCCTTCTGGAGAGCGTCCCGAACAACTAGGCCTTCAACCTTCCTAAAGGCAACCCCTCCGCTTCTTCTTGGAAGTATGTAGTGAGGCCTGTGTGTTAGTCTAATGGCGTGTGAGGCATGACAAACTGTGGGCCGTAACCCACTCACCTAATTGGACACAGGCTCCGTACAGTCTCGCGACCTCCTCCCGTGGCTCCGTCTGCTGGATCAAACACCAGGCCAACTCTGCTGGGGGACTCCCGTCCTCCGATGCTCAATGGAAATGTCCGTGGGCCTTGCTGTTCGGTCCCGTCTCCTCACAGATCCTCTCCGGCTGCCCATGCGGTTCCAAAGGGACCTAAGATGGCTGCTCCCACTCCTTATATAGCAAATCCCAGCATGCACTGCGCAAGAAATTGTTCCTGGGTCTTTGATCAACTTCCTATTTACAAAGGTCAAATCTGAGAACCAATAGTCTTTCTTCAATATTTATCAGATAGTGGAACCCTTCTTGCATTAACAACAATTGGCCACTAGATGGCTCCAAACACTCAACAATCTCAATGTCCATGAATGCCATTTAGGGAATGCAATATACACATTTATGTACTATATATATACATCAGCGCTACATTGATATGGAGTTTGGGGACTGGTATCAGGAGAGAGCGGAAGAGGTATAGTAACCTTGGGAGGAGGGTAATCTTAATGGTGTTTACCCTTCCTAGACAGGACAATTTGTGTAGTGACCATTGATCAGGGTCATTTATAAGCTTCTTGAACATGGGTGGGTAGCTGTATTTATAAAGTTGGTCTATGTTGGTAGTCAGATGGATGCCCAGGTATGGGATGGAGGTGGTACTCCAAGAGAAGTTGAAATGGTTCTGTAGTCTATCGACTAGGGACAAGGGAGTAGAAACATTGAGGGTGACAGATTTAGATGTATTGACTTGCAAACCTGAGACCTGTCCAAATTTGTGAAGGAGTTGTAAGACATTAGGGGTTGCGATGAAATGGGAGGTTATGAAGAGGAGGACATAATCTGCCAAGAGTGCTCATTTGTGTATTGTAGAGCCACATTTGACTCTGTGGATGTCTGGGTGATCTCTGACAGAAATAACTAAAGTTTCTATTGCAATGGTGAAAAGGAGGGGGATAGTGGGCAACCCTGTCTAGTCCCCTTGGTGATAGGGAAAGGGTCTAAGACAGTGGTTCTCAACCTGTCTAGTGCCGTGACCCCTTGATAAAATTTCCCTAGTTGTGGGACCCCTAACGGTAAAATTATTTTCCTATCGTGGGTTGTCGGCACCCAAGGTAAGACAAGTAATTTGCGCCCAAAACCCACGGACATTTAGCGCTCCCTGAGTCCCTTCCACTTGTACAATATTAAAACCCCCTTATAGTACATTTTAGGATGTACCACTCTTTCTCTTTGTTCTCCTTTCTTTCCCTTTTATCTCTTCTTATCCTAATGTCTTGTTTGTTATCCACATGCCTCTCTAGAAGTCTTTCTTGTTCTTTCTCTTATTCTTTCTCTCCCTTTTTCTTTGTTCCTCCCCCTCTTTCCCTCTCCCTTCCATGTATTCTCTATTTTTATTCCTTCTCTTACTCCCTGGTGGGGAGTATAGAATCAGTGGCAGTGCTGGCAGGGAGTTGGGTTTAAGTGCCAGTGCTGGCAGGGAGTTGGGATCAGCCAACTTAGGTGCTCTTGATCAAGGTCATCTGCTGATCTGAGAACTGTAGTGGGGACTTTTAAAGACAACTCTAACCACAGGTAGAGATACTCACTGGGCCAGATTCAGGTAGATGGGAGCATCTTTGCTCTGGAGTAACGCTTCTCATTTACGTTACTCTGCCGAAATTTTAGGAGCAAGTGCTGTTATTCACAAAGCACTTGCTCCTAAAGTTGCAGCAGCGCATCGCAAATGAGCCGGCGGAATTCAAATTGGGCGGGTACGGGGCGTGTATTATTTAAACTAAGCGCGATCCCGCGGCGAACGTACTGCGCATGCGTCGAGTGTCAATACATCCCAGTGCGCATGCTCCAAATTCTGTCAGTGAACGTCAATGACGTCACATCCCCATTCATGAACGTTTTACGCAAACGACGCGAATTTTATTTTTCCCGACGTGATGACGACGGCTATACTTAACATAGGATACTCCACTAGGGGGCTGCTTTATCTTTACGTCGCGTATCGCTTACGGAAACGTCGGAAAGTCACTGCGTCGCGCCCGAAAACGATCGTGAATTTCCGATTCCCGCTGATTAACATATTTTTTCAGCGTTAATCAGCGGGAACGCCCCCGGCGCCATTTTTAAATTAAATTTGTGATACGATGGCGGAATTCAATTGCGCCGATCGCATCGGAACACCAACCCGGCGTTTCTTGTTTTCTGGTTACATAAAAAAGAAACGCCGTCTTAAAGTGACAGTTAGGCTGGAGTATCACAGATACTCCAGCCCAACTCTACCTGAATCTGGCCCACTGTGTCTCCAACTTTGTGGTTTCTCGTAGCAGTGACACCTATGCTGAAATCAGTAGATATGGTCTCCTACAGCCCCTCCCACTTCACATTCCTCGCCAGTCAGCTAACCTTTAGTCCCTGCCTCCCAGCAATGCCATGAACTGAATGGGCGGCTGTAAAGAAGCTGAGTGGGCGGCCGCAGGCTTCAGGAACAGCCCAGGTTTTGGGGACCCCTGGCAAATCCTCATTTGACCCCCAAGGGGGTCCCGACCCCCAGGTTGAGAACCACTGGTCTAAGAGGTGTCCTTGGAGTCTGACCTGTGCTCTGGGCAGGGAATAGAGGGCTTTAAGAAGGTTGAGAAAATCTGAGACATAACCCCACCTTTCTAAGGTGCTGAATAGGTACGGCTAAGTGTTAAAGGCCTTTTGGAGGTCAATGGATAACAGAAAGCCTTCTTGTGATGTATTGCCATCCAAGACTGACTTCAGAAGCCGAAATTAAAAAGGTCATAATTGCAGATCTAAAATCTTTGAAAATTAGGATGTAAATGTAGCATTAGGAAACTGACCAAAAGGAAGGATATTGTCATTCGCCTTGCAGACTAGGGAGAGGGTATTGTGATTCTATCAAAAAAACAATACAATGACATGATGGTGAACTTACTAAGTGACGCAAACACTAACAACACTACCGAGTAACCCCGTTTTTAAATGCAGGAAAGAACTTGAGCTGATCGTACACCTAGGATTGAAGAGGAACATTTTAAACAAAAAAAAAGCTACATTTTTAATCCTTGAATCTTGTAGAACACTCATTATTTATTTGTTACCGAAATTACATAAAGATAAGGAAAATCCCCCTCCAAGACCAATAGTCAATGAAATCGACTCCTTGACAGCAAGAATGGGTGCATATATAGACAATTACCTACAGCCAGCTGTGAAAAACACACAAGCCTTTTTACGGGACACAAAGCAGGTATTACAGATTGTAGAAGAATCACCTAAAGATGGAGGATCATGGATTCTGGTGGAGGTGGAGGACGGTGGATGTATCTTCACTGTATACAATAATTTTCCACCATCAGGCCTGTGAAGCTACAAAATGGGGATTAGGAACCCATACTGAACTGTCTTGTCCACAGAGAAAATATCTGGTGAAATATCTGGATTTCTGTTTAAAGAACAGCTATTTCTGGTATAATAGGAATTCTTACTATCAGAAAACAGGTGTTGCAATGGGTGCCAAATTTACACCAAGCGTCGCTAGACTTTTTATGGCAAAGTGGAAAGATAAAGTAGTGTTTACAAATACACCAACAGAGCTAGTAGTCTTCAAACATTACATAGATTACATTTTCATCGTATGGAAAGGATAAGAAGAAAGTCTGGTGCAATTCTTAGAAAAACTTAATCAAAACAACCAGAATATAACACTAATATGGGACATTAGCAAAAATAATGTAACCTTCTTAGATTTAGAGATAATACAATAAAACAATTCTTTGTGTACAAAAACACATTTCAAAAATGTTGATAAAAACAGCTACTTACCGACAGAAAGCTGCCACCACCAGAATTGGCTTTGCAACATTCCCAAGGGGCAGCTCGTGCGATTACGAAGAAATTGCAGTAAAACAGATGACTTCATTACTCAAGCCAACAGAATACGAACAGATTTATTGAGAAAGGTTACAACAGTGAACTCATAAAAGAAAATATCTTAGAAGTATAACAAATGGACTGCTTGGAATTAATCAAATATAAAGAGAAAAATGCTCCCAGCTTGAATGTAGCACCCATCATCTTGGACTACAATGCTCAATAAAAAAAAGTCGAAAATATCATCAAAAAACATTGCCACATCCTCATAACAGACACACACCTAAAATCCATTCTCCCCACAGTACCAGAATTTGTATATAAACGGGCACCAACATTAAGAGACAGAATAGTCAAAAGTATTCCCGATCCACCAAAAATTGGCTACACCTTTTTCACAGGAAAAGGCTTCTATCCATGCAAACTCTGTTTTGCTTGCACCAGAACTACAAGACCAGTAGAGAAGAAGCTCAAATCATCGACCAGCACAGGGAACGCATATGAAGTCAATGACTTCATCTGCTGTAACACAGAAGGAGCAGTCTATGTCCTTGAATGCATTTGTTGCCTACAGTACATTGGGTGCACGAAAAGACCCCTAATGGCGCATACACATGATCAGTCCATCTGACCGATGAAGCTGACTGATGGTTCGTCGCACCTACACACCATCGGTTAAAAAAACGATCGTGTCAGAATGCGGTGACGTAAAACACAATGACGTGCTGAAAAAAATTAAGTTCAATGCTTCCAAGCATGCGTCGACTTGAATTTTAAACATGCGTGGATTTTTAACCGATGGTCGTGCCTACTAATGATCAATTTTGTCCTATCGGTTAGGAATCCATCGGTTAAATTTAAAGCAAGTTTTTTTTTTTTTTTAACGATGGTTAAATAACCGATGGCGCCCACACACGAACGGTTTTGACAGATGAAAACAGTCCATCAGACCATTCTCATCGGTTTAACCGATCGTGTGTATGCGGCATAAGAGTGAGAATAAAGGAACATGTACAAAACATCATCAAGGGTTTTGACAAGCACAGTGTTTCTAAACACTTTGCCACACATCATAGACAAGACCCCACAGATCTCAAGTTTTGGGGCATTGAACCGTACAAAAGACACTGACGAGGGGGACATAACTTTAGAACTCTTAGCCAATTATAATCCAAGTGGATTTTTATTCTTGATACTTTTACTCCTGGGGGTCTTAACATAGAGTTTGATCTGAACTGTTTTATTAGCGATTTTTTACCCTAATTGAAAAAAAAAATCTGATTTTATTAGTGGTTTTAGCTATTATTGCTAGCTTATATTAGACCTTTTCCCTGAACTATGATATATTAATGATCATTTTTTCCTGCCAGCTCATTTACTATGTTTCTATTTTTCTATTTATGTTATTTTATATTTTTATCTGCTTGTCTACTGTCCATTTTACCTTGAACATAATTTCCGGAGTCCGATTTTATAAAATTATAATATTTTTATTTTAACAATTTCCTTCATCTAAATTTAGATATGTCACATTAGTCCATCGAGGGTTAATAACAACATATTTAAGTTTCCCCTTTTTCTTGATTATTTTATTTGCCATTTATATTAATTCCACCAAGATACTTCTAGTGCGTATATATATATATTTGTAAGAATATACATACCGTATATATTCACCACCTGTTTTTAGTTAAAGTATTGCCATGCATTTAGATCAGCATACTGTTATAATACATACATTTTGTAGCTCACAACGCTGTATTATATTGTCTTTCTTAGCCACAACAAAATGGCTGCGGTTGTAGCCCAAACAGCAATCCCCAGGAAAATGGTTGCTCACTAAGGTCCCGAGCTCGCTGCTCGTACTATACACTGTGCATTTATCTCATTTAAAATGTGAGTACCCTTTAAACTGTTCAATAAATCGTGTAATTTTTAAAATGTACTACGCCAAGAGGTTCTGTATTGTCTCCAATCTCTCCATTTATGCCTGGCTTTTGAGCGTCCCACACTGTATGATGTGAAGTACCTATTAGGATCCTCACACACTGGGATACCTTGGAAGGAAGGAACCCCCCCATTCTGAGTGATCAACGTCTCCACCATATTTTAAATGCTGCTTACCTTACAAAAGTAAGGTAAAAACTTAGTACACCGTGACCTACGGGTTTTACTTACGCGGAAGTGCCACCCATCACAGAAGTCACAGTGCCACCTGTCATTGGTACAGAGCACCTGTACACTGCACTCTGCACTTTGGGTCCAGAAGAGTTTTTCTCTCTGAGATTTGTCAGCACTATAAGCACTATTTTCATTTTATTATGGACTTTATTTTATTCTAATTTAATGGTCATTTCACTTATTGATTTAAATACCTTTACCTATCATTTATGCACTCTAGTCACTTGTTACAGCACACAAGCACTTTATTGTTCATTTGCCTTTTCATGCTCAGTTTATCTGTTGAATTTTATTCAGCAATTATTTTTACTCTATCTTTGCTGTTATTCACCATATACAGGTGTATATATTATTTAGTGTGGGAGCGCAACACCATCTTTTGATTTTTCTTCGGTATAATATTGCACCTGCATTTTTAGAACCTGGAAAGCAGAAAGTTTTTTTTGAAATCCCAGATCATTCTGACTCCTCATCCTTATCCTCTGATGGTGCAATGTCCCCCTCATCCTCATCATTTTCAGACCTTTCTGAAGGGAGATCTGAAGTAACAGAAGGAGCTCTGCTTAGTTTTTTGTCCTTTTGCAATGACTTTTTCGATTAACAAGTGGATTCTTCCTTCTAAACTGTTAAGGGCTATTGCCAAAGAGTCCTCAGTGACATATGCAGTCCCAGGCACTACAAGAGAGGTTGTTGCTCCTGATGGAGTCAATAGCTCATCCTGCACAGGTGCGTCATAAATTACCGGAGAGGAGCCCCTGTATTTTTTTTTTTTTTGGGGGGGGAGACATATTACCAAGCAACAAAGCCAAGGTACTATCAACAGCATATACTCCTGTGCTAGTTAAGTCTTTTACAATACAATATACAACTAAGCACACAGTTTCATGCCCAGTGGGTGTCCGCTCTTGGGGTGTCCAGATAACCAACCACATAGAGACCTTACATGCCTTTGCAAGTCGCTGTGTCCCTGGTCAGGGGAGAGCTGCTGGCTTAAGAGGCTTTTTATCTGCTTCTGCCTGCTTACAAATGCTGTGGATAATGTGCCCGCGCATGTGCGTGAGCCAGTGCACGCTCGCAACCCGCCTTTTCCTCCTTGCCCCCATAAAGTGCACCCTGTGCGCACACGCAATGCAGGGGGGTATGGCGTCTCCTGAGAGGAAGCAGTGTTCTCCTGCATCATGGTAGTAAGGAAGGAACTGATCGCTCCATGGCAGAGTTCTGCAGCGGAGAGTGTGCTGTCTAAAACGACCTGACACTGGAGCTTGGTGAGTAAAACTTGACTCTTTACTCCCTCAAGTGGCGGAAATTGAGAAGACACCCACACAAAGGGAATTTTTTTTAAGGTCAATGCTTAATATTTTTTTTCCCCACATACAGGCATACCCCACTTTTAAGTACACAATGGGGTTTATTTACTAAAGCTGGAAAGTGTAAAATCAGGCTCACTTCTTCATTGAAACCAATGAGCTTCCAGGTTTTATTACCAGGCTTAATTGAACAAGCTGGGGCTAGAAGCTCATTGGTTTCTATACAGAAGTGAGCCTGATTTTGCGCTTTCCAGCGATAGTAAAAAATCCCCATTGTGTACTTAAAAGTGGGGTATGCCTGTACCTTATCCCTTCCGCAGGTTTGCTGAAAATCGGACAAAAAACAATCTTCACCCATCACGGTGGGTATTGTGTGCCAACCTTTAGGGATATGGGTTCCTACTTAAAGGATTCCTCTTCCCTGGGCCTTGTAAAGACTCTGCCAGGACTTTCAGCGTTTGTAAAAAAGCGAAAGTGCTGGACCCTAGAGCCCAGTTCTCCAAAGAGAGACATTACAGGTGACACCTTGTGCGCGAGGCCTGGATACCATCCAGTTGTGGCGAAATCATTTAAGCATCTTGGATGGACCCGAAGTATAGCTCTTTTGCCCCAGGGGCCCCTATGGAAAAGCTTCCTTTAGCACTATCCTCACCGCGTCCAATCTTCTTAGACATTGGCAAAAAAACTAAGGTACTTCCTGTATGGGAGGGGAACTTGTTCTCATTGGTTGTGCCAGTGTCCAATCACCTCTGGTGACCATACAACCCACTATGTAATGATTAGGGCTCTCCCATGCTGTGCGATAAAGAAAGGCTGTTTTATCCTGTATGCACAGATCCTCCCCCTCGAGCACTGTCTATCTGGAGAAAGACAGCTAACATAGGCAGAGTAGCCGACCTGCAGTTGTGTCTTTTTTTGCTGGAGAGAATAATTACTTGTTCTCAGAGATAGCCAGGTCACATGATATTGACATCACACATGTAGGAGTGTATACAGGCTGAAGTGGAAGTCTCCTCCTACCTGAATTTTCAGCACTGGAGAAACTGTGCAGTTTATTACTGACCGTGGTATACAGATCAGATAAAAAGGTATATAGTGGCAATATTTTTTTTTTTTTGAAAATATTTTTATTGAAAATTTTAACACAATTTACAACACATTTAAACAAGACTAGACAGAGACAGCTCAACATCTTACAACTCCTCATGAAAAAAAAACAGCCGTTACATCCTAGAGATAGCAAACTACACACTTAAATCTCATACCAGGCCAATATCTGTAGTGACTGGTAAACTCAAGTACAGGACCGGGGGGAGGGAAGATGACATAGTGGGACAACACGTGTTAACCAGCAGTTTCCGGCTCCTCCACCCAGACCCTCCAAATCTTGTCATATTTCCGCGGGCACCCGCGATTAGCGTAAGTATCTTTATACAAGGGAAGGTTGGCATTCACCAGGCGCCGCCACTGCACCAGAGATGGGGGTGATGGTTTTTTCCAGTGCATAGCCACATTCTTACGGGCATAGAAGAGCAGTATGCTAACTAGGGTGCGTTTAGCAGAGGCCCTGACAACATTTTCTATGATGCCCAGAAGGCATATTTCCATGGCCAAGGGCAGGTGAGTCTCGGCAACTTTATTAGTCAATTCTAGCACCGCCTCCCAGTAATGAACCACATCTGGGCATTGCCAGAAAATGTGTGAGAAGTCACCTGGAGAGGAGCCACAACGCCAGCACTCCTGTGAGTGTGTGGGGTTCATTTTATGTAGCCTGTATGGGGTGAAGTAAGCCCTGTGCACTATTTTGTACTGCACCAGCCTGTCACGAACCGACACCAACGTAGTAAAGGGGAGGTCCCAAACGTCATCCCAGTCGTCATTATCTAAAGTAGGGATGTCAGTTTGCCACCTGGCTCGCAGCCCGTCAAGGGGAGGGAGGGAGACAAAGAGTAGAAAGGAGTATAGGTGCGAGGTAGGCTTCACGCCACAATCAAATCTAAGCGTCCGCTCCAACTCCGACTGGGCCACAATACAGGAGGATAAGGGAAACTGCGCCGAAAAGGCGTGCGACAGTTGAAAGTACCGGAAATGATAGTGGGAGGGCACATTAAATTCTGATGAAAGCTCGGTGAGAGTCCTTAGTGCGTTTTGTGTAACGATATGTGATATCAACCTCACGCCGTACTTTGACCACGCAAGGGGATCGAGCAGTCTATAGAAATGATCTAGTGTAGGGTTTTTCCAGATTGGGGCATTGGGCGAAATTTCGGTGGGTTTGCATTTTTCAATGGCCAGGCCGGTTCGCCACGCCCGCAGGGTCGTAGACATAGAGGGGGTCAGGGGGTATGGCGCGCGGGGACCCCGAAACAGCAGAAACTGAAGGGCCTCCCGCGAGCCGACCACCGAGGCCTCAAGAGCAGTGGCAGTGTTTGTACAATCCGGCTGCAACCACCAGGCCGCCGTAACCAGCTGGGCGGCGAGGTAGTATTTATAGCAGTCGGGGAATGCCATCCCCCCCTGCGTTCGCGGCCTCATCAAGGTAGTTAGCTTATACCTCGGCGGAGAGGTCCCCCAAATGAACGAGGAAAAAAGACGATTTAGTTTAGCAAAAAAGGACTTAGGGACCCACTGCGGCGAATGGCGGAAGAGGTAAAGGAGCCTGGGGACTATTTTCATTTTGAGAAGGTTCACCCTTCCCCACACCGACAGAGGGAGGTTGCCCCATGCCTTGAACTTAGATTGGGCATCTGCTAAAACAGGGGATAGATTGAGGGGGATGAAGTCAGAGGCCGAGGAAGAGACAAGTACTCCCAGGTATTTAAACGTGTCCACCCAGCAGAGGGGGTTATCCGGGGGGAGGTGGATTTGGCCGCCTGGTCTATGGGGAATAGAAGAGATTTGGACCAGTTCACCCTGAGTCCAGAGACCGGGGCGAATGCGTCTAGAACAGACAGTGCGCCCTGCAGAGAGGGGCCAGCATCATTAAGGAAGAGCAACATATCGTCAGCGTATAGGGCCACCTTCTCCTCCAGCAGACCCACCCTAAGCCCCTTAACGTGACGAGAAGTACGTAGAGCTTCCGCCACCGGTTCGATGGCAAGAGCAAATAAGGCCGGGGAGAGAGGGCAGCCCTGCCGGGTACCACGAGAAAGCTGAAAAGGGGCAGAGACATCACCGCCCAGGCGTACCGACGAGGTGGGAGCCCTGTAAATTACCCGTAGCCACTTAATGAAAAGTAGGGGGAATCCCATCCGACGCAAGGTCTCCCATAAGAAAGGCCATTCGACCGTGTCAAAGGCCTTTTCAACGTCTAGCGAGGCCACTGTCCTTGTTCCAATGTTCATGTGGTTGGTATGGATGTTAGTGAAGAGTCTCCTGAGGTTAACGTCCGTAGACCTCCCGGGCATAAACCCTGTTTGGTCAGAGTCAATTACCGTGGGCAACATGGGGTATAATCGCAGGGCCAATAGCTTGGTAAGTATCTTAAGGTGCAATAGTGCAATAGGGCGGTAGGAGCCACAGGAAGTGGGGTCCTTGTGAGGTTTGTATATTAGCGTCAGGTGAGCATGGTACATAGAGGCGGGGAGACTGCCCCCGGCCAGACATGTAGTGTAAAGAAGAGCCAACAAGGGGGCCAGAAGGCCCACATGGGCCTTATAGAAGTCCAAAGGGAGCCCGTCCAGTCCAGGCGCCTTGCCCGGTGGAAAGGACTGGATGGCAGTCTGGACCTCAAGAGCTGTAAATGGTTGCACCAGGGCTTGTCTCTCCTGATCGGAGAGCCAGCCTAGCGCCAAGGGATCGAGCAGGGCGTTTAACATCTCAGGTCTGAAATCGGCGGGCAGCCCGGAGGAGTAGAGGGATTCGTAGAAGTCATTAAAGGTCTGCAGTATGTCTCGAGGGGAGGACACAGTCCCCCCACCCGGGGTCTGGAGGAGGGATATGGTCGTGAGAGGCTGGTCGTGTTGGGCCATCATGGCCAAAAACCGGCCATTCCTGTCCCCCTGTTCGAAAGCCCTCTGTCTACCCTTGTGGATTTCCAGTCGCGTTGCTTCAGTCATATGCAGGTGTAAGTCTCGCTGGGCCGCCATCATCAGATCAAAATGATCCGATGAGGGGTCAGCATTGTAAGTGTCAGTGCGGTCCGTAACCAACTGTTCCAATTCTCCCATCCGCGCCGAGCGTTGCTTCTTGACACTGGCTATAGAGGAAATGTACTGCCCCCTCGTGTATGCCTTAAAGGCGTCCCAAACTACGTCCGGAGGGGCCGTGCCCGCATTGCGCTCCCAGTAATCAGTCAGCAGGGGGGGCATACCATCTGCCACGTCAGGATGATTTACCCACTGCACACCCAGCCTCCACAATGTGGCACAACGCGAGGCCGGAGAGCGGAGTACCACCAACAGCGGGCTGTGATCAGACAGACCGCCGGGGAGATAGTCCGCCTCCAGTACATCCGCTAACAGTGCGGGGTTGGAGAAGGCCAGGTCTATCCGGGATGCAGTTTTGTAGGAGGCTGAATAGCAGGAGTATGCACGCACATCTGGGTGCTTCCACCTCCAGACCTCCTCCAGGCCCACCGCCTGAGCCCAGGCCAGTAGGTCCGAGGATCTGGTCTTTGGTGGGCCAGGTCTGTCTAGCTCGTGGGACAAGATGGCATTAAAGTCCCCCATCACCATAACCTTCCCAGGGCAGAAGGGTGCAATCCTATCTAAAACATCATAAAGTAGGGCTGAGGAGAAGGGAGGAGGAATGTACAAATTAACAATAATATATCTCTGCGACCACAGCGTGAAAACCAGTATCACATATTTGCCCAGGGGGTCCGTACGGATTTCTTCAATTATACAGGGGAAATTTTTGTGAACTAGGATTGTTACCCCCCTGGCATATGTGGAGTACGAGGCATGTATGGCTCGCTGAACCCAAGGCTTTTTCAAGGTCAGGGTCCTGCTGCCCATGAGGTGAGTCTCCTGGAGTAAGATGAGTTGTGTGGGGCGGGACTTCAAGTATTGAAAGAGGGTGGCGCGTTTAAATTTGGAATTGAGACCCCTGACATTCCAGGAGAGAATGGAAAATGAATCGGACGGGCGGTTAGCCATTAGGCAGTGGGGGTGGGAAAAAAGGGGAGGATAGCACTTTGTGAGCCTCTCGGGGCACCCCAGGAGCAGCAAGACCCCTGGTACACCACATGTCACTCAAGTAGAACTTGCGCAGATCACCATCTCTATAGAGTACAAGACATTGAGCATAACACATACAGTAAACACAAAAAACAACAGAATGTCCCAGGCACCGGGTGCCTATCCGACTATGTCCCATCCCTCTAGCAACGGCCTGAGGGGTGGGAATAGTTTTTCCCCAAAAACAAACAGTCACCTGTAGAGGGTGTAAATGAGCCCCTAAACTGGGGGCCCTACACAATGGCCATAGGGCTGTCCACAACCAGCAAAGTCCTGCGAGCAGTGTCCACGCCCGGATGGGGCAGGTCGCAAAACTAAAAATTAAAAAATAAAAGAATTGAGAAAATGACATAAATGATAAGCAAGTCAGGACAGCTCCAGGCACAGGGGGGGGGGGGGTTAACGACTCCTCCGTGACACAGTTCCTGGAGGTCCGAGTGTTGCGCCTCCACATCCGCGCGCTGTGTAGCCCAACTCTGAGCCGCGGTAGAGGCAGATTCCAGCCTTGGCAAGGCAAAAAGGCCAGGGCGCGGGGGGTAATTATGCCCGAAGTTGAAGGCCGCAGTAAGGGAGCATGGCCAGTAAAGAGAGGGGGGGAGGGGGGGGTCGGATCTCAGTCCACAATGTAGCTCCCGGAGAACATGAACATATATCCCCCCCCCGTATGTAACAGTAGGGATAGGGACCAGGATTAACCGTCATACATCCACCCCAGCGACCTCCAGCGGGTCCCATCCCCCCGTCAGCAAAGCGAAAAGGGAAGGGAGAGTAGAAAAAACAATGATAACTAAGAAAGGGTGGCTCGAGGCAGAGAGATATAGGTTTAGCCGGGATACTTGCCACGAGGTAGGTCTCATCAGCGGGCCTCCAGCCACGACATAGCCGCCTCCGGATCGGTGAAGAAACGTGTGCGGTCTCCATCTATCACCCGCAACTTGCTGGGATAGAGCAGGCTAAATTTGAGGCCTTGGTCTCGCAGACACCTCCTCACCTCGGTGAAGGAGCGGCGTTGGCGCTGCACCTCAGGAGAGTAATCCGGGAACAGCATAATCCTGGCTCCCTCAAAGGTTAGATCCCTTTTTTCCCTGGCAGCCGCCAGGATTCGATCCCTGTCGCGATAATTTAGCAAACGGAGCAGGAAGGGCCTCGGTGGGGCCCCGGGGACTGGAGGCTTGGGAGGAACTCTGTGAGCCCGCTCGACCACGAATGTAGGCGGCATCTCCGGCAGGCCCAATAGCGAGATGAGGAAAGTCTCGGTAAACTCCGCAGGCTTGGGGCCCTCAGCACGTTCCGGGAGGCCCAGGACCCTGATATTATTCCTCCTGAGCCTATTCTCGGTATCAATGGATTTCTCCTGCAGGGCTCTAACCTGTAGCTGTAGGGCATGGAGGTCCCTGGAGTCAGCCCTGGTAGAGTCCTCCAGCTGTGAGATGCGGCCCTCCGCCTCGGCGAACCGGGCCCTAAATTTGTCCATGTCATGTCTGAGAAGGCTCACGTCTGCTGCAAGGTGGTCTATCTTCACCACCACAGAGTCCCGGCCTTCCTTAATAGCCGCCAGGAGTTCAGCGTGGGAAGCAGCTTGGGATGCCGATGGGTTGGGCAGGGCTGGAAAGTCAGTAGACATCTCTAGGGCTGGGAGCCTCGTGGGCAAGATGGCCGAAGCGACCCGGGCTCCAGGCGTCGAGGACGAACGGAGCCTGCCCGGCGATAGCGGAGGGGCTCTCTGGGTACCGGGTGTCTTCTTCCGCCCCAGGGTGCCTGCCAAGTGGATGCTGGATGTAGGAATCTGCGCTGAAAGGTAGACAGGATTAGGGTCAGAGCGGAGCTCAGCTAGCGCACGTCTTCTCTCTTTCACATCCCGGCCACGCCCCATATAGTGGCAATATTTTAATGTAAAAATTATTTATAAGCTGTGGGCACTGTGAGGGGGCAGATGAACTATTTTCATATTACTGGGTTTAGTAACACTTTAAAGTAAACATTAATGGTCACACCACACTCACACTGCACTATTCACACTAAACTGACACTCAAAACTCATAATAGAATCACTATAGCACACTAGCTTGCTAGTAGCAATAAACAGAGCTGTGTTCCTTTTTTTTTGTTGTTTATTTATATCAGGAAACCGGTCCTGACAGGGTAATACAACATCACGATAGAATACAAATCAAGGCACTTATACGTAACATACAGGGTGTTTCTGACGGCAGTAACGGAATAACATTTCAAGATATGCATACACGGGACTGTGAGTTAAAATAACAGGAAAAATAATATGACACAGTCCCTGCCACATGGCCTACAGGGACAACATATAAATCCATCAATCCAAAGAAACCCCTACTGCCCGCCCTCTAGGTCAGGACGGTGTGATCTGAGGGACCCGGGACACCCCGTGTTTTCCTTTTGTTTAAGAGTAGAGAAGAGGTACAGAGCAAGAAACGAGAAACAGAGAAAGGTAGAAAGGTACACCCGGAGGTGCTTGAAGGAAAGTAGGAAGAGCAAACAGAAGTTGAGGCCACAAGAAAGGAAGAAAGGCAAGCGGGGGGTAGGGGGAGGGAAAAAGGGGGAGAAGGACTCGCGGGCATAGCGATACGTCTCCCCTATCTAGCAGTTTACCGTGCCCTGCAATGGAGGGGGGAATGACCTGCTCCACCCAGTCAAGGGATCTTTAAGTAGGATTAGTCAACCCCTCCAAGAGCCTGGCCTTCCGTTGAATATTTAAAAATATTCCAAAGTTTCCACGTCTCAGAGTATGTCTCGCTCCTACCTTGGCTCGTGAGGATTAGATCTTCCATTAGGCTGATCTCGTCAACCCTCCTGAGCCACATGGCAATGGTCGAGGGGCTCTGAGATTTCCACAGGAGTGGGATGCAGGCCTTCGCTGCATCTAGCAGGTGCCTGACTACAGATCTTTTATAAATGCGGGCCGGAGTGTCAGTGGAATGCAGGAGGAAGTATGCTGGCTTATCCGGGACCTGGCGATCTGTGAATTGTTGTACTATTCTGCAGACATCTCTCCAGTACGTCTGTATCTCCGGACAAGTCCAGAAGATGTGAAGTATCGTACCCTTTTCTTTTTGACAACACCAACAGATGTCCGTAACAGGTCCGGAGTCCGGAGTCCTGTACTAGCGCATAAGAATTTTATAATTAGTCTCTTGTATCTTAGAACACAAGGAAGACTTGTGCGTAAATGTAAGGATATGTTGGCGTTGGCTGGCAGAGAGGTGGCAGTCTAGATCATGCTCCCATTTAGCGAGGCTTGGGAGTTGAAAGTCTTCAGTCAGTGTTATGATCATATTATACAGCAGCGAAAGTGAGTGTGGTAGTACCCCCCGCACCCGTACACAGGTCCTCCAGTGGTGGGATGGGATATGAGTCTGAGGTCGGGGGTGTCTGGCTTTTGAGGTAGTGCCCAAGCTGTAGTGCCCTTAGAGAGTCCAGTCGTTATTGCCCCTCAGGGTCCGACAGTTCCCCAGTTGTTCTCCACCTGCCTCTGCAGCTAAAATGCATAGCCTGATAAAGTCCTGCCCCCCAAAGCTCTTGGAATTTCTTGACGCTGACGATCGGATCAAATTGAGGGTTCCCCAAAACCGGGCGCAAAGCAGAGTGCCAGGAGAAAAGGGAAGGGCTAGATGTCATTTGTGCACAAATCCTAGCAGTGGCACCTATCAAAGGGTGTTGTTTAAGGCTAAGGTGAAGGTTAGCGTAACACCAGGGGGTTCCCTGGAGTAGTACCTCTGTCTGTGCCTGTTCCAAACAGAGTTGTGTTATATCTATCTCCATTCCAATTTCACACTGCAAATGGTTGCTGTGAAAAGTTTACTTTTATAGAGGGGGTGGGTCTATGAGCAATGAGCCATGATTGAGCACAGTCATCATTACTTTCTAATATCATGGCTCTGACAGTGTTCTGTTCCATGACTGGACAAATCCTTCAATGCTTCAGCCAATCAGGGCTTCCAATGCACTGTGCGGGCCAAACAAATGGAAAAACGTGCCTACAATTTGTGTATTCATTGAACAGGCAAACAGCCAATGTTCAGCTGAATTCATGAATGGGCCGAACTGTTCGCCCAACACTAGTACAGGAAATACATAATTACACTGCTTGTCACTCAGATTAGTAATAATGATGTTCTTGTTGCAGCTATTGACAGGTGGCAGTCAGAGATGCGCTTTCTGAGCCAGCTTTCCTGAATGATGATGGTGGCACTGGAAAATTACAATGACATTGGGGATTTCCAAGTTCAAACTGCTTTACTCATATCATATATGCCTCTATGGGCCAGATTCAGGGTGGCGAGCGGTTCTTTATTTCAGCGTAACGTTTCTCATTTACGTTACTCCACCGAAACTTTACGCGTATTCACAAAGCACTTGCTCCTAAAGTTGTGACGGCGTAGCGTAAATGGGCCGGCGGAATGCTAATTGGGTGGGTAGGGGGCGTGTAGTATTTAAAATAGGCGCGATCCCGCGGCGAACGTACTGCGCATGTGCCGGCTGTCAATGTATCCCAGTGCGCATGCTCCAAATTATGATGGTGTTTTCGACGTGAACGTCAATGACGTCAATCCCCATTCACGGACGAGTTACGCAAACGATGTAAAACTTTTCCAATTCGACGCGGTCACGAAGTCCATACTTAACATAGGATGCGCCTGCTTTTTGTTGCTTTATCTTTACTCCGGGAAAACCCTTACGTAAACGTCGTAAAGTGACTGCGTCGGGCCTGCGTATGTTCATGACTTGCCGTATCTCGCTGATTTACATATTCTCGGCGTAAATCAGCGAGAACGCCCCTGGTGCCCATTTTAAAACTGCCTTTAAGATCCGACGGTGTAATACAATTACGCCTGTCGGATCTTTGCTGCAAACCGGCGTATATTGTTTTCTGCATACAGAAAACAGATAAGCCGGCGCAAAGTGTGAGTTATGCCGTCCTATCACTGATACGCCGGCGTAACTCTACCTGAATCTGGCCCTATGTCTCTGACAAACTAACCTCCTTTGTCAGTTAAGTTATAATTAACAGTGAACCCCATATGAACTGCTGTATACTGTCCACACTAATACAAAGTAGTAGAGACACTAGGTTATGAGAAAGACAGACCTGTCACACACATTCTACAATTCTGTCAACTTAACCTATCCAATGAGGTGCAAATATTACAGCCATACATTTGAACCTCAGTTTTTTTTTTTAAACAGATATCTTTGGAATGGCTTCTTTTTCTGTGTAAGTGTTCTGTATTTTTGTGTTTTCTATTGTTCTCTCCTTCATGAACACTGTTAGTGCCTTGGGCTGCTATGTTGTCATGTCACTCCTTTGTAACGGGTCTGTTTGAATTAGCTAGATGGGCAGAGAGGAGACAGTTCTACTTCTAATCAACTATCACTATGAGGGGACAAAAAGTGAAGCTCTTCCTTTGTGGTTGCTATCAAAGCGCTCTGTCCCCAAGCTGCAAATAATGAACTAAACATAATGAACCATCCACAGATTCCAGAATAATAAGCACTTCTCATACTTTGCTCGTTTTGTGTCCATGACTTTATGATGCACATTTATTTAATACTTCAGTTCTTCAAAGATAACACACTTTAACCTTTAGCAGGACCCTGCAAAGTCATAATGATATTTAAACTTAAATAGAAATACTAGATAGCTTACTTTGTATCAGGGGTGGACTGACAACCCATGGGGCCCCCGGGCAATAGAAGGTTATGGGGCCCCTGGACTTACAGATGGCCACCACGTCAGGAGGCAGTGCAGAGGCAGGGTAGCTAAAATCTCAGGATTTTCACATCAAAAACATGTCGGTTTAAGACATAGCAGGGACAGATGTAAAAAAAAACACAGATTTTTACATACTGTCCCTGGTTTTATTGAGCCTGGCAACCCTGATGGGGCCCCCTAGTGGCATGGGGCCCTCGGGCAGTGCCCGAAAGTCCCAATGATCAGTCCACCCCTGCTTTGTATAGATAAACTACCCATAGCTTAGTATAAATGCTAACCTGTAGAAGACATTTCAGATAAATATTATGCTATAGGAAAAATATGAATTTATTGTTAATAATCACATGAAATAACATGAACAATAGTACACGTACATTCCTATATTTAGAACACTTTTACTATATATTTAATTTTTTCCTAAAATAATAAACATATTGGTCTGTTAGGCCCCGTACACACGAGTAAATCTATCTGTTGAAATCAGTCGGACAGACCGATCTGAACAGATCTGTCTGCTGGGACGTATTGGTTTGATCGTGTACACACGATCAAACCAAAATCCTCGCCAGCAGACAGCATGCTGACGTGGCGGTGGCATGGCGGTGACGTTGACGCCGCCACGTCACCGCACCAGGAAGCAAAACACTTCTGCGCATGCGTCGAAACCATTCGACGCGTGTGCGAGCAGATATGTCTGCTGGTTAGCATACTAACCAGCAGACATGTCGGGCGGACGGGTTCCCAGCCGACAGATTTAAAAGCATGCTTTCAAATCTGTCGGCTGGCCAAATCCGTCTGTTTGCCCGTACACACGATCAAATCTGTCTGCTGAAACGGTCTGGCAGACCGTTTCCAGCAGACAGATTTGATCGTGTGTACGCGGCCTTAGGCCCCATACACACGAGCAGACAGATTTGTTCAAATCGGTCAGACAGACCGATTTGAACAAATATGTCTGCTGGGGACGTATTGGTTTGATCGTGTACACACGATCAAACCAAAATCCCCGCCGGCAGGCGGCACGCTGACGTGGCGGTGACGTTGACGCCGCCACGTCACCGCACCAGGAAGTAAAACACTTCCGCGCATGCGTCGAAACCATTCGACGCGTGTGCGAGAAGACATGTCTGCTGGTTAGCGTACTAACCAGCAGACATGTCGGGTGGACGGATTCCCAGCCGACAGATTTGAAAGCATGCTTTCAAATCTGTCAGCTGGCCAAATCCGTCGGCTCGCCCGTACACACGATCGAATCTGTCTGCTGGGACGGTCTGGTCATGCGCGGAAGTAATTCACTTCCTGGTGCGGTGACGTGGCGGCGTCCACCAACACCACGTCACCAACACGTCAGCGCGCCGTCTGTCGGCGGGGATTTTGGATTTTTTTTTGATTTTTTGGGGGATTTTGATCAAACCAATACATCCCAGCAGACAGATTTGTTCAAATCGGTCTGTCCGACCGATTTGAACAAATCTGTCTGCTCGTGTGTACGGGGCCTTAGAGTAAATGTAACAGATGTTTTATCAGCTTCACCTACTCTAAAACAAATCGCTCAATTAACTAACAAACATGTGCATAGGTAGTTACATTGATGTGCCTGTAAATTAGGCAAAGCAACCTAATCATCTTCTTATAGTAATTGGCCTTGCACATGTGATACGTACAAAGATGTTCATAACATAAAACTGATTCACTTAAAAAAATGTGGCTTGCCTAGCTGTACAATCTCTAGTGTCTGAATGTATGCCTGCTAAGTCCAGGCATACCTAAAATAAAATGACATATCCTCCACCATCAAAAGAAATGCTTGCTTACCAGATGAAGTGGACCATTTGAATAACAAGTGGTCAATTACGCTTGTTCCCACCATGGGAGAGATGGTAATGATGGGTGAAATCCAGCAGTGTGGTAGACTAACATCAAACCATATGGGTCATGGATGGAATAAAAAATAATAAGAACGATCTCAGTGCAGACTGAATTTTATTCCAAATGGTAAAAAAGAGATAACAGCAGGTACACCAGAAAAACCACAGTCCAATGGGGGTGCAATCTAAAGGGGGGTATATCGTCAAAAGACGAATGGAGTGTACAGTGGTTAGCGGTATGGAGCCGTGAGCAGCGATAGATGGGACACAGGTGACGTCACGGTAAGAAGCTCCTCCCCCGTACGTATGTTATGTCTGGTATGGACTTCGTCAGCGGTGAGATCATTCTTATTATTTTTTTTTCCATCCATGACCTATATGGTTTGATGTCTGTCTACCACGCTGCTGGATTTTCACCCATCATTACCATCTCTCCCATGGTGGGAACAAGCGTAATTGTCCACTTGTTATGCAAATGGCCCACGTCATCTGGTAACAAGCATTTATTTTGATGGTGGAGGATATGTCACTTTTCATTTGAAGATTTGATGCATCACGGGGTGTCACCATTGTTTTCCATTACATGGACTTATTTTTGACATTATATCTTTAGTTTTTTTTGTGATTATCTTTTTGGTGTTCAGACTGCAATGGATTACTTTTATACTGTCTGTGCGCTGATTGCCTCCCTTTTGTATATCTAAAATAAAATTAGGAGTTTTTCTACTGTGAAGATTTCTTACACCTGTTGGGTAATATGAATATACCAGAGGTCCCAGTGAAAAAAAAAAATGAAACTAAAACAGTATAAGGCATATTTTGTAACGGGTACTTTATCACATCAACACGTTATACAGTAGCAGTGTCTCTGTGACTCTATCAGGGTAATGTGTGGCATCAATAGTAGCTATGTCACTCCAAACTTGCCTTTTTCCCTGTACCTCCAGCTTCCACTGGGTGCATGCCAAGGAGCGTTTCTCCGCTCAGCTGTGCTGCTTGTTAAATAGAAATGGTTGGGACAAGGAATGAGCCGAACACCCCCCGGTTCGGTTTGCAACAGAACATGAGAACAGGCAAAAACACGCAAACACTGTTAAAGTCTATTGGACACGAACATGAAAAATTAAAAGTGCTAGTGTTAAAGGTTAATATGCAAGTTATTGTTGTTTGGGGACCTGGGTCCTGCCCCTGGGGACATGTATCAATGCAACAAAATAGTTTTAAAAACAGAAGGTTTTTTTGGAGCAGTGATTTTAATAATGCTTAAAGTGATACAATAAAAGTGTGAAAGTGAAAAATTCCTTTAAATTTTGTACCTGGGGATGTCTATAGTATGCCCTTCAGGTCTGGTATGTATATTAAGAGGAACATTAATCAAGATTGAGGGGGGGCAAGAGAGCACCCCCCCCTCCTGAGCCATACCAGGCCACATGCCCTCAACATGGGGAGGATGTCCCCATGTTGATAAGGACACGGGCCTCATCCCTTGCCTGGTGGTTGTGGGGGTCTGCGGCAGGGGGCT
Organism: Rana kukunoris; assembly: GCA_029574335.1. Classification (NCBI taxonomy): domain Eukaryota; kingdom Metazoa; phylum Chordata; class Amphibia; order Anura; family Ranidae; genus Rana; species Rana kukunoris. The sequence continues at coordinate 377,529,289 of CM056050.1, read as the reverse complement.
TATCGGAATCTGGAAGCCCCCTTTAACAAAGGGGACCTCCAGATCCCTCCCCCTATGTGGATTGGTAATGGGGTACCCCTACCATTTCACTCAAAAAAGTGACAAAAAGGGACAAGTCCTTTAATAAAAAATAAAAAAAAATTCAGCGTCGCAATCCTTATATGAGTCTGACCCGCCGCTATGAACAATACAGCCTCCATAGGAGGTGCCAGGCCGAATGAAGCATGAGCCACTTCAGCCCCGCACCATTTCGCTGGCCAAAGACCAGAGCATTTTTTTGCGATTCGGCACTGCGTTGCTTTAACTGACAATTGCGCGGTCGTGCAACGTGGCTCTCAAACAAATGAGGTCCTTTTTTCCCACAAATAGAGCTTTCTTTTGGTGGTATTTGATCACCTTCTTTTGAAAAAAAAAGCAATATTTTTTACTTTTTGCTATAATAAATATCCCCCAAAAACATATATAAAAAAACTTTTTTTTTTAGGCTGGGTCAGGGTTAAGGTTAGGGTTAGCCATGCCCCGTGACCTTTGACCTCTGGAAACTCACCTTCTGACCTTTGAGCTCTGGGGGAGATCCCTGTTTCAATTCCTGAGTTCTAGCCTTATTCTTCTATGGGAAACCCTAAACCCTAACCCCGACCTTAACATTTTTTTGGTAAAAAAATCACCCATCCACATCATGGGAAGCTCCGCCCTCGTTATTTAAGAGCTGTCAGACGGCTCAGGCGGCTGGCGTGTCATTCGGCCGGGCGCCTCCTATGGAGCCTGATTTGTTTGTATCGACGGATTGGACTGGTAGAAGAATTACGATGCTGGAATTTTTTTAATTTTTGTTAAAGGACTTGTCCCAAGCTTTGTTTTTTGTTTTTTGGGTGAAATAGTAGGGGTACAATGTAGGGTCCCCTTTGTTAAAGGGGGCTTCCAGATTCCGATAAGCACCCCCACTCGCAGACCCCCACAACCACCAGGAAGGGTTGTGGGGATGAACCCCTTGTCCCCATCAACATGGGGACATCCCCCCCCATGTTGAGGGCATGTGACTTGGTACGGTTCAGGAGGGGGGTGCTCTCGCACCATCCTGGTCACTGACAACACTGTATCAGAAAGCATGTTAAAATCCATGCTACTTACACTGCAGAAAGATTTAAACAGGCATCCCTCTCTCTCTCCCAGATCCATGACAAGGTAGACTGTCTGGAAGAAAGAGCAGACATGTCAGAGGAGCACATTAGAGGAGTTGAATGCACATGACCATCACACAAAGAATTAAACTGAAACTTGCAGATCCCGAAAACAAAATAACATCAAACGTGGGGGCATCCCTGAATCAGTTCATACTAATGAGCTAAAAGTGTACCTGCATCACCCCACTACTCCCAAACCGTTCTTCCCATGATCTTCTCATAGGCTGGGCAAACTGAATTGCAAAATCTGAACATATTCCTACAGACGTACCCATCAATTTTATAGCCCAAATACATTTTGTTTTCATATAATGGAGCAGATCTTTTCCACTGCAAGAGCAACTAAGCATTTACCTGCACCTTACTCTAATATATCTCTTTTTTGTGGATCTGTCCCCTGCCACAATGGAATTATGCAGGGTGTCACACACCTGGTGGGTAGAGCCTGGTTATGCAGAGGAAGGCCTGATATGCACCTGTGACTCTGAGCCCACTGTAGTGTATACAGGTAGCGCAGGAGTGCAAAGTCGCACGAGTGCCAGTTAAACTTGCTTGCTGTTGGGCTGCTGATCTAGCAGTTTGCTAGATGACAGCGCGAGCAGGAACATGCTAGTACTTAGCTGAAGAGCAGCTCCCAAAGGTAGCTGGAAAGGTGTTAGCTACTTGGTAGCTCTGGAGGGGCTGGAACTAAAGCAGAGTCTGACAAGCCAAGCCATACACAAAACGATCAGATCAAGTACAGATGCAGAGGCAGGGGATGGGTCAATGCACAGGCTGGGGTCAATGCAGGTTTAAAACAGGAATAGTCAGAAACAAGTCGGGTCAATACTTCAAGAGCAGAGAAAGGTAACAGGAAGCCAGATACTCACAGAACGCTGTAGATGAGACAGCACTGATCCTGGGTGCTGATCCAGCTTAAAAATTGCCCTTTTCCCACCCTTATCTGTCACAGAATGTGCATGCGTACATTGACACATGCACACATCGCCCACACCCACATGCGTATGCATGTATGCATGCCCTCTTATGTGCACTTGCACGTTAGCACGCACTAATGCTCCTCTTCTTCCAGACATTCAAGGAACATGAATTCTTCTGCGGCTATTATTTTGTCGTCTGACAGAGCATTTCAGACATTGCCTTCACTTAATGGGCAGCCTCTAACTGGGCTATTCTTCTCTGGGTGAACCTGGTTGAACTCTTGGATAAGTCTTCTGGTGTGATGTTGTTTTCAATAGTTTTCTTCAGGACTGTACCCTTTCCAATTGATTAGGTACTGGGTCTGATTCCTCCTTTTTCTGCAATTCAGAATTGCCTCAACCCCATACTCCTCTTCCCCATCCACCAATATTGGCTCAGATGGGCCTGTATTCCTCTCTGCAAAAGGATCAGGAATGGCAGGTTTTAGTAGTGTCACAACCGGCTGGTAAATACAATTCATAAGCCACATCATTGATGTTCCTTTACACCAGGAATGGCCCCACAAACTTCAGCCTTGATAGGCAGGACAATGTCAGATTTGTTGTGGATAGCCATACCTGATCACCGGATTCCAGAATTATTCCCCACGTCTTTTCCTGTCAAAAGCTCTTTTATTGTATGCCTGTGCCTTGGTGAATGACTCCTGCAACATTGTGTTGTTAGATTCCAAGAAGGTTACTGTTTCTACCACATCCAGAACGGAGCATTCAGAAATTGTATTTGGTAGGAATGATGGATGAAAGCCGTAGTTGGAAAAAATGGAGATTGCTTGGTGGCGTTTGAAATTGTTGTATGCACATTCAGCTAGTATAAGTAATGATACCCAGTCATTCTGAGAAAAAGAAGAAAAACAGTGTAAGTATTGCTCCAGGGTCTGGTTAGTCCTTTCCGTTTGAGTTTTAGTTTGGTGGTGGTAGGCTGAAGAGAAGGATAATTTGATTTTTAGGATCTCTGAGAGAGAATTCCAAAATCTTGAGGTGAATTGCTCCACCGGTCAAATACAATGTTAGCTGGGATCACATGCAGCCTCACTATTTCCTTGATGAAAATTTGTGCTGTTTCCAGAGCAGATGTTGTACCTTTCATGGGTAGAAAGTGTGCAATTTTTGACAGCCGTTCAACTACTGCATAGATGGCCTTATATAGCCTTCTGATGGGGAAAGTTCCACAATAAAATCCATTGAAATCATCTGGGATTGGTAGCAGTTTAAGCAGACTCCATGCTTTGGCCCTGTTCCTTTTATTTCGGATACATGTGGTACATGCCTCTACATATTTCCTGCAGTCTTTCCCCAGATGGGGCCACCAAAATGTACGTAGAGCTAACTCAGTTGTTTTACTGGCTCCAAAGTGTCCTGCTACTGCATGTTTGTGGCACAAGCTCAGAACAAAAACACATATTTCTTCTGGTACAACAATTTTATCTTGGTGCCATAATAGTTCATCCTTCATTTGTAAGGATGTCCCGGGAGGTGAGAGAACTCCCAAAGAGGCTTGTTTTATGTGAGAGATGAAATCTTCTTGTAACAGGAGAATGTTTTTAGAGGACAGAATGGTGTCAAGAAGCCCATATTCCTCAGTCTTACCAAACATGTGGGAAAGAGCATCAGATTTAGTATTTTTTGACCCTAGCCTGTATGTTATGTGGAAAAAAACCTTGAAAAGAACAATGCTGACCTGTCTTGACATTGCCTTAAACATTTTGCTGTCCTCAAGGTTCTTATGGTCAGTGAAAATTAGTATTGGGTGAGACACCTCCACTCTTCTAGTGCAGCCTTTATTGCAAGTAATTCACAATCTCCCATTTCGCAATTCCTCTCTGCCGGTGAAAGTTTAAGAAAGAAGAATGCAAATTGGTGTAGAAGGGCCTTGGCCCCCTGACGTTCCAAGAACACTGACCCTACTGCTGATTCTGAAGCATCAACCTCCAACACATATGGTAGAGCTGGGTCAAGGTGCTTTAGAAAAGATGCAGAAATGAACTCTTTTAAGGTTTCAAAATCAGACTGGGCTTCGGGTGTCTAGGAAAACCGGTTGCTGTGCTTGGTCATTTGGGTGATGGGAGAAATGATGGCTGAGAATCCCTTGGTGAATTTCCGATAGAATTTTGCAAATCCTACAAAACAATGTATTCCTTTTTTTAATCTGTGGTAGCTGGCCAATCTAAAATGGCAGTGACCTTGGGCAAAGAACACAATTCAATACCTAGGTATTACGTTAACTGACACAATTTCACAACTGTACAACTCCAATTTTGAACCCCTGCTAAATAGCTTTACGCAGGAAATGCATAGAATTAATTTTTTTTACCTCTCCTGGTCAGGTAGATTAGCTGGATACAAAATGCTTCTGCTTCCCAAGTTGTTGTATTATTTTAGAGAACTCCCGATCCAAATACCATCCTCATTTTACGTAAACATGCAGTGATCTTTATCCACATTAATTTGGGAGGGGAAAAGGGCCAGATGCCCCCATAACATCCTTATGAAACACGGGCAAATAGGGGGCATGGGAGTTCCTAAAATCAAAGACTACCATATGGCGTCAATTGTAGACCAAGCCAAGTCATGGTTCAACACCTCCGATCAAATTCATTGGTGTAAGGTAGAACAAGCCCAGGTAGGACAAGGTGATTTTCTCCCTGCAAGGCAATTTATGACATATGCAAGGGTTACTAGCATCTTAACCGCTGCCAAAGTACAATATGTGGTAATTCCAGAATCTATCTACAATCTGTGGAATTCCACCCCTTCTCCCAAAAAAGGAATAACATTGTTCTATAACTTATTGCACAGTAATGTAGATAGAGGCTCCTGCGCTACCGAGGGGGGTGGTGGAGTGGGATGGGGTCACTGCTGCAAACACCTGACACTCTGTCCCGGGCAGAGAGAAGTAGCAAATGGAAAAACAAGGGGGGTGGTGTCTGCGCTGTGAAAAGTGGGTGAAATCCAAGGGTGGTACGGGAATAAATCCCTGGGCTGGTGAATGTGGGGGAGGGGTGGTGTTTTTAGAACAGAGTGATATCGTACATAAGTTTAGTGTCAATACGTAAACCGTCAAAATGTAGCACAGAAGATAATATTGAATACTAAACAATGGCAAGTGACAAAAAAGGAGTACAAATTCACAAGCAGTAAAATGTACACAATGTGCTGGTCCAAGTAATGTGAAATCAGGGAGAACTACCGCTAGGGGCGCCCCTGAATGTGTAACACAGTGGACAATACAAATAATAATATATAAATCAGTGAAGAAATGCAAAAAAGTCTCTGAAAGTGTTTCCCAAATGTCCCAGAAGACAGGTTCCAAAGATGTCCCAGAAGACAGTTTCTAAAAGATGGAGGAAATGGTGCCGGGAAAGGACGTGGTACAGTGAACACCTCAGGTGGTCCCTAGCCCCTCACCTCACGGCTATGGATAGCCAAATAAAACCACCTCTGGCAGGGGGAGGAGGAATACACTTCAATGGACAGAAACGACATCAGCACTCAGCAGTAAGGCATGGAGAAGATACAAAGCAAGTAGGATATGGTGTTATGGAAGTATCTAAACAGGCAACATCATTCACTCATACATCCACTCACATGGAGGTGATGGATGGTGGGCCTATCTCCCATGAACACCGAGTTCGTCCTAAGTCCTGGATGCACACCTGGCTCCTCTTCTTCTGTGTCTGAGCTGGGTGGACACTTGGAGCAGATAGAGGGGACCCTCACACAGCATATAGGATGGGAGAAAAAAAGACCATAGTACAGCCCCGCAAAAATGGAACAGGTTTATTAAAACATATAGGTGCACTCACATTTGGATGATAAAAACTGGGCACAGAAACCAAACGGACGGCAGGGGGGTCTTGCTGCGTCAGGCGTGTGGACTCTGATGCTCTTTGATCCCTACGCGTCTCGTCATGTCACATGACTTCCTTAGGGGATTGTTTAGTATTCAATATTATCTTTTGTGCTACATTTTGACGGTTTACGTATTGAAACTAAACTTATGTACGCTATCACTCTGTTCTAAAAACACCACCCCCCCCTCCCCACGTTCACCAGCCCAGGGATTTATTCCCATACCACCCTTGGATTTCACCTACTTTTCACAGCGCAGACACCACCCCCCTTCTTATTGCACAGTTAACTCCATTTTGAAACTCCAAAACAACTCTTAAAATGGGAATCAGACTTAAATATTACCGTTTCTCAGAGGCAGTGGAGCCGTGAGATCAAAACAACCTATACCCACACCAAATGCTCTAACTACAGGGAAATAGCCCAGAAGATACTTTTGAGATGGTACAGAACCCATATACACTTGAAAAATGTATAGAAAACTCCTCTAATCTCTGTTGGAGGGAACGTGGACAAGTGGGCAATTTGGCTCACATGCTTTGGTTCTGTGTATCCCTACGTAGTTTCTGGGCTACAATAACACAATTAATTGCAAAATTTACATGAATGCTCAACAAATTGAAATCTGAACAAGCTCTATTAAGCATTGACATGGATATCTACCCAGCACCTTGCCGCACATTAGTAATGCACATTCTATATGCAGCTCAATTGGTGATTGCCCATGAATGGAAATCTTCAGTATCCCCCTCTTTGGGGGAGCTATTGAAATTGGTTGACGACTCCTATGATTATGAGAAAACCATGGCTTACAGGGAGGGAAGACAAAAAAATGTTTTACAAAATGCTGGTCCTTATGGGAAAAACATAGTGAGAAACACAAACAATATAGATAAACAGGTCTATTACTCATGATGAACAAAGATACTCTGTGGTACTTGCAACTACCAAGTTTTTAGCAAAAGTTGATAACTGAAAGTAAATATGCTCATGATCACCTGCGGGAAAGAGGTGAATATGGGTAACTTGTGGCATTGTATGCTGTATGCACTTACTTATGTTCCGTTATATCCCATACATGCGTGTATAAGGACAATTTAACAAGAAACTGATTATTGTTCTGGAAACATTTTTTGGAGAATATAAACTCCAGTTTTTGTACATAAAAAATATATATATAAAAAAATAATATTAATAATAGTAAAAGGTAAACAGAGAAACATAGTCAAATCATAGCAAGAGTTCGGTAAGCGGAATGGATAGTCAGACAAGTCAGTATGTCAAGGAGCCAGGGAATAGCGTACTTCAGGACAGGCCAGGAAATCAGGAAACCGAAGCATTAAGCAGGATCAGGAACCAGAAGGGACGTTAGCAAAGCAAGTCTTCAACAGGCACACAGGAGAGAGTCTCTGGATGTGTTGACCAAGGCAAAGGCAGAGAGGAACTGAACTGAACAGCTTAAGCAACCAGCAGGACTGACGAACAGGATATCATCATCAGGTGAGTCACTTTGGAAAAGATTGGAGCTGGCAATTACTGTAGCTGACAGCTGAGTGGCCTGCTCTGAGAAGGAAGGGATGAACCCAGCCCTGACACTGGGCCTTGGGTTGCAGAGGTATTTTGTGTTCAGCAGCAAAGGATAGTTTAATGAAGCAACTGCAGGCCCGGAATCAATTATAGCTGGTGCTTGAATAGTTCTTCCTGGAAGCTGTAACAGAATACAGATAGCCAGGTGAGAAGAGTTGCTTAACAAAGCTGGAGACTTAGAAGAAGAAATAGACAGACACTTATGGAGTTTGGCTGGGCAGGTTCTCACATAGTGGCCTCTCCGCATTACAAGCCTAGATTATGCTAGCAACAACGTTGATGTTCCTCATTGGTAAGTGAAGGTTGAAGTAGGCCAAGCTGCATGGGTTCAGAAGTGTCAGGAGCAGGTGCTGTGCATTCAAAAGGAGCTGGGCCTGGTGAACTGGCCACCTGTGGTAACAACCATACAGGACAAAAAAGGTCCAGCGGACTCTCAATCTCCAGTCAATCTGGATGGATAGTTTTATGAGATCGTCCAGAGAATGTGGGATACCAACTCGGGCTACCTCATCCTTTCAAGCTTCTGAAAGACCCATGCGGAACTGATAATGGAGAGCCGCATTATTCCAATTGGTGTCGGCGCCCCAGCGCCTGAAATCAGAAACGTAATCCTTAGCCACTTTGCATCCCTGCTGGAGTACTGCTTCTGCAGTGGCGATTTGCTGAGGTTCATCATAAATCTGAGCCATGTCATTGAAGAAGGTGGTCAGGGTATCTAGGCAAGTGGCCTTCTGTTCCAGTAGGCGGTGAGCCCATGACTGTGGCTCACCCTGTAGCAAAGAGATGCCAAATCCAACCTTGGTGGTTTCCAGGCAGAAAATGCGGGGGCTGTAGGCAAAGTATAGTTCACAGGCCGTGCAGAAAGTCCTGAATTTGCTGCGTTAACCAGAGAACCTTTCAAGAGTATGCACCCGGGGCTCTGGTGGTAACATCACCACTGTAGGTGCAGCAAAGCTTCCAGCGGAAGATGAGGGAGCAGAATCGGGGGTAGCAGAGGGTGCTGATAAAGTGTGTACATGTTCCTCTAGCCGAACATAATCTTCCTGCAAGTTTTTTATGGCTTGTGTGAGGCCGGCTAGATGTTGGCACAGTTCCTCAATGGGAGAGGATCCTCGCTCAGGCTCATATATGGCTGTTTTGTACTGTCACGTACGTAGTGGGTAGAGCCTAGTTATGCAGAAGAAGGCCTCTCTTGCACCTCTGCAGTCAGGGCCTCTGGTAGTGTATACAGATAGAACAGGAGTGCAGAGTCGCACAAGTGACAGTTAACCACTTGCCAACTGCCATACAACGATATACGTCGACAGAATAGCATGGGCAGGCAAATGGGCGTATATATACGTCCCTGTCTCCCAGTGGGAGGGGGGCTCGATCGAGCCTCCCCATGCCTGGGGTGGTCATAATCCATCCAGGAGCAATCCGTGATAAGGGGGAGGCCATCAATTCATGGTCACCCCCTCACGATCGCTCCTGGTGAATGAGAAGCTTCCTCTGTCTGTGAATTGTAAACAAAGACAGAGGAAGCGATGTCGTCTCTCCTCGCAGCGGTCTTTTCGTCCGGAGCCCAAGGAGAGAAGACATCTCACAGTGAGTTGCACCAGCACTACACAGTACGCATAGGCACACAAAACACCCCCCAGTCACCCCCCGATCACCCCCCAGATCACCCCCTGCACCCCATGCACCCCCAGTCACAGTGTCACTGATTGTAATGGCCATTTATTTACTGATCACTGCATGCAGTGTCATTTGTGACTTTAAAACGTGTCAGGGCAGTTAGTGGTAGGCCCCTTTAGGTGTAGGGTACCCCCCTAATCCCCCATATAAAGGTTTAACCCCTTGATCGCCCCCCAGGTAACCCTTTTCTTTCCCTGTCATCAGTGTCACTAAGCGATCTTTTTTCTGATTGCCGTATTAGTGTTGAGGTCCCTGCCAAGGTCAGGTGTACCTGATCCCATTCTTCTGCTGTTGTTGAGGTACAAGCACCACAGGGCTCTCGTATGGAGCAGAGAAGTACTAGTGCCTCTCATCCTTCTGGTAAACTGGCAAGCACCAGTGGCCTAGTACACCCTGGTCGTACATCCAGCACTGCAGAATTTGCCAGAATTAGAATTAATTGGGAGCCCACCACTTATGCAGCACCCCTACTTCCCCCATTCACTGGCCAACCCAGAATTCAGGTGGAAACAGTTAATTGTACAGCACTACAGATTTTTATTCACTGTTTTTCATGGAAGATCTCTACAGATCTATTGTGGACCAAAGTAATTTGTATGCTGGTCAATACATCACCGCTAATTCCCAGTCCTCCCTTGCCAGAAAATGGAAACCATTTACGGTTTCCAAACGTAAAACCTTTCTGGGTCTATCCCTCGACATGGGCATAGTAAATTGAGTGAGCTGCAGTCATATTGGTACATTGATCCAGTTTGCCATTTGCCCGTGCTCTCTGCCTCCATGGCCATGGCATGATACAAGCAGATAGTGCGGTTCCTGCATTTCAACAACAATGAACTTTGTCATCCTCGTGGAGACCCTAATTTTTTTTTTCAAATAGTGTTTATTGGAAAGGTTTTATAAAAGACAAAACAAGGTCATTACAGAGAAGTAATACATAGAAGCATTACAGAAACACAATACACAATATTTAGCCATGGTAAGTATACCAGCCAGATAATAATTAACCATGAGGAACAAACAATGACAAGTGGAACACAACCGTAAATAAAAGAGTACAAAAAGATCGCCGAAGCAGCTATCATTAACCTCCCTGGCGGTATGACTCTTTCAGATTTTAGGTGCTGAAAGTGGTACCATTATTTGCAAGGAAATTTGGCGTTTTATACTGTAGGCTTGTAATTCTTAGGAATAACTCACTTAAATCTATCCAAACAAGAGTCTAATAGGCATCCCGGGTATGATTTTTATTTTATTTTTATTAAAAATTATAATATAATAAATAATTATAACAAATAATAAAATAATTATAGTAAAAATTATTCAATAATGTAATCAAATCAAAATCACTGAAATTTGCTCAGTTGCAGAATTTTACATACGTATAGTGTTTATTTACATTTTTGAATTTGGCGCCGTTCTCCGTCCCCGTGCGTCATAACGTCGCAAGGGAATGGAGCTCGGCGGCACACGGGGACGCTGTGTGAATTGAGCGAGCACCCGCTCGCTCGCACAGCGCGGATGCATCGCTGGATCCACGGAGAAGGTAAGTAAACAGTCTCTGTGGATGCTGCGAGGCGAACCCGAGTCTGACTCGGGGTTACTGATCGTAGCACAGAAATCTAACCCCGAGTCAGACTCGGGAACACCGCCAGGGAGGTTAATACCTTGAAACCCTGGTAAGAGAATAAGTAGCATTGAGATGAGTAAAAGAAACAGAACAAGGGGAGGGGAGAAGAGGGAAAAGGGGGAAAGAGAAAACAGGAGGGAAAACAGAGTAGGGGAAGGAAGAGAGAAAAAAAAATAAATATATATAAAAGGGGGGGGGGAATCTGATCTGAGCTCACGCAGGTGCAGGTAGTGCATGGCAGTATAAGGCACACATAGTCATCATAAACATAACAAAACAGGGAGCTGATACATATAATTCTGAAAATAAAAGAGAAGAAAGAAAAATAGGGACCCTAGGGCCCAGCCTTGTACCACAAGGTCCAGATGGACCAGTTGGAGTCAAATTTCACTTTATTACCCTGTCTTTCCGCCAAAAGGGACTCATGAACATAGTTGGTTTGGACGATTTTCAGGACCTCTGAGACATTAGGGGCTTTGTCTGCTTTCCAATGCTGAGTTATCAAAGACCTAGCAGCTAAAAGGATGTGGGTCACCACCCCTCTAAAGTTGGGCGGGAAGACCTCAATTCCTAAATGTAATATCGCTAGACTGGGGTTGGGGTGCGTCAACATACCAGTAATCCTAGAGATCTGTGAGAAGATTGAGTTCCAGAAACTAGTGAGGTGTTTACAAGCCCAAAATATATGCAGCAGATTCCCTATCATCCCGCACCTCCTCCAGCAAAGAGGAGAGTTGTCAGTACTAAATTTAGAGAGCCTGTATGGTGTTAGGTACCACCTCAGAGCAATCTTCTGAGATAGCTCCCAGTGGTTAACACAGCTTGAGGCCTTGTACAGGGAGCTGAAGGCCTTAAGCCACTGATCATCCGTAAAGGATTCACCCAAGTCACTTTCCCATTTCTGATAAGGGGGGGATTTTATAAAATGTAGCTTGTCCTGAAAAAGGTTATAGAAGAGAGCAATTCCTTTACAGGGGACGGGGGTGTCAGGGTAGAAACGCCATATGTCCTTCGGGAGAAATATTTGATGGGTTTTAATAGACCGTATAAAGTGGGCAATACGAGTGTAAGTAAATTGGTCAAAGGGTGGTAGGGCAAACTTAGACTGTAAAGTTTTGAAGGGGAGGAGCAAGTTATTGTGAAACAGGTCTGAAATCAGTTTAATTACTTTAATTTGCCAGCTGAGAAGGGACAAGTTAGGGATGACCTGGGTTAGAGTGGTTATGGGTATGGGAATTTCAATAAGGGAAGAAGGAGAAACTGTCCTAGCATACAACTCCCTCCACACCTCAATAGAGGCCCGTAGGGAGAGAGGGAGAGTCCGGGTCGGAAAGTGCTTCCATACGTCCGCAAGGAGGAAATCAGTGAGGTTAGTGGCGGGCACAAATCTTTCTCTATAACTGTCCAAATAGCAACAGAGTTCGGGTCTATCCAGGGTCTAAGTTGTACCAGTATGGAGGCACGGAAATAATCTCTAATATCTACCAGACCCATGTGTCTTGGATACGGAAGCCCTCAATGCCTGGGTGGGACCTTATCCTCTCCGCCAGGGGCTCTATAAGCAAATTAAAAATTGAGGGGGATAGGGGGCAGCCCTGGCGGGTACCATTAGAAATTGAGAAGGTATCTGATAGAAGGCCGGAGGTATACACTTGAGCGCAAGGGGACGAATAGAGAGCCAGAATGGCTGAGAGGATAGGTCCCCCAAATCCAAACCTCAGGAGAGTCTGACGCATATAGCCCCAATGTATCCTATCGAACGCCTTCTCCGCATCCAAAGATAGGAGCAGAGAAGGCGTTCGATGTTTCTTTGCGTGCTGAACTATCCCCAACACTTGCCTCGTGGCGTCTGACGCCTGTCTCCCAATGGTGAAGCCAGACTGATTAGGGCCAATGAGGGACGGAAGGATGGGTAGCAGTCTATGGGCCAAGATTTTTGCATATAACTTAACATCCGAATTGAGGAGAGATATCAGGCAGAAGTTAGCCGGGGTAACAGGGTTTTTACCTGCTTTGAGGATAGTAACCACATAGGCCTTTAACACCTCCGAGGGAAATGCGGCAGAGGACACGGCTCTTAGGAATACTTGTGTAAGAGTGGGAGTTAACAATTTGCGAAAGCCTTGGTAATATTCGTTAGGAAGGCCGTCAGGCCCAGTGGATTTGCCTTTAGGAAGTCGCTGAATAAGTCATTCGATCTCCGGGCCTGTGAAAGGTGCATTCAGAACGTCTAACTGGGAGGGAGAAAGTGATGGGAGTTTAATTTTGTTGAGAAATTCTTGGATGGATTGTTCTAACGGTTGAGGCGTGGCCGAGTCACGTTTCAGGTTGTACAGATTTAAGTAATAATGCGCAAAGGAGTCGGCAATCTCATTGGGGTTAACAATTTTGTGGTCATCCACTGAGTGGAGCAGATACGGAATTCTGGATTTGATTCTCGCAGCTTTAAGTCTGCGGGCAACAAATTTGCCAGCCCGACTTCCAGAGGAGTAGTGGGCTAATTTCAAATGTCGGAGATGTTTATCATAGTTTTCTATAAGAAGCAGTCGGAGATCGAAACGACATTTAGCGAGCTCTTGGGCCAACAAGGCAGTAGGGGCAGATTTATTTTGGGTTTCTAGGGTTTTGATATTATCAAGGAGACGAGTGAGTCGTTGCGTCCTCTGCCTCTTCTCCCTCACACAAATCTGTAAAATTATACCCCGGACAAACGCCTTATGAGCACACCATAGAGTAGTAGGGTCTGATACAGAACCCTCATTCTCCGTAAAAAACAAAGATAAGGCATCACTAATAGCAGTAACATGAGCAGGCATTTGAAAAATCTTAGAGTTGGCTCTCCACACAGTAGGAGGATTAGTAGCATGGCCTCCCAAAATAGTAAGCGAAACAGGTGCGTGGTCTGACCACGAAATGGTATGAATGGTAGAGGAAGAAACAGACTGCAGCAATAATTTATCTACAAAAATAAAGTCAATCCTTGAGTAGGAATTGTGTCTGAAGGAATGGTACGTATAATCACGCTCAGTAGCATGACAGCACCTCCAGGCATCAAACAGTTACTTAGAATCGAGCAAATGTTGGAGTTGCGGTGGAGGACGTCGAGTAGTAGTAGAGGAATCCAGGGAGTGGTCAACAGTTAAATTGTGGTCACAACATACAATTAAGGAACCTTGGCAGAGCGAAGCTACTTTAGAGTAGAGGCGGTTCAGGAAACGTAGCTGATGGGAGTTGGGGGCGTAGAGGTTGACAATGGTGAAAAGTCTGTTATTCAATTCCCCAATAAGAATAATGTATCTCCCCTCATGACCTGAGTGAACCTGCAGTACCTTGAGGGCAACAGAGTCTCTGATGGCTATTAGGACTCCTTTATGCTTAGCAGGGGCAGACGCTACAAAAATGTGTGGAAAGCAACTATGTTGGAACTTAGGTGGGGCATCCACCGAAAAGTATGTCTCTTGCAGACACAGAACATCTGCTCTTAAAGAGATGGCTTCTCTCCAAACTGAAGCCCTTTTAGCTGGGTGGTTGAGACCATTTACATTAAACAAAACTATATTGAGAGCCATGTTCAAAACGGTAGGATAGATGTTGATTGTACCTTAACTGCATGGAGAGGGCCAGAGATCTCAGCAACTTCACGATAATCATCCGATCATTACGAGGCGGGCGGGTCGACGTAGTCCACAGGCGAGTCAGATCAGGGGAGTAAACGAGCAGAGGGATGCACGGGGAGGAAAAAAAAGTCCATTGAAAGGAGAAGCAAAAAAGTAGAAATAAGGAAAAAACACAAGAAAAAATAGTTCTTCAAAATCAAGCAACCAGGGGCAGCATTACTGCCAAGAATCATGGAGGGTAACTCAAACTTGGAGTGATGGCTCCAGACCATCTTGGAACATGTAAGATGTATAGCCAACAGAAGAACAGAAAAGCGTTCAGGACGTATGTTTCTTGCCAGACTTCTTCCTCGTCACTGTCTGCCACTCATGCTGTTGCCCCATTCGCATAGGGGGTGAGGACAGAGACCCCGCATCTTGATTGTCAGGGAAGATATCCAGTGATCTGAGTGGGTTGATACCTGTTTCCAGGTCTGAAACTACAGTGTCCTTCCCATCGTGAGTGACAGTGATTTTGACTGGGTAACCCCAACGATAGGGAATGCTATGGTTGCGAAGTGCTTTGGTAACTGGAAGCAGCGACTTACATTTCTGCATGGTGAACTGTGAGAGATCAGCAAACAGTTGGACCTGGGCATATTTTTCTGGGAGTTGTTGGGATTTCCTGAACGAGGACATAAGTTGGTCTTTCACTTGAAAAAAGTGCACCCTCATCAGAACATCACGGGGCACATTATCAGGCAAATATGACGGTTTGGGCAGCCTATGGATCCGATCAACCTGTAGTTCAGAGTCTGGGGTAGAGGGGAGGAACTGCTGCAATAAGTCCCTAGCATACTGTTGAAGTTGGGTCGGGAGGACAGACTCAGGTACCCCCCTAATCTTCACATTATTCCTCCTCGATCGATCCTCTAAATCTGCGACCTTTGCCCTTAACCATTCAATCTCTTCTGAGTGCTCAAAATTGGGCGTCTATCAGGGTATTATGTGAGGCTGCGAACTCCCCCATTTTTTCTTCAACGTGGGTCACTCTGTCTCCTAGTTCTCCCATGTCAGCTTTAAATTTTTTCATGCATTGTAGCATGTCAGTGTGCATAGAACTACAGAGGGACACTAACATGTCCTTGAGCACAGTATCAGACACAGCCGCGCCTGAGGTGGGGAAGGAGGTGAAGGGATCCACCAGCTCCCTCGTGTCATTGATAGAGTCTTGCCCTGGGCTTACCTGGGCAGTAGAATTTTCAAGACGTGGCCTGGACTTAGCTGGGCTGCGAGATAGGGGTGTATTCAGTCCCGGGGTCCCTTGTGGTGATCCGTTCCTGTCTGCAGGGCTGGATGCAGTGGATCGTGATCCATGTGAAGATCCATGTGAAGAGGCAGGTGACGAGACTGCCGCGCCGGCGCCATCTTGGCCCAGGCCTCGGCGCCGCGGCGGGTAGAAGTCGTCCAGTTTCTTCGGATTCACTGTCTCTTTTCTTTTGCGGGTCATGTCCGTGGGATCTACGGATCCTACGGCACAGGTTCGGGCTGAAAAACTGTGGCTATGTCGCTAATGGAAGGCTCTGTTCTCGTGGTTGGAGCGGAGCAGCGCGATCACACTGCCATTCAGCTGCGCGGTAGCCACGCCCGGGAGACCCTAAATTTGATCGGCTGTACAAAATTCGGCCCCTCGTAAACCACTTCAGCAAACATTTTGGAGCTTTGTATATTCCCCATCAAGTTGTCTGCGTTGACAAATCCCTCATTAAATTTTCTTCCCGCTTGTCTTTCAAACAGTACCTTCCCAGCAAGCGTGCCAGATATGGGGTTAAGATGTATAAGCTCTGTGACAGGGCCACAGGCTATACATTTAGTTTTATGGTTTATGAGGGAAAAGACAGTCACATAGAGTCGGAAAACTGCCCAGATTACATAGGGAGCGCTGGTAAGATAGTGTCACCCGTATCTGGAAAGGGATACCATTTGTATGTGGACAATTATAACACGAGCGCTGCTACTTTTTAGTCACTTGTTTGATCATCAAATTGGTGCATGTGGCACTGTGGGACCTAATCGCCGGGGCTTACCCCAGTGGCTTGTAGATTCCAATCTTGGGCGGGGGGAGAGAGCCTGCTCAAGGTGTAATAATTTGCTTGCTGTGAAGTGGAGGGATAATAAGAATGTTTTTGTTCTTTCCTCCCTTCACACAGACATGAATTCGTACGGCGACTGGTGTTGTGGAGAAACCCCTCTGTGTCCACGAATATAACCAAAATATGGCAGGGGTGGACCTCAACGACCACTTGTTGGCGCCATACCTAGTTGCCCGTAAGGCCAGGTGCTAGGAAAAAACAGAATATCCCCCAAAGGGTGGGACTTTACAAGTGACCATAAACAAAGTAACAACTGTATAAAAAGTAGCAAATTTTATTAATTATACATATCAATACAAATTATTCAAATACGTAGTTGAACAGGAAACATAAGGCTGCTTAGAGTCACACCCATAAGGCCAGGTGCTGGTACAAAAAAGTGCCTATATACTTATTTCAATTGGCTTTGCTGAATGCTTTTGTGCTATACAGAGCTTCCGAATGGACTGGATCTTTCCTTAAATTCCAGGGAGATATTTTCCGAGCCCTCCTGTATTCAGACGGTGCTGCATCTCACCATCCCCAACCAAATGCAGTAAGCCGGCTGCATAATTGGCATTTTCTGTATTTCCTCCCTGATACCCCTACCCAATGACCCCCCAAAGAAAATGTTGTGCTTGTAGAAAGCGCGGCTTTAGGCATGACACTCATTATTATTGTCCACACTGGCCTGACAATACTGAATTTTGCACTGGTGAATGTTTTGAATGCTACCACACACTAGTGCAGTTTTAGCATAGGGTACAGCATTTCACAGACTAGGCCTCCCAAAATGCCATCACATTTTGAAACCTGGAACCGAACCGTTACAGTTACAGTTACAAAAAAAGTGTAAAAAAAAAAAAAAGTTAAAGATATAAAATTATTAAAAAAAATTGTTGTTGTTTTATTGTTCTCTTCCTCTCTATTCTCTCTCTATTGTTCTGCTCTTTTTTACTGTTCTATTCTGCAATGTTCTATTGTTATGTTTTATCATGTTTGCTCCAGCAAGGTAATTTTTTTTATACTTTACTGTTTACTGTGTTTTATTGTTAACCATTTTTTGTTTTCAGAAATGCCATTCGCTGCAGCACGGATTAAAAAAAGAGCATATATGCCAAAGCATGGGGGCAGAAGGGGCGGAGGAGCGATTTGCTCCTAATGCCGCGTACATGTGGTCAAAATCCAGACGGAGGTTTTTCCGTTTGAAAAGTCCAACCATGTGTACGTGGCATAACTTTTGCCGGAGGATATCCCCATGCTTCAGGATATATATATTTTAGGCACAGGTTGCTTTGAAAAAAAAAATTCATTTGCTTTGCAGGTATGGTAAGGTCTTCTTGTTATACTGTAATGTTACTTTGTTTTAATGTTAACCATCATTTGCTTAGCAGGTACGCCATTCACTTGCAGCATGGATTCTATCTTGACAGCTACAGCGTTTGCTCCCACAATACATAAAGCCGCGACTTAAACGCTGTAAGAAGTGATTTCACCAGCACAGTTAAAAAAAGAGAATATATGCCAAAGCATGGGGGCAGCAGGGGCGGAGTAGCGATTTGCTCCTAACTTTTGCAGGAGGATGCCCCCAAGCTTTGGGATATATAAATAGTGCATGCATGCCCATCATTAGAAGTGGGTGGATGAAGGGAGGTATTCTAATGGTGGGCATACCCACCCATCAATCTCTTTTTTTTTTTGTTCAGCCAACAGGCTGCATGAAAAAAAAAAGATTACAATATATGCCTAACAAGGACAAGCAACGTACTGGTATGTTTCTGGACTTTGAATGGTTATACCAGAATGATTCCTGCGGGTTAAGGTATCATCTTGGTATCATTCTTTTTAGCCAGTGGTCAGCTTTCATGTAAAAGCAATCCTAGCAGCTAATTGGCCTCTAGACTGCTTTTACAAGCAGTGGGAGGGAATGTCCCCCCTCCCTCTGTTTTCCATGGTTTTCTCTGGCTCTCCTGTCACAACAGGGAACCTGAGAATGCAGCCGGTGGTTCCGCCAGCTGACCATAGAGCTGATAAGAGACCAGAATGGCTTCAATCATCTATATGGCCTAAGAAACCGAAAGCTACAAGTATTTCATGACTTGGATTTTGCCGGATATAAATATCGCCATTGGGAAATTGGGAATGCATTATATCACACCAATCTTGGTGTGGCCAGATGCTTTGAGGACAAAGGAGAGATCTAGGGTCTAATAGACCCCAATTTTTTCAAAAAAGAGTACCTGTCACTACCTGTGGCTATCATTGGGGGATATTTACATTCCCTGAGATAACAATAAAATATATAAAAAAAAATAGAAGGGACAGTTTAAAAATATAATAAAAAAAGCGAAATAAATAATAAAAAAGCATCAGTCTGGCGTCATATGTAAACAGCAATTGCACCATTCATGTAAATCTAAAGTGGTAACCTGTAAAGGTTTATAAAAGCTCTTAAAAATGTATGTAGTTTGTCGCCACTGCACGTTTGTGCGCAATTTTAAAGCATGTCGTGCTTGGTATCCGTGTACTTGGCTTGAAAAAAAATTCAACATCCACCATTTTAATCTGGAGGGCCTTTGCTTAAAAAAGATATAGATATATATAATGTCAGTAATTTTCTTGCAAAAAAATATAAAAAATGTCATGTAAACTAAAAGTGTCAGCAAGGGCTTTGTCTTCAAGTGGTTAGAAAAGTGGATGATGTATGACATAAGTTTCTAAATGTTGTGCATAAAATGCCAGGACAGTTTAACTAAATCATATATTGCTCAAACATACCATGGGCATATGTGGAATTACACCCCAAAATACATTCTGCTGCTTCTCCTGAGCACGGGGGTACCACATGTGTGAGACTTTTTGGGAGCTCTGCTGCGTACGGAACCCCAAAACCAAGTGCCGCCTTCAGGCTTTCTAAGGGTGTAAATTTTTGATTTCACTCCTCACTGCCTATCACAGTTTCGGAGGCCATGGAATGCCCAGATGGCACAACCCCCCCCCTCCAATGACCCCATTTTGGAAAGTAAACACCCCAAGCTATTTGCTGAGAGCTATGGTGAGTATTTTGCAGATTTTGCTTTTTGTCACAAAGTTTTGAAAATTAAAAAAATAAAAAATAAAACGTTTTTATTTTCTTTCTTCATTTTCAAAAACAAATGAGAACAAATGAGAGCTGCAAAATACATACCAAGCCTCTCAGCAAATAGCTTGGGGTGTGTACCTTCCAAAATGGGGTCATTTGAGGGGGTTTGTGCTATCTTGAAATGTTATGGCCTTCGAAACTGTGAAAGGTAGTGAGGAATGAAATCAAAAGTTTACACCCTTATGCCGCGTACACACGATCATTTTCCGGGTTGTAAAAAAAAAATGTTTTAAGCCTCTAGAAAAAACAATGTTTTTTTCAACTTCATCATTAAAACGATGTTGCCTACACACGATAGTGAAAAAAAAAATGCTCTAGCAAAGTGTGGTGACGTACAACACGTACAACGGCACTATAAAGGGGAAGTTCCATTCGGATTATGCCACCCTTTGGGACAACTTTGTGCAAAAAAAAAAAAAATTGGAATTTTCCCGCAACTTGTGCCAAAATATAAAATATTCCATGGACTCAACATGCCTTTCAGCAAATAGCTTGGGGTGTCTACATTCCAAAATTTGGTCATTTCGGAGGGGGGGGGGGGGGTTTGTGTTATCTTGGCATTTTATGGCCTTCAAAACTGTGATAGGAAGTGAGGAGTGAAATCAAGCAATTACACCCAATTAAATCCTAATGGCAGTGATTGGTTTTCGAGGCCCCCGTAGGCGGCTAGGCTTCCAAAAAGTCCCACACATAAGGTATCCCTGTACTCAGGAGAAGTAGCATAATGTATTTTCGGGTGTAATTCCACATATGCTCATGGCATGTGTGAGCAATATATAATTTAGTGACAACTTTGTGCAAAAAAAAAAGTTTTTCCCGCAACATGTGTCAAAATATAAAATATTTCATGGACTCAACATGCCTCTCAGAAAGTAGCTTGGAGTGTCTACTTTCCAAAATGGGGTCATTTGGGGGAGTTTTGTGCCATCTTGGCATTTTATAGCTTTCAAAACTGTGATAGGTAGTGAGGAGTGAAATTTTTACGGCCTTAGAAATCTTGAAGGCGGTGCTTGGGGTCGGGGTCCCGTACGTGGTTAGGTTCCCAAAAAGTCCCACACATGTGGTATCCCCATACTCAGGAGAAGCAGCAAAATGTATTTTGGGGTGCAATTCCACATATAACCATGGCATGTGTGAGCAATATATCATTTAGTAAAAACATTTTGTAATTTTTTTTTTTTTTTGTCATTATTCAATCACTTGGGACAAAAAAATTTAATATTCAATGGGCTCAACATGCCTCTCAGCAATTTCTTTGAGGTGTCTACTTTCCAAAATTGGATCATTTGGAGGGGTTTTGTACTGTCCTACCATTTTAGCACCTCAAGAAATGAGATAGACAGTCATAAACTAAAAGCTATGTAAATTCCAGAAAATGTACCCCAATTTGTAGACGCTATAAATTTTGTGCAAACCAATACATATATGGCATGTGTGAGCAATCTATAATTTAGTGACAACTTTGTGCAAAAAAGTTTGAAATTTTCCCGCAACTTGAGGCAAAATATAAAATATTCCATGAACGGGGCGTTGTTTGGCCGCTCGCGCTAATGGCCGCTTGATTCGGGAGCTCCGATGGGGAGAAGTACAAGCCAGCCACCACACAGCGTCGTGTGCCTGGTAAACATCACAGGCAGCCGCCGCCTGTCATCAGGATGTCCCGCGGAACGTCCGCACGCCGCAATCCCGGAGCGGGACAGCCTAAGAAGCTCACAGACTTCTTCCCAGGCATGGGCTGTGAGGAGTCCCAAGATGGCGATGGAGGAGACATGGATCTCTCCCCCTCACCCGCCTCAGCGCCGAGCGCATGCCACAGTGCTCAGGAGCCCTTACAACGGGACCAGAGCCAGGAGGACAAACAGTCCAACAAGCGCCCAGCAGATTCCCCTGTGTCCTCTCCAGCATCCAAGGGACCAGTTAGTAAGAAACATCTTACTGCACTTGCGGACAGTGACCAGGCACAGATCCCACATGACTCTCTTGCAGCCTTTCCCGCCTCTGACTGCCCTGCCTCAGAACACATTAATGAAGAGATGCTGTTATCATTAAAAAAGGATCTCCAAACTGAGCTGTGCAAATCAGTATCAGAGTTACAAGTGCAGGTAGATCGGCTAGAGGACAGAGTGGATGAAACTGAGTATAAAGTGAGAGACTGTGTAGCTGCACATAATGTACTAATAGACAGTTATCAGGAACGTGATGCTGACATACAATGGCTGAAAGACAAGGTCACAGACCTCGAGGACAGGTCCAGGAGGAATAACTTAAACTTTAGAGGCATTCCTGAGTCCTGAAATTCCACAATACCTGCTCCAACTCCTAAAGGTACTCCTTCCTATGGAAAATGCCAGAGATCTGGTCATTGACAGAGCACATCGCATAGCTAAGCCAAAGTCCCTTCCAGATACGGTCCCAAGGGACATACTGGCCAGAATACATTTTTTCCATATCAAAGATAGAGCCATGGCTGCAGCACGTAAAGCAGGCAAACTGCCCGACCCATTCTCTCACATCAGTATATACGCTGATCTCTCGGCTACCACCCTAGCCCACCGCTGACAGTTTGCACCCATTACTACAGCGCTTCGAGAGAAAAAGATCATGTACAACTGGTTCTTCCCCGCCACTCTGCAAATCACACATCAGGGGCAAAAATATATCTTACAAGCGCCGGCTGATGCAAAGAAACTGCCCCGGCAGTGGGGCATCCCCATACCACCCGCAAAAGATGGGGGAGGGTCCATTACTCCTCGCCCACAAGCTCAACCATGGAGCTTTCTTCACGGCTCAGGCTAGCTTACCAATTCTACCCGGACCACACTTTACACCAGCTACTGGCATAATATTGCTTGGTTGTAGCTTCTCGTCTCCCCAATGTTTGGATCCCTGCACCTCGCACCCCTGCGCAACAGATACTAACAGTTTGGTTTCCTGTTCCTTCTTGACCTAGGCTTAGGTGTTATTCTTCGCTGACTGGTTATTTTACATTTTCTGCTGCGTATTATTTGGTGGAAGTGATTTGTTGTTAGCGAATTATAGTGCAACCTTATAGAGATTAAAGCTGTAGTATCACTAACTGATATTTGTATAAGCTGTGGTACATCCTGTCGGCTGTGTGCACTTCTCCAATACAAAAAACAAAATCACATATCGCAAGAGTGGGACTTCCCCAACTCTTCACACTGCTGTCACGCGTTAGCACACTAGAACACCTGAGATGTCACTAAAAATAGTTTCCCTAAATGTAAAGGGTCTGAATAGCCCCTACAAACGCTCCCTGTTCTGGAGAGAAGCTCTTTCCCAGAAATGCGATATAATGTGCGCACAAGAGACGCACTTGACTCAACCTGATACATCACGTGTATCCCACCATAAATTCCTGCACTGCTTTTCCTCTAACTCAGACAAGAAAACCAAAGGTGTAATGATCGCTATCAGAGACACAATTACCTACTCACAGAAATTTGTGGAATGTGATCCCAATGGCAGATACGTGATCTTGGGAGCGGAGCTTAACCACCAAACATTTACTTTGGTGTCGTTGTATGCGCCGAACACTAACCAGAAAAAATGTCTCCGCCGACTGTTAAAACATGTTCGTCGATCCAAGTAGGCCAACTAATACTTTGCGGAGACTTCAACGCGGTATCTGACTCCTCATTAGACTCCACAAGCTCCAGGCGAAAACACTCCCAAAACCTCTCGTCTCTTACACGAAATGAAGATTTATTTGACGTATGGAGAAGTATGCACGGCTCTGAGAAAGATTTCACCTTTTTCTCCACAGCATTCCATGTCTATTCCAGGATCGACATGTTCCTAGTAGACAGGGCTACACTTTTCCAATCCACTGAAGCAAGGATTGGCACAATCTTGTGGTCCGACCACGCGCCAATATCCTTGTCCTTGACTCTTCACCGCCGTACTCAACCTACGAAGCTGTGGAGACTCAATACCAATCTCCTGAATAGCCCTGGCTGTGGGAAGCATGTTGAATCCGAGCTGAATAATTTTTTAACGCATAATGTTAATTCAGTGACAGATGTGCACTCCCTCTGGACGGCTCATAAGTCCTTCATGGGGAGAGTGTTCATGGGGCTGGGCGCCCGGGAGAAACGCAGGAGAACCAAAACGCAGTACGACCTTCTACTTAAAAGACTGAAACTAAACCACTATGGGCCAGATTCTCATATATTTTCGGCGGCGTAGCGTAAGCCATTTACACTATGCCGCCGCTGCGTACTAGAGCAAGTGCTTTATTCTCAAAGCACTTGCTCCGTAGTTTTCGCTGGCGTCTCGTAAATCGCCAAGCGTAAACCCGCGCAATTCAAATGGGGCGGCTTGTATTTAAATTAAGCGCGCCCCCGCGTCGAACGAACTGCGCATGCGCCGGCCGGGGAAAAAGCCCAGTGCGCATGCTCCAGCTCACGTCGGGAAGCGTCGTTGAAACCGACGTCAAAACGACGTGAGCGTCATTTACGCAACTCCCTATTCGCGAACGACGCAACTCCCTATTCGCGAACGAGTTACTAAAACAACGTAAGCGACGGAAAAAGCTGACGCTGACCCGACGCCATACTTAACATGGCATCCGACGGGACCCGACGGCATCCGACGGTACTTCGTAAGGTTACTCCACATAGAAGCTGGGGTAACCTTACGCGAACAAAAACGACGTACGCGACGACGGGGCGGCGTAAAAGCGATCGAGAATCGGCGTACTAACTCATTTGCATATGCGAAAACAACGTAAAGGTCACCTAGTGGCCGGAGTTGTCATTACACCTACGATCCGAAAGTGTAATGCTTTTACACTTGTCGGATGTAGAAGCGTATCTATGCAAAAGTGATGCTAAGCATCACTCTCATAGATACGAGGACAAAAAAAAGGCGCTACGACGGGGTATCTGAGATACTCCGTCGTAACGCCTCTGAGAATCTGGCCCTATGTCTCTGGCAATAAAATATGCTCTCTACTAGCGAGGCAAATAAAACAGAAAACGAACAAGACCAGAATTGACCATCTGTTAGACTCCCAAAACCAGAGATTAACCAACCCGCAACACATAGCTAACCGCTTTGCTGAATACTATACTGACCTGTATAATTTAGAATCCTCCCAAGCAATCCCACCTCCTAACCAGGCTCAAATTAGATCATTTTTACAATCTCTCTCACTCAAATATCCTCTATGGACCTTGCCAAACTATCTTCCCAATTCTCGTGCCAAGAAATCCAAAAAGCATTTAACACATTTCCTTTGCACAAGTCCCCAGATGGTTTCGGTAATGAGTACTACAAAAAATGTAGTAATATCCTTACTCCCCACTTACAAGCAATATACAATGCAGCTGCGACCTCTGCAGGCTTCCCCAAATAAGCTTTGGAGGCGCTAATAGTAACACTGCCCAAACCAGGGAAATCACTGGATCAACCAGCTAATTACCGTCCCATCTCTCTCCTTAACTCCGATATCAAGATTTACGCCAAAATCCTCACCTCCAGATTAGAAAATATCATACCCAAACTAATCCATCCTGACCAAGTAGGATTTGTGAAAGGCCGCCAAGCCTCTGATGGGACCAGGCGCATCCTTAACATCCTTCAGTGGGCTGAACTACATCGCACGCTTTCTCTGCTCCTATCTTTGGATGCCTAGAAGGCGTTCGATCGGGTCCACTGGACGTACCTGAAGGAAGTCCTTCGCATCTTTGGCCTCACGGGGTTTGTGGATTCAGCTATTAGAGCTCTCTACTCAAATCCATGCGCAAAAGTATACACCTCTAACACTCTATCACGCTCGTTCAATATAACCAACGGCACCAGGCAAGGTTGTCCATTATCACCCATTATATTTGCCCTGGTAATGGAACCCTTTGCACAACTCATAAGAACTCACCCTAACATCTCAGGTATTAAAACTGGTCAAATGGATCACAAAATCAGACTATACGCCGACGACGTGATAATTTCCCTCTCAAAACCTGAAACATCCCTCCCAGTGGTTTCGGGTATGATTCAACTCTTTGGGTCTCTATCCCTTTACAAGGTCAATACTGCCAAATCGCAGATGCTTCCCATCTCGTTATCCAAAAAAGCACAATCGGACTTATCGTCGCTCTCTGGTTTCTCCTGGGCTCCCAGGTCCGGTATTAAATATCTGGGTATTCAATTGTCCTCACCTAGCTCCTTCATAGTCAACAACAACTATGACTCATTATTGAGGATTATAAGTAATCAAACCTCGGATATCTCCAAACTCCATGTTTCCTGGGCGGGCAGAGCAGCGGTCACCAAAATGTCCATACTTCCAGTAATCTTATACCGCTTCCGTACGCTTCCAATACCCCTAACTGACTCCTACTTGCAGAATTTTACAAGCCGTACTAAACAGCTTCATATGGGGGAAGAAAAGAGCCTAAACGATTCACTGGCATGGGAGTTCCCAATCTGAAAATCTACTACCACGCTGTTATTATGGATCAAGCCACTGCATGGTGGTCATCCTCGGAAGATAAACAATGGGTCTCTATGGAACAATCCATGATGGGTCACAACCTCCAGGATCTCACATACGCGATACTCCTTGGTCTCCCTCGTCTACCTCTCCACTACTTTACTATTCGAGCCGCATTGGCTTCATGGCAATATTCCCAAAAACATCTCCACAACAAAACCTGCCTGGATTTGCATTCAAATGGAATGCTTCACGGATGATTTATCCCTTGACAACTGGTATGAGGCGGGGGTGGTGTCGATCGGCCAACTATTCGACAAGTCCACTCTCTTGACTTACGAATCCTTGCAAAAACGTTTTTGCCTGCCACAGAGAGATTTTTATAAATACCTTTGTGTTCAGAACATTTTGGATCAATCTCTTACACTGAGGGTAACGGTCCCACAAGATGCCCTTGCCTTCTGCTCTTCCACTGCAACTCAAAAGAAAGGCATCACATACTTCTATCGGCTCTTCCTCCTCTCACCACCACTAGAGAAAACTCTGTCCATGGAAAAGTGGGAAAAAGACATCGCTTGTTCTCTCAACCAACTGCAATGGAACACGGCAACAAATAACTTACTCAAACACTCCCATTGCACAACGCACTGGAAATCACATATGAAAATGATCCATCGCTGGTACTATACCCCAGCACTA
Organism: Rana kukunoris; assembly: GCA_029574335.1. Taxonomy (NCBI): domain Eukaryota; kingdom Metazoa; phylum Chordata; class Amphibia; order Anura; family Ranidae; genus Rana; species Rana kukunoris. The sequence goes on along the minus strand of CM056050.1, from coordinate 377,502,356 downwards.
ATCTCCAAATTCTCCAAGCACAACTCCCCACTAGGGATGAGCCGAACACCCCCACGTTCGGTTCGCACTAGAACCGTTGAACGGTCCGATCGTTAGAACCCCATTGAAGTCTATGGGACTCGAACGTTCGCATCCAAAAGCGGTCGTTTTAACCACTTGCCGACCAGCCGCCGCAGTAATACGGCGGCAGGTCGGCACTGCTGCGCGAGAGCCCGTAGCTCTACGTCGCGCCTTTCGCGGCCACTAGGGGGCGCGCGCGCGCCGCCGGCGGCCCGCGCGCGCGCCCCCCGCTCGCCCCCAGGTCCTGTGCGTGTGCCCGGCGGGCACGATCGCCGCCGGGCACACGCGATCGCTCGTTACAGAGCGGGGAACGGGAGCTGTGTGTGAAAACACACAGCGCTCGTTCCTGTCAGCGGGGGAAACGCTGATTTTCTGTTCATACAATGTATGAACAGAAGATCAGTGATTCCCCCTAGTAAGTCCACCCCCCCATACAGTTATAACACAAATAGGAACACACTTAACCCCTTCCCCGCCCCCTAGTGTTAACCCCTTCACTGCCAATGGCATTTTTATAGTAATCCAATGCATTTTTATAGCATTGATCGCTAAAAAAATGCCAATGGTCCCAAAAATGTGTCAAAAGTGTCCGAAGTGTCCGCCATAATATCGCAGTACCGAAAAAAAACGCTGATCGCCGCCATTACTAGTAAAAAAAATAATAATAATAAAAATGCCATAAAACTACCCCCTATTTTGTAAACGCTATAACTTTTGCGCAAACCAATCAATAAACGCTAATTGTGATTTTTTTTACGAAAAATATGTAGAAGAATACGTATCGGCCTAAACTGAGGAAAAAAAAATTTTTTTTATATATTTTTGGGGGATATTTATTATAGAAAAAAGTAAAAAATATTGCATTTTTTTCAAAATAGTCGCTCTGTTTTTGTTTATAGCGCAAAAAATAAAAACCGCAGAGATGATCAAATACCACCAAAAGAAAGCTCTATTTGTGGGAAAAAAAGGACGCCAATTTTGTTTGGGAGCCACGTCGCATGACCGCGCAATTGTCAGTTAAAGCGACGCAGTGCCGAATCGCAAAAAGTGCTCTGGTCTTTGGACAGCAATATGGTCCGGGGCTGAAGTGGTTAAAGACCAATTTTCAAGTTATTGTTGGAAAACGTCTTTCAGAACCCGGGTCTTGCCCCAGGGAACATGTATCAATGGAAAAGTCTTAAAAATGGTCGTTTTTTCAGGAGCAGGACTCCTGAAAAACGACTGTTTTTAAAACTTTTTTTTCCATTGATAGGATCGTTTTAAAGACCAATTTTCAAGTTATTGTTGGAAAACGTCTTTCAGAACCCGGGTCTTGCCCCAGGGAACATGTATCAATGGAAAAAAAGTCTTAAACGGTCGTTTAGTTTCACTCGCATTTGTCGCGAACGATCGTTTTTGTTCGAAATTCGACGAACGATCGAACGGACGATGTTCGAGTCGAACATACGTTCGTTTCGAACGTGAAGCTCATCCCTACTCCCCACTCTGTTGGAGAAATTGTGGTGCAATAGGATCCCTACTACACATTTGGTGGCAGTGCCCCAAAGTTCTCCCGTACTGAGAGAAGATCTTCCAATTCATTTCTTCTATCACTGGTCTGATCTGCTCCACAGATCCATCCATAGCTCTCCTGCTGCTGAACTGAACGCTGGCCCAAAAAACACCTCCCATTTGTACTTCACAGCCTGACAGCCGCCAAAAAAACAATAGCTTGTCTCTGGAAACAACAAGACCCTCCGGAATTCTCTTCCTTCCTATTGAATCTCAACACCCAGACTCAATTTGAACTCATGTTCTCATTGAAAAATGACAAAAATCAATTCTTCTGCACACAGTGGTCAGACTGGCTTCAACACCCACTATGTACTGTGCATCAGTAACGGTGCCACGATACCCCCACTGGTTCCCCTTTGGGAAGTCACCCTGTTAGTCCTACTGGCTTCCCTTCCACTGTATGTTTCAGTGCATCCTTGTTCTTTATAATTCTCTCTTTGAGTGATGTACCCAGCTGATACTATTCTGTTATTTTTTACAATTTAATGTTCAACGTACCTTTTAGCTTGATGAGTAACTTTGCTGTTTTGACCTCTACTGTGTTATGTAATTCTTCAACTTTATCAGTAATGAAGATGTTCTCTGTAACACTTTACTTTCAAAATTCAATAAAGAATATGATACAAAAATATTCCATGGACTCAATATTCCTCTCAGCAAATAGCTTAAGTTGTCGCAGCAGCACATACAGTACAGCTTGGGCTGCTCAGTCATTTTGCAATATATTTCTCATACCAAGTTAGCCACAAGGCCCATATTTGTTTTTCAAGAAGGTATGTGTCTCTATTGGGTGAAATTAGGAGTTCATAGGTATAGTGTGTCGGATTCATTGTTATGTCATCCCTTAGAGTTGGAGGTGAGCAGAATTTCCAGAGTATAGTCAGTGATAATCTGGCTGCAAGTAGAATATGTATAGCTACTGTGCGGGTTGAAGGAGGAAATATGTTCAGGTTTAGCAATGTCAGGTCAGGAGATGGTATAGTATGATGCCAGTAATGGTGGTAATCAGTGAGGATACGTCTGACCAAAATTTAGTTATACGTGGGCAGTCCCATAGTATATATTTTAATGTGCCATTTTGGTCAAATCCTCTCCAACATTTTGGGGGAGTATTTTCCCTTATACCTAGTTAGAATTGATGGGGTAAGGTACCATTATTGGAACACGTTTTGGGTCATTTCCCAAAGAGTTGCGCAAGAGTTCACCTTATATATGGAGTTAAATGCTAGTTTCCATTGAGCCAGGGGGGAATTTCCATTGAGCTTGAAGGTCGTGTTTCTATTTTGTTAGTGGGGTGGTTTTGGTGAATGTTTTTTTTTTTTTTCCTTTAGCGTAGAGTATATTACCAATATCCCCTTTGTCATAAGCAAGGATGGCTTTAGATATCCCCATAGCCTTGAGGGTATATCTATGCAAAACTGATTTAAGGTAACCCCAATGTACTCTGTCAAAAGCCTTCTCTGCATCTGAAGAAAGAAGAAGAGAAGGCAGGACGTGTTCAGAGAAATCCACAACATTAATTAGTCATCTGATTGCATCGGTTGTCTGCTTTTCATAAATCCTGTCTGGTCTCCATGAATATGTAATATGATCTTTTAGGCTCTCTCTTTATATATTTTGGTTACTGGATGTTTTTCAGCAGGCACGCTAGGATTGGCAGGTTTTAAATCTGAACTTTTGGATCCTCCCCTCTATCTTTTTTTTATTTTGCCTCATGGTTTTATATAACGTGTTACAGCCTCAGGAGGACTGTTAGGAACAAATTGTTAATTTTAGAGTGCTTGCTGATTAAAAAAACAAAGACTCTAAATTTACTTGCATGTGTGGAGGAAGACTGGACTGAACTGTTTAAAAATCAACTGCAGCTAAGTTAAGGGTGTGTAATACCCAGGTGAAGTGCAGGAAAGTTGTGACAACCAATATTCTAAAGACTCCACATGTGCCTCTGACATCATTTATTTTTGACTGCATCACAGGGAGTCAGTGTTAACTGCGATCCCTCCATCATCTAAAGATATTAAAATCTTGGTCAGAAGAACCAACAAGTTCAGACATAAAGAATATTGTTTTCCCGTAATTTTACAATAAATGTTTCCCACTGCAATTTACTAAACATTTTTTAGAAAACACTCTTGAATAGTATTTAATGCATGTTGTAAAATGTTTTTTGATTGACACAACTTACATTTTTTAAATATAATGCTGCATTTATATGCAGGAGCCTGCAATATCAATAGGAAAATATTATGTTCAATGTTTTCATGGAAAATATATTTCAGCCTAGTGTATAAATGTGACTCATTCATTACTACATAACCATTTCCCAGGTACAAAATCTATTCTATTACCACAGGGATCCTACATAGCTTTGAGCCTTATGTGCCAGTTTGATTGTTGTACCAATATCTAAAATACAAGAAAAATAATAATAGTAATAACTACGTTGTATTACAAAAAAAAAAAACAGTCAATGTTTTACCCTGAAATAGTTTAAGAACAACACTTTTTAATGTATAAACAAAATTTAATGTACAGTATCTCTAAAATTTTGAGAGTGCAAATCATCATCAAAATTGTCTTTGCAGCATAATAGCTAGTATGTTTAGGTAAATGTACTTAAACTACACAGTCCCAAAAGTCCTAAGAGGACTGGAAAGTCCCACTGCAGACAAACATCCCCTAACTCCTCCAAGCTCCCAGCTGTCATTAATCACTACATAAGTTCCAATTTTAAATTACAGAAAAAAGAAAAAAAGCCACTCTCTATTTAAAGCCCCATGTATGGTTATTTAGAAGTCTTATGCACAAATGGTTCAACCTGTTCTTGCAACCCCCAATGTGTTTCACTCTACATGGAGCTTATTTGTAGAGCTACATACAATAAATAGGTGACTTGTATGTACATTGCAGTTTCTTGCCAATATTTTTGGTTTGGCTGAAAAATCCCAATATAAATTACACTTGGCTGCTGACTTCAAACAGAGATCAAATACATATCTAAATCTAATGCACATTGCGGTTTTATGATAAAACATTTTTAGTTTGGTTGGAAAAACACAAAACACTGAGCTGTCGGCCTAAAAACTCCACCCATAGATAGACACACAGATAGACATATGTGACCAGTATGCATGTTGTGGTTTCATGTCAACATCTTTAATTTGGCTGAAAATTCACCAAATATCTTACATTGAGCTACCAGCTTAAAAATGTACTCCTAGAACAGCTACACATAGGTGACTTTTGTTTATTATTTTATATATATATATATATATATATATATATATATATATAGATATAGATATATATAATATATCTATATATCTATATATATATATATATATATATATATATATATATATATAAAATCTGTCCTCTGTGTGGAGTTCCAAGATGATCACGCAATTAAACATGTTTTGTGATTTTTAGCCAAAGGTGATGAAAAAAAAAGGCAATGTACAGGTCATGCAAGTCACTCATATACTGCATATCTCTATAAATAAGCTTTAGATGGATTTAACCACTTCAGGGCTTGCAGTATCATTTGAAACAGTTTGAGTTCAGACTTGTGAAAACAAATACACAGGGCTTTAAATGGAAAGCAGTTCCCTTCTCTTTTCTTTCTTAAAGTAGAACAATGTCTCAAAGTTTATGGAGATGCCCTTATTATGATATATCAATATCTCTTTTTAGTAAACATAACACATAGATGTAAAAAAAAAAAAACACATACACACACATAAAAAAAACACAAACATTAAATTGCGTGTAGGGCATATCATTTGTCAGAGCTTTTACGAAAAAAATAAAAATAAATTATAATTTCTCTTATTTTGAACTATGAAACCCCAGAAAACCCCAGAATACAAGGTCACCTCAAGATCCCTGTTGTACAACTGTTTTTTGTTTTTCCAGGTAGACATGTTGTTCTGCAAACAAAATGTATACAGAACAAACATGACAAATATACAGCCAATCTGTGAACAATGGGCCATGTTGATCAGTAAACATCTTAAACTGAAACTATACAGTATATGGAAAATACCCTCTCTGTTAAGGTACTTTCTGTGTTTGACAAGCATTGGACACAGAAAAAATACACCAGTGTTATAGGGGGAGAAAACAATACATACAGTAATACTTTCTATTTACCCAGAATAACCTAACCTTGTCTATTCAGCCGCTTGCCATTGTCTGAACTCTGGGAAAATAAGCAAGAGGTGAAACTTACTAACAGTTATGAACTGCTTGAAAAGGTATCTACAGCTCAAATAATTCACATAACATACGTTGATTTATTGGACTATATTGCAAGTCATAAGGTTAAAACCTTATGACAGAGTCGTAAAATATATACATATCCGTGCAAGGTATCATATCCCTCACAGAGAACAGTTTATGAGCTAATGTAAGATAAACTCCTTTACCAGGCAAAATAACTGTATATATCATGGATATATTCATAGATAATAACTTTAGTTTCATACATTTTTATTGAAAGATTAATACAATAATACAAGGATACACCCCGCTCACCCGTCACATCTCAGTAACACCTGCCAGGTAAGTAAATCCAGGGCACCATCTAGCAGCTTGATCCAGGGTTCCCCGATTGCCTCTGGGGTCAGGAAGGAATTTTTTCCCCTTGCTGTAGCAATTGGCAGGCTCGGCTAGGGGTTTTTCGCCTTCCTCTGGATCAACCGAGGGAGGGGGGCGGTTTGTAGGCCTGGACATTTTTCTTTTTCAGCAACACCAACCATCCACATCACCATCGCTGATCGAATAACTACGGAACCCCCTGGAACATCAGCCCCGGATCATCATCTTCACCATCGTTGATCGACAGGATCACAGTATCATCACTCCATCATCAAGCCATCGCCCACCATGCTCATCATCAAGTACGCAGCTGACACCCTCCGCAGCCTAAGGATTTTTGCCTCTACGCTACTAACCTCCACGCAAAGAACACTACGGAAAGAACAATTACTAAGAAGCAACCGCCAATCAAACCCAAAAATTGAGAAGTCAGCGCCTCAACTACAACACTTAGAATGCGCCCTGATCAACACTAGATCGGCAGTCAAACACAGAGAGGAAATCCACGACTTCATCGTCCAACACAACACAGGTTGCCTCTTTATCACAGAAAGTTGGCTCACTTCCGACTGCAACCCCATCCTCGCAGAATTGGTGCCTGAGAACTATCGCATTAACTGAGCATAGAACAGGACAAATCCCACCTCGCTCTCACCAAACTAACTTTACAGAACTCATTACCCTTTATGGAAACACGCACCCTGCAACTTCAAACCACCCCCGGGGGAAACCGTCCGCATACTACTATGCTACAGACCGCCTGGACCAAAGACGCATCTCCTCACACCCTTCACCGAATTCTTCTCGACGTACATCCTGAAAACAGAAAAATCTGCTGCTACTCAGGGACTTCAACCTCTGGGCTAACTCAACCCAGTATCCCATCGCCACCGCCTGCATCGACCAACTGGAAGAACTTGGTCTGCAGCAACTGATAAAAATGCCCACGCATGCGTCAGGTCACACTTTGGACCTCATTTTCAAACAAAACATGAATATCAACAAGCTGGACAACAGACCTTTACCTTGGACAGACCACCACGCCATCAAATTTATATTAACCACCGACACCATCCTGCAAAAACCCAAACTCCCGACAACAATACACTGGGCAAGATCGCAGAGGAAACTATATTCTGAACTCTTCAAAACCACACTAGCGACCAAAATAGAAGTACCTTATCCGAACCACTCAACGGAACACTCACTCAATGCCTTAAACAAAGCTTTACTACAAACAGCAGACACAGTCGCTCCGAAACGTAGAGCTCTCATAAGGAAAAACAACTCGGGCCGGTTTAACGACACTCTCACTCTACTGAAACAAGAACGCAGAAGAGCGGAGGGAGCCTGGAGGAGAAACCCATCAAAAGAAAACCACACTAATTACAAAACCCTCACCAAAAATTACCACAAAGCGATCTTTAAAGCAAAAAAATAACATTTCTCATACACCATCTCAAAAGCCCTAAACCATTCATGGGAGCTTTTCAAACTAGTCGCTCAGACTATGAACCCCACTTGCCTGGAGCCCCCTACAAGTGAGACACAAGAATTCTGTAATGAACTGTCTGACTTTTTTATTGACAAAATTGAAAAATACCGGGCAACAGGAAAAAAACACCAATCCCATTCAGATAAAGCAAGAAGAAGCAATCAACGTAATTGGTCCACGATCTACGAATTTCGAGCTGGTCGCAATTACAATTGACACCACTAAAAACATCATCAGAAGCCTCCGAGACAACACTTCTCCTAATGACACCATCCCTACAAAACTTTTGAAAGAATGCACTGACATCTTGGCACCCACCATAACGCACATCATAAACCTATCATTCAGAGAAGGGATTGTTCCGATCACCCTCAAGCAAGGCATAATTAAACCCCTCTTAAAGAAACCCAACCTCGACCCTAAAGACCCTAACCATCGCAGACCGGTAACAAGCCTGAACACCATCTCCAAGATAATTTAGAAAGCTGTAGTACAACAGCTACAGCCCCATCTGGACGCCCACAAACTCCTAGATCCCCTTCAATCAGGTTTTCGCCCAGGCCACGGGACAGAAACGGCTCTCCTCAAGATATGGTATGACGCTCTTGAAGCAGCAGATGACGAAGAATCCTGTCTCCTAGTGCTGCTGGACCTCAGCGCAGCCTTCGACACGGTAGACCACAGTACATTGCTCACACGACTCAAAGAAGTAGCCGGAGTCGCAGACTCGGCCATGCCGTGGTTCGCATCTTTCCTAGAAAACCACACTCAGACAGTGAAAATTGGAGGCTCTACATTAGAAACACGGACCATTATATGCGGAGTCCCGCAAGGATCACCCCTTTCACCGGTACTCTTCAACATCTACATCCGCCCGCTCCTCAAAATCATCAGCAAACAGTACCTGCGCTACCACTTCTATGCGGACGACACACAGCTTTACCTCCGAATCACCAACAAAAAAGACCAATACCGTGAACTAGGAAAATGCCTTACACTGATCGACAATTGGATGACCAAAAGCTCCCTCAAACTCAACGGATCCAAAACAGAACTACTCATCCTTCACGCAAATCGGAAATTCCAATTCTAGGACCACATGGACACCACCCACCATCCTCGGACAAATCATTGTGCCAGGCAACAAAGCCAAAAGTCTCGGAGTCATCTTTGACTCAGACATGAAGATGGATGCACAAATAGGATCAGTCGTCAGCGGGGCTCATTATTCACTCAGCATGCTACGTAGACTCATCCCCTTCATCCCGGAAAAGGACACAGCAGTAGTGGTAGGAAAAATCAACTCATGACTCGACTACACAAACTCCCTCTACTTAGGACTACCGAAATACCAGATCTCACGTCTACAAGTCATCCAGAATACGGCAGCCAGACTGGTAGCAGGGAAAAAAACGTAGGAAACAATCTCCCCTGTCTTGAGGTCCCTCCACTGGCTGCCCGTACAGGACCAGGTGACTTTCAAGACACTCTGCCTAACTCACAAATGTACATAAGGAAACGCTCCCCAATACTTAAGTGAGAAAATAAAACCCTACGTCACCAAACGCGTGCTCCGGTCAACCAACCAAAATCTTCTCCAAATCCTTAAATCCTGCTACAAATCTAAGGGAGAACCCAGATTTGCAGTCCAAGGATCTCGACTCTGGAATGCTCTACCCACGACCATCCACCTGGAAGAAAACAATCTGTTTTTTATGAAAAAACTAAAGACCCGTCTTTTCTGAAGGACCAGGACGACACTGGAAGGAAAGCGCCTTGAGGCGATTAAGTTTGCATTTGCTGCGCTATACAAGTTACTCACTCACTCACTCAATATCATACAGCACAACAGGTAATTTGACAAGTGGTACCCGAAGGGTAAACTGGACATAAGTTGTCGAGGAACCAGAGGTTGGTTTCATTGTATTTAGGTATATGCTCCATGTTGTACAGAACATATACGGTACATACATATTTATTAGGCGGCTGCTCATTTGTAATTTATATGTTTTTGCATGGATATCCTATATGTTTTTTTATTTTTTATTATTCTTTATTTATAAACGAAGAAGAACATGCGGAAATACAGAGACCACATCAATGTACAACATAACAATATACTTGTTCTTAATGACTCAGTGTGAACATCACAGTGTGGAAGATTTTCTAGCAGGCAGGAGTCATATTAAGCTACAACGGGAAAGGGGTCTTCCACACCCCGCATGCTTATCCTCTGTTTTTTTGTTTTTATTATGTTTAATGGCCCCTGCCATTTCCAAAGAAAAATAATTGAATCTCGGTACCAACCGGCACCACAGTCTCAGCACACCATGCTGGCACTGTGGAAAACACAGCGGAAAGAAAAAAAAAAGGATAGAGAAAGGAAGAAAGAAAAATAAAATAAAAGGGGGGGCATTACCCCCATCCAGTCATACCCACTCCGTCCAGGGAACTGTCACAGTTGCCAACGTGTTCAGTGAGGTTGGGCCACCAGCTGTCCATACTCCTCTGAGTAGATAAACACATGCCAGTGAAACCATATTTTGGAGAATTTCTCATTTAAGCCTTTTTCCGTGGCCACCTAGTCCTCCATTGCATGAATGTCCACTACTCTCCTTAACCAAACAGCCACCAGCGGTGGCTGTGTCTGCTTCCAGAATAGGGGGATGCAACTTTTCACTGCAGTGATCAAGAGTGGCAACAAGGATCTCCTATAGCTCTTGCTCGGGATACCGTGGTGATGCAGAAGGAACAACTCAGTGGCTGCCAGTATCTCCCGATCCGAAAACTTCTGAACTATGCAAAGCACCTCTGTCCACAAGGGCTGTAATATACAGCAAGACCAGAAGACATGGAGGAGCATTCCCGTCTCCTCCCCACACCTCCAGCAAAGGTCTGTACTCTGAGGGAACATCTTGTGAATTTTTTCCGGTGGACAGGAGTTTATAATGCCCGCCTCTTGCTGTCTAGCACAGATAGAGATCTTATGGGAGAAATCTTATTTCTCCATTAGTTGAAGTCCTATCTCATGCTCCCACCTGGCAATAAAAGGAGGCTTATGCCGTGTACACACGATCACTTTTTGTGATGAAAAAAACAACGTTTTAAAAAACGTCATTTTAAATGATCGTGTGTGGGCAAAACGTTGTTTTATGTCTTCAAAAAAACGACCAAAAAAAAATTCGAACATGCTTGAATTTTTTGTGTCGTTTTTCAAAATGTCATTTTTTGTGTCATAAAAAGTGATCGTGTGTGGGCAAAACGACGTTTAAAACAACGTTTTTAAACCCTGTGCATGCTCAGAAGAAAGTTATGAGACCGAGCTTCAATGGAACAGAGTGCCGACGAACGTGGTGTACGTTACCACGCTTTGCTAGAGCATTTTGGGAAAACGATGGTGTGTATGCAACGTCATTTTGGAAAATGAAGTTTGAAAAACGTTGCTTTGTTTCGTCACATAAAACTTCGTTTTTTTTTCATCACAAAAAGTGATCGTGTGTACGCGGCATTAGAGTCCGATGGTCGGTACATCAGTATGTCAGCAAGATCGTATGCCTCAAGGGAGACTGGTCTAGACTTAACAACTCAAATGGAATTAGCTGCCGCCCGAATGCAGCCGGGGAGGGCAAGGTGCTAATATAATGAAACAACTGAACTTTTTGTCAAAAAAAGAGCCCCATTAGGGCTGGGTCTTCCATGATCTGTTTCCTATATCTCCATTGGCCTTTTGTAAGGAAGAGTCAGCCCCTCTCAACTAGCGACCTCTCAACTAGCTTCAACTCCAAGAATCGGGGATCAGTGAGCCCCGGGCTAAAGGCCGGGTTGGCTATTATGAGGGTATGAGGGAGAGTGAAGACGGGAGTGGCGCAACTGTATCATCACCCCAACCGTGGGATGATCTGATATCTGGCTTGGTAAGGGTTGCTGACACCAAGGCAGCGTCTCTAGCTGGGCCCCCGTTAGGGATTGTTCAATTTGCACCCATTGTTTCAGAATGCTATGACGACACCAGTCCAAGATACGGGTTAGATGGCACACCGCATGGTAGAGATGGGCATCCGGCAAGGCTATACCCCCCTTCAATTTTGAAAGTCGCAGGACCGTTTGTGCCAGCCGTGGTGGTTTCTTGGCCCACACAAAATGGACTATCTCTCTATTCACTGCTTTTAAGAAGGAGTATAGCAAGTCCTTAAAAGTGGTATAACAGTCTGGGCATGATGTTCATTTTTACTATGCCGCAGTGTCCAAACCAGGAGAACAGACCATGCTGCCACTCCTGAAGGTCCTTTTTAATGGCTGTCAACAGAGGAGGGAAGTTGAGGGGGAAGATGCCCAGATACTTAATGTGGGACGTAGCCCATTTGAAGGGAAAGTCTATCCGGAGCAGTGCAGCTAGGGAGGGCGGTAGAGTGACATTAAGCACTTCTGATTTCTGATAATTGATGCGGAAAAATGACAATTCTTCATATGTCTTTAGTCCCTTAAGCAGGTTTGGGACAGAGACTAAAGGATTGGTCAGGAAGAAAAGGAGGTCGTCCGCAAATGCCGCATTTTTCAGGGACGGGGTGGCATCCAAACATATGCCCGTGATGTTTGGGTTCTCCCTGATGAGTCGCAGAAATGGTTCCAGGGTAAGGATAAATATCAGGGGTGACAAGGGACACCCATGTCTCGTCCTGTTCACTATCTGCAATGTTGAGGAGAGGTGACCATTGTCCTTAACCTACACCAGGGGGCAGGAATAGATAGCCTGCACCCAGCTCATCATTCGGTCTCTCAGGCCTATGCATCGAAGAATCTTAAACAGGAAGGGCCAGCTCACCCTGTCAAACGCCTTCTTGGTGTCCGTCGATAGGAGCATTAATGGGGTCTTCCTAGTTTGCGCTGCATGAATCAGATTGATTGCCTTGGTGGTATTATCGCGTGCCTCCCGATTTGGTTTAGAGTGGATCAGTTGTGGAATCAAATTGATCAATCTCAAGGAAAGGATTTTCAGGATGCCAGTGATTGTGGACAGCTTCCAGGGCTCTAATGTTCCTCAGAAGGTAGTCGCAATCTCTCTTTCTTAATACGAGACCCTATCTTGATCAAAACGCCTCTTATGTGCCTCCCAAACCACTGTTGGGGCTACTTCTGGGTCCACATTTGTGGAGAAATATTGTCTCAGTTCTTTTGACACCTCCTCAGCGACCTCTGGCTGCTGTATCAGGGAGTCTTTAAGCTTCCAAATCCACTGTCGTGGAGTAGGCTGGAGCAGGTCAATGTCAACAAAAACCGGGGCTTGGTCAGAGAATGTAATAGAACCAATAGAGGCAGAGGTGACCCTGGATAGGACCGATTGTGGAAACATGAACCGGTCGATTCTAGTATAAGGTTCAGATGGAGAACTCGCCATACGTCCACCAGGTGGAAAGCATGGAAGTCTCTCTTCAGTCATCATAGCATTGTGTAAGAAATTTCATAGGCATTTCTGGAGGAGTCCAGAGCTGGGTCCATGACGAAGTTCATATCACCCCCCACGATCACTGCCCCTTCAGAAAAGTCTCCTAATTTGGACAAGATTGGTTCCAGGAAGGCAATCTGATTCAGGTTGGGGAGGTACAGGTTCACCGGGTCATCCAGTGTGTGAAACTCAGAGCGGAGCTCGTGGAAGTCACACGTGTTGTTCCTCCACCCTCATAACCAAGGGCTCCATGTCTGCCTTCATTGGTAGTGTACTTAGCAGGGCCCTAATATCCGCATCCACCTGCAGTGACCCATTAGAGGCTTCCAAACTGCTGTTAGGTGCGTGATGCTATGAGGCCGCCATGGAAGTGGATGGTAAGTTCTCCGGCCTACTCCCGCCACGTGTCTCTACAGGAGAAGCGGCTGTATGTGCTGTCTGTCGGAAAAACCAACCAAACCGACCAATCAAAGCCAATGGGCTAGCTTTGGTATCTTCGGTATGTCATTTCAAGCCAAAGGGAGTGTTAGGAAAGCATTTCAGCCTTTTTTTGAAGGTTGGGAGACGGGAGCTCTAGCAATGAGCATCTTCACTCCGCCATGTCCAAGCCACCCCATATCCTATATGATTTTTGATATAGAGTACATACATAACCATAAAGTTCTAGATGTATAGCTGTCAAAGTGGTGAGAAATTAAACAAACAAAGTAAAGTAGGCAAATTAAAATATCAGAATAACAAAACAATAGGGTACTACAACAGTAGTATAACTGTTGGTGTTTGAGTATGGTCTGATCAGGTATGATATACATAAATAAAGAGAGTAGTATCATACAATTCTCAAGTCGCACTAAATGTTTTTTAAGCCATAAATTCCACAGACTTCAGTTGTGGTCAAAGAGTTGTTTGCTTCCGCCACTGTATGCCAGTAGACTTTCAAAAGCATAATTGTGCTTTACTATATCAATAATTTCACATAAATTAGGTGCTAAGTTAGTTTTCCATCTTCTGGTTATGAGCATCTTAGCAGCAAGTAGAATGTGGATAGAAATTCCTCTACACTCAGGGCAAAATAGTTCTATGCCTATGTTAAGAATTGCTAGAGTTGGGGAGGCTGAGGGGATGATGCTAGTTATCGCCAAGATTGTGCAAAATACTTTGTTCCAGAAACTGGTTAGGTGTTTGCACGACCAGAAGATGTGCTTAGCCACTTGCCTACCGGGCACTTACACCCCCATCCTGCCCAAGTCATTTTTCATCTTTCAGCGCTGTCACACTTTGAATGACAATTGCACGGTCATGCTACACTGTACCAAAACAATATTTTTTTAAATTTTCTTCACACAAATAGAGCTTTCTTTTTATTGGTATTAAATCACTGCTGTTTTTGTTTTGTTTTTTTACAAAAAAGAAAGACCAAAAATGTTGAATAAAATATGTTTTTTACTTAGTTTCTGTCAGTAAATTTTGTAACTTAGTAATTTTTTACCTTCACGGATGTGCGCTGATGAGGTGGCACTGATGGGCACTGATATGCTGAACTGGTGGGAATTGATGAGGTGGCACTTATGAGGAGGCACTAATATGCCACAATTATGGGCAATGACAGGTGGCACTGATATGTGGTACCGATGAGCAATGATAGGCGGCACTGATGGGCACTGTTAAGTGGCACTGATGGGCACTAATAGTTGGCACTGGTGGGCACTAATAGGCGGTACTGGTGGGCACTGATAGGTGGCACTGGTGGACGCTGATAGGTGGCATGGATAGATGGGTACTGATGGGCATTGCTGGGTGACACTGATAGGCATTGATCGACAGCAGTGATGAACATTGATGGGCAGCACGGATAGACGGCACTGATAGCCAGCATTGACTGGCATTGCTAATGGGCGCTGTTTGGTGGCACTTGTGGGCAGTGGTAGGCACTGATTGTTGGCACTGGTGGGCAATGGTGGGCACTGATTGGTGACACTAAAATGCTATACTGTAATCAGGGCACTGATCATCAGTGCCATAATTACATTCCTAGTTGTCCCCCTGCATGGAGATGCTGCTGATCAGCTCTCCTTACACTCTGTCAGTGTGAGGCGAGGAGAGACGATTACTGACATCTCCGTGTTTACATGTGATGGCCTGTGATTGGACACAACCGATCACATGGTTAAAGAGCCATGGACATGGCTCTTTACAGAAATCAGGGTTGCGCCATGTCCTAGCAACAAAGAGCAGCCGCGATCGCCACGCACCCTTCGTGGGCATCCCATAACGAGAGTCGCACTGGCCCGCTGTCATTTGATGGTGGGGCAGGCAGCAATCAGTTTAGCTGTCCTACCATACCACAGCCTCTCCAGCATAGTGGGATTGAGATGGAAGATATTTAGAGACTCTGCATGGAGTAATGTGCCATCTTAAAGTGGAGCTCCGCCCTAAAGTGGAACTCCCGCTGATCGGAACCCTCCGGTGTCACATTTGACACTTTTCAGGGGGGTACAGATACCTGTCTAAAGACAGGTATTTGCACCCACTTCCAGCCACACAGTCTGCGGGTAGACTGCAGACAGAAAGTCAGCCCCCCCCCTGTTGTGTTCTGGGAACACTTGGCTCCCAGAACACAACGGGATCCAGTCAGACGGTGCAGCATGACTCGCGCATGCGCTGTAGGGAACTGGGCAGTGAAGCTGGAGCGTTTCACTTCCTGGTTCCCTCACCGAGGATGGCGGGGGGCAGCAGAGTGACGAGTGATTGCTCGTCCTCTGCTGCGGATGGCGCTGGACTCCAGGACAGGTAAGTGTGTTGATATTAAAAGTCAGCAGCTGCAGTATTTGTAGCTGCTGGCTTTTAATATTTTTTTTCAGCGGACACTTTTTTTGGGGACAGTTGCCAGTGGTTGACATACTTAGAGGTTTTATACTGTATATAGCTTTGAAGGCTGACTGCCATTTATGGAATATGAGTTTATTTTGCAAGAGGTTATAGAATAAGAAGGTTCCTTTTACAGAAGGTTGTGCTTTTTGAAAATATTCCCATCCTTGTTTGTGTAATAGTATTTCAGGGGAGGTGAGGAAGTTTAGGCAATGAGATATATGTAAGTATAATTATTGGTCAGTGGGCCGGATGTGTAATTCACCCTGAAGCTGTTCGAACGATTTGAGGGTTTGGTATTTAAATATGTGTTCTAAAGAGGAGTTGTATCCCACCTAGAGAGGGACAGCTGAGGGATGATTGTTTTTTAAAACCTTTAGTGGGATAGATATTGATGGCTTCTGTGATTGTGGGAGGTTTACGGAGTAAACTGTTCTCTGTGCCATTAAGGAAGCTTTGGTGGAGAATGGTAGTTTTTTTTTTTTTTAGTACCCATGGTTTTCAGATATAGGCTATTAATAGGTTTCTAAGAGATGGCACAGGGCTACTAGTTCTTTCAATATTAGTCTATAGTTTGTCTACAGAGGGTGAGAACCAGCTCTGGAGCTGGGCTAGGTGAGTTGCAACCCAATCATGCCCATGCCCATGCCCATGCCTCCAGCGTTTTAATGCTTAATGAGTAGGGTGTGGGAGCTACAGGTTTTCATACCTTTCCACATTTTCCAAGTAATGTGTGAAGGGCCAACAGATGTGGGAGGGTTCTGAAAATATATAGTATTTGGGATAGAAAAATAATTTTAAAAGAGGCAATCTGTCCAGGAGAGCTCACACTTGGACATGGTTCAGCCTTTGTTAGTTTGTTAATGAGGGGAAGGTAGTTAACATCAGCTAGTTGTGTGACATTGGATACTAAATGAATACCTAGGTAAGTGCTCCAAGTGTAGGGGTAAGAATCTTGGAGCTATATTATGTAGAGCAGGTTTATTATCAAGGTATAGTAGCAGAGATTTGGTGAAATTTACTTTGTAATAAGAAAGTTCACTAAATGCTGTAAGAATTGTGTGGGTTGCTGCAAGGGAGGATGCTGGGTTTGTTAACAAGATAATTATGTCATCAGCGAATAGGTTTATAGTATGGGATTTTTGCTGCAATCTGAATCTAATGATTTGTGCTCTAATGGCTTCTGCCATTTGGAAATAAATTAGTAGATTAAAATGGATGGGGACAGAGGTCATCCCTGTCTGGCGCCAATTGTAATTAGGAAGGGATGGGAGAGCATGTTTGAGGTACAGTATATACCTTGGTGGAGGATGTTAAGTGCAATGCTAGGATTGCGGATAGAATAGTTCTTGTGAATCCAAATTTCTTGAGAGTATTGTGCATATATTGCCAATGGATGCAGTCCAAAACCTTCCCAACATCCAGGGATAGTAGCAGAGAAGCCCCCCGACTGGTTTTGGTGTGTTGGATTATACCAAAGACTCTTTTAGTTGCATCCAATGCCTGTCGTCCAGAGACTTAATCTTTTTGGTCTGATGTGATCAGAGCTGACAAAATAGGGGTTAGCCTATGAGCCAGAATGTTTGCATATAACTTAACATCAGTATTTAATAAATAAATCAGCCTATAGTTGCAAAAGTAGGCTCTTTGCCTGGTTTTGGTATTGTTACCATGTAGGCCTGCAGCATCTCAGAGGGAAAGGAGGCCAAGGTCATTGCAGCTGTGAACACCAAAGAGAAAGTTGAGTAAGAATTTCCAGGAACTGTTTATAGTAGTCATTTGATAGTCCATCAGGACCATGGGATTTTCCCACTCAGAGGGACCTAATGGTCCCTACTAATGTCTTGCAGTGTTATAGGTGTGTTAAGTGTTTGTAATTGAGTGCTTATAAGAGTAGGTAATTGGAAGGTAGCTAGGAACAGTTCAATATTTAAATGCAGTTGTGGGGTGTCAGGATCCTCCTTCAAGTTATAGAGGGAGCTATATAAAGGGAGCTAATCTAAAACCCTATTTTAGATTGGATTTTTTTATTCTAAAAGCGGTTTGCTAGGAATTCGCCAGCCATGTTTACTGAGGAATAATACATCAATTTAAGAGCTCTAAGATGCTTATCATGTTGCTCTATCAGTAGGAGCCTCAGATCTGTATGCAATTTGAACAGATTTGTACATGGAGAATAAGTTGGGTTAGTTTTGTTGATGCACTCAAGAGCCCAAATATCTCTCAGAAGTTTGAAAATCTGCATTGACCTGGTTCTTACTGTGAGAACACATATATATGTATACAAATATCTCTAATAAAGTCCTTGTGGGCACTCCATACAGTGAAAGGGTCAGCAACTGCATGAGAGTTCACCTGAAAGTATTATTGTAGATGCTTGTTGATGTCATGTACAATTTTGAGATGAGTTGTGTTTCCAAATATAAGCAGAATTGGGTGTGTTCTTCCACTATTGATATGGAGACAGTTGCATGGTCTGGCCATGAAATGTCATGGATAGTGGAAGAGGACACAGCTTGCAACAACACTTTGTCGACTAGTATAATATCAATTCTAGAGTACGAGTTGTAGGGTAGTGAGTGCAAAGCATAGTAATGCTCTTCAGCCTGTTGACATCTCCAAGTGCCATATACATCTTCTTTATGGAATATAAGTTGTAAAGCCAGAGGAAGTCTTTTGGATTTGAAGGACAGGTCCACATGAGGGTCTGCAGTGAGAATAAAGTCTCCACAAATAAGCAGAGAGCCACGTCTGACCTTAAACATTTTGCAGAATGAGCAAAGCAGACCTGGTGAGAATTAGGGGCATAGGCATTCACTATAGTGAATGGTCTGTTGTTTATATTGCATTGGAGGATAAGGTGTCTGCCTTCTGGGTTTCTGATAGTTTTGTGCAAGGAGAAAGCTACTGTGTCCTTGACCGTGATAAGAACCCCTTTCCTTTTATGAGATACTGATGCAGTTAAGATGTGGGGGAATTGTTTGTGGCTTAAAGGTGTCGGGGCTCAAAGTATGTTTCTTTCACATATGTTAAGTCACACCCTAGTTTAAAAGATTCTTTCCATAGAGATGCTCTTTTAGCACAGTGATCAAGCCCTTGTACATTAAATGAAGTCACATTAAGAACCATTGGAACACATCAATTAAAAATTGTGTGTTACCTGCTGGTGGGAAAATGGTGATATGCTTAGGAAGCAGTAGACCCAGAGGAAAACTTTTGTAAAAGTTGCAAAGTGAGACATTAAGCAGGATTTTGGAGGATGACAGTGGCAGTCAGAATTGAGAAACACCAGGAATGCAAAGTTGCAGCTGCTTGCTCTCAAATCTATGATGTTTTTTAGTATATTTCCATCATAGGAAGGGATACACTGCATCTAACATACAGACTTATAGACCATGATGGTGATGACAATGGCTTAAATTGTTGAAAACAGATTGCAATTAACAGGCAAGCACTGACAGAAAAAGCAGAGACAAAATGAAATGCATGGATTTCGTGTTAAAATTATACTATATTGTCTTACCAATAGAATCTATTACCAGCCCATGAAAAACCTTTATAGTAGGCAGTTCAATAATAAGGCATGGGGTGCGTGCTATGATATTATTTATTCAACAATATGGTATTCAGACTGTATACGTTTTAGAAAGCAACAAAAAACACACTATAAGGAGGGTGTAATATAAGTGAACTAGTTACACCATAGTCAAAATTATTTAGCATTTAAACAGTCTCAGGAAAAAATGTTTACCCACTGAATGGTTTTAATTGTCATTCCTTCTTTAAAGCGGAGTTCCGCCAAAAAAATATATCTATAAAGTCAGAAGCTACAAATACTGCAGATGTTGACTTTTAAAATAAGGACACTTACCTGTCCAGGGCACTCGCAATGTTCTCACCGGAAGGCGATCTGTCCCTCCTCCTGGGTGCAGGAGACGGCATCTTTAGTAAGGGAATCAGGAAGTGAAGCCTTGCAGCTTCACAGCCTGGTTCCCTACTGCGCATGCACAAGTCTTGCTGCACTTCCTGACTGGTCCCTGCTGTCTTCTGGGACCTGTGTGTCTCACAAAAGACAGCATGGGGGATGGAGGAGGGGCCGGACATGGCATCGATGGCTGCTGAATCTGCGGTGATCTGTCGCCAGAAGTGGGCACCGATACCTGTTTTAGACAGGTATCTACTCCCCCCTGAAAGGTGCCAAATGTGACACCGGAGAGGGGGGAAGAACCGGATAAGCGGAAGTTCCACTTTAAGCACTAGTCTAAACAGCTTCAACTAGCCAACTAAAATAATATACTGTAGTATGTTTTCTGCTTCAAAATAAAACCCTTTCTCACAGAGGAGGCTTGCACAGCCCAAAATGACGTGATAAAAACCTGTTGCCTAATCCAGAATCCCTGTGAATGGATACTATCATGACTTCAAAGTGAACTTTTTTCCTGGTTCCTCGAAGGATGACATAGACTCATCCCTGCTGCCTCCTGTAATGTATGTAACACACCCCAAGAGGCAGTGACTGCTTAGTGAGTGTTCTGTGGATGTGCAGACACATTGTGAGTGTCTTCCAGGTATTTTGAAACTTGCTTAGACCCACACCTTGGAAATATGGGTTCAGTCAGCGCAAAACCAAAATAAATAAACATAAGCAGCTGAACACTCAAGGTCAATACATAGCAATCCTTGGATGAGTATATAAAAGAAACAACAGTCTAGGGCTAAAAATAAAAACACAAAAAACTAATTAAAACAATAGAAACATTTCTGAAAAAAAAGAGAGCCATATGTATAGTCCCAGTTCATATAGTATGAGAACGGAAGATGACATAGAAAGACAACACCAAAAAGGTAGATACAAACCTCCTCAATAGTGACCAGGGTGCTCGGAAAACATATCCGCTACATGCGTCCTTATTAGTGCCTCCACCACCATATATACAGGCCACTCACCTCTAAATTAACAAATAGGTCAATTAGGCTTTTCCCACAAGGGTAATTAAGGGTGACAATTGCCTCTAGGTGTTCCAAGATTTGAGATCCAGTCCCCTCACAGCATCAGTAGAATGACACTCTCATAAGCAGTAGATAGGAACGTGGTGACCATGGAAAATCAATAAAAGATGCATAGTGCTCTCTGATTGACAAATAACATATTTTATTGACTAATAACATATTTTAACCACTTGCCGACCGTGCTGTAGACAAAATACGTCTACAACGCGGTCAAGTTATTCTGGGAGGACGTCTATGGACCTGGGGGTCTTAGTAGATGACAGGCTCAGAAACGGCATGCAACGCCAAGCTGCTGCAAGCAAAGCCAAAAGAAAATTGACATGCATTAACCACTTGCCGACCGTGCTATAGACAAAAGACGTCTACAGTGCAGTCGAGTTGTTCTGGGAGGAATTGCAGTCACAGATCCAGCCATCCATCCCTCCCTGCTCAGCGATCCCTGTGCAATACTCTGCAATACCTTGTGCAATACTCTGCAATACCCTATGCAATACCCCGTGCAATACTCTGCAATACACTGTGCAATACACCACAATATCCTGTGCAATACTCTGCAATACCCTGTGCAATACTCTGCAATACCCCGCAATACGTTCCCCCCTCCCGCCACCCTCCGGTGCTTCTACCAACTCACCGCTACGATCAAAGCCAGGATCATTTTTTTATGTCAGGCTTCCCAGCCTAGAGGTGAGATGTGGAGTCTTATTGACCCCATATCTCACTGTAAACAGGACATGTCATGCGATATTCCTATTACAAGGTATGTTTACATTCTTTATAATAGGAATAAAAGTGATCAAAAAATGTATTTTTGAGGAAGAAATTGTCAAACTAAAATAAATAAAGTAAAACGAACAATAGAATTGTATTTTATTTTTTTAAGTGCATATGTAATTCTTGCCGACATATGAAAACAGTGTTCAAGCTACACATGTGAGGTATCGCTGTGAACATTAGAGTGAGAGCAATAATTTTGGCCCTAGGCCTCCTCCGTAACTCAAAACATGTAACCAGTAAAAATATTTAAAGCGTCGCCTATGGGGATTTTTAAGTAGCGAAGTTTGGCGCCATTCCATGAGCGTGTGCAATTTTGAAGGGTGACATTTTAGGTATCTATTTACTCTGCGTAACTTAATATTTTACATTATGCAAAAACATTGGGCTAACTTTACTGTTTTTTTTTAATCACAAGAATGTTTTTTTTTTTTTTAAAACGTGTTCGAAAAATTGCTCCAGTGCGAGATAAAAAGTTGTAATGGCCACCATTGGATTTTTACATGTAGGAGAGAAATGTCAGAATTGGTCTGGGTGTTCCAGAACGCCTGATGGTGCTCCCTGCATGTTGGGCCTCTGTATGTGGCCACGCTGTGTAAAAGTCTCACACATGTGGTATCGCCATACTCAGGATGAATAGCAGAATGTGTTTTGGGGTGTAATTTGTGGTATACATATGCTGTGTATGGGAAATAACCTGAAATGAACATTTTGTGAAAAAAAATCAAAAAAATCTTGATTTTGCAAAGAATTGTGGGAAAAAAATGACAACTTCAAAAAACTCTCCATGCCTTTTTATAAATACATTGGAATGTCTTCTTTCCAAAAAGGGGTCATTTGGGGGGTATTTGTACTTTTCTGGCATGTTAGGGTCTCAAGAAATGAGATAGGCCATCAGTACTTCAGGTTTGATCAATTTTCAGATATTGGCACCATAGCTTGTGGACTCTCTAACTTTCAGAAAGACCAAATAATGTACACCAATGTGTACTTATGTTTACCAAAGTTATGTAGCAGTATACATTTTGGCCAAAATTTATGAAGAAAAATTACTAATTTTATAAATTTTATAACAGAATTTAGAAAAAATCATATTTTTTACTGAATTTCCAGTCTTTTTTCTGTTATAGCGCAAACAAAAAAACAAAAAAAAAACAATGGTGATTAAATCCCACCAAAAGAAAGCTCTATTTGTGTGAAAAAAGGGCACACATTTCATATGGGTACAATGTTCAGAATCAAGTCGAGGCATGCTTGGAAGCATTGAACTTCGTTTTTTTCATCACGTCATTGTGTTATACGTCACCGCGTTCTGGTCTGATCGGATTTTGGACGGATGGTGTGTACGCACATCAGACCATCAGACAAGTTCAGAGTTGTCTGATGAAAACGGTCCATCTGACAAGTCTCATCAGACTGGTCTGATCGTGTGTACAAGGCCTTAGACCTTAGTAGCAAATTAATTTTAAAAAGGCATGGAGGTTCTAGTTGAGTTATTGGACAAGACTATTTTTTTGCTTCAAAATATGACCAAACAGGGGGCTGCAACCCGAACCAAGATGGAATATAGCCCGGTCAGTGCTGACTCACAGGGCGTGGGCAGTGTCTGAAGCCTCCGTGACAATATCAATGCAACAAATCCGCATAAAAAATAGGTAATCCCCTGATGTAAAAAAAAAGTGCCTAAAATAGTAATTCTATCCCTCATAAGCCGCACTGTGGAATAATCAAAAATGGACTAGTTCTTTAAGAACTTGTCAGTTCCTAGAAGTCTGGATCCCGTTTGTGTTCCTAATCTCAGGACATAGCTGAATGTGTGCACATGCAGCTGACTAAAATCAGAGGTGAGAAGTCAGAAGAGATGCCAGAGCTGCCTTAATAAATTACTTTAAAAACCTGTGTACTGTATTTTATTATTGAAATTTTTTATTTTAGGTGAATGGGTAAGGGTTTTGAAAAGGAACTTGCTCAGATGTGCATCATCAAGGGTGATTAATTACTGTGAATGCATCAGTATAAATGTGCCAACATCCCAGTATAGTGAAAAATGGAGACTAATCTAGACTAGAAAAAATGTACTTTTGGCGGCACACGGATAACAAATATAAAAATCTATAGATATTTCTTATATTTTATAATACATTATACATTTTATATTCGTTATCCATGTGCCGCCAAAAGTCCATTTCTAGTCTAGATTAGAATGGGTAAGTGTATGATGTTCCCCATACTCATTCACATAGGGTGGGGAGCCGTTATCTGGGCGCCCCTTTTAACCACTTGACCACTGAGCACGTAAATACCCTTAATAACCAGGCAAGTTTTAGCTTTTGGTGCTCTCACATTTTGAATAACAATTACTCTGCACTGTACTGCACTGTAACCAAATGAAATTGTTGTCCTTTTTTTCCACAAATAGAGCTTTCTTTTGGTGGTATTTGATCACCTCTGCGTTTTTTTTGCTATAAATGAAAAAAGAACAAAAATTTCGTAAAAAATAATAATTTTTCTTCAATTCTATTATAAAATTTAGCAAAAAATAAATTTTTCTTCATAAATTTGGCCTAAAATGTATACTGCTACATATCTTTGGTAAAAAAAAAAATGTTGGATATTATTTAGTCTGGGTGAAAGTTATAGGGTCTACAAGCTATGGTACCAAAATTGATCAATTTGATCACACCTGATGTACTGACAGCATCTCTCATTTCTTGAGACCCTAACATGCAAGAAAAGTACAAATACCCCGCAAATGACCCCTTTTTGGAAAGAAGACATTCCAATGTATTTAGAAAGGGGCCTGGTAAGTTTTTTTAAGTTGTAATGCAAAATCAAGATTTATTTTTATTTTAATTTTTTTTCATCAAATTTTCATATAAGCAGGTTATTTTTCACACACAGCAAATGCATACCACAAAACACATTCTTCTATTCCTCCCGAGTATGGCGATACCACATGTGTGAGACTTTTACACAGCGTGGCCACATACAGAGGCCCAACATGCAGGGAGCACCATCAGGCGTTCTGGAGCACCCAGGCCAATTCTGACATTTCTCTCCTACATGTAAAAATCATCATTTATTTGCTAGAAAATGACATAGAAACCCAAAACATTATATATATGCTTTTTAGCAAAGACCCTAGAGAATACAATGGCGGTCGTTGCAACTTTTCATCGCGCAAAAAAAACACGTTAGCCCAATGTTTTTGCATAATATGAAAGATAAAGTTACACAGAGTAAATAGATACCTAACATGTCACCCTTCAAAATTGCTCACGCTTGTGGAATGGCGGCAAACTTCGGTACTTAAAAATTCCCATAGGCGACGCTTTAAATATTTTTACTGGTTACATGTTTCTAGTTACAGAGAAGGTCTAGGGCCAAAATTATTGCTCTCGCTCTAACGTTCGCAGAGATACCTCACATGTGTGGTTTGAACGCCGTTTTCATATGTGGGCGGGACTTGCGTATGCGTCCGCTTCTGCATGCGAGCTCACGGGGACAGGGGCAGAGTATGCCCAGAGTATTGCAGAGTATGCCCAGAGTATTGCAGAGTATGCCCAGAGTATGCCCAGAGTATTGCAGAGTATGCCCAGAGTATTGCAGAGTATGCCCAGCCAAGTATTACCAAGCATTGCAGAGTATTGCCCAGCATTGCAGAGTATTGCCCAGCATTGCATTGCAGCAGGAATGGCTGAGCATGGAGGGATGGATGGATGGATCTGTGGCTGCATTTGGCACAGGTCCAGCCCACAGCACTGCCGCTGACATCCGCTCCCTCCCCTTTTCTCTCACACTGTACCGATCGGTACAGAGAGAGGAGGGAGGAACCGGCGTCATCAAATGACACCGGTTTGTTTACAAGTGATCGCTCCGTCCGACCCGGCGGTCACGAATGCTCCCGTGTGCGCGCCTCTAGGGGGCGCACGGGAGCGGGATTCTGGGAAGCTGTTTTTGGTGGATTGAAGGATCAGGTGAGTATAGGCTATGTGTTCACCCCTAGACAGTTAGCCAATGCAGTGCACACACAGCCCCACTGCAAGAGAGACATTTTTTGCCTAGAGTTGGGCTTTAAGCTTTGACAAAAAAAATTGAAGCTGATTGGTTTCTTTGCAGAGCTGCACCAGATGTTGCACTTTTCAGTTTTAGTAGAAGGGGTTGTAAAAGCTTGTGTTTTTTCACCTTAATGCATCCTATGCATTAAGGTGAAAAACACCTGGCAGTCACTGGCCCCCCAGTCCCCCATTTTACTTACCTGAACCCCTTCATCTCCTTGGTGGGGACGTGCCATCCTTCTCTCTACGAGATCCCGGATCTTGATTGGATAGATTGAAAGCAATGCAGCCATTGGCTCCCGCTAATGTCAATCAAATCCAATGACACATGCGCTGGAGGGTGGGGCCTAGTACGGCGTTCGTGTCTATGGATGCAAATTCTGGACTCAGGAGGGCACCCGCAAGGTAACCCCCTCAGGAGAGCGCTTCTCCTAGGGGGCTATCTAATGTGGGGAGGAGCTAATTTTCTCAAATTCTTCGGAAATTAGGGTAAGCTCTGATGACTTCCATCTTTCAACCATGTGCAAGCAAAAATTGTTTTTTATTTTTTATTTTCCGTGGCAGTGATTAGGTAATCTTTCACCACATTCACTAACCTCTAGGGCGGTGTGATGATGTTTCCCCAGGGGGCGGATCTTTGAACTTTTGGGCTCAAAAGGAAGAAAGCCAGAGAAAATGTAAGTATTACAAGAATAGCTGAATTTCTTTATTTAAATCTCTGCATAGCTATCATTGGGCTTTAAACTTTCTAACTGGCCAAAGCTACAGTTGGGAGTTAAAGGCTAGAATGCTTGACACCCCTATCTTAGATTAATGTTTTTCTTTGCTGTAATTATATCTAACTATTATTAAATCATATTGTTTTTGTAAGATTTATTAAAAGGAAATCATGTGGTAGGGTGTTTGACAAACAAGGAAACATGCCTAACTACATTTTTTTTGTAAAACTCCGAGGCCACGTACACACGATCGAATTTGTCCGCTCAAACTGGTCCGTCGGACCAGTTCAGCGGACAAATCCGATCGTGTGTATGGGCTAGCGGACATGTCTGACCGGCGGACAAATTTTAAACATGCTTTAAAATTTGTCCGCCGGCGACATGTCCGTCGGATATGTCCGCTGGTTAGTACACTAACCAGTGGACATATCTGCCCGCACAAGCGTCGTATGGATGCGATGCGTTTACTTCCTGGTGCAGTGACGCGGCAGTGTCAACGTCACCGCCATGTCACCGCGCTGTCTGCCGCTGGGGATTTTGGTCCAATGGTGTGTAAAATAGCCCGGCGGACATATCCGATGAAAATGGTCCAAGGACCGTTTCCATCGGATATGTCCCTCCGTGTGTACGCGGCCTAACAGAGGGTTAACTTTCATATCAATTAATTATACATTTGTAAGAAGCCTATTATTAATAACATTTTAAAATAACGTCATCCTCCAATTCATGAGACTAGTAGAAAGAAACAAGAGAGTGAAATTACCCCATTATTTATAAATTTATAGAGTGCTCCTGTTGCTGTACAGCTTAATGAACATACTAATAACAAAGATAACAGCCTCATCAAATGTGGAATATATGCCAGATAATAAATACTATGCAAGTAGTAAATTACATTATTAACAAAATAAATATGTTGGCCAGTGACAGTTGCCTTAATGTTTGTACTTCTTTAACATATAATGAGCTACATAGTGTAGATCAATTAATTTGTTCACTTAGGTAACTGTGGGATGGGGTACAGTGTAGCCAAGATCTAATCATCAAAATAACTTGACAGTGGGGTTGATTTACTAAAGAAGTAGAGCATGTTTACTTTGCAGAGTAAGGTTTATAATTATTAGACACAATGTAGCATAGTTTGACAGATTGTGACTATTCACCATGTATAAACATTTCTTGGGAGAAGAGAAGATAATGTATTAAGGCATGCTGTGCACAACAATGATGTGCAGAGAAGTGAAGTGAGTGCCTGTATTTTGAGTGAACATAGGCTCATCTACTTCTAAGAAAAAAAAAGTGTGGAAAAAACATGATCCCAGGTATAGTGATATGGGGGAAATTTAGCTCAGTGTTGATGACAGTTTTCAGTGAATCATGCCAGTACGAACTTGGGCTTGGAGGCCCACTTTATTGAAAAATGAAAAGAAAAGTTCAAAGAAAGTAGCCTATGCTGGATTTTCTCCAGCAAGTAGATAGATACCAGCAGCACTGCTTCCCTTGGCACTAGTCGTCCCTCAGACTATATAGCTAGCTCTCCTGGTTCTCTCCTGGCTCATTCAGCCTTATAAATTTCTGCACAGGTCTACTCCTGGCCTATTTGTAGGTATTTTTCTGACATTTCAGTTTCTCTCACTCACTTACATCTTTAATACTCTGGTGCATCTCCCTCCCCCATCTATTCAACTGCATCCCATGTTATTCTATATTTATTTAAAATTAGGCAATAGTTATACATATATTTGTTGCACTGTTATCCATTCAACATTTTATATACTGTGTTATATATCCAATACATACATTTAGGGTGCATTAGTTCACCTTTGACCTGGGTCACAGTAGACTAGGGTTCTCTTTGAGGATCATCTCTTGATTTTTACTAGCCTGTTAGGGAAAAAGTCTTCATTGTATTTGGTGAAATGTGGACTTTAATATTTTTTGAATTTTTGTCATAGATATGAATTTGTGGATTACTAGTGCAGATATTGCTTTTCAGAGTGGTTAGTTTATCGGATTTAAAAAAAATATATATTTGTCTATTATTAGACAAAGGACCATATTTTTGCTAGTCTAATTTACAATTATTGAAAGGCTGGAGGATATTTCAAGTACAGAGCTCTCCGGGGTCCTGAAAATATAGGTTTAGTTCACTAAGTAATAACAATTGTTATTTTTGATAACAATCATTATTTGTAGCAATGAAAGTCAATAAGAGGAAAAAAATAATAAAAAATTGCTATTATTATGGAAATTAATATGTACTAGAGTCTAGTGAAATTAGCTTTTCATTTTTTAAATTTCAACAATAAGAGGGTTAACATTGGGTTTATTTTTGGTTGTAAAGATTTTTTTTTTAACTGCAATAACAATGGGATTCTCTTAAGTATGTGGTCTATACTTTTAAAGAGTAATGGACTTAAAGTCCTGAAGGCAAAACTTTTTAGTTTTGGACAGAGTGGAGAGGAATTAGAACAACGATCAGTGTTTTACTGTTATCTATGCTACCATAAGGCAGATTTACCCTCTCTATTGGCCATGTTTAATGTTACTGCCAAAAGTGAAAGTGAAAGTTAAAAAAATGCCAAATTCTTGGCTTCTCTCCATTGAAGGTGGTCAAGGACCCAGAAGGTCGCTGCTTGCTGGTTGTGGACACCATTGATGGTGCGACTTATACATTAGTTTCCTACTATACTATATTAATGATACTGTACTTTTTGGGGGTGATTCTAACACAGCCTTTGACCTCTCCTTAGACAAATCAGGGAACAGGAATCCAAAATCCAAATGCCCCCCCCCCCCCCAGACAAAGGTTAAAAATAGCACATATTTTACACTCTCTTGGGCTGATAGATATTTTTTTTTATTTTTTTCGCTATAAATGAAAAAAGAACGAAAATTTTGTAAAAAAAAAAGAATTTTTCTTCATGTCTATTATAAGATTTTGCAAAAAGGTTATTTTTCTTCATAAATTTGGCCTACAATCTATACTGCTACATATCTTTGGTAAAAAAATGGATATTATTTAGTCTGGGTGGAAGTTATAGGGTCTACAAGCTATGATACCAATTACTGAAAATTAATCAATTTGATCACATCTGATGTACTGACAGCCTCTCTCATTTCTTGAGACCCTAACATGCCAGAAAAGTACAAATACCCCCCAAATGACCCCTTTTTGGAAAGAAGACATTCCAAGGTATTTAGAAAGAGGCATTGTGAGTTTTTTGAAGTTGTCATTTTTTCCCACAATTCTTTGCAAAATCAAGATTTTTTTTCCCACAAAATGTTCATATTAGCAAGTTATTTCTCACACACAGCATATGCATACCACAAATTACATGCCAAAACACATTCTGCTATTCCTCCCGAGTATGGCGATACCACATGTGTGAGACTTTTACACAGCGTGGCCACATACAGAGGCCCAACATGCAGGAAGCACCATCAGGCGTTCTGGAACACCCAGGCCAATTCTGACATTCCTCTCCTACATGTAAAAATCATCATTTATTTGCTATAAAATTACATAGCACCTGAAAACATTATATGTGCTTTTTTAGAAAAGACTCTAGATCCATGGATCTCCAGGGAACACTGGAGGCCTACTGCCCTGGCTCATCCACTGATAGGAGCTACTTTGTCGGCATTCACGAAGGCCTGTGACAAACTTACGATATCCACAACGGATTGTGGATTGACCCCTCTGAGAGGTAATCCGGACTTCATTCCAGGACAAGATGGGAGGTACTTGATAAACGAGTGGCCATACGATGAGATTCTGGCCAAGCACTTCTTCTCTGGAGATAGATTCCTATCCATGAAAGAGCTTGAGAAGTTGTCTCTAACTAAGAAGTTTCCCCTGTTTGCTTACTTCCAAGTGCGACATTTTCTGAATGATCCGAAGGTCAGAAGGTCGTTTACGAAATCGCCCACGACACTTGAATCGCTATGCTTAAGTAACTCTCCTCAGAGACGTGTGATTTCAACCCTGTATGCATCCATGTTTAGAGCTCCCTTTGCTCCTATACAGGCGGAACAGGCCTCTTGGGAAACCCGGCTGGCTAGACCGATTCAGGCGAAGGAGTGGGAAAGAGTTAACTGGTTTATCTTCAAGGGCTCGCTGAATGTGGGCATACAGGAAAATGGGTACAAGCTCAGGACACGGTGGTATAAGACACCGGACTTGGTGCACAAATTCTGCCCGGCAGTATCGGATCGATGCTGGAGGTGTGGACGAGCACTAGGCACATTCCTTCATGTTTGGTGGGAGTGTCCACTAATTCAACCATATTGGCAGAAAGTACATGAAGTGACGACGGCGGTTTCTACCCTACCCCTGGAGTTTTCATCAGCACAATATCTGCTTCATCTTTCAAACATTTCGAAAAAACGGTACCGCAATTCTGTAGCGATACATATGGTTAATGCCGCCAGATTATGTGTTCCTGTTCACTGGAGAGCTAAGAGGCCACCGACTATAAAGGAATGGGTGGCGCGTGTGAACCAGATTGCAGCGATGGAGGAGCTGATATGCATTGCTCAAGATGACATTCCAAAATTCACTGAAGTCTGGAGGGAGTGGTGTGAATTCAGGAACTCAGCTGATTACCATGCCCTTGCACAGAGTTAAACTGGACCAGTATGCGGAGAATACACCTGTCTGGTGTCCGCGTATCTTTAATTCCATGGACCTGTACATGTTTCAATGAATTGTAGACGGTGGGGGTGGCGGGCCTTCCCGTTCAACCCCCCATTAGGGTATGATTTGATACCCTCTCCTCACCCCCCCCCCCCTTTTTTTTTTTTTTTCTCTCTCCTCCTCTTCCTCCTCTTCTCTATCTCTTTCCTTGTGGCCTCTTTCTTTATGGCCTCTCTCCATTCATTGATGGAGGGATGAGAGGACGGGGTGGTCTTGAGCCCACTCCCTCACTCATCCCCTCCTATATGGGAGGATCCAGCATGACAGGTCCTTCTTTACAGTGAGATGTGGGGTCAATTGACCCCCTCCCCCTTCTGACATCACATAATATCAAATGTTCTCAAATGTTCTCCCAATCAGGGACACGGACAAAGCAGGGGAAGGTGCAATCATGTGGGGATCACTCACTGTGAGGTTTTAGTAGGAGAGCTGCAACCCCTGCTGTGTCCTTGTCTGCAGTTGAATCCTCTGCCCAGGCCTCATGCAGCTGCCATCTTGGAAAGCTGGTAGGTTTCATGGCTGAGTCCAGCTGGCGGGTGAGGTCCCTCCGGGCTGATCCCACAGACATCGGATTATGCCCAGGATGTTCCCCCGAGCGATCGCTGGTGGAGCAAGCCCAGAACGAGCAGTCTGATGGCTTCCGCAGGGCTTAGGGAATTTGAGCAGTGCAGAGCTTCAGGGATTAGTTGCAGTATTCCAAGCCTGCCCACGGCTTCAGATCCTGGCTTGTGGAACAAAAAACGACGTTTTGAAAAACGACACAAAAAATTGAAACATGCTTCAATTTTTTTTTGTCGTTTTTTACAAGACATAAAACAACCTTTTCCCCTACACACGGTCAATGACATTGACGTTTTTAAAAACGTTATTTTTTTCATCACATAAAGTGATCGTGTGTGCGCGGCATAAGAAAACCAGTGTTCCCAAGTCTGCTCTCTATTCACATGGCCTACGGATATCAAGGGACAGGAATACCCTGTACGGATATGACTTCAAGCCATCCCAGTATGTGCCAAGCTATGAAGCTCTATCCCCACAAAGCCTAGATGCTCTGAAGGATATACACACACCTACCCTGGATGATGAGGAACCCATGGAGATCAGAGCCATTCGGTCCAAGCTGTCTAAAGGTAAAAGAGAGAAGAGGAGAGACTGTGGTCTTGTTTCTACTGTGGAGAAAGAGGCACTTTATCTCTCTTTTTTTTTTAAATAGGGATCCGCGCTACAGACTAAATGAGTGGGCTGCTGCCCCCCTGAAGTTCCCTCAACAAGAGGATCAGACCGTGTAAATAATAAAAAATAAGGGGTGGTGGCGCTGCACTGGTGTGTTATGTGAACCAGCTAGTGGTGGTTCCAATCAGAATAAAGCTTGTCGGGCTTCTCATTTAGGTGGGCTCATGGGTAGGGCCTCCTTGGTGACAATATAGTACTGAGAAAAGCCCTTTTGCTGAATGATGAACTTGGACCCAACCGGGGTGGGTGTATGTAGAAAATAAATAAATATGTGAAGCGAAGTGCTGAGATGACCTACATTAGTCAATACGGTTAATTAGCATAAGGTAGGTTGTACCTGAGGATGTGAAGGTAGGTATCACTAAAGTGTAAGGTTCTTATAAGATTCCTGTGGTAAGGTGAAGATTAATGGAGTAATAAAGTACTGGGTGCTAAATGGTAAATGGTATTCTGGCCAAGTGCCCAATACCTGTATAGTGCTAATAGTGCAAATCAATTCAAACAATATACATTCAAGTGTTTCCAATAAAAATTAATACCAAAAGTATATAAAAAGTATATATTAAAAAGAGTACTGAAGGTTCAATTATTAGTATATGTGTAAATACAGTACAACTCAATCCATAGGTATGTGATCCCAGGTGGGAATGTGTGATGCCTGTGAATCAATAAACGGCAAGGAGTCCCTTAATAACAAATGGTATGTTGCTGCTGCTGCTGAATAAACAAGCATAGATGGCAGCTGCTAATCCTGGTATTAGGCTTTCCAACAAATTAACATCCGTAGATTCCCTGCCTGGGTCCCCACTCACCAGATAGTTGTCCCCACAATGGGGTGTAGAGCCTTGAGATAGCAGGAGGGCTGTGATCTTACCCGCTGGCTTGGAGCTGGTGGTGATCCTCAGCGTGGTGCAGGGACCATGGGAATACGGTGTTATAAGGAAAAAAAGGAAGAAGTTATCTCATAGAGTAGTACCATGAAAAATATACTGGTTTATTAAAAATGGTAAGAAGACTTCTTTGCTGGCAAGCAAGAATAATAATGTTAAAAGAAAAAAAAAAAAAAAAAACAAGTGTTAGAGATCCTCGTCACGTTCTCCGTATAGCGGTGAGGGGAACGCACTGAATAGCATGTGGGAGTCCGTTTGCATTCCACGCCTCGTTGCCGCTCATGAGTCGGAAGAGACGACGACGTGAGAGGAGAGCGTGTGACGTAAGAGGCTAGCAGGTTATCTGACGCGTTTCGTCCAATGGCCTTTTTCTCTCTTTGCCCAACTCGCCCACCTCGGCCAAAGGTTTTTTTCAAGTTGGTACCATTAGGATCCTTCCCGCGTCCCCTGAATCTCAGCCTGCTATCCAGCTTGAAGCTCCTGTGCCCCAGTCTGACGTTCCAGTGACTACTGTCCGATGCGATGTACCTGTTGTGCCAGTACTAGGGATGAGCTTCGAGTTTGAGTCAAACATGCGTTTGAGTCGAACATTGGCTGTTCCCCAGTTCGGCGAACAGTGAACAATTTGGGGTGTTCATGGTAAATTCGAAAAGCCGCAGAATACCCTGTAAAAGTCTAAAGGAGAATTAGAAATTGCTAGTTTTAAAAACTGAAGTTTTTTCAGGAGCAGTGATTTTAATAATGCTTAAAGTGAAACAATAAAAGTGAAATATTCCTTTAAATGTCATACCTGGGGGGTGTCCAAAGAATGCATGTAAAGTAGCGCATGTTTCCTGTGCTTAGAATTGTCCCTGCACAAAGTGTCATTTCTGAAGGAAAAAAAGTCATTTAAAACTACTAGTAGCTATTCATGAATTGTCGGTCCCGGCAATACAGAGAAAATTAATTGAAAAAAAATGCAATTTTTTTATGACTTTTATCTGTATTGCCGGGACCCAATAATTCTTTAATAGTAATTTTAAATTACTTTTTTTTCCTTCAAAAATGACATTTTGTGCATTGAGCCAAAATTAAAAAAAATTTAATAAATGCGTGGGGTCCCCCCAAATTCCATATCAGGCCCTTCAGGTCTGGTATGGATTTTAAGGAGAACTCTGCGCTGAAATAAAAAATTATGCCGTGGATTCTATTCTATTGGCCTGGGGTCATGAAGGAAACATAAAATTATTGTTCCTCCTGCCCTGTATGTCAGAAGTCAGCACCTTTGCCACATTTCCGTAACCCACTGGTACCTCTTCCCATCACTGAGGTCCCCCTTGAGAGGATCGCAATGGATTTGGTAGGTCCGATAATGAAGTCCGTTAGGGGGCATCAGCACATTTTGGTTATAATGGACTATGCCACCTGTTATCTGGAAGCGATTCCTTTTCGAAATACCTTGGCCAAAACCATAGCCAATGAGCTATCTCTTGTTTTTAGCCACGTGTGTATTAGTAAGGAACTGCTTATGGACCAAGGTACACCCTTTATGTTTCGGGTTATAAAAGAGCTGTGCAAGTTGTTCAAAGTAACACACTTAACAAATGTTAAAGAAGGTGGTGGATAGAGATGGAATGGATTGGGACCGTCCAATAGCCTATTTGATGTTTGCCATTAGGGAGGTACCCCGATCCTCTCTGGGTTTCTCACCCTTTGAGTTACTCCATGGGAGACACCCAAGAGGACTGCTGGATCTCACCAAGGAAACTTGGGAAAATGAGAGTTCTCCACACAGGAGTGTGATTAAGCATGTTGCCCTGATGCAAGATAAAATTGCAGAGGTAATGCCAATCGTAAGGGAACATTTGGTCCAAGTGCAGTTAGCACAACAGAGAGTGTACAACCGTGGGGCCAAGACCCATACCTTTTACCATGGGGGATAGGGTATTGGTGCTAGTCCCTATGGTTGAAAGCAAATTCCTGGCCAAATGGCTAAATAGTTGAAAAATTGAGTGAGGTGAACTACAGGGTCAGACAACCAGGATGGCGAAAGCCCGTATAGATATACCATGTCAATCTGCTGAACGCCTGAAGGCTTAGGGAATCCAAGTCATAGAGACT
The DNA here is from genome assembly GCA_029574335.1 of Rana kukunoris. NCBI lineage: Eukaryota > Metazoa > Chordata > Amphibia > Anura > Ranidae > Rana > Rana kukunoris. The sequence goes on along the minus strand of CM056050.1, from coordinate 377,466,854 downwards.
TTGTTTTCATAGCCTCAATATCATCCTCTTTGCCATCGTTTGCGTCTACAAGATCATTAATGGTGGAAGCGAATTCTCCCATTTTGTCCTCTATATGAGACACTGTCAGCCACCCCTCTGAGTTCTGTACTGGATATCATGTCTGAGTGTAGTGAACCCCGTAAGGAGATGAGCATCTCTTTCAATACAGTGTCCAGGACTGGTTTATTAGCTGTAGGGAACCCTTCTATGGAGTCTGGTAGTTCCCTTGTATTTTCCCCTGATTCTAACAGAGAGCTCACCTCGTGTGCGGTCTCCAGTACATCCATCCTGAACCTGGTCTTCTCAGGGCTCCCAGAGGATGGTGTAGCCGGTGGGGATGTCAGGCTCCTAGGAGGGCTGCTTCTCTTGTTCGGGGTTCCCCTCGGTGGCTGTGCGCTGCTGAGGGCCTGGAAACGGCGTGGAGGAAGTTCCGGCGCCATCTTGCCTGTGCTCCATAGGGAAGAACTTGGTGAGTTTGGAGGGCCGGTTCCCCGCGGACTTGCGCCAAGTCATGTCCAGGGTAGGATCTGTAGGGTGCCCCGGGCTGGATCGCCGCTTTTGTGAAGGATTTTGTCCTCTCGGAGGTCTGCTGTGGGCCGTGTTAGTGCCGCTGGTGCCGGAGCTCTGCTAGCACGCGTGCATCACTGTCCCAGGCTAGCTCCGCCCCCTGTCATAGAGACTTTGTCATCGACCCAGTCTGGTTGCTTAGTTCATGAGGTTGGAATCGCAGTCACCTTACTAAAACCCCAACAACAAGAGGTTGTGATTTGCAACAAAGGTTTTCTATGAGCTGCCGGGACACACATCTGGTGTAGAGCATGACATTATCACCCCGCTAGGATAAAGGGTAAAACTAAAACCTTATAGAATACCAGAGGATACCAGAGGATCGACAGGAGGCAAAACATTACACACTTCATTTAAAGTCCCGGGCGAACCTTTTTCTTTTGAATATATGTGATAGGGATGGAAGTGTGTCACTGGGGACACCAGACCTTTTTTCTCTTTTTTTCGTATATTGAATCCGGGTGGAAGACACCCACAGCCCAAACCTGGTCTGTTATTAGTGATGAGCGGAATACGCCATATTCGATTTCGCGATATTTCGCGAATATATAGAAGAATATTCGTTAATATCGAATATTCGTGATATTTTATCAAAAAAATAAATAATTGATTGCGAATTTTTTTTTTTTTTTTATATACACAAAACACAGAAGGGCAGAGAACGTATTCTCGAATATTCGTTAATATCGAATATTCGTGATATTTTATAGAAAAAAAAATAGTGAAATTTCGCTAGTGCGAATGCGAAATTGATTGCGAAATTCTCGTCAACACGCGAAAACGGAGATCATTTCCTGGATTACTAAACTAATAGGCACTAAACACTAACTCTACTTACACAAACTTATATGACTAAACTAAAGCAAATTTTTTTTTTTTTTTTTTTTTTTTATACACAAAACACAGAAGGGCAGAGAACGCATTCGCGAATATTCGGCAACATAAAAGGATCGCCTCAGCTACTCGGCCCAGGGTCTCTAATCATACCAGCAATGCTTTTAGACGTCGATGGAGATCACTAGGATGTGATCTGTTTTAAAAATAAATTTGAAAAAATACTTCACCGCGATATTCGATTTATTCGCGAATACTCGAATATGCAATATTCGTAACGAATATTCGCAATGCGAATATTCGTGAGCAACACTATCTGTTATCACTCCGCCAGTATTTATATGCATACAACTATCATTATACTTTGATGCTATACTAGTTATTCATTCTCCAACAGAATTATTATCCCAGTATTGTTGTATATCCTGGCTCTCTGTGCGATCCCATGGTGGGATAAAGGGAGGCTTTTCTGTGTCTCCTGCTGTCCCCATCTGCTTTCTGACAGATGGGGACACCTACACATCGGCACCATGTTTAGGCGCCAAAAGTGTGGCGTCTGCGTTTTCGCAGAGGTTAGCGCAGCTGGACACAATTTACCATCTGATGGCATGGGGTTGCATTCATGCATGTGTGCCTCCCCATGATAGTGGGTGTTTCTTGCACTCACATATCAGCCATCCACACATGGTGTTGGGGCGGAGTCCTCTGGGTCCTCCTGGGGTTAAATTGGAGGTCAGGCATGGCTTGGATTTCATTCCACTCTTCATTGAGGACACACACAGCTGTGGTGATTGCCTGCTGTGTCTTACTTTTGTACAGTACTTGGGATTAGTGATGAGCCGAACAGCCCTGGGTTCGGTTCGCACCAGAACCTGGGAACAGACCAAAAGTTTGTGTGAACTTTAGAACCCTGTTAAAGTCTATGGGACTCGAACGTTTGAAATCTAAAGTACTAATTTTAAAGGCTAATATGCAAGTTATTGTCCTAAAAAGTGTTTGGGGACCCGGGTCCTGCCCTAGGGTAGTGTTTGGGGACCTCAATGCAAAAAAAGTTTTAAAAAATTGCAGTTTTTTCAGGAGCAGGGGGATGTATAGTATGCATAGTGCATAGTAAAGTCATTTAAAATCACTTGTGGCTATAATGAATTGTCGGATACCAGCAATACAGAGAAAAGTCATTCATAAAAAAAGAATGCTTGGGGGTCCCACCAAATTCAATTACCAGGCCCTTCGGGTCTGGTATGGATATTAAGGGGAACCCTGCGTCAAATTAAAAAAAAATGATGTGGGGTTCCCCCCAAATATCCATCCAGACCGTTCAGGTCTGGTATGGATTTTAAGGGGAACTCCACCCCAAATTAAAAAAAAAATGCTGTGGACCCCCACACATTTTTTTTATTTTATTTTATGAATGACTTTTCTCTGTATTGCCCGGGAGCCGACAATTCATTATAGCCGTGAGTGATTTTAAATTACTTTTTTTCCTTCAGAAATGACACTTTGTGCAGGGACAGTTCTAAGCATGGGAAACAAGCGCTACTTTACAGGCATATTATACACCCCCCCCCCCCTAGGTATGAAATTTAAAGGAATATTTCACTTTTATTGTTTCACTTAAAGGAATTATTAAAATCACTGCTGCCAAAAAAACTGCAGTTTTTAAAACTTTTTTTGCATTGATACATGTCTCCTGGGGCAGGACCTGGGTCCCCAAACACTTTTTTTACAATAACTTGCATATTAGTCTTTAAAATTAGCACTTTAGAGTTATAACATTCGAGTCCCATAGACTTTAACAGGGTTCTAAAGTTCACACGAACTTGCTGCGAACACCCTAAATAGTTCGCTGTTTGGCGAACAGGCAATGTTCGAGTCGAAAAAGAGTTCTATTTGAACTCGAAGCTCATCCCTACTTGGGATACTCACCATATTCAGGTACTTGCCATATCCACTTTATCATATTCAGGCACACTTACATCTCTTATACACAGTTCATTCCTTGAGAACGTTTTATCTTTTGGTTTGTTTTATTTTATTTTTTTCTTATCACTTGCTATTACTCCTTTTGTTTTCCATCATCTCCGGGTTTCCACCATCCTGGACCCAGTCCCTTTACTGAGATATATACATCTCTATGCTAATACTCATTAACTTTACTTTACTATTTCAGATACCTGACAAACATTTATAGCCTATACTCCTGTATGGATCAACTAAGGTTTCTAGCGACACACCATTACACAAATACTCACAGTTCACCTCTCTTCTATCCTGTCATCTGCTTGTATCACCTTGATATCGCATGTCTCTAACCATCTTGCTACTATTTTCAGCTTAGGCTTACACACCCCTGAAGAGCGAGCTGGATCTTGCGAAACTAGGCTAGTCGGGTAGTGCGATGCCGGTGTACTCTGTCCACTACTATACTTGTGTACTAATATTTACTGTCTACGTTTTGTTTCAATTGGCAATTGTTGGTGTCATGTATGTAACAATTTTACTTTACACATGTAAACAATTTTACCTGAATTAAATTATATACTATACAATTATTGTTATTTTTACTGGCGGAAACGTTACACACTTAATTTAAAGTCCCGGGGCAAACCTTTTTCTTTTCACTATATGTAATAGGGATGGAAGTGTGTCACTGGGGACACCAGAACTTTCCTCTTTTTTTCAGAGGCAATACGTGGGGAGGTTCAAAGGTTGCTGGAATTGGGTGTGATAGACTAGTCCCAGAGTGACTGGTCCAGTCCCATCGTACTAGTGCCCACACCTGATGGGAGCTGGCAGTTTTGTAACGATTTTCGACAATTGAATAAAGTTACAAAATTTGACACCTACCCCATGCCCATAGATGAGTTGATCGACCGGCTGGGAACAGCCAGATACATGACAACGCTCAATCTCACCAAAGGGTATTGGCAAATTCCCCTGGCTAAGTCGGCCAAGGAGAAAACTGTGTTTGTAACCCCAGATGGTGCGTTCCAATATAAAATAGTGCCGTTTGGGTTACAGGATGCACCGACAACATTCCAGCGGAAAATGGACAAGATTCTGAGGCCCCATCATAAGTATACTGCAGCTTACCTGGATGATGTGATTATCCATAGCACAGATTGGGTCTTGCATCTTCCAAAAGTGCAAGCAGTCTTAGACTCCTTCCGGGAAGCTGGGTTTATGGCCAAACCAAAGAAGTGTACCATTGTACAGGAGGAGGCCAAATATCTTGGGTACACTATTGGGAGAGGGGGTTTATAAAACCCCAAGTCAATAAAGTCGAGGCCATACAGAATTGGCCCGTCCCAATAGCAAGGAGAAGGTACAAGATTTTCTGGAAATCACTGGCTATTATTGGCGATTCATTCCCCATTTTGCTTCTCAGGCTGTGCCCCTAGCCAACCTGACAAAAGGGAAAAGGGTCAGTCTTGATTAAGTTAATCCCAGAGGCTGAAGCAGCGTTCCAGTCTTTAAAAAAAGCCTTATGTAGCCAGCCAGTGTTGTACTCACCAGACTTCTCTAAGGACTTTGTTATACAAACTAAGGCATCAGACGTTGGCTTGGGAGCAGTGTTGTTCCAGGTCTGGAATGGGGAAGAACACCCAGTCGCAAAAATAAAATAAGTGAATATATTGCGCTAAACTAAAAAAATATGAAGTGAGTACTCTAGGCAGCCAACACAACAGTGGATATGTGTGAAAATAATGTGAAAAAAAGTGTAGCGCCCATAGAAATTAGTCCCTTTGGAATAGGGGACCAATGACCTTAAAACACCTTCAGGTTATAAGTGGCCCGTGTGAATAAGGTAGGTGAATACCTGTAACGGTCACCACCGCTTACGACTTTCCATCCAACCACGACAAGCTTATCTGACACACTCCGACAATATTGCATACACGATCCATATCCTTTCCCAGAATACAACGAGACAGAGCTCCGTTCTTGCTTCCAAAGATATGACAATTTATTAGTATTTTCTCAGCTTCTTATACAGTCTCAAGCATAATGCAGTTAATCACAGGACAATGCAATCTCCACCCCCCTTCACACCATGGGGGGCTTCAATCACACTCTAAAAGGCATTCAGGTAAGCTAACCATGTAGACCGGTCGGCACCGTATCTTCAATAGTGTTCAATTAACCTTGAATAGTAACACAGACATCTAGTTGAATAAGTTATCTATACAGCTTTATCACACAATGGCAGAGGCTTGTGAGAGTGGGTGCAATCCACACCTTCAGATATTTCAATAGCCTATTATACAAAAGGTATGACTCACTGGCTGACCTGGTCATGTCATCATGACTCCTTGTGATATCTCAGTCCAGAAATATGAAGTATTAATAATGTCCCATCACATGTAATATGAATTATGATTCTTTGTCACCCTATGTACAAAAGTGACTCCTGTTACATGGCTCCCTCCTTGTGGAACACTCCGGAAGACCCGGCTTGATCCTTTTCAGGTCAACTTGGGGATGTCCGGAACTAGGAGGCCGGAATGACGTCTGTTTGCCGGGATAACCCATCAGCATTGCCATTTTGCTTACCGGGCCGGTAGCTGATGGTGAAGTTGTAAGGTTGCAGGGCTAAGCTCCACCGCAGCAACCTACCATTGTCTCCTGAGACCCGATTGAGCCACACCAATGGGTTGTGGTCGGTGACTAATGAAAATTTCTGTCCGTACAGGTAAGGGTTCAACTTCTTAAGGGCCCAAACCAAGGCTAAACACTCCTTCTCCACTGCCACATAGCTGACTTCCCGTGGGAGTAGTTTTCTGCTCAGGTATGCGACAGGGTGTTCTCCTCCATCCTCTCCGATTTGGCTTAGCACCGCCCCCAGTCCAAACATGGAAGCATCTGTGTGAACAAGGAAACGTCTGTTAGGGGCTGGGGCAGCCAAGACAGGGGCATTTACCAGTGCTTGCTTGAGGGCTAGAAACGCGGCTTCACAAGCTGGAGACCACAGGACCTGCCTAGGTAAATTCTTTTTCGTCAGGTCCATCAGGGGTTTGGCGATGGCACTATAGTCGGGGACAAAACGTCGGTAGTACCCTGCAGTCCCCAAAAAGGCCAATACCTGGGTTTTAGTGTGGGGTGTGGGCCAGTTAGCTACTGCCTCTACCTTGGCTGGTTCCGGTCTCTGGTTCCCACACCCTACTCGGTGTCCCAGGTACTGCACCTCTGCCATACCTAGATGGCACTTGTCTGGTTCTAAGGTCAGGCCGGCGGTCTGAATCTTGTCCAGCACCACCCCTACGTGACACAAGTGCTCCTCCCAAGACTCACTGTAGATCGCAATGTCATCCAGGTATGCACAAGCAAAATCTTGGAAGCCATCGAGGAGCCTATCCACCATACGTTGGAAGGTCGCCGGGGCGTTTTTCATCCCGAATGGCATGACCTTAGACTGGTACAGGCCGAATGGGGTAACAAATGCTGACTTGGGGACAGCATCCTCGGCCAGGGGAATCTGCCAATAACCTTTACACAGGTCGATTGTAGTCAAATAACGTCCCCTGGCTATACGATCTAGCAGTTTGTCTACCCGGGGCATCAGGTAGGCGTCAGTGGTGGTCTTCTCATTGAGTCGCCTGTAGTCCACACAGAACCGGGTAGTTCCGTCTTTCTTAGGCACTAGGACTACAGGCGAGGCCCAAGGGCTGTCCGAGGGCTCAATGACTCCTAACTGAAGCATCTCCTTTATCTCCTTCCGCATCCCTTCTCGGACGGCTTCAGGGATACGGTAGGGGGCCTGTCGAAGGGGTGCTTGTCCAGGGGTCTCGACCTTATGCACAGCCAGAGTCGTATAGCCCGGTTTTTGGGAGAAAGTTGCCTGTTTCTCCCAGAGAAGCCGCTTAGCCTGTTCCTTCTTTGTGGGACTTAACCGGTCCCCTAGCTGTACAAGGCTAATGAGATCAGTCTGGGGGTCTCCCTCTAGTAAATCCGGGAGGGGCAAATTTTCTGAGTCGTCCGCAGCAGGGGCGCATACGGCAGCGACATCCTCCTGCCGTTCCTTATACTCCTTCAGCATGTTCACATGAAAGGTCCGCTGGATTCTTTCATCTGCACAGCTGGCAATGACATAGGTGGTATCACATACCTGGGCTACTACCTCATATGGGCCTTGCCAGGATGCCCGCATCTTGTCGGTCTTCACCGGCTTGAGCACTAAGACCTTCTGCCCAACCCGGAAGATACACTGTCGGGCCCCCGATCATACCATCTCTTCTGTCTCCCCTGGGCTGCCTGGAGATTCTCCCTTACCATCAGAGACAGTTGCTCCATGCGGTCCCTGAGTTTCAGGACATAAGGCACTATGGGGGTCCCCTCCCGTTCTGTCTCTCCCTCCCAGTGTCCTCTAATGAGATCGAGGGGTCCGCGCACCCTTCTCCCATAGAGTAACTCGAACAGGGAGAAACCAGTGGATTCCTGGTGTACCTCTCTGTACGCAAATAGCAGGTGAGGCAGAAATCTCTCCCAGTCCCTGCAAGCATCCGAAAAGGTCCTCAGCATCTGCTTGAGGGTCCCATTAAAGCACTCACAGAGACCATTCGTCTGTGGGTGGTAAGGTGAGCTAAGTAGGGGTTTAATATTGCACACCTTCCACAACTGCTGGGTGAGCACTGCGGTAAACTGGGTTCCCTGGTCAGAGAGGATCTCCTGAGGGAACCCCACTCTAGTGAATATCTTAACCAGGGCATCAGCTACTGTGTCTGCTTCAATGTTGGACATAGCGACTGCCTCTGGGTAATGGGTGGCATAGTCCACCACGGTGAGAATATACTTCTTCCCGGATGGACTAGGTCTGGCCAAGGGACCCACAATGTCAACAGCTATGCGGTAAAAGGGCTCCCCAATAATAGGCATAGACACAAGTCTAGCCTTAGGGTGGTCACCCCTCTTGCCTACCCGTTGGCATGTGTCACACGTTTGGCAGTATTGTCGCACATCCTGGTTAATATTGGGCCAAAAGAAATTCTGTGTGATCCTATGGGCTGTGCGACGGGACCCTAGATGTCCTGCTAGTGGTACATCATGCCCGATTCGCAGAATCTCCAGCTGGTATTTTTTAGGTACCACCAGCTGTCTTTTCTGTGAAGGGGCCTTACTTCTCTGGGCTGGCTTGGGGATCCTATACAGTCTGTCCCCCACCCATTCATAAAGCTCCCCATCTATTCCCCTTTCCCGAGTATCTGCCTTAGCCCTATACCTCTGTAAGGTCGGGTCCTCCCGGGTTTCCCTCCCGAATACGTTTGGGGTATCCCAGCCTAGGGGCGCCTGATCTATAGTACATGTCGGGGAAGATAGTCTTACCTGGGTCTCAGCAGCAAGCGGGTCAGTTCCAGCATCACGGGCCTGGGCGCGGGTAGTCACTGGGTTGGCTTCATCAGGGCCCATGGGAGCGTAAGCAGAAACAAGAGGGGCCAAATCATTCCCCAGTAGTACATCCGCTGGCAAATCTTTCATCACCCCCACATTAACGTGTCCTGAACCAACCCCCCAATCCAAGTGAACACGGGCAACGGGCAGACGGAAGACAGTGCCTCCCGCCACACTTACAGCTACTGTGTCTCCGGTGTGCTGGCTCTCTGGAATAAGGTTCTTCTGTAGCAGGGTCATGGTGGCCCCAGAATCACGTAGCCCATTGGCTACCTTTCCATTGACCCAGACAGTCTGCCTGTGTTGCTGCCTGTTGTCCCGGTTAGCTGCTTGTACTGGATCAGCCTCGTGCAGGATGCCCCAATGTTCTTCTTCCTCAACGCAGTGGGCCGCCGGCATGGGTGTGTGGGGGTTTCCCTTTTCTGGCTGTCTCCATGACTGTGACTGCCTGGCCGGATTCAAGGGACAGTCTGACTCTTTGTGCCCTGGTTGTTTACACCCAAAACACTTGATGGGTTGTGAGTAGCCCTGGGAGTTGAACCTGGGCTGCTGAGGATAAGTGGCCACTGGAGGTGGTGCTGTAGGACGGTACGACTGGGGTTTGTAGGCAATAGCCGGAGGGGGTGCCGCGGATCGATAATCCACCCGAGCTGTTGTCTTGACCACAGAGTTATCCAGTTTGCGGGCGTCTGTGTATTCGTCCGCCAGGCGAGCTGCTTCCGGCAAGGAGAAAGGTTTTCGGTCTCGGACCCACTCTCTGACTTCCAGGGACAGTTTGTCAAAGAAGTGCTCCAGCAGGAACACCTGCAGCACCTCTTCCCTGGATTCTGCTTGACATTTATCGATCCAGTGGGATGCAGTGCGGTGTAGGCGGCATGCCCACTCGGTATACGAGTCTCCTGCTTGCTTGTTTGTTTCTCGGAAACGCCTCCTATTTGCCTCTGGTGTGACGGCATACCTGACCAAAAGTGCTTCTTTTACCAGTCCATAGTTCCTAATATCCTTGTCTGGGATGGCCCTGAATGCTTCACTGGCCCGGCCGGACAATTTCCCAGACAAAATGGTAACCCATTCCTCGGTGGGTACCCGGTGTAGGGCACATTGCCGTTCAAAATCAGCAAGGTACCCATCAATCTCCCCTTCAGCTTCAATGAAATTCTTAAAAGCAGCAAAATGTATTTGTCTCCTTTCCGTTGGTGCTGCTGTGACTTCTGCTGCTGCAGAACCTCTTTGTGGTAGCAAATGTGCATCCACAGCTGCTATAACCCGGTCTATGATCTCCGGTGGAGGGTTAGGACCATAATGTGCCAGTCTTAGTTCAACAGCCCGATTAAAACTTGCCTCTTCAGGTGTCCTGTCCGTTACGCTGGGCCTTTCCGTTACGCTGAGCCCTTCCGTTATGCTGGCCCTCTCTGCTCCATCCATTTGGACTAGTTCTGCAATAATGTCCATCTTCTTACGGTTGCTGGCCGGTCTGCCCCGGCTCTCCAGTAAGTCCTTGAGGGAAGAGCGCTTCATCCGTGCATACACCGCCTCCATTGTCATGTGTCCTTGTAGCCGTCCTTCTGAAGATGGAATCATCCCACTGCTGTGCCACCAATGTAACGGTCACCACCGCTTACGACTTTCCATCCAACCACGACAAGCTTATCTGACACACTCCGACAATATTGCATACACGATCCATATCCTTTCCCAGAATAAAACGAGACAGATCTCCGTTCTTGCTTCCAAAGATATGACAATTTATTAGTATTTTCTCAGCTTCTTATACAGTCTCAAGCATAATGCAGTTAATCACAGGACAATGCAATCTCCACCCCCCTTCACACCATGGGGGGCTTCAATCACACTCTAAAAGGCATTCAGGTAAGCTAACCATGTAGACCGGTCGGCACCGTATCTTCAATAGTGTTCAATTAACCTTGAATAGTAACACAGACATCTAGTTGAATAAGTTATCTATACAGCTTTATCACACAATGGCAGAGGCTTGTGAGAGTGGGTGCAATCCACACCTTCAGATATTTCAATAGCCTATTATACAAAAGGTATGACTCACTGGCTGACCTGGTCATGTCATCATGACTCCTTGTGATATCTCAGTCCAGAAATATGAAGTATTAATAATGTCCCATCACATGTAATATGAATTATGATTCTTTGTCACCCTATGTACAAAAGTGCCTCCTGTTACAATACCTATGGCCTTAAATGCCTTCAGGTCATGAGTGGCCCCTGTGAATAAGGTGAGTGAATCAAGCAAATCAAAGTGAATCAAAAAATGAATCAACTGCAATGAGATAAACAATAATTTGCCCCAAATGTATCACATAAAACTTAATCCTTGTAAATTAACATTGAAGTGATTGTAAGCAAAAGTGCATTCAAACAGTTAAAATAGCAAGATGTGATTGCAAAAATATTCCGCATATGAGTCCATTCATATGGGGTGTTTAACAAGAGATACACATGTATTCAAAAGTATTTCCATATGAGTCCATACATATATAGCAATGGCTGGTAAGGGACACTGCATCTACCAAATCAATTCAATGAAATGATGGCATAGTCTCCAGTGAAGAGGTCCATATATTTGGTACATATATCTCAGATAGATGCATATACAATTCTTGAAAGATAGGTTAGGTACTTCTTACCAGCTGTTGTAGATCCGCAGCTCACCTTACGGTGGGGGGTCCTATGAGCGTTAGTAGGCCAACCGCCTATCTGGATCTCTCTTTCTCCGAAAGGATGGCTGGATGGATGTTTCGAATGCAGCAATCAGCCGTCAGGTAACAGATGTGAATTCAGCAATCCACCATATAGCCAGGGAATTCCAGTGATGATTGCAGGGGTTGGCTCACAAAAGGACCGATCATAGATGTAATAAAAAAGAGAGGATGCTCCTCATAGTGTAAAAATGTTTTAATGTATCCAACAACACATCAAAAACAACAATTTAAAAGTCAGTAGATCCCAAACTTGCATGCAGACCGCAAATGGCAAAACAGAAAAAAAGTCCAAAGACCATATCCTCAATAAACCAGATATGAACAAAATGCAAGCAGAAAAAGTAGAAAATCAAATCCAAAACAAAGTAGCAATTGCGCATGGAGTGATTGAGGAGCAAAGAACCCGACCGGTTTCGTCTTAAGAGACATCAACTGGGGTGTAACTCTGTCTCCTTCCCCTCAATGCGCTTAATATATACTAGCCACCACTCACCCTAATGAAAAAACGTGTCCAATCATTTCCTGAATACCGGCGTGCGTTCCAAGAGGTATATCTTGTTGTATCCACTGCGCTCCTGGCGCCAGGATATGACGCCAATGTATTAGGTCGGCGCTTCGAAAGGTCACATGACCGGGCCGCCAGACCAATAGAAAGCGCCTACTGTATCCAGGGGAAATAGGAAACAGGACGTCCGTGTGCGGGGCGGCGCCATGCGTTCCACAGCATTGCACAGCTCGCGACGAGGACAGGAAGATATCATCGAGGGCGGCGCCATGCGTTCCAGCGTGCGCTTCACCGCCGTATGTCTGCGTTCCAGCATCAATCTCTGTCCTTTAGACCATGTTGGACAGCAAGGCCCAGAAACGTTGGTAAAACTTATAGAATGGAGCATCTATACTCCTTCCAACCATGGTCTAAACCATATATCAAAAGGCTGGAAAAATTTTAAAAATAAAATTAAAAGTAAAAAATAAAAATAAAGAAATGATGTGAAACCTAATTTCATAAGGGATGAGTGGGGGTCAAAACCAACATCTAAACTAATAAAGTTAATAATGTTGAAGAAATTTATAGAGCTTCCTATCTTAAATATCTATATATATATATATATACATTTAAATAAGAGGAAGAAGAAGTATGCATGTCTGATAACAAAAAACGAAAAAAATCTATAAATAAGCCCTAAAATTCTATATAAATAAAAAACTCAGCTCAACTAGGACTGATTTATGAATGAGTTGAGATCCCACTCAACATTCATTCCAAAAGGGGCGTAACATTTAAGCTGATATATCCAAAGGACCTCTAATTTAGATACACCCCAAATGCTTGGTTCCCCCCTCCAATGGGGGACAAAATGATCTATAATTTGAAAACTGGTGCCTGTAACTTGTTTGTTATGATATTCTAAATAGTGCCTAGGCACTGTATGTTTGGTACATCCACCTTTAATTTTGGAAATATGTTCACCCACCCATTGAAGGGGGGAACCAAGCATTCGGGGTGTATCTAAATTAGAGGTCCTTTGGATATATCAGCTTAAATGTTACGCCCCTTTTGGAATGAATGTTGAGTGGGATCTCAACTCATTCATAAATCAGTCCTAGTTGAGCTGAGTTTTTTATTTATATAGAATTTTAGGGCTTATTTATAGATTTTTTTCGTTTTTTTTGTCATCAGACATGCATACTTCTTCTTCCTCTTATTTAAATGTATATATATAGATATTTAAGATAGGAAGCTCTATAAATTTCTTCAACATTATTAGTTTAGATGTTGGTTTTGACCCCCACTCATCCCTTATGAAATTAGGTTTCACATCATTTCTTTATTTTTATTTTTTACTTTTAATTTAATTTTTACAATTTTTCCAGCCTTTTGATATATGGTTTAGACCATGGTTGGAAGGAGTATAGATGCTCCATTCTATAAGTTTTACCAACGTTTCTGGGCCTTGCTGTCCAACATGGTCTAAAGGACAGAGATTGGCGCTGGAACGCAGACATACGGCGGTGAAGCGCACGCTGGAACGCATGGCGCCGCCCCCGATGATGTCTTCCTGTCCTCGTCGCGAGCTGTGCAATGCTGTGGAATGCATGGCGCCGCCCCGCACACGGACGTCCTGTTTCCTATTTCCCCTGGATACAGTAGGCACTTTCTATTGGTCTGGCGGCCCGGTCATGTGACCTTTCGAAGCGCTGACCTAATACATTGGCGTCATATCCTGGCGCCTAGAGCGCAGTGGATACAACAAGATATACCTCTTGGAACGCACGCCGGTATTCAGGAAAGGATTGGACACGTTTTTTCATTAGGGTGAGTGGTGGCTAGTATATATTAAGCGCATTGAGGGGAAGGAGACAGAGTTACACCCCAGTTGATGTCTCTTAAGACGAAACCGGTCGGGTTCTTTGCTCCTCAATCACTCCATGCGCAATTGCTACTTTGTTTTGGATTTGATTTTCTACTTTTTCTGCTTGCATTTTGTTCATATCTGGTTTATTGAGGATATGGTCTTTGGACTTTTTTTCTGTTTTGCCATTTGCGGTCTGCATGCAAGTTTGGGATCTACTGACTTTTAAATTGTTGTTTTTGATGTGTTGTTGGATACATTAAAACATTTTTTTTTTTTTTTTTTTTTTTTTTTTTTTTTTTTTTTTTTTTTAAAGTGTATTTTTTGTGCGTGAACTCGAGAGAGAGGAGCCGGACTGCAGGAGTTGGGAGTAGGCAGACCCTCCCCCCGGAGGCAATCGCCATCCTTCTCCATGCCCCTGGTGGCAATGGCGGGTGTGAAGGGGGGCCTCCCACTCACCCCGCCCTACCTGCTCCTCTTGGGAGCCCAACTGGGGCCCAACGGGACCCCAATGGGGCAGAGGGACTCCCCCTATGAGGGAGTGAGGGGGCCTAGCCCACCCAGCCAGCCCCGTAGGTCCTTCGCCTCTCTTTATTTTAAGAGACCGCATGGCCAAAGTGCATGTGTTTTAAACCAATTTCGTGTGCGTGCAAGTGTGGTGGTTTTTGTGGGGGGGGGTGGGCGTACTAAGCACAGGCGTACCTTGCATAGCACACCCACCGGGAGCCGGGCTGAGACCACCAAACTCAATTCACATGTAGCCGAGACCGGGATCCGAACCCTTGGCTGCAGAGGTGAATGGCTTGTCAGCGCAGTGCCAATCACGTTGAGCCACCACAGCTCTTACATTAAAACATTTTTACACTATGAGGAGCATCCTCTCTTTTTTATTACATCCATGATCGGTCCTTTTGTGAGCCAACCCCTGCAATCATCACTGGAATTCCCTGGCTATATGGTGGATTGCTGAATTCACATCTGTTACCTGACGGCTGATTGCTGCATTCGAAACATCCATCCAGCCATCCTTTCGGAGAAAGAGAGATCCAGATAGGCGGTTGGCCTACTAACGCTCATAGGACCCCCCACCGTAAGGTGAGCTGCGGGTCTACAACAGCTGGTAAGAAGTACCTAACCTATCTTTCAAGAATTGTATATGCATCTATCTGAGATATATGTACCATATATATGGACCTCTTCACTGGAGATTATGCCATCATTTCATTGAATTGATTTGGTAGATGCAGTGTTCCTTACCAGCCATTGCTATATATGTATGGACTCATATGGAAATACTTTTGAATACATGTGTATCTCTTGTTAAACACTCCATATGAATGGACTCATATGCGGAATATTTCTGCAATCACATCTTGCTATTTTAACTGTTTGAATGCACTTTTGCTCACAATCACTTCAATGTTAATTTACAAGGATTAAGTTTTATGTGATACATTTGGGGCAAATTATTGTTTATCTCATTGCAGTTGATTCATTTTTTGATTCACTTTGATTTGCTTGATTCACTCACCTTATTCACAGGCCATAGGTATTCACCTACCTTATTCACACGGGCCTCTTATAACCTGAAGAACACCCAGTCATTTACCTCAGCAGGAAATTGAAGTCCCATGAGGTAAATAATTTCACGATTAAGAAGGAGTGTTTAGCGGTGAATAGGGATGAGCCGAACACCCCTGCGTTCGGTTCGCACCAGAACCGTCGAACAGACCGACTATTCGCGCGAACATTTAGAACCCCATTGAAGTCTATGGGACTCGAACGTTCAAATTCAAAAACGCTAATTTTAAGGACCAATATTCAAGTTATTGTTGGAAAACGTCTTTGAGAACCCGAGTCTTGCCCCAGGGAACATGTATCAATGGAAAAAAGTTTAAAAAACTGTCGTTTTTTCAGGAGCAGGATACAGGACAGGACAGCAGGATACATGTTCCCTCGTTTTCGAAGGGAAACTATAGACACCCAGCAGGTACAATATTTAAAGGAATTTTTCATTTTTTTTTTTTTTTAAGTTAAGCATCATTAAAATCACTGCTCCAGGAGTAGTGATTTTATTGATGCTTAAATAAAAAAATTATAAAAAAATCCTTTAAATATTGTACCTGCTGGATGTCTATACCTGTGATAACGTCTTTAAATAGCACAATCACCTGCCTGCCAGTAAATTAGGAAGAACTGATCTATCTAAGCTATACAGTGTATAAATATATGTACGTACAACTCCTAGGGATGTATATATATTCTCTACACACTGTAAATTAAGCTAAACTGACTAGCCTGCCTGCTCTATCTATCTATATAAAAAGACAATCTCTCTGTCTCTCTGACTGCTCTCATTAACAAGCCGGAACACACTACAATAGGCCGCCCAGCAGGCGGCCTTATATAGTGTGGGGCGTGTGCTAAAGCCCTGAGCCATAATTGGCCAAAGCCACCCAGGCTTTGGCCAATTATGGCTCTTCGTTTTTTGGGCGCTGTGATTGGCCAAGCATGCGGGACATACAGCATGCTTGGCCAATCATCACCGCGCAATGCCGCAGTGAATTATGGGCCGTTTTGCGTCACTCAAATTTGGTGCTAACGACCGCTTTTGTTCGAATTTCGTCGAACGTACGAACAGACAATGTTTGAGTCGAACATACGTTCGTATTGAACACAAAGCTCATCCCTAGTGGTGAAGTGGGCTCTGGATTTCCTTTGTTACTATCTGCTAGGAAGGCACTTTGACCTGGTTACTCACCATGCAATAGAAGGGTAAGTATGTGGTTCCTGGCCCTACAGGAATTCAACTTTACAGTAAAGCATCGCCCTGGCATTCAAATGGGGAATGTGGATGTTTTGTCTCAGGTACATGTGTGCCTGACTGCTTGTGTTCCAACCCCAAGGTTCAACCAAGAGGGGGGGGGGGAGTGACAGCAGGCAGGGAAATTTGCCTGATTACATCTAGGATAGAAAAGATTCAGACTTTATGCCGACTTATACCACTAGGGGGAAGTGCTGGGAATGTGGTTTATGTCTGGTGCAGTGAGACCACACCTGAGTGGCAAACTTCTAAAACAGGGAGATAGGGACTGGGGCATCACAAGGCTGCACCTAGTTGTTAGATAGAAAATCTACGTGTGTAGTAAGTGGTTAAGCTGATCAGGATTGCTTTTTTTTTTTTCTTTCAAAATTTTTATTGAGTATTATCAAGATAGAGCAAACAATAGACATTACAATCGAGTTACAAGCGGAAGATACAAGGTACAACGTGTAATAAAGTTTTTCCAGTCGTGAAACCCTGCAGAAACAATAAGTGAACAAAAGGACCGGAAAACAGAGCTGCACAGGATTCAGTGGGAAATAAGAGATAGGGCAAAAACCCCTTCTACTTCAAAAGGACAAATGTCGAAACAAAACCTAAAAGAAAATAAAATAAAACAAGTCCCAGATCCGGGGTACGGAGGGCCCACTTCAGCATCCCAAATGGGAGCTTCTCCTATGCCGGAGTGAGACCCCCGAAGACCCCGGGGGGCAACAAAACATCACCTAAGACATTAGAGCCTGACATCTCCCAAGTTTCTTACAAATACTAGAGACAACGTACCAAAAGAGAGGAAGCAGGTGTAACCCTTCAACAAGGAAGTGTATAGAGTGGACTTGGATATCCACAATAAAGGGGACATAGAAGAGAAGGAAGAGGAAAGTAGAAGAGAGAAAAGAAGAGGATAAAGAGCCAGTCTATGGGACCACATCCGGAAGAGCAACTAATTAGCTTGATCTTGCTACTGTAACTCCTGGAATCAAAGAGATACCAACGTACAGTGCCCACGGTTCCCAGACAGATTCAAAATGGGCTTTGGAGTCAAGTAGGACACTTGCCACCTTCTCCTGGGACATAATCCAGGAAATTTTGCGTGCCACAGCCGAGAAAGGGACTGAGGGCTGCTTCCAAGCCTTAGCCATAGTGGCCTTGGCCCCTAAGAGGATAAAGTGTATCAAGGACCGTGTGGATTTTGTAGTATTGGGGATAAAGGCGTTAAGGAGGGCGACCTCAGGGGATCTAGGAAGTTGAAGGCCGGTTACCTTGAAAATTAAATTGAACACCTTTTTCCAGTACTGTCGGATTTTAGGGCATTCCCACCATATATGAGACATGGAGCCAATGATGTCGCATCCTCTAAAACACAAGGGGTTGGCCGAAGGGAACATGCGAGATAATTTCACGGGGGTATAGTACCATCTCGTGAGAACCTTTAAGTTAGCCTCTATCAAGGAGGCGTTTTGGATTCCCTTGTAAGCCTTAGAGTATGCCAGTGACCAAGATTCCTCACTCCATTGGAATTGGAAGTCAGCTTCCCAAGCAGTCATATAAGACGTCTTACCGTCCTGACATGAAAGAGAGTGATAAATAACAGAAATTCCGCCCCTCTGATCCACAGCCTCCCCGCACCATTGCTCGTAAGGCGTAATACGGGGCGGAACGGGTTTCCCCTTCCAAATTTTTTGGAGGAAGTGATGTATCTGCCCAAACCTGAAGAGTTCCGACGGCGGGAGCTCAAGCTTTTGTTTGCAATATTTTAAGGTAATGGGACCAGTCGCCAGGAAAAAGTGCCCAATTCGGTACAGTCCCTTGTCCAGCCACCATCTAAAGGCTGTGATATCCAGTCCCGGGACAAAGTCACTATTGTTGAAGATGTGCGCTAGGGGATGAATTTCAGAAGTCAAATTAGGGATGGATCGCATCTTGTCCCAAAGAGAGAGAGACTGAGAAAGGGTGGGTGAAAGGACAGGGGGACGATCTCTAGGGGGGATCCAAAGCAAATAGTCTAGGGTGTAGGAAGGGGCTGCTTGTCTCTCGATGTTAACCCAGTCCGGTTTCTCGTACTTGGAGTATACCGCAGAGAGCTGAGAAAGACGAGCTACCTGGAAGTACCCAAAAAGCCAAGGGAGGCCTAAACCCCCTCTCCTCTTGGGCCTGAGGAGGATAGAGCTAGAAAATCTACAACCCGTCCTACCCCAAACAAACATGTTTACCTTCCTTTGCATGGACATGAGATGATCCTTCCTGATATTAATTGGGAGTGCTCTAAATAAATATAACAGTCGGGGGAGCAGGGTCATCTTGATGGAATGAATCCTACCTAGCCATGAAAGATTGCCCTTAGCCCAAATCTTTAAATCAGCTTCTAATTTCTTATAAGTCGGAGGAAAGTTCGCAGAGTATAGAAGTTCTATTTTTGGGGTGAGATTAATACCCAAGTATTCTAGGCGATTATCCCTCCATAGGAAAGGGAAGGAACTTTTAATTGTTGCCACTGTGTCAAGAGGTAGGGAGATGTTAAGTGCGCAAGATTTATTGAAGTTGACCTTGAGACCCGAAATTGAGGAGAAATCCTTTAAAACTTTAAAAAGGTTGGGAAGGGAGGTGATGGGGGAGGTCAGGAACAACAACATATCATCGGCAAAAAGGCCGCATTTATGGGTTTGAGAGCCACATGATACTCCCAAAATGTCTGGATTGGACCTAATCGCTATTGCCAGCGTTTCGATAGCAATCGCGAAGATTAGGGGAGAAAGAGGACACCCCTGCCTAGTGCCCCTAAATATACCAAATGAGGGGGAGTAATGTCCCTGGAAACGAATCATTGCCCTAGGTGTTGAGTATAGAGCGTGTAGGACCCCTAAGAACTTACTGCCAAACCCCCAACTTTCCAGAAGGGAAAACAGGTAGGGCCATTCAATGGAGTCAAAAGCCTTGTGCAGATCGAGGGACATGAGCATACCTTTCTGAGTAGGGCCGTTTGTCCAGTTCGACTGCAAAAGGGAGATAATATCAATGGCCCTCCTAATCTGGTCGGGGCCTTGACGGCCCGGTATGAAGCCCACCTGATCCTTGTGTATATATCTACCTATAAAGGAGGCCAGTCTGTTTGCCAAGATCTTAGTCAGGATCTTAAGATCGTTGTTTATGAGAGAGATGGGTCTATAGTTCTCTACTTCCTCCGGGTTCTTGTTAGGTTTCGGGATTACTGTGATGAAAGCAGTGTTAAGATGAGGATCCAGCGGGGCACCTTTGAATTTTGCATTAAAAAACCTGGCCATATAAGGGGCCAGGATCTCGGAGAATGATTTATAGTAGGGTGCTGAAAGGCCATCTGGCCCCGGAGCGGAGCCGGTCTTTAGGTTTTTAATGACCTCCACTATTTCCTCGGTCGAAAAATCTGCTTCCATAACCTCCCTATGAGAAGGGGTAAGGGCTGGGATAGGAAGATCCCGGAGGAAGGGAGAAGAACCCAGGTCTCTGCCCACCTGATCTGAACTATATAGCTTTGAGTAGAACTCTTGAAATGCTAGCATAATTTTTTTTGGGTTAGCTGATAAGGTGTGGTCTGTAATTCGGACCTTGGGAAAAGAGTGGGAGTGAAAGCGCGGAGACAATTTGGAGGCCAACATGGAACCAATCCTGTCTCTGCGACAATAAAATTTTGCCGCACTCCAGCGAAGTTCCTTCTCTGCCTTTACTGTGAGAGCTAAATTAAGTTCTAATCTAGTGGCATCTATTTGATCTAGGAGGGCCTTGGAGGGGGATTGTTTGTGTTGTACCTTTAAGGTGAAAAATTTATTCTCTAACTTTTTGATGTCTATTAACCTTTCCCTCTTGACACGAGTGGCAAGTTCAATCAATTTACCCCTGATCGCGACCTTGTGGGCCGCCCACAGAACTTCTGGTGAAATATTCTCTACATTATTTAGGAGAAAATATTCCCGTAAGGAGCTCCCTATCTCAGCTACATTAGAGGGGTCGCTTAAAAAAGATTCATTGAGTCGCCAATGAGTCCTGGATGTATTAAAAAGGGAATTTTGCAAGTGAAGGTGAACTATTGAGTGGTCCGACCAAGAGCAGTCAGCAATAGATGCCCTGGAGATGGAAGGGATGAGGCCGGGAGGAACAAAGATGTGGTCAATTCTAGCGTAAAGTTTGTGTGGGGCAGAATAATGGGTGTAGTCTCTTGTATTGGGGTTTAATTCTCTCCATATGTCGATCAAACCTTGAGAGTGAAGCGACTTAGCTATCTTCAGACTGACCCTAGTGGGGCGTAAGAGTTGTGACCCTAAGGGTCTAGACCTGTCTAGGCCCTGGTCAAAAGCAGTGTTCGAGTCCCCGCCTAGGATAAGCTTACCCTCGACCAACGGAAGAAGGGTCCCGAGAAGGGTCTGGAAGAAGGGCGCTTGACCCTTGTTGGGCGTATAATAGGAGATAAAAGAATATTGGATCCCCTCAATCAGGCCCTTCACAAGGATATACCGACCCTCCGGGTCTTTGTGTGTGGCTACGTGTTGAAATTTGGTGTTCTTAGAGAAAAGGATCGCTACCCCCTTGGTTTTATTTTCAGAGTTCGCCATATAAAAGGTTGGGAAGTGAGAGTGAAGGAATTTGGGACTGTACCGAATTGGGAAATGAGTCTCTTGAAGCAGGACAACATCAAACTTCATAGAACGGTAGTGGTTAAATGCTAGTCTCCTTTTCTTAGGGGAATTTAGCCCTTGTGCGTTATGAGAGGCTATCCGAAGAATACCTCCAGGCAAGTCAGGGTCAGGCATTAGGACAGAGGGGCGGACAGCTGATAAGAATAACTTCACTCACCATTAGACGTCTTCTCAAGAAGGCTGTGGGCGACAGGCACTGGAAACAGGTGACCCAGGGATGTCTCCCCCGGATACGTGGCATCCGCAGACCGGCTCGAAAGAAGAGAAAGAAAAGGCAAAGGAGTAAACAAGAAGACAGACACAAGAAAATAAACATTCGGTTAGGAATATTCAGAGACCTCGACCAGAAAACCAGTTCGGGCCCCGAGAGAAACAAGTCGAAGACCCTACTAAGAGGATCGACTACCCGTCCCACAAAAACGGAAAACCGCCTGAGTGGGAAGGGTGGAGGCGCAAGGGTAACACCCCAGCCCCTTGCTGAATCTCGGTAAATAACCAGTAAAGTAACACAGCATCCTAGAACTGTAAACAGAAAAAAAAAAAAAAAAAAAAAAAAACATAAACTGAAATTTTGGTTAGCTCAAGTCTCTACACCTGGTGAAGATCAGACTAAAGGGCACCCTAAAGGTCACAGTCCCCTTTAGAGCCCAAAGTCCCAGGGCGGACCACCCTAGAGAAAAAAAAAACCTGTCACAAGGCCAGAAGAATGGATCATCCGTTCCCGAAGGACCTCCCTTCTTTAGACTTCTTAGGCTTCCCGGTATTCCAAGATGGAGAGATCGGGCTGATGGGGGGGGGGCGCTTGGAGGAGCCCGCAGAACCCCCGGAGACTTCCATCGGTGCTTCCAGGGAGATCAGTTTCAAATGTAGCAAGAGTCTCTCCCCTTCCTGGAGACTGGAAAAGGCATAGGTTCTGCCCTGGAGAGAGAATTTAACCGCAAAGGGGAAAGACCAATGGTACCTGATGTCCTGTTTGGAGAGTACAGTGAGTATTGGTTTTAAAGATCTCCTTCTTTGGATGGTAAATGGAGACAAGTCGGCAAAAATCTGCACTTGGTGACCTCTGCATGTGATGTGCTGTGAGGACCGAGATTGTTTCATGGCCGCTTCCTTAGTGGCGTAGAAATGAGGCTTAACAACAATGTCTCTCGGCGATCCATCCTTCCTGGGGGGGCCCAGAGCTCTATGGGCCCGATCCAATTCAAGGCGATGCGGCTGGATATCTGGGATAAGTCCCTTAATGAGATCCTGGACCGCTTCAGGGATGTCCGTGACAGATTCCGGGAGGCCCCTAACCCTGAAGTTGTACCTCCTGGACCTGTTTTCGAGTTCATCTATCTTGGAAAGGGCTGTGTCCAGCTGGTCCTGAAGGGACTGGATATGAGCAGCATTCTGGTTAGTGTGAGCGACCGTCGTATCCAGCTTGCACTCTATTGCTTCCATCCTGGATCCCAAGTTTGCAAAATCCGCTTTCATCTCCCTAGCAATCTGGGCAGCTGTATTTGCTAAGCCCCTTTCCAGCAGCGCAGTAAATTTGAGAAACATGTCATCTTGTGATGGGCATTGAGCATGACTGACATGATCCAAAGCTGGTGTAGCAGGCGTGGAGGGGAGAGTGGGGCCTAGTGGGGACATGGCATATCCTTCCACTGTGCCCAGCAGGGATTCTGTGGATGCCGGAGAAGGGGCAGCCAGCATGTGGATGGAGCTTTGGGCTGCCTGGGCATAAGTGAGGGTAGCGGGAGTGAGCACTTGCCTTGTCTCCTGCCTCCTCTCCCCCGTGGATACGAGAAGCTGTGCGGGAGCTGCAGCCGCGGCCATCTTGGATCTCGTGTCCCCGCCGAGTTTGTTGAACTCCGGCTCTAAATCGCGTCTTGCGGCCGGACCAGCCATCCAGGAGGGTGCTCTGACGTGTCCCCAGGGAGCGTGCTGAGGAGTTGGGGCTAAAACCGGGAAGCTGTGCCCGCTAGAAGGAACGTGGGGCTGGGGTGTTGCGGAGCTCCGTGCTCAGTCAGCCATCCCGGAGTTCACGCGCATGCGCCTTCAGGATTGCTTTTTATGTTTCTTTTTGACTGTATATAGTATAAATAAACTGCACCTTTGTTTTTGTTTTCACCTACTATGCTGTCTGCTGTGCCTGATTTTGAGTGGTGAACCCATCCAGGGGGTCACACACACCCGCTGCCAAGCTACCCCCCTCACACTACCTACCAGTAATTTAATTCTGCTCGTTAATGAAATAGATGTTTTTAGATTGTTTTGATTTTGGGTTTAATCATTGTTTTTTCTTTATCGCTAATGGATTTGAAAATATTTATATTGTCATCATTTGTATTGTAGCCCTGATGAAGTCTCCTACTAACTGCCAATGCTCCTCTTAATCATATTCCTCTTTTGCCTCCTGCTGCCACATGACATTTCACATACATATTATTAAAAACAATAAATATGTGATCTAAATTGTCACTAGTGAATAAATATAAGTATCTCAGTAGCAGCCATGCTCACTATATTTCCACATATGAAATACATATAATAGTCACCCCAATTGTGTTGCATGCTAATTAATAACAAATGCATGAGCATAACAATAACTCAATTAATACTAGATAAATACATCAAATAAAAAAAATTCATGATGATTTAAAAAAGTTCATATATGTGCTCATGAAAACAACTTAATTATAAGTTCCACATGAAAATACATATATAAGCTGCAGAGACCATGTCACGGCACTCCAGTATTATCTACTGTCTAAACATTTTACAGACTATAAAAAACAATAATTGTGTATACTGTTTCAAATCCAGTAATACACTGTCTCACCCTGCTATGCACATGCGAACTTGCTTTGTATTTTGGTCACTGTGCCAAAAATGTAGAGGCCATTCTGCTGATGGCATAAAGATTTACTGCTGCTCAGGGGCTCTGGGCTTCTGCAAAATGGCAGCCTCAAGAAGAAACAGGAACAATGCTGGAGGCCATTTGCAGCACACACACATTTTGGTAGCTCAACTATTAATATAGAATGTATATTCCTTTCTGCATGTGGATAGTCCCAAATCAGCAGGTAACCGGACTGCCCAAGCAGGCTGGGTCTTTGGAGATATGGCAATGCCTAAAGTGGTATTTAAAATAAAAAAATTGTACAATCAATCCTATCAAAATTTATATGGCAGAAAGAAAGAAAGAAGGCCAGGTGCAACCACAGTCAATTGGCTAAGCACCGTTTAGCAGGCGGCCTGGGACTTGTTAACTTCCACGATTACTATATGGCGTCCATTCTCACACAAATGAGGGAATGGTTTATGCCCTCCCCCCCCCTTACGCTATGGGGAAAAATAGAAGAATCCTTAGTCCCGCGCAACAACCTTTCTTCCTGGTTACTCGCTACCAACCTTGGCGCTAAAGTTCCCCCCCGCCTGTCTCCAACCATACTAGCGACCACTCGAGTATGGACCCATTTCCATCAGATGTCCACACACCACCCCATACAATCATCAGTTCCCATCCCTATAGAAGTCCTGCGACATTTGATGGTCTCAGCATCCCACTCCTCTTGGAGAGACAAAGGTATAACACGTTTATCTCACCTGATTGCTGCTAACAGACTCAAAACGTTCTCTGAACTACAAGAAGAATTTCAATTGCCAAACTCTGATTCATTCCTCTACTTACGCACCAAACACTGCCTTACCTCCCTGGCACCTTGGACTTGCAAAATCCCTCAACAAGCTTGGATCTACTTTAGATCCCCAGAGGTTCATCAAAAGGGTATTTCCATGTTTTATCAATTACTCCGCTCTAAGACAATATTCACTAGCTCCACTGCGTTGACCAGATGGGAAAACGATCTGGGACAGCACTTCACACTAGATCAATGGGAAAAGGCCTGCCGCTCCACCTACAGGGCCACGTGCTGCTCCACTCTTTGGGAGCTTGCATACAAGATTACATATCGTTGGTATTTGACCCCTGACAAGTTGTCCAAATTTTACCCATCAGCAGAAAATACTTGTTGGAGGAAGTGCGGGAAAAAAGGGGACTTGCTGGATATTCTGTGGGAATGCCCCAAGCTTGCCCTATATTGGCGGCAAGTGTTTCAATTGATATCTGATGTTACCAAAATAACCATAGACAATCATCCGGCCTTAGCATTGCTATCCTTGACTATAGAACGCTTCCCTAATCCTACGAGAAATATCATACTGCATATACTCTTAGCTGCACGACTCAGTATCACTAGGAAATGGAAAGACCCAAACCCCCCTGACCTTCAAGATGTGATCCATAATACCCATACACACTTTACACATGAAACGACCCTTACGTTACGACACCGCGACAAAACGCGGACCCTCCGGAACTGGCAACAGTGGACTGACTGGACGGCCTCCCCTGGTTTAGCCAAATCGTTCGACTCTTATCTATGATTTGATATGTAACACATATGTGGATACCCTGGGTCAGACTTAGGGGGGGGAGGGGCGCCCTCTTTAGGACACAGATTGGCTCCCTATAGGGGTGTCCAGGGAGGGGCCCTTTTCTCCTCTCATTTCCTAGCATATATGTTTGCATCTATGTCCACCTTGGAACTCTGTGTTACGCTTCGTTCTGGGATATGTTATGTTCTATGTTAGATTTCCCGAACTGGGTGTCATGGTCTGCATTAACTGCTCAGATGTATGTGCTGTAATCCACTCATTCCACCAACTAACTGATTGTTGTACCACCATGTTTACTGTTCTATTAGTTGTCTCGCACACCGAGACGAATGTCTTGCATATGTATGTTCCTTATGAAACCTTCAATAAAAATTTATTGAGAAAAAAAAATAAAAAAATTGTAACAAAAAATGAAAAACCAGCAAGTAAACATGTTTTTCAGAGTTTTTTTTAGTAGATACAAACAAGTAAAAATGTCTACTGCCTTGGTGTTATAATAAATAAAGAAGAAATCAAGAAAATAATGTCCCAGAAAGTTTAATGATGGAGATAAATAATATTTTCCACTAAACACAGTTATGTAATCAAATGTTTTGTTATAGAAAAACCTGATTTAAAAAACATTTATTCAACCTTACATAATCAGATATTTAAAGTAAAGTTCATAAACAGAGAATAAAATACATCACGTGAAAACACTATGGGCCAGATTCACAGACATCGGCGCACATTTATGCCGCCGTAGCGTATCTCTTTTACGCTACGCCGACGCAGCGCAGAGAGACAAGCATGGAATTCACAAAGCAAATGCCCCCAACATTGCACCAGCGTGGCATATTTTTCGTAGGCATAAGCTGGCGTAAGTGGAAGTAGGTGGAAGTGGGCTGGAAGTGGGCGTGATCCATGCTAATGAAGCGTGACCCCTTGCATATGATGGGCCAGACGCCAGACAAGTATTGCGCGTAACCACATTGGAACAACTGCCTAAGATACACCGGATCACTGTGTACGCCGCTAACGTTACCTACGCCCAGCCAGACCCATGTCGGCCCATATTTACAGAAGTCCAACGTACAATATGTAGGCTTGTGTTCCCTGGTCCATTAAAAATTAAAAATTGTGTATAATGCCATAAATGGGCTAAAGTGTTGAAAGTCAGGGCTCTTAAGAGGCAGAATCATGTTAGTTAGCATTTGAGACTCACAGTACTCACTAACATGTCCGCTTTATTAAAAACAGACTTGTCACCAAGGCTGAAATGTTAAAGCTGAATTCCATTTGCAGTTTTAAAAATATAAATGTTGATAGGTAACTTTTAAACCAGGAGAAAGGACAACAAAGCTCTTTCACCCTACTATCATGTTTATATAAGTGAACAGACCCTTGTTGTGGATTCATGTGGATGTCAGAACTAGTGTTGCTCACGAATATTCGCATTGCGAATATTCGCTACAAATATTGCATATTCGAGTATTCGCGAATAACTCGAATATTGCGGCGAATATTCGCTATGGTGAATATTCCTATTTTTTCAAATTTATTTGTAAAACAGATCACATCCTAGTGATCTCCATCGACGTCTAAAAGCATTGCTGGTATGATTAGAGAGAGACCCTGGGCCGAGTAGCTGATGCGATTCTTTTATGTTGCCGAAAATTTGCATTGCGAATTTTCGGCAACATAAAAGAATCGCATCAGCTACTCGGCCCTTCTTTTGCATCAGAGCCAATCAGAATAACTCGAATATTCGGCAAAGGGAATATTGCGCGATATTCCTTTTGCCGAATATTCGAGTTATTCTGATTGGCTCTGATGCAAAAGAAGGGCGGAGAAGATAATCGCACAATATTCCTTTTGCCGAATATTCAAGTTATTCTGATTGGCTCTGATGCGCCCTTCTTTTGCATCAGAGCCAATCAGAATAACTCGAATATTCGGCAAACGGAATATTGCACGATTATCTTCTCGGCCCTTCTTTTGCATCAGAGCCAATCAGAATAACTTGAATATTTGGCAAAAGGAATATTACGCGATATTCCTTTTGCCGAATATTCAAGTTATTCTGATTGGCTCTGATGCAAAAGAAGGGCGGAGAAGATAATCGCGCAATAGGAATATTGCGCGATTATCTTCTCCGCCCTTCTTTTGCCCCCTTATTCTCCTTTCTTTTAAGTAGAGTTAGTGTAGAGTTAGTGTTTAGTGCATATTAGTTTAGTAATACAGGAAATGATCTCCGTTTATGAGAATTTCGCAATCATTTTCGCATTAGCGAAATTTCGCATTAGAGAAATTTTGCAACATTTTTTTGGGATAAAATATCACGAATATTCGATATTAGCGAATATTCGCGAATATTCTTCTATATATTCGCGCAATATCGCAAAATCGAATATGGCGTATTCCGCTCAACACTAGTCAGAACAACTCTTTTCTGGATCAGAGTGGATTCTTGGGATAAAGTGGGGGCCTGAACATGTCCCAATAATCAAACATTTGGAAGTCAAAAATAATCAACTGTCACTAATGGCATTGCCCAATTCCCTACTAACACTGATTCAGATCAAAGGGTGAACATGCAGAAATTAAATCAAATAGAAATATGTGGATCATTATGGAATTAAAAATTCCTTAAACTATTCATTGCAACTAAGAACTGACTCTCTGGGTATCACTAGATATAGTCAAATAAATGAAAAATAACATTCCTAAACCAATTCAGACTTACTCTGAAGCTGTTCTCTATTCATTACATGACAAGCTCCAGCAGTATACTGTAGTGGTAGTCTGACACACAGTACCCTTGAGACAACACTGTGTGACCTACAGCAAAAGCCATTTGTAACACAGGAAATGTCTTCTAATATAAGCTGCTGTGCTATTTGCAATTAGCTTTTTGCTGCAGAATTTGAACAAATCTCATACTGCAAAGCATCTAATAAAGATGGCAAACACGATACAGCAAAGAAAGATCAAGCAGCATGGCAAATAGCGCAGAACATGTTTCCTTATCATCCATGTTATCTTAGCTCTGCTTGTATTATATTCTTAGATACTGACATAAAAAGCATGCAGTTTTTATATAATATTTTAAAATGGCATTGCTTGGCATTTTATTGATGTTATATCACATTAAGTCATATGCTTGTTTCAGTGATTGAACTGATTCATGATCCCTAATCTATATCATGTCTTCTGTAAATGTCACAATCACAGAATTGTTTTACTTGTTTAATGAAAAGAGGTTTAGTCCTGCTAGTTATCTTCTATTTCAATTATTTATACAGATATTATATAAATTACAATTGGTGGTGCTTTCTTACTATGTCATTTGTTAGCATTATGCAGGTTGCTGATGGGCTACTTTTTACAGTAAATGTGTAAAGATGTAAAACTGTTGCTCTATATAAAGATGGCATAGGCTATAAGAAGATTGCCAAGACCCTGAAAATGAGCTGCAGCATGGTGGCCATGACCATACAGCAGTTTAACAGGAAAGGTTCCACTCAGAACAGGACTTGCCATGGTCGACCAAAGAAATTAAGTGCATGTGCTCATCGTCATATCCGGA
This sequence comes from Rana kukunoris, assembly GCA_029574335.1. NCBI lineage: Eukaryota > Metazoa > Chordata > Amphibia > Anura > Ranidae > Rana > Rana kukunoris. Next base: position 377,437,452 of record CM056050.1, on the reverse strand, counting down.
GGTTGTCTTTGGGAAATAGACATATAAGTGCTTCCAGCATTTCTGCAGAGGTGGGGGGGTCAGCCTGTCAGTGCTTAGACCATATGTCGCAAACTGCATCAAATTAGTCTGTATGGGGGGGGCGTGGCTACCGCGCGGAGCTGTATGGACGCATGAATCCATAGCTCCGCTCCAGGCAAAGGAACCGCCGGCAATAGAGGCACGATCGGCACCCGTGAACCCCACACATCACCGCACACAGGTCCCTGGACACTCGCGGCATGACCCGCAAGCGCAAGGAGACGATCGCGCCGAGGAAACTGGAGAAGTTTTACCCGCCGAGGGGTTGCGGCCTGGGCCAAGATGGCGTCGGAGCAGGAACTGTCTCCCCCTCCTCCTCATGCAGCTCGGGATCCGTGGTTTCCAGCCCGAGGGATCAGACAGGTCTGCCACAGCACTCCCCAGCGGCATCCACCCCTCTCTCCAGAAGCCCAGCAAAATCCAAACCACGCTTGGAGGAAGGCAGCAAGAAGGGGGGCACCGGGCAGGAGTCCATGGAAGACACGAGGGAGCTGGTGGACCCATTCACTGCCTTTCCCACATCAGGTAAGGCAGTTTCAGACACTACCTTAAAAGATATGTTGGTCTCCCTGCGCAGTTCAATGCATGCTGACATGATGCATTGTATGCGCAACTTCAAATCTGAAATAGGAGAGATGGGGGAGCGAGTTACGCATGTGGAGGAGAAAATGGGGGAATTCACTAGCTCACATAATACCCTGATTGATGCCCACTCCGAACACTCAGAGGAATTGGCCTGGCTCAGAGCAAAAGTGGCTGACCTCGAGGACAGGTCAAGGAGGAATAATGTAAAAATCAGGGGGGTCCCCGAGACGGTACTTCCATAACAGCTGCACCAATATGCCCGAGACTTGATTCAACAAATCCTCCCATCTGTCCCAGAGTCAGAACTGCAGATAGACCGCATACATAGGCTCCCTAAGCCGGCCCACCTACCCGATGACATTCCCTGTGATGTTTTGATGCGTGTGCACTTTTATCACGTTAAGGATCAGCTTATGATGACTTTCCGCAAGATGCAACAAATCCCAGAGAAATTTGCGCGCATCCAGCTATTTGCGGATTTGTCGCAATTCACAATGCAAAAACGTAAATCCTTGATTCCGGTGACTAAAGCTCTGCGGAATCACAATGTCCCATACCGCTGGGGATTTCCGGTTAAACTTACAGTCACACATGACGGGAAAAACTCTGTAGTGACAGACATAGAGGAAGGCCTGACACTGCTTAGATCTATGAATATTCTCCCAGATCAAACACAAAGTGGCCCTTCACCTCCCGAGAAGCTCTCAGCTCAATTTGCATGGCAAACGGTGACGAAGAAGAAAAGCGGTAAAAAACGCAACTCTTAAAGTGCCTCTTTAAAGCTCAACATACTCCTCAAGGTTCCCGCCACAGCCTGGAATACTTGTATGCGAGTCCTGTTTTGTCTACCCCTTCAGTTATGGGTAGAGACCCTACGCTCTGGTTCTTGCTTGGACAAGTTTTTTTTTATTATTGTATTGTTTATTTCTCTCTTCTTTTTCCTGGATCTTGTTTTTGCTCCTCTATCTACCCCCCTCCTCCCTGGAATGGTCTGCTCTGCGATGATGTCGCCCCTTCTACGCAACCCTGGCCTGGACTGCTTGACGCTCCCCTGCCTGCCTTTGAAGCCACAGACTTGGATGTCCTGACACCTCGACGAGCAAGGTACTCTTATCATTTGCACCTACACCATACCCATGGCACTTAAAGTACTCTCTTTTAATGTCAATGGCCTCAACCACCCGGCCAAACGAGCCTCGGTGTGGAGAGAGGCACTTAAGCTCCAGGCCGACGTTCTCTGCATTCAGGAGACACACTTTTTAGCTCTGGAGCCGCCTCGTTTTCACCACAGGAACTTCCCGCATGTCTTTCTGGCATCAGCTTCCACTAAACAAAAAGGGGTCCTAATTGCAGTTAAAGATACTGTTGCCTTTAAGTTAACAGAGACTCATGCCGACCCTGAAGGACGCTACCTTATCTTACTTGGTGAACTCAACAACAAACCCTTTTTCATTGTCAACCTGTACGCCCACAAATTCCCACCAACTTCGCTTCTTGAAGAGACTGTACCATAAAGTGGCTACCCTTAAACGTGGGTCCTTGATAATCTGTGGAGATCACAATTTGACAGTAGATCACTCCTTGGACTCCTCTTCTGTGGTGAAGCGTCCCCCGCCCCAGATCCAAAACCTGTTACACGCCGAAGACATTTTTGATGTATGGAGGTGTCAGCATGCTAGTGAGCGCGATTACACTTTCCACTCTGCTAGACACAACTCTTATTCAAGGATAGATCTTATTCTGGTTGATAAGATGCTCCTGCAGGCTGTGTCCTCTTCCACCATCCACGATATCTCGAGGTCTGATCACGCCCCGGTTTCAATTACGGTGGTGGAGGGGCACACCCCTAGTCCTGCGTATGTATGGCGGGCTAATTCCAGAGTGTTTCAGTCACCTTCCCATGTGGCTTTGCTGACTCAGAGTCTATCTAATTTCTTTGCTGAAAATAGAGACTCAGTTTCTGATCCTGCGATGCTTTGGTGTGCCCATAAGGCCTTTGTTAGAGGTATTATTCTGCAGATATGTGCGAGGGAGAAAAGGCGGGGACACAGAAACTAGACAACCTGCTTAAAGACATTAAAACTCTAGACGCCCAAAACAAGTCTAACCCCACTGCTCGAATGGCACAAAAACTCTCCCAGTGTCGGTCTGATCTCAGGCTCCTGCTTCTCGACCGCTATGACAAACATATTCAAAACCTGAAATTGACCCACTACTCCTCGGGCAACCGGGCGGTTAAAGTTCCTGGCCCAGAGGCTCAAAGCTGCGAGGGTTAAATCCAAAATCCCATTCCTACTCCACCCATCTAATAATTCCAAAATCCTCAATCCAAAAGACATAGCGAACTCCTTTGCGGAGTATTACTCCTCCTTGTACAATCTCAACACTGATCCCACAACCCCCCAGCCTTCAGAGGCTGACATCCAGGCCTTCTTAGCCAAAATCAATCTCCCCTCCCTTTCGGAGGACCAACTCCAGTCTTTAAATGCACCTATTGAGGAGCCTGAGATTAGGCGAATCATCAAAACTCTTCCGTTGGGTAAATCCCCAGGCCCTGACGGTTTGCCAAATGATTACTATAAAGCCCTTCACGAAAGCTTAACGCCCACCCTGCAGGCTGTTTTTGCCAGAGCTGTCTCCTCCGCCTCGTTCCCCTCTGAAATGCTCAAGGCATATGTGGCCACGATCCCCAAACTGGGGAAGGATCCTACTGCTCCAGCTAACTTCAGACCAATATCATTGCTCAATACTGATGTTAAGTTATATGCAAAAATACTAGCTCACAGACTTCTGCCTGTTCTCCCAACTCTTATCAGCTCTGACCAGTCGGGTTTTACTCCAGGGAGGCAGGCGTCGGATGCCACCAGGCGGGTGAGTGGGGTTGTGCAGTATGCTAGATCCTGTCGGACGCCTTCTCTGATGCTGTCCTTGGACCCGGAGAAGGCGTTCGACAGGATACATTGGGGATATATGAGACATACTTTGCGGACATTTGGCTTTGTGGGGCCTATTTTTTCAGCCATACTTGCTTTGTATTCCTCCCCCTGTGCCCAGGTGTATACGTCCAATCTGCTCTCGAATGCTTTTTCTATCTCTAATGCCACGCGGCAGGGGTGCTCCCTGTCCCCCTCAATTTTTAATCTCCTAATAGAACCCCTAGCGGAGAGGATTAGATCCCACCCAGATATCACGGGCTTCCCTATTCAAGGCAGGTCTCACACTATTAATCTGTTCGCAGATGATATTATTATTTTTCTTTCTTCCCCTTCAATCTCCCTAGCGCATGCCCATGATACCCTAACAGCATTTAGTAACATATCCTACTATAAGGTAAACTTCACAAAATCGATCATTTTTGACTTGGGAATATCGCCTTCTGTAAAGACCCATCTTCAGAAGACTTTTCCCTACACTTGGAGAAAGTCCTCTATCACTTATTTAGGTATCAAGGTTTTGGCGGACGCAAGCAAACTTGCCGACGCTAATTACTTACCACTTATCGACAAATTGGTCTCAGAGACTAAACGACTTTCCAACACAGAGTTGTCATGGACTGGGCGCCTGGCCACGTTTAAAATGCTGATTCTCCCTCAGATGCTTTATATTTTTAGAACACTTCCCATTCCCATACCCAAAACACATCTCAATGCACTCAATGCAATCCTCTCCAAATTTGTCTGGAAAGCAAAACGGCCGCGTTGTGCAAGAGCTTTGCTAGTCAGACACAGGACGGTGGGAGGAATGGGACTGGTAGATGTCCGGGATTACTTTCGGGCGTCTATTTTGACACAACTGAGGTCTTGGCTGGCTATTTCGTCCGGCTCGGGCTCAGACTCTATCTGGGCTGACATTGAAACATCCCTCTGCCCGACTAACAACCTTAGGCTCCTCCTGCTGCTAGACGCCTGGAAACCACTCTCCATACACACCTTACCACTCACACTTCAGGCCTCCCTTGCGGCTTGGAGGGAGCTGCGTGATGCACCCTCCCTGCCCTCTGGGTTTATAACGATTCCTGTTCCCATACAGATTCTTTCCCTGGCTATCCCAAACCTTGCAATGTCTGGCTGGCGGGACAAGGGTATTCTGAATGTTGGAGATCTTTACCACAAAGACACCCTCCTCCCGTTCGCCTCACTTCAAAGCAAATTTGCTTTACAAACTGCGGATTATTACGCATACCTCAGAGTTGCTCACTTTCTCAGGTCCCTCCCCTCTCACCAAATGCGTTTTCACAAGGAAGTCTGGAATTTTTACACCTCTCACCCAGCCCCACCTAAAGGTATTTCATTTTTTTATAACTTTTTCCAGCACAAGATGATTTTCATAAAATCTCAACCTTTTAAAAGGTGGGAGGAGGATTTGGGAGAAGTTATATCAGAGGGTCAATGGCAACAAGCTTCCCGTTCGATATACAAAGCATCTAGTTGTGTTAACCATTGGGAACTAGCCCAAAAAATTGCCCTCAGGTGGTATATGACCCCCTATAGACTTTCTAAGTTTATACATCTTGGATCCCCGTTGTGTTGGAGGAATTGTGGAGAATCAGGTAACCTACTACATATGTTTTGGCTGTGTAAACACCTAACGAGCTTCTGGAACTCCATATTCTCCTACATCTCTAGGATCACTGGATTCTTGACTCGCCCGACCCCTGCCTTGGCAGTGCTCCATTAAGGCATTGAGAAGTTTCCACCGGATCTTAGAGTAGTGATTACCCATATCCTGCTAGCGGCTAGAACCCTAATTGCGAGACATTGGAAAGCAGATAGGGCCCCCAATGCATCAGATGCTTTGGCGATCACACGGTCGCATTATGTCTACGAGTCCTTAATAGCGAATGGGAGGGGTAACAGGCAGAGGTTTGATGCTATTTGGCAGATATGGACTGCGCACTTCCAAAATGCTCCTTAGGCATGCCTTGTATATTTGTTTCTCTACTTATCGTATGTTATTTCTATTTTGATTACTGATCAGACGGCAGACAGACCTTCCCCCCCCTATCCTCCCCCTCTCCCCCTCTTTGACCTTCCTTGCTATTCCCCTCTCCCCCTCTCCCCGATTTCTTGAGGTAACCGGTTTGCATTTCATTTATGGTTCCCTGTTAGGGAGTTAATTTTATCTTTTCAATTTGTGATTGTACCTTTGTAATTTTGGTCCCCATGTGGAGAAATGTTGTACAATTGATCTACCTGGTCTCCTTAATTTTATCCTTGTATGGTAACCTGTTTTACAAACTTTTCCTTCAATAAAAACTATTTGACTAAAAAAAAAAAAAATTAGTCTGTATGGCTGTGGTCCCAGAAGGAAGCCTCAGAAAAGCATGTTTGCCTGAAGACAAGCAGACTAAAGACAGATTACTGGAACCTTGTCCTGTTGTCTTATGAGACCAAGATAAACGTATTTAGTTCAAATCATTGGAGATTAAATTGTTCTGTTCATGGTACCAATAGATTTTTGTGCATTAAATAAAATATTGTACACAAACTGTGCCACGATGTCACAGTGATTGATGAGCATGGTGAAATGTATACCTAATCAACGGCAGCCTACCCATATGGGGTGCAGGGGCCGGAAGCCCCCTAATCCATGCGTCTGACCCCTAACTTACATGCAGGGAGCTGTATGCATGGAATCCAATGTTTTTTTTTTTTCTTTTTTAGAAGCACTGAGGCTCTAACTGGCTTAAAAAAAACAATGGGTTTGGAGTGCAGAGCACTGCACCCAAACCCACCCATTTGTGTGACAATAGCAAATTTATATTTTCAATTGTTGAAATAGCAATAATTCACATAGGCATAGAGAGATTCCTCCCCAACCTTAGACAAGTCATCACCTATGTGCTTTTAGCCACTAAAACTCTTGTACTACGCAACTGGAAAGATGCCCAATCTGTCAAAGTATCTGGTGTGATTAAGCTGATTCACCAAAACAACACACTAGAACGGTTACTTGCTATTAATTCCTTATCGTGTAAGATTATTGGATCAAACTAATTTGCAAAAATAAGTGGATCGTTTTTGGGCTTGGATCGGTGGGGTATTTTGAAACAGGGCACACCTATCCTTGGTTGGGAACATGCACATATGAAAATCTCCTTCTATAACCATAAAAGGTTGTGAGAAAGTTTGCAATTTCTCAAAGACCCCTGTGAGAAAGCCAATCTGTACCGAATTAGGGGCATAGATGTTGGCCATATTAAAGGATGTATTCAGATGGGTACAATTCAGGAGAATATATAGAACATGGGGATTTAAAAATGAAGGACATATTGGACTAGAGTGTTTAATTAAAATTGCTACTGTAGCTTTATCAGAGGGATCTGATGCCACAAAGATTTTAGTGAAGTGCTTGGAGGCAAACTTGAAAAAAAAACCTAGTCGGAAATGAGTCTCCTGAATCATGATCACATCCGCTTTGGAAGACTTGATTTCCTTCAAAGCTATCCATCTTTTTTTAATGGAATTTAAGCCCTTCACATTGCACGAAAAGACTTTAAGAGCCATGATATATCATAGAGACATGTAGCAATTGTAGTATGGATAATAGGTATACTGTAAAAATACCGGTCCATGGTGCATAGAACAATAAAGACATTAAGGCTTGTTTGTTGAAATAAATCTGGACACCAAAAGTAAAAAAACAAAACAAAAAAAAAAAACACATAGATAATAATAATATTAAGAGAAAAACATTGTAAAAGGTTTGAAGGAAAAATCATCTTCAGCTATCCAAGGCAAAAGCCTCTGACTATGGTGAGGTGCATGGCTACCTGCAAGATCCAACGGTTAGTTCCTGTCTCCTCTAAGAAGCATATAATGGGCTCAAATAAGAAACAGCCAGATTAACAAAGAAAACTTCAGGAGAACAGAAGGGGGATCTCCTTGGTAAAAGTAGGTTACTCCCACACTGAAGTCCCAAACACAGACAAATCAGTTATTGTTCATCTGTGAATATTAGGAACTTCTGGAGGTGGTCAGTCATTAGGTAGGGAATCTGGAAGGGGTAGCTCATTAAGGGGTTATAGAAGCTTTCTGCGATCTCTGACACACTGGCGTCCAGATCTTGGCCAGTGTCACAAGAGGCTTTGTAATTAAGATGGGGATCTGAAGTTCCGCCTTATAAATCAGTGGAAGGCCCAGGTTGCGAATGATTGCCTCACATTCATAGCACTAAACATGTGCACACTGAAATATTTTGTTTCGTAATTTCGTTTGCGTCCGAAAAATACATTTATTTAGTTACTCGCAAAATTTGTTTTTATTTACTTTGTTTTTCATTAAAAAAATGCATTCGTCCGAAAATCCAAATTAAGGTCGAATCTGTCATTGAAGGCTTATGGTGTCTGTCGAATGTTCAAAAAAAAAAAAGAAGATTCAACAGAATCTTAAAAAAAAAAAAATTGTCTCTTCATGTCTCTCTATGTCGAATCTTCATGTCTCTCTATGTCGAATCATTCATTGAAGGGTAATGGTGTATGTCGAATGTTCTAAGAAAAAAAAAAAGATTTGACAGAATCTTAAAAAAAAAAAGAAAAAGTCTCTTCATGTCTCTCAATGTCGAATCTTTTCTCTCTATGTCGAATCTTTTCTCTCTATGTCAAATCTTTTCTCTCTATGTAGAATACTATTGGACTAATAGAGTTAGGGTTAGGTACATTCGACCGCAACGAAAACGAAAATAAAGCATTTGTTTATGCCGGATCTTTTGTTTTTCGTCTTCTGTGCTTTCATTGTCGTTTGTTAAAACGATAATGAAAATACCTGAAATTCAGGCAAAAATGCATTTGGACGAAAACGAATGCACATGTCTACATAGCACCCTTAAAGTCTATGCAAGACTTGTTACGCGTGGTGATAGTAAGAGCTTCTTTGCTTTTGTAGTAATGAAAGTGAACAATTATGTTCCTTTGGTTGGAGCCCGGAGGTGGTTTGGGGGCTGAAGATATGTGAGCTCTGTCAAGGTGCAAATCTAAATCTGGGATATGAGGTGCCAGGGTGACAAACAGGGCCAAAAGATGCGGACGTATTTTTTTGTCACTAATGGATTCAGGGACACCATGGGGCTGATTTACTAAAAGCAATGCGCTGCACCGGTTCATGGCTTAATCGGCACGCCGGATGAATCCTTAATTAGGCGCATGAACCGGCGCAGCACAGGGCGCAATGCAATTAATATGTAAAGCCGCCGCCAAACTCCCTTTAGAAGTCTATGGGAGAAATCAAAAGTGTTAATTTTAAAGGTTAATATGATAGTAATATGATAGTTTTTGTCCTAAGTGTTTGCAGACCTGAGTCCTGCCCCAGGGGACATGTATCAATGTTTTTTTTTATTTATTTTTTAAACGGGAGCAGTGAATTTAATAATGCTTAAAGTGCAACAATAAAAGTGAAATATTCCTTTAAATTTCGTACCTATGGGGGGGGGGGGGGTGTAAAGTCAGCATGTGAAAAAGCGCATGTTTCCCATGGTTAGAACTGTCTCTGCACAAAATTACATTTTGGAGGATAAAAAGTAATTTAAAACCAGACTATAATGAATTGTCAGCTCCCGGCAATTCCGAGCAAATTCATTTATAGAAAAAAAAAAAAAAAAACGTGGAATCCCCCCAAATTTCATTACCAGGCCCTTCAGGTCTGGTATGGATATTAAGGGGAACCCCGCCGTCAAATAATAAAAAAAAATGATGTGGGTTTCCCCCCAAATATCCATACCAATCTGGTATGGATTTTAAGGGGAACTCCACCCCAAAAATCCACACCAGACCCTTATCCGAGCACATAACCTGGCCGGCCGCAGAAAAGTGGGGGGACAGAGTGCACCCCCCCTCTCCTAAACCATACCAGGCCACATGCCCTCAACATGTGGAGGGTGCTTTGGGGTCCCCCCCAAAGCACCTTGTCCCCATGTTGATGGGAACAAGGGCCTCATCCCCACAACCCTGGCCGTTGGTTGTGGGGGTCTGGGGGTGGGGGGCTTATTAAAATCTGGAAGACCCCTTTAACAAAGGGGACCCCAGATCCCCTTCTGTGTGAAATGGTAATGGGGTACATTGTACCTCTACCATTTCACCAAAAAAGTGTCAAAAATGTAAAAAATTACAATAGCCGGTTTTTGACAATTCCTTTATTATTGTCTTCTTTCCGCACTTCTTCTTCTTCCATCTACTTCTTTTCTGCTTTCATTCGGGTTTCTTCCTCCATCTTCCTCTGCTTCTTTCTTGGGTCTTCTCGTCCGCATCTTGCACCGGCTTCTTCTTCCATCTTCTTCTTCCATCGACCTTCTCGTCTGCATCTTGCTTCTTCTTCCCTGGACTATGTGCATCCAATTGAAGTTCCCGCTGTGTGACGCTTATGTAAACCCCGCCCACCTGATCTGGGGTTCCCCTTTGTTAAAGGGTCTTCCAGATTTCGATAAGCCCCCGCCTGCAGACCCCCACAACCACCGGCCAGGGTTGTGAGGATGAGGCCCTTGTCCCCATCAACATGGGGACAAGGTGCTTTGGAGGACCAAAGCACCCTCCCCATGTTGAGGACAGGTGGCCTGGTACTGTTCAGGAGAGGGGGGGCCGCACTCTGTCAGCCCTCTTTTCTGCAGTTAGCCAGGTTACGTGCTCAGATAAGGGTCTGGTGTGGATTTTTGGGGGAACTTTATGCCATTTTTTTTATTTGGGGTGGAGTCCCCCTTAAAATCCATACCAGACCTGGAGGGGCCTGGTTTGGATATTTGGGGGGAACCCCACGTAATTTTTTTTATTTGATGGCGAGGTTCCCCTTAATATCCATACCAGACCTGAAGGGCCTGGTAATTTAATTTGGGGGAACCCCACGTTTTTATTTTTTTATGAGCAATGACTGTATTCTTTATAGCCATGAGTACTTTCCCTTCAGAAATTACATCTTGTACAGGGACAGTTCTAAGCACGGGAAACATGCGCTACTTCACAGGCATGCTATACCCCCCCTCCCACCTATGAAATGTAAAGGAATATTTCACTTTTATTGTTTTACTTTAACCACTTCCATACCGCGCCTATTCTGGCACTTCTCTCCTTCATGTAAAAATTATATTTTGTTCCTGGAAAATGACTCAGGACCCCCAAACATTATATATATATATAGGGCCAGATTTAGATACAATTACATTGGCGCAGAGTATCAGAGATACACTACGCCGCCGTATTTTACCAGGCTCTACGCCGAATTCTGGTAGATTTTGTCCCTTACGGTACGGCGGCGTAGTGTATTTCTCGCCGCGTAATCGAAATACGCGATTAGGGGGCGTGAAGCATTTAAATTAGGCGCGTCACCGTGGCGATCGAACTGCGCATGCTTCGTTCACAAATTTGCACGAAATAACGTCGTTACGTCATTTTTTGTTTGAATAGCGTCGTTTACGGACATTCCTATTCCCGGACGACTTACGTAAAAAATAAAAAAAGACGTCGGAAAATGTTGAAATTAGACGCGGGAACGACGGCCATACTTAACATGGGCTGTCTAATATTAGACCATCAAAAAGCTGGTATAACTTTACGCAGCAAAAAGATGACTAAAGATGCCGTAAGAGATTGCGATTGACGTTCGTAACTTCGTGGATCGTCGGCAAACGATGCGGAAAACGACGGGAACTCCACCCAGCGGCCGCAAATTTATTGCAGCGTAGATCCGAAGGCGTATGAACACGTAAGCCAGTCGGATTGAAGCCCGCAGCCGTATTTTCATGGTTTAAGGTTTCAGAGTAGTGAAAAAACGCGCGTAATTTGAAAGTACTCCAGTCTAATGTGAGTTAGACAGGAGTAAGGGCTCTGTGAATCTGGCCCATAGTTTTTAGCAGACACCCTAGGAAATAAAGTGGCGGTCATTAAATTTTTTTATTTCCAACGGTATTTGCGCAATACATTTTTAAACGCCTTTTTTTTTTGCAAAAAAAAAAAACGGTATCATAAATTAAAAAATAACAAAACAGTAAAGTTAGCCCAATTTTTAGGGATAATGTGAAAGACGATGTTACACCGAGTAAATAGATATATTGTAAAGAAAATTAGTACTGAAACACCCGTTTGGAGGTCAGGTGACTAGTGCTGAACCCAGTGCACCAATGGAAAATTACTAAAAGATCAAACACCTGTGTGAATCTCTAGTCAAAAATGGTATGAAGCAGTAAAAGCAGCTATTATATAAAAAAATCACATATAGGTCAAAAGCATGTTTATAATCACAGTGATTCAGTGATATTTCACCTTTGAGCTTATTTGAGCTTATTCAGCGCCGTTAATGTTTGTATTTTTTCGGTGCTCAGCATCACTGTGATTATAGACATGCTTTTGACCTATGAGTAAATGTATACCTAACTTGTCACGCTTTAATATTGCACACACTCATGGAATGGCGCCAAACTTCGGGACTTAAAAATCTCCATAGGCAACGCTTTTTTTTTACAGGTTACCAGTTTAGAGTTACAGAGGAGGTGTAGTGCTAAAATTATTGCTTGCGCTCTAACACATGCGTCAATACCTCACATGTGTGATTTGAACGGCGTTTACATATGTGGGCAGGACTTACATGCATGTTCGCTTCTGAGTGCGAGCTACTAGGGACAGGGGGGTTTTAATTTTTTTCTTTTTTTTTCACGTAATATTTTTTCTTGATCAATTTTATTACTATTACAAAGAATGTAAACATCCCTTGTAATCAGACTAGTGTGTGACAGGTCCTCTTTATGGAGAGAGGCGGGGTAAATAAGACCTCACATCTGTCCTCCAGGCTGGAAAGCATGAGATTGGAAAAAAAACACTGATCTCATGCTTTCAGCCTCAATCATGTTCGTTCAGCACAGTGGTGTAGTGGATAGTTCTTTCAACTAGCAGCAAAAAGGGTCGCTGATTCAAATCCCGCACGTGACACCATCTGCCTGGAATTTGCATGTTCTTCCTGTGCCTGCGTGGGTTTCCTCCCACAATATAAAAACATGCTGTAAATCGGATCCTGTCTAAATAAGCCCTAATATTCAGTAGTATATTTAGGTTTTGTGCTGCCCTTGGCCTGACTAAACTTCTGCACCTCCTAATAGAAAAAAATGACCCACCCCTTCCTGTCAAGGCCACACCCTGTTTTTTTATGACCCGCCCAGAAATTTTCAAGGGGGGAGGACACACACACACACTAGTTCTGGGGGGGAGGCGGGGCACTAGATTCCCTTAATTTGCATAGTTTTTCTCTCACTTCCTGTTTGGCTATGGGGCAGGAAGTGAAGGCAAATCTCCGCAATTGGACAGGGATGGTACAAAATAAACTGACAGGGGCTATAACCCTCCTTCCCTCACTCTTTTCAAAATGAAAGGGAAAAAAATTGTTGATTATAGTTCTAGTTTAAGCACAAATTTCTGATAATTTTATTGAGAGGTCTAAGAAAATATAACCATGCCAATAGGCCAGGATACAGCGTTGCTAATATGTATGAATGTGTGTTATGGACCCCCACAAACACCACCCAATGTTAAATAAACAATTTTCTTAAATTGCCAAATAAGTATCATCTGCTCATTTTTTATCAGGGGTGCAGACACCTCACAAATGTTGTCACTTTCTACTTCAAAATCATTAACTTCCTGTCACATAGCCAAACAGGAAGTGAGGGTAAAACCTTACTAATGTTTTTTCTTGGGGACACACAAATCAATCTAAATAGTTTCCCGATTATGTAAATTGCACTCTAGCATTTTGCTGTGTACACCCCAAATTATTAGGGATCTTGGACTTTGGGGTCCATTTACTGAAGGCAAATCCACTTTGCACTACAAGTGGACAAGCAAGGAAGAAAAGAACAAAAAAAAACGTTGCTTCTACAGGATTGGATGTAACAAAATTGGCGTCCTTTTTTCCCCACAAAAACCGCTTTCTTTTGGTGGTATTGGATCACCTCTGTGGTTTTTATTTTTTGCGCTATAAACAAAAATAGAGTGACAATTTTTAAAACAATGCAATATTTTTTACTTTTTTGCTATAATAAATATCCCCCAAAAATATATAAAAAAAATATATTTTTCCTCAGTTTAGGCCGATACGTATTCTACCTATTTTTGGTAAAAAAAAATCGCAATAAGCGTTTATCGGTTGGTTTGCACAAAATTTATAGCGTTTACAAAATAGGGGATAGTTTAATTGCATTTTCATGATTTTTTTTTTACTACTAATGGCGGCGATCAGCAAAAAATTTCGTGACTGCGACATTATGGCGGACACTTCGGACAATTTTGACACATTTTTGGGACCATTGTCATTTTCACAGCAAAAAATGCATTTAAAATGCATTGTTTATTGTGAAAATGACAATTGCAGTTTGGGAGTTAACCACAAGGGGGAACTGAAGGGGTTATGTGTGACCTAATGTGTGTTTACAACTGTAGGGGGTGTGGCTGTAGGTGTGACTTCATCAATTGTGCATCCCTATAAAAGGGATCACACGTTCGATGACGCCACCACAGTAAAGAACGGGGAAGCCGTGTTTACACACGGCTCTCCCTGTTCTTCAGCTCCGGGGACCGATCGTGGAAAGGCACACACCCCTTCCTCATAGGTAGAGACTTTTAGAGCTGATCATTAAAGGGGTTGTAAAGCAAAAAATGTTTTCCTCTAAATAGCTTCCTTTACCTTAGTGCAGTCCTCCTTCACTTACCTCATCCTTCAATTTTGCTTTTAAATGTCCTTATTTCTTCTGAGAAATCCTAACTTCCTGTTCTTCTGTTTGTAACTCCACACAGTAATGCAAGGCTTTCTCCCTGGTTTGGGGTGTTGTGCTTGCCACCTCCCTTGAGGGGGCAAGCAGGAGAGTCAGGACGCTCTCTATGTGTCAGATAGAGAAAGGAGCTGTGTGTTAGTGGGCGTCCTGACTCTCCTGCTTGCCTGTTAGTGGGCCCTGATGACAGGGTTGATGACCGGTGCTTTACAAGGCATCACTCTGGCAACAAGTACAACTTACAGTGAAATATTACCCTGGGTTGGGGTACCTGGACACCAACTACATGGTGACTTTTTATCCACAGACTACTCAGAAGAGAGTTGATTTACTATTTAGTACTATGTGTGTACAAATAGGCTATTCACTTTGTAATAACATTTTCCCTTTGCAAGGGGACTTTACCCTAATGTTTCATCATCCAATCATGTGTAAGCAAGAAAACAGTTTTTTTTTCTTCCTGAAAAGATTGGGTATTCATTGCAAAGTGAATTTCATCACATTCACTAAGTTAAGGGAATGTTTGCTTGAAAAGTGAACTGATTATGCGCCTTTAGTAAACCAGTGCTCAGTTCCAACATACTGCATCACACCTTGCACATCAATATGATATTTTCTTAAAGACCATTTTACATTGACACTGCTCACTTCTATTGCCATGTTTGCACCAACCATCATGTACATAATATAAAGGATTATTAGAGAACAGGAATTGGAATCAAGCTAAAAAGGAGCGTGTGTGATCATTTTATCATTTTACTTCTTCCTGTTGGATTGTGCATAATCTGCCTTCTAAAATAATGGGGTTGTCACTACAGTGAATCTTAAGAAATGTATACTATTGAGTCTATGAATGGAGCCCATTATTAAATATACCTCAATAGTCATCAACTTGATAAGTAAACTTATACTGTATCATGGTAGTATAGCATTAACAATTTTTTTTGATGATGCTAGACATGGAATTCATGCTTCATACATCTTGAAAGTTTATTTCTACAAGCTAAAATAATGAGGTCACAAGTGCCATATTCAAGTGTATAGGTTTAGGAGATTGTAGTTGTCCCAGTTCAGTATTTTTAAGGTCAAGCATACAGGGCAAGTCACGATAAAAATTCAGATATAAAATCACTTTCAATAACCCTGAAATAATGAGAAATCCTATATAACACAATAAAATGTTTCCCCACAAGCTTTACAGTATGTGTAAAAAACAAACAAAAAACAGGAACTTAATTTTAGACAATCTCCAAGGAGTATATTATGTAGAGTAGGGACACTTAACCTAAATTAAGTTATGAATACCTTGAAGCATCTTGGGATCGAGGCTTTTTCGATAGATTTTTTTCCAAAAATTGAACCTTAAATTATAACTAAAGGCAAAACTTTTATTTTTGTTTTGGATAGAGTGGAGTGGGATTAAATGCTTGTGTTCTCTTTTTTTTATGTTTGTGCCCCCATTTAGGAGTTTTACCACCTCTATTTATCCTGTTTACCATTATCGTTGAAAGTAATAAAAAATCTCAAATTTTGCGTTGGTGGGTGCTGCTTGTCTTTCAATGGCTATCCAGTCTGTTTTTTCAACCTTGAGGTATATGGTGGATTATTGTGCTAACCGTGCAGCCTGATAATACCATAAAAGATTTGGAAGACCCAGTCCATATTGTGTGGGAAGATTAAATAGGTTGCGGTGGGAGAGGCGAGGACCTTTGTTGTTCCATATAAATTTAGTAATTTTTCCCTGAAACACTGAACACCACCGATATACGGATGGTTGCATATACTGCCAGAGATTCAATCATCATGGAAAAAATCAGGGGGGACAGCGGACAACCTTGACGCGTTCCCCTGGCTATCGAGATCGGGTTTGAGTAGAGCCCCTGAAGTATAACTTTAGCTTCCGGCGTCTAATATAAGGCTTCTAGGATACCTATAAAGTTTGGGCAGAAACCCCAGCTCCGCAAAAGTGTGTGTGCACTTTTATGTCAATATTACATTGCATGTGCCTGTATGTTGTGGTCATTTAGGTGCCTATCTATCAGTTTGTTCTTAAATTGTCTACGTTCCTTGCTGAAACCACCGCTTGTGGAAGAGAATTGCACATCCTTACTGTTCTTACCGTAAATAACCCTCTATGCAGTTTAAGTTTAAACCGATTTTCTTCTAATTTTAGTGAATGGCCATGTGTCTTTTTATGTTCCCTTGCTTAAAAAAGTTTTATCCCTATTGTGGGGTCACCAGTACAGTATTTGTACATTGAAATCATATCCCCTCTCAAGCAGCTCTTCTCCAGAGAGAAACAATTCAGTGTTTGTAATCTTTCCTCATAACTAAGGTTCTCCAGCCCCTTAATTAGTTTTGTTGCCCTTCTCTGGACCCTTTCCGATTCCAGCACATCCTTCCTGAGGACTGAAGATTAGAAGTGCAGCCAGACCAGAGTCTTGTAGCATGGGAGAATTATTGTTTTATCTCTGGATTTATTTCCCTTTTTAACCTCTTGACCACTGGGCACTTAAACCCCCTTCCTAACCAGACCAATTTCCAGGTTTCGCTGATCTCACAATTTGAATAACAATTACTCAGTCATACAATACTGTACCCATATGACATGTTTGTCCTTTTTTTCACAAAAATAGAGCTTTGTTTGGTGGTATTTAATCACTGTTTGTTTTTTTATTTGTATAAATAAAAATAAAAAAGACTGAAAATTCTGTAAAAAAAAAAAAAAAATTCTCGTTTCTGTTATAAAATTTAGAAAATTAGTAATTTTTCTTCATAAATGTTGTCCAAAATTTATACTGCTACATATCTTTGGTAAAAATAAGTACAAATTGGTGTATATTATTTGGTCTTTGTGAAAGTTATAGAGTCCACAAGCTGTGGTGTAAATATCTGAAAATTGATCACACCTGAAGTACTGACGGCCTATCTCATTTTTTAAAACCCTAACATGCCAGAAAAGTACAAATACCCCCCAAATTACCCCTTTTTGGAAAGAAGACATTCCAAGGTATTTAGAAAGAGGCATGGTGAGTTTTTTGAAGTTGTAATTGTTTCCCCACAATTCTTTGCAAAATCAAGATTTTTTTTTCTTTTCTCAAAATGTTGATATTAGCAGCTTATTTCTCACATAGCATATGCATACCACAAATTACACCCCAAAACACATTCTGCTATTCCTCCCGAGTATGGTGATACTGCATGTGTGAGTCTTTTACACAGAGTGGCCACATACAGAGGC
This sequence comes from Rana kukunoris, assembly GCA_029574335.1. Classification (NCBI taxonomy): domain Eukaryota; kingdom Metazoa; phylum Chordata; class Amphibia; order Anura; family Ranidae; genus Rana; species Rana kukunoris. Next base: position 377,419,829 of record CM056050.1, on the reverse strand, counting down.
CCAACATGCAGGGAGCACCATCAGGCGTTCTGGAACACCCAGGCCAATTCTGACATTTCTCTCCTGCATGTAAAAATCATCATTTATTTGCTAGAAAATTACATAGAACCCCAAAACATTATATATGCTTTTTTAGCAAAGACCCTAGAGAATACAATGGTGGTCATTACAACTTTTTATCTCGCATTGTATTTGTGCAGCAATTTTTAAAATACAAAACAGTTTTGTGCTTAAAAAAAACCCAGTAAAGTTAGCCCAATGTTTTTGCATAATGTGAAAGATAAAGTAAATAGATATGTCACCCTTCAAAATTGCTTGTGGAATGACACCAAACTTTGCTATTTATTTTTATTGGTTACATGTTTTTAGTTACAGAGGAGGTCTAGGACTAAAATTATTGCTCTCGCTCTAAAGTTCGCAGTGATACCTCACACGTGTAGCTTGAACAGTAGCTTGAACACTGTTTTCATATGTCGCCGGGAATTACGTATGCATTCGCTTCTGTATTCAAGCACACGGGGACAGGGGCGCATTAAAAAAAAATAATAATAACGTATTGTTCATTTTACTTTATTTATTTTAGTTTGACACTTATTTCCCAAAAAATAAATTTTTGATCACTTTTATTCCTATTATAAGAAATGTAAACATCCCTTGTAATAGGAATATGGCATGACAGGTCCTCTTTACAGTGAGATATGGGGTCAATAAGACTCCACATCTCACCTCTAGGCTGGGAAGCCTGAAATAAAAAAAAAAGACCCTGGCTTTGATCGTATCGGTGAGTCGGTAAAAGCACCAGAGGGTGGCGGGAGGGGGGATGTATTGCGGGGTATTGGAGTATAGCAGGGTATTGGAGTATTGCAGAGTATTGCAGGATATTACAGGGTATTGGAGTATTGCAGAGTATTTCAGGGTATTGGAGTATTGCCAAGTATTGCAAGATATTGCGGAGTATTGCAGGGTATTGGAGTATTGGAGAGTGTTGGAGTATTGCAGGGTATTTAAGTATTGCAGGGTATTGGAGCATTGCAGAGTATTGGGGTATTGCAGAGTCTTGCGGAGTATTGCGGAGTATTGCGGAGTATTGCAGAGTATTGCAGAGTATTGCGGAATATTGCAGGGTATTGGAGTATTGCAGGGTATTGGAGTATTGCAGAGTATTGGAGTATTGCAAAGTATTGCAGGGTACTGCAGAGTATTGCAGGGTATTGCAGGGTACTGCAGAGTATTTCAGAGTATTGTGCGGGGTATTGCAGAGTATTGTGCAGAGTATTGCAGAGTATTGTGCAGGGATGGATGGCTGGATATGTGACTGCAATTCTCACAAATCCAGCCCACAGCACTGCTGACACTTGCTCTCTCCCCCTCTCCTCTCACACTGTACTGATCGGTACAGAGAGGGGAGGGAGGAACGGGCGTTATCAAATGACGCTGGTTTGTTTACAAGTGATCGATTTGTCATTGGACGGAGCGATCACGTGGTAAATGGCCGCTATTAGCGGCCATTTACCGTGATGCGCCGGGTCTTCTAGACCCGGCGGTCATGGATGATTCCAGGAGCGTGCCCCAGGGGGCGTGCGGGAGCAAGATTCTGGGAGAACGTCCCAGGGATGTCCTCCCAGAACAACTCGACCGTGCTGTAGATGTCTTTTGTCTATAGCACGGTCGTCAAGTGGTTAATTCATGTTAATATTCTGTTGGCTTTGCTTGCAGCAGCTTGGCGTTGCATGCCATTGCTGAGCCTGTCATCTACTAAGGCTGCATTCACATCTAGGCGTCGGCGGCAGCGGCGTATTCGGGCGACATGCCATAGGCGTTTTGTCCCTGCGATTTGCGGCGACAAAATGCCTATTGCTTTTTTGCTGGATGGCAGAATTTTACACTGTCGGCTATGGCCGAACGCTCGATACGCCTGAAAAAAAGGGTCCGGGACTTGTTTGAGGCTTCACGCTTCAGGCGTATCGGCGTTCGGCGTAGAGATGTGAACCATCTCCATAGCCGACAATGTAAATTCCCCCCTCCAGCGTATGTCAGGCTGCTTCAGCGTCGGGCTTCAGGCGACAAAACGCCTAGATGTGAATGGAGCCTAAGACCCCAGGTCCTTTTCCATCCTAGATTCTCTCAGAGGTTCTCCCCCTAGTGAGTAGATTGCAATAATATTTTTGCCACCCAAATGCATTATTTTAAAATGTTCTACATTAAACCTCATTTGCCATGTAGTTGCCCACCCCATTAATGTGTTCTGATCTTCTTACAAGGTTTCCACATCCTGCGGATAAATTATTGCCCTGCTTAGCATATTATCATCTGCAAATACTGAGATTGAGCTGTTTATCCCATCCTCCACATTGTTTATGAATAAATTAAATAGGATTGGTCCCAGGAGAGAACCCTGGGGGACCCCACTTTCCACACCGGACCATTTAGGCCTCGTACACACGAGCAGACAGATTTGTTCAAATCTGTCCGTCCGACAGATTTGAACAAATCTGTCTGCTGGGATTTTGGTTTGCTCGCGTGTACACACGAGCAAACCAAAATCCCCGCCAGCAGAGAGCGCGCTGACGTGTCGGTGACGTGGCGGTGACGTTGACGCCACCACGTCACCGCACCAGGAAGTAAAACACTTCCGCGCATGCGCCGAATCCATTTGGCGGCGGTGCGGCGGCGGTGCGGCGGCGGTGCGGGACGACATGTCTGCTGGTAAGTGTACTAACCAGCAGACATGTCGGGCGGACGGATTCCCACCCGATAGATTTCAAAGCATGCTTTGAAATCTGTCGGGTGGCCAAATCCGTCGGCTCGGCCGTACACACGATCGAATCTGTCTGCTGAAACGGTCCAGCGGACCGTTTCCAGCGGACAGATTTGATCGTGTGTACGAGGCCTCAGAGTACTCCCCATGTATCACCACCCTCTGAACTCGCCCCTGTAGCCAGTTTTCAATCTATGTGGACAGACCTTAGTTTGTACAGTAAACTTTTATGGTCAACTGTATCGATTTGCCTTTGCAAAATCCAGATACACCACATCTATGGCCTTCCTTTATCTAGATGGCAGCTCACCTCTTCATAGACGGTTACAGCTAATTATACTAGTTACCGGTTCTAAAGGTGGTGGTCCGGTGTATTGGGGTGTAGAGTTTGCACTACTTCCACTCAATCACTCCGTACATCTCCAAACTCTCCCGTACTCTTTGCATCCGTCGCGGGAAGTGACAGGTGCAAAGAGTACGGGAGAGATTTGAGATGTACGGAGCGATCGGGTGGAGGTAGTGTGAACTCTACACCCCAATACACCGGACACTGGTTCAAAATGTGAAGTGATAGATCTTGCTTTTACTCTCGACATGTTTCGTGTAAAAAACGCTTCACCAGGAGCATAGAAGTAGACAAATCGAATTTTAGAATAAGAACGTTAAAGTGGATGGCCCATTAAATTTTTTTTTTAAAAGCCAGCAGCTACAAATACTGCAGCTGCTGACTTTTAAAAATAGGACACTTACCTGTTCTGGAGTCCAGTGGTGTCCGCAGCAGAGGACGAGCGATCGCTCGTCTCTCTGTTGCTCCCCCCTCCATCCACGGTGAGGGAACCAGGAAGTGAAGAGCTGCGGCTTCACTGCCCGGTTCCCTATGTCGCATGCGCGAGTCGCGCTGCGCCCGCAGATTGGCTCCAATGGGAAACGGGAAAAACCCGACTTTTGCCCGAGACTGCGGGCCGGAAGTGGGTGCAGATGCCTGTCTTTAGACAGGTATCTGCACCCCCTCCCCCCTGAAAGGTGTCAAATGTGACACCGGAGGTGGGGAGGGTTCCGATCAGCGGATCTTCACTTTAGGGTGGAGATCCGCTTTAATCCGACTGTCAGCAATATAATAATGTATGTACAAAACTTTAACCTATCCAGCCTCCTGGGCATTGGATAGGTGTTCGTTATACGTAGTGGTAGAAAGGTAGACTGTGACACTAACTGTCGGTAAACAGTGGCAGGTAAGTAGTGACCAGACCATCCAATATTCTTATAATTGCCCCTTAGCTTCAAAGAGCTCCAAATGCAGAGTTGCAACAAATTAGGTGTCAGAGGGGAGGTAACCACCTCAGCCCATAGAAGCATCACCTGTAGTGTATGGCCGTCGGAGTGGGGTAGAGAACAAGAAAGTGGTCCTGTGTCAGTGTGGCACTCCTGTGTGTAGCATATGCTGACACTATACTGTCTTATAAAGTTGTGTATATAATTTCTTCTACATATGCTTTTTATGAATACATATTTATAGATTTTTTTACAATAATTACTTGTACCGCCAAAAGTCCACTTTATTATTCCAGATTATTTCTCACTTCCATATTCCCAGTATTACTTTCCCCTTGGTTTCCTCCATTTGTAGCTCTACCCATAAGAATTCCACCTCCTCACTTGCTCCGTTAGTGATGTCATCCCTCACATTCACTTGTACATCATTTTTGATATACAGGCACCCCTCCCCCTTTTTTTACCCTCCCTACCTCTACAATTTAGGGGATACCCTTGAATGCTTGCCAGCCAAACATGAGAGCTGTTGAACCAAGTCTCTGAAATTCCCACAAAATCTAAATCCTCCTCCTACAATAGCAGCTCTAGTTCTTCCATCTTGTCTGCCAGACTGGCATTAGTGAACAAGCCACAACATTTTGTCTGGACGCATACTATCTCCTCATTGGGTGTTCTGAGGTTGCAAATAGAACTTGTTACTATACTTACCTTGGGTTTAGGTGCTTTAGTCAACCTACCACTAATGACCCCAATACTACCCTCTGAAATTTGTTCCACGTTGGCTGTCCCTACATCTGGTCCCCCCTATCGCCTAATTTAAAAGCTCCTCCAACTTGTCGACCATCTTCTCTCACAGCCGATCTGCACTGTCCCCATTTAGGTGCAGTCCATCCCTGTTATAGAGCTGGTAACCGACTGAGAAGTCGGCCTAGTTCTCCAGGAACCCAAACCCCTCCTTTCTACACCAGCACCTCATCCACTTGTTTACTTCCCTAATCTCCCGCTGCCTCTCTGGTGTGGCGGGTACCTGTAGTATTTCTGAGAATACTACCTTGGAGGTCCTAATCCTCAATTTAGTCCCTAAAATATTTTTTTAGGACACTCCATCTTCCTCATTTGTGCCAACGTGCACCATGACTGCTGGGTCTTCCCCAGCCCCTCCCAGTAATCTGTCCACCAGATCCAAGATGTGCTGAACCCAAGGCTTCCAGGGAAATAACATGCTTACATTTTGCATAGCAGTATTCACCCTTGATTGGATGATCAAGGAACGCATACATGCCACAGGATGTACACCGAGTCACATCTCCATACCCACAGGTCATCGTGCCTACTAATTTAATGGAGATTGGGAATTACGCTATGTCCAATTAACTAACAACTTCCTTCCTGAAACTACTACCCAACAGCACACGGGTACTCACAGCACTCGGGTACTCACAGCACACGGTACTCACAGCACTCAGGTACTCACATATACAGGTGTATACCATTGCAGGTATATATATATCGGTACTCACTTACACATGTACTCACATACACAGGTACTCACAGGTACTCACATACACAGGTACTCACTTACACAGTGTCATGGTTATGCAGTAATGATTGTCTGTCAACTTACCTCTCCATGTGAGGGAAGGGAGTCACCGCTCCAGGTGGGTCTGATGAGCAATTAGGAACTTCTCAGGAAACCAAGGGTGGTGGCAATGCACTGGGCAAATGTGGAGATTCGAAAGGGATGGACAGCCGCACACCAAAAAAACGTCCAAAGTTGTCTTTAATGGTAAAAATAGGAATGCATCACAAAATACAGCAAAACGGACCGGGAAAAAGAGCAGCCGACGCGTTTCACACTAATCAGTGCTTAGTCATGGCTTAAGGCCTGAATTTACACTTTGCACTTACGCCGACGTATATCCAGATATGCCGCGTAAGTAGAAATATGCGCCGTTGTATCTGTGCGCCGAACCCACAAACTAAGATACGCCTAAAAACAGACTTCATCCCACGACGTAACTTGCCTACGCCAGCGTAGAGTGGGCGCATATTTATGCTGGATGCATGTGGCACTCCCGTTCATTTTCTATTCAAATATGCAAATGAGGGAGATACGCTGATTCACAAACGTACTTGCGCCCGGCGCATGATTTACGCGGTTTGCGTAAGTTTTACGTTCGGCGTAAAGTTATTCCCCATAGATGAGGCGCAACCAATGCAAAGGTATGGACCAGGGAACACAAGCCTACGTATTGTACGTTGGACATCTGTGAATATGGGCCGACGTTGGTCTGACTGGGTTGAGGTTACATTCACGGCATACACAGTGATCCGGCATTTCTTAGGCAGTTGTTCCGACATGGTTGTGCGCATGGGCACAGAGATACGTCAACGTCTCGACGCATGTGCAGTTCATTTTAAGTACTTGTCTGGCACCCGGCCCATCATTTGCATGGGGTCACGCTTCATTAACATGGATCACGCCCACTTCCACCTACCTCCACTTACGCGGGCTTACGCCTATGAAATATACGCTATGCCGGCGTAGAGTTGGGAGCATTTTCTTTGTGAATTCCATGCTTACCTCTCTGCACTGCGTCGGCGTAGCGTAAAAGAGAAACGCTACAGCGGCATAAATGTGCGCTGATGTATGTGAATCCGGGCCTAAGTGTGCTCAGATTAAGAGGCCAGCCACTCTCACCTGGCTGCTTATGTAATCTGTCCTCAAAGCATGGCTCCACCCCAGGCCCTATCAGGGAACTCTATATTAACCTGTGCACTGTAAGCCAGCCGTGCTGATCAATATTGTGTGTTTTGGCTTCCGTGTGCTCATTGCTCTGTGTCCTACGTCTGATCTTGTTTACCGACTTTGGCTTGTTTTATACTGTCCTTGTCTGCTTCATACCCCGACATGTTCTTCGACTATCGCTATCTGCTTGTTGCCCTGACCTTTTGGTTAATGCCCTGACTATGCTTGTTGTTCCATGCTGCTGCTTCCTTCCTCTTTCTCCTACAGTCTACCGTGAGCGTGAGCTGGGAGACGCTGAGGGCCGTGACCTGGAGCCAGTTGCAGCACAGTCCATCCTCACCACTAGAGGCACTGGTGAACATTTTCTGTCTCTCAGACTCGGTACCCTGGGGAATCTATGCTCTAGCTCCCAGTGTAATCTGTGTTGGTGCTCCAGGGGACCTGCCTTCCTGAACCTCCCAGAGTTCCATCCGCAGCAGTCAGTCCTATGGTCCACTACCATATCGGTGGACTTCTGACTCCTATGGAGTGCATCTGTCACCTGGACTCAGATGACCTGACACACAGGTACTCACAGGCACAGGTACTCACATACACAGGTACTCACATACACAGGCAGTCAGTTTTTTTATGTCTCTGTCTCTGTCACTCTGCACAGCTGCCCTTGTAATCTGACACTTGCAGCAGTCAGTAAATTTCAGTCCCGCCGCTGCTCTAATCCATCTGTCACACTCCCCCTTGCACTTTTCCTCCAGTCTGTAGTTGCACTTACCCGCAGACTCTCCCGGTCCCACTGGAGTTACTCCCACCTTCTATGTTTGTGTCTGTGGGGTGATACTGTCCTCAGGTACCCCCGCTCCACCACCACCACAATGTCCCACTCCTGCCGCCGCTATCGCTCCCCGGATCACCTGCTGTGGCTCTTAGTTACGAGGAGGGGGGGGGTCTGGTCTGCTGTTCTCACACTCTCTCACTTGCTCTTAGACCATGCTGTCACAGCTTCTGACACTACTGCAATACCGCACCAAAAAAAGCTCTGCAACGGCACCACCTAGATGCAAAGAATGTGTTGTTCAACAACCTTGCATGGTAGATGGCATATGTTACCTACATCAACCCTTATGGTTCAAAGTTATATCTCTTCTAAAAAAAAATGATCTGCAAAGTAAGACAAATGAGAATACTTTTCATAATTGGGCTTGATCATCAGTCATCAGGAGTCCCTGTCACTGGAATAAATGAGGGAAAACTACTGCAGGTATGAAGTTTCAACATACCAAAAGCAGCATCCCAAAACATCCTGTAATGGCTGAATTCGAGGACTTCTTTGACATCCAAAACTTAGACAGTAACTGGTTGTGTTTGTTTCTGCCATTTAGTCTTGCCCCCACATTAATATTCGTTTTTAGCATACTTCCCAACTTTTTGAGATGGGAATGAGGGACACCTATTAGCAAAAGTATGTAGACATAGGGCACACCACTGCCGCACCACCCTTAAAGGAGACTTATACAAAAACTCTAGGACATCATTCACAGAGGACGTTATTACGTTTTGCAGGAGGATGTCACTTCCAGTTTTGTAGGATGACATCACTTCCGGTTTTGTAGGATGACGCCACTTCCAGTTTTTTGGGAGGACATCCTTATGTACATGGATTTCTTCATGTGCAGCAGACATCTTGTGGCTTTTTTTTTTGGGGGGGGGGGGTTGCACTGTAGATGGATGCAGCCCCACCTAATGCCTATTATTGTTAATTTTGACTTCTTTTATCTGCTGACATAGCCTAACTTATGGGGAGAGGATCCGCCCAGTATCCTTTGGATCCTCCCCTGCCTATACTGGTTATATAGGGGAGGATCTTCTTTGGAGTGGACATGCTGGGGAGCGGGGTTGTCTGGAGAGCCAGAGTTGCTATACGTTGACTGGACCACACACTAAAAGGAGTGTCTTCTGCAGATATTTATCTTTTGCGCTCCCTATACTGGATGTACTGTGATGTGACGTTATTGGTGTCCATTATACGCACTAGATAAGGCTTTGCCCTTTTGTTTTGTTTTATTATATGGAGCTGAACTCTGGATCTACCTCTGCCAGCTTTTGTATGCCTGGTGATTGTTACCTAATATATAGACACATATATGCTCTATTTTCTTTTACAGACTATATTAAAGGGGTTGTAAACTCTCATGTTTTTTGACCGTAAGGTCAAAAAACACCTTGCTGTGTCCAGCCCCCCCGAGCCCCCGTTTTGCTTACCTGAGCCCCGAACTTCCGTGAGCGTGATCCCGCGTCGCTTTCCCTATGGCTTCTCGGCTCTTCATTGGATAGATGGATAGCAGAGCAGCCACTGGCTCCCACTGCTGTCAATCTAAACCAAAGATGTGGCCACCGGGGGGCGCCTATGTACGCCAAGTGTATGACACAGGAGTGTGCCCGCAAGGTAACCCCCTTGGAAGAAAGCTTTCCAGAGGGGGTTATCTATTGTGGGGAGGAGCCGCAAGAGCCGTAGCGGGACCCCAGAAGAGGATGATTGGGGCCACTCTGTGCAAAACTAACTGCACAGTGGAGGTAAGTATAACATGTATGTTATTTTTTTTAAATAACTGAACCTTTAGTATTGTAACCGCACTGGTGAACGGAGTGAACCACAACTGCGGTTAGCAAGGATTTCAATGCGCTTCTCTATGTGACAACTCAGTATTGGGCCCCAGACATCACTCCTCGCAACAGGAGTTTGGGGGTTTTATACATCATCTCTGTGTCACATAAAGAAAGGCGTTGCGCTACTAAGGATGAACACATTACAACATGCGACCAGAGCTTAGCGTTTAAAAATATAGTTCAAGGTCAATATTCCAATACACCTCAATATGCAAGTGATTATCAGTAAGGGACCCCAGGTGTCACTCCTCACAAACAGAAGTTTAGGGGTTCTCTACATCATATCACTTTGAGCATATAGAGATGTATTAGGCCACTAAGGGAGATGCTATGAAATAGCATCAACCCCTAGCATAGAAAAGTTAGAGCGAACATGTTCAAACAATTAGGGCAAGGCCTAAGAGCAATTTATACTTCTGTCAAGCACGTAGTAAATGTGAGTTGTAGTAACAACTAATAGTTGCATATGAGAGGCAATATAGCTCAGGTACTTTGAGAGTACACGTAGTAATACAAAAGTTGTAGTGGCAACTAATAGTTACGTATGAGAGGCAATATAGCTCAAGTACTGTGAGAGTACATGTAGTCATTAGGAGTTGTATCAACAACTAATAGTTACATATGAGAGGTGAATATAGCTCAGGGTATTTGAGTGTAGATGTCCCTTTAAGATATTCCTTAGCAGACAGTCCTTTAGCACAACAGTATATCCTAAATATGTTGATAGTCAGAAGGCATGATAAACAATAGCAATTGTATAGATGGAACATAAGTAGCAGATCTTTCTATAGCACTACAAGTGATACAATAGCTACTTATCCGTTTTGCAGGCTTCAGCATAGGCAATAGGGATTCATGTTTGGCATGTTCCTTCTCAGTCTCCCCTCGGTTTGGACACCCTGAATGGCCTTGAGGTACAATTTTCCTAAACCCCCTCCCCCCTTTTTCTCACCCCCCTCTTTTTTTCCTCCCTTTCTTCATGGATTATGCAGAGACCTATTTATGCATGTGTACAATTGGTTTGGTTTGTAAATTGATTATGACTAATGTATGAAGCAATTTAACCTTGAAAAACCCAGCTTTTTCCCTGCCCTCTGTTGAAAAATTAGGTATCCTATTATAAGGTCAATGCTGCCAAGTCAAGCATTCTGGGTATTATTATAGACCAGGGATCTCCAAACTATGGCCTTCCAGCTGTTGTAGAATTTCACATTCCATGAGGCATTGAAAAAGGCTGACATTCATGACATGACTAGGCATGATGGGAATTGGAGTTCCTGAAGAACTCGAGGGCCATAGTTTGGAGACCCCTGATATAGACAATAAAATTAAGGCCTTTTTACAGGCCACCCCTCCCTTTCCTTGGGCCCAGGGTTCTCTTAAAAATGTGGGTATTAATATTAGCTCACCACTGACTGATTTGTATGAAGCAACATTTCTAACTCTTATAAAAAAAAGTACATTGAGATCTGGAAAAAATGAGGAAGTACTGCCTCTCTTGGATAGGCAGGCTTGCCAAATTCAAAATGATCCTACTTCCCCAAATACTTATTGCAATCTAAAATCTCCAATTTTGTGTGGCTAGACAGGAAGGTGAAATGTTCCTCATCGATACAATTGAGGCATAAGAAATTTGGTGGTATGGGAGTTTCAGATCTTAAAGGGGTTGTAAAGGTTTTTTTTTTTATTTTCTAAATAGGTTCCTTTAAGCTAGTGCATTGTTGGTTCACTTACCTTTTCCTTCGATTTCCCTTTTAAATGTTTTAAATCCCCGCTAGCTAGGATGGTAATAACACAGTCCACAACAGGGGTCAATATAACAAAGGCTTTACTGGCATGAAGACAGGTGTCAAAATCTTCACAGCGTTCACACAGAGGGCCAGATTCTCATATATTTTCGGCGGCGTAGCGTAAGCCGCTGCATGCTAGAGCAAGTGCTTTATTCTCAAAGCACTTGCTCCGTAGTTTGCGTTGGTGTCTCATAAATCGCCAAGCGTAAACCCGCGCAATTCAAATGGGGCGGCTTGTATTTAAATTAAGCGCGCCCCGCGTCGAACGAACTGCGCATGCGCCGGCCGGGGAAAAAGCCCTGTGCGCATGCTCCAGCTCACGTCGGGAAGCGTCGTTGAAACCGACGTCAAAACGACGTGAGCGTCATTTACGCAAGTCCCTATTCGCGAACGAGTTAGTAAAACGACGTAAGCGACTGAAAAAGCCGACGCTGACCCGACGCCATACTTAACATGGCGTCCGACGGGACACGACGGCATCCGACGGGACCTCGTAAGGTTACTCCACATAGAAGCTGGGGTAACCTTACGTGAACGAAAATGACGTACGCGACGACGGGGCGGCGTAAAAGCGAACGAGAATCGGCGTACTACTTCATTTGCATATGCAAATGAAAAAACAAAGTAAAGGCCACCTAGTGGCCGGAGTTGTCATTACACCTACGATCCGAAAGTGTAATGCTTTTACACTTGTCGGATGTAGAAGCGTATCTATGCAAAAGTGATGCTCAGCATCACACGCATAGATACGAGACAAAAAAAAAGGCGATACGACGGGGTATCTGAGATACTCCGTCGTAACGCCTCTGAGAATCTGGCCCAGAGTGTCGCAAAGGTTCCACAAACAGTCTCTAGAGGACCACACAGCTGACAATGCCTGGGCTTGGCTTATCATATATCCTTGGCTTTTGCGGCCGGATCAGTAATACTGGGCCTATGCTTGACTAGACTGAAGAATAAAGTGTCTGAAGTGTCGGTAGACTTGAGGCTTTTCGTCGGAATGACGAATTTATTCGATTATTTCGCTGAAGTACTGATTCTATCGTTTTTAGAGGTACTCCGCGATTTGCTGTACTTTCTCCTGAACGGGATGTCTCTGGCCTGCACTGCTTCTTCTCTGACTGAACTCTGCTCTGACCTGCCAGCGACTGTGTGTAGCACTAGTCTGCCCTAAACAGGAACTCCCACCCCTTATATAAACGTGAGGAGACTGACGCCCATTGGTTGAGAGCTGAGGGAGACTGAAGCCCATTGGTTGAGAGCTGAGGGAGACTGAAGCCCATTGACCGAGAGCTGAGGGAGACTGAAGCCCATTGGCTGAGAGCTGTGGATCATAGAGACTTATCTGTATTCCCCTTGGAACTTATATTTAAAGTTTGTTACAAGTTAAAGTATAATACAACACCATAAGGTCTTGTCTAGCACTTAGTCCTACTGACTCTCATACTGTACACTCTGACTAAACATAAAATGGCGGACTAAACCTCTTAAGGCTATACGCACCTAATAAGTGTATTATCAACCATAACAGTATAAATCACCTCATAACTAGCTGAGTTCCTGCAGAGGAGGCCCCACAAGCCGAGGGTCTCAATCTGACAGGGCCTACAGCAAATACCTGTACTGGGACACCACACTACCACTCCCCCTGTCCATCATTGCTGACATTCTCACTGCTTGCTGTGCTGATCACCCCTGCCCAACTGGACGAAGGGATTCCTGCGGACTTATTACACACATGCCTGCTTAACTCTACTCAAATTTCAGTTGAATATGACCCAATAAATTTGATGCTTTTAACTCCACGACATACAGAGTCTCCTTCTGCTCTAACAGCTGGGTTCATAGGTCTGGCTTCAGTAGCATATGGACTTGCTCCTTAGAACGCTTGTTGGACTATTGTACATTTTATCTTTTCTCCATTAATTCTGGTCACACTCTGCTAGCTGTTTACCTAGCACTCCATATTTTCCTTACCCATGTCAATATACACAGCACACCTTTCATTTTAACATTCTGATCTACACACAAATACAGTCTTACAGAAATTACATATTGGCTTATTCTCTTTTTGTATTCCATATTTCATATAGTTGTTTTTTTTTGTTTGTTTTTTATCTGGAGAAATAGTGAATCTCACTTTTTTGGTTCACTTAAATATTTTCATATTGATCTCTCATATGTGCAGAGAATCAGGAAAATTTGTCATACAAAAAACCTGTTAGAAATTATAACATTCTCCAAAATATCAGACAAGTTTGGCAACATGAAAGCATTTAAGATTCAGTGATGACAAAATGTTTTTGATTAGTCATAGGGGTCAGTATGTCCCTGCAATTGTTCGTTTTCCTCCGTATGTCCATGTGTTTTGGATGTCCCTGTCAGGGTTCCTCTTGCCCTCGGCGTGATCCTGAAACAGTATAAACAAAGGAATGTCACATTCCGCTGAAGAAGTCCTGTCCTAGGGGCGCAACGTTCGGAGGGAAGGACGTGACGGCACCCGCAGCCACTGCAACACAAGCAACACATGTTTTTTATCGCTGTTTACCCTGGCACTGGATCAGTGCCTTAAAAATGTGAGTTTTATACATTTGTTTTATTAAACCTTGTGCGCATACAGAGTACACTATGTTATCTCCTTTTTTTATATGAATGAATCATCATCTGGTCGGAGTGTATCTGTTTTGGCTTCATGCTTGTCAGCTGGCAACTTCATCCCCTGGATTTATCCCTTATGGGAAAGCGCTATTGACCCTGATCTCATTATAGGGTCTGATCTGGGAGGTGAGAGGCCATTTTTACTACTGGTGGAGGTGTTTTTCTTCAATCCACGATTCATCACCTGCATGTGTGTGAATTTTACCACTATTGGATTATCACAAGGAGGATCTTTGGATGGACTTTTATATAGCGCTGCACTATTCTTTGTTTATATCTTTCCAGGAACTTATCTAATTGATTCCTAGTGTTCAGCTGCTTACTATTATATTATTTTGTGTTTTTATTGCGCTGATTGATTTTCTTTTATATATGATCCTGAAACAGTGCCTGGAAAAGTACTGGCCATGCCAGTTTCCTTTGTGCTTAGAATGTCCATAAAAGACTACTTAGTGCAATCAACATGTCTCTGAAAAAGTTACTAACATGCTCCATCATTTCCTTGGCACATGCGGGTAGTGTGTTCTGTGGTTGGTGACAGGGTATCCCTTTTCATCAGAACATGTTTTGTAGTTAAATACCTTCTTGTAAAACCTACTTGTGCCCAGTATATCTCTGGTTGAGTGCTCAGCCTGTGCCTTACACTTAGGGCCAGATTCAGTAAGAAGTTTTGCGGCTTATCTCTAGATAAGCCGCGTAACTTCTTAGATGCGCCGGCGTATCTTTTTTCTGTATTCAGAAAACAACATACGACGGGATTGAGTTAAGATACGAGTGGCGTAATTGTATTACGCCGTCATATCTTAACTGCATTTTTAAGATGGCCGCTAGAATATGTAAATCAGCGAGATATGCCTATTCACGAACATACGCCCGGCCGACGCAGTGAATTTACGCCGTTTACGTAAGGCGTTTTCCGGTGTAAAGATAAACCACCAAAAAGATGGCACATCCTATGTTAAGTATGGACGTCGGAACCGTGTCAAATTTTTCAGATTTCACATCGTTTGCGTATTTAGTCCGTGAATGGGGATTTAAGTCAATTACGTTCATGTCGAAAACAATGCGTTGTAGCATCATAATTTGGAGAATGCGCACTGGCATACGTCCATAGTCGGCGCATGCGCAGTTTAAAAAAAACTTAAAAAACGTGGTGTCACAACACATTACCATAAAACACGCCCACCTCATTCACATTTGAATTACCCAGGCTTATACCAGCCCATTTACGCTACGCTGCCGTAACTTAGCTTGGTGAATACAGCATTTGCCTCGCTAATTTACAGCGGCGTAGCGTATCAGAGCTACGTTACGCCCGTGTAATTTTAAACCGGGCTACCTGAATCTGGCCCTTAGTGTGTAGTCTGGCTATGGTCCATGTTTACTGCTGTGATCAGTCCCGGGTCCCTCTTTGATTTCTGGCTCTATTTCAGGTAAACTGACATCCTTTGAAACCTCCATTAATGCACATACCATACGTCGTCATACTCATTTATTTACTAGCTCTTACTCTTCTTTTTTTCTCTGTAGAAATACATTTGTTCATCTTTATATGATGATTCGCTGCTAACCATAGGATACATTCTCTCGTATATTTGGTGCACTTTGTCTGGTAATTCTTTATTATTATCTCTCAGTTTATAAATTCATAGCAGAATTGAAATATACATGACACCTTTTCTGTGTTTTTTCTTTTCTTTTCTTTCTCTTTTCTTTTTCCAGCCGCATTGAGCTCTCACAAGCCATACGGATATTTACCTAATCCTTGATATAATCGGATGGACAGCAACTGTTTTGGTAGTGTTTCTTTTGGGGATCCCTTGTTGCTCATTGACTTTTAGTGTTTTTTTAAAAAACCCTTTTTTTAACCCTTTAACGCCTACAGGACGCAGATATGCGGCCCTAAATGCCTGGGCTTTGTTCTGTGGGGCCGCATATCTGCGTACATGTGTTCTGTCCAGGATCGCGTGCACGCAGCGAGGATACAGGGGTGTCAGATTCGACGTCGGGTCTCAGACTATTGATTGACAGGTCGGAGAACCCGCCCCCAGTCACGTGATCACTGTGACAGCCAATCACAGTGAGCACATGAATAGGAAGTCTGTAAACAACTTCCTAGTATCTCATTCTCCTCAGATCGTCTGTGAGGAGAAAGTAATACAGTGTTACCTCCACTAAAATCTTTCTCAGAGTAAAAAAAAAAAAAGATAAATGAATTAGAATCAGCCCACAATAGGTCTCAGATTAGGTTCTGATCACCTCTGTTAGCATTAGTTAGGTTAGGTGCAGTGACAGCTTCAGTAATAGTCACAGTTTCAGTTGGAGCATTTTGTAGTGTCAGTGACAGTAGTTAGCATTTGTGTCACCGTTCATCTCAGCGTTACATATGTGGCATATTTATTCACAGCAGTATTAGGAGAAGTTATTTTTGGTTGTTTTTTGGTGGTGGGTCATGGTAGCAGCAAAAAAATATATAGCCAAAATGTAAAAACTTATTTTTTTTACCTTTTTGGCCAGTTTTCCTTTCAATAACAAAACAAAATGTATGAATTATGCAAAACTTTTACCACCAAAAGAAAGCCCAATGTGTCCTGAAAAAAACAAGGTATAATTTACCTGGATACACCAAGCAGTTACAAAGATATGTACAGTTTAACTAACACATGTCAAAATTGCAAAACTGTGTTCAGGCATTCGGTTTGTTTTACCCTTAGGCATGAAAGGGTTAAAAAACTGTTTTGTTCATGTATTTCCTTTCTTTGCAGATATATGAAATTAGCAATTATATACTACCAGCCCTCTCTCAAACTCGCCCTGAAGAAGCCGTTAGGCGAAACGCGTAGGCGAGATGCAAGCTACCATTGCTGATATATACTCTGTATACCCTGTTTTTGTATATTTTAGTTTTTGTTTTTGGATTTTATGATATATAATTAAATATTTTTTCTTAAATTTTATGTCCTTGTGATTGCCTGAAAAAGTCCGCCTTTCTACTACTCTATGTAGTATTTCCTATTTTTGATTGAATTATTTCGGATGTCGGCTACATGTGAGTGCTTTTGTGTTTCCCCGTTCCCTATATTTTTGAACTGGCCCTTAGTGTCTATAGTATTTACCATGTTCATAGTAGTGTATTCCAGATGCTCAGCATGTACATTGATGAACAGCCTATGTGGTCAATATGTTCCTGGCAGAGAATCTCACGAGGATAACAATTTCCTATGAGAATGTTCAGTGTGCTCTGCATACCCATACTAGTCTGTTCTTTGTGTGTATCTGGCAGAATGTGTTTTTTGCACTCAATACACTCAATACATCCCTGGCTGGGTGCCCAATGTCCTCATTAAGTCTTTGGCAGAATGCTTCACATGCTGAACAAATCTCTGACAGAGTGCTCCATGTTGTTAACATGTCTGTGATTGTGTTTTTGTTGTGCTCAGCAACACCTTGACAGACTGTCACTTGTACTCAGCACAACTTTAGACTTGTACCTGACCCTCTATCTCTTATTTCTCCTCTCATCCTAAACTCAGCAACAATGCATACTGTAAGAGCCTAAGAAATGTTGGAACACTATAAACTGGGGTGTTAAATGTTTGTGTACGTTAAAAGCTGAGCATTAACTTTTACATATATTGTGTGAGAAATATATGTGCATGTAATGTGGGATATGTGTACTGGCACATGTATTACTCAGACATAGTGAACCCACATTGTTCTGGACCTTTTCTTTAGTGACAGGAGGTGTCTTTCTTGGCTAATACCTTTCGGATGAATGCACACACACTTTCACACATGTAAGGTTGATCTTGTGTATATCTGCATTTGTTGATTTATATAATTATTATTTATAGTTAATGGTGGTAGTTTTCGTTTAAACCTCCATACAAGATCAGCAGAAAATACAGTGCTATAAAATATTACTGTTCTTTCCCTTTTCTTCCCATAAAACAGTTATCATTGATTCGTAAACAAGGTGCCAAAAAGAAAGCGCATCAAAGTTTACAGTGCCTCAGTTCAGGTCGTTTTTCTGAAACTTCTGCATTTCAAAAGAAACCAAGAAACAATTATCCTTGAGTATGAAGCTAACATTTAAAAGCTTCTTTCATCTTCTTTTCAGAGCAGATCAAAAGGTACACGAGAGTTAAATCTTTTCAAATAAAACAGCAGTGTTTGATTACTTTCTATTTCTAAATTATTATTAAGGTCTGTTTTTTTAAGCATGTAGGCAGAATGGGGGCAATAAGCTGAAAGGAGATATGGTAAAAGGTCAGCTTATTTCTCATCAGCCCAAGATCACAGATATCAGGTTATTTCATATTATACTATTAAACCCCTTACTTGTGTCCTGGTACTTGATTTACTCCCTAACACTATAAAACACAACAGTCCAAGTAACACAAAAAGGTTTTCTACGCAGAAAAAAATAATGTTTACTAAAGAGGTGATCAGCGCTCAGGCTTTTACTATCACTTGAATCACCTAAATCAACTCCAATACAGATTTAAGTGCTCAAAGTGCTCGAACACATTTAAATGTAAAATGCTCTACGCAAATAAACTCTGCAAAAATGCAAAGTGCAAGATTGTACTGTGCCCATAAAAAGTATATAAAATATACATAAAAGTGTCAAACAATGTCCACTTTCAAAGTGTCATTATAAAGTCCCTCTTCTTGCGAGCAAAAAAAATTGCCAAATCTTCAACACTGCACATGTGCTCCTTCAACTCCCTTCAAAATGCTCATTCACAGGAGCTCTCTGTAGCACAATGGATCTTTCTAGTCCTCCTCCAGCTGCCACAGAAAACATGAATGGATTGCCCTCAATTGCCCTCAATGATCTTTAAACGCACCCAGATTTGGTCAGGAGATACCAGAAACACAAACCAGAGATCCTATCATCATATACCTTAACTATCAGAATCTGAAGCAATTTCTTTGCATCCTCCAACTCTTATCTGGCACTGATTTACTACATTCAATAAACATTCCATGGGGAACTGTGTTATTAAGTCATTGTTCTGTGGCCTGTGCCAAGTGGCTGAGAACAGTCAAATGGCATTGAAAGACTGCTGAAAATTCATACACTCTATCGAAGGATATTTAGTCATAAAAGACCTTTTGAGTTATAGTAAAAGGTAGCCTTGGCTGATGGACATATAGTGTGGGGTTAAGGTGACTTATTAGCTTCATTAAAACTATGCATAGCGGGATAACACTGGTCCATTTATGCTTAAAATTGTTGGGAATAGGAATCTTACTTAAAAAAGGAAGAGATTATGATGATGGTAAACATAATCTTTCTGCAGCCTTCTCAAGCCCTGTACACACGATCGGTCCATCCGATGAGAATGGTCCGATGGACCGTTTTCATCGGTTCACTGATGAAGCTGACTGATGGGCTGATGTGCCTACACACCATCGGTTCATGAACCGATCGTGTCAGAATGCGGTGATGTAAAACACAACAACGTGATGAAAAAAAACAAAGTTGACAGCCTCCAAGCATGCGTCGACTTGATTATGAGCATGCGTGGATTTTTAACCGATGCTTGTGCGTACTAACGATCGTTTTTGACCTATCGGTTAGCCGTCCATCGGTTCAATTTTAAAGCAAGCCATCTGTTTTTGGACCGAAGGATAACGAACCGATGGGGCCTACACACAATCGGTTTGGACCAATGAAAACAAACTTCAGTCCGTTTTCATCAGTTTGAACCGATCGTGTGTACGCGGCTTAACACATTATCACCCACCTTCTGCCTTTTTTGTTTACTGCTTATTTTTTCATCACCAGCAAATTCAATCACATTTTTTTTTTCATGCCTTCTGAGGCCTTTGATTATTCAAATGTCTGTTTGCGACTAATGTATAGGCTAGGCTACTTTTGTGGTTACAAGGTAATGTTGTTTCGCTGGTATGATGGAATATGGGTGTGGTTTATCACACACAAAAAAAAAAAGCGATCTAGCCTATTCCAGCAAAACTGTCCCCGAGTCATTTTAATGGGTAAGGACCACTTTGAATAAGGCTATTACATGGTTGTCTTATGCCTATCCTTCCCCACAGCCATGTATTTGCAATGGCATCTTAAGGCATAGGACCTGCATTCAAGCTCATTTGTCCACCTACAGTAGTTTGTTGAAGAACTTACTGTAAATTGATACGTAAAACTGGTATTTATAAAAGCTTTTCCTCAATGCCTGAGTGTAAAAATAAAAAAAATAGTGCTCAAATAATGCAATTGGTATTGTTTCTGATGCACACTACTTTGCAACACATAATTGGCTGGATAAAAAACAAAGACTTTCTCTTGAGTTATGAACATTTGTGAGAACATAAATCACATTTGGAATCACATGTATAATAAAAAAATATAAAAACATTTGAGAGCAAGAGCTGGTAAACTCAGTGACTGATGAAAATTAATACAGCTGCCCGTCATTCAATGTATATTGAAGTTTTATGTATGACAGATTTGATCATCATTTGAGCTGCTGTTTGAAGGAGGAAGATAGGATATAGCTGCATGTTTGCTTTCCAGCAATCAATAGCAAACACTGGAGTCTGAGCAGACAAATGACAGAATTCGGTACCAAGAGCACCATGGCGAGTACTTTGTTGCTGTCACATCTAATGGATGTGAGGATGCTCAGGGATTATGGAGTGTTGAGACATTTACTCCAGTGCTATGTTTGTCTTCTGGGCAATGAAGAAGAACTGTGCAGACTGCACTATATAATGACTATGTATTGATATTCCATGCCACAACATCTCACTATTTGGAGAGCAGGAACTTGATATGGAGTTTACACAAAGTCACACAGGGACAGCCAAAGGAGTGATGTGAGACAGTCTATGATAATGGAGCTAGCTAATACAAAGAACATAAATCAGAATGTGCTAGAGTAGTGTGGGATTTTTTCTGCCTGTAAAGAGGCAGGTTGCTAAGTAAACAAAAACTGAACAAAACACACCAGCACCCGTTTAAAAATAGTGACCCATCTTTAGAATATATTCATGAACACTGCAAAATGATAATGTATCTTATTTAAAAAATGTCCCAAAAAACTGTATTTTTTGTATTATAGATTAACCCATTTTAAAAGAGCATAAAGGCTAGCATGTTTGACCTTTTATTTTCTAAAAACACTAGTTCCATGTATTTCAGATTGCTTCAATGAGTTAAATATCTTTTGTATTTCTGGCCCATAACACATTTTCAGAAAGTTACACAGTAGGCAAGGTTGAAAAAAGACAAAAGTCCATCAAGTCCAACTTATGTATGTGATTTTCTGTCAGTATTACATTGTATATCCCTGTATGTTGTGTAGGTCATTTATCTAGTAATTTTTTTTTTAATTATCCATGCTCCCTGCTGAAACCGCTGCATGTGGAAGGGAATTCCACATCCTTACTGCTCTTAAAGTAAAGAAACCTTTACGCAGTTTAAGATTAAATTGCTTTTCTACTAATTTAAGTGAATGGGCATGTGTCTTATTAAATTCTCTTACACAGAAAAGTTTTATCCCTGGTGTGGGTCACCAGTACGGTATTTGTACATTGAAATCATATCCTCTCTAAAGCGTCTTCTCTCCAGAGAGAATAAGTTCAGCGCTCATAACCTTTCCTCATAACTAATGATCTCCAGACCATTTATTAGTTGTGTTCCCCTTCTCTGGACTATCTCCATTTCCAGCACATCCTCCCTGAGGACTGCTGCCTGGAAAGTATACTCCAGGTTTGGCCTGACCAGAGTCTTGTAGAGTGGGAGAATTATTGTTTTATCTCTGGAGTTAATCCCATTTTTAATGCATGGCACTATTCTGTTTGCATGCCATTGCTGAGCCTGTCATCTACTAGGACTCCCAGGTTCTTTTTCAACTTGGATTCCCCCAGAGGTTCTCCCCAGTGAGTAGATTGTATTGATATTTTTGCCACCCAAATGAATTATTTTACATTTTCAAATCCAAATTAAACTTCATTAAAACTTCATTTGCCATGTATGTCTGTCTTATAATCTCCAGCATAACCTGGTTTAACTTCAAATCTCCTGAAGAAGCTCATGGCTCACTTGTATTGTAAATGTATTCTATGTGGATGTTTTTTTATTCATGCCTGTTTTTTTACTTTTATAAATAAAACTTGAAAATCTCTAATACTGTTACTGTATATACATATATATATATATAGTCCCTTATCATCCCCTCCAAGAGCTTGCATACAATTGATGTTAGGCTAACCGGTCTGTAATTCCCAGGGATGTATCTCGGCCCTTTTTTTTAAATATTGGTGCTGCATTGTCTTTTCTCCAATCAGCTGGTACCATTCCAGTCAGAGTTCTTGCACAGATGTCTATTGAAATCTCACCCAAAGTCACCAAAAGTAGTACAGAAACTACTTTTGGGAATAGGTGTGGCATTGCAAAGTCAGCGTTGCGCCGATTCAAACAGTGCTTTTGTCAGTATTAGCCACCGATTTATCCAATACGGTATCCCCGAGCCTCGGCATCACATTGCAGGATACAGGGAAAGTTACTTACCTTGTCCCTGGATCCTGCGATGTCTCCCCGCTGTGTGTGTGAGTGTGAGCTGTGATCTCGCTCGATTCACACTGGTGACTGCCAAGTGCCAAGCTCCGTTCCCTGTGAGCGGCGCGTCGCACAGGGCGGATTTCGTTGCCAAATTCAAAAAATGAAAAACACAGTATAGATACAGCATACTGTAATCTTACAGATTACAGTATTGTATACAATAATTACACACCCCCTTTGCCCCTAGTGGTCTGTCCAGTGTCCTGCATGCAGTTTTATATTATAAAAACTGTTGTTTCTGCCTGGAAACTGGAGATTGTTCATAGCAACCAAAAAGTGTTCGTTTACATCAAAAGTGTTTTTAGACCAGCTAGAAAACAGCGATAATAAATTAGAATCACTTGCAGAATTGAGCGATAGTGATATGTGGGGAAATTAATCATCAAACAAGTGACGATAGCGACAATTCTGCAACTGAGCAAGTTTCGGTGTTTTTTTAAAGCGGAGTTCCACCCAAAAATGTAACTTCCAATTATCCCACTCTTCACCCCCTTAAATGCCACATTTGGCATGTAATTTTTTGGGGGGGGGGAGTGGGACTTCCTGTCCCACTTCCTCCTTCTGCCGAGGGGCTGGTAAGGCGATTAAGCTCAATCACCTTATTGCAGCCCCTCCCTGTAGGTGATGGCCTAGGACACTGACAGGTCCTAGGCGATCGCATTTCCAATGGGACGGTGCAGTGCCGCGCGGCTCGCGCATGCATGGTGCCGCTCGTGCATGCGGAGTGGGTGCCCAGGGAGTGAAGCCGAAAGCTGTCATGGCCGGGTGCCCACAGTAGCAATGAGGATGCCGGCCGGGGAGGGGGGGAGCGGAGCGGAGCCCCGGCCGGTGCTTTGCTGGAATGCTGGAGCAGGTAAGTGTATGTTTATTAAAAGCCAGCAGCTACACTTTTTGTAGCTGCTGACTTTTAATAAACATAAAATTTGGCTGGAACACCCCTTTAAGTTAATTTTTAAGAGGTTTTTGTCTAAAAGAATTACCAAAATATTCCAAGCCAAAAATGTCTATTATATTGTGTTAAAATGCATTTACCATTCTTTACCATTCATTAACTGCTTCAGCCCCGCCCACCGTCATTTTACTGCGGGACGGTGGCTCTCCTGGGTGAGAGCCCGTAGCTATACGTCCGCATTAAAGCCCCCGAGTCCCACGCGCGTGCCCGGCGGGTAAACACAAAGCCCCCGGGCCTGTCAGCGGGGGAAATGCTGATCTTCTGTTCATACAATGTATGAACGGAAGATCAGTGATTTCCCCTAGTGAGGCCACCCCCATACAGTTAGAACACACCCAGGAACACACTTAACCCCTTCCCCGCCCCCTAGTGTTAACCCCTTCACTGCCAATGGCATTTTTATCGTAATACAATGCATTTTTATAGCATTGATCGCTAAAAAAATGCCAATGGTCCCAAAAATGTGTCAAAAGTGTCCAAAGTGCCCGCCATAATGTCGCAGTACTGAAAAAAAATGCTGATCGCCGCAATTACTAATAAAAAAAAATATTAATACAAATGCCATAAAACTACCCTCTATTTTGTAAACACTATGAGCCAGATTTAGGTAGATGGGCGCTTCTTTACTTTGAAGTAACGTTTCTCATTTACGTTACTCCGCCGACACTTTCGGCGCAAGTACTGTTATTCACATAGCAGTTGCGCGTAAACTTGCGCCAGAGTAACGATAATGCGCTGGCGTAACCCGACGCAAGTGGAAGTGGGTGTGATCATATGTAAATGATGGGCGGAGCCCAGCGCAGAGGCTTACGTTCAGCTCATCATCCACGGAGCATGCGCGGTGATTGAGGCTCCACTCACCCCCTTGTGCGCATGCGCACCACTTCACGGGAAACGTCAGCGCAATGTGTTTCGTTGCGCGTATAAAAGCGCTAGCGGAAACGCCATTCCGGCGCAAAAGTATTTCCGTTTCCCCCCACCCCAGGGAAGATACTTTTGCACTGTGATGGCTGCTCCCGCTACCCCCAAAGAGAGGAGGAACCTCAATTTCAACTCCCAGGAGGTGTCTGTGATCATCTCGGCTATGGAGACTTTTAATCAGTTCCTCCACGGGAAAAAAATTAGGAAGACCAGCCGGGAGAGGAAGCAGGGCATCCTGGAGACCATTGCTGGCAGGGTCAATGTGTTAGGGTACTCCACCCGGACTGCTAGCGACATACAAAAAAAATTAACGACCTGCGGCGCAAGGTCCGTGGCAAGGTGGCCACCATCAGGAGGCATGAGAGGGGCACAGGTGGTGGTCCACCATGTCCGGTCAGCCTGACCACGGAGGAGGAGGTGGTCGCCCGCTGCCTGGACAGGGAGCAGTTGGAGGGGGTCCCTGGCTATGACTCCATGGAGGAAGGCTCCAGGACAGGTAAGTGTTTTTTATCCCCTATTTGGTGTGTTGCATGTGGGGGGGGGGGGTACATGTGCCAAGTGTGTGGGACCACCAACATGTGTCTGCTTTGTGTCATCCACAGATGACGGAGCTGGGCCATCATCTCTTACCGGCCAGTCCACCCCAACCTCCCAACGGGATCCTGATGACGAGGCCCTGGGTGCTGGAGACACCGAGGTGGAGGAGAGTGCCCACACCACTTCTGCAGAGGTGGTTGTGGAGGAGCCTGTCCCTGAGCAGGACTTTATGTTATTGTTGGAGGAGTCCTCCTCCTCTGCAGGGCCCTCTGTCATCCCCTCCCCCATCCTAGGTAGCCCCTCAAGGGCGACTCCATCCCCACGGGGACAACATTCTCCTGGGCCCAGGAAGGCGACCCGTAAGACCAGGGGGGTGTCTGATCTGGTCGAGGACCGGGTGCTGTTGGACCACGCCAGGCAGACCCAGCAGATGGGGGAGATTGCTGGCCACTTGGACCGGGTCGCTGACAGCCTGGGCTCCATGTCACAGCTGCCCAGTGGTGTGCAGGACGTTGTGACCAGCCTGGGGGAGGTGCAGGCTGATGTACGGCACCTGACAGCAGCCGTCAACGCCAACACAGCTGCCATCCGGGAAGAGGGGAGGCAGCGGCAGCGTGACCAGCGGCATCATATCACCCGCCAGCTGAGGATGCAGGCCCAGACCAACCTGTATCTCAGCCGTATTGCCGTGGCCTTGGAGGGCATGCAGTCAACAGCTCCCAGGAGTGGCCCACCCGGGGATCAGCCTCCTCCAGATGCCCCCCCACCCCCACCACCAACCACTCCCTCCAGGCAGCTGAGGAGCCCGAGAGTGCCACCAAGGAGGAGCCCCCGTCATCCCAGATGAGGGGCTTTTTTTTTTTTGTATATATTTTTTATTTTTTTTATACTCAGGTTATGAGTTTTTGTTTATTTTTTTATTTATTTTTTATACTCAGGTTATGAGTTTTTGTTTATTTTTTTTTCTCATGTTATGAGATATGTATTTAATTTTTTACTGCACACGGTCAGGAGTGCAGGGGACAGTGTGAATGGTGTGTGAATGTGAGGGGGTGGCACTCCTGCCAGTAAGGGGTGTCACCCTCGGCCGTGGTGGTGAAGTTAACCCCACGGCTGTATGAATGACGTGTGAAAGGTGTATGAATGGACAGCGACATCATTGGGGCCTTGACGCTGGCGTTGCTGCTCCCAAGTCCTACATGCTGGACTTGGGCTAATCCAATGCAATGTGGATGTGGTGTGTGTGATCTAGGGACATCAGTGGTGTACATGCGTGCATTGTCTGTGTGATTAATGTTTTGGTTTAGTGTCCAAAGATGCCTACGGCGAGGACCCTCCTGACTGCTCTTCCATCAGCAGACTGGGTCTCCTCTGGCAGGTGGGGACTGTGTGGGTCGGGGGTCAGGTCATCACGTATGTCAATCTGCAGGCCTTTTCTCATAGCAAAGTTGTGCAGAATGCAACATGCACCGGTGATTTGACACACAAAGGTAGGGGAATACAATAGGGTCCCCCCGGACTTATCCAGGCTGCGGAAACGGGACTTCAGGAGCCTGAATGTTTGCTCCACCACTGCACGGGTTTTGATGTGTGCTTCATTGTATCTTCTCTCTCCTCTGGTTTGGGGGTTCCGGAAAGGAGTCATTAGATGGGGTCCTAGTGCATATGCAGAGTCACCTGGAAGGGAAAAGACAGGAGGATGTTAGTCATGCATGTGCCACTTGTGAGGTGTGCATCATGAAAGGGGATAGTCATGCCTGCCACCCATGTCACTCACCAACCAGCCAGCTGTCCCCATACATGTTCTGCTCGAATTCTGCTGGGATGGGGCTCTGATTGTATATGAAGCTGTCATGGCTGTACCCGGGGTGTTTGGCACGGACGTGCCATATGAGGCGTTGGGCATCGGCTATCACCTGTACGTTGATGGAATGCCAATGCTTCCGATTGCGGTATATGTGCTCTGTGGCACTGGGGGGCTGTAGTGCCACATGTGTGCAATCAATGGCCCCCACAGTGCGTGGGAATCTGGCAATGCTGTAGAAATCTGTCATTGCCTTCAGCCGCAGCTCCTCAGTGGTGGGTCTGATGAAGTGGTTGGACATGCGTCTGAGGATTGCAGGGACAACCTGGTGCACACATCTGCTCACGGAGGATTGTGACATCCCAGCCACCACTCCACTTGTACGCTGGAATGATCCACTTGCAAGGAAATGAAGTGTTGCCAGTACCTTCACCAGTGGCTGCACTGCTTGTGAGCGGTGTGTCTTGCTGGTGATGTCACCCTGCAGGGTTGTGGTTAGTTCAAGTATTGCATCTGGGCTGAATCTGAAGAGGCGATACACCTCCTCATCACCCATGCCAAAGAGGCTCATGCGTGTGCGGTATATCCTCTCACGTGCCCGCCTCCTTCGTTCCGGGGGACCCAGTACTAGTGCTAGGACCACGATTGCCCCTGGCATGTTGGCACACAGAGGTGTTGTCCTTGCACGTGTGGTTGTTCAGCTTGCTAGTTTCGTCGGTAACGCTGCTGCTGGAGCTGCTCTCCTGCTGACCTGAGGCCGTCTGGAGTAAAGATAAAGCAGCTATTTGTAGAAATAACTTTGCGCCGGACGGACGAGATACGCGCGGCGCATGTAGCCGGCATATGGTGCTAATCCGTTCGCGAATCGGGAAATCTCCCTCATTTGCATATTTGCAGGGGAAATCAATAGGCACGACTGATGCGCCAAACGAAATTATGCGCTGACGAGACTCTGGCGTCGGAAAGTTAAGCCGATCGGAAATGGCCCGTTTTCTGTCGCATCTAGTTTGGTGGGTACGGTCACATAGAAACGACAGCGCATATTCACAGTTACGCGGCGCATATCGAATTACTCCAGCGCAAGTCTTGCTGAATCTGGCCCTATAACTTTTGCGCAAACCAATCAATAAACGCTTATTATGATTTTTTTTACGAAAAATATGTAGAAGAATACGTATCGGCCTAAACTGAGGAAAAGGAAAGTGTTTTTATATATTTTTGGGGGATATTTATTATAGCAAAAAGTAAAAAATATTGCATTTTTTTCAAAATTGACGCTCTATTTTTGTTTATAGCGCAAAAAATGAAAACCGCAGAGATGATCAAATACCACCAAAAGAAAGCTCTATTTGTGGGAAAAAAGGACACCAATTTTGTTTGGGAGCCACGTCGCACGACCGCGCAATTGTCAGTTAAAGCGACGCAGTGCCGAATCACAAAAAGTGCTCATTGGGCAGCAATATGGTCTGGGGCTGAAGTGGTTAACATTGGTATCATTTATTTCTTTATACTTCTTTAATGTGAACCTGTGATTTGTCCATAAAGGATGAAATTGCAAGTTCACTTTAACTCCCCTGCCGGTAAACCTGAGCGCGACTCGGGTTGGATTTTTCAGGTAAATAGCGATATCCACGAGTCGCGCTCGGGGTCAATATGCAGAGCCTGCAGCGCGTGCTGGCTTACCTTGGATCCAGGCGGGGTACTGTACTTACCTTGTCCCTGGATCCAGCGATGCATCCCCACTGTGTGAGCGAGTGGCGTCCTCCATTCGACTCACACAGTGCCCGCGCGCCACCGATCTCCGTTCCCTGCGACGTAACGGCGCACGGGGGGCGGAGACCGGCGGCAAATTCAAAAAAGTAAACAAACACGTTACATACAGAATACTGTAATCTTATAGATTACAGTACTGTATGTAAAAAGTACACCCCCCCTGTCCCTAGTGGTCTGCCCAGTGCCCTGCATGTTCTTTTACATAATAAAAACATTTTTTTTGTGCCTGCAAACTGTAGATTGTCCATAGCAACCAAAAGTGTCCCTTTATGTCAAAAGTGATTTTAGAGCAGCTAGAAAACAGCGATAATAAATGATAATCACTTGCAGAATTGAGCGATAGCGATTTGTGGGAAAATTCGTCATAAAAAAATAAAAGTAATGACAGCGACAATTCTGCAACTCAGCAAATTTCAATGATTTTGATTTGATTACATTAGTGAATAATTTTTATTATAATTACATTATTATTTGTTATAATTATTTATAGTTATTTATTATATTATAATTTTATGATTTTGTGTTTCAAACTTTATCATACCCGGGATGTCTACTAGACTCTGGTTTGGACAAATTTAAGCGAGTTATTCCTAAAAATTGCAGGCCTACAGTATAAAACGCAGAATTTCCATGCAAAATAATTGTACCGCTTTTGGTACGTAATTCCAGACAGAATCATACCGCCAGGGAGGTTAAAGACAGTCCAACCTATCTAGCATTTCTGCTACTTATAAACAACTAGGATTTTATAATTTATTTATTTTAGGGCTGGGGAAATTAAAGATTAATTCCTCGATTAATCTTTAATATTTTTAATCGATCAAAATTCTTGATGTCACCCGACAGCCTGGACAGTGAGACTTACCCTGCTGGATGCAAGCAAATTGCACCCATTGGATTGAGGTACCTCTGTATCTGTGGAGCAGGAGGATGCATCAGTCTCCATCAGAGGAAGGGGGCATAAATAACCATCGTTTTCCTGTCTTAAGCAGTTTTGTGCAGGGTAGAATTTTAGAAAAATCTCCATTTGTAGGGACACTACTGTATGTCCCCTTTCTTGAAAATACCAGCCCACTTGGCTAATTAAATGTCCCAGGACAAGGAATTGAGTCACAGTCCCAGAAAAGCTTGCTTAATATTACATCTGGCAGATTTTGCCCCTTTTGGCTCTGTGGATGTAGAAGTACTCACTCTGTTCCTGGAAATCCTGCTGCCTCAAAAGAGATTGATGTTCAGGAATCCTGCTGTTCAAGTCTTTCTTCACAAGCCAAGGTTTCGCCCAACCAAGACGTGGAATAGTAAAGATCCCTCTGTCCTTCTCCCTCCCTCACATCCCAGCCTGGAGGCAGAGCCCCCCCCTCAACCCTGGGTCTCCTTCCAGGCCACATGACACAGCTTCCTTACTCTATCTTCCACCCAATTCACCTGCTGGCCAGGCTCCAACATATTTAAGGGCTGATCTATGCACCCTGCCAGGCCTTCTGCCTGGGGATTGGCCAGATTCCCATAAATATGCAGATTAATACCCCCTGGCCTCCATCCACTATCTTCCAGAAACTTCTTTAAGTTTCTAGAACTAGGAGGAGGTTCCAGAGGCCTAATCTGTAGAGCCCCCCAGCCCGACCTACAGTAACCCGACCCAATTATCGACTCAGGCCTTGTACACACAGTTGGGAATCCGTCAGGAAAAAAAACATTGGTTTTCCTGTTGGGATTCCTGGCAAGCTTGTTTTGCAAAGCAGTGCATACAGAAGCCCATTCAAAAGAACTGCAGTTCTTTTGAATGGCAAGAACGAGCTAACGCATTGACTACGATGAGCCGGCGCTCATCACATTCGATGCCATAGCCGCCATCTTGCTACACCCCACACTAAACTTGTATGCTACCGTGCGTGCGTCAAACTCTTATCGAGCATGCGTGGGTTTACCTGGGACAGGTAAACATACAGACTACCGGTTTTCTTGGCAGGAAACACTATCCTGGGAATCCCAACGGTAACATAGAGAGCAGGGTCCTCCATTTTCCCATTGGGATTCTCAGCTGTTTTCCTAATGAGAAAACTGTTAGGGATCATACACATGGTAAGGATTCCCGGCCAAATGCTCTCCTGGCAGTTTTCCTGCCGGGAAAACAGGCTCGTGTATGAGGCTTCACACAACTACCATGAGTAACAAAAACAAATTTACTGTACATTTACCTAGGGCTTGGCTTAATTGTTAAATTGGAAAATCCAGTTGTTTGGCAAAGAGAAGTGAATGGGACTTGACTGGGACAATACACTCGTAAAAAAAAAAAATATGAAAATGGTGAACATTTAGCTGTAGAAAAGCAGCCTTTGACTAGTTTATTTTTCACCAGTTCATTGGACATGCCTGATCTAAAGGCATATTAAAGTCTGGTTGGTGGGACAATTAGGGCCCCTGTTCCCGTTTAATGTGGTCCACCCTGGTAATTTGGATATATATATCTTTTGTGGTCCACAAGGCTACAAAAGATATGTACTGTATTTATCGGCGCTGCCTCAGAGAAAACAGGGAGGGGGCGAGTGTCATCAGATTACTAGTGTTGAGCAGAATATGCCATATTCGATTTCGCGATATATCTCGAATATATAGTCGAATATTCGAGATATATTCGCTAAATACGAATATTCGTGATATTTTTTGGAAATGAAATTATTGCGAATGCGAATGCGAATTGCGATTGCGAATGCGAAATTTCGAGAAATGCGGAATGGAGCACTCTGATTGGCTCAGAATATTCGTGATATTTTACAATACAAAATAATTGCGAATATTCGAGAAATGCGGAAGGAGCACTCTGATTGGCTCAGAATATTCGTGATATATTACAATACACAATAATTGCGAATATTCGAGAAATGCGGAAGGAGCACTCTGATTGGCTCAGAATATTCGTGATATATTACAATATAAAATAATTGCGAATATTCGAGAAATGCGGAATGGAGCACTCTGATTGGCTCAGAATATTCGTGATATATTACAATATAAAATAATTGCGAATATTCGAGAAATGCGGAATGGAGCACTCTGATTGGCTCAGAATATTCGTGATATATTACAATACAAAATAATTGCGAAATTTCGAGAAATGCGGAATGGAGCACTCTGATTGGCTCAGAATATTCGTGATATATTACAATATAAAATAATCGCGCAATATCGCTATTGCCGAATAATCGCATTGCGATTTTTCGGCAATATAAAATGAGCGCTGCAGCTACTCGGCCCAAGGTCTCTAATCATACCAGCAATGCTTTTAGACGTCGATAGGGATCTCTAGGATGTGATCTGTTCTAAAAAAAAAATTGAAAACATTTGAATATTCGAAATAGCGAATATTCGCCGCGATATTCGTGTTATTCGCGAATACTCGAATATGCAATATTCGTAGCGAATATTCGCAATGCGAATATTCGTGAGCAACACTACAGATTACATACAGGAGAATCCTCTGTTTACTCTGAGGCATCTGTATTAAAGAGGCTGCTGTGTAAACAGGAGATTCTCCTGTATGTAATCTGTTGGCACTCGTCCCGCCGCTCTCCCTGCCCCCTCCGATCCTGCAGATGGGTATCAATCAGGCTGCACTGATGACAATGGAGAGGCTGCATTAATGGCAATGGAGAGGCTGCATTAGTGGGAATGGTAAGGCTGCATTCGTGGTAATGTAGAGGCTGCAATAATGGCAATGGTGAGGCTGCAGATGGGCACTGATTAGAACCTGATTTTCAGTTTATTTAAGAACCTGATTTTTTTAAGGTAGTTTTCCTTTAGGGCTCTTTCACACGTCCGTTCAGTTCGTCCGTTTTTTTTGGACGTCCGTTAATGGACCTCAATGCTTCCCTATGGGTTAGCGTCCGTTAGCGGATGAGCTTCCGCTAAACGTCCGTTAACATCCGTCTGCGGTAAGCTCCGTTCTTTTGGACGGAAGAAAACCCTATTTTTCTTCCATCAAAAAAAACGGAACTGACGAAAAACTGATGAAAAACTGATGAAAAACGGATCAACTGAAGGGGAAAAAAATGATCTTAAAAACTGAACGGACGTGTGAAAGAGCCCTTAATCTTTTACCTATATCTAGAGAAGCAGTTATGGCTCAATGTCAACTATTTTATGGCTTATCATTATATATTTTTATTATTCATCAGAATTTTTCCTTCTTGCCTCTACTGGTTGTTGCCGTGACGCACGGTGAGGGATTTAGGCTGCATCATCAGCTCTCGCCCCCGACAGTGTTGGGTGCGGTCTGATAGTCGGGCTCTAATTGTGGGACACAGTATGCCAGCGTTCTTTTCCTTTTCCAAAACAAATAAATAAAAAACACTGAGGTTTTCGGTGAGTACATCGCATATACATGCATGCATTTTTTAATCACTGTTTTGCCAATATGTAAATAAAAATATATTTCTTATTTAATTTTTATGTATATGTCTTTTGATATCTAGAAGCTCCTGAAGAAGCAACGCCAATATAGTCGCGAAACATGTAGAGCAGCTCTTATATCGCCTAAGAACCAACCAAGGGTCCTCATCTGAAACCATCTCTCTACCCAGCGCATATACTGTTTGAATTTCATATAGCCCTGTGGCTAATAAGTGAATGTTTCTCAGAGTGACCTATGCGGTTCTTATTATTTATATGTCTCTTCTTTTTTTCTAATGCATAGTACAGTGCAAATGTCGTGTTGTAATTGTTGTGTCTTTTTCTATTAAATACATATTTTTTTAAATTCTGTGCCTATAAAGTCCAAATTTTTCCCAGTTAGAGGCATGTTTTCATGCCCCTTTCAAAAAATCCACACTTTTTAGGAGGTTTGTTTGGCAGGGTAAAGCTCCAAAAGTGATTTTTTCTGTACTAACTAGACATACGAATAAAGGAGGGGGTGAGTTGTCTGTTCTACCTATGTTATTATTATAATGCAGTCCTATTGGTACAACTGCATGCTTGGTTTGAGGAGTTTCCTAATTGTGTATGGGTGCATATAGCATTATTCAATAACAGGGATCTTCCGTCAGTGTTACTAATTAGATCTAAAGGAATTCACATATTCTGCCTCAAGGTGCCTTCAATTCAGGGATGCTTACATGTATAGGAATCACTGCTACTAAAATCGGGTACCTCATTCCAAACTGATCTCTCTTGATACTCCTCTAATACCCTGTACACACGGACTGATGGACCGTTTTCATCGGACGAACCGATCATGTGTACAGGACATAACACTGTATAAGTATTTAATACCTTCCTTCTAAGTCAACTCCTGGTCTTGTCAGGATTGTATATACTTTGTATGTTAAAGATCTCCACTTTGGTTCACTACGTGATGATTTTTTCCCCATGCTGCAGTTTTGTTATTGTGAAAAATAACTACAGCACTCATATTTGCTGCCTGATGGGGAGTATGCTACCCAGGGGCGGACTGACAAATCATGGGGCCCCCGGGCAATAGAAGATTATGGGGCCCCTGGGCGTACAGATGGCCGCCACGCCAGGAGGCAGTGCAGAGGCGGGGCAGACAAAATCTTGGGATTTTCACATCAAAAGCATGTCAGTTTCGGACATATCAAGGACAGATGTAAAAAAACATAGAATTTTACATACTGTCCCTGGTTTTACTGAGCCTGGCATCCCTGATGGGGCCCCCTAGTGGCATGGGGCCCCCGGGCAGTGCCCCAGTGACTCAATGGTCAGTCTGCTATCTTGAATGCCTTTAAAATAACTTGCTGTGTACAATACTGGGATACTCACATTAACTACTTCAGCCCCGAATGATTTTACCCTCTTCCTGACTAGAGTACTTTTTACAATTTGGCACTGCGTTGCTTTAACTGACAATGCTGTACCTGTATTTTTTCCCACAAATAGGGCTTTCTTTTGATGCCATTTGATTACCCCTGAGGCTTTTATTCTTTGCACTATAAACAAAAAAAAAGCAGCAATTTTGAAATATATATATAATAAATATCCCCAAAAATGTTTTAAAAAAACAAAACAATTTCTTCATCATTTTAGGCCAATATATATATTCTTCTACTTATTTGTGTGCTGGAGAGTTTCATTGTCCCTGTGAGTAACTGTGACATGTTTGTAACTGTATAAGAACCAGCTAAGTTTACCATTAAATCATTCATACATTTAAAACCAGAAAGAACAGAGCATATGCCTCGTCTCTCTGAGGGCATTCTTATGGATCGGGTCCTGTCGGCTGGATTGTCAGATAAGCTGTCATGGTTGGGGCGATGGAATGGATATTGTAAACAGTGGTGACCGTAACAAATCGCAATAAGTGTGATTGATTGGTTTGCACAAACATTTTTATTTTTATTACTAGTAATGGCTGTGATCTG
The DNA here is from genome assembly GCA_029574335.1 of Rana kukunoris. Classification (NCBI taxonomy): domain Eukaryota; kingdom Metazoa; phylum Chordata; class Amphibia; order Anura; family Ranidae; genus Rana; species Rana kukunoris. The sequence goes on along the minus strand of CM056050.1, from coordinate 377,384,984 downwards.
CGATTTTTAGCAGTACTACGACATTGCGACAGAGAGATCGGACACCCTTGACACTTTTTTGGGACCATTAACATTTATACAGCGATCAGTGCTATAAAAATGCACTGTTTATTGTATAAATGTCACTGACAGGGAAGGGGTTAACACTAGCGGGCGATCAAGGGGTTAGTTGTGTGTTCCCTGTGCATGCTCTATCTGCTCTAACTGTATGGGGATAGGATTGACTAGGAGAGGAGACATATCATTTTTCTTACTTAGTAGGAACAAGCAATATGTCTCCTCTTCCCAGACAGCACAGGGATTTGTGTGTTTACATACACAAATCCCCATGCTAGAGTTCCTGCACGCGATCGTGCATGGTCGGACGCGATCATTCCCGCTGGCCATTTGCATCGGGTCTCCCACCATGTGGTGGCGCGCCCTCTGGTGGCCAATTAGGGGAAGGACGTACACATACAGGATTTCACCCAAGGGAGCTATTCTGCCGCAGTAAATTTGGGGATCCGTTCTGCAGCAGTGGACTGTCCTCTCTCAGATAAAAGGGGTCTCAGTGGGGGAGTCGCTGCAAGATCACTTTTATCGGGGGTGAGAGCGGAGCCCCAATCCCGCCGCGCTCCCGTCATCTCTGCCACTTACCAGAGCTGTCAGTAGCGGCATAGACGATTGGTTCTTCTCCCCCCATTGTCTGGATGCCGCGTGAGGGAAAATGGCCCCCACTCAGCTCCATAGCAATGCTCTTAAAGGGATTTTTTTTTTTCAAATGACATTTAAATTATTTCTTTTTTATTGCATTTTAGTGTAAATATGAGATCTGAGATGTTTTTGACCCCAGATCTCATATTTAACCTCCCTGGAGGTATGATTATGTCTGGAATTTTGTACCAAAAGCGGTACAATTATTTTGCATGGAAATTTGGCGTTTTATACTGTAGGCCTGCAATTCTTAGGAATAACTCACTTAAATCTGTCCAAACAAGAGTCTAGTAGACATCCCGGGTATGATAAAGTTTAAAACACAAAATCACAGGAAAGGGAGATCAGCAGCACACAGGCACTGTGTGAGTCGAGCGAGGACCCCGCTCGATCACATTTGGCTGCCATTGACTATCAAGAAAACTTAAATTAAAGGGGTTGCAAAGCTTTGTGTTTTCTCACCTTAATGCATCCTATGCATTAAGGTGAAAAAACACCTTGCAGTCACCGCCCCCCGAGCCCCCATTTTACTTACCTGAGACCCAATCTCCTTGGGTGCGATCCTGCGTTGCTTTCACCAATCTCTAGTCGGCTCTTCATTGGATGATTGATAGCAGCGCAGCCATTGGCTCCCGCGGCTGTCAATCAAATCAATGACTCAACGCGCTGGGGCACAGCTATGGTCGCTGACTTATCACACGGGAGAGCGCCAGCAAGCTAACTCCCTTGGGAGAGCACTGCCCAAAGGGGGGTCAGCTCTTGTGGGGAGGAGGGGAGACAGCCACTGAGGGACCCCAGAAGAAGAGGATCGAGGCCACTCTGTGCAAAACGAATTTCACAATGGAGGTAAGTATAACATATTTGTTATTTAAAAAAAAAAGAACCCATACCCTTTAAGTCATTGTTTGTTTATTTTCAGGCTGATTAATCTAAAGAACACTTGCATGTGCTTCCAGTGTCAATTAATCTATTGTATTTTTCGTTATATTTCACAGCATGTGATTTCTTGTTGAGATTGTTCTTTGTAGGTAAAGAATTAAATAAAGAAATAGGCAAAGCAAGGAATGGCAGTGACGGTCTCAGTACATGAGCAGAGCGTAGGACTCATTTATATTCCGATATGTATTTTTATCCTTGTTGTAACTAGAATTTTAACCACTACAGATCCGCGCTATTGACAAAAGACGTCAACAGCGCGGACCTGAGGCACCGGGGTCACGTCTTTGGACATCAATGTTTTTGTAATTGTCTGCGCACGCCACTGGGTGGCGCGCAGCGGGGAAAAACAGTGCCGTTGCATCGCCGAGGATTCGATGCGTGTACCCGGCGGCCGCGGTGTCCGTCAGGCACACGCAATCGGCGGTGACATAGCAGGGACGTGGAGCTGTGTGTGTAAACACACAGCTCCACGTCCTGTCAGGGAAAGAGGAGACCGATATGTGTCTCTTGTACATAGGGACACAGCATCGGTCACCTCCCCCAGTCACCCCCCTCCCCCCACACAGTTAGAACACACCCAGGATATACATTTAACCCCTTCCTCACCCCCTAGTGTTAACCCCTTCAATGCCAGTCACATTTATACAGTAATTAGTGCATATTTAGAGCACTGGTCGCTGTATAAATGTGAATAGCGCCAAAAATGTGTCAAAAGTGTCCGATGTGACCGCCTTAACTGAGAAAAAAAAATGTTTTTTTTTTTTTAAAAATTGGGATATTTATTATAGCAACAAGTAAAAAATATATATATATTTTTAAATTGTCGGTCTTTTTTTGTTTATCACGCAAATACCACCAAAAGAAAGCTCTATTTGTGGGGAAAAAAGGACGCCAATTTTGTTTGGGAGCCACGTCGCACGACCGCGCAAATGTCAGTTAAAGTGACGCAGTGACGGAAGCTGAAATTTCGCCTGGGCACGAAGGGGGTTTATGTGCCCAGTAAGCAAGTGGTTAATGAACTTTTGTGCTTTGTAACTGGATGTTGCGCAATGAGGTTTGTTTCCTCTTCTCCTCCTTATATGGCTTAAAGAACTGTAAAGATTTGTCTTTTATTTTCTAAATTGGTTCCTTTAAGCTAGTGCATTGTTGGTTCACTTACTTTTTCCTTCGATTTCCCTTCTAAATATTTTTTTTTCTTTGTTTGAATTTCACACTTCCTGTTTCTTCTCAGTAAGATTTCCACTATCATCCGAGTGGTGGAAAGTCATTTAGAACAGCTTACTGAACAGCTTATTGAGGAGGAACAGGAAGTGAAAAATTCAGATAAAGAAAACAAAGAAGAAAAGAAAACGTTTAGAAGGGAAATTGAAGGAAAAGGTAAGTGAACCAACAATGCACTAGCTTAAAGGAACCTATTTAGAAAATGAAAAACAAACCTTTACAACCCCTTTAATTGGATCTGGAACCTGTGGGAAATTGAAAGCTACGTATTGTTGTTCCCTATAACAGATGAAAAGCTGAGCTGAATTTACCTGGAGTGAGGGGTTATAACTCATTTATGCACCTGTTGGCCTTGAAAGGTCAGGATATCTGCTTGGTAAGTTGGTAAGAGGATATCATACATAATTTACCTTCTGGGGAACATGAGGTCTAATGTTCACAGCTGATTTGGAAAGAGATCACAAATTTTCTTTCACTACAAGGACCCTTATATATATATATTCACTTTTTTGGTGTTTTGGATTTTCTTCTCAATTATTATTATTATTTTTGTGGATTATTTATATGAACTTATTATATATAGTGTGACAGGAAGTCAGGTAAATCTGTGTGTGTTGTCACAGACGGAAGATACTTTTCTGCCTTGTTTAGACAATACACCAATTACTATTGGGCGTCGGCTGCAGAGATGGCCAGAGAGGTTTGGGACGTGGGAAGGCTTCACCTGTTCAGAATGAAGCAATTAAAGCCCCTATAAATATAGCCTAAGGATGACGACTAATTGCTGCATCCTGAGGCTTTGGGGAGTTAAGGAGCAGTCACAAACTCTACTGAAGAGGTGAGGTGCTGATTGATATTTCTGTGTGATAAATATCAAAGAGACTTTTTGTTTTCTGCTGTAGGACCAGCAGTGTCTGCCCAGCAATAGGCTGTGCCAGACTCCATAGGTAGGTTCCTGTGTTGGGAAGGTAGACCCCCAAGTGGCAAGGGTTTATGTTTTGTTTTGTTTATGCTGTTTTGATGCTCGCATGTGTATCCAGCAATATGGAAAAATAAACCATACCATTTGTTTTCAATCATCTTCAACTGCCTTTTTGTACAGTTCATCGTGTAGTAAACTCATCCAGGGGGTCACACACACCCGCTACCGAGCTAATCCCTCACAATAGATATTTGTTTATTTATATTAAATGTATGACAGTGCAACATTTTGTTTATTTATCTGTTTATCGTGTGTAGATAGACATGGGTGCAGCTGTTGATTCATATTCACAAAATTACTGAGTGCAGTTTTTTTTTTTTTTACACATCAATAAAAACTATTTGAAAAGAAAATGCCCATTAGGCCGCTTAAACATGATCAAATCTATCTGCTGGAAACGGTCGGCCCGACCGTCCCAGCAGACAGATTTGATCGTGTGTACGGGCGAGCAGACGGATTTGGCCAAATTCAGTCCGACGGTTTGAACAAATCTATTTGCTCGTGTGTACGGGGCCTTACTGTTTTTTAACATTTGGCTGCCATTGACTTCAATGGAGTTTAGCTTTGGCACCTGAATTGTAGTCATGTTTTGCGAACCCATCTCCACCAAACCGTAATTTCAACAAACCATAACAAGAACATTTAAATTAAGCCACTATTTAGTTTCCGGCTGATTAAACTAAAGAACGCTTGCATGTGCTTCCAGTGTCAATGAATCTATTGTATTTTTCTTTTTTTTTTTTAAGAGCATTGAATTGTGCATTGTTGTTTACTTAGATATCAATTTGTTTCCAGTGGTTTGTACACAATTATAATCTTGGCTCATTTGAAAAAATATATATATCAGACTCTCTTAGTCAACACAAAGCTTTATTTTATTTTACACAAAACAGTAGCTTTATTAATTTCTTGAACTTGATCCATGGTGTTAGTCAACGCAAAGGTTCAGTGGATGAATTCCATATTTTAACTGTGTTTTCCAAGAAAAATACCTTTGAGGCTGAGTTTTATTTTTCCAACCCAAGGAATGACCTTGTGTCATCACGTTCCTGCATAGTGATCATGTGTTTCTCTTTTCTGCAGATAAATGAAAACTATTTTCATTATTTCTGAAGTGGGAAATTGTAATTTCACTCACAATTCTTAACATTTCTGTTGTATTGCTTAGTTTGCCAATATGCAGGGTATCTTGGAAAGAGTTATAATGTGCGACAAGGTCACTGTGCAATTAAGTATATTTGGGATATATAGAAAGCTTTTCCTTTTAAAATGTTATTGGTGTGTAATCTGCGGTGAAAAATTTGATTTTTTGTTGTTTATATATATATATATATATATACATATATATATATATATATATTACACAGAAAGTCTAAATACTGCTCAAAAAAATTAAAGGAACACTTCTTTTAACCACTTCCTTACTGGGCACGTATACCCCTTCCTGACCAGGTGAAATTTCAGCTTCTGGCACTGCATCGCTTTAACTGACAATTGCGCGGTCGTGCGACGTGGCTCCCAAACAAAATTGGCATCCTTTTTCCCCCACAAATAGAGCTTTCTTTTGGTGGTATTTGATCATCTCTGCGGTTTTTATTTTTTTGTGCTATAAACAGAAGAAGAGCGACAATTTTAAAAAAGAGTCAACATTTTTTACTTGTTACTATAATAAATAGCCCATTTCTTTAAAAAAAAAAAAGATATATTTTTTCTCAGTTTAGGCCGATACGTATTATTCTACATATTTTGGTAAAAAAAATAAAAATCGCAATAAGCGACTGGTTTGCGCAAAATTTATAGCGCTTACAAAATAGGGGACAGAATTATTATTATTTTTATTATTATTATTTATTTTTTACTAGAAATGGCGGCGATCTGCGATTTTTATTGTAAATACGACGTTATGGCGGACACATCGGACACTTTTGACACATTTTTGGCGCCATTCACATTTATACTGCAATCAGTGCTATAAAAATGCACCGATTACTGTATAAATGTGACTGGCAGTGAAGGGGTTAACACTAGGGGGTAAGGAAGGGGTTAATGTGTACCCTGCATTATGTTCTAACTGTGGGGGGAGGGGGGTGACTGGGGGAGGTGACCGATGCTGTTTCCCTATGTACAAGGGACACAGATCGGTCTCCTCTCTCCCCTGACAGGACGTGGATCTCTGCGTCTTGTCCCTGTAAACGCTGATTGCGAGTGTCTGGCGGACATCGCGGCCGCCAGGCATGCGCGCCCTCTAGTGGCCTGGAAGAGCGCAGGACACATATAAATGCGTCCTGTTAGAGATTTAGAACCACCCCGATGCCGCATATATTCGTACGGCCGTCGGGAAGTGGTTAATCAGAGTATAGCATTGTGTCGATTAAACTCCTGGGATATTAATCTGGTCAGTTAGGTGGGGGGGGGGGGTTGTTCATCAGTTTCAGCTGATTTGGTGTTAATTAAATTAATAACAGGCGCTGTAGACAGTCAACAATGAAACTACCCACAAAACAGGGATGATGAAGGCCACTGAATTTTTTTCCCCAGGTTTTGCATTTGGCTAAGGTCAGTGTCACTAGTGGTAGCATGGGGCGATACCTGGACCCTATAGAGGTTTCATAGGCAGTCCAACACCTCCAGGATGGCACATCAATATACGCCATTGCCAGAAGGTTTGCTGTGTCTCCCAGCACAGTTTTAAGAGCATGGAGGAGATTCCAGGATATAGGCAAGTTACTGTAGGAGAACTAGATAGGGCAGTAGAAGGTCCTTAACTCATCAGCAGGACCAGTATTTGTGCAAGGAAGAACAGGATGAGCACTGCCAGAGCCCTACAAAATCACCTTCAGGAGGCCACTAGTGTGAATATCTCTGACCAAACAATCAGAAACAGACTTCATGAGAGTGGCCTGAAGACCCGACATTCTTTAGTGGGCCCTGTGCTCACTGCCAGGCACTGTGGAGCTTGATTGGCATTTGCCATTAAACACCAGAATTAGCAGGTCTGCCACTGGCACCCTGTGCTTTTCACAAATGCGGGCAGGTTCACTCTGAACACATGTGACAGATATGAAAGGGTCTGGAGAACGTTATGCTGCCTGATCAGTTTGGTTGCAGGTCAGTGATGGTCTGGAGAGGCATAACCATGGAGGGAAGCGCAGACCTCTACAGGCTAGACCAGTGATGGCGAACCTATGGCATGGGTGCCACAGCTGGCACTCCAGGCCCTCTCGGCCGGCACGCCAGGGGATTCCCCCAGCCAGGCAGTCAATTGCACCGACTCGACAGGACACCGGCTCCCTTCTTTGCATAGGTGCCAGTGATGTCGGCAGGAGGATGGGCAGCCAGTCATCATGTGCGCTGTTTGGGGGGGGGGTGTAAAATTCTTCCTTCACTGTCCCGTCTCTGTTCGGCAGCTTATTGCCTCCCCTAATCCCTACACCTCTGGTAAGGCATGCGGGCATTCCTTTCTGCAGGCATGATATTCCAGCTCTCCCTGCTCCAGGACCACTTTCGTTCAGTCTGTCCTTCTAGTGCAGCCTGTGAAAAAGCGGAGGGGTGCTCTGAGCAAATCATCCATGGCCATGAGGAGAGGTGCAATGACTTGTATCTGACTTCCCAGGGGCGGGGATATCGAGGAGGTAGGTGAGTGCATGTGTCAGGTAGGTGAGTTTAATGGTCAGGTAGGTGAGTTTAATGGTCAGGTAGGTGAGTTTAATGGTCAGATAGGTGAGTTTAATGGTCAGGTAGGTCAGTGCATGTATCAGGTAGGTCAGTGTATGTTGCACAGTGCATTCTGAGCACAGTGCATTCCTGAACCCTGCATTCTGAGCGAATCTGGCAGAATCGTACATTTTTGGTCCCTTGGGGCTCATTCAGAGGGATGATCAGTCCCATCCTCTGTACAGAGCCGCTGGTAGGTTTAATTCTGCGTCACGGTTTGGGCACTCGTGCTCAAAAAGGTCCGCCATCACTGGGCTAGACAATGGCACCCTGACTGAGTTGAGTTGAGTTGAGGTGCACTTTCTATAGCGTGGTCAATTACCCCGGAGGATCCCGACACGCTGGCGACGTCCCTGGGTGAACCCAGTGACAAGTGGACAACAAGATGGTAGGACTGATGTTCCCGCTCGGATGTTACATTCAGGCCAACTGACGCCTTAAGCCGGGTAGGCTTGATGGAATAGCCAGGTTTTTAAACTCCGGCGAAAGGCCGCCAGTGATGCCGCCTCCTGGATGTCCTCCGGGAGGGAGTTCCACAGCATGGCACCCTGGTGGGAGAAGGATCTGCCACCCCGACGAGTCTTCTTAGGCACCGGTATGCTTAGGAGGCATTTCCTGCTAGATCGCAGAGTTCTTCCCGGGGCTCTCTTGAGGAACCTTCTCCGCAGGTAGCCAGGGGCTGTGCCTTTCAAGATCTTATACATAAGGCAGCCGGCTTTGAACAGAGAACGTTGAACAACGGGCAGCCAATGCAAGGCTTTCCGGGCAGGGGTGATATGTTCCCTCAAGGGGACACCCGTGAGTAACCATGCCGCTGCGTTCTGAACAAGCTGCAACCTGCGGGTGGATTTCCTTGGAAATCCTAGATAAAGAGAATTACAGTAGTCTAGGCGACTACCGATCGTGGCGCAGACCACGGTCTTTTTATCTGGTGGCTCCAGGTACTTAAAAAGCACCCGAAGTAGCTTGAGCTGCCAGTGGCATGAGCTGACAACCCTGCTTATCTGTGGTTCCAGAGTCAATCTGGAGTCCAGGATGAAACCCAAGTCCCGCACCTGGGTACCAACCACCGGTGGGGCGCCAAAAGAGGCGGGCCATGGGGGGAGGTTAGGTGGACAGGACGAGTCGCTGAAGATGATACCCTCAGTCTTGTCTCCATTCAGTTTTAAAGAATTGGAGGCCATCCATGTGTTGACATCCTCCAGACAGGAAGCTAGTATGAGACTGGGAGTCTGGTTCCTGGGCAACCTCAGATAAATCTGGGTGTCGTCTGCATACACTTGATACTGGACTTTAAGGGTCTGGATGACATCAGTTAGTGGCTTCATATAGATGTTAAAGAGTAGGGGCGACAAGGACGAGCCCCGAGGCACCCCACAAACCAGGGCTGAGTTAGTGGAATAATGAGGGCCAAGACTGCCATTAGGTATTGGGATGAACCCATTGTCAGACCCTACACTGGTACAGTGGGATGAGCTTTGTGTTAGAGTCAAACTCATGTTCGACTCGAACATTGTCTGTTCGACCGTTCGCCAAATTTAGAACAATATGGGCTGTTCACGCCAAATTCGAGTAGCGCTTTACGGCTCCTAATTTACTGCATCATCGCAGTGCATTGCTGGCTGATGATTGGCCAGGCATGCACTATGACCCACTCAGACTGCCTGAGGAAGGGACACGAATGTCCCGAACGCGCGCACCCGCCCGTGCCTGGAAGTGACGTCACTCCTGCATCTACACCGGGAAACAGGTTCCTTGCCCTTTGGTTCCAGGGGACCTAGTCCCACGTCGGCTTTGCCGCCAGCAGCCAGGAGGACCTTGACAACCCAGCGCGATAGATGATCACAACCCGCGGATGAAAACCTTAATTCCTTTATGCTTGACTCTACGCCTGCTTTGTGAGTAGGTTTTTTAGACTGTCACATTTATTAAATTTCATTGCTGCTACGCTTAGAAGGCGCCGCTTTTGTGTTTTTCTTGTCTTATCACAGATTGCTTCATCTGTCAGCTGGCCGCCATCAAGTGAAAGTGTGTGTTTTTTGGTTACCATGCTCATGGACTACTTGTACAGACTTTAGTATATCCATTTTCTACTTGTTTTTTAACACTTAACTATCTGCCCTTTTGTAATATATCTGCTTATAGGTTTGATTTTGGGAGTGCGCTCAATTATCGGTTTTTCTTTACTATGACCCACATGCTTGGCCAATCATAGCGCCGCCAGTACAGAGAGGCATACTTGGCCAAAGGAAGGGTGCCTTTGGCCAATCATGGCTCAGGGGAGTAGGTACATGCCCCACACTATATAAGGCCACCTGCATGTCGTGTGTTGCGGAGAGAGTCTGAGAGAGAAAGAGATAGAGAGAGTCAGAGTGTCATTTAATTTCAGTTAGATAGAGCAGACAGGCGATTAAATTAGCTTTAGTCAGTATATTTAGTATATAAATATATATATATATATATATATATAAATATATATATATATATATACTATATATATATACATCCTAAGAGTTCTGTGTAGATGTGTGTGTGTATATATCTATAGCCATGGCCGAAATTGTTGGCACCCCAGACATATTTCTAGAAAATCAAGCATTTCTCACAGAAAATCATTGCAGTAATACATGTTTTGCTATACACATGTTTATTCCCTTTGTGTATACTGGAACAAAACAAAAAAAAAAAAAGGGATGAAAAAAAGCAAATTGGACAAAATGTCACACAAAACTCCAAAAATGGGCTGGTCAAAATTCTTAGTACCCTTTCAAAACTGTGGATAAATAACATTGTTTTAAGCATGTGATGCTCCTTTAAACTCACCTGGGGCAAGTAACAGGTGTGGGAAATATAAAAATCACACGTGAAAGCAGATAAAAAGGAGAGAAGTTCACTTAGTCTTAGCATTGTGCGTCTGTGCATGCCACACTAAGCATGGATAACAGAAAGAGGAAAAGAGAACTGTGTGAGGACTTGAGAACCAAAAATGTGGAAAAATATAAACAATCCTAAGGTTATAAGTCCATCTCCAGAGATCTAGATTTGCCTTTGTCCACAGTGCGCAGCATTATCAAGAAGTTTGCAACCCATGGCACTGTAGCTAATCTCTCTGGGCGTGGACGGAAGAGAAAAATTAATGAAAGGTTGCAATGCAGGATAGTCGGATGGTGAATAAGCCGCCCCAAACAAGTTTCAAAGAAATTCAAGCTGTCCTGCAGGCTCAGGGAGCATCAGTGTCAGCGCAAACTATCAATCGACATTTAAATGCAATGAAACGCTATGGCAGGAGACCCAGGAGGACCCCACTGCTGACACAGACATAAAAAAGCAAGACTACAGTTTGCCAAAATGTACTTGAGTATGCCAAAATCCTTCTGGGAAAACGTCTTGTAGACGGATGAGACCGGGATAGAGCTTTTGGTAAAGCACATGATTCTACTGTTTACCGAAAATGGAATGAGGCCTACAAAGAAAAGAACACAGTACCTACAGTGAAATATGGTGGAGGTTCAATGATGTTTTGAGGTTGTTTTGCTGCCTCTAGCACTGGGTGCCTTGAATGTGTGATTTTGGGTCGCACTGTAGAGCCCAGTGTCAGAAAGCTGGGTTTGCGTCCGAGATCTTGGGTCTTCCAGCAGGACAATGACCCTAAACATACAACAAAAAGCACCCAAAAATGGATGGCAGCAAAGTGCTGGAGAGTTCTAAAGTGGCCAGCAATGAGTCCAGATCTAAATCCCCCTAAATACAAGTGGAGAGATCTTAAAATTGCTGTTAGGAAAAGGCACCCTTCCAATAAGAGAGACCTGGAGCAGTTTGCAAAGGAAGAGTGGTCCAAAATTCTGGGGGAGAGGTGTGCAACCAAATATTAAGTTAAGGGTGCCAAGAATTTTGACCAGCCCATTTTTGGAGTTTTGTATGACATAATGTCCAATTTTCCTCCCTTTATTTGTTTTGTTCCAATACACACAAAGGGAATAAAGATGTGTATAGCAAAGCATGTGTTATTGCAATACTTTTCCTTGAGAAATACTTGATTTTCTGGAAAAAAATCTGGGGTGCCAACAATTTCGGCCATGACTATATATAGATAGATATATATCTATCTGTATAGATATATATATATAGATATCTATCTATATATATATAGAGAGATATATCTCTATATATATATCTATCTATATATCTATAGATATATAGATAGATATATATACAGTATATATATATATATATATATATCTATATGTCTATAGATACATATATACACACTGTATTCAGTTTAGCTAGATCTCACTTCAGAGTGTTCCTCTTATACTTACTGCAGTATATTAAGTCAGTGTAGTGTAGTCTGGCCACAGTGTGCAGGTAAAGCTCAGCTCACTGCACACTATTGCTTTTCTATTACTGATAATACAAGCAGTTGGTTGAGCTAACCTGCAGTATAGTAAGTCAGTGTACTGTATACTGGCCACAGTGTGCAGGTAAAACTGACTGCATAATACAAGCAGGGGCGAACTGACCATTGAGTCACTCGGGCACTGTCTGAGGGCCCCATGCCACGAGGGGGCCCCACCAGGGTTGCCAGGCTCAGTAAAACCAGGGACAGTATGTAAAAATCTGTGTTTTTTTTACATCTGTCCCTGATATGTCCAAACCTGACATGCTTTTGATGTAAAAATCCAGAGATTTTAGCTGCCCCGCCCCTGCACTGCCTCCTGGCGTGGTGGCCATCTGTAAGCCCGGGGGCCCCATAATCTTCTATTGCCCGGGGGCCCCATGAGTTGTCAGTCTGCCCCTGAATACAAGCAATTGATTAAGCTATCCTTCAGTTTCTTAAGTCAGTGTAGTGCAGGGCTGGACTGGTAATAAAAACCAGCCGTAGAAAAAAAATTCATACCAGCCCCACAGCATTATTATACAAGCATAACAGCATAGCGTCATTATTTTCTTGTTCATGAAAGGGAAAACCATACATTTTAAAGCACATTTGAAGAGTGTATTATATACAGATAAGACAGATATAAAAAGCACATAGGACTTTACGCAAATTCCAGGTAAAAGCGGTCAATCATCAAGGGGGACCCCAGGAACTCAGAAAGTGGGGGGGGGGGACCACCTTCCGCAGAAAGAATACGGTAAGGGTAGTGGGTTACTGATTTAAGGGGGAAACCTTTATATCAGTGTCCCCTTACATTATCGTATTCACTTCCCCCTTACATCAGTGATTCCCCCCTCAGCCTGGCCTAGCGGTGCTGTCACTGACCTCCTCTCAGGTGCACAATGCAGGGCTCAGTCAGTCGTCTCCAGCTTGGTGGCTCTAGTTTTATCGTACAGTGTCCTCTTCACAGTCCACAGACATCTGACTTCTCCCATGACCCCCATCCCGGCGGTGCTCCCATTCTTGACTCCTCTCCAGACTCCCTCAGAGACTGCAGACATGATACAGGAGATGTTCAGAGGCTGCAGACATGATACAAGAGCTCAATGCAGCCTCATCAGTGCCCATCAAATTCAGCCTCATTATTGCCCATCAAATGCAGCCTCACTTTGCCCATCAAATGCAGCCTCACTGTGCCCATCAAATGCAGCCTCACTCTGCCCATCAAATGCAGTATCACTGTGCCCATCATTGCAGCCCCTCCTGTCCTGGTCTAAAGTCCCTGTCTGTGGGAAGGTGTGTTGTTGATGCTCGGTACGGTACCTTCCATGCCAGCAGAATATCCATGATCGCCATCAGCAGGCAGGGTCTTTTCTCATTTTGGATGGGAACAGTGCTCGTTCCAGAGGATCTGTTTGTTGTGAGATGGAGTGGTCCCCGGCCACCTGCACCTTCAGCCATCCTAATTTTCTGCCCCCAGTCAGCCTGTCATCTGAGCACATGGGTGGGGGCAAAGAGCAGGGGGGAGTGGAGATCACAGGGGTGGGGAGCGGAGAGCAATGGGGGCTTGAGAGCACTGGGGGGAGCCAAAAAGAACAGGGGTGGAGAGCACTGGAGGCTGAGGGGGGCTGGAGAGCACTAAGGGGGATCTTGAGAGCACTGGGGGGCTGAAAGAACAGGGCTGGAGAGCACGGGGGCTGGAGAGCACTGGGGGTACAAAGAGCAGGGGGGAGTGGTGAGCAATGGGGGGAGCTTGAGAGCACCAGTGGGGGCCAGAAAAAACAGGGGTGGAAAGTACGGGGGGCTGGAGCGCACGATGGGGGGTGGAGAGCACTGGCGGGGTTAGAGAGCACATGGGTTTGGGCAAAATGCAGGGGAGTGAGGAACATGCACTGGAGGGGGAGCCAAAAAGAACAGGGGTGGGGAGCACTGGGGGGCTGGAGAGCGATGGGTGGAGCTTGAGAGCACTGGGGGGGCCAGAAAGAACAGGGGTGGGGAGCACTGGGGGGGCAGGGGTGGAGAGCACTGGGGGGTGGGGAGAACAGGGGTGGAGAGCACTTGGGGGGGACAGGGGTGGAGGACACTGGGATGGTGGCTGGAGATGGATGGGGGGATCAGAGGGGGCAGAAAGAACAGGGGTAGAGAGAACTGTGGGGGGGATGGAGAGTGTGGTGGGGGAGAACACTGGGGGGAGCTTCAAGGAGAACATGTTCAACAGTGGCATGCAATTACAATTCTTGATATAATAGTTCACAGCGGGGTGTTCCAGCGCCCACCAATAGTAACTGTTAGGGCTTACAGTGTTGTGGCAACACCAACACCTAAGGCCCAAATTTCTGCAGAGTACATAGGGCAGGCCCCTACTTTCAAACATCCGACTTTCAAACGACTCCTACTTACAAACAGAGGGGGACAACAGGAAGTGAGAGAAAATCTACCCCTAGGAAGGGAAATTCTCTCCTGTAAGGCCCCGTACACACGACCGTGTTTCTCGGCAGAATCCAGCGAGAAGCTCGCTGGGTTCCATATTCTGCCGAGAAGCTCGATCGTGTGTACACTTTCGTCGAGCGTCCCGTCGGGAAGCTTGTCGAGCCAAAATAGAGAGCAGGTTCTCTATTTGCTCGACGGGCCATCGGGACTAATGGCTCGACGCCTTTTTCGACAGCCTGGTCAACGAACTCGACGGCCGGCCGAGAACCTCGTCGGGCGGAACAATGGGTTTAGCCCGACGAGGTTCTCGGTCGTGTGTACGCGGCCTAAGAGTTAATATGGGAAAAAGGTGTCTCCTCTCCACTGATGCTTTATCACCAATCCTTGTTTCCCTAAAAAAAAATAATGTCAAAATCCAATTATCATTGGGACAGAAAGTCAGGTGAAATCTTCTGAACAGATGCACAGACAGCAAAACAAATGTTACAGGGGTGATAACCCCTCCGGTGTTTACGGCGGGCGCAGGCGCCGTAAACACCCGAGCGTCACTTCGGGTTTCTTTCGGAAGGCATGACGCGCCTTCCGCAGCTGTCAATCAACAAACCTTCTCCGTTCTTCTCTGTGGCAGTGTCAGTGATCGTCTGTTCCCTGATATAGGGAACAATGATCAGTGACATCACACGTCCAGCCCTACAGTAATAAACACACATTAGGTCTCACTTAACCCCTACAGCTCCCCCTAGTGGTTAACCCCTTCACTGCCATTGACATTTTCACAGTAATCAGTGCATTTTTATAGCACTTTTCGTTGTGAAAAATACAGTGGTCCCAACAATTTGTCAAAAGTGTCCGATGAAAGCGATGAAAGCTTTTGGGGTATGTTTTTACCAAAAATAGGTAGAAGAATACATATCAGCCTAAACTGAGGGAAAATTTGTCAAAATTGTCGCTCTTTTTGTTTATAGTGCAAAAAATAAAAACCACAGAGGTGATCAAATACCACCAAAAGAAAGCTCTATTTGTGGGAAAAAATGACGCCAATTTTGTTTGGGAGACACGTCGCACGACCGTGCAATTGTCAGTTAAAGTGAAAAAGGGGCAAGGTCCTTAACCTGCATAATGGTCCGGGTCTTAACCGGTTAAACATCATTAAAATGACTGCTCCTGAAAAAACTGCAGTTTTTAAAACTTTTTTTTGCATTGATACATGTACCCTGGGGCAGGACCCGGGTCCCCAAACCCTTTTTAGGACAATAACTTGCAAATTAGCCTTTAAAATTTGCACTTTTTATTTCTCACGTTCGAGTCCCATAGACCTTAACAGTGTTCGAAAACTTGGGTTCGCACCAGAAACTGCGAACAGACCAAAAGTTTGTGTGAACTTTAGAACCTTGTTAAAGTCTATGGGACTCGAACGTTTGAAATCTAAAGTGCTAATTTTAAAGGCTAATATGCAAGTTATTGTCCTAAAAAGTCTTTGGAGACCTGGGTCCTGCCCCAGGGGACATATATCAATGCAAAAAAGTTTTAAAAACTGAAGTTTTTTTCGGGAGCGGTGATATTAACCACTTAAGGACCGCCGCATGTACATTTACGTCGGCAGAATGGCACCGACAGGCACATCAACGTATATATACGTTGGTGCCTCGGGTGGGTTCGGGGGTCCGATCGGACCCCCCCCCCGTACATGCGGCGGTCCGCGTGGCTGTAGGAGCGATCCGACAAGAGGGGGCGGCTATTCGTTTTTATCCGCCCCCTCCGGATCGCTCCCAGCCAATGCGCGCGCCCGCCCGCCCTGTCACTTCCTCCTTCTGTGTAAACACAGGAAGGAGGAAGCAATGTGATCTCTCCCTCGGCGTTTTTTTCAACCACCGCTGAGGAGAGATCACAACACAGTAAGTCTGCATTAACACTACACTGCACTAACACTACACATAGTCACATTTAACCCTGCTTGATGGGGACAAGGGCCTCATCCCCACAACCCTTGCCCAGTGGTTGTAGGGGTCTGCATGCGGTGGTCTTATCTGAGTCTGTAAGACCCCTTTAACAAAGAGGATCCCCAGATCCCGCCCCCCCATGTGAATTGGTAATGGGGTAAATTGTACCTCTACCAATTCACTAAGGAAGTGTAAATAATAGTAAAAAAACACACATGCACACTGTGGAAAAAGTTCTTTATTAAAAAAAAAAAAATCCAGGGGTGGTAATCCACTCTCGTTCCCCGCTGCGGAGTTGTCTGTATCTAGCGATGTGTGATCGCCTCTCTACCGGGGTCCAGTGATGAGAAGATCTCTTCATCCAGGTCTGGAATCCAAAGCGCACGCATCGGCGGCCGCCTGTTTCCACCGAGGACAGTCCGGCGAATGGCACGGCTTGAGCCAGTGACAGCTCTTATATAGATGAGGCGGGGTCACCCGTCACGTGACCCCGCCCCCCTCTGATGCAAGGGAAAGCCTGGGCTTCCACAGCAACGTAGTCAGAGGGTGCATCAGAGGGGGACTGGTCACGTGACGGGTGGCCCTGCCTCACCTATATAAGAGCTGTCACTTGCTCCAGCTCATAGCCGCGAGTGATTTTGAAATGACTTTTTTTTCCTTCAGAAATGACACTTTGCGCAGAGACAGTTCTAAGCATGGGAAACATGCACTATTTCACAGGCATACTAGACACCTCATCCCCACAACCCTTGCCCGGTAGTTGCAGGTGTCTGCGGGCGGGGGTCTTATCTGAGTCTGGAAGATCCCTTTAACAAAGAGGATCCCCAGATCCCGCCCCCCATGTGAATTGGTAATGGGGTACATTGTACCTCTACCAATTCACTAAGGAAGTGTAAATAATAGTAAAAAAACACACATGCACACTGTGGAAAAAGTTCTTTATTAAAAAAAAAAATCCAGGGGTGGTAATCCACTCTCGTTCCCCACTCCGAAGTTGTCTGTATCTAGCGATGTGTGATCGCCTCTCTACCGGGGTCCAGTGATGAGAAGATCTCTTCATCCAGGTCTGGGATCCAAAGCGCACGCATCGCCGGCCGCCTGTTTCCACCGAGGACAGTCCGGCGAATGGCACGGCTTGAGCCAGTGACAGCTCTTATATAGGTGAGGCAGGGTCACCCGTCACGTGACCCCGCCCCCCTCTGATGCAAGGGAAAGCCTGGGCTTCCACAGCAACGTAGTCAGAGGGTGCATCAGAGGGGGACTGGTCACGTGATGGGTGTCCCCGCCTCACCTATATAAGAGCTGTCACTGGCTCAAGCTCATAGCCGCGAGTGATTTTGAAATTACTTTTTTTTCCTTCAGAAATTACACTTTGCGCAGAGACAGTTCTAAGCACGGGAAACATGAGCTATTTCACAGGCATACTAGACACCCCCCCCCCCCGGTACGAAATTTAAAGGAATATTTTACTTTTATTGTTTCACTTTAAGCATTATTAAATTCATTGCTCCCGAAAAAACGTCAGTTTTAAAACTTTTTTTTGCATTGATACATGTCCCCTGGGGCAGGACCCAGGTCCCCAAACACTTTTTAGGACAATAACTTGCATATAAGCCTTTGAAATTAGCACGTTAGATTTCTCCCATAGACTTTAACAGGGTGTTCTGCGACTTTTCAAATTTGCCACAAACACCCCAAATTGTTCAGGCAATGTTTGACTCAAACTCGAAGCTCATCCCTAGTATTGAAATTGAATCTATCCTAAGAAATACAAGTTCACTTAGATCTGCTTAATTCCCATGAGCCCTATTACTTGTAAGTGCACGTTTTCTGGACAATGTAGCAAGCGTCATTACTATTTCTGTTCGGCATCATATATCCAGCTTTTGGTTTGTGCAAGCAGGAATCTAAGGCCACCTACTCTCCGCTCTAGTACCAGACTAGTCAGCTCTCAGTGTCAAGGTAAACTTTTTGTATGCAAAATGTTTTAAGCCCTCTGCAGTCTCCCATAGAGTGTAAAGTATTTCTGAAGATTTGTTCTGGGAAATGCATCAAGAAACTGTTACCATGCTAATATTTAATGATTAGTTGTGTATTCTAGAAGATGTATCTCTACTTCTTAGAATATAATATATAATATAATATGCAGATATGGGAGTGGTTAAAAATAGTAAATACTGTATGGGCATACGGTATATCATATGTCAATACCAGTTATCATTTGTATTCAGAAACTATTGGGAGCACCAATGTATTTTAGTTTATATAAAATATACAACTTAAAAGATATATTTAGGTTTTTTATAGATAGGTATATGTCTCCTGAAGAACAATGCTTAGGGGGTGAGCATTCGCCCTTTAAATGTAGTCCCACAGA
Source organism: Rana kukunoris (assembly GCA_029574335.1). Lineage (NCBI taxonomy): Eukaryota > Metazoa > Chordata > Amphibia > Anura > Ranidae > Rana > Rana kukunoris. The sequence continues at coordinate 377,366,310 of CM056050.1, read as the reverse complement.
CTATTGCTCTTTCTCATGATATTGACTTCCAGGGGCATCCATAACAGCACAGTAAAAGTAAGATAGAAGACTGTGTGGTCATTTTAGTGTGCCTTTTTACATTTTTGTTCTCTTGTGTTTATACCAAACTTGGTAGAATCCATGTATTGTTAAAAGACCAATTAGCTCTGCTGGAAGTCTGTTCTAAGCATCTTTTTTTTTATTTATTTTTTTGGCAAAATAATACTGTACTAGTGTGAAAATAGAACTTTACTTCAGATAGTTTAAATTCATATCCCAGTGTTCTTGATCCCAGATTCATATTGAAAATGTTGTCTTTTTTACACAAAGCAGTGCTTCAAGGTCAACTAATTACTATTGTTGCCTCCCATAACAAAGAGAAATAACAGAGAATCTGTACTCTTACTAGAGAACTTGGACAGTTGTATATGTCTCATTGAGGTGCCACTGCACCTGGCCCAGTCAATCTTACAAAATAAATTGTTGTGTACTTTGCTGCCGACAAAGAATAAATTCTCTACACCGAACCTCAATGTTTATAAATAAAAATATAATAAATATAATAATAAAAATGTTACCATCTGGAGTACTAAAACATTTTGGGAACATTTATATTCCCAACTGCTCTCCTCTCTTTCGGACTTTCTCTCACTACTTCCCAATGAGAGAAACTCAATGTCCCCTGCACTGAAAAAGGGTTCAAAGTGTTGAAAACGAAGAACATCCACTGAGTTTTCAGTGTGCAGATATAGAAACACACCATACCCTGTGCAGTCAAACTGCTTACCAGATCAACATCATTATAGGCATGTAGAATTAGATAATGCAGGGATCAATGGCAGTCACACTTCCACTCGGACAGTAAAAATCCACAAATCACATCAAAGGTGGGAAGACATCCCCAACTCAAAAGGATCCAAAGATGTATATTGCGTTCATCAGCAAAAACAAGGGGAACCAAGAAATGCAGAAATTACTACAGCCCCAGGACCTGACAAATTTTACTATATTATGAACACTATGGTGTGCTTATGAGGATAATTTTTGTGCACAGTATTTATGACTGAGTGATTTTTAAATGATGATAACTTTTAAGATACAAGATCGATCATAAATGACCACAGTCTAAAAATATGAAATATATTCACCAGACATGTAATCATACAAACTAGTTATACAGTATATATCTTGGTTGACAAAAATAATGTTACATGAAATTAAATAACCGATTGTATTAGACAAAATTTAGAGTGTCAATTGGAACACCCGCTAATGGGAATGTTGTAACTTTGAACTGACACAGCAATGATATACTTTACCGACATATAACCATACAAAATAGTTATATATAGATTGGTTGACAAAATAAATGTTACATAGAATTAAAATAATATTTGTGCTACATAAAAGCTTGAATATAATTTGAAACACCCGCTAAATGGGAGTGTAGTAGCTTTGAGGGGACACAGCAATGATAAGCTTCCCCTTAAAGTCAATAACCTTGTAAAATGACAATAAGACAGAACATCTGTATTTCACAAATTCAACCGTTACTATACTGCAAGTAAGTAAGTGGTTGACAACGTGAAATATAATTAGACGTTTGTTATGTCAATTAGGTGGAAATTATGCAAATAAAAAATACTGAAAACTGAATATTTTAGAGACAAATATACGGTGGTTATTGATTAGAGAGAATAATTATCAATTGTATAATACTCAATGAATCAATAAATGAGAACACAAATGAATTTAAGGTAAAAATCAACACAACATAATTACATGTTTCTAAAAGGCTACTGGTCTGAATTGCTGGTTACCAGAGTTTTTAGAATGGCTTCCATGTTTTTCAAGATGGCTACTCTTAAAGAGGAATTACTTCTTGCGACCTCCGAGTTTCAAAGTGTAACGGAATTACCCGTGACAACCAGAGACTTGTGAAGGATGGGGGATACTCCTGTGTCAGCGTCACTGATAACTCTTGCGTCTGAGTCCACCCTGTGCCCTTTTGGGGATGGGGCGGCTAGTGAATCATACTTCATGTATTACAAAAGATGGGACATTACTGACAGTTCATTGCAGGAGATACTGGACATATTACAAGTGGTTTATTTTGTCCTGACTAGGTCAACAGGACAATGACCCTTCAATGCTTAGCTCAGGCTATTGAAATGCTAAGTGAGGCTGGCTCATCAAAGACATTTCATTGTGTGATAACACGGTTTAAAGCCTATTGATGCCCAGGTGTGACTACCTGTCTGTCGGAGACAGGCCGTCTGTCTAAAGATGTGGATTGAAGGGAACTCATTGTGTGATGGTATTTTGTTTGAATTCTATTGATAAAAGTATGTGATTGAAGCCCCCCATGGTGTGAAGGGGGTGGAGATTTCATTGTCCCTTTGAATACTGTCACATGCTTGTAACTGCATAAAAAGCTGAGAAGAAACCATTCATTCATTTTGAAACCAGAAGATAGAGCTGTCAGTCTCATTTTCTGGAAAATTGATATAGATCGTGTATGCAGGATTGTCGGAGTGTGTCGGATAAGCTTGTCGTGGGTGGATGGAAGTCGTAAACAGTGGTGACCGTTACACAAAGCATAAGGTGTCCAGGAATCTTCATGAATGTAGACATGTGAGTGTGTGTCTGCGTGTATGATTGAGTGTCTTTGAGTCTTCCTTCTCCATGGCACCTCACATGCTATATACCATCTGGGACAATAAGCTCATACAATTATAATAAGCACAGCCCAGAAGGTATGGCTTCTTTTTTATTGGTTAAAAAAAAAAGCTAATTAACCCTTCAGGTAATATCACCTTCAACCTCTAGGCATGTCTGAGGGCAGAAGAATGTGTTCTGAATAGGGATGAGCTGAACACCCCTGGGTTCGGTTCGCACCAGAACCTGCGAACAGACCAAAAGTTTGTGTGAACTTTAGAACCCTGTTAAAGTCTATGGGACTCAAACGTTTGAAATCTAAAGTACTAATTTTAAAGGCTAATATGCAAGTTATTGTCCTAAAAAGTGTTTGGGGACCTGGGTCCTGCCCCAGGGGATGTGTATCAAGGCAAAAAAAGTTAAAAAACACAGCAGTTTTTTCAGGAGCAGTGATTTTAATAATGCTTAAAGTGAAACAATAACATTGAAATATTCCTTTACATTTTGTACCTAGGGGGTGTATAGTATGCATGTAAAGTTGTGCTTGTTTCCTGTGCTTAGAACTGTCCCTGCACAAAATGTAATTTCTGAAGGAAAAAGGCCATTTAAAATCACTCGTGGCTATAATGAATTGTCGGGTACCAGCAATACAGAGAAAAGTCATTCATAAAAAAAAAAAGGATGGGGGTCCCCCCAAATTCAATTACCAGGCCCTTCGGGTCTGGTATGGATATTAAGGGGAACCCTGCGTCAAATTAAAAATTATGTGGGGTTCCCCCCAAATATCCATTCCAGACCCTTCAGGTCTGGTATGGATTTTAAGGGGAACTCCACCCCAAATTTAAAAAAAAATGCCGTGGACCCCCACACACTTTTTTTATATGAATGACTTGTCTCTGTATTGCCGAGAGCCGACAATTCATTATAGCTACGAGTGATTTTAAATTACTTTTTTTTCCTTCAGAAATGACACTTTGTGCAGGAACAGTTCTAAGCATGGGAAACAAGCGCTACTTTTCAGGCATACTATACACACCCCCCCCATGTACGAATTTTAAAGGAATATTTCACTCTTATTGTTTCACTTAAAGGAAATATTAAAATCACTGCTGCCAAAAAAACTGCAGTTTTTAAAACTTGTTTTTGCATTGATACATGTCCCCTGGGGCAGAACTTGGGTCCCCAAACACTTTTTATTACAATAACTTGCATATTAGCCTTTAACCACTTTAGCCCCGGACCATATTGCTGTCCAAAGACCAGAGCACTTTTTGTGATTCGGCACTGCGTCGCTTTAACAAAATTGGCGTCCTTTTTTTCCCATAAATAGAGCTTTCTTTTGGTGGTATTTGATCATCTCTGCGGTTTTTATTTTTTTGCGCTATAAACAAAAATGGAGCGACTATTTTGAAAAAAATTCAATATTTTTTACATTTTGCTATAATAAATATCCCCAAAAAAGATATAAAAAAACATTTTTAGGCGATACGTATTCTTCTACATATTTTTCGTAAAAAAAATCGCAATTAGCGTTTATTGATTGGTTAGCGCAAAATTTATAGCGTTTAAAAAAAGGGGGTAGTTTTATGGCATTTTTATTAATATATTTTTTTTACTAGTAATGGCGGCGATCAGCGTTTGTTTTCGGTACTGCGATATTATGGCGGACACATCGGACACTTTTGACACATTTTTGGGACCATTGGCATTTTTATAGCGATCAATGCTATAAAAATGCATTGGATTACTATACAAATGCCATTGGCAATGAAGGGGTTAACACTAGGGGGCATGGGAGGGGTTAAGTGTGTTCCTATTTGTGTTCTAACTGTATGGGGGGGTGGACTCACTAGGGGAAATCACTGATCTTCTGTTCATACATTGTATGAACAGAAAATCAGCGTTTCCCCCGCTGACAGGAACGAGAGGTATGTGTTTACACACATACCTCCTGTTCCCCGCTCTGTAACGAGCAATCGCGGGTGCGCGCCCCCTAGTGGCCGAAAAGGAGAGGACGTAGAGCTACGTGCTCCCGCGAGACAGAGCCACTGTCCCGCAGTAATATGACGGTGGGCGGTCGGGAAGCAGTTAAAATTAGCACTTTAGATTTCAAACGTTCGAGTCCCATAGACAGGGTTCTAAAGATCACACAAACTTGCTGCGAACACCCCAAATAGTTTGCTGTTCGGTGAACAGGCAATGTTCGAGTAGAACATGAGTTCTACTCGAACTCGAAGCTCATCCCTAGTTCTGAATGATCTGTTAAAGAATATTTTCATAATGTATATTGGTGCTGACGAATATATATACCGTATTTATTGGCGTATAACACACACAGGCGTATAACATGCACCCTAACTTTAAGAGGGAAGTTTCAGTAAAAAAACTTTCCACAGCCCCTTGCGTATAACACGCAGGCATGGTTTACCCTCTATTTTCAGGGTAAAAAAGTGAGTGTTATACGCCAATAAATACAGTATATTATTCTGGAACTCGTAACCAGTACAATATACAATACACTGGGCCAGATTCTCGTAGATGCGCGCATAATTATGCAGGCGTAGCGCATCTCAGATGCACTACGCCGACGTAACGCGGAGTGTCAAGTACCGTATTCCCTAAGCAAATGCGCTCCAAGATGCGCCTGCGTAGCGGAAATTCATCGGCGTAATCCGGCGCAACTCCAAAGTAGGAGGGAATTGGGCGTGTTGCATTCTAATGAAGCGTGACCCCATGCAAATGAAGGCCGGGACGAACGGAGCATGCGCCGTGACGTGGATGACCCGCGCTGTGACGTGGATGCCTACTGCGCATGCGCAAAGCCTCCCTACGATTCGCCGGCGCTGGGTATATAATGCGCCCACACATGCGCCCGTGCAGCGCAAAAGTCTCCCATTTTTTGGATTGTCACGGGAAAACGTTGTGCTGTACCATGGCTTCTATTGGGAAGGAGAGGAGGAAGAAAAATTTCTCCCCAGAGGAGAGGGCCATTGTCATCGCGGCCATGGAGAAGTACGATTCCAGGCTCCATGGTGCTGACAGTGCCTGGACCAGCAAGTCCCGGAGGGATGAAATCCTCATGAAGGTGGCTTGCCAGGTTAATGCCCTCTCACATGAGATCCGGACACCGCAGGATATTCAAAAAAAGATGAATGACCTGCGGCGTCTGGTCAAGGGCAAGCTGGCTGGAATGAGTCGGCATGCCAGGGGCACTGGAGGGGGCCCACCCTGTACCATCCGCCTGACTGAGGAGGAGAAGGTGGTCGCCTGCTGCCTGCAGAGGGAGCAGGTTGAGGGAGTTGGGGGCTATGAGTCTGTTGTGCCAGCCCTGAGGACAGGTAAGTGTGTTTCATATACTCTCTGTTGTGTAGCATGTGTGGGGGTGGAAGGGAACATGTGCCAAGTGTGTGGGTCCACCAACATGTACATCTTTTGTGTCATCCACAGATGTGCAGGAGGGAGCGGGCCATCTGTGGCTGCCAGGGCCCGTCCCGAACATCCAGTCCCTCTGGCTGCCCCCCTGGAAGAGGACTTGTTGGAGGAATCTGGGCACACCTCTACGGAGGAGGCGATTGTGGAGGAGGTTGTTGACCAGGAGCTCTACAGGGTTTTGGAGGAGGACCATGGGTTGCCCGGACCAGCCCAAGCCACCCCCCCATCTTTTTCCAGCCCCTCAGTGTCCACCCCCAACCTCTCCAGTCCCTCTGTTTCCACCGCCCTCATCTCCGGCCCCTCAACATCCTCCCCTTATGCCCGTTCCCCTGCCACTCCCCGGAAGGCGACTTGCAAGACAAGGGGTGTTCCCAAGGTCCTGCCTGAACAGATGGCCAGGCAGCAGGACCAGCAAAATCGTCACCTTTTTTCCGAGGTCATTGGGGAGATGAGGCGCCTGGCCGACAGCCTGGCCTCCTCGGATGCCATTACGGATGCCATCCTCGATGTCGCTGGCAACAGTGCAGCGACAGTCACCAGCCTGGGGGAGCTGCAGGCGACCACCTCTGACCTTGTGGGGGAGGTCAAAAGGTCTGCGGGTTGCTGTCCAGGACCAAACAGCTGTGCTGACACGCATTGCGGTCGCCTTGGAGGGCATTCAGGCAGCCAGGGAGGGACATGGGGATGCTTCTCCTCAACCTGAAATCCCCCCCCCACCTGTGGCTGCCCCCAGGCAAGTGAGGGGCAGGAGCCGTGGCACCAGGCGGAGCCCACGCCAGGCCCAGTAATTATTTTATTTGGATATTTTGCTCTGGTGAAGAGCTTTTGATTTTTTTTTAATGCTCTGGTGAAGAGCTTTTGATTTTTTTTTTATGCTCTGGTGAAGAGCTTTTGATTTTTTTTTTATACTGCACACGGTGCAGTGTGAATGGTGTGTGAATGTGGGGGTGGCACTCCTGCCAGTTAGGGGTGTCACCCTCGGCCGTTGGGGAGAAGTTATCCCCGCGGCTGTGTGAATGGTGTATGAATGGACAGCAACATCATTGGGGCCTTGACGCGGCGTTGCTGCTCCCAAGTCCTACATGCTGGACTTGGGCTAATCCAATGTGATGTGGATGTGGGGTGTGTGATCTAGGGACCACAGTGGTGTACACGCGTGCATTGTCTGTGTGCCATGCTGTATGTGTGTATTTAACGGTCAAAGATTCGTAACACGAGGCAACTCCTGACTGCTCTTCCATCAGCAGACGGGGTCTCCTCTGGCAGGGGGGGGGCTGTCTGGTTGGGGGGTCAGGTCATCATGTAGGGCAATCTGCAGGCCCTTTCTCATGGCAAAGTTGTGCAGAATGCAACATGCACCAATGATCTGACCCACAAAGTTTGAGGAATACAACAGGGCCTTCAAACGGGACTTCAGGAGGCCAAATGTGCGCTCAACCATTGCACGGGTTTTGATGTGTGCTTCATTGTATCTTCTCTCTCCTCTGGTTTGGGGATTCCGGAAAGGAGTCTTGAGATGGGGTCCAAGTACATATGCCGCATCACCTGGAAGTGAAAAGACAGGAGGATGTTAGTCATGCATGTGCCCCTTGTGATGTGTGCATCATGGGGGGGACAGTCATGCCTGCCACCCATGTCACTCACCAACCAGCCAGCTGTCTCCATACATGTTCTGCTCAAAATCTGCTGGGATAGTGCTTTGACGGTATATGTAGCTGTCATGGCTAGATCCGGGGTCTTTGGCACCGACGTGCCATATGAGGTATTTGGCATCAGCTATCACCTGTACGTTGATGGAATGCCAGTGCTTCCGATTGCGGTAAATGTGCTCTGTGGCAAAGGGGGGGCTGTAGTGCCACATGTGTGCAATCAATGGCCCCAATGGTGCGTGGGAATCTGCCAAGTCTGTAGAAATCTGTCATTGTCTTCTGCCGCAGGTCCTCAGTGGTGGGTCTGATGATGTGGTGGAACATGCGTCTGAGGATTGCGGGGATAACCTGGTGCAGACATCTGCTTATGCTGGTTTGTGACATCCCAGCCACAACTCCACTTGTACGCTGGAATGATCCACTGGCCAGGAAATGGAGTGTTGCCAGTACCTTCACCAGTGGCTGCAGTGCATGTGAGTGGTGTGTTGGGCTGGTGATGTCATCCTGCAGGGCTGTGGTTAGTTCCAGGATGGCAGCAGGGGTGAATCTGAAGATGCGATACACCTCCTCCTCACCCATGCCAAAGAGGCTCATGCACGCTCGGTAGATCCTCTCACGTGCCCCCCTCCTCCTCCTCCTCCTTCTATGCTCCTCTTCCTCTGCATACATTAGTAGTGATAAGACCATGGCTGCCCCTGGCATGTTGGAATACGAATGTGTTGTCCAGTAAGTGTGATTGCTCAGCTAGTCCGTTATGGTGCTGCTGTAGTTCCTCTCCAGCTGACTTGCACACGGTCTTGAGCAAAGTTACCCGTGTTTTTATGAGGGGTATGTTTACTCAAGGCTTTTGTGTTACGCGCACCACACGTAGCCTACGCCGAACGCGCGTAGTTTCGGGAATCCGCGCATCTCCCTCATTTGCATATTTGCATGCTAATTCAATGGGAGCTGAATATGCGCGATGCGTAACTATGCGCCTACGCCGCACTAGCTTAAAGCATTTTCACCGCTCAGACGAAAAAGATTTTCTGGCGTATGTGGTTCTGTGTTTGCGGCGCATCGATACGCAGGCGCACATTTACAATTACGCCGCGCATATCGATTTACGCGGGCGTAGCGCCTCTGAGAATCTGGCCCACTCAGTATAATTTTGATTAATCAATATCACATACAATGATTATCTATATGGATGTATAATTCTTATATCCCAAGAATACTTGTTTATCTAGGAAAAACACAGGCTATATGTATATTTTTATACAGTTCTATAGTCACGATTCATATGTCTTTCATAACACTGATTGGTATCTTAAAACAATTCTTTACTTCTAATTTATTCTACATCAAAATATATTATATTTTTACCTTACTTTACCTTACCTTTGCATCTATGACCTGGAATCTAATATAATATTTGAATGACTTATAATCACAATGTATTTTAAAATATCCCTGAGTAGACAGTATTATGTCTTTCTAAAGTGTTTGAAATGTACTTTGGAGAGACTCAATTAATATTTAGATGCATTGGTTCATACGGCCACTCTCTTCTTTGTTTTCTTTTCCCCTGGATGGGCGTTCCTGTCTGTATAAGCTACATGCTCGGTGCCGCTTTGTTGGGCTGTATCCTACGCCCTGATGCCACCGCGTCATTCCTCTAGCCACGCCCGCTATGTTTATGCGCTGATCGGATTACATTATTGCAGACAACAAACTGTACGTTTAGTTAATAATGTTATACAAGACCCCAACGTACACTTGAAAGAGGTCCTTTTGCTCAGCTTGGATATACATAAAGCTATTAATAGTGTAACATGGCTGTACTTGACTTCACATGTTATTACAGTGCTATGGCTTCAATGGAGAATTTTTTTCATGGCTTCCATGACCTTTATCTTTTGTTGTCATTTTTAGTTCGTTTAGTAAGTTTTGCTAGTAATACTGGGTTCTTCCCACTGGGCTGAGGTACCAATCAGGCATGCCCCCTTTCAGCCCTACTCTTTGTCTTAGCCACTGGCCACAGCTATTAGTATGCACAATGACATTGCAGGATATACCATTGACCTCCACAATTTTAGAACGTCTATATGTAGGCTAAGTTATAATGTCTCTTTCACAAACATTATTCTCTTCAGAATCTCCTCTCAGTCTTGTGTACTTTTGCTTCACTTTTGGGTCTGACCATTAATCTTTCCAAATCTACTGCAATGTCTATCAGTATTACTCAGTGGGAACAGTGGTAAGATAAATCCTTTCCAAAAATCATTTCCAAACCCAGGGATAAACTTAACGGCCTGGATTCATGTACCCGGGCGTATCTTTGTGCGGGCGTAGCGTATCTTATTTACGCTACACCGCCGCAACTTGTAAGTGTAAGTGTAAATGGGCTGGCGTAAGTCCACGTAATTCAAAGTAGCTAGGCAGTGGACGTGTTTTAGTATAATGATCCGTGACCCCATGCAAATGATGGGCCGAACGAACGGCACATGCACCATCGGTGGACGTATCCCAGTGCGCTTGTTCAGAATCACGTCGGATAGAATGCCTAAGTGACATTGGCGCGCAACGACGTGTGAATGTAACCTATGCCCAGCCCTATTCACGTACTACGTAAACGGTGTAAACGACGTAAAATTCGACGGCGTTGTTCCCTGGCCCATACCTTAGCATTAGCTGCGCCTCATATAAGCAGGGGTAACTTTACGCCGGACGTAAGTCTTACGCAAAGCACGTATATGAAGCGGCATCTACGTTCGTGAATCGGCGTATCTTGCTCATTTGCATATTTTACATGGGAACGCCGAATGCGTCCAGCGTAACTATGCGCCCACGATACCCTGGCATAGGCAAGTTACGCCAGACGACTGAAGCCACGTTTTTCGGCGTATCTCGCTTTGTGAATCGGCGCAAAGATGCGACGGCGCATATTTGAAATTACGGCGGCGTATCTGGAGATAGGCCGACGTAAGTCTTTGTGAATCCGGGCCAACATATTCAATGCATTCATTATTCCAATATAATTACCCATTTTGGGCCAGATTCAGGTAGAGTTAGGCTGGAGTATCAGTGATACTCCAGCCTAACTGTCACTTTAAGCCGGCGTTTCTGTTTCGTGTAACCAGAAAACAAGAAACGCTGGCTTGGAGTTCCGATGCGATCGACGCAGTGACTTTCCAACGTTTCCGTAAGCGATACGCGGCGTAAAGATAAAGCAGCCCCCTAGTGGAGTATCCTATGTTAAGTATAGCCGTCGTCATTGCGTCGAAAAAAAAAAATTGCGTCGCTTGCGTAAAACGTCCATGAATGGGGATTTGACGTCATTGACGTTCACTGACAGAATTTGGAGCATGCGCACTGGGATGCATTGACAGTCGACGCATGCGCAGTACGTTCGCCGCGGGATCGCGCTTAGTTTAAATAATACACGCCCCGTACCCGCCCAATTTGAATTCCGCCGGCTCATTTACAAGCTTCATGAATAACAGCACTTGCTCCTAAAATTTCGCCAGAGTAACGTAAATGAGAAACGTTACTCTAGAGTAAAGATGCTCCCATCTACCTGAATCTGGCCCTTGTACTCAAAATATGGAGATCATATCCCATTTTATTTTTAGGTATAATAGCAGCCATAAAATATACCATTCTCCCAAAGTTATTATATTTGTTAAGAGCTTTACCTCTTACAATACCAAAACCATATTTAGACAACCTCCCACAAATTTCAAATTTCTCCAACCCTTTAAAGTTCACAAACCCTGGAAGGTCTTGGTCTCCCCCAGTTTTGATTATACAATTTAGCAGCTAGAATATAGTAAATTCAAAAGTCCCCTGGATTAAATTTGAATCCAGCTCCATTCATCCACACTAGCTTCCAGGTTTGTTATGATCATCTTAAATCTCTCATGATCTCTTGGCCTCTTTAATACATCAATGCTGCAACCCCTCCATACCTGGAATCAGTCCCTCCCCATACCTAATTTCTAGGAGATACTAGATTTACACTGGCCTTTCCTTCCTTCTGGTGGAAGGCACAACCATTTAACCACACTTTCTGCTCTCCAGAAAAGCTCCTCATTTGTTACTTATGCTCGCCTTCAGGCACTTAAAAAAATCCCATACCACGAAAGGCTCCAGCATCTCCAAATTAGACAATTATTTGCCTGTCACTGTTCTTTATCCCTTTCCAGAAATCCTACACTTTATGAAAGAATTTGTAAGTCCTCTGCTAGAGGTTACATAGTTACAAAATTAGTCTGGTTGAAAAAAGACACAAGTCCATCCAGTTCAACCAAAAGAACGGGTATAAAATTAAAGACCTATTTCTACAATATATGGTCTTTTATCAAATAACCTCAAGCCTAACAAATTACCACATATGCTGAAGAAGTAGGATTGCGAAAGGCAATACTCTCGAATAGGAATGGTATACTACAATTTGCAATCTCCATAAATGTAAAATGTACTCACTCCATACCTGTCAGGAAAACAGCCCTTAAGGTGTTAAAAAGGTGGTATTAAACACCAACTAAACTCCACTCTATATTTCCAGGGGTCTCAAAGGCTTGTTTTTGTGGCTCCGTCTCCCAATTGTTTTGTGACTGTAAGGCCGCGTACACACAAGGAGACATATCCGATGAAAACGGTCCGACAGACCGTTTTCATCGGACATGTCTCCTGGGATGTTTTGGTTTGATGTGTGTACACACCATCAAATCAAAATCCCCGTGGACAGACAGCGCGGTGACGTGGCGGTGACGTTAACGCTGCCACGTCACCAAACCAGGAAGTAAAATACTTCCACGCATGCGTCTAATCCATTCGACGCTTGCGGGAGATTTCGGTCCGCTGGTTAGGCGTACTAACCAGCGGACATATCCGACAGACCGCTTTCCAGCAGACAAGTTTTAAAGCATGCTTTAAAACTTTTGTCTGCTGGAAACCTGTCTGCTAGCCCGTACACACGATCGGATATGTCCGCTGGAACTGGTCTGCGGACCAGTTTCAGCAGATATGTTTGATCGTGTGTACGCGGCCTAGGAGATTATGACTTTTTAAAGCATGATATTTGAGAAATATCATTTATTACCCTTACTATGCCTACATTTGTGTTGTTTGCTTGCTCCCATACCCGACACACCCTATCATTTAGAAAAACTGATCCACACTATGTATGTAGCCACAATAAGGGCAATAGCCATAAACTAGAAATCATCCACTAATCCCTTCTCACAAATTTTGGAAATATTACCTCTTCCTTACCAAGCCATTATAGAATGACGCCAGCAGGAACCCTCCCTCGATCCGGGTGGACGTCGTGTAAACACACAGATCCACCTCCTGTCAGAGGTAAGGAGACCGATGCTGTGTTCCCAGTTCAGAGGAACACACATTGGTCTCCTCCCCTTGTGAGTCCCCTCCCCCCTACAGTTAGAACACACTTTAGGGAACATATTAACCCCTACAGTGCCCCCTAGTGTTAACCCTTTCCCAGCCAGTCACATTTACACAGTAATCAGTGCAGTTTTATAGCACTAATCGCTGTATAAATGTGAATGGTCCCAAAACCGTGTCAAAAGTGTCCGAAGTGTCCGCCGCAATGTCACGGTCACAATAAAAATCGCAGATCGCCGCCATTACTAGTAAAAAAAAAAAATGAATGAAAATGCCAGAAATCTATCCCCTAATTTGTAGACGCTATAACTTTTGCGCAAACCAATCAATATACGCATATTGCAATTTTTTTTTACCAAAAATATGTAGAAGAATACAAATCGGTCTAAACTGAGGACATTTTTATTTATTTGTTTGGTATTTATTAAATCAAAAAAAGTATTATTATTTTTAAATTGATGCTCTTCTTTTGTTTATAGCGCAAAAAATAAAAACCACAGGGATGATCAAATACCACCAAAAGAAAGCTCTATTTGTGGGGGAAAAAAAGATAAAGATTTCATTTGGGTACAGTGTTACATGACCGTGCAATTGTCATTCAAAGTGCAACAGTGCTGAAAACTAAAAATTGGTCTGGGCAGGAACTGGGTGAAAATGCCCTGTATGGAAGGGGTTAAATGATGCTTTGCTTTTCTGCCAAGTGAGACATATGGGTCTTCCAGTAGTTACACATTTTTATATTGACTTTATGGTTGATCCTTGTCAAACATTGTCAAATGAGGTCTAACCCTATATTTTCTAATGACATCTTTGTCCATAGACATATCTCAAAGTTTTACATTTTTTGGAAACTGTGGGGTTGAATTGCTAAAACTGGAGTGCAAAATCTGGTGCAGCTGTGCATGGTAGAAAATCAGCTTCTAGTTTCAGCTTGTTCAATTAAGCTTTGACAAAAATCCGTTTGGTTTCTATGAAGAGCTGCACCACATTTTGCACTCTCAGTTTTAATAAATAAACCCTTGCATGTGTAAATTGCAATTTTAACATCATCTTAAATATATTTTTTCGCTGTATACATTGTAAATGCTGTTACTAAAATAAACAGTTTGTAAACAAGAAAATGCTGCCTTTCTGAGCCTTTATCACATATTTTTGTAAGGTTTTGAATTGTGTCCTTTCTTAAGCACGTACATAATTATTCCCTTCAGTATCTTCTTCTATTTTATCGAGCAGAATCTGAATTGATTTTGTTGCAGATTCTAGATTCTCACTATCCTTCAATATTTAAGTGTAAGTGAGGTCTCTAGAACAACTCTTATGAGAACACCCAGTTAGGCCATTAGATTGTGATGTTTATTACCCCAATTCTTCCTAGTTCCAGCGCAATCTTTTTTTGCAAAGTTTGCTTTTCCCAATGTGCGGAGTATACATTTGGGTCTATAATAACTATTATTTTCAGTGGAGGGATGCTTATTACAGTAAATGTATCTAATTTTACATGACTAATTAATTTGAAACAAACTCAATAGAAAAGGTCAAACAAAGGATGTCCAGTGTGTAGAATACTGCATTACAGAATTACGTCAAACCATAGATGCTTGCTATTTAGTGCTCATGACAGACTCTGTTCTAAAATGGAAGAAATACAACCTGACCACACAAGCAGTATAATACACAGAATGCTTTCTTAATTTTTGCTTAGGCCATAACCCTCCATCCTCCCTTCTCTTTTCACCTTGTCTAATCATCTGGTTTCAAAATGGCAATTAAGAAATTAATACTTCCTGCCTGCATTCAATGCAGCTGAGCACTCAGCTCACATAGCTCATAGTAGTTGAAGAATCTATGTGATCAGGTAACGCTCAAAACCACAGCCTTCTGTTATCTTGTCATTCTAATTATCAGACTGACTTTGGCTGCAGCATCTAGTGCTGTGTAGAGTCTGCATTGTCTTCTGATGTTGTAACTGATTAAAAAATATACTACATTTTTTGTCATCCAGTGGCTTTACCTCTGGAATAAGCTGTTCTTTGAAGGTCTATGTAACTCCCAGTGGAATGCTTCTAACTTGTGTTTCTTGAATGGTCTGGACTGTTTCCAAAACAAGTCAAATACACAAGAGGAAGGCAGTATTTTCTAATGTAAAAACAAAATTACTGTAACATATGTGTCAGTGAATAACACAGATATGATTTTAGTTTTTCATTCTGTTTAAAGTGAGGTTGTCATAAAATAAGCATGATCAAAAAAATGCAAATCAAGGACAGTAAAAAACTGCCTGTAAAGAGACTCAAGAGGCAAAGTGAGCTGTGGAAAAACATGACTTTTATAGGAAAAGTTGAGGTTTGCATATAACTTTAGCTGTCTTTATGTCTGGATCTACATATTATTTTGGATGGTAGGGATAAGCGCAGCAACCCCCGGTTCGGTTTGCAGCAGAACATGCGAACAGGCAAAAAATGTGTGCGGACACTCAAACACTGTTAACCACTTGCTGACCGATGCAAGGGTGACAAACCCTGGGACTTTTAACGGTGTTAGATTAAACAAATACTATAGACATAGTAAAAAACTATTTTTTTATTTTACAAAATAAAACATTAAAATGTATACATAAATAGCCATCCACAAAGGACATATCATGCTCAACCATGAGCTAAAGACCTGTGCCAGGATTGCACTACATGTTTCGCTCTCAACAAGCTTCTTCTGGAGCTGTACAGGTAATGCTGAAAGTCATAAAGAAAATATATAAAAGATGGAACAACACATGAATGAATCGTCATACACAAATATTCATCAACATATTGGAATATTAAGAAGACAATAACAGACAAAATGTGTAACTGTAAAATCACTAGCTTTAGAGTACAGAAGTGTATACGTTTTGATAATAAAGTCAGATGCACATGCACCACCGCTTGGTGGTGCTTAAACGGCATATGCATCTGACTTTATTATCAAAACTTATACACTTCTGTACTCTACACTAGCTAGTGATTTTACAGTTACACATTTTGTCTGTTACACATTTCGTCTCCAGCTCAGATGCCCTAGGTGGACAAACACCTCATTTTGTCAGGAGGGGGAGCATCAATCTGTAATAACTTTAATTTTGGATCATGCAACTACAGCCAATGCCTGCTGCTCCATAACTGTACCATATGTCATAGAGCACATCCTAAAACCCAATGCCAAAAAAAGGCAAAAATAGGCACAGGCACCTGGCTCTCTAAAGCCGACATATCAGATGCATTTAATCTTCTACCCATCCAGCCATCCCTCTGGTGTTGGCACGGCATTAAATGGAAAGAGTCATATTACTTCGCCACTTAACTGACCTTCGGCTCGCAAAGCAGCCCATGGCTATTTGACACCTTCGCACAGTCCCTTACTTGGATTCTGTCGCGCCAAGCCCAGTGCCAGATGGTCATTCATTATCTGGATGACTTCCTGCCAATCAAAAATCCTGGCATGCCCCTAGAAAGATTAAGAGTGGTGTTTGGGAATCTCAATGTGTCCATAGCAGAACACAAAATAGAAGGCGCAGCACACTCTATCATCTTCCTCTGGGTCAACCTTGACATTCCATACAGGCCAGCCTGCCCACCCGCCGACAAACTGACCCATATCAGGTCGGTTCTTCGTGACCTCACCCATGCACAGGTGTGTACTAAGAAACAGCTTTAATCTCTCTTAGGTATTCTCAACTTCACATTGAGAATTATTCCCCAAGGACTATATTATATTTCATGCCTCTTGGTCTTCCTCTCTCAGACACTGGACCCTGATCAAATCCTTAGACTAGACACAGCAGCAATAGTGGATTTGTTAATGTGGGATGAGTTCCTTACTAGTTGGAATGGTATCTCTATGTTCATACCGTCAGTATCGCCTCTATCACCGGAGGTAGTAACGGATTCCGCAGCCTCCACAGGCTTCGCTGCAATTTTTTGCCATCATTGGTTTGCAGGACTATGGCCTCCAGAGATGCTTCAAATCCCCGGTTTCATCCAGTCTTCCTCATTGTTCGAACTATACCCGATCGTGGCAACCGCTCAGGTCTGGGGCCATACATGGACCCGACAACCAGGCCACTGACAATATCATTACAGGGGCAGGTTTAAGTCATTCCGGGCAAGTTCAACGTCACAGCAGATACACTGTGCCATTTTTTAATTACATTTTTCCAGCAGAAACCCAGAGCCGACCCAACGTCATCTCTTATCCCACCTAGGTCTCAGCTGACATTGGATTAAAGCAGCACCTTTACAGTGTGACCCAGCTCATCAATCAATCCTTATCCAGCAACACACTGAAGGCCTACCACACAGCTTGGAATGCCTTCTGAAAGTTTCTGTCAGCCTGCCCCACAACAACATCAACAGACACTAAGCACTGTACTAGCTTTCATTTCATATAGCCACACTCAATTGGCTCAATCACACAACACCATCAGACTATACTTAGCCGGCATCCAACAATTTCTAGCCTTACGGGATCCTGCAAAGCCATCCTTGTTCACAACCAATTTGATCTAAGCCATCCTGTAAGTCATTTAAAAGCAGCAGCCCATAGCCAACTCCAAACGCTTGCCCATCACGAGTACCATCTTCAGAAACGTGTCAAACATGCTCTCTCATTACCCGTTTCAAGCAATCATCTACCTGGTCATTTATGATGATTGGTGATCATTCAAGCGGTCATCTACCTGGCCTACTACAGTTATGCGGCCTACCTAGTTTACCTGTAATAGGCCTGCTGGACAGGTACTGTGTAGATGTCACCTGGTTCGCTTCCAAGAAAATGTTATTCTCCACCTTGCAGTATTCAAAACCCCGCAATCTGGCCTTGGGGTTGACATCCATCTTTTCAAGACAAACAACATATGGTGCCCAGTAGCGATACTCGACCACCTACTGTCGCTCATACCCAGCCAATCAAACTCTAGTCCCCTGTACCTGACCAACCCCTTGAGTGGCTGCCAGTTAATAGAGCAGGTCAGGATCCTCCTGCGCAACCTAGGCCTCGACCCCAGTCGGTACTCTGGACATGCCTTCCGAATTGAAGCAGCCTCAGGCGCATCCCAGTTTGGGGTTCCAGACCATATCATCGAGAGATTAGATTAGAAATCTGCCTGCTTTGCCCGGTACATCACAAATCTCCAGGTAAAAATGTGGCCAGCATTTACCAACTTGCTCAGTAAATAACACTAAACCAATAAATAGCTTTCACCCCTTTTTTGGTATACTGTTTAGCAGACCAAGGCACACTTCAGGTCCATTTCAAGTTGTATGTCTTGTGGCATTTTTATGTGGTTCACATCGTTCCTGGTTTTGGGTTTTGACCATAAATAAGAAGGCCAGTATGGTGGCCTGAATTTATAGGAGGACTTCGGGGGGGGGGGGGGTATTTAAGCAGTCCACTCATCTGTGGTCTTTCTCGGTTTCTGTGCGAGATACCCTCCCTCTCATTCCCTTTTCAGGGCATTTCTCAAATGAATTTCTTTCCACAAACAACTATTACTTATCTTGGGTATGCTCCTTTTTTGGTATACCGACCAGCAGACCAGGGCACACTCCAGGTCTATTTCATGTTGTAAGTCTTGTGGCGTGTTTATGTGGTTCACATCCATCCTGGTTGAAGGGCTTTGACAATATATATGTTATCATTTTTTTTGGAACAAATAGAACCTTCTTTTGGTGGTATTTATCCATTAATGTGATTATTTTTAAGTTTCTATTTTAACATTTAAAAAAAAAAAAAAATATTCATAAATTTAGGGCAAAATGTATTCTGCTACATTTGTTTGGTAAAAAATAACCCGAATCGGTGTATAGAGAGTATAGTTATAGAGTCTACAAACTATGGTAATGTATATTTGTAAATATATTAATCCTGATGTAACTCATTTTTTGGGGCCCTAAAATGCCAGGACAGTGCAAATACACCACCCCCCCCCCCTCCACACTATTACCTCTTTTTAATCCAAAAGAGAAGAGCTAAAACCTGGAGGTAAATAATTATCAACTCAGGGTTGCTGGACCTTTAAACAGTTGAGAATTACATCTAGCAAGGTTGCCTCAATCTTACTGTGATCAATTGGCTGTGTAATGCAGTTTTTTCGTTTCTAATATACACAGGGTCTGGGTCTGCCAGGCCCTTTCTTTTTTGGAAGCTGTTTAGCAATGCAAATGTCAGGTTGGATCTATATTGACATGAACTAGGGTAGAAATAATGCAAAAAAATGCAGACCAAAAAATTCTGCACTATTGGGCAGAAACACCATATATGAGCATGTATACACCATTCGCTGCAACCCACAAAACAATCGGGTGGGGGGTAAGAATTAAGAGATTCTTGCTTGCACCAGGTACCAATGGATAAAAACTTTAAAATGTGTTTCCAGGGCTATAATTTTTAATCCGTGCTCATTTTGCTGCAATTGCACACCTAGATCGGAAGCTCATCCCTGAGCATATGGGGTCAGAGAAGAAGATGCAGAGGTAAGGTGTAATGTCAGTATCTGTAACCATATGGCACAGGTGTGTTGCTCCTAATCGTGTCCATTAATGGAATGAAAATGGGTCAGTATAAGCTGGGTAGAAGGAGGGATGCCTAATAAAAGATAATAAGAGACAGTGAGGTGAAATACATTTGAAGGCACCCTTGAGTTTGTCCCAATGTAATCGTCAAACTATAAAAAAAGTTACTGCACCTGCAAATATTCAAAGATTTGACACTTTTTAGCCATATGTGGCTTTATACATGTCCAGGGTGGGTACAGGTAACTGATATATTTATCACCCTATAGGGTTGATGGGACTTTAGTATATTTTCCCCAATTTTTACTGTCCACTTATGGATGTGACACTTCTGGCCATGTGTGATTTTATACCCAGGGTTGCACATACTGTAGCTTAATATGTTATCACATGCAACATTTATAGGGTTAATGAGACTGTAGTATATTTGCCACAATATTTACTGCCCATCTGCAGCTGTTTTTTTAGATTTTTTGGCTTCATACATGTCCGGGGTGGATATAGGTAACTGGTATATGTACCACCCTATAGGGTTGATGGGACTAGTATATTTTCCCAAACTTTTCCCGCCCACCTGCAGATGTGATATTCCTGGCTTTGTGTGACTTTATACATATCCAGAGTTGTGACATGGTATAATATGTTTCCACATGCAACATTTAGGCCCGGATTCACGTAGATCGGCAAATCTGTATGCCGCCGTAGTGTATCTTCTTTACGCTACGCCGGCGCAACGTTGAGAGGCAAGTATGAAATTCACAAAGAAAAAACGCCCAACATTGTGCCGGCGTATCGTATATTCGTCGGCGTAAGCCGACGTAATTGAAAGTAGGTGGAAGTGGGCTGGAAGTGGGCGTGATGCATGGTAATGAAGCTTGACCCCATGCAAATGATGGGCTGAGCGTCATCCAAGTACTTAAAACAATGGCGCATGCATCGTAGCTTGGACGTATCCCCCGTGTGCATGCATACAACCACGTCGAAGTAACTGCCTAAGATACGTCGAATCACTACCTACGACGTGAACGTAACCTACACCCAGCCCTATTCACGTAGTACTACGTAAACGACGTACAATAGGACGGCTGTTCCCTCGTCCATACCTTTGCATGTCTTACACCTGCTTTATGTGGGGTAAGTTTACGCCGGACGTATGACTTACGTAAACCGCGTATATTAATGCGCCGGGCACAAGTACATTTGTGAATCGGCGTATCTCACTCATTTGCATATTCAAAACGTAAAACAATGGGAGTGCCCCTTGAGGCCAGCGTAAATATGCGACCACGATACGACGGCGTAGGAAACTTACGTCGGTCGTAAGAAGCCAATTTTCAGGCGTATCTTTCTTTCAGAGTCAGGCGCATAGATACGATGGCGCATATGTGCACTTACGCAGCGTATCTCGAGATACATTGGCGTAAGTACTACGTAAAACCGGACCTTAGTGTGTATCTGTAGTCATATATCATGATTTTGAACTCTTAACTCTGTACACACGATCGGTTCGTCTGATGAAAACAGTCCGATGGACCGTTTTCATCGGAGGAACCGATCGTGTGTGGGCCCCATCGTTTTTTTTTTCCCATCCGTGAAAAAAATAGAACCTGTTTTAAAATTTTCTGATGGTTAAAAAAACGATAGAAAAAAAACGATCGTCTGTGGGGAAATCCATCTGTGAAAAATCCATGCATGCTCAGAATCAAGTCAAGGTATGTTCGGAAGCATTGAACTTTATTTTTTTCTGCACATCATTGTGTTTTACGTCACCGCGTTGGACACAATCGGGTTTTTAACTGAATGGTGTGTAGGCAAGACTGATGAAAACGGAAAATTGTACCATACTTACCAGTAATTTTCCTTTCCTGGTGCCTATCCATGGCAGCATACCTGTGACAAGCTCCGCCTTGGCTCCTCCCTCAGGACTAGTGAATATCATAAAAAGGTTGGCTAGCACTGCCCCCACATTCTCCGTAATATAGAATACCGAGGGTGGGATTGTATGCTGCCATGGATAGGCACCAGGAAAGGAAAATTACTGGTAAGTATGGTACAATTTTCCGTTTTCCTGGTGCCTCCATGGCAGCATACCTGTGACAAATAACTAGCTGAGACGGGTGGGATGATGCTTAGAGGTTTATTTCAAAGGAATTATTATTGATTATTAGAGGAGGCAACCGCTGACTTGATTGTCCGTCTGCCGAACTCTACCGACGAGAGAGCTCCTGGGTCTACCCGGTAGTGCTTCATAAATGTATGTTGGGACGACCAGGTCGCTGCCCTACAAATGGTTTCGATTGAAATGTTTGCCCTTGCCGCCCAAGAGGCAGATACCGCCCTTGTGGAGTGCGCCTTGACCATCAAAGGGGGGTCCAGACCCCTAGCCCTGTACACCTTGTGGATGAGCTTCACGATCCATGAGGCAATTGTCCTTGATGACGCCTCCTTGCCTTTGTTCTTTCCCCAGGGGATTATGAGCAACCTAGTAGAGTCTCTGAAGGATGCTGTGGCCTGAAGATAACATCTGAGTGGAGGCAATGTCCAGTTCGTGAAGAGAGTCGGAGTCCTGTTCCAGAAACGTTGGGAGTGCCCAGGGTTCCGACATGGTCAAGGATGATGCGACCTTGGGGATAAATCCCCGCACTGTTCTGAGTTCTACTCTGTCAGGGTAGAATATGATATGATTATCATCTGCCCCAAGAGCTTGGAGCTCCGAAACCCGTCTGCCGGAGGTTATGGCTATCAGGAAGGTAAGCTTCAAGGTTAGATTCCAAAGTGATACAGAGTCCAAAGGGGCGAAAGGTGGGCTGGCTAACGACTCTAGGATGATAGCAAGGTCCCAGGTGGGAAAAGACTGCTTAGTTGGTGGTCGGATCTTTCTGACGGCTTTGAGAAATTGGATTATTAACGGATCCTCCGCCCACCTTCTACTGGTTGCTGTTGAAATTGCCGCTATCTGTACTTTTAACGTACTTAGAGCAAGGCCCATGTTCAGGCCTGCCTGCAAAAACTCAAGAATTTGAGAGGATGATGGGGAATCCGGATTACTGTTTCTGCCCATCATGAAGGCCCTAAACCTGTTCCACACCCTGTCGTATATACTGTTCGTTGAAGGCTTTCTGGCCCTGAGGAGGGTTGCGATAACCTCATTGGAACATCCTAGGGATTCAAACCTTTGCCTTTCAGCTGCCAGATGTGAAGGTTCAGCCTGCCTGGATCTGGATGGGTGTGATGCCCCTGAGACAGGAGGAAGGGTATCAACGGGACTTTGACCGGAGGCTGAATACTCAGGTACATTGCCGTAGGAAACCAAGGACGTCTCGGCCAGAATGGTAGAACCGCTATTACCGTTGTGGACTCCGCCATTATTCTCGCCAGGAGCTTTGGAATGAGAGGCCGTGGAGGGAAAGCATAGGCCAGGTCGCATGCCCAGGGGGCTAAGAGAGCGTCCACTGCTTCCGCCTGGGGATGCGGGAGCCTCGAGATGAATCTTGGTAGCTTGGCATTGCCTGCTGTCGCGAAAAGGTCCAGCTCGGGGGGCCCCCACTGGTTCACTATCCAGTTGAAGATTCTTGGGTGCAGAGACCATTCGTTGGCATCTATGAACCTGCGAGACAGAAGGTCGGCTCTTGAGTTCAGATGACCGGGTAGGTAGACCGCCCTCAGGTCCTTCAGATTTCTTTCCGCCCAGAGGATTATGGGTTCCACCTCCCTCAGCAGGGACCTGCTGTGCGTGCCTCCCTGTCGGTGTATATAGGATACAGCGGCTCTGTTGTCCATCCGTAGAAGAACTGGACTCCCCGTGACCTCGAATTCCAGGGCTAGCAATGCACGATAGGCCGCCCGGATTTCCAGAATATTTGATACCAGGCCAGTCGCCTGAAAGGACCATCTCCCCTGCACCGAGATCTGGTTGCAGTGTGCTCCCCAGCCTGCTAAACTGGCATCGGTGGTAACTATGATCCAGTTGACATGCCCTAACGGGCGTGACTTCATCAGCGTGTGTTTCTTCATCCACCAATGAAGACTCCTGAGCATCAGGGTCGTCAGGAGTATGGGCTGAGAAAGATATCGTTTGTTCCACTGCCTCAAGAATTCCAGTTGAAAATATCTCAGATGCCAATGGGCCCAAGGGACCATAGGGATGCATGACGACATCCGACCGATCAGGCTCAGACAGTTCGAGGCGGTCAGATGGGATCTCACACTCACACTCTTCATCTGCCGAATAATAGACGCCACCTTCTGAGGTGGAAGGGACACTGTTCCCCTCTCTGTGTTGAACAGAGCCCCCAGATAAACCATTTCCTGGGTTGGAGAAAGGTGACTCTTCTCCCGGTTTATCTTCCATCCAAATTCTGTTAGTGTTGACAGGAGAACTTCCCTGTGTTCCACTAATTGGGCTGGATTCTGCGCCAGGAGAAGAAGATCGTCTAAATAATGGTAAACTCGAAGCCCTTGCTCCCTTAGAGGGGCTACGATGGCAATTAAGGTCTTTGTGAAGACTCTTGGAGAGGTGCATAGGCCAAATGGGAGACTCCGGAATTGTAGATGTACCTGGCCTACTGCGAATCTCAGATACTTCTGGAAGGAAGGGAGTATGGGTATATGCAGGTAAGCATCCCGTAAGTCTATTGATATCATCCAATCCCCCGGATGGATTACCCGGACGATGGTTTGTAGTGATTCCATCTTGAATCGCTCTAGAAGAATGTAGCGATTTAACCTCTTTAGGTCTATGACGGGTCTCCAACCTCCGTTTCTTTTGGGGACTAAAAACAGGGTGGAATAAAAACCTGTAAATCTTTCTGACGGAGGTACCGGAATTACTGCCTGCTCTTCCTGCAAGGAGAGAAGGAACTGCTGAAGTGCCTCCGCTTTTTGAGGGGACCTTGACACCCTCGTTGGAGAGAAGAACTCTTTGGGGGGTTTGTCTAGAAATGTCCAAAAGTGCCCATACTTGACCGTGGAAACTACCCAAGGATCCCTGCACTTTGCCTCCCATATTTTCGAGAAACGTTGGAGTCTGGCCCCCACAGGAATCGCTTGGAATGGTTTGGCGTCAAAAGGACTTAGCGGGATCTTGTGGAGTAGGCATGGTTCCCTGTCTACGGTTCTTGAGGAAGGTGGACTGCGTGCCTTTCCAATTCTGTCTGAAGCCTTTTCCCTGCCTGGACTGTCTGTAGTCCTTGCCTTTGGAATACTGGAATCTTGGTGCGAATGCCTTGGGGCGCCTGGGTCGCCTGTCCTGGGGCAACAGGCCCGACTTTCCACCAGTGACACGAGAGATGGCTTCATTTAATTTCTCCCCAAATAGGGCTTTTCCATCAAATGGTATTTTGCACCAATTTTGCTTCGATGCGATATCTGCTGACCATGGTTTCAGCCACAAGGCCCGTTTGGCCATTACTGTGTGGAGCATTGCTCTTGCGGAGCATCGGATTGAATCAATAGCAGCTTCCCCAATAAAGTCTGCTGAGAGCTTAAGCTCGTCTAAGGCCTTTATAATGTCTTCCTTAGGGATATCCTGTTGGATCGCTGACTCTATATTATCCGTCCAGGCCCGTAGCGCGTTGGATACTGATGTTAGGGCTATCGCAGGCTTACAAGCATTGCCCGCCATCTGGTAAGCTTTCTTGAGGTCCAGATCCATTCGTCTGTCGAGGGGATCTTTAAATGAAGTTGAGTCCTCCATGGGCAGCGTAACGTTCTTTGCTAATCTTACCACCGCTGCGTCCACCACTGGAGGGGCTTCGAGCATTGCCGAGTCGGCTTCCGAAAGAGGGTATAGCTTTGCCATGCGATTAAGGGAAAACCTTTTTTCAGTCTTTTTCCACTCCTCCTCAATCACGCCTTTAATCTCGTCCATGAGAGGGAAAACGGAAATTTGGCGCTTAAGAAAGGGGAAGTACGCCTTAGATTTCTTGACCTCTGTCTCAGCCTCCTCCCAGCCAATCGCTTGTTTTACTGCCTGTACATAGGGCTGGACCATGGTGAAGACAAAGCCAGAGGCATCCAAGTCATCAGAGGAGTCCCCTGAGGCGTTATCCTCCTCCTGATGCTTAGAGGATGAAGCAGGTGTCATACGAGGCATTCCACCCGTGGAAGGGCCGGGAGTGGCCTCCTCAGCCGGATGCCCCTGAGGAGGAGCTCCCGGTTGCTGCGTTGGCATTGAGGCCACCAATTCTGCAAAGGAATCTTTTATTGCCTTCTTAAGCAGGTCCGCCACTTGCAGGCCCTCGGATTCTCGGTCCGCCGCATAGTCCCTCAGGCAAGCTTGACAGATCCGTTTATGTGGGAGAGGGGTGGCTCCACAGGCCTGACACTTTGGAGATCTGGATCTCGGGGAGCGTGAGAGATGGCGTTTTTTGGCTGATGACTTCCTGCCACTCCTCTGGTCCCCTCGCCTGGAAGACCTATCTCTGCTGGGGCTTGAGTCAGAGTCTTCATGTCGCCTTGAGGTCTTCTTAGACGTCTTTTGGCGTACAGGGCTGTAACACATAAAGGTACGAGCCTCAGAGCACTCTTTTTTAAAAAAAAAAACATGCTTAAACTTACCTGGACGTAGGTCCTTACCTTAACTGTAGAGTAGGATCTTGTATGGGCGGCGAATGGCTCATATTAGGTGGACTAGCAGAGGAAGCAGCTAAGAAACGAGCAGGAAAGGGGTAAAGGTCATGTTTGAACTCAGCTAAAAAGAACCATGAATACTGTTTCGCCGTTCCCTTTTTTTTTTTTTTTTTTTTTTTAAAACCACCCCTACACTTCCGCCAAAAAAAACATATACGCCAGTCCACCCCTCTTTCTTTTTTTTTTTTTTCTCTTGTGTGTTTTTTTTTTTTTTTTACCTGAGAAAGGGGGGGGAATTTTGCCCTGGAGCTCTCTTCACTGAACCTTCCCAGACAGCCTCAGGAACTCTACTGGGGCAGTCAGGGAGATAAAGAGGAGGACCAGGAGAAAAGGGACGCCTCTGCCATGCATTTTGGAAAGAATGGCAAAAATTCGCCACCTTTCCCTTTTCCAAGATGGCCGCCGAGGCTTCCGCGCGCACCGCGCATGCGCGAACCGGCGGCTCTAGGACCCGGAAGTCCCAACCGTCGGCGTCAGTGCAGAGCGCGGCGAAGGACGCCGCTCGTGCACTTAAATGAGTGGGGGTGAGCGCGCGCGATCCCTAAGGGGGAGAGGAGGACATGGGGGCGGCGGAACACGGGGGGAAACATAAATGAACACTGCGGGAGGAGGGGGGGCGGACATGATGAGAAACAAGAAAGTTTGAAGAAAACGCCTAAGAAAGGGGAGAGGGGAGTGAGAGAGAGAAAAAAAAAAGAAGAGAGAGAGGGGAGAGAGAAAAGAAAAAGGGAAGGAAGAGAGAGAGAGGGAAGGAAAAAAAAAAAGTACTAGCTGCTGCTTCTGTTACCTTGGGAGCCAGACGCCTCTTAAGATGTACTGCAGATAGAGCTCTTAGCTTAAGAGACAAACTGCCTGTCCCAAAAGACCCTACAGAAGGGACTCCCAACCTTATTAGCGCGTTTAGCTGCCCAAGAGAAGGGACCGCACCCGGGAGAGGCTTGAACCCGGATGGACGCTGCCGACTGCAGAAGGTAGGACGTTCGACCAGCATTCACTGCCTTGAGGTATAAGGAAAAAAAGGAGAATGTGGGGGCAGTGCTAGCCAACCTTTTTATGATATTCACTAGTCCTGAGGGAGGAGCCAAGGCGGAGCTTGTCACAGGTATGCTGCCATGGAGGCACCAGGAAAGTCAGATTCATCGGATATCTGATGAAAAAATCCATTGGTCCGTTTTCATCGGATGAACCTATCGTGTGTATGTGGCATTAGTGTTTACACAATGGGCCAGATTCCCGTAGAATTGCCGCTGGCGTAGCGTAAGCCATTTACACTACGCCGCCACAATTTAACAGAGCAAGTGCCGTATTCCCAAAGCACTTGCTCCGTAAGTTGCGTCGGCGTAGTGTAAATGGCTCTGCGTATCCCCGCCTAATTCAAAGGGGGTGGCTTGTATTTAAATTAAGTGCGCCCCCGTGTCGATCGAACTGCGCATGTGCCGGCCTCAAAAATAGCCCAGTGCGCATGCTCCAGCTCACGTCGGAAAAAGTGAATAAAACCGACGTGAGCGTCGTTTACGTAAATCCCTATTCACGAACGACTTAGTAAAACAACGTAACAGACGGAAAAAGACGCCGCTGAGCCGACACCATACTTAACATGGCAACGAGGGAACTTCGTAAGGTTACCCCTCATATAGCAGGGGTAACCTTACGCGTACGGAAACGACGTAAACAACGACGGGGCGGCGTAAAAACGTTCGGGAATCGTCGGATTAGGCTCATTTGCATAGGCAAAATGAGAAATCATCGTAAAGGCCACCTAGCGGCCAGCGATGTCATTACATCTACGATCCGACAGTGTAATTGTTTTACACATGTCGGATCTTCACTGTATCTATGCGTAAGTGATTCTAGGAATCACACGCATAGATACCCAGTAAAAAAAACAGAGATAGGACGGTGTTTCCTACGAAACGCCGGCGTATCTCTTTTGAGAATCTGGCCCACTGTCTTTTTTCGTTGAAAACGTGTGATATTTATTATCTTGCATATATTCACTATTTATTATTAGAGTTGAGCGGACACCTGGATGTTCGGATTCGAGTCCGAACCCGAACTTTAAAAAAAAAGTTCGGGGTCGGGAACCCGAACCCGAACTCCGAACCCCATTGAAGTCAATGGGACACGGACTTTTAAAAAAAAAAAATGCGTGGAGGTCCCCCCAAATTCAATAACCAGACCCTTTAGGTCTGGTATGGATATTAAGGGAAACCTAGCCGTCAATTTAAAAAAAAATGACGTGGGGTTCCCCCCAAATATCCATAACCAGACACTTCAGGTCTGGTGTGGATTTTAAGGGGAACTCCACCCCAAATTTAAAAAAAAAATGGCGTGGAGTTCCCCTTAAAATCCACATCAGACCCCTTATCCGAGCACGTTGACCTGGCCGGCCGCAGAAAAGAGGGGGGGACAGAGTGCGCCCCCCCTCTCCTGAACCGCACCAGGCCGCATGCCCTCAACATTGGGAGGGTTCTCTGAAGTGCCCCCCAAAGCACCTTGTCCCCATGTTGATGGGTCTCATCCCCACAACCCTTGCCCAGTGGTTGTGGGGGTATGCGAGCAGGGGGCTTATCAGAATCTGGAAGACCCGCGCACTGTGCTACGTCACTGGGACAGCCTTATTCCTTAGTAAGGAATAGGGCTGTCCCAGTGACGTAGCACAGTGTACGAAACAAATGGTAGTCACAATAAACGCGCCCTGATGACTCCGACCGCTGTCCTAAGGTATAAATATGCTGCTGTTTTAAAGAAGATCAATGTGACAAAGCATATATAGTGTATTTAAACAATGTGGTTTAAATTGCAAGCATATATAAACAGCGCTCATATGTGGGTGATCCACATAGGTGAACAAAATAAATTAAAGTAACAATGGAAAATAAACAAATGATATGAACCTGTGAATAAGTAAAGTGTTTCAAACAGAAAAGTTCATAAGTGTTTGAGAACAAAAGCATGAAATGTATTTCTTAACCCATCAGGTAGAATTCCAATTCCAGTGTTGTAGTAGATGAGATCCAAAATAAAGAAAGCATAGAATAGTGTGATAACGTAAAAAACAGTTTAATGACACACCATATAAAATCTGCAAAAGTTGCACTCACAAAAGTGAATGAATCAAAGCCGTGAATTAAAACAAAGCAGAACTTCCTCAATATTCAGGTATTCAGGTAGCTGATGAACTACGGTCGCGGCGGACCTGTGCAAACAACCAGATGCTTCTCACCATTCCACCTGCGCTGTACTTGTATCTGGTTGTTTGCACAGGTTCGCCGTGACCGTAGTTCATCAGGCCACTAGAAGGTAACTTACTCCACAACAGCTGGGTTCTGGGCATCCTAGGCCTGTTTGAACCCCAAATATACTTATGAACACTGCCTTGAAAGGGTACTGCTACCAAGAGGACCCAGAAAACACATTGATAAAGGATGTTTGGTAATAAAGTAATTGTAGCAATCCAACCCAGCCACCGGATACATACCAGTGTGACCTCAAATAGCAAGTAATTGTGCTTCAATTTTGAAAATAACAGGCTAAGCTATTGGTAGACTTCACAAATGTGTTGCACAATTGCAGCAGCAAGTCTACATTGCATGACTCCAGATCAACTTTTTTTGCAAACATGCTGCATTTCTGGTTCAGTTATGTTCAGTTATGTTGTCCATGTAGTCATCCTGCTACTGGGGTCACTCTGGCTGAATTTCCATTCTGTAGACTCAGTATTGCAACTTTGCTTTTGCTAGAGACTTGCCATGCAAATTTGCTACAAATTAGGTTAAATTGTAGATTAAATTGTGGCAAGTTATCCTCGCTATCTAGGACATTAGCATAGTTAGGTGGCTTAGAATAGGGTGTAATTGGCATGGTAAAGAGATAAAGGATAGCTGGTTAGTATAATTCCTAAATGGGGAAGGTAGTTGGTGGCCCATTGGAATAGGAAAACTTCCTGGAGGTGGGTAATATCAGCCTATGGCAGGGACACATATAGGGCCAGATTCAGGTAGAGTTATGCCGGCGTATCAGTGATACGCCGGCATAACTCTGACTTTGTGCCGGCGTATCTGTTTTCTGTATTCAGAAAACAAGATACGTCGGTTTGCAGGAAAGATCCGACAGGCGTAATTGTATTACGGCGTCAGATCTTAAATGCATTTTTAAAATGGCCGCCAGGGGCGTTCCCACTGATTTACGATGAGAATATGTAAATCAGCGAGATACGCCAATTCCTGAACGTACGCCCGCCCGACGCAGTGACTTTACGCCGTTTCCGTAAGGGGTTTCCCCGCGTAAAGATAAAGCACCAGAAAGATGGCGCATCCTATTTTAAGTATTGACGTTGTGACTGCGGGCAATTTGAATTAGGCCGCACAATTTACACTACACCGCCGCAACTTTACACACAAGTGCTTTGTGAATACAGCACTTGCGCGTAAAGTTGCAATGGCGGAACGTAAATAGGAAAAGTTACACCGCCGCAAAGAACTGCTCGCCATCCTGAATCTGGCCCGCAGTACCTTAGATTTATGCAGATTCACTTCCAAGCCCGAAATTAAGTCTCATGCCTGACAATGGGGTCCTGCGAGGCTCTAAAACGTTACACTTTCTACTGTGATGTGATTGTTCTGCAATAAAAACCTTTTGACAACATTGGAAGAACCTTGGTGTGCTGACAAATATGTGCAGTTTCCTAGTTGTTGTCCGAGTTGTTGTCTTAATGATAAGCTGGTGTGGAGGTCCCTTAATCCAGTAGGAATGCATTAGGGACCGGGGCAGGTAAATTCAGGTAAAGTGTTTTTTGTTTTTTTATTTAGGTTAGGTTCAAACATTAACTAGTGGTCATAGGGTATGCAGCGGAAATCTTAAAGCGTTGCCAACAGGGCCGGTACTAGGGGTGGGCGGGAGGGGCAGCTGCCCTTGGCGGGATGATTCAGTGTGAGAAGAGAGCGCAGTTTGCCGGGTACAGCACTTCTTATTACAGGATATGCTGCAGAATGTAACACAGGCAGAGAGCGCCTTTGTCCCTGCACGTAGATCGTAGCACTGCACCTGCCCCTCTGCCTGCACAGTGCACAGCTCACTGTATTAGTCTTTCGGCAACAGTAGTGGAGCAGGCAGGGCACCGCACGTGAGTTTGGGAAGGTATCAGCCTTGTCCTGATTCAGGGTACAACTTTCCCTCTCCTGGACATTGGCTTCTCTCCCCCTTCTCCAGCTTTCACTTTCACACTGTCCCGATGTTTGTGGGAGATCTCCACCGCGGCCCCCCCACCCCCCAGCCTCGTGTTATCTCTCCCTGCTGTAGACTATCTCAGAGTCTGTTCCTGCTCTGAATAGTGACCCCCCCTCGTCTCCTGTGCCCTTCTCTCGACCCCCTCCTCTACAAAACCGAGTGATGGACTCTCCTGCCTGTGCTGCTGAACCTGTCTCTACTCAGCCAACAGGTAACAGTAACTGACTTTTAGGCTTCATATCACTGCTAATTGCTGTGGAGACAATTGTTATTTCAAATTCTATTTCTAGTAAGGACCCATTCACAAGGGGTGCAAACATGCATCTCCTATGCAGGGCTGTTGTTTGTCATCACGGGGGTACATAGGTGTTGTGTACATCAATTTAATCATCAACTTCTCTCCAACCCGCAGGAATGTTTCCTCAGATTCACAGCAGCGACATCGATGTCTCAGCAGAAAGGATTCCCTCACCCACCTTAGTTGTGTGGATTGGGGGATCCATTCATTTTTTTCGATCACATGAAAATAAAAACGATCCATGGCCAGCCTCCAGCTTACCATACATTATACAATCTGATTGTACAATATCTTTTGGATCTACCACCAACACTATGTAGTACAAAGGCCTGCCTGATTGGATACTACTTAAATGAATTGTTTAGGTTGTCCATAGATTACAAAGTTTTCATAAATCTAAAGGAGATTGTACAAATTTAGATTGTATAGTGTATGCTATACCTACAGTATAGTGTTTTTGGTTATGAGTACTAACAGTGACAAATGTTTTCCCTCTTATATTTAATTCTCACCTATGCAGATTTGTTTGCTCGGGAGCTTTGTCTTTGAGTTCATTAAACACCCTGACACATTGTCTAAAGCTGGGTACACACTAGGGTTGCACCAATACCTATTTTGTACCAACAATACTTGTGCTCGAGTACTCGCTGATACCAGTTGCCAATACTTTCTGTGCGATTTGAGCTCATACAAAACGAATGGGCTCAAATCGCACTGTAAAGAACTACATGTGATTTGATCAGGAATGTGGTGCGATTCCTGTCTGAATCACATGTGGTTTCCCCGCACCACTCCTGTGTGAACCAAGGCTGAAGTCATTATGACAAGCCCAGGTTCACACAGAAGCGGTGTGAGAAACCACATGTGATTCAGACAGGAATCGCACCACATTCCTGTTCAAATCACATGTAGTTCTTTACAGTGCGATTTGAGCCCATTCATTTTGTATGAGCTCAAATCGCACAGAAAGTATTGGTTCTAGATATTGGAGCATTTGCAAGTACTCTTTCAAATGCTTAGTATCAGTAACGATGACAGCGGTGATGATGAGCGGTGACGATAATGGGGGGGGGGCGCAGTTTGCCATCTTCGCCCTGGGCACCGAATGACCTAGTCCCAGCACTGGTTGCCAACTGTACCATGTGGATGTGAATTAGAATAGTTTTTCTTGGGAGATGCTGATGAGTTCTTCAATTTTTTTCTATGTTGTTTAATCTGGGGTTCTTCAAATTTTTTCTATGTTGTTTAAACAAGGGGTCTGTGTGTGTGTGTATATATATATATATTTGAAAAAAAAATTATGATTCTCATACTGTGACCAGAGCAGTACAGTTTATCATGGTGACACTCTGGGGAGATGATATTTTTTCTACACTATGATTGCTTATAACAGTGATGACCACACTTATACAGTAAGTGAACATTTTTATGAATGGCATTCATTGTGTACTATTGTGAAAGCTGTGATTGGCCACAGCTATCACATGGTACATATTCACTCTGATTGGCACTGTATGTGCCATGTGATCACTGGACCAATTCACAGAGATGAACTTAATAGTACACAATGAATAGCTATGAATGACCACAAAACTTTAGACCTCTTTAAAGCGGAGGTTCACCCTAAAACAATTATATACCATTACATCCAGTATACTTCGAATATGTACAGTATGCTGGTATTTTTTTTTTTTTTCGCTGTACATACCGTCTTAAAGTTCTTTTTCACCCGGCTTCCGGGTTCTCTCTCCCGCGGGAAGTAGGCGTTCCTATGAAGAGGCGTAGATGATTGACGTGCGGTTAAGGCGCGTCATGCGTTCTGATAATAGCCGAACTGGGACTCGGCTCTATACGGCGCCTGTGCAGTCAGCTCTACATGGCTCCTAGTCTGTGCGCAGGTGCCGTATAGCGCTGTATATAGCCGAGGCCCAGTTTGGCTATTTTTCTAACGCGTGACACGCTTCCCCGTTCTTCACTGTGGCGGCATCATCGATCGTGTAATCCCTTTTATAGGGATACACAATAGATGACGTCACACCTACAGCCACACCCCCTACAGTTGTAAACACACATTAGGTCACACATAACCCCTTCAGCGCCCCCTTGTGGTTAACTCCCAAACTGCAAATGTCATTTTCACAATAAACAATGCATTTTAAATGCATTTTTTTGCTTTGAAAAAGACAATTGTCCCAAAAATGTGTCAAAATTGTCCGAAGTGTCTGTCATAATGTCGCAGTCATGAAAAAAATCACTGATCGCCGCCATTAGTAGTAAAAAAAAAATGATAAAAATGCAATAAAACTATCCCCTATTTTGTAAACGCTATAAATTTTGCGCAAACCAACCGATAAACGCTTATTCCGATTTTTTTTTACCAAAAATAGGTAGAAGAATACGTATCGGCCTAAACTGAGGAATATATATATATTTTTATATATTTTTGGGGGATATTTATTATAGCAAAAAGTAAAGAATATTGCATTTTTTTCAAAAAATAAAAACCGCAGAGGTGATCAAATACCACCAAAAGAAAGCTCTATTTGTGGGTAAAAAAGGCCGCCAATTTTGTTTGGGAGCCACATCGCACGACCGCGCAATTGTCTGTTAAATCGATGCAGTGCCAAATCGCAAAACCTGGCCGGGTCCTTTAGCTGACTAAAGGTCCAGGTCTTAAGTGTTTAACCACTTAAGACCCGGACCAATACGCTGGTAAATGACCCAAGGTGTTTTTGCGATTCGGCACTGCGTCGCTTTAACAGACAATTGCGCGGTCGTGCGACGTGGCTCCCAAACAAAATTTGCGTCCTTTTCTTCCCACAAATAGAGCTTTCTTTTGGTGGTATTTGATCACCTCTGCGATTTTTATTTTTTGCGCTATATACAAAAATAGAGCGACATTTTTGAAATTTTTTTTACTTTTTGAAAAAAAAAATCACTAATAAATTAAATTTTACTTTTTGTCATAAAAAAAAAATCAGGCCAATTAAATTTTAGTCATTTAGGCCAAAATTTATTTAGCCACATGTCTTTAGTAAAAAAAAAATCGCAATAAAAAAAAATAGCTACCTAGCGGGAACAGCGACACTAATACAGCGATCAGAAAAATGATCGCTTAGTGACGCTGGCAATAGGGAGTGAAAGGGTTAACTAGGGCGGTGATCAGGGGGTTAAAACTTTATTAGGGGGGGTGGGGGGGCTATCCTGAACCTAACACTAACTGTTTTTTACACTGCCTGTCACACTGACACTAAATGCAGTGATTAGATCACTGCATTCAGTGACACTGTGACAGGGGGGTGGGGGGGGGCGATCACAAGGGGTTAATATGCCTATGTGAGTGTGTGTCAGTGTTGTGTTGGTGCACACTTACTTGTGATGTCTTCTCTCATCAGCAGCGCTGGGAAACAGCGCTGCGATGAGAGAATACATCATTTCCTCCTTCCTGTGTAAACACAGGAGGAGGAAGTGACAGGTTGGGAGCGCGCTCCCATTGGCTGGGAGCGATCGCGGGGGGGCGGGTATTCGCCGACATCCGCCCCCAGATCCCGGATCGCTCCCGGAGCCAGGGGGACCCCCGCACGCCGCGGAGGGGGTCCCGATGGGACCCCCGAACCGCACTTAGGCGGGGACGTAAATTTACGCCCTTGTGCCTGTACGTGCCATTCTGTGGCCGTATATGTGCGTGCGGGGGTCCTTAAGTGGTTAAAGATGATTTGTTTTATGCTTTTTAAGCATTATTCCACTTACCACAAACTAGAATCAAATTTCCGGGGTGTAACACTGGGTTTTTCACACTGGGCAGGGGTACTAGCCCTCTCCCCTTTATTGTTTGTCCTGGTGATGGCAACCTTTTCAATAGCTCTTAGGAAACATCCTAATATTGTAGGCTACTCTAATGGTGTTTCTCACTTCAGAGTATATCTGTATGCTGATGATGTCATGGTCTTTTTGACACAGCCACATATATGTTTACCTAAACTGTTTCTAGTTTTAAATATGTTTGCAGCCTTATCCGGATTGTTTTTTAATATCACCAAATCTACTGTCTTACCTATCAATACACCCAGGGCTGGTGCAAGGACTTTTGACACCCTAGGGCAGGGGTGTCAAACTCTGTTTAGTCGAGGGCCACATCAGCAGTGTGGTTGCCCTGAAAGGGCCAGTTGTATATGGATTGCACTACATACAGAGTGCAGAGTTCAGGATTATGCTACGTACAGCGTGCAGGGTTCAGCAGTGCACTACGTACAGAGGATAGTCCTTCAGGGGTGTGCTATGTACAGAGTGCAGGAATTCAGGGGTGTGCTACGTACAGAGTGCAGGAATTCAGGGGTGCATTACGTACAGAGTGCAGAAATTCAGGGGTGCGCTACATACAGAGAGCAGGATTTCAGGGGTGCGTAACATACAGAGTGCAGGAATTCAGGGGTGTGCTACATACAGAGAGCAGGAATTCAGGGATTGATATATATCAGGTTGCAGGTTTTTGCTGCATTTTCTGACAGTGCCCCAAAGATGCAAGACGCTTTCAGAAAATGCAGAAAAAACACACAACCTAATAAAAATCAATAGGATTGTGTGTAAAACGCAGGAAAACTGCAGATACACCAGCAATGAGCCAAAACACAGCAAACCAGTGTGAACCCACCTAAAAGCACAAGGGATGAGCACTACCACAGGCTGATTACACAATTCTAAACTCTTTGGCTGCAGTTATAACAGCTACTGCTGGAGAAAAAAGTTTAAAAACGAGGAGAAGTGAGATGAGTCATTTAGCTCACACTTGGTTGGTCCCTGGAGGCTCATCACTCATAGATATCCTGTGTACCTTGTAACTGCCGTCTGGTCTGTTCATAATTTCCCATCTGCATGGCTACTTCACTCACTGCACCTTCACTCACTGCACTGACTTCACACAGGAAGAGGGGAGGGGGAAGGCAGAGCCGACTCAGCCTCTCCCATTTGTGTAGGGGGGAACTGTGCACTGTGACATTGTAATGATCACAGTGAGCCCACACAGATGCAGCCAGACACCCCTACATTTACACACAGCTTCTCCTGTCCTATAGAAGTTTATGGACAGGAGAAAATCGGGCTTATACAGTGCGCTGCTGTGAGAACAATAGGCTGACATGCCGCTGCGCGGGCCACATGACAAGGTCGGATTCGACCCGCAGGCCTTGTGTTTGCCAGCCCTGCCATAGGCGAAACCTCATTTGTCCGCCCCCATTGACTTCACTCATGACTCCGCCCCTTATGCCCTGCCCATGTGACAGGAGATGGCACTATACAGGAAGCATTGGCTTTTCTTCCTCCAGCGCTGGCTCCAGTGCCGCACTGCGCCTCTAATTACACTACCGGTCAGAAGAAGCAGCTGCCTGAAACTGAGTTAGTTACATGCTGCAGCCTGCAGAGCATTCAGATGTGGAGGGAAACTAGTGGTCAGGTGCCCCTAGGCAGCAGTGCACCCTGGGCACTTGCCTAATTTGCCTAGTGGTAGCGGCCTTAAATACACCTCGTGCCCAGTGTGAGGTCTCTGGGGCACTCTTTCCATCCCTTTAGCCATACAATAAAATCACCTACAAGTTTGGCGTACATACCCAATCTCTTTTATTGGGGTGGGTCACAGCTATTAAGATAAATGTTTTCCCCAAAATATTTTACCTTTTTAGAGCC
Source organism: Rana kukunoris (assembly GCA_029574335.1). NCBI lineage: Eukaryota > Metazoa > Chordata > Amphibia > Anura > Ranidae > Rana > Rana kukunoris. Next base: position 377,328,799 of record CM056050.1, on the reverse strand, counting down.
CTTCCGACTGCTGTTTTCCGAAAAAGACACAAGTCCATCCAGTTCAACCAACAGAAGGGAAAAAATAAATATTTATACCATCCTATATACACAATCCTATACCCACAATTGATCCAGAGAAAGGCAAAAAACAAAACAAAAAACAATAAAGCATAATCCAATTTTCTAAAGCAGGGAAACAATTTCATTCCTGATCCCCAAAAGGCAATCAAATGTTCTCTGGATCAACTTTACCTCTAAATATTAGTATCCAGTTACATTATGTGGCCCAGATTCAGATAGAATTAGACTATCGTAGAGTATCAGAAATACACTACGCCGCCGTTTTTTACCTGGCTCTACGTGGAATCCAGGTAGATTTTGTCCAGTAAACGACGGCGGCGTAGTGTATTTCTCCCGTCGCAATCCATCTGCGCGAGTAGGGGGCGTGAATCATTTAAAATAGGCGCGTTCCCGCGGCGATCGAACTGCGCATGCTCCATTCGCAAATTTCCCGCCGTGCATTGCGCAAAATCACGTTGTTACGTCATTTTTTCTTGAGTAGCGTCGTTTATGGAGATTCCTATTCCCAAACGAGTTACGTAAAAAAAAAAAAAAAAATTTTTTAATTCGACGCAGGAACGACGGCCATACTTAACATGGGCTACGCACCGTTAGATCAGCAAAAAGCTGGTCTAACAGTACGTATAAAAAAATAGACGAAAGCGATTGCGAAGACCGCTCGTATCTTCGTGGATCGCCGTAAAAACTCATTTGCATATCCCGACGCATGAAAACGACGCAAACTCCTCCCAGCGGCCGCAAAAATATCGCAGCGTAGATCCGAAGGCTTACGAAGACGTAAGCCTCTCGGATCGAAGCCCGAAGCCGCCGTATCATGGTTTGAGGATTCAAACTAGTGATACGGCGCGCAAAATTTGAAATTACTCCTGTCTAACACCAGTTAGACAGGCGTAATTGCTCTGTGAATCTGGGCCTAGGTCTTTCTTAAAACAATCTACTGAGCTTGCCAGAACCATTTCTCGAGGGAGTCTATTCCACATTTTCACAGCTATTACTGTGAAGAAGCCTTTCTGTAGTTGGAGATAACATTTATTTTCCTTCAGATGTAAAGAGTGCTCCCTTGTCCTCTGTGATGACCCTAAAGTTAATAACTCAACACCAAGCTCACTATATGGACCACTTATGTATTTGTGCATGTTGATCATATCCCCCTCAATCTCCTCTACTAAAGTGTGAATACATTCAGTTTAGCTAATCTTTTCTCATAGCTGAGCTTCTCCATGCCTCATGTTGCCCTTCTCTGCACTTTCTCCACTTCCCCAATAGCCTTTTTACTGGGGAAAAATGAAGACTCTCACTGCAGTCCATACCTCTCTTAATAGAAGAAAGCTCATTTGCCACACAGTTGCCCAATTAAACAGTGCATTGAGCTCGGCATCCTGTAAGTGCAATCACTGAAATGGTACTTTTAATCCCAAATAGTCTAACAACCTTAGACTATTCAAAGTACAAATCACTATTCTCTGAATTCGATCTTTTAGCCAGTTTTCTATCCATTTACAAACTGATTTTCCAAGCCTATAAGACTTTACCTCAAACATTAGCCATGTGTGGGGAACTGTGTCAAATGCTTTTGCAAAATCTAAGTATACCTTGTCCACATTCACCCCTCTGTCCAAAGTTTTACTTACTTCCTCATAAAAAGAAAACAGATTTTTTGACAACTTCTGTCTTTAATGAATCCATGCTGTCTGGTACTTAAAATATTTTTTGTGCTATAAACAAAAACAAAAGAAAACAAAAAAAGACTGCAAATTTTGAAAAAAAAAACAATATGTTGTACTTTCTGCTATAATAAATACCCAAATATATACAAAAACAAATGTATTCATCAGTTTAGGCCAATATATTTTCTTCTACATATTTTGGGTTAAAAGAAATCGCAATAAGCATATATTTATTGGTTTGTGCAAAAGTTATTGTTTCTACAAACTATGGGAAAGATTTATAGACTTGTATTTTTTTTTAAATGTTTTTACTGGTAATAGCAACGATCTGCAATTTTTAGCGGGACTGCGACATTGTGGTGGACAAATAAGTGACCCTAAGTGACACTTTTTGGGGACTAGTGACATTATTACATTCATCAGTGCTAAGAAATGCACTGATCAATGTATAAAGGACACTGACAGGGAGGAGGGTTAACACTAGGGGGAAATCAAGGGGTTAACTGTGTTCCCTGGGTGTGTTCTAACTGTGCGAGGGCTGGGTTCACTGGAAAACCACAGAGAGCACTGTTCCCGATCATTGGTAACAGCAGATCTCCATCATGTCCCCTGTCAGAACAGGCATACGCCTTTTTTACATAGGTAGATCCTGTTCTGCCTCTGTGTACTGTGATTGAGGGTCGCCGGTGGACATCGAGTACGCGGACTCACGGGATTGCTTCCATGGCATGCAGTGCACGCGTGTCCACAATGTCACATGCACAGACTGCTGTACGGGCATATACAGTGATGGGTCGGCAAGTGGTTAATAGCCCAGCCATATGGTATATGGAGGGGGCGCTAATAATGAATAATAAGAGAATAAACAATAAAGTGAAATCTAATGAATGGTCCGTTTGAACCAACAATAGCAGACTTGGTGAACAGCAACACACTGAAAATAGTGAAATAGAAATAAATTGTACAAAAAAGTGAATGAATAAATAAATAAATAAACTGAAGTCCATTCAAAGAGTGTTAGATAAAGTCCAACCAAGGCTAATCTTTCTCAGATGCAAATTGTTGAAAATTCATTGTAAAAGGTGTCCACCTCCACCAAGAAGATCCCCCAAATGTGCACTAATGGATGGCTTCTTACCGCACGGTGTTGACCTGATTGTTTAGAAAAGGTCAAATACAGCAGTTGCTCAATAAACCAGTTGAATGATTCAGCTGCGCAGCTCTATGTTTCCCGGAATCAAACACTCTCTTGAAGGAGGGAGAGGGGAAACCACCATAGTGAAGTACAGTTTATTTAAAATATGTCACAGATAAAACAGCATAGCCAAATGGCCTCTTACTTTAGTAGTGCCTAGGACCTGGCACTGAGGCTAGTCAGCATAGCAGGATTGGCTATGATGAGAGTTCCTCGCTGGGCAACTGGCGTGTAGTCCAAGCCGGATAGGAGTTCCTCGCTAGGGAGCTGGCGCGCGTTCCAAGCCAGAGGACCAGCGCTACCGGAAGTGCGCCGTTCGTACGTTTCCAGGCGTTTCGACGTACGTTTCGTGATTAACACGTCGTCAGGAACCATGCCTAGATACGTAATGGAAATAGGTCTACTGTAGCAGTTAAAATGGGTGGGGTTGGTCTATGACGAGCCTCAGTTCCTGGTGCAAACAGCTAGTTAACCCATGCTAGGTTCCACATAATGTATGATAATTATAAATTTAAACATTAAAACGTGTGTTTAAACCCACATGTAGAGTATCATACACACATATAACCACTGATAAATGTATAAAATATAAATATATAGAAGAAAAATAAAATAAAATAAAATACAATTTTTATTAAATCATAGTTCTCTTCAGGCACCAAAGTTTCCAACGTTCCCAATTTGCTTGGCAGACTTCTGGCATTGATGAACAAACACTTTAATTTGTTATCACATTTTACTCTTGTGTTTTGCATCTTTTTTTTTTTGTGGTAATATATGAATATAAAAATACAAATAGTACAAATATTACTATCATTTCCACTGGTTGTTTTTAACATGAGAACCTCTGTGCCATCTGCCATAACTCTCCCCCATCTATCCCCACCCTACCCTTTATTATTGTCTGCCCCCTAACTGATCTGTCTGACCAATTAAATTCTAGTTCACTCTCCCCACTCTATCCTAGCTTAAATACACCTCTGGCCTTCACATGAACCTCTCCCCAAGCACAGCAGACACCCTTCCATTTAGGTGCAAACCATCTTTAGCATTAAGGCTGTCCCCTAATGAAAAGTCAGCCCAGTGCTTATTCTCTAAGCTCCCCCTGTCTTTACTGTGTTGCACATGACACAGGCAATATATTTTAGATAATATATCTGTGTCCTTCCCTTCAACTTGTAGCCTAGTTCTTTAACCACTTAGCAACCACTTGCCGAAAAATAACGGCGGCAAGGTGGTTGCTTAACTCTGGGATCACGTTATATAACGTGATTCCAGAGTCGCGCTCCTCTGGGGCGCGCACACGGGAATGATAGCGGCGGTTTACCACGCGATCGCGCCGTCCAATGACGGCGCGATCACATGTAAACAGACCGGCGTCATTTGATGACGCCGGTTCCTCCCTCCTCTCTCTGTACCGATTGGTACAGTGTAAGAGGGGGAGCGTGGATGGCGGCAGCGCTGTGGATGGATCTGTGACTATTGCAGTCACAGATCCATCCATCCCTGCTCATCCATCCCTGCAACCCCCCCAGCAATACTCAGCATACCCCCCAGCAATACTCAGCATACCCCCCAGCAATACTCAGCATACCCCCCCAGCAATACTCAGCATACCCCCCAGCAATACTCAGCATACCCCCCAGCAATACTCAGCAGTACCCCGGCGCAATACTCAGCATACCCCCCCCAGCAATACTCATCATACCCCGGCGCAATACTCAGCAGTACCCCGCAGCAATACTCTGCAGTACCCCGGCGCAATACTCTGCAGTACCCCGGCGCAATACTCAGCATACCCCCCAGCAATACTCAGCATACCCCCCCAGCAATACTCTGCAGTACCCCCTCCCAGCAATACTCTGCAGTACCCCGGCGCAATACTCTGCAGTACCCCGGTGCAATACTCTGCAATACTCTAAACAATACTCTGCAGTACCCCCTGTGCAATACTCCCTGCGCAATACTCTGCGGTCATTTTTTTTTCAGGCTTCCCAGCCTAGAGGTGAGATGTGGGGTCTTATTGACCCCATATGTCACTGAAGAGGACCTGCCACGCTATATTCCTATTACAAGGGATGTTTACATTCCTTGTAATAGGAATAAAAGTAATCAAAACATTTATTTTTGGGGAAAAAGGTGCCAAACTAAAATAAATAAAGTAAAATGAACAATAAAAAAAAAAAACTTAAAGTGCCCTTGTTCCCGCGTGCTTGTATACAGAAGCGAACGTGCACGTAAGTCCTGCCCACATATGAAAACGGTGTTCAAACCACACATGTGAGGTATCGCTGCGAACGTTAGAGCGAGAGCAATCATTTTGGCCCTAGACCTCCTCTCCAACTAAAATCATGTAACCAGTAAAAATATTTAAAGCGTCACCTATGGGGATTTTTAAGTCGCAAAGGTTGGTGCCATTCCACGAGCGTGTGCAATATTGAAGGGTGACATGTTGAGTATCTATTTACTCGGTGTAACTTCATCTTTCATATTATGCAAAACCATTCTGCTAAATTTAATGTTTTTTTTTTTTTAAAAGCACAAAACTGTTTTATTTCCAAAAAAAATGTGTTCGAAAAATTGCTGTGCAAATACCATGCGCGATAAAAAGTTGCAACAACCACCATTGTATTCTCTAGGGTCTTTGCTAAAAAAGCATATATAATGTTTTGGGGTTCTATGTAATTTTCTAGCAAATAAATGATGATTTTTACATGTAGGAGAGAAATGTCAGAATTGGCCTGGGTGCTCCCTGCGTGTTGGGCCTCTGTATGTGGCCACGCTGTGAAAAAGTCTCACACATGTGGTATCGTCATACTCGGGAGGAATAGCAGAATGTGTTTTGGGGTGTAATTTGTGGTATGCATATGCTGTGTGTGAGAAATGACCTGCTAATATGAAAATTTTGTGGAAAGAAAATAAAAAAATCTTGATTTTGCAAAGAATTGTGGGAAAAAAATGACAGCTTCAAAAAACTCACAATGTCTCTTTCTAAATACCTTGGAATGTATTCTTTCCAAAAAGGGGTCATTTGGGGGGTATCTGTACTTTTCTGGCATGTTAGGGTCTCAAGAAATGAGAGAGGCCGTCAGTACATCAGATGTGATCAAATTGATCAATTTTCAGTAATTGGTACCATAGCTTTTAGACCCTATAACTTTCACCCAGACTAAATAATATCTAAAAAATTTTTGTTTTGTTACCAAAGATATGTAGCAGTATATATTTTAGGCCAAGTTTATGAAGAACAATTACTTTTTTGCAAAATGTTATAATAGAAATGAAGAAAAATTCATTTTTTATACAAAATTTTTGTTCTTTTTTCATTTATAGCGAAAAAAATAAAAACCGCAGAGGTGATAAAAAACCACCAAAAGAAAGCTCTATTTGTGGGGGAAAAAAAGGACAAAAATTTTCATTTGGTTACAGTGTTGTATGACTGAGTTATTGTCATTCAAAATGTGAGAGCACCGAAAGCTAAAAATTGGTCTGGTTATTAAGTGGGTTTAAGTGCCCAGTGGTCAAGTGGTTAAAGCGATTTTAAAGATCTTCCACCCTCCATGTATTCTTTGATTGTTTCCAACATGAACCAAGACAGCTTGGTCATGCCAAGCCCCTCCCAGTATTTTATCAACCTGTTCCACTGCATGCCGAACCCTGGCACCAGGGAGACAGCAAACCATTTGGTTGAGGTGATCCTGGGGACAAATTATTCTATCAGTCCTTCTGATTATAGAATCCGATATTATCACTAACTATCTAGGTCTACCTTCACTACCCTCACATTCCCTACTAGATAGGCTGCTTTCCCAGCTGTTAGGGATAGCAGTGACATCCAGGGTTGCCAACTCTGCGTTTGTCACCTCCACATCTTCACTCAACTAGGCAAATTTGTTTTGGTTCGCAAAAAACACAGGACTGGCATTCCTTTTGTGTTTAACCCATCCTTCTACCTGATAATCCTGACTTATCCCTTCACCCTCCACATATACCCCTTTAACCACCTGATCGGTGAACAGAAGGCTTCTTTGAAGACTGTCTGCAAAGTGCTCCTTCAGAACTCTAATATGAGCCTCCATAATGGCAACCTGCTCACATCTGTCACAGCGGTATGCATCCTGGAGCTGTTGTACCATTTGTGCATACATGTGGCACACTGTTTACTGAGCAAAACCTTGTTCTTGTTGGCTTGAGAAAGGAGCGTGCATTCTCTCCATCTACACACTGTTGGGCAGAAACACAGGTGTGAATCTAGCATATGGAGGAAAAAGGCAGCATCAAAGTGTAGTGTTAAATTAACCAAGTTTAATAAAATGTTGACAACTCCCAAGGTAAAGGAAGAAATAGGCAGTAAATGTAGCCTAAAAACTGATTTAATGTTTAGTGTACACAATTTCTGCCTTGTGTCTCTGACAAAATTCAAAGCAATTTGTATTTCTGTATTAAAAAAAAGTACCTTGTTTTTCCCTCTTCAAATGCAGCCCAAAAAGGCTTAGATGATGTGCAATACGTCTTTGTAGTTTTTTTGCCTTGTGTCTCTGTAATAATCATTGTAATTTAAATTTCTGGATACATTTCTGGATCAAAAATGCCTCCTCGCTCCCTTTTGAAATTTGGCCTAATAAAAAAGCAGTTTAATGCAGCCTGAAAAGGCTTGCATGATGTGCAGTATGTCTATTTCTACTTTGTATCTCCGACATAATTCACTGTAATTTTTATTTTTGGATTAAAAATGCCTTGCAGCTCCTTTTTCATATGCAGTCCTACCTGCAGTCATACAAGAGTGTTTCTATAATATGCCTGACTTGTATCTCTGACATAGTCCACTGTAATTGTTATTTTAATGTGGTTTTTTTTTAAGCCTTGTCTTTTCCGCCTACATTTCTTCCCAGTAGAGCTGCTTACATAATATCCAGCCAATGTTCTATATGTTTAACTTTTGTCTCAAAATTAGATATTTTATCAAGCTACATTTACACAGATGGGTTGCTGATCGGCTCTCCCTGTCAGCGCAAACCGAGAAAAGCCATTAACCGGAACTTTCTGGTTCACTTGATGATCAGCTGTGATTGATTACAGCTGATCACGTGGTAAGAAACCTCCGTCAGAGGCTCCATACCACGATCGGAGATGCGGTGTGTAACCCCTGTGGGCACAAGCCGGCTTTGTTATCCTGATCATGTCATATGATGTCTGGTCAGGATATCAGAACCACTTTGCAGGCGTCATATTGCTATATGGTGGGTGGCAAGTGGATAAACAATTGATTCTTCTTGCAGTCACCTAAAATGGATTTCTCCCACTAAAGGGTATTTATTAAACAAAATTGCACCAATATCCGCTCTGTTAGTGCCTGGTACCCAGATTTTACTGCCATCTTGGGCTCCCTTAGAGATATTTCCAATTGCTTTATGTTCTGGAGACAACATTTTACCAAGCAGGACAATTCTGCAACAAATCTGACAGGGAATCCCAGGGCAGATTCCTTAGAACACTCCTTTTTCCCCGACAACCCCGTACTACCTCAACTGATTCCTATCCCTGCATCAATTGTATGGAATCTAGTACACCTATGTCAAGAATGTGAGGTGTGAAATGCTATATTGGTCAATCACCATTTCACATATATCTGTCACCTGTCATCACAAAACATCTAGTATTTGCACGTATAGTGCACGTGCTAACTTTTGTATAACAAATAAGGTCAATCAAACAAGCCTTTTCCCAGTAATTAGGCAATTCTACTTTCAAAGGCAATCCATATTAGGTGGAAAACATTTTCATACACAGTGTTTGCTGAGATCATGATCAAATTAGGGCAGATGAAAGTTATGGCTTGACAGCCCTAATTGAAAGTTGTACAATACATTTAAAAAATGTTGCTTTTTAAAAATTCCAAGTTACTTTTGTACAGGTACATAACAAATCTGAAGCATTGTAAAATCAGAACAGTAAGTTCAAGATTACAGGTAAAAAAAATGAAATGGGACCCTTAAATTTTTGTTTGAACAAAAAACAAAAAATAGAAAGAAACAAAACCATTATCCCAAGCTAGACAGTACTTTTTACAATGTATAATTGTAAATCAGTATTCTCCCTCTTGCATATAAGTTAATGATTAGATGCTCTAAAAGGGCTGACCTTCTGAGATTATACAATTTTTAATGAAATTATTAAGCAAAATAATGGCATGAATTTTCAGCTCATTGACCTGGGGCTGTTAAAATCTATATCACTGTGTGCAAATTGGCTCTGTCAATATTTAATTTTTTTAATAACTAGATCTTAAACATTATTCATTTTTTTACTTTAAGGAAAAATTAAGTTTAAGCAAATCCACAGAAATAAATACATTTATATTTGAATGCAAATCAATTAGTGATGTTTTAATTATTATTTTTTTTTTTTCTAAAGTGTATTTTTGTGCGTGAACTCGAGAGAGAGGAGGCAATCGCCATCCTTCTCCATGTCCTTGGTGGAAATGGCGGGTGGGAGGGGGGCTTCTCCCGCTCACCCCGCCCTACCTGCTCCTCTTGGGAGACCAACTGGGGCCCAACGGGACCCCAATGGGGCAGAGGGACTCCCCCTATGAGGTAGTGAGGGGGCCTAGCCCACCCAGCCAGCCCCGTAGGTCCTTCGCCTCTCTTTCTTTTAGGAGACCGCATGGCCAAAGTGCATGTGTGTTAAACCAATTTTGTGTGCGTGCAAGTGTGGTGGTTTTTGTGGGGGGGGTGGGCATACTAAGCACAGGCGTACCTTGCATAGCAAACCCACCGGGAGCCGGGCTGAGACCACCAAACTCAATTCACATGTAGCCGAGACCAGGATCCGAACCCTTGGCTGCAGAGGTGAACGGCTTGTCAGCGCAGTGCCAATCACGTTGAGCCACCACAGCTCCCCGGTGTTTTAATTATTTTAATGTTTTCCCTTTATATGGATCCATGTGAGGTGATAAAGGTAGGTAAAGTATTTGCATAGGGAATTGTTGGTTGCGTTCAACTGCTTATAAAAACAAATATTCTACAACGGTTTGATTTAAAGTAACTATTTTTAAGGCTTCACGTGTAAGTAATATTTTAGTTACAGATAGGGCCTGTTTGACTCATTTAACCTCTCGATTCATATAGGTCTAAGCTAAGGGACATTTTTTACAAATCTGGTCCAACTGTGAGTTATGGGTGTTTTTACTAGTCTCTTAATTATCTACCAAAACTGTTGTTTGTGTGACACTTTTATTATATGCTCTTAATATACTTCAGTGTTGTAAGGAAAGGACAGAGACGCCGTTGGCACGCACACGCATACCTGGAACGCAGAATACGTTTTTGCCCAATGGCGCGCATTTGCGCGCACATGCGCGCATCCACCAACCGCAACGGCGCACTTCCGCGCATGCGCGGGTGCGGCGGACGGCGCGCACGCGCACGGGGCGTTCCTGACCCTTCCTTCCTATTTAAAGGGTGCTCTGATGACCGGGCGGTGCTGACCGGTCTTCAGTGGTTCCTGTATTCCTGACGCCCGTATCTATCACCAAGATTCCTGTTTGACCACCCGGCTTGTGACCTTGACCTTGCTCCTGCTTAACCCTTGTGTACCCCGCTGCCTGCCTGTTAATGACCCGGCCTGTGACCTTTGACCTTGCCTCTGCTCTATCCTTGGTACCTCGCTGCCTGCCTGGTGCCAACCCGGCCATCCTAGACCTCTGCTTCCCAGGCGCCTGCCACGGGTCACCCGGACTTGCTAGGGGTTGGAGTTCCCCTTTATTCAGGCTCTTCGCTCCACACCACCTAGCCCTGTGCCTGCTGCTCATCTAGGGTCTGCTGCCCTCCCTGCATCCAGCGGTACTTCAAGCAAACATCATCTGGCACCCGTGTTCCTCCTACCTGAACGCCATCTGTTTCACCCTCAGAGGGGTTCCGGGTTGGAGATACAAGGGAGGCCGACCTCTTCACATCAGACTCCTACCAGGTACGTGACAAGTGTAAACCTACTTGATGATGAAGAAAAGAGGGAAGCATGCTAAGCACTGATTTCGAGTGCGAAACGCGTCGACTGTCCTGTTTTCTGTGATTGCTGTGACTGTACATGTTTTTGGATTTACAATAAAGACAACTTTTTTCGTTTGAAAATCTTTGGAGTGCGGCCGTCCTTCCCTCTTTTCTTCATCATCATTGCTATTTGCATCGCCAGCACCTTGGTAATCTAATTATCCTTGATCGTCTACAGGTCTCACCTGGAGCGGTGATTTCTTTTCTTTTGTCTTTTTTGGATTTTGTAAACCTACTTGAACCCCATCCACACTGAGACAGTTATCAGGCATTTTAGAACTAGAAACAGCTCCTGTAAAGGTCCTTAAAACTACCTCCCCTGCTGCCTGAATGTGAAAGCCTGAGTGCTTTCACACTGGGGTGGTGTGCTTGTGGGATATTAGAAAAAGTCCTGCAATCAGCATCTTTGGGTTGGTTTGGCAGTGCTGTAAAACAATTTCAGGAGCAGTGATTTTAATAATGCTTAAAGTGGAACAATAAAAGTATTCCTTTAAATTTCGTACCTGGGGGTGTCAATAGTATGCCTATAAAGTAGCACATGTTCCCGTGTTTATAACAGTCTCGGCACAAAATGAAATTTCTAAAGGAAAAAAGTCATTTAAAACTACTGTCTAATATGTCTACGTAGAAATATGCCTAAATTAATCTAACAAAGTGCTGGTAAAAACGTATGTATTTACAAATCTGTGTCTTTCTGTTTTCTTCCAACTGTAGATGTAAATATCATCGTGACCTAACCTATTACACTTGAAGAAGAGGATTATCTTCAATTGACCTTGAAACATTGTATTTCTTTGTTGTAAATCAGATACTGTCAATATAGTTGGTTGTTGTATTGTACACAATTTAATCCATGCATCCATTTATGTCGGGTTTAGTATTTTTTTGATCCGGGTCTGTAAGTAATGTGGAAAATGTACCTCAAGAAAAAGAGAGCCCAACGGGCCTGACGTGGCCTTAGACATTTTGTAGTCCTTAAATATTCAAGGTTCTTATGGTTTGTGAAGATTAATATTGGGTAAGTGGCTCCTTCTAGCACGTACCTCCAATCCTCTAATGGAGCCTTGATTGCTAGGCGCTCCCTATCTCCCACTTAGTCATTTCTTTCTGGTTGGGTAAGTTTCCGAGAAAATAATTCAACCAGATGGATTACATCCCTGGGGCCCTGGCTCTGCCACAAGACTGCTCCGACTGCGCTCTCTAAAGGATCCAGTTCTAAGTTATAGGACAGGGCAGAATCTGGGTGGCTTAGAATAGGAGCAGTGGTAAAACATTGCTTCAGGATTTCAAATGCAGCTTGTGCCTCCGTGGACCAGTGGATGCCCTGCTTGGTAAGTTAAGTGATCGGGGAGATAATGGCTGAGAAGTTTCTAATGAATTTACGGTAAAAATTGTCAAAGCCTATGAAACGATGGATTCCCTTATCTTTTGAGGCTGGCCAATCCAAAATTGCAGACACTTTCTGGGTATCCATCCTGATTCCCTCAGTGGAAATAATTAATCCAAGGAATTGGATGCTCTGCTGCTCGAAGTCGCAGTTCTCCGCTTTGGCATAAAGTCTGTGCTGAGGGAGTTGGAGAAGTACGCTCTTGACATGCCCTAGGTGGATCTCTAATGAGATGGAGAATATCAGGATGTTGTCTAAGTACACAAAAATATCAATAGAGTCTCTGAAGATATCGTTGACAAAATGCTGAAAGGTGGCTGGAGCATTACATAAGCAAAACAAACAAATAGTTGCGCTAAGTATACAATAATAATCAAAATAAGACCATAAAGGTTGGATTCTTGTGAAGAAATATGGTGTCAGCACAGTTCAATAGACTACTGTGAAGATGCGGATTGCCCTAGTTGGGGAGCAATGTCCAAAGTGAACAAAAACAAAGTAAACAGAAGTCCTGCTCATAGACAAACCATGGGACAACAGTCCGTGTATAATACATTTTCCAAATCCAAACCCAGAAAAAGGGGAATGGGTAGGTGAAAACAAAGATGAAGTTGAAGCCACCACCACCGTATGTCTTTACTCCAGTGATAAACAAAATAGAAGGGGGGGACCCTTACCACATCAGTTGGACCTTAGGATGTAAGGTCGAAAGCGCCTGTGCAGATATGAACCTCTGCGGAGGTTATGGATACAGAGAATCCCTGGAGAGAGGATAGCACCCCTGGGTTGACGCATATCGTTCAAGGAGGACACTCCGGGAGATCCACAGCTGAGAGGGATTCTCTGTATCCATAACCTCTGCAGAGGTTCATATCTGCACAGGCACTTTCGACCTTACATCCTAAGGTCCAACTGATGTGGTAAGGGTCCCCGGTTTCCGGAGGTTTTCCTCAACATAGTCTTTTAGAACTTCCAACTCACATTCAGACAGAGTAAATATGCGTCCGAACGAGATCTCTGCCCCCGGAAGAAGTTCTATGGGGCAGTCGTATGGCCTGTGTGGAGGATGAGTATCTGCACACCATTTACAGAATACATCCAAGAATTCAGGGTAGCACTTGAGAACTACCTGGCACAGTTTGGCATGCGACTGCAAGCAAAGCAAAGAGGCAGGAGGCTGAGGCGAAGCCAGGCAGCACTGTTTCTGGCAATAAGATGAAAGGAACTATATTCTCCCAGATTCCCAGTCTATATGCGGGTTGTGGGCCTGCAACCAACAGAGGCCCAAGATAACTGGGAAGAGAAGTGAAGAAATTGCATCCAATCGAAGTAGCTCTAGGTGATTGGTGTTGGCAATAGTTAAAAGTGGGGGAATCTCTTGGGTCACAAGCCCTGATTTAATGCAGGATCTATCTACCAGGAACATGTAGAGCCCTTGGTCCTTGGGTCGCAGTGTAATGTGTTGCTGGGCTGCAAAGGACAGGTCAATGAAGCAACTGCAGTCACCCAAATCAATAATCGCAGTTACTGGCACAGATATTCTTGGGATTTGGAATGATATAGCACGCTACATGAGCTGAATTGGCAGATATGTTGGTTTGTTTAGCTGGGGAAGGAGGAGAATATTTACAGAGTTTAGCCGGACAGGTTCATATGCAGTGACAGGACTCCCCACAGTAAAGACTGAGGTTGTTCGTCCATCAACGTTGGCATTCCTTGCAAGTGACGGGCGAATCAAGCCCACTTGCCTTGGTTTGGATGCCTTCGAAACAGAGCGAGCAGGATTTCCAGACACAAAATCATCAGCCTTGGGGGACTTGGGAAATATCCATGTTGGTCCGAACTGCTGGGAGGATTTCGCTCACGTAATCGCAATCAAAGTCTCCAGCGTACTGGGTATTTCTACCCATGCCAGTTTATCTTCAAGACCTTCTGAGGGACCCAAACAGAACCGGTGACACAGGGCCACGTTCTTCCAGTCAACATCCGCACTCCAAGGTTTAAAATCTGTAACGTAGTCTTCGACAGGTCTATGACCCTGCTGCAGGGTGTGTAGGGCAGATTCAGAGGTGGCTGTTCGTGTGGGTCGTTGTATAGCTGGGACATGGCTGCAAAGAATAGTTGCATAGTATTTAGCTGCATGTTCTTTTCCTCCAATAGGCGATGATTCCAGGACTGTGGTTCTCCTCAAAGCAAAGAAATGGTAAACCCCACCTTTGTGGTTTCCAGAGAGAATGTCCTTGGCTGCAAATCAAAGTAGAGCTGACAGGCATTCCAAAAAGCTTTAAACTGGCTTTGATCACCAAAGAACCTCTCAGGGGCTGGAAATCAAGGTTCGGGGGTAGCAACAATACTAGAGACCCCAGTGGATGTAGCAGGCACGAGTATGGTGGAAGAAGCAGCAGAAGTCACAGCATGAGTGGCCAGTCCCTGAACACGATCCCCTAGCCAAGTGTAGTCTTCCTGAAACAATGTCATTGATTGAGAGAGAGAGGCAAGATGCTGGCAGATTTCATCCAATGGAGAGGATCCTCGTGCAGGCTCAGTCATGGCTTTATTGTACTGTCACATACCTGGATTGTGAGCCTAATGTGTGGAGGAGAGCCTCTCTTGCCGCACCAGCTTGGGGTCCCCTGAGGTTGAGACAGTAGCCACAGAAGCATGGGGACATAGGAGTGCCTAGGAGCAGTTCAGTATTGGTATGGCTGGATGCTCGTAGCTGGAGATGCAGCAGGTAGACCAGAACTGTTGGCAGACTGGATCGCAGGTGAAGCAGGAACTGGTGCGATTCAAAAAGCAGAACTGCAGCAGGCTGGAGGAGTAGATGCAGAGTCAGACAGGCTGGGTCAGAGACGTTCTGGTGGATCAGGCAAAGCAGCAGGCAAAAGAAAAGCATAAAAGCAAGCCAAAGTCAGGCATCAAGTAGACAGGGTTAGTGAGAGCAATCCGAGTCAGGGATCAGAGGTCAGCACAGATAACAGGTTTCAGGAAACACTGAAGCTGCAGACAAAACAGCTTTGGTGCACTCACTTTAAATAGCCCCTTTGGTGCCAATGTTGGTGACAGGCACACGTGTGCGTGCGCGCTGATGTGCTGTGAATGTGCGAATCTGCTGTGCGATTCCTGCTGCACGACCATGACTTCCCTAAGGCCGTGTACACACGGCAGAGAACCTCGACGGGCAGAACACATCGTTCCGCCCGTCGAGGTTCTCTGCCGGCCGTCGAAATCGGCGACCCGCCCGTCGGGAATGGCAACCAGCCATTCTTCCAGGCGGGCCGTCGAGCAAATAGAGAGCGTGCTCTCTATTTCTGCTCGACGGGCTTCCCGACGGGAAACTCGCCGAGAGCGTACACACGGCCGAGGTCCTCGCTGGAATGCAGCTTCCAGCGAGGTTCTTGCTGGTTTCCAGCGAGAACCTCGGTCGTGTGTACACGGCCTGACACATGCAAACAAAATGGGGTCATTACTTGACCCTGCAAAACTCTCCCTCAGAGTCAAGACTCATACTTTGCCTAAAATCAGGATATTAGGCCAACCCAATACAGCCAATCCCATCAAAATCCTGAAAGCATTGAAGAATGACCTGTATAACTCTCATTCTCAGCCTGGCAAAGACTCAATCTCTAGGTATTTCGATGATCTTCCCCATCCCAACCCTAAACACCACACACAAAAATTTACTTGAAGCTGCTTTTACGATGGAGGAGGTTTTGGAGATCATTAAAAGTCTCAAAAATGGTTGGCACTATCAATCACCTATTATAAGGCCTTTGCGGGCACCCTAGCTTATTTAACCAAATTCTTTAATGCTAAAATGCAGGGTGCACCCAAAGACACGCACCTCAACACAGCATTTATCACAGTCATTCCAAACCAGACAAAAACCCAGAAGAAGTTAGTAACTATTGCCCTATTTGCCTCATAAATAATGATGTAAAAATAATGACAAAAATAATGGCCAATAATTTAGCATCTTTTATTAAAACCTACATACATAAAGACCAAGTGGGCTTCATCCCGGGCAGACAAGGCCCAGACCAAATAAGATGAGCAATAAATATAGTGTCAATACTGCAGTCTAACTGGGAAGGAGGATGAAGCAGCAGGGGCTTCTCTTGTCATTGAATCTACAGAAGGCCCTTGACACAGGGTCTTGGCCATATCTATTCTTCCTTTATAGAACGTTGGGGATTTGGAGAGTGCTTTACAGGTCTTCTACTTTCCATTTATTCTCATCCTAGGGCACTAATTCCACTACAAGGATATTACTCTAAACCAATTGATATAGCATGAGGCACTAGGCAGGGGTGTCCGCTTTCCCCTCTAATTTTTGCTATCGCCATAGAAGCTTTGGCGATAGCTGTTTGACAAAATCCTAACATTAAAGGGGTAACCTGTGGAGATCAAACCCATAAATGTGGACTTTTCGCGGATGATATCCTCCTATTTGTGACTTCTCCGTTGATTTCTCTTCCCAACATCTACCAAGTTCTAAATAACTTCTCTAAGGGTCCTTTCACACGTACGGACCATTCGTCCATGTTTTACAAGTCCGTTTACGGACTTGTAATGCATCCCTATGGGATCACGTCCGTTAGCGGATGATGCACCCGCTAACGTCCGCAAAGATCCGCGTCCGCAAAGATCCGTTTTTTTGGACGGAAGAAAACCCTATTTTTCTTCCGTCTGGTGGATCGGATCGGATGAATATGGACAGACGGTCCATATTCATCCGATTCCCCATAGGGGAGAACGGAGGAAAGACAGGGCGGTCTATGCACAGTGTGTGGGGACCGCCCTGTCTGCTGACAGCTCAGCGGGGATTTACGGATGAACCCCCGCTGAGCCGACGGACACACACGGAGCGGATCAAAAATGGTCCGCCCCGTGTGAAAGGACCCTAAGGTTTTGGCCCTAAAGTCAATTACACTAAATCACAGGTAATCACAGGTTAATGTCTCACTCCGCCTTACAAGTGTCTCGCTGCTAAAACAATCTTTCAAATTTGAATGGACTAACACCTCAATTAGATATCTGGGCATCACACTAACAGCCCGCACGGAGACTCTCTATACACATAATTAACCCCACTGTTCAAAAAACTAGAAAATTATCATTTGACCTGGTCCAAACATGAACTATCCTGATTGGGTAGGATCAACTCGATCAAAATGACATTGTTCCCAGGAATCTTAGGAATAGGTCTTCCTGATTTACATAAATATTACATCTAGACTGGCACAGATTTCCATGATCTACTCCAAAACCGAAAAGCAGGACTGGTTCAATATCAAAGGACAGGCAGTATCCCGCTTCACTTTAGATTATCTATTGTGGTGTCCACCAAAAAAAATGACCTTCCATACTAGCCCCATTCCTATCTCAATCCTTTGCGCTCTGGGATAGCCTATAAAATCACCCGGCCCTTGTCTCCGCTGGTAGACCACTTGCACACCTGTTCCATAACCTTGACTTTCCCCCTGGATTAGATGTAGAAGCATTTAAATGGTGGGTGAACAAGAGACTATACCGTATAGGACATTTATTCAACTCAACTCTGGAGGACCTATAACACTTAATCACTGCATCAAAAAACTGGAGCTCCCAAATTCTGAAAGACTTTGGTTGGGTCAAATCTCACAATTGTTACACCAAGTTTGGAAGGAAAAACTAGCCCCCCAATGCAATATATGGTTTGGCTAGGCAGGGGGGCAAAGGAGAGGCATATCAGTGATATACTCATCCCTCACTCACCCTGTAGCAAAATCTTTCTATATGGAAGCTTGGGAAACTGATCTCCAAAGTAGTTGGGACCTGGACACCTGGCATACAGCCTTCTCAAAGTCCTTCAAGGGAATTCTGGATGTTTCCCTGATGGAGGCTTATATTACGGTCTTAACCAGGTGGTACCTAACCCCCTCTAAACTTTCAACGATACACCCTGCAGTGGATACGACTTGTTTCAGAGGTTGCCAACTCTTAGGGTCTATGTCCCATATTTGGTGGAAATGTCCTAGGATCCACCCCTTTTGGAGCACAGTATTCAATATGATTTTCAAAGTAACTGGTTGAAAGGACTCTAGGTCCCTATCAGAAGCTCTCCTGAATGCTCATATACCTCAAATACCAAAGGCTGCACAAAACAAATTCACTTTATTCTCACAGGCGCCAGGCTCACAATAGCCAAAGCATGGAAGAATCCTAAACCCTTTTTGGAAACCAAGAAAAATTGGCCAGTATTCTGACTAATACAACTCTGATTTGAGAGGGATCTCACTTGTCCATGGTGTTTCATTGATTCCTACACAACCTTAGGATAGGCACGTACCCCTCCTTCCTCCTCCTTACCCCATTCTTTCCTTTTTCTTTTTCCCTTGCCCTCCCCTTTTTCTCTTTCCCCCGCCATAGGGGTTCCTGGAGATGACTTTAGGGAATTCTATTCCCCTTCTATCCTTTTCTTAAAAATAGAAATAATAGACGAGTTAACCCTATATACTGTTCACATGGCTGGTCCCTCCTGACCTGGTGGCTTTGCAAGCCCTAAAGGACAATGCCATGGAATTGGTGGGAGGTCTCTTCCCCTGGTGCAGTTAGATCCCAATAGGGGCACCAGGGGGACAAGAGTGTCTTTTTTTTTTTATGTTCAATAATTTTTATTGAATTTTTCAATGGAGAACAAATATCACAAAGAATAACATGTCAACTTACAGTCAGTCAAGCTCTATACAGTATCTTCTGTGTCCTAGGACAAAAGTTACAACACTAGTGCAAAAAAAAAACGGAAGGGAGGAGAGAAACAATCAGACAGCGGCCCTGTGTAGGCCTGGTAGCAATCAGCTCGTATAGCAATGAACTGTTAACTACTCAAGGTCCCCCCAGAGACAACTCCCCGGTGGGGGAGGGGCACAGTACCCCAGTTCCCGATAGGCCCCAAAGGGATCACACTGCCCCTCGGGAAAAGGGGACCCTGCGCCCCATCCCACGCGTGTCCCAAGGCCATCACCGTGTGGGAGACCCATGAAGCCGTTTACCAGAAGGGTGCACAATCGGCCTTGTAGGCTGTTACCTGGGGGAGCTAGTCTCCACCCTAAAAAAATATACCAGTAACCGGAAAATCATATAACAGAATGGTAACCGGGGGGGTAGAAGAAAAAGAAGAGGTACAGATGCATAGGAAAGGAATGGGAAGCGAAGAAGAGGGAGAGAAGACGAGGAGAAGGATGCCTGCTCTGTTAGGGAATTGGACGGTCGTTCGGCCCGCTAGGCAGAACTCCCGGTATGAGGGATATGTTACAGTAGGCGGCCCAGGGTTCCCAGATGGCCAGAAATCTCTCAGATTTGTCATTAATTCTAGCAACGATCTGCTCCTGCGCCATAATCCAAGAGACTTTTCTCCTGAACCCCTGAAGGGATACCGAAGGTTTCTTCCAGGCTTTAGCTATAGACATTTTGGCTCCCAACAGTATGAAAAAGGATAAGGTTTGGCAATGTTTAGATAATCCAGGAATGCTTTGGTTCAGAAGAGCAATGCCTGGGTGGGGGGTCACCACCGCTGCTGTCACGGAGCGAATGATCCCGAATACCTTCCGCCAGAACGATCTGATGCGGGGGCAGGTCCACCAAATGTGGAGCATAGACCCCTCCAACTCACAGCCCCTGTAACACACCGGTGACGCCCCTGGGAACATCCTAGCCAGCCTGGAAGGAACATAATACCACCTGAGTAAGACTTTTAAGCCAGCCTCTATGAGAGAGACGTTGAGAATACCTTTATACGCTCTAATAGTCGCTCTGTGCCAGGCCTCAATGTCCCACGAACCGTCCAGCTCCTCCTCCCAGGCCCGAGCATACGATGGCTTTACCTCTCTAGAAACAAGCGCTGTATAGATCAAGGAGATGCCACCCTTCTGATCCGCTGCGGTAGTGCACCAGTGTTCATATGGCGAGATTGTGGGGGGTACCTTTCTATTGGTCCAGATTGAGTGCATGAAATGGGAGATTTGTGAGAACCTGAACAGTTCCGAGTCTGGCATGTCCAGTTTCTGTCTGCAAAAGGATAGGGAAACAGGGCCCGTCGGGGAGAGGAAGTGGCCAATCCGGTAGAGGCCTTTGTCCGTCCACCATCGAAAGGCCTCAATACTCATTCCAGGGGGGAATTCCGCATTATGGAACAAGTGTGCCAACGGTTTCAAGGGGGACGTCAGGGAGTGCGCGCCAAATAGTTTGGAGCTTAAGGAAACTGAATGCGATAGGGTGGGAGATAGAATTGCGGGTCTGACCCTTGGGTCACAGCAAAGGAGGAAGTCAATGGTGTTCTTGGGGGTGGCTTGTCTCTCCATTGAGAGCCAGTCAGGTTTAGGTCCTTGGCGGAAAGCAATCGAGATTTGTGCGAGTTGGGCTTGCCGGTACCCACGTGGAAGAAAAATATATTTTAAATATATTTAAAAAAAACATTCTAAATATATTTTTCCCAAATATATTGCAATATATTTGAAATACTACAATTTTGGCCAGATTCAATATATTTCAAAAATATATTTCAATATATTTGTGAATATATTATTGAATATATTGGGAAATGCATTGTGAAATATGTTGCAAATATACTCATAAATATATGTTAAATGTACTTCTGAATGCATTTAGCAATATATTTATGCAGCCATAAATATATTGCAACATGCATTTTGGAATGCATTGTGAATATATTCAGACATATATTGCTAAATGCATTCAGAAGTACATTTAACATATATTTCTGAATACATTCACAATGCATTCCAAAATGCACTTTGCAATATATTTATGGCTGCATAAATATATTGCTAAATGCATTTAACATATATTTATGAATATATTTGCAACATATTTCACAATGCATTACCCAATATATTCACAAATATATTGAAATATATTTTTGAAATATATTGAATCTGGCCAAAATTGTAGCATTTCAAATATATGGCAATATATTTGGGAAAAAATATATTAAGAATGTTTTTTAAAATATATTTTAAATATAAATGTACTGAATGTAAAATAAAAAAAAATACATTCCTATTACATTTTTAAATGCTGTGCATTTATATATTGTATTTTATATATTGTAGGCCTATAAAACCAGCAAATATTTGGAAATAAAAACGATAACACAGTACAATACACACAACTTTATTATCATGTAAATATACAAACACTACAACACAGAGAATAGAAAGTGGTGTTAACTGTGGTAAATGACATACAAGTTTATTTGTGGTATTCTGATGGTTCCCGATGTTTCCCTTCAGGTGATATTTCAACACCGGAATTGTTCTCGTAAGAGCGTCACTGATCACACCGTTTGAAGTCCCAGGAAACTTTGCCAAAGTGGCAGCTTTAAAAAGTAAATGGAAAATATTAGACTTATTAGATTTTCCCTGTGAATCAAAAGCCATATAAGACCCTTTTCACACTTTAGCGCTGCTAAAGCTCCGGCGGTTTTTGCAACACTTTTTAGGCGTTTTTTTTTTTTTTTAAAGGGAAAAAGTACAGTTTTTAATGCGCTTTTAAAGTGCTTTGGAAGTGCTGCCCATTAATTTCAATAGGCAGGTGTGTTTTAGGAGCGCTATTTATAGCGCTCCCAACCCGCCCCAGATGCTGCTTGCAGGACTCTTTCTAAAGTTCCGCAAGCGCATCGCCCCAGTGTGAAAGTACTCATTGCACTGAAAGGGATGCAGTTTCATGAGCTTTTTAGAGGCTATTTCTAGTGCTAAAACACCTGAATACTGGCTCAGTGTGAAAGGGGTCTAATAGATGCAGCTGAGTAAATAAAACGAACAAAATTAAGCATGTAAAAAAAAATATTGTAGACTTTTAAAAAATCTGTATAAAAATCAACATCTTGCCTACAACTTGCCTTTTTAGTTCAGACTACTACCAGACTGAGCAAGATATCTTATTTTGACACAACAGTCAAATTGGCTTACAGTCTACATGTCAAAGCTGATGTTTACATAGGGTCTAACTGTACTTGCTTCTCTCCATCTGTCAGCCGCTTGGAGGCACCGCCTTGAAAGTTACTTTTTATTGAAGTGGTTGTAAAGGTACAAGGGTTTTTACCTTCATGTATTCAATGCATGAAGGTAAAAAAAACTTCTGTGTGCAGCCCCCCTATACTTACATGAGCCCTCTCTCAATCCAGTGATGTCCACGAGAGCCTTGTCTCTCCAGGGACTTGCACTGCTGATTGGCTTTCTGTAGCGGTGGGAGCTATTGGCTCACGGTGCTGTCAATCACAGCCAGTGAGCTAATTAGGAGATGGGGTCAAGGCAAGGCTCAGTGTGTGATTGGACACACAGAGCTCTGGTTCAGGAGCACCGGCATGGGACCTGAGAAGAGAAGGATCTGAGCTGCTCTGTACAAAAACCCTTACACAGAGCAGGTAAATAGGAGTAGGATATGTTTGATATTTTAAAAAAAGACAACCATTTAATGATTCGATACCAAAAGAAAACCTACCTGTTTAGGCCTTGAGTACGACACTTGACAAGGAGATGAGCTCAAGTCTTCAGATGGGACAAAAGGTGATGCACACGATACACCCACACAGGATGAACTTCCACCATCATTCTTCAGTGCTATTAGCTGCGCTCTTGTTGTTTTCAAAAGATCCATTACACCAGGCAACTCTATGGAAAAGCATAACAACTTTTTAAGTAACATAATGGCCTATTTTCTCACTATATCCATTCATTTCATTTGTTAGAAATTGATGACTTGTGGAAAAATGTACTTTTACATGATTAGAGGGTTTCCTCCAGTCTGCTGCTGACCCCCCCAAGAGGGTTTCTCCCAAGGTAAAAGTAAGGATGTTCCACAAAACAAAAATCCTACTTGTGCATATAGTATGTAGTTACCTCAGTGCACTCACTGATACTATAATGAATGTAGTACAGTAAACTTCCAGTTACTCAACGATCCCCATTGGTAGTTATTTCTGGTTGCTTGAGATCTAATAGTAACTCTCAAGCATCCACCTCCCATGGCACCCTGACCTCCTCCCACTTAGCAGCTAAAGTGGGTAGGGATTGGGGGCAGGGTTTTACCACCCCCAAATTCACATGTGAATGAGCCTTAAAAGTGCTATTGCCAAATGCAACTTAGGGCTCATTCACAAGTGCGGTATGCAATGCTCCAATGCGCCTCTGAGAAATTCTGCAAGGTGGTGAGGAGGCAAAATGTTTACACAAAAATTGCAGTGAAAGGCACACAATTGCAGCGCGGTAGTACGGCAATTATAGGTTTTAGTCAGGTGTGAGGAGGCAACATTGGAGGAGACTGTGCCCTGTGATCTTTGACTTCTCCCATGTTGTTCAGGTAGATCTCCAACTCTCTAAGGTTGCCTACCTCTGCCTTAAAACACTGTAGAATGAAAGGGCAAATGATTGGTCAAACAGAAAATAAAGATAAAAATAACAAAGGCAGCAGAACTGGTGGAATAACACACAATAAATAGATAACAAAAATAAAAGACTGTGCCAATAAAAAAGATTCAATGAAAATTAAAATTGAAAAAATTTCACCAATACCAATTCCATTGAAAGATTGGCATCCAGGGGCTGATATGCCAAAAACGGTGCACAATAATTAACCAAAACAAAAAAATCAGAGTGCAAGGAAAAATTTGTATATAAATTCACAAAATGAATGTCAAATTATATGTATAAACAATGAGAGGTTAATACGCCAAATCAGTGATCACAAAATTGTATGCCAACAGCACACAATTGGCAAACCAAACCTCAAAAATTCTTAATGATATCACCACAAAACTCAAATGCTGATGACCAAATGAATAATGAAGGATGATGCAGATATGATGATCAGATACAGTGCCAGTTTAATGCAGTGATATAAACCGCAATTAAGTTGTCCGCTTACCAAAGGCAAGTTGTCTCAGTTGTTGGTTTTCTTCTTCCAAGTGCTTATTCTGGTTTTATATTCACCAGCTGTCAGTTAGTCTTGGTCAGGTGCTTTGACAGCGGCTGGCGGTCCATCTGTCAGAATCCGCCAAAAAAAAAAAAAAAAAAAATTATCTTTCCACCTCCACACCCCCCATCCACTCCCCCCCACCCCCCACACACACACACACCCCCATCTTTCAAACCCCCCGCCCACACACACACCCCAGACACCGCTAACCTCCTTCTGCACAATTTATTTGATGGTAGCTGAATGTAAACAGCAGGCAGTGGGGGAACCATAGCCAGACTGCCATTGGCTGTTTCAAATTTTAAAATTAGGCTGACTATTGTGCCCCCTTCCCACTGCCTGCTGTCAATCAGCAGAGGAAGACCTGAAGAAGAATGTTCTCTTTCAAAATCCTCTCCTTTGCTGATTGACAGCAGGCTATTGATTTCCCTGCTATCTGCTCTTTTTTCCTGAATTCTGACAGTGGCCAGTGGCTGTTAGAATACAAAAAAAGGCCTAGATGTCAACTGATATCAGGCTACTTCTGGAGCAGCTGGATGTAAACATAATATCATTACCTCATATTGTTATCGGCCTGAAAGGTGGCCCATAATTGGTATCTGTATGGAAAAATCCATATCTAATGGCACCTAGTAGCAGGGCAGATAATAATATGCAAAAGGGGAGGGAGACATAAACATTGGTAGCACTATGCACTGACATTATGGGGTATATTTACTAAAGGCAAATCCGCTTTGCACTACAAGCGCACTTGGAAGTGCAGTCACTATAAATCTGAAGGGGACAAAAAAAAATAATTTTTGCCTGTACATGATTGGATGATAAAATCAGCAGGGCTTCCCCTCATTTCAGATCTACCCCTCAGATCTACAGCGACTGCATGTCCAAGTGCACTTGTAGTGCAAAATGGATTTTCCTTTAGTAAATCAACTCCTATGCTGCATGGCGAGTGGATATAGAATAGAAGCCATATAATATTGTATGCAGCAATGTACACTGAAAGTAAGTTACACAGTTACTGGATATAACATGGAAGCCATACATATTATATGCAGCAATGTGCACTGACAGTATGTTACACAGTTACTGGATATAACATGGAAGCCATACATATTATATGCAGCAATGTACACTGACAGTATGTTACACAGTTACTGGATATAACATGGAAGCCATACATATTATATACAGCAATGTGCACTGACAGTATGTTACACAGTTACTGGATATAACATGGAAGCCATACATATTATATGCAGCAATGTGCACTGACAGTATGTTACACAGTTACTGGATATAACATGGAAGCCATACATATTATATACAGCAATGTGCACTGACAGTAAGTTACACAGTTACTGGATATAACATGGAAGCCATACATATTATATGCAGCAATGTGCACTGACAGTATGTTACACAGTTACTGGATATAACATGGAAGCCATACATATTATATGCAGCAATGTACACTGACAGTATGTTACACAGTTACTGGATATAACATGGAAGCCATACATATTATATACAGCAATGTGCACTGACAGTATGTTACACAGTTACTGGATATAACATGGAAGCCATACATATTATATGCAGCAATGTGCACTGACAGTATGTTACACAGTTACTGGATATAACATGGAAGCCATACATATTATATACAGCAATGTGCACTGACAGTATGTTACACAGTTACTGGATATAACATGGAAGCCATACATATTATATGCAGCAATGTGCACTGACAGTAAGTTACACAGTTACTGGATATAACATGGAAGCCATACATATTATATGCAGCAATGTGCACTGACAGTATGTTACACAGTTACTGGATATAACATGGAAGCCATACATATTATATGCAGCAATGTGCACTGACAGTATGTTACACAGTTACTGGATATAACATGGATGCCATACATATTATATACAGCAATGTGCACTGACAGTATGTTACACAGTTACTGGATATAACATGGAAGCCATACATATTATATACAGCAATGTGCACTGACAGTATGTTACACAGTTACTGGATATAACATGGAAGCCGTACATATTATATACAGCAATGTGCACTGACAGTATGTTACACAGTTACTGGATATAACATGGATGCCATACATATTATATGCAGCAGGGTGACATGCTGTGGAAGAGGAGCTCTATAATATTACATTACTGTGCACATGCTGTATGGTAACTGGGAAGGTGAATGTACACAGAATGAGAACTATTCAGCAGGAAATAGACAAATACAACTTAACTCATACACCAAACTTTCACAATTCTAATATTATTACATAGAAGGCTCACCTTTCATCCAGGAGAATACATCCAGGGGAATACAGAGAGCGTCTCCACCATGCTGCCATGCTTTCCTTTTCAGACTAGGCCTTACCAGGAACAGGAAGTGAGAGGTGAAAGTTCACCCCTCTGGTTCCCACTGCTCACTTCCTGTCACACACCTCCTGTATTGTTTCCTGTATTATCATTGCAGTCTCATTTAAAGAGTTTCCCCCAGGGCTGAATTCACATATTATAAGATCGAAGGCACAGAATTCAAACCCACATCCCAATAAAAAGAATGAGATAAAAGAAATGAGAAAAATATTTATACATGTAAGTAAGTGATGGGAGATGCATTCTATATATATATTTTGTATCTTCATTCTGGTACATGTGTGTGTGTATATATATATATATCAGATATACTCTATGTGTATGTGTGTGTGTATATCTAAGGTGACCAGATTTTTTTTTAAAAATCCAGGGACACATTTTTTTTTACTAGTAATGGCGGCAATCAGCGTCTCTCTGCCCATTGCTGCAGCCACCCACCACACAGCCTGCCAAGTCTTACACTCCGGGTCCCCGCTACTGCTTGGTGGGGAGCGGAGGAAGATAAGCAGGCAGGCAGCTGGCCGGGACTTGAGCCAAGGCAGAAGAACATGGAAGCGGAGCTGAATGGGAATGCACCTGAAACTGAAGAAATATTCCCTCTGCTCCGACCAACACATGATCATCAGAAAGGGGCACAGGTAATGGAAAAAATCCCCCCCCCCCCAAGCTAGTAGGAGCGACAGAGTAGGGGGGTGTAATTCAGAATTATTATTTTTTTAATTCTGCACTGACTGTCTTTGAAATTGCCCCAGCCCCTGTTCAAATCCAATGGGGACAAAACTGGGGACAGACTTGGTCTAGGGACAGTGTCCTTAATCCAGGGACTGTCCCCTGAAACCGGGGATGTCTGGTCACCCTATATATATACACACACACACACACAGTATATCTGAGATATATATATATATATATATGTATATGTATATATATATATATATATATATATATATATATATGTATATGTATATATATATATATATATATATATATATATATGTGTGTATATATATATATATATATATATATATATATATATACTGTATTTGCTGGCGTATAAGACTACCTTTTACACTTAAAAAAACTGGGCAAAAAGCAGGGGTCATCTTATACGCCGGGTCAGCTGCTCGGATGCCTGCTGGATGTGCGGTAATATCGCATGTAGCTTCGGCTACATACAGTATATACCGCTGAGCCAATCCCGGTGAGCGATGTATTCAAATGAATACAGAGCCTGCTCAGATTGGGGTAACAACCTCTGCCAATCCGAGTGCCTACATACAGCAGCCTGCTCGGATTGGCTTTGAGAGTCAGAGATGCACGGGCTGATGATGTTACAACCTCTGCCAATCCAAGCAGGCTTTGTATTCATTAATAGAATACATCGCTCGCCGTGATTGGCTCCAGTCCCAGTAAGAAT
This sequence comes from Rana kukunoris, assembly GCA_029574335.1. Classification (NCBI taxonomy): domain Eukaryota; kingdom Metazoa; phylum Chordata; class Amphibia; order Anura; family Ranidae; genus Rana; species Rana kukunoris. The sequence continues at coordinate 377,300,637 of CM056050.1, read as the reverse complement.
GAAGAAGTATATGGCTCCAGAAGGAAGAAATATGAAGTATCGGAACGGGGGTCGTCTTATACGGTGAGTACAGGCAAAAAAAACGTTAAAAAACTGTAAAATTAGGGGGTCGTCTTATACGCCAGCAAATACGGTATATATATATATATATATATATATATATATATACACACACACATACACACACATACACACACACACACAGTATATATACACACGCACAAGAATGCAGCTCTCATCACTTACATATTTATCTTCCAGCACAGCCTAGCATTGGCAGTGCAGCTTGGGCAGGGATATGACATTTAAAGCGGAGTTCCACCCAAAAGTGGAAGCTCCACTTATTTGCCTCTTCCCCCCCCCCCCCCACCTACTTTGCCAATGCTTTTCTGCATGTGTGTTTTTGATGCATTCCAGGGTATGTTTGGTGTGTTTTTAAAGCATTCCAGTGCATTTTCCCCTCTTTTTTTTTCTTAACCTTAGATAAGGACATGTGTGTTGCAGTGTGTTCAGGTGCATTCTAGTGCGTTTTTGATGTGCTTTACAGTGTTCCATTACAGTCCAGTGCAGGAAAAATGCAGCATGCTCTACTTTTTTTCTGGAACTGCAAGCACTAGTGTGAATTATGCCATTGAAAACCATATAACTTACTTTCCATGCAGACAAAAAAAAAATGCACTGGGCTGCATGTGGTGTGAATTGTCCCTATATATAGGCAATGGAGGCAGCAGCACCCGAGAGCCAATGGAAACATTGGCTGGGATACCAACATCGCCGGATTCCAGGACAGGTAAGTGTCCTAATATTAAGTCAGCAGCTGCAGTATGTGTACAGTATGGGGGGGTTATTTACTAAAGGCAAATCCACTTTGCACTACAAGCGCAAACTACAAGTGCAAAGTACACTTGAAATTGCACTGAAAGTGCACTTGTAAGTGCAGGCGCTGTAAATCTGAGGGGTAGAACTGAAATGAGGGGAAGCTCTGCTGATTTTATCATCCAATCATGTGCAAGCTAAAATGCTGTTTTTTTTATTTTCCATGCCCCCCTCAGATCTACAGCGACTGCACTTCCAAGTGCACTTTCCTTGCAATTTCAAGTGCACTTTGAATTTGTAGTTTGAACTTGTAGTGCAACGTGGATTTGCCTTTAGTAAATAACCCCCTTTGTGTAGCTGCTGAGTTTTAATTTTGTGCTGGGGGGAACTTTTTGCTGCTGGAATTACCCTTCGGCAGGTACGAAGTCCAAACAATGGACTGGACTTAGTATAAAAAGAATATACAGTATATATACAATATATATTATATTGCCAAAAGTTTTGGGACGCCTGCCTTTACACGCACATGAGTTTTAATAGCATGCCAGTCTATAACAGCTTCAATTCCTCTGAGAAGGCTGTCTTATGGGAATGTTTGACCATTCTTCCAGAAGCACATTTTTGAGTTCAGGCACTGATGTTGGATGAGAAGGCCTGGCTCACAGTCTCCACACAAATTCATCCCAAAGGTGTTCTATCAGGTTGAGGTCAGGACTCTGTGTAGGCCAGTCAAGTTTTTCCACCCCAACCCACTCATCCATGTCTTTATGGACCTTGCTTTGTGCACTGGTCCAAATCATTTGGTGGATTATGGTGTGTGTGTGTGGGGGGGGGGGGGATTATGGTGTGGGGTTGTTTTTCAGGGGTTGGGTTTGGCTCCTTAGTTCTAGTGAAGGGAACTCTTAAGGCGTCAGCATACCAAGACATTTTGGGAAAATTTTATGCCCCCAACTTTGTGCTAACAGTTTGGGGACGGCCCCTTCCTGTTCCAACATGACTGATCATCAGTGCACAAAGCAAGGACCATAAAGACACTGATGAGCGAGTTTGGTAATAATAGTGCAACTTCTGATTCATGGATTAAACAGAACATTGGAGATTTATATCCAGAGTTTCTCTCTGTACTCTGTAAGCAGACAAGACCCTTGGACTGTGGAGGTGGATGTCTGTGAAGGTTCTCATTCATTCAGGTCAATCAATAAATCAATATAACTGGACTTGCTGGTCCGCCGACAAGCGTTCTCAATTCAGAATGACTTATACAAAAATTCTTTGGGAATGGAAAGTGGATGCGAGAGGTTTATCTGCTTTGTATTGAATGGATTATGTGCTTAAAATCTTATAAAAAATATATATTTTATTTGAATCTTTTATTTTTTTTTAATTTATTTTAAAAGAGTAAAACAAGCCATTTTCAAAATGGTAGTGGGTCTCTTATAAATGTATTCAGAATGTTATCTATGACATAGTTACAAAAATATCAGACAAAATATATGTTGAAATGTCTTTATTAGACATTAAATATTTTCAGAAAAACATATTTTAAAAATATATTTTCTAATATATAGCTTTGTAAAATATATTTAAATTATATTTTTGGAATGCATTTACAAGTATATTTAAAGATATATGTTTGAATGCATTTTTTTATATGTTCAAAAATATCTGGACAATATGGGGCAGATTCACGTAGATCGGCGCATTATCATTCCGGCGTAGCGCACCACTTTTCCGTTAGACTTGCGCAATCTAGCCGCGTAATCCGGCGATTCACGTAGCTTTTACGCAAGAGCTTGCGCAAACGTAAGGTTTTTTCCTGAGGCGTAAGGAGGAGTAATACAAATTGGGAAGGACGTGGGCGTGTTACATTGAAATGAGCCGTGACCCCATGCAAATGAAGGGCCGGCCGACTCGCGCATGCGCGCGTGAAGGAAACCATGTCAGCTCCGTTGTGCGCATGCTCACAACTCGGGAGCGGCGCAATCAGTGAAATTGGAAATGGACTAGGGCAACTTTATGAACTACGCAGACAGCATAAATAGACAGACACAAATGCACTTCCTTTGCAAAAGTACATCCCTTTGTATCCCTCCCTATACAGCAAGGTGCTTTTGTTTGTTTGTGACGTGTCTTTGAGATATTTGGGGACTGTTTTGCAGAGTGATTTTTGTCTTTTATGTCTTTGTTGTTATTTTGTTTAAATTATATTTTTGCTGGGCATTTTTTATTTTTGCTCGTCATTTATTTAATTTTTTTGGTTCTGTTTGTGTATGATTTTGGAATGTGGGGGTGATATTCCTGCGGGAAAAGGGGTGTCACCCTCATTTGTGGTGGAGAAGTGATCGCCAGGTCTGTGTGAATGGTGTATGAATGTACAGTGACATAATTGGAGCCGTGGCATGGCGTTGCAGCTCACAAGTCCAATGTGATGAGGATGTGGGGTGTGTGTGCTAGGGACCACAGTGGTGTGCATGCATGCATTCTCATTGTGCCATGATTAATGTGTGTGTTTAACGTGCAAAGATGCATAATGTGAGCTGGCATGAGATGGGGTCATGAGATGGGGGTACCAGTGCATATGCAGAGTCACCTTGAAGGGAAAAGACAGGAGGATGTTAGTCATGCATGTGCCACTTGTGAGGTGTGCATCACGGGAGGGGATAGTCATGCCTGCCACCCATGTCACTCACCAACCAGCCAGCTGTCCCCATACATGTTCTGTTGGAAATCTGTGGGGATGGGGCTCTGATTGTATATGTAGCTGTCATGGGTGTCATGGGTGGTGCCATGTGTTGGGCTGGTGATGTCCTCCTGCAGGGTTGTGGTAATTCCATGATGGCATGAGGGGTGAATCTGAAGATGCGAGACACCTCAGAATCACTCATGCCATAGATGTCTATGCGTGTGTGATATATCAAGTGAAGAGTGAGGGGCTTGTATCAGATAAGAATATTGTATTAGATTAATTTAAATTGTAAATTTTATATAAGCAAATAAAAAAATTAAAAAAAACATCTCCCGTGCCCTCCTTAGTGCCATCCTCCGTGCCCTCCTCCTTCTTTGTTCATCTAAAGTCAGTAGTATAGCTATGCGCGACGATGCCCCTGGCATGTTGGCATACAGATTGTTGGGCAACACGTGTGACTGCTGAACTCCTCACTAACAGTGTTGCTTTATCTGACAATTAGACTTTTTTTCAAAATTTAGACCAGCTTTTAGGTCCTCTAACTTTAGACAGAACATTTTGCTGTTGCGCACATCGCGTAGCCTGCGCAGCAACTGCGTTTTTTTGTGGATCCCCGTAACTCCCTCATTAGCATATTTGACTAGCAAATCAATGGTGTGTCTAGCGCAGTTTTGCACGAAGGGAAGCGAATGTCTAATTCAATTACGCCGGACCAAAAAACGTAGATTTCTGGCGTATATTGTTTTGTGAATCGCGTCCAACTATACGCACGCGCACATTTAGACTTACGCACGCGCAACAGCAGTTGCGCAGGCGTAATCGCTCTGTGAATCTGGGCCTATATTTTCAAACATATATTTTCACATATATGCCTTTGGAAAATATATTAAAATTATATTTTTGGAACACATTTACAAATATATGTAAAAATATATGTTGAAAAAAATCTGAAGAATATATTTAAAAAATATATTTTTCAATATATGTCTTTGGAAAATGCATTTAAATTATATTTTGGAATGCCTTTACAAGTATATTTAAAAATATATGTTTAAATGCATTTTTTTAGATGCTCAAAAATATATGTCAAATATATTGAAAAAAATATATTTTAAAATATATGCCTTTGGAAAATATATTTGAATTTACATTTTTGGAATAGATGTAAAAATATATTCGCGTAGGCCAATATATTGTAAATATATTTAAAATATATAATTTTTTTAAATAAATATATTGGAAATATATTTTTCTTCCATATGGGTAATAACCCCAGAGATTCGGGAGTCCCAGCCCACCCTGTGATTTCAGCCGATAGAGGATGCCCGAGGGGCATCTATACCCCTTGTTACCCCAAACAAAATGGACTATTCGGGATTGGACAGAACTGAGAAAACGTTTTGGAATCGGGACCGGGAGGGAGCGGAATAGATATAGCATACGGGGGAGGAGTGTCATTTTCACTGCGTGTATCCTACCCAGCCAGGATAGACCACACTTCGACCACGCATCCAAATCCTCTCTACACTTGCGTATTATAGGGGGATAGTTGGCTTCAAAGAGACTTGTTATGTCTGGTGTAAGTTTAATGCCTAAGTAAGGAATCGACCCGGAGGCCCATTTAAAGGCGAAATTGTTAGAGAGCTGGGAGAGGATGTCGGGGGGGACAGTAATGTTCAAGGCTGTTGACTTGGTCATATTAACTTTCAGTCCCGATACGTCACTAAAGGCCCGTAGAGTCTTAAGTATCACGGGGGTAGAGGTCAGTGGGGAGGTGATGAAAAGGAGCAGGTCATCTGCATACAGCGCGCACTTGTGCTCACCCTGTCCGCACGTCACCCCCTTGAAGTCCGGGTTCGATCTAAGCGCAATTGCTAGTGTCTCTATGGCCAACGCGAATAAGAGGGGGGAGAGTGGGCACCCTTGTCTGGTTCCCCGACCAATAGTAAACGATTCCGAATATCTGCCCAGCAGGCGAACTTGGGCCGTGGGGTTCGAATAAAGAGCTCGGATTAGATTCAAAAAGTATGGGCCGAAACCCCACTTCCCCAATATATCGGTTAAGTAATTCCAGTCAATCGAGTCAAAGGCCTTGTGAAGGTCTATGGAAAGGAGAAAGCCTTTCTGCGGGGTTCCCCCATCCCAGTGGGATCTAAGAAGCGAAATGATGTCAATGGCCCTCCTGACCTGATCCGGACCCTGTCTCCCAGGAATGAACCCCACCTGGTCCCCATGTATGTATGTAGCGATAAAACTCGCCACCCTATTGGCCATGATCTTGGTCATAATTTTGATGTCGTTATTGATAAGCGAGATTGGGCGGTAATTGCTAACCTCACTAGCGTCCTTGTCCGGCTTGGGAATCACAGAAACGTATGCAGAGTTTAGGTCTGCACCCAGGAGGTTTCCCTCCCGTAGGGAGTTAAATAACCGAGCCATATGTGGAGCCAGGCAAGGGCCAAATTTCTTGTAGTAGCCATTTGAAAATCCATCGGGACCGGGCGATGAGCCAATTTTGAGGGATTTTATGGTGTCCAAAATCTCGGCAGAGGTAAACGGTTCCTCCAGGAGAGTCCTATGCTCAGGGGAGAGGGTGGGAAGAGGGAGAGCGTCCAAAAATGTCTCGCTCAGGGAGGCCTGAGCCGGGCCAACAGGTTTGTATAAGTCAGAGTAGAACTGTAGAAAAGTGTCCATAATTTTTGTTGGGTTTTGCGTCAGGTCCCCTGAGGTCGTCTTAATTTTAGGGAAGGCTAGGGCGCGTGGCTTAGGGTTCAACTTCACTGCCAGCTTAGATCCAATCCTATCCTTCTGAGAATAGAATTTAGCCCCTGTCCATCTAAGGTGCCTTTCTGCGTCAGTGGTCAGTTTCAGATTGAGAAGGGCCCGAGCCCCTTCCAACTGTCTAAGGGATTCCGCCGTAGGGTGTCGCTTGTGTGCTTTCGCTAGAGAACGGAATTCCTCAGTGAGCTTCAGTGTGTCCGCCCTGTGTTCTGCCCTACGTTTCGAAATCATTTGTATGATCTTCCCCCGGATCACCGATTTGTGTGCTGCCCAAACGGTAGCCTCCGAGACCTCGCCCGTCGCATTGAGAAGGAAGTATTCCTTAATCGCTGCTTCCAAAAGGGTGCACTGTATGGGGTCACTCAATAATGACTCCTGCAGACGCCAGCAAGGGGCCGTTCGCACTCCCGAAGGTCTCAGCGTGGTCAACACGACCATCGAGTGGTCCGAAAGGGAAGATTCAATAATCTTGGAGCCTCTAATTAAGGGGATCGACGAGGAACGTGTGAAAATGTGGTCTATCCTGGCAAATGAGTTGTGTGGGGCAGAGAAGTGCGTATAGTCCTTCGTGTGAGGATTAACCTCTCTCCAGACGTCAATCAGCCCCGCCGAGTGTAATAGTTCCGCAATTTTAACACTTTGTTTGGAGGGTCGTTTTGGTATCGGTTTCCCAGACCTGGACTTATCCAGCGAGAAATCGAAAGCGATGTTAGAGTCCCCACAAATGTAAACCGTTCCCTTGAGATGTTCGCTCAGAGTGTGCAGCAGAGAGTCAAAAAAGGGTTTCTGGCCCTTATTTGGGGAGTAATAGGAGACAAAGGTGTAGGTTTCTCCATCAATTTGACCAGAGACCAAGATGTAGCGTCCCTGCGGGTCGGCTTTGACAACCGGTTGGGATAAATTAATGTGTTTAGCGAAACAAATGGCCACTCCCTTAGTTTTATTGTCCGCGGAGGCCAGAAAAAATTGAGGATAATGCTGGTGAAGGAAAGTAGGCTTAAAAGTGACCGGGAAATGAGTCTCCTGTAACAATAACACGTCAGCATGCATAGAGTGGTATAGCTGATACAGATTCCTACGCTTAATTGGAGAGTTAAGGCCCTGGACGTTATGAGAAACTATCTTGAGGGATGAAGGGGGGGAAAATGTATTAGGCATGGATCAGAGTGGTTAGAACTAGTGTGATGTATCGGTGCATTCCTTGATCTAAAAAGCGGTACTCACCACACAGCCGGAGGAGCAGACACAGCGAGAGCTCGGGTCCTGGGAGGCGAGGTCCGTGACGACCGAAGGCACCGAAGAGACTCAGATAGGAAGTAGCATGAGGAGCAGGCAGGACAGGAGGGAAAGAAGAAGGGAAGAAAAAGAGACCGGTTACAAATTGATAAACTGAACAAAATGACTGAAACAATAATGAAAAAACAATAAGACATAAACCAAAGACCCTGGGGTCCCCTAACCCCACCCCACCCCTGGGTCGAGATGGGCTATCCATCCCTACCCTCAATCCTGAGAGGACCGGAGTTCCCTAGAGACAGGGACTCCGTGACAGAGCCGAAGAGCACGATAAGCGCTCCCGGCCCTAGTATGAGGTGCACTGGGTCCACCACAACCCAACCACCCAAAATAGATCATCCGTTGTACCAAAGGCCCACACTGGGGCCTAACGTATTCTAAAGGAACAAGCAGAACGCCCCCATGTATGTCACTGGCTAGTAAACTGTGAGAACCAGGAACCCCCCCGGTCCCCGACCCCCTCCCCGCGGGGCCCAGGTTCCTGGAAGGGAGGGAAAAAAAGACATTAAAACTTAAAACTGCATTGCCGTTAACCATAAATTGCACCAGGGGCTGATCGGCCCACAAAAGGGGAAAGGCCACCCTAGGCGGTCCACCACCCCCTCAAGCTCCCCAGCCCCAAGTCGGGTAGAGCCCACCCGCCCCAATCCCAGTCAGGAAGTAAGGCCCAGCCGGGCAACCTGCAAAAAAAGGAAAACATTAAAGGAGACAATATTATAAGTGCTGTCAGCTGGAAGTCTTCAGCAACAGGTACCCCCAGTAAGGGGCGGCGGGTGGAGTACCCCCAAATCCGGGCATCATGGGAAGTGAGAAGTCACCGAGCCAAAAGAGGGACAGAAGGGGGGAAAGTCTTCAGGTCTGTAGATTGTCCTTGGACCGCTTGTAGCCTTGCTTGAGCCAGGTGTGCTGCAAAGGGCTTGCAGGCGAGGGTCTCTTTGTAGAAGCCGGGTTGCTCCTGCCTGTCTGCATAGGAGGGGGGTCTTGGAGCAGGATCCCTAGATGCGCCAACAGTCGCTCCCCTTCAGACAAGGATGAGAAGCCATAGTGTTTGTTCTTGAAGGAGAAGTTCAGCCGTAGGGGAAAAGACCATCTGTATGTGATTTCCCTCTCCATCAATAGATGCAGCAGTGGTTTAAGCGATCGCCGTCTCTGCACTGTGTAGGGGGATAGATCAGCAAAAATTTGGATTTTATGACCGTTTAGTGTAAGATTTTCGGAGTACCTGGATTTCCTCATCACCTCCTCCTTCACCGAATAGAAGTGTGGTTTCACTATAATGTCTCTGGGGAGTCCGTCCGCACGAGGGGGTTGCAGGGCCCTGTGTGCCCTGTCCAGCTCCAGGCGGTGTTCCGCTATATCAGGAATGAGACTTTTAATAAGGGATTTCACAGCCACCTGCACCTCCTTTTCGGATTCGGGGAGCCCCCGGACCCTAAAATTATAGCGTCTCGATCTATTCTCGAGGTCATCGATCTTGGCAAAGGCAGTCTCTAATTGATCCTGGACATCTTGTAGCCTGGCCGTGTTTTGGTTAATGCGTGCTACGGCCTGGTCAGCCTTTTTCTCTATAGTGTCCATTCTCATTCCAACCTGCTGCAGGTCTGCATGAATGGATGAAGTGATTTGCGCTGCATTGAGGGCCAAGCTCTTGGAGAGCATCTGTGCAAAGGCCTCCATCATGGAAGGAAAGTCAGTGGGGATAGGAGTGGACTCTGCTGTTTCACTCACAGTCAGCAGCATGCCTGTATGGGGATCCAGCAGGGGGGTGGAGGGGGGCCCCGCGCTCATTCGTCCCAATAGGGATTCTGTGGAAGTTGGGGAGGCAGCCTGATGCAGGGAGGGGAAGTCAGTACCTGGTGATGGCGGTAGGACCAGATCCTGGTTAGCAATAGAGTCCCCTGCGTCTCCCGCGGCATGTAGGCCTTGCTGCGCCGCCGCCGCCATCTTGGCATAACTGAGGGGTCCGGGAGAAGCCGCCATCTGCCGCGATAGATTCCTCCTCACCGGCGCCGATATCATCCGCCTGTTCCCGGGGTCTTCCCCTACTCGTTGGTCCCGGTGAGAGCGCTGGGGGGGCGTCCTGAGAGCTCCGGTGGCTATTACAGGGCCGTGGTGGAGCGGAGCTCTAGAAGCCGGCGGCCATCTTAGGAGCTGCCTCGCATGCGCCCGACAAGAGTGTCTTTATCTCTCAGTTGGCCTAATTAGGGGGACTTCTGTTTAAATGCATTATATTAGTTATTCAACATACAGAGACCACAACTATTGATATATTAATATGTCTTTATCTGTTTACGCAGAGCTGTCATTTCCCAGGATTTTTTATTAACATATACATATAATGTAATGAAAAAAAATAAAATAACAAATCTCATATGGATACAGTGCTACATGACTGCGCAATTGTCATTGAAAGTGTGACAGCTCTGAAAGCTGAACATTGGCCTAGGCAGGATGGGGGTGAAAGTGCCAAGTAGGCAAGTGATTAAACGTACAGGGGGTCCAGCTTTTTCATTTAAAAAATATGACTTTACTAACGCTTTAGGCCTGGGTCACATCTATGCGAGTTTGCAGCACATGTTTGTGCAGGCATGCTGTGCTTTGCATTTTACACAGAAAAACACAGCAGCTTTTCCACTTTGCGATTTACCTGCAGTTCAATTTAAGATGTGTGGGGATGCAATTAAGAATGAATAGCAGCCTTGCGTGTTTTTAAACAGCAGTATGTTTTGACTCTGCCAGGGACTTTACATCCACAGTAAGGGCCAGTTCACACTGCTGCGATGCGGGAACCCTGCAAATCCACTGCGGGTTCCTGCATCGTATGTCTCTCGGCGCCAGTTCACACTGCCCTATGCAAACTGCTGGGAGTGTCAGTTAAATTCTGATTCTAAATTCTGCTGCGGACAAAAAAAATGGTTGTGTGCAAATTTGATGCAAATCAAATACGATCCTTATGGCTGAAATCGTATCGCACAGAGATCACATGTTATTTTCACTGCAGTGTGGTGTGAATCACATCCAATTTCAGACATCGCACCAGTGGGAACCGGCCCTAAGAGGCAGAATATCTAATAGGAAAATACGATCATAAGGAACAGACACCTACACCAAGTGGTAGACTGGAAGACCAGGGCTGCTGCTGGAAACTACTGACAATGTACTTAACCACTTGCTGACTGCCGCCTGTAGAATGACACGGATGCGCAAAGGGATGTACTGTACGTCCCATTTAATTTAACGCCATGTGGTTGCGCGTCCCTGCCGCAAGCTCCGTGACCGGATCCGCGGACTCAAGGTTCGCCGGTGTCCCGCGATTGTTCCACAGAGCTGCAGAACAGGGAGATGCCTATGTAAACAAGGCATTTCCCTGTTCTGCCTAGTGACAGGACAGTGATCTAGAATGCTTAGAAACTTTTTTCCGCTGGAAACCTGTCCGCTAGGCTGTACAGACGATCGAACATGTCCGCTGAAACTAGTCTGCAGACCAGTTTCAGCGGACATGTCTCCTCGTGTGTACGCGGCCTCAGAATCACTCCCTATTTTGAAGACTCTATAACTTTTGCACAAACCATTCGATATGCGCTTATTGTAATTTTTTACCAAAACTATGTAGAAGAATACAAATCGGCCTAAACTGAGAAATACATTTGTGTTTTATACATTTTTGGGGGATAATTATTATAGCAAAAAGTAAAAAAATATTGCTTTTTTTTTAAATTGACGCTCTTTTTTTTGTTTATAGCGCAAAAAATAAAAACCGCAGAGGTGATCACATGCCACCAAAAGAAAGCTCTATTTGTGGGGTAAAAGGACATTAAATTTGTTTGAGTGCAATGTCGCAATGTCGCATGACCGCACAATTGTCATTTAAAATGGCACAGTGCCACATCGCAAAAAATGCAAAAAATGGGAGTCCAAATCCTCCGGGGCTGAAGTGGTTAAATTAACCCCCTGCAAGAAGGTTGCAATGGTTATAGCTAACATTTATCTTTACATACATACCGTACATACATTGTGCAAAATGTAGATCCTGCATGTAGAACCCTTGACATGCATAACATTAAATGCCCTTTAAGGGCCAGATTCAGGTAGATGAGAGTATCTTTCCTCTGGAGTAACGCTTCTCATTTACGTTACTCTGAAGACCCTTTCAGCGCAAGTCCTGTAATTCACATAGCAGTTGCGCGTAAACTTGCGCCAGAGTAACGATAATGCGCTGGCGTAACCCGACGCAAGTGGAAGTGGGTGTGATCATATGTAAATGATGGGCGGAGCCCAGCGCAGAGGCTTACGTTCAGCGCATCAACCACGGAGCATGCGCAGTGAGTGAGGCTCCACTCGCCCCCTTTGTGCGCATGCTCACAACTTCCGTCGGCACCACTGCACGGGAAACGTCAGCGCAATGCCTTCCGTTGGGCGTTTAAATGCGCCCGTAGAAGCGCCATTCCGGCACTAAAGTATATCCTGCTCCCCCTCCCCGCAGTGATGTTACTTTTGTTCTGAGATGGCTGCTCCCGTTCCCCGCAAACACACAGGAGAAAGCTGAACTTTAATGGCCAGGAGCTGTCAGCCATCATCTCGGCTATGGAGACCTATGATGTCTTCCTCCATGGCTGTAAAATTTGACAGACAAGCATGGACAGAGGTGTTGTCCTGCAAGTTGGGGTGCTCAGCTAGCTCTTATCGTCGGTAACGCTGCTGTAGCTGCTCTCCTGCTGACCTGTGGCCATCTGGAGTAAAGATAAAGCAGCCTTTTGTAGAAATAACTTTGCGCCGGACGGACGAGATACGCGCGGCGCATGTAGCCAGCGTATGGTGCTAATCCGTTCGTGAATTGGTAAAAATCCCTCATTTGCATATTTGCAGGGGAAATCAATGGGCGCGACTGATGCGCCCAGCGAAAATAAGCGCTGACGATACTCTGGCGTCGGAACGTTCCGCCGGTCGCAAATGACCCGTTATTGGGCGCATCTAGTTTGGTGGGTACGGGCACATAGAAAAGACGGCGCATCATCACAGTTACGCGGCGCATATCCAAATACTCCAGCGCAAGTGTTCGTGAATCTGGCCCTAAATGTCTGCTTGCATCCTCCACCAAATGTAAACTTCAGAGAGTAAGTTTCTCTCTCTCTCTCTCTCTCTCTCTCTCTCTCTCTCTCTCTCTCTCTCTCTCTCTCTCTCTCATTATGATTATTTTTAAGTGCATACTTTCATTCAGACCAAATGTTGAAACATTAATTTTGAAATTCTGTGCATCATGCACAAACAAACCTATTTCCTTGGTCTAAGGTTTATCTAGCTTTTATTATTATTCAAACCCAAGTTGCTATTTTCAACTGTAAACTAATTGCTTGCAACCTTCCATAGAGAAATCCTGAGCAGCTGTAGCCTCATTGAGAGGTGAACCCTACATGGACTGCTGCTCCAACGCAGTGGCCCTTTAATCTGTTTTTTTTTTCCTTTCTGCCAAGTGTGTCACAGTAATAAAATGATTTGGACTCTGATAATTTGCATAAGTAATTGATTTGTACATAAATTGGAGCCTTCACACTGGTGGGTGGCACCATTTGATTAGTAAATAATATATGCAGTACATCAATAGAATACAGGGATCCCATGTAAACTCTGTCTGTGCTCAGAATGAATTTGATGTTGATAAATGTCCTTTCTAAAAATAAACACTGCATTGGTGTGCTTCTTAATTTTAACATAGAAATATATTTTTTAATGTGTTCAAAATAACCACAACAAGGTTTAAAAAGTTGCATTAGCCGTTATTTGTTGCTAAAGTTGTATTGCACTGCCTATTGCATGTGTGGAATTGTATGCACTGTATTGTGTGAAATACACTGCTGTGCATTGCAGTAGCATATGGTAACATAGAATACATGTCTACTCTGCACTCATTGGCTCAGATTCACAAAGCACTTACGCCGACGTAACTCACCTTTTCCCGGCGTAGCGTAATTATGCGCCCGGCGTATGTGTGCGCCACAGTCACAAACCAAGATACGCCTAAAAATAGGCCATCCTACCCCAACGTATCTTACTTATGCCGGCGTGGCATGATCGCAAATATGGTCTGGACGTATGTTGCTTCTCCCATTGATTAGGCATTCAAATATGCAAATGAGGGAAATATGGCGATTCACGAACGTACTTGCACTCGGCGCATGATATACGTGGTTTGCGTAAGTTTTACGTCCGGCGTAAAGTTATTCCCTATAGATGAGGCGCAACCCATGCAAAGGTATGGACCAGGGGAACACAAGCCTACGTATTGTACGTTGGACGTCTGTGAATATGGGCCAATGTGGGTCTGACTGGGCGTAGGTTGCGTTGATGGCGTACACAGTGATCCAGCGTATCTTCGGCAGTTGTCCCGACGTGGTTGTGCGCATGCGCACAGGGATACGTCCACAGCTCGAAGCATGCGAAGTTAGTTTTAAGTACTTGTCTGCTGCCCGGCCCATCATTTGCATTGGGTCACGCTTCATTAGCATGGATCACGCCCACTTCCAGCCCACTTCCACCTACTTTCACTTACGCCAGCCTGGCGCAGATTTGGGAGCAATAGCTTTCTGAATTCAGTGCATGCCTCTCCTCGCTGCGCCGGCGTAGCTTAAAAGAGATACGCTACAGAGGCATAAATGTGCGCCGATGTCTGTGAATCCGGGCCTTTGTGTTTATATATCCAGAATAAGCAATTAAATAAAATGAACCCCCCTTCCAAATGATGTCTCTAAATATCTATAAATTATGCAGCACTATATATTTAACCTATTCAGTTCAAAATAGAAATAATTCATGTTCTGGCTTGGGCAGAGGAGCTTGTGCCTTGTCTATCGACAGTCTTCATTGCATGAAATAGAGAATTGGTAGGCGGTTCTTTGGAGCCATCAACAATTGTTCCCGGGAGACAGGCCTCTACACCCCGACTTTTTTCTCACCAGATGCCAGAAAAAGGGTACACGGACATAAAATTGGCATCCAGGTTCAACAAGAAGTTGGACAGCTTTGTTTCAAGGACAAACAATCCACTTGCATACGGGACATACGGGATGCGTTAGTGACCCTGCGAGACCAGTTGTCACTGGTTTATGCATTCTCTTCCCCCAATGCCGTGACTAGGGATGAGCCGAACACCCCTGGGTTCGGTTAACAGCAGAACCTGCGAACAGACCAAAAGTTTGTGTGAACTTTAGAACCCTGTTAAAGTCTATGGGACTTGAACGTTTTAAATCTAAAGTACTAATTTTAAAGGCTAATATGCAAGTTATTGTCCTAAAAAGTGTTTGGGGACCCGGGTCCTGCTCCAGGGGACATGTATCAATGCAAAAAAAGTTTTAAAAACTGCCGTTTTTTCAGGAGCAGTGATTTTAATAATGCTTAAAGTGAAACAATAAAATTGAAATATTCCTTTAAATTTCATACCTAGGGGGTGTATAGTATGCCTGTAAAGTAGCGCTTGTTTCCTGTGCTTAGAACTGTCCAATCACAAAATGTAATTTCTGAAGGAAAAAAGTCATTTAAAATCACTCACCTTCGGGTCTGGTATGGATATTAAGGGGAACCCTGCATCAAATAAAAACAAAAAATACTTGGGGTTCCCCCCAAATATCCATTCCAGACCCGAAGGTGAGTGATTTTAAATGACTTTTTCTGGTCTGGTCTGGTATGGAATCTAAGGGGAACTCCACCCCCCATTTTTATGAATGACAATTCATTATAGCCACGAGTGATTTTAAATTACAGAAATTACACTTTGTGCAGGGACAGTTCTAAGCATGGGAAACAAGCTACTTTACAGGCATACTATACACCCCCCTAGGTACGAAATTTAAAGGAATATTTCACTTTTATTGTTTCACTTAAAGGAATTATTAAAATCACTGCTGCCAAAAAAACTGCAGTTTTTAAAACTTTTCTTTGCATTGATATATGTCCCCTGGGGCAGGATCCAGGTCCCCAAACACTTTTTATTACAATAACTTGCATATTAGCCTTTCAAACGTTCGAGTTCCATGGACTTTAACAGGGTTCTAAAGTTCACACGAACTTGCCGCGAACACCCCAAATAGTTCGCTGTTTGGCGAACAGGCAATGTTCGAGTCGAACATGAGTTCTACTCGAACTCGAAGCTCATCCCTAGCCGCGACTATGCAACATCAGAGGGGAACGGAAGCCGGCCTAATAGCTCTGGCATGACCCAGATGACCTTACTGTGAAGGGATTGTAAGGATGGTAGTAGAGGACCCAGGGTCCCTCACATCTTGTCCAGATCTACGGAAGGGCTGGTATTCCATCCTGTCTTGCAAACGTGGGAATTAATGGTTTAGCTGTCTTAGCCCGCATTCTTGAGGATTGCGGCTTTCAGGATCAGTGGCAATTACCCTGATTCATACAGGAGAGCTGGCCTCAAGGACCATGTATTATAGGATCTGGAAGGCCCATGTTACTGGTATGAAACCAAGGGATGGCATCCTCGGAAGTATGTCATAGGTAAGATTCTTACTTTCCTAAGTAGATGGAGCAAGCCTTAAGTTCCATTAAGGGTTGGATCTCGGCCATGTCAGTGTTTTCAAAGGCCACTTGCTTCACACTCTTTGATTCGGGCCTTCATACAAGGGGTAGCACTTATAAGTCCGCCAGTTAGGTCGCCCTTGTGCCCGGGGCATTGAGTCTAGTTTTGTCGGCTTACAAGGACAGCACCTTGGGCTGATGTACCATATTTCCCTTCATCCTTCTAACAAGGGAATTGATTGGTTGGAGGCTAGACAGTGGACACTGTGAACAAGTTTTAAACAAGTTTTGCTTTTGACTGCTGTGTTGCATTTTAAGATTTTTTTGGATCTTTTTCCTTGCAGCTTTTTATCACCTTTTTCTGGCACTTTTTAAACAGTCTTTTTTTCTTTTTTCTTTCAGCCTACTAATTAAGGGGAGTGATTAATTCGCAGGTGCTTGAGGCCTATATATATTTCTGTAGAACTCATTTTGAGCCTTGAGTTTGCTGGAACTCTGTCCAAGTGGAACTGGACTCAGTGATGAGTTTAAATCAAGAGTTTAAAACAGGGGTCATATTACCTGTGTAGTGTGAGTACCTGAGTGTTGTCTGTGTGGATCATTAGTACTTTTGGGGTGCGTGCTGGTCTGCAAGTGCACGCTGGTCTGCGAGTGCACGCTGGTCTGCGAGTGCACGCTGGTCTTTTGGTTTGCGAATGCACGATGGTCAGCACGTGCACACTGGTCTGCGAGTTCACGCTGGTCTGTGAGTGCACGTAGGTCCGCTGATCTGCTAGTGCACGTAGGTCTGCGAGTACCTGTGTATTGTCTTGTTGAGTACCTGTGTATTGTCTTGTTGAGTATTAGTGTCAGGAAGCTAGTTGTTAGGTAATTTGGACAGAATATAATCTCTAATCCTAATTAAGGTAATAGGTACGAAGCCTGGCGGGTGTGGAGACGCGTTTACATCTTGCAGGATGTATGCATTTCTTGATCATCTGATTTAGGGTGATTACTGCTGTGCAAAATGTAAGCACATTGTTTCCCTGGAAGCCCAGGTTCTGAATCTGGGGAAGCAATTGTCAGCACTGGGAAGACCCTACACACTAAAGGAGAGTCAGGAATGTACAAGGCAGGTGATGGCAGGGGCCAGCACAGAGGCGGGTGGAGACAAAGTGGTGCAGGCACTATAAAATAGAAAATGGGTGACAGTCAGAAAGGGTAGAGGTGGAAGTGCCAGGGAGGCCGATCGAGGGCATCCCAATAAGTATGCTCCATTGAGTGACATTGGTGAAACCAGTCAGGGACCAGCACTGCTGGAGCTGAGGGACTAGCTGCCAGGGGAAGAACTCCTCCAGTGAGAGTGTGGGGGAAGCGAAGGGGAAGGAAAGACAGATTATGGTGGTAGGGGATTTAATTCTTAGAAGGACAGAGAGGACAATCTGTAACAAAGACCTGAAGCACCGAACTGTATGTTGTCTACCGGGCACTCGGGTTCAGCACATTACGGATCTGGTGGACAGATTACTGGGAGGGGCTGGGGATAACCCAGCTGTCATGATGCACATAGGCACCAATGAACAATGTCAGAGGCAGGTGGATTGTCCTAAATAATGATTTTAGGGACTTGGAAGCTAAATTGAGGAAAAGGACCCCCAAGGTAGTATTCTCAGGAATACTACTGGTACATCAAGCCACACCAGAAAGGCACAGGGAGATTAGGGAAGTAAACAAGTGGTTGAAGAGCTGGTGTAGTAAGGAGGGGTTTGGGTTCCTGGAGGACTGGGCCGACTTCTCAATCGATAACCAGTACTATAAAAGGGATGGACTGCACCTAAATGAGGAGGGTGCAAATCAGCTGGGAAAGTTAGAGGAGTTTTTAAACTAGGCAATGGGGGGGAGGGTTCAGAGATAGTCAACGTAGAACTTATTCCAGAGGATAGTATTAGGGACATTTGTGGTAGGGTAGCCAAAGCACATAGACCCAAGGTAAGTATAGTAGCCATAGTAGTCCTAGTTGCAATTTTGGAACACCCAAGAGGATAGTATGTGACCGGTCAAAATATATTAATGCATTAAAGTGTTTGTTCCCCAGTGCCAGAAGTCTGCCAAGCAAAATAGATGAGTTGGAAGCTCTGGTGCGTCAGGAGAGCTATGATGTAATCAATATTACTGAAACTTGGCTTCATTCCTCACATGACTGGGCTATTAACATTCCTGGCTATGCACTCTTTCGGAAAGACAAGGTAAAAGGTATAGGTGGGGGGCGTGGCCTGGACATGGCTGTGTGAGGCTGCTTTTTTCTTGAGCTCCCGGCCTGTCCCTTCCCTAACCGGCCAAAAAAAGACTTTAATGTCGGTATGCAATCGACTAAACAAAGGAAAACAAGAGCTTCCACCCGGGTGACCCGCTCCAGTGTAACCGTCGGTGACATTCACCGCTACTTTGAGCCTCGGAATCGGATCTCTCCGGGAGCCCGAGCGACGGCTCCACGTGGTGGTGCACGTGGAGACCCCACAGAGGCCTACGATCCCCTGCAGCAGTCTCCTCTTGGAAGCTTACAAGCACCGGCACCGGGACCGTCGGCGGTACCGCCGATCCACCCTTCGACCATGGCAACACCACCGCACTCACCTGGGGGATCACAGGCGGACCAGGACATCCGCGCGCTGTTACAGGCCCTCCCGACGAGGTCTGATATAGAGGCGCTCATCCTGCGTCTAGAGGAGACTCACCGACGGGACTTCCAGGAGGTACGAGCGGAGGTCTCCACGCTGAGTGAGAGGGTATCCACAGGCGAGGGATCGCTTCAGGCGCTTGAGGGACGGGTGGCAGACCTAGAGAGGGCCAGAGACCAACATAAAGAGACGGCGGTGGCCCTACAGCTACACCTGGAAGAGGTGGAAGACCGGAACCGCCGCAATAACTTACGGCTTCGTGGCATACCTGAGACGGTAGAGACGGAATCCCTGGGAGAACATGTCCAGACCCTGTTCAGAGTGGTGCTGGAGGAGCCGGCGGCGGTGGTGGAGGTCGACCGGGCGCATAGGACCCTGGGGCCTAGGTCTACAGATCCGGACAGACCCCGAGACGTTGTGTGCAGGCTCCTGAGGTACACCCAGAAGGAACAAATACTGCGCAGCGTGTGGGAGCGGGGAGGAATCCCCCTAGACGATGCTGAGATCCGAATCCTACCAGATGTCTCCAGAGCGACACTGCGCAGAAGAGCCATGCTGCGACCGGTCCTGGAGCTGGCCAGAGAGAAGGACTTCACCTACAGATGGGGCTATCCGCTCTCAGTGACCTTCCGGAAAGAAGGCTCAGCCTTCACTCTACAAACCCCGGCGGACCTTCCGGACCTTTTTCAATTCCTCGGAGCAGACCGGGTGCGTGTCCCGGACTGGCTGCAGATCCTCCCGCGCACAGTTGGCTGCTCGGGCCCCTCAAACTACAGAGCCGTGGCCCAGCCCCGGCGACGAAGACCCGGCGGACGGAGAGACAGAGCGCCATCAGGACAGGAGGAACGTGAGTAGGCCATAGGCCGCAGTTCCCCACTCCTCCTTACACGCCTACTGCCCAAAAGTTATTGCCGGATTGTTCCAACCCTAGACCCTACTGAGAACGATCGCCACTTAGTTGCGGCCTTCCTATGTCTCTGTCCCCATCCACGCCCCGGTCCCAGGTGTACCTATTCATTATGGAGGGGGGGGGCTGACATCCACTCCTGCTACCCATGCACCAGGCCAATATTAAGCCACATCGACCCGTTCCGTGGGGAGTGGGGAGGGGGGACAGGCAACCACCATCTTTATTGCTGCATCACTACACTTGATGCCCCCCCCTCCCCCCCCCGGCCGCAGTCATACTACATATCCTGTACGGGGGAAAATGGGAACTCCCACGCCAACAAGACGCACCCGCAGGCCTTGAACCCCCCACATGAGCTCATCTACTCAACCAAGAGGACAACTCCCCCCACTATCCTAAGACGTTCATGGGCGGTGGAGGAGGAAACAGCCGGCGGATTCTGGACTGTACACCTAAGCTCCCCAGGTGGCATTTAGTTTACTCCGAGCTGACGTTCTGGTGAAATGGGCCTGCGGAGGGAGATGTGATTGGTGTGAATCTGCCCTCACGGTAGACCCCTTAAGGTTACTGGGTAGTGGGGTCCCTCCCAGGACGTTTCGGGGGGGCGATGGGTAGTGGAGTCCCGACATGCCGATGGCTCAGGCCGGCTTTTATACAATACGAGACATGGGGATGGAGAGCAATGGCAATTGTTGGAGATTTATATGTTTGCAGTGGAGGGGTGGGACAGAAGGATTGACACACCGTACTCTCTGCTCCAGGAACTGTATATGTTTACCGATGCTCCCCCCAGAGATGGCTATACTATCCTACTGGGGGGTGTGCTGCTGTTTAGTTCTTATTATGCAGTTTGTGTTTTATTATGTTTTCGTTTGTATTATCCATATTTATCTGTTTGATTTAAATCGATTGCACTGTTGACTAGGTACACACCAACAAGGCTGGTCGGGTGGGGGGGGGATGGGCCTGGGGGGCTCGCCTCTCTGGTCCTGTTTAGCCACCTACCCACCTAGGTCTGCGCTCAAGTTCCGGCTTTCTGCCGGTGAGTGCGTTTGCCGATTAGGCTAATTTAGATTTTCCTTCGGAGGCCACACGCTCTAGTGTCAGCCTTATACTCGGATTAAACTCCCTCTTTTGCTTTCTTTCCCCTCTTTCCTTCTTCTTTCCCTTCTCCTCTCTCATTACCTCTCCACTTTGTTACCTCCTCTCCTGATCTACAGTAGGTCCCCCTCCTCCCTCGCTCCCCAGACCCAGTTCTTCCTCTGACCCTCAGGACCCTTCCCTCCCCTGATTCGCGGGCATGGACACGTTAACCGTGGTCAACTTAAACGCCAAGGGCTTGAATGTCCCTGAAAAAAGGAGAATGCTCCTTCTGGATATGCGCCACCTTGGAGCGGACATAGTCCTGATCCAGGAGACGCACTTCAGAGATAACGCCCCACAAATGCTTAAAAACAGATACTATCCTACGGTCTATCATTCACTGAATGCGGCAGCCAAGTCTAAAGGAGTCTCAATACTTCTATCAGCTAGGGTTCCCTGGACTCACGGTGACGTACGAACAGATAATGAGGGCCGCTTCTTGTTTTTGAAGGGTCGCGTGGGGACATCACAGGTTACTATTGCAAACCTGTATGCCCCGAACGACCGACAGGATAGCTTCCTGAAGAGGCAAATTGACCAACTATCGAGCTTTGCGGAAGGCCAACTGATCATAGGGGGAGACTTTAATACCCCTTTAATCCCAGCAGAGGACACCTCATCCGGAAAGTCCTCTGTGTTGGAGACTCTCGCAAGCGCATACATGCAGCGTTCCATTCAGCACAATTGGTAGATGCCTGGCGTCTCCTTCACCCTGGAGAAAGAGACTACTCCTTCTTCTCTAAACCTCACCAGAATTACTCGCGCATCGACTATTTCATGATTCCACACAGACACCTAGCGGCGGTAAAAGACGTAACGATAGGTTCCATTACGTGGTCGGATCACGCCCCAGTCACGCTATCCTATTGTCTATCAGAAATCCAGACAGCCCAGAGGCATCCCTGGAGGCTGAATGAAAGCCTGTTGCAGGACCCAGATGTCATGTCTGAAGTGACGACGGAGATCAACCATTACTTTAACACAAACACTACCCAGGACAGTGACCCGGGGGTAATATGGGAAGCCCATAAAGCGGTGGTACGAGGTATTTTAATTAAACATGGTGCTCGCCTAAAAAAACTAAGGACTGAACTATTAGATTCCCTACTTCTTAAGCTACAGGTGTTGGAATCCCAACATAAAAAGACCCCGACAGATAGCATATACTCTGATTTGAATACCGTCCGTAAGAAAATTACTGATGTCCTACAATATAAAGCCAAGGCAGCGATACAAATATGTAAGCGTAGAGTCTACGAGTCGGATAACAAATGCGGGAAGATGCTTGCACAGGCAATCCGGACACAACATATGGCGTCATACATCCCGCATATCACCTCGCATAGAGGACGTAAGATCTCGGTTCCCCAGCAAATTTCGCAGGAATTCCGGTCCTTTTATCACGCCCTATATAATTTACCCCCGCCCTCCCCAGACCCTGACTTGACACAGATGACAGACTACCTGACAACCTCTCAAATGCCGACCCTGGCGTTAGAGTCGAGAGGGCTTCTTGATGAGCCAATAACGCTGTCTGAGCTGCAGGGGGCACTGAAATCCTCCAAACCCGGCAAAGCTCCGGGCCCTGATGGCCTTACCGCTGCCTATTATAAAGCCCTGCTGCCGTCTTTGGGAGGTAGATTGGTAGATCTATTTAACACATTAGGATCAGGCAAGAAATTGCATTCTAGCACCCTGCAGGCACAGATAGCGGTGATTCACAAAGAGGGCAAGGATCCGGGGCAATGCGGTAGCTACCGCCCAATCTCCTTACTGAATACAGACGTTAAACTATTCACTAAAATCATAGCGACCAGACTCCAACGATTCCTCCCTGACCTTATACACCTAGACCAAGTAGGCTTCGTCCCGACCAGAGAGGCGAGGGACAACACGGCTAAGGCCCTAAACCTACTGCATGTCGCAAACACCTCGGGCTCTCCCTGTGTCTTCCTAGGCACAGACGCCGAAAAGGCGTTCGACCGGGTTAACTGGCGATTCATGTTCACCACCCTGAGACACATAGGTATTGGACAGAGAATGATGGAGTGGATATCTGCGGCATATACCAGTCCAACGGCTAGGGTCAGAGCGAACGGGACATTGTCAGACCCATTCTCAATAACGAATGGGACCAGACAGGGCTGCCCATTGTCGCCCCTCCTGTTCGCCCTGTCCCTGGAACCCTTCTTACAACATATCCGGCTGAACCCTGACATTACAGGTCTAGTGGTGGGCAGGGATCACTGTAAGGTCTCGGCCTATGCCGACGACATGTTATTCTCACTGACAAATCCATCAATTTCCTTACCAAACCTGATGAAAGAATTTGACATATATGGAACTCTCTCCAACCTGAAAATCAACCTATCCAAGTCGGAGGCGATGGGGGTGGGAGTGCCTCTACCACAACTATCACACCTTCAAAACAGTTTCAAGCTAAAATGGTCAGATGTAGCATTGACGTACCTAGGAACGCGCATACCTCCCAAAATATCTAATGTCTATAAACTTAATTTCCCGCCCCTTCTGAAAACAGTCCGTACCCTACTGGATAAATGGACCACGGGTCTACATTCCTGGTTCGGAAGAAACAGTATACTAAAAATGACCATCCTACCCAAATTTCTGTATCTCCTGCAGGCCCTTCCTATACACATCCCACCAGAATACTTCAGGCAGGTGCAGACAGTGTTTAAAACATTTCTCTGGGCAGGAAAGCACTCCAGGATACACAAATGAGTTCTTTCCCTACCTAAGCAACACGGTGGCCTGGCAATGCCGGACATACGAAAGTATTATCAGGCGGCGCAGTTGAACCGCCTGATGGACTGGTGCAGACACGAGCCGACCAAGTTGTGGCCACGGATGGAGCAGGCACAAAGCAGAATTTTGCTACGGCGTGCTCCATGGTGCCACAATTCGATGCAAAAGGAGGTGCAGCAGCATCCCCTGATAGGCAACACAATTAAGGTCTGCAGGAGACTTCTAACACAAAACCGCCTAGCGTCGGTTGACTCACCGCTCCGTCCAATTTTGGGTAACCCATTTTTCGAACCGGGAATCGGGGACGCTAAATTCCACGCGTTACAGGAGTCTGGAATTTTCCAGGCCTCACATTTCAGTTTACCGGGCCGGTGGAGAACGCTAGCTGAGTTGATGGACCCAGATGGTTGTTACCATCTGGACTTCCTGAGAGCCCATCAGCTCAGCCATTTTCTGAAGACTATCCCGCCCCCTCCTAGTACAGGACACCCTCTCACGCTCCTAGAAGAGCTTTGCTCGGAATCGGGACCCCTGCCACACGCCTTATCCTCCCTACACACATTGCTAATTACACCAGAGGAGGGGTATCAAACCCCGTGCTTTGGGAAGTGGGAACAGGACCTCGGCAGCCCTCTCTCTACCAGCACAAAACAACATATCCTAACGTTTACACACAAATCTTCGATATGTACAAAGATACAGGAGACCAATTATAAAATTTTGATGAGATGGTATAGGACCCCAGCCCTCCTACATAGACTGTTCCCAACAGTTTCCGAACTTTGTTGGAGATGCCAGACCGAAAGAGGGACTTTGCTCCATATCTTCTGGTCATGCTCACGCCTCCGTCCATTTTGGGCGGAGGTGGGGAGGATCGCTCAGAAATTCACAGACCGCACAATCCCTGACGACCCGACATACTTCCTTCTACACGTGACCGGTACCCCTGCCCGCATATACAAAAAGTCCGTCATTCGACACCTTTTAGATGCGGCTAAAGCATGTGTCCCACTTTGTTGGAAATCTCCACATCCTCCAACGGTGGCTATGTGGCTACGGCGGGTGGACGAGATCAACAGGATGGAGGACCTAATCCTGACAAAGCAGGATAGAAATGAACAGTACACCCAGACATGGCAATTATGGAATATGTTCACATACTCTGAAGAGGGACAGGCCCTCAGGGGAAGCAGACAGAGTTCCCAGACAGGACAAACCTCCTGGGAGTGCTATGTTTTGCGCTTGACGGATGTTCATGTTCGCGAGTCCCCCCCCCCCCCCTGCCTTTCCTTATCCCCTCCCTCTTCCCCTACTCTCCTTTCTTTCATGCCCTCCGGGCGGTCTCTTCAACTTTCACACCTCTTTCTATATCTATACCTACAACTTAGAAAACGGAAAAGATGGGGAGCTGGGCCCTCGGACTCACGGGGTGCCTGCCAACCGAGAATTTCACATATGATCGGATACCCTGTATAGTTCCATGTATGTTTATTATTACTTATACACTGTAATGCTATTATGGCCCGTGTGGGCCAGCTTCCTGTTATGAATAAATAAACAATAAAAAAAAAAAAAAAAAGGGATAGGTGGAGGGGTCTGTCTCTATGTGAGAATTGGTCTCAAAGCAAGTGTGAAAGAGGACCTGGTGGGTGGAGAGTGTGATGAGTCTGAAGTAGACATGTGCATTCGTTTTCGTTAGAATGCATTTTCGTCCGAAAATCTGTCTTTTTCGTTATCGTTTTAACAAACGATAACGAAAGTGCAAGAAACGAAAACCAAAAGATCCGACATAAAAAATGCTTTATTTTCGTTTTCGTTGCGGTAAAAATTCGATATAGAGAGATTCGACATTATAGGGAAAAGATTTGACACTATAGAAATAATAGATTCGACATTACAGAGAATAGATTTCGATTTATGAGACGTAAAGATTCGACGTTCCATTGAATATTCTTTGATCTTTCACCACCAACCAAAAAGATTCGACGTTCCGTCGAATGTTCGTTTGACCATTCAACAGAAACCAAGTATTATTGGATTTTCGGACGAAAGCTATTCACCAACGAAAAACGAAATAAATCAAAAGGATTTTCGGGAGTAACTAAATAAATTTATTTTCCAAACGAAAACGAAAAACCGAAACAAAATATTCCAGTCTGCACATGTCTAGTCTGAAGCATTATGGGTGGAACGGCATACAGATGAGATAGTTCAAAGTTAATCATTGGAGTTTGTTTTAGACTGCCCAATGATAATGAGGAGGTGGATACTCGGCTCCTTGCACAGATGTAAAGGGCTGAGAAGGTGATAATAATGGGGGATTTTAACTACCCAGAAATTTACTGGAGTAATGGCACTGCTGGGACAGTTAAAGGGCAAAAATGTATAAACCTATTACGGGAAAATGTTATGGACCAGTTTATTGAGGTCCCAACTAGGAATGATGCTCTGTTGGACCTGGTAATCTCAAACCATGCAGAGCTTATTTTCTTTTTTTTTCTTTCCACATCAGCCATATCCATATGCTGGAGATCAGCTCATGGTACAATGCTTCCTTTGTCTCCAAAGCAGACTTGCATCATTTGTGGTATATCATACTTTCTGCTTTTTTTTTTCCCCCCTTTAATTAGCAATGCATTTATTTTAAGGTTAACAAGGAGAGATTAGGCTAATCAGTCCCTCCTATGCTACCGTCTGCGGGCTGGTGACCGGCAGGGAAGGCAGCAAGGAGAGGCTCAGAGCTCAACCTCTTGTAAATAAGGAAAACCTTTGACACTATAGAAATAATAGATTCGACATTACAGAGAATAGATTTCGATTTATGAGACGTAAAGATTTGACGTTCCATCGAATATTCTTTGATCTTTCACCACCAACCAAAAAGATTCGACGTTCCGTCGAATGTTCGTTTGACCATTCAACAGAAACCAAGTATTATTGGATTTTCGGACGAAAGCTATTCCCCAACGAAAAACGAAATAAATCAAAACGATTTTCGGGAGTAACTAAATAAATGTATTTTCCAAACGAAAACGAAAAACCGAAACGAAATATTCCAGTCTGCACATGTCTAGTCTGAAGCATTATGGGTGGAACGGCATACAGATGAGATAGTTCAAAGTTAATCATTGGAGTTTGTTTTAGACCGCCCAATGTTAATGAGGAGGTGGATACTCGGCTCCTTGCACAGATGGAAAGGGCTGAGAAGGTGATAATAATGGGGGATTTTAACTACCCAGAAATTTACTGGAGTAATGGCACTGCTGGGACAGTTAAAGGGCAAAAATGTATAAACCTATTACGGGAAAATGTTATGGACCAGTTTATTGAGGTCCCAACTAGGAATGATGCTCTGTTGGACCTGGTAATCTCAAACCATGCAGAGCTTATTTTCTTTTTTTTTTCTTTCCACATCAGCCATATCCATATGCTGGAGATCAGCTCATGGTACAATGCTTCCTTTGTCTCCAAAGCAGACTTGCATCATTTGTGGTATATCATACTTTCTGCTTTTTTTTCCCCTCTTTAATTAGCAATGCATTTATTTTAAGGTTAACAAGGAGAGAGTAGGCTAATCAGTCCCTCCTATGCTACCGTCTGCGGGCTGGCGACCGGCAGGGAAGGCAGCAAGGAGAGGCTCAGAGCTCAACCTCTTGTAAGTAAGGAAAACCTTTTCCCCTTCCCCCCCCCCCCCGGTGACTCCCAGAAACCCTGTCTATTCTTATTCATTTAGATATTTTAAAATTATTTGTTGAGTAGGTTAAGCACTTTCGGTCCAATAGCTTTCTATCCTGAGGTTCTCCGCGTAACTCCACGTCTTTTTATACTTTTTCCAGCTTTTCCATTTATCTTTAAAGTCCTGATTTACCTCCCCACCGTCTCCTTCAGCTCTTCCATTCTATAGGTTTCCTCGACTGCATCAATCCATTCCCACATCCTTGGGCTATCAACTTTCTGCCAGTTCTTTGGGACTAGCCTTTTAGCTGCGTTGAGTAGGTGGGGTATAAGGGACTTCTTATACCTTGATATTCCCTCCTGCCCACCGTGAAAAAGAACCACCCAGGAGTCTTTTTTAATTTCTTTACCCGTAATTTATTTTATTTGGCCCAAGATTTGTTGCCAATATCTCTGGATTTTTGGGCACGTCCACCATATGTGGGCCATGGTTCCTTTCTCTAGGCATCCTCGCCAACACTGGTCTGATTTCCCGTCCATGTATCTACTAACTTTGTCAGGCGTGGCATACCAGCCCGAGACACATTTGTAATTTGATTCTGCAGTTCGCATATCAATGGCCGAGGCGTGGGTCAGTAGCATTATCCTTTTGCAAGTGTTTTCTCCTCTAGGTATACCCAACTCTCTTTCCCATTTCTGTATGAAGGGCGACTCCCCCAGTGCGTCTATCTCCAGCAAGTTCTTATATATTTTTGATACCGTGCCTTTTGAGTTTTCTGTTTTGCACAATTTCTCCAACGGAGTAAGCTCCGCATTCGACTGAAGCGGTTGGGGGAGGTGTTGCACAAAGTGGCATAGCTGGGAGTACCGCCATCCATCCAGGTTCCAGACTCCTGTTCTGTGTTTCAACTCCCCAAAATCCCTGATTCTTCCCTCTTCTAATATATCACCTAAGTGCACTCTATCAATTTTAATCCAATTCCCCCCTATTTTTCCCATCCCTGGTGCGAAGTATGCATTTTCTTTCAAGTTTATAATTGGAGAATTATATTCTTTATCCAACTTTTTGTGTGCTCTGTCCCATAATCTCAGTGTATCTAGTGTTAAATCTAAAGTTTTTTTGTTTAGTGCTCTGTGTTGTGAAGGTATCCATATTACGGAACTTAATTGTGCTTTGGATTGTGCTCTGTCTGGACCCATCTTTTCTCTCGTCTCTCTCTCGCCCACTCTACTACCCTGGATATTACTGCCGCCTTGTAGTACTCTCTTATATCGGGCATGGCAAGGCCCCCACAACTCTTCTTTTGTTTTAAAATTGATAGGGAGATTCTATGTTTTTTATTTTTCCACACGTAATTCATTAGGATCGCATTTAATATTCTCAGGAATTGCTGGGGGAGGGCAATTGGCAACATTTGAAATTTAAAAAGTATCTTTGGTACTAGAAACATCTTCAGAGTGTTTATACGTCCTATCCAAGAGATAAGTCTATTTATGATTTTTTTAATATCTGTTTTAATCTCATTTAGCAAGGGCACAAAGTTTATTTTATAGATTTCTTTAGTCGAGTTTGTTAGTTTAATGCCTAGGTATTTTAACTCTTTAATTCAGGGGAAGATACAGATCCTTTTGACAAGCTTCTCTTCATTTTTATTAATATTTATATTTAATACTTCGGTTTTTGTTTCATTGATTTTAAAGTTTGAAATGGCTCCATATTGTTGTAATACCTTGATTAAGGTTGGGATTGTTGTCAGTGGATTTGTGATGTAGAATAAGATATCATCGGCAAAAGCCGATAGTTTGTGTTCCTCTTTCCCAACTTTCACTCCACTGATTTGGGGGTGATTTCGTATCGTGGCTAATAACGGTTCTAAGGATAGGATAAATAGGAGAGGAGACAGGGGGCATCCCTGTCTCGTCCCATTTTCCATGTCGAAAGGGGCTGAAAGGATACCGTTGATTCTGACTCTTGCGGAGGGGTAGTGGTAAAGTGTCCTAATCCAGCTTAACATCCTATCTCCGATGCCCATTATTTCTAAGGTTTTTAACATTAGTCCCCAGTCCACCCTGTCGAAAGCCTTTTTGGCATCTACCGACAGGAAGAGGCCCGGAGGCCCATCGGTTTTCAGCTTCTGAAGCAAGAGGAGTGCCCTTATACCGTTGTCTTTACTTTCTCTATCGGGTATAAAACCGGTCTGGTCCGGATAGACCAGAGAGGGCATAACACTTTTCATTCGCTCAGCTAGGTTTTTTGCGAAGATCTTGATATCCGCATTCAACAGCGATATTGGTCTGTATCCTGAGCATAGCGAACTGTCCTTTCCTTCTTTTAAGCCCCGATCACCATGAAAATAGAGAACTCTCCACAACAAAATTTTACCCCAGTATGGCGCCTAAATGAAAACTTGATACGAGACGAGGAAGGAGCTGAAAAGGTTGAACAAGAACTTAAACACTTCTTCCTAGTAAATGATAATGGAGAGATCTCAGGGGCCACTCTCTGGGAAGCACATAAAGCCTATATCCATGGAATTCTAATTGAAGAAGGGTCTAGGAAAAAGAAAGAGAGACACAGGAAGTACAACACTATAGTGAAAGAAATAGCGAACCTAGAACAAGTTCATAAAAATGAGAGGTCAAAAGAGATCTACCACAAGCTAATCTTAAAAAGAGACGAACTTAAAGAGATCTTGGCACAAGAAATAAAAAAAAAGTATAGCAGTATAGAAAAGGAGAGATACATTTGGGGCAATAAAGCCAGTAAGCATCTAGCTAAAATGGTTAAAAAAAAGAAAACTAGGAACTACATTGAAAAAATTAAAAATAAAAACGGGGAGATGGCATATTCATCTAAGGACATTGCGGAGACTTTTAAAAATTACTACGAGGAATTGTACACGATAGACAAGAGGGGGTGGCAAACGGGGGAGAAAGAAGTTAAAACCAGAGATTTCTTACTAAAAGCAGGGTTATCAAAGATAGAGGAGACAGCAAGATCCGGATTAGACAAACCTATAACGGAAGCAGAAATAAAAAAAGCCTTAAATAACACGGCCTCTGGGAAAAGCCCAGGGCCAGATGGCTTCACGGCTTTATACTACAAAAAATTCAGTAGTATTTTGATACCTAAACTATGTAAATACTTTAATGGCCTAGGCTCAGAATTTGAGGCAAGTAAGGAAGCACTGGCTGCCTCGATAACGATCATGCAGAGCTTATTACTAATGTTCAGATAAAGGAACAACTGGGTAGCAGTGACCATAACATGATTTCATTTGATGTTAGTTGTAAGCAAATATCACATACAGTAAAGATAAAAACACTTGAATTCAAGAGAGAAAATTTTCCAAGGATGAGGGCTGCTCTCCAGGACTTGAACTGGGAGGGAATATTGGCATCAATGGGCACAGAACAGAAATGGGAATTCTTCAAAAAGACTCTTTGTGAACTAACTGCAAAGTACAGTATATTCCTATGGGCAATAAGTTTAAAAGGCTAAAAATAAAACCTATGTAGCTCACGGCCAAAGTTAAAAAAGTTATAAACTATAAGAAAAGAGCTTTTAAAAAATATAAAAATGAAGGAACACTAGTGCCATTTAAATATTACAAAGAATATAACAGAATTTGTAAAAAGTAAATTAAGGATGCAGAAGCTGAAAACGAACGGCAGATTGCAAAAGATAGTAGGACAAACCCCCAAAAATTCTTGTATAAATATAAAATATAATATAATAATATAATTAATATAAATATATTAATAGTAAAAAGGTCAGGTCTGAGCATGTAGGCCCTTTACAAAATAATCTAGAGTGGGTGACTGGGGACAAAAAGAAGGCTAATTAATTAAATACTTGCTTTAGCTCTGTGTATACAAAAGAGCATGGGGGAGCTCATGTCCATAATGGTGGTAGTAGTGACACAGCCCCAAATAATCCACAATGGTTTAAAAGTGATATGGTCCAGAAATATTTAGACAGAATAAAGGTGGATAAAGCACCTGGACCAGATGGCATCCATCAACGGATCCTAAAATAATTGAGCTCTCAAAGCCATTGAATCAAATTTTTAGGGACTCATTAATGACAGTAACAGTACCACTGGCACAGGGCCAATGTGGTGCCTATATTTAAAAAGGGAACAAAGTCTTTACCAGGTAACTATAGACCTGTTAGTTTAACTTCTATAGCTGGGAAGATAATGGAGAGATTAATAAAAGACCACATCGACAAGTTCTTGCTGAAAAAAATAATATTTTAAGCAACAGACAGCATGGATTCATGAAAGACAGAAATTGACAGACAAACCTGATTTCTTTTTATGAAGAGGTAAGTAAAACTTTGGACAGAGGGGTGGCGGTGGACATGGTATACTTGGATTTTGCAAAAGCAAAATACAGTTCTGCACACGGCTCATGTGTTAGGTAACGTCTATAGGCTTGGAAATATAATTTTGTAAATGGATAGAAAACTGTCTAAAAGACAGAATTCAGAGAGTAGTGGTTAATGATTCTTACTCTGAATGGTCTAAGGTTATCAGTGGTGTACACCAAGGTTCAGTTTCGGGACACTTACTTTAATACCTTTATAAATGATATTGGGTCTGGGATCAAAAGTAACATCTCTGTCTTTGCAGATGACACCAAGCTATGCAGTGGAATAACGTCCTTGCAGGATGTCTCCAATTTACAAGCTGACCTCAATGCTCTGTCTAACTGGGTGACTATGTGGCAGATGAGGTTTAATGTTGATAAATGCAAAGTTATGCACTTGGGGGCTATGAATATGCATGCATACTAGGGGGAGTACAACTGGGGGAATATGTAGTGAAGAAGGATCTGGGGGTTTTGGTAGATCATAAGCTCAATAATGGCATGCAATGCCAAGCTGCAGTTTCCAAAGCAAGCAAAGTCCTTTCTTGTATTAACCACTTAAGACCCGGACACTTACGCTGCTAAATGACCCAAGGTGTTTTTACAATTCGGCGCTGCGTCGCTTTAACAGACAATTGCGCGGTCGTGCGACGTGGCTCCCAAACAAAATTTGCGTCCTTTTCTTCCCACAAATAGAGCTTTCTTTCGGTGGTATTTGATCACCTCTGCGATTTTTATTTTTTGCGCTATAAACTAAAATAGAGCGACAATTTTGAAAAAAATCACTATTTTTTTACTATTTGTTATAAAAAAAATCAAATAAACTAAATTTTAGTAAAACATTTAGGCCAAAATTTATTTAGCCACATGTCTTTAGTAAAAAAAAAAATCGTAATAAAAAAAATAGCTACCTAGCGGGAACAGCGACACTAATACAGCGATCAGAAAAATGATCGCTTAGTGACGCTGGCAATAGGGAGTGAAAGGGTTAACTAGGGCGGTGATCAGGGGGTTAAAACTTTATTAGGGGGGGTGGGGGGGCTATCCTGAACCTAACACTAACTGTTTTTTACAGTGCCTGTCACACCGACACTAAATGCAGTGATTAAATCACTGCATTCAGTAACACTGTGACAGGGGGGTGGGGGGGGCGATCACAAGGGGTTAATATGCCTATGTGAGTGTGTGTCAGTGTTGTGTTGGTGCACACTTACTTGGCATGTCTTCTCTCATCAGCAGCGCTGGGAAACAGCGCTGCGATGAGAGAAATGATCATTTCCTCCTTCCTGTGTAAACACAGGAGGAGGAAGTGACAGGCTGGGAGCGCGCTCCCATTGGCTGGGAGCGATCGCGGGGGGGGCGGAAAACACGGACATCCGCCCGCTCGTCGGCGATCGCTCCCAGAGCCAGGGGGACCGCCGCACGCCGCGGAGGGGGTCCCGATGGGACCCCCGAACCGCACTAAGGCGAGGACGTAAATTTACGCCCTTGTGCCTGTACGAGCCATGTTGTGGACGTACATAGGCGTGCGGGGGTCCTTAACTGGTTAAGAGAGGTATACATTTCAGAGAGAGAGATACTTTTTGCACCTGTTCAAATCATTAGTAGGGATATGCAATTCAGTTTTGGGCTCCAGTTCTCAAAAAGGATATTGGGGAACTAGAGAAAGTGCAGAGAAGGGCAACCAAACTGATAAGAGGCATGGAGGAGCTCAGCTAAGAAAGATTAGAGGAACTGAATGTATTCTCTCTTAAGAAGAGAAGATTAAGGGGGGGGGGGATATGAGCAACATGTACAAATATATAAGGTATAAAAAAAGAAAGTGCTAAGGCTGACACAGCGCTAAACAAATATAAAATGAATAGTGTATCATAAATGTTAAATAAAAGATTGAATGAAATATAATGAAAAAAATATAGATGAAACAGCTAGCACTAAAGTTCAAAGCTAACAAACTTAAAAGCAATATACAGTATAATTTAAAAGAGTGCAGCGCTACAATACCAACTCATATAAAAGAGAATTAAGGTGAAAAAGTGAAGAAAAAAATTAATGGAAATAAGAACCCCATAAAGGTATATAAATCCGTGGAAAATTCATAAATGAAATCAAATCAGAAAAAAACGTGTGCAAAGTCCCATACAAATAATAACAAAGAACGTCCATATGAAGGTATTCTTTTAAAATGTTGCAAAAAGGAAATTCCACAGAGTTGAAGAAGTGTCACCAATCTTCCCAAGCAAGTTGTGTTTTGACAAAACACCCAGTGTTAACCATAGTTACATAGTTAGTCAGGTTGAAAAAAGACACAAGTCCATCCAGTTCAACCATTAAAACCATTATAACAGAGAACAGAATGGGGCAAAGAGGAGGAGGCCTGGCAGTGATCCACAAGACTCACCTCGCGATCACAAAACCAGCCCTTCAGTACTCACTTCCATTCATGGAAACCCTCACTCTCCAACTGCAAACAAATCCCCATGAGACCACTCATATTCTACTCTGCTATAGAACTTGGAAGGATTAGGTCTGCAGAAACTAGTATGTGGTCCCACACATGCTTCAGGTGACACGCTCGACCTCATTTTCAGACAAGATCTGGAAATAAACATTTTATAAAATGACAATTACATCAAACAGCCACAGAAACCCTGGATGCCATCAACACGGCTCTACTACAGTCAGCCGACTTAATAGCGCCCAAACGCAAAACCTTCCTCCGGAAAAACAACTCCAGCTGGTTTAACGACCAGCTGTCGTTGCTATAACAAGAGCGCAGAGGAGCGGAAGCAGCCTGGAAAAGAAGCTCAAAACCCATCTCTTTTGAGTTCAAAGGAGAAAAGGGACAAGCGAGCACCCAGAGGCGATTCAGTTCGCATGTGCAGCGATATATACGTTTTTCACTCACTCATGAAAAAATTAAAAATATATCATACAATCCCATATAACCAATTCTCTACCCAGAGTTGATCCAGAGGAAGGCGAAAAACCCCAGCAGAGCATGATCCAATTTGCTACAGCAGGGGAAAAATTCCTTCCTGATCCCCCATGAGGCAATTGGATTTTCACCTATAAATGTACCCAGTAATATTATGTAAATTTCTGAAAGAATCCAGGCCTTTCTTAACCTCCCTGGTGGTATGATTCTTTCTGGTTTTAGGTGCTGAAAGCGGTACAATTATATTGAATGAAAATTTGGCATTTTACATTGTAGGCCTGTAATTCTTAGTAATAACTCACTTACTGTATTTATTGGCGTATAACACTCACTTTTTTACCCAGAAAATAGAGTGTAAACTGTGCCTGCGTGTTATATGTAGGGGGTGTGGAAAGTTTTTTTCCTGAAACTTCCCTCTTAAAGTTAGGGGGCCAGATTCACAGAGCGATTATGCCGGCGTAACAGGAGATGCGCGGCGTAAGTCTAATTGTGCGCGTGCATTTCGATGCACGGCATCCCCAAAACGAGATACGTAAGAAATCTATTTTTTTTTGTCCAGCGTAATTTCAATAGACAGGCGCATCCGTCCGCGCAAAACTGCGCTAGACAAACCATTGATTTGCTATTCAAATATGCTAATGAGGGAGTTACGGGATTTACAAAAGAACGTTGGTGCAGCGCAGGCTACGCGCTGTGCGCAACAGCTAAATGTTCTGTCTAAAATTAGACCATATAAAAGCTGCTCTAAAATTAGACAATTTGTCTACATGTCAGATAAAGCAACACTGTTAGTGAGGAGCTGAGCAGTCACACATGTTGCCCAACAAACTGTATGCCAACATGCCAGTGGCATCCATGCTCATAGCTATACTACTGACTTTAGATGAGCAAAGAAGGAGGAGGGCACTGAGGAGGGCACTGAGGAGGGCACAGGTTTTTTTTTTCAACTTTTTTTTTGCTTATATAAACTTTACTATTTAATCTAATCTAATACAATATTCTTATCTGACACAAGCCCTTCACTCTTTACTCTTCACTCTTCACGGGAGAGGATATATCACACACGCATATTCTGAGGTGTCTTGCATCTTCAGATTTACCCCTCATGCCATCATGGAATTAACCACAACCCTGCAGGAGGACATCACCAGCCCAACACATGACACTACCCATGACACCCATGACAGCTACATATACAATCAGAGCCCCATCCCCACAGATTTCGAACAGAACATGTATGGGGACAGCTGGCTGGTTGGTGAGTGACATGGGTGGCAGGCATGACTGCCCCCCCCCCATGATGCACACATCACAAGGGGCACATGCACTACTAACATCCTCCTGTCTTATCCCTTCAGGGTGACTCTGCATATGCACTGGGACCCCATCTCATGACCCCATCTCATGACCCCATCTCATGCCAGCTCACATTATGCATCTTTGCACGTTAAACACACACATTAATCATGGCACAATGAGAATGCATGCATGCACACCACTGTGGTCCCTAGCACACACACCCCACATCCTCATCAAATTGGATTGGCACCAGTCCACCATGCAGGACTTGTGAGCAGCAACGCCACGCCAAGGCTCCAATTATGTCACTGTACATTCATACACCATTCACACGGACCTGGGGATCACTTCTCCCTGGTCCTGGGGAACCCTTCTCCACCAAAATTGAGGGTGACACCCCTTTTCCGGCAGGAATGTCACCCCCACATTCAAACAGCATTCACAACCCCAAAAAAAAATGCCCAGCAAAAGCAAAACATTTTCCAGCACCAAAAAAAAAAATAACAGGCCAAAAAAAAAGGGGAAAAACAAAATTAATGCCGTTAACGTGAGCCACCCCTGGGGAGCCCACGGCCATGGCCCCGGCTCCTCAGGGGAGACTCATGGGGGAGGGGGTAAACCGGGGAAGGAGGAGCAGCCCCTGGTCTCTGCCCACCTGGCGGCCTGCCCTCCAAGGCCACGGCAATTCTGTCTAGGCCAGCACTTAATGATGCCGTATTGGCCTGGATAGCCTGGGTGAGGGCCCTCGCATCCTGCCCAACGCCTGCTGTTGTAGTCTGCAGGTTGTTTAGGCAGTTTGTAAGAGCCCGGGAGTGGCAGTCCAGGTCCCCAAGCGTATCCTTTATGGAGGACAGGCTCTCCTCCATCCGTTCCAAGGTCTGGCTGACCTCTCCTAAATGGCGGGTCTGATGGAACTGGTCCTTTCTCAGAGTGGCGGGCAGGAGATCGGCCAGCCCCCTGGTCTTCTGGGTCACCTTCCTGCCTCCAGCAAGGAAAAAAACAAAAGTCCAGTGCCTGACATGGACTCCTCCTCCTCCTCAAACTCCTCCTCCTCAACCTCCTCCTCTTCAACCTCCTCCGAGGACTCCGGCCTTGTCGGGGGGTCCTCATCAGGCTGGGATGGTGCGGTCAGCCCAGATGGCCCAGCAACCTCCTGCTCATCTGTGGATGACACAAAACATTCACAGGTTGGAGGATCCACACACTTGCCACATATTCCCTTTCACCCCCTCCCCCACACATGCTACACACCTGATAGGGCCAAAAAACCTTACCTGGCATCACGCCTTCATGACTTAAATCATAGCAGGGCAGGCCCTCCACCTGTTGCCTATAAAAGGTCTGGGCCACCGCACGCTCCTCCGCTGTCAGCCTAACAGGGCATGGTGGGCCCCCTCCTGTACCCCTGGCATGGGCTAGCATTTTGGCCAGCTTCTTTTTGACCAGACGCCGGAGGACATTGATTTTCTTTTCAATCCCCGACCGTGTCCGGGTCCCCCCCCCCCCCGATGCATTCATCTGGTCAGTAATCCTGTCCAAAATCTCTCTCCTCCTGGCCGGAGTGGTGTTGGCACTCTCCGGGCCATGGAGGAAATGCCCATAATCGGAAATGGCCCGGGCAAGAATTTGTTTCTCCCCCAAAGTAAAATTTAGCTTCCTCTTTCTCTCCGTCATACTTAGACAAAAACTCACTCCCAAACAGTCAGCAAAAATCAGTCACAAAAACAAACAGGAAAAATCAAGCAAGAAAACAAACGAACAAAAAACTAACAACCAAAAACTCTCACAAGCAGTCACCAAAAATCACTTACAAATATCTTCTAACAAACACAGGATCACACAGTCCACAAATATCACAAAGACAAACCACAACGCAACAACAGAACAAAAGCACCTTGCTGTATAGGGAGGGATACAAAGGGATGTACTTTTGCAAAGGAAGTGCGCTTGTGTCTGTCTATTTATGCTGTCTGCGTAGTTCATGATTTTGCCCTAGTCCACTTCCAATTTCACTGATTGCGCTGTTCCCGAGTTGTGAGCATGTGCACAGAGGTGCTGACATGGTCTGCTTCCAGCGCGCATGCGCGAGCCGGCCGGCCCTTTATTTGCATGGGGTCACGGCTCATTTCAATGTATCACGCCCACGTCCTTCCCAATTTGGATTACTCCGCCTTGCGCCTCAGAAATAACGTTGCGCAGGCGCTAATTTCTGTGTAAAAGCGACGAGAATAGGGTGATTGCGCCGCGACCATGCGCCAGTCTAACGTAAAGTCGGTGCGCTACGCCGGTCCAAAAATGCGCAGATGTACCTGAATCTGGCCCAGGGTGCGTGTTATATGCCTGTGCGCGTTATACGCCAATAAATATGTAAATCTGTCCAAAAAAGAGTCTGGTAGACATCTCGGGTATGATAAAGTTTGAAAAACAAAATCTTAAATTATAATATATTAAATAACTATAAATAATTATAAAAAATAATAATGTAATTATAATAAAAATTATTCAATAATGTAATCACATCAAAAACATTGAAATTTGCTCAGTTGCAGAATTGTCGCTGTCATTTTTTTATGATGAATTTCCCCACAAATCGCTATCGCTTAATTCTGCAAGTGATTATAATTTATTATCGCTGTTTTCTAGCTGCTCTAAAATCACGTTTGACATAAAGGGACACTTTTGGTTGCTATATGGACAATCTATAGTTTGCAGGCAGAAAGAGCAGTTTTTATTTTATAAAAGTACATACAGGACACTGGGCAGACAACTAGGGACAAAGGGGGTGTGTATTTTTTACATACAGTACTGTAATCTGTAAGATTACAGTACTGAAGATTACAGTATACTGTATGTAATGTGTTTATTTCCTATTTTGAATTTGGTGCCGTTCTCCACCCCCGTGCATCGTAACGTCGCAGGGAACAGAGATCGGCGGCACACGGGCACTGTGTGAATCGAGCGAGGACGCCGCTCGCTCAAACAGCGGGGATGCATTGCAGGATTCAGGGACAAGGTAAGTAACTTGTGCCTGTGGGCTCGGGATACCGCTTTTGGTATTGAAATCTTACCCCGAGCCAGACTCGGGAATATTGCCAGGGGGGTTAAAGAAATCTACTGAGCTGGCCAGAACCAACTCTGTAGGTAGTCTATTCCACATCTTCACAGACCTTAGGCCGCGTACACACGATCAAATAAATCCGATCAAATCGGTCTGACAGACCGATTTAATCTGATTTGTCTGCTGGGATGTATTGGTTTGATTGTGTACACACGATCAAACCAAAATCCCCGCCGGCTGACAGCGCGGTGATGTGGCGGTGACGTTGACGCCGCCACGTCACCGTCACCAGGAAGTAAAACACTTCCGCGCATGCGTCGAATCCATTCGACGCATGCGCGGGCAGATATGTCTGATGGTTAGCGTACTAACCAGCAGACATGTCGGACGGACAGGTTCCCAGCAGACATATTTTAAATCATGCTTTAAAATCGGTCTGCTGGAAAAACCCGTCTGTCCGCCCGTACACACAATCGAATTTGTCTGCTGAAACGGTCCGTCGAACCGTTTCCAGCAGATAGATTCGATCGTGTGTACGCGGCCTTACTGTGAAGAAACCTTTCTGTATTTTTAGATGAAATCTCTTTTCCTTTAGACGTAAAGAGCGCCCCCTTGTCTTTTGTGTTGACCGCAAAGTGAATAACTCAACACCAAGTTCACTATATGGACCCCTTATATATTTGTCTCCCTCCATCAGCTTCCCTTCAGCAGACAGGGAGACAGGACAAAGGTACCGGGAGTCCAACTCGTTTGTAAGTCCAACAAAGATCAGTGCTTGCAGACAAAGACCAATAGCACAGCTTGGGAAATTGCTGCACCAACAATACTTGTGTTGGTATGGCAATCTGTCAGTTTTTTTGTTCGTTCAGCACAATACATTAAGCTAAAAAAAAAACATGTTCACATCTTTGAAAGTTTGGAACTTGAAGATTCATATATAGGCGCTTACTGTACTCTAAAAACAGAAAGCACAGAATCACCATTATTTGGATTATTACAATGCAATGGAAAACTAGGACTGCACCATATACATTTAATTTTAGTGTACAATCTGCTGAATGGGCTCAGGGATTGTGATTGCTATGTGCTTTGCCTATGATGCAAGCATACTATAAAGATTTTTCCTGTTCTTGTTAAATTGTTTTGAGTAAATCATACCTTTTGACTACCTGGTAAAAATAACCCTGTCTAGATATGTAAAGCTTATATGCTTGAAAAGAGATTTATTAATAATTCATGGTATTCAGTCATTCAGCTTCCAATTATAATATTTCTTCTAAAAAAGGATGGATCTGAGCTGAGAATTTATATTTTCAATCTAATAATGGAGTAGTGACTATAACAGAAATAATTTAAATTTTGTACTACCTTGTAATATAATTACTTATTAATTATTAATTGTATGCATACTAATGGTTACCAGCAAGAATGTAATATAACGTTTTTTTTTTTTTTTTTAAAGTCCAGTTGACATTATTAAAAAATTATTGTAAAAATGATTGTAAAATGTTATTGTATTCTGTGTCACCATTAGGTCAATCTCCTCTTATTTTGAATCTCATTAACAAGCTATCAGTGTGACATAACATGAAGGCAACAGAGATACATACAACAATAAAAACAGGACAAAGGAGTACAGTAAACCATTCCCTTTTCTGTCTGAAGAAATAATTCTGGCTGGACATACACTTTAACCACTTAAGACCTGGACCATTATGCAGTTAAAGGACCTGGCCCCTTTTTGCGATTTGGCACTGCATTGATTTAACTGACAATTGCGCGGTCGTGCGACGTGGCTCCTAAACAAAATTGGCGTCCTTTTTTTCCCACAAATAGAGCTTTCTTTTGGTGGTATTTGATCACCTCTGCGGTTTTTATTTTTTGCGATGTAAACAAAAATAGAGCGTCAATTTTGAAAAAAAAAGTCAATATTTTTTACTTTTAGCCATTAGGCCGCGTACACACGACTAAATACTAGTGTACTAACCAGCAGACATGTCGGACGGACGGGTTCCCAGCAGACAGATTTTAAAGCATGCTTTAAAATTTGTCTGCTGGAAAAACCTGTCTGTCCACCCGTACACACGATCGAATTTGTCTGCTGAAACGGTCCGTCAGACCGTTTCCAGCAGATAAACTCGATCGTGTGTACGCGGCCCAATAAATATCCCCAAAAAGATATATATAAAAAAAATCTTCAGTTTAGGCCGATACGTATTCTTCTACATATTTTTGGTAAAAAAAAAATGCAATAACCATTTATCGATTGGTTTGCACAAAAATTATAGGCCCAGATTCACAGAGCAATTACGCCTGTCTAACTGGTGTTAGACAGGAGTAATTTCAAATTTCGCGCGCCGTATCACTAGTTTGAATCCTCAAACCATGATACGGCAGCTTCGGGCTTCGATCCGAGAGGCTTACGTCCTCGTAAGCCTTCGGATCTACACTGCGATATTTTTGCGGCCGCTGGGAGGAGTTCGCGTCGTTTTCATGCGTCGGGATATGCAAATGAGTTTTTACGGCGATCCACGAAGGTACGATTGTCCCTCGCAATCGCCTACGTCATTTTTTGGCTACGTAATGTTAGAGGAGCTTTTTGCTGGTCTAACAGTGCGTAACCCATGTAAAGTATGGCCGTCGTTCCCGCGTCGATTTGAAAATATATATTTTTTTTTAACGTAACTCGTTCGGGAATAGGAATGTACATAAACGACGCTACTACGACGTGACGACGTGTTTTCGCGCAATGCACAGAGGGAAATTTGCGAACGGAGCATGCGCAGTTCGATCGCCGCGGGAACGCGCCTATTTTAAATGCTTCACGCCCCCTACTCGCGCAGATGGATTGCGACGGGAGAAATACACTACGCCGCCGTCGTTTACTGGACAAAATCTACCTGGATTCCACGTAGAGCCAGGTAAAAAACGGCGGCGTAGTGTATTTCTGATACTCTACGAGAATCTAATTCTCTGTGAATCTGCCCCATAGTGTTTACAAATAGGGGATAGTTCTATGGCATTTTTATTAATATTTTTTTTTTTTACTACTAATGGCGGCGATCAGCGATTCATGATTGCGTCAATATGTCGGACACATCGGACACTTTTGACACATTTTTGGGACCATCATTTTCAAAGCGAAACGTGATATAAAAATGCACTGATAACTGTGAAAATGACAATGGCAGTGAAGGGGTTAACCACCAGGGGGCTCTAAAGGGGTTAAGTGTGTCCTAGTTTGTGATTCTTACTGTAGGGGGTGTGGCTGGATGTGTGATGTCACTTATCGTAGTTCCCTATGACAGGGAAAAGACGATCAGTGACAAGCCACAGAGAAGAATGGGGAAGGTTTGTTTACACTCACCTCTCCCCGTTCTTCAGCTCCTGTGACCCGATCGCAGACCACTGGTGGCAATCGGGTCTCGCGGGAGCGGTCACAGAGCTTTGGACCGGGTAGCGCGCACGCCTCCGGCGGCACACGCACGACCCATGGCTGGGCACTTAAAGGACAAGGTACCTGTGTGTGCTTGTGCACAGCCATGCCATTCTGCCGACGTATATCAGTGTTAGGCGGTCCTCAAGTGGTTAACTGAGATCCACAATTTAACGTGGAACTCCAAGAAGAATTTCAAATTAGGTAGCAACACACACACATATTTACTGATTGTTTAGTTTAGAAGGCCTTAGTAGAGTGCAGTAAGTAAGTTCCACAGGCTCCCTCCACGCTTGAAGACCAAAGCCAATCTGTTTGCTACAAATGAATACACTTCCTCACCATAGTCATCATTTACAGCATAGGGCCAGTCATCCTGTGTTGTATGTGTTTAAGCCAGTGCTTTTACAACATAATTCCAAAGAGAAGATATGGCCATGGCTGTGGGACTGAGCTTTGAACTGAACTCTGAACTGAGCTATAAGTAGTTTTCTCTAATTAATCTTCCTAGACAAAAATAACAGTTTATTGTGCGTATACAGAGAGTGGAGGCTACTATTTTTTTTTTATTATTGAAGCCTGGAGTTGGGCTTTAATGTAAGCAACATACTTCCAAGAATATAATACCCTTAAAGGAGAAGTCCAGCCTGAGCTTTTTAGGCTGGTCTTCTTCTAAGGGTCACAGGAGTGCAATTCATTTTAGACTCCTGTGACTAGTTTTCAGTGGAGAGCAGTCTGAAGTCCGCTCTCTGCTGATGTCACTGCCATCAGTCGGGGGCAGCTTGTCATCCCGACTTCCAAGTCGGAATCTGCCAGCTGCCCTGATTGATGGCTGTCTCGGCGTCTCAGCGAGCTGCTGAGATGCTGAGACGGCCACTCCTCGCCCATTCACTGCTCGGCGGTCAAATGAGCCAGTAGCGCGAGCATCGTTCTGCCCGGGGAGGAGTGTGAATCGAGCCCTCGTGATGTTCGGTGGTTTGGTTCTCAGTGCAGATATGCCTGGGGACAGCTGCAGCATCAATCGGATGCTCCATCCACCGAGGTAAAAAAAACAAAAACATACTTCTCTTCTAAGGCTGATTTGCTAAAAGAGCTATACACAATCATTTGTGATAATATTTATTCAAAGTACAGTATACAATCATGTGAAAAGCAAATGCCTTTTCACTATCGATGCCTAGTTGTGTGCGAATGAAAACAGGAGTTTGCTTATCACATGGTTGGATAATTTAAGTGAATACTCAGTTTATTTTGTGAAGACCCTGAACTCCTTTAATAATTTATCTTCTCTGTCATCAGGTACATTTTCAGAAATTTTCCACAGTTTATTTTTCTGTGCAGTTATTTTTATTAGGCGTTTTATATGAGGTAAAAAAAATGATTACAGAATTGCCCACATATGGGAACAAAACAATTGTGTAGAATATTTGAACAAACAGTAAATGCCTTTGATGAGAACAACAAAATGTTACAATGTAAAGAGAAAACTGTAGAAATAACTTAAAACATCTACATTGCTCCCAGGTTGATTGTATTAGGAAAGGCACATAGACCAGAAGATAGGAAAGAACGTACACTAAATGGAGTAAAAAGGGGGGGGGTAGTAAGAGCAAGGGAATGTATAATAAATAAAGAATAATAAAGAAAAAAAATCCTATTGATACATATATAAAGAGCAGTGAGGATGGAAAAGGCAAGAAAAGGGGGGGGGGTACATTTCCCACAAAATTGGGGCAAAAAGGGTATAGTAAATCGGTTATCTGAAAGTTGCAGGGTTCAGAGAGGGTGAAGAGTACCGGTAATTAGTGCAAAAAAAGAAGAGAGGCTGGTGCCATGGAAGTTGGCTAAAACATTGTTATATTAATGCATGTGAACAACAGTCAAAAAAGCCAACTCATTTCAGCCATCAGATATTAATCATGGCTTGGACAGCCTTTCTCCCTTTTTTTGCACGGATTGCACATGGAGATTTGAGGAGACTTCCCAGGCTAAGTACTGTGTTCTTGAAGCTGACTAGGCATTACACAGGGGGTAGTAGCTCGGATGCACCCATTCCAAAGGGTAATTAGGCTATGGTTTTCAAGTTTTTTAAATCTTGGAGAATGCTAGACATTTTTTCATGAATCACCAGTGTGGTCATGCAATCTTTCACTTCCTGAAAAGGGACCGATTTTTTTCCAGGTCCTAGCAATTACTGAATTGGGCAATTTTGGGCAATGTAATAGGACTATCATGGCAGCTTTTCTCCAATCCTTATGCCGCGTACACACGATCA
The DNA here is from genome assembly GCA_029574335.1 of Rana kukunoris. Classification (NCBI taxonomy): domain Eukaryota; kingdom Metazoa; phylum Chordata; class Amphibia; order Anura; family Ranidae; genus Rana; species Rana kukunoris. Next base: position 377,256,004 of record CM056050.1, on the reverse strand, counting down.
CGTTTTGTGATGAAAAAAAAAAGAAGTTTTATGTGATGAAACAAAACAATGTTTTTCAAATTTCATTTTCTAAAACGACGTTGCATACACACCATCGTTTTTCCAAAATGCTCTAGCAAAGCGTGGTGACGTACACCACGTTCAACGGCACTCTGTTCCATTGAAGCTCTGTCTCATAACTTGCTTCTGAGCATGCGCGGGTTTAAAAACGTTGTTTTCAACATCGTTTTGCCCACACACGATCACTTTTTATGACACATAAATGACATTTTGAAAAACGACACAAACAATTCAAGCATGTTCGGATTTTTTTTTTGGTCGTTTTTTTGAAGACATAAAACAACGTTTTTCCCACACATGATCATTTTAAATAACCTTTTTGAGAAAAGGCCTTTTTTTTTCATCACAAAAAGTGATCGTGTGTACGCGGCATTAGGGTTTAGAGAGGTTGCAAGATCATGTTCCCAATTACCTACATGAGAGATGGTTGACAGGGAGCTGTGGAGTAGCTTATATAGTGGAGATTAGTCCAGGTGATACAGGGGAGTGCCAACCGGTGGGTTCAAGGTATGTTTGTGTGACAATTTATTTATAACTATATAAACACTTATATAATGCAGTTGCAAATATATGTTCTCTATTAATGTTTTAGGGGTAGCACTGTATTACGATTTTGCGCATATAATCTCATATAAACAGGGCTTTACACAATTTTATGTAGCTGGTGGGTATTTTTTATTATTATTACTTGTGTAATTTGTTGAATTAGAGTGCAGAAATGTTTTTTTTTTAATAAGGAGTTTATTGTGTTTAGTGCGTGTTAAAGAAAAAAAAAAACTTTACCACAAGCAGCAAAGAGGTTGATATACAAATACCAGAAGGACTAAAGCCTTGTATGCAGTTTATAGAGCTGAGACTCTCTCAACTCAATAATTGATAATGTTTTGCCTCTTTCACAGCCACCTGGTTTTACTGGTGATTTACAATTTGTGTTATAGTTGTTATTCTTTTTTCAGTAAAAGAAGTTCCAATGTTCTGATGTCACTTCAAATTTAGGGCAGTAAGCCTAATTTTCAGCTTTGTATGTGCCACGGTTGTATTGCTCTAAGGCCCCCTAGTTAAAATGAAATCTGCTATCTGCACCCTGTTTTGAATTTCAGTGTTTTCCCATACAACAGCTTATATTTTACATGCCATTCAAAAATACCGTCCATGATTTGCAACCAGACTGAACATAGTGCATACATTTTGCAAATACTGCACTGCAATTCTGGTTGGCATTTAAAGAAGACCAAGAATACAGACTGGCAAATTGACTTGCTAAATTTGTTTAGTTTTAAAGCTCATCTTTCAGGGTGATTGTACATACAACATTAATTGTATCAAAATCCCCATCCATTATGACCAGAAAAAATGAAATTTACAAAATGGCAGCAATTTTTTCTTGACTAAATACAGAAAAATTATAAACACAACACAGATTTAGACAGATTTGTGAACAATATTTGAGAGAAATAGGCCTTTTGCGTACATAGAAAAAGTAGTAGATCTTTACGTTCAGGTCATGATAAATAGGGGCAAACACAAAAGTGTTGTGTTTTTATAATTTCAATCAGTGTAGCTGAAGTTGTTGTATAGGGCTTTTCCTTTTTCAGTATTAATTTTTTTTTTATTTAGCTTGTGTTTTTAAATATAAAATATACCATTGGTATATTTATTTTATTTATATATATATATATATATATATATATATATATATATATATATATATATATACATAAATTGGAAAACAACTGCGCTAAGATGTGTAAACTAATTAAATGCAGTACAAATAGCCTAAAGCTATTGTGATAAGCAGCAACTAACCTGCAAACTAACAGTGAACATATTGGAAAAATATATATAGTTGCGCTAAATCCTAAAACACCTATGAATTTTTTTTATTTGAATACTACCACAAAGGGAGTGTATCATGTGCACATACTGAAAAAAAATCCATTTGAAAGAACTTTAAGGCCGCGTACACACGACCAAATCTGTCTGCTGGAAACGGTCTGCCAGACCGTCCCAGCAGACAGATTTGATCGTGTGTACGGGCGAGCAGACGGTTTTGGCCAGCTGACAGATTTGAAAGCATGCTTTCAAATCTGTCGGCTGGGAACCCGTCCGCCCGACATGTCTGCTGGTTAGTACGCTAACCAGCAGACATGTCTTCTCGCACACGCGTCGAATGGATTCGACGCATGCACGGAAGTGATTTACTTCCTGGTGCGGTGACGTGGCGGCGTCAACGTCACTGCCACGTCACCGCGCCGTCTGCCGGCGGGGATTTTGGTTTGATTGTGTGTACACGATCAAACCAATATGTCCCCAGCAGACAGATTTGTTCAAATCGGTCTGCCCGACCGATTTGAACAAATCTGTCTGCTCGTGTGTATGGGGCCTGATACAGCTTATCATAAATGCAAAATGTATAAATAAACCCAAGTGAAAACAAACAAAATTGTGAATCACAGTACAAATCTCATAAAGATCAACAACAAAGTGACCATAAATGGTAAAGTCCAAACTAGTGAGTGGAAAAGTCCATCCAAGTGTGTGTTATGAGTAGTGATGAGCGGAATACGCCATATTCGATTTTGCGATATTTCGCGAATATTTCTAAGAATATTCGCGAATATTCATTAATATCGAATATTCGTGATATTTAAAAAAAAAAAAAAAATTGCGAATTTTCGCCAATGCGAATTTTCGCCAATGCGAAATTTCGCGATTTTTTTTTTTTTTTATAAAATATCACGAATATTCGATATTTACGAATATTCGCTATATTTTATAAAAAAAAAAAAATAGCGAAATTTCGCATATGCGAAAGCGAAAATGATTGCGAAATTTCGCTATTTTTTTTGGGATAAAATATCACAAATATTCGATATTTACGAATATTCGCTATATTTTATAAAAAAAAATTGCGAAATTTCGCGAATGCGAAATTTATTGCGAAATTTGAAAAATACGAATATTCGAAATAGCGAATATTCGCCGCGATATTCGAGTTATTCGCGAATACTCGAATATGCAATATTCGTAGCGAATATTCGCAATGCGAATATTCGTGAGCAACACTAGTTATGAGAAACACCCGTGTGCAATCCAAATAGCTGTCACTCCCGTGATATGGTCTGAAACCGAAGTGAAATCCACCACCAAAGTAGGCTGCTTACCAGAACCAATGGTCTAATGGACCTAATCCAGCATATAAATGATACTCAGCGGGTCACTAACATCAGCTATGTCTGTGGTGTAGTATAGCATCGGATGGACTTCACAACTTTCACGCTCATTGGTGGTTCCTTCTAAATTATTGATTACCAGCATACAGGAGCCGTGGCCAGAATGGCAGCATCCGATGGATCCCCCACAGAAAATATTGCATCAATATTTTGGAGGTAAATAGAAGTTCATGCAGGAAGGAGAGCTAACATCAGAGCACTGAGCTGAATGCAGGGAGAGAATACCAGGAGACTGGGGATCGGCTTCTATTGTAGCAGAAAGACAGAGGGAGAGAGACGGTGGGCACCTTCACTTACTGTTTCTCATAACACACACTTGGACTTTGCCATTTATGGTCACTTTGTTGTTGATCTTTATGAGATTTGTACTGTGATTCACAATTTTGTTTGTTTTCACTTGGGTTTATTTATACATTTTGCATTTATGATAAGCTGTATCAAAGTTATTTCAAAAGCATTTTTTTCAGTATGTGCACATGATACACTCCCTTTGTGGTAGTATTCATATTATTTTTTTCATAGGTGTTTAGGATTTAGCGCAACTATATATCTTTTTCCCTTATACAGTATATATAAAAAACATTCCTCTCTTCTAGAAGATTGTCCTTGTCCAGATGTTCCACCTGAAGATGCTGTGCGCTGTCTCAGTGGCCTTTAAAACTGTTTTGGCTGACTTTAAAATTTGAACTTTAGCTCACTGCAACCTGTTTAATTGTTACAGATTTGTTTAATGTTTAGTGTACAACTGTGTATTACCATGAACCAAAGTATAAACCTTGCTGGTTCCCAATCCTTTGATCAGAAACTTGAAAAAGCTACAATTCCTTTTTCCCATTCAGCAACAACCCATAATGTAGTTCTTGCTTTAAATACCTTAAAAACCTTGTCTATTTTCTGACAGGCTATTTTACCACTTGATGTTTTTAGAGGTCTTTGGTTGTTTTGATCTAGACCAACTATGACACCACATCCAAGGAATGTGTAATGGAAAGTATAATGCTTTCTGTTTTAGGAGGTGTGTTGACTTTAAGAAATAGACAACTGTCAAAATGAACTTGACACCCAGAATGAAAGAAGTCTTTAAGATATTCTCAATTAAAGTGAAACTTTACTTTTCAAAAACAGTCCTCTCCAGACCAACTATGTACATTTTAAAGATTTTTAGAAAACATAACGTGGTATTAAACCCCAAATCAACCATTTTTTTTTATTGCAGCTTACCAATTCTTAGTTGCATTCGGATTTAATTTATTTTTTGGCTTTTAGCCAAATGTTTGTAAGTCTGTTGTTTTTCTACACAATAAGCTGTCCTGAAAATGTAACTATTTAACACTGACAGGGGTGCTTATGATAATCAGTTTTTGTTTGTTTATGTAAAACCTTTATTACAAAAGGTGCAGCACTGTTGCTGTAATTGCTTAAAAAGTGTTAGCTGTAGTTTGGCTTCAATATGTATTGTGTATCGAAATCTGATAATATGTCTAACGCTACCCTCTTCCTAGATTAACAATGCTGCTGTTCAAAGGTGTATCTCTTGCTTTATGCAGAGTGTAGCCACTTTAATACGGAAGTTGTGTTACTGGCCAGATTACCAGGTGAAAACAGAGGGAAAAAACCCTAAGGCCTCTTACACACGACCGAGAAACTCGACAGAATCCATCAAGAAACTTGATGGGAGAGCTTTTTTGCCAAGGAAAATGGCCGTGTGTATGCTTTTCATCGAGAAAACTGTCGAGGAACTCGACGAGGAAAAAATAGAACAGTTTCTCTTTTTCCTCGACGGGAGTCTCAATTTCCTTGTTGTGTTCCTCGTCGGGCTGGTTTTCTACGAGAAACACGTCGGTGTGTATTCTTAGAAACCTGCGCACCTTCGGTAAAAGTAGCGTTCGTAATGGAGATAGCACATTTGTCACGCTGTAACAGGCTGAAAAGTGCAAATGTCTCTTACCAAACTTTTACTTAACACGCAGTAACATGAGATTAGCAAAAGCAGCCCCAAGGGTTGTGCCAGTGGAATCGAACTTCCCATGCCGTCTATGTGTTGTACGTCACCGCGTTTGAGAACGAGGAGATTTGGTCTTGACTGTGTGTACGCAAAGACAGCTTGTCAAGTTTCTCGACAAGCCTAACAAGGAACTGGTCGAGGAAAACGATGTGTCTTTTCCGACGAGTTTCTCGGTCGTGTGTATGAGGCCTAAAAGAGAAAACGAATGCAGACACACGTAATGATTATATTTTTATTTTTGGATTTAATACCACTATAATTTCATATTTTACCTACATCAGATTTATAGATACTGAGCTTGATTTACTGAAGGGGTAGAGGCTGTTCATTTAGCGACATTAAAGGTGAAAAATAAGCTTAACTTGGTAAATTGAGTGAATCTGGGTTCACTTTGAATACCCAATCATGCACAAGAAAAAAAACATAGGGCCAGATTCACAGAGCCATTCCACCGGCGTTACAGGAGATGCGCGGAGTAAGTCTAAATTTGTGCATGCGTATCGATGCGCCGCATCCCCAAAATGATATACGCATGAAATCTACTTTTTTTGGACCGGCGTAATTTCGATAGACCGGCGTATCCGTCCGTGCAAAACTGCGCTAGACACACCATTGATTTGCTATTCAAATATGCAAATGAGGGAGTTACGGGGATCCACAAAAGAATGTTGGTGCAGCGCAGGCTACGCGCTGTGCGCAACAGCTGCACGGCCTGTCTAAAATTAGACCTGGAATAAAATTACACAATCCGTCTACATGTCAGCTAAAGCAACACTGTTAGTGAGGAGCTGAGCAGTCACACTTGCTGCACAACAATCTGTATGCCAACATGCCAGGGGCATCCTTGCTCATAGCTATACTAATGACTTTAGAGCAGCAAAGAAGGAGGAGGGCACGGAGGATGGCACGGGAGAGGATATACTGCACACGCATAGACCTCTTTGGCATGAGTGATTCTGAGGTGTATTGCATCTTCAGATTCACCCCTCATGCCATCCTGGAATTAACTACAACCCTGCAGGAGGACATCACCAGCCCAACACACCGCTCACATGCAGTGCAGCCACTGGTCAAGGTCCTGGCAACACTCCATTTCCTTGCCAGTGGCTCTTTTCAGCGTACAAGTGGAGTGGTGGCTGGGATGTCACAATCCTCCGTGAGCAGATGTGTGCACCAGGTTGTCCCTGCAATCCTCAGATGCATGTCCCACCACATCATCAAACCAACCACTGAGGACCTGCGGCTGAAGGCAATGACAGATTTCTACAGAATTGCCAGATTCCCACGCACCGTGGGGGCCATTGATTGCACACATGTGGCACTCCAGCCCCCCCATGAGACAGAGCACATATACCGCAATCGGAAGCATTGGCATTCCATCAACGTACAGGTTATACTCGATGCCCAATGCCTCATATGGCACGTCCGTGCCAAACACCCCGGATCCAGCCATGACAGCTACATATACAATCAGAGCCCCATCCAAATGGAATTCGATCAGAACATGTATGAGGACACCTGGCTGGTTGGTGAGTGACATGGGTGGCAGGCATGACTGTACCCCCCCATGATGCACACATCACAAGGGGCACATGCATGACTAACATCCTCCTGTCTTTTCCCTTACAGGTGACTCTGCATATGCACTGGGACCCCTACTCATGACTCCTATCCGGAACCCCCAAACCCCAGGAGAGGAAAGATACAATCAAGCCCACGCCCAAACACGTGCAGTGGTGGAGCACACCTTTGGCCTCCTGAAGTCACGTTTCCGATGCCTGGATAAGTCTGGGGGTACCCTGTTGTATTCCCCAAACTTTGTGTGCCAGATCATCGGTGCCTGTTGCCTGCTGCACAAATTCGCAGTGAGAAAGGGCCTGCAGATTGACCTACGTGATGACCTGACCCCTGAACCAGACAATCCCCCCCTAACCAAGGTTACCCCGTCTTCTGAGGGAAGAGCAGCCAGGAGCCAGCTCACATTAGGCATCTTTGCACGTTAAACACACACATTAATCATGGCACAATGAGAATGCATGCATGCACACCACTGTGGTCCCTAGCACACACACCCCACATCCTCATCAAATTGGATTAGCACAAGCCCACCATGCAGGACTTGTGAGCAGCAACGCCACGCCAAGGCTCCAATTATGTCACTGTACATTCATACGAAAAACAAAAATCTCCTGCGCTCCGGTATTTTTTTGAAAGGTGCTATGAGTTGAGTTTGTTTAGACAATACCTGCTGACCACCAAGCTCTGAGGAAAGGGGAAAGGGGTACGCCCCTGAAACACGTCAGCTCTAAACATCGATTTTAGATTCAAGTGATTATCAAGCTCTGCTGTTGCTGTTGCTGTTGGATTTCTGCTGTACTGTCTTTTTAAGCCTGATTTTAACTCCACATTGTGAGAATAATGTTAATAATATTTTAATAAAAATTCATTTAGCAGTATCACACTAGGTCGGTGCGCCCTCCATCTTTTTCTTTTTCCACTGTACATTCATACACCATTCACACGGACCTGGGGATCACTTCTTCCTGGTCCTGGGGAACCCTTCTCCACCAAAATTGAGGTTGACACCCCTTTTCCGGCAGGAATGTCACCCCCACATTCAAACAGCATTCACAACCCCAAAAAAATACCCCAAAAAATAAATTACCAGCAAAATCAAAAAATTTCCAGAAAAAAAAAAGGCCCAAAAAAAAGGGGAAAACAAATTAGTGCCCTTAACGTGAGCCACGCCTGGGGCGCCCCTGGCCACGGCCCCGGCTCCTCTGGGGAGACTCATGGGGGAGGGGGTAAACCGGGGAAGGAGGAGCAGCCCCTGGTCTCTGCCCACCTGGCGGCCTGCCCTCCAAGGCCACGGCTATTCTGTCTAGGGCAGCACCTAGTGTTGCTGTGTTGGCCTGGATAGCCTGGGTAAGGGCCCTCACATCCTGCCCAACGCCTGCTGATGTAGTCTGTAGGTCGTTAAGGCAGTTTCTGAAAGCCCGGGAGTGGCAGTCCAGGTTCCCAAGCGTATCCTTGATGGAGGACAGGCTCTCCTCCATCCGCACCAATGTCTGGCTGACCTGTCCCAGATGGTGGGTCTGGAGGAACTGGTCCCTTCTCAGAGTGGCGGCCAGGGGATCGGCCACCCCCCTGGTCTTCTGGGTCGCCTTCCTGCCTCCAGCTGATGCTTGTGGCTGGGGAGAAGGGGAGCCCCTTGGGAGGGGAGCCATGTTGGGGGAGGAGGGGGGGGCTCCCCCTTAGGGAGGGCTGGCTGCTGCCAGCCAGAGGGGAAGAGTCATCCAAAAACAATAGTCCAGTGCCTGACATGGACTCCTCCTCCTCCTCAAACTCCTCCTCCTCAACCTCCTCCTCTTCAACCTCCTCAGCGGACTCCGGCCTTGTCGGGGGGGCCTCATTGGGCTGCTGTCCTGGGGATGGTGCGGTCAGGCCAGATGGCCCAGCACCCTCCTGCACATCTGTGGATGACACAAAACATTCACAGGTTGGAGGATCCACACACTTGCCACATATTCCCTTTCACCCCCTCCCCCACACATGCTACACACCTGATAGAAAAAAAACCTTACCTGGCATCACGCCTTCATGACTTGAGTCATAGCCGGGCAGGCCCTCCACTTCTTCCCGATGAAAGGTCTGGGCCACCGCATGCTCCTCCGCTGTCAGCCTAACACGGCATGGTGGGCCCCCTCCTGTGGCCCTGGCATGGGCAAGCATTTTGGCCAGCTTCTTTTTGACCAGACGCCGGAGGTCATTTATCTTTTTATCAATCCCAGAGCGGTTCCGTGTCTCCCCCTCCCCCGCTGAATTCACCTGGTCAGTGATCATGTCCAAAATCTCTCTCCTCCTGGCCGGGGTGGTGTTGGCACTGTCCGGGCCGTGGAGGAAACGCCCATAGTCGGAAATGGTCCGGGCAAGAATTTGTTTCTCCCTAAAAATTTAATTTCCTCTTCCTCTTTGTCATACTCTGACCAAAAATCACTCCCAGTCAACAAAAATCACTCACAAAAACAAGCACGACCAATCAAGCAAGAAAACAAACAAACAGAAAACTATCAAACAAAAAGTCTCACAAACACTCAGCAAAAAGCAGTCACAAAAACAAACAGGAACAATCAAGCAAGAAAAAAAACAAACAGAAAACTATCAAACAAAAAGTCTCACAAACACTTAGCAAAAATCACTTTCAAATATCTTCTAACAAACACTAGATCACACAGTACACAAATCTGACAAATACAAATCACAACGCAACTAACAACGGAACAAAAGCACTTTGCTATATGGGAAGGGAAACAAAGGGATGTACTTTTGCAATGGAAGTGCGTTTGTGTGTGTCTATTTATGCTGTCTGCGTAGTTCATGATTTTGCCCTAGTCCATTTCCAATTTCACTGATTGCGCCGTTCCCGAGTTGTGAGCATGTGCACAGAGGTGTTGACATGGTCTGCTTCAAGCGCGCAGCCGGCCGGCCATTCATTTGCATGGGGTCACGTCTCATTTCAATGTAACACGCCCACGTCCTTCCCAATTTGTATTACTCCGCCTTACGCCTCTGAAATAACGTTACGCATGTGCAATTTTCTGCGTAAAAGCGACGAGAATAGGGTGATTGCGCGGCTACATTGCGCAAGTCTAACGTAAAAGCGGTGCGCTACGCCGGTCCAATAATGCGCAGATGTACCTGAATCTGGCCCATGGTCTCTAAAGATTTGGATGGACTTAAAGTAAGGAAATGAATAGATCCCCAATACATTAAGAGAGAAATTAAATCCAGTGATAATAAACATAAGACAGAGAACTAATAATGTGAGAAATAGTGCAAATAATGCAAATTATTAATAAATAATTAAATACTATAACAATAAATAATATATTGATATTCTAAAAAAATACGTGCTTAACGTGTAGAAATGTCATTGGATAGAAGATAAATATAATCTTCATGCAATGTGCAACAATAGTCTCTGTGCAAAATAGCAAAATGCCCAAATTCCAAAAGCATGCAGCCCAAACAATAAATGTCCACAATTAATACCAAGGTGAGGTGCTCCACGTCAAATCACAAGGTGATCCACTCCAAGTGCCCTGTTTCCCCACCCTCTCACCTCTAGCTGGCTTGAAAATAAGCCTCTTATGAACAAACAATGGCAGCAGCTCCTCTCTCCTGCAATGCGTTTATCGCCATAAGTAGGTCTCTTTAAATCCACAGCAGCAGCGTCTATGCAACGTCCTAAGACCTTTTCTCTTTGGACCAATGATTTCCAGCAGTGTACATATAGAAAGGAATAATGCTCCAAATAGTGTGAAATAGTACCAATAAGCTTTATTAAAAGCGTAATAATCACTTAAATTTAAAATGATGACACAGGCATCAACACAGTAGCTTCTCCTCTCCCGGCCGAGAGCGGAGATGACGTCACCAACGGAGCCGTTGGTGACGTCACCTCCGCTCTCGGAATTGGAATTAATTGTGGACATTTATTGTTTGGGCTGCATGCTTTTGGAATTTGCTCATATTGCTATTTTGCACAGAGAATATTGTTGCACATTGCATGAAGATTATATTTATATTCTATTTAATGAAATTTCTACACCTTAGCACTTATTTATTTAGAATATCAATATATTATTTATTTTTATAGTATTTAATTATTTATAAATTATTTGCATTATTTTTCACATTATTAGTTCACTGTCTTATGTTTAATCTTATTATTAGTAAGCACCCCAACACTCCCCGTTTTATACATTGTTATCAGTGTGTGAGCACTATTTTAGTTGTGGCTGCTGCTAGGGATAGCTTATATAAACAGTTTCTTCACGCACCAGTTCCCTATTTTTTTGTTATTATATATCTGTGGCTGCTGCATAGTCCTTTTTATATCGTTTTAATAAAGACCTTTTATTAATTCTCTGGTCAGTGTGGTTTGCGCATTAATTTCCCCCATTATTCACATTAAGAGAGACATGGAGTCTCTTGAGAAACGTAAAGAAATTGTCATACGCCCAGCTGACAAAGCAGGAGGTTTGGTTGTAAAGAATATTATCAAGCAAAAATGAACCATTTATTGAGTGATGGTGAAACTTATAGTCTCGACTAAGGATCCTATGTTGCCATTTAAGAATTAATTGCACTCAATTATTGAAAATGGGAGGGATCAAAGAATTCTGGAATCGACTCAGTTTTGGCAAGATTAGGGCAATATATTGATTTTTTCCTCCAGCCATTAGTTTTGAAAACCCCAACCTTCCTAAAAGACACAAAACATATCATACAGATATTAGAATCACTGGCATGTTCCTCATCCAGTATTCTTGTCACGGCTGACATTAGCTCACTGTATAATATTATTGGACACAGTGATGCCATGTATTCAGTTGAATGGGCTCTCTTGTCTTCTACTTCATCTGGAAGACACCAATAGTTTCTGTTGAGCAGTTTCAATTTCTGCCTTTGCAGGAATTATTTTTGGTACAACAAAGAATATTATTTGCAGACCAGAGGTTTGGCAATGGGGGCTCATTTTGCTAATTTATTTATGGCCCACTGGGAGTAAAAATACATTTTCAAACATGGCCCCCCTAAACTGGTCTACTATTGAAGATTTATTGACAATCTTATTTTGATTTGGGAAGATGAGAGGTCAAACCTCAACAGATTTATCCATACTTTGAATATCAATAATAACAATATCTCCCTTACATGGAACATCAGCCATAAAAAGATGGTATTTTTGGATCTAAAGATTATTTCACCGCAGATTGTGCAATTACTTCAAACCCACTGATCAAAATGCTTACATTCCCCTGAGGATCTGCCAATTTCGCTTATGGTTGTGCAACATCCCCAGGGACAATTCATTAGGCTATGACAGAATTGTACCCGTGAAGAGGATTTTGTCAGCCAATCACAAGTGTTAGGCCCTGTACACACAAAATCCCCGCCAGCAGACAGCGCGGTAACGTGGCGGTGACGTTGCGGTGACGTTGATGCCGCCACGTCACCGCACCAGGAAGTAAATTACTTCCGCGCATGCGTCAAATCCATTTGACGCATGTGCGAGAAGATATGTCTGCTGGTTAGCGTACTAACCAGCAGACATATCGGGCGGACAGATTCCCAGCCGATAGATTTTAAAGCATGCTTTAAAATCTGTCGGCTGGCCAAGACCGTCTGCTCGCCCATACACACGATCGAATCTGTCTGCTGGGACGGTCGGGCTGACCGTTTCCAGCAGATAAATTTGATCGTGTGTACGCGGCCTTAGTCTCTAGATTCGAACAAAAGGCATAAGATAGACACAATCTGGATGGAGAAATAGAGAGGGTCAAGATGCTGGATAGACAAATGTTAGTTTCTAATCAAATCAGAGACCCTAAAAAAAGGATTTCTTAAAATTGGTCCATTCTTAAACAAGACAAAGTGCTGGGCCTGGTTTTACCAGCATGGCCACAATTTATATATATAAGAAAGCTAAACCACTAATGGATCGTCTAGCGCCAAGAATTGTAAATCCTCCAATTCTCTCAGAGAAAAGATTATTCTCATTTATGGGTGGGTTTTACGCCTATAGACGATGTAGTTCCTGTAAGCGCTCCAAGGTAAATATCAAAAAGCGGAAAAAGGTTTTTAGCATCAGCAACCAACAAAGAGTATAACCATCCAACAGTTGATCACATGTGATACTATTGGAGTGGTTTACATGCTGGAGTGCGATTGTGGGTTGCAGTACATTGGTAGAACCTCAAATCTTTTACATGTCCATATAGGAACAACAATTATATTAAAAAAGGTCTTAAAACCTATAACGTATCTCAACGTTTTTAATTGTTTCACTATAGGAACCCTAAGGGCCTTAGATTTTGGAGGATTGAGAGGGTAACTAAACATTGGAGGGTGCAGGATTTTATTCACTGGCTGAGTCCTAGGGAATCGTACTGTATACATGAGACCACATTTTTCATTCCAGATGGATTGAATGTTGATTTTGATATCAAATGTTTTATCTCTGACTATTAATGGTTTTTGTAATTATGTATTTGTATAGGATGTCTGCAGATCATGTCACATGTTTTCTGCACATATATATTTATAAACATAAGTATAAAAGCATTTGGTTTTTTATAAAGTTGATTTTTTTTTAATAAACTTTTATTTAAATTTTGATAATTATATAGATTTATCAACCTGATTCCTGGTGTTCTGTGAACATAGGCTATTTGGTTTGTGCTATTTTATACTATTGTGTATATTTTTTTTGCCAAGCGGGGTGCTGTTCCTCTTGCCATTAGGGCAGCATGCTCATTTCAGATACAGACAGACGTATGGGGACACCTCTGGGATCTTGTTCAGGGAAGGTGTTGCCCCACCAAGCGCCACGTCATGTCGTCATGGCAATCTTCTTATGCTATTTATAGCGGTTGTCCACGTCATTTCCGCATCCGCTGATGAAGTCCCGCCCACTGGGATGTAACATGGACGAATGGAAATCATGTGACGTCATCCGTGGCCATCACTGATTTTGTATACACACATGCTAAATTAGCAGGCACTGGGTTATAGTGCCTGCATTGTGCGTTTTATTCTGTTTCTATCTAAGTAAAAGCCTAATATATATGTTATTTTTTTTCGCATTATCTATGTGACTCTGGAGTTGTGGTTGCCTACATCTGGTATATTTAAATTGGTATCGCTTATCCAAGAAGGGACGATTTAAGATCTGTTTGACTGATTTGATTGATTGCTATCACACCCCACGAGGGAAAGCGTAAATGACCCTCTGTAATTAAAGGGTCCATTCTGTGGGGTGAGCTGCCATTCCTTCAATTGGTGGAGGTTTTTCCCACAAAGTCACCTGCATACTTACTATATTGTAACACCACTGAAGACATCACATATTGGTGGACCTGTTATATATATCTAGTGATGCACTGTCTTTTTTTTATATATAAAGATATATCACAAAGATCATCTGCCCTATCTATTCTTTGAAAATGGTGCTCAATATTTTCATCTGCTAATTTATACAGTAGCTGTCTTATTTATAATCCTTTTTTATTACTTAATAAAATGATTAAGCAATGTGCAACTAGGTGTTTGGGCCATGTGGCCCAAAGGTTTTAAGGGGGGCTCCAAGAGGTGCCCATGAAAATTAGATGCTCTCTTTCAAAGTACCAGTGAATGTGGCACCCTGGGACATTCTATACCACCCATGTCTGTGGTAGAGGTAGGTATGTACAACTTTTTTCTTCTCCCTAGGGGTCCAAAAATTGCTGTCTCTTCCTGAAGAACTGTGAAAATACATGCATACAAATTTGTTTGAGAATTTTGGGGAATTTTGATTGATGTTTGCAAACTTTCAGGCAAACTCTATTAAAATCTATGGAGGAGACAAATATTGTGACATGATCTGCAGACATCCTATACAAATACATAATTACAAAAACCATTAATAGTCAGAGATAAAACATTTGATATCAAAATCAACATTCAATCCATCTGGAATGAAAAATGTGGTCTCATGTATACAGTACGATTCCCTAGGACTCAGCCAGTGAATAAAATCCTGCACCCTCCAATGTTTAGTTACCCTCTCAATCCTAAATTCTGTCCATTTATCAAACAAATGGCAAAAAAGCTATGCACTGCCACAGATGACATGTATCAATGTATAGATAGCATAAAAGCATTACAGTACTTGGTAGTAGTATACAAACGGTCAGGCAGTTTAATCCATACATCACATAGTAGCCATATACATATCATGATTGTTACAGCATAATACATTATGAGGTAGTAAAATGATCCCATATAATACATGGTATTAGCATCGGAGTAGCTTGACGCATTTCGTGCAACTTTGCACTCATCAGGAGCTGATGCTAGTATGTATCTGAAATTAAAAATAGATTGTTGGTACAGGGTCTAAAATAAACTGGAGGGTTTGGCTGTAGAGGGGGAAAAAATATATACAGGTAGTATAAATTGGTATGGGGCATACTTAAAAAGCATGTCCCAAGACTTACAGGTCGCCTGCGGAGCTCATAGGTAGCGAGATGGGCTGCAACATGGCCGGGCAAGTCAACAGTACCAGGAACTGAGGTGGTATATCCCCAAACTGGATGTTCCAGAGGACCCTCAGAGGTTCTGCCCCAAGAGGTAAGGTACCCCATAGATAGTAAAACAAGTGATAAGTGTGATGGTAAAGGCATCTATAAAAAATAAAATATCATGATATTGTAAGTAGACTTGTACTATCTAGTATGCTAGGTCTGCATAAAGCAAAACCAATGTAGTGCATAAAAGACATGAATATAGACTATGATAACTAGGTGGGGGTAGACCATCTCTAGATACAATAGAAAAACTATATGCATAGTTAAAAAAGTAAATCCAGGAGGTAAGTACTGACAAGAGAGGGGTAAAACTGCATTAGGCAAAAGTGGAAAGCCATAATAGTAAGTGAGTCATGAAACTACCTTATCCTCCAGGCTGACACAGAGTCCATATGGGTGCCAGAATGTAGCGGGGACCAACAACCTCTCGGGGCATGTATCAAATGAGGGGAGTATAAATACTCTAAATAATGGGGAGTGACCACCAACGTCACGCAGGCCAGAGGAGGGGGAGGGGGCGCGAGCCCAGCACCATAGATGAAATAAATATTACCATGTATTACGGTCCTGTGTGCTGAGTATAGAGATTCAGCTAGTACAGCTTTTATGTGCACTTTACTGGTCAGACACCCATTGTCCATTATCACCCTTTTAGGTGCATGTTTCATTCAAAGTCCCAACTGTCTTTAAGCTTAATTGCCATACAGGGATGGAGGCATTGGACCTACATGTCCCATGCCTCATATAAAGTCCCAACCCTCCCATTCCCCCTTTTTTTCCCCTTAATGTCATGTATCAATGTATGACATGTATCAATGGCAAAAGAAAAAGGACCATACAGCAGGAGGGGATTTTTCCTAATGCCGCGTACACATTTAAAAATGTCATTTAAAATGATCGTGTGTGGGCAAAATGTTGTTTTTTTCATGAAGAAAAATTACATTTTTTTCATCACAAAAAGTGATCGTGTGTACGAGGCATAAGGATCTGTGAACTACATTGAAAAAACACATATGTTCTAAAATTATAGGCTTAGGCCTCGTAAACACGATAGGTTAACCAGAGGACAACGGTCTGATGGACCATTTTCATCAGTCAAAACCGAATGTGTGTGGGCCCGACCATCGGTTAAAAATCCACGCATGCTCAGAATCAAGTCGACGCATGCTTGGAAGCATTGAACTTCATTTTTTTCAGCACGTCGTTATGTTTTACGTCACCGCGTTCTGACACGATCGGTTATTTAACCAATGGTGTGTGGGCACGACGGACCATCAGTCAGCTTCATCGGTTAACCAATGACAACGGTCCTTCAGACCGTTCTCAATCGGATGGACTGATCGTGTGTACGAGGCTTTACATAACATATAGATAATGTTTTTTTCTCAACTAAATTCCCTTAGGGCATAGGGAAATCTTGTCCCCTGATCTATTATATTCTGATAGCGGGGAGACTTCCCCCCATCAGAATACTCTGAAGTGAAAATTTTCCATCAGGGTGATTGTGCAGACGTTGATCAGTAGAACTGTCACTGATCGCCCTGCTAAACTAGCCACTTTTTAGACAGTCTTTTTAATTTTTTTACAAATAAATCAACTGACATACAGCAACAACACTCTCTCTAAATTAATTCAGCTAATGTGTGTGTGTATATACAGTGGACCACACTATAGAAGACCTCAATGTTTTAGTTCTTAAAGGAAATTTCAGAACTATCCAGGAAAGTTTTGAACTAGGAATGATACCTCTTTTTGACACAAAAAATACCGGCCTAAATTTAGAAATGGGTTTCCTCACTAATACGGCTACAATCACTTCAATCACAATGAAGATAAAATTAATAAATATTAAAAATGATTAGGGAGCAAAACTTGCTGCATCTTCATATCAAATCATCTAGCTCCATTCTGGTGGCATCTAATGCCGCGTACACAACGTTTTTCAGCCTCTCGAAAAAACAACGTTTTTTTCCAACTTCATCATTAAAACGACGTTGCCCACACACAATCGTGAAAAAAATGCTCTAGCAAAGCACGGTGACATACAACGCGTATGACGGCAATATAAAGGGGAAGTTCCATGCAGATAACGCCACCTTTGGGGCTACTTTTGCTGATTTTGTGTTTGTAAAAGACGATTTGTGCTTTTCTGTCCGTTACAGCGTGATGAATGTGCTTACTCCATTACGAACGGTAGTTTTACCAGAACGAGCGCTCCCGTCTCATAACTTGTTTCTGAGCATACGCAGGTTTTTCACGTCATTAAAGCCCACACACGATCATTTTTTACAACCCAAAAAACTACATAGTTTAAAACGTCGTTAAAAAATAGAGCATGTTCAAAAAAAAATTGACGTTTTTCAGAACCCAAAAAATGCTCTGAAGCCCACATATGATAATTTTAACCACTTAAGGACCGCCTCCTGCACATGTACATTGGCAGAATAGCACGGCTGACCCAGACATGGGTCACGGGCGCGCACCCGTGGCGCACCCGGCCGCGACCCGGTCCGAAGCTCCGTGACCGCGGCCGCGGGACCAGCTGGAGTCCCGCGATCGGTCCCCGGAGCGGAAGAACGGGGAGAGCTGTGTGTAAACACAGCTTCCCCGTTCTTCATTGTGGTGCCGTCATTGATTGTGTGTTCCCTTATATAGGGAAACACAATCAATGACATCACACCTACAGCCACACCCCCCTACAGTTAGAAACACAGATGAGGTCACATATAACCCCTTCAGTGCCCCCTTGTGGTTAACTCCCAAACTGCAATTGTCATTTTCACAGTAAACAATGCATTTTTTATTCATTTTTTGCTGTTAAAATGACAATGGTCCCAAAAATGTGTAAAAATTGTCCAAAGTGTCGGCCATAATGTCGCAGTCATGAAAAAAAATCGCTGATCGTCGCCATTAGTAGTAAAAAACATTTTTTTTATAAAAATGCAATAAAACTATCCCCTATTTTGTAAACGCTCTAAATTTTGTGCAAACCAATCGATAAACGCTTATTGCGATTTTTTTTTACCAAAAATAAGTAGAAGAATACGTATCGGCCTAAACTAAGGAAAAATATATATATTTTTGGGGGATATTTATTATAGCAAAAAGTAAAAAATATTGTTTTCTTTTCAAAATTGTCGCTCTATTTTTGTTTATAGCGCAAAAAATAAAAACCACAGATGTGATCAAATACCACCAAAAGAAAGCTCTATTTGTGGGAAAAAAAAGGATGCCAATTTTGTTTGGGAGCCACGTTGCCCGACCGTGCAATTGTCAGTTAAAGCGATGCAGTGCCGAATCGCAAAAACTGGCTGGGTCCTTTAGCTGCCTAAAGGTCCGGGTCTTAAGTGGTTAAATGATTGTGTGTATGCGGCATTATAGTGATTTATGAAGACATTTTTGTTACTTCTTGAGTTATAAAAATTATAGTAATAGCTGTTTTAAGGCATCAATTGACGAGCTCATGTTGCTCAGGGTTAAACTTTCCTACAACCCCTAAGGCCTCGTACACACAATCAAATCTGTCTGCTGGAAACGGTCTGCTAGACCGTTTCAGGAGACAGATTCGATCGTGTGTAAGGGCAAACAGACGGATTTGGCCACCCGACAGATTTCAAAGCATGCTTTGAAATCTGTCGACTGGGAACCCGTCCGCCCGACATGTCTGCTGGTTAGTACGCTAACCAGCAGACATGTCTTCTCGCACACGCGCCGAATGGTTTCGACGCATGCGCGGAAGTGTTTTACTTCCTGGTGCGGTGACGTAGCGGCTTCAAAGTCACCGCCACGTCACCGACACGTCAGCGTGCTGTCTGCTGGCGGGGATTTTGGTTTGCTCGTGTGTACACGCGAGCAAACCAAAATGCCAGCAGACAGATTTGTTCAAATCGGTCGGACAGACCGTTTTGAACAAATCTATTTACTCGTGTGTACGAGGCCTTACAGGGGGACAATATAACCTAACTGAAAATATTTACAGTGCATAATAAATCTTTTTGAGGTACGTCGATGAATCAAATGACCGAAGTCAACAGGTTGCATTGCCAATTACTTATTGAATAATGTTACTTTACAAAAAATTGTATTGTAATTTGCATTATTATAACAAATTACTGTATTCTCTCTACTGTTTAAGTCCATTGGGTACACATGTATTTGCTTTGTATTGGCAATTGTTTGGTTTTTATTTTGGGGTTTCCAATGTTTGCGGAACCAGCGGGAGGTTGGTATTGTTGATGGGAATAGGATTCCTTTTTTGTAATTTTTTTGTAATTTATGTGATTAAAACTTATAATAAAAGTTATCTGATTTAAAAACCAATTGTCTTAAGTGTAACAGAGAATTTTGTTGACATTTCAGCAAATATTGTTATTTTGGTGAAAAGTATTGGCATAAAAAGGAAAACGAAGTTATGGTGGTCTGTAAGGGTAAAATGGGCTTCTAAAGGGTTAGTGATGCTTCATTCAACTATCATTGACACATTCGGGTTCCAAAAAAGCCACCAATTTCAAGTTTATTTTATATAATGTAAGAAAAATTGAACATTCATCCGGCAGAAAAATTAAACTTAATTTGAAATTACCTGCAAACATCCTGCTGTATAACAAATACTCTGATCTTTTCATTACTAATTATATGATGATTTGTAATAATCACTAAAAAAATTATAACAATTAATCATTTACGTAAACACATCTAAACTCTTCTGCAGTGCTGTGTATAATTATTTGTATAGAATGGATAATCCAGAAATCCAAAAGGAAACTATGAAAATCTTTTAATGTGTCATGTCACCACTATTACAGTCATCAATGTGACCTTTTTACAAGGTGCCTTGTAGCCTGCAGATAATAATAATTTGTAATATTAACTCAGTTATATTGTGCTGTCAGAATACAATAGGGTGTTTGTCATAGAATAAAGAAGCAGTTTTATTTCATGTGTAGGGAAATAAAATAACTTTCCTAAGGTTAGGTAACTGGCTTTAGGGTTTGAATACTCTGACTTTGTCTCTATGGAGCAATAACAGAAAAAATGTCAGCATATGCACTATATATATATATATATATATATATATATATATATATATAAAATTACTTTTGTTTTGTGAACGTTTGTAACACTTTCATACAAGGACATTGTATTAAATGTCTGTTTCTTCCAAAATATGTTTTATGATTTTGAAAACCTATAAACTTAAATATATCTTTCATATGGTTTGGCAATGGCTGTGATGCTGACCCAGTGTCTTCTGTATTTTTAACCACTTAAGGACCACCGCATGTACATTTACGTCGGCAGAATGGCACCGACAGGCACATCAACGTATATATACGTTGGTGCCTCGGGGGGGATCGGGGGTCCGATCGGACCCCCCCCCCCGTACATGCGGCGGTCCGCGCGGCTGCAGGAGCGATCCGACAAGTGGGGGCGGCTATCCGTTTTCATCCGCCCCCTCCGGATCGCTCCCAGCCAATGCGCGCGCCCGCCCGCCCTGTCACTTCCTCCTCCTGTGTAAACACAGGAAGGAGGAAGCGACGTGATCTCTCCCTCGGCGTTTGTTTCAAGCGCCGCTGAGGAGAGATCACCACACACCAAGTAAGTCCTGCACCAAACAGCACACTTACACACACACAAACACATTTAACCCCCGCGATCGCCCCCCCCCCTCCCCCCTGTCACAGTGTCACTGAATGCAGTAATCATACATGTATAATTACTGTATTTAGTGTCAGTGTGACAGACAGTGTGACAGTCAGTCAGTGTTAGTGTCCCCCCCCCACCCCCCCCAATAAAGTTTTAACCCCTTGATCACTGCCCTAGTTAACCCTTTCACTCCCTATTGCCAGCGTCACTAAGCGATCATTTTTCTGATCGCTGTATTAGTGTCGCTGTTCCCGCTAGGTAGCTATTTTTTTTTTAATGCAATTTTTTTTTACTAAAGACATGTGGCTAAATAAATTTTGGCCTAAATGTTTGACTAAAATTTAGTTTATTGTTTTTTTATTATAACAAAAAGTAAAAAATATTGATTTTTTTTCAAAAATGTCGCTCTATTTTTGTATATAGCGCAAAAAATAAAAATCGCAGAGGCGATCAAATACCACCAAAAGAAAGCTCTATTTCTGGGAAAAAAAGGACGCAAATTTTGTTTGGGAGCCACGTCGCACGACCGCGCAATTGTCTGTTAAAGCGACGCAGTGCCGAATCGCAAAAACCCCTTGGGTCATTTGCCAGCGTATTGGTCCGGGTCTTAAGTGGTTAACTGACTGACCTTAAACACTTTTGTAGATCAGCATAGTCGGAACTCATTATACTGGTTCTGGGGTAGTAACCTAAATTGAAAATAAAGGGTCAGCAAAATTGCAAGTTACCTAGCATTTGCAGAATGAGAAGTCAACCTTAGGATTCTCCATGTGTCTCTGACCTGTGAAGTCAGAGTCAAGTTGAAACTTTGAAACTTGCTGTATCTACTCAGTATCTAGTCAGTATAACTGTATCTAGTCAGTGACTCAGGATACACTATAAGGAAGACAATAAAGCATTTACACTATTTTCTAGTGGTAATATCCTTTAAAATTATCTACCTATGTCCAATTCAGGCAATCATGTGTGCCAGTTTCAGTAGCATTACCAACACATGCACCAAACATAGGCAGTTCCAACTATTGCCACTTTATCTTTAAAAACCTACTGCTATGGCAGCAACAGTTTATTAAATAATTATTGCCAGTTCACAGATTAAGAAATTAAGACCAGCTCTGTGCTGGTGTACAGAAGTATTGCCAGTGCTTACAGTGAGTCATGTCTGTGCTGGAAAGCAGTTATGAAACTTCACATATTAATTTTTACATTCACATCAGTCCCTGCCCTCCAAGGAGCTTACAATCTAAGGTCCCTAACTCAGCTTCATACATACACATTCTAGGGCCAATTTAGACAGGATCCAATTAACCTTTCAGCATGTCTTTGGAGTGTGGGATGAAACTCTTGGAAGTGCACTTGGAAATGCAGTCACTGTAAATATGAGGGGAAGCTCTGCTGATTTTATAATCCAATTATATACAAAAAAAATGCTGTTCCTTACATGTTCCCCTACATGCAAGGATCTACAGCAACTGCAACTGCACTTCCAATTGCACTTTCCTCAGTTTAGGCCGATATGTATACTTCTACATATTTTTGGTAAAAAATAATAATCGCAATGAGCGTATAATGATTAGTTTGCACAAAAGTTACAGGGTCTACAAAATAGGGAATACATTTGGTTATTTTTATTATTATTATTTTTTTACTAGTGATGGCTGCAATCTGAGATTTTTATCAGGACTGCGATATTGCGGTGGACAAATTGGACACTTTTGATACATTTTTGGGACCATTGACATTTATAGAGCGATCAGTGCTATAGAAATGCACTATTAATGTGTAAATGTCACTGACAGAAAAGGGGTTAACACTAGGGGGCTATCAAGGGGTAAATGTGTTACCTCTGTGTGTTCTAACTGTCTAGGAGGAGATAGGGATCGGTGTTCATACTTTGTATGAACACACAATCTGTCTCTACTCCCTTTAAAGAACCAGGATTTGTGTGTTTACACACACAGATCCTGGTTCTTGCTCTGTTACGAGCGATCGCGTGTGCCCCGCAACTTCCTAAATAAACTGTCCCATACACCCAATGCATATACAGAGCCCTGAATATGTGTGTGAGGATCTGTATGACACTAGCAGCTTCAGTCCTTTTTAAGAAAATATAAGATTTGGTGTCTTCAGCTAGCCACTTTGGTGCACTTAAACTCCTGTATAGCGGGCCCAAACAACACAACAGGCCCATATTATCTAATATTATATTATTTAATCTTTGTGACACTGAAATAGAATTTGCATAACAGTTTGGAACAGGGTGTACAAATCTGCAAAAATATCTGCAACCTTATTACGGATTCACAACACATATCTCAAAACCAAATGTGCTCAGCTGCTAAAACAAAGTACACAAAAAGGAGATTGCTATATGGGTCCCCTTCCCTGTGTTCATTATTTGTTTTGCAAAGTCCCAGTGAATAACCAGGTGCTCCAAAGCAATTAGTGTTCCTCCTATGGAGTATTCAAATACAGCGTGCTGTCACCACCTTCGTGACAATTCCATCAACTTCAGAAATGGCCACTCACCAGATCCTGCTCAATTAATGGCTTTGGTTCATTCCCAGGATAACCAATCCTATTTGCTGTCGCTTTTCTTGAATAAGTTATTATGGCCACTTTTTCTCCATAAATGCTCATAGGAAATACATGGCTATCATAGTGTGGTAGTTAAAAGAATTTATTGATTCAAAAATACAAAGACTATTGCACTCACATTTTGGTGTGCCTCTATGCCGGCACCAAGCTTCTCCAGCCGTGTATGCAAAATACGAGAAAAAATGTGTTCCTCTATCGCGTTCCCCCCAGGACTTTCCTACAAACGACATGGTGTCCCGTGTGTTCCAGCGTGCAAATGCTTCAAATAAAGTGCTTCACCCGAAGTGGTATATTAAAGCACTCACCAGATTGCCTCGGCCACCAAGTGACCCTCAGGCATGTAGTAAACAGAAAGGCTTCTTTCACCCAATGATCTCTTCATAGATTTTTTTAGCATGGATCTGCTGTTTTGAAGATCACTCAGATCTTAATCCAAGCGGGAATGGTATATATATATATATATATATATATATATATATATATATATATATATATATATATATATATATATATATATTTGTGTTTATGTAACTCCTTATTATTAAAATCAGCTCACATCCAAATCCTACAATTCATCTGCAAACGTTGGCTCCACATGAAAAGCCACAGAAAGGCATGGATAGTGTGATAACTTTTTTTTTTAATGACTTAATAACACTTACACATCAAGTTCATTTGGTGCAAGGTACAGAAACAACGAGATCACACTGCAGAGAAGAGCGGAAACCAGTCTGACACCATGTGGGTGTGTGTAATGCTCGGCGTGCATCTCAGCAAGCATCTTAGCTGTGTATGGAGACAGAGGACTCGTATTACGTGGCGAGCCTCAGTTTCAATATAGTTCACGCTCATGCGCGCATCTTTTTTTTTTCCTGATGACGCGTGCACGAGCATGAAATTTATTGAAACTGAGGCTCGCTGCGTAATACGAGTCCTCTGTCTCCATACACAACTAAAACGCTTGCTGTGAGGCACGCCAAGCATTACACACACTCACATGGTGTCGTACCGGCTTCCGCTCTCCTCTGCAGCTGGATCTTGTTTCTGTAACTTACACCAAATGAACTGGATGCGTAAGTGTTGTTTTTAAGCCATTAAAAAAAACAGTATAACACTATCCATGTCTTTCTGTGGCTTTTCATATGGAGCCAACATTTGTAGATGAATTGGAGGATTTGGATGTGAGATGATAATAATAAGGTCACTATAAGGATGATTTTTGGGTGCTACAAATTACTGAATTTTGTGATACACTTTAATTTAATAGTTTTATTTCCTTTAAAAGGGTGATTTCTACTTCCTTGTAAACCAGACTTTGCACTATGCATCTTTTTAAAACCACTGTAAATTTGGATTCAAATTAAAACAAATTGAAAAGTGTTTGAACAGGTATAACCTACCAGATAGCTAGATGTTTCCATTATTGCACATTATGGAAAAGAAAATATATTTATTTTGTCATAAAGCAATTGTTATTTGATTTTATATTTTGTATTAAGTTCTATTTAAAGGTCATGAACAGGATATTTTAATATGTGTAGAAATGCCTATTAACACTATTTTTGAATTTGTAGGTTATAATTACCGTAATCCATTATTTTCACCCAGACGTTTTTAGGCTTATTGAATGATACCTAATAGCTCTTCTCTTCGCTACTGTTAAACACCTGAAATTACGGTAAGAAGCCACAAAAAAGTTTGAAATCAGCACCAGGAAAAATTACATATATTCAAACACTATATTCAAACACTGCAACATCTATTTTAGTTTAGATAACAAAAAAAAACATTTATTATAAACAATTCATACAGGCAGCAAGCTAAAAATCTTGACAAAAGCAATACATAGAATACCCTTCATATATCATTTATGATACGTGTTTTACCACCCTATTAATTTCTTGTGGATTTCATTTTCTAACTAGCAGGCCCTCAACTCATTAGTGTTAGTTTATATAAATCTGTCTGTTTCACATGACTCTTTTATAGATTTCCTGTTTGTCAGCATAGAGAATATTGACACTTCCTAATTAAAATAAACAAACAAAAACTGCCACTGTAAAAATAAACTCAAACATGTTGTCTGCTTGCACAAATACAAGTAAATATGCATCTGGTATTGTTGGGGTCTAATTTTATTTTTAATATTTGATGTATCTAACTATCTATAACATACACTAATGAAGCATATGCAGATCTTGATTTATACTGGACACTGGACCTAATAAGCATCAGATTCCTCCAGCTGTAATCCGTAGCTCTTGTAGCCTGGGCATTTACTGAACACTAAAATAGGAATTTTGTGTAACTACTAAACATATTTTCTGTAATAAAAATTAGTGTTCTGTGTTTAGGAAAAAATGTTAAGGTTGATATCTATGTTGAGCATTGAATGAATCCTCTCATCTTCGCTAAGAGTAATTAAAATGCTGTGAAAGGTGGTGCACCAAAGTATCCTTCCCATCCTGGGTACTAATATAGAAACAATCATCTTTATTTTAGATATGCAGGATAAGGTGACAACCAGACTTATAAATTCTACTCTTGTGTAACCTAGTCTACATCAGCTTGATTTGTGTGTCTTTGGTCCAGGCCCGGAGTGGGATGAAAAAATGGGCCCGGGCATTTTAGACTGAGCAGCCCGGGGGGGGGGGGGGGGAGTGCGGAGGGGGTTAATGATGGGATGTGGGGTGAGATAAAGAAATATAGATAGCCAGAGAGAAAGAAAGATAGATACAAAGAAAGATATAGATACAAAGATAGAGATAAATAGATAGATAGGAAGGAAGGAAGATAGATAGATAAATAAAGAAAGATAGATAAAGATAGAAACAAAGGGAGGTAAGGAAGATAGATAAAAAAAGAAAGATAGATAAAGATAGAAACAAAGGGAGGTAAGGAAGATAGATAAAAAAAGAAAGATAGATAAAGATAGAAACAAAGGGAGGTAGGGAAGATAGATAAAAAAAGAAAGATAGATAAAGATAGAAAGAAAGAAGGGAGGAAGGGAGATAGATAAAGAAAGATAAAGATAGAAAAAAGGGGAGATAGATAGATAGATAGATAGGAAGATAGATAAAGATAGAGAAAGAAAGAAAGAAAGAAAGAAAGAAAGAAAGAAAGAAAGAAAGAAAGAAAGAAAGAAAGAAAGAAAAAAAAAAGAAAGAAAGAAAGAAAAAAAGAAAGAAAGAAAGAAAGAAAGAAGGGAAGGAAAGAAGATAGATAGATAGATAGATAGATAGATAATAGGGAGAGAGAAAGAAAGAAAGGTACAGCGAGAGAGAAGGGAATGAAGGGCACCCCTACATCAGTGTACAGTACTCACTCAGAGGCAGGAGGGAGGCAGGAGGGACTGACTGGATGGATATCAGACTCCATCTTTCCTTTCTGTTTGGCTTTAACTTGAATATTCCCACCCACATCCCCTAGGCAGCAGAACAGTGTCTGTCGGGGAGAGTGGGCAGGGCAGACACAGGAGGAGAGAACGAGAGGAGGGGGAGGAGTAGAAGCAGCTCCTCTCCTCTAACTGGTCGTGCGGGCAGCAAGGGGAAGGGAGAAATGTCAGAGCCCAGCTCATCTCTCTCTATCTGGAGCTCTCTATCTAGTGCTGTGTTGGGGATCTCTGCTATTAGGTAAACTGGGTATCCCCTGCAACCCCTTGGTACACCCCTGGGGAGACGTGGCATGCGGGCCGCTGAGGGCCGTTCGTGGGCTGCAACCGGTCCACGGGCCGCGGCGTCCCACCGGGCATATGCCCGATATGCCCTATGGCCAGTCCGGGCCTGCTTTTGTCTAATGAAACTGTGTTCTAATACCTATGAGGACAGTCAGATGGCCTCTAACCAAAGCTTCTGAAAGGGAACATAAATGGGACGCAAGTAAATTTGCCAGTCTGCATTCTTGGTCTTAAAGTTAGAAAACCTGTCACCCCTCATCCCTTCCCAAAAGAGTAGATACCACTACTTTTTGCTTGCTTACTTTACTGCCATTAGCATTAACACTTGGCACTTTATTTCAATAACAATGCTGAAAGGTGGTCAGATCATGCCTGCAAAGCCAACCACCTTCCTATGTCTACAGCCACATAAGGCTGACATACTGAATTTTGCCCTGGATATTCCCATAACACATGTATTATTTACGAATGTAATACAATCCATTTGGGAAAAAATTATATTGAGTGAACAAAAAAGGTTTAACTTCATAAAGAGTGGTTTTGGTATTCACATACTTGTTAAAGAATGTCAATTAGCATTATGGCACATTGTACTTGATTTATCATATGAAATAAAAACAGGATCTATGATCCACAAGCAAGAGTAAGCTGACGTTCACATCCAAAGTGTATGCTATCCTTGAACCTATTTAGCAAATATAATACACTATTGATCAATGTGTGAGGTACAGTCCTAGTTTCCCATGCATGTTGTACATCCAAATAGTGCTGATTTTGTGGATTTTATTCTGATCAGGTGCACTAAGGAGTCAGTCACATACATCAGTGTTCTCATGCAAGCTGGAAACGTGCCACATGAGCTTATATCTTTTGTTGTTCATATACTTTAGGTAATCAGACCCAGTTTGTGTGTGTATATACATGCATCTGTTCTAGCATTTATGCACACAAACAAACAATGCAAGTGGGCCCTTTATGATTTTAGTATTTCAAGGTTTCTGTTAATACATGATTTGTTGTGTTGATATAAAATATCTTTGTATTGCTAGACAAAAACGTCATTATTTCCCAGTAACAAATAAATGATTTTAGAAAAAAATAAAATAAAAAGGTTTGTGGAAGAAAGAGTGCAAAGTAGTCTCTATCCAATTAAGGCATAAGCTTTTTCCTGAGACTTGTTGTTTACAGGTAAAAAAACTGTATTTTTTGCTATAAGATTACTTATAACACCCCAACATCCCTTGTGATAACAATAGAGCATGACAGGTCCTCTTTATGAAGAGATCTTGGGTCTAAATGACCCTAAATTTCTCCTCTACTCTTAAATGCAAATGATCAAAAAATATATATATTTTAATCTTTTGCTTTAAGAAAAAAAAAACATATTTACAACCAGAGATGGGTTCCAAGGGGCTGGGTAGCAGGACGGAATGAAGGCGAAGGGAGCTGTTTAAGCCCCCCCCCCCCCCGAGCCCATGGGAGTGCGGGCAGATGGAAAGGTCCATTCCCCCCCCCACCTGTAGCAAAGGGGGGCGGTGTTTTAGGTCTCGGGTGGGCGGGTGGGGGCCCCGCCCCCTCCTTTCCACACCTGCAAGGTGAGGGTTTTAGGTGAGGTGATCCAGGGACCAATGAGAGTGCAGGCTTAGGTCACCTGGGGTCTAAATAAGGTTCCAGAAGCTGGGAAGCTCACTTAAGGCAGGTGCAGCAGTGGAAGCAGCCAGCAGCAAGCGGTGATCCTTACCTGCGAACTCCCTCCCCCCCTCCCTTGTCGCGGCCTATTATTACGTGGTACCCCCTTTTGGTTTTGTGAATAAACATTAGGGGTTGGTTAAGTTAAAGTTAAAATCCAACCCGAGCCGTGGTGACTGGGTTGAGGACTGTTGGTGTTTTTTCCTAAAGTTAAGCAAGTGATGTGGTATGCATTATTGCAATGGTTGTTTGATTAATAAAATATTGATTTAATACACCAGTAATAAAGGCCTGCGGCCAAGTTAACCCGCTCCATGTGTCAGTAGTCGTTATTCATATAGTCAACATTCTGCATACAATCCCATACACACCCCACCACTTCTAAAAATGATCCCGAAGGGAATCCACCACAGGGATCACTTTTATCTAATTGCCTAAAGGAAAAGAAATCACTGGGGTTATGACATTTAGTTTCAGCCATAACCCTGGTATTTAATGTCAAACAAATTACATATTTTCCCAGTTGGTCGATTGGCAAGTGGCTATTCTGGATGATAGCACCCCATTTCCAGGAAAGCACAGCATTTAGACTGAGATGAGGTCTGATGAACATTTAAAGGAAGACATGGTATTCCTGAATGAGAACGGGTTAAATGTTTGTTACAGATTTAGGTTTAGAATAGGGATAGGCATTAAAGATACTTATTAAGGTTTTTGCTGGGTTTCAGTGGGTTAAGGGTTATGCTTTACTCAAAATTATTATGATATAATTAAAAGATTGGTAGTATATACTATTTTACAATGCACCTCTTAACCACTTGACCACTGGGCACTTAAACCCCCTTCCTAACCAGACCAATTTTCAGCTTTCGGTGCTCTCACAATTTGAATGACAATTACTCAGTCATACAACATTCTACCCATTTGAAATTTTTGTCCTTTTTTTCACACAAATAGAGCTTTCTTTTGGTGATATTTGATCACTTCTGGGTTTTTTATTTTTTGCGCTATAAAAGAAAAACGACTGAAAATTCTGTAAAAAAAAAAAAAAAAAAACTTGTTTCTGTCATATTAGTGGGTTATTTCTCACACACAGCATATGCATACCACAAATTACACCCCAAAACACATTCTGCTATTCCTCCCGAGTATGGCGATACCCCATGTGTGAGACTTTTACACAGCGTGGCCACATACAGAGGCCCAACATGCAGGAAGCGCCATCAGGCGTTCTGGAACACCCAGGCCAATTCTGACAGTTCTCGCCTACATGGAAAAATCATCATTTATTTGCTAGAAAATTACATAGAACCCCAAAACATTATATATGCTTTTTTAGCAAAGACCCTAGAGAATACAATGGCGGCCGTTACAACGTTTTATCTCGCACGGTATTTTCGCAGAAATTTATTGAACGTGTGTTTTTTAAAAAACTGTTTTGTGCTTAAAACAAAACAAAACAAAACAGTAAAGTTAGCCCAATTTTTTTTCATAATGTGAAAGATGAAGTTACGCCGAGTAAATAGATACCCAACATGTCACCCTTCAAAATTGCGCACACTCGTGGAATGGCGCCAAACCTCGCTACTTAAAAATCCCAAAAGGCTGTATTGCAGAGTATCACGCAGGGTATTGAAGAGTATTTGGGGTATTGCAAAGTATCATGCAGGGTATTGGGGTATTGCCAAGTATTGGGGTATTGCCGAGTATTGGGGTATTGCCGAGTATTGGGGTATTGCAAAGTATCATGCAGAGTATTGGGGTATTGCCGAGTATTGGGGTATTGCCGAGTATTGGGGTATTGCCGAGTATTGGGGTATTGTTGAGTATTGGGGTATTGCCGAGTATTGGGGTATTGCAAAGTATCATGCAGAGTATTGGGGTATTGCCGAGTATTGGGGTATTGCCGAGTATTGGGGTATTGCAAAGTATCATGCAGAGTATTGGAGTATTGGAGTATTGCCGAGTATTGGGGTATTGCCGAGTATTGGGGTATTGCCGAGTACTGGGGTATTGTTGAGTATTGGGGTATTGTTGAGTATTGTTGAGTATTGGGGTATTGTTGAGTATTGGGGTATTGTTGAGTACTGGGGCATTGCTGAGTATTGGGGTATTGTGGTGTATTGTTGGGTACTGTTGGGTATGGGGTATTGTTGGGTACTGGGGCATTGCCGAGTACTGGGGCATTGCCGGGTACTGGGGCATTGCCGGGTACTGGGGTATTGCCGGGTACTGGGGTATTGTGGGGTACTGGGGTATTGTTGGGTACTGGGGTATTGTGGGGTATTGTTGGGTACTGGGGTATTGTTGGGTACTGGGGTATTGTGGGGTACTGGGGTATTGTGGGGTATTGTTGGGTACTGGGGTATTGTGGGGTATTGTTGGGTACTGGGGTATTGTGGGGTATTGTTGGGTACTGGGGGATTGTTGGGTACTGGGGGATTGCTGGGTACTGGGAATTGCAGGGTACTAGGGGATTGCAGGGTACTAGGGGATTGCAGAGCTGGGATGTTTTGAGGGATGGCTGGATCTGTGACTGCATTTGTCACAGATCCAGCCACAGCTCAGCTGCTGACACCCCGCTCCCCCCCCTCTCCTCGCACACTGTACAGAGAGGAGAGCGAGGAGAGGGAGGAACCGCGTCATCAAATGACGCTGGTTTGTTTACAAGTGATCGCGCCGTCATTCGACGGCGCAATCACGTGGTAAACGGGCGCTATCAGCGGCAATTTACCGTGATCCGTGATGCGCCGGGTCTTCTAGACCCGGCGAGCACGGACACTTTCGCGAGCGCGTCCCAGGGGACGCGCAATCGCGGAAGTGCACGAGGACGTCCCAGGGACGTCGTGTCAAAGCAACTCCACCGCGCCGTAGCAGTAAAATGCTTATGGCGCGGTGGGGAAGTGGTTAAAGGAGTTGTAAAATAAAACATACTTTTTTTGCTGAAATGAATGTTTACAGGGTATAGAGACATAATAGTTAACTGATTCCTTTTAAAAATGATTAAAAATAGATAAAAACCAATCGTATAATGTACCCACAGTTTTGTTTCGTTTTTGCCTGTTGCTTCCTGTCTCTCTGATGTACAGAGCCAGAGAGCCAATAGAGGGCAGTGATGGTTTGTAAAACGAAACTGGATTGGTGCTGAAGAGTTTTAGACACATAGTAATCACACCGCCTTGATTAGTGACCACAGTGAGAAATCTTCCAGTACTGTGGTTATCAGGAAACAGACAATCAGGAAGTGTCCAGAACAGAGAGGAATTACAGCAACATCAAAGCAAAAACGAACAATGAGGACATGAAACCAGGACTGCAGTAAGGTAGAGGAAGCTATTTAGCTAAAAAATGTTTTCCTTTAGTGACCCTTTAATGGAAGTATGGAATGGGATAGCAAAAAAAAGCTGTCATGAAGGTCCCCTTTAGGAAAAGAAAAAGCACCATCTATGGTTTGTCTCTATATTTTGGAAACAGTACTGTAAACTGTTAAAACATCTAGCAGAAAAATACACTTATAATGTCTTTAGTTTACAATTCATTTCATTTTTTTGTGCTATCACGACTTATTTGCTAAATTTGTCAAATGTTTCTTTTCATCTGTCATAGAGGAAGAAACCCCAACACCAACACTATGAATTATGAATGGAGGCTTCAGATAGAATACGTCTTGCTCAGTAGCATGTTGTGAAATGTCAGGCAGCGTGGAGTCGCACGGTGAATCTTGAGTCTCTCTGTTCATGTGAAGCTCAGCATATATTACACGTGTATTGACACAGCTGACATTGATCTTGTGTCCACCAGCTCACTTGATTGGTGTCCCTAGCCTCTCCAGAACTTGTAAAACCAATATGTAGCCAGCAAAACATCATTCACTGATTCATATAGTTGAAGATAAAAAATAATATTATTATTTAAATGCATTTTGCAGGTCTTGTGAGTCAAGTCACCCAGCCGACTTTTACATAACAGTGATTAATCAGCTGACATGGATTCTGGGTAACAATATGTAAATAGGTGTATGACATTGAGTACCCTATTCACTTTTAGCATACTTATTTCCTAAGGTGCCGTACACACGGCAGAGAACCTCGACACATCGTTCCGCCCGTCGAGGTTCTCTCCCGGCCGTCGGATTCGGCGACCCGCCCGTCGGGAATGGCAACCAGCCATTCTTCCAGGCGGGCCGTCGAGGAAATAGAGAGCGTGCTCTCTATTTCGGCTCGACGGGCTTCCCGACGGGAAGCTCGCTGAGACCGTACACACGGCCGAGGTCCTCGCTGGAATGTGCATTCCAGCGAGGTTCTCGCTGATTTTCAGCGAGAACCTCGGCCGTGTGTACGGGGCCTAAGAGATTTCTCATTTTCTGATACATGGCCTAAGCCCATTTTTTTTTTTTTTTATATCTTTTTATTGGAAGATTTTCAAATACAATGGAAAAATAACAGAGGAAAACTGGAACAGTAAATACAGTAAGACCATATCGCAGATGGTCAGTAGTCAGACAAGAGATGAACAGAGAAGAATAGCATAAAACATGCAGAAACAGACATTTCGGTAATATTAAGTATACATATGCAATGTAAGATGGCAGAATGTAGCCTGAGCTAGTTAATCCACAACGTGAAGGCTTAAAACCTACAGACCGAGAGGTCCTGCTAGCATGCAGTATGTGCGCGAAAACACTCTGGACTATCTAGGCATCTTTCAAAGGGTAAGGGATAAGGGCTAATCGACAAGCAGCAAAGCTGTGAGGAGGGTCATGGTGGGACCAATTAGTTATGAGAACCAAGGGTACATTCCCCATACCCTCCCACCCCTCAAGGGAGCACACTGTGAGCGGGATGGGGAGTCCCAAGCAGCGAACATGACCCTGCGCATGCAAGGCTTCAATTGGTGAGCGATTCTGTGGTCCCAAGAGAAAAGAAAAAAAAAAGGGGGGGGATGGAAGACAGAATGAGAGCTGTTCATTGGGTGAGTATATAGACGGGACGGGGGGGCCGTAATTGAGGATCTCATTCAGGTTACTGGTATATTGCGGACGTCCCCAGCCTGGGAATTCAGGGATTCCCTGTAGTGCGTCCAGCAGGCCCAGGTTAGCCTAAATTTCTCTTGGGTATCCTTGGCCTGATGGATGATCCTTTCCATTTCTTCTATCTTTGTGACCCGAGAGTGTCAGTCCTCCACCGAGGGGGGGTAGTGGACCCCCATCTCAATGGGATGCATTGGGTAGCTGCATTAATGAGCTGTAGCATGAGTGAGTTTTTGTATGTTCTCCTGGGACAGGACGTGTGGTGTAGGAGATATTGTGCCAGGGTAAAATCGGGGGAGAAGGTGGTGATCTGGACAATGAGATCGTGGATCTGTTTCCAAAATGGTTGGAGCAGTGGACAGCTCCACCAAACTTGCAGAAAGGTACCCACCCCCGCGTTGCATCTCCAACATGTGAGAATGACCCCCGGGAATATCTTGTGAAGTTTTTCTGGTGTGCGATACCATTGTGAGGCGATCTTGTACCTATTCTCTTGCGTCGAGACAATGATGGACCCCTTGTGGATGTCTTCCCATATATGATCCCACTCCTCGGGGGACAAGTCCAGCTCCAAATCCGTGCCCCACCTGTGGTGTAGGTCAACGTTTGGAGCGGCCCTAGCCAGTTGGAGGGTATACAACCTAGAGACTAGATGCGACTGGGGGCCTGTCTCGGTACAGATGACTTCGAAGGAGGTGAGATCCCTATGCCATTGTGTTTGGTTCGGGGAGCTATGCAAGAAGTGTCGAATTTGAAGGTATTTGAAGAACGGGATGTGCATGTCAGGGAATATTTCGACCATTTCAGGATGCGTGAGAAGAATGCCCTCGTTAAAAAGCCCGCTAGCCCTAACCGTGCATTCGCGGGGTTCCACTAGACCTGTAGTGAACCCTATGTCGGGGGGAAAGTCTGGGTTTTGAGTGACCGGAGTCATAGGGCCTGGATAAGAAGTCAGCTCCATCGATCAACATGCTGTTTTGAAAGTGGCCAAGGTGGGGCCAATCAGGGGGTGATCCCTGCAAGTTTTGGGGATCGTCAGTGGATTAATCCAGGGGAGGTGGGAGATGGGAAAAGGGAGATATGCATTCTCTAATGAGATCCAGTCAGGTGGCTAGCCCTGTGGTATAGGGGCAGGTCGGGCAGGCCTATGCCCCCCTTCATTTTAGGAAGAATGAGTTTATCCCATCCAATTCGGGGGGAACGCCCCGCCCATAAAAAGTTTCTGCAATGTCTTTTGAAGGACGTGAAAAAGGCGGGGGGTAAACCAATTGGAACTGCCTGGAGGACATACAGGATCCTAGGGAGTATGTTCATCTTCAAAATTGCCGCCCTGCCGAACCACGAGAAATGTCCCCTCCCCCATTTAAGTAGGTCATCTCCCATGGTTCGCAGGACTGGGAGGAAATTAAGAGGGTACAGTTTTTTCAAGTCCTTTGGGAGCTTAATTCCCAGGTACGTTATAGCCTCTTCTTCCCAACTGAAGGGAAAGTTCTGTTTACAAAGGGAGACCATCGGGCATTCAATGCCGTAGACTTGCCAAAATTTATTTGAAGGTTTGAAAGTCGGTCAAAGAGCTCAAATTCTTTCAGGAGGACTGGTATGGTGGTAATCGGGTTTGTTAGGAACAACAGTACGTCGTCGGCGTAGGCCGCCAGCTTACAGCATTTCTGCCCGACGGTGACTCCCGTTATATCTGGGTTGTCACGCAGCCTGCGCAGCAGGGGTTCTAAAGTAAGGCCAATAGTATGGGGGATAAGGGGCATCCCTGCCTAGTGCCATTAGTTACAGAGAAGGCGTCCGACAGCCGACCATTCACCCTGATCCTTGCCGAAGGGGTGGAGTACAGGGCCATGATCATGTGAATGAGGCGACTCGGAAGTCCTAGTGCGCCAAGTGCCGCGGCCATGAAGTCCCACGCCACCCTGTCGAACGCCTTCTCCGCATCCTGTGATAAAAAAAAACCTTCTGTGTCAGTCGACGTCAACCAATGGTGTACATTGATAGCCTTGATGGTTTTGTCCCTAGCTTCACGGCCCGGGACAAATCCAACCTGATCAATGGACACCATGTCAGGGAGAAATGGGAGTAGCCTGTTTGCCAAGATTTTTGAATATAGTTTGACGTCCACATTCAGGAGTGATATGGGACGGTAGTTGGAGACTAATGTGGCGTCCTTTCCTGGTTTAGGGAGGAGGGTGATGTGTGCTTCTAAGATGTCGGTGTTAAGAGAGAGTGCGTCTGGGAGCTCATTGAAGGCCCCCACCATTCTTGGCAGAAGGGTGGCCGCAAATGCCCTGTAGTACCCGGTTGACAGGCCATCCGGGCCCGGGCTTTTCCCTGTCTTGAGGTGCTTCAGGGCCCTGAGTGCTTCCTCCACAGTGAGGGGCGAACCCAGGTGGGATAAGTCGCCCGGGGGGACAGCCGAGTGTCCATATTTGGTGAGAAAGTCATCAATGAGCCCCAGACGATCCTGGGGGGACCGGGTGTTGGGAGCTTTGGACAGGTTGTACAATCCCGAAAAGTATTCCATGAAATGTTCAGCGATACATTCAGTTTTATTTGCCTGTGTACCCGACGGGGAGGTAATAGAGTGTATTGTGTGCGCGGATTTCTTTTTTTGCAGTGCCGACGCCAACAGTTTGCCCGCCTTATTCCCGAACTTGTAAAAGAGTTTATGTGTGAGAGCAAATTTACGCTTCACAATGAGTTGGAGTTCCTCCAGTAAGTCCGTCCTGGCCTTGACCAGGTCCGAGTGAGTCTGTGTCGCTAGTGTGCGTTTGTGCACGTTTTCAAGGGATTTAACACGGTTGGAGAGCTCCGCAATGCGGGCACTCCTAGCCCTACGCCTTGCGGCTGCCAGGGACATAAACTCACCTCGGAGGACGCATTTGTGCGCCGACCATAGGGTGACCGGGGACATACCCTCTGTGTCGTTGGTCGTAAAGTAGTGGGTGATGCTATCACCTATCGAACGTGCATTACCCGGATCGAGTAGAAGAGAGTCATCTAATCTCCAGATGGGAGATCTGATATTGTGTTCCGGTAGTGACAATGACATTGTGATAGGGTGGTGGTCCGAAAGCACCATGGGTTCTATAGTCGCACTGGTCAGGGACATGAGGTCGTTCTGCGAAAGAAAGAAGTGGTCGAGTCTCGAATACTTGTTGTGGAGAGCGGAGAAATACGTATAGTCTTTCACGTTCGGGTGGAGCGTACGCCAAGAGTCATGAAGTGATAGGGCACTAAGCTGTGTTTTAATGGCACGCAGTGCATGGTAGGGCAAACAGGTGGACCCACTGGAGGTGTCAAGCATAGGAGACAGCGGGACATTGAAGTCGCCGCCTACTATAAGCGGTCCGTGCTGAAAGGCAGTCAGTTGGAAGAGTACTGAGCAGAAAAATGTAACCTGTCGTGTGTTCGGGGCGTATATGTTTGCTATTGTGTATGGTCGGCCTTGCAGTGTGCCCTTGACAAAGAGATATCTTCCCAATTCATCTCTCTGTACCTCAGTGCTCAGGAATGGACAGTGCCTGGAGAACAAGATCGAAACCCCCCTGGATTTTGCTTCATTATTGGTGGCATGGAGAACCGTGGGGAAGTGGTGGTCCCCCAGTTTGGGGACGTTGTCGGATCGGAAGTGGGTCTCCTGGATGAGAACCACGTGCGGTTTGTGTGATCGGAGTGTATGTAATAGCTGTGAGCGTTTTTCTGGGGTGTTTAGACCTCTGATATTAATTGAGAACAGTTTAAGCTGTGTGGGGGGGGGTTTCAGGTGTTGGAGCGGGGGGGTGGGTTGGAGGGTGCCGTCCATAGCGAGAGCAAAGGAGGGAGAGGGTGGCGGTCAATAGGGAGAGAAAAAAAAGGGGGGGTGGGGGGTGCGAAGAGAAAGGGGAGAACCGGTTAGGTGGGAGGACTGGGTCCTCACACCGGGGAAAAAAGTCTGTAGTAACCGGTGAGTGCGGTCGAACAGAGTACCCGCGCCCTAAAGAGTGCACGAGCACCCCTGTATGCGCCCGCGTGGGGGTTGGTCAGAGCCTAACCGAAGAGCAGTGATATCTGGGGAGGTGTGTAACACATGGGTCAGCCACCCCAGAGCGAAGAGAGATTGTGGCAAGCAGGTTGGTGTTCCAACCCCAATAACTATAGTGGGAAAGGGCCGTCATAGGGGGTTAAAATTCTGGCGGATGAATACTCCACTACCCCCAAAAAAGGAGGCCCGAACCCCCACATAGTCAAGGGTAATCAAAGCGTTGTGTAACTCCGGTTAGGCCCTCCCCCCCGGGCCCCAGTCTGGGGAAAAAAGTCCCTCGGAACCATATCAGCCCGGGGCGAGTGGGGGGCCGGGGGGGGGAGGCCCACACGGAGTGGCACCCGAGTGCACGTCAGCAATAATACTTATGGGAAACAACATAGCAAGGATGAAGTTCAGATGAACATAATAACAGCAACACATTACCGTACAAGGCAGCGGGGCAATGCCCCCATTTAGGCAATCAGTCTTAGATAAGTATAGCCATCATTCTGCAGCTGATCCCCTCCGATGTATAGGGACTACCGCAGTCTCAGGGGGGAGGGAGGGGGAGATGGGGGATCCCACCGCTCCCGAAACCGGATCCGGACAGCAATCTAGGAGCAGTATGCGAGACGGGGCTGCACCACGTCATCCAAAGTCTGGTATCAGGATTCCGGAGCGTCGTAGGGGACACCTGCACCCATGAATCCGGGAGGCCAGCTGCGGGCCACGGGACCGGGGAACAGACAAAGGTCCACAGTAGCAAAGTTCGTCGGTGGGGAGGGGCACCTCCCACCCCAGATCCTGTGTCCCGACGATGCTGAGTTCTTAGGCGTATAGGTGGGGAAATCGCGAACCAGTCCGGGTGGGTGAGGATCAGCGGCGG
The DNA here is from genome assembly GCA_029574335.1 of Rana kukunoris. NCBI lineage: Eukaryota > Metazoa > Chordata > Amphibia > Anura > Ranidae > Rana > Rana kukunoris. Next base: position 377,217,037 of record CM056050.1, on the reverse strand, counting down.
GAGTAACCTATCGGGCTGAAGGGGTCCTTGTCAAGGTGCGGTGCGGTTCCATAGATAGGTGTCAGAACCGTGGTGGTAAGAAGGCACAGACCGGGTGCGACATCCGTCCGGTTAGCGGAACATCCGGGAAGTGTTGCTATTTCCGTAGTGAGGGGTCCGGTGCGCTCCGCCCATTCAATTGTGACATCAGAAGATAACAGAAGAACTAGACATTGCAGCTCCCCCTGCTGCCACGGATGCCAGTCCCAGGGGAGGTGCACTCTGGGTGTTGTAGTCTCTGGGCGGGCACCGAGGTATCCGTCAGGGCTTCAGCCTTGCAGGAAAGAGGCAACCGGGCCAAGGTTAACAGGTGTCCGAAAGGATAACAATATAAAACATGAAAGTCAACATGGGGAAAACAGATCAAACTGGGTATACTTAGCGTGTGGTGGTGCCATCCTGTAGTAGCAGGGTTAGCGGTTTCTGCAGGATTTCCTCGCTCCTAGGGAAGCGAGCGGGTCTCGGTCCCTCCCGGAGTTCGCGGCCGTGGTCATCCTGCGGGATCCAGATGGGGATCTCCTTCTGCGGCTAGTAGTATGCTGTATCTCCATCCCATCCTCCTGGGGCTTAGACCATCTGCCGACAGATCGACGGTAGACGGCATACTATTCCGGGACCACGACGAGAGGCAGACCCAGGGTTTCACAAAAGTGCGGGAGATCCTCCGGCACTTTCAGCGCTGCGGTGCGGCCCTGGTGTGAAGCTGATAAGCAGAAGGGGAACTTCCATTTGTACTTGATTTCCCTAGACCTCAGAACGTCCAGTAGGGGTCTGAGATCTCTCCTATGTTTTAGGGTAATCCCGGACAGGTCCTGGAATAGTTGAACGGGTGAGCCGCCATGGTGGAGTCGTTGGCCCCTCGCCTGCCTCAGGATCTCCTCCTTCAGACCGTAGTCTACGAGGCAGCATATTATGTCCCTGGGCGGATCCGTGTCCCAGCCTTTGGGACGCAGCGCTCGATGGATCCTCTCCATGGCGATAGCTGTGGACGGGGGTCTCTTAAGGACTGAGTTGAGTAGACCAGTCACCTCACGCAGAACTTGGTCCCCTTGAATGGTTTCAGGCAACCCCCTCACGCGCAGATTATGTCTCTGTCCACGGTTCTCCAGGTCCTCCAGGTGTCGATTTACCTCTCTAAGCTGCAGAGTGTGATCATCGATCTTCAGTGTGGAGCGTTGGAGGACTAGGTCGTGGTCCCCGAGCGATCGTTCTGTCACCGTGAGCCTGTCGTCTAGGGAGCGGATATCCAAGCGTAGCTCAGCAATGGCGGCCGAGAGTGTATCTTTAATTTCCGTGGCCACCGCTCTCAAATCCTGAAGGGTCAGATGGGGGGTCGCCGGGGCGTGTAGTGGTCCGGATCCCTGTTGTGGTGTTGGAAGGAGATTTGCTTGAGCCGCTGACAGGACGATCCCTGCGGCCAGGTTGGAGACAGGAGGAGTATGTCCCTGAGGCGCGCCATGTCGGGGAGCCGGCATGTTGTTGCCCCGGCCTGTCCGGAACATCTCCGGAATGTGCTGGATAAGCTCACCGGATTGTTCCCTCGGGGAGCCCGAGCGGGAGGCAGAGGATTGTCTCGAAGCTGTGCCCATGGTTGTGGAGCAGAATGGGGTCGGAAAGCGCGAAATAAAGCTGATTTTCGCTCTGAGGTGGCAGGAGCTCAGGGCTCAGGCATCCATCTCTTAGCTCGGTCCGGCCACGTCCCTCCTAAGCCCATTTTTTGTTGCCTTAAGTTATTTGCATTAAACCTCACCCTCTTCATTGCACTCGATTCTGAAGTAAAGCTGTACTATATACAGTATTTGACATTATTTTAGGTGTAACATGCATTACTTCAAAATGCTGCAATAGTTTGCATAGATCATTCATGGCTAGTGGTACTCTTATTCCCTGTACACATGATCGGTTCATCTGATGAAAATGATCTGATGGATTTTTTCATCAGATATCCGATGAAGCTGACTTTCATCAGTCGTGCCTACATACCATCGGTTAAAAAACTGAGCGTTTCAGAACACGGTGACGTAAAACACAACGACGTACTGAGAAAAATGTCTTGCTTCCGAGCATGCGTCGACTTTATTCTGTGCATGCGTAGATTTTTAACCGATGAACGTACCCACAGACGATCATTTTAAAACAAGTCCCTAGTTTTTTCACCGATGGATAAAAAAACGTTGGGGCCCACACACGATCGGTTCGTCTGATGAAAATGGTCCATCAGACCATTTTCATCAGACGAACTGATTGTGTGCAGGCGGAATTAGCCACACAGTTCACTTATATTCAAAAAACTTTTTTTTTTTTTCAGAAATAGCTCCCAACCAGCCAAAAGCCATATTAAAAAAAAAAATTGCCTAAACGTATAGAAAAAAATAGGCAGCATAATTCTGTATGAAAAACACAGCAATCATATGGTACCAGAGCTAATCACAGCAACTAGGTACCATGTGACCATGTCATAGCATTACAGTAGTAACCAAGGTTTTATGAACAAAAGCTTTGACCGGTGTTGCAGATTGCTTATTAGGCCGTGTACACACGATCAAATTTATCTGCTGAAACTGGTCCGACGGACCATTTCAGCAGACATCTCTGATCGTGTGTACGTATGTTTTCCCAGCAGAAAAATTTCAAAGCATGCTTTGAAATTTGTCCGCCGGAGACATGTCTGTCGGATATGTCCACTGGTTAGTACACTAACCAGCGGCCAGAAATCTCCGCGCATGCATCGAATGGATTTGACGCATGCGTGGAAGTATTTCACTTCCTCGTTTGGTGACGTGGCGGCGTCAATGTCACCGACACGTCACCGCGTTCCCTGGCCGAGGGGATTTTCATCCGATGGTGGGTACACACCGTCGGACGGAAATCCGGAGGAGACATGTCCGCTGGAAACGGTCCGTTGGACATGTTTCAGCGGACATGTCCCTCCGTGTGTACGCGGCCTTACAGTGATCATCCATGTTAAAAAGTAGTACGTTGTCACCATGGTAACAATGTACTGCTTTGGTGACAATATTTAAAATAAACTTAAAACAAGTGTGTATGTGTGTATGTGTATATATATATATATATATATATATATATATATATATATATATATATACACACACACACACACACAGTACAGACCAAAAGTTTGGACACACCTTCTCATTCAAAGAGTTTTCTTTATTTTCATGACTATGAAAATTGTAGAGTCACACTGAAGGCATCAAAACTATGAATGAACACATGTGGAATTATATACATAACATAAAAGTGTGAAACAACCGAAAATATATGTCATATTCTAGGTTCTTCAAAGTAGCCACCTTTTGCATCAGACACATCTCTAGAACAACTGGTAAGAGGAGACTGTGTGAATCAGGCCTTCATGGTAGAATATCTGCTAGGAAACCACTGCTAAAGAAAGGCAACAAGCAGAAGAGACTTGTTTGGGCTAAAGAACACAAGGAATGGACATTAGACCAGTGGAAATCTGTGCTTTGGTCTGATGAGTCCAAACTTGAGATCTTTGGTTGCAACCACCGTGTCTTTGTGCGATTCAGAAAAGGTGAACGGATGGACTCTACATGCCTGGTTCCCACCGTGAAGCATGGAGGAGGAGGTGTGATGGTGTAGGGGTGCTTTGCTGGTGACACTCTTGGGGATTTATTCAAAATTGAAGGCATACTGAACCAGCATGGCTACCACAGCATCTTGGAGTGGCATGCTATTCCATCCGGTTTGCATTTAGTTGGACCATCATTTATTTTTCAACAGGACAATGACCCCAAACACACCTCCAGGCTGTGTAAGGGCTATTTGACCAAGAAGGAGAGTGATGGGGTGCTGTGCCAGATGACATGGCCTGCACAATCACTGGACCTGAACCCATTTGAGATGGTTTGGGGTGAGCTGGACCACAGAGTGAAGGCAAAAGGGCCAACAAGTGCTAAGCATCTCTGGGAACTCCTTCAAGACTGTTGGAAGACCATTTCAGGTGACTACCTCTTGAAGCTCATCAAGAGAATGCCAAGAGTGTGCAAAGCAGTAATCAAAGCAAAAGGTGGCTACTTTGAAGAACCTAGAATATGACATATTTTCAGTTGTTTTACACTTTTTTGTTATGTATATAATTCCACATGTGTTAATTCATAGTTTTGATGCATTCAGTGTGATTCTACAATTTTCATAGTCATGAAAATAAAGAAAACTCTTGGAATGAGAAGGTGTGTCCAAACTTTTGGTCTGTACTGTATATATACTGGAAGTGAGAAGCTTGACTTATGCAGACACCTCTGAGGCTGCGTACACACGATCAAATCTATCTGCTGGAAATGGTCTGACAGACCGTTTCAGCAGTCAGATTCGATCGTGTGTACAGACGGACAGACAGATTTGGCCAGCCGACAGATTTTAAAGCATGCTTTAAAATCTGTCTGCTGGGAATCCGTCCGTCCGACATGTCTGCTGGTTAGTACACTAACCAGCAGACATGTCTGCTCGCACATGCGTCGAATGGATTTGACGCATGCGCAGAAGTGTTTTACTTCCTGGTGCGGTGACGTGGTGGCGTCAACGTCATCGCCACATCACCGCGCTGTCTGCCGGCGGGGATTTTGGTTTGATCGTGTGTACAGCGATCAAACCAAAACAGCCCAGCAGACAAATCTGTTCAAATCGGTCCGTCAGACCAATTTGAACAGATGTATTTGGTTGTGTGTACGCGGCCTGATACATGGCTTAAGAGCTTCCCAATAAGTTAGAGGATTTGCATCATTAGTATTATTGTTTGCAATATAATCTGTGATAGCTTTCTCAATAACTTATATAAAGGCTGTGCTAGTAAACCATAATTTATGTACCAGGTTTTATAGTTTGGTCATGGGATCAATGAGACAAGGGATGTCAGGTACATATTATGGTAACACCATGTACTTGCTATGATAGTTGAGTCTAATAACGCATACACACGATCATTTTTGGGGTATTAAAAAACAAACTTTTTCAGGCTCTAGAAAAAACGCAGGCCCAGATTCACATACACTTAATATTCCGCTGCGTAATCGAAATACTCTACGCTGCCGTATTTTACCAGGCTCTACACCGAATCCTGGTAGATTTTTGCCCGTACGCTACGGCGGCGTAGTCTATTTCTCGCCGCGTAATCGAAATACGCGATTAGGGGGCGTGAAGCATTTAAATTAAGCGCGTCCCCGCGGCGATCGAACTGCGCATGCTCCGTTCAGAAATTTCCCGCCGTGCATTGCGCAAAATCACGTCGTTACGTCATTCGTTGTTTGAGTAGCGGCGTTTACGAACATTCCTATTCCCGGACGACTTACGTAAAAAATAATAAAAGACGTCGGAAAACGTTGAAATTCAACGCAGGAACGACGGCCATACTTAACATGGGCTGTCTAATATTAGAGCAGCAAAAAGCTGGTATAGTGTTACGCAAATAAAAGATGACTAAAGGTGCCGTAAGAGATTGCGATTGAAGATCGTAATTTCGGGGATCGCCGGCAAAAGCTCATTTGCATACCCCGACGCCGAAAACGACGGGAAGTCCACCCAGTGGCCGCAATTTTATTGCAGCGTAGATCCCAAGGCGTATGAACACGTAATCCAGTCGAATTGAAGCCCGCAGCCGTCTATTCATGGTTTGAGGTTTTCAACTAGCTAGAAATTTGAAATTACTCCAGTCTAACACCAGTTAGACAGGCGTAATGGCTCTCTGAATCTGGGCCAAAGTTTTATTCAACTTCATCATTAAAATGGCCTTGCCTACAAACGATGGTGAAAAAAAATGCTCTAGCAAAGCGTGGTGACGTACAACACGTACGACGGCACTATAAAGGGAAAGTTTAATTCGGATGACGTCACCCTTTAGCTGATTTTGTGTTAGTAAGACGATTCACGCTTTTCTGTCTGTTACAGTGTGATGAATGTGCTTATTCCATTACGAACGGTAGTTTTACCAGAACAATCGCTCCCGTCTCATAACTTGCTTCTGAGCATGCACAGATTTTTCACGTCGTTAAAGCCGACACACGACCATTTTTTACAACCCGAAAAACGACAACTTTTAATGTTCGAAAATATTTTGCCCATTTTTCAGAACCCGAAAAATGCTCTGAAGCCCACACACGATCGTTTTAAATTACGTATTTTAAAAATGTCGTTTTTTACGACCCAAAAAAATGATCGTGTGTACGCGGCATAAGATATATGCTGAAATATTGACATTAATAGGAAGATGTTCTATGCAGGGGAATTGTTTATGGGGATGGGAATAATGGGTATATTGTCGTCTATCCGGATTTTGTTCCCTCAATGTATCCAAAAGGGAATATTGATTAAGAACTTGTTGGTAAGAGCTGAGTTGAGTGTGTATCGGGGTTGGGGATTTATCTAGGAATGGATATATAACGTGGTTAGAGTCTCCACCTAATATAAGTGTGCCATGTTTATGATTCTCTATAACAGAGAATAAATGGGAGAGGAATGACAATGGATATTTATTTAGGGCGTAATAAGACTACTATAATAGTTTCAGTATCTTGTAAAAGACCTATCAATATTATGTATCGGTCTTCAGGGTCTTTAATTTCTGTGTGAAGTGTGAATGACGTTGTATGATGGAATGCGACTAAAACACTGCTTTGCTTGGTATAAAGTATAAACTTGAGGATATTTGTGACAAAAAAATGTATGTGATGAGAAATGTGTCTCGTGGAGACAGATCACATGTACATTCAATTTTGAGAAGGATTCAAAATCTTTAGTTCTTTTCGGGGGTGAGTTTAAATTATGTAACAGCCTCTTCTTCTGCCAGCTGTTCCTTATCTAACAGGCACCATCGCGCTGCCTGTTTTCTGTATGGCAGGCGCTTTCAGTGCCGTAATGTGTTCCATGCTGGAACGCATACGCATGACATCATCGCCCAGCGCCATGTGCATTCCAGCTTGGAACGCGCAAGTGCGTCGTGAATCGGCGGTTCTTTTGAATTCAGTGCTGATGCACTGCAGCTGTGACCTGCCTATAAAGGCATTGATTTTACAAGGGAACTTTGTCCTATTATTGTCGGCCGTAGCCGGCTAGGCTACAACCAAGCTAAAGCTACCAGTAATCCCTGGACTGCATTGCTCCCCATGCTGCTACACCGCTCCAGGCAACAACTACTACTTTGGTGCTGTTACATCTGCTGCAACAGAGAGCTATTGCTGGGGACAACCTTGAGGCCTTCCTTGCTGAACACCTTACACCATGGAATCCTTACTTCCTACACTGAAGCCTGCAAACAGATAAGTAGCTATTGTGTCACTTGTAGTGCCATAGGAAGATCTGCTGCTTATGTTCAATCTAATACAATTGCTGTTATTTATTAGGCCTTTTGCCTATCAACATATTATTTGGGATATACTGTTGTGCCTATGGCTCATTGCTAAGGAATATCTTAAAAGGACATTTACTTCCAAAGTACCTGCGCTATATTGCCTCCTAGATGCAACTATTAGTTGTCGTAACAACTCCTATTTACTACGTGTACTCTGAGGCCCCGTACACACGAGCAAATAGATTTGTTCAAATCGGTCGGACAGACCGATTTGAACAAATCTGTCTGCTGGGATGTATTGGTTTGATTGTGTACACACGATAAAACCAAAATTCCCTGCCGGCAGACAGCGCGCTGACGTGTCGGTGACGTTGCGGTGACATTGACGCCGCCACGTCACCGCACCAGGAAGTAAAACACTTCCGCGCATGCGTTAAAACCATTTGACGCGTGTGCGAGCAGATATGTCTGCTGGTTAGCATACTAACCAGCAGACATGTCGGGCGGACGAGTTCCCAGCCGACAGATTTGAAAGCATGCTTTCAAATCTGTCGGCTGGCCAAATCCGTCTGTTTGCCCGTACACACGATCGAATCTGTCTGCTGAAACGGTATGGCAGACCGTTTCCAGCAGACAGATTTGATCGTGTGTACGCGGCCTTAAAGTACCTGAGCTATAATTACCTCTCATATGTAATTATTAGTTGTCTCAACAACGCCTATTTACTATGAGCTTGACATAAGTACTACCTGTTTATGTGCCTATGCCCTAAGTTGTGGAACATGTTTGCCTAAACTTTTCTATGCTAAGGGTTGATGTATTTAATACCTTCTCCCTTAGTGGCCTAATGCACGACGCTATGTAATACTAACAATTACTTGCATACAGTTGTGCATTCGTATATTTTAGTGCATACTATAATTTTAAATGTTAAGCTCTGGTCGCATGTTGTAATGCGTCTAAGCTCAGTAGCTGAACGCCTATCTGTATGTGAGAGAGATGATGTAGAGAACCCCCAAACTCCTGTTTGTGTGGAGTGACGCCTGGGGCCTGATACTGAATTCTCACATAAAGAAGAGCATTGAAATCCTTGCTACCGCAGTTGTGGTTCACTCTCGCTCAACAGTGCCGTTACAAATTAAGGTCAAAAAATTTAGAGGAGCCATTGTACAATTAGGAAAAAAAAGGGGATATGTATAAATAATAGGTTGTATCTATATCTCTCTGGAAAACAATAAGGGGGGATCAGTAAGAGGGGGTGTAGTAAAACAAAAGGTCAATAAATGGTTAGGTAATATTCTGTCTATTGATATATATTCAATAAATTAAGAAGCTTTTTTAAAATAAAAAATAAAAAAAGGAAAAGGAAAGGGCTCCAAAAAGGAGCAAGTATGCAAAGGTTGGTAGTAGGTACCAACCCGTGGGTACACTTTGTTCCAAAGAGTGTCCGAACTGTTTGATGGGCACTCAAGGAGGTATTGGAGATGCAGTGACTATCTCTGGGACTACTAAGGCCTTCATAGAAAATGATTTGAAAAAAAGATTTGCTAACCAAGTCTCATATATTTAATAGTTTGAGGTTCTTAGAAATAATTTACGCTAAAACAGTAACTTTGTTTATCAAGATATGACAGTGTTATATTTAACCACTTAAGACCCGGACCAATATGCTGCCAAATGACCCAAGGGGTTTTTGCGATTCGGCACTGCGTCGCTTTAACAGACAATTGCACGGTCGTGCGACGTGGCTCCCAAACAAAATTTGCGTCCTTTTCTTCCCACAAATAGAGCTTTCTTTTGGTGGTATTTGATCGCCTCTGCGATTTTTATTTTTTGCGCTATATACAAAATATAAAAAAATTAGCTACCTAGCGGGAACAGCGACACTAATACAGCGATCAGAAAAATGATTGCTTAGTGATGCTGGCAATAGGGAGTGAAAGGGTTAACTAGGGTGGTAATCAAGGGGTTAAAACTTTATTAGGGGGGGTACGGGGGCTACAGAGGACCTAACACTAACTGACTGTCACACTGCCTGTCACACTGACACTAAATACAGTAATCATACATGTATGATTACTGCATTCAGTGACACTGTGACAGGGGGAGGGGGGGCGATCAGGGGGGTTAAATGTGCCTATATGTAGTGTGTGTCAGTGTAGTGTTAGTGCAGGACTTACTTGTGTTGTGATCTCTCCTCAGCGGTGGTTGAAAAAACCAAAGATCACATCGCTTCCTCCTTCCTGTCCGGAGGGGGCAACAAAAACGAATAGCCGCCCCCTCTTGTCGGATCGCTCCTACAGCCGCGTGACCGCCGCATGTACGGGGGGTTTCCGATCGGACCCCCGAACCCCCCAAGGCACCAACGTATATATACGTTGATGTGCCTGTCGGTGCCATTCTGCCCACGTAAATGTATATGCGGCGGTCCTCAAGTGGTTAATCCAAATTTGGAACATAATCGATATTCCAGAAATGGTAAATAGAAATCATATATGAAGCTCATAATATAGAAAATAGATCAGGAGTATATCACTTATGAATATAGTGTGTTACCTTATGAAAATTAGTTAAGGTGCAACAAATTAACTGGATTACTAAAATAACCATATTCCATATAGATGAAAAGGGCCTAGATTTCTTAATTCATACCTGGAATATTAGAAACAGAAAAATTTAATTTCAAGAGATATTTGATCTCAAATAGTAAAATGATAGGTAGATTTGGGCATATCCATATTTGTGGATAGACTGATTAGAAATAAATAGAGATTTCATTCAGGTCTACTAGTCTAATGAGTGTGCCCTCCAGGATAGTATTATTTATATTCATACTATAAAGAGAGAATGTCACCCAGAATAGTATACATACTTATAAATATAAATATATATATTAATTCATTGGTTAAGTGTTTGGAATATGTAAAGCAAAATTAAATCACTTATGAGTGAGCACTAATGTCAAATTAATATTAGAACTATAACTTTGTTTATAAATATATAATATAGAGCTATATTTAGTCTAAATTTGGAATAAAATCAATAGCCCTATTATGATAAATAATAATTTAGGTATTAAGCTAATACCTAGTAAATGTAATGGGAATAAGCCACTCTACTTCCCATAAAGGATAGCGTGTTATCTCATATAAATTGGTTAATGTGTAGAGATGGGAAAGAAAAAAGTCACGCTATAAAAATATCTATATTCCTATGAACTATAATACTCAATGTGCAAGTAAATTCGAGGTAATGAACCCCAAATACACGGTATAACCAAACAACATATATATCAATATTAATGAAAAATAAATATGTGTATAAAATAAAAACGAAAAAATAGTACATAAAATTTTTTGAACAAGTGGCTCAAAAAAGTAATGAACTTCAAATAACCAGTGTATCCAACAACATAAAAGAGATATGTATAAAAACAAAAATGAGTCCAATTTATCAGTATGCACCAAAGAGGTGTATATATAAGTCCACTGATTACAGAAGCGATTAATCAAATTCCAGAGTGTTAAAACACAAGAAGAGGGAGATGCATTGGGAAGATTGGAGCTGGAACAAATAGATGAATTTCCACCACCACCACCAGAGGCATACAGAATAAACCTCTCTCTGTGAAGAACACCAAAGATAATGGGGACCCTTACCAGATGAGGTGGACCTCCTCCAGTGGCAAGGTTGTAATCGCCTGCAGATATAACCCTCTGCGGGGTTCAGAGTCCGTTTTGGGATACCAGTATTTCCGAGTTCTGCTCGTCCTCTCCACTGCAGATGACTCTCCTCCTTCCAGTATGAGAACTGAACCTCCTAGCACTTGCAGGGACCAAGCACTCCTCAAATCAGGAATAGTGCATGTGAGTGATCCAAGAAAAACTCGAATAGTGTATTATCATAGTAATCATAGTGTCATAGTGACCACGCTTTTACGTGACCGCGGAAGCACAGGTGTTTGCCTAGGAATTTTAACTTCTTGTATATTTTAGACTTCACATTATTTGGGCAATAAACGATATAGGCCCAGATTCACATACACTTAATATTCCGCTGCGTAATCGAAATACTCTACGCTGCCGTATTTTACCAGGCTCTACACCGAATCCTGGTAGATTTTTGCCCGTACGCTACGGCGGCGTAGTCTATTTCTCGCCGCGTAATCGAAATACGCGATTAGGGGGCGTGAAGCATTTAAATTAAGCGCGTCCCCGCGTCGATCGAACTGTGCATGCTCCGTTCAGAAATTTCCCGCCGTGCATTGCGCGAAATCACGTCGTTACGTCATTCGTTGTTTGAGTAGCGGCGTTTACGAACATTCCTATTCCCGGACGACTTACGTTAAAAATAATAAAAGACGTCGGAAAACGTAGAAATTCGACGCGGGAACGACGGCCATACTTAACATGGGCTGTCTAATATTAGAGCAGCAAAAAGCTGGTATAGTGTTACGCAAATAAAAGATGACTAAAGGTGCCGTAAGAAATTGCGATTGAAGATCGTAATTTCGGGGATCGCCGGCAAAAGCTAATTTGCATACCCCGACGCCGAAAACTACGGGAAGTCCACCCAGTGGCCGCAATTTTATTGCAGCGTAGATCCGAAGGCATATGAACACGTAATCCAGTCGAATTGAAGCCCGCAGCCGTCTATTCATGGTTTGAGGTTTTCGACTAGCTAGAAAACGCGCGTAATTTGAAATTACTCCAGTCTAACACCAGTTAGACAGGCGTAATGGCTCTCTGAATCTGGGCCATAGTGTTTAACCACTTCTGCCCCGGAAGAATTTACCCCCTTCCTGACCAGAGCACTTTTTGCGACACGGCACTGCATCGCTTTAACTGATAATTGCGCGGTCATTCCACGTTGCACCCAAACAAAATTGATGTCCTTTTGCCAGAAGGTATGCCGTGTCTCCCAGCACAGTCTCAAGAGCATGGAGGAGATTCTAGGAGACAGGCAGTTTGTCTAGGAGAGCTGGACAGAGCTGTAAAAGGTCCTTAACCCTATAGCAGGACCGGTATCTGCTCCTTTGTGCAAGGAGAACAGGATGAGCACTGCCAGAACCCTAGAAAATTACCTCCAGCAGGCAACTGGTGTGAATGTCTCTGACCAAACAATCAGAAACAGACTTCATGGGGGTGGCTTGAGGGCCCGATGTCCTCTAGTGTGCTCTGTGCTCACTGCTGGACACTGTGGAGCTCGATTGGCATTTTCCATTGAACACCAGAATTGGCAGGTCTGCCACTGGTGCCCCATGCTTTTCACAGATGAGAGCAGGTTCACCCTGAGCATATGTGACAGACGTAAAAGGGTCTGGAGAAGCCACAAAGAACTTTATGCTGCCTGTGACATCGTTCGGCATGACCGGTTTGGTGGTGGGTCAGTAATGGTCTGGGCAGGCATATCCATGGAGGCATGCACAGACCTCTACAGGCTACACAATGGCACCCTGACTGCCATTAGGTATCGGAATTAAATCCTTGGACCCATTGTCAGACCCTACGCCGGTGCAGTGGGTCCCGGGTTTCTCCTGGTGCACGACAATGCCCGGCTTCATGTGGTGAGAGCATGAACCCAGTTCCTGGAGGATAAAGAAATTAATACCATTGAATGGCCCCCATGCTCAACTGACCTAAATCCAAAAGAACACCTCTGGGACATTATGTTTCGGTCCATCCGGTGCTGCCAGGTTGCACCTCAGTCTGTTCAGGAGCTCAGTGATGCTCTGGTCCAGATCTGGGAGGAAATACCCCAGGACACCATCCGTCGTCTCATTAGGAGCATGATATTGCCAGGCATGCATACAAGCACTTGGGAGCCATACAAACTACTGAGGACCATTTTGAGTTGTTGCCATGAAATTTCAGCAAAATGGACTAGCTTGCTGCATAATTTTTTCACTTTGATTTTCGGGGGGGGGGGTTGAATTCAGCCCTCTGTAGGTGGATAATTTCCATTAAATAATATGCCATCCTGGAATAGTCCTGTTTCTGTAGAATGGAGATTTTCAATGCTTTATGGGATTTCACTAATACAGAGGTTAGATCTCCTATTTCTATTCTCAAAATCCTCAAGGCGAGTTTGGAGGGAAGAATATTCTTCCTTGAGGCATTCCAATGTTTCAGCATGGTTAGATGTTGTAGTATCAAGTTCATCAGTTCTGTTCTAGAATAGAGGTGTGCCATCATACCGCACAAATTTCTCTAGTCATCTTTTCTGTGATAGCGTCAGATGTATTCTGAAGTGCTTTATGTAGGACCCTCTAAAATTGGTTAATCAGGTCAGAATTAGATGATGCCTGTTGTAGGGAATTATATATAATTAGGGTTGAGCGAACCCGAACTGTAAAGTTCGGGTTCGGTACGGACTTTGGGTTTTTCCCGAACCCGAATAATTGGTAAAAGTTTGGGTCCGGGTTCGGAGTTCGGGGAAAAAAAATGCGCGGAGGTCCCCGCAAATTCAATAACCAGACCCTTTAGTTCTGGTATGGATATTAAGGGGAACCCCGCCGTCAATTTAAAAAAAAATTCTGTGAAGTTCCCCCTAAAATCCACACCAGACCCCTTATCCGAGCACGTTGACCTGGCCGGCCGCAGAAAAGAGGGGGGACAGAGTGCGCCCCCCCTCTCCTGAACCGCACCAGGCCACATGCCCTCAACATTTGGAGGGTGCTTTGGGTTGCCCCCCAAAGCACCTTGTCCCCATGTTGATGGGGACAAGGGTCTCATCCCCACAACCCTTGCCCGGTGGTTGTGGGGGTATGCGGGCAGGGGGCTTATCAGAATCTGGAAGACCCCTTTAACAAAGGGGACCCCCAGATCCTGCCCCCCCTGTGTGAAATGGTAATGGGGTACACTGTACCCCTACCATTTCACGAAGTGTAAGTAATAGTTGTTTAAAACAAAACACACACACCGTAGAACAAAATATTGTAATAATTAAACCAAATAAAAATCCAGCGATCAATGCTGTTCCCTGCTCCAACGTTGTCTTTTATCCAGCGACGGGTGATCTCTCCAGTGACGGTCGGCTGGTCCAGCGATGAGAAGATCCATCCATTCAGAGAACAGCTCCGCGAATGACGCGTCTAACTTGACATTTCTTTTATAGGGGAGGCGGGCCACGATTTTACGTGACCACGTCTTCCTCTAACTCACGCTGTGCTACGTCACTGGGACAGCCCAATCCTTACTAAGGAATAGGGCTATCCCAGTGACATAGCACAGTGTGCATTAAAGGGGGACGGGTCACGTGACGCGTGGACCGCCTCCCCTATAAAAGAAACGTCAAGCTCCGACGCGTCATTCGCGGAGCTGTGCTCTGAATGGATGAATCTTCTCATCGCTGGACCAATCACCCGTCACTGGAGAGAACACCTGTCACTGGAGACATCACTGGGCGCTGGATAAAAGACAACATTGGAGCAGGGAACAGCATCGATCGATCGTCTATTTTCACTGCTGGATTTTTATTTGGTTTAATTATTAAAATATTTTGTTGAGGGCATGTGGCCTGGTGTGGTTCAGGAGAGGGGGGGGGCACACTCTGCCCCCCCTATTTTCTGCGGCCGGCCAGGTCAATGTGCTTGGATAAGGGGTCTGGTGTGGATTTTAGGGGGAACTCCACGCTATTTTTTTTTTTACATTTGGGGTGGAGTTCCCCTTAAAATCCACACCAGACCTGAAGGGTCTGGTTATGGATATTTGGGGGGAACCCCACATCATTTTTTTTTTTAATTGACAGCGGGGTTCCCCTTAATATCCATACCAGACCTTAAGGGTCTGGTTATTGAATTTGCGGGGACCTCCGCACATTTTATTTTTTTTACTAAGAGTCCGTGTCCCATTCACTTCAATAGGGTTCGGAGTTCGGATTCGGGTTCCCAAACCCAAACTTTTTTTTTAAAGTTCGGGTTCGGGTCCGAACCCGAACATCCAGGTGTACGCTTAACTCTAGATATAATCCCTATGTCATATTCTTACTCAGAGCACTGTGTGGAAGCAGGAGACTGCAGCAGTTTCTGTGAGTGAGTTTGTGAGTAGAGCAGCACCACTATTTTAGATGTGGGTTTAGCCAGAGAGACTTTCCCTGCTTTCAGTTTAGCTTTCCGCCCACTGTACATCATTCCAATAGGTTCTCAGGGGTATTAGCAAGATACCTGTCACTGATTTGGGTGAGTTTTCAGCTTGGATCCGGATTATGAGCCGGTCGGAGCGGAGCGCTCAGGCGCCTGCGCCCCCTGGGTTGTTGTATTCTATATTGTAGCAAAAGTCTGGGGCCTGAAAGGTCATGTCTGTGAGCAAAGAGGTTGGTGAAACCTGGAAAACTGTGGAGTCTGACAAGCATTATTCTTGGAAAGCCTGTTACAGCCACTTGGCCTCTGGAAGAGTTACCCCCCTTCATGACCAGGCCACTTTTAGCAATACGCAACTGCATTACTTTAACTGACATTTGCGCGTTGTGTGACCCAAGTAAGTGTGCCCAAATAAATAAATACATTTCCCACAAATAAAGCTTTCTTTTGGTGGTATTTGATCACCCCTGCAGTTTTTATTTTTATTACAAACAAAAAAAGACCTGCTATAAAACATATCCAATAAAAAATGTAAACAAAATCAAATGTAGTCATCAATTCAGGGCAATATGTATTCTACTACATATTTTGGTAAACAAAATCACAATAAGCGTTTATTGATTGGTTTGTGCAAAAGTTATAGGGCCAGATTCTCGTAGATCTGCGGTTTTCTGGCGTAGCGTATCCCATTTACGCTATGCCTCCGCAGCTTTTACGGGCAAGTGCCATATTCTTAAAGCACTTGCTCTGTAATTTGCGGCGGCGTAGCGTAAATGGGCCGGCGTAAGGCCGCGTAATTCAAAGTAGGAAGGAGGTGGGCGTGTTGTATTTAAATTAAGCGCGCCCCCACGCCGACCGAACTGCGCATGCGCCGGCCGTAAACGTAGCCCACTGCGCATGCTCCATAGTACGCAGCAAATACATTGGTTTCAATGTGAACGTAAGTAACGTACAGCCCTATTCGCTTCGAGTTACGTAAACGATGTAAACGACGGAAAAACACAACGCTGTCCCGACGTCCATACCTAACATGGTGTACGCCGGACCTACACAAGGTTACCCCTCATATAGAAGGGGTAACCTTACGCTTACGCAAACTACGTAAACTACGACGACGGCGCGCAAATACGTTCGGGAATCGGCATATCACGCTCATTTGCATATTCGACACAGAAATCGACGGGAACGCTACCTAGTGGCCAACGTAACATTACAACTTAGATCCGACGGTGTAAGTGACTTACACAAGTTGGATCTAAGAAAAATCTATGCGTAACTGATTCTAAGAATCAGTCGCATAGATACCCAGGGCCAGAAACAGAGATACCACAGCGTATCTGGAGATACACCGTGGTATCTCAGCTGAGAATCTGGCCCATAGTGTCTATAGTTTCCCTGCACAAAGTGTAATTTCTGAAGGAAAAAAAGTCATTTAAAACTACTAGCAGCTATTCATGAATTGTTGGTCCCGGCAATACAGAGAAAAGTAATTGAAAAAAATGACAGGGGTCCCCCCAATACATTATCAGGCCCTTTGGGTCTGGTATGAATATTAAGGGGAACCCCTGCCATTTTTTCCAATTACTTTTATCTGTATTGCTAGGACCGACAATTCATTAATAACGGGAGTAGTTTTAAATTACTTTTTTTTTCTTTCAAAAATGTCATTTTGTGCAGGGAATCAAAATTAATTATTCAGGTCTGGTATGGATATTAAGGGGAACCCTGCATAATTAATAAAAAATGACGTAGGGTTCCCCCAAAAAATCCATACCAGACCCTTTATCCAAGCACGCAACCTGGCAGGCCACAGGAAAAGAGGGGGGATGAGAGAGCGCCCCCCTCCTGAACCGTACTAGGCCACATGCCACATCTCTTTTATACCCTGTAAAAAAATGCTTTGATATACAAGTGGTTTGGATTACAAGCATGTTTCTGAAATAAATTATGCTCCAAAACCAAGGTTTTACTGTAAAACATTTTTCCATTCTGTTCATGCCTCACCCTAGATTAAATATACAGTAGATATGAGAATTAAAGCAGATGACTCCAAAAGCATAGTGCATGCTGACAATGTTTTTGCGAGGAAGTACATATTCATAAAACAAAAATGTTCTCATCGTATTCCCAGTTTGTTCTGCCTTTGTGTATATTAAGTTTGTGTTAGCAAACAAAAACCTTCTCCATATTAATCTTATGAGTCAAACAATGCTCATTGTATTTGAAAGCGTGATAGGGAAAGACATATAATAAAATAAAATGCTGTGAACATGCTTGTCCTCCAGACATTAATATGGTTTATATCTCATGTGTATGATTTAATATGTCTATGTTATTAAATTCTACTTTTAAAAGGCTATTCAACCTTTTATCATGTGCACCTAGAACACTTTTATAATGTTAATGACTAGTGATGATTTAACCAAATGCAACAACAATAATATATACTCGCCTGCAGATCGAATCTGTTGCAAACAACAACATCTGGTATGCAGGAAATTGAGATTCATAAATGATAGATAACCTTTTTTTAAGACAATGTGTATATTTCAGGTTTATAGATAGCATTATTGCTTTGGTGCAGACGCCCCCCTACCCCAAAGTAGGGGGGCTCTCGCTCATCCCTACACCCTATCCTGACCGCCCGGGCTGCTGCTCGGATACGGGTCTGGCATGGATTTTGGGGAACCCACATGCCGTTTTTTTGGTGTATGGGGGTTCCCCTTAAAATCCATAGCAGACCCAAGGGCCTTTTATGCTCCTGTAAGGGGAACCCATGCGGGTTTTTCATTTGAAATTTGGCGTGTTGTTCCCCCTCAAGATTCACACAGTACTTGGTATTGATCCCCGTTCAATATCGTGCCGCGGTTAAACGCAACAGCAGCTAAAAAGCACTGTACAAATGCAGCTGATCACTGAGCCCAGAGTCTTGAATTCCAGCAAAACATAAACAAACTTTTATCTGCGGCAAAACAGCCGTCTGTGTGAAAGGGGCCTTAACCACTTGAGATCCGCGCTATGGACAAAAGACGTCCACAGCGCGGCTCTCAAGAGCCGGGTAGACGTCTTTGGACGACCTGTCACTGTAATTCCCTACACGCGCCACTGGGTGGCGTGCAGCAGGGAAAAAAACAGTGCACGGCGCACTGCTGAGGAGCCGATGCGTGTGCCTGGCGGCCGGGATGTCCGCCGGGTACACGCGATCGGCGGTGACAGCAGGGACGTGGAGCTCTGTGTGTAAACACAGAGCTCCACATCCTGTCAGGGAGAGAGGAGACCGATCTGTGTCCCTTGTACATAGGGACACAGCATTGGTCACCTCCCCCAGTCACCCCCCTCCCCCCACACAGTTAGAAGCTCCGTGAGACGCAAGGCAGACTAACCCGGCGTGAGAGGCTGGGCTGGATCCGGACGAGAGGAGGAACCCACCCGGAACCACCACCGCGACCCGCCACCCATTGGAGGCGGATCTGACAGCGCGACAAGCCCCCCATGTGTGGAGTCCGCAGGGTGCTGAGGCGGCGGCACAATGGAGTAGGTGCACGCAGTCCCCGTGGAGCCAGCGAGGCATGCTTCATAGCGTGCCTGACAGCATGGATCAGGAGGCAGAATAAGGATGGGTGAGGCGCTCCGAGGAGCCGAGAACTGATAGGGTCCGGTGGGCCACCCCCCCCTGCAATTCCCCCCCCCCTCACAAGTGGAGAAATTATTGTATGTGACAGGGGAGAGTAAAAACACCTGTAAAGCTATGTATAAACAGTTCATGTCTAACCTTTGATAAACCTGTCTGATCTAGTAAGGCAGGGAATGAACTTTGGTGAATTTGATTACCCTATGTTGGGTGGTACTGTGTTCCTGGGCTAGCTATGATGTCTCTGTCACTCTGAGGCAGTTGCCCCCGCAACCTGGAGTGAGACAACTACTGAAATTTGGAAGCGTGTTCAATCTAGAGCCTAAGATATTATAACTGGGTCTGTGAAGTGGGTGCAGGGCTGCGCAATCTGAGTCTGACGATCCTGCAATTCTAAGTTTGATGTGTGTAGTATTTGGAGTCAGAGGATTCTGTCAGAGTCTGATGTCTTTTGCAAGCCTGACCTTGCGACTCAATGCGATTTAGTGCCTGAGGTCTCTGCAAACTTGAGCTGGATACCTTGAGACCGTGAGTTGGATGTCTCAGCCTACTCCCTTGATTGGGGATACCAAAGGGGGGGTAAAAAAGCAAGTAAAAAGCATAAAGACAGGACGACAGAAAATCGCACCCCCGTGCACTATATTAAAGGACTTGATAGCGGGACCTTAGGCCACACGCAGGTGTAACATAATAGAGAGGCGGCAGGATTTAAGGAACGGGCCCTAGAACTTAAAAAAATAGATCTAAGTTCCCGAGGGATAGAGATGCGGAGACCTATCGGGTAAAAAAAAAAATCTAATCCCTAGTAACAGAGCCCTATGGATGAGTTATAAAAAGTCTTAGGGCTGGGGGTAAGTTGGAGAATTAACACATCAGTGAAAGTGAAAGGCCCATAATAAGGGGGGATATAAAAAAAAAAAAAAGAAAGAATAGGGGAAGGTTTACAATCTCACATCAGTAAGCACCTGATGAACAGAAGTAAAGAACCGATAGTGTCAGCATTTGCATCACCAAGAAGCCCCCTGAATCCGGAAAAAAAAAAAAAAAACACAGTAAAGTAATTGGGCACCCCCCTCCTCGCACTCCAACGGCAAACTGGGGAAAAGAATTAGACCAAACAATAGAATTAAAATGAGTCGGTCAACAAGAGGTACCGCCTCAAAACCTCCTAAGAGTAATACCGGTATAAGCGCGATACAGCAGTACATGACACAGGAACCTACCGCTAAAAGTCCAAGTGCTGTAAAGAAAACGGACAAGAAAAGAACAGGAGAAGTTATGGCGGACCGGTCTAAAGGCGAGACGTCCCTGGTCGGAGACCTCGAACAAAGTAGGTTGGAAGACCTGGGTCAAGATACACAACCACCATCAAAAGCAGAGATGAATGTGATGCTCCTGAGGATGGAAAATCTAATAAGAACAGAAATCAACAGTTTAAGAACAGAAATGGGTGGTCTTTTTAAAAGAGTGGAGGGGACCGAAAAAAAAATAGCAGAACAAGACCAAGAACTGGTTAAAATAAAATCACAAGTACAAGCGATAACAGAGAGTCAAAAAATCCTAGCATACAGACTGGAAGACCAGGAAAATCGCAACAGGCGACAGAACCTTAGAATACGTGGAATAGAGGAAGTACAGGGGAAGGACCTAGGGAGATCATAAATTCGCTTTTTAAACCCCTGTTGGGAAAATCTCCAGAAGACAAGCACATCAAAATTGAGAGGACCCACCGGATAGGGAACCCCAAACAGGCAGAGAAAAGGGGACCCAGAGACATCATAATACGTTTCCGGAACTATGAGGACAAGGCCGCAATCTGGGGAAGCTTGAGGGGATTACCCCCCATTAAATATAAAGGGAAGGAGATCCAAATCTTCTCGGACTTATCAAGAGAAACTTTAGAAAGGAGAAGACATATGAGACCCCTTTTAGACCAATTGCGTAGGGAGAACATCAAGTATCAGTGGGGATTCCCGGCCTGCCTTATTGGGTTTAAGGGGGGGGATATCCGCCCGATTAAGATTCCCGGAAGAACTAGAAAGGTTCTGTCAAAAAATGGACATTATAGTGCCTGATCTTCCAGACTGGGTAGTTTAAGGGATGAACAGGACTGGGGGGGTGGGGTGGGGGAGGGGAGGCCCATGAAAGAAGGGAGATTTGACAGTCATGGAGCTATCCCTAGGCTCAACCTCAGGGAGAGGAGCCGAGGGTAAGGGAGTGGAGGAGACCAGGATCGGCTTCCAGGCCTCTAATAGGCCAAGGGGGGAGAGGAAGGGGGGATGAGGGAGGAGGGGTTGGGGAAGGGAGGTATGGGGGGGGGAGGGGAGGGAGGGGGGACGGGGGAGGAGGGGGGGGGGGAGGGGAGGGGGGGGATGGGGAGGATGGGGAGGGGGGGATATCTCGTTGATTCCACATCGATCCATTATTTCCAAGCAAGCCCCCATGAAAAGGAGGATAGGGTCAGACAAGCAAACAAAAAAGTACTAAGAGCAGATGACAGAAATTAAACTACTATCATACAACGTTAAGGGGTTAAATTCTCCTGCAAAGAGACATAACATTTTTAAGGAATTACAACTCTATAAAGCGGACATAGTCTTTTTGCAGGAGACACACTTAACGTTGGAATCCAATATAAGATTGTCTTCGCGAAGTCACCCTATATGGTACTATGGGGATACAATCACAAAACGAGCCAGAGGTGTCGCAATTGGCATCCGAGGCGCCATACGCTTCGAGCTGGGTGACAGATTAACTGATGCCGAAGGGAGATTCCTTTTTTTAAAAGGTAAATTAAGAGGGGAGGAATACACGCTAGCAAACATATACGCGCCTAATGACAATTCTGCAAACTATGTGACTAAAGTCTTGAAAAAACTTGAACAATTTAGGTCGGGATATTTGATAATGATGGGAGACTTTAACTTCTGCATGGATCCTGAAGTGGACAGTACGTCCCGTGCACAGGGGACGAGTAACGAACAGCGTAAACTAGTAAAACATGGACTACATCAGGCCCAGTTGGTAGACATATGGCGTCTGCAACATCCCAAAAAATTAGATTATACGTTTTACTCCCCTGTGCACGGGACGTACTCTAGGATTGATTATGCCATGGTGGACCACAGACTCCTGGAAAGAATAGAAGAGACAAGTATTGAAGTTATGACAATCTCCGATCATACACCTATAACTATGAAACTCAATGTATCAGACCAGAAAACGAACCCTCCAGAGTGGAGAATAGATGAGAGCCTATTAGATGATGAAAAAATAGTAAAAAGAGTGCAAGGAGAATTAGAAAGATACTTCATAGAGAATGACACGGAGGGGATCTCCAGGGCTACACTGTGGGAAGCCCATAAGGCCTACATAAGAGGAATATTTATTATGGAGGGGGCTAGGAAAAAGAAAGAAAAAACAAAAGAGTTAAAGGAATTAGTGAAGGTTATCTCATTATTAGAACAAGAACATAAAAATAAAGGACAAAAAATAGAAACATGGCACAAAGTAAAGATGAAAAGGGATGAGTATATAGCGCTCATAGAACAAGAGGTCAAGAAAGAATTAAATATTGTTGAAAGAGAGAGATATATATGAGGAAACAAACCGGGCAAATCCCTGGCCAGAATGGTGAAAAAAAAAAAAGTAGGAACTATATAGAAAAAATAAGGAAAAAGAATGGTGACTTAGTCTATAAAACCAGTGACATTGCAGAAGAGTTCAGGAGTTATTATGAGAGCCTATATAATGTAAAACAAAAGAACTGGAAACCGGGTGAGAAAGAAGCTAGAATTGAGGAGATACTGAGAAAAGGTAAATGTAACGGAACTATGTATTTTGCCTGTCCATCTATAATAATCATGCAGTGGTATATTATGAGGTGTGAACATCCTCTGTCTGTATAGATGTAGATTAGAACTGAATCAGCCTGTCTCCTGAAACCTCTCTTTAGTATGCTAATTCACCTCTCTATTCCCCAAAGGTTAATTGATCTATTGTGTGTGTGAAAGACCTGTGTTTATCCTTAAGAAATTGTATTTGAGAAAGGAATGTGGCTTCTTTAGCCTGGTGACAGTGTGTCTAACTTGGGGCCCCCCTGTGGAGGGAGGGGGCGGAGAGTTCCATTGTGCCTTGATTATTCACAAGTTTGTAACTATATATAAACCAAGAAATGTACCATTAAAGTTAGTCTACTTGACCCTTCAAACGTAGCCTGTCTCGTTTATGGAAGGGAATGCAATGGGATTTATTCTGTGCCTCTTACAACTGGACCTAACTTTCCCTCTGGATCTCGTGGATGGGCTTATACTGGACTTACTTATATAGCAACTTGCCAGGGAAAAGGACGTCGTCAGCGGCGTATACCCTCTCCCTACCTGGGTAGCCGTTACATTGGTTGGCAGCGGTGGGATGGTCCTTTTATCCAAAGAGCAAGTTCTGAATGGAGTCTTCGTATGCCAGGCTGAAAAGAACCACACTAAAAGATTTATTGGAGAGTCGTGGTAGGAGTGCCAGTAACAGGCCACGGAGGGAGCTGATAACGGATTTACTGGAGCTGGACCAAATGGATGGATCCATGGAAGGAGCGGAGCCTCTAGCACCTGTCAGCAAGGAAGATGTAATTACGGATATTGTACAGCGGAGATTATCCTTGTATCCAGAAACGTCCACGGAACTAATAAACCAGCTGTTCTGGGAAGCAAGAGAGGAGATTCAAACCAAGAGGGGACAAGAACTGGAACTGGTGAGAGCTAGACAGCCCATTACACACGCAGCTCCTACTTCCCCACCCGCTGCGACAGGAAAGAAAATACCGTTCACTGCATTTAAAGCTTTTGTAGAAAGTGAGGAGGAAATAGATGGATATTTGGCGGATTTTGAGAGGCAGTGCTCACTGCACCAGGTACCACCAGACCAATGGGTCACTATTTTGTCTGGGAAATTGTCGGGCAAAGCCAATGAAGCTTTTCGGGCTCTTGCTCCAGAGGATATTTTACAATATCAGCAAGTGAAAAAGGCGCTGTTAACCCGATATGCCGTAACTCCAGAAACCTACCGCCGCCGCTTTCGGGAATCCAAGAAGAAGGCTGTAGACTCCCACATGGAATGGGCCAACCAGTTACAAAGGGTGGCATCCCATTGGGTCCAAGGGTGCAAGGCCAACACCGGGGAGAAAGTATTGCAGCTATTCCTAATGGAACATTTCTTCCAAGACCTGGCCGCAGACATACAGGACTGGGTACGAGATCGCCGTCCCGCTAACATAAACGAGGCGGCGCGGCTAGCAGATGAGTACACGGAAACAAGGAAAGTAAGCCAGGGTACTACACGCCTGGCTCATAAGGTAGAACCGTGTACTCCAACCGACACCCCACGCCCAGAGTTTCGCGCTCCAGTCCCCCCAGGACCACCACGTCCTCAGGGGCCTAACAACTACCCCCGGGATTCGTCTAGGGTGACGTGCCATCACTGCAGCAACACAGGACATATTGCTCGTTTTTGTCCTTTGAGAGCTACAAATAACAACTGGAGACGCCCAACACCCAACACAGAGGTCACTCCATCACAGCCCTCTGCGGCCCACTGCCTAGAGACTGAGGTGGGCCCTGAGGAATGTCTGGGAATTTTGTATGAGGCAGACCCAATACAAGCGGCCTCTCCAGATAACCGTCAGCATCACCGTCAGGAGGTACGGGTGAATGGACAAGTAGCACAAGGCCTAAGAGATACCGTGGCTACTATCACTCTGATTCAAAAACAACCAGGGCACAAAAAGTCAGACTGTTCATTAAATGTACCCAGGCAGTCACAGTCATGGAGACAGCCAGAAAGGGGGAACCCCCACACATCCATGCCTGCGGCCCACGGCGTTGGGGAGGTAGAACATTGGGGTGTTCTGCATGAGGCAGATCCGATACAAGCAGCTAACCAGGACAACAGGCAGCAACACAGGCAGACTGTCTGGGTCAATGGAAAGGCAGCCAACGGGTTACGCGATACGGGGGCCACAATGACACTGCTACAGAAGAAACTCATCCCAGAGAGCCAGCACACCGGAGACACCGTAGCCGTAAGAGTAGCAGGAGGCACCGTCTTCCGGCTACCCGTTGCCCGGGTTCACCTGGATTGGGGGGTTGGTTCGGGACATGTGAAAGTGGGGGTGATGAAGGATTTGCCAGCAGATGTCCTACTGGGGAATGATTTGGCCCCCCTTGTTTCTGCGTACGCCCCGATGTGCCCCGCTGAAGCTTACACAGTGACTACCTGTGCCCCAACCTGCGTTGCTGGAACCAACTCGCTTGCTGCTGAGACCCGGGTAAGACTACCTTCCCCGACATGTACTGTAGATCCGGCCCAATATCACAGTCTAAAATGGGAATGTGACAAGTTGGCCAGTGAGAAATTGGAGATGCAACGACACTACGTCATGTATTATGAGATGTCCCGTGGCTTGAACATTGAAATGCACAAACAGGCTGAAATTGTCAAAAGGTTAAATGGGATTTGCGCTCAGGTGGTGCCTTATCTCTCCCAAGAGCATCAGCAACAGATCCTGGGAGCCATTGAGAGAGCAAAGCAAGTGACTGTTCCAGAACTGAATTCCATTATTCACCTTCACCATCAGCTACCGACCTGGCAGATTTAATGACAATGCCGATGGACTGTCCAGGCAAACGGAACTTTTACCCTAACAGCAGACCGGACATCCCCAAGTTGACCCGAAAAGGATCAATCCGGGTCTGCCGGAGTGTTCCACAAAAGGGGAGCAGTGTAACGGAACTATGTATTTTGCCTGTCTATCTATAATAATCATGCAGTGGTATATTATGAGGTGTGAACATCCTCTGTCTGTATAGATGTAGATTAGAACTGAATCAGCCTGTCTCCTGAAACCTCTCTTTAGTATGCTAATTCACCTCTCTATTCCCCAAAGGTTAATTGATCTATTGTGTGTGTGAAAGACCTGTATTTATCCTTAAGAAATTGTATTTGAGAAAGGAATGTGGCTTCTTTAGCCTGGTGACAGTGTGTCTAACTTGGGGCCCCCCTGTGGAGGGAGGGGGCGGAGAGTTCCATTGTGCCTTGATTATTCACAAGTTTGTAACTATATATAAACCAAGAAATGTACCATTAAAGTTAGTCTACTTGACCCTTCAAACGTAGCCTGTCTCGTTTATGGAAGGGAATGCAATGGGATTTATTCTGTGCCTCTTACAACTGGACCTAACTTTCCCTCTGGATCTCGTGGATGGGCTTATACTGGACTTGCTTATATAGCAACTTGCCAGGGAAAAGGACGTCGTCAGCGGCGTATACCCTCTCCCTACCTGGGTAGCCGTTACAGTAAACTCCCCAGAATAGACAAAGAGGCAGCCGAAATCCTAGACCAGCCTATAACGGAGGAGGAAATAAGGATAACTTTAAAAAACTCCAATAAAGGGAAAAGCCCTGGCCCTGACGGCTTTTCTACCAGATATATACAAAAGTTCGGAAACATATTAATCCCAAAACTTTGCCAGTATTTTAATGGACTTGGGAGTGACTATGAGCTGAGTAGAGAAGCCGCCATGGCAAACATCACGGTCATAGAAAAAGAGGGGAAAGACAATACGGTATGCTCAGGGTTTAGACCAATTTCATTGTTGAACGTAGATATAAAGATTTATGCTAAAATTCTAGCAGACCGTATGAAGGAGATAATGACGTTCATTATTCACCCGGACCAGGTGGGATTCATATCAGGCAGAGAGGGCAAGGACAATGGAACCAGAGCCCTCTTACTCATAGAGCAAATTAAAGAAAATCGAACCCCCAGTAGACGCTGAGAAAGCGTTTGACAGGGTAGACTGGGGGTTCATGATGCTATCACTGGAAAAGACATGGCTAGGCCCAAGGATGAGAGAGAGAATCCAAACATTATACCGACACCCACGAGCAAGAGTCAAGATTAACGGCTCCCTATCATCAGCCTTTGAGATGGGGAACGGGACGAGGCAGGGATGCCCTTTGTCCCCCCTCCTCTTTGTGCTCTCACTCGAGCCCCTTTTGGCCATGATACGGAACGACCCCAACATTAAAGGGGTCAGAGCAGGAGATGAGGAACACATATTGTCAGCCTTTGCTGACGACGTGTTGTTTTTCGTAAGAAACCCAAGAGACACGCTTCCCTACTTAATAGCGAACATTAAACAATATGGAGAAATTTCTAATTTCAAGATGAACATGGCCAAGACAGAAATATTAAATGTAAACATTAATAAAGACGAGGTGGGATTTCTTAAAAAGGAATACAACTTTACTTGGCAGAAAGAGATCAAGTACTTAGGAATAAAACTAGCAAGATCCTTAAAAAATATATACCGATTAAATTATATCCCCCTCCTCGAGGAATAAAAGGAGAAATTAGAAAAACAAAGAATCGACCGATCTCCTGGTTCGGTAGAGTAAATTTAGTAAAAATGATACTAGTCCCGAAAATCCTGTATAGGTTCCAGATGATTCCAATTTTCATCCCCCAAGGATATTTTAGATCACTGAACTCACTCCTATTGAATTTCATATGGAACAAAAAAAAAACATAGGATCTCCCTTCAAATTCTAAAACAGGGAAAAAAACTGGGGGGCTTAGGAGTCCCGGATATCAGAAAATATTACACAGCTTCAATTATCTCCCGTATAATAGAGTGGGCCAAAGAAAAGCACGAGAATAAAAAATAAATAAAAAAATAAAAAATAAAAAAAAAATATATTTAACCCCTTCCTCACCCCCTAGTGTTAACCCATTCAATGCCACTCACATTTATACAGTAATTAGTGCATATTTATAGCACTGGTCGCTGTATAAATGTGAATGGTCCCAAAAATGTGTCAAAAGTGTCCGATGTGTTCGCCGTAATGTCGCAGTCCCAATAAAAATCGCAGATTGCCGTCATTACTAGTAAACAATAAAATAAAATATCATAATTATATTATAATTATAATATAATAATTATATATAATATTATAATTATATTATGTAGAAGAATACGTATTGGCCTTAACTAAGAATAAAAAATAGTTTTTTTTTTTTTTTTAAATTGGGATATTTATTAAAGCAACAAGTAAAAAATATTTGTTTAAATTGTCACTTTTTTTTTGTTTATAGCGCAAAAAATAAAAACCGCAGAGGTGATCAAATACCACCAAAATAAAGCTCTATTTGTGGGGAAAAAATGGACGTCAATTTTGTTTGGGAGCCACGTCGCACGACCGTGCAAATGTTAGTTAAAGCCACGCAGTGACGGAAGCTGAAATTTTGCCTGGGCACGAAGGGGGTTTATGTGCCTAGTAAGCAAGTGGTTAAAGTGTATGTAATGGCTACATTTATGGAGGTTTAAAACCCTGCTTCCCCCTTCTACCTATACTGTATACTGCTGGTAAAATGAATGTGTTTATTTACCTTTATTCAATCTGCTCCTGTGTGGTCATGTGATGCAGAAGCTCATGTTCCCTATGTCATGGAGCAGCTGTTGCAGGGAAGGTGGTGGCAATGGAAGCTGGCAGATGATATCATGGCTCCCAGAATTCAGCTTCATTATCAAGCCAAAGGGAAGACATGCGGGAATGAGAGCTTCTGCATAACATGACTGCATTGAAGCAGATTATTAAAAAAGGAATTTACATGCATCTTCTTTACCAGCAATATAGAGTATAGGTTGTAGGAGGGCGGAAGCTATGCTTTTAGATAGTCTTAAAGTGGTTCAAAAGTCCATTTTGTTTTTACCTAATTGCATTCCCTACATTAATATAAAAAATGTTTAGCTACCTGTCCCCACCCTCCTGCCACCCCTAATTACTTACCTGTCCCTCAAATTGATCCAGTACTCTGCCTGCTTGCCTTTTTGGCCTCACAGGGATTCAAGTAGCAGCAGAAGACATTGGCTCCTGCTTTTGTCAGTTAAATCCTTTAAGGAGGGAGCAGGGGGGTGCGGCCAGGCCGAACTGTGTGTGCCCATGCTCAGAAGCGTGCCCGCACAAGTGCACCCATAGAACACGGCTTGCTACGGGGGCACTCACAGAGAGAAGACAAGGACAGTGAGAGTGGGGGACTGCTGAAGAAGAGGTAAGGGGAGAGCTGGTTAGTATAAACCTATTTTTTATTTAAAACAAAAACTAAGTTGTAGTATGTCTAGCCTTTACTTCCACTTGGTCAATTTTTCTTTTTAATGGTAATTAATACAAGGTTGCAATTAAAAAAAAAATATTATTTGGCAGCTGTTCAGGTCTCAGGAAACAGTGAACTGGGCAACGTTTGGTTCTCAGGAAGTTAGATTATTAAAAAAGGATCAGCTAAACCTGTACACAGCAAACTTTTTTTAAGGCCAGTTTGAAAGTTTTTGTTAAAAAAATAGCATTGGGGGGCGTGGCTTGGCACGCAATGGAGACGGCAGCTTGATCCAGGAGCTCCGTCGTTCTCACAGCCTGAGACCTTAATTTAACCAGACCACCTCCCAAGCCCAATTCCTGGAGACTGCACCCTTTTCTTTTGACAGACCCACAGCTACTCCCCGGCATCTCCATCTCCACGACCCCATGATGATATGGCAGGCCCACAAATGAACTGTCAGGGGAGAATTAATTAGACTAGGAACACACTGTAAAAGAGAGAGGGAAAAGGCCATCAGAATCCTTACAGACAAAATGTATAGCCTTGAGACACAACAAAAACAATCCCTGTCTGAACGCTCAGCACGCTCCCTTTTAGATGCAAAGGAAAGACCTCCAACAACTTCTGCATTCTAAAACTAAACGATTCCTATTTTTTAGGAAAAAAATATGTTACGAACATGTCGATAAGTCAGGTAGATTCCTAGCCAAAGCCTTGAAAGATGCTAAACACTCACAGAATATATTAGGTATAAGAAACAAACATGGAGCAGTAGATGTCACTACAGATAAAATAGCCAAACATTTCCCTGAGTACTACTCTAGCTTGTATGGACTTCCTGCTCCGGGAGAACCCCCTAATTTATCTAAAAATAGGCGTCAGGTAATCCAAGATTATTTGACAGACTCCAACCTACCTACTTTGTCGGAGGAGGTGATCCAACAACTAAAATCCCCGATTGAGAATCCTGAACTTCAACAGGTCATCAAAGACCTTAAAGCAGGAAAGAGCCCAGGCCCGGACGGCTTCCACTCCATTTATTATAAGACCTTTACAGAACTCCTTCTTGACCCCTTACAAAAAGCATTAAACTCCCTGTCTTCTCCAAGAGACTTGCCACCCACATTTCTTTCTGCTTATATCACAGTCCTGCCAAAACTGAATAAAGACCCTCTACTCTGTGCTAGCTATAGACCGATTTTCGCTTCTCAACCTAGATGTCAAGCTTTTGGAGAAATTACTAGCCAATAGGCTTAAACCACTACTGCATTATATTATCGGTCCAAACCAAACCGGCTTTATGCCTGGGTGGGAGTCTAGAGACAATGTCACCAAGGCAATTAATTTGATTCATGCGGCACGCACGCAGAGGATCGAGGGCCTTCTCTTGTCGACTGACGCTGAGAAGGCCTTCGATCGGGTGGCATGAGACTATATGTGAGACACTTGCCAGTTTATAGGGTTGGGCTCCCGCATGGGGACCTGCATATCCTTTCTTTATAAGAACCCTTTAGCCTGAATTAAGGTTAATGGCTCCCTATCTGAAAGGTTTTAGATAAGCAATTGAACAAGGCAGGGCTGTTCCCTCTCACTCCTCCTTTTTATCCTTTCCCTGGAGCCCTTAATTAGGAGGATCATGGCAGAAAGGGCGATACAGGGTTTCCCATTGGCAGACAGGGAGTTCAAGATTGTGGCGTATGCAGACAACCTGCTCTTTTTCCTGACTAACCCCCACGTCTCCTTGCCATCACGAATGAAAGAATTCTCTTTGTTCGGATATATATCTAATTTAAAAATTAATTTAACAAAATCAGAAGCGATGAACATTAATATACCACGCTAATTCACTTGAGACCCTTAAATCTAACTGTCCCTTTAGATGGGAACCCACCGCCCTTAAATATTTAGGAGTTTGGTTGACACCAAACTTTTCACAAATATATGAACGTAATTTTCCACCCATTCTTAAGGCGATAGACAAAGACCTGAAGAGCTGGCATACACATAATTTTTCCTGGTTTGGCAGAGCTGCCAAATGCAAAATGACCATTTTACCAAAACTTCTCTATCTATTTTGTAATTTACCAGTGAAAATCCCCTTAAGATTTTTCAAAGCCATCTCCTCAATTCAACAGAAATTCATTTGGGCCCACAAACCCCCAAGAATTAAATACAAATTGGTGGCCTCACCCAAACATAGGGGAGGTATAGGCATTTCCGATTTAAAAAATTACTATTTCACGGCCCACATCACTAGAATTATTGATTGGCACTGTCACTACAAACTTAAGGACTGGATACGAATAGAGGAGGACCTTAGCCCCATTCCCTTGCGTTTCTCCCCTTGGATTCCCTGGTCTACTTACCCTACCCCCTTAAAGGCACATACTTTAAAAGGGACCACGTTGGGAATCTTTCACAGACTTACAAAATTGAC
Organism: Rana kukunoris; assembly: GCA_029574335.1. Classification (NCBI taxonomy): domain Eukaryota; kingdom Metazoa; phylum Chordata; class Amphibia; order Anura; family Ranidae; genus Rana; species Rana kukunoris. Next base: position 377,185,376 of record CM056050.1, on the reverse strand, counting down.
AAACCTATCTACTCCACTGAGCCTGCTTTCATCCTTGCTTAACAGTCCTGATTTCCCCCCGGGTTTGGAGAGCCACTTTCTTCACCCCCTTAACGCGGCCAAACCACAACAAATCTTTCAAGGATTTTAGTGTTATTAAACTAGATATTGGCACACCTGGCCTACCTCTTTGGACTTACTTCCAAATGAGGAATTATGACTTTAGCAGGTTTGGACATTTGGACATTTGGAGATTTGGAGTCAGATTTGGAGTCAGTGTGCTTGGCGGGCGAACCCTTTCAAAAAACAACCTCGATTTCATACGCATGGCTTTGGGATCAGCCAGTTTGTGGAGATGACAGATTCAGAAAGAGATGGGCGCAAGCTTTGGATACACCAATTTCTGATAAACAATGGAGGAGAGCTTGTATTTTCACACACAAATGTTCCCTCAGCTCCAGAATACAGGAAACTGCCTACAAATTACTTACTCACTGGTACGCTACACCTGTGAAGCTGCACGCTTGGTTTCCACAGATATCAGATACTTGCTGGAGTTGCGTTAGGGACAAAGGCACTCTCCTTCACATTTGGTGGCAGTGCCCTTTGATTGCTCCCTATTGGAGGGAGGTTTGTGAGACAATTCAGGTAATCACGGAAACAAAGATGAAGCTTGATGCGGCATGTTGCCTTTTGCATATCATGAATGTGTCCTATCAGACCGCGTACACAGGATCAAATCTATCTGCTGGAAACGGTCGGCCCGACCGTCCCGGCAGACAGATTCAATTGTGTGTACGGGCGAGCCGACGGATTTGGCCAGCCGACAGATTTGAAAGCATGCTGGGAACCCGTCCGCCCAACATGTCTGCTGGTTAGTACGCTAACCAGCAAACATGTCTTCACACGCGTCGAATGGTTTTGACGCATGCGCGGAAGTGTTTTACTTCCTGGTGCGGTGACGTGGCGGTGTCAACGTCACCGCCACGTCAGCGCGCCGTCTGCCGGCGAGGATTTTGGTTTGATCGTGTGTACACCATCAAACCAATACGTCCCCAGCAGACAGATTTGTTCAAATCGGTCTGTCCGACCGATTTGAACAAATCTGTCTGCTCGTGTGTATGGGGCCTCAGAGGTAAAACAATTCACTATCTAAGCACCTTTTGAATGCGCCTAAGGCTCTTATACCCCTCTTTTGGAAATCCTCCAGAGTCCCCTCAATTCGCGATTGGTTATCCAGGATAGCTAAAATTTGTAGTATGGAGGAGACGGTGGCTCAGTCCACTGATGATAATGAGAGATTCTTCCAGACTTGATCTCATTGGTTTCAATTTAAAGCTTCACAGGCCTATGTAAACGTAATAGCCAGGGTCTAAACCATTTGACCCATGTATTTGTTTCCTTTTTATGTGCAACTGGGCTCATTGGTATCTTGTATGAGCTGGCTTCTGTGAGGGCACATCCTTCCCTCACACCTACCTGATCCCTTCACTGTCCCCCCCTTCCTTCCTTTCTTATTTACAACTACTTTTATCCCTCATTTCCTTTTCTACATAGAGCACACTTGCTCAAAATTTCCTTGTGATGTTTACTAGACACATATCAATCTTCATGCTAAATATCATTCTTGAATGTCATTTAACAGTAATCCATACGTTCAATTGTTTCCATCTGTATTATTGTATGATGTCTAATCATTTTCACGACTGTCTTGTATTGCATACTAATTGGGAGCTGCAACTCCCAATTTGAGCTTTTCTTACTTTTCTTTCAATAAACTGGATGTTATATATATATAAAAAATAAATAAATAGCATTGGTACTGCAATAGGGGATATGTACCAATGCAAAAAATAAAAAATAAAAACAATGTGGGAAAGGGTTTTTATTGAGACTTAAAGGGGTGTTCCAGCAAAAATGTATGTTTATTAAAAGTCAGCAGCTACAAAAGTGTAGCTGCTGGCTTTTAATAAACATACACTTACCTGCTCCAGCGCTCCAGCGACGCGCCGGCCAGGGCTCCGCTCCTCTCCCCCCCTCCCCGGCCGGCGTCTTCATTCTAACTGTGGGCACCCGGACGTGACAGCTTTCGGCTTCACAGCCGGGCACCCACTGCGCATGTGCGAGCGGCACTGCTCATGTGCGCATGGCGTGGCGCTGCACTATTCGATTGGACAGGCTATCGCTTAGGACCTGTCACGTGTCCTAGGCAATAGCCTACAGGGAAGTCCCACTCCTCCTGAAGCCCCCACTCCCCCCCAAAAAAATGACATGCCAAATGTGGCATGGAAGGGGGTGAGGAGTGGGATAAGCAGAAGTTCAATTTTTGGGTGGAACTCCGCTTTAAAGCAGCCTGTCAAACTTATGTTCATTACCAAATCAGCCAAACATTCGATTGGATGAACTGGCCAAACCTGGCTAGTTTGTTCACTTGCAAGCAGAACAGTAAATATGTTGACCCAAAGCTTATCCCTAAAGACCTTTACCTAAAACAATGCAAGGTATGTCTCTGAACAAGCATAGTGCATGGTATGCTGACCTCTATACTTACCTATAACTAGAATTGAAAGAAAAAAAAAAAAGAAGTTGGTTCATTGTGGCACATACAAAGTTACATAATTACATGGTTAATCTGGTTGAAAAAAGACACATTCAGTACCACCAATAAAATCCTATATACACAATTCTATGCTCACACTTGGTAAAAAAAAAAAAAAAAAAAAAAGAAAAAACAACAGAGCAAGATCCAATTTGCTGCAGGAAAAGGAAAAACTCCTTCCTGGTCCACCGAGAGACAATTGGATATTCCCTGGATCAACATTACCTATAAATGTTAGTATCCAGTTATATTTTGTACATTTAGAAATTAATCCAGGCCTTTTTTATAGCAATCTACTGAGCTGGCCAGAACCTGCTCTTGAGGGAGTCTATTCCACATTTTTACTGCTCATATTGTGAATTAAGTAATTGCATAAACAAGGCAGCTAAGCATTTTTACCTTAAAAATAATTTGATGTGCTTATTTCCACTGGCCCTACCTATAGTACTTTAACTACTTCCTGCCTGTAGGATGTCCATGAACATCCTCAGATTGAAGTAGCTATACTGGGATGATACCTGCACCAACCTACCAAGGCATCATCCCGGTATTGAATATTTTAGCCGACAATTCAGTTTTTAGCAACATTGCTAAATAACCACACGATTACTTCTGCAGGTGGTGGAAGGGGGTTCCACCCCCCTTCCACTGCCTTTCCTGGGCTCTGCCATCCAATCCCGGAGGTATTGTCAGGGCGAAAGCAATCATTCTAGCACTAGACTCTAAACTGGTAACCTGAAAAGAAGTTTAAAACATCACCTATGTAGAATTTTAAGCACCATAGTTTACTGCCATTGTAAAATCAGGGTATATATTTTTTTAGTTTTTTTTTTATTATTCATTAAAGTTTAGTTTTTTGAATAAAAAGATATCGTTTGAAAAACTGCTGCACAAATACTGTGTGACATAAAAAATTGCAACTTCCATCATTTTATTCTCAAGTGTCTCTGCTAAATATATATATATATATATATATATATATATATATATATATATATATATATATAAATAAATGTTTTGTGCTCCTAAGTAATTTTTTAGCAAAAAAAAGGTTGATGTTTACATGTAGGAGCGAAGTGTCAGAATTTGCCCCGGATACACAGTGGTTAAAAAAATCTATGGTAACAAAAGTTTAGATATTTCTATATCCTGCAAATGTTATAGGCAGTAACTGCCAAATTATTGTAATACCTCACTTAGTTTCAGCTTCAGCTTGTCAATTTCTGAGAAAAAACCTTCTCGGGTTGCTTTTTTGTGGTTTAGCCTTTGACCTTTACAATGTTCTTGTTGCCATTTACTTGGTCCAAAACTTATACAGTATAGCATGGATTTCAGGATCCCACATGAGAGGTTAAATGACTGTTTCTGTACTTCAACTAGGTGTTACTTTTCACATGTCAATAATGACTAACATGAATGGCATCAATGTCAGATGCTTAATGTACAGTATGTTCTATGTAAAATATTTTTTTCCATGATATACGGGCACATGGGAATCTAAGGTTCTGTAAGAATCTCTGCATCCCAAATAGCTGAAAAATGTTTTAAGTAGGAAGCACACCCTTTAAACATCTAATAGTAACATTGTTCAATTTGTTTTTAGATGAATAGTAACTTACCAAAAAATGTTTTAGCTGTTAATCCTGAAATTCATACTGTGGCTTTTGACCTAACTAAATGCCTAAAGGAACATTGTACACGTCAACATCCAAACAAACAAAAGAGCATAGTTATATAGATTAGGTGTCTGCTGTCATCTACAAATTCCAGTGCTTTATAATGTTTTCAAATATATATGTAATATGCAAATGCATCCAAATTCTCTCACATCTTATATGCTAGTTGCTCAAAAGATTCTTAGCTAGGTAATTCACAGTCTTGCAAATGTTGGATAAATTAAATTGGAACCATGTTCAGTATGACTTCCCCGTTCTGCCCACTCAATTTTTGACCTCATTGCCTTCACAGCTCCCCTCTTTTTGGAGATTGCATGGAAGGGATTGCAAGTACATTTTCCAACATCACTGACTTCTGATGGCTCTGATTTCTGGGACAATCTTTCTGCAAGTCTCCTCTTGTGCTGTATTTAGAAATTGTCGGATAATCAAACTCCAATGAAGTACCTTGCCATTTTGCCCACCAACATGGTTTAGCCTGCTGTGTGGATTTTGGTCAGTGGTCATTGTGAAGCTTCAGCAATACAGGTAGTGTTTCTGCTTCTGAATTGCCCAAACAATTGCAAGGCACTCCTTCTTGGTGGCACAAGCTACCTCCTTGGGGAGCATCTTTCTGCTTAATTATTGGATGGGTTATTCCTCTCCTGACTGATTAACCTGGCTCTGCACCACACCTATGCCATGGACAGAGGCATTCATTTTTATCAGAAATCAACAGGTTACATTGGGAGCTTGTGGCACAGGAGCACTGGTTAGTGCCTCAATCAAGACATGGAAGGACTTTACACACTCTGGTGTCCAGGACACCAACATAGGCAGTTTCCTGTTGGTCCGGTCAGTCAGGGATTTATCAAATCATTCAAATGTGTTATTGTGCTGTAGTTTTACACACATCAAAAGCAAGCCAGCAGGAATTGTAGAAATTGTTTTTTGGCTCTGGTTGTGTGATCTTATGTCACAAACCAGACTTAAATGTGTGTATCTCTTTATTAGGCAGGTTTTACAACAGGTTAAGAGGCTTTCCAAACTCTTCCAATCTCATACCTGCCATCTAACATTCCTTGCTGTGTGTCTAACTTAAACGTTGTTTTGTCTCTAGTGCTTTAAATTGGAATGTTCAAGTAGATGTTTACATGAAATGTCTAAACCACAGACATACTGTAAGATGTATGCTCCATTTTGTACACTCATGTGGCCAGACAATTTTTGCACTTTTTCCTTTGCTTTTTCATTTTTCACTTTTAGCTTTCAGAATTTGTGAAAGACCCCCTAAACCATATATTTTCTGAAAGCACATGATCAGTAGAATAAAAAGAAGGTACTGATTTTTTTAGACCCCGCGCTATTTGTGCAAATGTTTATCAAAGCAATATATTTGAAAAAAATAAACAAAAACCATTGTTAGCAGATAAAAACACAGCAAATTTTTCAAAATGCCTACTAAATATAAAAGCTTAACCCGTTGTGAGTTAATAAATAACAAATATTTTTAACATTTAAATTTCAACTTTTTGTGAAATGGTGAAAATTGGACAGACACAAAAGTGTAAATACCCAAATTTCTCAAAAAATCTGAAGGTTTTAATTTCTCCCTTACAGCTTTCAGAATTTGTGAAAGACCCCCAAAACCATATATTTTCTGAAAACACATGTCCTCTAGAATAGACAGAAGGTGCTACACATTTTTTAGACTCTGCAGTATTTGCGCAAATGTTTATCAAACCAAAACATTGGCAAAAAATACACTAAAACCATTATTAGCAGATGAAAACACAGCTAATTTTACAAAATTCCTGCTAAATCCCTATTAAATACAAAAGCTTAACCTGTATGGAGTTAATAAATGACAAAAAGTACAAATTTTTACATTGAGCCTTTTTGCAAAATGGTGAAAAGCGCACGTATGCAAACATGTAAATATCCAAATTTCTCCAAAAATCTGAAGGTTTTCATTTTTCCCTTACAGCTTACAGAATTTGTGAAACACCCACAAAACCATATATAAAGCATATGACCTCTAGAATAAAAAAAAGGTGCTACAGATTTTTTAGACCCTGTGGTATTTGCACAAATGTTTATCAAAAAAAAATACACTAAAACCATTATTAGCAGATACAAATACTATACATGTGCAGGATGAAAAAAATGTATTTTGTTTCGTTTTGTTTCGATTCGTTATTTCATTAAATTTGTTTAGTTAAGTTTGTTGCATTCATTACATTCGTTTTCGGGATTAATTTCGTATTCAAAAAAATTATATCGCATTCGAAAATTAGAATAGAATAGAAAATAATAGCATAGAAAAACAATAGAACAGAATAAAAAAAATTATAGTTTATATATATATATATATATATATATATATATATATATATATATATATATATATATATATATATATATAAAATATTTCTATGCCATTTTTTCTATTATTTTCTTTTCTATTATTTTCTATTCTAAATCATTCTATACAAAATTCAAATTTTGGAAGATGGCTTCAGAAGTTCGAATTTCGTATAGAATGAATTTGAATTAGAATAGAAAAGATTTAAATAGAATAGAAAAGAATAGACTAGAAAAACAATAGAACAAAAACAAATAAAATATTATATTTTATTCTATTCTATTCTATTGTTCTTCTAGTTTATTAACTTTTCTATTATTTTCTATCCTTTTCTAATCTTTTCTATTCCAATTCAATTTATAATTCAAATTCGATTTCATTCAATAAGAAATTCGAATTTCGTATAAAATTAATTCAAATTCGAATAGAAAAGATTAGAATGGAACAAAAGATAATAGAATAAAATAGAATAACATATAATATATATACATTATAATTGATTCTATTCTGTTCTAATGCTTTTCTATTCTTTTATATTTTAGTTTCCATACATTTTAATTATGTTCCAATTATTTTCCAATCTATTCTAGAATTCAAATTGATACTATTCGAATTTCGGAAGACTGTCATGTTCTATTTTATTACATTTAATACATTCTTTTAACTTCTATTCTATTATTTTTGATTCTATTGCTTTATTGTTTTATATTCTATTTTATTGTAGTTTTTAGAAAATCGATTTCTATTGTTTCAAATTCGAATTTGTTTTCAAATTTGTTTTCTAATTCGATTCAAATTCAAATTTTGTTCGCGTTTTTTCGCATTTGTTTAAATTTGTTAATTTTGTAATTCGGAAATTTGGATGCATACAAATTTTCAAATAATGAAAAATTTGTCCGAATTCAAATTCGTAACGAAATGAAATGCACATGTCTAACAAATACCTGTACAGCTAATTTTACAACATTCTTGCTAAAATCCTTACTAAATATAAAAGCTTAACCTGTATGGAGTTAACAAATAACAAATATTTGTATATTTATAAATCAAACGTACTCAAAAAATCTGTAGGTTTTCATTTTTTACTTACCGCTTTCAGAATTTGAAAAGACCCCTCAAACTAGACATTTTCTAAAAGCAATGGAAATGGACAAGCAGTCCATGGACCTGTCACCTGCCTGCTCAGCGGGGATCAGCATTCTAAGCAGGTGGATCTGCTTGACAGAGTCCGATCCATGTCCAGAAGGACCGGTCCATTAGGGGAGCAGCCCCCCTGCAGGTCGCCGGACTTTTAAGCAACATGATTAGAGCCAAGGCTCTAACTGGCTTGAAAAAGGTTGTGCTTGGGGTGCAGAGCATTGCACCCCAAACCCACCCACTTGTGACAGCCGCAGCACCTGAAGCCGGCAGAAGCAGCAGAGGAGTGATTTCGGCTTATGATAGTGGCTGCAGGGGATCGAATTTGGGAGGGTCAGATCAGATAGAGGGGGGTAAACAGTGCTGGGGGGTTGAAGGGAATAGGAAAGGAGAGTGGGGGAGTAGTTTCAGGTGACATTTAGGGGTAGAGGTGGAAAGGCAGGGACAGGGAAGCGCCGGCATGGGTGGGGAGGGGTTGGTCACATTAGGGGTTAATAACTCTGAGCAGCAAGCTGTAATCCACTGATCAGAGTTATAGAATTGTTCAGCAGAGTCTGCTGAACAATTCTGATTTAAGCTTATTGCCATTGAAGTGACCATAAACTTATAGGAGAGGGCAGAGGCGGCTCTCTAATTAGGCAAATTAGGGGGATGCTTAAGGCCTCACACTCACAGGGGCCTCGCTGCCACCTAATTTGTCTGTGCTCGATCACTAATGCGGATTGACAAACTGGCTCCAGGGGCCATCTCTAAAAGCCTCTCTGCATCTGGCCGGCTGTCTATTTGGGTCAGTGCCAGGCAGCAGAATCTATCCATCTGCCCTATGACTGTCTGTGAAGGGGAGCTCCGGTGGATGGATCCCATCCCAGTGCCTGCTGCAGCCTGGCTGACCACCCAGAGAGAAATTGAGTGCCCGGCCGTGTAGCCCTCCTGTGTGCCTGGATAGGAGGAGTTATGCCTTGTTTCTAAATTTTGCCTAAGGCCTCACAAAGCCTAGAGCCGCCTCTGGGGAGAAATAAGGTACGTATGCCATACTGACCTGGCCACCTGCAAGCCCTTTTGTAGGTCCGTACGACGTATGGACTTGGCAGTGAAAGGGTTAAATTTTACTATTTTAGCAAATACTTTTTTTTGAGAAATAAGGGTGGTAATTTGTTCAGTATGAGTTCCCTATTCTCCTCACCTAGTTTAGGGATAGTTAGACCTCATTCTTGTCACTTCCTAAAGTCTTGGGCTCAGTGTAGTAAAGTAAATGAAGCCAAAGCGGAAGGCTTTAACTACTTAAGACCCGGACCAAAATGAAGGTAAAGGACCAGGCTCCTTTTTGTGATTCGGCACTGAGTCGCTTTAACTGACAATTGTGCGGTTGTGCAACGTGGCTCCAAACAAAATTGACGTCCTTTTTTCCCCACAAATAGAGCTTTCTTTTGGTGGTATTTGATCAAGTGATCATTGATTTATTTTTTGCGCTATAAACAAAAATAGAGCGTCAATTTTGAAAAAAAATCAATATTTTTTACTTTTTGCTATAACAAATGTCCCCCAAAAATATATAAAAACATTTTTTTTTCCTCATTTTAGGCCGATACGTACAGTATTCTTCTACCTATTTTTGGTAAAAAAAAAAATCGCAATAAGCATTTGTCTATTAGTTTGTGCAAAATGTATAGAGTTTACAAAATAGGGGATAGTTTTATTGCATTTTTATAATTTTTCTTTTTTTACTACTAATGGCGGCGATCAGCGTTTTTTTGTGACTGCGACATTATGGCGGACACATCGGACAATTTTGACACATTTCTGTGCTATAAAAATGCAGGGCCAGATTCACAGAGCCATTACGCCGGCGTTACAGGAGATGCGCAGCGCAAGTCTAAATTTGCGCATGCGTATCGATGCGCCGCATCCCCAAAAACGAGATACGCATGAAATCTACTTTTTTGGACAGGCGTAATTTCGATAGACCGGCGTATCCGTCCGCGCAAAACTGCGCTAGACACACCATTGATTTGCTATTCAAATATGCAAATGAGGGAGTTAGGGGGATCCACAAAAGAACGTTGGTGCAGCGCAGGCTACGCGCTGTGCGCAACAGCTGCACGTCCTGTCTAAAATCAGACCATATAAAAGGTGGAATAAAATTAGACAATCCGTCTACATGTCAGCTAAAGCAACACTGTTAGTGATGAGCTGAGCAGTCACACTTGCTGGACAACAAACTTTATGCCAACATGCCAGGGGCATCCTTGCTCATAGCTATACTACTGACTTTAGATGAGCAAAGAAGGAGGAGGGCACGGAGGAGGATATACCGCACATGCATAGACCTCTTTGGCATGAGTGATTCTGAGGTGTATCGCATCTTCAGATTCACCCCTCATGCCATCCTGGAATTAACCACAACCTTGCAGGAGGACATCACCAGCCCAACACACCGCTCACATGCAGTGCAGCCACTGGTCAAGGTCCTGGCAACACTCCATCCCAATATAATTCGAACAGAACGTGTATGGGGACATCTGGCTGGTTGGTGAGTGACATGGGTGGCAGGCATGACTGCCCCCCCCCATGATGCACACATCACAAGGGGCACATGCATGACTAACATCCTCCTGTCTTTTTCCTTACAGGTGACTCTGCATATGCACTGGGACCCCATCTCATGACTTCTATCCGGAACCCCCAAACCCCAGGAGAGGAAAGATACAATGAAGCCTATGCCCAAACACGTGCAGTGGTGGAGCGCACCTTTGGCCTCCTGAAGTCACGTTTCCGATGCCTGGATAAGTCTGGGGGTACCCTGTTGTATTCCCCAAACTTTGTGTGCCAGATCAGGGAACAGACAATCAATGACAGCGCCACAACGAAGAACAGGGAAGTTGTGTTTACACATACTTCTCCCCTTTCTTCAGCTTCCGGGACCAATCGCTGGACTCTGGCTGTCCTTTTAGGATGCAGGACACCTGACCCTCTGTCTGGACAGTGCTGATTGACCATGTGCTGATCACATGCAGTCCCCCAAAAAAAACAACTCTCTAGCAATATACACCAAACTGAGCATGTGCAGCTTGACTCCAGTAACTCTGTCTTATCCGGTTATGCTTTGGGGTCAATGCAAGAAGGGGAGGATCTGTGCATACAGGATCAAACAGCCTTTTTACACAATGCAGAAGAATAACCCTGTTCCACAGTGAGGATAACAAGAATGTTTTACTGCATATACAGACTGATTTTACTGTTGTAGGTTAAGTAACACTTTAAGTTGTTTTTTTTTGATGGGCATGGAGAAACATTGGCCTTACCTAAAAGCACATTTATACATTTAACTGAATTATTTCAAATTATTATAAACTAAAATGTTTTGTTTCCATATCAACGTAGTTCACTTTGAATGCAGCTCTTAGATGAATAAATGCTAAGGCATTATTACTATAGAATATCCAAATGTACTGCACTATCTGCACCATATCATACAGAAAGAATGACACAAGAAAAGTTTAAAAATGTAATGATTTTTTTCAGGTTCATTAGGTGGCAGTTTTTCATAAACATTTCTTCAAAATTCTACCATTTCATTGCAGCACATCTAAAATATATGTTAATGAATCTTGCAAAATATTTTTGACAAAGATACAATTGAATGCATAAAATATGAAGTGACAAGCTAAGTTACTTGATGAGCCAAGACACTTTTTGTTCCCACATAATGATCTGATGCGTTATATATTAAGCATTTCATTCTGAAACATTTGAAACTTTTTTTATAGATAATTTTCAAAATATTTTAATAATCCCATTTCAAAGCGCATTACTATTATTAATATGGATTTAGAAGTGAACTTTAACTGCTAAATGACAATATACTACATATTTTTTACATAAGTCTTGACCTGTTCAATTCCAGCAAAAGTATAGTGCTAAGCATAAAGAAATTACCGTAATCTCACACGCTCTTGCCATCCACTTTTTTAGCCCTGAATTATCAGTACAACACAAAACACGACCCAGCTACCAAAATTCTACAATAGCATATTGTAAGAATGATGGAGAGAAACTTCATCCTAAAAATGTTGCTACTCATAGTTACATAGTTAGTCAGGTTGAAAAAAGACACAAGTCCATCCAGTTCAATCATAAAAAAATAAATAAACAAACAAAATAAAACACAGTACATCCAATACACCCAACTCCATACCCACAGTTGATCCAGAGGAAGGCAAAAAAAAAACAGCAGAGCATGATCCAATTTGCTACCGGAGGGGAAAAAATTCCTTCCTGATCCCCCGAGAGGCAATCGGATTTACCCCGGATCAACTTTACCTACAAAACTTAGTACTCAGTTATATTATGTGCATTTAGGAAAGAATCCAGGCCCTTCTTAAAGCAATCTACTGAGCTGGCCAGAACCACCTCTGGAGGGAGTCTGTTCCACATTTTGACAGCTCTTACTGTGAAGATCCCTTTCCGTATTTGGAGGTGAAATCTCTTTTCCTCCAGACGTAAAGAGTGCCCCCTTGTCCTCAGTGTTGACCTTAAAGTGAATAACTCAACACCAAGTTCACTATATGGACCTCTTATATATTTGTACATGTTGATCATATCCCCCCCTTATTCTCCTCTTCTCAAGAGTGAATAAATTCAGTTTTTCTAATCTTTCCTCATAGCTGAGCTCCTCCATGCCTCTTATCCGTTTAGTTGCCCTTCTCTGCACTTTCTCCAGTTCTCCGATGTCCTTTTTGAGAACTGGTGCCCAAAACTGGACTGCATATTCCAGATGAGGTCTTACTAATGATTTGTACAGGGGCAAAATGATATCTCTATCTCTGGAGTTCATACCTCTCTTAATACAAGAAAGGACTTTGCTCGCTTTGGAAACTGCAGCTTGGCATTGCATTCCATTATTGAGCTTATGATCAACTAAAACCCCTAGATCCTTCTCCACTACAGATCCCCCCAGTTGAACTCCCCCTAGCATGTATGATGCATGCATATTCTTAGCCCCCAAGTGCATAACTTTACATTTATCAACATTAAACCTCATCTGCCACATAGTCGCCCAATTAGACAGAGCATTGAGGTTGGCTTGTAAATTGGAGACATCCTGCAAGGACGTTATTCCACTGCATAGCTTGGTGTCATCTGCAAAGACAGAAATGTTACTTTGGATCTCAGACCCAATATCATTTATAAATATATTGAAAAGTAAGGTACCCAACACTGAACCTTGGGGTACACCGCTAATAACCTTGGACCATTCAGAGTAAGAATCATTAACCACAACTCTTTGAATCCTGTCTTTCAGCCAGTTTTCTATCCATTTACAACCTGATATATCTAATCCTGTAGATCTTACCTTACACATGAGCCATGTGTGGGGAACTGTATCGAACGCTTTTGCAAAATCCAAGTATATCACGTCCACTGCCACGCCTCTGTCCAGGGTTTTACTTACCTCATCATAAAAGGAAATCAGGTTTGTCTGGCAACTTCTGTCGTTCATGAATCCATGCTGTCTGCTGCTTAAATAGTTTGTTTCCAGCAAGAACTCATCCATGTGGTCTTTTATTAAACGTTCCAGTATCTTCCCAACTGTAGAAGTTAAACTAACAGGTCTATAGTTACTTGGTAAAGACTTTGTTCCCTTATTAAATATAGGCACCACATTGGCTCTACGCCTATCCAGTGGTAATATTCCTGTCATTAATGAGTCCCTAAATATTAGATACAGTGGCTTTGAAATTTCAGAGCTCAATTCTTTTAGGATCCGTGGGTGGATGCCATCTGGTCCAGGTGCTTTATCCACCTTTATTGTGTCTAAATATTTCTGGACCATATCACTTTTGAGCCATTGTGGATTTGGGGCTGTGTCACTCCCACCCCCATTATGGACATGAGCTCCCCCATACTCCATTGTATACACAGAGCTGAAGAAAGCATTTAATACATTTGCCTTCTCTATGTCCTCAGTCACCCACTCTAGATTATTTTGTAAAGGGCCTACATGCTCAGACTTGACCTTTTTACTATTAATATATTTAAAGAATTTTTTGGGGTTTGTCCTACTATCTTTTGCAATCTGTCGTTCATTTTGAATTTTTGCATCCTTGATTTCCTTTTTACATATTCTATTATATTCTTTGTAACATTTAAACTAGTGTTCCTTCATTTTTATATTTTTTAAAAGCTATTTTCTTATTGTTTATAGCTTTTTTTAACTTTGACCGTGAGCCACATAGGTTTTATCTTTAGCCTTTTAAACTTATTGCCCATGGGAATATACTTTGCAGTGAGGTTCAGGAACATCAGGAAAATAGAAAACTTCATGTTACAAAATACAGGCAGCTGAACATTACTTTTATACCTTACAACTGTAAGCACAAGATACTCTTTGAATCTCAACCCCTCCCAAAACTGTATTGTTTTGGAAAGAGTAATGCACACAACTGTTTTTCAGGGTTCTAAAAAATGAAGGCCCAGATTCAGAGAGAATTAGATTCTCGTGGAGTATCAGAAATACACTACGCCGCCGTTTTTTACCTGGCTCTACGTGGAATCCAGGTAGATTTTGTCCAGTAAACGACGGCGGCGTAGTGTATTTCTCCCGTCGCAATCCATCTGCGCGAGTTGGGGGGGTGAAGCATTTAAAAAAGGCGCGTTCCCGTTCGCAAATTTCCCGCCGTGCATTGCGCGAAATCACGTTGTCATGTCGTAGTAGCGTCGTTTACGTACATTCCTATTCCCGAACGAGTTACGTAAAAAAAAAATATATATTTTCAAATCGACGCGGGAACGACGGCCATACTTTACATGGGTTACGCACTGTTAGACCAGCAAAAAGCTCCTCTAACATAACGTAGCCAAAAAATTACGTAGGCGATTGCGAGGGACACTCGTACCTTCGTGGATCGCCGTAAAAACTAATTTGCATATCCCGACGCATGAAAACGACGCAAACTCCTCCCAGCGGCCGCAAAAATATCGCAGTGTAGATCCGAAGGCTTACGAGGACGTAAGCCTCTCGGATCGAAGCCCGAAGCCGCCGTATCATGGTTTGAGGATTCAAACTAGTGGTACGGCGCGCAAACTTTGAAACTACTCCTGTCTAACACCAGTTAGACAGGCGTAATTGCTCTGTGAATCTGGGCCGAAGTTTTTAAGGGTCTAGAAAAACAACGTTATTTTCAACCCGATCATTAAAACGGCCTTGCCTACACACGATCTTGAAAAAAAAATGTTCTAGCAAAGCGCGGTGATGTACAACATATACGACGGCACTATAAAGGGTAAGTTTCATTCAGCCCTTTGGGCTGCATTAGCTGATTTTGTTTTAGTAAAAGACGATTCACACTTTTCTGTCTGTTACAGCGTGATGAATGTGCTTACTCCATTACGAACGGTAGTTTTACCAGAACGAGCTCTCCCGTCTCATAACTTGCTTCTGAGCATGCACGTTTTTTTCACGTCGTTAAAGCCCACACACGACCATTTTTTACAACCTTAAAAATTACAAAGTTAAAAACGTTGTGAAAAAAGAGATTATGTTCGAAATTTTTAATGGTCATTTTTTATATTGTGTAAAATACTCTGAAGCCCACACACGAACATTTTTAATGACATAAAAAAACATAATTTTTTAGAACCCCAAAAACGGTTGTGTGTACGTGGCATAAGAAAGAAAAAGAACCTCTTTTGTTTGTACCATTGTCATTGTAAATATTGGCCCAGATTCACAGAGAATTAGGTTCTCGTAGAGTATCAGAAATACACTACGCTGCCGTATTTTACCTGGCTCTACGTGAAATCCAGGTAGATTTTGTCCAGTAAACGACGGCGGCGTAGTGTATTTCTCCCGTCGCAATCCATCTACGCGAGTAGGGGGCGTGAATCATTTAAAATAGGCGCGTTCCCGCGGCGATCGAACTGCGCATGCTCCGTTCGCAAATTTCCCGCCGTGCATTGCGCGAAAACACGTCAGCAAAATATTTGCTAGAAAATTATTTAGAACCCCCAAACATTATATATTTTTTTGTAACACCCTAGAGAACAAAATGGCGGTTGTTGCAATACATTATGTCAAACCGTATTACAAGCGTACTTTGTTGGGAAAGTTAGCCCAATTGTTTTCCAATTGTGAAAGATAATGTTACGAAGAGAAAATTGATACTCAACATGCCACACTTCAAAATTGTGCTCGCTCGTGGAATGGCGACAAACTTTTTCTACAGGTTGCATGTTTTGAGTTACAGAGGAGGTCTAGGGCTAGAATTATTCACTCTACTGATCGCGGTGATACCTCACATGTGTGGTTTTGAACACTGATTTCATATGTGGGTGCTGCTCGCTTCTGCACGCAAGCTCAGCGGGCGTGGCGTGTTTAAAAAAATATATTTTTTTTTTCTTATTTATTTTACCTTTTGATTTGATTTTTAGAAAAAAAGCATGACAGGTCCTCTTTAATATGAGATCTGGGGTCAAGAAGTCCTCAGATCTCATATTTACACTAAAATGCAATAAACAAATGCCCCTTTAAGAGCCATGGGCGGACGTGACATTTTGACATAACTTCCGCCCTGGCTATGGTATGGAGATGGATGGGGGCCATCTTCCCCTCACTCGTCTCCATACCCAGCCACGAGAAGGACCCGATCACCTCCGCCGCTGCCTACGGCTCCAGTAAGCGGCGGAGGGCACAGGAGAGTAGTGGGAGGGGGCCCCTCTCCCACCGACGATAATGGTGATCTTGTGGAAAATCCGCCACAGAGACCACCATTATCGGAAACCGGACCACCCGTTGAAGAAGAAGCTAGCTGCTGCCATAACAGAGATATCCCTCTTCAAACAGCCAACGTATATCGTCGTGCGGCGGTCTGTAAGTGGGTAATGATTTATTCAGACATAGGAATCCTCAGCCATTAACACACATGTGTATACATGTGTTTTTTTCCCCATATTAACATTAAGGAAATCCACTGGACTCTCAATGCACTAAAATGGAACAACAATGCCTAGTAGTACTTAATGCATTGTAATGCTTGTGGTTGGCCATAGTGCATTAGGGCAGTGGTCATCAACCCTGTCCTGCAGGACCCACTAACAGGCCAGGTTTGCAAGATAACTGAAATGCTTCACAGGTGATGTCATTTGCTGCTCAGTGATTGCAGTATTCCAATCTGCATCTCCCCAAGGTAATACATAAAACCTGGCCTGTTAGTGGGCCCTGCAGGACAGGGTTGTTGACCACTGCATTAGGGTACCATTTAAAACGAGCGACACCACAACACGCTAATGTACATAATTGGGAGGTTAATTAAAACTGGAGTGTACACAAATTCCAGTGAAGCTGTGCATAGAAGCCAATCTGCTTCCAGAATGTCAAAGCCTTCAGCGGAGCTCCATCCAAAGGGTGATGCTCCGCTTATTCCCCCCTCAATTGCCACATCTGGCACCTTTTGAAGGGGGGGGGGTAAGCGGGTACCTGGTTTTGACAAGTACCTGCTCCCACTTTCGACTAACTTCGCTGTGGCAAACTCATTCGGACGTTCTGCCCACCCTATCTTTAGGTCTGAGCCAATGATCTTGTGTTACAGAAGAGAGACTGTGGTCTGGAATAAAGATTTAAAACCTTGTTCCCGCCTGATCTGAAGTTACTAAAGTGTAGTTTGGGGTATGAAGACATCAGTATGTGAGTTAATACAGTGTGAAGAGTGAATTATTCAGCCCAAGCATGAGTTTGGGCTGAACATTGGCTGTTTCGGCTCATTCGTTCAACACCCAAATTTTCAGGGTGTTTCGTGGGTGTTCGTCCTGCAATGCACTGCATGCTGCACAGTGCATTTTTCAGGGTTTGGTATAAGCTAGTATAAGCTGGTTGTTAGGGGGCGGGACCAGGAAGCTGGCCGTGGCATCCTTAACAACCGATGAGTCATTAGCTGTTAATGGGTTTACCCGCTGACAGCTAAATAAAAAAAAAAAAAAATTGTCAGTTAAAAAAAAACGGCTTGGGGGTCCCTTCCCAATCCATACCAGACCCTTATCTGGACATGCAGCCTGGCAGGTCAGGAGAGGGCGGGAAAGGTGAGTCCCCCCTCCTGAACCATACCAGGCCACATGCCCTCATCATTGGTGGGTGGGTTCCCATATTGATGGGGCCAAGGGCCTCATCCCCACAACCGTGGCCAGTGGTTGTGGGGGTCTGCGGGTTAGAGGCTTATCAGAATCTGAAAGCCTCTTTTAACAATGGCACCCCCAGATCCTGCCCCCCTTATGTGAATGTTTATAGGGTACATAGTACCCCTACTCTTTCACCAGTAAAAGTATAAAATAGTTATAAAAACAGACAGTTTTTGACAATTCCTTTATAAAAAAAAAATATATAGATATCTCCCGATGTAAATCCATTGCACCCAACAAAAATAAATATTCCCTATGGAGGCTTGCCGCATACTGCAGTTCCACCAGATGAACTGAGCTCCTGTAGTAATCGGCGTGCGCTCCTAGCAGTAGGACGTACGGGTCCAGGAGCCAGACAGGCAGGGTTTTCCTCCCCTCACCTCTGCTGTCAGACCCCTGCTCTGGCTCACACTCCTCCTCCCCTGGCTTTCCCCTCCATCCAGGAATCACCGGAGCCCCAAGGTAAGCCCCTGACACAGGGCACTGGGCATTTTCTTCCACCCCCTTTGTCCTTTTCAGGACAAGACGCAGCAGCGGCCCCCGTGCTCCGTACCCCCTATTCCACACCATCATTCCCCACATCATCCCTCTCATAAGGAATCCTTCCACCACCTCTCCCCTCAATTTCCGTCGCCTCTGGGCGATTTTTTTTCTCTACCGCGCCAGCGTGGTCACAATCGCGGCAGCCGCGAACTAGGAAAGGCCGTGGCTTCACCCGCGGCCTACCGGCGCACCGCTCCACACCCCTTGTAAACACTGTTAATCACCCTAAGTTGCCCAGCAAACCCCCACTACCCCATAAGAGTACCCGCTCTCCCCGATTATAGTCCCAGTCTTTCCCCAGCAGCACTGACCCATTTAGGATCCCAGCCCCCTTCCTGGACCTTGCTGCAGCATAGGCAGCCATCTTGCTACACCCATAAGAGTACCCGCTATCCCCGATTATAGTCCCAGTCTTTCCCCAGCAGCACTGACCCATTTAGGATCCCAGCCCCCTTCCTGGACCTTGCTGCAGCATAGGCAGCCATCTTGCTACACCCAGCCCCATTCTCCCCCGTCCCAAAACCATTAGTACTTGATCCAGGGTTTGTCCGATCGCCTCTCAAGGGGTCAGGAAGGAATTTTTTGGCCCTACTGCAGTATATTGGCGTAGCACTGCCAGGGTTTTTTTTTGCCTTCCTCTGGACCAAGGCAATGAGAGAGGGTTCACCGAATCCTCGAATCACCACCCCCCCCCACCTCCCTGGTGTTTGGCGACCATGGTTAATCGGCAATATTCCGCAGAAACCATTTGGGATCTGAGGCGATTTGTCGCAACGTTACCTGCCGTCACCAAAAAAGCCCTAATAAGTCTGCGACTTTGGAGAAACGATTGAAGATCGACTATCAAAAATCACAGCCATTTATCCCAGCCTAAGCACATATCATGTGCTTTGATTAACACAAGATCGGCAGTAAAACACTGATTAGAAATCCATGATTTCATACTACAACATGATTTAGACTGCCTCTTTATTACAGAAAGCTGGCTTACAGCCGACTGTAACACCAGTCTAGGAGAACTGGTGCCAGAAAACTATCGTATTATAACGGAAAACAGAATAGGGCAAAGAGGAGGAGGCTTGGCGGTGATCCACAAGACTCATCTTGCGATCAGTAAACCAGTCCTTCAAAATTCTCTTCCATTCATGGAAACCCTTACTCTACAACTGCAAACAAATCCCCAGGAGACCGTCCGTATTCTACTCTGCTATAGGCCACCCGGACCAAAATCGCTGCTTTTACCTTCACTGACGGAGTTTATCTCCACTTATACCCTGAACAGCAAACATCTTTTGCTACTCGGGGACTTCAATCTCTGGGCCAACTCCTCACAGGATCCGATCGCGGACGCCTGTATTGACCAACTGGAAGGATTAGGGCTACAGCAGCTAGTATGTGGGCCCACACATGCTTCAGGTCACACGCTTGACCTAATTTTCAGACAAAATCTGGAAATAAGTATTTTGGAAAATGAACCGTTGCCATGGACAGATCACCATGCAATCAAATTCATAATTTCCAAAATTCCCCCATTGATAAAAACACCTAAGCCGGTGACAACACACTGGACTAGATCTCAGAAGAAGCTCCATTCGGAACTCTTCAAATCTACCTTAGGAATTAAAATAAAAGCACTCCGACCACTCCGAACAGTTTCAGATACACTGGATGCCATAAATGCAGCCCTACTACAGTCAGCCGACTTAGTAGCACCGAAACGCCAAGCCCGCATCCGGAAAAACAAGTGCGGCTGGTTCAATAACCAGCTGTCACTACTGAAGCAAGAGCGCAGAAGGGCGGAAGCCGCCTGGAAACGCAGCGCCTCAGAAGAGAACCTCATCTGCTACAAGGCAATAACAAGAAAATATCAAAGAAATTTTCCAAGCCAAGAAACATCATTTTTCTAAGGCCATCAATAGCGCCTTAAATCGCCCCCGCAAACTCTTCAAGTTGGTCACTCAGACCATGAATCCAGGCTGTCTTGAGGCCCCCAATTCAGATACCCAAGAATTTTGCGATGAATTATCGGATTTCTTCATCAATAAAATTGAGGGAATCCGGGAAAGCATTCGTCAAAACAATACCCCCTGCAACACCCCCCTTGATCAACGTCGCAACATCGATAGAAACCATCTACAATCAACCAAGTTCATTCTGGAACCCATCTCCGTGGATGCCACAAAAAATATCATCGACACTTTGCGAAACAACACAGCGCCTAATGATATTATCCCCACTAAACTGCTGAAGGAATGCGCCGACATCCTGGCACCACCTATCATGCAGCTTATAAACCAGTCATTCAGGGAAGGCATAGTGCCCTCCCTGCTGAAAGAGGGCACTATCCAGCCCATCTTGAAGAAACCCACCCTAGACCCCAAAGACCCTACTCACCGCCATCCCATAACAGGCCTAAACGTCCTCTCAAAGATAATGGAGAAAGCAGTGGTACAACAGCTGCAACAGCATCTAGATACCCATAATCTACTTGATCCATTTCAATCCGGTTTCCGTCCCGGTCACGGGACGGAAACAGCATTGCTGAAAATATGGGACGACACACTTGAGGCCGCAGACGAAGGAGAATCTTGTCTCCTGGTTCTGTTGGACCTAAGTGCAGCCTTCGATACAGTAGACCACAAACTACTACTTACTCGATTGGCTAAAGTAGCCAAAGTCGCAGAAAGTGATCTATCATGGTTCTCCTCCTTTTTGGAAAACCGATCACAAACAGTAAAATTAGGATCTTTTACTTCAGAAAAACGCACGGTGTCATGTGGAGTCCCTCAAGGATCACCCCTGTCACCGGTGCTCTTCAACATCTATCTTCGCCCTCTCTTCGAAATCATCAGTAGCCAACAGCTGCTTTACCACTCCTATGCAGACGACACGCAACTGTACTTTCGCATCTGCAACAAAAAGGATCATCATCTCAGTTTAGAGAATTGTCTCTCTTTGATAGAAAACTGGATGACAAAGAGTTATCTTAAACTCAACAGCTCCAAAACAGAACTTCTACTGTTTCATGCAAGTCGCAAGAGTCAACTTGCAACAACCTGGACACCCCCCCCCATTCTGGGCCAGATCATCACCCCTAGCTCCAAAGTCAAAAGTCTCGGAGTCATCTTTGACACCAACATGACAATGGACGCACAAATAGGGTCAATAGTCAGCGTATCTCACCATCTGCTGCGCCTACTACGTAGACTCATTCCCTTTATCCCCAAAGAAGACGTAGCAGTCGTGGTAGGAACAATTGTGAACTCCAGACTGGACTATGCAAATGCCCTTTACCTCGGACTCCCCAAGTACCAAACCACTCGTCTGCAAGTCGTTCAAAATACGGCCGCCAGACTGGTGACTGGGAAAAAACCATGGGAATCAATCTCAGCTTCACTGAGAACCCTTCACTGGCTGCCAGTAAAAGACAGAATTGCTTTCAAAGCACTCTGTCTGACACATAAGTGCATCCATGGGAAGGCTCCGCAATATCTATGCGAAAAGATAGAAGTCCACAATCCCAATCGCATTCTGCGATCCACCGACCAAAATCTGGTCAAGATACCCAAAGCCAGATACAAGTCCAAAGGAGAAAGAAGGTTTGCTTTCCAAGGTCCCAGACTATGGAACGCTTTACCAACCAGCATTCGGTTGGAGGAAAACCACCTGACCTTCAGAAGACAGATAAAAACTCTGATCTTTTGATGACCAGAGAGACAGAAACAACAAGCGCCCAGAGGCGATTCAGTTCGCATGTGCCGCGCTATATACGTTTTTCATTCATTCATTCATGATTTTGCCAGGTGGCCCCGCTCTTATCTATATACAGTGCCTTGCGAAAGTATTCGGCCCCCTTGAACTTTGCGACCTTTTGCCACATTTCAGGCTTCAAACATAAAGATATAAAACTGTAATTTTTGTGAAGAATCAACAAGTGGGACACAATCATGAAGTGGAACAAAATTTATTGGATACTTCAAACTTTTTTAACAAATAAAAAACTGAAAAATTGGGCGTGCAAAATTATTCAGCCCCCTTTAGTTAATACTTTGTAGCGCCACCTTATGCTGCGATTACAGCTGTAAGTCGCTTGGGGTGTCTCTATCAGTTTTGCACATCGTGAGACTGAAATTTTTGCACATTACTCCTTGCAAAACAGCTCGAGTTCAGTGAGGTTGGATGGAGAGCATTTGTGAACAGCAGTTTTCAGTTCTTTCCACAGATTCTCGATTAAGTTCAGGTCTGGACTTTGACTTGGCCATTCTAACACCTGGATATGTTTATTTATGAACCATTCCATTGTAGATTTTGCTTTATGTTTTGGATCATTGTCTTGTTGGAAGACAAATCTCCGTCCCAGTCTCAGGTCTTTTGCAGACTCCATCAGGTTTTCTTCCTGAATGGTCCTGTATATGGCTCCATCCATCTTCCCATTAATTTTAACCATCTTCCCTGTCCCTTCTGAAGAAAATCAGGCCCAAACCATGATGCTGCCACCACCATGTTTTACAGTGGGGATGGTGTGTTCAGGGTGATGAGTTGTGTTGCTTTTACGCCAAACATAACGTTTTGCATTGTTGCCAAAAAGTTCGATTTTGGTTTCATCTGACCAGAGCACCTTCTTCCACATGTTTGTTGTGTCTCCCAGGTGGCTTGTGGCAAACTTTAAACTACACTTTTTATGGATATCTTTAAGAAATGGCTTTCTTCTTGCCACTCTTCCATGAAGGCCAGATTTGTGCAGTATACAGGGACTGATTGTTGTCCTATGGACAGAATCTCCCACCTCAGCTGTAGATCTCTGCAGTTCATCCAGAGTGATCATGGGCCTCTTGGCTGCATCTCTGATCAGTCTTCTCCTTGTATGAGCTGAAAGTTTAGAGGGACGGCCAGGTCTTCGTAGATTTGCAGTGGTCTGATACTCCTTCCATTTCAATATTATCGCTTGCACAGTGCTCCTTGAAATGTTTAAAGCTTGGGAAATCTTTTTGTATCCAAATCCGGCTTTAAACTTCTCCACAACAGTATCTCGGACCTGCCTGGTGTGTTCCTTGTTCTTCATGATGCTCTCTGCGCTTTAAACGGACTTCTAAGACTATCACAGTGCAGGTGCATTTATACAGAGACTTGATTACACACAGGTGGATTCTATTTATCATCATTAGTCATTTGGGTCAACATTTGATCATTCAAAGATCCTCACTGAACTTCTGGAGAGAGTTTGCTGCACTGAAAGTAAAGGGGCTGAATAATTTTGCACGCCCAATTTTTCAGTTTTTTGTTTGTTAAGAAAGTTTGAAATATCCAATAAATTTCTTTCCACTTCATGATTTTGTCCCACTTGTTGTTGATTCTTCACAAAAATTTACAGTTTTACTTTCAAAGAGTTTTATTTTCAAGAAAAAAAATAACAATACATAAAGCAATCATTCATACAATCATCGATAACAGAGTCAAAACAGGAGAAACACAGACTCACGGATGACCATAAGGTCGGCCTTGAATTACAAACAAAGGCAAACTGATGGCAAGAATGACAGGGTTGCTTAGACAATAAGAACAGTAAAATTATGAAAAACCCAAAATCAACCCTTACGATTCAAAAAGGAGGAGGACAACCGGCCACCCCCAAGACCAAGATAGCTTCATAAGAGGCCCCAACCCGGTCGCAAAAGGCCCGGGATAGCAGGAGGACCGAAGGACCCCCAACCATCAGCACCCCAAAAGGGAACTCACTGTGCCAATGGGTGGGGATACCCCAGACCACCCCCAACCGGGCAGGATCCTCATATAAACAGTCCATCCCCTAAATTAACGATACAGGAAATGAAGATGACATAATACATCAGTACAATAAAATAAAAAAAAGGGAAGGAAAAAAGGGGGAAAGCGCACAAAAAGGAATAAAGGGAGAAAGAGAAAGAAGATAAGAAAAGAAAAGGGGACTAGGAGGGGAGGAGAGGGAGGAATGCACGACAGGAAAATACCATCACAACATGCTGAGGATAACCTAACAAAAAGGCCTAGGTTCCCGGGATGAGAGAGATACCCATGAACTGAGCCCAGGGACTCCATACCAATTCAAAACTAGGCATTGTATCATTCAGCATGGAAGTCACCTTTTCCTGGGACATGATCCAGGAGATCTTCCTGAACGCCGCCTTACTAGAGACGCTCGAAAGTTTCCATGCTTTGGCCAAAGTGATTTTCGCACCGAGCAAAATAAAGTGGATCAATCTACGCGACAGCTTAGAAATTCCAGGAAGGTGAGCGTTCAGCAGGAAGGATTCTGGGTGCCCTGCAATCTCGTGGCCTCCTCTCCCCTCAATGGACTGACTACATAATAATTCAAAATCTGTGAATTTAGGAGGGGACCGTTTTGAGGACCAAATGCTATGTAAAAAATGACTAATTTGAAAAAAGCGAAACCTCTCTGAGTGTGGGAGTTCCAAAGTACTTACACAATAGGCAAGGGAAACAGGACCATTAGGTGTGAAAAACTGACCCAGGCGATACAATCCCTTGTCAAGCCACCAACTGAAAGCTTTTATATCTAAACCGGGGGGGAAGTTTGGATTACGAAAGAGGTGAGACAGTGTTTAACTTCAGATGTGATGTTGGGATTCAATTTCAATGTATCCCATAACGCAAACGAGTAGGAAAGAGTAGGGGCAAGGATAGGGGGTCTCGACTTGGGGGCCATCCAGGAGAGGAAGTCCAGGGTGTGAAGAGGGACTGCCTGCCGTTCAATCTGTACCCAATCCGGTGTATCCCATTTTGTAAAAATTATGGAAAATTGAGCCAATCTTGATGCCAAGTAATATTTATATAAGTGAGGCAAACCTAAGCCACCTCGTTTCCTCGAAAGGAAAAGAGTTTGTTGTTTAATCCTATAACCCAAGCCTCCCCAAACCAATTTCAAAATTTTGCTCTGGAAGGATTTCAAGAATCCTTCCTCAAAGGGAACGGGAGGGCTCGAAAAAGATAGAGAAGCCTAGGAAGCAGGGTCATCTTTACGGTGTTTATTCTACCTAGCCACGATAAGTTGAGTTTAGACCAAGACTTCAAGTCCTGTTCCAATTTACGATACATGGGGGGATAATTCCGGGCATAAAGAGTTTAAAATTTAGAGGTAAGGAAAATACCCAAATATTTGATGGCAGAGTCACTCCACTCAAACCGGAAATCCCCTTTCAATAGGGTCACCGTCTCGAGATCAAGAGAGACATTAAGAGCTAGGGATTTCCAAAAGCATCTAGGATCTTATTTAAATTGGGAATAGAGATCAGGGGGGACGTGAGAAAGAGAATTAAGTAGTCGGCAAATAAGCCACATTAATCATCTTGGGACCACAAGAGACACCCAACACGTTAGAATTCTCTCGAACCGCAATCGCAAGCATTTCTATGGCCATAGCAAAAATTATAGGGGATAGAGGGCACCCCTGCCTCGTGCCTCTAGCTATTTGAACCGGAGAGGAGTAGTACCCCTGTAGACGGATACGCGCTGTGGGAGAGGAATATAGGGCCTTCAAAATACCAATAAAGTGACAACCAAAACCCCATCTATCTAGAAGTGTTAAAATATAAGGCCAGGAAACAGTATCGAAAGCTTTTTAAATATCCAGGGATAACAGCATACCCCGTTGTTTTGGTCCTCCCGGCCAATTAGATTGAAGAATTGACATAATATCAATGACTCTTCTAGTCTGGTTGGGCCCCTGCCTCCCCGGGATGAAGCCCACCTGGTCCTTATGAACATATAAGCTGATGAAGGAGTTCAATCTATTAGCAAAAATTTTGGTGAGGATTTTAACATCGTTATTTATCAGCGAGATCGGCCTATATTTACCAACCTCTTCCGGATTCTTATCGGGTTTGGGTATGACGGTTATAAAGGCAGCGTTTAGCTCTGAAACAAGGGGCTTACCTGATACTTTTTCATTAAAAAACGTTGTCATAAAAGGGGCTAATAACTCTGAAAATGATTTATAATATGGAACTGAGAAGCTGTCCGGGCCAGGCGCCGAACCCCTTTTCAGACTTTTAATAACCTCCAAAGTTTCAGCTACAGAAATCGGGTCCTCCATAACAGCCGTATGCTCTGCCGAAAGTTTAGGGATAGGGAGGGTGTCAAGAAATTGTGAGATGCAACTCACAGAAGCCTGTCGACCAGCATCATATAGTTTACCATAGAAGTCCCTGAACACTGAGAGAATTTTAGAAGGGTCAGAGGTCATGAACTGTTGATGAGTCCTAATCCTGGGAAAAGTAATACATTTCGATCCACGGGACAGCTTGGTGGCAAGCATTCCACCCAACTTGTCCCTTTGAGAATAAAATTTAGCCCCACTCCATCTAAGCGATTTCTCAGCTCGAGTGGTAAGGGCGAGATTGAGTTCCAACCTAGCGGCCTCTATTTGGGATAAAAGGATGCTGGAGGGATCAGCCTTATGTTGGGTTCTAAGGGAAGTATACAACTTTTCAAGTCTATCAATGTCCACTTTCCGTTCTCTTTTCATTTTAGAGGCTAATTGGATACATTTTCCTCTGATGGTAGCTTTATGGGCTGCCCAAAGAACCTCAGCCGAAACATCCCCAGTATTGTTTAAGGTGAAGTATTCAGAGAGAGCTTTATTAATTTCAGCCACAACTACAGGGTCAGATAAGAGAGATTCATTGAGTCTCCACTGAAAGGGTTTAGGATTGTGTGAGGGATTATAAATAACAGCTACGACTATGGAGTGATCAGAGAGAGAAGAATCTAAAATCTTGGATCCAGATACAGTAGGTAAATGGGACGTGGACATCAGGATATGATCAATCCTGGCGTAAGATTGATGCGGGCAGGAAAAATGAGTAAAGTCCCTAGTTGTCGGGTTTTGCTTCCACCAGACATCCGCTAAACCTTGCGTATGAAGAAGTCGGGCGAATTTCAAGCTAGCTCTAGTGGGGCGGGTCAAGGTGATTTTAGACTTATTTGATTTATCCAGCCCCTGATCTAGCGCCAGATTGGAGTCACCCCCAAAGATGGGAGTCCCTTCAATCAAGGGGACCAAAGTAGAAAACATAGAACGAAAGAACGGCAGTTAGCCTTTATTTGGAACATAGTAAGAAATAAATGAGAACATATGGCCATCAATCAGACCTTTAACTAATAGGAACCTACCATCCGGATCTCTATATTCAGCACGCCAGGAAAAATTAGAAGCTTTGGAAAACACTATCGCCACCCCTCTAGTCTTTTCCTCAGCATTTGCTAAGTAAAACGTAGGGTAATTATGGTGAAGAAAGGTGGGACTGTATCGCCTGGGAAAGTGGGTCTCCTGTAGTAAAATTACATCGCATTTAAGCGATTTATAGCTGTCAAACAGCTTTCTCCGTTTGATGGGAGAATTAATGCCCTGAGTGTTGTGGGAAGCTTATTTAAGGACAGGTAAAAAATAAAAACCGCAGAGGTGATCAAATACCAGCAAAAGAAAGCTCTATTTCTAAAGGATGCCAATTTTGTTTGGGAGCCACATAGCACGACCGCGCAATTGTCCGTTAAAGCGACGCAGTGCCGAATCTGGCCAGGTCCTTTACCTGCGTAATGGTCTAGGTCTTAAGTGGTTAATAAAGGAATTGTCAAAACTGTCTCAGTGTTTTTATTACTTTTACCCTTTTTTGGTAATTAGGTAGGGGTACTGTGTAATCCATACTTATTTACATAGGGGGGTCTGGGGGACCCCTTTATAAAGGGGGGCTTCCAGATTCCAATAAGCCCCCTGTCCACAGGCTCTTGTCCCCATCAACATGGAGGCAAGGTGCTTTGGGGGTGGGTGCCTAAAGAGACTCCACACCATTTCTTCTTTTTTTTCTGAATAGCCGGGTGTTGGTAATTGCTACCGCAAGTCATTTTAAATGTGATTTGATTTGTTTTTTTTTCTTTAGAAATAAATTTTTTTCCTACAGAATGTTTTATGCATGCTACAGATGCGCCACTTTACAGGCAGTCTAAGGCATCCCCAGGCACTATATTCAAAGGATTTTTTTTTGTTGCCCTTTAAACATAATTGAAATCACTGCTCCTGAAAAAATGATTGTTTTAAAAAATAAATTGCATTTATACATGTTGCCCGGGGTAGTACCCGGACCCCTATGTCCCTTATGACCAATTACTTGCATATACGCCTTCAAAATACTTTGATTTTTCCTGCTTATTGCAATTATTTTTACCAAAAATATGTAGAGGAATACGTATCGGCCTAAACTGAGGAAAAAAAAAAGTTTTTTTATTCTTATTTTTAACCAGTTAAGACCCGGATCAATGTGCAGGTTAAGGACCTTGCCCCTTTTTGCGATTCGGCACTGCATCGCTTTAATTGCGCGGTCGTGCGATGTGGCTCCCAAACAAAATCGGCGTTCTTTTTTTCCCACAAATATAGCTTTATTTTGGTGGTATTTGATCAAATCTGCGTTTTTTATTTTTTGCGCTATAATTACAAATAGAGCGACTATTTTGAAAAAAAAACAATATTATTTTTTACTTAGCATTACAGCGGGAGAGAGTGTTGTGTCAACATCGGGACTACCAGATTCCAGATTCCTTTGGGGCGCCCCCTGCCCCAAAGCACCCACCCCCATGTTGAGGGCATGCGGCCTGGTACGGTTCAGGAGGGGGATCGATCGCTCGTCCCCACCCCCTTTCCTGACCGGCCGGGCTGCATGCTCGGATAGGGGTCTGGTATGGATTCTGGGGGACCCCACATGCTGTTTTTTCAGTGTAGGGGTTCCCCTTTAAATCCATACCAGACCCAAGGGCCTGGTATGCTCCTGGAGGGAGAACCCGTGCTGTTTTTTCATTTAAAATTTGGCGCAGAGTTCCCCCTCAGGATTCATACACAGTGCCTGGTATTGGCAGGGATCCCTGTTCATTGAGAGTCAGACATATGTCGGCTTCAAGCCGCAGGGCAAAGTCGGATCGAAAGTAGGAAGAGTGTCGTGTCGCACTAGTGTGAACCTGGCCTAAGAGTAGCTTTTTCTTTACAAACATCAGCTGGGACCTCTCATTTAACTGCAGCAGCAGCACTACCTTTATTAGGAAAAACATAACAAAAAACAATCCACTCTGGTATAAATCCAACACCTATCACAATGTTGATGTAGATCCACATTATGCCATGTATTAGCAATATTGGTATGGCAGCTAAATTACAAACTTTCAGCTGATAGTTGTTTACAAACAGCAGTAGCAGGTTCCAGGTGGATAAGCTGGGCAATTTTAATTTTTTTTTTAAATTACTGTTTATTCAGGAGCAATGATCTTAATAAAAATAAAATATTCCTTTAAGTATTGTGTCTGGGTGTCTGAGTCTGTAAAGTGGAGCATCTGTGAAAAGTGTGGAACATGCCACATCAATAATGGCATTCCTAAAGGAAAAAATGTCATTTAAACTTGCTTATTTCTGTAATGTACTGCTAGTGTTCTATCAAATAGTGCTTGCCGTCGAAAAGTGCATGAGCAAAATTGAAGGGCACTCCTGCTGATTTTCCAATCAGCTGGCATGACGTCACATTAGTGCATGCTCACATTATAGGAGGCTTTTTTTGATGGGATATAACATTTCAAGGGCACAATTGAAATCTATGTAAAGAGCGGAGGGACACTGTAGTTATCAAATTGAGCTTTTCTGTTAAAGGGCGGGTTTTGTTTGTGTTGAAACCCACCCTTAGACACCTGAAAAACCCGTTATTCAACACACCGAACCTGCCCTGCAACACAAACAAAAGCGTACCTTGAGCACACTGTAAACCTGTGCCGCAACAGCGAGGCAAAATATGACAAATACAGTGTCCCTCTGCTGTTTACACAGCATTCGATTGTGCTCATCAAATGGTATCTCCCATCGAAAAAATCCTCCTATGATGTGCGTATAGAAAGAAATAATTCTGCGCCAAAAAAACTTAAATAAGGTGAGCTCCACCTAGGTGGAAATATTTAAATATACTTTAGTGGTGTGCTGCTCCTCGGTTGTATAGTGAGTGACTATAATATGTGAAAATAAAGAACGATAGAGGGCGCCACTGGGACTATATGGGAAACCTCACTCACAATTCATAGTGTGGATAGGCACATATCAACAGTGAATATAAACATCAATAACTGTATTACTGTGATGGATAACAACAAATGCTAATTAGAAAATAATGAACAATACAATAAACCTCAGTGAAGTGATAAAAATTAATTCTGGTGTATTGTTTGTCAAACAAAAATAAGTCCAACTAGTGTCCCAGAAAAAAAAAAAAAAAAGATGGTCTTCTTTGTGCAGAGTGCAATCTTGATTGGGCAAGGTCTGTGAACAGATCTGTGACAAGATTGTAGTGTGCTGGTTCTGGGGTGTGAGGGAAACCTTCACCAAAAGGATTGTTCGTGTTCCACCAAAAGTGCTAGGGAAATACTATATTCTTACCAGATGATATGACCTCTCTGTTACAAGTAGGTCAGATGAGCGGGACAGGATAAGTGCCTGTTACACTTGAGGCATGCTGGATCACGCTAGAACCCCAGTAGTACTGAGTATACTCATGTGTGGATAGAAAAATAAATGGAAAAAATCATGGTGCAATACCGTTTATTAAAAACAATAAAATTTGCACATAAACAGCCAAATGGCCTCTTACTCTGGCTGGTGCCTGCCTGGCACTGGGACAAAAGCGTGTCAAAGCTCCTCCACTCAGGTGTCTCACCGATGGTTCGGGATGGCAGATTGGTCAGGGTTTGGTAGGCTAGGTTTGAGGCTTGTTTAGCATGCGGGGAGCCAGATGGAGCCGCCGACATATGTTTCGCACGTGTGCACCAGCCAGAGTAAGAGGCCATTTGGCTGTTTATGTGCAAATTTTATTGGTTGTAAATGTAAACCCTAATGCCGCGTACACACAATAACTTTTTGTCATTTAAAATCACCGTGTGTGGGCAAAACATTGTTTTATGTCTTCAAAAAAATGACCAAACAAAAATTCGAACATGTTTGAGTTTTTTGTGTCGTTTTTCAAAACGTTGTTTTTTGTGTCATAAAAAGTGATGGTGCGTGGGCAAAACAATGTTGAAAACAATGTTTTTAAACCCGCACATGCTCAGAAGCAAGTTATGAGACGGAGCTTCAATGGAACAGAGTGCCGTCGAACGTGGTGTACGTCACCACGCTTTGCTAGAGCATTTTGGAAAAACGATGATGTGTATGCAACGTTGTTTTGTAAAATGAAGTTTGAAAAACTTTGTTTTGTTTCATCACATAAAACATAGTTTTTTCTCATCACAAAAAGTGACTGTGTGTACGCAGCATAAGGCCTTGTACACACGATCAGTCCAAACCGATGAAAACGGACTGAAGTTCAGTTTCATCGGTCCAAACCAACCGTGTGTACGCCCCATCAGTCTGTTGTCCTTCAGTCCAAAAATGTAGTACTTGCTTTAAAATCGGACTGATGGATGCCTATTAATCGGTCAAAACTGATGGTTAGTACGCAAAAGCATCTGTTCAAAACCCATGCATGCTCAGAATCAAGTCGACGCATGCTTGGAAGCATTGAACTTCATTTTTTTCTGCACGTCGTTGTGTTTTACGTCACCGCGTTCTGACACGATTGTTTTTTCAACTGATGGTGTGTACGCACATCAGACCATCAGTCTGTGAGTGAGTGAGTGAGTGAGTGAGTGAAAAACGTATATAGTGCAACTCTGGGCGCTTAGTATCCATTCCCTGAGTGAAACTTTTTTTGATCCCAGAAGAGATAGGTTTTGATCTTTCTTCTGAAGGCCAAGTGGTTCACCTCCAATCGGATGGTGGTTGGTAGAGTGTTCCACAGTCTAGGTCCTTGGACTGCAAATCTACGTTCTCCTTTGGATTTGTATATGGCTTTGGGTATCTGGAGTAGATTCTGGTTGATGGATTACAGAACCCGATTGGGGTTGTGAGCTTTTAGTTTTTCACATAGATATTGGGGGACATTTCCTTGAATACACTTATGCGTTAGGCAGAGAGTCTTGAAAGTGATTCTGTCTTTTACTGGAAATCAATGAAGGGATCACAGTCACAAGTCTAGCGGCCGTATTTTGAACAACTTACAGACGAGTGATTTGGTATTTGGGGAGTCCGAGATAAAGGGCATTTGCATAGTCTGTAAACCGAAACTGAACTTCAGTCCGTTTTCATCAGTTTGGACTGATCGTGGGTACAGGGCCTTACAGACCACTTTTCACTACAGGTAAGCCTATAATAAGGCTTACCTGTAGCTACCATGGATATCAACTAAACCTGCACAGTTTAGGAGATATCCACTGTTTGAGCATGTGCCAATGTCATCGGAATGTGCACACTGAAGCAACGGCACTTGCTCGTGGCTGTAATGTATTGCCCGCTCCCATCAATATAGATGAAAAATCAAGAAAAAAAAACTGTGTAGGGTCCCCCCAAATCCATACCCTTGCATAGATTTTAAGGATACGCAACTCCAAAATGTGAAAAAAAATGGTGTGGTGGTCCCCTCCAAAAATCTATATCAGACACTTATCTGAGCATGTAGCTTGGAGGGCCTACCATGCCACATGCACTCAAAATGGGGAGGGTGCCAAAGCATCTTGTCCCCATGTTTATGGGTACAAGAGCCTCTTCCCAACAACCCTGGACATTGGTTGTCAGGGTCTGTGGGTAGGGGGCTTATCAGAATCTGGAAGCCCCCTTTAATGCTCCCCCTATGTGAATGGGTAATGTAAAAACCAACAGACAGTTTTTGACAATACCTTTATTTTTATTTTTTTAATTGCCATGCAATGTCCATCCATCCTCAATCACGCTACCCGACAGACCTAATAAAGGAATTGTCAAAAACTGTCTGTTGTGGTTTTCACTTTTTGTTTACACTTTTTTTGGTGAATGGTTAGGGGGGGTAGGATCTTGGGTCCCCTTGTTAACCCTCCCCATGTTGAGGGCAAGTGGCCTGGTATGGTTCTGGAGGGGGCCACTCACCCGCCCCCCCTTTTCCTGGTCTGCCAGATTGCTTGCCAAGATAAAGGGTCTGGTATGGATTCTGGGAAGAACCCATATGCCAATTAAAAATTTTGGCATGGAGTTCCTCTTAAAATCGATGCCAGATGCAAAGGGCCTGTTATGGATTTAGGGGGAGCCAATGCTGTTTTTTATTTTATTTTGGCGTGGAGTTCCCCTTTAAAATCTACACCAGACCAAAAAGGCCTGGTATGGATATTGGAGAGGATCCCGTTTTATTTATTAATTCTGTCATAGGGTTCCCCTTAACCACTTCAATACACTGTATTTTAAACCACTTTCGGACTGCCCGCCATCGTTATACATTGGTACTTTGATATAGAATACCAACGAGACCTGCCATAACCCCAGTATTTTCGGAAACAACAGTTTGCTTTAAGATAAGAGTGGGCTGCTCTCTTAAAGTGACATGTTGGCCAAATAAGCAAACATAAACCAAAAAATATGAATAACAAATGTGAATGAAAAAAAATCTAAGTCCGAAACATTGACATATATAACTTAAATAAAGTCCTCCAATAGACATTGAAAACTTTAAAGATTCCTCCAATGGTGAACGGATCAGACAGCCAAAAGTTCAGTGAAAATCTTGTGACTTTTTCTTAAACAAACACAGTGAATCCACCACCACACAGAGCGCACACTTACCAGCTGCACAAGTTTAGACACTTGTGGCTAATACCCAGCCAGGGCCTTTTCCTCCAAAGACTGCAGATACCCGATCTGGTCACATAACGCAGTAAGCTGTTTTGTCAGGAAGGGAGTTGGAGGTACAGCTTGTGGATCCACACGCGTTACCAGAGGCGATAAGGCAATGTCAACTCAGAAAAAATGCAGGGAAAATTGCCATAGGTAAAACCAGATGGTTATTAATTCAAAATAAAAACAGTATTGCTTACAAAGCATAAATGGAGTTCAGTAAAATATTAAGCCAGCCGGCCGACAACAATACAAACACCGTAAACTGGGCGTTAATAGCGCGGTGATATCAGCACGTCTCACCATCCGGCGCATTACGTCACTAATCTGACGTCATCCTGGGGCACGGGCGGCATACTGACGCACCGCTTTATTTAGTAAACACATACAACAAAACCTAATTCTGAATCTTTGGTGGCTAATGCTGTAAACGCCATTTTGAATATGGGATAATCTAAAACCACACAAGGAGATCCTACAGGCAGTGGAAAACACTCAGGCCTCGTACACACGAGCAGACAGATTTGTTCAAATCTGTCTGTCCGACAGATTTGAACAAATCTGTCTGCTGGGATTTTGGTTTGCTCACGTGTACACACGAGCAAACCAAAATCCCCGCCAGCAGACGGCGCGCTGACGTGTTGGTGACGTGGTGGTGACGTTGACGCCGCCACGTCACCGCACCAGGAAGTAAAACACTTCCGCGCATGCACTGAATCCATTCGGCGGCGGTGCGGGACGACATGTCTGCTGGTAAGTGTACTAACCAGCAGACATGTCGGGCGGACGGATTCCCACCCGATAGATTTCAAAGCATGCTTTGAAATCTGTCGGGTGGCCAAATCCGTCGGCTCGGCCGTACACACGATCGAATCTGTCTGCTGAAACGGTCCAGCAGACCGTTTCCAGCGGACAGATTTGATCGTGTGTACGAGGCCTTAGACAAAGCAGCAGCACTCACCACTAAACCAGCATACTATACCGACTGCACTATATACTCTGAACTGCATTATACATACTATACAGACTTCACTATATACTCTGAACTGTATTATATATACTTTACGGACTGCACTATATACTCTGAACTATATTGTACTCTGAACTGCATTATATATACTATATGGACTGCACTATATACTCTAAACTGTAATATATATACACATACTACACTTACTGCACTATATACTCTGAACTATGTATGTATGTGTATATATATATATATATATATATATATATATACAGTATATATATACAGTATATATATATATATATATATATATATATATATATATATATATATTTACAGTAACTGACTGAACACTACACTACACTACATGCCCAATCTCCATTTATTCACTATATACATCCGCCGTGTAAGCAGCGGCCTTATATAGTGTGGGGCGTGTACTTAGCCCCCGAGCGGTAATTCGCCAAAGGCATGCTTTGGCCAATCAGCAGCCATCAATGCACTGCAATCTTGCAGTACATTATGAGGTGCTCCGCGGTGCTCAAATTTGCCGTGAACACGCAATATGTTTGTTCTGAAAACAAACGAACACCCAATGTTCGAGTCAAAATAAAGTTTGACTCCACCATCAGGACTATCCCAACTCATCACAGCAGCTAACATAGGTGCACAGGAAGCACTAAGATATTGTTGTAAACCTGGCGGTGGGGCTGATTTCATAAAGCACTTGTATACCCAAACCACACCCATACTGCAGATAGAAAAATAACTACTAAACAGAGGCAAAGAAGAGTGATGTCCTTTAGAAATGTGCTTAGTGCTCTGTTGGCTTCTAAGTGCACTGCCCTTCTGAATGAAATAACAATAGAAAATAGCATTATCCTCACTGTTAAAAATCAGTCCTTGATTTTTACATATTTATCATAAAATATTACTTTATTATAAATATAATATATTTAGGCATAAAATTATATTCCTCTGTTATGTTCAATATCTAAAAAAATATATATATATATATATATATAATATTTTATGTTATTGTCTACGGAATGTTTCCTTTATCTTGTGCCATAGTTGCTCTATTGTTTTTTGCAACACATTTATTGCTGAGAATATCTGTCAGCAGCCACAGCTCATTTCACTGTCAATGTCAAAGGACTAAGACAAACACATACAGGTAACTATGCATAGCCCAGTAACAACATATAAACAATACAATAATGGCATATGCCTCATTCTGTGCTAAGTCTCATTTGGTATGCTGGAAACAATAGACACAGAAGAGAAAGGAAATATGGTGATATAAACATGCAAAGTGAGGCAGCTGGTTATTGACTCATTATGATCTATAAATACATTGTCCCATTGTATCTCCACTTGAGTGCATAGATGTCATGTAATGAGATATTCCAATATTCAGACTTGCTTCTCTCTGCCATGGTTCATCTCACACCTCCAATCTAATTCCCGATCCATTTACATTACCTAATTTGCAGGTTACACTAACCTTTTCCATCACTGAATATAGGCTAGTTAATCATATCCTGCAATAATAATATTATTTTTTTTTTACAAGATGCACATTTTTTTTTCTTTTTAGTAGATTGTGAATGGTGTAAGATGTGTGTGATTACTATTTGATTGTTTTAGCTTGTATATAATTGTATTTGTTTGTATTTGTCTATTACAATAAAATGCACTTTACCAGCTTTACACCTAATTTACGGTATATTACAATTAATATCATCATCACCACCATATTCAATTATATTCATTTATATAGAGATTTATGTAATAATTTACCCTTTAAAAAAATAAAAATAAATACATGTCTAAGAATGTGCAACAATAAAAGAGAAATGGTTTCCCTTTTTTTATAGTCTATTGCCAGTTTTCAATCTTATTCATTTTGCTATAGTAATAAATGACACATGATCTATGAAATTCCAGCTAACATTCTTTATCTTGTTGCTTTCTTACTTTGTAATAAGAAACCTAGCAAGAAATGGGTTCATGGACAAAGTTACAGAATTACATAGGCGGGTTGAAAAAAAGACACAAGCCCTTCAAATTCAACCAATAATGCATACATAAATAAATTGAAAACCTCCATATACAAAATTATATACCCAGAGTTGGTCCAGAGAAAGGCAAAAGCACATGGACTGAAAGGTAGGTAGCTAAAGGTAAGATAACAACATTTTGAAATAACTGCTAAGTGGAAAGCAGGACATGCTTTCGGGGGTGTACCCCTTCTTCAAGGTCCAAGCAGTAATCCAATTAATATTAAAGTTCAAACAGTACAAATATCATTGTATACATTTTCATTTTTTTTATTATTATTTAAATTTTTATTTTTTATGGAATATGTTTTGATTGAGTTGAGTAACCGTGTTGCAAAAAGTACAAAAAAAATACGCAAATTAAAGAATACTGACACAAATTACAATCTCTCGGAAATACATAAAAGAATGCAAATACAATGCGTTTCTGCTCTTTTCCAAGGAAGGAAAGGACAATGAGTATTATACCTATAGCACCATGAATATGTTTTTCCGTATTACTCATTATCCAACAGATGTTAGTGCTACTGTATGCC
Organism: Rana kukunoris; assembly: GCA_029574335.1. Taxonomy (NCBI): domain Eukaryota; kingdom Metazoa; phylum Chordata; class Amphibia; order Anura; family Ranidae; genus Rana; species Rana kukunoris. Next base: position 377,147,611 of record CM056050.1, on the reverse strand, counting down.
GGGTGTGGTCTCCCAATTTGTTTATATTTTGGTGATAAAATGGTCTTCCCGTTTGCCAGAATCAATTATTTACAAATATATTTAATGATGAAATGCAAACAAGAACATATGCAGTTAAAGCAAGTGTATCTCTACTTTAACTACTTCCCTACCGCACCATGATAATATGACAGCGGCAGGAAGCCTTTGTCCCTCCGGGCTGCCGCCATATAATGTCTTTTTTTTCTCAAGCTTCTAGGGGGAGCGCACGATTCGCTGGCAAAAATAGTGTGTGTCAATATAAAACTCAACAGTTCTATAACAAAATCGCTGTATTTCCATGAATCAAGGACACGTTCCTTAAGGGACGTCACGTATAACTTTAGCACCCCTCACGTGGGGTATGGAGTTATAAAGAGCCTCGATATCGATGGCAACCAGCCTAGACCCCTGGGGTATCTGCAACCAATCCGTGATCTTCAGTAATTCGATGGTGTCCTTTACATATGAAAACAATCTCTCACATGTGGATATAGATACTCATCGAACAATTGGCTCGCTCTCTTGGTCAAAGATCCACAACCCGAAATTATGGGTTGACCTGGAGGATTCGTGAAACTTTTGTGCACTTAGTGCATAAAGAGTGGTAGTGGTAAAATTGGCCATATCCAAATATTTTAATGTGTTTAAATCAATAATAACTCTATGTTGTGCTTTAACCACTTAGCAACCAGCCGCCGCTGTATAACGGCAGCAAGGTGGTTGCTTAACTCTGGGATCGCATTATATAACGTGATCCCAGAGAATCGTTCCTGCGCGCCCCCTCGGGCGCACACACAGAAACATTCATGCACGCCGGGTCTATGAGACCCAGCGCAACACAAATCACGGTGACTGGCCAATGACAGCGGCTTTTTACCACGTGATCGCGCCGTCCAATGAAGGCGCGATCACAATGTAAACACAGAAGGTCAGGGAAAGTTCATCTCTCTCCTCTCCTCATACAGTATCAGCGTGAGAGGAGAAGAGAGATCTGTGAGTTTACCCTGGCAATTGCCTTGCCCAAAAGTGCTTAATAGTGCCACATTAGTGCCACATCTGTGCCCATAGTGCCACATCTGTGCCCATAGTGCCACATCTGTGCCCAACAGTGCCACATCTGTGCCCAACAGTGCCACCCCAGTGCCACCCCAGTGTCACCAAGAGCCGCACCAGTGTCACCAGAGCCGCACCAGTGCCACAACATTGCCGTACCAGTGCCACAACAGTGCCACCTGTGCCCATCAGTCCTTATCTGCGACACTGCAGTGCCGCCTGTGCCCACCAGTGCCGCCTGTGCCCACCAGTGCCGCTGGTGTCCACCCCAGCCATCTGTGCCCACCAGTGCCATCTGTGCCCACCAGTGCCGCCTGTGACCACCAGTGCCACCTGTGCCCACCAGTGCCGCCTGTGCCCACCAGTACTGCCTGTGCCCACCAGTGCTGCCTGTTCCGCTTGTGTGCTTATCAGTGCACACCAGAGCCACACCAGAGCCACCTGTGCTGACCAGTGCCGCCTGTGCCCACCAGTGCAGCCTGTGCCCACCAGTGCCTCATCCGTGCCACTACAGTGCACATAAGTGCCACCTGTGCCCACCTGTGTCCACCAGTGCCACCACAGTAATCTGCAGTGCAGTGCAGTGCAGTCTCACCAGCCGCCAGTATGGCAAAAAAAAATCTTAACCGGTGAGGAGGTCTACCAGCGTCTAATCATGAGCGATGAGAGCAGCGGGGAGTCTCTGTACGATTCAGATTCGGCCTATGACCCCGTTACAGACAGTGGGTCTGATTCAGAATCTGAAGAGGAACGTGTGCCCGTGAAAAAAGGGGGTGCTGGCGTGGAGAAGCGGCCTACTCCCAGAAGTGCAGGGCCATCCACCTCAAGCGCAGGGCCATCCACCTCAAGCGCAGTGCAGTCCACCTCAAGCGCAGTGCCGTCCACCTCAAGCGCAGTGCCGTCCACCTCAAGCGCAGTGCCACTGCAACAAAGGCCAGGCACCAGTAGGGTGTCATCTCAGCCCCAAAGGGATAGGGGCCATGCCAGCCTTCCCTATGGCCTTCATAACCCCCTGTGGCTTCCCCCTAATTCCGGAGCAGCAAATATCCCCCCTTTCACTGCCCAGCCAGGTGTCTAGGTGAACACCGACAATTTTTCCATGCTCAATTTTTTTAATTTACTTTTCACCGAAGACTTTCTATCCTTTATTGTGGCCTAATCTCTACGCACAGCAGTACATAGAAAGCAACCCTGGTTGCAGTTATGCCCGTCCCTTTGAGTGGAGAGAACTAACCATGGAGGAATTCAAAATTTTCTTAGGCCTAACTTTTACTATGGGACTTTAAAAAAAAAAAAAAAAAATTGTACTCCTACTGGTCTACCAAACCCATCCACCACATGCCACTCTTCTCCTCCCTTATGACAAGATCCCGATACCTAATAATTATGCGGTTCCTCCACTTTAACGACAACGCCCAGTGCCCTCCCCGAAATGACCCTGCTTTTGACAAACTATATAAAATTTGGCCCAGTTATATACCCCTGAACAGAACATATCCGTGGATGAGTCCCTTGTCAAATTCTCAGGCAGGCTGGGCATCAAACAGTTCATCCCCAGCAAAAGGGCCTGATATGGGGTCAAAATGTACAAACTATGCGACAGAGCCACAGGGTACATTTACTCCTTCATGGTGTACGAAGGGAAGGACTCCCAACTGCATCCCCCTGAATGCCCAGAGTATATCGGAGTCAGCGGAAAAGTGGTCTGGGATCTGATCTATCCTCTCTTTGGAAAGGGATACCACCTTTATGTGGATAATTTTTACACCAGCTTGCCCCTGTTTAGAAATCTGTACCTTAGGAATACCCCAGCATGTGGCACAATAAGGGCCGATAGAAAAGGCTTCACACAAAAATTGGTGAATGAAAATCTCAGACGAGGGGAGTCGGCATCATTGAGGAACCAGGAGATATTGGCTGTCAGGTGGAGGGACAAACGGAACGTCCACATGCTTACATCAATCCACAACGACACCTACGTGGAAGTCCCCAAAAGAAATGGCTCAATCCAAAAACCAGCATGCATCTATGACTATAACTTGTTTATGAGGGGAGTGGACTTCAACGACCAGATAATCAAACCCTACCTTCCCACAAGAAAATCCCGTCACTGGTATAAAAAAGTGTCCATTTATTTTTTTAGTTTGGCCTTCTATAACTCTTATGTTATATACAAAAAATCATCAGAGAACCCCGTATCCTATCTGTCCTATCAAGAAGAAGTCATCACCGCCCTTTTGTACCCTGAAAACCCACCAGAGAAAATTCGCTCTGATTCTGTGAGCAGACTCCACATGCGTCACATTCCTGAGAAAGCTGTCGCCCGTGAAACAGGCTAAAGACGCCAGAAAAGATGCCGAGTGTGCTCCAGAGAAGGAATTCGAAGAGACACCGTTTATTATTGTCTTGATTGCCCTTCCCAACCAGGTCTCTGTATAGGTGCATGTTTCCGCCGTTACCATACATTTCTACAGTATTAGGGAAGTATGGTAAACGCAATTCTCATTTCCTGTAATTTCCCTCCACACCCCTTATGCCACTGCACTGAACTGTTCATACCTCTGCCTTCTCCGGAACCGACCATGGCCTGTTATACGACCACTCTTTTGCCTAACCCTAAACATACCTCTGCCTTCTCCGGAACCGACCATGGCCTGTTATACGACCACTCTTTTGCCTAACCCTAAACATACCTCTGCCTTCTCTGGAACTGACCCTGGCTTGTTATACGACTACGCTTCTGCCCAACGCTAAACTGTACCTACCTCTGCCTGCTCTGGAACTGACCCTGGACTGTTTGACCCTTGGATTGATCTTTTACCCTGCTATACTAGTGGGAAAACAGGGGTCTCACATATGTGAGGGGCTCCAGAATTGTTTTTCTGGATGAAAAAAAGTATTTTTTAGTTTTCTCATTCCCGGATTAGGGACTGGTTGCCCGGAGGCTTCAAAGAGATTTGGGTGGGAGAAGCCTCTACCCCTGTCCCCATTCTTTGCTGGCCCGCTACATGGACCATGTTCCTGCTTATTACTACCAGGACGATTATTTTGGCACTGCTGGCAATGTCTCTACTTGCACTGGCCCTGGACTGTATATGGACAGTATCCCTGTACTGACTATGGACAATATTCTTGCCTGCTGCCTGGACAATTCCATTCACTGTCGCTGACCAGTGATCACGTCTCTGCCTGCTGCCTGGATCAGGGCTCTCCTCCTGTGAACAATTGCACTACTAAAACCACAGGTAATCTTTTTTTTTTTTTACCCATTACTCAGCAGAATGTATTTTGCAAAGAATTGTGGGAAAAAATGACAACTTCAAAAAACTAACTATGCCTCTTACTAAGTACCTTGTAATGTCTACTTTCCAAAAATGGGTCATTTGGGGGGTATTTGTACTTTACTGGCTTTTTAGGGTCTCAAGAAATGAGAGAGGCTGTCAGTACATCAGGTATGATCAAATTGATCAATTTTCAGTAATTGGTACCATAGATTGTAGACCCTATAACTTCCACCCAGACTAAATAATATACCATTTTTTTTTTTTTATTATTACCAAAGACATGTAACAGTATACATTTTAGGCCAAATTTATGAAGAAAATTTACTTTTTTGCTAAATTTTATAATAGAAATGAAGAAAAATTAATTTTTTTACAAAATTTTCATTCTTTTTTCATTTATAGCGAAAAAAATTAAAATCGCAGAGGTGATCAAATACCACCAAAAGAAAGTTCTATTTGTGGGAAAAAAAGGACAAAAATTCCATTTGGTTATAGTGTTGTATGACTGAGTTATTGTCATTCAAGATGTGAGAGCACCGAAAGCTGAAAATTGGTCTGGTTATTAAAGGTGTTTAAGTGCCCAGTAGTCAAGTGGTTAATGACAATCTCCCTATATTTCCTCATGTAGTACTGGATGTGTGACATCGGAACAGGACGACACCACTCGGAGTTCCGAATGATATCGTAACACATGCTCTCATACTGCCCCACATCCATTACTACCGGATTACCACCCTTATGGTTTAATTACTATACTTTTATTAGAAGTAAGGGTTTTTAACACTTGTTTTAAATATTTAGGCAAATTGGATTGTGGTCCAGTTCGCCAGTTGTCCGATTCTTTTTCCTTGGTAACCTGAATAACACATGCCCAGATATTAGAATTGACGTCTGGCAAAAAGATGCAAATGTTTAACCGTATACTCATCTGGATAGAACGTTAAGCCAAGTTTCAAAACTCTGGACTCGTTCTCTGACAAAGGATATGATGATAAGTTGACAATGTCATGTTTACCAACTCACATTATATGTGGAATCGGGATCCGCTATTTGCCCGTTTGACGTCATTGGTATTATGCCGCGTACTCATGGTCGTTTTTTGTGATGAAAAAAAACGACGTTTTAAAAAACGTCATTTAAAATGATCGTGTGTGGGCAAATGTCTTCCAAAAAAAACGACCCAAAAAAAATTCGAACATGCTTGAATTTTTTATGTCGTTTTTCTGAATGTCGTTTTTTGTGTCATAAAAATGATCGTGTGTGGGCAAAACGACGTTTAAAACAACGTTTTTAAAGCCGTGCATGCTCAGAAGCAAGTACGTAACCACGCTTTGCAAGAGCATTTTCAGAAAACGATGGTGTGTAGGCAACGTTGGTTTTTAAAATGAAGTTTGAAAAACTTTGTTTTTTTCATGAGAAAAAACAATGTTTTTTACAAGACAAAAAACGACCGTGTGTACGCGGCATTAGAAGTAAAGATGGGTGCTGTGCGCAGGTCCACAGAAAGACCTGCTGCAGCTGCACAAAGTGCAGTTAGTTGTTGGGACATAGGACCCGCTGGTATTGGTACCATATTAATATTCATAGTGGGTGTGGTTAACGTCATTAAAGAACGATTAAGCACATTACCAGTTAACGGGGTGTTAGGTGCTGTTTGATCTTTTGATCGTTGCAAGTGTATTTATCTCTCTTTGTTCATTGCTCGAGCTGATCTCAATGGTCCCTGGGACCTGGTTTCACTGTCGGTATTTATTTTTCTAATTGCACCACTTGGGTCATCAAACCTGGAAACAATCAGGACATCTGATGCTAAAGACATAGACGATGAATCCGATTCAGCTAGATCTAGACTAGTGACTGCGGAGGCCTGATTTTGTACACCCCTACGACACAATTTGGTTTGCAATGTATTCATAAAAAAATTATTTGTGCCAGAAAATACGGGTTTTTCTTTCCTTGCTTCAGTGATGTCACCCTGAGAACGCACCTGTTTTACCTCTGACACAAAGCCCTCCCACGCCTGGCCACAATAATTAGTCATGTCGCCCGTCACTCACCAGAGTTACCTCAAGATGGAAAAAGGAGGATATCAAAGCCTGAGTAGGTGGATAGCGGGATCACACGTGACTAGGGATGAGCTTCGAGTTCAAGTCAAACTCATATTCGACTCGAACATTGCCTGTTTGCCTGTTCGCCAAACAGCAAACAATTTGGAACACCCTGTAAAAGTCTAAGGGAGAAATCTAAAGTGTTAATTTTAAAGGCTTATATCTAAGTTATTGTCATAAAAGTGTTTGGGGACCTGGGTCCTGCCCCAGGGGACATGTATCAATGCAATAAAACGTGAAGCAATAAAAGTGAAATTTTCCTTTATATTTTGTACCTGAGGGTGTGTATAGTATGCCTGTAATGTAGCGCTTGTTTCCTGTGCTTAGAACTGTCCCTGCATAAAATTGTATTTATGTTATTAATGTTCCCCCCAAATTCAATTACCACGCCATTTAGCCCTGGTATGGTTATTAAGGGGAACTGCACGCAAAATAAAAAAAATGGCGTAAAATTCCCCCAACATGGGGAGGATGCTTTGGGGGTCTGTGACCCCTCAAAGCACCTTGTCCCCATGTTAATGGGGACAAGGGCCTCATCCCCACAACCCTTGCTCGGTGGTTGTGGGGGTCTGCGGGAGGGGGGATTATCGGAATCTAGAAGACCCCTACTCATCCCTACATGTGACTAGTGCCCCAAACAAAATGCCATGCAAAAAAAATTCACAAGAAAAGCAATGGTGTGCTTGGTTTTAACATAACTTTATTCTTTCATGAGTTATTTACAAGTTTCTGACCACTTATAAAATGTGTTCAATGTACTCTCCAGTGACATGCGGCGAGTGCTACGCTGTGGGCTCTTGCTGAATGGAGCTAGGACAGCCACTGATGTTTCTTCATTAGTGACAGATTTCATGCGTCCACATTTTGGCAAATCCAACACTGAACCAGTTTCACAAAACTTATCAAGCAGTTTGCTAACTTTAGCATGGGAGATGGGTGGTCTTGTAGGCTGTCTTGCATTGAAATCTGCTGCAATGACCCAGTTACTGCGTTCACCAGACATCAACACAATTTCTATCCGCTCCGCACGTGTTAACCTCGGCAACATGTCAATGGCTTTAAACAAAGAGAAACTTGTAAATACCTCATGAAAGAATAAAGTTACATTAAAACCAAGCACACCATTGTTTTTCTTGTGAAATTCTTCCTATCGAAAAAAACAAAAGTTGGATTCAAAATCCAACTTCAAAATGGCCGCCATGGTCGCCACCCATCTTGAAAAGTTTCCCCCCTCACATATACTAATGTGCCACAAACAGGAAGTTATTATCACCAACCATTCCCATTTTATTAAGGTGTATTCATATAAATTGCCCACCCTGTATAATATAACATAAATGTGGCTTGTGCATGCATAATATCAGGTCACAAACGGGTGGACAGAAAATCAAGAGAAAAAATCCCAAACCTCAGTATAAAGCATGGATATTGGTACACTGAGATAGTTCCTCCCAGAGCCGTGCGCAAACCCTCCACTCAACTCCATCCAAAATATGCCAGATCTTCCGTAAGGAGGGATATGATGTATAGCATAAGTCAAAATGAAAAAAAATAGGGAGGCAGTTGAAAACGTCCAGAACAGGCTTAACCATATGGACTGCTCTCACCTCACTCCTATCTTTAAATTGTGTAAATAAAGTGGGAGCTCCTGCAGAAAACGGGATTGGGATATGTATTCTTGTATAAACCAAATACATTTATTCAAAGAAACCTAAGCGTACGTGAAAAAAGAGAAGATATAATATAACTAGATACCATATGGTATGCTTAACCTTATATTGTCAACATATCATGCATGCACAAGCCACATTTATGTTATATTATATTTTTTTTGTCTTATATTTGTATGATATATTATTAATTTTAGTTCTTTCTCTTGTTTACACCCAATGTTGCATAATCATTGTTCCTACAAAGATAATAAAAGTGTGTTTTGCGTCCAGTCCTGAAGAAGCCTTACTGGCGAAACTGTTGAAAATATGGATGCCACATAAATCTGTATATGAATATAGTAGTTCATTGTCATCAGGTAGTAGGTGTACACCTACGACTTTGAACAATCTGTATCCATTGCTTTTAGAATATTGTTATCAATAAATATTTTTCAATTTTTTTATATATTGCCTTTTGAGTGAGTTTTCTTAGTTAGCACCCTTAAAATCCTATATCCTGTACTTTACTTATATTCTAAATTTGGGATGTTGGTGCTATACAACTTTTGATTATCATTATGCTGGTCTCTGCCCACTTCATTTGACAACATACCCTCATGCTCTCTGGACACACCCCCTCTCTACACGCAGAACCAGGCCTCACCTGCTACAAACCTACCAAACAGATGACACCAGAAGTCTCAAGAAATGAAAAACAAAATCCCTGCAAGACTTCACCCTCTACAAATCTGTCCTTCTCAAATACAACTCCTGCCTCCACTCCACTAAACAAATCTACTACACCACTCTCATCAAAACCCTCTCATTCAAACCTTGTCATCTAGAAGTGATTGTGTTCTGCACTGCAACCAGACATTTTTATTGTTTCCTCTCACCAACAGCTTCTTACCTGAACTCTGCTTAAACCAGCCATTTACGGTGGTCATTGGAGGTTCCTCTTTCTTGAGAATGTGAGAAGCTAAAACCCTCTTTAATGCAGTGTGTGCAATATGTTTTTTTTTAACCCTTGGGTTTAATACATTTTCTACACTTATATGGAGGTGCCCTCTTGTGTTTCTAAATATTTAAATATCTGTGTTCATCAACATTTATATAGTATGCCAAAATGCAATCATTATTCTGCATCAGAAATTGAGTAATACAGGGTTTTCTTAAAAATTTGAAACTTGTGATCTGAATGTATCAGATACTGAGCAGGTTTCTAGCACCTGAGGCTGTCATTGACAGCTGGACTTGGGTGTTAAATAGAAGGAAATTATCATAGTAAGAGCAGGACATTAAAGAGTGCCCTGCCAAATTAACAGACTGTAATTCCTGTACAGTAAGAGGGAACCATCTGGTTGAATGCGCTAGAATAATTATTATGGACTACATAAACAAAAAATATGTGTTTTATGTTTATGCGTGCCTGTGTATATGTGAACATATTTTGGTGTAGAAGCTGTTACATCTGAATTGATTTAATACTAAATTCTATTTAAATAGCATTTTCTGTCTATCCTCCTAACACAACTCACTTATCCTTATACCTGAATTAGAGTGCATTGTTTGAATATATATAACTATAGCACTACCCCCACAGGAGCTGCAGGTTTGTTTTGGGTCTATGCTTTGGTTGCCAACCCCTGAAATTGTCTCAAAACCCTCCCTTGACACAACTGGTATAGTGGAAATTGGGATCCCAAACAGTTTGTTGGAGGGCACAATATCCCAACACACCACAGTAAATTATTTACCTTAAGTGTTACCTTGAGTAGTATGGATCCACAGGATGACAGAAAAGACTGTACACAAATTCCAGCTTAACCAATATAACCCTTTACTTGAAAGAATGAAGCAAGAGAAACACAGGTAAACAATAAAAGACAGCTTGCAGAGCCCTGAAAGAGTCAGAAACAGAAAGAAGAAACAAATACACTTTAATTTATAATGGCCATGCAGACCTGTGTAAGAACACAGCAAGGGGATCCCCCCAATAAAGTATCTATACTGAGGTACCTTCTCGCCAAGCCTCACACAGCTCTCACTAGTAACAATACCCACAGTCTAATAGAACCAATTACTCCATCAACAAGTATGAGAATGAATATCAACCATATGCAACAACTAAATAGGTAGTCTTTGATTAAAATCACTAACTAACATGGTTTGGTGGCCAGGCCAAACCTCAATATAAATTATTTTAACAGTTCGTGCACGTATGCGTTGGCATGCGTTGGCGTGCAAAGAATAAAAAAAAAAACACAATTTGTAATCCGAGGGGAAAAAGATTGTAACTGGTGGACATTTCCAGAACAGTCAAACCACAGTGATGAATAATCCACCCTCCTGCAAGACAGTCAGTATGCTTGGGCAGGTGCCCGTCTCACCCGATCAGTTCAGGCCTGGTTCTACAGAATCACTCCATCCACGATCTCCGATTGCAATCCTTCTTGAAGACAGCCCCCAGTTCTCAGACAAGTCACAGGGGTACTGGAGTCCCGTCCGATCACTCCATCAGAGGTTCTGTCTCTCCCTCTCAATGGCGCTCCGCCCAGACGTAGATTCCGACGCAATTCCAGCCTAGACTTCCGGGAAGATGCCTCGCACAGGTGTCCTCCTGGGTTAAAGAGGCGGTTGAGAGAGAGCGCACCAAACACGTCCTCTCCCTTAAATTACCTCTCCCAGCAGGCCGTGCGGGGAGCAAAACACTCTGGGATTTTACAGTTGCTCCCTGGGTAATGTAGTCTATAACAAGCCAGGGCAGATGGAGTCTCTTTTCTCCCTGCGCTCAATTTCCCAACATTCTCTGCCGTATCAGTACAAAAGTAAGCAGCAGGTGGTTATAACACAATTCGGCCACCGGAGGGAGCTGAGATCCTTCTTGATCAGCAGATAGTAGTCTTTTATATCACATGAAAAAGGTGATATCCCGCTACATAACAATTTGCAAACCCCTTTTCAGAAATCTGAATTTCCAAATGAAATGTATGTCTTCCCGGGCATGAGTATGAGCGTATGCCTGTTTCTTAATGTATACTATACAGTAAATGGCATAATACAAACTGTGCAGTTATAAATGTCTGGTACCAGAAGCTCTAAACTTAACTGCCTACCTGCTTTGTAAAGCAGCACAACGCTGTTTATTTTTGTGCAATTTTGATTCCTGGAGTTAGCATGAAGCCTGTATTAAACTTTTTTTTATCATGTACTGCAGAACAACGAGAGGTCTGAGTATACCCTTAGGTACTTCATAGGCAGCCTGTTAATCTGCTTTTTTTTCCATATTTGGCTCCTGGCACTAAACTGTCAACTGTCAGAGACGAGAGACTAAATCAACACAGATAGACAGCAGAAGTACCAGGACACTTCCATCTGTTCAGTAAATAGACCTAGTAAACATGGACAGTGGCATAAACATTCTCTATATGTGTGTATGACTTGATGAGTCATGTCAGCTATTAGTTATTGCTTTGAACTGTATATTGTATAAAGCTTTCAAGCATAGAAACTGAGAAATAGAAAAAACACATAAATGGAAAGTGAGACTCAGAGATAGATAGATAGATAGATAGATAGATAGATAGATAGATAGATAGATAGATAGATAGATAGATAGATAGATAATCTAGTTCACTAATTACAAAAGTACACCATAGTACAGAGGCCAAAGTGTGATTTAAAAAGTATGCTTTTACACCAGGCGGAAGCAGAAGTAAATACACAGAACTGTTTTTCTGAAAATCATGGTTTCTAATGTGTGCTTCTGTTGCTGTTTTCTGCTTCAAACTGTTTTTTGGAGCCATCAAATTCAAATTCTATTTCAGTATCTATTGTTTGAGGAATCTCTGAACTTGCTGAACTCTTAAGATTATTTTCACCCGCTTGTCCTTTAATTCCAGTTGCAGGATACAGAACATTAACACTCATATATTCCAACGCACAACCTCATTGCTTATAAGACATCTGCCTTTCATTGCACTTTTTACAGTTTTGAGTATTAGAAAGCATAAATTCTGAGTCTGATTTATCAGGTTTAGGGGAACTTATCTTTTCAAGTGTTTATAGGCACAGTCTATTAACCCTTTCACCTTGAGCATTCAGAGCCCAGTGACAGGGTATTTTTAACCACTTCAATACAAGGCTTTAAAACCCACCTCCATACCGGGCCTATTCTGGCACTTCTTTCCTACGTACAAATCATCATTCTTTTGCTAGAAAAATACTCAGAACCCACAAACATTATATCTGTTTTTTGTTAGCAGACACCCTAGGGAATAAAATGGCGGCCATTGCAACTTTTTATCTTGCACAGTATTTGCGCAATAATTTTTCAAAATTCAAAATGGTTTCATGAATTAAAAAATATATATACAAACAGTGTAGCGCTGGAAATAAATAAAAGTGAATACATCAATAGTCTTATATTATGACAATCAAAAACAATGAAGTGAAGAACATAAGATAAATGCTGAAAACATATATTGACTATAATGGTGAATGTTCAGTGAAACAACAATAAGTCCAATGGATCAGCTGGTGAAAGTCCAGAAAAAATATCAGCCCATCACCTAAGAGTAAAATTAAAGGCTTACCAGAAAGCCTGCGACCGCCCTTCTCAGGGGGGTCAAACAAGCTTATAAGATGAGGTTATCCTGCAGATCAGCTGAAAGGATCCTCTGTCTCCCACGCCTTCAATAGCTCCAGACTGCAGCTCACTGCCAGGAGTGGCACAGGTGTGTGTGATAATGGGATACACACTCAGAGTGGGGATGAATATGCCGCAATGGAAAATAAACCAAAAAAGAGTTCCATAGTGCAGGTGTATTAAAAGGTTAAAAGATTTATTGGTGACAATAAAAAATACAAACTCTCGTAATCAGCGAGAGATAATGAATATCCTTGCAAGGAAATAAAAACAACTAATAGCTCCGTTTGGCGTCAGGCCACCTATGGGAAGAGAAAAACGTTCATGCACTATGCGTGTGCGTGGATTCAAGCGTCTAGCACAACAATGAGCGTTTCTACAGGCGTTTTGATGCTTTAGTCAATAGAACATTTCACCCATGCAGAAGATAAAACAATCTACAAACATAGCAACAAGTGATGAAAGAGATCATTTTTCCTATTGGCTAAAATAAAAATGCAAATGTGCGAATACGTGTGAAAACGCTGGAAAAAAACGTCCGAAAACGCTCAGGTGTGAATGGAGCCTTAGGGTGAAAGGAAACCCAGAAGCAGGTGGGCTATGGAATGGGAAAGGCGGTGGGGGGTAAGAGCCACAGAGGTGAGCTGTGTTATAGTAATTTTAAAAAGGTTTCAATTCAATTGCCATTAATTATAATTTCATTATTGTGTGTGTGTGTGTGTGTGTGAGCACCCTAAAGTTTTTTCTAAAAATGTAAATATTAGTACAAATATTAAATAGCACATCCAGTACTTAGTTTCTCTTGTTACAAGTATGCTAATACAGCTATGATACCTCAAGCACTTGTGGGTAGACTTGCACTGTTTTTTTTCATAACAAAATCTCACATTACCAGAACAGTGATCAGAACAAGCAGTGTAGAAGGCGGCTCCCTATATAGGCCATTATGGTAGTTGCAATGTGACACCAACAATCTCATGGCTATAAGTTATTATACGTAGAGCTTTTTTCATTAAGTCTGTTTGACTGTTTTTATTTTATTTCTTTAAATGCTAGTGTTGTTGATACCAATCACTGCTTAAAATCTTAGTCACTAAAAATGATCCCCTTAGTTTCCATACATCTGTTCTTTGGAGCAATTTCTGTGTGTTGAAAATCAAGCAATTTGAGCAATATGTGCTTTAATCAGTAAGTCTTCATTGCCAGCAGCATAAAATAACTAGGTAGACTATAAATATACTTGTTTATCCTGTGTATGATTATATTCCGGTAAACTGAAAATGTGCTTCTATTTTTTTCATAAGAATGTACCTCGTGTAAAGCTGCACTAAATAACTGCTCTTTTTTTCTGGAGCAAAATATTTCAAGAAACACTGACATGTGATTAGCTTGGTATGAAATACTTTCTACAGCCTCTATGATAATAATTGGAAATATACAGCACTGTAATGTGCGGTGATATAACCTTCCAATAAAAGCTGTTGTGTAAATTACTCTGAGAAGCCCAGTTGTTTTTTTCAGAAATATTTCCCAGACTTTTGCTCTCAGTTGTCCTACATGGTTTGGGTAATGACTTCCATGGTAAGGATGACATTTCCTAATAGCACAAAACTGCACTGAAAAAAAAATAAAAAAAAGAATAAAAAGGGAAAAAAAACAGCGCAATTCAGTCACATCTTTACAATTTTGTCCGGAGCATTGGGTCATTGTGTTTCCAGCTCACAGCCGGTAGTTTCTTACTTCTGAGGTCATTAGTTCTATGTTTGATGTTTTTTTTGTGGAACAAGTAAGACCTACTGAGTTCCTCTCACTGAGTCTATAACCAAATCTGAAAAAAGTAAAAGAAATGAAAGTCCTGAAATATAACAGTGATAAGGTTCTACAGTTTCCTTGAAAATAATGACACAGTAACAGCCATTAACAACTGCTGGGAACAGCACAATAGTCGAGATTGCAGTTTTGTAGTACCATTATACACTCTTATGCATCTAAGCCAGAGCCTAAAGACTGACATTCTATAATGTAACAAAAAAAATATATTCTATGGATTTAACAAGTAAGGTGCATGTTTTGTCTGACACTGAAATATTGAAATAAAATTGGACTTAACAAATAAAAGAAAGCTTGAAATACTTTTTTTTTTTCCTCAAGGACGTTTTTCGTAATATGACATGCATACAAAATTTAATAAAGGATAGTGAAAGATGGTTTTCCTAAAACACACCAACAAATATATACGTAAGAAAAAATAAGTTCTCTCTAATGCTGGACATACAGGACTTGAATTTCAGGCAAATCCTGTGGATCAACCAAAATTCGGACTATAGGTGGCCCTTCTGAATGTACCAGCCATGGTTCCAGCTGTCAAAATTCAATAGCCAGCAGCAGAAGATTGGCCAGATTATGGATGTCTCTCATTCGGTCCAGAGTAAAACAAATCTGTGCAGGTATGGCCAACTTAAAGCTGTCCACCCACATTACAGTCTGTTTGTATATTCTATGTACATCTTTCTTAACAAAAGCTATGCAGCACTACAGACAGAATCATTCCACTATGCTCAGATTGTGCACTTTTTGACCTCTCAAAAACATAACTCTGATTTAACAATAATGTCCTTAATGGAATATCTTTGTAGAAGGCTCATTGGCCATATTTTTTAGATCTATTCTATACTGACATCAATGTCAACCCATGGATTATAATTACGCACCGGTTCCACCCTCCAACCTGCTCCCCGGCTGCTCTGTGTGCTCGATCATGCAGCTTTCTGGAAGATGTGATGCAATTATCCCAGGAGGCTGTAGAACCAGGGCCACATAATTGATGTAGTAGGGCCAAATAAACAAAAAATTATATTAATAATAAATAGGGAGAAAATAGAATTCAAACAGACCTAGCCACCTATTGGGAGTTAAGTTCTGATATTACAAATACCCCTTTTCAATGGACCAGAGAAACTTTTAAGAATGAAAGGCTTTACAATTTTTTAAAACTCAGCAATAACTTATCTACCTACCTAGCACATGTAGAGTTGATATGTCTATTGAGATTGTTGTATGGTTGTACTTGTATAAACACCTCAAACTCAATCTGTAAACTGCTCAGCACATTTTACAGATGGGCAGGTGTTGAAAGTATGATGAAATGGACATCAAAAAACAGGGGGATAGATTTTAGAGTAAGTCAACATGTGTAATACAGTATGCAGCCCTCAAAATTTGCACTCGCCTACTCGCATTTGGCGAGTAAATAAATGAGGGGGGCGAGTAATGACAGGGCTGTTCTGTCCCAGGAATGTATAGCCAGTGCTCCAGCCACGCACAGGCTCGCAGCTCAGCCATTACAATACATACATAGTCAGCCGCGTAGGACCACCCCTCTCCACCTCCTGGCACACATATTCGCCCAGGCACACAGAACCTGCTGTTCAATAGGCATAAAAGGACCGCCCCTTTCTGCCTTAATCCCCACCCAGACCGTGCATGTCAATATACATGCCAGGGCCTGGGACCGCCCCTCTCCACCTCCTGCCACACATCCCCGACCAGGCACACAGACCATGCTGTTTAATAGGCATGAAAGAGCCACCCAGAACCGCCCCTCTCTACCTCCATTCTACTGCACACACCCAGCCAGGCACAAAGTCTGTGCACTTCAATAGGCATTAAAGAGCCGCCCGGGACCGCCCCTCTCCGTCTCCTTCCTGATCATCCCCTTCCAGGCACAAAGATTCTGCTGTTTAATAGGCATTAAAGAGCCGCCCGGGACCGCCCACTCCGCTTCCTTCCTGCTGCACATCCAAGAAGTGGGGCGGTCCTAAGTGGGCAGGCTCAACCTGTCTCGGTCTGCCCTCAGTGGGCACAGTGAAGACTAACACCCATGGCTGCAAAATTGTAAATATGACAGTGTGCTGTTAGGCAAGGGTACAATGTTCTGGATTGGGGGGGGGCGTGCTAATTGGAGGCATAGATGTCATGGATTGGGGGGTGGGTGGTATTGGAGATCTAAATCATATCCATGCCTCCAATTCCACCCCTCCTTCCTAATCCATTATACCTATGCCTCCACCACCCCCCCCCCTCTTCCATATGATAGATTGGGGGAGTGGTGGTAGAATTGGATAGATGCACGCTGGATTGGGGGGAAGATTGGTGGCATAGTGTTCTGAAAAGGGGAGGTCAAAAGACGAGGTGTGCTGGGGGGAGGGGTTGTTAAAAGCACAGATGGATGGAGGCATTGGAGGCAAAGATATGCTGGGAAGAGGAATTAGAGGTAGAGGTGTACTGGGGGGAGGCGTTGGAGGTAGAGGTGTACTGGGGGGAGGCGTTGGAGGTAGAGGTGTACTGGGGGGAGGCGTTGGAGGCAGAGGTGTACTTGGGGGAAGCCTTGGAGGTAGAGGTGTACTGGGGGGAGGCGCTGGAGGTAGAGGTGTACTGGGGGAAGACGTTGGAGGTAGAGGTGTACTGGGGGGAGGCATTAGAGGCAGAGGTGTACTGGGGGTAGAAGATGGAGATAGTAGTGTAGTGGGGGAGGCGTTGGAGGAAAAGGAGTACTGAGGGAGGCGTTGGAGGGAGAGGTGTATTGGGGGGAGGTGTTGGAGGGAGAGGTGTACCGGGGGGAGGTGTACAGGGGGAGACATTGGAGGTGGGGGTAGAGGTGTACTGGGGGGAGGTGTTGGAGGGAGAGGTGTACCAGGGGAGGCGTACGGGGGGAGGCGTTGGAGGTGGAGGTAGAGGTGTACTGGGGGGAGGCGTTGGAGAGAGAGGTGTACTGGGGGGAGGCGTTGGAGGGAGAGGTGTACTGGGGGGAGGTGTTGGTGGTAGAGGTGTACTGGGGGAGGAGAAACACAACCTAATACTGAATAAAGCATTTAACAGTGTCATTTCATGAGATAATTTATGAGGGCGTGTATAGGGGCGGGGCAGGTTAGGATTTGGGTGGAAGAACTGGTGGCGAGTAACTCTTAAGACCTGGCTAGTAGCTCAGGCATTGAAATTTTGAGCCCTGCAGTATGTATTTTAAAGAATTGTCAGCATGGATAAGCAAATTAGATGACAGTAATGTATGTACAAAATTAAGTTGATTCTTAATATGCATCTACCGGATGATCAGAATTCTAAATCATATCTTTATTTACACACTGAATTTCCATTAGTTGTAGGCAACTACTATTAATCAAAACAATCTTAAAATCTTTAAACATATTTATGTATTATTACTCTATTTACAAAAAAAGTAAATAGAGCAGAAAAATTAAAAATAAATTGGGGGAAAAGGAAAAAAGGAAGGTGCCAAGTATTTACATATAGGATTCAGTATATTCCACTTACAATTGATGAGAAGCTCCTGGTTTATTGACGTAGTATAAATGACTCTTTGTAAAGTAGTCGAAAGGTTGATGTGTATGGGTGTGTATACCACCCAAAATTTATAAAAGAAACTTCCAAACAAAACATCCATAAAAGTAGAAAAATGCATAAAAAGTCAACCACGCCACAAGCTTCCCCCAGGAGCTGTGTGGGTACCCACACCTGTACAATCTGGGAGATAAACCAAAATAAAAACCCAACCAAACAAATAAATTCAAATAATATGTATGTGATGAGTGCCTGTGTGCTGACATGATGAAATCCAATTAGTTGTATAGTGAATGAAGTATGTGAACGAAATAAGGGATAGGGTGTACAAAATATTGTTATTGAGATAAGATAATATAAAAGGTTTATACAACAGAAACAAAATAAAAAAAGGTACATATACTAAAATATAGTAATTGTGTAGTGTGGTTGGAAATGCATTTATTTATATACCATCAAAAGATGGTGCAGGTATGGGTGATCTGTAATCAAGTGTGTATATACTAAAAGACAACCATTATGAATAATCTCAATATTGAGGTACAATATAGTACTCAATAATTGTGTGTAAGTTACTGTGAGTCTAAAAAAAGTGAGTCCAAAGAAGACAGAACACATCCTCATTGATGTCCATGCTGATGAACAAAAAATATAAATTGTTTGTGTTGCTATTACAATGCTGATGTTAGAAAAGGTGTATGCTATGACTTTAGATCTCCTTTAAAATAAATGTGCAGGCTTGAACACATTATAGGACAGTCTCCTTTTCTATACGCAATTTGTTTTATCCTATGGGTTCTAGCCCTTGGTATATATGCACTACATATGTAAGTTCCTAAATGACATTTAGTTTGCTAATGCACATTGTATCAGAAAGAATTTCCTTTTTTATTAAAACAATGTTTTGACCTTTCTTAATCCTTTGTTGCATATTAGTGTTGCTAAAATTTGTAGAAACTTTTAGTTTACATGCACACATTCCAACAATATTTCTCAGGGTGAACATCCAGATCGTGAAAACAGCTATGCCTGATCAGTAGTGTTGGGCGAACTCTTCTGCCCCAAAGCACCTTGGCCCAGATTCACAGAGCAATTACGCCTGTCTAACTGGTGTTAAACAGGAGTAATTTCAAATTTCGCGCCGTATCACTAGTTTGAATCCTCAAACCATGATACAGCGGCTTCGGGCTTCGATCCGAGAGGCTTACGTCTTCGTAAGCCTTCGGATCTACGCTGCAATATTTTTGCGGCTGCTGGGAGGAGTTCGCGTCGTTTTGATGCGTCGGGATATGCAAATGAGTTTTTACGGCGATCCACGAAGATACGAGCGGTCTTCGCAATCGCTTACGTCTATTTTTTTTTACGTACTGTTAGACCAGCTTTTTGCTGGTCTAACGGTGCGTAGCCCATGTTAAGTATGGCCGTCGTTCCTGCGTCGAATTTAATTATTAATTTTTTTTTTTTACGTAAGTCGTTCGGGAATAGAAATGTCCGTAAACGACGCTACTCAAACAACGAATGACGTAACGACGTGATTTCGCGCAATGCATGGCGGGAAATTTGCGAACGGAGCATGCGCAGTTCGATCGCCGCAGGAACGCGCCTATTTTAAATGATTCACGCCCCCTACTCGCGTAGATGGATTGCGACGGGAGAAATACACTACGCCGCCGTCGTTTACTGGACAAAATCTACCTGGATTCCACGTAGAGCCAGGTAAAAAACGGCGGCGTAGTGTATTTCTGATACGCTACGATAATCTAATTCTCTCTGAATCTGGCCCCTTGTCCCTATATTGATGGGGACAAGGGCCTCTTCCTAACAAGCCTGGGCTGTGGTCATAGGGGTCTACAGGCAGGGGGATTATCAGAATCTGGAAGATCCCCCCAGATCTTGCCCGCCCTATGTGCATAAGTATGGGGTACAATCATTTTGTATTGTCAGGTGCCGGAAATAGCTTGCGAAGTACAATTAAATGCATTTTTTTTTAGAAATGTAATTTTTGCTGCAGCATGTTCTATACATGCTACAGATGTGCCACTCTACAGGCAGACTGAGGGGACCCCCAGGCACTGTATTTAAAGGAATTTTTAATTTTTATTGTTTTACTTTAAGCATCAAAAAAATCACTGCTTTTTTAAAAAAAAAAAATTATTTGCATCGATACATGACCCCCAGGCTCCTATACCATTTTTATGGCCAATAACTGGCATATAAGCCTTAGGAATTTGTTTAAAAAAGTGTGGGCCCCACAGACTTCAATGGGGTTTGATGTTCAAGTCCAAACTTTTTGTGATGTTTAGCTGTCCTGGTGCAAACCGAATTGGGCAGTGTTCGGCCCATCTCTAATGATCAGTATGAGTTGGCACAGCCACTTGTAGTCCCGATCAGAAGTATATGGGAGAGGGTGACCACGTAGAAAAAAATGGGGAACAGGATACAATATTGTCACACTACCACAGGAAGTTCTTTAGCAAGTAATTATTATCACCAGGTATTCTTTTGATGATACAACATTATGTAAAATTACCTTTGAAACTACAGTAACATCAAGACCAGTTGTAAGTGTAACTTTTACAAGCATTTATTAAAATGTATGCGGTTTCACACTATGAGGTTTTTCTTTCCTTATACAGGTATATGATTTCCTAAATCTTGAATTGCCATCTACATTTAAAAGGATGCAAACATTCACATATCATTGCATCTGAGAAGTTCATACTGGCTAATTGCTGTGATGTGGATGAAGTGAGTCAGTTCCTCAGTCTCTGGATCACCTGAGTTTAATCTCTGGAGGTGTTTGTTTGTGAATAAACCGAGGAGAGTGATAGCCACACAGATGGTCATGTTTCACAAGAGAGTCTAATTTCTGTAATAGGGATCCACCATATCTGGTAAGAGGCAAACTTTATTTCATGAAACATCATATTTCAAGGCATTGGAAATCACTCACAAGTGGAATCCATTAAGACATTTTGCAATACTCTGGAGAGTGATCCAGAAAGCTGTCTGAATGGATTCCATTCCCTGCATTTCTGCTCCTGAATATGAACTGTGTGTGATGTAATTGACAATCACAAAAGGCACTCATATTTATTTTTCCTTTCATATATGTTTTTTTGATTGCTAATCCCCACTGTTTTGAACACTATTTAGTGTCACTTATACACTTGCATGTTAGTCTTGAGGTATTGAGGCTATTTATGTCACAAATTGCTGTGTATATACTAATTATTTTGAGTTTGCTTAATGTATTGTGTCGAACACTTCAACACAGGGAATAGCACACCATTTACAGTATATTACTATATTACTGTCTATTTGATTGAGCAGCGGCTGTCCCATCATTAGACCAGTGCAGAGATTTATATACATGTATTTTACAGTTCTAGAAAGTTATACCTCTATCTACGTTCTCTTTTTTTTATTTTTATAAATTCCTCCTATTTTTAATACATGAGGTTATCTGCCTTTGTTTAATAATGGCCATATGTAATGAACCATTGCTGACATAATAAGACATTGTGAAACTTTTCCCTTTGTCTTATTTAACTTTATTCAGAATCACTTTAAAATCCTAACTACATTGGGGACTAGGGTTATTGGCTCTGATAACATGACGGTTCAGCCAGATTTAAAGACAGTAAATCTGGATGTGTGTGTGCAGGGCAGAAAATTATTAGTAGCAGCTGTCTGACACAAATTTGCTCTTTGCCTTTTCAGTAGTACAGGAAAGAACTTGCATCCATTTTTTTTTTCAGCTGGGAAGTACTGTATACATGTGTCAAAATTCCTAAAAATCACTAATAGAATTTCACAGGGGAAGCTTTAACCCTTGCCTAGGAGTTTGTGACTGGATTTCCACAAAATTAGTCAAAACTAGTGCAATGTGCAACTAGGTAACACTATTTTATTTATATAAATATCTATATAGATATCTACAGTATATCTATCTATCTATCTATCTATCTATCTATCTATCTATCTATCTATCTATCTATATATAGATATATATATATATATATATATATATATATATATATATATATATCTATCTATAGATATATATATATATATATATATATATATACAGTGCAGAAAATAAGTATTTGAACACCCTGCTATTTTGCAAGTTCTCCCACTTGGAAATCATGGAGGGGTCTGAAATTGTCATCGTAGGTGCATGTCCACTGTGAGAGACATAATCAAAAAAAAAAATTCCAGAAATCACAATGTATGATTTTTTTAACTATTTATTTGTATGATACAGCTGCAAATAAGTATTTGAACACCTGAGAAAATCAATGTTAATATTTGGTACAGTAGCCTTTGTTTGCAATTACAGAGGTCAAACGTTTCTTGTAGTTTTTCACCAGGTTTGCACACACTGGAGGAGGGATTTTGGCCCACTCCTCCACACAGATCTTCTCTAGATCAGTCAGGTTTCTGGGCTGTCGCTGAGAAACACGGAGTTTGAGCTCCCTCCAAAGATTCTCTATTGGGTTTAGGTCTGGAGACTGGCTAGGCCACACCAGAACCTTGATATGCTTCTTACAGAGCCACTCCTTGGTTATCCTGGCTGTGTGCTTCGGGAGATTGTCATGTTGGAAGACCCAGCCTGGACCCATCTTCAAAGCTCTAACTGAGGGAAGGAGGTTGTTGCCCAAAATCTCGCAATACATGGCCCCGGTCATCCTCTCCTTAATACAGTGCAGTCGCCCTGTCCCATGTGCAGAAAAACACCCCCAAAGCATGATGCTACCACCCCCATGCTTCACAGTAGGGATGGTGTTCTTGGGATAGTACTCATCATTCTTCTTCCTCCAAACACGGTTAGTGGAATTATGACCAAAAAGTTCTATTTTGGTCTCATCTGACCACATGACTTTCTCCCATGACTCCTCTGGATCATCCAAATGGTCATTGGCAAACTTAATACGGGCCTTGACATGTGCTGGTTTAAGCAGGGGAACCTTCCGTGCCATGCATGATTTCAAACCATGACGTCTTAGTGTATTACCAACAGTAACCTTGGAAACGGTGGTCCCAGCTCTTTTTAGGTCATTGACCAGCTCCTCCCGTGTAGTCCTGGGCTGATTTCTCACCTTTCTTAGGAGCATTGAGACCCCACGAGGTGAGATTTTGCATGGAGCCCCAGTCCGAGGGAGATTGACAGTCATGTTTAGCTTCTTCCATTTTCTAATGATTGCTCCAACAGTGGACCTTTTTTCACCAAGCTGCTTGGCAATTTCCCTGTAGCCCTTTCCAGCCTTGTGGAGGTGTACAATTTTGTCTCTAGTGTCTTTGGACAGCTCTTTGGTCTTGGCCATGTTAGTAGTTGGATTCTTACTGATTGTATGGGGTGGACAGGTGTCTTTATGCAGCTAATGACCTCAAACAGGTGCATCTAATTTAGGATAATAAATGGAGTGGAAGTGGACATTTTAAAGGCAGACTAACAGGTCTTTGAGGGTCAGAATGCTAGCTGATAGACAGGTGTTCAAATACTTCTTTGCAGCTGTATCATACAAATAAATAGTTAAAAAAAATCATAAATTGTGATTTCTGGAATTTTTCTTTTTGATTATGTCTCTCACAGTGGACATGCACCTACGATGACAATTTCAGACCCCTCCATGATTTCCAAGTGGGAGAACTTGCAAAATAGCAGGGTGTTCAAATACTTATTTTCTGCACTGTATATATATCTATATATATATATATATATATATATAGATATATATATCTATCTATATATATATATATATAGATAGATATATATATATAATCTCAGTTTGACTGTTTAACCACCCCGTCCCCAGAAGGATTTACCTCCTTTCTGACATTTTTTGCGTGCCATTTGATCACCTCTGTGGTTTTTAAAATGAGTGACAATTTTGAAAAAAACACAATATTTTAAACTTTTTTCTATAATAAATATCCCTAAATTAAAAAAAATATATATTCTTTCTCAATTTAGGCCAGTGTTCCTCAATTCCAGTCCTCACGCCCCCCCAACAGGTCAGGTTTTCAGGATTTCCATTATTTTGCACAGGTGATTTGATCAGTTTCACTGCCTTAGTAGTTTCCACAGCCTTTTCATTTGAGGGAAATCCTGAAAACATGACCTGTTGGGGGGGCGTGAGGACTGGAATTGAGAAACACTGGTTTAGGCTAATATAGATTCTTCAACATATTTTTGATTTAAAAAATCGCAATAAGCGTATTTTGATTGATTTGCACAAATGTTAAAACATCTACAAAATATTTATGTCATTTTTTTAACTAGTAATTTTTAACAACATTGAGGCGGACAGATCAGACGCTTTTGACACTTTTTTGGGACCACTGACATTCATGCAATGATCAGAGCTGAAAATAGCCACTGATTACTATATAAATGTCACTGGCAGGGAAGGGGTTAACACTAGGGGGCGATCAAGGGTTTAAATGTGTTCCTTCAGCGTGTTATAACTGTGGGGAGGATGGGACTGCCTGGGGGAGAAGACCGATCAGTGTTCGTATATACTAGGAACACACAATCTGTCTCCTCTCCCCTGCCAGAACATGGATTTGTGTTTATACACACACAGATCCTCATTCTGGCAGGAGCGATTGCGGGCGCCGATGGACATTGTGGCCGCGAGGCACATGCATGAGCTCTTTAGTACCACAGCAGGCGCCCCCTATACCCCTTACAGCTGTGACGATTCGCGCAGGGAAGCCATTCTGCTGCCGTAAACCGAAGTTGGGCGGTCTGCAAGCGGATAATGTAAAGTACACCTTATCCAAGCATGAAAAAAAAAATTCTACAATGCTAGAGTTTGCTTTGAAAATGTGGTTACATATTTCTTGAATTTATTCTGCCCAAGAATACCTAAAGAATAGGTTCAACTTTAGCAACATGTTAAATCTGTATTGAGGGTGTAACATGTAACCCCCTGAGTCCTCCCTATAACAGTGGGTGGGGATTCTTCTTCCCTGCATCCACTTTCACATTTAAAATTGGGAACGCCCGCCAGTACAGCCATACTACTCTTCTCCTCTGCTGCCAGATGGCTTGTAGTTCTCTAAAGACTATGTATGAGTGCACTGATCAGCATGCTCGTAGTCTATTGAATCTTCCTCCACTTTTCTACCTGAAAGCACATATGGAGGTGTGAGCAGAAAGCTGGAGAGAGAGTGTGTAGGAGCCTAACATTGCCCCAATGATCCACTGACAGTGGCTGCAATACTTTATTGGCTTCTGTGACCAACATAGAAAAATAATGGAGAACAGGACACAATGTTTACACCCTACAACAGGAAGTATGTGAGGAAGTATTTTTTATCAAGATCACCAGGTATTCACATTTAAAATCAAGATTGCCTGCCAGTACAGCCGCAGCATCTATTCACAGAGATCTGTGAATAAATAAACTACAATTCTCATCTGCCACCAGATGGCTTGTAGTTCTCAATGGACTATATGTGTGCTGATCAGTGTGCTCATAGTCCATTGAATCTTCCTCCAGCTTTCTACCTGAAAGCCCATACGGAGGTGCAGGCAGAAAGCTGAAAAGAGAGTGTGCAGGTGCCTGATATTGCTCCAGTGATCCACAGATCGTTGTTACAATACTTTGTAGGCTCCTGGGTAAAAATAATAAAACATTTACCTTTTTACCTGGAAAAATAAATCATTTGCTAAAATGAAAAATGCATTACAGACAGACAAGCCATTTGGCATATTATTTTCCATTTTTTTTTCCATCCCAAGATCTTTTACCCATGACACTTGTCTCATTTGTCTAAGTATCTGAAAGTCTTTGACTGTCTTTGAGCATAAAACACCACATAAACTGTCCCATCAAGTCTTTTAAATGGCAAACATTTTACGTTATCTAGCAAATGAGTTTCCACTTTATGTTATGTTTGGAAAATAGCAGCAAGAAGGAGAAATATACTGAAATACTGAAAATTATTATACGTACATAGGTTTATTCGTGGCGAGACCTCCTTCACTAGGAAGAATTTTAATTTTTAGCATTTCGTTTTTTTATTGCCACAAATTCTCTGTTGTCGGACCCAAAGAGAATGTCATGTGTACAATAGTGAGTCAAATGTGCAGTCTTTCTCTAAAATGTATTTAGCAGTACTTTTTTAAACCAATTTTGAACATTTTAAAGCAACATTTAAATTTAAGAAATTTAAGAAATAGTAAGTGTGTAAAGAATGAAGTATCTAATATTCTGTAGCTGTAAGAAATATATTCTTTGCAAAATATTTTCTATAAGGCCCCGTACACACGAGCAAATTTCAAGAGCTTGAAAAAGGTGCGCGCCGTGTGACAGACATCCAACACACGGCAATTGCACGGAAACGCGTTGCATCCTTGAGGTACTGCGTGATGACGTCATCCCCCCTCGCCAAGCCGCAATAGCTTCTCAGCGTGCGTTCCAGAGTGCGTTCCAGCTCCTCTCGCTGATTCACTCGCATACAAACACCGGCACGCTTTCGGATTCAGCGTTGCTGGTGTTATCTTACCTTCACAGCAGACATCAGCTGGATGATTTCCCTGGGACGCTATTTATCCTCGGCTGGTTTGACGATCCATGCAGACCCTCACCTCACTTTATGCCTGTAAACTTCAAATTACAATGTGAGTGCTTTTGTGTTATTCTATCATTAAAGTTCAGCAGTTTTACTTATTGGCGCCTGTTCTTTTGTAACAGTCTGAACACTGGTATAACATGACTTGAAAACCTCACACCAAAACTCTCCAGTACAATACAACCGTAATTAGTACGGTATGAAAACAGGATAAGTGAAAGGCTACAAGTCCACATTACCCAAGCAAACAGTGCATAATATAACAGATGCTAAGCATATACAGGTGAGGATTACACTGATGCAGAGGCGACTCTAGGGGGGGGGCTAGAGGGGGCCCTGACCCCCCCCAACATTATGCTGTGCCCCACCATGTGCCCCCCCCCCCCAAAAAAAAAAACATTATTATTTTTTTGCTTTTTTTTTTTTTTTTCGGGCAGCCCCTGGAGTAACAGTCTCTCCTGAGAAAAAGGGCGTCCCCAGTCAGCTCTGCAGGGCATTCCTCCCCCTCCCTCTGCTCGCTGACACTGCATAATGCAAGCGTTCACACAACCACAGCCGCCCAATCTGCTTCTTCCCCTGCATCCTCATTGGCACGGAGAAGAGTGATTTGCAGAAAGAACTCCATGAGCACTGTGGGGGAGGGGGGGGGGCAAGCCTTCATCTCAGTTACTGAAAAAACAGACTGATTTCTCCCGTCCTTAGGACAGGAGAAACAGCCTGTAAATTCCGAGAATGGTGACTGCAAGCTGAGCCGAGTGTCAGTCTATGACACACTTATACAGCCCAGCGAGTCCAGCCACCTCCCCCCCACTCTCCTCACAAACGAGCAGGGAGGAATACAGCTCCTCCTCCTCCTTTCAGTCCCGCCCACACTATCTCGGTGTGCTGTATCGGTGTGCTGGGGAAATCCTCCCAGTTTGGACCAGTGCTGGAATAACCAGAGTTTCTGTCCTGTCCCGGCTATTCACAGCGCTGGTCTCTGTCTCCTTGGCAGCGGCGGCAGCACATTGGAACCCAGTGCTGGTTACTTTATGGGGCTAATGTACAGAAGGGCCAGCACAATTTGTTGTTAGAGATGGGCTGGGCATGTTAAAAAATCCACATGCCAGAGCCTGCCAGGAAGCCCACACTGCACAGCGCTAATCACAGGCAGTGAGAGATTTCCCGGTCTGCAGCTCTGCACAGATCAGGAAATGTCTCACTGCCTGTGATTAGCACTGTGGAGTGTCGGCTTCCTGGCGGGATTGGGCATGTGGGATTTCAAACACACCCGAGCCCATCTCTATTGGTTGTAGACAGTTGAGCTCCCTGCAGGTTGCTTAGCAGCAGTGGAGCCTTCTCTGACATGCTGATCGAGATGCAATCCAGGTGATGCTCCCAGTCAAATCCTAGTGTTAAATATCAGAGATTTTATTGATCAAAGCCCACACTTTACAGGCATAGAGCCCACACTTTACAGGCATAGAGCCCACACTTTACAGGCATAGAGGCATAGAGCCCAAACGGCTGCGGAACATACGTTTGATTATATACACTGTATATATATGTGGTTGTACTCTTGATGCTATTAAATACTGTATTTATTAGATCTGACTGGGAGCATTACCTGGATCACATCCCGATCAGCTTGTCAACAGAGAAGGTTATACAGCATTACTGCTGCCAAGTCACCAGCTGGGGGCTCAGCTCTCTATAACCAATAGTGCCAGCCTTCCCCTGCATGCATCCGTAATGTCACCAGCACTAGGTCCTAATGAACTGCCGCCTCTGCCAAGGAGACAGATGCCAGACCTGCGCTGTCAATAGCAGGGACAGGACAGCTGGGGAACCCCACAGTGGCAGAACAGAAGGGCTCGGTGGCAAGACAACCTTTGCAACCCTGAAAGTTCTCCCACTCAGCAGCACGGAAGTAGTATTACGATACGCGTCCGGGGTCAGGAACCATCCCATGTCACTCCTTGATGTCCCACATCTTCATTTGAGCTGCCTGATATGGTGTTTTATGCCTGTATTTTCTACTTGAATGTGAGTACCCTGCACATTTTTTACTCATTAAAGAGACCTGGTTTATATGGAAGCTCTTAGATCTGGCCTTTTTTCTTTGCATATTGATTCGTTGGTGCCACTGAGGATACTTGCATATCTCCGGGTCCTTCAGCTGACAATTGCACATCTTTGAGCCATCTGGATTTCCTGCCATTTGTTCTAAGCGTTTTAGATCTTTGGTAAAACAAGGGTCTTGGTGTGAGGTGAGAGTACCCATCTTTACTGGTGAAGGGATCACGTTTGAAATATTTGAAATATTGGTTTTCCAAGTCACATGGTGGAGATACTCTGACTGTTTTGATCACAGGATTTGTTTGCACTTTGCAAATGTGGACTTTCTTTTTATTTTATTTTATTTTATTTTTTCACTGTTATTAATTCAATTATGTCTTCACTGGTATGAGCATATTCGTTTTAATATTAATATTATGCTATTTAGGTTTGCGCTGCACTGCTCTGTTTGATATATTTACTTCAGGAATTTTGTGATTGTTCTTTTGGTGTTCAGCTTGCATCCATATGAAATTCACTCTTTGAGTATTTTTCATTTTTACACTTATTATTTTTATTTTTTTCTGATCTTTATATTTTTGCGCTGATTGCACCCCCCCTGTTTTACATATTTAGCAAACATGTTATACTTACCTCCACTGTGCAGTTCGTTTTGCACAAACTGGCCCCGATCCTCCTGTTCTCGGGTCCCACGGCGGCTGTCTTGGCTCCTCCCCACAAGAGCTAACCCCCTTAGGGAAGCGCTCTCCCAAGGCGGTTAGCTTGCAGGCATGATATATTAGGCGGCCAAAGCCGCCGAGTGTATCACTTGGCTCCGCCACCAGCATGTCGCGTAATTGATTTGATTAACAGCAGCGGGAGCCATTAATTGCGCTGCTATCAATCATCCAATGAAGAGCCATTTCAAGCTGGGGGAAAGCATCGTGGGATAGCACCCATGGAGAGTCAGGGCTCAGGTGAGTAAAATGGGGGGGCTGGGGGGCCGGAGAGTACAAGGTGTTTTTTCACCTTAATGCACACAAACCCATAAAACCCCTTTATGGTTAAACCCTTTTTCTTCTAATTTGGCCACGTGTCTTATTAATCTCCTTTCCGTGGAAAAGTTTTATCCCTATTGTGGGGTCACCAGTATGATATTTGTAAATTTAAATCCTATCCCCTCTCAAACGTCTCTTCTCCAGAGAGAATAAGTTCAGTGCTCGCAAACTTTCTTCATAACTAATATCCTCCAGCCCCTTAGTTAGCTTTCTTGTCCTTCTCTGTACTCGCTCCATTTCCAGTACATCCTTCCTGAGGATTGGTGCCCAAAACTGAATAGCATATTCCAGGTGGAGCCGCACCAGAGTCTTGTAGAGTGGGAGAATTATCTTTTTTTTTTTATAACATCCAGTTTATTAAAAGAAAAAGTAGAAGGGCAAATATGGGAGACGCAGCTCCCAACACGTGCTTAGTACAAAACTCAAAACAATCCAACATATGGTACTTTATCGGAAGGTAACCATAATAACTAATTGTATTTGGCACTTAGAGATAAAAAATCATTGAGAGACAAATGCAAAGTATAAATATCAACATATGTAGTGCACTTTAGGTAACATCAGAAGTAGGTACTCTGATAAAGATCACAGTAACATAGGAAGTGACTGTGAGTGAAGGCTTAGAGAAGAAAGGAGAAGAAGAGAGCAGAACAATTTAGATGGGGGGAGGGGGGGACAGAAAGGGTAGAACGGGTATCAGCTCCAGCAGGGTGTCGGAGGACCATAAAGTGTGCGGAGAGTCACCTCAGACACACTTCATTTTAGATGGTCTAGGTCTCAGCCATCAACCTGTCATAATTCTTAAAAAATATAAATTGGACCCAGGGAGACCAAGTTTGAAAAAAATTGTCAGTACGATCAGAGGATTGGGCTACCGTTTCCTCCATGTTATAGATGTCAGTTACTCTGGCCAGCCAGTCTTGAATCGATGGGACCCTGGATGACTTCCAAAATAGGGACACAAGGGCCTTGGCTGCATTCAAAAGGTGTTTAGATAGTGAGTTCCTATAACTC
Organism: Rana kukunoris; assembly: GCA_029574335.1. NCBI lineage: Eukaryota > Metazoa > Chordata > Amphibia > Anura > Ranidae > Rana > Rana kukunoris. Next base: position 377,116,789 of record CM056050.1, on the reverse strand, counting down.
TGATATGACATGTTGGAGATATGCAGAAGGCAACAGGCGGCATCTAATTTCAGCTTGGTTTCTGTGATCAGTCTGATTGTCCCGCATACCGCCTGCCAGTAGGGAGCAATCAGGGGGCACTGTCACCATATGTGGAGGAGAGTGCCCCTGTCTGTATTGCACCTCCAACATGTATCCGGCATCTGTTGAATCCAAGAATGTAATTTCACCGGAGTGGCGTACCAGTGGGTAAGCAATTTGTAGGCAGTTTCCTGCGTTCTAGTGCTCAGGGAGCATTTATGCGCGAGAGTACACGATCTCTCCCACTGAGGCCCTGAAATCGGGATATCCACAGCTTGCGACCATCTCTCCCTGAATCTGTCATCTCCGTGGACCGGCTGATCTCTAAGCCATGCATAAGAAATTGAGGTAGTTTTTTGTATGGGCTCGCCCGCCAGGCACACTGACTCCATCTCCGTAGGCTGTCTATTAAAGTTGCGCCTCCTAGAGGCGTGATTTAGGTAGCTCCTCATTTGGAAATATGTCCAGAGAGGAAGGTCAGGCCTGTCAAAGTCCATTTTAAGGTCCCCAAAATTCCTAAACATGCCGCTTCGAAAGCAATCTGTGGCGAGTATTGGTCTATTGGTGCTGGGGGGAGGGGGCGAAGAAAACAATTCTCCATCCCTGGGGGGAAATCAGGGTTATTTAACAAGGGTGACAATGGACTCAGTGGCGTGGACAGGTTTGTCTATTTTGACATCTTGTGGAACACTCCAAATGTGGTCCCTACCAGTGGATGCATCTTTAGAGAAGCAGGATAGCTAGTTCAAGGTATCCAAGGGGAGAAACGTAAAGGGATGGGGCTTAGATCATCCTCAATTTGTATCCAGTCTTTAAGTCGGTGGTGGCAATGCCAATCTACTATTCTGGTCACATGAGCGGCGAGGTAGTAGTTTTTAAAGCCAGGGTACCCATACCCCCTTTATGCTTAGGTAGCGCTAACAATTTAAAAAACCATACAGGATTTTAAAGGCCGCGGCTGGGTTATAGCCAATCGCTTTATTGAGCTTGCCCTCTGGTAAGCAGTCCCCCTTATTCTGGTGAAGGGATCACTTTGTTGTTTACATCTCGTCACTGTGGTGGAGTGAATCAATATGATCTATTGCTGGTTTGCCTCCTGATACTGGGGTTTCCAAGTCAAAATTTAAATATAAGGACTTTATGAACGTTTTATTACACCATTGGATACAAGTGATTTATGTAATCTTTTTCTGTGGTTTCATTCCTAGGAGAGCCTTTATATGTTACTTTATGTCATTGGCTGCAGCATAGGAGAGTACTGCTTAGCAGTCCTCATTCATATACATATATTTACTAATTTTTTGTTTTTATGAGCGCGGCTTTGCCATTTTTGTATTACCTTGTGTTTTCACACGATTGCCGCAGCTTTTTAGTCTGTACATTTAAATTTTTGGTTAGCGCAGTTTTCTGTTTTTCTAGCGCTAACAATTTGGCTTTAATTCTCGGGGGTTTGTGGGCCCAAATGAATTTCTGTTGGATCGAGGAGACAAGTTTAAGAATTTCAAGGGGATTCTGATCGGTAGGTTGCGGAACAAATATAAAAGTTTTGGCAGGATAGTCATTTTGCATATGGCTGCCCTACCGAACCAAGAGAAATTGCGGGTATGCCAGGTCTTTAGGTCCCTGTCTAATGTCTCAAGAATGGGCGGGAAATTGCGTTCATAGGTTTCGGCAAGATCTGGTGTTAGCCTTATTCCCAGGTACTTTAGGGCGGACGGTTCCCATCTAAAGGGGCAAGTAGATTTGAGTGTCTCCAGGGATTGTGCCGGTATGCTTATATTCATTGCTTCTGATTTAAAAAATTTTTTTTTAAAGTTGGATATGTAACCAAACAATGCAAATTCCTGCATGAGAGACGGTAGTGATGATTGGGGGTTTGACAGAAAGAAAAGCAAGTCATCGGCGTATGCCGCAATCTTATATTCTCTTCCCGCCAGTGAAAAGCCCTGTATCACCCTCTCGGCTATGACTTTTCTAATGAAAGGTTCGAGGGAAAGAATGAAGAGGAGGGGCGAAAGGGGACACCCCTGTCTGGTCCCATTACTTATCTTAAACGCTTCAGACAGGGATCCATTGACCTTAATGCTGGCTGAGGGATTTTTGTAGAGTGCAGAAATCCAGGACCTCATATGTGACCCCAACCCTACATGCTGGCAAGTGGCCATCATGTAGTCCCACGTAATCCTATCGAAGTCCCTCTCAGCGTCGGTGGACAAGAGAAGGCCCTCGATCTTCCGAGTGCGTGCCGCGTATATCAAGTTAAGTGCTTTAATAACATTGTCCCTGGACTCCCTACTGGGCATGAAGCCAGCCTGGCTTGGGCCTATGATATTATGTAGAAAGGGACGAAGCCTGTTGGCCAAGACTTTCGCCAACAGCTTAACGTCCAGATTAAGAAGTGAGATCGGCCTGTAGCTGGCACAAATCTGGGGGTATTTGTTCGGTTTTGGCAAAACCGCAACGTGTGCTAAGAGAAATGTGGGGGGTACGTCTCTAGGAGAGGCTAAGGAGTTCAAGGCTTTCTGCAGGGGATCTATAATGATCTCCACAAAGGTCTTATAATAAATGGAGGTGAAACCGTCCGGACCCGGACTCTTCCCTGCCTTGAGATCTTTAATAACCGTCATAAATTCTGAGCTCCCTATTGTGGATTCTAGTTGTCGGATCACTTCCTCCGGTAAAGAGGGGAGGTTGGACTCTGTCAAATAATCTCGTATCGTTTGGCTTCTAGTTTTAGAGGAGTTAGTGGGGTTACCCTGAACTGGCAGACCATATAGGTTAGAGTAGTATTCATGAAAGTGTGGGCTATTTTGTCTGTGGTCACATCGATTGAGCCTGATTTATTTCGTATACCATTGATATTATGCACAGAACTAGCGTCTTTCAATGCCTTAGCCAGAAATCTGCCTGATTTATCGCCATGTTCATAATACACTTTCCTTTTAAAAAATAAAAGTCATTTAGCTTTAGAGTCTAGGAGCTGTTGAAGGTCTTTCCTCGCGTTAAGTAGTGTACGGGCTGATCTTTCAGAGAGGGACTGCTTGTGGAGTGGCTCAAGTCTATGAAACTTGTCTGAAAGGAGTTTAATGGCATTTTCCCTTTCACGTTTGCGGTGCGTCCCAGTCTATGAGTTTCCCCCTAACCGTGCACTTGTAGGCTTCCCAGATTGTCAGGGGGTCCATGCCTGGGGTGGCGTTACGTTAAAAAAATTCCCGAAGAAATTAGGTAATGTCAGGGAGCAGTTGCGGGTCGGTCAGAAGCGACGGGTTTAGTCTCCAAGAGTTAGGTTTGGGAGGAGGTCCATGCAAGTTAAGGGATAGTGAAGTTGGGGCATGGTCTGATATGGATTGGATGCCTATGCGTGCGTCCGTAATCAGATGAAGGTCCCTCTGAGTTGTAAAGATATAGTCAATTCTGGAAAGGCGGTTGTGGGGGATGGAGTGGAATGTGTAGTCTTTGTCTTCAGGGTGAGTGAAGCGCCAAGAGTCTATTAAATGCATAGACCCCAGCATAGCTTTAATACCCTTAAGTATCTTATAAGTGATAGAAGACCTTCCCGTCGAGGTATCTGCCAAGGGGTTCAAAGGTATATTAAAATCCCTGCCCAGGATTTTACAGCCGGAACTAAATCCCTGGAGCAGGGAAAGCGTGTTCCGACAGAACGTAAGATGGGAAGTATTGGGGAAATATACGTTAGCTAACGTAAGAGGCATCCCGTTACACTTCCCCTTCAGGAAGATGAATCTACCCTCTGGGTCCATGAGTTTGTCTGTTATTTCAAAGGAAGCGTGTTTACTAATTAAAATGGAGATGCCCTTCGATTTCGCGAGGTCATTCGTGGCATGATATGCTTCAGGGAAATAGGAGTCAGTGAGCCTTGGCACTTGTGCGGTTTTAAAATGAGTTTCCTGTAAGAAAACAAACCTCGACTTACCTTTCCTGAGCTCCCTCAGGAGGGTAGTTCCCTTTTCAGGGAAGTTCGAGAATTATCTTTTTATCTGTGGAGTGAATCCCCTTTTTAATGCATGCCAATATTCTGTTTGCTTTGATAGCAGCAGCTTGGCATTGCATGCCATTGCTGAGCCTATCATCTACTAGGACCCCAGGTCCTTTTCTATCCTTGATTCCCCCCAGAGGTTCTCCCCAGTAAGTAGATTGCATTCATATTTTTGCCACCCAAATGCATTATTTTACATTTCTCCACATTAAACCTCATTTCCCATGTAGTTGACCACCCCATTTATTTGTTCAGATCTACTTGCAAGGTTTCCACATCCTGAAGAGAAGTTATTGCCCTGATTAGCTTAGTATTGTCTGCAAATACAGGGATTGAACTGTTTACCCCATCCTCCAGGTCATTTATGAACAAATTAAATGTAATTGGTTGCAGCACAGAACCCTGGGGGACCCCACTTTCCACCCATGAACTTTTTGAGTGCTCCCCATTATCAACACCCTCTGAACTCACCCTTGTTGCCGGTTTTCTATCCATGTACTCACCATATGGTCCATGCCAGTGGACCTTACTTTGTACAGTAAACGTTTATGGGGAACTGTGTAAAATGCTTTTGCAAAATCCAGATACACCACGTCTACGGGCCTTCCTTTATCTAGATGGCAGCTCACCTTCACTTTCGTAAGACTCAAGTTTTCCTATTCGGACCCGTTCGTATTTCCTAAGACCCAAGTTTTCCTATTCGTATCCATTCGTATTTTTGTAACAGTTTTATTTTCGTTTATACTGAATGATTCGTAATTCTGTCTAATTTATTTTCGTTGATTCGAAATTTGTAATTTTGTTAGATAATAATTTTCGTTTAATGGATTCGTAATTTTGTACTTTCGTAAATACATAGCAACACGCGGCTAATCCATATTAAGATATAGAAAAATAATATTGCGCTAAAAAACTGCTAGTAGAACTAAGAAATATAATCTTAAACGAATAAACATTAAAATTAAAGTCCATATACGCCTATGGGTAAACACACAGGACAATATATATCTTCAAAGTTCAATTGCATGATAAAGTTCTTATTGTAGATCTCCCAGGTGCAAACACTGATGACAAAACTCTGGAAAAGTGTTGAGAAAAGGCACCTCCACCAGGAATAAGAATGGCCTCTTACCAGATGTACAATAGAGAAAATATAAACCGAGAATCCTCATAAACAGCTCCAACGTCTTAACCTCCTATACAGGGACAATCCTCGAGACCATCGGTGTGCGTCAGGATGTATGTAAGAGGGACAAAAAGGCTTGCATAGTGTAAAATCTTAGGTTTAATAAAATAAATAAAAGGTATGCACTTACAACGAGGATGTAAATAAAGGCATCAAATAGATAAAAGCTGGCCGGCTAGCACATTCCGCCCGTGTCTTCCGGGTAGAGATTGTTTGCGCGGTAACGTCAGCACGCCGCCTCCCTACGTTTCGTCACTAGAGGGACGTGAACATGCGGCTAACACGCGGCTAATCCATATTAAGATATACTTTCTCTTAAGCCCCGTACACAAGGTCAGACTTTTTGCCAACAAATGTCAAAATGATCGTTTTCCAAAAAATCTGACTCTGTGTAAGCTCTATCGAACAAACTTTTTCGGTTTCAAAAATCTGGCCAACTCCCTTCAGACAAAAATCCACGGAAAAGTTTGTTTGAAGTTCGATCGTGTGTACGAGGCTTTACACTGTATAATGTGACTCAGCACAAAAGAGATAAGCTGATTGGCTAAGATATTAAGTAAGATACATCACTCACTAACTACACTGCCCAGTGCCCATTCAAAAGAACGATACAAGTACACAAATTAACGAACAGACAAAGAAACGGATTTACAAAACATACTAATGAAAATACGAACATACGAATGAAAATACGAACAGACAAAGGATTTAAAATACGGAATGCAAATCGTTCGTTATAGATGTCATTTTAGTTCTTTTGCTTTTCGGTGTTTCATATTTTAGTAAGATTGTCCAATCATACGTTCGTATTTTCGCTTGTTCGTTATTTTGCTTATTCGTATTTCCCTAATTTTCGTATTTTGGGTCTTTCAGCTTTTCGAATGTATGAATTCTAACAAATTCGTACGAAAATCCATTTGTTACGAACAGGAACACACATGTCTATTTCTTCATGAATCCATGCTGATAACTGCTAATGAAACTGGTTTCATTACTAAATTCTTGTATATAGTCCCTTATCATCTCCTCCAAAAGCTTGCATACTATTGATGTAAGGCTAACTGCTCTGTAATTCGCAGGGATGTTTTTTGGCCCCTTTTTAAATATTGGTGTTACATTGGCTTTTCTCCAATCAGCTGGTACCATTTCAGTCAGTAGACTGTCAGTAAAAATTAGGAACAAAGATCTGGCAATTACTTGAATGAGTCACCATCAGCCATGACTGAAAATGTAGAGAAGCGCCACCCAGAAGCTGTGTCTCTCGATGAATACTAGGTTTTAAGAGTTTGTAAAGTGATTAAAAAATTCTTGTTTTTATTTCTATTAAAATAACAAACATGTCATACTTACCTGCTCTATGCTGGAGCTCCTTGCCCCTTCCTCCTGTCGAATGCCCCCAGACCAAGCAGCTTGCTATGAGGGCGTGGCTTGCAGACTTGACGTCATCACGCTCTCGACAAAGGAGCCCGGAGCCTATACCATAGGAGAGATAGGAGAAGCTGCCGCTTCTCCACTAGATGTGTTTTTAAATCGCTATCAGATGTCATCGGAATCGTAAGTGCATAGTAATTTTGCCTATTAAACTCAGCTTTATGTTATTACGCTATGGTCCTCTTCTTTTTCATTTTCTGACAATCCAAAACCACAGGCACCACTTCAAACATCTTACAGAGGGTCCAGAGGGTCTCGGTGTCCATGTGGATTTCCCTTCAAGGAATTATCTATCCTGCAAGGACTTAATTCTCTTTATTTTTCAAATATCTTGGATGTTATATTCACACAGTGTGACTTTCTTATATTCACTTATTTTTGTCACATTATTTTATTCTTTCTACCAGTGAGAGAATTTTTTCTCATTTCACTATTCAATATTGTATATCTAAGATCTATTATTTTAGATCCTTTTCACTTGTTTTTTTTGAGCGCTGTACTATTTTTTACACATGTTTTAGGAATTTTTTGTATCACGATTTTTTGGTACTGGCAGCTTAATATTCATTCATTTTGGTGTTCATCAATTCATCTTTTTATCTAGTGCAGTGTTTTTCCTTCTGGAAAATGTATTTTTTGCTTTAAGGGCACCCGAGCCGAGCTGCAGCTCTGTCTATCTGTTCAGACATGGAGTTCTGGATTGGTCCCACCCTTCTCTCTCCTGATTGGCTAACTGATTGATTGGCAGCAGCAGGAGCCAATGGCAATGCTACTGGGTCTCAGCCAATCAAGTGTGAGAGTCACAGACAGCTGATTTTTTTGTGGACATTGCTGGATAAAGATGGGGCCTAGGTAAATATTGGGGGGGGGGGGGCTGCTGCACAAATAATTATTTTTATCTGAATGCATAGCATGCATTCAGATTAAAAAAAATCTGACTTTACCATCTTTTTTAAAAATAAAATTCAGCTTTAAAGCAATATTTTCAACCTTTTGTTTTTCTTTTGCATTCTGGCTAATCCTGGGGGAGATTTGTGAGGTGTTATTGAAAATGTTTTATTCTGCATTGTTTATGAAAACAAGTATAAATAATTTTATAGCCACTAATAAAATATATATTTATAATTATAATTAGGGTTGTCCCGATACCACTTTTTTAGGACCGAGTACAAGTACCAATACTTTTTTTCATGTACTCGCCGATACTGAATACCGATACTTTTTTTAAATGTCATGTGACAGTCTTCAAACCACAATACATACTAAGCATATTTTCTTTAGAATTATCAAGAACTCTAACTCAAGACATTATAAAAGAATAAAAATGAGTAAAAATGAATAAAAATGTTTTATTTGCTTGTCACGCAGTAGTAAAAAACTCTAAGAATTTTCACAGAACATGTTGATAAATTCAAAAAAAGTATCGGCAGTAGCATCGGGAGCATTTGCGAGAGTACAAGTACTCCCGCAAATACTCGGTATCGGTCCCGAAACCGATACTAGTATCGGTATCGGGACAATCCTAATTATAATTATTAATATATTTTGCTGCTATCATCATTTTATGAAATTAATAGTACAGATCACCAAAAAAGCTCTGTATTTACTAATACATCCTTAAATGCAGGTTATTTTATGTGTTTATTTATTATTGTATGGATCTGTTTATTTATTTGTTTATAGATTTCAGCATCTGCATTTGACTTGGTTTTAGCCTCTTGTAGTCCCTGTATAGCAGAGCTCAGATTATGGGATGGAGAAACAACACAATGATCTATTTAGCTTTTCTGAAGTGCAAGGAGCATGCAGGTGAAGAGAATAGTGTGAAAATGAATGAACTCAGAATTCTGCTGTATCTCCGTTCACTGTCTTGTCAACAACTGAGGGTGGGACAAGACTTGTAAGTGTTATTAAACTGAAGCAGAGAAAAGTCAGGTCTCCTGCCTTGTGTTATGTAGGAAACATGAATTTTCTCAAACATTGATATAAATAAATAAAAAAATAAAAATATCCATGCTAATGAATGATAACATTAATACTGTATATACTGGAGTATAAGCCAACCCAAATATAAGCCGAGGACCTAATTTTACCACAAAAAAATAAATAAATGGGAAAACGTATTGACTCGAGTATAAGCCTAGTGTGAGAATGCAGCAGCTACTGTAGGCAGAAAAGAGGGTCAACAATGCCCATTTGCATGCCTCACTGTGCCATACCTCACTGTGCTTATTACAGTCTCACTGTACCACACCTCACTGTGCCCATTGCAATCTCACTGTGCCATACCTCACTGTGCCCATTGCAGTCTCACTGTGCCATACCTCACTGTATCTATTGCTGTCTCACTGTGCCATACCTCACTGTGCCCATTGCAGTCTCACTGTGCTGTACCTCACTGTGCCTACTGCAGTCTCACTGTGCAATACCTCACTGTGCCTTCTACAGTCTCACTGTGCCCATTGCAGTCTCACTGTGCCATAGTTACATAGTTACATAGTTACATAGTTAGTCAGGTTGAAAAAAGACACAAGTCCATCCAGCTCAACCATAAAAATAAATAAAAATAAAACAAAGTAAAACACAGTACATCCTCCCATACACCCAACTCCATACCCACAGTTGATCCAGAGGAAGGCAAAAAAAACCAGCAGAGCGATGATCCAATTTGCTACCGGAGGGGAAAAAATTCCTTCCTGATCCCCCGAAAGGCAATCGGATTTACCCCGGATCAACTTTACCTACAAAACTTAGTACTCAGTTATATTATGTGCATTTAGGAAAGAATCCAGGCCTCTCTTAAAGCAATCTACTGAGCTGGCCAGAACCACCTCTGGAGGGAATCTCTTTTCCTCCAGACGTAAAGAGTGCCCCCTTGTCCTCAGTGTTGACCTTAAAGTGAATAACTCAACACCAAGTTCACTATATGGACCTCTTATGTATTTGTACATGTTGATCATATCCCCCCTTATTCTCCTCTTCTCAAGAGTGAATAAATTCAGTTCCTCTAATCTTTCCTCATAGCTGAGCTCCTCCATGCCTCTTATCAGTTTGGTTGCCCTTCTCTGCACTTTCTCCAGTTCTCCGATATCCTTTTTGAGAACTGGTGGCCAAAACTGGACCGCATATTGCAGATGAGGTCTTACTAATGATTTGTACAGGGGCAAAATGATATCTCTATCTCTGGAGTCCATACCTCTCTTAATACAAGAAAGGACTTTGCTCGCTTTGGAAACCGCAGCTTGGCATTGCATGCCATTATTGAGCTTATGATCAACTAAAACACCTAGATCCTTCTTCACTACAGATCCCCCCAGTTGTACTCCCCCTAGCATGTATGATGCATGCATATTCTTAGCCCCCAAGTGCATAACTTTACATTTATCAACATTAAACCTCATCTGCCACTTAGTCGCCCAATTAGACAGAGCATTGAGGTCGGCTTGTAAATTGGAGACATCCTGCAAGGACATTATTCCATACCTCACTGTGCACATTGCAGTCTCACTGTGCCCATTGAAGTCTCACTGTGCCATACCTCACTGTGCCCATTGCAGTCTCACTGTTCCCATTGCAGTCTCATTGTGCCATATGGTACCCACTGTGTCCATTGCAGTCTCACTGTGCCATCTGGTACTTACTGTGCCCAATGCAGTCTCACTGTGCCCGAGTACCTGAATTCTTAACATGCGTCTATTTTTTAAAAGTCATGGCTTCCTCCTGGGGTTCCGTTCTGTGATAGGCATTTGACACTGTGTTCCACCTATCACAGAGGTCCTCTCATCCTTGGACTAATGAGCTTTTGCCGCGATCCCAGAAATTACGATCTTCATTCGCAATCTCTTACGGCACCTTTACTCATCTTTTTTTGCGTAACACTATACCAGCTTTTTCTGCTTTAATATTAGACAGCCCATGTTAAGTATGGCCGTCGTTCCCGCATCGAATTTCTACGTTTTCCGACGTCTTTTATTTTTTTTGATGTAAAACGTCCGGGAATAGGAATGTTCGTAAACTACGCTACTCAAACAACGAATGACGTAACGACGTGATTTTGCGCAATGCACGGCGGGAAATTTCTGAACGGAGCATGCGCAGTTCGATCGCCGCGGGGACGCGCCTAATTTAAATGCTTCACGCCCCCTAAACGCGTAATTCGATTACGCGTCGAGAAATAGACTACGCCGCCGTAGCGTACGGGCAAAAAACTACCAGAATTCCATTTAGAGCCTGGTATAATACGGCAGCGTAGAGTATTTTGATTACGCAGCGCAAAATTAAGTGTATCTGAATCTGGCCCAGTGTCTGCTGGGAAACTGTCCGAGTATGAGAGGACCTCCATGATACGCAGAACACAGTGTCAAATGCCTATCACGGAACAGAACGCCAGGAGGAAGCCACGACTTTTAAAAAAATGGATGCCTTTCAAGAATGCAGGTATACTGACTTGAGTATAAGCCAAGGGGGTATTGTCAGCCCTAAAAAAAGGGCTGAAAAACTCAGCTTATATTCAAATATATATCGTAATAGCAAAACAGCAACACAGCCGCTGACACAAATCTCCTGGCAAAAAGACAAAATAACATAAATCACAAAGTGCAGCGCTAAAAATTACTAAAAAGTCCCAATGTTAAGAAAATATGACATCTCAATAAAAACAATCCAATAGGTGTAGGTGCACACAAAGGAAAGTGCCAGGAAAAATCCATCACCAAGAAGGAAAGTTTTACACTGACTCTTTACCCATTAATTGGACTACTTAATCAAAAGCAGTCAAACACACTTGAAAATGCTCCCCTTAGATTGCATGACCATCAAAAGTTTCCTCCTTAGACATCATTGCTCAGTATTACTGGCAAATACATTTATTAAGAGTACAGCAAAGGCCGTCTGTCGAGCTTTGCAATGTCATGTAACCCAACTCCTCACGTCGTAACCAAACTTCATCAGGGGCTTGGCCATGTATACAAGAGTTAAAATATATATATATTTATATATATATATGTATATATATATATATATATGCTGCAAGCCATAAATGGATTTAAAAAGCAATCACTGGAGTTCCGGAAACTGGAAGTGGAAAAGTTGCTTTGAAATTTTTCCGCCGGACACATGTCCGCCGGATATGTCCGCTCGTTAGTACACAAAAGCCTCGGACCAAAAACCCGCGCATGCTCAGTCAAAACGATGGGACGGGAGCACTCGTTCAGGTAAAACTCGCGTTTGTTTGGGACCTGGCACATTCGTCACCTAAACTCTCTATATAGTGTTCCGTTTATATCGTTTTTTTGTTCTTTCTTCTCTTGCTAGAAGCAAGCCGTTGTCTTGCTAATGCAATTTTGTCCAGATGTCACATACTGCTAGCTTGCATTTTCATTTTTTTTTTTTCAATTTGACACAGTTTGCTAGCCAGATGTCCCCACATTTGTTTCTGTTCTGCACATTTTTATTATGTCTATTTGGACTTCATGTTGAGCGTATCATTTTTTGTTATTATTTTTATTTTATTTTTTACAGTTGGATTTAACGGTTTTTGAATCATTCAAAAAAAAATTATTTTCTTGTTTTACCATGTTATTTTTATTTTAAAATTAAAATTTCCCTTTTTTTTCCTCAACTTATGTAATTTAGTTGTTTTGTCCTTTATTTTTTACTTTATTTTGGGGTATTTATATTTTTTTTTTACATTTTATGCTTCTTTTTGGGTTTAACAAGTTCGAACAGAAAAGGTGTCCCCCCCCCCCCAAGGAGTCTGTGTCCTTTGCAAATGACACATTTTCTTTTACAAATGTCTGATGCTTACTCACTACAGTATAAAACACAATAGACAAGGTTTGAAAGTAAATCCAAAAGCCATTTATTTCCGGCCAAAAAAAAAAATTTGAAATCACCAGAACGGCAGCACTTGATGAGATTGCAACATACATGCATACTTGGGAATTACAACATGATTAAGGAAAAATTTAGTAACCTCAGGAGTCAATAACAAAAATCAGGATCAGCAGCACATGAACAAAGGAACCCAAGCTGTGCTACTACAACGAGCTCAGTTTTTTGGACAATCAACTGGATGGCAGGGAATCATCTTCTCGACTTCTTTGCAGACTTCCTTCCAGCGAAACTCCCACGGGTCCGTCCACGGACCCTTGCAGGTGGGGGTGATGTGGCAGCAGGAGGAGGATGAGGATGATGGGGAGCAGGCCAAGCCGGGTCCCACAGCACAGTGTCCCTGGTCAGCTCGTCCCTTTTCATCCTGGCCAGGACCTGATTAATAATGTCCTTGGCCAGGCTTTTTTGCTCCTCCCCCCCTTGGTTCAGCTCATTGGCCACAAATGCGCTATAGCATTCCGTTGGGTTGAGGGGGGCCCTCATGATTTCTGCAGCCTCCCGGATGACCTGAAGGCTTTCATCGTGCACCTCCCTCCTGCGCCTCCTTGCAGCTGGTGGCCTCATCTGGAGGGGAGGAACTTGGCTGATGGTGCTCAGCCTGGGTCTGGGGACCTGCTGCACCTCACTTGGGCCGGCCTCCTCCTGGCTGCCACTCCCCCCTTCCGCCTGGCTGACATGGGCCTCAGGAGCTGCCACCTCCTGGCTGGTCTCTTCTTCCTGTGGATAAAAAAGGCAACATGTTTTAGTTTTTTGCACAATCAATCACACACATTTTCTTTCTCTAGACTGTTTTAGTTAGTATTTTTTTTAAATTAAACCGACTGTCCTTCTGACCCCTGCATTTGGCATCCCTGTTTGTTTTTGGGTTACAAGATCAACTCACTAATTCAAAATAAATAGCAGCACCAAAATATTTTTTAAAATACTAGACCTCACTGAAGATGGCCAGATCTGGCTCCATGTCAGCCACCCCCGCTTCACATTCTGCAGGGCTCCTGGGATCCGGGGAAGTTCCGCTGGGAGGAAGGCTGCAAGGTAGTGTAGAATCCGAAGGCCTGCCATCCAGTTCATCATTCAAAAAACTGAGCTCTTTGTAGTACCAGAGCTTGGGTTCCTTTGTCTTAGCTGCTGCTGATCCTGATTTTGGATATTTCCGTTTTTTATATACATTCCTGTAGCTTCTACTGAGGTTACTAAATTTTTCCTTAACCATGTCGCCTGTGCAACTTGGCACCCAAGTGTGCAGGTATGTAGCAATCTCATCAAGTGCTGCCTCTCTCTTTCCAGTGTCCAAATAATGTGTGTGTCTGGTGTCCCAAAGAAGGGGTATATCCCGATATCGGGTTATTAGTTCCATTGTTGCCTCCTTCCCTTTCAGCAAATCCATTTTTTTTTCAGCTCCTAGATGTAGCTTCAATAGTAATGTCTAGAATAGAAAATGACAATCAAACACAAAGCACAACTTTAAAAAGGCTCAGCTTTGACATTCTTAAAATATGTGCGCATTCATTCATTTTAGAGCATCAACATTATACAAACACAGTGTCTTCTGCTGCTACATAGCTGGCCAGCTCTGCCGCATTGTTGTACCCCCCAAAAAGTTGTCATTCAGAGCCCATTTTGCAAGTTGTAGCATGTAGTTATGAACACATCCACCATGAATTTGAATGCTAGCAATCATCTCAAGGCACTAGTTCATGTGTAGCTATCATGGCCCTCAGCATTGATGGCAGAAAACACTACCTACTTATCTCTGTCCAACCAACACACAACAATACTTGCATGATCTGACTGCATACTCTAAAATCCAAATAAAGAGGATAGAGCATTCTCTACATATATCTTGATGAAGTGATGTGTACAAGCACTTGGCTCTCCAAATTTTATGGTGGGCCCCAAAATACATAAATAACAGTAGCACAAAAAGGGTGCAAACAACATTGAAAAGCCCCATCCCCCATGGCTGTTCAAATTATAGGCATCTGATCCGATGTTTTCATTTACCTTTGTCTCTCTCTCTCCTCGTTTCCGCTTGAGTAATCTCCGCGTAACCTACGTAATCACGTCGTTTTCATTATATCCCCACGCAATCAAGAAACGCCGCCCTCGTCGCCGCCCATGACGTACCAATTCCTGTTTTCCACGCCCATATGCAACGTGGATTGGAAAATATGGCGATGTCACACGAGCGCACATTAGGCTCTGATCGGGATCAGGAAGGGACAGAGGCCGGAACGTCCAGATCCAGGCCAAAACGTTACAAGGCCACAAACATGTCTCTACAAGAGATGGTGGAGTTGGTGTCCATCCTGCGACGGAAGGACTATGATGGTGAGCATGGCCCATACAGCACCCCTAACCGGAGGAAGTCCAAAATTATGGATAAGGCAGCGAGGAAACTTTATGAGATGTTTGGGGTCACCAGGTCCAAAGAGCAGCTCCGGAAACGCTGGTCCGACTTAAAACTGCGCGAGCCAGAGCAGTATCGCAAAATAAAGAAAATCATTGAAAAAAGTAAGTACTTTAAAATGTCTTTGGAGTGCCTATTTTTGGATAAAATGTTTTGCCATGTCTATTTCGCCATCTGCCTCGTTGGCCTCCTTGTATTTTTGAAACCCTGCATTGTAAATGTAATAATGTTTGTCTAATATAAATCCGACGACTTGCCACGATCGTAGTCAACATCGTTCCATCACATAGTTTATCCTCAATCCGCGGGTCCAGGAACATCACACCTGGACGTGGTTATTTGGCGAAAAACATCGTTTCTAGAAACAATGTGGAAAATATGATGTGTTTGTGCAAACTAAGTTGATTTCAAAAGGCAAACAGGATCCATTAATTCACACAGTGATGAGATAACCTAATAGGCACCTGTTTTGACATCTGTAATTTTGAGAACCTGTCTCCCCCCCTAAAATAGTAATTTTGACTTTTGGAGAAGGGACTCCAAAAACTACTTATTCAGGAGGCCAGCCATGTGTGTCACTTCACCAAAAAGCCTCATTATATCACAGCTAGGGAGAAGTCATCTCCCAAAAAAAAATACATGGTTTTTGCTGTAATAAGGCCAAAACTAGAATTGGAACGCCACTTCTAAGCAATGTTTGCAAATTAGTCCCTCCAAAAATATCTGTTTGCTGATGATTTTCCTTATTTTTTGTTGTTTTTAGGGGACAGAAGAGGACAGCGCTATGAGGAGTCAGGGAGGCCCACACTGTCTCCCAAACGGCCCGAAAAAATTGTTTAGCAGGAGGATGATGAAGAAGGAGAGGAGGAAGAAGGAGAGGAGGAAGGGAGAGAGGAGGAAGGGAGAGAGGAGGAAGGCGGATTGGTGGAGGAAGGCGGATTGGTGGAGGAAGGCGGATTGGTGGAGGAAGGCGGTTTGGTGGAATTTGGCGGATTGGTGGAGGAAGGCGGTTTGGTGGAATTTGGCGGATTGGTGGAGGAAGGCGGATTGGAGGAGGAAGGCGGATTAGTGGAGGAAGGAGAAGTTGAAGAAGAAGGAGAAGTTGTAGAAGATGTTGAACTTGTCAGTACAACAGGTCAGTGACACCCCAGCTTTGCAGGGAAAAAGAGATGTAGATAGGCCTGCACCTTACTTACTTACAATGTTGTGTTTTTCCTTTGGCATTTTTAGGGGATGAAGATGGGATTAGCACATCTGTCGCTCCTATTTTTTCTCGTGCAAGTGCACAAATCCTAATACAGCAGATAATGGAGTGCAGCAACGATCTGGCCAATATGAGGGAAAGGATGGTGGTGATGGACCAAAACTTCAAAAACATGCTCGATATTTTGGGACGTATATAGAAGACTATCCCCCCCAGCTGCCCCCCATGCCCCCCCCTGCCCCCCCTGCCCTCACCCCTAACCACCCCACTCTCAAAGATGTTGTATAATGTTCGTTTAATATCCCCCAAAATTTGAGGATGCACACACACACACACAGGTTTATTTACTAAAGCTATAAGGTGCAAAAGCAGCATCACTTGGCATATAAAACAATCATCTTCCATGTTTGGATGTGAAGTCTTAATTGACTAAGCTTAATTTAGAAGCTGATTGGCTTATATGCACAAATAAGCCGGAGTTTGGACTGTTTAGTAAATAAACCCCAATGTGTGTTCACATGTGCGATCTGCCATCACAGGACATCAATTGTATGTGCTTTGTGGGTGCAACCCCTTCTTTACTTATCAAGTAGGTGACAGAAAGGGGTTGCACTCACAAAGCACATACATTGATCACCCATGATGGCAGATAGCACATGTGAACATTTCGCATGGGATCTCATGTGAAAAATCACCATTTGGCCCATCACACACACAGCATGTGTGCATCCTCAAATTTTGGGGGATTCCGGCGTGACCTAAGACCATGTTGTCTGGGTTTGTTATGCCAAATAAAAGGTTGAACTTTGTAAGTTCGATTGTTATATATGTTTGTCAAAACCACAAAATATTTTTTGAATAAATAAATACTTTCTAAACCAATTTTTCTAAGAAAACACAAAGATTTTCGTAAATAAAAAAGAAATAAAAAAACCTTTTAAAAACACACACACCAGTGGCTTCTTATTTCTAACCTCAATACCCAGTTTGTAGAAGAGTGACTAGAATGTGCAATTGTGTGTATTTACTAAAACCTGCTAACTAAATTGGGCACAAGAAATGCACTAGTTTCAGAACCTGGAAGACAGATAAAAAGAGAAAAAGCAATAATGACAAACAACTGTATAAAGTCCAATGGTCAAATTATTTATTATTTCTTGGTAATATTTCTTTATTTTGGGGGTCGAATTATAAAGAAATATTAATCTGGCATAGCTATGGCCCCCCGACCCATAAAGTACTCAACATATTTGTCGCGTACCTCACGAGCAGATTGGGTGACCGAGCCAGCGCGACCAGTGTCCAGCCCAGGAAGGGTATCTGAGGGTAGTCCTGCCTCAGCACCGATGTTGGGTAGGTACGTCTGGGAATGCCTGCGTAAAAAATTATGCAATATGCAGCAGGCCAAAATAACAGAGTTAAATTTATATTCCGCCAGATGTATCGCTGTCTGGAACAGGCGGAACCGGCTGGCAAGTATCCCAAAGGCATTCTCGACTACCCTCCGGGCCCTGGCCAGCCGGAAATTGAAGACTTTCCTCTCCGGGGTGAGGGTCCTCTGGGGAAAAGGCCGCATGAGGTGAGGTCCAAGTCCAAAAGTCTCGTCCGCTAAAAAAACAAACGGAAGTCCTTCCACATTGTCTTCATCCGGTGGCAGTTCAAGACCACCAGTTTGTAGACGCCTGTAAAATTCGGTCCGCGCGAACACTCCCCCATCAGACAGCCGGCCATTCTTCCCCACGTCCACATACAAAAATTCGTAGTCTGCCGACACCACCGCCATCAACACGATACTATGAAAACCTTTGTAGTTATAATAGTACGAGCCCGAAAGAGGTGGCGGCACTATGCGGGCGTGCTTCCCATCAATTGCCCCTCCGCAGTTTGGAAAATCACAACGCTGGGCAAAGTGGGCAGCCACAGTCTGCCATTCCTGCGGCGTGGAGGGAAACTGTGGGGACAAAAGCAAAAAAATAATTAGCACTTTGGCACAGAAACAACATTGCAAACACTAGTAAAAAAACAACATTCTGCAACATCACGGTATTAACATTTCTAAAAATTTGTGTATAGAGAGTATTTAGGGCAACAAATCTAGAGCCAATTATTATCAGACTCCACATCCCGCTGATAGGGCAATACACTTTTTTAGGGGGAGGGAGTTGAACTACAATGGAGCAGGACACCAAAAAAAAAAAAGGTGTTTTTGTCCCTAGGAGATGATGCTGGACAGGTTAGTAGTGTTGAAGGTAAAAATATGCAGGTAGGCCAAACCACATTAACCTGGAAAGCTTAACAACATGCATGGGGAGAAAAGGGAACATTAAGCACACAGCATATTACAATCATGGCGACTAGGAAAACCAACACAAAAAGGTGAGAAAAATATGCAAACATTATTAAAGACACAGATTGTGATGTTAAAGGAGGAAACTTACCTTAATAAACTCCTCCTGCATGACTTGTATGATGGCAGAACACGTCTCCGGTATGATGATTCCAAGCGCCTGGGGAGAGATGCCTGTTGAGAACTTGAGGTCCTGCAGGCTCCTCCCAGTCGCCAGGTACCGCAATGTGGCAATAAGCCTCTGCTCAGCCGGAATGGCTTGGCGCATCACAGTGTCCTGCCTCGTGATATAGGGGGACAGGAGATCCAGCAGACGGTGGAAAACGGGGTCCGTCATACGGAGAAAGTTCCTGAAGTCATCAGGATTATTCTCCCGGATCTCCCTAAGCAGAGACATATGAGAGAATCGATTACGCTGCCGCAACCAATTCTTGGCCCAGGAACTCCTCCTCCTACTGTTCCTGTCCAAATCACTGGAATGCACACAGACTCCAGAACAAAACCCATAAACAGCACAAACTCGTGAAAAGTTGCGCTGCTGCTCCATCATGGCTTCAAACCGGCCGGCTGGTCAGTCAAGAACACACTCAAACAGAAAGCACCCCCAAATCCAGCAAGACCTGCAAAGATCGCACGTCAAACAGATACAACCGTACAGGACGGCACTGCAAAGCAGAAACGCCGCGTACGGCGACACTGAATAACAAATACGAGCCCACAAGCACACACTGAACCTGAAAATACGACCTGTTAAGCGCGGAGACTAAAAAGCACGAATCAGCTCTAACCAAACCTTCGCTAACACGGAACTAGCAGAAGCGGAACAGAGGGCGGCGCCGATGGCTTCCTCATTCCCCTTTATAGTGACGTCGTACGTGGTTTACGTGCCCGCGTTCTGGTCCGCTGGGATTTCGGTCCGATGGTGTGTACGCTCATCAGACCAACGGACAAATTTGACTTATCCGCTGGAAAATATCCGTCGGATGTTTCTGACCGGATACATTCCCTCGTGTGTACAAGGCCTCACTGTAGATTTATTTAATCTGTGTATTTAGCTGTTTTGTATGCAGTTCAGTCTTATTTAATACCCAATATAGAGAATGAGTGATGAAGAATAAAATTATACATACCATACAAGTGGAAACAGTAAGATTTTCAATGCTTTGGGATGTAAGAATTATGCATGCGAAGTATGGAGCATAACAAGTCCTATTGAATAGAACACACTCAAAAAGGAAATATTCAGCATTGCTGACAGGTATAACAAAATAAATGTTGCCCGTCATTTTTCTCTGTACTCAGTCTGACAAATACACAGGCACACTGGCGATTAGTGTGAACAAGTATCAGACACTATTTTGGCTTTTTCTGAGACTTAAACAATGTAAAAAAAGTGTTGCCCTTGCTGCCAATATTTATATATATTAACACACACAAACAAAGCCTGTCTGTCTTCTTTGTAAAACATTTGATAATGGCACAAGCACTGAAAAATAGAGTGAGAGCCACACACAGTTTCAAAAAAATTACTTTGAAAATTGCCAATAAGCATCAACTTTGCTGTCAAGTTATCATAGAAATGCAGCAAAGTCATTCTTGTCTGTTACCAAATTAAAAAATAGACATCCTGGTAACTAGCCAAAAAATAAGGGACAGAACAAAAATTACACTTGTATTTTGCTTGAAGTTCTGGGGATGAAACACACCTTTGTATTGTAATGTGTTGCAGTGTGCCAAAATGTATGGTAGCGTGCTACTGTGCTACATGTAAAAAACAACATTTTTTATCCTTTCTTTTTATTGCCAATTACAAATTTATGAACTATCAATGCACAACACATATTGATGCTTAATACAACACACCAAATGGCAAAGTGTGAATATGTCTTTTAAAAATAATATGACCATTAAAGTGCTAGTAAACTGCTGAAAAAACAGACAAACGAAAAAAAAAACTGCAAGACAGTGGCATAATATACTAGTATGCATCGTTTACTAGCACATTATGAAAAACTTACCTTAGAACGAAGCCCTCCCAGCGGTGCCTAGTCACCGCTGAGAGAGCTGACATGTTCTCCTGGCCTTTCTTTCAAGTGTGCAGGCTCCGATTCCGGCGAGTGGCATTCGGTGTGATGACATCACTCCCGTGCATGCACGCAGGAGCCCTAATTTCTGGCAAGAAGGTCTGGCACGGTATGCCGGACCTTCAGAGTGCATGCCCCACTAACATCAGCGGCTGCATGCAGGGTGAATAACTCCTAAATTGTGCACATTTAGGAGAGAATCATTTTACCTATAGGTATTGCTTACCTGTATGTAAAAATAAAAATAAAATGGGGTTTAGAATCGCTTTAAGGGTCTAGTTATTCACACAGCTTTTATAGAAGATCCACACTATATTTTGTGAAAACATATATAAATAGGCCACTTTGCATATTATAGAGTTGGCATAGATTTGTGATGCTGATGAAGAACACCGTTTGAAGTTTTACAAAATAAAAGATTAATGCAGTTTTTTGTTTTAATTTTTTTTAATAGATTTTTACAGAGAAAACAGAAAATATAAACATTCAGAAAATAATAAATACGTTTACAATAAGCGATTTTTAAACATTAAAGAGATTGTGAAGTAACCATGGAGATAACAACCAGGAATAGCATGATTTTCATTGAAACAATAGTACTGCTGGAACATTGTAGCGCTAAAGAGCAATGTATAAAAACTAACATGACATACAATAAATCATCAAAGATAAAAAAGAAAGAAGGAAAGGAAGGAAAAAGAAGAAAAGAGGGTCATCATAACAGCTCATTTATGGGCTCAGGACGAGTCCTCCTGGAGACTCCATAATTCCCAGACCTTATTGTGGGCTTTCATTCTGTCCTGAATTCTAGCAGTCATTTTCTCCATCAACTCCACATCTTTAACCCTAGCATACAGGGCATCTGAAGAGGGTGGAAAATGCTGCTTCCAGTTAAGGGTGACCAAGCAGCGCACAGCCGTGAGGATATCTCTGAGCAGCTTTTTATAGGGTTTGGCAATTTTCATTGGGGAAAGGCCCAGCAAGAAGAGTTTTGGTGTCATAGGCACAAGCACCTTAAAGAGGCGGCTCAGCGGAGTGCGCATGCGCGAGGGATCCAAGATGGCCGCGTGATCCGGAGCTCCACCGTACACTGCTCCCGCGGCACCGACTGCAGCCTTCAGAGGGATCCTTTCCGCACACCATCGAGTGCCCCAGACTCCCACCGACCCGATCTATCCCCCTATATGACGAACGCCCCGGTTCGTCGGGATCTCGGGCCGCTATTCGATCAGGCCCAGCCATCCAGGGGATCCAAGATGGCCGCCGCAGCACAGCCTTCCGCAGCACACGTTGAGGGACACCCTGAGCCGAGACAGGTAATCGCTCCAGCAACCCTGTCCTTTACTCCAGCTCACCAGATTGCGGTTCCCTCTCTAATGACTCCCTCACCAACATCCACCGAGTCCCTGTTGGGCCGGACCTTTGGTGATGCAGACCACATTTCAACAGGCATGTCAGTACACATGCAACAGGAGAGCCCCTTTCCCAATGTGTCTTCCCCAGAACCTTTTTCTGATGATCTCTTCTTTAAATTGTCAGCTCTTCTGGACAGAGGTCTGGCGTCTACAGCTGCTAAAATAACTGCAGACATTAAGGCTGATTTCCAGAACTTGGGCTCAAGGATGGAATCAATAGAACACAAGCTTGACCTCACAGTTTCCGCCACTAACCAGAACTTTGGTCATATACAAGCACTGCAGGACAGACTAGATTCAGCTCTTATCAGGATTGATGAACTCGAAGACAGATCCAGAAGGGACAATTTCAGGATCAGGGGTCTCCCAGAGACTGTAATGGATGTTATGAAAGCTACCCATGAGCTAATATCATCTCTGATCCCGAATATCCCGCAACATCGCTTGGAACTTGATAGGGTCCATAGGGCTCTGGGACCCCCCAGAAAAGATGGCACTCCTAGGGATGTTATCGTAAAGCCCCATTTTTTTCTGGTCAAGGAAGAAATAATGAAACAAGCCAGAGCATCGAATCAAATTATGTGTCAGGGTCATCCTGTTCAAATTTTCACCGATCTGTCCCAATCCACAATTCAGAGACGCCGTTCCCTGAAACCTCTGCTTTTGGTCCTGTCTCAAAATGCCATAAAATATTGGTGGTCTTTTCCATTCGCCGTCAAATTTTCTTTTGCTGGGAAGTACTACTCTTTTTCCTCTCTTCAAGAGGGAGAGAAGATCCTCCTTTCTTTGAAGTTAATCTCCCTGGAAGCTACCATGGACACATCAAACCAACCGCTCAACCCAGCTAAACGCCCTTCTCCGAATAGTCCGCTTACCCCGCTTTGGAACAAAACGAAGTCAAAGAAACAGAAAGATGTCCTTCAAACCTGAAAGATCTAGAAGGGAATAAGACTTTAGTGCCTTTTTCGGTGTGCTCCCTATGGGTGGGATGTTATGACACTCCTCTCCATGACGGACTGATCTATCCCTCTGATGGTCTTAGGCTTCAGTCAATAAGTACTCTCTAATTATACCAAAACATTGTTTTTTCTTGCTTTTCCCTTTTTTTTTTTTTTTTTTTTTGTTTGTTATGTATATTATTGCTGTTTTTATTAGGTGCCCGGGAGCTGAGTACCTTGCATGCGCCTCCACCTATCTCTTGGTTTCTTCGGAGTCCGTGAGATGGGTTGTCTGCAGTTTTTTCTGCAGACCTTACTGATAGGATCAGGCTCTAGGGGACCTCTGTGCCTCCTGGAGTCTGATCCGCCTCTCCCAGAGGGATTATCTGTGATCCCTCTGTCTTTTCATTCTATTTCTCTCTCTTCTCTCTTCTCCAACTTCTCTCCTTCCTACCCCCTCCTTCCCTTGCACCACGGGAACATTTTCATCTTTATCTCTTTTTTTTGTTTATTGTCAGGTATATTCTGGGAGCCCCGTATGCATCTCACTCTTAGTTGGACGTCTCATCTGCTTGCTGTTGTGAGTCCGGTCTTGATTGAGGTAAGTGTCGCAGGGATTTTTCGCATTTCTTTTCTTCCCCTCAATGGCTGACAAACCCATACCGGTCCTTAAAATAGCCTCTCACAATACTCAAGGCCTTAATTCCCCCATCAAACGGAGAAAGCTCTTTGACAAATATAAATCGCTTAAATGCGATGTTATTTTAATACAGGAAACCCACTTTCCCAGGAGATACAGTCCTTCTTTCATTCACCATAATTTCCCTACATTTTATCTAGCGAACGCAGAGGATAAAACTAAAGGGGTAGCGATAATTTTTTCCAAATCTTCTAATTTTTCCTGGCGTGCTGAATTTAGAGACCCGGATGGTAGGTTCCTACTAGTTAAAGGCCTGATTGATAACCATATGTTCTCTTTTATTTCATATTACGCTCCGAATAAAGGCCAATTACCGTTCTTTCGTTCTATGCTTTCTACTTTAAGCCCCCTGATTGAAGGGACCCCCATCTTTGGGGGCGACTCCAACTTGGCGTTAGACCAGGAGCTTGACAAGTCTAAGACTAATTTAAAACGTCCCACTAGAGCTAGTTTGAAATTTGCCCGTCTTCTTCATATACACGGCTTAGCTGATGTCTGGCGGGAACAAAATCCAACATCTAGGGACTTTACTCATTTTTCTTTCCCACATCAATCTTATGCCAGGATTGATCATATCCTGATGTTCACTTCACATCTACCTACTGTCTCAGGTTCCAAGATCCTGGACTCATCCCTCTCTGATCACTCCATGGTTGTAACTGTTATTTATAATCCCTCTCGTAATCCTAAACCTTCTCAATGGAGACTCAATGAATCCCTTTTGTCCGACCCCGTAGTCCTTGCTGAAGTTAATAAAGCTCTCTCTGAATACTTTACTTTAAATAACACTGGGGATATCTCCGCTGAGGTTCTTTGGGCAGCTCATAAAGCTACCGTTAGAGGAAAATTTATCCAATTAGCCTCTAAAATGAATAGGGAACGGAAAGTTGATATTAATAGACTCGAAAAGTTATACACTTCCCTTAAAACCCAACACAAGGCATGCCCCTCTAACGCTCTATTGACTCAAATAGAAACTGTAAGGCTGGAGCTTAATCTAGCCCTTACTACACGGGCTGAAAAAGCGCTTAGATGGAGTGGTGCTAAATTTTATTCTCAAAAGGACAAATTGGGAAGAATGCTTGCTACCAAATTGTCACCCAGAGCGAAACTTTATACTCTTCCCAGGATTAGGACCCACCAACAGTTTACAACCTCTGATCCCTCTAAAATCCTTGCTGTGTTCAGGGATTTCTATGGTAAATTATATGGATCTAGTCGACAAGCTTCTGAGAGTTCTATCTCTCAGTTCCTTGACACCCTCCCTATCCCTAAACTCTCAGCGGATCACATAGCCGCTATGGAGGTTCCGATCTCTGAGGCGGAAACGTTGGAAGTTATTAAAAATCTGAAAAGAGGTTCGGCACCTGGTCCGGACGGCTTTTCAGTGTCGTATTATAAATCATTCACAGAGATTCTAGCCCCCTTTATGACAAAGTTTTTTAATGAAAAGGTTTCTGGAAGTCCCCTTGGTGCGGAATTGAACTCTGCATTTATAACTGTCATACCCAAACCTGATAAGAATCCGGAAGATGTTGGGAACTATAGACCAATTTCACTGATAAACAACGACGTTAAAATCCTCACCAAGATCCTTGCTAATAGATTGAATTCCTTCATCAGTCTATACGTCCATAAAGATCAGGTGGGCTTTATCCCAGGTCGGCAGGGCCCTGACCAGACTAGAAGAGTCATCGACATTATGTCGATTCTCCAATCTAACTGGCCAGGAGGACTGAAGCAGCAGGGTATGCTCTTGGCGCTAGATATCCAAAAAGCTTTCGACACAGTTTCCTGGCCTTATATCTTTACACTTCTAGGTAGATGGGGTTTTGGTCGTCGTTTCTTGGGTATTTTAAAGGCTCTTTATTCCTCCCCCACAGCGCGTATTCGTATACAGGGATATTACTCCTCTCCAGTTCAAATAACTAGAGGCACGAGGCAGGGTTGCCCTCTCTCCCCTATTATCTTCGCTATAGCCATGGAAACGCTTGCGATTGCAATTAGAGAAAACCCAGATGTGATGGGGGTCTCATGTGGTCCCAAGATGCACAAATGTGGCCTTTTTGCCGACGACTTGATTTTATTTGTTACGTCCCCCTTGATCTCCATTCCCAACATAAATAAGATCCTTGACATCTTTGGGGATGCCTCTGGTCTGCTAGTCAATTTCTCTAAATCCCTTGCGCTTAATGTTTCACTTGACCCCGAAACGGTTTCCCTGTTAAAACGAGACTTCCGGTTCGAATGGAATGATTCTGCTATCAAATACCTCGGCATTTTCCTCACGCCCAAATTTGAAACTCTTTACTCCCGAAATTATCCCCCAATGTACCGTAAATTGGAACAGGACCTGAAATCTTGGTCTAGACTTAATTTGTCATGGCTGGGAAGAATAAATGCCGTAAAAATGACCCTGCTTCCTAGGCTTCTCTACCTTTTCCGAGCCCTCCCGATCCCTTTGAGGAAGGATCACTTGAACTCCTTCCAGAGCAAAGTTTTGAAATTTATCTGGGGAAGTTCAGGTTATAGGATTAAACAACAATCTCTCTTCCATTCCAGGAAACAGGGTGGTTTAGGACTGCCCCACTTATATAATTATTACCTGGCTTCGAGATTGGCCCAATTCTCCATAACTTTTACAAATTGGAATAAACCTGACTGGGTACAGATTGAACGACAGGCAGTTCCTCTACACACCCTGGATTTCCTCGCATGGATGGCCCCCAAGTCGAGACCGCCTATTCTAGCTCCTACCCTTTCTCACTCGTTTGCGTTATGGGATAAGTTGAAGTTGAATCCCAACCTCACATCTGATGTTAAACCCCTGTCTCACCTCTTTCGTAACCCAAATTTTCCCCCTGGACTAGATATATTAGCGTTTCGTTGGTGGATTGATAAGGGACTGTATCGCCTGGGTCAGTTTTTCACCCCTACTGGCCCTGTTTCCCTATCTTATTGTATAAGTAAACTAGAACTCCCAACTTCTGAGAGATTCCGCTTTCTTCAAATTAATCATTATTTACATAGCATATGTTCCTCCAAGCCCCACCCTTATAAATTCACAGACTTCGAATTATTTTGCAGCCAGTCCATTGAGGGGAGGGGAGGCATTTCGATTATCTATGCGTCACTTTCCTCTCCAACCGCTAAGTCTTCCTTCATGCTTGCTTGGGAGGAAGATTTTAAGTTTAAGTGGAACCTGGAAATCTGGCAAGCAGCTGTTTCTTCAGCTTTTAAAGGTATCATTAATGTCTCTCTTATAGAAGCCAGTCTGAAGGTCATAACTAGATGGTACCTAACTCCTTCTAAGTTGGCTAGAATTTTCCCCTCGGCCGACCCTTTATGTTTTAGGGGCTGTCAGTTGCTGGGCTCATTTGCGCACATCTGGTGGGAGTGCCCTAGAATCAGGTCGTTCTGGAGAAAGATTCATTTAACTATTAAGAAGGTTACCGGTTACGAGATGGTAGGGCATCCTGAGTCCTTCTTGTTGAACGCCCACCTTCCTGGAACTTCCAAACAGACACGCAGATTGATTCATTTTATTCTGTTGGGTGCAAAGATTACTTTGGCCAAAGCTTGGAAACTACCGAGAGTATCTGTTAAGGCAGTGATCAGGAAGATTTCCTGGATCATGTGCCAGGAAAAGGTGGCCGCCATGCTGAATGACTCTTTACCGGGTTTTGAATTGATCTGGAATCCTTGGGCTCAGTTCATGGGCATCTCGCTCATCCCGGGAACCTAGGTCAATTTTTTGATAAATTCACCTTTAGCCTGCTCCGATAATCTTTTCCCGTGGTGCATCCCCCCCTTGTTCCCCTACTACCACTCTCTCTTTCTATCTTCCCACTCTTTTCTCCTTATTCCTTTCCCCCTTTTTTTTTGAGCTGTCCCTTTCCTATATCCCTTTCCCTTATTTTTTTTTATTTTTTCTTCTTTTCTCTTTTCTTTTCTCTTTCCTCTAGTTCTTTTGCTTAATATGGTTCTCATTCCTGCACTATTCCGTTTAGATACGTTCTATATATTTCTGTTTCCTCCCCAGTGTGGGGTTGTCCGGGGTGTCCCCACCCGCTTGCACAGTGTGTTCCCATTGGGGTGCTGGCGGCTGGGGACTCCCCGGTGATACTACTTTCTTAGGCCTTTATTGACAGTGTTGAGATATCCTTTGAGGCATTGCTAATCTGGGGGGTGGTCGAGGATCGCCCTTCATTGAATCTTAATGGTTGATCTCTGGGGCTTTTGTATTTTCTTTTGGTTTTTGTATTTGTATTTTAATTGGTTTTGCATTCTTTAAGTTTACCTTCCATTTTTGAATTAGAACTGCACCTGCTTGTATCACGGGTTTCACCCAGTAGTCAACCAAGAATCTATACCTCCTATATCCTGACTTTTCTATCTCTGATATTTGCAGGAATGAATGTTTTATGTACGGTTTCTTATTTTTTGTTATTTCTTTATGATAATAAAAACCTTTCTGTTGGGCTTGAAAAAAAAAAAAAAAAAAAAAAAAAAAAAAAAAGAGATACGCTACGGCGGCATAAATGTGCGCCGATGTATGTGAATCTGGGCCTAGATGTGCACAGTTAGTAGAGACAAATCCCAATAGGCTAAAGGCTGGAATTAAAGCAAAAGTTGGTCCAACAAAATACTGACACAAGGGGGAATCCATTTTCCAACTCAGTGATCCTGTTTTTATATTTTTCCAAGGTGTTGGTGTTATATCTTTTAGTTGGATGTTATAAGTTGCACTGAGTTAATACAGCTGGATAAAACAAAAAAAAAAAAAAAAGAGGCGGCTCAGCATCTGTTGAGTAATCAATTGTGACCCCATTGTTGGTTATAGAGAGAGTCGCAGGGTATTTCCATGTATGTGGGACTTTGTGGTTTCTCAGGGCTTTAACGACAGTCACCAAGTTGTGGCAATGCTGTAAAGTGTGCCTGGACAAATCTGGGAGCAGTTGCAGTGTTGTGTACTAGGGGTGGGTGTTGTCGCGCCTACGAGAGACTCGTAGGATTTGTTCCTTTACATGGTAAAAATTAACCCTCAATAACACATCCCTGGGAGTTTCTGCAGGAAGGAAGGAGGGTTTTGGTAACCTGTGGATCCTGTCCACTATTAGATCTTGGACTGCTACGGACGGTACCAGTGTGGAAAACAGAGTATGGGCGTACTGCAGTATCTGTGTATCTGGGATAGATTCTGGAACACCTCTAATTTTAATATTGTTCCTTTTTGACTTGTCCTCCAGGTCTGCGACCTTATCTTTCAGCCAGGACAGTTCCTCATTCTGGAAAGTGTAGTAGATGCCTACTAGCGTGTTAAAAGAGGATAAATATTTTCCCATTTTCTATTCAACATGATCAAAAAAGTTTAAAATATATTGCGCTAAACAATTCAGTGTAAATATATAGTATAAATATATAGTGTATAGGCAGCCAACACCACAGTGGATAAAGTGTAATAGAAAAAAGAAAAAAAGTGTAGCGCCAAAACTATATAGATGTAGAAAAAACCATAAATGGCCAGGGTGATGTAGCTACCAGCCAAAATACAGTAAGACCTAAGGTGCAGCCTTCGTGAAGAAGATCATAGACTATAGGCTATGAAACACCAGCTGTTGAGCTGGGTGAAACAAATAACAATATTCAAAAACACAAACTGAAGGTAATGTGAAAAGTGTTGCAACAAAGTAAGTGCAGCTGAAAACAAATGCAAAAGGTCCTGAAAACAGCAAAAACAAGGGGGGAGGGGGAATAGGTGTGGGTTTGAGGATGTTGATATTCCAGTTTCCCCAAAACAGACTGATTGTTCATTCAGTTTGAAACACCTCATCCATATACATTGGCAATCCTTTCCCTCAGAAACAGGTCATCTTCCCAGGACATTCCTTGGCATATATATATATTAAGGTACTCTTACCGACTTTTGTTGACCCACGGCTCACCGTATGGTGGGTAGGTCTTCAAAGCTTGTATAGGCTAGCCGCCCTCCGATCATCCCAATGGATAAATCGATGTCCCAGGTTGTGATGCTGTAGGCAGATCCCAAAAGGAGAGCAGGTATCGCTGGCCTCAGGAACGTCAGACAGAACAGTGAAGATGTGAGACTCCGTATTTCATGGAAGATATGAAAAAAAGAGGGCGAGAACACCTCCTCATCGTGTAGAAATTTATTAAAAGTTGATCAAAAAGTATTGATACAGCAAAGAGATCTGCAAATCTCATTAAAAATTCCAAGCAAGGATAAGGTCCATGTACCAAAATATAAAAGCAAAAAAACCCCAAAAGATAAAAAGTTCCACACTGCACATCAAGGAAACCACAGCAAGCAAAAATCTTGGTAGTAACGCAATAGTGGTGATAAGAGTCCAGTTAACCGACCGGTTTCGTCTTCACAGACATCTACTGGGTTATGGAACTAAACCCCATCATCACCTGCGCCATTAAATAGCCCCCTGATTGCCATACCTGTGATCAACACCTGTTCACACAACGTCCATCAGGCATACGTCTCACTGCTGTTGCTTCCTCCCCTGTGTTCCATCCAACAGGAAATGGAAAAACAGGAAACACAAATATGGAAGCCAATCACAGCCCTGTGAGCATTGTGAGTTCCTCCTCCCGTCCCTTGTGACTCCCTCTGTCCAATGTGAGGGTGCGGGACAAAGACACCCCGCCTCGCTCATCCCGGCCAACCAGAGCCTCCAGCACAACACTGACAGCCCCTCAACACAGGAAGGCGGCGATGATGGAAGCGCAGATCACACAACGCTGCGGCATGCGTGTCATCCGACGCCTCAGCGTGATGGCGTATGCGCTCCATCTTGGTGTCTAATAGGGATTCATGGGCAAGGTGTTTTAGCTGTAGCCAAAAAACCCTATGGTGAGACGGCTATCCAACGGAGCTCAGAACTTGACTCTGGGGCCCTGGGCGTGTGTGAACAGGGGAAACCACAGATGTAATTCTTCGATAACAGTAAATAATGAATTAATGTTTCTATATAATACATCCAACAACTAGGCATGATGAAATAACATCAATATGGCAAAAAACATATTAGGTGTGGGTGGATATATAACCATTCAGCAGAGCTTCCACACTACCCAAAAATTCAAAAAAAATTCAAAAAAAAAAGGGGGGATATTGAAGATAATTCTATATAATACATCCAGCAATTATGCATGATGAATTGACATCAATAGGACAGAGAACAAGTCAGGTGTGGGTAGATAAAAAATCATGCCGCAGAGCTTCCCCACTACCCAAAAATTCAAAAAAGGGTAATATTAAAGATATTTCTATATAATACATCCAGCAATTAGGCATGATGAATTGACATCAATAGGACAGAGAACAAATCAAGTGTGGATAAATATCAAATCATGCAGCAGAGCTTCCCCACCATCCAAATATAAAAAAAGGGGGGATATTAAAGGAGACAAAAATTAGATGTCATTAGAACATGATGAATTGACATCAATAGGACAGAGAACATATCAAGTGTGGGTAGATATAAATCATGCAGCAGAGCTTCCCCACCATCCAAATTACAAAAAAAGGGATATAAAGGAAGACAAAAATTGGTGAAATTTCAGGACTGGTTTATAAATGAATTCACGTCCCACTCCACATTGAGGCCGTGGGGCGCGTAACATTTGAGCTGGTATATCCAGAACACCTCAAGTTTGGATACACCCCGAGTCCAAGGTTCGCCACGCCAATGAGGCACAAAATGATCTATGATTTGGAACAAAGTACCTTCAACCTTTTTGTTATGGTGTTCCAAATAATGTCTGGGCACTGTATGTTTGGAAAAGCCAGCCAGGATTTTGGTGATGTGTTCACCTGCCCGTGTGGAAAAGTTCCGTATGGTACGACCCACGTACTGTTTTCCACAAGGGCAGGTGAGAAGGTATACAACATACCTAGTTGCGCACGTTGAAAATTGCTTCATGGGGAACTCAACCCCAGTCACCGTAGACCTGAAACTCACAGATTTCTTTTTGGTTATGTTGAACGCGCATACTCTACACCTCCTGCATGGGTGATATCCCTTAGAGAGAGGGAAGAAAGTGGGTTTCACTGGAGGGTCAGGGACATTGGGTGCCACCTGATTCCTCATTGCCATAGCCCCTCTGTAAATGACAGTTGCCTGATTCGGAAGCGTTGGTCCTAAGGTGGGATCACTAGTCAAAACATTCCAATGTTTTTGGATGATTGACTTAATTTGTTTATGTTGCACAGAAAATGTTGTAAAGAAAGAATTCCTAAACCTGTTTTCCTGAACCGTTATGACTTTCTCTCTTGTTAGGGTTGCCCTGTCTATCAGTGAAACTCGTTCAATTTCTTCCTGGATATGATTCTCCAAGTATCCTTTATCTACAAAGCGATTCTTGAGAATATTAGCTTGTTCCCTGAAGTCCCCCAAATTAGAACAATTGCGTCTAATTCGCAGAATTTGACTGCGTGGGACAGACTTCAGCCAGGAAGGATGGTGGCAACTGTCAACGGGGATAAACCCGTTGCGGTCAGTTTGTTTGAAATGGGTTTTAGTCTGTAAAGAGTTATTATGCACAAAAATCTCCAAGTCCAAAAAATTGATGCTTGAGGTATGAGCCTCGTACGTCAATCTAATACCAACCTGGTTATCTCGGGGTGTATCCAAACTTGAGGTGTTCTGGATATACCAGCTCAAATGTTACGCGCCCCACGGCCTCAATGTGGAGTGGGACGTGAATTCATTTATAAACCAGTCCTGAAATTTCACCAATTTTTGTCTTCCTTTATATCCCTTTTTTTGTAATTTGGATGGTGGGGAAGCTCTGCTGCATGATTTATATCTACCCACACTTGATATGTTCTCTGTCCTATTGATGTCAATTCATCATGTTCTAATGACATCTAATTTTTGTCTCCTTTAATATCCCCCCTTTTTTTATATTTGGATGGTGGGGAAGCTCTGCTGCATGATTTGATATTTATCCACACTTGATTTGTTCTCTGTCCTATTGATGTCAATTCATCATGCCTAATTGCTGGATGTATTATATAGAAATATCTTTAATATTACCCTTTTTTGAATTTTTGGGTAGTGGGGAAGCTCTGCGGCATGATTTTTTATCTACCCACACCTGACTTGTTCTCTGTCCTATTGATGTCAATTCATCATGCATAATTGCTGGATGTATTATATAGAATTATCTTCAATATCCCCCCTTTTTTTTGAATTTTTTTTGAATTTTTGGGTAGTGTGGAAGCTCTGCTGAATGGTTATATATCCACCCACACCTAATATGTTTTTTGCCATATTGATGTTATTTCATCATGCCTAGTTGTTGGATGTATTATATAGAAACATTAATTCATTATTTACTGTTATCGAAGAATTACATCTGTGGTTTCCCCTGTTCACACACGCCCAGGGCCCCAGAGTCAAGTTCTGAGCTCCGTTGGATAGCCGTCTCACCATAGGGTTTTTTGGCTACAGCTAAAACACCTTGCCCATGAATCCCTATTAGACACCAAGATGGAGCGCATACGCCATCACGCTGAGGCGTCGGATGACACGCATGCCGCAGCGTTGTGTGATCTGCGCTTCCATCATCGCCGCCTTCCTGTGTTGAGGGGCTGTCAGTGTTGTGCTGGAGGCTCTGGTTGGCCGGGATGAGCGAGGCGGGGTGTCTTTGTCCCGCACCCTCACATTGGACAGAGGGAGTCACAAGGGACGGGAGGAGGAACTCACAATGCTCACAGGGCTGTGATTGGCTTCCATATTTGTGTTTCCTGTTTTTCCATTTCCTGTTGGATGGAACACAGGGGAGGAAGCAACAGCAGTGAGACGTATGCCTGATGGACGTTGTGTGAACAGGTGTTGATCACAGGTATGGCAATCAGGGGGCTATTTAATGGCGCAGGTGATGATGGGGTTTAGTTCCATAACCCAGTAGATGTCTGTGAAGACGAAACCGGTCGGTTAACTGGACTCTTATCACCACTATTGCGTTACTACCAAGATTTTTGCTTGCTGTGGTTTCCTTGACGTGCAGTGTGGAACTTTTTACCTTTTGGGGTTTTTTTGCTTTTATATTTTGGTACATGGACCTTATCCTTGCTTGGAATTTTTAATGAGATTTGCAGATCTCTTTGCTGTGTCAATACTTTTTGATCAACTTTTAATAAATTTCTACACGATGAGGAGGTGTTCTCGCCCTCTTTTTTTCATATCTTCCATGAAATACGGAGTCTCACATCTTCACTGTTCTGTCTGACGTTCCTGAGGCCAGCGATACCTGCTCTCCTTTTGGGATCTGCCTACAGCATCACAACCTGGGACATCGATTTATCCATTGGGATGATCGGAGGGCGGCTAGCCTATACAAGCTTTGAAGACCTACCCACCATACGGTGAGCCGTGGGTCAACAAAAGTCGGTAAGAGTACCTTAATATATATATATATATATGCCAAGGAATGTCCTGGGAAGATGACCTGTTTCTGAGGGAAAGGATTGCCAATGTATATGGATGAGGTGTTTCAAACTGAATGAACAATCAGTCTGTTTTGGGGAAACTGGAATATCAACATCCTCAAACCCACACCTATTCCCCCTCCCCCCTTGTTTTTGCTGTTTTCAGGACCTTTTGCATTTGTTTTCAGCTGCACTTACTTTGTTGCAACACTTTTCACATTACCTTCAGTTTGTGTTTTTGAATATTGTTATTTGTTTCACCCAGCTCAACAGCTGGTGTTTCATAGCCTATAGTCTATGATCTTCTTCACGAAGGCTGCACCTTAGGTCTTACTGTATTTTGGCTGGTAGCTACATCACCCTGGCCATTTATGGTTTTTTCTACATCTATATAGTTTTGGCGCTACACTTTTTTTCTTTATTCAACATGATCAACTCTGCTCCCAATGACTTGGACCTCTACTTGGCATTTGTTGATCCCTGCCATTATATCAGTTTGAAGACCCTAGGGATAGCAAAAAAAATTTCAGCATGGTGTCAGATACTGGTTTATCTGAAGTTGGGAAGGTGTCATATGAGGAGTTGCCGTGGTGCTATTAAGCCTACATTACCTCCATGTCAGCATCTGCATGCAGCCAGGCTGGGGAATCCATGCATGGTCTGGATTTTACTAAGCTCCTGGTAGATGGACTGGGGGTACCAGAGTAGGATCTGCTTTGTGTGATCGTTTTAGCGTAGGCTTTGCAGGACCCCTTGTGGCTTCCTGAGAATACGAGCGCCACCGCCTTTTTGTTGTAGCCCGTGCTGTACTGGGGAGAAGAAACAGGACTGCTTGTGAGGCTGCGGTGGGTTTTTCCGGTGCCTGATCATTCTCGGGTGTTTCTGCGGGCTGTGGATGGCATCTGTGCCTGTGGATGGAGTGAGGAGGCCGAGTAGAGCTCCTAGCTCAGGCATCCATCTTAGAGCTCAGTCGGCTCCTTGGTAATAGTTTATGAGGTTTGGGAATGCTAGGCCCCCATTAGAGCGCAATGCCATGAGTACCGAAAAAAATGTATTTTTTGCCTCTTGTAGTTCAAGACATATTGGCTTGTAGTTTTTTTTAGGTGTACATAAGGGATGAGAATTGGTAGTGTTTGAAACAAATATAAAAGCTTAGGAAGAATGGACATCTTGGTGGAGGCAATACGCCCCAAAAGGGAGATATGTTTCTTCCATTGTTGTATGAATGACCTAATTAGTCAAAAAAGGATGGGAAAGTTTTCCTGATACAGGGTAGTGAATTTCAGGGGCTTATATAGACCTCTAGGTACTTTAAGGCAATAGGTTTCCAATTATATGGGAATCTGGTAAATGTTTAATTTCATCCTTGGGAATATTAACCGGAAAGACCTGTCATTTATATGCATTTATTTTATATCCTGAAAAGGGCTCTGTAATGATCAAGTTCAACATGCAAATTCGGTAGGTAAATACTAGGCTGGGTCAGGGTGAGGATAATAAGCAGAGGTTAGCGAGGGAACAACCACCTGAAATAAGTCTCATACACAATGGGGGAGTTGAGAAGAGGTCAATGTCTCTGGCACACCTCAAATCTGCAGATTGTTATGGCGGAATCGATCCTCTAAATCTGCAAGTTTGTATTTAAGCCAGGTGATATCATCTCTCTGGTCCTTGTGGGCAACAATTATAGTGTTAAACATGTTGGTGAGTTCCCCTACTTTGTTTTCAACATGGTCTAACCTGTCTTGAATGTTAGCAGAGATTTTATGGACGTAGGAGAACAGGTCAGCTTGCAGGCATGTTTGTAGGGAAAGTAACATAATTGTCATGGTTGTATTTGACATAGGCTGGTCAGATGTGGGAAAGGACAGCATGTGGTCATGTGCAGGGGGCAGTGTTGGTGACAGGGCTAGTGGTGCACTCACCTTCATGTCAGGGCAATCTCCCTGGGAATCCTCTGACTCCCTCCTGGGTCTTGGCTTGGCTGGGCTCCTTGTGGATGGTGTGCTAGCAGGGCCATCTAGAGCTCGCTCACTGGCTTCAGCTCCTAGAGGCCTAGTCATAGCAGCTGAGGTCTGAGGCCCACTGCCATTTTGGCATAGCCTTTTTTCAAAACCAGAGACAGTCAGTAGGTGCACTGTGTGGGCCGGATGGGGCCCCAGATTGATCTAGATTCCCAGCGATTGGCAGAGCTGTTGGACTATATGGCCATTACTGTCTGCGGTTGCCATGCCCCTGTATAATCTTTTTCATTAGCATGATACCATCTCAAATCATCATAAAGATTTAAATTTTAATATTCCTGCTACAGCCCATAGACAGTGCAATTTTTTTTCCTGCAACCACGAGTTGCAGGAAAAACATTTACACAGTTCCCCCATCAGCACAGACAATGTTGACAGGGGAATCCCTCCTTCCGAGCAATTGTCTTGTCCCAACGGAGAGGGGAGGGGGTGGGAGCCAGTGATTATCGCTAGCGGTAAACAGAAGCAAATCCGGCAGGCTAACTGTACTCAAGTTGATTAATCGATCAACTTGGTATATTTATCCTGCCCATTGTTTCAAATGTTTCAAATCAAATGGTTTCTGCTGAACCGGATGAGATTCGAACTGTGTATGGCAAGCCTAAGGCCGCGTACACACGATCAAATCTATCTGCTGGAAACAGTCGGCCCGACCGTCCCAGCAGACAGATTCGACCGTGTATACGGGCAAGCCAACGGATTTGGCCACCCGACAGATTTCAAAGCATGCTTTGAAATCTGTCGGCTGGGAACGCGTCCGTCCGACATGTCTGCTGGTTAGTACGCTAACCAGCAGACATGTCTTCTCGCACACGCGCCGAATGGTTTTGACGCATGCGCGGAAGTGTTTAACTTCCTGGTGCGGTGACGTGGCTGCGTCAACGTCACCGCCACGTCACCGCGCCGTCTGGCGGCGGGGATTTTGGTTTGATCGTGTGTACACGATCAAACCAATACGTCCCCAGCAGACAGATTTGTTCAAATCGGTCAGCCCAACCGATTTGAACAAATCTGTCTGCTCGTGTGTACGCTGCCTTAGTGTTGCTTGTATCTACTGAAATGTCAGCAATAGTATTACAATCGCCAGATTACCTTTCTGATGATGTTTTGCAATCCCTAAGGTCTCATGCACAACTGAGCTCAAAAATGTTCTGCTTCTAAATGTCCCTTCCTGTTAACATGTGGGTCCATGCACGCACATGCATTATTTAGAGGAGTTTAGAGGCAGATGCATTTAGAGGTAGAAAAAATCCATTATTTGTTCATTAAAGAAAGGGGCATTTTGACAGAAAAAATGTCTGATGCGCCTAAACGCAAGTAAACACATCTAAATGTGTGGCATGTTTAGCGTTAAACATTTTTTAATTTCAATGGCCAGAATAAATTAATATTGAAGTAGCGCTAATTACTATTTAACAAAGTGCTATGTTAATAAAGTTAGTGCAAATGAATCTCATATTAATAATAATGATAACATGCATCACAACAGTGTATGGTTAATAATATAGTCTATTCAGGTAAAATATATACTAAACTAAAATGTCCATGTGAGAAGGTGCTATAATTGGTGCATCCACAGAAAAAAATCTCCGATCTTTAAGGGATCAACTTATCCAGAGAGCAACTCAGTCCTTGTCACAACAGGATAATTTCATGGATGAGCAAAATAACAGGGTGGAGGAAAGGGACAGGCAACGGAGACCAAGTCTGGAAAATATGTAGATAAAAACGACAGATGCCTTGTATCCTCCCCCTGTGGTGATGGCCGCTTACCTTATAAAAAGACCCCACCGGGTTTAATGGTGCATTGAATGATAATGGCCAACCAACTGCGAATGCTCCTTCCTCCTCTGTGTGTTTTGAACAGGACACCACTGCAGTACTGCCTTCAACCTCGCCACAGAATTCTTGGGAAATGTATCTCTGTGTCCAAGAATTTAAAAGCAAGAAAAAAGGATCTCCATAGTGTAGTAAGTTAAAAGGCACATAGGTCAATTTATTAAAATCGGTAGTTGACAATAAAAAGGCAAAGGAACTTCCAGTCACGCCCGTAAAACAGAAAGTAGATATCACCTAAGCTCCTCCCAACACATTGCGTCAACTTAAATAGACAGGGTAATTAAAAGGGTGTAAAAATTGAGACAAAGATTTACATATGCAAATTAAGTGATGAGAGCATGGACATCTGGGAGTGCAAATGATCATGCTGTCTCTCACTAGAGCCTGAATAACAACATCTAAGATAATATACCTAAGAAAAATATATTTATACGGGAAAAAAAAGAAGAATGTAAAAAAAAATATATTTAAATAAAAAAAAAGAAGAAGGAAAAGAAAAAAGAAAAAGAAAGTAAAACAAGTATAAAGAAAAGAATCAGATTTCTGTCTGTATTGCAACAGTTTTGTGCATTGTTTATTCTGTTTGTACTTTCAAATACACTTTGATTGTGAAAAAAAAAGAAAAGAAAAAGGAAAGGAAAAAGATGAAAGTAAAGAAAATATATAAAATAATAAAAAAAGGAGGAGGGGGAAAAAGAATAAAATAAACGGAAAATAATTATATTATATATATTAAATCACCCAACATAGTATTAACAACTAATAATCAGAGATAAAGCAATTTTTATAAAAAAAACTCTATATTAAGACCTCCAGGGGCAAAGGATTGCATAAATATAGAAATGCAAAACATTCTAAGAACTAAAGCAAAAGAAGAACCTGATTATGCAGAAATACCACAAATTCTTGACTATAATATGCAGTATAAAAACTTGGAAAAAATTGTGCTTAAACATTGGAAAATATTAACCGCAGATCGTCATCTCATCCAAGTGCTACCATCATTCCCTAGATTTGTGTATAGACATGCCCCAACACTGTGTGATCTAATAGCTAAGAATGTTCTGGACCCCCCTACAAAAAAACCCTTCTCCTTATTTGAGGGAAAGGGGTTTTATCTGTGCAAAACTTGCCTGCCTACATGTATCTTTCAGGAAAAATAAGAATTCAGTGCCACTACCACAAGGAGGAAATACAGTATTTAGGACTTTATTACTTGCAGGACAGAGGGAGTAGTCTACGTATTGGAATTCCCATGCAAATTACAATATGTTGGCAGAATGAAAAGACTAGACATGTGCATTCGTTTTCGTTAGAATGCATTTTCGTTCGAAAATCTGGTATTTTCGTTATCGTTCTAACGAACCAAAACGAAACCGCAAGAAACGAAAACCGAAAGATCCGACATAGAAAATGCTTTATTTTCGTTTTCGATCAGATCCGACGATTTTCGTTGCTTTGTCGAATTTCCGTCGTTCAATTTCACAAAGTCATCGAAAATCGTCGTTCTGAATACAGTGAATAGGTATATTCACTGTATTCAGAACGACGATTTCCGATGCTTTGTCGAATTTCCGTTGTTTAATTCGACAAAGTCATCGAAAATCTTCGTTTTTTTCGGACGAAAACGAAATAAATCAAAACGATTTTCGGGAGTAACTAAATAAATGTATTTTCTGGACGAAAACGAAAAACGAAACAAAATATTCCAGTCTGGACATGTCTAGAAAAGACCCCTTTGGAAGCGCCTGAGAGAACATGTTCAGAAAATAAAAGCAGGCTATCCGAAACATAGTGGGCCAGATTCACAGAGCGATTACGCCTGCGTAACAGGAGATGCGCGGCGTAAGTCTAAATGTGCACGTGCGTTTCGATGCACGGCATCCCCAGAACGAGATACGCAAGAAATCTACTTTTTTTTGTCCAGCGTAATTTCGTTAGACAGGCGCATCCG
Source organism: Rana kukunoris (assembly GCA_029574335.1). NCBI lineage: Eukaryota > Metazoa > Chordata > Amphibia > Anura > Ranidae > Rana > Rana kukunoris. The sequence continues at coordinate 377,076,840 of CM056050.1, read as the reverse complement.
TCCGCGCAAAACTGCGCTAGACAGATCATTGATTTGCTAGTCAAATATGCTAATGAGGGACTTATGGGGATCCACAAAAGTACGTTGGGGCAGCGCAGGCTACGCGGTGTGCGCAACAGCAAAAAGTCCTGTCTAAAATTAGACCATATAAAAGCTGGTCTAAAAAGAGAAAAATCGTCTACATGTCAGATAAAGCAACACCATTAGTGAGGAGCTCAGCAGTCACACGTGTTGCACAACAATCTGTATGCCAACATGCCAGGGGCATCGTCGCGCATAGCTATACTACTGACTTTAGATGAGCAAAGAAGGAGGAGGGCACGGAGGATGGCACGGGAGAGGATATACCGCACACGCATAGACCTGTTTGGCATGAGTGATTCTGAGGTGTATCGCATCTTCAGATTCACCCCTCATGCCATCCTGGAATTAACCACAACCCTGCAGGAGGACATCACCAGCCGAACACACCGCTCACATGCAGTGCAGCCACTGGTCAAGGTCCTGGCAACACTCCATTTCCTTGCCAGTGGCTCTTTTCAGCATACAAGTGAAGTAGTGGCTGGGATGTCACAATCCTCCGTGAGCAGATGTGTGCACCAGGTTGTCCCTGCAATCCTCAGACGCATGGCCAACCAAATCATCAAACCAACCACTGAGGACCTTCGGCTGAAGGCAATGACAGATTTCTACAGAATTGCCAGATTCCCACGCACCGTGGGGGCCATTGATTGCACACATGTGGCACTCCAGCCCCCCCAGGAGACAGAGCACATGTACCGCAATCGGAAGCATTGGCATTCCATCAACGTACAGGTGATAGTCGATGCCCAAGGCCTCATATGGCACGTCCGTGCCAAACACCCAGGGTCCAGCCATGACAGCTACATATACAATCAGAGCCCCATCTGAATGGAATTCGATCAGAACGTGTATGGGGACACCTGGCTGGTTGGTGAGTGACATGGGTAGCAGGCATGACTGTACCCCCCCATGATGCACACATCACAAGGGGCACATGCAGCAACGCCACGCCAAGGCTCCAATTATGTCACTGTACATTCATACACCATTCACACGGACCTGGGGATCACTTCTCCCTGGTCCTGGGGAACCCAATTCACAACCCCAAAAAAAAAAAAAAAACAACCAGCAAAATCAAAAAATTTCCAGGAAAAAAAAAAGGCCCAAAAAAAAGGGGAAAAACAAATTAGTGCCCTTCACGTGAGCCACGCCTGGGGCGCCCCCGGCCATGGCCCCGGCTCCTCTGGGGAGACTCATGGGGGAGGGGGTAAACTGGGGAAGGAGGAGCAGCCCCTGGTCTCTGCCCATCTGGCGGCCTGCCCTCCAAGGCCACGGCTATTCTGTCCAGGGCAGCACCTAGTGTTGCCGTGTTGGCCTGGATAGCCTGGGTAAGGGCCCTCACATCCTGCCCAACGCCTGCTGATGTAGTCTGCAGGTCGTTAAGGCAGTTTCTGAAAGGCCGGGAGTGGCAGTCCAGGTTCCCAAGCGTATCCTTGATGGAGGACAGGCTCTCCTCCATCCGCACCAATGTCTGGCTGACCTGTCCCAGATGGCGGGTCTGGAGGAACTGGTCCCTTCTCAGAGTGGCGGGCAGGAGATCGGCCACCCCCCTGGTCTTCTGGGTTGCCTTCCTGCCTCCAGCTGATGCTTGTGGCCGGGGAGAAGGGGAGGCCCTTGGGAGGGGAGCCATGTTGGGGGAGGAGGGGGGCTCCCCCTTAGGGAGGGCTGGCTGCTGCCAGCCAGAGGGGAAGAGTCATCCAAAAACAAGAGTCCAGTGCCTGACATGGACTCCTCCTCCTCCTCAACCTCCTCCTCCTCTTCAACCTCCTCCACGGACTCCGGCCTTGTCGGGGGGGCCTCATTAGGCTGCTGTCCTGGGGATGGTGCGGTCAGGCCAGATGGCCCAGGACCCTCCTGCACATCTGTGGATGACACAAAACATTCACAGGTTGGAGAATCCACACACTTGCCACATATTCCCTTTCACCCCCTCCCCCACACATGCTACACACCTGATAGAAAAAAAAACCTTACCTGGCATCACGCCTTCATGACTTGAGTCATAGCCGGGCAGGCCCTCCACTTCTTGCCTATGAAAGGTCTGGGCCACCGCACGCTCCTCCGCTGTCAGCCTAACACGGCATAGTGGGCCCCCTCCTGTGGCCCTGGCATGGGCAAGCATTTTGGCCAGCTTCTTTTTGACCAGACGCCGGAGGTCATTTATCTTTTTCTCAATCCCAGAGCGGTTCCGTGTCTCCCCCTCCCCCGCTGAATTCACCTGGTCAGTGATCATGTCCAAAATCTCTCTCCTCCTGGCCGGGGTGGTGTTGGCACTGTCCGGGCCGTGGAGGAAACGCCCATAGTCGGAAATGGCCCGGGCAAGAATTTGTTTCTCCCTCAAAGAAAAATTTAATTTCCTCTTCCTCTCTGTCATACTCTGACCAAAAATCACTCCCAGCCAACAAAAAACACTCACAAAAACAAGCACGACCAATCAAGCAAGAAAACAAACAAACAGAAAACTATCACACAAAAATTCTCACCAACACTCAGCAAAAAGCTGTCACAAAAACAAACAGGAACAATCAAGCAAGAAAACAAACAAACAGAAAACTATCAAACAAAAATTCACACAAACACTTAGCAAAAATCACTTTCAAATATCTTCTAACAAACACTAGATCACACAGTACACAAATCTGATAAATACAAATCACAACGCAACTAATAACGGAACAAAAGCACCTTGCTGTATAGGGAGGGATACAAAGGGATGTACTTTTGCAAAGGAAGTGCGTTTGTGTGTGTCTATTTATGCTGTCTGCGTAGTTCATGATTTTGCCCTAGTCCATTTCCAATTTCACTGATTGCGCCGTTCCCGAGTTGTGAGCATGCGCACAGAGGTGCTGACATGGTCTGCTTCAAGCGCGCATGCGCGAGCTGGCCGGCCCTTCATTTGCATGGGGTCACGGCTCATTTCAATGTAACACGACCACGTCCTTCCCAATTTGTATTACTCCGCCTTTGCGCCTCAGAAATAACAATGCGCAGACGCTAATTTCTACGTAAAAGCGACGAGAATAGGGTGATTGCGCGGCTACATTGCGCAAGTCTAACGTAAAGGCGGTGCGCTACGCCGGTCCAATAATGCGCAGATGTACCTGAATCTGGCCCAGTGTCTCTAGACACTATGCAGAAATTCATGAAAAGGACCCTAGTTCACTCTTGTTCTGGGGCATTGAAAAGTTCAAGCCCTATTGGCGAAAAAGTAACAAAATAATTAACCTTAGCAAATCCGAATCACGCTGGATTTTTGAAATGCAATCTTTTGCCCCTGCAAGTCTTGATATCGAGTTCGATTTAAATTGCTTTATCTCTGATTATTAGTTTTTAACACTATGTCAGGTGATTTAATATATATAATCCAATAGTGCAGCACTCAAATTAAATGGAATGAAAAATGAATCATAAAGTCCACAAAATATATGTTCATCAATGAAGTTGAAAATAAAGGACCTCCACCGAAGTTTCAGTGTGCAGACACGGAAAAAACACACCACACCACCGTGCAAACAATCCGCTTAACAGAACAATATCGTTATGGGCATGTAATCAGATAACGTGCAGGTCAGTGGCAATCACACTTCCAACAGAGTGTACAGGTGAGAACCGTTATCCACAGGCAGCATCAATGATGAAATAACATCTTGAATGTCATGAAGGTCCAAAAGCATACATTGCGTTCATCAGCAGATATGCGGTCATAAAATGCAAAAAGGAAATGGCAATAGTGAAGCCCGTAAGTAAAACCAATAAGCAATTTATTGTATGGTACTAACAGACAGGTAAAAAAAGGCATCAAAGGATATAAAAACTCTGCGGCTCATAGCGTACTTGTGTCAGTCAGCCTTACATGTTTCATCCTATGGGGATATCTTCAGAGGCATCTTCACGCTCACAGTACACTGCGCCCAAAGACGGCATCCTCCTGCCATCTTACATCCAAGTGAAATGTGAATGTATGCACTGACGACCAAGAAGTGGCCTTGCAAATCTGAGCCATAGAGGCTTGGTGATGCAGTGTCCATGAAGCACTGACTGCCCTGGTAGTGTTTGCTTTAACCTGAAAAGGATGAACCTTTCTTTTTAGACCATAAGCCTGACTAATCACTTGACGAATCCACTCAGCAATAGTTGATTTTGATGCTGCCTGGCCCTTTCTAGGGCATTTTGGCAGTACAAACAAAACATCAGTTTTCCGTATCTGAGCTGTCACATTTAGATAGGCCTTGACTGCTCTCACTACATTGAGAGAATGTAACAATCTTTCTTCTGCAGAACAAGGTTCTGGAAAAAAGGAAGGCAGGGAAACATCTTGGTTCAGATGAAAACCTGACACTACTATAGGCAAAAAGGTTGGGTGAGGAGGCAACACCACCTTATCCTTATGAATGACTAAGTAAGGCTCTTTACACGAGAAGGCAGCTAATTCTGACACTTTACTTACCGTAACTAAGAACACCAATTTCCTTGTCAAAAGAAGCAAAGGAAAATTGAGTATCGTCTCAAAGGGTTGCCTTTGCAAAACCGCCAAAACTAGATTCAAATCCCATGGGCACAAGGGTGACTTGACTGGTGGAGTTATCCGAGTTACCCCTTGTATTAAGGCCAAGACCAAAGAATGTGAAGCAAGCGGCCTTTGGAAAAAAAACTGCCAAGACCGAGATCTGACCCTTGATCATACTCAAGGCAAGCTTAATTTCTACCCCCAACTGTAGAAAGGCAAGAATTCTCCCTATAACGTACTTTTGGGGGTGCCAACCCTTGGCTTCACACCAGGAAACATAGGCCCTCCAGACCCTATAATAAATGGCCTTAGGCCGCGTACACACGGGGAGACATGCCCGCTCAAACATGTCCGACGGACCTTTTCCAGCGGACATGTCTCCTCGGATTTTGGTCCGATGGCGTGTACACACCATCGGACGAAAATCCCCTCGGACTGAGGACGCGGTGATGTGGCGGTGACGTTGATGCCGCCACGTCACCACTCCAGGAAGTAAAATACTTCCATGCAAGCGTCGAATCCATTTGGCGCATGCAGGGGATTTCTGTCCGCTGGTTAGGCGTACTAACCAGCGGACATGTCGGACGGACAGGTTTGCAGCGGACAAATTTCAAAGCATGCTTTGAAATTTGTCCGCTGGAAAAACCAGTCCACTAGGTCGTACACACGATCGGCGGACCAGTTTCAGCAGATAAATTCGATCGTGTGTATGCGGCCTTAGAGGCTGGCTTTCTAGCATTAATCAGGGAGGTAATCACCGAACCTGAAAGCCCACGACTATTTAGGATGTGGGCCTTAATAGTCAAACCATTAAATTTAGCGACTGTAAGGCAGGATGGATTACGGGGTAATTGGTTGTTATGCTAGCTGGTCGGTAAGTAGGCTTGGTTTTTCCCTGGGCATTCCCCAGGTTCTTGTTGTTATCTGTTTTAGCCTTCCATTGCTACTTACTGTGATTGCCAGCCATAGATGGGGGCGGTGGATACGTTTTGTTTCACCTGTGGTGTTTATATTGGTCCAGCAGTGCACCAAAACCTTTGCAGCCATTGTGCTATATGCTGGGTGCTTGGTGTGCTTCTGTACCTTTCAGTCCACCTGCCCCTATCTATCCATTAAAATGCATGTGCCTCCATTGTGAGGACACTCACTGTTAGTGTTAGGACGACAGAATTATGGGGTGCCTTGGCGCGGCTCTGTGGCTCACGCATGCGTTTGCAAATGCGTGCAGACAAAATCCCTGTTTTTAACGCACATTGTTAGACGGGTTAATTGGTTGTTCTGCTAGCTGGTCGGTAAGTAGGCTTGGTTATTCCCTGGGCATTCCCCAGGTTCTTGTTGTTAGGATGGAATATGGGCCCTTGCGACAGCAGGTCTGGACAAAACAGAAGAGTCCATGAATCCCCTATTGCCATTCTCATGATCTCTGCATACCAGGATCTCCTGGGCCATGCCGGGGCTACTAGGATTACCGGCTTCCCTTCCTCCTTGATCCTGCGAAGAAGCAGCGGTAGGAGCTGACCTGGGGGAAATGCATAAATCAGTGAAAACGTATTCCACAATGTCAATAATGCATCTGTTCCGAGTGCGAGTGGATCCCTTGTTCTTGACACAAAGCTGTCCAACTTCTTGTTGAACCTTGATGCCAACAAATCTATGTCCTTACCCCATCTCTGGCATATGGCCAGAAAGACATCGATTCTTCAGGGAACAACTGTTGGCTGCTCAAGTAATCTGCCAGAAAATGTTTGGAAAATGGATTATACAAGAGAACGCACAACTGAAAGACGTAATGACACAAAATAAACTGTACACGTATCAGAAATTAAAAAATAAAAGGGAACTGATGGTGATTGACGAATGGCGGTATACCCAGCTAAAACATTTCTTTGATACACTACCCCTCCCTATTAGATTACCAGTGAATCTATGGCCTCTAGAGAAATTATGTGTGGTAAACAGAGGGAAGAGTTTCATCTCTAGGATCTATAAAATACTGAATGATACAAAAAAACAGGAAATACCGCCATATATAAGGAAATGGGAGGCAGAATTGGGAACACAGGTAAATGACTTTGAGATTAGGCAATTAGTGAAGAGGGTACATTCCACCTCTGTAAATAAAAAAATGATAGAACTAAACTAAAAATGTCTTGTTCGTTGGTATCTAACCCCCGACAAGTCACATGAATGCTAAAAGGAAACATCAGAGCTATGCTGGAGGGGATGCAAAAAAATTGGGACTATGTCCCACATATGGTGGACATGTCCCAAAATGAAAAAAATACTGGTGGGTGGTTTTGGGAGGGGGGATTGTGGTTTATATGATGTATTACTGTGTTTGAGTGAGGTCGAGACGAGAGTAGAAACTCACCCATTGTAAAGAAGTTTTATATGGGAAATCAATAAAGAGATATTAAAAAAATTGAATGAAGCCTACTCCTTCTCTTCACTGGCAGGATGGTACTTTTACCACTAGAAATGTTTTGGATGTATTTATCTAAATCTTCCCCATGCAACCTTTCCCCATGAAAGGGAAAACCAGCCAAGAGCTGGTTTTCCCTCGACTAACCAATTCTTCAACCATAGAATCCTACGCATGTGTACCAACATGAGAGCAAGGCATGATGCCTGATAGATAGAATCCTTGATAGTGTGTACCACAAAGCATAAGGCCATAGGTAGCTTAGCTAAAACTTTGTCTCCATGGGCAGGGACCTTCTTGAAAAACCTGCTTCATTTTGTCCCTAAGGGATTGACAAATGCCTATTGCTGCTACCTCAGGCTGTGCTACCGCATCAGCTACAGCAAATTAGGCCTTAAGCAAAGATTCCAGCTTTTTATCAGCTGGATCTCTAAACACCTGGACATTGTCCCCTGGACAAGTCAAACTCCTGTTTACAGAGGAGATAGCAGCATCCACTGCTGGCAAACCCCATTTTTTTGTAAACTTTCTCCATAGGATAAAGAAGAGAAAACCTCTAATGCGGCGTACACACGATCTGGCTTTTGCCCGGCTAAATCTCATCGGAATCCCGACGGAATTTCATCGGAGAAAAATAGAACATGTTCTATATCTAAACTCTGATGGAATTCATCGGAATTTCCAATGAAAAAAACCAGATGGGACTACACACGATCGGAATATCCGATGGAAAAAGTCTGTCTGATTTTCTCCATCGGAAATTCCGATTGTGTGTACAAGGCATTAGGGGGAAGAAAATTGCTCCAGCAATGGGTGTACAGGGAAAGCATGTGAACCTTGTGGAAGTTTTAGCAAACCCAAGGAGGAGAAGGAAACATCATACACCTCTGCTGGGGGCAACTTGTATCCAGAACGAACCAACTCTGTTAGGGATTGAATCAGCAATTTTTGAGATTGTGAGGCTGAGACGCTGCACCATCAGAAGAGAAGTCATCCGTATGCCTTTCTGCCTGATCCCCCAAAGGTATTTCAACAGTTCCTGGCCATTCTGGTTCCGATACAGGAAGGTCAAGGGCTGGAGAGGGGGTTCTGCCACGTTTTTTCCCATCCTGGTAGGAAGATGCAAGCATTTCAGCTGTCTTCCCTTCTAAACCAGCCAGCGCTGAAGCCACATCGTCCTTAGTGACATATGTAGAGGCTGAAATGTTGGAAGCAGCTACAACACCTGAGAGTCTAGGTGGCTCAGACTAACCAGTTGTTTCAGGTCCTTCGGGGGAGGATTGAACTGGCTGGTCCCATGGTGGGGACGGCTTGGGGGGTACACTCTAGGGGGATTCTGACTGCTGTGCTGGTGGCAGATTGTCCCCCAAAAACCCCTACTGACTTGGCTTTACAGAGTGAAGAAGGAGCAATGCTGTCCGTAGGAGCGTTTGCTGACACTGAAAATAAACACAGGGGATGCATGGAATGTTAGACACCAGGTATGTTTACTTTTACACCCTCTAGTGGCAAACACAGGCAAGACACAGTCCACTCAAAAATAAAAAATCCATAAGTGAATCATTATGCTTTCCTTAGGATTTTTCTGACTTACCAGTGCCACCACAGGATACTACTGGAAATCAGACAGACCCAATCTTCACCCATCGTGGAGGGCCATGTCATGGCAGACCTTCAAGGACAGTGTCCCCCTTGTATATGGGGTCCATTCCCTTGGACCTGTACAGCACCCTGCCAGAGCAACTCTTTGGTATAGTATACACATGACCATGGTGCTGGATCTAAGTGTCCAGCTCTCAAGGGAGAAGCGTTACAGGTTGAAACATTGCTCTTTTTCCTTGAGGCTCGGATACCATCTATGTTGGCTCTTTCCGGCACTTTAGATGGATCTGATTGCATAGCCCCTGTCATGATCCATGTCATGGCTTTGGTCACCTGCTGGTGGCACTGTTTCTCCCAGCAACAGGGGTGCAGTTCTGGTGTCCACCAGCGGGTGTCTCCCATGGGATGGACTCCTCTCTAATTGGGATGAACTGCTACAGGTATATAAGCCCCCCATGCACTACAATCCAGTGCTTCAGTATTTTCCTTGTCAGCCTATTACCTGCCTGATCTGCTAGCTGGACACAACCTGTTCCTGATTTGATCCCTGCCCTGTGCTGGACTCTCCTGATTCGATCCCTGCCCTGTCCTGGACTCTGCTTCCCCTTGTTCCTCACATCCCTGTTTGACCTGGTATATATGCTCCCACCTTGTATATATTTGTTGATTAGTGGTTTGGGGTTTGCTGTGTTATGCTTGCTTGTCTTGGGGGTTTTCCACGATTGTTTTTCACGTGTGCTTAACCTTTATTAAACCGTATATTTTGTCACTATCCTGGTGCCTATCTTCCGTAGTGCAGCCCATTGACCTGTTGCCTAGTATTGGATGCCTGTGTAGACATCCCCCTGACAGCTCCTTGCTCCTGTCAGGGATTTCTTAGTGGAGCTCCTTTCAGCACATCATTAACCGTGACCAACACTTTAGACACTTACGAAAAAACGTAGGTACTCCCAGTATGGGAGGGGTTATATAAAGGGGAACTGCCTGTCTTTTGGGTTTGCCATTGATCATGCACCTAAAGGTGGCATATAACCCACGTAGTTATTACTATGGTGCTCTGTGTCCCGTGATGTACAATAAAGAATGTACATTTTAGTTCACACAACCACAATATATTGCTACTTTTTTTCCTTTCAAAAGATTTTTATTCATATTTTTCATATATAACATAAATAAGTAGACAAGTTAACATACAGACAAACAACAGTAACTGTTGAGTAATGTCAGATTTTATTGTTAATCATCTATATATACCTACATATGAGGTAGTAAAATGACATCAAGATGGATAATACTTTCGTTATGTGGTTTATTAGGGTTTTTGTATTGGACAATGGTAGGAGGATTAACTATCATCCCAGACACCCCTGTGGGTGCAATACTGTGACCGGGTTGAAGACAACCCCTCCCTCTTATAATGTATACCTTTATCATGCAAATCTATATTTTTAAGGTATCTTAAATATTAAAATCATTAAACAAGAACAATTGAATTCCTAGATAGCAAGGTCCAGTTTATCCATAGTTGCTACATAGCTGTGATCCTTTTTTTTTGTTTCCTAATGCTAGTATTTGTTCATAGATAAAGTGTATGTGGGTTGTGTTCAACATATCACTCAGTGTGTGTGGATTAGGTTTTTTCCATTTTTCGTTTTTTTCCATTTTCTTGTAATGTTGAGTCTCACTGGCAATAATATATGAGTTATGATATGCCTAAACGGTTTTGGGAATTGTTAGGTAGTGCTAATATAGGCCTCTGGGGGATTATCGTTTGGGTAATTTCAGAGAGTAAAGCCCTGTACCCACGATCGGATATCTGATGGAATCTAATCCGATGGATTTTTTCGTTGGATATATACGATGAAGCTGACTTTCATCAGTCTTTCCTACACACCATCAGTCAAAAATCCGACACGTTCAACCCACGTGACATAAAACACTAGGACGTGCTGAGAAAAATTAAACTCAATGCTTCCGAGCATGCGTCGACTTGATTCTGAGCATGCATGGATTTTTGACCCATGGACATCCACACAGGCGATCATTTTTTTCTATTGGTTTTTTATCCATAGGAAAATTTTAAAACATGTTCTATTTTTTTTCACCGATGGAAAACAAACCGATGGGGCCCACACACGATCGGTTTACCTGATGAAAATGGTCCATCAGTCTGTTTTCATCAGACAAACCAATCGTGTGTACAGGGCTTAAGTGTAAGGTTGATTTCCAATAATGTGTTAATTTGTGTTATTTCCAAAATGTATGGCGCATATCTCCCCATCTGTCCACACATCCTCCAGCATTTATCATCTAGTTTTGTGTCATATTTGGAAAATCTATCAGGGGTAAGGTACCAACTTTGTGTCAGTTTTATTGATAGTTCCCAGAGGGTGGAACAATATGTGGCTTTGTATGTTAAGTTGCAGGCTTTATCCCATTGATCTACAGTATAGGTACATTCTAGAACGGTAGGAGAATTGACCATCCCAGACACCCCTGTGGGTGCAATACTGTGCCTGTGTTGGAGACAACCCCCTCCCTCTTATAATGTACAGTATACCTTAATCGTGCAAATCTATATTTTTAACCACTTCCATACCAGGCACTTACGCACCTTCCTGCCCAAGCCAATTTTTTAGCTTTTAGCGCTGTCTCATTTTGAATGACAATTGCGCGGTCATGCTACACTGTGCACAAACATTTTTTTTATAATTTTGTTCCCACAAATAGAGCTTTCTTTTGGAGGTATTTGATCACCTCTGCGATTTTTATTTTTTGCGCAACAACTAAAAAAACACAGATTTAAAAAAAAAAATTGTATTTTTTTTTTGTAAATAAGTACGTTTTTTGTAAATAAGTACGGTTTCTTCTTCAATTACGGGCACTGAAATGGTGGCACTGATGGGCACCGATGGGCACTGATAGGCGGCACTGATGGCCACTGATAGGCCTTTCTACTGGTTGATGCACACAATTTTCACTATCACCGGACTGCACTTATTTATTTGGAGAATATATATACTTTATTGAAATTTTGGAACTTTTTTTGAACTTTCACATTTTTTCACTTCAGCTGTGCCCACACATTTATAGTTGTTCATTTTAGGAGTGTTGCCCGCTCCCTTGTAGTATAGTTAATTTGCGCTCATCACTTTTTATTTATACCCATTTCTTTGTTGTTAGCAAACACTAGATTTGAGCTGCGTTTTATTTTCACTGGTCTGTTTTGTTTCATCATTCACTGTTGGCTAGCGCTTTCGTTTTACCTTTAATTACCACTAATAGACGGCGCTGGTATGCGCACTGATGGGCACTCATAGGCGGCACTGATGGGCACACATAGGCAGCACTGATGGGCACTCATGGGCAGCACTTATGGGTGGCACTGATGGGTACTTATGGGTGGCACAGATGGGCACTGATAGTTGGGCACTGGGCATGGATGGGCACTGAGAAGTGGCACTGATGGACACTGAGGGGTGGCACTGATGGACACTGAGGGGTGTACTGATGGCATTGCTTGGGCATCACTTGTTTATCTCATATTGTGCCAGTCAGTGCCCATTTATAGGCACTGATTGGCATCTATTGTTCTAACTTTTTTGTATTTAATTTTTTTATTGTTGCCCCCTTCCCTGATGGTACTGGCGGCTTCCCTGGTGGTACAGTGTGGGATTGTGATAATTCTGATAAGCCCCCCGCCCAAGGGTTGTGGGGATGAGGCCCTTGTCCCCATCAACTGGTCGTGTGTACGAGGCATAACACTTTTTTCACAGTATGCTTTTTGAGTCCTTTTGAGGAAGTGCATCTGGTGTTGGTTCGGGATGGAGACTAAAGTATATTGTACATTGTTGATAGTACAAAGTAGAAAGATGTAACGTCCCTCCGGATCTGTAATGCATTTATGAAGTTGAAAGTAAATAGTATTCCTGATGGCTATTAAAACACCTCTTTGTTTCTTAGCATAGCAGGCTGGAAACATATGCGGGAACTGCCTATATTGGGGAGATGCATCTTGAACAAAATGTGTCTCGTGGACGCAAAGGATATCACATTTCAGGGATAGAGATGATTTCCACATGGATGGTTCAGGCCCTTCGCATTTAGGGATAGTATGCTGAAGGACATGTTATCAGGTGGTGGTGTCTAGCTTGGTTATGGTTGACTTACGGTTGGAGTAGATCGGTGAGTATGTCGTCAGCGGTGCAGTTGTTGATGGAGGCAGACTGTACTTGGATGCTCCGAGTGGGAGTACAAAAGCATTATGCCGTGTACACACGATCAGATTTTCTGTCGGAAAAAACCTTGGATGATTTTTCCGACGGAATTCGGCTCAAACTTGGCTTGCATACACACGGTCACACAAACGTTCTCTGAACTTTCATCCGTCAGGAACGTGGTGACGCAACACTACAAAATGAGAAAAATTAAGTTTGCGGGTTGGAATTGCTGCAGATGATTGTATTTTCCGATAGGAATTTTTTCAGTCTAAAAATTTGCTGGATTTTTTTTAAATAAAGGACTTGTCCCAAGCTGTCGCCTGTGTTTTTTTTACAATTTTTGACACTTTTTTTGTGAAATGGTAGGGGTACAATGTACCCTTTTACCAATTCACATGGGGATGGGATCTGGGGGTCCCCTTTGTTGTAGGGGGCTTCCAGATTCCGATAATCCCCCCGCCCACAGACCCCACAACCACCAGGCAAGAGTTGTGGGGATAAGGCCCTTGTCCCCATCAACATGGGCACATGGGGCTTTGGACCCCAAAGCATTCTCCCCATGTTGAAGGCATGTGGCCTGGTATGGTTCAAGAGGGGGAGCACCCTCTCATCCCCCTTCTTTTCATGCTTCCTGCCAGGTTGCGTGCTCGGGTCTGTCATAGATTTTGAGGTGGACCCCTACGTAACAAATTGGCGCAGGGTTCCCTTTAATATTGGAATGTGGGGGACCCCCACGCATTTTTTTTCAATTTTGGTTTGGGGTACCCCTTAATATTCATACCAGATGCAAAGGGCCTGGTAATGGACTAGGGGGAACCCATGCAGTTTTTTTCAATGACTTTTATCTGTATTGCGGGACCCGATAATTCATTATAGCCGCAAGCAGTTTTAAATGACTTTTTCCTTTAGAAATGTAATTTTACGGCATGGACTGTTCTAAACACGGGAAACATGTGACACTTTACAGGCATACTATAGACACCCCCCCACAGGTACGAAATTTAAAGGAATATTTCCCTTTTATTGTTTCACTTTAAGCATTATTAAAATCACTGCTCCCGAAAAAACTGCGGTTTTTAAAACTTTTTTTGCATTGATATATCTCCCCTGGGACAGGACCCAGGTCCCCAAACACTTTTTATGACACTGACTTGCATATTGACCTTTAAAATTAGCTCTTTTGATTTTTCACGTTTTGTTGCCTGTTTGCATGTTCTGCTGTGAACCGAACCGGGGGTTGTTCAGCTCATCCCTAGTGTCTAACACAGGCTGCCCTGATGTAGGGAATGCAGCTATTGAGGATTGCAATGAGGAGATTGCATTTTCATTGTGCAGGCCTATACTCACTGTGTCTGTGGCCTGGTGAGAGGGGTCTATCCGCATCCTCATTTTTGCTGGGCTTTTGGAGATTGGAGATGATGGAGAAGAGTTGTGGGGAGGGGAGGATGCTAATCCACCCCTTATTTCATGCAGATGATAATCAGGGAGATCTGTATAAGTCGCGGATGATCTTGTACCTGGCCGGCATTAAAGAAGAAGATCGTAAGATTTTTCGGGCCTTATTCCTGGCTCCGCTTGTGGGACATCAGTACAGTGAGTACTGCAGGAATGTGAATACTGTCTGGGGGTCTCGATGGGGCTGTTTTCTTTCCCATTAGCGGTGTTTGTCCGGTTGGCCGCGAAGAGAAAAAAAAATAAAAAAATTTCCAGCAAAAAAAAAAAAAAACCCTGAAAAAAAAAGAAGGGGGAAAACAAATTAATGCCGCTGGAGTGAGCCACGCCTGGGGCGCCCATGGCCATGGCCCCGGCTCCTCAGGGAAGACTCATGGGGAGGGGGGGGTAATCCGGGGAAGGAGGAGCAGCCCCTGGTCTCTGCCCACCTGGCGGCCTGCCCTCCAAGGCCACGGCAATTCTGTTCAGGCCAGCACCTAGTGTTGCCATGTTGGCCTGGATAGCCTGGGTGAGGGCCCTCACATCCTGCCCAACGTCTGCTGTTGTAGTCTGCAGTACGTTTAGGCAGTTTGTAAGAGCCCGGAAGTGGCAGTCCAGGTCCCCAAGTGTATCCTTTATGGAGGACAGGCTCTCCTCCATCCGCCCCAAAGTCTGGCTAACCTGTCCCAGATGGCGGGTCTGAAGGGCCTGGTCCCTTCTCAGATTGGCGGGCAGAACCTCGGCCACCCCCCTGGTCTTCTGGGACGACTTCCTGCCTCCAGCTGAGGCTTGTGGCCGGGGAGAAGGGGAGGCCCTTGGGAGAGGAGCCCTGTTGGGGGAGGAGTGGGAGGGGCTAGCCCTTATGGAGGGCTGGCTGCTGCCAGCCAGAGAGGAATACTCCTCCAAAAACAGCAATCCACTGGCTGACATGACATCCTCCTCCTCCTCAAACTCCTCCTCCTCAACCTCCTCCTCTTCAACTTCCTCCGAGGACTCCGGCATTGTCTGGGGGTCCTCATCAGGCTGTTGTCCCTGGGATGGTGCGGTCAGCCCAGATGGCCCAGCACCCTCCTGCACATCTGTGGATGACACAAAACATTCACAGGTTGGAGGATCAACACACTTGCCACATATTCCCTTTCACCACCCCCCCCACATGCTACACACCTGATAGGGCAAAAAAACCTTACCTGGCATCACGCCTTCATGACTGGAGTCATAGCCAGGCAGGCCCTCCACCTGTTGTATATGAAAGGTGTGGGCCACCGCACGCTCCTCCGCTGTCAGCCTAACAGGGCATGGTGGGCCCCCTCCTGTGCCCCTGGCATGGGCTGCCATTTTGGCCAGCTTCTTTCTGACCAGACGCCGGAGGTCATTGATTTCCTTTTCAATCCCCGGCCGTGTCCGGGTCTCCCCCCCCCCCCCCGCTGAATTCACCTGGTCAGTAATGTGCTGCAAAATCTCACGCCTCCTGGCCGGGGTGGTGTTGGCACTCTCCGGGCCGTGGAGGAAACGCCCATATTGGGTAATGGCCCAGGCAATTATTTGTTTCCCCCCCAAAGTAAAATTCAACTTCCTCTTCCTCTCAGTCATACTTATACAAAAACTCTCTCCCAAACAATCAGCAAAAATCACTCACAAAAACAAGCAGGAAAAATCAAGCAACAAAACAAACGAACCAAAATCTATCAACAAAAAAGTTTTACAAGCAGTCACCAAAAAACACTTTCAAATATCTTCTACAAAACACTAGATCAAACAGTCAACAAATATAAAAAAGACAAGTCACAACGCAACAAACAACAGAACAAAAGCACCTTGCTGTATAGGGAGGGATACAAAGGGATGTACTTTTGCAAAGGAAGTGCGTTTGTGTCTGTCTATTTATGCTGTCTGCGTAGTTCACAAAGTTGCCCAGGTCCACTTCCAATTTCACTGATTGCGCCGTTCCCGAGTTGTGAGCATGCGCACAGAGGTGCTGACCATGGTCTGCTTCATGCGCGCATGCGCGAGCCGGCCGACCCTTCATTTGCATGGGGTCACGGCTCATTTCAATGGAACACACCCACGTCCTTCCCAATTTGAATTACTCCGCCTTACACCTCTGAAATTACGTTGCACAGGCGCTAATTTCTGCACTAATCAATCGAGAATACGGTGATTGCGCCGCTACATTGCGGCAGTCTAACGTAAAGGAGGTGCGCTACGCCAGTCAAAAAATGCGCCGATGTACGTGAATCTGGCCCATAGCGTCTACAAAATAGGGGATAGATTTTTTTTTAGTAGTAATGACGGTGATTTTGATCATGACTGTGACATTGCGGCGGACATATCGGACACTGTTGACACTATTTTGGGACCATTTACATTTATACAGCAATCCATGCTATAAATATGCACCAATTACTGTATAAATGTGACTGGCATGGAAGGGGTTAACACTAGGGAGCGATCATGGGGTTAAATGTGTTTCTTAGGGAGTGATTTTAACTGTGGTTGGAGGGGACTCACAAGGGGAGGAGACCGATATGTTCCTACATATAAGAAAACACCATCGATCTCCTCTCACCTGACAGGACTTGGGCCCCGTACACACGAGCAAATAGATTTGTCGGACCGACCGATTTGAACAAATCTGTCTGCTGGCCGTTTTGGTTTGATCGCCGTACACATGATCAAACCAAAATCCCCGCTAGCAGACAGCACGGTGACGTGGCGGTGACATTGACGCCGCCACGTCACCGCACCAGGAAGTAAATTACTTCCGTGCATGCGTCAAATCCATTCGACGCATGTGCGAGAAGATATGTCTGCTGGTTAGTGTACTAACCAGCAGACATGTCGGGCTGACGGATTCCCAGCAGACAGATTTTAAAGCATGCTTTAAAATCTGTCGGCTGGCCAAATCCGTCTGCTCACCTGTACACACGATCGAATCTGTCTGCTGAGACGGTCTGGAAGATCGATTCCAGCAGATAGATTTGATCGTGTGTACGCGGCATTGGATCTGTGTGTAAATAGCTCTCCTACTTAGATACATGGTAAACTATACAAAAGGCACATACAGGATTTATCAAATAAATATGAAAACCGTAAAGGAAAACTGCTAGCACCATATCTCAATACCAGATAACAATTTGTGTAATATGTATGTGATGTGCATTGCTATCCACATATTAACAAATGCAATAAAATGTGTACATAAAACACTACAGTGTTGTGCATTTGCACATCCCCTGATATTTATAATAAAAGTGCATAAAATTAGGCCATGGGGTCAATTCGCAAAGGTTTATTTTCAGATTGCAGGTGTTATTTTAAAGATTTTGCACGTTATTGAAGCTAGTTCAATTCACTAAACGATTTAACGCTTTGAAAAATCATCAAATAACGTTTCACTACACAGAACCGATATTTTAAGGTGTGGATCGTTATTTTAAAGAGTCAAATCGTTAAATATGTACAGAAGTGCAATTCACAAAGATTTTTTTGACAGTTATCGATCGTTAATTTAACACCTCCCTCAGGGTTTCGTAATGACATTTCCCAGGCGATATTTTGTTGTTAGAGGAAGCTTTTGGCGATTTTTGTATTATAGTGAAGTTTTTAGTAGTGTTGGTCAAGATGGAACCATGCTCTATTTTAACTTAAAATTATCCAGAGGCGAAGAAGAACACGTTAGAATGTTGTTCAGATTTATAAACGTGTATTCTGTTCACGTACTATTTTGGATGACTTTTCTGAAACCCAGGTGATAGCTAAATTCTGATTATCATCTCCCATGATTTATTCTCTGTATGAGGAAATACACATGGCTTTAGAAAAACACACACTAGAAGTTTTGCACATCACATGATGCTCAATCTCCATGTGTGTATTGCTTGTGTGTCTCTCTCTCTCTCTGCATCTGCTCTTTTCCACCTTCTGCTCCCAGAATGCATCTCTCCAGCATTATTTAACGATCTTAGACGTTATTATTACAATTTGGGACGTTAAAATAACTCTTGAGTAGTTAGCATAACGTTTGGATAAAGAGTCAGTTGAAAACCATAACGACTATGTTGAATAACGATTATAGCTTTTGTGAATACCATGTCTGCTAGCGTTAAATAAGGAGTGCTAATTTAACAACTGAAGAAAACCAATACCGTTTCTCTTTGTGAATTGACCCCCATGTGATGAAAATACAGACTTTAGAAGTAAATGGTGAGCACTTTTTGGGTGAAATATGTCAGAGTAAGGCTAAGGCTAGCCATGCACAGTGCAAATTTATTTCCTGCAAATTTATTTTCCTGCAATGTGCACAATTCCCCCATCATCACTATTAGCATTTTGTATTTTTGTCTTGGAACAATAAAGCCTTGTGAACACTTAAGTTATTGGAGTGCAGCCGGCTTGTTTGTCAATTCTATGGGCCAGATTCAGGTAGAGTTAGGCTGGAGTATCAGTGATACTCCAGCCTAACTGTCACTTTAAGCCGGCGTTTCTGTTTTCTGTAACCAGAAAACAAGAAACGCTGGGTTGGAGTTCCGATGCGATCGGCGTAATTGAATTTCGCCATCGCATCGCAACTTTAATTTAAAAATGGCGCCGGGGGCGTTCCCGCTGATTAACGCCGAAAAAATATGTTAATCAGCGGGAATCGGCAATTCACGATCGTATTCGGGCGCAACGCAGTGACTTTCCGACGTTTCCGTAAGCGATACGCGGCGTAAAGATAAAGCAGCCCCCTAGTGGAGTATCCTATGTTAAGTATAGCCGTCGTCATCGCGTCGAAAAAAAAAAATTTGCGTCGCTTGCGTAAAACGTCCATTAATGGGGATTTGACGTCATTGTCAGAATTTGGAGCATGCGCACTGGGATGCATTGACAGTCGACGCATGCGCAGTACGTTCGCCGCAGGATCGCGCTTAGTTTAAATAATACACGCCCTGTACCCGCCCAATTTGAATTCCGCCGGCTCATTTACGATACGCTGCCGCAACTTTAGGAGCAAGTGCTTCATGAATAACAGCACTTGCTCCTAAAATTTCACCAGAGTAACGTAAATGAGAAACGTTACTCCAGAGTAAAGATGCTCCCATCTACCTGAATCTGGCCCTATGTGGGCCACATCAATGAACTTCCTTTAGTACTGTAATGTAAAGGATTTGCATTTGTGTTATTTTAAACTGCTTGAAAGGGTCCTTGGTACATGTCCCATGCGTCCCCCATGGCAGTGCCCAGCTTCCCATGTCTTTTTTTGTCTTTTATTAGACCTCAAATAGACAGGCTTAAATTCATGAAAAACAGGATTCACTAAACTCCTAAATTTTGAAATAAAACCCTTGGCAGTTTGGCTCATCACTATGTATGATGTAGAATGTAGAAATAATGACCACAATTTTTTCATAACATTTCAGCATATCTTTGTTTCAGCAATTAAAGTGTTTTTTGTTTTTAATCAAATGATTTAATAAATACTAGGATTATATGTTTGTAGCTGGCATACATATATCACCATAACATATACTGTAGAAGATGAAAATGTCTATTGAAAAGCATAAAAATATGAATTATCAAGTATGTCAAAGCCATATCAAAAATTACTTTCAGGTAAAAATTGCATTTACATTTCACAATGTGCACTTAGTGAAAATACACTACACCATCAACTATGATTAAGAAACAAAACTAAGCAGACTTTCTCTCCAGTTGAAAACTGTGCATGACAAAGCAGTTATTTGTTAAAGCAACATACATCCTAATAAAAGCTTTTTCAGTTTAATTATATCCCTGCCAAAGTTTAGTTTGCTGGCCTTAGGTAACTTGGCACTAACAGATGAATTATTTGGACTCAACTTAGCTTTTAATGCCTAGGTCTATCTAGCGCTACCAGTGAGTGTTTAAAGGTAAACAAGAGTATATTTAACTATGTGGTCTGTAGAAGTAATAGCCAAATGTTCATACAAACAGTACCACTTAGATTTACTGTATGAATTCTAGGTTATCTGATAATGTCAATAAAATGGTACAATTAACAACAGGCAGTGAACTTATTGAAGTATACTGCTGTCTGGAATAGTTTCTACAAAGGTTGCTTGCTGGCAGCACAATGCATAATAACCACACCTAAGAGAACATATTACAGTATAAAAAGAAATCACCACCAGTATTAAAAAGCACAGTATAGTTCAGTCTAGTGCAAACAAGTTACTTATGGTTGCCTGGGGGTGGTACCTGTCTCACAAGGAGGCTGGCTGTAGCTGTAGCCCAAGTGGTTGAACACAAGGATATCTGCAAAGGTTTCACAGAGTGAAGATGCAAAGAGTGTGTAGCCTAGATGTCCACATAATGGCAGGTGTCCCATGACTAGCTGTAGACGGAAGTGGCTGAAGAAACAGGGCCACCCCACTCGAAAGGCAATATTTTGAGGCCAACAAGCATAATACCCACCACGGTGACTAGGATTTAGGATGAAGTTGCATGCTCTTGCACTCTCATCTGATAGCTGAAAAAAAAAGTCAGGAGCTACAAATAAAAGGACAATTACTTGTCCAGGGATTCGGCGCTGTCCTCACCCAGAACATTGTGGGAGGGAGAGGCAGAGGAGAACTTCTGCTTGGACTGTCTAGGTCACAGGTGTCAAACACAAGGCCCGCGAGCCAAATCCGGCCCTCCAGGCCATTTTATATAGCCCTCACACCTCTCCTGCAGCTGCAGGAAAGCTCCAGCCCTCATCTGGTCCTCCTCCAGAACGTTACTTTCTGCTTTCAAGCAATGCATGCATCTTCTCCCCAGCAGCAGCATAAGGAAAGGGGGGTGGACTGTGATGCAAGATAGAGTGGGGGACTCAACTTCTGATGGTGGGGTGGCTCTAGACATCTGATGTAAGGGGAGGGGATGCGCTGGACATCTAATCTTACAGACACAACCGGCCCTGTTGAGGGCAATCATAATGCTGATGCGGCCCACAATGAAATTGAGTTTGACATCCTTGGTCTAGGTCAGGGGTAGGGAACCTTGGCTCTCCAGCTGTGGTGAAACTACAAATCCCATCATGCCTCTTCCTCTAGGAGTCATGTCTGTTATTGTCAGGGTCTTGCAATGTCTCATGGGACTTGTAGTTGCAAAACAGCTGGAGAGCCGAGGTTCCCTACCCCTGGTCTAGGTGATCTGAGTGGAAGTGGGAGGGGGCACCTGTTAAAACTAGGTACCTGCCCTCACCCCCCAAAAAAATGACACGCCAAATGTTGCAGATGAGAAGGAGAGGAGGACTTAAATCAGAACTTTCCCTTTTGTGTGGAGTTCTGCTTTGAAAATCAAGTTGGAAGGACAGAGGAATGGGGCCAGCATAGACAGTGATTAGACACATTCCAGAAGAGCTATAAAAAAAGCCAGAAGTAAGGTGGTTGTGTAAGGCCACGTACACATGATCAGACAGGTCAGATGAAACTTTTCTGATGGACCGTTTTCATCGGACCACACTGAAGTAGTCTGATGTGCGTACACACCATCAGACCAAAATCCCATCGGACCAGAACGTGGTGACGTAGAACACAACAACGTGATGAAAAAACAAAGTTTAATGCTTCCAAGCATGTGTCGACTTGATTCTGAGCATGCGCGGGTTTTTGGTCAGATGATTTTGTGTACTAACCATCGAACCTGTCCGACGTTTCCATCGGACAGGTTTTAAAGCATGTTTTAAAACTTTGGTCCGCTGGAAAACGGTCTGAAACGGGCCGTACACACGATCGAACATGTCCGCTGAAACTGGTCTGCGGACCAGTTTCAGCGGACATGTTCGATTGTGTGTACGCGGCCTTAGAGAGTTAACCCTTATTGGAGTAGCCACATTTTCTAGCAGGGTCTAAGGCACAGTGCAAGTAAATAAAAAATTGTTTACAGAAAGAAAAAGCACTGAACATGGAAATTTAAAGTACTTGTATTTTTCCAAAATTTTACCTGAATTAAATTACTTTTAGTGCAATTAAAAAGTTTCAAAGAGCGTACTCAACAGGAGAATTAGTCAATGTCTGGTTCTGCTTTTACCTTTTAAATTCACTATGAACCTTCTGACTGTACCTTGTGTTTTTCACCAGCATAAGATGTGCATTAATCATATAGTTTAATGGTGTCATTGATTGTCTTGTAAGCAAATCTTATAGAAGAGAAAATCTCTATATTTCCATGTCACAAGTTTTTGTTCAATTACTAGGTATTGTGGTATTGGCCTGGCATTGCCTAGGTTAATGTGTGACCATTGTCTTTAGTCTAATAACTGACACTTTAGGCCAGTTCACACCACATGCAGATGCACTTCCAGTGTGTTCCAGTTCCAAAAAAAAAGTAGAACATACTGCATTTTTCCTGTACTGGGTGCTCTGTAAAATGCATAAAAAAATGCACTGGAACACATCTAAATGCACCAAAAATGCACTGGAACACACAAGTCCTTATTTAGGATTAGGAAGAAAGAGGGGAAATGCACTGGACTGCATCAAAAATGCACCAAAAACTGACCCAAGTTGCACTGGAAAAAAAACATGTGCATGTAGAAAAGCATCTGGAACACATATAAACTGTGTTTATTATGGTGTGAACTGGCTCTTCCTGCAAATAAACTGCATATCCCACAATCCCTGGGTATCTCAGTGTATTGCTCTACAGATGAGAGCTACATAGTAATTAGATCTGACACAGACACAAGTAGAGCAACTAACAGATTGCCATGCAGTCGTTCAATACATTAGTACTCCGGCTCCCATATTTGTGATGCAGCACAGAGGGAATGGTGAGGAATGCAATGGATGCTATGTGACACAGACATTATCCGTCCTTTTGGTAAATACAGACAAGCACCCTGAATGAGTACATGGACATATGGGAATCAATCAGCCATGACAATACAAATTGCACCCACAAAATGTGAGCCCATTATTACAAGGTAGAGAAAACAAATAACACAGGGAATATAACTTCATTATTAGCAGTTTAAAACAACGAAAACATTTAGAAGCATACAGTGCCTTTAATTTTGTGTCATGGTTGCTCAACTACCCAATAAAGTTTAAGTCTTTTTTTTATGCCACAGTGTAAGACATTGTAATTAACTGCTTGCTGGAATGCAGGCAGAAGTGTCAGTTATATTCAGCAATTTCATCAGCTCGCTATTTTAAATCAATATTCTTGTTTACATCTAGGCTGCATTTTTTTTCTATAAATTATTTCAGAGTTGAATGAGTCGGTTGTACAGTTTTTGGAACAATGTCAAGGTAGAGCCACTCTTGTATTTAAAGTTGTGAGAGTGGGCTGTGTCTGTGCTGTATTGGAATCAATTTCAGTAACAGATGGAAGGAATGGATCAGTGGGATTTAAGTTCCTATTAGGTCAAGTTTGGAGCCTCTCTGATGGAAGAGATGTAAACCACTCCTGGCAGAAGGCAGACGTTCTGGCTAATGAAAAATCAAAGCAGAACATTCAAAGCAGCTGATTTTGTTTTGTTTCTGTGTTTTGGTAATGGATGAAGAAAAGGCCTGAAGTTACAGGAATGGTCACTGAGTGAGATGCCAAACATTACAGTGTATGTACAGTGCAATTCAATACATTTAAATAACTGAGCTCTGTAACATTTGTATTACTGAATTTTCATATTTCATGTCTAGAAAAGTGTACTGAATATGAATTAAATCTGTATCTATGATGGTTTCATTAATTAGGAATGGTAAAGTTAGTAAATGATTCGCTTTTAATTTATTATTAAAATGATAAAACTTCATAGTATGATGGTTACAGTTTGTAAATGTAGGGCTTAACCCCAACGGAGTCTTTTGATGTGTTGTGTCCACTGTTCTTATGCCTATGGCTCTGCAAACAGCTCTTTACACTTTGACACACCTTGTTGGGTTGAGGATATAGACACAGACATCTGTGTGTATGAATATCCCAAACACAGCGATAACCATACACCAGAAAATGACACAAACTGTTCAAGTAGCAACAGATTAGATTGGTGTGAACGAGAACTGTGCAGTAATGAGTTAGCAAGAAAAAAAGACTATACTACAATGAGTCACAATCAGAAGGCATACCATAGCAGTTAAACAGTCACAGAATGAACTATAACTATTCAAACAACAGTAGATAGTTATACTGCAACAGCTGAACAGTTTAGTTCAAGTGGTTGTAAACCGCAGTCATGGAATTTTAACAAAGCACATACTGTACTGTATATCTGTAATGTTTACTTATCTCTTTCCAAAGCTCTAAATGTTGTTTCTCTCTGGTGCTTCTTTCCTCTGCTACCAGCATGAGTCACTTCTGAGAAGTGTGAGATAAATTTGTTTTGGGAGGTAGGGAGGTAGGGGAGGGAGAGCTCAGCTTGTCCATTCAGAACCCAGTTCTTCTGCTGTGTGAATATGGTGTGTGTGCCTTTCCTCCAATCAGCTCTCACACACTGTAACTGCAGTCTCTCCGCCCCCTTCTCTGTGCTCCTAACAGAGGAAGAAATATTTTAACACTTTTCTGCCCTTTTGAAGGGTTATAGACAAGAGAATAATGCAGATAAACTAGTAAAACCTATGTAGGAGGATTTGTTTAATCTGTTTATCATCTGAGGCCAGTCACTTCACTGTGTATATGTGAGGGTTACTGTCAGGAAAGGCTTACCAGAGGAAGAAATGTTTCCTGCAGGCTAACTCCTGTTCCCAAAACTTGTCTTGTGGAAGCTGTGTTAGCACGTTCTGACGTACGTTAGCACATGCGCACAAAGATAAGAGAGACAGCAAACTGATTTAAATGGGCTATTTTAACCGGATCAGTACACAGATCCAGTGCTTTCTTGTCTACAGCATTCCCATGAGTGTCATGTTTCCTGTTTAATTGCATCTGATTCCATTTACCTATCCGGGTTGCTTTGACTACTCCTGCTCTCAACCTGCATTGAACCTGGCTTGAACTTTGACCATTCCCCACTCTCTGCATCCGTACCTTATCTGACTGCACTGTGTATGACCCAGCTTGTCCGACCCTGCTCCTTCTTCTGCTTCCAGCTTGTGTAGCTCCGGATCCGCTGACCTGCATCCACAGCATACCTGCATATATTGTCCTGTATCTACAGGTTGCCTGCATCCGCTATCCTGCATTCACAGTATACCCGCATCCGCTGTCATCTAGCACACCACAAAATTGGTAACCCAAAAGCTAGCATGACTACCGACCCTTGTGCGACTCTGCACCTGTCTGCTCTACCAGGGGCCCAGAGTCAGAGGAGTAAGAAAAGTCTTTCTCTGCATTCCAGGCTCTTCCTACAAGGTATGTGACAGTTACACCTAGTAGCAACAGTGAGTAATCAATACTACACATGCTCTAAACCTTCTGCTGGCCAGCATGTTGGGGCCAAAAACATGGCATTAAAACACTCAGGCGGCGTACACACGACCGAGGTTCTCGCTGGAAACCAGCGAGAACCTCGCTGGAAGCTGCATTCCAGCGAGGACCTCGGCCGTGTGTATGCTCTCGGCGAGCATCCCGTCGGGAATCCCGTCAAGCAGAAATAGAGAGCACGCTCTCTATTTGCTCGACGGCCCGCCTGGATGAATGGCTGGTTGCCATTCCCGACAGGCGGGTCGCCGATTTCGACGGCCGGCAGAAAACCTCGACGGGCGGAACGATGTGTTCTGCCCGTCGAGGTTCTCTGCCGTGTGTACGCGGCCTCAGGGTAGTGTCCATTCAGAAGTTTGTGCGTGCAACTGCAAAGTGTTTCTAATCAGTAAATCTAGTATTAACGGCAAGGACCTAGACTATGGAATGCTCTACCAACCAGCATCCAGTTGGAGGTGAATCACCTGGCCTTCAGAAATAAACTCAAAACCCATCTTTTCTGAGGGCAAAAGTACAGTAGGGAAAGGATACTAAGCGCCCAGAGGCGATTCAGTTCGCATGTGTTGCGCTATACAAGTTTCTCACTCACACTCGCTCTAACGGCAGTGTATGGTTGGCCAGTGGCTGCTCACTGCTCTCTCTTTCTCTGGTGGTCTTCCTAGCGTGTGTCTCTTTAACTGCATGGTAGAGTCCCTGCAGTCTAGGTCGTAACCCAAGGTTCCAGAATAACGTCCGCTCTGCCTCTCTGTTTTCGGATAGGGATTGCCAGCTAACTTGTCTCGCCCTGATCTACAGTATCTATCTATTTATTTATTTTTTTCATTTTGGATAGAGTCATTTTTTCTAACAAGTTTTTTTTTTCTTTTGCTCTCTGTGTCCTAAAGTAAAAATCCCCCTTCAATTCCTGACCCATACCAAAAAAGAAATTGAGAGTACATTCTTGTAACAACCCCAAATTTTTGATTTTCTTTCACTTTTGATGATGATGGCAAATAAGACAAATAGGTAAATCTCCCCAATGGACACAGAGACAGCAATAAAAACAGGACAGGCATTCTAATCCATCTCCTCTATATTCAAAACAAATGGGTAGGAGAACATTGTAGTAACCTACAGCAAAAATATAAAATAAAATAAGCTACAATCTGTAACTGTTTTACATTCTGTAAACAAATAGTTGGTGTATGCATGTTGTTGCATGTTGTATTCCGCTTCTCTTTAACCCCTTCCATACAGGGCATTTTCACCCCCTTCCTGCCCAGACCAATTTTTAGTTTTCAGCGCTGTTGCACTTTGAATGACAATTGCGCGGTCAGGCAACACTGTACCCAAATTAAATCGTTATGTTTTTTTCCCCACACAAATAGAGCTTTCGTTTGGTGGTATTTGATCATCTCTGCTGGTTTTTATTTTTTGCGCTATAAACAAAAGAAGAGCGACAATTTAAAAAAAAACACAATATTTTTTCCTTTTTATTTAATACATCTCACAATATTCTTTTTAAAAAAAACGTTTTTTCCCCTCAGTTTAGACCGATACGTATTCTACGTATTTTTGGTAAAAAAAAAACGCAATAATCGTATATTGATTGGTTTGCGCAAAAGTTATAGCGTCTACAAAATAGGTGATAGATTTATGGCATTTTTATTTTTATTTTTTTACTAGTAATGGCGGGGATCTGCGTTTTTTTTTTTTGTGACCGTGACGTTGTGGCGGACATATCGGACACTTTTGACACATTTTTGGGACCGTTCACATTTACACAACGATTAGTGCTATAAAACTGCACTGATTACTGTGTAAATGTGACTGGCAGGGAAGGGGTTAACACTAGGGGGCGCTGAAGGGGTTAAAATGTGTCCTAAAGTATGTTCTAACTGTAGGGGGAGGGGGACTCACAGGGGGTGGAGATCGATGTGTGTTCTTCTGTAATGGGAACACACATCAGTCTCCTCACCGCTGACAGGAGGTGGATCTGTGTGTTTACACACACAGATCCACACTCCTGACGTGATTGCCGGAAATCGCGGGTGCCCGGCGGCAATCACGGCCGTCGGGCACGCGCGCGGGATCGCGAGTGGTGCCGCGGGCGCGCAAGCGCGCCGCTGGCGACGCGCGCGCCCTAGAACGCCGTGAAGACAGGACGTTGTGCAACGTCCAGTCTCATCGGTGAGGGGATCACCATGACGTGATTCCCCTATGGGCTGGTAAGGAAGGGGTTAAGGTTTATTTAGGCTGCGTGGATTTCCATGTACTTTCTGTGATAGATTAATTCCTATGATCATCAGCTTCATCTAGTGGCCAAAATGTGGTATTTCCATTGAAGTATTTAACAAAAACTATACTGCATTTTGGCCACTAGATGGTCATAGGAATAAATCTATTACAGAAAATACAGGGGAAATCCATGAAGCCAGCACTAATAATTGTAACATTCATAAGTCTAATGTTTATCAATAGGGATGGTCCCGATGTTGGAATCGAACGTAAGTTTGAATCGAACATCGGGTGTTCATTTGTTCGCAAACTAACCAAACATATGGAGAGTTTGCAGCAAATTTGAGCACCCCATAATGCACTGCGAGATTGCAGTTCATTGACGGCTGCTGATTGGCCAAAGCACGCACCTGACCTGCATGATTTGACCAATCACAGCGTGATCTGCTGTGAGACCCATGATTGGCCAAAGGCCTTTAGCCAATCATGGCTCAGGGGGCTAAGCCCATGGCCCACACTATTTAACCACTTCCATACAGGGCATTTTCACCCCCTTCCTGCCCAGACCAAATTTTCATTTTCAGCGCTGTCGCACTATGAATGACAATTGCGCGGACGTGCAACGTGGCTCCTAAACAAAATTGGCGTCCTTTTTTTTTCTCACAAATAGAGCTTTCTTTTGGTGGTATTTGATCACCTCTGCGGTTTTTATTTTTTGTGCTATAAACAAAAGAAAGCGGCAATTTTGAAAAGAAAAACACAATGGGCCAGATTCAAAGAGCGATTACGCCGGCGTAACAGGAGATGCGCGGCGTAAGTCTAATTGTGCGCGTGCGTTTCGATGCACGGCATCCCCAAAACGAGATACGCAAGAAATCTACTTTTTTTTGTCCAGCGTAATTTCGTTAGACAGGCGCATCCGTCCGCACAAAACTGCGCTAGGCACACCATTGATTTGCTATTCAAATATGCTAATGAGGGAGTTATGGGGATCCACAAAAGAACGTTGGTGCAGCGCAGGCTACGCGCTGTGCGCAACAGCTAAATGTCCTGTCTAAAATTAGACCATATAAAAGCTGGTCTAAAATTACAAAATTCGCCTACATGTCAGATAAAGCAACAATGTTAGTGAGGAGCTGAGCAGTCACACATGTTGCCCAACAAACTGTATGCCAACATGCCAGTGTCATCCATGCTCATAGCTATACTACTGACTTTAGATGAGCAAAGAAGGAGGAGGGCACTGAGGAGGGCACTGAGGAGGGCACAGGATTTTATTTATTTAAAAAAAATCATTTTTGGCTTATATAAACTTTTCAATTTAATCTAATCTAATACAATATTCTTAGCTGATACAAGCCCCTCAATCTTCACTCTTCACTCTTCACGGGAGAGGATATATCACACACGCCTAGACATCTATGGCATGGGTGATTCTGAGGTGTCTCGCATCTTCAGATTCACCCCTCATGCCATCATGGAATTACCCACAACCCTGCAGGAGGACATCACCAGCCCAACACATGACACTACCCATGACACCCATGACAGCTACATATACAATCAGAGCCCCATCCCCACAGATTGCGAACAGAACATGTATGGGGACAGCTGGCTGGTTGGTGAGTGACATGGGTGGCAGGCATGACTGCCCCCCCCCCCCCATGATGCACACATCACAAGGGGCACATGCACTACTAACATCCTCCTGTCTTTTCCCTTCAAGGTGACTCTGCATATGCACTGGGACCCCATCTCATGACCCCATCTCATGACCCCATCTCATGCCAGCTCACATTATGCATCTTTGCACGTTAAACACACACATTAATCATGGCACAATGAGAATGCATGCATGCACACCACTGTGGTCCCTAGCACACACACCCCACATCCTCATTACATTGGATTGGCACCAGTCCACCATGCAGGACTTGTGAGCAGCAACGCCACACCAAGGCTCCAATTATGTCACTGTACATTTATACACCATTCACACGGACCTGGGGATCACTTCTCCCTGGTCCTGAGGAACCATTCTCCACCAAAATTGAGGGTGACACCCCTTTTCCCGCAGGAATGTCACCCCCACATTCCCAAATCATACACAAACAGAACCAAAAAAAAAAATAATTACCAGAAAAAAAAAATGGCCATCAAAAATATAATTTAAACAAAATAACAACAAAGAAAACACATAAAAGACAAAAATCACTCTCAAAGACACGTCACAAACAAACAAACAAACGCTAATAAACAACAGAACAAAAGCACCTTGCTGTATAGGGAGGGATACAAAGGGATGTACTTTTGCAAAGGAAGTGCGTTTGTCTCTGTCTATTTATGCTGTCTGCGTAGTTCACTAAGTTGCCCTGGTCCACTTCCAATTTCACTGATTGCACCGTTCCCGAGCTGTGAGCATGCGCACAGAGGTGCTGATCATGGTCTGCTTCAAGCGCGCATGCGCGAGCCGGCCGGCCCTTCATTTGCAACACGCCCACGTCCTTCCCAATTTGTATTACTCAGCCTTATGCCTCTGAAATAACGTTACGCATGCGCAATTTTCTGCGTAAAAGCGACGAGAATAGGGTGATTGCGTGGCTACATTGCGCCAGTCTAACGTAAAGGTCCAATAATGCGCAGATGTACCTGAATCTGGCCCAATATTTTTTACTTTTTGATTTAATAAACCGACTCCATTTTACTATGGCTCGGTAGGGAAGGGGTTAAGGCTGCTTAACCGGAGGCCATATGTAGTAAACATGTGCAGACTGGAATATTTTGTTTCGTTTTTTCGTTTTCGTCCGGAAAATACATTTATTTAGTTACTCCTGAAAATCGTTTTTCGTTGGGGAATAGCTTTTGTCCGAAAATCCAGATACAGGCTGTATTATACTTGGTTTCTGTCGAATGGTGTTGAATGGTCAAAGAATATTCGACAGGACATCTAAACTTTACGCCGAATCCTACATTTCCGGTCGAATATTCCGCCTACAAGAATTCTAATGTTGTATGACTAGTAAGAATCTATAATCTCTCTATAATGTGGATGTCAAATCTATTCTCTATAATGTCGAATATATTTTCTCATAAATCGAAATCTATTCTCTGTAATGTCAAATGTATTATTTCTATAATGTCAAATCTTTTCCCTATAGCGTCGAATCTTTTCCCTATAGCGTCAAATCTTTTCCCTATAGCGTCAAATCTTTTCCCTATAGCGTTGAATCTTTTCTCTATAATGTCGAAAAGTACCGTATGTGTGTATATATCAGGTTCGATAGACAGATTGCTATTCACTGTATTCAGTCAGCGTCATGTTGAATCTCTCTATATCGAATTATCGCAACGAAAACGAAAATAAAGTATTTTTTTATGTCGGATCTTTCAGTTTTAGTTTTCTGTGCTTTTGTTATCGTTTGTTACAGCTTCTGCCCGGTGCCCGTAGTGTATCACTATGGCCAGGTGCTTTGTTATCAATGTAAGACCGATGTCACTTCCGGCGGGCTACAAAAATATGGCTGTGAGGACTAATCCCCTTGTGTTCAGTGGAGAAGGGAGGCCCCTCTCCACTGAACACACAGACATTTCTCTGGAACTGACTAGCTGCCGCTGAACACGGTGCTGGGATGATTGAAGCGCTAACCCCAGGTGTCTGGAGTATCTTTATCTGATGATTGTTAAAATTTCTGGAATACACATATTTATATTGTTGTGTAGGATCTGGGCCTGCTGTCCCTCCATCTCTCTCTCCGTCTCTCCCTCCCTCTCCCTCTATCTCTCGTTTATCTCAGACTCTAACCACGCCACTTTAGAGCCACGTCCACCATTTTGCTGAAACCACGCTCATTTTTCGCCACGACAGATTATTCCGCTGATGAAGTCAAGGATACCTAGACATGACCGGAAGTGACGTGGAGCCCCGTCCGACTGGTATTTTCGGAATTTGCGTTTTTTATATTAGGCTTGTAAGCAGTTTTTTTTACCTTTTAATAAACCCTTTTGTAAAATGTACTTCACGATGGGAGCTTCTATTTTCTTGTTTCTTTTCTATTAACCCCTGTATCCCATGGCGAGCCTCCATTTTGTTGGAGACCAGAAGTCACATTGCTGACACCAGTACGCTGCAGTATCTGGGATCAAGTTTGGCTGCATTCATTTCATGCTCTAAACCAACAGAGGAGAGGTAAGCGCTCTGTGAGCCCACCATTTAAGAAGATTCACTGGTGAAGCATTTGTGTGTTGCATCAGTCAACAGTTCCCTGACTTACATTGAACACTTACTATTTTGTGTTTTTAATAGATTGCTGATGTGATATCACTTATTTCGTCTTACACCACTATTATTTTATTTATTTATTTTTTTGTTTGCCATTAGACAGCACTGTCTTGATCGATATTAGACAATTTATCACATTGTTTTGGCATTATCTTTTATTCGATTCATTATTTTGTTCACAATTTGGTGTATTTAGGTTTGCGCTCTTCACCCACTTTTTTCTTTCCAATGATTGAGTTTATATTCCGTCATGTTGATTGCCTTGAGGAATAGGTGGGACTGGCTGGCCATTATCCCAAATGCATTCTTCACCACCTGAATTTAAGGACAACATTAACATTTGTACACATTTTAGGGGGTGTTTTAGGGTAAAGCACTACAATGGAGCTGACAAAATACATTGTTAAGTAACTAGGCTAGGTGTGTATGGGCCCGGGATAGCATGCTGGAGAGGTTAATGCAAATATGCACGTTGGCTAAAAAAAAGAGCATTAAAAGCTTACAGCATGCATGAGGACAAAGGGGAGATTTACAGCATATTACAATCATGGTAATTAAGGTATGATGAAAGAAATACAATACATTAGCAAACATTAAATACATAGAATGTGATTTTAAAGGAGAAAACTTACCTTAATATAGTCCTTCTGCAGGACTTGTATGATGTCAGAACAGGTCTCTAGAATAATGATCCCCAGAGCCTGGGGGAGATGCCTGTTGAGAACTTGATGCTCTGCAGACTTCTCCACGTCATCAAGTACAGCAACGTGGTGACTAGCCTTTGTTATGGAGTGATGACTTGCGCATGCAGGTGTCCTGTTTTGTAATGTAGGGGGACAGCAAAGCCTAATAAATGGTGAAAAATGGGGTCCGTCATCCGGAGATAATTCCTGAAATCATCAGGATTATTCTCCTGGATCTCCTGCAACAAAGGCATATGAGAGAATTGTTCACGCTGGAGTCCCTGTTCATGGACTGGGCTTGGGTCAAAGTAAGAACCCCAACACCAAGCCTCTGCACAGCATGAACTCTACGATGAGTATGTAGCCGCAACATGGCTAGAAAACGGTCAGCTGGTCGGAACGAACTAACAGAATAGACTGAAGAACAGAAAGGCCTGAGAAGAACGAGCTGAAAATATGAAACGAATGGACAAAATCCGCTGAAAACCAGATACAAACTGACTACACGCACTGAAAAACAGATACGAACCCACAAGCACAAACTGAAGAGCAGTAACAGACTGAAAAGCATGAGGCTAAAAAGCGCAAACTACTAATACTAAATTAGAATAAGGAGCCCAAATGGTGGCGCACTTGGTATTGAACTTCCCTTTTATAGTGTCATTGTACTTGTTGTACGTGACCACGTTCTTGGCAATCGTAATTTCCAACAACATTTGTTTGACCGTGTGTATGCAAGACAAGAAAAAGGCTAAAGTTGCGCTGTGTGAAAAATAATAAAATCTAAAAAAAAACATATAGAATAATATTAGTGAATAGTGCACTTATATGATGTTAGTCCATTATTAAGACAAAGTACAGATTGCTTGAGCAAGTCCAAAAAGTACAATAATTTGTGCAAAAAATCAATCGTGCATCATAAACGTTGGGAACAATCCTGATGATATGAAAGTCCAACAAACAGTGTGAATTCAAGTGCCACCACCAACAAGACACCTTAGAGAAATGGAGGCTTACCAGAAGGCAAGCATAACCAGCTTGCAGCTGTAAACCCCAGCCAGGGCCTTTAACCACTTGCCTACTGTGCACCTACACCCCCTTCCTGCCCAGGCAAAATGTTAGCTTCCGGCCCTGCGTCGCTTTAACTGACAATTGAGCGGTCGTGCGACGTGGCTCCCAAACAAAATTGGCATCCTTTTTTCCCACAAATAGAGCTTTCTTTTGGTGGTATTTAATCGCCCGTGCGGTTTTTATTTTTTGCGCTATAAACAAAAAAAGAGCGACAATTTTGAAAAAATACACAATGGCCCAGATTCACAGAGCGATTACGCCTGCGCAACAGGAGATGCGCGTGTGTAAGTCGAAATGTGCGCATGCGTAAGTCGAAATGTGCGCGTGCGTTTCGATGCACGGCATCCCCAGAACGAGATACGCAAGAAATCTACTTTTTTTTGTCCCGCGTAATTTCGTTAGACTGGCGCATCCGTCCGCGCAAAAGTGCGCTAGACAGACCATTGATTTGCTAGTCAAATATGCTAATGAGGGACTTACGGGGATCCACAAAATAACGTTGGGGCAGCGCAGGCTACGCAGTGTGCGCAACAGCAAAATGTCCTGTCTAAAATTAGACCATATAAAAGCTGGTCTAAAAAGAGAAAAAAAGTCTACTTGTTAGATAAAGCAACACTGTTAGTGAGGAGCTCAGCAGTCACACGTGTTGCACAACAATCTGTATGCCAACATGCCAGGGGCATCGTCGCACATAGCTATACTACTGACTTTAGATGAACAAAGAAGGATGAGGGCACGGAGGATGGCACTGAGGATGGCACGGGAGAGGATATACCGCACCCGCATAGACCTGTTTGGCATGAGTGATTCTGAGGTGTATCGCATCTTCAGATTCACCCCTCATGTCATCCTGGAATTAACCACAACCCTGCAGGAGGACATAACCAGCCCAACACAACGCTCACATGGAGTGCAGCCACTGGTCAAGGTCATGGCAATTTCCTTGCCAGTGGCTCTTTTCAGCGTACAAGTGGAGTGGTGGCTGGGATGTCACAATCATTCCATGAGCAGATGTGTGCACCAGGTTGTCCCTGCAATCCTCAGATGCATGGCCAAACAAATCATCAAACCCACCACCGAGGACCTGCGGCTGAAGGCAATGACAGATTTCTACAGAATTGCCAGATTCCCACGCACTGTGGGGGCCATTGATTGCACACATGTGGCACTCCAGCCCCCCCAGGAGACAGAGCACATGTACCGCAATCGGAAGCATTGGCATTCCATCAACGTACCGGTGATAGTCGATGCCCAAGGCCTCATATGGCACGTCCGTGCCAAACACCCCAGATCCAGCCATGACAGCTACATATACAATCAATGCCACATCCGAATGGAATTCGATCAGAACGTGTATGGGGACACCTGGCTGGTTGGTGAGTGACATGGGAGTCAGGCATGACTATCCCCTCCCATGATGCACACATCACAAGGGGCACATGCATGACTAACATCCTCCTGTCTTTTCCCTTACAGGTGACTCTGCATATCCACTGGGACCCCATCTCATGACTCCTATCCGGAACCCCCAAACCCCAGGAGAGGAAATATACAATCAAGCACATGCCCAAACACGAGCAGTGGTGGAGCGCACCTTTGGCCTCCTAAAGTCACGTTTCCGATGCCTGGATAAGTCTGGGGGTACCCTCTTGTATTCCCCAAACTTTGTGTGCCAGATCATCGGTGCATGTTGCATGCTGCACAACTTTGCAGAAAGAAAGGGCCTGCAGATTGACCTACGTGATGACCTGAACCAGACAATCCCCCCCTAACCGAGGGTCCCCCGTCTTCTGAGGGAAGAGCTGCCAGGAGACAGCTCACATTGGGCATCTTTGCATGTTAAACACACACATTAATCATGGCACAATGAGAATGCATGCATGCACACCACTGTGGTCCCTAGCACACACACCCCACATCCACATCAAATTGGATTGGCACCAGTCCACCATGCTGGACTTGTGAGCAGCAACGCCACGCCAAGGCTCCAATTATGTCACTGTACATTCATACACCATTCACACGGACCTGGGGATCACTTCTCCCTGGTCCTGGGGAACCCTTCTCCACCAAAATTGAGGGTGACACCCTTTTCCAGCAGGAATGTCACCCCCACATTCAAACAGCATTCACAACCCAAAAAAAAAAATTACCAGCAAAATCAAAAAATTTCCAGCAAAAAAAAAAAAAAAGAGGGGAAAAAAAAAATATTGCCCTTGACGTGAGCCACGCCTGGGGCGCCCCCGGCCATGGCCCCGATGATGGACAGGCTCTCCTCCATCCGCACCAATGTCTGGCTGACCTGTCCCAGATGGCGGGTCTGAAGGGCCTGGTCCCTTCTCAGAGTGGCGGGCAGGAGATCGGCCAACCCCCTGGTGTTCTGGGACGAAATCCTGCCTCCAGCTGATGCTTGTGGCTGGGGAGAAGGGGAGGCCCTTGGGAGGGGAGCCATGTTGGGGGTGGGGGGGGGCTCCCCCTTAGGGAGGGCTGCCTGCTGCCAGCCAGAGGGGAAGAGTCCTCAAAAACCAAACGTCCAGTTCCTGACATGGACTACTCCTCCTCATGATTCTCCTCCTCCTCTTGAACCTCCTCCGCAGACTCCGGCCTTGTTGGGGGGCCTCATTAGGCTTCTGTCCTGGGGATGGTGCGGTCAGGCCAGATGGCCCTGCACCCTCCTGCACATCTGTGGATGACACAAAACATTCACAGGTTGGAGGATCCACACACTTGCCACATATTCCCTTTCACCCCCTCCCCCACACATGCTACACACCTGATATTAAAAAAAATACTTACCTGGCACCACGGGCTCCGGACTTGAGTCAAAGCCGGGCAGGCCCTCAACTTCATGCCGATGAAAGGTCAGGGCCACCGCACGCTCCTCCGCTGTCAGCCTAATACGGCATGGTGGGCCCCCTACTGTGCCCCTGGCATGGGCATGCATTCTGGCCAGCTTCTGTTTGACCAGACGCCGGAGGTCATTAATTTTTTTGTCAATCCCAGACCGGGTCCGTGTCTCCCCCTCCCCCGCTGAATTGACCTGCTCAGTGATCATGTCCAAAATCTCCCTCCTCCTGGCCGGGGTGGTGTTGGCACTGTCTGGGCCGTGGAGGAAACGCCCATAATCGCTAATGGCCCGGGCAAGAATTCTTTTTTCCCCCACAGTAAAATTGAGCTTTCGCTTTCTCTCTGTCATACTTCCAAAAAAACTCACTCCCAGTCAACAAAAATCACTCACAAAAACAAGCACAACCAATCAAGCAAGAACACACACAAAGAGAAAACTAACACCCAAAAAATCACACAAGCACTCAGCAAGAAACAGTCACAAAAACAAACAGCAAAAAATCAGCAAGAAAACAAACGGACAGAAATATATCAAACAAACAGTCTCTCAAACACTTATCAAAAAACACTTTCAAAGATCTACTAACAAACACTTGATCACACAGAACACTAATCTGACAACTACAAAACACAACGCAATGAACAACAGGACAAAAGCACTTGGTTAAATGGGAAGGGACAAAGGGATGTACTTTTGCAATGCAAGTGCGTTTGTGTCTGTCTATTTATGCTGTTTGTGAAGTTCACAACGGTGCCCTAGTCCATTTCCAATTCCACTGATTGTGCCGCTCCCGAGTTGTGAGCATGCGCACAGCGGAGCTGACCATGGTCTCCTTCAAGCGCGCATGCGCGAGCCGGCCGGCCCTTCATTTGCATGGGGTCACGGCTCATTTCAATGTAACACGCCCACGTCCTTCCCAATTTGTATTACTCCGCCTTAAGCCTCTGAAAAAACGTTACGCATGCGCAATTTTCTGTGCAAAAGCTACGAGAATAGGGTGATTACGCAGCAAAATTGCGCAAGTCTAACGTAAATGCGGTGCGCTACGCCGTTCCAATAATGCGCAGATGTACGTGAATCTGGGCCAATATTTTTTGCTTTTTGTTATAATAAATATCCCATTTAAAAAAAAAAAAAACATTTTTTATCTCAGTTTAGGCCGATACGTATTCTTCTACATATTTTTGGTAAAAAAATTTAAAAAATAAAATCGCAATAACCGTATAGTGACTGGTTTGCGCAAAAGTTATATTGCCTACAAAATACGGGACATAATTATGATTTTTTTAAATTTATTTTTTTACTAGGAATGGCGGCGATCTGCGATTTTTTTTCCGGGACTGGGGCATTATAGCGGACACATCGGACACTTTTGACACATTTTTGGGACCATTTACATTTATACAGTGAACAATGCTATAAATATGCATTGATAACTGTATAAATGTAACTGGCAGGGAAGGGGTTAACCACTAGGGGGCGGGAAAGGGATTAAATGTTTCTAACTGTGGGGGGAGGGGGGGGTGACTGGGGAGGTGACCGATTGTGTCCCTATGTACAAGGGACACAATCGGTCGCCTCTCTCCCTGACAGGGACGTGCAGCTCTGTGTTTACATACAGAGCTGCACGTCCCAGCTCAGTTACACGGCAATCGCGGGTGCCCGGCGGCCATCACGGCCGCCGGGCACACGCACGGGGGTCCCAGTGATGCGACGGGTGCGCGCGCCGCCGGCGGCGCGCGCGCTCCTAGCAACTTCTATGACTGCACGTCATATGACGTGCAGTCAGGACAATGGAGTTACCCGCCCGCCGTCATATGACGGTGGGCGGGTGACAAGTGGTTAATGAAACAGCAGCAGGTACAAATAAGCTGGAGATCTTCCAAATGGGGCATCGACAGTTGATCATAAAAAAATAATAAAAACTCACATAGTGAAGTTCAGCATACAGTGAGTATAGATACATGCAATCGTGATGTGAATATAAATAACCACCACGAGAACACCCAATAGGATGGAGGTTTACCAGAAGGCAAGTGTAACCAACTTGTGGCTATAAACCCTAGCCTGGGCCTTTAAAACCATCAGCTGACTTGGGTGCCCTATGAGTCCTCCGGATATCCCGTCATCGATGGTATACAAAAAAGGAATAATAGGCCCACATAGTGAAGTACGTAGAGTATTGCAAAGTTTAATATATAAAATTGCACTTACAAGAAAGTAGAAACGTTTGAGCCAACATCTGTTGGAAAAAATCCATGGTTTTGTTGTCGGAATGTCCGATTGTGTGTACGCGGCATCATTGTTTGCTATGGAACACTGTGAGATGTATACAAGTATATTGCCACGTACACACAATCGAACATTCTGACGACAAAACCGTGGATTTTTTTTCCAATGGAATGTTGGCTTAAACTTGTCTTGCATACACACAGTCACACAAATGTTTTTGGAAATTTCGGAATGCCAAGGACAATACGACTTGTCAATAAAAATTAAGTTAAATGATTCTGAGCATGCATCGAATTGATTCTGAGCATGCATAGGATTTTTGTGCTATGGAATTGCATACAGACGATCGGAATTTCCGACAAGAACTTTTGTTGTCAGAAAAATTGAGAACCAGTTCTCGAACATTTGTTGTCAGAAATTCCGACCGTGTGTAATGGTTTGTGTCAAAAGGCTTTTTTACACTTTAAAACGGCTTCTCTCCCCATATAGGTTAATGTGAATGAAAAATCAACTTTAGCACTAGTTCACATTGATGCTTTGAAATTGTGCTACTTCACTTCAGATTGTTAGAAGCTATGGTATATACTGTATATCTGAAAATTGATCAATCCTAATATACAGGGACCCTATATAATTTCTTGAGGCCTAAAAATGCCAGGAATAGTACAAATATCCCCAAATTACCCCTTTTTGGAAAGTAAACAGTCAAAAATATTTAGTAGGAGGCATAGCAAGTTTTTTTGAAGTTGTAATGTATTGTCATGATTTTTTGGAAAATGAACAAATTAAATAAAATGTATTTTTTTCCATAAAGTTGTCATTTTAACAAGTTATTTCTCACACACAGCATAAGCATACTTAGATTTATACCTTAAAATACACACTGCTATTTCTTGTCAATTGTGATTTTTTTTTTTTTACATACTGTCACCAGTGCAGTACAGCATTATAATATAAATGGTGTGAAAGTGATCAGGGACACTGACTGGTGACAGTATGTAAAAAAAAAAAATGGACACACTTGGGGACAGAAACGGACATGCTCTGTTATGCCTTGTACACATGACCGATTTTCATGACAAGAAAACTTTTATATTGGTCGTGAAAAACGGTCACGTGTATGCTCCCTAGCGAATAGAACTGCCCGCAATTTTTTTTAAACCAGCTCTCTTTTTTCTCACCGTGTTTCCCGTCAGGCTTTTTCTCAATGTGAAAAAACGGTCGTGTGTATGCTTTTCCAAAGGAAAAAAACTTGAAAATTTGGTCTACATCATCCCCTAATGTACTAGTTACGGAAACCAACTATAAAGTATTAATGCAATGGTACTTAGTACCAGCCAGAATTGCTAAATGTATCCCTGACTATTCTGATTGTTTCCGGGCCATACAGTAGAGGGTACATACTGGCACATGTGGTGGTCCTGTCCAATTATACAGACATTCTGGAAATAAATATTTAGATGTGCCTCCAAAATGTTTAATGTAACCTTCCAACCTAACCCCATTACGACATTACTTATAACAACAAAACCTGGGGAATGCCCAGGGAAAAACCAAGCCTCCTTACCGACCAACCCCATTACGGCATTACTTAACCTCAAACCAGACTGCCTGACTCATGCCCAATTCAAACTTTTTATATTTTTGCTCACAGCAGCAAAACAAATTGTGGCAAAAGTTTGGAAAGCCTCTTCTTTGGCATTGGCTGAGACAAAACAAAGAATGAATAATGTCATGACACACGCTAGAATGGCGGCTATTGAACAAAACCAAATACCTACATTTCGTAAATTGGGGAAACCTTGGATAAAATAATTATTGCCGTCATCATTTAATGACTCTGTTTTAATGACATGGTAGATGATTTGGACGTAACGGCGCAGCGCGCCTGACTCACTAGCGGAAGCATAACTAATGGCTCCTATCGAACATGCGTGAGTTATAGCCATCCTGAGCGAGCTCCCCTATCAGGCAGCGTACACACGATGAGATATGTCCGCTCAGACTTGTCCGACTGACAGTTTAGAGTGGACATGTCTCATCGGATTTTGGTCCGATGGCGTGTACACACCATCGGATCAAAATACCCACCGGCAGACAGCGCGGTGACGTGGCGGTGACATTGACGCCGCCACGTCACCGCACCAGGAAGTGAAAAACTTCCACGCATGCGTCAAATCCATTTGACGCATGTGCGGGCAGATATGTCCGCTGGTGAGTGTACTAACCATCGGACATATCCTATGGACAGGTTTGTAGCGGACAAATTTCAAATTTCAAAGCAAATTTCCGATGGACAAACCTGTCCGCTAGCCCGTACACACGATCGAATTTGTCTGCTGAAATGGTCCATCGGACCGTTTTCAGCGGACAAATTTGATCGTGTGTACGCGGCCT
Organism: Rana kukunoris; assembly: GCA_029574335.1. Classification (NCBI taxonomy): domain Eukaryota; kingdom Metazoa; phylum Chordata; class Amphibia; order Anura; family Ranidae; genus Rana; species Rana kukunoris. The sequence goes on along the minus strand of CM056050.1, from coordinate 377,035,483 downwards.
CAAACACCACTTGGCGGGGACATCTGAGCCTATATTAATACTACAGGACTCTGCATATCAGGTACACTCTATCCTTTTCTCGCAGGATGCGTGAGATTTAACCCTATCTTTGGATAATGACAACGGAACGATAGAGGTAAAAAAGATATGTGCACAAAAAGCTTCACACCGGTACCGCATACAACAGGTGGACAGTGTGTTACACCGCTCCTTGCCAACACTCACTGACATTTGGAGGACATTAAGAGACTACTGTCACCAGTAATACCTACAATATAAAAATAGGCTGAGGCTTCAATTACATATCATTCAGATATCCTGCCATGCTATTCTCTTGTAAACCACATCAGGACATTCTGATCAGAGCATAATTCACCCTAGTGGTGGGCTCTATTATTTGTCCAATTGTGGCCATCTCCCCCATTCTTAGTCCTTATTACCATCTATTCCCCCACTCCCTGTGGGGACACATCTGTTTGATTCCCATTTATTCCCCTAAGGGATTACTATTATTCTTTAATTATTACGGTTATTTCCGTTGGGAACCATAACAGAAGTGTATGTCTAGGTGTCCGGACTGTTTGTTTTGTATACTTGTTACATGTTTGTTATTGTCTTGTGCACTTGTTGTTGTTTTTTTATCACACAGTAACACTTACTGGTGCTTACTGCCTCTGTATTGAGATTCCTGTTTTGCATTATCTCTGCATCAGTTTTTTCTACACATTTTTAACTTTGTAGTGGCTTATATATAATAAATATTTCTGTAATCTTTACGAGTGTTGTCCATCGGTACCACATATTAGCCCCTTCTTGTCTCTGGGACACCTCTCTATCGAGGTCTCCCATCTGATAAAACCCCAGATTTGTATGCAAAGTTTTGGCTACGGTATAGACCCCCAACAAGGGGAGTGACCACTCATAACAGCCCTTACATACAAATTAGTCTCCACTTTTCTCTTTTCTACTCTGTATCTCCTTATACCTTATGATTTTAAAGCTCCTCAGGTTAGAAAAATAGCTTCAATAACAAAAAACAACCCACCAACTCTGGTGTGTACAGAGACTTTTTTATTCTGATTTTTTTTTTTAATAGTTATAAGGATCACATACTATTTAGGTGTGAACAATACATCTAATTTAATACTTAATCATTAATTAATTCAACTTTTCACAATTCCTTATACCCTGAACAACATTGTATTTGTAACCACTAACGAATGTTATATAATATGTCTGTATTGTTTAATGTACAGTATTTACTTTATTGTACTTAATAAAATATTTTTGACAAGGAAAAAAACAAAAAAATAATTAACTAAATTTATTAATTCATATTGTTTTTTTTTTTTTATGATTTTGACACATTGTGACCAGAACACTATATAGTAACGCTGTACTAATTTGGGGAAGTGATCAGGATTTTTTATTACACATTATGATTGCTTTTATAGTACCAAAAAAAAACATTTTACTGAATTAATTTGGTTCATTCAGTGTCTTTTGTTATGATTAGCTGTAATTGGCCAAAGCTAATCACATGCTACAGATGGGCTGTGATTGGTCCTGTCTGTACCATGTGATAACTGTGACCAATCACAGCTAGCAACACTAATGTATACAATGGATGGCATTAAAAGAAGCTGTACATTGTGTGTAATTGTCATGTGATCTGCCGTGATTGGTCACAGCAGATCACATGGTACAGGCAGTGGGTCGGTACAGTGATCAGTCATCAGCTGTGTCTGATGAACACAGCCGGTGACAGATTTCACAGCTGCACGGCCACACAAGAGGCACATTCGAGTAAGAACATCATATGACATCCTCCCAGAATAACAGTACTCCCACCCGGCTGTCATTTTTCTATAGGCCAGGGGGGAAGGTGTTACTCTGATAGTGAAAGCATTATTTTGCCCATCAAAGTCCCTCAACACTGACTCTAAATCTGACTGGCTCTTAATAATAAATCTGCTTTGCCCTTTATCTATTCAACTAGGCCAACATATTCAATTGACTTCAATTTTCAATCGTTTCAAGAAAAGGGTTAACAAGAAAATCAAAATGATACGCTTTTGCAAAGATTACAATACATACCGTCCTGCTGTGCTCTAATTCACTGCAAATCCTACTACTAGTATCAGGGGTCATATGACAGTTATGATATGATAACAGCATTTATAATAAAATAATAATTGTACAGGACTTTGTAGCACATCCTGTGATGGGGAAAAAAGATAATCCAAGATGAAACATTACTACACACCAAAAGAGAGATGATCTAGAACAGGAGCTGGGGTTAAAGGTAAACTATGCAGCTGTCTTTGAAGAATAGAATTTTTCCCATGAGAGTCTTTAGAATCATATTACATTATAACCTGATTAACATGGAGGATCGCCTCAAACGCATTTCAAAACGGCTTTAAACTTTTGCAGGCAAGACTGTTCTGAATATAATTAAACCCAAATAATTCATTTAAAAAAGTTTCTGTATTTGTGTGTACTTAAGTAAGATAGTATTTTTTTATCTTAAATAGATAATGTGAAGAGAAAACATTGCCATGGGGTCATATCTGTTCCACATAAATGACCCTGGTCACAAAACAAGCTCACCTATAGCTCTCCATATGATTTACATCGCTGCTGTAACACCCACATTTTGCTCTAACAGCTGTGAGCTCCACAGTGTTTGTTTTCCAACCTGATTCCACATTACCAGTGGCGGACGATCCATTAGGGATGCAGGGGTGCCACCCCCCCAATCCATGCGCCCAGCCCCTAATCCAAATGCAGGGCGCTGGACACATGGATTTAATTTTTTTTTTGAAGCACGGGATTAGAGCACAACATAGATGGGGTAAGTGCGGGGCTGGTTTGCTGATTGACCAAGCAATGGGGGTGGGCGGTTTGATTGACCGAATTGAGGGTGGTGGGTAGTTTGTTTGCCCCCCACAAAATATGGAGCACCAGCTGCCACTACCCATTATATGTAAAGATGCTTAAAGTAGATCTTCTCTACTTGAACGATCGCAGCGATACCTCACTTGTGTGGTTTGAATACCGTTTTCATATGCAGGCGCTACTCACGTATGCGTTCGCTTCTGCGTGCGAGCTCGTCGGGACGGGGCACTTTAAAAAAAAAAAAATCGTATTTATTTTTATATATTTAATTATTTTTTACACTGGAAAAAAAAATGTATCACTTTTATTCCTATTACAAGGAATGTAAACATCCCTTGTAATAGAAAAAAGCATGACAGGTCCTCTTACATATGAAATCCAATCAGATCTCATATTTAGACTAAAATGCAAAAAAAAAAAAAAAAGAATTAAAACTGTAATTTTTTCAAATGACAAAAAAAAATGTTTCTTTAAGACGCTGGGCAGGACTGACATTTTGACACCACTTCCACCCAGCAGAGCTATGGGGACGGGTAAGGGACATATTTCCCTCACTCGCATCCCCACACAGCAGACGAGCGGACCCGATCGCCTCTGGGAGAGCGGCGGGAGGGGGGGCCCTCTCCCGCCGCCGATAACGGCGATCTTGCGGCGAATCGGACGCGGAGACCGCCGTTATTTTTTACAGGACCTCTCACACTAAAGATGGATATCTCGGTTGTGGCAGCAGCTACTGCCGTTACCGAGATATCCATCTATAAAGTGCCGCCGTATAAACTCGTAAGGCGGTCTGGAAGTGGTTAAACTAGCATAAGACACTTTTCACATATGGATATATTCACACTTCATATTGCTATCACTTCACATAGTCCATGGATACATTTCTATTAAGATATATTTAAAGTGTCATAGGCATCTATTTGTGCATATTTAAGAGATCTATGCACCTAGAGGGCATTATCACATTAATACGGAGTCGCCTGGAAATGTATATAAAATATGTATATACATATTCGCTCATTCTTTATTTTTCCCGTTTTTACTGTTTTCGTTTATATACATGTATTTCCCCCTCCTTTTTAATACATTTTGTAATCATTTTAATATATTTACTGTTAGCTTATTCAGTCTTGGTGTAATTATGGATACAGATTATATTCACATTGCGTCTGCTTAATACTCAGTCTGCATAAGACTACACAAATATGGCGCCAAACACTGAACTTCCAAGTGTTAGGACCTCTGTCCTCATAATCACAGGGAAGATGGCGACCGCTACAACGCAATGTAAGCTAAATAAATAAGGGAAGTGTCTGTGACGGCTTGCACGCTCCAGATGATGTCATTACGACTAAACCGGTCGAGCGGACTCACGCTGGTCACAAACACTACCGAGATCCATATAAAAGCCTGTTTTAATCTTTTCTAAATGTGAGTACCTGCTGTTTTTAACTAATAAACACAACATTTATTACGGTATCACACTATTTGGGCATCTTTTCTCTTCAATCTGGACGCTGGATTGAACCATACAGGGGGTTACAGATTTGCCAGAGCGCAGCACAGGGCTTACACTGTGGGGGCTTTCCACCCCAAGAGGGGGCTTCAATCTGGTGAGTGCGGGACACATCAGAACATGAAGGAAGGGAGCACAGAGTGAACACAAGTTTTATCCATTATATGTGGCACGCAGCACTTTGCATGAATATCTAGCAATTTCTGGCAAGATACATCCAGTATCATAAGACACAAGGGGCCAGATTCAGATACAATTACATTGGCGCAGAATATCAGAGATACACTACGCCGCCGTATTTTACCAGGCTCTACGCCGAATTCTGGTGGATTTTGTCCCTTACAGTACGGCGGCGTAGTATATTTCTCGCCGCGTAATCGAAATACGCGATTAGGGGGCGTGAAGCATTTAAATTAGGCGCGTCCCCGCGGCGATCGAACTGCGCATGCTCCGTTCAGAAATGTCCCGCCGTGCATTGCGCGAAATAACGTCGTTACGTCATTTTTTGTTTGAGTAGCGTCGTTTACGGACATTCCTATTCCCGGACGACTTACGTCAAAAATAAAAAAAGACGTCGGAAAACGTTGAAATTTGACGCGGGAAGACGGCCATACTTAACATGGGCTGTCTAATATTAGACCAGCAAAAAGCTGGTATTATTTTACGCGGCAAAAAGATGACTAAAGATGCCGTAAGAGATTGCGATTGACGTTCGTAACTTCGTGGATCGTCGGCAAAAGCTCATTTGCATACCCTGACGTGGAAAACGATGGGAACTCCACCCAGCGGCCGCAAATTTATTGCAGCGTAGATCCGAAGGCGTACGAACACGTAAGCCAGTCGGATTGAAGCCCGCAGCCGTATTTTCATGGTTTGAGGTTTCAGAGTAGTGAAAAAACGCGCGTAATTTGAAAGTACTCCAGTCTAACGCGAGTTAGACAGGAGTAAGGGCTCTGTGAATCTGGCCCAAGGACTTTATACCATTATTAATTAATTTTTCATGTTCACTTTTATATTTATTTAAATGACTATAGCACTTGTTTTTTTAGCACTTGGTATTAACATAGATCATTTATATCAATATATGTTTTTTTTTTTTTATGCAAAAGATATTTCTGTGCACAGGCTCTATTTAGCACAAAGACATCACAAACTATTTATTTCATTTATTTATTTTAATACATTTTTGTTACATCAACCTATTCACATCAAAGAAGGCCCCAACACCTACACACCCCTCTTCTTTGTTCTTTATCTCCATTGTCATCCGGTTCCTCTAATGATATATCCGTGGCAGTGTCTGTCTCTGTCTGTTTCATTTCCGTTTCTGTCCACACTTGGTCTCGATTATATATGATTTTGGTAAATTGGCTTCTTTGACCAGGTTTCCATGTGTTCCCAGTGACTCTGTGTCACACAGCTTGCCCAATAGAACAGGGGCAGAAAAATTGTGCCTTGGGCACAACACAATACTGCAAACCCTCCCAATAACTCCAATTGGAGCGCAACAAGGAGCCACGTGCAAAGTATTGCATCAAAAATTGTTATTAGGCGCCCCTGTTAAACAAGGGCAGAAAAATTGTGCCTTGAGCACAACACAACACTGCAACCCCTCCCAATAACTTCAATTGGAGCGCAACAAGGAGCCACGTGAAAAGTATTGCATCAAAAATTGTTATTAGGCGCCCCTGTTAAACAGGGGCTGAAAAATTGTGCCTTGGGCACAACACAACACTTGCAACCCCTCCCAATAACTCCAATTGGAGCGCAACAAGGAGCCACGTGCAAATTATTGCATCAACATTTTTTATTAGGTGCCCCTGTTAAACAGGGGCAGAAAATTGTGCCTTGGGCACAACACACCACTGCAACCCCTCCCAATAACTTCAATTGGAGCGCAACAAGGAGCCACGTGCAAAGTAGTGCATCAAAATTGTTATTAGGCGCCCCTGTTAAACAGGGGCTGAAAAATTGTGCCTTGGGCACAACACAACACTGCAACCCCTCCCAATAACTCCAACTGGAGTGCAACAAGGAGCCATGTGCAAAGTATTGCATCAAAAATTGTTATTAGGCGCCCCTGTTAAACAGGGGCAGAAAAATGGGGCCTTGGGCACAACACAACACTGCAACCCCTCACAATAACTCCAATTGGAGCGCAACAAGGAGCCACGTGCAAAGTATTGCATTAAAAATTATTAGGCGCCCCTGTTAAACAGGGGCTGAAAAATTGTGCCTTAGGCACTGGTGGCGGAGCCCAGAAACACAACATTTCTTACTAGCTATCAGCAAGAAAAGTGAAGAGGAGAAGGATATTCCATCAGCAGCATAAGAGGATAGTCACTCAGCATCAGCATACGCAGTCTAAAAGGGATCCAACATTTCAACAAAAAGATATTATTCATTAATATCAGCATCAGGTGCTTGGTAGCTGGTGTTGATCCAAGCCTGATTCATTTTGATGAAGGTCAGTCGATCAACAGAGCCGGTGGAGAGGCGCACCCTGTGATCAGTCACAAAGCCTCCAGCAGCACTGAATGTCCGTTCTGAAAGAACACTGGATGCAGGGCAAGCCAGTAGCTCAATTGCGTACTGGGCAAGCTCTGGCCAGTGATCCATCCTCAAGACCCAGTAAGCCAGAGGATTTTCGGTGGGGAAGGTGTCCAAGTCGGATCTTGCCCCTAGGTATTCCCGGACCATGTAAACCAGACGCTGGCGATGGTTGCTGGAACCGGTCAGACCTTGGGGCTGCGGACTAAAAAACTGCCTGAACGCATCGGTCAGACGACCACCTTCTCCACCGCCCATTCTGTGACTCACCGAAGCCTCAGCAAGACGTTGTCCAGAGCCAGGTTTTGGTAATCCCCCCGGTTCTGGGAACGCATTGCACAGACCCTTCTGCAAGGCCTCCCGCAGAAGTTTCATCTTCTGCTCCCTCTGCGATGGCAACATAAGGTCCGCAACCTTACTCTTGTAACGTGGATCAAGGAGAGTCGCCAGCCAGTAATGATCCCTCTCCTTAATAGCACATACACAAGGATCCTTATGCAGGCTTTGCAGGGTCAGGGAGGCCATGCAGCGTAGGTTTGCAGAGGCATTCGGGGCACAGTCCTCTGGGTCACTGAGGACGACAGGATCCACAGGCACCTCATCCCAGTCATGTAAAAGTCCACGTGCTCCTTGGGACTTTAAATGATCCCTTGAAGACTGCTGCTGCTAAGTGCTAGGCTCCACCTCCATGCTGCTGATACAATCCTCCTCCTCCTCCTCCTCCTCCTCCTCTTCTTGTGTGCTAGGTGGGCAAGCAGGACCACTGTCTGGGTAAAGGGGGCCTTGAGAGGTAAGGAAGTCCTCCTCTTCCTCCCTCTGTTCTGCCTCAAGGGCCCTGTCCATTATTCCACGTAGCGTGTGCTCCAACATGTGAATAAGAGGGACAGTCTCACTGATGCATGCACTGTCACTGCTCACCATCCTCGTGGCCTCCTCAAATGGTGACAGGACAGTGCATGCATCCCTGATCAAGGCCCACTGGCGTGGGGGAAAAAAACCTAGCTCCCCTGACCCAGTTCTGCTGCCATATTGGCACAGGTACTCATTGATGGCCCGTTGCTGCGTGTGCAGCCGCTGCAGCATGGCCAACGTTGAGTTCCCTCTGGTGGGCATGTCACAAATTAGGCGGTTCTTGGGCAGGTTGTATTCCCTTTGGAGGTCAGTCAGCTGAGCAGTGGCATTATATGACCTCCGAAAATGCACACAGACTTTCCTGGCCTGCTTCAGGGCATCCTGCAAGCCTGGGTACCTGCCCAAGAACCGCTGCACCACCAAATTGAGGACATGCGCAAAACAGGGCACGTGGGTGAGTTTTCCCTGTCGTAGGGCAGAGAGGAGGTTGGTGCCATTATCGCTGACCACCATTCCAGGCTTCAGCTGGCGTGGCGTCAACCACCTCTCAGCCTGACCCTGCAGAGCTGACAAAACCTCTTCCCCAGTGTGGCTCCTGTCTCCCAAGCACACCAGCTCTAGCACCGCATGGCATCTCTTGGCCTGCATTCCTGCGTATCCCCTCGTACTCCTACAGAGCACGGCTGGTTCGGAGAAAACATCACCACAGGAAGAGGCCACAGAGGAAGAAGAAGAGGAGGGGGTGGAGGAGAGAGGTGTGTCACAAGCAGTAGTAGTGTTTTGGAGGCGTGGTGGCGGAAAAACCTCCAAAACTACTGGACCTTGCCCTGCGTCCTTCCCAGCTGCCAGCAGAGTCACACAATGCACCGTAAAAGACAGGTAACGTCCCTGTCCATGCCTGCTGGACCATGAGTCAGGGGTAATATGCACCTTACCACTGATCGCACTGTCCAGCGAGGCATGGACATTGCCTTCCACATGCCGGTAGAGAGCCGGAATAGCCTTCCTTGAGAAAAAGTGGCGTTTTGGTACTTGCCACTGAGGTACTGCACATTGCACAAACTCACGGAAGGGGGCAGAATCTACCAACTGAAAAGGTAGCAGTTGAAGTGCTAGCAATTTCGCTAAGCTAGCATTTAACTGCTGGGCATGTGGATGGCTGGGATTGTACTTCTTTCGGCGCTGCAGCAGCTGGGGCAGGGGAATTTGCCTGGTACTATCAGTAGATTGACCGCTACTACTACCTTGTGACACACCCATTTCTACACCTTCACTGCAGGCTTCAGAGAGGACTGGGGGTCTAGTGGGGTTGGAGGTCCCAGAAGGGCAAGGGGGGTACGCTTTAGTCTTTGGTGTGGGTCTTTCTGGTGTGCTTGCCAACGAGCTGCATGGCAGGTCGACATATGTCTGGACAAGCATGTGGTACCCAGGCGGTTGATGTTTTGGCCACGCGAGATACGCTTGCGACATAACTTGCAAATAGCAAAGGTACGATCTTGTGGACATGTTTCAAAAAAGGCCCACACCAAAGAACTTTTGCTGTACCGGTCAGACACAGCAGCACCATGCACAAGCGCCGTAGATGTGCGCTGTAATGTAGTGGGTGTGACCTTAAGCTGACCCCTGGAGGGCATCCTGCCTCTTTGGAGATGTGCCTGTGCCTCGTCCTCCTCCTCCTCCTCCTCCTCTCTCCTATCAGGCACCCAGGTAGAGTCAGTGACCTCATAATCCCCTCCCTCCTCATCACTGTCAACAACCTGGCAGTATGCTCCAGCTGGGGGAACATCATCACTGCCAGATTGCTGTCCCTCTCGGCCACCCCCTTTCCCTGGGCTCACATCAATGCCTTCCTCTATCAGTGTTCCATCATCGGAGTCTTTAAAACGCTGCGCATCTTCCTGCAGCATGTACCCAACACTGTGTTGAAACAGTTCGGGGGACTCCTCAGGAGGACATGGTGGTACTAGGAAAGTATTGTGTGAAGCCATTGTGCAGAGGGAAGAGGACGCCTTGGCAGCTGCTTTGCCAGATAAACTTTGATCAGACTGTGTGAGAGAGGATGAGGAGGATGAGGACGGCTTGGTCATCCACTCTACTAATTTCTCTGCATGTTGAGGCTCAACACGGCCAGCTCCCGAAAAGAAGGACGAGCGGCCACGGCCACGGCCACGTGCTGAAGAGGATGCACCACATCCACCATCAGCGTTACCTCTACATGCAGAGCCTGCTTGCCCTCGTGACTCTCTGCCTCTCTTTGTTGTCCTTTCAGACATATTTATGCGTTCAGGAGGTATGTAACAGCACAAGCGCAGTGACACCAACTGCATTCAGGTGGTATGTAACAGCGCAAGTGGAGTCACACCAACTGCGCTCAGATGGTATGTAACAGCACACGTACAGAGACACTAACTGCGCTCAGGTGGTATATAACCGCACACGTGCGGTGACACCAAATGCGCTCAGGTGGTATGTAACAGCACAGGTGCGGTGACACCAAATGCGCTCAGGTGGTATGTAACAGCACACGTACAGTGACACTAACTGCGCTCAGGTGGTATATAACAGCACAGGTGCGGTGACACCAAATGCGCTCAGGTGGTATGTAACAGCACACGTACAGTGACACTAACTGCACTAAGGTGGTATATAACAGCACAGGTGCGGTGACACCAAATGCGCTCAGGTGGTATGTAACAGCACACGTACAGTGACACTAACTGCGCTCAGGTGGTATATAACAGCACACGTGCGGTGACACTAACTGCGCTCAGGTGGTATATGAATGAATGAATGAAGAACTTGTATAGCGCAGCACATGCAAAGTAAATCGCCTCTGGGCGCTTGTTGTTCCTGTCTCCTTTGAGATCAAAAGAGATGAGTCTTAATCTTTCTCCTGAAGACTAAGTAGTTATCCTCCAGTCGAATGCTGGCTGGTAAGGCGTTCCATAGTCTGGGACCTTGGACAGTGAATCTCCTGTCTCCTTTGGACTTGTATCTGGCTTTCGGTATCTGAAGCCGATTTTGATTGGTGGATCGTAGAATACGATTGGGATTGTAAACTTTTAATTTTCGCATAGATAATGGGGAGCATTCCCATGGATACATCTATGCGTTAGACAGAGAGCTTTAAAGGTGATTCTGTCTTTGACTGGTAGCCAGTGAAGGGATCTCAACGAAGGTGAGATTGATTCCCAGGGTTTTTTCCCAGTCACAAGTCTGGCGGCCGTATTTTGAACGACTTGAAGACGAGCGATTTGGTACTTCGGGAGTCCGAGGTAAAGGGCATTTGCATAGTCCAGTCTGGAGTTTACAATCGCTCCCACCACGACCGCTATGTCTTTCTTGGGAATAAAAGGCGTGAGTCTGTGTAGTAGGCGCAGCAGATAGTGAGATCCGCTGACTACTGCCCCTATTTGTGCGTTCATTGTCATGTCGGAGTCAAAGATGACCCCAAGACTTTTGACTTTGGCGCTGGGGGTGATGATTTTGCCCAGAATGGGCGGGGGGATCCAGGTTGTTGTCGATTGATTCCTACGCTTGGCGTGAAACAGAAGAAGTTCTGTTTTTGCTCCGTTGAGTTTGAGATAACTCTTTGTCATCCAGTCCTCTATCAAAGAGAGGCATGTCTCTAGGTTGAGGTGGTGATCCTTTTTATTGCAAATGCGGAAGTACAGTTGCGTGTCGACTGCGTAAGAGTGATATAGCAGTTTTTGGCTGCTGATGATTTAAAAAAGAGGACGCACATAGATGTTGAATAAACATCGGCGACAGGGGAGATCCTTGAGGGACCCCGCACGATAATGTGCGTTGTTCAGAAGTGAAGGGTCCTAGCTTCACTATTTGCGATCGGTTTTCCAAAAAAGAGGAGAACCAAGATAGATCGCTTTCTGCGACTTTGGCTATTTTAGCCAGCCGAGTCAATAACAGCTTGTGATCAACTGTATCAAAGGCTGCGCTTAGGTCCAGCAGAACCAGAAGAGAAGATTCTCCTTCGTCTGCGGCCTCGAGAACGTCGTCCCATATCTTAAGCAATGCTGATTCTGTCCCGTGTCCGGGACGGAATCCTGATTGAAATGGGTCGAGTAAGTTGTGGGTATCTAGATGCTGTTGCAGCTGCTGTACCACTGCTTTCTCCATTACCTTGGAGAGAACATTTAGGCCTGTTATGGGGCGCCAGTTGAGTGGATCCTTAGGATCCAGGGTGGCTTTCTTCAAGATGGGTTGAATGAAGCCCTCCTTCAGCTGGGAGGGCATTATGCCCTCCCTGAAGGATTGGTTGATAAGCTGCGTGACAGGAGGTGCCAGGATGTCGGCGCATTCCTTCAGCAGTTTGGTGGGGATAATATCATTTGGCGCAGTGCTGTTGCGCAGAGTGCCGATGATATTTTTAGTGGTCTGAATGGAGATGGGTTCCAGCGTGAACTCGCCAAACTGTGGTGAATTGCTGCCGGTGCTGTGTAAATGACTACGGGGGGGGGGGCTGGGAGAGCAATTGTTTTGCTGAATGCTTTGCCAGATTGCCACAATTTTGTTAATGAAGCAATCCGATAACTCATCGCAAAATTCTTGTGTGTCCAAGTTGGGGGCTTCAAGACATCCTGGATTCATGGTCTGAGTGACCAGCTTGAAGAGTTCGCGGGGGCGATTTAGGGCACCGTTGATAGCCTCAGAAAAATAGTTTTTCTTGGCTTCGAAGATTTGCTTGTAGTATTTTCTGGTTATTGCCTTGTAGATCGAGAGGTTCTCATCTGAAGAGTTTCTTTTCCAGGCTGCTTCTGCCCTTCTGCGCTCTTGCTTCAGTAACGCCAGCTGGTTGTTGAACCAGCCGGAGTTATTTTTCCTGATCTGGGTCTTTCGTTTCGGCGCTATCAAGTCAGCTGACTGCAATAGTGCTGTGTTTATGGCCTCCAGTGTTTCTTCCGCTGTTTGGTGTGGCTGAATTGTGTTTATTTTTTCCCCTAACGTGGCTTTGAAGAGTTCCGAATGGAGCTTCTTCTGACATCTAGTGTTGCTCACGAATATTCGTATTGCGAATATTCGGCTCGAATATGGCATATTCGAGTATTCGCGATATATTCCGAATTTCGCGGTGAATATTCGCTATTTCGAATATTCGTATTTTTTCAATTTTTTTTTAGAACAGATCACATCCTAGAGATCCCCATCGACGTCTAAAAGCATTGCTGGTATGATTAGAGACCTTGGGCCGAGTAGCTGCAGCGATCATTTTATATTGCCGAAAAATCGCAATGCGATTATTCGGCAATAGCGATATCACGCGATTATTTTCGAGAAATTCGCAATATTGTTTTTAGCTAAAATAACACATATATTCGATTTCAGAGTGTTACTGTCGAAATTCCGCAATCAATTTCTCATTCGCATTTTTGCGAAATTACGATAAAATATCAAGAATATTCTGAGCCAATCAGAGTGCTCCTTCCGCATTTGCCGAATATTCGCAATTATTTTGTATTGTAATATATCACGAATATTCTGAGCCAATCAGAGTGCTCCATTCCGCATTTCTCGAAATTTCGCAATTATTTTGTATTATAAAATATCACAAATATTCTGAGCCAATCAGAGTGCTCCATTCCGCATTTCTCGAAATTTCGCAATTATTTTGTATTATAAAATATCACAAATATTCTGAGCCAATCAGAGTGCTCCTTCCGCATTTGCCGAATATTCGCAATTATTTTGTATTGTAATATATCACGAATATTCTGAGCCAATCAGAGTGCTCCTTCCGCATTTGCCGAATATTCGCAATTATTTTGTATTGTAATATATCACGAATATTCTGAGCCAATCAGAGTGCTCCATTCCGCATTTCTCGAAATTTCGCAATTATTTTGTATTATAAAATATCACGAATATTCTGAGCCAATCAGAGTGCTCCTTCCGCATTTTACGAATATTCGCAATTATTTTGTATTGTAATTTATCACGAATATTCTGAGCCAATCAGAGTGCTCCATTCCGCATTTCTCGAAATTTCGCAATTATTTTGTATTATAAAATATCACGAATATTCTGAGCCAATCAGAGTGCTCCTTCCGCATTTCTCGAAATTTCATTCGCATTCGCATTTGCATTCGCAATAGCGAAATTTCGCAATCATTTCATTTCCAAAAAATATCGCAAATATTCGCATTTAACGAATATATCTCGAATATTCGACTATATATTCGAGATATATCGCAAAATCGAATATGGCATATTCTGCTCAACACTACTGACATCTGGTCCAGTGTGTTGTCACTGGATTTGATGTTTTTGTTAAGGGGGGGAATTCGGAAATAATGAATTTAATTGCATGGTGATCTGTCCATGGCAATGGTTCATTTTCCAGAATTTTTATTTCCAGATCTTGTCTGAAAATAAGATCGAGCGTATGACCTGAAGCATGTGTGGGCCCACATACTAGTTGCTGAAGCCCTAATCCTTCCAGGTGGTCGATGCAGGCGTCGGCAATGGGGTCTTGCGGGGAGTTGGCCCAGAGGTTGAAGTCCCCGAGCAGCAAAAGGTGTTTGCTATTCAGGGTATAGGTGGAGACAAAGTCCGTCAAAGATGGGAGCAGCTGCGACTTGGGGCCAGGTGGCCTGTAGCAGAGTAGAATCCGGACGGTCTCCTGGCCGTTTACTTGCAGTTGAAGAGTAAGGGTTTCCATGAATGGAAGAGGGTTTTGGAGGCTTGGTTTTGTGATCGCAAGACGCGTCTTATGGATCACCGCCAGTCCTCCTCCTCTTTGCCCTATTCTGTTTTCCGTAATAATACGGTAGTTTTCTGGCACCAATTCTCCTAGAATGGTGTTACAGTCGGCTGTGAGCCAGCTCTCTGTAATGAAGAGGCAGTCTAGGTCGTGTTGTAGAATAAAATCATGGATTTCAAGTCGGTGTTTTACTGCCGATCTTGTGTTGATCAAAGCACATGAAATGCGCTTAGGTTGGGGTAAACGGCTAAAATTTTTGACAGTCGATCGTCGATCAATCCTCAAAAGGTGCTCAATTCTTAGGGTCTTTTTGGTGATGGCTGGCAGTATTGCGGCGAAACGCCTCAGATTCCAAATGGTTTCTGCGGAGTACCGCAGATTAGCCATGGTCGCCATTCACCGGGGGAAAAGTCGTTTATTTTGGTGGCGATGAAGTGAGCATTCAGTGAATCCTCCCGGCTTGGTCCAGAGGAAGGCAAAAAACCCCTAACCATGCTATGCCAATTTGCTTTGGTAGGGGAAAAAATTCCTTCCTGATCCCTGACAGGCGATCGGGCGAACCCCTGGATCAAGTACTATTAAGTTGTGAAAAGGGGGGTGGGAGGGGGGGGAAGCTGACACTGCTGCTGGGGTGTACCAAGATGGCCGCCGACCAGGAGCAGGACATGGGACCCAGGCTGGTGTGTAGCCAGCTGGGTGGATTGGTGAGCCAGGGGGGGGCTGGTTGTTGAGGCCAGGGGTGGATGTGTCCTACAGGGGCTGGGGGTGAGCTCCTGGGGGGCTACTAAAGGTGTTTTTAGGCCGAGAGTGCGGCGCGCCGCTAGGCCGCGGATGAAGCCGCGGCCTTTCCTAAGATGCGGCGGCCGCGAATCAGCAGTGGCTGGCGCGGTTCAGGGGAGAAAAACGGTGAATCGCGGGGAGGCGCCGGGGGGAAGGTTGCTTGGCAGGTGGGTGGTAATGTGGGGTAAGGAGAGGGAAAGAGGCCCCAGCGTTCAGCCGATTCGGCGGCTTATCCTGATAAGGACGGCCGCCAATCAGTTCCAGGGGAGGTGAAGGAAAAGTAGGGCCTACCTGGGGAGGATGTCTGGAGAAGAATGGAGAGAGCTGTGAAAAATCCTGCCTGCCTAGCTGTTGCTGTCCCTGGGGAGAGCCGACTCGTTTGAGAGCGTCCTGCTCTCACTATCCCTAAGGTGAGCAGACTAAGGTGAGAGCGTCTGCTGCACACCTTACTGACAGGAAGTGATTGTGCAGCGTGGGAGGTGGAAGGAGAACGGAGATTACTGCCAATGAGGGACATAGGTGCACAGGTGCGGTAACACCAAATGCGCTCAGGTGGTATGTAACAGCACACGTACAGTGACACTAACTGCACTCAGGTGGTATATAACAGCACAGGTGCGGTGACACCAAATGCACTCAGGTGGTATGTAACAGCACACGTACAGTGACACTAACTGCGCTCAGGTGGTATATAACAGCACACGTGCGGTGACACTAACTGCGCTCAGGTGGTATATAACAGCACAGGTGCGGTGACACCAAATGCGCTCAGGTGGTATGTAACAGCACACGTACAGTGACACTAACTGCGCTCAGGTGGTATATAAAAGCACACGTGCGGGTGACACCAAATGCGCTCAGGTGGTATGTAACAGCACACGTACAGTGACACTAACTGCGCTCAGGTGGTATATAACAGCACAGGTGCGGTGACACCATATGCGCTCAGGTGGTATGTAACAGCACACGTACAGTGACACTAACTACGCTCAGGTGGTATATAACAGCACACGTGCGGTGACACCAAATGCGCTCAGGTGGTATGTAACAGCACACGTACAGTGACACTAACTGCGCTCAGGTGGTATATAACAGCACAGGTGTGGTGACACCAAATGCGCTCAGGTGGTATGTAACAGCACACGTGCGGTGACACTAACTGCGCTCAGGTGGTATATAACAGCACAGGTGCGGTGACACCAAATGCGCTCAGGTGGTATGTAACAGCACACGTACAGTGACACTAACTGCGCTCAGGTGGTATATAACAGCACAGGTGCGGTGACACCAAATGCTCTCAGGTGGTATATAACAGCACAGGTGCGGTGACACCAAATGCGCTCAGGTGGTATGTAACAGCACATGTACAGTGACACTAACTGCGCTCAGGTGGTATATAACAGCACAGGTGCGGTGACACCAAATGCGCTCAGGTGGTATGTAACAGCACACGTACAGTGACACCAAATGTGCTCAGGTGGTATATAACAGCACACGTACAGTGACACTAACTGCGCTCAGGTGGTATATAACAGCACAGGTGCGGTGACACCAAATGCGCTCAGGTGGTATGTAACAGCACACGTACAGTGACACCAAATGTGCTCAGGTTGTATATAACAGCACAGGTGCGGTGACACCAAATGTGCTCAGGTGGTATGTAACAGCACACGTACAGTGACACTAACTGCGCTCAGGTGGTATATAACAGCACAGGTGCGGTGATACTAACTGCGCTCAGGTGGTATATAACAGCACACGTGCGGTGACACCAAATGCGCTAAGGTGGTATGTAACAGCACACGTACAGTGACACTAACTGCGCTCAGGTGGTATATAACAGCACACGTGCGGTGACACTAACTGCGCTCAGGTGGTATATAACAGCATAGGTGCAGTGACACCAAATGCGCTCAGGTGGTATGTAACAGCACACGTACAGTGACACCAAATGTGCTCAGGTTGTATATAACAGCACAGGTGCGGTGACACCAAATGTGCTCAGGTGGTATGTAACAGCACACGTACAGTGACACTAACTGCGCTCAGGTGGTATATAACAGCACAGGTGCGGTGATACTAACTGCGCTCAGGTGGTATATAACAGCACACGTGCGGTGACACCAAATGCGCTAAGGTGGTATGTAACAGCACACATACAGTGACACTAACTGCGCTCAGGTGGTATATAACAGCACAGGTGCGGTGACACCAAATGCTCTCAGGTGGTATATAACAGCACAGGTGCGGTGACACCAAATGCGCTCAGGTGGTATGTAACAGCACACGTACAGTGACACTAACTGCGCTCAGGTGGTATATAACAGCACAGGTGCGGTGACACCAAATGCGCTCAGGTGGTATGTAACAGCACACGTACAGTGACACCAAATGTGCTCAGGTTGTATATAACAGCACAGGTGCGGTGACACCAAATGTGCTCAGGTGGTATGTAACAGCACACGTACAGTGACACTAACTGCGCTCAGGTGGTATATAACAGCACAGGTGCGGTGATACTAACTGCGCTCAGGTGGTATATAACAGCACACGTGCGGTGACACCAAATGCGCTAAGGTGGTATGTAACAGCACATGTACAGTGACACTAACTGCGCTCAGGTGGTATATAACAGCACACGTGCGGTGACACCAAATGCGCTCAGGTGGTATGTAACAGCACACGTGCAGTGACACTAACTGCGCTCAGGTGGTATATAACAGCACAGGTGCGGTGACACCAAATGCGCTCAGGTGGTATGTAACAGCACACGTACAGTGACACTAACTGCGCTCAGGTGGTATGTAACAGCACACGTGCAGTGACACTAACTGCGCTCAGGTGGTATATAACAGCACAGGTGCGGTGACACCAAATGCGCTCAGGTGGTATGTAACAGCACACGTACAGTGACACCAAATGCGCTCAGGTGGTATGTAACAGCACACGTGCGGTAAAACCAAATGCGCTAAGGTGGTATGTAACAGCACACGTGCGGTGACACCAAATGCGCTCAGGTGGTATGTAACAGCACACGTGCGGTGACACCAATTGCGCTCACGTGGTATGTAACAGCACACGTGCGGTGACACCAAATGCGCTCAGGTGATATGTAACAGCACACGTGCGGTGACACCAAATGCGCTAAGGTGGTATTAAACAGCACACGCACAGTCAGAGCGACTGCGTTTCTGTGCAATTCAATAGCCCACTTGCATTAACAGCAACTGCCTTTCTGTGCAAATAAATAGCACACTTGCAGTAACAGGTAATGCGTCTATGTGCAATTAACTAGCACACGTTGACTAACACGTTAGAGCATCAAGCACAATCTCCTGCCTGACAGATACTAATAGCAGATCTAGCTAAGCTATACAGTTTTATAAATATATTGACAACTCCTAGGGATATCAATGTATTCTCTACAAACTGTAAATTTAACTATACTAACTAGTAGTCTCCCTGATCTATCTATCTATCTATCTATCTATCTATGTGAAAAGACACCGTGGGGTAGATTCACATAGATCAGCGGATCTTTTGATCCACGTGATATATCTTTTTTACGATCCGCCTGCACCAGTTTTTGAGGCAAGTGCTGTATTCAGAAAGCACTTGCCTCGTAAGTTGCCCTGGCAGATCGTAAATCCCCCAGCGGAATGCAAATTCCGCGGCTAGGGGGAGTTTACTATTTAAATCACGCGCGTCCCCGCGCCGATCGTACTGCGAATGCGCCGCCGGCTAAATTTCCCAGCGTGCATTGCTTCAAATGACGTCGCAAGGACGTCATTGTTTTCGACGTTAACGCAATTAACGTATGGCCCTATTCCCGAACGACTTACGTAAACGACGTAAACAATTCAAAATTTGACGCGGGAACGACGGCAATACTTAACATAGGATACGCCGCACTTACCACGCATATAGCAGGGGTAACGATCCACCGGAAACAGCCGAACGCAAACGACGTAAAAAAAAAGCGACGGCTGGGCGTTCGTTTCTGAATCGGCGGTTCTCCTCATTTGCATATTCGTCGCGCATAATAACAGAAGCGCCACCTAGCGGACGGCGGGAGATTGCAGCCTAAGATCCGACAGTGTAACTCACTTACACCAGTTGGCTCTAAGGGAGATCTATGCGGAACCTGATTCGAGGAATCAGCCGCATAGATCCGAGCGTCGGATCTCACAGATACGACGGTGTATCAGTAGATACACCGTTGTATCTCTATGTGAATCTACCCCAATGTCTCTATCTATCTATCTCTCTCTCTCTCTCTGTCTGTCTGACTGCAAAGCAAGCCAGAACACACTACACGAGGCCGCCCGGGAGGCGGATTTTATAGTGTGGCACGTGTGCTAAATCCCTGAGCCCTAATTGGCCAAAGCACCCAGGCTTTGGCCAATTAGGTCTCTTCGTTTTTTGGGCGCTGTGATTGGCCAAGCATGCGGGGTCATGGTGCATGCTTGGCCAATCATCAGCGCGCAACGCCGCAGTGAATTATGGGTCATTCGAATTTGGCGCAAACGACCCGATTTGTTCGTTTTCGTCCAACGGCCAATGTTCGATGCGAACATGTGTTCGCTTTGAACGCGAAGCTCATCCCTAATGTCATATTACTCTTAACAAATCCACTTACCTAACTACCTACAGTCCACAAGTTGTTGCATACATTTTGGAGATATCTCATATTAATAAGTAAATTTCACAAAATCCTTCATTTTGAATCTAGGAATGCTCAAAAGGGTCAGCGATACACTGCAACAATCCTTTCTATACAGCTGGAGTAAACATGGTATATCATATTTGGGCATAACCCTGACCAATTCCATAAAAAACGATGGCAGAATCTGACCTCAAACCCCTACTGGCCAAATTGGCCAAATTGGACACCCAGACCAAGAGCATAAACAACAAGAAATTGTCTTGGCTAGGAAGATTAGCAACATTTAAAATGTCGATCCTACCACAAATCTTATATCTTCATGGTACTTCCACTACACATCCCAGTGTATTACCTCAAAGCCCTATCCGACCTTCAATGGAAATTCCTATGGCGTGAGAAGGTTTAATAGCTTGTTTTGTCTAGGGGTGTGAAGAATAGAGGAATGTCCCCTTTAATCATTGATCCTGTAGTCCTCATCCCCACTGAGCAACCAGTCCCATGAAGCTATTCTCTTCAGCGTTCTTCCAGTTTATGCAGGCTGTCTCTGTTTTATTCACATCTTTTTAAAGGGTTAATCATTTTGAAGTGCTTGACATGATTCTGGAAGAGAAATTTTATAGGAAAAAAAATCTATTTGATGGGAAGCACTTTTGCTCTGGTAGGAAATGATTTCTGCGATTGGTTGAACTTGATTGTCTCTTTTTTTAACTTAGTTATGTACAGGTATATGTTGCTAGATGTTGTTTTTTACATTAACAGACTTCACTAACAGATTTACAAAATGACCTTCCTCTCACCACCTTCTCTGGGTTTTTCCTATTTACCACAGGCCAATGTTACTGATAAAACAGGGGAGGGGTTAGTGATGGGATAGTAATATTAACTGTTGGTATAGGGTTTTGTTTGGTTAAAAGGACAAAGTTACCACAGTCCAAAATTACTGGCAGAAGGCGGACTGGTTAATGGTGGGATGGTTAAATCAATAAGTGGAAAGATAACTTAAGATGGCAATTTTCTTGTACAATTTTCATTTCGCTTTACTAAAAAACATATAGGGCCAGATTCAGGAACACTTGCGCTGGAGTATTTCGATATGCGCCGCGTAACTGTGATGATGCGCCGTCGTTTCTATGTGCCCGTACCCACCAAACTAGATGCGCCCAATAACGGGTCATTTGCGACCGGCGGAACGTTCCGACGCCAGAGTATCGTCAGCGCTTATTTTCGCTGGGCGCATCAGTCGCGCCCATTGATTTCCCATGCAAATATGCAAATGAGGTATTTTTCCCAATTCACGATCGGATTAGCACCATACGCTGGCTACATGCGCCGCGCGTATCTGGTCCGTCCGGCGCAAAGTTATTTCTACAAAAGGCTGCTTTATCTTTACTCCAGACGGTCACAGGTCAGCAGGAGAGAGCAGCTACAGCAGCGTTACCGACGAAACTAGCAAGCTGAACAACAACACTTGCAAGGACAACACCTCTGTGTGCCAACATGCCAGGGGCACTCGTGGTCCTAAGACTAGTACTGGGTCCCTCGCTACGGAGGAGGCGGGCACGTGAGAGGATATACCGCACTCGTATGAACCTCTTTGGCATGGGGGATGAGGAGGTGTATCGCCTCTTCAGATTCAGCCCTGATGTAATACTTGAACTAACCACAACCCTGCAGGATGACATCACCAGCCCAACACACCGCTCACAAGCAGTGCAGCCACTGGTGAAGGTCCTGGCAACACTTCATTTCCTTGCCAGTGGATCATTCCAGCGTACAAGTGGAGTGGTGGCTGGGATGTCACAGTCCTCCATAAGCAGATGTGTGCACCAGGTTGTCCCTGCAATCCTCAGACGCATGTCCAACCAGTTCATCAGACCCACCACTGAGGAGCTGCGGCTGAAGGCAATGACAGATTTCTACAACATTGCCAGATTCCACGCACCATCGGGGCCATTGATTGCACACATGTGGCACTCCAGCCCCCCAGTGCCACAGAGCACATATACCGCAATCGGAAGCATTGGCATTCCATCAACGTACAGGTGATAGCTGATGCTCAGCGCCTCATATGGCACGTCCGTGCCAAACACCCCGGGTCCAGCCATGACAGCTTCATATACCGTCAGAGCCCCATCCCTACAGAATTCGAACAGAACATGTATGGGGACAGCTGGCTGGTTGGTGAGTGACATGGGTGGCAGGCATGACTATCCCCTCCCGTGATGCACAACAGAAGTCGCACATGCATGACTAACATTCTCCTGTCTTTTACCTTACAGGTGACTCTGCATATGCACTGGGACCCCATCTAATGACTCCTTTCCGGAACCCCCAAACCAGAGGAGAGAGAAAATACAATGAAGCACACATCAAAACCCGTGCAGTGGTGGAGCAAACATTTGGGCTCCTGAAGTCCCGTTTCCGCTGCCTGGATAAGTCCGGGGGGACCCTATTGTATTCCCCTACCTTTGTGTGTCAGATCATCGCTGCATGTTGTATTCTGCACAACTTTGCCATGAGAAAAGGCCTGCATATTGACATACGTGATGACCTGACCCCCGACCCACACAGTCCTCACCTGCCAGAGGACACCCAGTCTGCTGATGGAAGAGCAGTCAGGAGGGTCCTCGCCGTAGGCATCTTTGGACACTAAACCAAAACATTAATAACACAGACAATGCACGCGTGTACACCACTGGATCACACACACCACATGCACATCGCATTGGATTAGCCCAAGTCCAGCATGTAGGAGTTGGGAGCAGTAACGCCAGCGTCAAGGCCCCAATGATGTCACTGTCCATTCACACACCTTTCACACGTCATTCATTCAGCCGTGGGGTTAACTTCACCACCACGGCCGAGGGTGACACCCCTTACTGTCAGGAGTGCCACCCTCTCACATTCACACACCATTCACACTGTCCCCTGCACTCCTGACCGTGTGCAGTTCAAAATAAATAAAAAATCTCATCACCTGAGCATGAAAATAAAATATAAACTCATAACCTGAGTATAAAAAAAAGCACAAATATAAACCAAATCAAAAATAACCCTCATCTAGGATGACGGGGGCTTCCTCCTTGGGGGCACTCTCGGGCTCCTCATCTGCCTGGAGGGAGTGGGTGGTGGTGGGGGTGTGGGGGCATCTTGAGGAGGCTGTTCCCGGATGGGCCACTCCGGCCAGCTGTTGGCTGCCCAGCCCTCCAAGGCCACTGCAATCCTGCTCAGATAAAGGTTCGTCTGGGCCTGCATCCTCAACTGGCGGGTGATATTGTGCCGCTGGTCACGCTGCCGTTGCCTCCCCTCTTCCCGAATGGCAGCAGTGTTGGCATGTACAGCTGCTGTCAGGTGCCGTACATCAGCCTGCACCTCCTCCCCCAGGCTGGTAAGACAATGTTCTGAACACCACTGGGCATGGAGCCCAGGCTGTCAGCGACCCGGTCCAGGTGGCCAGCAATCTCCCCCATCTGCTGGGTCTGCTTGGCGTGGTCCAACAGCACCTGGTCCTCGACCAAATCACACACACCCCCTGGTCTTCCGGGTGGCCTTCCTGGGGGCAGAGGAAGGTTGTCCCCGTGGGGATGGAGTCGCCCTTGAGGGGCTACCTAGGATGGGGGAGGGGATCACAGAGGGCCCTGCAGAGGAGGAGGACTCCTCCAACATTAAAATAAACTCCTGTTCAGGGACAGGCTCCTCCACAACCACCTCTGCTGAAGTGGTGTGGGCACTCTCCTCCTCCTCCACCTCGGTGTCTTCAGCACCCAGGGCCTCGTCATCAGCATCCCGTTGGGAGGTTGGGGTGGACTGGCCGGCACGAGATGATGGCCCAGCACCGTCATCTGTGGATGACACAAAGCAGACACATGTTGGTGGTCCCACACACTTGGCACATGTACCCACCCCCCCCCCCACATGCAACACACCAAAAAGGGGGTAAAATCACTTACCTGTCCTGGAGCCTTCCTCTACAGAGTCATAGCCAGGGACCCCCTCCAACTGCTCCCTGTCCAGGCAGCGGGCAACCACCTCCTCCTCCGCGGTCAGGGTGACAGGACATGGGGGACCACCACCTGTGCCCCTCTCATGGCTCCTAATGGTGGACACCTTGCCCCTCACCTTGCGCCGCAGGTCATTGATTTTTTTTTGAATGTCTGAAGCACTCCGGGTGGAGTACCCCAGCACATTGACCCTGGCAGCAATGGTGGCCAGGATACCCTGCTTCCTTTCCCGGCTGGTCTTCCTGCTTTTTTTTCCCATGGAGAAAATCATTAAATGCCTCCATAGCCGAGATTATCACAGTGACCTCCTGGGCATTATAGTTTAGGTTCCTCCTCTCTTGGGGGTAGCGGGAGCAGCCATTACAGGGCAAAAGTATCTTCCCTGGGGTGGGGGGAAATGGAACTACTTTTGCGCCGGAATGGCGTTTCCGCCAGCGCTTTTAAGCGCCCAGCGGAACGCATTGCGCTGACGTTTCCCAGGAAGTGGTGCCGACGGAAGTTGTGAGCATGCGCACAAGGGGGGCGAGTGGAGCCGCACTCACTGCGCATGCTCCGTGGATGATGCGCTGAACGTAAGCCTCTGCGCTGGGCTCCGCCCATCATTTACATATGATCACACCCAGTTCCACTTGCGTCGGGTTACGCCAGCGCATTATCGTTACTCTGGCGCAAGTTTACGCGCAACTGCTATGTGAATTACAGGACTTGCGCTGAAAGGGTCTTCAGAGTAACGTAAATGAGAAGCGTTACTCCAGAGGAAAGATACTCTCATCTACCTGAATCTGGCCCATAATATGAGGTCAAACCTAAACACTTTCAATTTGTATGCACTCATGCAGGCCCTTGCACTACTGGTAAATCAAAGAAAGTTGAACAAAAAAATGGTATAATGTGTAGCCAGCTTTAAAGTTAATAGCTAAATGTGCTTGGTCCAACTAAGTATCAAGTTACTGTGATTTTGAGTTGTTTGTGGGATTTTATAGACTAATTCAGGTTTGAGTTCGACATTTAACCTTAGACTCTCCCCTCCCCACTGTTTTCTGCCCCAAACCTCCCTGGAGTACCTATTTGCCCCTGTTTTATCTGAAGAAAAAAAACTGAATACATACATTTTACAGATATATTTTTTTTTTTCAGTTCAATCCTCAATGAGAAAGAATCGCATAATTAGCTGGAGTCACAATTCACTGCATTTTCTCTGAGTCCAGGGTGGTTTGATGACTTGCCCCAATCAGGGAATACCTTGGTGCCCTGAGCCTGTCTCAAGCATCATTGAACCCAAAATAGGACTGGTTCTAGATCATGGAGGATACATGGGGCAGAACTGGAGAAAGAATGTAAGGGCCACGAAAGAATAAAATAGAGAAGTGGCCCCATGGGATTGTCGCCCCCTAACGCCCTTTTGTTCAATGAATACATTTTACTCTTAATAGAGGGCTATGATAATTGATAAGTGCATGTCTCTCTATGGCTGCTTTGCTGGTTCTTTCTGTTTTGTGTTTCAGGTGACAAGCTGCCTGCTGCTGTTAGAAAGATTCATCTCAGCTGCAGATCACTGGATTGGTGACAAATCCTTTGGCGGGAAACATCTAGCCAATGAGTGTAACCTTTTACTTATATCCTCTCCTGTCACTGGGAGGAGTCAGCATTTACCTCAGGTCTCTCAGCTGGACTCACCTCTGGATTCTCCTCAGCTTTCCTTCTGGATCTTTTGACCTGCTCTCAGCCCAGAATGGATATTCTATTTCATGAACTACTTCAAAGGACTAATTCCCCTGGAGAAAGGCTTGCCTCGGTCATTTATTCATTTATTTTTTATTTTATTTTTTTACCCCCCCTCTCAGTTTTCACTGGTGACAGCTGTATCTTCACTTACATCTGTGGGCCCTGGGTCTGTATTGTGCTCTCATTCCTGAAGTGCCAGGTATACTCTAAATACTGATGGTAACAGGTTACCTGAGGCCAGACATGGAACTTTTCATCCACCTGTAGGCAGACCTGGACCTGAGGAAAAACCATAGGAGCATCACATCACATCACCACTGGGACTTTACAGGGACCAGAAGAAGAGGACCGCTGACAGGACAGAAGCTACTGTGAAAGAATACGCAGGATAAGGAGCCCCTACTCAGACACCCACAGCACCACTGTTCCAACAGCATAGGCCAGGTAGGCAGCGGGTCTGAAACTGCTACCATGGGCCGACAGCGTGATAAACACATCTTCAGCAGGATCATCATCATCACCACAGACTAGGGGGTGAGTGAAGGCTCTAAGGGCTGGGAATGTACACACACTTTATTCTGTTCTGTCTGCTTCAGTCTCCTCTGTCAGTGTCTTCCCTGCTCACTGTGCTCTGTCTGTCAGCCTTTAGTTACCCCGTCCTGGTTCACTCTCAGCTCTCTATGCTTTCATTTATAGTTTACTCATCACACTTCTGACCTGTGAAATGTCTTCATTGTGTTTTCATTTGCTGCAGTTATTGCAGGTACAGTACTGTGCTAGGATAGTGCTCCTGTGCAGTATACAACATGTCAGGGTTGTTAGTGGAGATTGTGTGGTTACATGTGTGCAATCATCATTGTTTTTTCTGAGGGTTTTTATTTACTTTCTTTTCAGGAATTAGGCTGTTTTAGGCTTGTAAGTTTTACATTTTTGAATGAGTTGCCTGATATTGTGTTTCTACAAGCAGTACACATACAGTTCACAGTGTGTCACAGAACATGACATGTAGACACGATAGTGTTTTAGGATTTTCTTTTTTTTTTTATCCAGAAAAAAGTTTATTGAGATACAGGTAAAAAAGAAACATACATCGAGGTTTCAAATATAAAGATAAGATCCAGAACAAACAGTCACATAGTCTATTAAAGAAATACCTGCCCACTGCACCATCCGTACACACATTATTCGCAGAGCCCAACCATGCCCTCCTCCACCTCCCATCGTATGCATCTCCCCACTTTCCCAAAAGGGGTCCTGCCCCACTGTACTCCCCCAGGTTAATTGACCAGGCCCAGGAGCCTGCCCATAACCAGATCCACCGGGGCCAGTCCCGGTACATCCAGCCAAGCCCCCCACAGCTTCTCAAATTTCTGAGGGCACCCCCTGTGCTGGTATATTACCTTCTCCTTCCTGAGCATTTCCCCCATTATATTGATCCACTCTTTCAAACTGGGGGCCTCCTCCGATATCCAGTGAGACATTATTAGCTTACGGGCTGTGAATAGAGACCTAATTACCGCCACTCTAGTACCCTCTTCCCATTCCAATTCTTCCAGTATGAGCAGCAGACAATGTTTTGGGTCAGTGGGCAGCAAGACCTGGAACACCCTATTCACGGTGTCCACCACTCCCTTCCAGTATGTGTGAAGCTTCGGGCATCTCCACAGTAGGTGAATCAGGTCCCCATGATCTCTCTTACACCTATTGCATAGTGGGGTGGGTCGTAGCCCCATGGTGAACAATCTGTGAGGGGTGTAGTACACCCTCAATAGTAAATACAGTTGCGACACCCTGTGGGACACATTCAGAGAGCAAATTGGTACAACCCGGAGTGCCTCCTCCCACTGCTCGCCATCCATCGGGCCCACTTCCCCCTCCCAATTGGCCCTCACTTTCAGCGGGTGTTTGGTCAAGAAGCTATGTAGCAGCATATTGTAGCATTGAAATATAAACCCCTTGGTATTAGCTGCCCTTGCAATCAAGTTAAACAAAGGGGTAGGGGAGGGGGTCCACTCTGAGGCCCTACTCTGGGCCTTCACTGCATGTCTGAGTTGCATATAGTAGAACCTCATCGACTGAGGAAGCCCGAAGAGGTCCCGCAAGGTCTCGAAGTAGAGCAGTTCCCCGTTCCTAAATATCTGCCCCAGATAGACCACTCCATATCTCCTCCAAAGTGCCCCATGCTGCAGCCTAGCGAGTTCCGGTACGAGGTATTGGACCAAATGGGACTATAGTCTGTGAATCCTGTCACCCCCTGTAAATACCTAGCCTTGTTCCAAACTTTTTGAATAAGGTTATATGTCGGGTATTGTTTATTTGGTTTCCCAAAAGCTAGTGATTCCAGAGCAGATGTCACTGACTCCCCCCCAACTGTGTGAAGCATCACCAGTTCTGAGGAGCCGCATCCCTCCCCCTCCCCCCCTGCCCAGTATGGACTGTACCTATCAAATGCTGTAGCTGAGCGGCTATATAGTACAGCCATGGGTTGGGTAGGGCGAGCCCTCCTTCATCCTTTGGGCACTGGAGATGCTCCAATTTGATCCTAGGTGTGCGGTTTTTCCATATGAGCGAGCGAAACAGTGAGATAACAATTCTGAATACTTTCAAGGTCACCACTATGGGGGCGTTATACAGCACATAGAGCAACTGGGGCATGAGGATAAGTTTGATCAGGTTCACCCCTACCTGCAACTGACAGGCAGAGCGAATTCCACGTCTTAATGCGGTCACAAAATTTTTGCAGCAGCGGGACACATTCAGTCTTCCATATTCACATATCTTGTTTTTTTTTTTTAAAGTGTATTTTGTGTGCGTGAACTCGAGAGAGAGGAGCCGGACTGCAGGAGTTGGGAGTAGGCAGACCCTCCCCCCGGAGGCATTCGCCATCCTTCTCCATGCCCCTGGTGGCAATGGCGGGTGTGAAGGGGGGCCTCCACTCACCCCGCCCTACCTGCTCCTCTTGGGAGCCCAACTGGGGCCCAACGGGACCCCAATGGGGCAGAGGGACTCCCCCTATGAGGGAGTGAGGGGGCCTAGCCCACCCAGCCAGCCCCATAGGTCCTTCGCCTCTCTTTATTTTAGGAGACCGCATGGCCAAAGTGCGTGTGTTTTAAAACAATTTCATGTGCGTGCAAGTGTGGTGGTTTTTTTTGGGGGGGGTGGGCGTACTAAGCACAGGCGTACCTTGCATAGCACACCACACCGGGAGCCGGGCTGAGACCACCAAACTCAATTCACATGTAGCCGAGACCGGATCCGAACCCTTGGCTGCAGAGGTGAATGGCTTGTCAACGCAGTGCCAATCACGTTGAGCCACCACAGCTCCATTATTCACATATCTTGGGCGTCACCTGGATACCCAGGTACTTGAATGAGGAAGACAAATGCACCGTGAGAGCGGCCGGTGGGGCCCCCCCCTTCATCAATAAGCATCAGTGAGGATTTAGTCCAGTTTATCTGTAGCCCTGAGAATCTACCAAATTCTCCAATTAAGGCCATAGCCCCCTTCAGCGAGCCCTCTACGTCCCCAAGCAGAATCATAGTATCATCCACATATAGCATTATTTTCTCTTGTCTGTCTCCGTATCTAAACCCCACTACCTCCTAACTGGCTCTAATCTTAATTGCAAGAGGTTCTATCGCCAGGGCAAAAAGTAGAGGCGATAGTGGGCAGCCCTGCCGCGTGCCCCGTCCCAGAGAAAAAGTCTGCGACACCGCCCCAGACGACCGAATGGCAGCCTGTGGATTATGATATAACAGCCGGACCCAGGAAATGTGTTTTAGGATTTTCAAAATAAATGTATGAAGTGAGGATCCCTCCTGCATGTGTTTATTTAGGTTATGAAGAAAACCCATGAGTTTAATCATTTGTCAGTTCCTAAGGGTTCAAGTTTATTGATCTAATTGGTGATAGCATATTCTCATTGATATACCTAAATCTACAGTATATCAAGCTCTTTTTGTGATTTAGATCATTTGATCAGATGCCCTTTTAGTCAAATCTGACATTAAATCTTTTTGTTCTCTGCTTTTGGTCAGGAGCTTGTGAGTCCCTGGTCATACTCTTCTGTTTCATCTCAAATGTATTTTCTTGATAAGCAGCATGAAGATTCAATAGTGAAGCATTGGTAGGTTTTTTGGTGTAGCTACATGATATCCTCTGAGGCTCTGCCACACAGATCTGCATCCGCCAATGCTCCTCCTCCTCTCAATTCTATAGAGGGCTCCGATTTCCTTAAATCACAATGCATTTCTGCTACAGTGCTGCAGAAATCTGCTTTGAAAACACTGTTGCCTGGTGGGAAGTTTGTTCTCAAAGCCAGAGTCCAGTGAGCATGGGGAAAGTGATTCCCCTGGTCTTCCAGTTTATGGTATCATGTCCCTTTATCTGCTGAATCACAGTTCTGCCTTGCTCCACATTTATTTCCTGGTGTCAGTATAGAGTTTGCCAGGATGGATTTTTAGACTACTAAAAAAAAAGACACAGTATCTTTTCAGAACCACCTTATCAGAAATGTGTATACTGTTTATGTGATTCAGTTGTCCTTGAGCATTTTAGTGTTTGTATCAGGCATTATGCCTGTGAGCAGAATTGTACTAGTGGGCTGGGTGATTCTCATCTCTGGCCTTAAATTCCCTTATTGGCATGTTTGTTCTGTTAGAAGGTAAAAGAGTACCTACTGTAATGGTTTTAGCGTAATTTATTTCAACTTAAAATGTTAGCTCTATGTGGCTGGTGGAATTAGTTTTAGATGAACATTTTCTAGTTATCTACAGATGCAACATTAGTATATTGAATGTGGTCATCTCTGGTCTGGTAAATAATGTTCAGTGTTTTGACCAGAATATGGCATTTTCATGGTATCCCTAAGAATATTGTTCACTTGGGCTCTTCCCTGTTGTTGGGGCTGTGGCACTTTGGAGCAAGCAGTTCAGCCGCCAGAGCCTCTTATTGGTGCATGTTAGAATAGCGTTTTTTATGCAATTAATTGTCTAAGATATATGGTTCTTCCTGGTCTTCATTTAATGTTAAGGTTGAAGTAAGGCATTTTCAGGGTAGCCAAACATTTAATAGCAAATGCTTTGTTTTGCTATGTTTGCAGTGTTTCAGGACAGTGGTTACCCCAGCAGTGAGCAATGGCCTACAACATCCTTAAAAACATTATTTTTTTGCTTGCAGTTATATCCTCACATAATATTCCATTCCCTTTCTGAGACAACCTGCATTATCTATGCCACTGGTTGCTTCTCTTTAGGGAACTCTGCAGAACTTGTTTGGCCTTCATATGACATGTATTAAAGTGGTTGTTTCCACACTCTTTCACAAAACTGTTAGGAGTTTGAGACATAATGACTTTGCAAATAATTCTCGTTTTTGGTTAGGAATTCTTAAAAGGATTTTAGAAGCAGTGTTTACAGTATATGCTGCTATTGGGTCACAAATTGCATTAAACATGTCATGTGATTTTGATACGGCTATGGAATCAACCTGTTCTTCTGCATATAAAACACATTAGAGCTGCTTTCCCACTCCGTTCAGACTGGTTATTTGAGGCAAGTTGTTAACTTGCTGGACAAAAGTGTTTGCAGAATTAGATTAGCAAAACAAGGATAGGCAGTTATGATTTAATGCCTTAGGACATTCCCATTGCCCAATAGAGCTGATTCAGCAATTTCCACTATTTGCAAGTTTGTTTTTTTTTTGTCACATATGAATGGCTCTCCTTTATCAGAATCATAATTTAAATCCCTAAAAGATGTTTATGGTGCAGGATATGCAGCTGCTACATAGGGAGTGCATCAGGACGTAGATGGGTGCCCTGCTCTTTATGTCCACCTGCTCTTTGTATTTATTATGCAAGTCCCCACCTTTTTATATATAAAAATAATAGTATGAATAGTTGACATTCATATGTTGCCTAGTGCAGAGGATTTTATTTCTGTTAAAAATCCAGTCCTCTTGCAGGGTATACGGGTTATGTATTTGGAATAGTTGGCTGATCATATTCCCTATTTGCAAGTGTGAGCTGTGTTAGATATCCTTCTTGTTCACCTGAAGGGATTAACAAATATTAGACCTTCTAATAAAAAAAAAAAAAAACGGGAACTGTCCTGTACAAATAAATGGTTTTCTAGGCCTGAGCTTCAGCTCATGGTACAGTTATCATAAAATTGATTGATATGCTAATTTACGGTATACTCATTATAAGTTACTTCATTTTATCCCTACTGTGATCTGCAGAGTTACATCAGAGGTCTAGCAGTATTTGGCATAGGGTCCAATTGTCCCTCCATTGGGACCAAATTTCCCCTGTCCCCCATGCAGCTTCAGTTGTCCTGCTTTTTAGTCTGATATGTACATCTCTATACAAAATGTACTATTGCTGCCAAAGTGTTATGCTGCACTAAGCTTTTTATCCAGCCTCTATATTACTGCATTTGTTATTTTGAAAAATCATTATAAATGAAAAGTAGAGGTAAGTAAAAAAGCACATGTATTGTTGAGCCATCATTTTCTGCATATTAGATCCTTGAGGTCCCTGTAACCGGGGACATGTCCTTTGTTACTTACTGTGCAGAAGGGTGCCCCTCTCTATAATTCTGGAGATGTGGGAGGTATATTTTTGGTACATTTTCTTTGCCATTAATAAGGGCATTTTCTAGTGCTAGATTGTGAAGAGTGATTTGTAGGCCGCGGTGGTGGGGGTGGGGCCAGGTTGGTAACCTGGCTTTTGGTAACCTGTGTTGGGTCATGTCGCCCACTTTGTGGGTTGACAGTGGTTGGTAAAATGGTATTTGGTTGGTATAAGATATTGCTGCTTGAGTCTTAGTGACTAAGCATGTTGGTCTGTTAATGGTTAACAGCGATTCTGTTTGGTATTAAAGGTTAAAGTTAATTTCATAATTAAAATTGTTTTAAACCCAATAAGGGGCCGCGGCCTAAACTTCTACACAATCCTTGTTGTGTTTATTTTATATTTAAGGTATGTTCTTATGGTATGATGGGTGTTGGTGGGGTGTACAATCCCATGTAAGGGCCACGAAAGAATAAAATAGAGAAGTGGCCCATGGGATTGTCGCCCCCTAACGCCCTTTTGTTCAATGAATACATTTTACTCTTAATAGAGGGCTATGATAATTGATAAGTGCATGTCTCTCTATGGCTGCTTTGCTGGTTCTTTCTGTTTTGTGTTTCAGGTGACAAGCTGCCTGCTGCTGTTAGAAAGATTCATCTCAGCTGCAGATCACTGGATTGGTGACAAATCCTTTGGCGGGAAACATCTAGCCAATGAGTGTAACCTTTTACTTATATCCTCTCCTGTCACTGGGAGGAGTCAGCATTTACCTCAGGTCTCTCAGCTGGACTCTGGATTCTCCTCAGCTTTCCTTCTGGATCTTTTGACCTGCTCTCCCACCCTCCCTCCCCTATAATTCCCCTTGTCGCGGTCTCCCTTTATGTGGGTAGTGTTGCCCACTTTGTGGGTGGACAGTGATTGTACGCTGTTATTTGTTTTATATAAAATATTACTGCTTGAGTCGTAGTGACTAAGCAAGTTGATTAGCTATCTTTTTGAGTAATGTCGCCCACTTTGTGGGTGGACAGTTGTTACTTGTTTTATATAAAATATTACTGCTTGAGTCGTAGTGACTAAGCAAGTTGATTTGCTATTCAGTGGTTGTACGCTGTTACTTGTTTTATATAAAATATTACTGCTTGAGTCGTAGTGACTAAGCAAGTTGATTTGTTATTGGTTACCAACAGTTTTGTTTGATATTGAAGAGCTATCTTTTTGGGTAATGTCGCCCACTTTGTGGGTGGACAGTGGTTGGTAAACTGGTATTTGGTTGGTATAAGATATTGCTGCTTGAGTCTTAGTGACTAAGCATGTTGGTCTGTTAATGGTTAACAGCGATTCTGTTTGGTATTAAAGGTTAAAGTTAATTTCATAATTAAAATTGTTTTAAACCCAATAAAGGGGCCGCGGCCTAAACTTCTCCACAATCCTTGTTGTGTTTATTTTATATTTAAGGTATGTTCTTATGGTATGATGGGTGTTGGTGGGGTGTACAATCCCATAGGGTACTGCTATGAAAACCCTTTTTATACAAGAAACTTTGGAGTGGTATATATTAAGACACAAACTTAAACTGGAATTGGGATCTAATTCTGAATGCAATTTAAACCCTAAAGACCCACAGCCAATAAATTGACCAAGTGGTTGTCATTTGTCAGTGGTGAACTCCTCCTGAAAATGTTAGGTAGCTGGCTGTCATACTGATCCAAGATACGTTCTGAGGCACTTGCCATGTAATAGCATGCCAATTATAAGTTCTAGCCTCCTCCAGACTTCAGTTGCTTTATACTTGTTCCAATCTTGATCCACATTCACCTTGTATTTTAAAAAGTAGGTAATGGCGATCTTATTTTTTTCACTGCAGTTTTTTTTTTAAAGCCAAATCGTTCCAGTCTAATCATCAAGACTTGCCCTCCGTTTAAAAATAAAAAAAAATATTAAAAAAATAAAAATAAAATAAAAAATATATTTATTTCATCTCCCTTAGTGAATGTGCATCCTAAGATGAATCAAATGCCCCCTCTTCCTTCAAGCAGTATTATACAATGGCGTGATGGCAATTTATTGGATTCCTGAATGCCACATCCTTCTAGCACCTCCTCAGGAGAAGGATGATGTATAGCAAATGAATGATAGATCCCCAGACCCTGATAGGAGGAATTAAATATGGGTCCTCTTTTTTCTGATTTGTTCCTGCACATGTGTAGCACAGAGAGCAAAGATTTCTCTCTTTCCCCAGGCTTATTCATTTCTCCTTTCGTTTAACAGCAGTACAACAGGTTATCGCTCATTCTGACTGAAAGGACTTTATGGTAGATATACAGCTGCTCTCACCATGATTGAGTTTTTATTGATATACGTATAGGAACATTTGCTCTTACAAACACGCCACATGATAAAAATGGCTCTTATAACTTACTTTCACCTTGTAATCATTTCATCTTTTTCTACACAAACAGCAGTGGCAGTAGCTAGAAAGTTTATCTTGCTTCCCTATATTTACTGATTTTGCCAGGAAGTCGCAGGGCTTTTGAGATACAAAACCATTTTCTGCTTAATGTGTTTTAACCTGTGTCTCGAAAAATATATTCTTGGCGATTATTAATCAAACTTTTTAACATTTATAGATTGAATACTTTAAAGCAAAACTCTGTTCAAATATAATAAATCACTATTGGGTAAATAATGATCAGAGCAATAGATGTTTAGGATTCAGTTACATCATAGTAGAGCATTTGAATTAACAACTTTATTTGTCTACAAATGTTTGGGCAACTTTATTTCTAGGTGACAACTTTTTTTTTGTGAATGAGTAGGGTATGTAGGGGGGTCTTATTAGATGCCCCCTTATTATTAAAGAGGATTCCAAATTCTGATAAGCCCTCCATCTACAGATCTCCACAACCATCAGGCAAGTAGAGGTCATATGCTCACCTTGCCTTTCCAACCAAAAAGCACACACACACCCCTCCAAAGGTTCCCCTAAAAAAAAAACATAGCAGACTATTGCAGGAGTGCATTTTGTTTTGTTTTTCCTAAGAATCTGAAAGTGACAGCTGTTAAAGTCAATTGCCGGGAATTTTAAAACTTTTTTCTTTGCAAATGTTAATGCTGCTGCCATACTTTCTGGAAATGACAGAGATGTGCCTCTTCACAAGGTTAGGACACCCCCAGGAATGTTATTTAAAGAAATTGGAAGTTTTTAAAGTTCCACTTTAGGCATGTAAAAATCACTGCTCCGGGTGACTTGCCTGGCCGTGGAATGAGAATAAAAGTGGCTGACCTGGAAGAATATTCCAAAAGGAACAATATCACATTTAGAGGGATACCCAAAAACATCAAACCTTTAGACCTGATTCCCTATTTACAACAACTTTTCCTCAAACTCCTGCCTTAGTTGTCCAAAGCCAATATCACTATAGACCTAACACACAGCATCCCCAAGCCTAACCACCTCCCTGTGTATATCCCATGAGAGTTGCTGGCACAGATTCACTTTTCTCACATAAAAGAGAATTATGGCCGCAGCCCGCTCTGCCTCCACATTACCAGATCCCTATTCCTCTGTTTGCCTCTTCACAGATAGATCCACTGCCACAGCTCAAAAGCACAGGGAGTTTGCTCAAGTTACTGCAGTACTCTGAGATAACAACTTCACTTACAAATGGGGCTTCCCCACCAAGTTAGAAGTGACCTATCAAAACCAGTTAAGATTTATGCATGCCTTGTCAGTACGCCGGGAAAATCTTGGTAAATCCCAAGAGGCGTAGCTGTAATTGTGCTGCTTGAGGCGGCGCACGTGAATCCCCGACCTGTTTTCAGCTTACGTTGACCATGAAGTCGGAACTCTGCGCCAAATTTCAAACGAAAAAATGGCACGGGTTCCCATCCAGGGGTACATTAAGCCCTTAGGCTTGGTCTGGAATGTAAGGGGTTAAACCTACACTGAAAAAACAGCGTGGGGTTCCCCCAGATCCAGACCAAACCCT
Source organism: Rana kukunoris (assembly GCA_029574335.1). Taxonomy (NCBI): domain Eukaryota; kingdom Metazoa; phylum Chordata; class Amphibia; order Anura; family Ranidae; genus Rana; species Rana kukunoris. Next base: position 376,999,210 of record CM056050.1, on the reverse strand, counting down.
TATCCCAAGCACAAAGTCTGTCCGGACAGGAATGGGGGTGGGGACGAGCGAGTGCCCCCCCCTCCTGAGCCTTACCAAACCGCATGCCCTTAACATGGGGGAGTGTGTGCTTTTGGGGAGGGGGACACTGCCCCCCCACCCCAAAGCACTCTTGTCCCCATGTCGATAGGGACAAGAGCCTCTTCCTGACAACCCTGGCCATTGGTTGTCGGGGTATGCGGTCAGGGACTTATCGGAATCTGGGAGCCACCTTTAAAAAAGTGGCCCCCAGATGCCGGCCCCCCACACTATGTGAATGAGTATAGGGTACATCGTATCCCTACCCATTCATCTGGGGGGAAAATGTAAAGTAAAAAAACACACCACACAGATTATTAAAATAATTTATTAGTCAGCTCTGGGGGTCTTCTGCTGGGGACCCCCTTTCTTCCCGGGGCATGATGGGAATGTGATGTCACAAAGGTTGAGGTGTCAGGGTGGCATCAGCCTATATATCAGCCCTATGCCTATATAAGTCGATGCGCATTGCTCAGACGGCATTACAGCGGGAGACCTCGTCGTGTCAACATCAAATGGAAGAGAAGAAGGAAGAAGATAGCGGAGAGAAGCCCTGGCCCCGCGGAGGAGCCAGGCAGAAGAGGCAACGACAAGACAGCGGAGAAAAGACCAGGGGAGTGGCGCACCCCCGGCAGAAAACAAGGAAGCCCGGGGCCCTTGCGGAAGGCACCGGAGAAGACAGGGGGGATTGCGCACCCCTTGGCAGAAGACTACGAAGCCTGTGTCCCCCCCCAAATGTAAAAGAGCTTAAAGGGGTGGGGGGCCCCGGCAGAAAGCACCGGAGAAGACCAGGGGGTGGCGGCGCACCCCCCGGTGTAAAAATTACGAAGCCTGTGCCCCCAAATGTAAAAGAGCTTAAAGGGGTGGGGGCCCCAGCGGAAGGCACCGGAGAAGACCGGGGGTGTCGCCCCCCCAGCAGAAAACGAGGAAGCCCGGGGCCCCGGCGGAAGGCACCGAAGACCGGGGGATGGCGCACCCCCCAGCAGAAGAGGACTACGAAGCCCGCGCCCCCCCCCCCCAATGTGAAAGAGCTTAAAGGGGTGGGGGCCCCCCGGCAGAAGGCACCGGAGAAGACCGGGGGGTTAGTGCCCCCCCGGCAGAATACTACGAAGCCCACGGCCCCCCTATGTAAAAGAGCTTAAAGGGGTGGGGGGCCCCGGCAGAAGGTACCGGAGAAGCCCAGGGCACCGGGGCCCCCTGGCAGAAAACGGCGAAGCCCAGGGCCCGGGCGGAAGAGAGAAGACCGGGCCCACACCCCCCATGTAAAATAGCTTAAAGAAGAAAGGGGGGCCCCGGCAGAAGATCCCCGGAGCTGACTAATAAATTATTTTAATAATCTGTGTGGTGTATTTTTTTACTTTACATTTTTCCCCCAGGTGAATGGGTAGTGGTACGATGTACCCCATACTCATTCACATAGGGCGGGGGCCGGAATCTGGGGGCCACCTTATTAAAGGTAGCTCCCAGATTCTGATAACCCCCCCGCCGCATACCCCGACAACCAATCTGGTAGGGCTCAGGAGGGGGGGCACTCGCTCGTCCCCACCCCCATTCCTGTCCGGCCAGACTGCGTGCTTGAATAAGGGTTTTGTCTGGATCTGGGGGGAACCCCACGCTGTTTTTTCGGCGTAGGTTTAACCCCTTACGTTCCAGACCAAACCTAAGGGCCTGGTATGCACCTGGAGGGGAACCCACAACGTTTTTTTTTTTTATGTGGTCTGGAGGTCCCCTTTATGAACATCAATCTGTCATTTCCCCTTGTCAGTCCCACTCCCCTTCAGTTATAACACACCCAGGGAACATAATTAACCCCTCCCTCGCCCATAGTGTTAACCCCTTCCCTGCCAGTGGCATTTTTATAGTAAGCAATGCATTTTTATAGCATTGGTCACTAGGGATGAGCTTCACGTTCAATACGAACGTATGTTCGACTTGAACATTGTCTGTTCGTACGTTCGACGAAATTCGAACAAAAGCGTCAAATTCGAGTGACGAAAAACGGCCCATAATTCACTGCGGCATTGCGCGCTGATGATTGGCCAAGCATGCTGTATGTCCCGCATGCTTGGCCAATCACAGCGCGCAAAAAACGAAGAGCCATAAACTGGCCAAAACCTGGGTGGCTTTGGCCAATTATGGCTCAGGGCTTTAGCACACACCCCACACTATATAAGGCTGTCTGCTGGGTGGCCTCATGTAGTGTGTTCCGGCTTGTTACTGAGAGCAGTTAGAGATTAGATTCAGTTAGATTCACGTACATTGGCGCATATATTGACCGGCGTAGCGCACCTTCTTTACGTTAGACCGGCGCAATGTAGAGGCGCAATCACTGTATCCTTGTAGTATTTGCGTATAAATTTGCGCCGTGTTAACGTAAATTCTGAGGCGTAAGGCGGAGTAATTCAAATTGGGAAGGACATGGGCGTGTTTCATTGAAATGAGCCGTAACCCCATGCAAATGAAGGGCCGGCCGGATCGCGCATGCTCACATGAAGCAGACCATGGTCAGCACCTCTGTGCGCATGCTCACAACTCGGGAACGGCGCAATCAGTGAAATTGAAAGTGGACCCGGGCAACTTAGTGAGCTACACAGAGTGCTTAAATAGACAGAGACAAACGCCCTTCCTTTGCAAAAGTACATCCCTTTGTATCCCTCCCTATGCAGCAAGGTGCTTTTGTTCTGTTGTTTATTAGCATTTGTTTGTTTGTGACGTGTCTTTGAGATATTTGGTGACTGTTTTGCAGAGTGATTTTTGTCTTTTCTGTGTTTTCTTTGTTGTGTTTTTTTTTTAATTATATTTTTGCTGGGCATTTTTTTTTTTTTGCTGGTCATTTTTTTTTTGGTTCTGTTTGTGAATGATTTTGGAATGTGGGGGTGACATTCCTGCCGGAAAAGGGGTGTCACCCTCATTTGTGGTGGAGAAGTGATCCCCAGGTCCGTGTGAATGGTGTATGAATGTTAGACATGTGCACAGAAAAAAAAAAATTTGTTCCGTTTCGTATGGTCCCGTCTGTTCGTTTGCGTTCGTTTTTCGTAAGACGCCCGTTTTCCCATTCGTTCCCGTTCGTTTGTCGTACGACGTGATTTCGTATTTCCGTTACCGTTTTATTTTGTACATGCGGGATGATTCGTTATTCTGTTTAATTCATGTTCGTTTCTTGTTAGACAATAATTATCGTGAATTTTCGTCAATTTGCATTTTGTGTATCTTGAATGCTTTTCTTTTGTTAGTGTCAGTTGTATGTTCATTGTTCAATGACATCTATAACAAAAGAATTTCATTATGTATATTGAATGAATTCCTTTTTTCTGTTTTCTGTGTATTCAAAATACTGAAGGCAAATTTTTTGTTATAGGTGTCATATCAACATACGAAAATAACAAAAGAAACAGGTTCAAATGCAAATCTTTTGTTTATGTGTATGGGGCTTAACAATACTATTGTTAAGCCCCATACACTTGGTCAGACAATTTTAACAACAAACATAAAAACGATCGTTTTCCGATCGTTCTCAGAAAATTTGTTCGTTTTTAAACTGCATCAGAAAACCATTTTTGGGTTCAGAAGTCTGGCCAACTGATCTCCCTTCAGATGAAAATCCACAGAAAAGTTTATTAGGCTTTACTGCACAAGTGTACTCACTATTCTGCACAAAAGAGAAGCTGCTTTCAGTCACTGAGGCTGGCCATACATGTATAATTTTCTTGTACAATTTTCTTTTAGATTTACCAAAAACCATATATGAGGTCAAACTAAACAACACTTTCAATTGTATGCAATCAGGCAGGCCCTTGCACTACATAGTTGAAGGTAAATCTAAAGAAAATTGCACAGAAAATTGTATCATGTATGGCCAGCCTAACTCTCTGGCCATTAAAAAAAACCATAAACAAAAGATTTGCATTTGAACACGTTTCTTTTGTTATTTTCGTATGTTGATATGACACCGATAACAAAAAATTTGCCTTCAGTATTTTGAATACACAGAAAACAGAAAAAGGAATTCATTCAATATACATAATGAAATTATTTTGTTATAGATGTCATTGAACAATGAACATACAACTGAAAACAAACACAAAAACGGATTCAAACAAAATACACAATGCAAACCTCTTGATACAGATTTCATTTGAGTTATTTTGCCATTTTCGTTTTGTCATTTTTTCCCGTCGGATCGTTCGTTCGTATTTGCGGTCGTTCGTTATGTGGCTCATCCGTTATCCCGTCGTTTTCGTATTTTGGTGCTTTACCGTTTTCGTATGTACACATTATCCCGCGGGTACGAAAATGAACATTTTCGTACGAAAATAACATTCGTACGAACGGGAATGCACATATCTAATGAATGTACAGTGACATAATTGGAGCCGTGGCGTGGTGTTGCTGCTCACAAGTCCTGCATGGTGGGCTTGTGCCAATCCAATGTGATGAGGAAAAAAAAAATTCCTTTAAATATTGTACCTGCTGGGTGTCTATAGCTTGCCTGTGAAAACGTCTTTGAGAACCTAGGTCTTGCCCGAGGGAACATGTATCAATGGAAAAAAGTTTTAAAAACGGTCACTTTTTCAGGAGTCCAGCTCCTGAAAAAACAACCGTTTTTTAAACTTTTTTCCATTGATACATGTTCCCTGGGGCAAGACCGGGTTCTCAAAGATGTTTTCCCCCAACAATAACTTGAATATTGGTCTTTAAAATTAGCGTTTTTGAATTCGAACGTTCGAGTCCCATAGACTTCAATGGGGTTCTAAATGTTCGCGCGAACGATCAGTCTGTTCGACGGTTCTGGTGCGAACCAAATGGGGGTATGTTCGGCTCATCCCTATTGGTCGCTATAAAAATGCCAATGGTCCAGAAAATGTGTCAAAAGTGTCCGATGTGTCTGCCATAATGTTGCTCGTAGTACCGATAAAAAAATTGCTGCCATTACTAGTATAAAAAAAATATTAATAAAAATGCCATAAAACGAACCCCTATTTTGTAGATGCTATAACTTTTGCGCAAACCAATCAATAAACGCTTATTGCTATTTTTTGGAACCAAAAAGATGTAGAAGAATACGTATTGGCCTAAACTGAGGGAAAAAAAAGTTTTCTTTTATATATTTTTGGGGATATTTATTATAGCAAAAAGTAAAAAAGATCTTTTTTTTTTTTAAATTGTCGCTCTATTTTTGTTTATAGCGCAAAAAAAACCCGCAGAGGTGATTAAATACCACCAAAAGAAAGCTCTCTTTGTGGGAAAAAAAGGTCTCCAGTTTTGTTTGGGAACCACGTCGCACGACCGTGCAATTGTCAGTTAAAACGATGCAGTGCTGAATCGCAAAAACTGGCCCGGGCATTGACTGGCAATATGGTCCGGGGCTCAAGTGGTTAAACAATAACAAAACAGCAAAGTTAGCCAATTTTTTTTGTTAATGTGAAAGATGATGTTACACCGAGTAAATAGAAACCTAACTTGTCACGCTTTAATATTGCACACACTCATGGAATGGCGCCAAACTTCAGTACTTTAAAATCTCCATAGGCGATGCTTTTTTTTTTACAGGTTGCCAGTTTAGAGTTACAGAGGAGGTCTAGAGCTAAAAGTATTTCTCTCGCTCTAACGCACGCGTCAATACCTCAAATGTGGGGTTTGAAGGGTGTTTACATATGTGGGCGGGACTTACATGCGTGTTCCCTTCTGAGTGCGAGCTACTAGGGACAGGGGCGTTTTAATTATTATTATTTATTTTTGTTACGTAATAATTCAATAAGACCTCACATCTGTCCTTCAGGCTGGAAAGCATGCGATCAGGGAAAAAAAAAACACAGATCTCATGCTTTCAGCTGCGATTGCAGCTTTATATATGTTTCTGCCTTTCTGGTGAACTGAGCATACCCAGGGACTTAGAATTTTTGATGTTGCTTTTTGTGGGTGAAAATCACTGTATATATATATTTTAATGTATTTTTGTTTGTTTGTGTTTTTTTTTTTTTGCTTTCCTTGTTTTGTTGACCAATAAAATGACTTTCAAATTTTGAAGTTTGTATTTTGTGTTACTTTTTCATGCTACAGTTTTTGACAGCTGCAGCTGAAATAGGGCTGATTGGTTAGGTCAATCAGGTGTGATTTGTCTCTAAGCTCCTTTCCTGGTGTGTATGCATGAAATGTTTGCTGCCAAGTCTAATCACCAGGAAAGGAAAAAGACAGAGCGGTAAGTATTGTTTCCTTTTTACTGCAGTGGTCCTCAGCCTCAGTCCTCAAGTACCCCCGACAGGACATGTTTTGTGGATTTATCTTATCAAGAATTGCTGTCCAGACTGTCTTTTAAAGCACATGTGCAATATGAAGGAAAACCTGCAAACGTGGCCTGTTGGGGGGGGGGGGGGGGGTGTATTGGTGGACAGGCTTGAAGTGCTGATTTACAGCACTGTGCTTAAATCTAGCGCAAGACAATTCTATTCTAATTGTGGGTGTTTGAGGGAAGCCAAGTGAGTGTTAGAACCCTGCTTGTGTTTTTTGGGGGATGGGCTTTGTGTCCCTTTTCTTAAAATTGGCTTCACTTCCTGTCACACAGCTGAATAGGAAGTGAGGTTAAAACCCTACCAATGTCTTTTCTTGGGGACACACAGGTCAATCTAACTAGTGTCCCCATTAAGCAAATTGCACTCCAGCACTGCTGTGTACATCCAAATGAATAGTTAGCTTGGGGGTTTAGTAAAGGCAAAGCCACTCTGCAGTAGAAGAGTAGTCACTGAAGGGAAGCACTGATGGTTTTAATATCCAATCCTGTAGAAGCAAATGTTATTTTTATTTTTCCTTCCTTGCTTGTCCACTTGTAGTGCAAAGTGGATTTGCCTTTAGTAAATGGACCCCAAAGTCCAAGATCCCTAATAATTTGGGGTGTACACAGAAAAATGCTAGAGTGCAATTTACATAATGGGAAACAATTTAGATTGATCTATGTGTCCCGAACAAAAGACATTAGTAAGGTTCATTCAGTATAAAACTATTGCACTGTGTATTATGTTCCAATACTCTCACCACCGTTTGTGAAGCTCTGATCTTAATCGCCAAGGAACATATAACTATCTGAGCACCATCAACACTGCCATCAAAATGTGAAGAGCAACTCACCAGCAAACCATAGGTATTCCTCACTGATTACTATCTCTTATCCCTATGTCAGCACTATCAACCTTTATCCCTGACATTTCACTGATGGTCTTGAAAACATTGGAAACTTATAACACAACTCCATACTTCTTTCCTTTCAACAACTACAAGCAAACTACAATATTACTTCCAAGGACTTTTTCAAATAACTCCGTTCAGCCCTCTCTTGTGTACAATGGTCAAATAACCCTTTCTTCTGGTACCTTATTAAGTTTTATGACACGGAAACACCCAACCAAAAATATATCTACTTCATCTACATGCTCCTTACTGTCCCCTAGCTCAAAAACAAGACCTTTGTAATGCTCCATCGGGAATGACTCCTCAATCACACCTACTCACCTCAACAATGGTGTCAAGCTCTTCAATTGCCACTAAGAATATCCAGATGCATACTTCACTCAATTTATTTTTCATGAATGGTATCTTACGCTGTTTAACTACTTAAGACCCGGACCAAAATGCAGGTAAAGGACCATGCCCTTTTTGCGATTCGGCACTGCGTTGTTTTAACTGACAATTGCGCGGTCGTGCGACATGGCTCCCAAACAAAATTGGCGGCGTCCTTTTTTCCCACAAATAGAGATTTCTTTTGGTGGTATTTGATCACCTCTGCGGTTTTTATTTTTTGCGCTATAAACAAAAAGAGCGACAATTTAAAAAAAAATGCAATATTTTAACTTTTTTCTATAATAAATATCCCCCAAAAATATATATACATTTTTTTTTCCTCAGTTTAGGCCGATATGTGTTCTTCTACATATTTTTGGTAAAAAAAATCGCAATAAGCGTTTATCGGTTGGTTTTCGCAAAATTGATAGCGTTTACAAAATAAGGGATAGTTTTTATTGCATTTTTATTAAGTATTTTTTTTTTACTACTAATAGCGGCGATCAGCGATTTTTTTCGTGACTGCGACATTATGGCGGACACTTCGGACAATTTTGACACATTTTTGGGACAATTGTAATTTTCACAGCAAAAAATGCATTTAAATTGCATTGTTTACTGTGGAAATGACAGTTGCAGTTTGGGAGTTAACCACAGGGGGCGCTGTGACTTTTAATGTTCCCTGTGTGTGTGGTTACAACTGTAGGGGGGTGTGGCTGTAGGTGTGACGTCATCGACCGCGTCCCCCTATTACAGGGATGACGCGATCGATGCTGCGGCCACAGAGAAGCACGGGGAAGCCGTGTTTACACACGGCTCTTCCAGTTCTTCAGCTCCAGGGATGGATCGCTGCACTGCAGCGGCGATCGGGTCCGCGAATCCCGCGGTCCCGGTCCTGGAGCTTCGGACCGGGTCACGGCTGGGTACTAAAATCAATGTAAATATACGTTGATGTGCCCAGCCGCGCCATTCTGCCGACGTATATGTGCAGTAGGCGGTCCTTAAGTGGTTAATCTCACATGGATCTATCCTAACACCTATAACATTTGTTGGAGAAAATGTGGAAAACCTGTTATCCCCCTTACATATTTGGTGGAACGGCCACATATTTGGTAGAAGGCAATAGTCATTTCTGGCCTATCCTTTCCAGGTTTATATCCTCCATCCTCTCAGTCCCTGCTTCCCTCTCTCCTCAGATGGTCCTGTTGGGTTTAGAAAATGACTCCTGGCCTTCAGCCATGTCTATCGTCCTATCACATGTGCTTTCACTAGACTAGCAATAACTGGCAATGGAAATCTCCAAACCTGCCTTTTTTTGGGGAAGTGATCTCTATTCTCAATACCCATTGTCTAATGGAATTCATGCATGCTATGGCCTACCTTCAAAACCCCAAATTCTACAGGAATTGAGACTTCTGGCTCAATCATCCTAAATGTTTACCTACAACCTGAATTGTCCCCCTTTAATTCATTCCACAATTCATACACAATTTGACCGCCTCTCTTTAATTCTTCTTCTAGGCTACATCGTCTTATGACATAGACAACACCCTCTTGCATGACTCTGGTCATGCCTTCCATTGTTAGTGACATGTTTACTAATATTCACTAAGTTTGAAGCTGTTGGTAGCTCATTGTAAGCCAACCACGTCTTTCCTTGTTGTGCACTCATACTTTTTGTTTGCTGTATGGAAAAGTGATTTTTAATTGTACCACCGGAAAACTTGAATAAAACTTCAGTTGAAAAAAAACTCCTTGCTGATTCTCAAGGGCATTGCCCATACCCCAATAACCTAGAAACTGGGCATTTTTAATATGACAGATTCTGCTCACATTGATTTCAAGGGGGTTCGGGTTTGGCATCCAAACTTCTTGAAGTCTGCTGAACCAAATCCAGGGCAATTTGACTTCTCACTAGGGCTGATTTAATCAATGGAAATATACTGTTCACTTTTCAAGGGAAATTACACAAAAATCGGTTGGGTATTCTTTGCAAAGAAATTTCACCACAAACATAAACCTGTTCTAAGAGAACATGAAGGCTGTCATTGTGTAGCTCCTTACAAAATGATACTGTAGCTGTGTAGCTATCTCCACTTTGGCAATGGCAGTCTACTTTGCTAAGTACCAATTTCCTTAGAGCACACTGTACTTTTGCAACCTGCCTTCCCAGCTTTGGCTAAAAGGCAGGATGTGACAGGTAATATAGCAAAAGGCATGCATACAGTGTTTCAAGTGTAGTTACTATCTTTACTATTTTTTTGCTATTGCCAAAAATAATCAAAAAAACAAAATACACAATTGTGGAGACAAACATAAATGTAAAGACAAAAAGACAAAATGTATTGGAACTATTATATTTTTTCATATTTTAATTTTTTTATTTGTAACTATTTTTTAAATCGCATCATGGGTGATCAAAATAATTGATCCTGCAAGTTGTGTAAATATGTAACTGAAAATTCCAAAAACTAAGAAAATCTACAAACATGTTTTTGGGCCTTTTATCTGACAATAGTGATCTTTTTTGGGATTGTTTTTTGTTTTAGGCCCCATTTCCACTGGCGTACCAGTAATTTCTACAAAGTCACAGAATAGGAAACTGGCGGAAATAAGGACCAGCTCTGAACTGGTGTACAGAGGTACCAGTTTTCAGAGTTGAGCATGCTCTGCAGGGAAGCTGTTATATATGTGACAGCTTCCCACACAGCGCTCTATTACCACCCCATTCAGCTGTCATCTTGGATATTCCCCGGCCAAAAGTGAAATGATCTGAGTCACAGGGTGGGTGGAAACTGATGGGGAACTGAGAAATTATTTCCCCATCATGTCCTTCTTAATTTTCACTTACCATATTTGCCGGCGTATAAGACGACTGGGCGTATAAGACGACCCCTTAATTTTCCAGCTAAAATGTTGGTTTTGGGATATACTCACCGTATACGATGACCCCTCACTGTGCCATTATACATGCCTCACTGTGCCATTATACATGCCTCACTGTGCCATTATTACATTCCTCACTGTGCCATTATTACATGCCTCACTGTGCCATTATACATGCCTCACTGTGCCATTATTACATGCCTCACTGTGCCATTATTACATGCCTCACTGTGCCATCATTACATGCCTCACTGTGCAATTATTACATGCCTCACTGTGCAATTATTACATGCCTTACTGTGCCATTGCCGACCTCACTGTACCATTCCATTCCTGCCTCGACGATCTCCCTACCTTCTCCTGTTTGCAGAGTATGTCAGACGGTGGTCATCCATTATTCAAAAGCTGCGCCTCCTCCTCAGGCTGTTCCGTGATAGGCGGAACACTAATTTTCCCAGGAGAGCCTCTGTTCAGTTTTCCGCCTATCACGGATGTCCTCTCGTCCGAGGCCGAGGATGAGAAGGCATCCGTGATAGGCAGAACACTGAATAGAGGCTCTGCTGGGAAAATTAGTGTTCCGCCTATCACGGAACAGTCTGAGGAGGAGGCGCGGCTTTTGAATAATGGATGGCCGCCGTCTGACACACAGGTACCTGGCGTATATAAGCCGACCCTTAACTTTTGGGGCATTAACTTAGATGCAAAAGGTTGTCTTATACACCAAAAAATACGGTACAGTGCATGACTATGGTATCCCAGATATAACCTTTACTGCTAGGACACACTGTTTATACTCCCCCTTAAACCTTTCATAATAATGAGACCACCACTGTAACTTGGAGTAAAACTGGCCGTAGCAGCCTCCTTTATTTTAGATAACATCCAATAATAAATAACATATATAAACCATATAATTCCTGAGAAAAACAGTTCTTCTCATACTAGTGCTGGACTTTGCAGGCACCACTAACACTGACTTGTAAAACCTTTTAACATTATAACATTTTATTGGCACTGCGGTACCTCACCTCTGGTCATAGGCCTCAAGCCGACAAGCTGGCTCAGAGACGACCACTGACCGCAGTGCCCCCATTAACCAACATTCCAGCTACACCTTGGTAGACTGGAAACCACACCCCTTCAGAACCCATACCACCTCTGGGTAATGGCATCCATATTTGGGGTAATTTCTTCTCCTGCAAAGTCCAAACACCCGCCACTGCCACGACAGCATGAACCTCGTACCTGCATAAAAGAGAAACAAAACACAAGGAAAGCACCCAAAACACAATTCTCTCAACCATTATCACCACTATCAGCAAGCCCATAACAAAAAGGGAGGGTGGGTGGGAACTTTTCTCCCCAGACTGTGTTACCCGGGAAAGGAGGGGGGAGAATTTATAGCCTATCCTCCTCTGCACACTGCACCTCTCATGACCACTCCCCCTGGCTTGTAAAGGTTTCTGTTAACCCAGTCATACGCTTATGGCTTGTTGTTTTTGCTCCGGGCCTCTCTTGACTATGGTATCCCAGATATAACCTTTACTGCTAGGACACACTGTTTATACTCCCCCTTAAACCTTTAATAATAATGAGACCACCACTGTAACTTGGAGTAAAACTGGCCGTAGCAGACTCCTTTATTTTAGATAACATCCAATAATAAATAACATATATAAACCATATAATTCCTGAGAAAAACAGTTCTTCTCATACTAGTGCTGGACTTTGCAGGCACCACTAACACTGACTTGTAAAACCTTTTAACATTATAACATTTTATTGGCACTGCGGTACCTCACCTCTGGTCATAGGCCTCAAGCCGACAAGCTGGCTCAGAGACGACCACTGACCGCAGTGCCCCATTAACCAACATTCCAGCTACACCTTGGTAGACTGGAAACCACACCCCTTCAGAACCCATACCACCTCTGGGTAATGGCATCCATATTTGCGGTAATTTCTTCTCCTGCAAAGTCCAAACACCCGCCACCAGCACCCAAAGGTAACCCCTTGCCTTTGGGCGCACCTCCCACACCCTCAATGCTTGCTGTACCCCATCCTACGGGCCCAACCCCCACCATACGATCGATACCAACATCTGTGCAGTAAACTCCATCACTCCTAAGGTATCTTCATGTAGACACCTCCAACTCCCAGATGCCTGACGGCCAGGCCCCGTTTCTACTTACAAACCACATTTGGTTGGCACTGCGTTATCTAACCCCTGGTCATAGGCCTCAAGCCGACAGGCTGGCTCAGAGACAACCACTGACCGCAGTACCCCCACCACCTCTCTGTCCATCTTCCACCAAGCTCTTTTTCACCCACTCCACTGTCTGGCCATCCTCTATGATGTCCTAGCCACCATGACCGATCATACCACTATCGTATCCGGAACCTCACGACCCCAGCATTGACCTCACCCCCTAGATCATTTCTCCTACATGGAGAACCAGTACCTCCAGTGGTCGGTCCCAACGTGCAAACCTGTGCACTTCCGATACCACTCTACTTCCACATCATTTCTGGGAAACGCAACCAATGTACACGAGCCTGCAGTCTCGGGACCCCCAGCTGTCGACCCACCGGTCGCACATACACTCTCCAAGCCCCCCCAATCTCCGAAGGAGTGGCCCATAATCCAGACCAATCCTTGCACTGTACCTGAAAGACAGTAAGCAACCTATACAACCATTGATGCAACCACCAAATTACCCCTACGCCAGGCCCACCAACCATTGTGGCCTGCATCTAGTCGAAACCTCTTTGACTCCCACTTGCCTATCCCCTTGACTGTTTCCTCATCAAGACGATCACGTGCAGCCTCTGTCGCTGCCCCAATCCTAAGGGAATGCCAGGGAAATTCTTTCTCCACTAGGCCCAAACCCTGCCACGAACTGATACCGTGACCCTGGAGCCCCCTACTTATGTAACCAAATGAACCGCCCACCTTCGGGCGTACCTGCCGGAATTCCCCACCAGCCCGACTGGGCAAAGGTCTGAACCCACAACAGTGACCACCTGCACTGACTTACCTCACCCCCTCTGATCCGTTTTGGATCTGCTTAGAAGCAGTGTGGCCCTTCATGAGCCCCCCACACTTCAGCAGCCACCTTGAACTGTTTCTTGGAGGGGCTAACTAACTCGCCCACCCCGAATGCTCCAAAGATATTTGCCAGACCAAAACACTGTGCAGAAACGACACAACCCATACCGGGATAAACACAATGTCCCCACATTCCCCATAACACCTCTTAAGATGTAACGCCGCTACTGGGCGCCGAGTCGTTCCTGCTGGCTATATCCCTTGAGCGCTTGTCGCACCCCAAAAACCATAGTAAAATTCCAGGCACCTTAGCCACTCAAACGAGAATACCAGACTGAACAACTTTTCTTATCGAGTACCAACTGTGACATCCCAGACTCTATGTTCCTGGACAAACAATATCGAATCAGGACCCATACCTCTGGACCCGCCAGCTGCATCTCCACCCCCCGAACCAGCATCTGCCACACCAACCAGACCTTCTCTTAGGCCGCCCATGTTTCCTCACCTTACCGACCTTCTGTGAGATGATTTAAACTGAATCCTCCACTCACACGCTGGACAGGGGACCACTTGCTACTCTGCCTAACGCACCAAACCCAGAACCTGTCCCCACTGCAAACCGGGACAAGGCGTCCGCCACAACCTTGTCCACTCCCGGTATACCCCTGGAAACAGCGCAGCTCCAGGTGCCGCAAGAGACGAATAACCAGGGAAGAGGAGCCATCACCCTGTTGAACACCTGTACCAGATTATCACCATGTAAACAGACCGGATGGCAGGGCCCCCATAATTCCGCCGCCAGCACTACCGGAAAACAGTTCCAGCCGAACCAAGTTCTTAGTGAACCCTCCTGGCACCAGGACTGGGGCAAAGGACCCACCCTACACTGTCCCGCAAGAATGCACCAAAGCCCGAACCCCCGGCCGCATCTGTGAACAGTTCCATGTCAACATTGCTGACCGGGGACGAACATCCACAGAGCCATACTGTTAGAGGACTCCAAAACGGAGTGACAAACAGACAGGTCTTCCTTGTGTTCCTTCACAAACCCACAAAGTGTTTGGGTGACTTAACCCCCCCGCCGTGCTTGCCGAGCAGCGCGCGCAAACGACTTGCCCCATAGGAAGAATAAGACACGCGAAAATAAGTTTTCCCAGGAGCGACTGCCTGCGCTCAGATTTGTACTTTCTGTGAACCCAATATCTCGCCAATTTTTTGCCGTGAGGTTTTCCAGTTTGTCCCATGGTAATCTGCACTCCATTGCCTCCGAGCCAATTACTATGCCAAAAAATTGCATGACCGACTTCGGCCCCTACCTTTTCTCGGATGCAGCGGCACCCCACATCGCTCCGCAATGCGTTCCAGAGTGGCCAAAAAACACTGCGCAGATACGGACCCAGCGGGCAAACGCTGAGGAAGTCGACCGATAGTGGGACCAAGGAGTTCACTCCAGCCACATACCGACCCACCCATTCTAGAAACAAACTAACTGTACCCACAAGGCACATGAACGAGCAACCACCGGTACCACTTGTCCCTCTTGAACTCCCTCCCCAGTGACAGCCAATAGCCGGAAAACTATGGGAGTACTGGGAGAAGCCGAAAGGCAGCCTCGATGTAAGGCTCGGCCATCACCGCCCCTCGACCATACCCTGACCCAATCAACCGCCCATCAACTGAGGCGTAACATACCGTACAATACCCCGCGCTAATAGCCTCGTTGACCCCCCCCCCGTAAGGACAGGTGATGAATGAGCCTAACTTATTCGGCTCCTTGTTTGGCCCCACCCCAAAGGGAAAAACAACCAACTCATATGAAGGGGGGGGGGGGCGGAGAGAATGGGCACCCCATTCGGCCCAGAGCTACTTCCTACCGCAGTGTATCCGAAACCACCGCAGGGTGACGTAGCGCGGAGCGCCAATTGTTAGGCATGGGGGGGGCACCCCCAGCTTGCAAGGAATGATAAACCCTCTGAAAACCCCCCCTCCAACGACCGGGCAGCGCCCTGTTGGGGTGCTACCGAGAAACGGTCGCATCCTCTACACCATCACCGTAGTCCTCCTTCTTACTCGTAAAATTTCCGGGACGTACCTTGCCTTGCTCACAAAACCCAGGAAAGAGGGATGGTTACCACCGCAGCTGGAGACCTTGTGCTTGAACGGCAGCACCCCCAAACTTGCAGTTTACCCTCAGTACACTGCCAGCAGACCCCCTTTTTCTGTCCGGCCGACTGTCCCGGGGAAAAGGTTTACACCGCCCCCCTGAAAAAAACGTTGCGTGCGTACGTGGGGCGACCTTAGCTGCATCCCAAGGCCAAAGTCCTCGGTCTCTCACCTACATGGCGGGTCCACCGACCCCCCCCCTGCGTTGCAGAAAGTTCGTCGACCATGCCATCCGTGCCGTAACACAATAGGCCTCGCTAATCGCCTCCTGTTAACTGAAAAGCCCTGAACAGTGTTCAGAGTTTTTCCTCACTGATCACGCTCGCCCGATCGAGTACGACTGCGACCACTACGCAAAAAAGTCCTGGGTCTAAACCTATACCTCCTTTGCTTCATCCTCCTTTTTTGGACTCAGGCTAAACCATGACCAGGTTAACTTCTCCAGAGGCAAATGCGCAAATACCTCTACACATTCGCTCTTACAGCTCTCCTCTCTCACCTCCTGCTTAACATGTGAACCCCCGGGTGCCTCATCACAAGTATACACTTCCCTCTTTTGCGTCCGACAACCGGACCAGATCCCTCCTTTTTGCGGAGTCTCCCGCCGCCTACACCTTAAACCTGGAATGCCCAGCGTCACTAGCCCCAGCCACCGGCACCCAAGATGATGCAGGGCCAACGTCGGGATTGTCCCCCCCCCAATGGATAACCAACGATACCAACCCTACAAACAACCGATGCACACCTGCATCCCCTCCCACCTTTTTTCCCTGGCACTAGGCCTTGCCTCACTACCCCCCCCCCGCCACTGCGGGCACTACCAAACGACTACGGGGACCCCCCCTGTCCCTCTACCAACACCACCAGCATTTTGTAACAAAGTAGAAATTGATGAAAACAACTTACCGGGCTGCCTGGAAGCAAATCCCACCAGCCGAAGCACTTGTCTCCCTCGCAGCGAACTCCGTCCTGGGCACGAACTCCCCCTCCGAACGAAAACTCCGGGCCAGAAGTCCCCTTCAGATGATGGCCCACCAGGCGACTCGGGCCTGGCGGCCGAGGGCCCAGAGCTGGCAACGCTCACTCAGCGCACTCTGGACCCGTGCACGGATTTCACCGACGCTTTTCTGGGTGCCTCACGTCTGTCGTTGTCTTCCACTCCCACACGCCCCCTCACCTCTGGGCTGGATTGGAGGTGGCTAGCTGTGTATGGCAAGGGACTAGCCACCGCTGCGACCGATCTCCCTCGCCGAGGCTCCTGCACCACCGGTGCACAACCGGGGTGAGAGCCCACAGCAGCCTTCTCAGTATGCAGGGCCAGGCCTGGCCGCCGACTTGGAGCCATAGCCCCCCCCCATGCCTTGCGGGGCCTACAGGGCCCGCCGCTGTACCTTTTGCTGAGGGGGCCCAAGGTGGCCCGAGCTGGGCTCCCATCCCGTCTATGCTGGCTCTTGGATGACCCCCCCGAAATAGCGGGTGTCCCCCCCCCCCCGCGGTTGCCGCGGAATCGCGGGTAGCCCCGCCCCCCCGCGGGTGCCGCGAAATGTCGGGTACCCCCCCCCCCGCGGTTGCCGCGGAATCGCGGGTAGCCCCGCCCCCCCGCGGTGCCGCGAAATGTCGGGTACCCCCCCCCGCGGTTGCCGCGGAATCGCTGGTAGCCCCCCCCCCCGCGGGGTGCCGCGAAATTATGGGTACCCCCCCCCCGCGATTGCGCGGGTACTCACCCCCCGCGATTGCGCGGGTACTCACCCCCCGCCAGGCAAAGTCCTGGTGGCCGTCCCGGTTGAGGAGCGGCCCCAAAAACAGACTGCAGCCACCCCCCACCAAGCCAATCAGTCCCCCATGCAGCTGGCAGCATGGCTCAAACCCCAGAAAGTTCAGGCAGAGCCAAAAATCCCCCAGCAGCAAATTCCTACCTGATAAAACTTTTCTCCCCAGACTGTGTTACCCGGGAAAGGAGTACCATTCCATTCCCTGCCTCGACGATCTCCCTACCTTCTCCTGTTTGCAGAGTATGTCAGACGGTGGTCATCCATTATTCAAAAGCTGCGCCTCCTCCTCCTCAGGCTGTTCCGTGATAGGCGGAACACTAATTTTCCCAGGAGAGCCTCTGTTCAGTTTTCGCCTATCACGGATGTCCTCTCGTCCGAGGCCGAGGATGAGAAGGCATCCGTGATAGGCAGAACACTGAATAGAGGCTCTGCTGGGAAAATTAGTGTTCCGCCTATCACGGAACAGTCTGAGGAGGAGGCGCGGCTTTTGAAATATGGATGGCCGCCGTCTGACACACAGGTACCTGGCGTATATAAGCCGACCCTTAACTTTTGGGCATTAACTTAGATGCAAAAGGTTGTCTTATACACCAAAAAATACGGTACAGTGCATGACTATGGTATCCCAGATATAACCTTTACTGCTAGGACACACTGTTTATACTCCCCCTTAAACCTTTCATAATAATGAGACCACCACTGTAACTTGGAGTAAAACTGGCCGTAGCAGCCTCCTTTATTTTAGATAACATCCAATAATAAATAACATATATAAACCATATAATTCCTGAGAAAAACAGTTCTTCTCATACTAGTGCTGGACTTTGCAGGCACCACTAACACTGACTTGTAAAACCTTTTAACATTATAACATTTTATTGGCACTGCGGTACCTCACCTCTGGTCATAGGCCTCAAGCCGACAAGCTGGCTCAGAGACGACCACTGACCGCAGTGCCCCCATTAACCAACATTCCAGCTACACCTTGGTAGACTGGAAACCACACCCCTTCAGAACCCATACCACCTCTGGGTAATGGCATCCATATTTGGGGTAATTTCTTCTCCTGCAAAGTCCAAACACACCGCCACTGCCACGACAGCATGAACCTCGTACCTGCATAAAGAGAAACAAAACACAAGGAAAGCACCCAAAACACAATTCTCTCAACCATTATCACCACTATCAGCAAGCCCATAACAAAAAGGGAGGGTGGGTGGGAACTTTTCTCCCCAGACTGTATTACCCGGGAAAGGAGGGGGAGAATTTATAGCCTATCCTCCTCTGCACACTGCACCTCTCATGACCACTCCCCCCTGGCTTGTAAAGGTTTCTGTTAACCCAGTCATGCCCTGCCCTACGCTTATGGCTTGTTGTTTTTGCTCCGGGCCTCTCTTGCCGGTGGGTGGTTTGAAAGCTGCTATTGGTCTAAATAGCAACTGCGGATCCACTCACTGCCATGTATAAGTCAGCAGCAAAGAAGACTTTATGGGCAGCTAGTCTCTCAGTTCCTCATGATTCTTCACCCACCACACTACAAAACTGCTCAGCCATGCGCCTGTCACTGTGAGGGGCACAGTGAAAACTGAGGGTGTGCACTGAGGAAGGAATGTCCTCTCTGAGCCTTAAGCCTCATACACATGATCCTATTTTTGGCAGGGGATTGTATGATGACAGACTGTTGTCCTAAAATCCGACATTAGTTTGCTCCTTCAGACAATTGTTGTCCAACTTTCGGCAACAAATGTTGGCTGGCAGGCTAGTAAATTTTCCACGGGCAACGTCTGTTGTCAGATTTTTGTATCGTCTGTACACAAGTCCGTCACGCAAAAGTTGAAAGTACAAGCACGCATGCTCAGAATAAATGCTTAACAAACATGACATTAGCAGAAGGTGCTGAAATTCCATGCAGCATGTCACTACATTCATGTTTGTTGGCCGACAATTGTGTGCCATTAGTATACAAGACAAAAATCCAAGCACACGCCCTTTTGACAAAAGTCTGACACTAGGTTGGCCAACAATCTGATTGTGTGTACCAGGCTTTACACCAAGAGATTTATGTACCTGTCTGTGACAGGTACATGAATCGACTACAGGCACCTATGAGTATATGGACTTTATTCTGAATTTTAAGCCTCGTACACACGATCGGATATCTGATGGAATCTAATCTGATGGATTTTTTAGTCGGATATCCGATGAAGCTGACTTTCATCAGTCTTGCCTACAGTCGTCCACACAGACGATCGTTTTTTCCTATCGTTTTTTTATCCGTAGAAAAATTTAAAACATGTTCTATTTTTTTTCACCGATGGAAAACAAACCGATGGGGCCCCCACGCGATTGGTTTGACCGATGAAAACAGTCATCGGACAAGCCGATCATGTGTACAGGGTTTAACAGTTGTATGCATATTAAAAATCAGAACAAGCTGCATAAAAAAAGGTCAGCAATGACATATTTCCCTCTCTGCACAAATATCCTTTAAAACAAAAAATAGATATGATATTATAAAATATATGCAAATTTATATTTCTAGTAGCGATACTGCAAATAACTGTGCCAGCATTTCTATTAACTGTATGCATTTAAATCATACTTTTACAATTTTAGATTTAATGTTTTAATTTTATTCTGTTCATTTTGTGTTTTAGGTAATATAGCTAAAATCTAAATGATTGCATTTAGCTATGATATTTCATACCTTCCTATAATGAAATCAGTATTTAATCTACTGTTTAAAACAACCATTTTTGTAAGAAAGGTTAAAAAAAGGCTGACTAATGAACAGCGGCAACATTTGTTTTCACTAAATGTGTAGTTGCTGTAAAGGAGTCACTGTTGTCTTGATGCAGATCAACATTGAAAAACAGTTCATTAGAGCTCAAGGATTCTTTCCAGGTGAGATGAGGGTTGATTGATTCCTTGTAATGAAGATGTCACTGTGAAGTTCCAGTGAGCAATGTAACTCCTGCTCTACTATCAGTTCAACCTGATCAATTCCCATATTTAGAGTACAGTTTTGCCAGTGATTATAGGTAGCTTGATGCCATATTTTCAGACAAAAAAAAAAAGAAGGTGGTGAAACCTATAATAAATGTGATATGTGTATGTGGGTGTATATGGAGGGGTAAGGCTGAATGGACAAAGGCTTTTATTATTTTGTAGATATGCTTTACAGTAAAGCAAAATAAGGATCAACATCCAGAGTGATCTGCAAAAATACTAAGCAGAAGTATACCATTAGCAGGTTGTACTAGCAGACTCAGGCCGCGTACACACGACCGAGAAACTCGTTTTCCCCATCGAGTTCCTTGTTCGGCACAGTCAAAAAACTAGTCGAGCCAAATTTTCCCATTGCCCATCGAGAAATAGAGAACATGCTCTCTTTTTGGCTCGACGAGTTCCTCCGGTTTTTTCTCGGCGAAAAGTGTACACACATTTTTTCCTCGGCAGAATACGTCTCCCATCGAGTTCTGTTTTCCTTGTAGGGAATTTGCCGAGGGGTTAGTGGTGTACGCGGGGATTATTTTCTATACAAAGCATTCTTTTCAGGCTACAATCACACCATGACCATTGCATTGTGTTTGCGTCTACAAGCCTTAAATGCATTTGAGTTGACATACATTGCCACATTGTTGCATTGCACTGTATTAATGTGCATTTTGGTTATTCTCTGTTTGATGTGCCTGTTTTTATGTTCACATCGGAAGTCAAAACACAATTTCTTTCCTTAACCACCTCAATACTGGACACTTTCACCCACTTCCTGCCCAAGCCATTTTTCAGCTTTCAGCACTATCACAATTTGAATGACAATTTTTGCAACACTTTACCCAAATGAAATTTGAATCATTTTCCCTCCACAAAAAGAGCTTTCTTTTGGTGGTTTGATCATCTCTGCAGTTTTATTTTTTTCACTATAAACAAATGAAGAGCGACAATTAAAAAAAAATTATATATATATATATATATAATATATATATTATAAATATATATATATATATATTAAATATATATATATATATATATTACTATAATAAATATCCCCAAAAATATATATAAACATTTTTTCCTCAGTGTTGGCTGATACGTATTCTTCTACTTATTTTGGTAAAAAAATCGCAATAAGCGTATATTGATTGGTTTGCACAAAAGTTATAGCGGCTACAAAATAGGGGATAGATTTATTTAAACTTTTTATTTTTTATTTTACTAGTAATGGCGGCGATCACTGATTTTTATCGTGACTGCGATATTGAGGCGGACACACCGAAACACTTTTGACTCTATTTTGGGACCATTCACATTTATACAGCGAACGGTGCTATAATTTTGCACTGAATACTGTGTAAATGTGACTGTCAGAGAAGGGGTTAACACTAGGGGGTGATCAAGGGGTTAAATGTGTACCATAGAGAGTGATTCTAACTGTAGGGGGAGGGGCTGACTGGGGGAGGTGACATGTGTCCCTATGTACAAGGGACACTGCATCAGTCTCCTCTCCCTGACAGGATCCACGGTCCTGCTCAGTTATTGGGCAATTGCGGGTGCCCGGCAAGGCGAGGATGTCATATGACGTCCTTTCAAAACGAGAGCAACTATCGTGAAACCGTCAATTGACGGCGGGGTAGTAAAGAGGTTAAAGTGGATGTAAACTCATCCTTTCTAAAGTCCTGCCATAGTGGTTATCTATAAGGATATACATGCCCCCTGCATGTATCCTTACCTGTCAATGTTCTCCCCTCTGTCTGTTATGAGACCTGAAAAACTGCAGATTCTGTGGGTCTGTTGTCCGAAGCTCGGTGGGTAGAGTGTGATGTCAATAGACTCCCTTCCCACCTCTACACTCCCTTTGTCAACATGCATCTTCTCCTGTGTATTTCTTACACTGAACTTCTGCTATGATTACTAACATCCAGTCAAAACACAGTCAAAACACAGAAAAGTCACCACATGCTGAGGTGTGCCAATCGTGGGAGAGCAGGAGAAGAAAGGAGGAGGGGATCTGAAGTACACAGAATGTCTCTCTCAGTGCATGAGATATGTAAATCACCTGTCACTCACAGCAAATGGGATAACTGACTCCTATTTCTCTGTGTGTCAGTTTTTATCTTACTGAAAAAAGATAGGATGATTGCTCAGAGATGGATTAACTCTTCTTGGTAAGACTGGGCACAGATGACATGAAATCCTATACTGTACAAAGTGCAAGCCTAATTAAAAAATATATTCAGGTTTACATCCACTTTAATATAGTAATGTTTTGCAGTGTGTCATGCTGTCTTTACATACAATATTTTTACAAAGTTCTGCCAAGAAATAGTGAATTCAGCTTGGTGTAACATTGGACCTATTTTAAAGAATTTAGCCCAATGCAGTTTCAACCAAATTGTATGGGCCTATACAGATTATCCTGCATCTTCCACAGTGGAAAAGGTATAGAATCTTTATTATGTTAATAAAAATTCACTGTGAGCAAACTTAGACATTTGAAGGCAGGAGAATGGAGAATTCTTTTAGGTGCTTTTAGCTTTCCTTTGGGATACATTGAATAGTTTCTTGAGTTCTTTTCAAGTTGCTACAAACCAATTTGCTATTATCATTGACTTTTATGATGTAAAAATACTTTTTTACACAAACAAATGCCTGTATACACAAGCCCTAATTGTCCTAAATGGATTACAAGTCTTCATAGGAGACTATGGGCCAGATTCAGGTAGATGCGCGCATATTTTATCCGGCGTAGCGCAGCGCATATAGGTTACGCTGACGCGAACTAGTGAGTCAAGTACAGTATTCACCAAGCACTTGTTCGTAACTTTGCGACGGAGTAACGAAAATGCGATAGCGCAACCCGACGTAAGTGTAAGTGGGTGTGACCATATGTAAATGATGGGCGGAGCCCAGCGCAGAGACTTACGTTCAGCGCATCATCCACGGAGCATGCGCAGTGAGGGAGGGCTCCACTCGCTCCCCCTGTGCGCATGCTCACAACTTCCGTCGGCACCACTTCATGGGAAACGGCAGCGCAATGTGTTCCGCTGTGCGTATAAAAAGCCGCAGATGCGCCTTTCCGGCGCAAAAGTATAATCCGGTTCGTCCCACCCCAGGGAAGTAACTTTTGCTGTGCGATGGCTGCTCCCGTTCCCCGCAAAGAGAGGAGAAACCTCAACTTTAATGCCCAGGAGCTGCCTGTAGTCATCTCGCTATGGAGACCTACAATGATTTCCTCCATGGCAGGAAAATCGCAAGACAAGCCGGGACAGGAAGCAGGCCATCCTGGAGAGCATTGCTGGCAGGGTCAACATTTGGGCTATTCCACCCAGACTGCTGCGGACATAGCCAAAAAAATTAACGATTTGAGGCGCAAAGTCCGGGGCAAGGTGGCCACTATCAGGAGGCATGAGAGGGGCACGGGGGTGGACCCCCATGTGCGGTCAGCCTGACCACGGAGGAGGAGGTGATCGCCCACTGCCTGGAGAGGGAGCAGTTGGAGGGTGTACCGGATATGATTCCATGAAGGAAGGCTCCAGGACAGGTAAGTGTTTTTATCCCATATTTGGTGTGTTGCATGTGGGGGGGGAGGGTACATGTGCCAAGTGTGTGGGACCACCAACATGTGTCTGCTTTGTGTCATCCACAGATGACGGAGCTGGGCCATCATCTGCCGGCAGCCAGTCCACCCCATCCCCCAAACTGCATCCTGAGCCCAACCCCCTGGGTGGTGAAGACACCGAGGTGGAGGGGAGTGCCCACACCTCACCTGCTGAGGTGGTTGAGGAGGAGCCTTTTGTCACACCGAGCAGGAGTTTGTTCTATTTTGGACGAGTCCCTCCCCTTCAGCAGGGCCCTCTCAAATCCCCTCCCCCATCCTAGGAAGCCCTTCAAGGGCGACTCCCATCCCCGGCGAATACCATCTCCTGGCCCCAGGAAGGCCACCCGGAAGACCAGGGGGGTGTCTGATGTGGTCCATGACCAGATGGCGAGGGACCAGGCCAGGCAGACCCCAGCAGATGGGGGAGATAGCTGGGCACCTGGACTGGGTAGCTGACAGCCTGGGCTCCGTGTCCCAGATGAACAACGCAGTGCAGGATGTCAGCTGCAACTGCGCTGCAGTGGTGACCAGCCTGGGGGAGGTGCAGGCTGATCTTCGGCACCTCACTGCAGCCGTCCAAGCTAACACTGCTGCCATCCGGGACCAGGGAAGGCAGAGGCAGCGGGCCAATCATTATCAAGTGACCCGGCAGCTGAGGATGCAGGCCCACACCAATTCCTACCTCGGCCGGATAGCCATGCCTTGGAGGGCATGCAGGCCACACCTGCCAGGAGTGGCCAACCCAGGGATCAGCCACCTCCAGATGCCCCCCCACCCCCACCCACTCCCTCCAGGCAGCTGAGGAGCCAGAGAGGGCCCACTAGAAAGAGCCCCTGTCAGCCCAGATGAGGGCTTTTTGGGGTGTTTTTTTTTTTCGGGCTCAGGTTATGAGCTTTTTATTTTATGTTGCAGGTTATGAGCTTTTTATTTTATGTTGCTCAGGTTATGAGCTTTTATTTTATGTTGCTCAGGTTATGAGCTTTTTATTTTTATTTAAACTGCACACGGTCAGTAGTGCAGGGGACAGTGTGAATGTGAGGGGCACTCCTGCCAGTAAGGGGTGTCACCCTCGGCCGTTGGGGAGAAGTTATCCCCACGGCTGTGTGAATGACGTGTGAATGGTGTATGAATGGACAGCGACACCATTGGGGCCTTGATGCGGCGTTGCTGCTCCCAAGTCCTGCATTGTTGACTTGGGCTAATCCAATGTGATGTGGATGTGGTGTGTGTGATCTAGGGACATCAGTGGTGTGCATGCGTGCATTGTCCGTGTGATCAATGTTTTGGTTTATTGTCCAAAGATGCCTACGGCGAGGACCCTCCTGACTGCTCTTCCATCAGCTGACTGGGTCTCCTCTGGCAGGGGGGGGGCTGTCTGGTTGGGGGGTCAGGTCATCACGTATGTCAATCTGCAGGCCCTTTCTTATGGCAAAGTTGTGCAGAATGCAACATGCACCGATGATCTGACACACAAAGGTAAGGGAATACAATAGGGTCCCCCCGGACTTATCCAGGCAGCGGAAACGGGACTTCAGGAGCCCAAATGTTTGCTCCACCACTGCACAAGTTTTGATATGTGCGGCATTGTATCTTCTCTCTCCTCTGGTTTGGGGGTTCCGGAAAGGAGTCATTAGATGGGGGTCCCAGTGCATATGCAGAGTCACCTGTAAGGAAAAGACAGGAGGATGTTAGTCATGAATGTGCCCCTTGTGATGTGTGCATCATGGGGGGGGACAGTCATGCCTGCCACCCATGTCACTCACCAACCAGCCAGCTGTCCCCATACACGTTCTGTTCGAATTCCATTGGCATGGGGCTCTGATTGTAGATGTAGCTGTCATGGCTGGATCCGGGGTGTTTGGCACGGACGTGCCATATGAGGCGTTGGGCATCGGCTATCACCTGTACGTTGATGGAATGCCAATGCTTCCGATTGCGGTATATGTGCTCTGTGGCACTGGGGGGCTGTAGGGCCACATGTGTGCAATCAATGACCCCCACGGTGCATGGGAATCTGGCAATTCTGTAGAAATCTGTCATTGCCTTCAGCCGCAGGTCCTCAGTGGTGGGTCTAATGATGTGGTGGGACATGCGTCTGAGGATTGCAGGGACAACCTGGTGCACACATCTGCTCATGGAGGACTGTGACATCACAGCCACCACTCCACTTGTACGCTGGAATGATCCACTTGCAAGGAAATGGAGTGTTGCCAGGACCTTCACCAGTGGCTGCACTGCTTGTGAGCGGTGTGTCTTGCTGGTGATGTCATGCTGCAGGGTTGTGGTTAGTTCAAGGATTGCATCTGGGCTGAATCTGAAGAGGCGATACACCTCCTCATCACCCATGCCAAAGAGGCTCATGCGCGTGCGGTATATCCTCTCACGTGCCCGCCTCCTCCGTACCGGGGGACCCATTAGTAGTGCTAGGACCACGGCTGCCCCTGGCATGTTGGCACACAGAGGTGTTGTCCTTGCAAGTGTGGTTGTTCAGCTTGCTATTTTCGTCGGTAACGCTGCTGCTGTAGCTGCTCTCCTGCTGACCTGTGGCCGTCAGGAGTAAAGATAAAGAAGCTATTTGTAGGAATAACTTTGCGACAGACGGACGACTTACGCGCGGCGCATGTAGCCAGCGTCTGGTGCCAATCCGTTCGCGAATCAGCATATCTCCCTCATTTGCATATTTGAATGGGAAATCAATAGGCGTGACGGATGCGTCAAGCGAAAATATGCGCTTACGATACTCTGGCGAAGGAAAGTTAAGCCGGTCGGAGAAAGCCCGTTTTCTAGTTTGGTGGGTACGGCCGCATAGATACTACGATGCATCTTTACAGTTACGCGGCGCATAGCGATATACTCCAGCTCAAGTCTTTCTGAATCTGGCCCTATATACGTAGTTCCTCTGGTACTAACAACCTATACGTACATTTAAGCAGTGGCGGTGCATTCATAGAGGGCGCAGGAGCGCCACCCCCTCTCTCTCCTGCACCGCTACTGAATACAATACATAGATTCATGTTCAGATGGCCGGCCCCCTGGTGAGCGCTGCCCATCTGAATACTGGCAGCTGGTTGGCTTTGGAAGTGCCTATCAGAGCCAGCGGCTCTAATAGGCTTTCCAATTACAGCCCTCAGGCTGTAATCGGCTTCCAAATAGTTATCCAGAGGACACATGGATAACAATGGTGGTGACAATTGATGGGCACAGTGGCAATAAATGATGGCACGGTGGCTGCGTTTGATGGCATGGCACAGTGGCTGCATTTGATGGCATGACACAGTGGCGACAATTGATGGCACAGTGGCGACAATTGATGGCACAGTGGCGACAATTGATGGCATGGCACAGTGGCTGCATTTGATGGCACAGTGGCTGCATTTGATGGCACAGTGGCTGCATTTGATGGCACAGTGGCTGCATTTGATGGCACAGTGGCTGCATTTGATGGGCACAGTGGCTGCATTTGATTGGCACAGTGGCTGCCATTAATGGGCTCACTGACTGCGTTTGATGGGCACAGTGGCTTTGTTTGATGGGCACAGTGGCTGCAATTGATGGGCACAGTGAGGCTGCAATTGTTTTTTTTGTTTGTTTGTTTGTGCCCCCCCAAAAATTTTGAGCACCAGCCGCTACTGCATTTAACACAAACATTGGAGAAAGAAAGGGACTTTATATAAATCACTTAGGAAGGCACCTACAAATAGGTGGGCCTAAATTGGACAAGTTCAAAAAACGTTATTCTTAGAAACAAAACTAATTTCCACATGACTTCATATGACCACCAGCACATAACCCTAATATCGGAAAAAAGACAGTGTCTTAATACAGTTGATTCGTTTCATAGGCAATGGCCCAGATTCACAAAGCACTTACGCCGACGTATAGCACATTACGCCGACGTAAGTGCAAATGTGCGCCGGCGTATGTGTGCGCCAGACCCACAAACCAACATATGCCTAAAAACTGGCCACCCTATGCCGACGTAGCTTGCACACGCCGGTGTAGCGTGGGTGCACATATGGGCTGGACGCATGTTGCTGCTCCTATTGAATAGACATTCAAACATAATTGAGGGAAATACAGCGTTTCACGAACATGAGTGCGCCCAACGCATGCTACGCGAGGTGCGCGTAAATTGTCTGTCCGGCATAAAGTTATTCCCCATAGATGAGGTGCAACCGGCAACAGACATGCAAAGGTCTGCACCAGGGAACACAAGCCAGCGTATTGTGCATTGGACGTGTCTGGCTGGGCGTACGTTAAGTTCACAGCGTACGTGGTGATCCGGAGTAGCTTAGGCAGTTGTGCCGGCGTGGTTGTGAGCAGGCGCATAAGGGTGCTGTGCATGCGTCCAAGTCACCGCAATGTCACGGTCCATGAGCAGTTCGTAATACGCCGGGAGTAAAACACTGCACCATGCTCGGACCATCATTTGCATGGGGTCACGCCCACTTCCACCTACGCCGGCCTGCGCCTTCGAAACCCACGCCACGCTGTCGCAGCACTGGGAGCACTGGCTTGCTGAATGCTATGCTTGCCTCTCCGGGCTACGTTGGTGTGGCGTATGGCGTTTGCACTACGGTTTGCACTACGGCGGCGTAATGTGCGCCCATCTCTCTGTGAATCTGGGCCACTGTCAGCTTCTTCAGAACTTGGTTGACTTGCAATGGCTGAACACGGCTCGATTCACACTAATGTGTTTTTTGATGCATTTTACATTTTGCAGAAATGCAGATTTTTTTTTTTAACATAGGTTCCTATGGAACATGTTCACATCAATGCATGTTTGTGCCTCTGCATTTTTGGAAAGGGTTGGGGACTTTTTCCCCCCAAAATGCAGCTTTTGCATGTAATAGAATTCAATGGACCTGCATCCAAAACGCATGTACTGCTATTTTCCAGCGAATTTGCTGCATTTTGCATGTTTTATTTTTTTACACTGTATCTAGCTGGTTCCTAAGGAGGGGACCGGGAAGCCGACTGCCGCGTCCTTAACAACCGATGAGTTATCAACTGTCAGCTGGCTTCCCGCTGAATGTAAAAAAAGTGGCGGCAAAAGTAGAAGGACACCGAAGAAAGAAGAAGAGTGGAAGAAGAAGCAGGGGAGAAGGAGAAGAACGGAGGAAGAAGATGCGGGAGAAGATGGAGGAAGACCGGAGAAGAAGAAGAAGATATTAATAAAAGACTTGTCAAAAACTGTCTACTGTTTTAATACAACTTTTTTTCTTGTAAATGGGTAGGGGGTACAATGTACCCCATACTCATTCACATGTGGGGCTTAGATCTGGGGGCGCCCTTTTTAATTGGGGCTTCCAGATTCCGATAAGCCCCCTGCCCGCAGATCCTGACAATCACTGGGCAAAGGTTGTCCGGAAAGAAGCCCTTGTCCCTATCAACATGGAGGCAAGATGCTTTGGGGTGGGGGGTGCAAAACACCCATCCCCCCATGTTGAGGGCATGTGGCCTGGTATGGTTCAGGAGGGGGGGCTCCCTTTTCCCCTCCCTTTCCTGACCTTCCGGGCTGCATGCTTGGATAAGGGTCTGGTATGGATTTTGGGGGGACCCCATGCCATTTTCTTTTATTTGGTGTGGGGGGGTCCTCTCTGAATCCATACTAAACCTGAGGGCCCGGTATGGACCTGGGGGGACTCCACACTGTTATTGTTTCTTGATTATTTTTTGCCTGCCATTTTTTATTCTTACATTCAACAGGAAGCTCGCTGATTGCTGATGACTCATCAGTTGTTAAGGATGTGGCAGACGGCTTCCCAGCCCCCTTCTTAGCAACCAGCTAGATACAGTTTAAACAAAAATGAGCCTTAAACATTGATCTCCCCATGTGCCAAGTAGCCAGAAATCAGAAGGGTCACACATTAATGACATCACTAGACTTAAAACCCACTTTATTTAGGTCACACATATTGTGTATACTGCTGAGTCTCATCTTGGAACAGTCCCGCTGTGATGTATTTCACCCTTATGGGCTTAAAGCGATTGTATACGATCACTTTGTAAAACAACCCATTTAGTTTAAAAAATAAATGAAAGGCAAAATTGTTTTTTATAGATATAAAAAAAACATTGTAACTACCTTTTTTTCCATTTTTTTTATAAGCAATCACATTTCCTCTGTTCTTAGCTTCATAAGGGGTGGGGGAGCAGCAGCACACTGTGATTCCCATGAATGGCTGTGCAGTGGGGACATGTCAGGACAATAGCTAGAGAACTGACCAATATGTGCTCTCCTGCTTAGTGTGGTCAGTTTTTAATATGAAAGCAAGGCGACTAGCAGGAACACCAGGGATTTCAACAAAGGAAGCAATACAAAGAGAATAGGATACATTCTCATAAAAGTACATAGATGCCTCCTGCATGTATCCTTACCTGTCAAATGTCTCCCCTCTGTCTGTTATAATAACTGAAAAACTGCAGATTCTGTGTGTGGGTCTGTTGTCTGGAGCTTGGTGGGTGGAGTTGTGATGTCAGTAGACTCCCCGCCCACCTCTGCACTCCCCTTGTCAACATTTATTTTCTCCTGTGTATTCCATTACACTAAATTCTGCTATGATCAATAACATCCAGTCAAAACCCAGAAAAGTAACCACATGACTTCAGAAAAGGAGTGGGGGTGGGAATTCAAAAATAATGCCTGTCTCAGGCTAGTACATGAGATATTTAAATAACCTGTCATTCACAGCAAGGGGGTAGAACAAACAAACGTTTTCTCCTGTTTGGCTGTTTATCTCACTGAAAAAAGAAAAGAGGATTGCTCAGAGATGGATTAACTCTTTGTGGCAAGACTGGGCACAGATGATAGGAAATCTTATACTCTACATTGTTACATCCACTTTAAGAGTATACATCTCTATGATGAAATAAGCATATTAAAATGACAGATGCTTTGGACTCTGTTACTAGCTTTATATAGTTCAAGACATTTCCGTAGGTTATGCTAAGTGTAGCAGAAAGTTGGGTGTCAAATGCATTTTTGAAAGAATTTCAATGAATAAATAGATGATCTTTGAATTAGGGTTGAGCATGAGTTCAAGGTGAACCCACCAGTGGAAACAACAAACGAATGCAGTTTTCACCAATAAGGCTGGATTCACACATATGCATTGTTAGAGCTTTTTGCTTTTTGCAGATTTGCACTACAGTCCATTTAACATGGTGTCCTATGGATCAGGTTCTGTAGTGCAAATCTGCAAAATGTAAAAAGGCACAAAAAATGCATAGGTGTGAATCCAGTTTAATACACTTTTTGGCCTTTCAATTGAGGTCAGATGGTTTAAAAGGACCAATAATGAGGTTTTTTTTTGTTCCAGTCTGATAACTATATAAGGCCTGGTTAACACCTATGCAGGTTGCAGTTTGCATATTGCAGGTGCATTTTGCATTTTTCAGTGCATGCTTTTCATCCATTGAAGTATATGGAACCAAAAACCAGAAGGAAGCCCCTGTCCCTTTCCATTACATGCACAGATGTGAACTATATCCATAGGAAACCATGTTAAATGGACTGTAGTGTGTTTCTGCAAAACTGAAAATGCAAGCCCAAGCCTAAAAGCACATTCACACATGCGATGATTATCCGACGGGAATTGTGTGATGACAGGCTGTTGTCCTAAAATATGACTGTTTGTATGCTCCATCAGACAATTGTTGTCAGACTTTCTGCTGACAAATGTGGGATAGCATGCTTTGAAATTGGACAAAACTACAAACTACAAACATGCATGCTCAGAAGTAATGTTCACCATAACACAACATTAGCAAAAGTTGCCCAAAGGGTGGCTCTAAAGAGCTAAAAAAACACATCGTTTTGTGTTTGTTGGCCAACAATTCTTTGCCATTTGTATGCAAGACAGGTTCCTGGCCATCGCCCTTTGGACAAAAGTCCTACACTTTGTCTGCAGAAAATCTGATCGTGTGTATGAGGTTTAAAACAGAGTTTTCAGCAGCCTTTTGTTGGTGTGCATTGGAGTAAATTAGGGAGAGCCAACCGTCTGTGTAGCAAGAGTTAAGCCTCGTACACATGATTGGATTTTCGGCAGACAAAGTGTCAGACATTTGTCCGAAGGGCGTGTGCCTTTTGTTTTGTCTTGCATACTAACGATACACAATTATTGGCCAACAAACACGAACGCAGTGATGTACCAGACGTACTACGTGGAATTTCATCTCTTGCGCGCCACCCTTTGGGCACCTTTTGCTAATGTTGTGTTTAGTGAGCATTGATTGTTCTGTCCACCAGACTTATATTCTGATTACCTGTATCTGTGTTGTTAAAAATAAGATTTAAGGTTTGTAATTTACATAAGACAATCATATGTGGAGTGCAGGCGCCATCTAGCCTCCTTTTTTTGTATTGCTTCAGTTCTGTGTAGTTGATTTACTGTATGTGTAGTTAGGAAAGTTATTAGTAATCAGGGAATTCTGGGTAGAATCTTCACAGGAAGTGATAACAGCCACCATGCTTTGAGAAGATACTGCAGGGAGCAGGACATGTATTGCTCAATCTATCGCCATCACCTCTTAGAGGACTTAAAAAGTATGTTTTTACTATCTCATATTATATTGTATATAATTTTCTGCTATGTATGCTGTATTGTATGCAATAGTGTACTTATTGAGGTCTATTTCTGTTATTTTGTAGTTTCACCTAGCTTGTTCTAATAAAACTAAGATCAAAGAAATATGGTATCTGAAGTTCATGGCACAAGAAAGTTTAGCTGTCTGCCCCAGAGACAAAACATTGATTCCAATCATGCAAGTTTGTACTTTGGACTTTTGTGTGATGTACTTGTGTACAGACGATAGGAAGATCTGACAACAGACCGTTATCCCCCAAAATTTACTAGTCTGCCATCCAACATTTGTTGGCAGAAAGTTGGACAACAATTGTCTGATGGAGCGTACTAACGCTGTTTGGCCAACAGTCTGTCATCACACAATTCCCTGCCGAAAATCCAATCGTGTGTACAAGGCTTTAGTTGCTATACATTATGGCATATTTTTGTGCCTCCCTCCCCACACTGTGTTCACAGTTCAGAGATCCAACGGTCCTTTTTAGGATTGCTTTTGCATGCATCAGCAACAGGTGTAGATGCTATTTAGATGCCCCACCCCCACTTATTTTTTGGTGCGTTATTGTTTTCTTTAATAGGTTTAGTATTTCAGGGTTCATTTATATATAGAAGTATAATGTATTTTGCTAGGACTTTTTTTGACTTTTTCAATTTGGGATCCACAATGTGCACTTGTTGCTGGCAGAGGGAAAGCTGCTGTCCTTTTGCAGCATGTTACTGCATACTTGTGTGGTGTGCATCAATACACCACATATTTATCTCCCCTACTGCTTTTAAATTTTGGCAATCCCCTTTATTAAAAATGTCTGGCAGGTCTAAAGGGAGAGGCAGAGGATAAGCAAACACAATACTCCACAGGTATCCAAAAGGCTGACAATCCTCCTATTCTTTCTTCCCAAAATATGTATCTATTTTGCAGTTGCTGGAGCATGAGCTAGATCCCCAAATTACCCTATCCTTATGTCACGTACACACAACCATTTTTCATGACGAGAAAAATGCAATTTTTTTAATTGGTCGTAAAAAACGGTCGTGCGTAGGCTCCAGAGCATTTTTCTCGACGAGAAAATTTAAAACATGCTCTATTTTTTCGCGTCTTTTTTCACGTTGTCGTTTTTCTCATCGTGAAAAATGGTCATGTGTACGCTTTAACGAAGGGGAAAAGTTATGCGACGATGGGAAATGAGCATAATCAGCCCAAAAGGGTGTCATCATTCGAATGGAACTTCCCCTTTATAGTGTGTTGTACGTCACTTCGCTTTGCTTGAGTATTTCTTATCCCAATTGCAGTGTGTATGCAAGGCAGGCTTGAGAGGAATCACGTTGAGAAAAAGGAAAATTTATATGAAATACTTACCGTAATTTTCCTTTCCTGATGGACTCCATGGCAGCCTATGTGTGGGTTAATCCCGCCTCTCATACCTCATAGGACCCCTCTCCCATAAAGCTTTGCTTCTCACCATAGACTGTGTTCCGTAATATAGCCTACTCCAGCAAAGGGAGGGAACTCCTGCTGCCATGGAGTCCATCAGGAAAGGAAAATTACGGTAAGTATTTATTTCATATAAATTTTCCTTTTTCCTGACAGACTCCATGGCAGCCTACGTGTGGGAAATAACTAGCCATACACACCCGGGTGGGCAAATGCTGGATAAAGAAAACAAATTTAATTGACATTGTCAACAGAAAGAACATGTAAACCAAAATTAACCGACGATAAAGAAGCCAGTTCTACGCAGTAGTGCGTCATAAACGTATTAAAAGATGACCAAGAGGCCGCTCTGCAGATCACTTCTGGGGACACGTGCCGTGCCGCCGCCCACGACGTGGCTACGCCCCGAGTAGAATGTGCGGTCACCACTTCCGGAGGAGCCAAACCTTTTGCTTTGTAAGCCCCCTGGATGGCTTGGACAATCCATGCTGCAATGGTTCTGGAGGAAGCACGCATTCCCTTGTTTTTCCCATGGAAGGAAACAAATAGATGATCGGATTGGCGAAAAGACGCTGTGGCTTCCAGATACTGCTTTAACATTTTTCCGACGTCCAAAGGATGAGCATCCGAGTCCTCCGAACCCCGAAAGGTGGGAAGGACTATCTCCTGGTTCTCATGAAAGACCGATGACACTTTTGGTTTTGAACCTAGCATAGGAATCAGGACGACACGATCTGGGAAAAACGTAAGGAAGGGTTCTTTACATCCCAGTGACCCAATTTCGGACACCCTTTTCGCTGATGTTATGGCGACAAGAAAAACCACTTTGAGGGAAAGATTCTTGATTGATAATTGATTTGAGTTTTGAAGGTCTGATAAAGAGTCTAGGACTAATGGTAGGTCCCATTTGGAAAATCTTGGCTTTCTTAAAGGCCTCAGCCTTATGGCTCCTCTAAAAAAATTGTCTGACCAGAGAGTGGGTAGCCCAGGATACGCCTGTGAATGCGGAGATAGCTGAAACTTGGACTCTTAATGAGCTGACGGATAAAGGAAGATCAAGACCTGTCTGGAGAAAACCTAGAATGTCCTTGATACTAGGGTTAGCAGGAGAACTACCCATGGAAGTGGTGTAGTCTGAGAACTTTGACCAAATTCTTTGGTAGATTTTATTGGTGCTTGGCCTTCTAGCGTTTAACAAGGTAGCGATGGCTCTGCTTGGACATCCTAATGTTTCCAACCTTCTCCTTTCAAGAACCATACCATCAAGTGCAGGTGGGTTGGACATGGATGAGGGATCGACCCTTGTAACAGGAGATCCGGCCTGGATGGAAGCTGAACTGGATCCCGGAAGCTCAATTGGGACAGTAACGGGAACCACGGCCTGTTGGGCCAAAATGGAATTATTGCCACTACCTCGGCTTCTTCCCACCTGAGTCTCGCTAGGAATCGGAGGATGACTGGGACTGGAGGGAAGGCATAAGCTCTGCTGAATCTCCAGTGATCCGTTAGGGCGTCTTCCCCGAAAGCCTGGGGACAGCGGTATCTGGTGTAATATTTCTCCAGTTTGAAGTTGCGTGGGGACGCAAACAGATCCACTTCCGGTGAAAAATCCAGTGACAGGATCCAACTGAAGACATCGTTGTGGAGAGACCACTCGTTGTTGTCGAGAGATGTTCTCGAGAGGAAATCTGCCTGAATATTCTGAGCTCCGGGGAGATATACAGCTGACAAATTCGACAGGTGTGTCTGTGCCCAAGACATGATTGGATTTACCTCCTTCAGTAGAGACAGACTGCGAGTGCCACCCTGTCTCTTGATGTATGACACTGCCGATGTGTTGTCCATCCTTAGGAGAACTGAGGACCCTTTTATTAGGTGAAGGAAGGCATGTAGAGCACAAAGGGCTGCCCGGGCTGCCGAAGCTCCAGGACATTGGAGACGACTTTCTGGGACGGGAAGTCCCACTTCCCTTGGGCTACCTCCTTCAGGCAGAGAGCCCCCCAACCTGTGTTGCTGGCATCCGATGTGATTGTGATCCAAGAAACAGGGGCTAGAGAATGGCAATTGAGGAGGTTTTTCCGAAGTAGCGACCAGGGAAGACTCTCTCTCATGTATGATGTCATCCGAATCATTTGGACTTGTGACTTCGAGTCCCACTGCTGGAGAAAGCCCTTCTGGAAGGGTCGCATCTTCCATTGTGCCCATCTCACCATAGGGACTGTGGAGACCATGGTACCTATTATGTTGAGGCATTGCGAGGCTTTGAGAAAAGGTGTTTCTAGAGCACAACGAATCCTGTCCCGGACTACGGAGATTTTCACTAGGGGCAGCGAGATGGTACTCAGAGCTGTGTCGAATTGGGCACCGAGAAAGATTAGAGATTGTGTCGGTTCTAGATGACTCTTCTCTTTGTTTAGTAGCCAACCAAACTCGGTCAGAATGGATATGACCAGGTCTTTGTGGATTAACAACTGCTCCTTGCTTTGTGAAAGTAGTAGCAGGTCGTCTAAGTAGTGATGCAGACGAATGCCTCTGATTCTGATCAGAGCCACGACTGCCAACAGGAGTTTCGAGAATACTCTTGGCGATGTTGTGAGCCCAAATGGAAGACAAGTAAACAGGAGATGGACATTGCCTACTGCAAACCGGAGATACCGCTGGAATTCCACTGCTATAGGGACGTGAAAGTAGGCATCTTTCAGGTCTATGGACACCAGCCAGTCGCCTGGCTGAACTGCTTGACGGATCGTGAGGAGCGACTCCATCTTGAATTTCTCTTTCTTGATAAAGGTGTTTAGATGTGCTGGAATTGAAGGAGGCGAGCCCCGACTCTTTCCGTCTGGGCCGACCCTATATCAAAAGGACTTAGGGGCCTCACGTCCCCCAGAAGAAGGGCTTTTTGCGGACCTTTGACTGGAGGGCTGGTTTTTCCTCCAATTTTTCCTGAAGTCACGTCCAGGTCTGTACCGGCGGGCCTCCCTTGCCCGATCTTGATCCTGCCTGTGAAAAAATTTTCTCTGTCCATACGGACGTCGATCCTGGGGAAGGAAGCTTGACTTACCCCCAGTGGCCCGGGAAATGGCACTGTCCAACTTATTCCCGAAAAGGGAGGACCCTAAAAAGGGTATCTTGCACCAGGCCTGTTTAGAGGCAGGGTCAGCCACCCAAGGCCGTAGCCACAAGGCACGTTTGGCAGTAACAGAGGAGAGCATAACCCGAGACACTAGGCGAATAAGATCAAGGGAGGCCTCCCCCAAAAACACTGAGGCCATCTTTAACTCTTGGACTGGAATGCTTCTGGCCAAGTCTTCAGAGGCGCAGGACAACACGGAGTCCATCTCATCTGTCCAGGCCTCCATTGCCTTTGACAAGGCTGCAAGGGCTAAGGCTGGTTTACAAGCCATGCCTGCTGTAATGTAGATGCGTTTCAGATCCGTGTCTATCTTCCTCTCCAAGCCATCTTTGAAGGAAACAGTGTTTTCCAAAGGGAGAGTAACATGTTTTACCAGTCTCATTAGGGCTGCATCAATTAAAGGGGCTGACTCCAAATGTCTCACTTCATCGCTCTTGAATGGGTACAATTTTGCTACTTTAGAAAGTAAGGAATTTTTCTTATCTGTGCCAGACCATTCTTCTGTAATAACATCTCCAAGTTCACCAAGAAGGGGAAAATTTGGACGGTCTTTTTTGAGTTGCTTAAAGTACTTCCTTTGTTTAGAAAGTGCTTCTACTGTATCTTCCCATTTTAAAGCGTCTTTAACTGCTTTCACCAAGGTTGGGACTAGAGAAAAATCAAAGCCCGCTGCATATTTCACATTTTCCTCTTCACTCTCTGAGGACACGCTCGGGGAGCGGTAAAGCTGAGAGGGCCCCGGAACCTCAGGAGTATCCTGTACAAGGACTGGGGGTGCATCAACTGGAGGGACAACTGCTTGGACGGAATCAGAGCCGTTCAAAGATTCTTGGACTACTCTTCTGACCAGGGCTTCTACCTGCTGGTCATCACCTCCTCTTTCCCTTACAGCACGGGAGTAACATGGCTCGCATAGGGATTTTCCTTCTGGGACCTGAGCTCTACAACCCCAACAGGATTTCCTTCCAGAGTGACTGGAGTAACGGTGAGAATGGTGACTAGATGTGGATCTAGATCCCTCTCTATGATGTTTAGATGATGACCTAGAGCTTCTAGAATTTGAATGACGATGCTGAGACCGAATATCATCATTATCTTCACGTGCTAATAATTGAGGAACAGACCTAGAGGGGCTGGAGATAAAATAAAATACAATACTAAAATTAAAATGACCAAAACCTCATTGAGAAACAGGTAGAGGGAAAATAAATTCCATCCTACCTGCAGCGTAAGGTTTGGCCACGGGGGGGGCGGTGACACATCCATGGTAGTGAGCACAACACTGCAAGACCAAACAACAACAGTAAGGCATAAAAGGAATATATGGAGGAGGAATGAGACGCCAGTGACCAGCGCCGACTCTTACCTTGGGACTGAAAAGACAGGGCCTAGTATGCAGTGCTCCTAGGACTGTGCCACTTTGTAGCTGTACCTGACAGCTATTTAAGCTTGCCGCCCCGTGATGACGTCACCGCGTTCCGCCGTGCGTGTCACGCGCCTGCGCTTGTGCCTGGCGTCACCCCATAGACCTCGCGCGCCTGCGCGATCGCGGCCAACTAGCTGAACCGCGCGTGCACGATCAAGCCTCGTTCGCAAAACGAGACCGGCGCATGCGCAGTACCGACAGAAGGCGGCGAGGCTGGAACGCAATGCGCTCCAGCGGCCATAGCTGTAAGAGAAAAGGACAGACAACAAACATAAACAGGCTGCCATAAGGTAAGCTGAAACATACGTTACCACCGAGGAGTCCCACGATCCTGCCTGGGGATGGGAGCCACCGCAGCTCATAGTGTGTGGTCTGGACAAGAGGCCTCCTGCTAGTAGCCAGGATATAATGCCAAATCCTGCTTGCCTATCAATGATAGGCTCAAAAGCTTTTTTTTAAAAAATAAATACCGCAGACCTTGTATATGTCCATCCTGCTAATAGCAGAGATTTGTGGACTTAAAACCACCAGGAATTTTGAATCAGGGGACATGCTTCTTATAAAAAACAAACACGGTCCTAGGAGGAGGACAAAAAAGGAACACAGTCTATGGTCAGAAGCAAAGCTTTATGGGAGAGGGGTCCTATGCGGTATGAGAGGCGGGATTAACCCACACGTAGGCTGCCATGGAGTCTATCAGGAAAAACTATTTTTTTTTTCCATGAAATGAAAAATGGTCGTGTGTACGCGGCTTTAGTGTCTTAATGCCAACTTGGTAAAACTCTTGGCTCTGCAGGTGTTCCTATTACAACTCATGAAATCAGAACACCTTTGTGAGTTTATGGCGTGTGCTACACCACAGTGACAGTAATAAAGAAAAAGAGACCACCGCTCCAGGCAAATGCAATGAGCAATCAATGTCCTCCTCAAGAACCGTGGGTGCTGGCAATGCACAAGGCAGAAATCAATGAAAGGAATTCATGGACAGCTGCACACCAAAATAAACCTAAAAAGGTAGCCTTTATTGGTGTAAAAAGGATAAAAAGCACTACAAAACCCAGCACAGCAAGCAGTGGGATGAAAACTGACGCGTTTCGCACAAAAGATCAGCGCTTAGTCATAGCCCAGTAACAGTAATCAATGCCACCATTGATGGTAGCAACCTATTGAAGGAGTCTCACACAATCTGCTGCACAGTGGACCATGATGTGGGATAAAACTATTTGTCAAAAAGACCCCTGGAACAGTGTTAATTTTTTATTTTTTGTTTGAGAATACATATGATGGAGATTTTTATATATATATATATATATATATATATATATATATATATATATTTATTTATATAGGATTAAAAATAAATAAATATTTGTTTGTATTTTTAAGTGCAGCAGTCTTTATGATATATTTTCAAGGTCGCTTCAGATTGGTTTTCCTGCAAGCTTTTGATATAATTACACTATTTTAGGTCTGCAGACTTTTTTGTGTTTGTTATTTTTCATCATAGTAAAAAATCTAGCAACAAAATGTTTCTTTTTATACTAATGAGCATGATGAGTAAGGACTAATGAACATAATGTGTGCAGTACATGGGATTACTGGTGCATATAAAAATCAAGCATGACATTTTCCCTTAATTTTCAAAATGTGTCTGTGTGCTTAAGCCCAGCCCTATAAATCTTGAGTTGATTACTAACTATTGTGAAAAATGAGCTGCCTACAGTGAGCGATGAATTTTACCATTTAAAATCATGGCAAATACAGTATTTATGCAGCTTTAATGGATATAATGAAAGATAACTGCATCGCTCTGCTATGCGTTCATATGGAGGTCAGTGGCAGGGGAAATCAACTGGGGGCCTCCCTGTACAAATATTCCTGCCCCATGACCTTGCCATTTTTTTTCTTGTTTTAGGTATACTGCTATAAAATAAATAGGTATGTTTAAGAGGGGTAATAGTGGGCCACTTTTACAACTAACAGCAAGTGTATAAAGAACTGCTAGCACCCCTTTACTAATAAATAGTCCATACTGCACAATCTGTTTCGTATAAGGCCTCGTACACACGATCGGACATATCCGATGAAAACGGTCCGCGGACCATTTCCATCGGATATGTCCCATCGGGAGTTTGATCCGATGGCGTGTACACACCATCGGATCAAATTCCCCGCCGCCGGACAGCGCGGTGACGCGGCGGTGACGTTGACGCCGCCACGTCACCGCCACGTCACCGCACCAGGAAGTTAAACACTTCCGCGCATGCGCCGAATCCATTCGGCGGCGGCGGTGGGGGACGACATGTCTGCTGGTAAGTGTACTAACCAGCAGACATGTCGGGCGGACAGATTCCACCGGATAGATTTCAAAGCATGCTTTGAAATCTGTCGGGTGGAGAAATCTGTCCGCTAGCCCATACACACGAGCGGAGATGTCTGCTGAAACGGTCCATCGGACCGTTTTCAGCGGACATATCCCTTCGTGTGTACGAGGCCTAAGATTACTTGTGTTAATAGCAACATCTAGTTTGCTCTCTGTTTTCACACTGAGGGCTGGTTTGAAATCGTGCAAGTTCAGCTGAACTAGCACAATTTCAAACCGGCATTTCAGTCTGACTTCGGGGGCGATTTCACAGACATCTGTGCAGGTTCATGCAGAGATATCTATTAAAATCACCCTCATAGTTACCAAAATTAGTGCAGGAACAACTTTTGGGAATCGGTGCTGTGCCGCAAAGTCGACATCGCATTGATTCGAACGGTTCCATTACCGGCAATAGGCGGTGATTTGACATTCGATTTGACATATTAAATTGTATTTTAAAATGGCCCGATGTGAACATGGGCTCAAAATTGTGGTAGATGGATACCTGCAGCACACCAGGTGGCAATAAATGTATATGTTCCACTTTAGCTCACCACACACATTTCTAACTAAGCTCATGATTCACACCGGTGTTATGCCTTTTGACAGTTTAAAATCGAATGGCATTTGTACCTATGGAAACTTTCAAATTGGTGAATCTCTGGCTTGCAACAATTTAAAAAAGCTTCCTGCACTATTTTTGGCGATTTCATGTGCCATATAGCACATGATGGTATATGGTGAGCTGCATATAAGGCAATGATCCCTTCCATTGCTGCTATTGCGTTGCTGTCTCTGATGGTGTGTTTAAGAACTACTCTTATATGTAAATACATAAAATATATTTTTAAAACTGACTGTAGTATTTGATTTTCAATTTTACAGCACAAATCTATATTATTGATGTACCCAAGAGCTCTGGGAGTTTGACCTAT
Organism: Rana kukunoris; assembly: GCA_029574335.1. Lineage (NCBI taxonomy): Eukaryota > Metazoa > Chordata > Amphibia > Anura > Ranidae > Rana > Rana kukunoris. Next base: position 376,957,252 of record CM056050.1, on the reverse strand, counting down.
TCTTTTATTCAGATGAGTTGGTAGATGGACTGCACTATGATTTGCACATCTTGCCATCACCATTTTTACCATTGTAATTATGTACCCCTGCACAATTGCATATGAGCTTGTTTCATATGTAACCTCAGGGGCGTCGGGAGGGGGGAGCTAGCTGTGGCTGAACCCCCGAATGTGACCCCGTAAAGCCCAGAGTCTCATGGTGGCAGGACTGCATTATTAGCCCAGAGCCGCCGAGCGAGTGGCGAGCACCGGGATCGAGCGCTGCCGAATGTAGCCGAGTATGGCCTAAAGCGGCCGAGTGTGGACAACTGTGGCCGAGTCCCATAGCAGGTCCTGCCTTCTGGAGCCTGCGCAACGCCTATGATGGACGTCCCACTGGTCCAATGCCACGACCGCGGGATGGGTGATGTCTATCATAGGCGCTGCACTGGCTCCAGAAGGCGGGAATTACAATACGGCTGCCGCCACATCCCTCTCCTCCTTTCCTCTCCTCTCCACCTGGACTCTTCTCTCCTCAAGGCTCCTCGGCTCTCCTCCCCTGCAGCCAGGCTACTCGGCTCTCTGATGGAATGACTGCTGTGACACCGCTGAGCTAAGGTAGGTCAGAACCTTCAGACAGTGTAATAATGTGTATGTAAATGTCAGTGCATGTCAGGTAGGTCAGTGTATGTAGGTCAGTGTATGTCAGGTAGGTCAGTGTAAGTAGGTTAGTGTATGTCAGGTAGGTCAGTGTAGGTAGGTCAGTGTATGTCAGGTAGGCCAGTGTAGGTAGGTCAGTGTATGTAGGTAACTACCATCAGTGCAGGTAGGTCAGTGTATGTAGGCCCCCCATTCCCAGTCTTGGACTTCAGGCTGAAGCCCCTGGTCTTTTTGCCACCTAGCAACGCCCCTGTGTAACCTATACTAATAGCTTGGAGCTCCACTCTGGGTATAACCACTCCTGTGCTCCACTGCTTAAGTTTGTGCCAGCATCCAGAATGCATAGTATCTATACAATGTGACAAAAGCCCAGTTTCTATTGTCCTAAGTCACACCCCATGATGCATTTTGTCCCACTACTGAAACATAGTCATAGAGTCCTTCTCTTAAACCAGTGTTTCTCAATTCCAGTCCTCACGCCCCCCCAACAGGTCAGGTTTTCAGGATTTCCATTATTTTGCACAGGTGATTTGATCAGTTTCACTGCCTTAGTAATTCCCACAGCCTTTTCATTTGAGGGAAATCCTGAAAACATGACCCGTTGGGGGGGGCGTGAGGACTGGAATTGAGAAATACTGCCTTAAACCATAATGTAGAACAATCTTTGTTTTCAAGTCATTTGAGAGTTGTTTTGAGGCTCCCATATTGCTAGAAGAGTCAAAGAGAACAACAACTTGCAATTAGCCACCTTAAATACCTTTTCTCCTGATTGCATGCACCCGTCTATGAAGTTCAAGGCTTAATGAACTCGCCAAACCAATTGTGTGTTCCAATTAATCAGTGCTAAGTAGTTACAGGTATTCAAATCAACAAAATGGGTGCCCACATTTATGCACCAGTCTCTATGCAAACGCACATTTGGACAAGCCAGCTTCATTTTGGAATAAGGTGCTGTGGACTGATGAAACAAAGATTGAGTTATTTGGTCATAACAAGGGGCGTTATGCATGGCGGCAAGAACATGGCACTCCAAGAAAAACACTTTCTACCCACAGTTTAATTTGGTGGAGGTTCCATCTTGCTGTGGGGCTGTGTGGCCAGTGCCTGTACTGGGAATCTGGTTAAAGTTGAGGGTTGCATGGATTCCACACAATATCAGCAGATTCTTGAGAATAATGTTGAGGAATCGGTCACAAAGTTGAAGTTACGGCAGGGTTGGATCCAAAACACTGCTCAAAATCTACTTGGGCATTTATGCAGAAGAACAAGTACAATGTTCTGTAATGGCCATCCCAGTCCCCAGACATGAATATCATTGAACATCTGTGATTTGAAGCGGGCTGTCCATGCTCGGCAACCATCAAACCTAACTGAACTGGAGATATTTTTCAAGGAGGAATGGTCCAAAATACACTCATCCAGAATTCAGACACTCATTACAGGCTATAGGAAGAGTCTAGAGGTTGTTATTTCTGCTCTAATACTTTAATGCATATTGCACATTTTCTGTTAATCCAATAAACCTCATTTCACTACTGAAATATTACTGTGTCCTTCAGTTATTTGATAAATCAAAATTGAATTGCTGATCCAAACACCCAAATATTTATAAATGATAATCATGGAAATTTTCAGGGGTTCCTAAACGTTTGATTCTAGTTAGTTTACAACTGTCCAAGATGGGTGATTCCCCCTGCCGTATGTAATTTTTTTTCCCAGCCCGTTGCTATTGTGTGTATTTTGGGCCACGCTGGGACCTGTTGTCCCATGGCACAGACATACATATAAGGCAACAGTTCCTACAGCCCAGTATTAGGCCATAAGAAGGAGCAGTGGCTCTGTGCGCTTAGCCCAATCAGCACCTTGCCTTCTATGGAAAACCTCCCCTGGAAGTGTCTCTGGAAGCAATCACGTGACCGGTGACATCACGTGCGCTCCATGCCAGACCAAGCCTCTTCCTGACAGCCACGGGACAGGCTTTAGACTGATCCAATACACTCTGCAAATCTTTGCCTCTCTGCAGCCCACAGGATCTGGGACAAGGACTCCAGGATGTTATAGATGAGCTTTTTCTTTTATCTTCTCTTGTAAGTGTGATTTGTATACTTTGCCATTAAAGGAACCTCCTAATACTAGACTTAGGTGGCGCTTCCTTTTTTTTACCCTTTCTTGTCTACCACAGAGTTAGCTCTCTAAGGACAGCAGCCACCATTGAACAGCCATATTATTGATTTTTAACTCTTGAAATGTCTGACTTTTTTTTATGGACTAATCACTATATCCCAATCTATGTGTGCATTTATGTATTTGCGCTGACAGTTACTTTTACCATAGTAGCCTAGAATGACCATATCAACTACTGTATGTCAGTACCATATACAGTCCCTTTTGGATACTCATATAGGTGTTTTCCATATGGATGAAGATATGCTTTTTAATGGTGGATATTTTGAGTCAAATATTTGATATCCTTATCCTCATACTATATGCAATTATTTACCATTTGTAACCAATCTAATGTATGAGATGTTGCAGTTATTTTCATCATACATGGAATCCATTTGTGGTTGGTTTTACATGGTGTATTTAACATTACAAAAAAAATAAAAATATTTGTGTTTATGTTTTTGATACTTTACAATTATTGGTAAATTATATCCATAACATACTTCTCACACAGTATGTGTTTTTGAGTGAGACCCATAAAACTGATTATGAGTAAACTTTATTGTAGATTGTATAGTCAGATTTTAATGTACGTGTGAACCTATTGGGATACACGAAACAGCCAACAACCTTCTGTTGAATGTGAACTACATGACATCTGTTGTGCTGCACATAGCAAACTACCACAACTTTGAAGATAGTAAGCATCTAAATGTGTTCATAAAAATAAAAAGTCAAATGGTCCTGTCCAAAAGAAATAGTGAGGTGTGAATTATTTGTTAGTCTAAATTATATTAAAGAAGTTTAACCAGAAGTGTTTTACTTTAATCCTGTCCTCCAGGAGACAAAGTGTATAGCAAACCTTGTCCTATCTTTCTCAAACAACTTGACAGGGCTCATTTCGCAATCACTGGCACCTTTTACCTGTCTTTTTAGGTGGTGCTGAAGCTGTCCAACGTTGCTGTAAGCAAAGAGAAGAATGTGTAATTAATCATCTCTTTCCTCACAAATACTGCTTTTTTATGGGGGTTATGTTTATACTTTGTATCTAATTTATTATTTCCTGGCCTCAATATCTTATATTTTCTATATCCCAAACCATGTGACTGTATGATATGCAGCCTCAAGGTTGTACCTGTTAACCTTTTTGCCAATACAATTTAACTGAAAATACAGTACTGGATAGGTTCCAGGCAAGCAGGTGTGTCAGCGGTTAACTTAGGCCGCGTACACACGATCCAACATGTCTGATGAGACTTGATCGACGGACCGTTTTCATCAGACAACTCTGAACTTGTCTGATGTGCATACACACCATCGGACCAAAATCCGATCAGACCAGAACACAGTGATGTAGAACACAACGATGTGATGAAAAAACGAAGTTCAATGCTTCCAAGCATGCGTCGACTTTAATTCTGAGCATGCGCAGGTTTTTGGTCCGATGATTTTGTGTACTAACCATTGAGCCTGTCCGACGGACAGGGTTCCATCGGACAGGTTTTAAAGCATGTTTTAAAACTTTGGTCCACTGGAAAATGGTCCGACAGGCCTTACACGCGATCGAACATGTGTACGTGGCCTTACTACTGACTAATGCCCTGTACACACGATCGGTTTGACCGATCGTGTGTACAGGGCATAACAATTAAACTGAGAGGTATGAGGATTGAAGTGAAAGCACAGTCAGGGCTGTACCTGCAAATGAAGGGCCCCATAGCAACATTTTCATGTGTTTAATAGGATAATAAGTAATGAGCATGCTCAGTAATGTTTTTGTGAAAAATGCATTTGGATTAATGGGATCAGGCAAAAATAAATAAATATGGTTTTAATAAGAGTAGCCTAGCATAAGTGCTGGTTTACACTACAGTGACTAGGAATCCGACTTGTCAGACCTCAAGTCGCCCCAAGTCGTTTGACATCAGTAATCCCATGTTAGTTAATGAGAGCCATCTTTATGTACACTACTGAAGTCGCTCCGTCTTCAGAAAAGGTTCCTGTACTGCTTTAAGGTGACTTCTAGGCAACTTGTACCCATAGATTTCAATGGAAGTTGCCTCCAAAGTCAGATCTCCATCTTATCTGAAGCAACTTTACAGAAAAAGAAAATAGTTTACTCGGGCAATCCCCTCCCTCCCACAGAGCTGATTATTCTGTTATTGGCCACAGCCAAAGTCGCCTCTCCTGGAGGCAAATTTAAGTTGCGTTGTAAGTTGCTCCTTGTTGCACTGAATTTGCCTTGCAAAGTCGTGATGTAAGTCGGGTTGCCCCTGTGTGAACCGGCACTAACCTTAAAATATTTTTTGTTTTATAGTACTGGTTTGTTTTATTTTTTCAAAGTTAGCAAAACAGCTACATACAAGTCAATTTCCAGGTTTGCCAAACTGACTTGTATTTATCACTACTTGTAAGTATTTAGTGGGTAAAAGTAACAAAACCGAGGAAAAAGTAGATACTTATTACATGTTTGTGTGCGTGTAATTGGTGCAGGGGCATTAAACCGTAACTGTGCAGCGACTAATGTAGTTGGACATTGACTAATGTATTATTTGCTAGTAGAGCTTTCGATCTTTGTGGGCTCAACTAGGAGAGAGCACATGTATAAATGCCTTAATGTACTGTTAAAAATATTTGAACTATGCAAATAAAATGTACTATACTTGGCATGGGGATAAAAACTTGATCCAAGTGACAGAGTTCTGCTCATAAAAGCTTGCAATCCTTGATACAATTGCTTTTATTAGATGCTCTGAGTACCAAACCTTAATGCAGCGGAGCATGTGAAATGATCAACACAAACCTCTTTCAGACCTGACATATGTACTTAATCTTGAAGGAATGAAGGGTCATTGCTTTAACAGGTCAGAAGCTAACTATAAATCACAACCAAAGAACAGGCTTTTAGGACAAAATGGCTAGACACTCTGGGGCCTTGCTAAAAGCCCATTTAGACTGCTGAGAATGAGGTTGACTATACCATTAACTTCAAAAAGGAAATCAAAGCTCATCTGATAAAAATCGAATCTTGCTCAATGAGAGAAGTTAAGCAGTTTTGTTTTCCTTGAATAACATTACTGTTTTATGCACGCTGTACCCAAAGTGAAATGTTATTCATGCGATCAGAGTGGATTAATTACATCTGCCTAGCAGGGTGGTGGATCATAGTTTCCCTTTGCCTTACTTTCTAAAAACATTACACATTTCAGATAGTAACATTGCTGGCTCCCTGCTGACTTTCTCGACCCCCTCATTCTAATTAAGCAGAGCACAACATTTATTGTACAATTACAATTTAAGGCTTGAGTTACTGGCTCTTATTTTACAACAGAAAGTTTAACCTTTCTACAGTGAATTACAATATTTTGTTGTAGAGCAGGGGTTCTTAAGCCTTTTTATCCAATGATCCAAATTGTTACACAAGAACATAGTTTTTACCCAAATTTCAGAAAATAAATAAATAACAATGACTGTATAAAAAGTATAACAACCCACACATAAATAGTGATTATTGTAGAGCTGTATGGCTGGTACTTGTACAATGGCTGAAACATTACAGGCCGAGTTTGCAGAGTACAGTCAGCAGCTGATACATTTAAAGTGGTTGCATTGCAGAGCTCTGTGCAGCATCCCTGGGGACAACAGTGGCCTAAATGGTGGAGTGCCACCAGATTAAATAGGATGGCTGCATCCTCCAGTCCTCTGCTAGCTGTCCCTAAACACAATTCTTACTCAGTGCCTCTCTGCCTCTTCTTTAGAACTTCCTCTCCATTTAGTGGCACCCACAGACAGCCTGCATCTCATTTTCCAACTCTTCCTTATCACTGGAATGTATTTTTCAGTAAGAGCCAGCTTCTGGAACATTTCTGCCTCTTGCTGCTCTTAGTTATCATGTGGTAAAATAATTCTGCCAACACCTCATTACCAGTTTGCGATCTTAGGCAGGATTAGCAGAAGAGGATGACGAACAGTTGCATTAGCAGCAGTTGTAGACAACTAGCTGCTTTGCTTTTGGGAAGAAGAATGCAAGAAAACATCCCCCTGTGCATGCAATTGCTGTACAGCATGGCCACTTTTTAAGAGGAAAGGCAGATGGCACAACTTGATTACCATTGTGTCCTGCAGAACCTGATGGCTCACTATTGCCTCTGTATGCAGAACTTTTATGCACTAGGTGTTCACTGCAATATTTGGGCTGCACTTTGTGTCCCCTCAGGACAAAAATAGGGGGACACTATAATGCCACAGCTAATCTTAACCTGAAGCAGCTGTCATCTATTTTCACAATATTTTAGGGATTTGCATGGGGGAGACATGGTGGGCTTTCAGTTTTCTGGTATAGAGAGGTGTGAAGAAGAAAGTACAACAGCCAGATGGAGGCCATCATAAACAACGTTTGAAACAGGAGGTGTGGTGCATTCATAAGCCCAATACCCACATATCTCTGGGTTTGTACCAGGGGAGAAGAGATATCAGCTTATTTATTTAAATAGATGGTTGTAATTTTTGGTCCAGTATCTATGTATATTATTTTCTTCACCTCTTACTCCCCTCCCCCCCTTTGAGTTGTATTCAAATTCAATTGATTTTGTATTTTTTGCCTTTCTTCTCCTGATCGCCCCTTTTCCTTTTTTACTACCAAAGTCCTCTTCTTTTTCAAGGTTTTACATGTAGTGTATGCTCATTTGTGTTGCTGTACCTTGTAGTGTTAGTCAATGGTTAATTCACAGAGTCCTGTTTGTAATTTTTATGGAATAGGCTTCATACACACAACTGAGAAACTCGACAGAATCCATCAAGAAACTTAGTGGGAGAGCTTTTTTGCAGAGGAAAACGGTTGTGTGTATGCTTTTCATCGAGAAAACTGTCAAGGAACTCGACGAGGAAAAAAGAGAGCAAGTTTTTTTTTTCCTCTACGGGAGTCTGAATTTCCTCGTCGTGTTCCTCGCCTGGCTAGTTTTCGACGAGAAACACATTGGTGTGTATGCTTAGAAACCTGCGCACCTTCTGTAAAAGTATCGTTTGTAATGGAAATAGCACATTTGTCACGCTGTAACAGACTGAAAAGTGAAAATGTCTCTTACCAAACTTTTCCATAACACGCAGTAACATGAGCAAAAGCAGCCCCAAGGGTTGTGCCAGTGGAATCGAACTTCCCCTGATGTCGTATGTGTTGAAGTCACCGCGTTTGAGAACAAGGAGCTTTGGTCTTGACTGTGTGTACGCAAAGACAGCTTGTCAAGTTTCTCGACAAGCCTAACAAGTAACTCGTCGAGGAAAACAATGTGTCTTTTCTGACGAGTTCCTCGGTCGTGTGTATGAGGCCATAGTGTGAGCTGCTTACCTTTCTATAATAATGTCCCTGTTAGGCCCTGTCCTGCATAAGCATGTTAGGCTGAAATGCATAAGCATGGAAGCATGTATGCAGTTTGATTTTACCCTGTGTTGTATAAAGCATTTCAGACATCCAGGGATTGGGTGCTAGTGTTCTTCTCTACAGTATCTCTGCCTGTAGTCCTGCCTGACATTTTTAATAAAGGGAATTGCCTACCTTTAATGTCAACTATGGCAATAGGAGGGAATAAATATGGTGCCTTGGTACACATTACATTACGTTACTGCATAGGTTTGCAGTGACATGCTGCAAATGAAGGGCACTTTGTCAGTGTCCGCAACAAATGTACATTAAGAAACCTGAAATAAAAAAGGGCCCTAGCAAAAAAATCAAAATAATGTATTTCGGGAATTAAATTGTCACACCATATATGTGATTTTAAAATATGACGTCACTGATACTGTCTGTACTGCTCAGTAGGACCACATGTAATTTAGCTCTTCGAAAGTTGACACCATTTGTCTTGTGGCTGTGGCAATGGGGGGGGGGGGTTTACACACACTTGCAAAGTCTGCCGCCACTCCACAAGCTGACTTTAGTTTTTTAACTAAAGCAATTTGGCAGCAGTATCATTTTCTCTGTGACCCCAGAAGTGCCCCTCTAGAGCGACAACCCCTGCCATGCTTCCCACCAGAAGCATTGCAGGTGTTGCTGGGCGGAGATGAGGAATACCAGCAAACAAAATGAACCTGGAAGTGGTGTGAAACGACTTCTTCTGCCTCGTACACAAGACCGAGAATCTTGTCGTAAAAGAAACGTTGTTTTGCTCGACTAGGTTCTTGTCAAGCTTGACAAGATTCTTGTCAAGCTTGCCTTGCATACACACTATCGAGACAAAATCTTGTTGTTCTGAAACGCGTTGACGTACAACACATACGACGGCACTATGAAGGGAAGTTCGATTCCAAAAGCGCAAATCGTCTCTCACCAAATTTTTACTTAACACGCGGTAACATGAGATTAGCAAAAGCAGCCCCAAGGTTGGCGCCCCTTGGGGCTGCTTTTGCTAATCTCATGTTACCGCGTGTCAAGTAAAAATTTGGTGAGAGACGATTTGCGCTTTTCAGTCTGTTACAGCGTGACAAATGTGCTATCTCCATTACGAACGCTACATTTTACCGAAGGTGCACTCCTGTCTCATACTTTATTCTGAGCATGCGCGGGTTTTTAAGCATTCACACAAACGTGTTTCTCGTCATAAACCAGCCCGACGAGAACCACAACGAGAAAATTGAGACTCCCGACGAGAAAAAAGAGAGCATGTTCTCTTTTTTTCTCGTCGAGATCCACGACAATTTTCTTGACGAAAAACAAACATACGACTGTTTTTCTCGGCAAAAAACCTCTGCCAGCATTTTTCTTGATGTTTTTTGCGAGGAAAATGGTCGTGTGTACAAGGCATTCCAGTTTATGTTGTCACTTTCCTTGGCCCATTGAGTCTTTCTTGGCCCTTCAAGCTTTAGGGAAAGGCAGCTGAGACATCCTGATATCTCATTAATAAAAAACCTGTCGTAAAAATTTTAGAACACATAAAAATTTTTTGTATATTATGTCATATAAAAGTGTTAATC